>OY728147.1:91625330-94361192 GCA_963277665.1 Viscum album
GCAGGGGGGAAGTGCAGGGGTAGGGGGTGTGCTGGGGGAAGGGTGTGTGTGCAGGGGGGTGTAGTGGGATGGGGGGAGGTGCAGTGGGAAGGGGGAAGGGGTGTGTGCAATGGGTTGTGGGGGAAGTGAAGTGGGCAGGGGGAGTGCTGGGGGAAGTGCTGGGGAAGGGGGCAAGGGGGCTATTTTTTTATGGAATGGGGGGACATATAACCATGATTCAAAACTGTGGAAATAGGTCTATAGCCACTATTTAAAACCGTGGCAAAAGGCCTTTAGCCATGGTTTAAAACTGTGGCTATATATATTGCCAGACTTAGGATTCTGCCACGGTTTGAAAACCATGGCTATAAGTTGTTTCCACGGTTCAAACTGTGGCTGTAGGGATAGAGCCACGGTTCAAACATTGGATATAGGGCTATAGCCACGTTTTAAACTGTGGCTATAGGTTTTACCCTATAGCCATGCCAATACCAGCCACGGTTTATGAAACTGTGGCTATAACCTATTTCCATGGTTTTTGGGCCTATAGCCACGGTTCCAAACCGTGGATATAGCTTTATTTTTTAGTAGTGAATTAAGGCTGAGGCTGACGTGTTCTCCATTGTTGATACTGTCAAAATAAGGCATGGAAGACACAATCTATTGTGATTCTTTATGTTCTAGGAACAAATGTGTGTTGATGAAGTGCTAAGAAATTTTCTCATATGGGTCGGGGTAGTTGAGATCCTATGAGTAGAAAATTGTGACTCGTGACCTAAATATAGTAGTTATAGTTTTCTCCTAAAGGATATTGAGTTGCTACATTTTGGTGGATCTCTTTGTGGTTTGATCAAACCATCAGAGTCTTAGTAATGTCTTTACATAGAGAGACATGAATCTGAGACAACGACACTGGTTGGGGTTCCTAAAAACTATGACTTGTGAATAGTCTATACCCAATAAAAGGGAAATTTGGTAAAATATTACCTTAGTAGGGATTCATAAGCTTTCTTGGTTCAACAGACTTATGAATAGTCAGTTTCCCTACATTTGACCCCAATGGAGAAAGATGGTATAACTTTTCTTCATTTGATGGTGTTGAATCCTATGCTTCTCAAGAATGTGGGAGATTCCTAGCTGAGAGGATTCAACTATAAGGTCTTGAAGGATGATATATCCACCTAAGTTTCACTAGATTGATATTTCAAAGGATGGAATCATGTCACATTTTTCTTGGGAGAGACGGTGGTTCTAGCAATGATGTGGTAAGAGGTGGTATGAGAGTGTCACACTTCTCTCCAAGTTGTAAATCCTGGTTTTGTGGTGTTTATAAGTGAAATTCAGTGGATGTTTTTTGGTTCAACATGGGGAAGAGAATTACTGAGTTCATCTCTTGGTGTGTCACCTATCAATAGGTGAAGGATAAGAACTAGGTTCTAGTAGGGTTGTTACAGCCCCTTGATATCATAATGTGGAAGTGGGATGGCGTATCCAAGTAAAATGTGACAGGGCTTGTGTAGATAATAATGGGTCATGACTCCATCTAGGTGATATTTTATTGACTCCTAAATTCAGAACACTTCTATTCTATTAGGAAACATAGTTCAATGGACTGTTTGGGGTGGTTGTATATATGAGATATTATATTATATCATGGGTTTCCCTCGACGATTTTCTATAATAAAAAAATAAGTTTTATGTCATGGTTGTGGAGAGTCAGGAAAGAGACATTTGGACCTATATAAGGATAAATATATCCTCTCACCACAAAAAAATTGGTAGACAAGGCACACTATCTAGGTTTTGGATGATATATTAAGGGTTGCATGTTTGACTTTGTCCAGAGATCAGAGTATCACTTTCCCTTAGAATGTTTTTCGTAAAATAATAACTACCACTTTAATTTCATCACAGATTCTTTTGATCCCCATTATGGTAGACCCTTCACGTCACCCTAATACTAGAAAATGATCGATGAGACATCTCTTGTGGGTCCAAAGATGATGCAAGTAACTACTGAGAAGGACCCAGTTCTCTTTGAGCATATGTGGAAGGATCATATTCAGAATAAATCTTACATATATCATCATCATAGTCTTTTTCATTTCAATCTGGGATACCATGTTTTCCTAAGAGTCTCCCCATAATGGAGAATTTGAGGGTTCTTCAGGGTGACAAGAAAACTCTAAGTTTCATCATGTAGTTCTTGATCATGTAGAGGGTTTGAAAGGTTTCATAGGACCTCTTCTTACCCCCACAGCTGAAGTAGTTGCACAATGTTTTCCATGTGTCACATCTTAGAAGATTCATGCATGACCATTTACACGTCATCGATTGAGGAGCTCTAGACATTGAGGAGGGAGAAAACTTTTTTGAACCATCTAGTGGTGATTTAGGATTGATAGGAGAGGACCATTTGTGGATGGACCATTCCTTGGTTCGTGTGTTTTGACAACATGGGAATGATCAGAAGAGCTCCTGGGAGTGATAGATCAGGATGTGAGCTTAGTATCCTGAGCTATTTTTCTAGTTGTGCTATTGGGGATGAAAATATTGAAGGAGGTAATGATAAAGAGAAGCAATATTTTTCTTATAAGACATTAAAATTTTTCTAAATATATTTCTAGAGATAGGTGCTGAGATGGATTACAGTTTTGAGGCAAAATGTTCATGGAATTAATTCTATAAAAATATCGAATATATTTTATATTTCAAACACAAATTTTCTTAATGGAAATGGTATAATTTGAAAATTTAATCTCATATCAGAAATATAAGACCATGGTTGAGTATATAATGAGTTTTTTACTATAGGCACAACCTAAAATAGGTTGGTGTGGGAAATCAGATATCTCGCACGTCAGAAATTTGTTCAGTGGATTAATTAATTAATTAATTTCACCAAAATTGTTTTTCCTATAAATACAACACTGGACAATCCTCCAGGGTTAGCCAGAAAAACTCTAGGATGATTCTAATGCTTCTTCCCCTCCTTCTGTTAATGTAATCAACACAGATGATAATGAAATGATAGATCATTATAGATCAGGATGCATTGAATGCAACGACTTTCTTCAATAATTGTCTACTGCACTCTTAAATGATAAAAAATATAATCTCTAGGTTGGACACTTAAATTTTGTGGATTATTCCCATTTTGATTTAATTGATTATGTAGATAGATCATCTCCTTTTATCAGTGGAAATTTTGTCCTTTTCATGCACTTATGTACGAATTAAATTTATTATTCACTAGTTTTCTAACCCTAGGTGTCTATATTCTATATTTTTTACCAAGACCACTTAGGAATGATCTTTAAAACTTTTTTCTTTCTCTTTCCTCCATAAATTGATTTTTTTTTTCTACACTATTTGGACCCCTTTGTCCTAGTTAAATGTTTAAGGGTAATACAGAGCCTGATCAGACCCCATAATCATGATGAATCCACATTCGATTGATATATTGAAGAATCAGGGAAAGATCTAGAATGTTTGAGAGACATGGCGGATTGTTTTGACAATCAGTTTCCAAATCATCAATGGTGGCGGAACTAAATGAATATGGTTCTAGTGAAGAACCTATAATGAATAACAGAACTAATCTATTGACCTCAGATGGCTGGAAATAATAGATCTGGACTAGATCCACTAATTGTAAATAGTAAAGAGGTGAGATATACGGCGGAACAGATGGATCCTAAGATTGGAACACATATCTATAATTATGTGAAAAACTTGACTACATTACATATATTATCATACATATAAGTTTTATATCCCTTATGATGTGAAATAAATGGTTTTGTGCAATTATAAGGATTCCATGGAATATATCCCTTCTACACGCCCAATACCATGTCCTTGGGTGGAAGTTCCAATGGTTGGGCACATGGGTTGGGCCTCGTGTAGGATTAAAATAATTGGAGGATAGTCATGTACAAAAGTAAAAAATACATGGGGTAAGGTAAACAGACATAGGGTGGACACACATACACGACCAAGCAAATGGGTAGGACCCCCACCCCCCAAGTGGCATTGGAAAGCCGTGTATATCCCCTATAATCCACATATCCCAAAATGGTTGGCAATCCATGTAACTCCAAGGACACGATCAGCTGATGGTGTGGGACCAAATGCCATGTACCCAATGAATCCTTTATAATAAATATGAATCTTTTGTATCCTCTTTGTTTGAACTGAGATTTTGGCATGTGAGTAGCCCATCTTGGGTGTTTTTCCTCAAAGAACATAATGGTTCCTTTTGTTCTGGATTTTTGGATATAATATGATGTGTTATGGGAACTAAACTTATTATGGAAACATCTGATAATGTCAATATTTAGGATGAGAATCAACAGAGACACTAGAGTGGAACCCCCCAACATCCTATGCATGGTTCCTCTACTTACCAAGTGGAACCCCTATTAGATATGGTGTGGGTCCTTGATCTCAAAAGTGGAACTACTTTGTCACACCAAGGTATGGGTCCTCGACTTATAGAGTGGAAACCTCTTCACCCCAGGAGTGGGTCCTCTACCTACCACGTGGAACCCAATATTGGATAGGGTGTCAGTCTTTGATGAACAATGTGGAACCCCCTATCACACCCAGTTGTGGTCATTCAACCAATAGAGTGGAACCCCCATCATCCTGGGCACAAGTCCTCTACATACCCAGTGGAACCCCCCATAAGATAGGGATAAGGTCCTCATAAAACTATATTGGAACCCCCCTAACACATCGATGGATAGGTCCTATATTTATATGTATAGATTTGACCCCCCCCCCCCCCCCCCCCCGATTGTCTTAGGCATGGTCCCTATGCTTACCTAGTGGAACCCCATGATCGAATAGGGAACAGGTCCTCTATGAGAGGAGTGGAACCCCCTGATGCTCAAGGGAATGGGTCCTCTACTTTAATATTTTTTCTCCTTAACTTTATGGTATAGTGGGGAGCAGTGGGCCTTCACATGGTTACTCTTGGGTCAATGTGTGAGATATTGGGTATCATCAATGGACTTTTGGAACTGTTTGTGACACTTCTATTAGGATGATATGTGATATGGAGATCTCATTAATCTATATTTTGGGATTTTTTAATAATATATATATATATATATATATCTTTATTCATACCATTGGATTTGGTTACTCTCTTTCCATGGAAGGTAAAGATGTGTGTGGTTTTCCAGTTCCTTTATATGTTTATCTTCTGGTAGATGTATGTGGTTACCCTCATGAAATGGGTGGAAAAGACTCAACATGTAGTCCATATAAAAACCGTGTTGATCCCATTGTTCTTTGATGTGGTTACTCTTTCTCATTCTGTGGTTTGAGATGCATCATGTTTATTATATACTATTTATACATTCCTATTGTGTCTCTCATGGATCCCCCATTATCTTTTGTGGTGTCCTACTAGGTATGTATATACTCACCTCTACATTGGATTTCCCACACGTTCCATATCTTATGATGATGATGGAAAACAATGAGGACACTTCATAGGATCTTAGGGTTACTGAGTTCTTAGGAAAGTGTATGGTGGTCGTAGCTTGGAGATCAGAAGTTGGGCTCTCTCAGCATCTTACTTTCAAGTTTTCTTCTGATTGGGACATGTTTCTGGTGGGTGTATATTTTTCCAATTTACATTTAAATTCTCACTATCTTACTCTTATAAACCCTATAATTTTTCATTCTTTGTTTTATTTCTATATGTTGAATATTTTTATTATTAGTCCTCTTCGCGTTTTCATTGAGATGATCGGGTGTGTGCATATGGGTAAATTGGGTAAAGGTATCCCATTTAGAATATTCCTTTCGGTGATTATCACCCCCACCTGGCCAATAGAGGTTGTATTGGAGTAGTTTTGGATCAATCTTCGATTAGGGATGGGTTGTGAAATTGTTTCCCATGAAACATACTTCAACATCCAAGAACTCACTCTTCAAAAACATCCCAAATAGTAGCTCATAATGATGAACTCCAAAAATAACACATAAGGTTTCTTCATTTCTTCATCATATGTCAATTGTATTGGATTTTAATGATGAATACCACCATGAACCTATCCATGAACTCTCTAAAACCTATATCTGTAAACCTTATGAACATCAATGGATAATTAATCCCATATAATTATATTATAATGAAATCATAATTCTAATGATGACAAGGTAAATAAGTCTTTTAAATATGCTCATCTTTCACCCACATCTGATGATATCATAAATTCAAATCAGTCTTTGAGAACCAACTTTCTCCTTATAGCTGACTGAATAAATCATAAATCTATGGAAGAGTATAGTGGTTCTTTATTACCAATTGATTCAAGTGAAGATGGGTGATAAAAATCTACAAATTCTCATCATCCTTATTCATGAACAAAACCGGTTCACCCTAATGTGACACACATGGCCAAAAAACCTCACTACAATAGATCATAGAGATGTGCTCACATATCTTGTAATATAGAATGAATCAGCCAATATGGATACATCAAGTTACAAAACATGCATAGTTGTAGATTGATCCCAAACTTGATCTACCATCGATTGGGTAATGCCACAACCTCTTATGCAAAGACATTAGAGTAATCTTCCACATCCCTAGGAAACACCAACTGCTAAACCCTCAAAGAGCTCAATATCAGCCCAATCATCAACTATTATGAACACAAAACACACTTCTTACCCATATGAGGGACTTTCCTGCCAAAAAAACTGTTGATTATCCATAATCATTGTAAAATAAAACCTCCCTCCCAAATAAATCCCAGATGGGAAACACCAAATACAAATAATCCATGATGAATATAGTTTTATATAAATTTATATGAAAACATAGGAAAACCCCCAATAGTAGTGCTTCCCCAACACAAGATTATAGTCTCCACATACATTATATAAGTCAGCTCGACCTCCAACATGATTAGATAGTTTTAAGGGAACTGTAAACCTATCTACCTCAATTCCTAAACAATGGAAAAGGGTAGGTGATATAAAGGTGTATTCCACTACTTAGTCACAAAAAATATTATGCCAAAGTATAATATAATAAAAGGGTACCTTGAACAATTTCTGGATTGCATGGCATAAGAAATGCTACAGTATGAATATAACCACATCCTTCTCCATAGCCTCTTAGAACATACTAATGAATAGATTCATAGAAACACTTTTCTTTATGTGGATGAGGATCATCTCTAGGTTTTTTTCTACCTTCCATATCCCCTATCTACTAATCCACCGATGTACCACCTTGATTCTACTTCGTCATCTGATAATTCCCCAATGGAGGAACCTGAATCAAAACACCCGACACATGTTGACTTCTCAAAATGGTTAGCACCACCTTTCCCTGATAAACTCAGCCTACATAATAAAAACACATGTATAATCTATCGACATAGGACTTAGAGCCACCAAAACCATATAAATGAGATGATAAGGGATACGAACTACCCATGTCTAACAAAAAACTCTTCTGTCCTGATAAATGGGAACCTTATACCATAGATTTTCTTCATGAGTAATCCTAAAAACTCCATCCTCATAATTGTTTGGTTCTTTACAGCATCCTCTCAATAACATCTTCTCTTTACAACACCTTGACATACATCATTAGCATACAAGGGTGACCTAATGTTGTATCTCTAGAATAAAATAATCCTTGAAGTGCCTCACCCTAGCCTCTTCATCTAGAAATAGGCCTAAATAATATCATAAAAGGGTCCTGAAATGGATCTTGAAACTCTAACACACTGGAGCTCTGCTATTAAAGGGTAGGAAGCTCAGATATCTGTCACCTTCATGTTCAAACAAATAAACTATTCTATAAACTGATATTATATATTATCCTATGAGACTTCTAACACCTCATGATCACCTAGGAATGAGATCCACCATTGCTTCCCTGATCTATGCAGCATCATCACAACTAACTAAACCGAGTGCTCCTTCTGAGTATGGATCAAACTGAAAGTCATATCAACCCCCTAAAACTAGTCTTCTATGACTTATTCTAAAATGTAACCCTCATTTTTATTCAAAATATGGATTTTAAACTCTTGGTGTGTCCTCCAAATGTTTTCTTCACCAGCCTCCACTATACGGTGATCTTCTGGCACATCATACTTCAAATCTTTAGTACGAACCTAGAAATGAATTTTACCTAGAGCCACACCTATAGGAAGAATATGTTGTTATAGATCCTAACCCTATATTATGGAATACTAAAAATTAATCAATGAATAATTTAATCATTGTATTTAGGTTTTAATTTATCCCAAGGTCTACTCATTATAAACCTAGGCATAAAGAAGATTTAGGGATGATAATTTCTTAAGTCTCTACCATGAAACAAGTATCACATTATTTAGTAGGATTAGTAAACATAAATGTTCTTCCATCAACCCAAGGGGTTCCCTAAATACCCTTTTATCATCCAGTATCTAATTTTTGCATCACTTACTAAAAAAATTACATCATTACTCTACTAGAAAATGTAAACTCACCTATTCCTAACTCCTAACTCTATTTTATCCCTCAATAATGTTCCGTTGATTGTACTCTGTCATGACCCCCTCCCCAAAAAGATACCTCAATGAGGGGATAAAGATGATGACTACTTGGGTCCCACCTCCAGTAGGCCCCATATTGGAGAATGGCATGAAGGGTATAATGAACATGTATATGGGAGGAATTACCCTCTAATATGAACATGAAGAATAGATAGATAATAATGATGCACCAAATAAAATGTTCTTATAAATATATTTGTAATAAATTGAAATTTCAACAATGCAATTCTGTATATTACTAAAACAACTAAAAGGAAAACTATAAGTACCAAAATGATAAAGACGGAAGTGACCAAGATTCCCAAACAGCTCCAAAAAGTCCACAATATAGTATTATCAATCTCAATCTCTATCCTTCTTTAGTTTAACTAAAAATATTTTATATATGCATTGGGTGATAATAATAGTATACTAAGTGGGATCCTCCTTAGAGCCTCTAATGAAAAAGTTAAATAAATCATGCTACATCATAGGGAACAATAGTGAAACTAACTCGTCACCAAAATAGGTATACTAACATCCCAAACTCCCCATGGATAACTCTAAACAAGTATCACATGAAATAGATAAGATAATATAGTAATAAAAAATAGCGGGTACCCCTCTCCTGATTCCCCAATAATTTCCTTCTCTACCCCAATGTCAGACATTCGGATCCATATCTCTCCAAAATTAAGCCATCTTGATGACATTGGGCAAGGTGTCACAACATGTACCTCATGCATCACATAAACACACCATCCCATATCACATATCCACATATAGTAACCATGTAGATTCAAGATTCCACCACAACCTTCATAAAATACGTAAAACATCAGGTATTATACCTCAATCGATTATAGCTCATAAACCATGTATGCACCTCAATCCATCACATCCTATACACACCATACATATAAAAATAATTTCAATACTATATTTAGAAATACAGGTGTGATAAATAACCACAATTCATCATAAACCTCTACACACATATATGGGATACTGATAACCATGCATACCAACACGTGTAACATTCAAGAGAATATGGTAGGACCATAGGGTGTAGTCAACCATCCATCCCCCCACTAGGATGTGGGGGAAAACACACTCCCAAATTACACTAGGTGTGACTTTCCCAAACCGGTATGGGTGGGGCAGTGTATGAACTCACAAAATATACATGATATAATATAACTCACAACCACACTTTGGGCATAATCTTGTCTTGGACTCAAAAGAATCTAATGTCTCTCTGACTGCCGGTTACCAATGTTAAGACCAGATATCTTATATGCAAATCAGAAACTAAAAGATCTAGTTTAATTTATTCTTTTCTTTTTTCTTACCATTTTCCATCGATTAATTAATTTATTATACATTAATTAAAAATTAGAATTATTTTTCATTACATTAATCATTAGAGTAAAGTATATATGCCCCATGCATAATCCAAACAAAGTACATGGTTTATCCATATTAACATATTTTAAGTATTTAATACCATCATCATCCAACCCTGTGGGTTATAAATTAATTAATTCATTAATAGCATCATTCAACATCTAGGTTCTCTAGGAAAACCATCCTAATATACCAATAAGAGGAAACATGAAACCAATCACATCCATCTACCTCAAGAAATGGGGAAAAAGAATGTAGATAAAAAAAATAACATGTCCACTATCCATCAAACAAATTCAATAGAGAATACCATCTCTCAACATCTCATAATCAGATAATCCCAGCTTGCACACCTTCCATTAACACTTGTGCTTTCCTCTACACCAACATTCATATACTAATGCATCTCTCCATCACATGAATCGTCTAATTCCAAATCATCCAAGAATACCTTCCCGCATATCACAAGAGCCAGATCATATCAAAATTTTCCAATAATAGACAATAAATCAATAGGGAAACTAGGTACTCAAAATAGATCATTTATCCTTCCCATGAAAACATGCTCTCACGGATCCAAAAAAAGGCACTCGACCATCTCAAGAAAATAAAAAACTCGTGACCTAGAAAATTATATTTATAAAACAACCAATTATTATTTCGTGTTGAATAAACTAATTCTTTATTAATAGGTTACTACTATGGTAAACCTAAGGCATAAATCTATAATAAGAAATCAATGTGAGACCATTCTCTTAGCATTTATTATGGTTTTAAAAAACCAAGATAAGTACCATGGATTTCAAATTATTATCAAGCACAAACATGCTTTATAGTATTAATCATTACATTACTCATATGGAAAGTCACATTTAATTAAACATGTGCATTGCATATTTTTTATTATCATCTGATTACATAAACCACCAAATTACAAACATGACTCTTTAATTACACATCATCGAATTAATTATTAATTAATTGAATCTTTACCTTATTTATCAATTTCCATCATGAACAACATTTTGACAGAAAATAATCTATTTTACAATATCAACCAAAACACGAGGAAACTTACTATCATGGTACAAAGAAAAAGCATCGACAATATGAAATAAAAATCAGTTCTTTAATCTATTTCAATATTTATTTGGTTAATCCCATTTCCATTAAAAGATCAAAATCATGAAATCTTTATAATTACACATCAATAAGGGGATTTGCAGTGGGACCCCTAACTCAAATTTCATCAATGTTCTTCACATGATAATGGACCACGTTATATCTCCCTAATCACTTCTCCCATAAAAACAACATCCATCTGAGGATGATAAGGCACAACCGCACCAATAAAAATCATGATAAGAAACATCGGAAACATGGGAGAGAAAACTCCATAGCTTGGAAGGAAGATATGGTTGTAGATGAGATCAAATATAGAGAAATATCTAAAAAATGATAGATGAATGTGCCATGGATCTACAAGGATCACCATGGATCAAAGAAATAAAATACAAGGATTGATTCCCATCAAATGGATCCCCAAAATACTAAGGGAGGAGCTGCTTGACATTAGAATATTACAAGCATTTTAGGGTTTGAGAAACCCTTTAGCCACTATATGTTTTTAGACATGATTCAAAATATATTTAAATAGAATATAAACCATTTACATGTTTTTAAATGTAGTTCTTTAATTATCACCAAAAAAATGGATCACCTTTTTATTATTTCACCTCAAAAATTACTTATCTTGAAAAAACCTTGCATTGTGAGTGAGCATCACATACAAGATATGAAAGAATTAAACTCTATGTAGTATCTAAGCTTCTAGTATCTTCAACAACCAACACTTATGAACTTGTTCTAAGCCTCCTCTGATAACCACAAGAATCTAAAACAAAAAAAATTCTTGGAATAAATGGATATGGGACCATAAATACATTGTTTTAGGGCCTAAATAAGAATGTCATCTCACAAAAGTTCTCCACACCTTCGATAATAAATTCTATATTGATTGTATGTAGGTCCTAGTAATAATGTGTGAATGATTTTATGAGTCTTCATAGTGGTAAAGGGGATATTTATCATTGAGAAAAAACTAAATTTTTAGACATATGGTAATAAATAACCTCATTATTTTTATTTTCACTATTTTATATGAAATTTTATAGGTTTGTAGATTTTAATCCATGTAAATATTCTATTTTTAAAAAAAATATGCATCTTTCCATGTTGGGTTTTCTATAAACTGGCATTATAGAGACCCAAGATTGACATACATGGCTATTACATTATTTTAGATGAATGTTCATTACATTAAAAAAATACATGCATGAGGGACATAACAGTTTAATGTCTTTGGAAACATGGAAACAAAATCTTATATGCTAGTGAAATATCTTCAACATCTACAATAAATATCTCCACCTTTAGGAAATCTACTTAAAACCGTTCTTCATAACTTGGGGAAATAAAACATAAGAAAGGGGAGTGCTAAGATGCTGAGTATGGGTAAATAAAGGAAATTTGTATGCATAACATGAACAAAAGGGTATATAACTTGATCATAACATTTGAATATCATACCCTTAATATTAGAGATCATAATAAAGATTTTAATTTCCTAATATTGAAATCACAAAGAAATAAATAACATAAGCCATAGAATTATAATAGAGGAATAAGACATGGAATTTTTGGCATGAACAATTGTTTATAACATTGTGAAAATGTATATATAGAAACAGGTCACTCCTTAAGTTAAGGACATGAAATCAGAGCCCCACACCAACTTATAGACATGAAAATAGGTTCATGCATAACATTGTGAATGTGTAATTAGGTTTGACCATAACTTTAGATACCTGAAACTAGGTCCATGAATAACTTTGTGAATATGTAATCAGGTTCATGCATAACTTTGTAAACATGTAATCAGGTTCATGCATAAACTTATAGACATGCAACATAGTCCATGCATAACATTTTAAATGTGTAATAAGGTTCACTCATAACATTTTGAACATGTAATCAAGTTCACGTATAAACATGTGGACATGAAACCAGGTACATGTATAACATTTTGAACACATAATAAGGTCCACTAATAATATTATTAACATGTAATTAGGTTTACACATAATCTTACGGACAAGAAACTAGGTACATGTATAACATTATGAACATGTAATCAGGTTCGTGCATAACATTTAAACTCACAATCCATCCATCGTTACCCAATGAATTGATGGGAGATATAGGTCCCACCCATCTGATAATTAAATCATACATTCATGTGCCACAAAACATTTATCATATGATAACTCATGAAATTATATGGGTTCTATAAACATAAAATCATAACCCATGAAATGAAATGGGTATCATTAAAATTTAATCACATCATAACCAATAGAAAAGAGATAAGTTTCATAATCATTTCATCAAAGAATAACCTAGGAAGATAAGTGGGTTTCAAAATCATATAAACCATGGAATTGAAATAGATTTCATAAACAAATATATCCAATTAAAGAGAAATGTGTTTCATAAATATATAAATCATGAAAGAGAAACGGGTTTCATAAAGACCGTGATTTAAAGAATATCTCATTCAGGGAAAGAATATTAATGGATACTTTATATAATTTCCTATAAAGTCATGAGTGACATCAAACGTTTTCATATTCGATGGAAAATAATTTTTAAATATCCTTCAAAAACTTTTCTTGAGGAAAATATCCTTCATTATTTAAAAAAAGATTGTTAATGCATGAACCATTTGAAAATCATTTTCTTTGAAAATACCTTGAAATTATAAATAAGAATTGAAATCATTTTGGAAAAAAAATCCTTGAAATATTATATAATAATATACAAAACATTTTATAAACATATTTCTTTGAAAACACTTTGATAACATTATACAAAATCTTGGATATGTTTTGGAAATCATTTCTTTGAAAATTTATTTGAAAATTTATAAACAAGGATTTTAAAAAAATATAAAATATTTTAAAATATTTTTTCCCTGAAAATTATCTTCAATTATTATTTAAAAACATTTTTGGAAACATGTTTTCGAAATAAAATAGATTTCCAACCAAATAGAGTGATACAGTCAGATTTTTCATTAAAACAATTTCTTAATTATCATAAGTACAAAAGAGTGAGAAATTGGTACTAGTACAAGGATATATCTTGAATAAAAAGACTGGAAGAAGTATCATGAGTTTTCTTGAGATACTATCATAATATTTCATCAAAGTAATCATAAACATAAATTATCTCAAAAGGCAGTGATATTGTCAAAATAAAATCTTATAAATTGGTAACTTGTGATCATACTCTCCATATATGAAATGGAAATTTCTTGAAGCTTAAAATATCATGAAAGAAATTAAATTCATGATATAACATGTAAAATAGAAGTATATTCACATCAAAATATAATTTAGGTGAATAAGAAACATGAGTCCCAAAGAAGGAAAATTGAGACAAAACTATTTTACTGATTTGGTAACCTTTGAAACACAAACCCCATGCAATAATTATAATAAAATAGATATGTGAATAACCAAAAAAATTATATTAAGATATATAGAATATTATCATTGGATGTACGTACACCCCATAAATTTATGGATTGTATAACAAGAATGAATCACACAAAAATAAAAAGTGAGTTGAAATCACCTTACCTTGTGTCTTGACTCTCATCGTGCTCATTCAAATCACCTCTTAATCAGGTAACTACTTTTGGATTGTGCCAAAAGGCTTCCTTGTATTTCCTTATGAACAAGGTAACGCTTCTATGAAAAAAGGAAGAATGATGGGAAGTTTATTGGGTATATATTTTTTTATCATAATATGCTTGAGTGGTGTGAGGATATGGGAGAGGTGGTAGCCTTTTATAAGGAAGGAAAAATAATCACTTACAATATTTTAAAACAAGTTAGGTGTACACGTGATATTACTTAAAACAAGTCATAAAAACAAACATAAATCAATAATTTATGTTTTATGGACTAAATATTTTTATATAAATGGTTTTTAATAAGTTTCTAGGTCATTTGTCCCCCTAATAATAATATTTAGTTTCTAATTAAACTTAATTTGACCTCAAACACTGTGATTAATTTTAATCACTTTTACAAATATTTTTAGAAAAAAATTATTTTGATCTTATTAGTCTATAAATATTATACTGATTATAATGGTGTATGTCTATATTTCGAAATTCAATTCACAAAATTGGAAAAAATAAGATTTTTTTCGATCTTGGGGATGGGATAAAATAATGGTTTTTTAAATATAGGAATGTTCAAATGTATTTTAAGTTTTTATAATCAATATAAAAGTGAAATTTATTATAATGACCTAGATGGTCTTAATAGAAATATCATTAATCTAATGTGACCTTAAAATTAATTTAATGTATAATTTAGCATTAATAATTATTTAAATGAAATGGTAGTTATTAACTAAAATGTTGTATTTTTAACTATTCAATAGAAAAATAACACTTCTCAGAAAAATCTCAAAAATTTACCCTAAGATAATTTCATCATTCTAAATTAAAAAATTTATTTTATTTTATAAAATTAAATTTCTATGTGTCTAAAATTAATTTTATTTGTTTTACTATAAGGATATGAAATGTAGTTTATTTTAGGAAATAATATTTTAAAACATATATGGTATTTACCAAAAAATATATCTTTCATTATCAATATGTTTTATTTTTATAAAATCTTTATAATAAATATTTGATAAGTATTAATTACTATTCATATTACTATGTTTAATGGATAGGTTATAATTATATCTTCTGAATAATTATAACATTGAAATGATGTTTTATAGAAACAACCGTGTTGCATTTAAGGTATGCCAAGTCATAGTTGTGTATAATGTACATTGATTCAATGTTCTATGTATCGTAAGATGGTTTAGTGTCATGTATTGTATTCCAAGTCAGTGTCGCATGAGAAGAATGTTTGACATTGTGATTTAATATTAATAAAAAATACTCTAAAAAGTTTTATGAAATGAAAAAAATAACTTATTATATTAATTTGAAAAAAAAAATTTACAAAATCTTGAAGTGTTACATTTTAGCCCCTTTAAAATAAATTGCTCCATTAAAATTCATCTTGGATATCTAAGGTTTAGAACATGAAATTTACATTTATATAAACCCAAAATGTAAAAAATAATATTAAAACTTCCCATAAATGGTAATGTTAGAACCATAAAGGTTTTCCAAAGTAACGTATAATTAGGTTTCCTTGTAGGTGAACATAGATGGGATGTGAAAACATGGAAATGGAAGAAAAATATAACTATCAATTTATTATGTATATTGATATAGAAAATGGTTAACTGAAAGTTAACAATCGGAAAACCATCAGTCCTTGACGAACTAAGGGACCATCTGATTTATCAGAAAAAGAGGTACTAGGGTAACATTTTTTTATTTCAAGATCATTTCCATAGGGTTGAATAGTTTTCATGAGAATTTATACTTACATGATTTTGTTCCCTTCATTATTAAAAATACCACCCTTTGGCTATACCTTTATATATTTCCACTTCATATCTTACCTTATGAAATTAGTGATAACATTTTTCATTCCTGAAGTACTAACAGATCATGAGATCCCTGATAAGTCATCCCATTTTTTTAGTTACCATTAACACAAACAAGTTATCCAATATTAATAAGTCATTATATAGTGATACAATACATTAATCTCAAAAACTTTATTTGAATTATGACTTTTGATTTCCATAAATGTTTAACCTTATAACCATTACTATTTATAATTCACCCTTACTTACTTAAATATGAACTTATCTTATACCAAAAATATTTTTATTGGATAGTTAGTTTTATCCTTTCCCTGATAGAACAATAAATGTGATTTTATTATTCCAAAATCCATATAGAGGGATATAATCACATGAAACCTCACTAAATTATGAACAATAAGATTATATTAGGGATTATTCATACAAAATCAACATGAACTTCCCAAAAATGGTTGGAAAAGGATAAGTTTTCCCCAAATTTTTATCATTCACTTTATCTGTTGGGATTTCATAAGACTTTGTGTTGTACTTTTTCCTAATAGGTATTTTTTATTATTATCCATATTATCCCTTGGATTGGGTCACTGATTCTCATAATTCCCAAACTCCATGAATTTGAAACACTAGAGTGTGGGTGGTTCATTCTGTTGATCTCTCTCTCCACTTATTTCATTAAATTTCCTCTTCACATCACTTCTATATAATTTTTCTCAGTGTCCAAGATTCCCACACATGAAACACCTTATTTTTTTCTATTCATTAACTCTCGTATGTGATATTTACTATAATTTTGGAAAATATGAGTTTGAAACCTTTTCTTCTCTTCATTTGTTTTAAGTTTTCCTTTGATCTACATCTTCTTATTCATGTTAAAAAATGAGATTAATATTGAAATTCAACAACCATTTAAACATTAATTTCATAACACACAATATCTGCATAGCCCCTAAAGTCCCTTATGGAGAACACCATTCTGAGAGTTATCTTTAGGACATAGAAGAACCTATTAACCTTACTTTCAGGTTGGATGATAATACCAGAAGCATACCTCACAAATTATATAAAATTATCCTCATAGGTACCAACTGATTCATAATCCTTTTTCTTCAACTCAAGGAACTCATTTAACATCTTCATATAAAGAATATTAGAAATGTTATATTGAAGAATAAGTTGTTTAAATAATCACAATACATTGATTTAATTATATCTTGGTTCCTCATATTCTTGAATAGTTTCCACCACTGGTCTACATCACTTTATAACTGAAAAATAACCAGAATGAATTTCTCCTGATCTGAACAATTGAGAATGGATAAATTATTTTTATTGGTATTGTCTAGTGTTCCACAACAAGTGGATCATATGACCCATTGAAATAAGGTGTATGATACCTCATGAAGGACTCAACAAAACATTGTTCCCTCCTTTCCTCGTTTGAAAAGTCAATAGAATTCATAATTTGGGAAAGATGTGAGAGTATAGAAATGAGGTTTTGTATTCTATCCCCCATAGAATTTGAATCCTTGGGAGGAAATTTTCTGTATTTTTCATCATAATCACCATTAACACGGCTCCTTTGGGTTCCAACCATTGTATAAAACCAAAATCATAGAGTAAGAAATAGTTATCATAATGAGGAACCACATAATCATGAAAAGTCACTTATAGGATTTCTAAAGACTGAAACCTTCCTTAATTTATGACACATTAGTTTTATCATAGGTTATTCATATCCAACTTCTATTTAATTTATCCAAGTTGGTATGTGAAGATTATGGGAATTCCTAAAGCATATCCTCTAGTAGTTTAAACCCAGGCATACAGTAAGGCCCATTGTCGTGAACCATATTACCCCGATTCAGGCCAGTAACATCTTGTTGGAGTTGCTACCCCTAGGTATATTTGTTCCAAGGTCATATACACTTGTAGAAACCAAACAGGGATAATTTCTTCGAAACCCCTAATTATATGATTTACCAAAATTCTAGGGCATTTTCCTAAATGTTAACTCAGCCATATACTTATAATAAACATATCCATATAAATATTCCAAGGGATCTCACTAATGTTTTCTCATCTTGGCTTCCAATGGTTGACTAAAACTTTCCGTTGATACTAATTATAGAGATCTGGGCTTGACATACATGTATATTCCATCATTTTAGATGAATAATCTGTACATTACATAAATAAATTCCAGAGGACCATAATGGTTTAGTGTATTAGGAAACATGAAAAAAAATCTTCTATCCTGGTGAAATATCGTCAACATATCCCATAAAGATCTCCACCTTTAGTACTTCTACCCAAAACTATTCTTTATAACCTAGTGAATTGAGATATAATAAAGGGGTCATATCATAAGCTCAGTAAAGGTACATAAAGGAAATGAATAAGAATAACATGAAAAAAGTGTATGGACCTTGATAATAACATTTTAATATCATACCCTACATATTAGATATCATAATAAAGATTTTAATTCATAATAGCTGAATGATAAGGAATTTAAGAACATAATCTATGAAATAATAACATAAGAATAAGACACAATATTTTTGGCATGTACATTTTTTTATAACATTATGACTTGTATAAGTAGTATTAGGTCTACTCATTAATTTAAGTACATCAAATTAGGCCCCAGCATCAACTTATGGATAAGAAACCCGGTCCATTCATAACATTGTAAATATTTAATTAGGGTCACAAATAATCTTATGGACACGAAACCAAGTCCATGAATAAAATTGTGAACATGTAATCAGGTTCATGCATAACATAGTGAACATGTAATTAGGTTCACACATAAACTTATGGACATGAAACCATATCCATGAATAACATTTTGAACACATAATAAGGTTTACTCAGTTCACTATGATGATATAATAAGGTTTATTCATAAACTTATATATATGAACCTAGGTCCTTTCATAACATTGTGAACACCTAATAATTTTCACTCATAACATTGTGAACATTTAATCATTCTCACACATAAACTTATAAACATGAAACCAGGTCCATGAATAACATTGTGAACATGTAATTAGGTTCACACATTACATTTATACTCATTATCCATCCATCATTTCCCAATTCATTGGTGGTATATATAGGTATCATTCATCACATAATTAAATCATATATTCATGTTCCACAAAACATTCATCATACCATAAATCATGAAAAGATATGGGTTCTATAAATACCCTATCATTACCCACAAAATGAAAAGGGTATCATTAAAATTTCATCACATCATAACATATGGAAAAGAGATATGTTTCTTAATAATTTCATCAAAGCCTAACCTAAGAAGAGAAGTGGGTTTCAAAATCATATAACCCATGGGAGTGAAATGGATTTCCTAAAAAATATAAGCTATGAAAGAGAAATGGGTTTCATAAACATATATCCCATGAAAGAGAAATAGGTTTCATAAATACCATGATGTCAAGCATAACACATTTAGAGAAATAATATTAATGTAACCTTTAGATAATTTCCTAGAAAGGAATAAATAACATCAAAATATATCATCTTATATGGAAAATAATTTTTAAATATCTTTCAAAAACATTTCTTGAGGAAAATATACATTCTTCATTAAAAAATTATTTTTAACGCATAAAACTATTTAAAAGTCATTTTTGGATAAAATAACTTGAAAATATATAATTAATGCATGAAATAATTTTAGAAAAACAATTCATTGAAAAAATTTAGTATAAGAATCAAAACTTTTTTTAAAAAAATTATTTCAAAACACTTCTAGAACCTTAAAATAAATCTTGGAAATGTTTTTAAAAACCATTTCTTTGAAAATAACATTCAAAACTTATAAAAAAATATTTTAAAACCATAAATAAAATGAAAATAATTTTCCTTGAAAATTATATTCAATGATCATTTGAAGACATTTTTGAAAACATTATTTTGAAAAAAAATAGATTTCCAATCTAAGAGAGAGAAACTATAAGATTTCTCTTAAAAACAATATATTAATTATCTTAAGTACTAAAGGATGAATAATTGGTACAAATACATGGATAAATCTTGAATAAACAGAGGGGAAGTAAGATCGTGAGTGTTATTGAGAGATGGATCATATTAATTTGTCAAATTAATCATAAACATAAACAATCTCAAAAAGATATGAGATTGTCTCAATAAACTCATATTACTTGGTAACTTAGGATCATACTCTCCATCTGAGAAATGAATATTACACGAAGCCTAAAATATAATGAAATAGGTTAAATTCATGATATAAAATGTAAAATGGAAGTATATACACCATGAAATAAATTTTAGGTTCATAACAAAACATGAGTCTCAAAGAAGGAAAATTGAGAAAAAAACTGCTTTACTGATTTGATAACTTTTGAAAATTAAACCCCATAAAAGAAAAATCATAAATTGGATATGTGAATACCCCTAAATATAATTATAATATACATTTAATATTATGATGTGAATTATATGCACCACAAAAATGTAAAGAGTTTTGAACATAGTATGTATCTCTTAGAAATAAAAAATGAGATGAAATCCCTTTACCTTGTGTCTTCCCTCCTGTCATACTCATTCAAACAACCTCATTCCAAAAGGCTTCCTTGGATTTAGTTCAGCCCAAGTTAATGGTTCAAGGATGAAGGTATGATTTATTTGAAGAGTATTGGGTAGATCTTTTCCAATCCAAATAGTTTTGAGAGGTGTGAGGATGTGGGAGAAGTGGGGGCCTTTATAGGGAAGGAAAAAGGACTCACTTGAAATTTTTGAAAACAAGTTTGGTGAACACATGATAATTCCAAATAAGAGTCATAAAATCCCAAAATAAATCAAT
Organism: Viscum album; assembly: GCA_963277665.1. Classification (NCBI taxonomy): domain Eukaryota; kingdom Viridiplantae; phylum Streptophyta; class Magnoliopsida; order Santalales; family Viscaceae; genus Viscum; species Viscum album. The sequence goes on from OY728147.1 coordinate 91,646,730, forward strand.
AATTTAAGGTTTATGGATTAAATATTTCCACCCAATGGGTTTTGGACAAGTTTCTAGGTTATTTGGGACCCTAAGATTAAGGTTTAGTCCCAAATTAAGCTTAATTTTACCTCAATCATTATGATTAATTTTAATCACTTTTACTAATATATTTGGTGAAATAATAAGATAATATTATTAGACTCTAAATATTATACTCATTACAAGTGTATATTTTAGTTTTTAGAAATCCAATCCACAGAATTTATAAAATTAAAATTAATGATAATCCTGTAGATGGGATGAAATAATGGGTTTTTAAAGAATAAGAATATCAAAACTATTTTTAAGTTTTTATATTCAATTTCAAAGTGATATTTATTATAATGAAAATAATGGAATTAATATATGTAAAATTGATCTAATGTGACCTTTAAACAAATTTATTATACAATCTATCATTAATTATTTTTTAAATGAAATGGAATTTATTAACTACAATGTTGTGTTTTTCATTATTCATCAAAAAAATGAAGTCTCTCAAAAAATAACAAAAATTAACCATAATCTAATTTCAGAATTCTAAATATAGAAAAATGAAGTTTATTTTAAAAAACATAATTTCTAGATGTGTCTAAAATTAATTTTATTATTTTACATAGAAGGGCATGAAATGTTATTTATTTTAGAAAATAGTATTATTAAACATATTAGGTCTTTACCAAAAATTATATATTTTGTTATCAATATATTTTATTTGTATAAAACCCTTACAAAAAAAATTGATAAGTAGTTATTACTATTCATATTAATAAGTTAATGGTGAGGTTATAATTATCTCATTTTTATAATTATAAAAGTAAAATGAAGTTTTTTAGAAACATTAGTGTTATGTATATGGTACACCAAGTCATGGTTTCAGGTAACATATGCCGAGTTGATGTTGCATGTATTTTAGACTAATTTGGTTCTATTTAACATATTCCAAATCAGTACTCTATGAAAAAAATGTTTGACTTTATTATTTAATAGTAAAAAATATATTTTCAGAGTTGTGTGATATATAAAATTTAAAAAGATTAAATTAATTAAAAATAACACAAAATCTTGGAGAGTAACAGGAGTTGAATCAAATAAACATCATCATTATTTAAAACCATACATTGAAATTATAATAGTAAAATACATTCACCATTTGTTTTTATGAATAACTTACATTGAAAGTTTCTTTCAATGTCGATTCCCTGTGAAACCCAACATTGATTGTTTTGTGTGATTTTCCCATATTAGAAATAATATAAATTTCAATGTGTGTTTTATCAAAAACTAACTTGGAAACTTTGATGCAATATTTTCTACATCGATATTACTATAAAACAAATTTTATAATATATTTTTACAGTTAGTTTATATAAAAAATGATGTTTAAAATCCCCTTAAATCATCTCTTTATTAATGTTTATATGTTGGTTCTGTTAAAACCAAGGTCGAAAATATTATTTATAGCATCCTATTTATAAACATTGGTTAAAAATTGGTGTTAAAAAGTAAACAACTAATGTCGGAATATTATTTTCTACTAGAGATTTCGTCTCAATTTCCCTTCATTGAGGCAAGTTTTAATATTATAAAACTAATTCATTTTATTTGGTTTATATATTTCCCCTTTTTATATTTTATATCAAGAGTCTTTCAAAAATCATTGTATTTAAATTTACATTTCAAATTATTCCATCTAATGGTATTTGATTTGAATGTTACTAAGTTCTTAGGGGTTTCATAAATCAATTTCATTTATTTGGTTTATAATTCATTTTCATTGATTTTTTAGTAAATAATTATGTGTGAACTGATATATAAATCATTTTATGATTTATTTAAACTTGGTTTTTTTGGATTTAATTTTTTTACATAATTTCTTCACTGATTAATTATCAATTCAAAAGTTATGATCTTTGCATTTGTTTTTATTTTCTAAATATCATTTTCCTGATATATGTTTCATAGTGTGTATAATGATCTCATTGAATGGTGTACATTAAAACACATAAATTAATTTTTAGGTTTTAATTCATGCAATTAAATGGATGTATAGACCCATATCATATTCTTTCATTATATAAATTTTTATTTTGAATGTTACCAAATAATTAAAATCTTTTTCTAAAAATCTCATTTCCTTTTATGATTATTTATGTTCAAAGATCCTTTAGGGGAAATATTGTGATCCTATTTTCATAAATCACATATATTTTATTTTAAATTTTTTATTAATTTGTTTTATATGTTTAATTTCCATTTCATCACTTATTGATTAATGATAACTCAATAAAGTTGTGTGTAAGTGATAATGATCTTCTATCCTCTTTAAGAAAAAAATATTTCTCTTCCATATCAATGTTTTAAAGAATTTGATTTTATGAACATAAATAATTTACTAATGTTATTTTTATGGATTTTTTACATTCTTTTTAAAGGTTAGAAAATGAAATTCCGTATCAATTTCTAGATAGGTCAATTTTATCCCTCTTTAAAAAATAATGAAAAGAATTTTTATTTTTAACATTTATTTCATGGACATGTTTTCTAACTATCATGATTATTATTTTCTTTGAAAATCATTTTATAATTATCTATTTATATTTTCAAATAAATTATTTTCATCAATATTTGATTACTTTCTAATTTTTTATTGTGTTTTTCATATTAGAAAAAATATTTTCCACAATATTGTTTTTATTAATCATTATAGGGTATTTTTATTCATCAATGAGAAGAAACATTGATGTTAATTATACTCCACTATATATATGTTTTAATTATACAATAATTAGTCTTTATATATGTATATTATGAGATTATCATGGAACTATATTATTTTCCATGGGTAAATAAAGCTATGAAGGAATAATGGTTTATGTTATGTTTAAAAATGAAGTCATTGAAGTGTTATGATTATGTTATGATTTATATACATTGTTTATGATGATGAGTGATACTAATATAGATAATGATAAAAGGTGATCTTGATATATCTCATGATGATGGGTGTTCACAACATAGCTCATTATGATGGGTGAGCCTCATATATATCTTGAATGTATTGGGTATTGATTATGTTCTTTGGAGAATTATGTTATGTTAACCGTATTGGTTATTCTCCTTGTAATTTTTTGTGTAAGGGGTTCTATAAAGTTAATGTCTCATAATACCATCAAATTTTCTTTATTCTTTTTATGGATTTTAATGTTTTATTTTGGTAAATATTGATATCACATGGATCATTATTATTGATTACAATGACTCTTCATATCGTTAAAGATTTATTCCATGTTTCATAATTGATGATTGAGGAATAAATGTATATGGATTTACCTATGTTACTCTAATACACATTGATTATGTCATTACACCATCATTCTCCTCTTATGCATACTGATGACATTGTATTGTTAATGCATAGCTTTATCCTTACTAAAAAAATTTAGGTTGGACCCGATACTTATTTTCATAATCAAACCAAAGACCTCATTCTATCTGGGTAGAGGGAAACCCATTACATAGATTTTAGGCATAAGGTTAGGTGGCCCATAAACACGTCCTGGAGTCCTTGAGGCTTGGAATCCCTAAATCTAGGCTTAGAAGCCCATTTATGACCAAAATCCCCCACTAGTGAATAGTAATACTATAATACCTAGGTTACTATAGTGATGTTCTCACTACAGTATATACTATAGTAACCAGCACCACTAGAGTTCTACTATTAACATAGTTCCACTACTAATACATTACTATTATAGTTCCATGTTACCGTGATTATATAATAACTTTGTAAATCACCTCTATCCTATTTTCAACATGGGTCTTTTTGATGGAGGCTTACAGGGTTTACCACTCGGGTACCACCATAACTAAATGTTTATCATGACTGAGTGTTTGATCTCATCATTTATATTTTCTTCTTTTCCCCGTGTAATAAAGAATGATTCAAAAATAAATAAGTATAGAAAGGTTTCATGTGTGAATAATTTTGTAAGAGATGTTGAATACATAATGTGGAATAAGAAAATCTAGCTATAGTGTGAATGTAATCATTTAAGGACATGGTTATTACTATGTAATAGTTTTTCATAATTATCTTAACTACAAGCATCAATTTTTCCCTACTATGTAAGTGACCTAATAATTCCATTTTATATTGTAAGTTTTGGATTGTTGATATTGGCTCATATTTATTTCTATCAAATCAAAAAATGTAAGGATTGTGTTTGAATCTCTAAAATATAGGAGGGTAGGTTTGGGGTCATTATAGTTGGTATTTGATGAAAGGTCTAGAAATAATAAGATATTATGATTTTTTCATGTAATTTTAACTTATGATTTATAGATACCAACTTGGGTTTAAAATTTTTGGATAAACATATGTTTTATGGAATCGATGCCCCTTTGGAGGTTTATGTGATGGGAATACATTGGAAGAAATTTATTGAGTTTTGGAAGACATTTGAGATATATTTACCCCTTAATTTTAACAAGTTAAAATAATATTTGAGGATGATTGCCTTCACATTATTTTTAAAAAGGTTTTAATTTATTTATAAACATTAGGGTTTATATAATCTTGGATTTTGAGGTAATTATGGGTTATTACATTTCGGAAAAATACGTTTTATCATAAAGAAATCCATGGGATTTTAATTTCACGATTACTTACCAAGAGGTAACCCATCCTCTTACTACTCTCACCTAAGAACGGTTAAATATAGAGTTCTAATGGGATCTGGTGCATTAATGATGGTGTGTGATCACACCTGAATTAACGTACTAGATCCCATTGGAACCCTAGAGTTAAGCATTCTTGGGAGAGAGTAATACTATGATGGCTGACCTAATGGGAAGTGCTCAATTTGGTGTTCTTTTTTTTGAAATAACATCACCATTTTTTAGGGGTATAATATATGATTAATTTAAGCATAATATTATTAGATAATATTGAATTTCATTTGAGGTATAAAGGTCAAATTATCTTTTAGAATAAAATATGATTTTAATGAGACCTTATGGTGGTTGAGGTTATTTGTGGAAATAATTGGCATATTTAAAGATTATATGATTAACAAATATACCTCTTTGAGTATAAGACATTATGTGTGACTAATGTTATTTGAGATAAATGTTAAATTAATGTAAAAAATATTTGGGATCAAATACAAGTAATTTAATATTTTTTAAACTTGTTTGAAATTGTTTTGATGAATTTTAATCTTATTTATTAATCAAATGAACAACGTTGATCTTTTGGTGTTATTATTGATTTTTCAAGATTAATGTATTTTTTATTTATTAGAAGATTTATTTGTTTTTGTTGTTATATAATAATGTGATATCCATTTTCATTTTAGTAACAATTTGTGGAATATGTTATTATCCTTATAATGCTAATGTGTTCTATTAGATGTTTATTTTCTTTAAACAATCAAGAAAAATTCATCTTGAAAACTAATTGTATTGAGAAAAATAAGAGATTGTGGGGGACATTTATTAAAGAATGAATTTTTAATTGTGAAGGAAATATATTTCCTCATGTTTTTATTTTTATGGGAAAGTAATTCCTCAACTATATGAAAATGAATGTAAGAAAAAATGTAATCCTATTGAATTTATTTCTGATGAATCGATGGTATTTTCCACACCTCGTTGATTTATAGTTTTGTAGTCATTGTCTTTATCATGATAATTATCTTTGATGTAATAAATATTTCGTTCCACTACCCTTTATTATTTATAAATTAAATTTTTCTCCATGTCTATATTTTCACTTTCTTATAATGTTGTCCTATTTGGAAACATAGTATGTGTTATTTAGGATGACCTTTGAATTTCCATTTTTCAACATTTTAGAAGGATATTTTATTAACACTTTTCAGATGTGTTTTTTAAAAAATGGTATTTTTAAATATAAAACCTTTGATTATCAACATCAAAATCAAAATTTGAGAAATCCATTTATTAATGAGAAGAGAAATTAATAACCTGATATTTTAAAAGAACACTCTATTTGATATCATATATAACATGAAACACCAAGCTTAATCAAACCATGAAATATTACAATTTTTTATATCAAAGTTATAATATATTCATTAAATTAGTGGTAATTAATAGAAATATGCACATTATGAAATATATATAATGTTCCTACATAATAAAAATGTGTCCATCAATTCTTATAAAATAAGAACCAAATTATTTGGTAAAGTAATTTCATGCTTTGAAGATATATTTTCTTCAAAAATTGTTTTTAATATTATTTCTAAATAAATATTATAATTATATTCTGGTACTTTTGGAAATATTATTTTATAAAAAGGATATCAATTCTGAATTCATAATTTTTAAATAATTAATGGTTGATTTTATTATAAATTTATTAATATATTCAATGAATTGATTAAAACCAATTTTTTTTAAAACGATATTTACATTTCATGTACTTACAAAAGAAAATTATAATTTGGATTAGTATTTAAATTTTATTATTTTTTTTATTAAAAATTATTCATTTAATTTTATTTGAATCAACATTATTGTTTATGTTTTTTATAAAAATATTATCATACTCATATGAGAATTTTTTGGAAAATCTATTTTCATCATGTTTTTCTAGTTTTATTTTAATTTAAATTTTACCACATTATTGAATTAAATTTCAAAAAATGTATTCAATATCTATAATTAGAATAAATCGTATGTTTTATAAGGTGCACGTAATTTTTTTCAATGTGAATAGTAACTATAGTAAATATTTGATATCAAATTAAAGATAAAACTAGTTAATTAGATCTAAAACTAATGTGATAAGGATTGTAATTATTGAAAACACATTATTCAATTTTTTGGTTGAATATATTCCATAAATAATCATCCAAAATTCAAAACTATTTTTTTCCAATTTAACAATTATTTTTACATTTATAATATTTTAAGTAATTTATAAAGTCCAAAATATAATTCTCGTGCTTTTAATAATTTCAGTATTTTCACATAAAAAAATAAAACAATTGTTCAATTATAAATAATTTTTTAAAGGATTAATTATATTTTTACCAATTTATTTTATTTTTTATTTCTAATTATGATGAAATTACCATAAATTCAGATGCAACGCTAACAAAGTGCATGTGTGGGTAGTATAAAAATCTGATAAATGGTTTTAGAAACTCTAAAGGTAATATTTTTTTATTTATAGTGAACCAATAATTTTATAGATAAATATAACATATTAGGGGTTGTTTTAAAGGTTAATATTCAAAATCCAACCCTATATTGTTTTCTTGAAAATAAAAATAAAATAATAGTGTTAAAATCACATTATTAATATTTTATGTTAAATAATATTTAATTAAATTATTTTAAAATCATAAAAATAATAAATTATAACTATTGGGATGAAAAATTGTAAAAAATTTCATTCCTTTTTCATTTCGGAACCACTTTTCAACTTATTTGTAAAATAATGACCCTTTAATATTGAAAATGTCAATAACACAGTTAAGGATAAAATTTACCAACCAAGGGGTTAAACCAAAAGATAAGGTTTAACATTATATCTAAAAATTTAAAAAAATTATTGGATGATTATATTAATATTATATAATACTTTTAATATTATTAATATAATTATTGAAATATTTTTCAGGATTTAGACACATAATATATTAAAAAAAATTGAGTTTCCAAAGGTACTACGCCACTCCCTTATAAAAGGAACCCACTCTGGTCTTTTCTTTACACCATTTTGAGCCATATAGATCAACCAAAACAAGGTAAATTATATTATAAACTTACTAATACAATAATTTTAGGTCATGTAATTCTTAAAATCCCAATCCAATTATCCTGAAGAATATATCTACTAGAGATCTACTGAAAAATAGACAATCATCCAACATGACCACTTTCAATCTATTTATTCTTTTACCACATTCAATTCTTATTCAACCATTATGAAATAACAACATATATATATTATATACATACATAGATTTTATTTTGTTAATGTAATAATCTATATCCATCTATTCTCCTATAAGTTGGGAAATGAAACCATCATTCGTCTATATGGAAGACTACCACCTCGAGAACCGATGTAATTCAATTTCTGTCAACACCTCTCAAGACTTCTTATAATGATGTATTTGATAAATATAATTGATGTTTATGAAATAATTACATTAATTAAAAATAATATTACATTTATTGTCTTACATTTCCATCCATATAAAAATGATAATGTTGTTTGTGCATACATGTTGATTACCACCTCTGTGAACTGATTTGATTTGTTTTTCATCACTGTATAACATGGATTATATATATGAATTATTTAAAGTGATAATACTATATTTATGAAATAATTATTATTTTCTAATAATAAAATTATAATTTCTGTATTTCCATCATGTTTTTTAAAAAATTGAGACATTACCCATGTGTATGTACGACCTACCATCTTAAAGATTCTAACATAATTAATTTTTCAAAACTAAATTTTATTGGTTGTATTAAAATTATAATTAATGAATAAAAATTAAAATTATTTCTTGAATATTATTTATTAAATGGTCAAATAATTAACTCTTTCTCTTTGGCTAAAATACCAAATTCATTTTTCAACTACGAATCGAACGTCCTCAAAAAGCATCACACAGAGTAAACTGGTTGTGTAATTACATATATCATTGAAACAAACAAAAAATGGTTTAATGATAATTTATTTATCTCATAAGTTTTTCTTAAGATATCCAAAAATCAATAATATAATATTATGAAGGTGTTCAAGCACATACATAAAATTCTGGAATCATGGTATGGGATTTCATCTCAATTCCCCTTTATTATGGCCTATTTTGTTGTTATGCATCTAATTTCTATTATATCATGTATATTTTCAACTTTTTAAAATGTTATAACAATATTCTTTTATAAATCATGGTATTTTAATTTAAAAAAAAATTAATTTCATCCAATGGGATTTGACATCAAAGTTACCAAGTGGTTAGGGGTTCTTAAACTCAATTTCCTTTAACTGGGTTAAATATCTTCTTCTTTGACTTTGTTATGAAATAATTATATGTGAATAGTTATTTAAATTGTTTTATTATGTATTTAAAAAAAAATTTATGAGTATCTTCATATGTGCATATAGTCACTCGATTGAATAATTATACCTTCAAAAGTTATAATCGTTCCAAGGGTTTTATTTGTATCAATATCAATTTTTTGTGATGTATTTCATTTAATGAACCATTATTTATCTGAATGGTGTAATTATTAAAAAATTAATTAATAAATAAAAATTAATTTACATATTTCATGTTATTTACATGTCTATATTATATTCATTCTTTTAAATAATTTTTATTTCCAAAGATACCAATATGGTAAAGGATTGATGTTATAATTTATTTATTTTTGGTATTGTTTATATTCATGGTTCATTGGGGGGAAATCATATGTTATTATTTTATCAAATCAAAATTATTTATTCTCCTCTAGTTATTAATTTGTTTTAAATTTTTAATTTCCATTTCTTCGTTTATTTTTTAATCATACATTCTTAATTTTTTTATATGTGATACTTGTCTTGTATTATCCTTTATAGAAGGGATATTTCTCTTCCATATCCATGATTTCAAAAATGGTTACATGAATGTTCCTTTCTAAACATAAATTATTTTATAATTTTATTTTATATGATCTTTTGGCTTCTTTTAAATGGGTTTAAAAGAAAATTCAGTAACTTTTTCTACATGCGTTACTTTTTACTCTCTTTAGAAATGATTAAAATAAATTTTTATTTTAAACATTTATAAAATAAATTTTTTTCCCTCCAACTTGACTATTATTTAATCTTATGATCTTTATATAGGTTTCTACTTCTAATTTCAAAAAAATCATAATATTTTGTGAATTTTTATTTTTTAAAAGTGATTTCCAAAGTGGAAAGGGTATTTTCTTTAATGATTTTCATGATCCTTGTATAGTATTTATATTCATGAATGAAAATAACCCTTGATATTACTTATGTTCCAATATTGATTTACATATGATACAATCTATATTATTTCTTTTTATTTGTTATAATATTTTCATGGAACCTATATCTATTATGTGGGTAAGTCTAGATTCGAAAGGACAATAGTTATTATTATTATTAAAAAATAAATCATTCATGGGTTATGATTATGTTATGTTTTTTAGAAATTTTTTATCATTACATGTGAGCCTGATATTGCTCATAAAAATAGGTGATCTTTATATATCTCATGATGATGAATGAGATAATATAGCTCATGATGGTTTGTGAGCCCAATATAGCATTCCAAGTCATTGGGTAATGATTTTTTAACAAGATAATAAAAATAAAAAATATGATTTTATTAGATATTCCACATTAAACTACCCTTGTAAAGGTTTAAAGAATATAATATTCCAATATACCTTCGTTTTTTCATTATTCTTTCCAAGGGTTTTTTATTTCATCATTTATAAAGATTGAGATCACATGCATCATGATTTTTAATTCATATGACTCTTTCCTTTGTTAATAATTTATTCCATGTTTCTTGATAGATGATCTCGGTATTTATGGGTGTGAATTACATTATGTTATACTTATTCACTATGATTATTTAATCCTACCATTATTCTCCACCTATGTACCCAGATGTCATTAAATTTTTAATAGTTAATTTTATCCTTTATGATCATTTGATATGTACCTTCTTATGCTTTCCTTTTCCACAAGATATGAACAATGATGTTAAATAAATTTCTTCTAGAAATGATTCATGGGTAAATAATTTTATCAGATATTTTGAATAAATAAGTTGGAATAGGAAAATCTTGGTAGAATTTGATAAATACACATTTAAAGACATGGTTACTGTTATGTAATATTTCTTCATAATTATCTAAAACTCTAAATAAAAAATGAATTCAAGTTGGTATGTGACCCCATATTTTTATTATCTATTTTATATTTTTCATTTTTAATATGGGTCACATTTATTAGTATCAAATCAAAAAATGAAAATATTCTATTTTAACCATAGTATTGAAATAGTGTGGCTTTTGGTTCATTATATAAATGGTCATAAAATAAGTTTTGTTTCAACCATATCCCCCAATTAAATAAATTTCATACTCACAATTTAATTTTATTCCAGTAATGAAATTATATGTCTATATTTATGACATAGTCATGACTTTTGGTCTAATTCCAAATTAGAAATTTACATTAAAATATTATATAATACTAGGAAATAAATATATCCCTTATAATTAAGACATACTTAATATTGAGGTTTTTTCTAATAATTTCAGATAAATAAAAAACATGATTGGGTATTAAAACACATATAATAGAATTATTTTCTTAGAGATGTCTTATTCACCCATGCACTAATAGTTTATCAATCGTTCATTTGGAATATGAATTAATTTTTCAATATTTTTTAATTGATATAGAATCTATGTTGAGATGTCTAATTCATTTCCAAAATCAAATAAAATTCTTCAAAAAAAATAACAAGATTTTTAAGAAACACATTTCCACAAACATCATATAGGGATACAATAATCTTATAACTAAAACAATTCACTAAAAATTAAATATCATATCATTAGGGTGGGGATTTGATTTATTTAAAATATTTAATACATATAAAAGAGCATCTGGAACTATAATCCAATAAGACATCAAAAAAATTATAGTAGAGGATAAGTGAACCTTAATTTTCAAGATCCACTTTAATGGTATTCATTTCCTAGGTTTTTCTATGTTCGCTTAATTTTAGAGATTATTGATGTCTATTGTCTATGTTAGACCATAGATTAGTGTATCAATTTTTATAATTTCCATTTTTGGGTATTTAAAACATTGAATTTTTTAATGTATCTAAGGATGAACACTATTTTCATTTATAGGTAAATAAAAAGTTTCAATTTCCATTATTACTTGAATTATTTATCAAATCCATTAAAATAAATAAATTATATTCTAGTTCCTTTAAGATATATCTCAGGTTGCTTCTTCCTGTACTATTGACATGTAGAAAATTTATTCTTCTTTTATATATTCTCTTAATCACTAGAACATCCATTAAAATGTATTTTTCTCTTTATTTGGTGTGTTTGAAAATAAATAAATTTTAATAAGGTAAATTTTAAAACGATATTTATGGTCAAAAATGACTACAATAATTTCCAATATATACCTTATATGATTTAGTCATTTGTTCAAAAAATCATCACATTGTCCCAAGAACACATTGTTAACACAGTTCTTCTGAGGTTATCTCATTACACAAATAACTGAAATATGGGGATGATAATACTAAAATTAATAAATTTAAGAAAAAAAATTATGAACCTTGAAGATGTAATTCATAAATTATGTGTGAAACCCAAAAATTAAAATTTCAAATTTTCAGTCTAGGTTTTCAATTAAAATTTCTATATTTGGTTCCCTTTCCTAAATATTAATTATTGTTTCATAATTATTATTAATAACTATGTGAATCACTAAATAATATCCCTTATGTGAGTTATACCATCTGTGTATTTATGCTCACTTATTTTTTACCAAGTGAATATCATATTAATACCCTATTAGCCTTTTCAGGTTTATTACCCCTTGGTGAATCTTTCCCAAGTCCACCATCCACTAGTGTGTATCCATAGAGTTATTTCATTGGTAGGAAACTATAAAAAAACTTTACAAAAATTTATCTTTATTTCTATATTTATTCTTATACATGGGGGTTTCACAAATTTTCTCATGGAATTAGCCCCAAAAAAATCTACTTTAACTGAAACAAATCCCAAATAAAACCCCAAAATAACTGAACACTACTCTAATACAAACTTAGATTCCTCATACCTACAAAACCAGGTCTAATACTAAAAAATCGTTGAAAACTAGTATTTATATTGAGTGAGACAACTTAAGAAAAACATTTATATATTTGACATTAATAAAACATTATTTCTCAAAATAATCACACTATTACAGAACTCAAAGGTTTTGTGTGTTTAGAGATTAACTATTAAAAATATTATTACTTATAATTTCTTTATCATCTTCCAGTTAAACATCTATATAATTATTTCTTCAACACATTATTCCAAAATAAATTTCTAAGGTAAAATGTTAAATAAAATGAGTGAGCTAAAATTCTCAGTAAGAGAAAGAACTCCAAAATTTCATCAAAGGTTATAACATAATCCTGAGAAAACATCATCATGGGAGAAATATCAAACATATATTCATGAATAATGAATATGAATAAAAACATCTTACATATACCAAGTCATAAGTTTCTAGAAAATAAATATATTCTTAAATGATCATACATATACCAAGTCATAAGTTTCTAGAAAATAGAAATAAAAAACATCATATATGAAGTATAACATAGATATATAATATAGAAAAAAAGTATACAAATATACATAAAAATTATAACATTATTAACTATGAACCACTACCTATTCCATCTATCACAGTGGATTAGGCATCACTACCAGATTCCTGAAACACACTAGAGTGAGCATCACTACCTAATTCCTATAATAAAATTGATTAGGAATCATTATAATATTACCATAACATAATGGAGACGGAATCACTAAATGATACCCAAATAGGATTAATCATCAACAATCACTTCTTATAATTACATAATGATATATAAAAAATTAACCATTCTATTTGAGTATAATATAATACCCTTTTCAGTGGTTTTGTGTTGGTTTAATGGTGATGTGGTGATAGTAAAGTGATGGAGAAATGGTGATGTGGTGAAATCCCTTGATGTTGAAGTCTATGTTGTTGAATCTATTGGAATGTTGGCAACGGTGGATCTCTGCAGTTGTGAGATTTCTGAAGTGTTTGATGCTGTTGTTTTGACCTAATATTTAATTGTCTCATTTTGGTTGGAATTTTTGATTGGGTTTGGTCAAGATGTATGCCCTCATCCCTACCCTTTCTTGCTATAACTTTTATTTATCTTTAATAAATAGTCAGAGGTTCCTGCCTCTGACTAAACATTCCTGGTATAATACCCACTCTCTAAAAAATAATCATCCATAATTGTGCCACATAAAATCAATCATTATATCATTAAAACCATAGAGATAGAAAATTAATTTTTCTTCATTATAAATTGTTATCCCAAAAAATGACATCAAGAATTAGATTGGTTGATACAAAAAATTCAATTACCCCAAAGAAAATTTTCATTATAGAATTTATAGGTTAATTCAAAATATATTACACCATAGAAGATTGGTTCTTCCCAGATAACAGGAAAAATGGATATAAAATCCTTAAATGTTATTTCATAAAACAATATTACCCTTTTCATAACAATAAATTGTTGTGAGCCACATTAAAATTCATTTTTGTGAATGTTTGAAGAAAATAATTTTCAAACATTATTTTGAAATAATCCCCAATATTGTCACTTTGAAACAAAATATAGTTTAATTTAAAAAAATTAGATTGGAAGATAAAATATAATGAATTCAAAGGAAATTAATTTTTAATGTTTTAAAATACCTTTATTGAAACCCATATCATGAAAAAGAAAACTAAAACATCATTCTAAAAAGAGGTAAAAGAAAATAAATATTTGTCATGAGATAATAAATATATCAATTTCATATTAATAATTAAAATTATTTTTGGAAGGAATTAATATGTAACTTTAGTAGAAACAACTATAAAAAGTGGACAAAAATTATTGTGAAAAATGATTACATTTAATGCTGTAATATTTCCATCAATGAAGAATAACTGACGAATAAATCATTTGAATATCGGTTCATGAGAAGGAAATATTAATCCCTAGGAACATGACATGAACTAAAATATAATTCTATTATAGGTTATATTGATACCAATATATAACAATAATTTTTAAAATTAATGATCATCACTCAATTAATGTAACATGAGTTATCCAAAATCCTTATATTCTATCTTGACATCCACATAAGCACTTTAACCATGTTGTGGACATAAATATTCTCTTGAAGTGATTCTTATAAATTATGTACTTGGTAAATACTCTTGTACCCAATTTATTCCAAATGTGTAATATGTCTCTAGGGGAGTAAAAATAGTTAGGGTTCAAATGGAATTTCAATGGTGATGTGTGGCTTGATGTGGGTGTCAGTTAGCTCCTATCATAGGTGAAAAATATGTGTACTTATATAGAAACTAAATTTGGGTGAGGGGTAAATATGGAATCACATTTGAATTAGGTGAGTTAGTTAATGAATAGTTTATGAGACTTATAGCTATCAGATTCAAACATTACTCGGATATTCTAAAAATTTTATGTTCCATGTTTATATTATAAAACCATTGCCATTATGTTACCGTATTTTAACATTATTAACATTGATTAAATTTTTACCATGGAAATTATTCAATTAATCAAAATATAATATGATTCTTATTAAAAAACTCTCTATTGGTTCAAAATTTGGACCCATTTAATGTAATTCAAATTCTAAATAAAATAAAATTAACATTTTAATAAAAATATATGCTATAGAAAAAAATCAATTTTGTAAAAAATTGTATTTTTATGCATTTACTATATTTATTCATAATTCATATCAATTGAAAAATAAATTAGTGTTTTTATATTTGTTTAAATGTTTTAAAATTATTTAAATTAGTCAAAATGTGATCAAACTAATTTTTAAAAAAATACACAATGTTTATAAACTTAATTATTTAAAGATATCGTTTATAACATTATTATTGTTATTAACTCAAACATCAATAACTCATTTTTAATCATAAGAATAAAATTTCCTGTATTACCTCATTTTAAAATACAAATTTTAAATATTAAATCCATTTTACCATATTCATCTTCTAGAGGTGATAAAATTTTATTTCTAATATTGGAACACAAAATGGATAAAAACATTTTTAAGAAAAAAATAATTTTTCAGCATAAAATGAATTTGTTTGTATAAATTTATTTTTAATAATTATTTTATGGATGAAAATTTAAATTATAATTTGTATTACCAATACCCTTCATTCAAAATAATTAGTTATTAGTGATTGATTTTTTTATGATAAATATACTCAATAGTTAAAAAACAGTTGCTGAAAAAATATCAATTTTAAATAAAATTTAACAAACAAAATTTTGTTTAATTATTTATGTACTATAATTTTAATTTTTTAATTCATATATATGAAAATATATATTTTAATTTTATAAATACATAATATCATACTTTTGTATTTTTATAATTAAATATTTTGGTTAAATATTATGGTTTTTTTATTCTTTGTTATTTGAGCATTATACTAATTTATATTTGTTTCTAACAATAAAAAATATCATTATACAAATATAATAATATTATATCCAATTTAAATACTTCTCTTTATAATGGTTATCCTTCCCCTATTACATCATAAAAATTTATTCCATTCTTACCTTATAGAACAAACCTTTCCTTCCATATATTTAAATTAAGGATTTTTTTCATAATGATTTCACTATTAATGACATTTCTTGTCATTATAGGTTCAACTCTAATAATTTTAACTCTAAATTGTGAAGACGATAAAGAAATATTTCTTAGTTTTAGTGTTATTATTTTTTATAATATGTTTCCACTTTTTAAATTATTCACATTAAATTAATGTATTCATCCATTGAATGTAATATTTGATGGATTTTAATACATGGTTTCATATTCCATGGTTTTAATATTCTATTATGAATGAATATATTTTTATTAGTATGATTTAAATCTTAAATAGATTTTTTCCTCTAAGTTTTAATTCCTTATAAATAATAGAAAAAAAATTATAATTATAGACATGCAATTTTAAATAAGGATAAATATTCTTAAACCCATTAGTGTTAAATTTATCTAGCCTTTATCTACAATGTGGTGAAACTAATTTCTTTTGTTGAACTTAATTTGAATCATTCAGGTATTTGAGTCAAGTCAATACATATTATATATAATATATAATCATAAAATTTGATAAAACACACCCTTATCACCCATAAAATGACTATATATCATCATTTATCAATATTTCATGAAGACATTTGAACCCTCACTCAAAGCATATACTTTTAATTTTGATTTATTTCCTATTATTTTTTCATATGAAAATTATCCTTGAATTCAATCAAATGAATCACATTTATATAATCAGTACATGAATCTATATTTTCATATTTTACCGTATTTTTAACTCATAGTTAGTAATCTATGTTAAAAATCATGAAATGGAGAATCAAAGTCTTTGAGTAGGAATGCATTGATTTCCACATCCTAATTTTGAGTTTCAAAGTTTTAATTCACTAAATTATAATAATTTTACACAATTAATATATTTTCATAACCAAATCCTCATTTTTTGACTCACTCTATTCTCTAAATTAATGCTTTGATACAAATATATCACACCCCAACTTATTATTAAGTAAAATTCACAAGCCCGCCTCTAGTAGGATATGGGTAAAAACCCTGAGTTGAGAAATCCACATAAAATAATGGGATGTGTTACCTTTTAATATAACATTTCTACTACTAACATGAAACCCTTTCCACTAAAGTATAAATGAATAAATAATAATGTAATATATTCCCTAAATTTGAAATAAAAAACATCAAACATAAATATTTTGTAACCAAATATATCTATATATAAAAAATAAAACATCCAGAATAGATATAGTTAAATATAAAAACATATTGTGGATAAAACTAATGTGGTCACTCATATAAATAATCTAATTCATCTACTATATATATATATATATTAATGTTCAATGTATAATTGCATTCCCTAGTTTCTCATACTGATATGCATTAACATAAGAGAATAACATACATATGTCCACATGTATAGGTGATTAATAATAATTAGTATTTCTATCTAATGAAATGATCTATGTGAAATACTAGAAATAACATAAACATATTTTATATCACTTCACATATTTATAGATAACAAATCATGAATAAAGAACACTCACATAACCCAAAGTTTAGTATAATTTGATATTATATGTATAAGTATTTTAGTTTACAACACATCATATATTTCATTTGTAACATTTCATCACACTTAAGTTTGTTATAGAAATATCATACATAATACTATACTTTATTTCATGGTGAATTTAGAGACATAAAAAATTGATCAAACAAACATTAAATGAAAATTATATATAGTCTCTGAGGACTTATCATTATATCAAAAACATGCGAGGAACATGAACATTGAAGAAAATATATATGAAATGAATAAGATAATTATATAATTAGTGATCATGAGGCATGATATAGTAATCCTAAATTAAGGCATATAAACATAGGACCCTAAAATAATAATCAATAATGTTTAACATATATCATTTCATACGAATTAAATATCAATAAACATTTATCAACATAACGTAAATTAGAAAATTCATATAGAATAAGAATTTTGAACATACATAGATATACAAAATTATAAGAATCCACCATAATTAAACACCATGAGATATATATCATAGTGTACTTGGTTAATGAATCATGTCTCATAACATAGTATATTGGGATACCCATTCAATTCCCATAACATAATAGACTTCTCTTACCACCTATCACCCACAACATTGTCATCTTATTTGTTTTAAATAACAATAAAATGTATAATAGGTCAATATAATTCTGGGACCACCTATCACATAATCATAAATATATACAAATGTGTTCTATATGAGATCAAACATACATTATATGTTGATTAACTCATGGAAATAATATCAAATACATAAAATTTTAATGAGGTGATAAAAATGAAGTAATCAGAGTTTTGATCAGATTATACATAAAAATCAATGACTAAAAAGAAACATATCATAATAAATTTAAAAGTGTGATACATGAATAAAATTAAATAATCATACATAATAGATCTTATAGAACAAGAAATGAAAATAGAAGATAAATAATGAAAATATTTTTTAAAAATTTTTAATTACATTTCCCCAAAATCAATGATATAAGTCACCATCAAAAACATTTTCAAAAAAGTTTTAGAATAATTACTAGAACATTACTTAAGTTATAAATATTTTAATAATGTAACCTAGATAGAAATAAATTTATTGTATAATAATTATGGATTTAATGATATATATTGGAATGGAAATTGAAATAAGTATTTTTTAGAAATTTTAAATAGTTTAAAGTTTCCCAAATCAATAAGAAAATATAAATTTTATTTGTAAATTAAAGTAGAAATATTAATGGTATAAAATAAAAAATATTTATTTATTTCAAAATAATAAAAATAAATATTTCTCATAATAAATAATATGGATAAAAAATGAATATCTAAAACAAAACGTGTAATTTTACTTTGCAATGTTGTATTTTATAAAGTAAAAACTAATTAAAAAAATATTAAAAAAAATAAATTTCCTCTATAATATTCAGAAACATAAATATGATATAAATAATATGTATAATATATAAAACTTATAATAAAATAGTAAATGTTGAAAGTGTAAAAATCAAAAAAGATAATTTGAGTAAATAAAACTCTTACTGAGGACTTTTTCTTACTTGACCACACTCTAACTCTTGGTAAAATTAATAGATATTAATTATTCACCTATATTTGAAACTTTTTCATTTACATTTTACTTATTTCCATTCACTAATTCCAATTTTTTCCACTATATTAATTATTAAATATTAATATTAATGGTCATGTATTATTTGATGTATTTGTTCCACTCTTTATTTGATATAGAAGTTTTAGACCTTTATTATTTCAAATGTGTTCCTGATCACTACAACATGAATGGAATGTTTTTAGAAATTTTTAATATATTTATAGAGTGTTGTGATTATTTTATATATTTTATGGTGATATTATATAAGGAATGGTTTGAAATTTTATATTTTATGTGAATATAGAATCAATAAAAAAAATAGATTTTTTTAATGAATATACCGATGGGTTTCTAACGGTAGTTTGAAAATTAAAATAATAAGTAAAAAATATTAGTAAACCAAAAATACAAAACTAACCATGCATGAATCCTAATATAATGAATAAATAATAAATGTAACACATTGTGTACTTTTAAATCACACTTGAGGGAAGTTTCAACCATCCTTATTCTTCCTCATAGTGGTTACATAAGTGGTGCTCATAAGAAATCTATCATCATATGTGTATCTAAGAGTTGTACAAAATCACATGACTCTCTCCATAGGGATAACTCCACCCTCAATAGTATTCTAGTTCTATAATGTTCAATGGCGTAAGTAGGTGATAGATTTAATGGTACAAACATTAGAGGCTCAGGCACAAACCATATCATGGAAGTTCCCCTTTATCTATTAAATAGGATACTACAAATCATCCTGCGGAATTGACTCATGTATAAAAATATTTATGAGTTAATTTGCAACAGTTAGGATATATGTTGGATATCCAACCATTTCATTATATGAAATTAATTAATAATGATAGTCAAGTAGAAATAATATTTAATCATAAACCATTAGATTTCAAATTCTAGTAGTAAGGATTCCCATAAAAAATAATTATCTACAATATATCATAGCCAATTATACTTCTATATAATTCCCAATTATGTGGTTATAGTGATAGAATTTTATCATATAACATTCCATATAATATTCCCATATAATGTAATAAAATATAGTAGTTCTATCATATCACATTCAAAATGGATATATGATTTATCTCTTTAATATACATATATATATTACTATTTAAACTATATAAAAGACACTTAAAATTTTATTAATACAACTTATCAATATAATTTATCATTAATTAATCTTTCATGAGGAAAATGTAATAGAAATATTTATACAGATGGTTAGAGTGATCCAATTATTAATGAGTTATAATAAATAAATGTTCTAAAATATGACCTTATATTATGGTATTATAAATGTTATAGATGAATAAAGATATATATTATAAGTTATTTTTGTTTTAAAAAATATTTAGGAGGATGTGGATATTGATGATAAAAAACTGATTAAGGAAAAGATTATAACTCAGTTGAATAGTGGAATATTCCCTTAAGAATCATCTTTGAAATTAATTATTCTATTATCCATATCATGAAAAAAAATATCATATATATGAGATATGATTTTTGAGGATTTTAATTGGGTATACATTAGAGAAAATAATAAATGATTTGTGTAGTTTGTATTTGATAGAGGTGGGGTCATTTTATAACTATGTTTGAGTAAAAAAATTTGAAATACCAATTCCAAAATTTTAGTGGAAATAAATTATACAATAAGTGTGTCTCAAAATTGTCTAAGGATGAGGATAGGTCATTAATTACCGAAAATAGAAATTTTTTAATATTTTATTTTCAATGCCTCAGTATGAGTACATCAAAATAATGAAAATTTTTGTGATTCCACAAGAACTCAAGCTTACCTCCATATATTCCAAAGACTAACGAGTAGTGGAAAGAGAATATAACCAATATTAGGGATACTAAACACTTGGAATCAAAATATAAAATATATATAAAATAACAGAAAAAAATATATCATTATAGTATATTGTATAATATATAACTATTAGATACACATTAATAATATATTAAATTGATATATTATAACAATATGGAATCATAAATAACATAAAAAATAAATATTGAAGATCATTTATCTTGATGATCAAGTATATAATAGCCAAAAGGAAAAAATATATAAGAGGAAAATACCCCCATAGAATCCTGAGTCTCTCTTGGGTCTAATACCTCAATAACTATCAAACTAGTAAATATAAATAACCCATATAACAAGAATTGTGATGTTAAAACATAAATGTTAGCATCCCCACTATAGTGTATGGGTAGGGAACAGTTATATGACATAGTATAGAACCAAAACATTTCCCTTTATATATGACATTGTAGCCTATGTAAGTAAATAGAGGAAAATACATAATATGGTAACAATAAAAAATTGAGAATCGGGGAAAATAAATAATATGGTATTAATGAACTTAAATTTAATTTAATTATGTCATTTTGTGCTAACTAGGACACCAAATCATTTGACCCCACCTACTATAAACAATTCCAATACATTTTTATCATTATTATTCACAAAAACATAGTTAGAATCCAAATAATGTGTAAGTTTTAATCATTTACAATCTCTCAAAAATATAAAAATGAATCTAATTAATGAGAAATTATTAATAGTTCCATCATCTTAGGAATATAAAAATCAATCTAAAAAACTAGGAATTACAAATTATGTCCATCTTATCAAGAAAATTATAATTCATCTAAATTATAAGGAATGTCTAATCATATATAACCTCATAGAAAATTGTTGTGTTTAATAGATCAATCAGTCATGCTATGAGTGGGTGAATCATGAGTGATAAACATTTTACCAAATATTTTCAAAATAAACCACTACTTTCTTTGGGTTGGTTGAACCTCTATCATCAATTAGGATTTATGAAAATTTGTTACAAACCCTTACCACATTACCTAATATGAAATACAATTGTTGAAAGTAAATAATGGTATATAGAGTTTTAAAAAAGTCCAATCCTAATTTAGGTACCTTCTTTTTTTTGGAATCTATAATCATCCATGATTTGGATTTTTTAATGTAATATCCATCACATATTACAAGTTTTGTGGTAAGGAATCACCATTAACCCTAATTCTCCACTATATTATATAATTTTAGGATATATACATTGATTCCCATAGTCTTAAACATTATGAGTGGAATGGAATTATTTATAATGGCCCCACTAGTTACTCAATGATCATTTATAATCTCCATATAGATTTAACTTCCAATACCTATTATATTCCTCTAAAAATACATGAACATAATCAATTCTTGATTTTGAACATTTTAATTATAAAAACCATAACTCCAGAAACAATATTACTCAGAACATATTTAAATTTTTACATGGAATCACTTCGAATTGTCAACTATCCCAAGAACCTGATGTTAAAGTTTTCTCATATTATCTTATAATACTATCAATTTTTATGCATTTGGATATCATAATAATTTATATTAATTTAATATTTAAATAAATTCAAAGATTCCCCTCCCCTATCTTATAAAATTAAATCTTTTATTCTCTTTACTTCAAATATAAAAACAAATTTATAATCCATGAATATACCAAATCTATCATACCATACCTTGAAATATTCTGTAGGCCTTATATATGTAGTAGTACCAACCTTATTGGTTATAAGGTGTTAGTCAAAGGAGGTTGTCCAAATAAGTAGTGTTGTTCATAAATGAGTGTTTTTATTTTATTTCATCATACACATCCTTAAAATATTACTTATATATTATTATATAGTAAAATAATTATCCTATAAATACTAATATTTTATTTTTTTTAACTTAATAACCTTTATTTGTCTCTAACATCCATCAAATGGAGAAGGAATCATTATTCGTGTGTACGGCGAACTGTCACCTCATAGACCAATGTAATTTTTTTTCATCACCACCTATCACGGATGGTTATAATGATGTAATTAATTTTTATATTGTACATTCATGAAATATTACTCATTTTTATAATATAATTTACCTTTTAGTTTTTAAATTTTCGTTCAATGAAAAATGTTATATGTCATTCGTGTGTATGTGTGAACTACCACCTCCATGAAGCGATGTGATACATTTATCCTAACCACATAAGATGGAGGATATATATAAGTATGTTTAAATAATTTATATGATATTTATGACATATTTATCATTATTTATTGATAAAATAACACTTATCTTCTTTCAATAATGATCATTGATAAATGGAGGTGTTACTCATGTGATGTACGAACTACCATCTTTGTGATTGTAACAAAGTTCATTTTTCATAATAATATTTAATGATTGGTATTATAAGTATAATTAATATATATAAATAATAATTATTTTATTATTATTAATCTTAAGGTGATGTAACAATTACCCCTTTTTTCTACAATCAACATACCCACTATGTTTTGATAATTACGAACTGAACATCCTCAAAATACCCAACACGGGCTTATCTGACTAAGAAATTAATTTTATAATTAAAATAAATGAAATAAATTCTTTAAAGATAATTTATTAAACCTAAAAAAATGTTCAAGAAATAAAATAACATATAGGAGTTTATTATACAATAATTAAAGGTAATACATGGAAATTCTGGGCTCGAGGAAAGTGACTTCATATCTATTTCCTTTCATTGAGGATTATTTCAATTTGATACACATATTTTCATTTAAATTATTTATATAATTATCTTTTTAAATATTAAATAATTAATCTTATAATCATTAATATATAATAAGTTCAAATTATTATTATTTTATCCAAGTGGGTTTGACATGAAATATGAAAAGTGGTAACAATTTTACTAACTCAATTTCCTTTCATTGGGTTATATATCTTCTTAATTGAATTTATTATGATATGATTATGTGTGAATTGGTATATAAATTTTTTATTATATATTTATAATTGTTTTTTTTATTTATATTTGTTACATGTAATAATTCCATTGACTAATTATCAATTCAATGATATGATCTTGGTAAGGGTTATTTGTCTCAAATAATCCTTATTTGGGACATACGATGATGTTATTCTCCTTAAAATCGTTTAGTATGTGTATATAATGACACACACAAAATTATATCATTAATATCATTATTTTAAAAATATTTTAGGTTTCATTTAATTTTATTATTTCATGAGTCTTATGATTGAAGTGTTACCAAAGTGGGAAAGGCTTTGAGTTAATATCTATTTTCTTTTCATGATTGTGTATCCTCAAGGTCACTTGGGGGAAATCATAAGAACTTTTTTTAAAAAAAATTATATTATTATCCACTAGTTTTTAATGTGTTTTACATGTTTAATTTCTATTTACTCCATTTTTTAAAAAGGAAACTTCAATGAAATTGTTTGAAAATACTACTGATTGTGTACCATATTTTGTATTAGGTATATTTCTATTTCATAAACATGATTTATAAAATATCATCAAAAATATTCTTTTATAAACATAAAATATTTCCTAAATATATTTTAATGGATATGTGGTCTTATTTTAAAATATTATAAAAAATAAATTTCTTAATATTTTCAAAATGGGTCGCTTTGGACTCCCTTTGAAAAATTCTTGAAAGGAATGATTATTTTAACATTTACTACATGAATGGAATTTCTCCCATTCATGTCCATTATTTCTATAAAATTTAATTTAATATTTTTTTGATGTTATTTTAAATTAAATTGGTTTTGATAATATTTTATGAATCTTTTGTTTTTTAAAACTGCATTTTATAGTGAAAAGTATATTTTTATCATGAATTTTTTTAATTACATTTTAATGATATTTAATTTCATGAATAAAACTACCCTTGATATTACTTATACTCAAATAGATATATTTTTCATTTATATTATTAAAATGCATTCTCTAGATGGATAATTATTTTTTCAGAGTGATTTTCCTGAAACCCGTTACTTTTCCATGGGTTAATCATGTTATGAAAAATTAATGGATTTCTTATGAGTTTTATAATTACATACAAAGATCTATTAAATTTATTATGTTATGGTTCACTGAAATTTTTAATGGTGATAGGTGGTTCCATTATAAAAAATTTAAAGTGAGCTAATTTTATCTCTCCAGCGTATTGGGTAATGGGAGAAAGTTGATTTGGTTTCTCTTAAGAGATTATGGTAATATACATAGATAGTTATTCCCAATATGAGATGTAATTAACTAATTAGGTTTATCCAAATAGATTATTGGAAGATAATATACTGCTTATTCCATGTGTAACCATGATTATTATTCTATGTGTAACCATGAGGGTTACTCAACTTATAATCCTAGTCATTATTTCATATATAAGAGTGATAATAAAATTTTACAAGATACCAACACATTTTCTTGATGATTTTAAGGGGTTTTTTAGGATCACTTTGATAAATATTAACATAATGTGGATCATGATTATTGATTCCATTAACTATTTCATTTATTAAATAATTATTCCATGATTGATTATACAGGTATTTATAAATATGATTTCTATTATTTTGTACTCATCCAGTGTGATTTTTTCATCATAGCCTTATTCTCATCTTACTGTAACTAATAACATTCAATTGTTATTAATTATTTTAACCCTTACTAATAATTTTAGGTCACCCTTCTTATATTTAATTTTTTTTAATATATTAATAATTATGCTAAATGATTTTTTTTATAAAGTTTTCATATGTGAAGTATTTTTTTGGGAGATGTTGAGTACATAACGTGGAATATGAAAATTTGGTTATTATAAGAGATGATGTTAATCTATATGAACCAATTGTTTACGAACAAAAGTTTTTAAGAGTTTTTACTAATTATCTAAAACATTAAACCTAAAATTTATATGGGAATGTAATTGATCCTATATTTCTTTTTGATGATGTATATTTTGGATGGAAAACATTAGGTCACGTTTATCTTTATCAAAGAAAAAAATGTAATGTTTATGTTTTTTTAGTGGATTAGAAAATTTTGGTTTACGTTCCTTATAGTTGGTATCAAATAAGGGTTCAAATAAATTTAGAGATTATGATGTTTTTATGTGAGTTTATATTTATATCTGTGGATACAATAATCATATAAGTCTAATGTTGATGATAATTTCAATTTCATGGACACCCCTTTTGAGGTTTTCAGTGATTTAATTTTAATGCGACTAATGATATTTTCGGAGACACTTTATTAGGTTTAGGTATATGAAATAACTAGTCTGAAAATGATGTATTATTTGAGGATTAACTTTTTAATTATCTTTTGAAATCATATATGATATTCATGTTTGTTAATTGTTATTTTTTGGTTATTACATGATCAAGTCAATTATTGTTTTGGGTATATGACTTTATAAGTGACAAATTTTATTTAGAGACAAATTTGAATATTTGATTTGAATAATATTTAATAAAATACTTTTGATATTTATTTTTCATGTTTATCCAAGAATATTTTAAATAATTTTTAACAATAATTATTCATGGAAAAATTATTTTTACTTTGGAATTTACAATTGAATTATGAAGATTAATGTATTATTTCATTATATGAGGGTTTATTTTTTTATTAACTTTTTTTAACAATTATGGTTTTTGTTGGTACATAAAGATTGTGTAAATTAATTATTATGCTTTCATAGATGTATATGATCTACTGGAAGTTCTTGAAACGTAAACAATTCATCTCAAATGCTCATCATTTGAAAAAAAAAATGATATTATGGTGGAAATTGACTAAAGGATGAAGTTATATTTTAAAGTAAGTAAATTTACTTACGTTAGTAGTATATATGATAAATTAATACCTAAAATCTAGGAAAATGGTCTTGAAATAAATATATTATCTATTTATATTTGTTATAGAAATATCAATTGTATTTTATCCCATCAAAGATTTATAATTTTGTGATGGTTAACTTTCTCAAGAAAATATTTTATATTACTCTCTATTAATACTTGGGTGTTATATTTCTCACCCGTGTCTATATTTTCACTTCCCAATAATATTACCCAAATCAAAAAACTAGTTTTGGGTTATTTTAGAAGAACTTCACACATTCCTTTCTCTTTTTCCATGTGGCAATTTTATTAACATTTTTTCTGATGTGGGATTTCAAAACTGGTAATTTTAAAAAATTAAAACCCATAATTATGAACCCTGAGTTCATATTTAAATGATTAAATTAATTTATGGTCTTAAAATTTAATATCAAGATATTTTAAAAGAAATGCATATGTTTGATATCTTACAAAATACACTACATCGAGCATAATTGAACTGCAAAATATTGTGTTTTTAAATGTCTATTATAAACTTACCATTAAAATAACATGTATTAATCAAATTAAATAATTTTTAACATGTATTTAAAGCTTAAAATAAATAAAAAATTATGGATTAATTCATAGTAAATAGTCAATCATTTTTTAGTAAAGTCATTTTATTATTCCAAAATATGTTCTCTTTAAAAATGAAATTTTTTAGTCAATATTAAATTTATTTATTTTTTAATTTTAGAAATATAATTCAATAAAATAAATATAATTTCTCAAGTAAACATTTCAAAATTTTCTTTTGGTTAAATGTTAGGATTTTTTTTAAAATGATTATTTATTAGTAAATAGTGAAAAATATTGATTTTATTGAAAATAATATTTTCTTTTAAAGTATATACAAGGTAAAATTATATTTTGGATTAGTTTTAAAATTAAATTAGTTAATTTTTATTTATAATAATTTGATTTTTGTTATTAAATTATTTTTATACTTTAATTTAGCACAAAAATATTTTATACTTAAAATAGGAATTTTCTAAAAACTAGTTTTTCATCCTGTTTTTGGGGATTAAATTTTAATTAAATTCATCCAATTTTATATTTTGAGTTATGAAAATTGATTCCATATTTTGAATCAATGTGTCAAAATTGGTTAAATATGACCCTTTTATTTCTAATCGATATGAATAGTAACCAAAGTAAGATTTGTTACTGTGGTAAAGGGTAAATCGACAAAATTAGGGTTACAATTAATATGAAAAGTATTATAAAATGACCCAAACACCTTTCATAAAAAATTTTATGATTAAATATCATAGATAATCTTTCATTTTTTTGTTATATGAAAATTTGTTTTCTATTTGGGTGTGAACATAACTACTATAATATTTTATGTAAAGAAAAGTAAAAAATGTTACACTCTTGTTTTTTTTAACTTATTATTTTTAACATTTGGGATAAAGATAATATATTTATGTTTATGAATATAAAATTTAATTATAAATGACTTATTATCATCATGATAATTTATTTATAATTTTAGGGTGGAATAATTGGCTTAAATTCTTACATGAAGCTGACATTGTAATTATTCAGTTAATAGAAAATTCAAATAAATGATATTAAAAATATATACTGAAATATAATTTTAGATAATAAATGTGTTATATGAATTTCATATATAGAAATAATATTCTAATAATTTAATAAAATATTCTTTTAAAGTTAAATTTTCAATATTCATATTATAAAATTCAATGTAATGAAGTGTTCTAAAAAATGGAATTAATAATATTTTATAATAAATAATATTTGATTAAATGATATTAAATTAATTGAAATTTTAAATATTCACATGTGATTATTATATTAATTATAATATAATACAATATACATTTATGGGAATTTTTTTAATTTATGCTATCTATAATGACCCTAAAAGTGTAAAAAACCTTCTTGTCATAATATGTTTGAAAAGGGTTAACGGGGGTTAAAACAAAATATATGGGTACATAGTCAATATTTGTTAAAATTTATTTCTATTAAATTATTTCCTAACATAATAGTATTATATTTTAATATTATCAATTTGGATCTATATTCAAAAAAAATTATTTTATATAAATTTAATATTTTCTAAAATTCCAAGAGTGTGCCACCCCTCTCTTATAGAAGGGAGTCTCTTATTATCTTTTATTCACACATAAAACCCTATTTACGTGAGAAAATATATTCCCAAATAACATCCTAATATGTTTCCCCACATTATAGATGAAATAATTATTCCATAATACAACCCATTTTGGTCTTAAGGTGTTAAGAAAAGGAGGTTCTCTAAAGAAGATGCACGGTTATTAACTGAGAATTTCTATTTTCTCTACTTCCACATCCTTAAAATATTACATAAAAATTATTATATCATAAAATAATTATATTAAATATAATTATAATTAATTATCTTATTTTAATAAACTATATTCATCTCCAAACACCATCAAATGGGAAAGAAATTGTTCTTTCACATGTACAGTGGACTACCACCTCGTAGACTAATGTACTTCATTTTCCACCACCACATTTCACATATGATTATAATGATGGAATTAATGATTATATATTATATTAATGACCTATTTATAATAATTAAAATATAATATTCCATTTACTTTCTTACCTTTACATTCCCAGAATAATGGTAACATCGATCATGAATATGCAAGGATCAACACCTCTACGAAGAAATATGATTCATTTTTCATTACCACATAACATGGATTATATATATAATTATATTAAAATAATTCATATTATATATATTATATAATTATCATCATTTATTTATAATGTAATACTTAACTTTATTCAATAATGATCTTTAAAAAATAAAAATGTTACAGATGCATACTTACGGACTACAGTCTCCATGATTATAACATAGTTCAATTTTCATAACCATATTATGTTATTATATTTAAAATTATAATTGATGTATAAAAATTTAATTAATTACTTATTATTATTATTATAGATATTATGGAAAAATGATCCCATTTTTCCATGGTCAGCATACTGAAGTTATATTGAAAATTATAAACCAAACATCCTTAAATTAACTGATGTTGAATTAACTGGATGAGATATTAAATATGTTATTAATATAAATGAAATAAATGGTATAATTTTTAGGTATTACACCTTAAATATTTCTTTAATAAAAATAATTTACTTATGTTTTTATATTGGAGTAAAGGGACATACGTGGAATGTCTGTACTCGAGGTATGGGATTTCGTCTCAATTTCTTTTAATTGAGGCATATTTAAATGTTATAAACCTATTTTTAAATACTTTATATAATTAATATTTTACATATTATATCATGAATTAATCTCACTTTATGACATTTTATGTTTAATTTTGATTTATTTTATCCAAGGGGATTTGACATTAAAGCTACAAAGTGTTAACAGTTTTCTTAATAGAACTCCCATTTATTGGGTTATATCTCTTCATCATTAATATTTTCATTCCATGATTATTTGTGAATTTATCTATAAATTATTTTATAATATATTTTATATTTTTTCTGATTTACATTTTTTACACATAACTCTACATTGATTAATTTTCAATTCAATAATATGACCTTTGTTAGGGTTATTCATCTCAAATTCACTTTCTGTATGACATATATTGATTTTATACACCTAAAAACTTCTATAAGGTGTATATACCACCCCTATAAAATGTTATGTAATTAATATTCTTATTATAATAACTTTTTCAGTTCCATCTAATTTTATTCTTTCATGTGTCTTATGATTGAAGTGTTACCAAAGTGGAAAAAGGCTTTACGTTAAAATTCCTTTTCTACATAGGATTGTTTATGTTCAGGGTTCCTTAGGGTGAAACCGAGTTCTCTTATTTTCATGAACCACATGTATTTTATTCTCCTATGGTTATGAATATTTTTTACATGTTTAATCTCCATTTTATCACTTATTTAATAAATATATATCAAGGAAGTTTCTTGAAAATGATATTAATCGGTTATATTTTTTAGATAGAGATCATCTATTCCATATCTATGTTTTCAAAATTTTATTATTATATACATAAAATATTTACCATATTTATTTTAAATGATATATAACATTCCTTAAAAAAATTAAAAAAATAAATTTATTAATTCTTTCCAAATGGGTTTCACTCCCTTTAAAGAATGTTGGAAAAGAATGTTTTCCTAAACATTGACAACATAAACCAAATTTACCTATTTTATGTCCATTATTTTTCTTGTAGTTTGATTTATATTTTTTTAATTTTATTTCAAAATAAATTTATTTTCACAATATTTTATGAATTTTTAGTCCTAAAAAAATGATTCTCAAAGTGAACATGATATTTTTCTCATGAATGTTTTTAATAACCGTAAAATACTATTTCCATTAATCGGTGTCTATAACCCTTGTTGTAACTTATTATTCACTAGGGATATATTGTATTGAAATAAATACTCATTCTTTATCTATATTTATTATGATTTCTTCGTAGATATTTACATGGAACTCATTTCTTTTACATGGGTTAATCCTTTTTAGAAGGAATAATGAATGTTCTTAAGAGTATTATAATGAGATGTGAAGTTATGTGTACCTTATAATGTTATGGTTCATGTCAACTGATTGTGGTGTTGGGTAGTTCCATTATAAACCATGGTCAGGAGAGATTTTTATATCTCACAAATACATTGGGTAAAGAGACAGAGTTAACCAATCTTCCTTATCCTAGGAGACTATAGGAATATACTAAGACCATTATTCTAAATATGGGATAGAGTTAAACAATTATATTTCTTCTAAGACATTATATGAATATATTGTGATGATTTTTCTATTTGTTATAATGATGGTTATTCGACATGTAATCATGAGGGTTACTCAACATATAATTGTGATGTTTTCTCCATATATAAGAGTGATATAAAAATTATCCAAGATACCAATATGTTTTCCATATTATTTATATGTGTTTTCAATTATTATATTGATCAATATTGACATCAAATGTTTTACCTTATTAATTTAAATAAATCTAGTCTTGGTTAAATCTCAATTCCATGATTTATGATCTGTATATTGATGGGTATGAATTTCATTATGTTTTTCTAATGCACTATGATTATATCATCAAACAGTTATGATCCTTATTCTCTCACTGATAACATTCAATTATTAATTCTTATGTTTTCTGTTACTTATCATTTTAACTCACCCTTTTTATGTTAAACATTCCCTAGGATATTAATAATGATTCAAAATGACTTATGTTTATAAGTGTTTCATGCATGATGAATTTGATGGGAGATTTTGAAGACATAACAACGAATATGAAAAGGTGAGTATATGGGGATATGATTTTGATCTTTATATAATAGTTATTTATGAAACCATGTTGTTAATAGTTTTTACTAATTAGTAAAAAATCTAATACTAAAATTCCTTCAGGTATGTAATTGATCCAATATTTGCATTTAAAAATTTTAGTTTTGTATGAAAAGAAATTGGGTTACTTTTATCTACATCAATGAAAAAATATAAAGTTAATGTTTTTATAATTGGATCTATGACTATGGGTTGGGGACTCTTACACTAAACCCAAATTAACTTGTTTTATCTATAAAGGGGTGAATTTATAGGAAATACATGTATAATTTACCTTACTAAAAATGTTGTGATATTATAAAATAAATTGACATATACTCTAGGTCATTCATTCGGTTATGGGCCCTAATATATGTTTTCCAAAATCACATTCCCAAGGTTCCTACTAAACTTACTTTGATACAATCTATAAAGAGCCGAAATCCAATAACTGAGATCTAGTTTCTACTTTATTTAATTCCATTTTATACAGGGAATCTCATCTGGAAGGATAGATCAGTTCAGTAGTCTTTGTAAACTAGGTAAATTCTTAAATCACACCTTTAATTTAAATACTACATAGTATGTTTTTGGAAAACATCATTAATTCCTTTAAATTATTTTTTCATATTAGTTATAATACAATTCTTATCATCCTATGTAAATGAAAAAAATAAAGGGTGAGATAAGATGGCCAATGAGGGTTACATACCTTGGAATTTTTTGAGATAAAATAAGTAATAATTAACATGGAAGAGAGTATAATAAAAACACATTCCATTCAATCAAAAACATCATATAAATAAGAATCCATGGAAAATATCAACATAGAAAACACATGGATAATGACAAAAAAATTCTTAATAAGTTAAATACATAATTCTATAAATTCAAGATCAAGTACTCTCAACTAATACGTTATCATTCCATTAAGGTATCTCAATAAATACATGATCATTTTAATTTATAGCATAAAAAATACCCAACTATTATGACATGATCTTATAGCCATAGTGTATACATAATTCCAAACTATTTTGTGACAACTAGGTCCTTGTGACACCACAGAAATCATGTCTTAACATGCCCCTCGGGTCTTGGCCAGCCAGGTACCACCAGTTGCCTCGCTAACATGTGGGGCCCACCCCAGGGTCCACCCACATGCCCGAACGGGTCATATGACTAATGACTGTTCTCATAGGACAACACTTGTCCTTTTTCAGTGTGCTTTTTCCTCACTCGCACACACCCTAGAAAGCCTCCCAGAAGGTCAACCGTCCTGATCACTACTCCAAGCCAAGCACACTTAACCATGGAGTTCTAATCATACAGGATCCTAAAATGGAAGGTGCACCTTATTGACATGAGTCATATCATTTAGTAATA
This sequence comes from Viscum album, assembly GCA_963277665.1. NCBI lineage: Eukaryota > Viridiplantae > Streptophyta > Magnoliopsida > Santalales > Viscaceae > Viscum > Viscum album. Next base: position 91,681,018 of record OY728147.1, read on the forward strand.
TAAATCTTTACAATTCGGGGGTGTTACAATCACCCCCCCCCCCCCCTTATAGCACAAAGGCCTCATTGTGGGCCCTACATCTCAACCCAGGCAGTGCACCGCACCTAAGGCTGGGTTCCTCCTCTGATACCAAATGTGACAACTGGGTCCCTGTGACAGCATAGACACCTCGCCATAACATGGTCATCGGGTCGTGGCCCGCCAGATACCACCAGTTGCCCTGCTGACATGTGGGACCCACCCCAGGGTCAACCCACATGCCCGAACGGGTCATATGACTAATGATTGTCCCCATAGGCCAACACATGTCTTTTCTAATGTTCTTTTTCCTCACTCACACACAACCTGTGAAACTTACCAGAAGTTCACCCATCCTGATCACTACTCCAGGTCAAGCACACTTAACCGTGGAGTTCTAATCAGACAGCCTCCTGAAAAGGAAGGTGCACCTTGTTGACATGAGTCATATCTTTAGTCATTTAACCCTTTACCATTCGAGGGTGTTACATATTTTGTATCAGGAGACCTATCTATTCTTCAAGGGGAAATCAATATCCAGGTCTCACCCATCACTTACATGATTAATGCATTCCTCGTATATAAAATTATTAATATAATTCATTCTCAAAATACCTTATATGTTAAAATTTATATATATTGAATTAATAATTCAAACCTTCAATAAATCATCATGATAAACCATCAAAATAAATAATATGAATTATAAAATTGGATAATATACCTAGTAATATAAATGAGTTTTGTAATATTAAAAACGTTATAAAATATCCTTAGAACATTTATTGAATAAAATACCCTTATCACATTGAAATCATTTACTAAAATCTAAAAAATTCACAAATAATAAAGAAAATATTTTCAACAAAAATAACCATGAAATAACTTGAGGGAAGCTTCATATCATTGAGTGGTCATGACAGTGGTAAATTCCATTCATATTGCTTATGTCAAAATAATGATTCCTTAAACATTTTTCATTAAAATTCAATAGTACCTAAGTTAAAATATATATATATATATTGTTGTAATTATTTTATTAAAAATAATGAATGGGTAAAATTTAATTTAAAATTTTTTATGATAATATTAAAATATTATTGAAAACAATTTAATGAAAACATGGATATATAAGAAAATTATTCCCAAAGAAATAGTAAAATAAACTCAGTTTCCCTTAAATAATTAATTGAGTCTCTTGATTACCTAAATTTATTAAAATTAAAGGAAATAATTTCTATATAAATAAAAATATTAAAATAAAAATTAATTGGATTTATTAGTTAAGAATAATATAATTTCCTCAATGGAAATTGAAGCATAAACAATCCCAAATAATGTGTTACTGGGACATAAATCCCTAACCAATTTTGTAACTTCTGAATTGTAAGACCCATGAAGGAATAAATACAAATGAAACATTAAATATAATTTTGATATGTATATATATGATAAAAATTTTCAACGGGAATAATTAAACCTTATAAATGAATATTGGTGCATCATATAACATATGTACAAAAGAATAAGATTTCAAAAGTTAATCTCTTACCACATTGGTAATATCTGAATAAAAACCCCATCAAAGAGAAAAAATTATATGTAATTTTCAATCTAGAAATACTCATTAAAAAAATAAAAAAAGAATATAATGTGTAGTATACACAACACATGACGGATACAAGTACTAAATATTGAATATGTCTCATTTAAGTATATGTGAGAAGAGATATCTTCTTACCGCATTTTCTACTTGATTTTTCTGTTATATAACATCCAATATGAAAAAGATTAAGTACACGAGCAATCCCATATGGTCCAATTCCATGAATACCCCAAACTTACCTCCAATAGGTCAGGGGCTGGTGATTAGCACTAAGTAGGCATATCCCAAAATTGGGAGGCATATTCCTAAGTACCTATACACACACCCATATTCATTCCCAAAATGCTGAAATGTAAACACACTAGTTAAAAAATTCATGCATACACTAAGATACCAACCAAAGTGTAAAAAAGTAGAGAACTGAAAGGTCAACATGGTTTTAAAACAAGCTCGCCAACAGAAATAGTCTCTAATAGTGAATATAGAAGCTCCTAAAACTCATCTACTGAAAACCACACCTAAATGGAAAGGTACTGGAAAACTATCCAAATATATAGAAGAACACCTAGACTGTCTATTCTCTCTAAGAACCACCTGGTCTTGGCCCCCCTAGGACTCTATCAAATCATTGATCGTCTATGCAAGACATGACGCATGTGGGAGAATCCCATGCAGGGTGAGTGAAACAATACTCACCAGGACACCCTGAAACCAAAGAGCAATACCACTTATAAATACAGAAATTATACCAAAATTAATTAAATAAATTATACCATAATGAAATATTACAGGCAGCTCACACAGTTATAATTTTATAGTACGCAAAAATGGGATTATAAAATGTAATCTACAAAACACCTAGAATTGATAAGACACGTAGTTCTAATGAGACACTCTATCCCAATAGGACATGTAGCCTTAGTAAGACATGTAGTCTTGGTAAGACATGTAGTCTCAGTTAGTCATGTAGTCTCAGAAAGTCACGTAGTCTCAATGTCAGGAACAACCACAAGATTCTACTCATAGCATCCTCATTCTGGGAGAACCCACCCCTCAAGCTATTAGGTATTATGAAGAATTCTACAAAACCAACGTAGTATATCTGAAAAGGTCCTTATCATCTTAAGTGTCCCAACACCATGAATGGTTTGTCGAATGGACACATAGTTTTAATGTTATGGTTGTTTTTTCGAAACAAAATATGACCCAGGTCCAGTCCGAGTCCGATCTGACCTACCGAACCCAATCTAACCCACCGGCTAACCTAGCCCAGTCCACAAGACCATGCATGGTCCACTACGCCACTTGGTTCATCCCAGGTGGCCTCTAGAGTGGCCTGTCTCCTCTGGTCGGGCTAGCCTGGCACACCTTATGCAGCCCACCCCATTCGCGTGCCCTTATGCTCCACGCGGTGCCTCACTACATCTCACGTGGTCAGACTACCTTGTACACCTACCCAATGGCCTTGCTTCCACTGAAAGCTCTACACAACCACCCCGCCACATCCCCCTCGTAGCACCACCATATCCCTTGGTCGATGTTTCCCCGCTGGCTGGCACCGCTAATTCCTCATGTGGTCTCTGCTAGATGCACCCACTCACAAAACCTCCCCCACGCTACGCCTCACTTATGCGGCCACAACTAGTTTCGGCACTCTAGTAGTCCCCTCAATGGACCTTTGGTTCTCCTATGATGCCCATAATTTTTTACAATCATAGATCTAGGTTCCTCATGACCCGATCTACCCTGTTGCAGCCTTTGTGGTCAAATTTCCACCAATATGGGGGTTTGATCGCGTTCAGAGCCTCCCAATATGTCGAGTTGTGAACAATAGGGTTAAATAGTGAAGAACGCTAAGAATGGGGGTAATAAAATCACAAATTACTCCCTAATTAATGAATCCAAACCTTTTTTCATGTCAGCATCAATAACTTTTCATTAGAATGATGAATTAAGAAACAAGGATAAATAATTCATCGCCCAATGATTTCCCCCAAATACTCGCATCCTACAAGAATGATCGAACCATGTGTCAACCTGTTCATTTATGGATCCCCATTCGTTGTTGATTCTATAAATGGGGAAATAAAATGAAGGAATAAATTCTTACCTTAAATTTAGATTAGTCTCTTAAGAGAAGCAATCATCGCATTACCTATATTGGTGATATTCATCAAAAAACAACGTATGCAGATCTCATATCCAAAATCTTGTCACTGTTATCCATCGAGAGAGTTCTCCAAGTTCTCTCTAGATCGTCCAAGAAATTTTAGGGTTATGTACTTAACATTGGATCCTTGTCTCTAAGGATTATTTAAAAAATCACTATAACGGTGACAAGTTAAAAATAAAATAAATTCAACATTTGTTTTATTTATTAAATTGTTAAAAACTACTTTCAACAGTTGACCCATTCTGGTAGATTTTTTGCCTCACATAATGTAATTTGTTTTCTCTAAACGCAATGATAACCTCATATTTTTGATCCAGACACCCGTTTATAAGTTATTCCACTATTTTAGGGAAATTTTGTGTGCATGCTATTTAATATTTTAATAATTTTCAAGAAGTTTTTTCAGGCACACCGCGAAGGTGGAAAAGAAATATATCATATATATAATCATTTATAGAGTCTTGGGATCATAATCCTACATCTCCTCAAGCTAGCCTCGTCCCTATCCACCAACTCCTTAAGCCTGTCGTGGACCACCTGGTGGTGGTGGTGGTAATACGTCGAATATCTTCCCTCCTCCTACTACCATGCCTAATACTCTGTCACATAATTATCCCTAAAGAAAACCCTAATCTTGGATCCACATCTGTCTCAGTAGTCCCTAAACCATCTCTTGATCAGTCATACAGTGCTTCGGGAAATCTCGAGCTAGATTTCCATGAGTGCCACACGAGTAACAAATCATATCCTTCAGCTGACTCACTCTTCTCTGGGAGCCCCGTACCGTAGATCTGGTGCCATGAGATCATCCCCTTGAGTGTATGAACTTCTTTTGTCCCTACAAAAGCTTTTGGCTACATACCACCAAAGACTCAGTTATGTGGTGCCCAGTGGTGGCTCCCAATGTCGGTGTCTGCTCTGCTAGAAATCTCTCCACTAGTATATTATGCTTCAATACCCTAGCATATGTAGGAATGATAAGGGATATCAGGAATTATCTAATCTTCTTGTGTAACCCCTACTCAAAGTTCCAATCCATGATGAAAGTGTATTCTACGATATCCATGGAGTAGTGTTAAATATCAGTAAACCTTACTGAGTACTCCACCACAGTTTGAATGTCCTACAATAGATGCACAAGCTTCTGTATGCGTATTGATTGAAACATAGCTGGAATGAACTCCTCTATGAAGAGACACTTGAAGTCTTACCAATAAAGAGTTTATTCATCATGTTTGTAGGTTACTAAACTCCACCATAATCTCATAGATACCTAAAGAATACTCACGGCTTAGACTTCCATCTAGTTAGAAGGTGTCCTTACATAGAGGAAGACATGAGTAACTACCTCCATGTGATCCTCATCTATCTGATGGTCTAGATCACCCGAAAACGTAGGATTATATTGTCTCTAGAACTCATGTAATGTGCTCAGTCTTCATGCATCCTCAGTCGATAGTGTGGTAAGTAGTTGTTACTTGATGGGTGGTGATATAACAGATAAACCACCTAGAGGTACTATCTCCGGTACATTCCCCTTTACCAACACCTCATCATTAGGAAGATCATCCATGTGACCACATAAGGAAATTATATCTTCTTGTCTATGTGAAGGAATCTTTAGATAGAACAAGATTCGTAAATACAGTATACCTGGTGAGATAACTCAAGAAGGACATGAGAGCACACCCAAATCCTATATGATACATGTTCCATTTTTTCCCCTGAAAATTGTGGTTCTACATACCAAGTCAAAAATTATGTGTCCAAAGTAATATGGTATGGATACATCAACCACCGCACCAATACTGAAATCTATTTCATGAAATCCAAACTCAAAACACATAACACTATTTCCACAAACCAACCTCACAGACTCCTGATATTTACGTAAAAATGACATCCTCTTATATTAATCTTTCACGACCCATCCCACAGGGGCCTATGGAATGAATACCCTAAGCCCACCACCAATAGTCTAGGGTCTGGTGACTAGCACTGAGTAGGAATATCCCATAAATATGAGTCATTTTCCTAAGTACATGTACACACACAAATATATCCAAGCCCAAAATTCTGAAAAGTAAAAAACACTAAGTAAATAATGAATTTATACACTAATATAGAAACCATTGAGTATGGCAGTAGAAAAATGGATGGTAAATAGGGACAAAATACAATCCCACCAAAATAAAGAGTCTATAAAAGTGAATACTCAATGTCTTGAAACTCATATACAGAAAACCATACCTAAAGATAAAGGTACTGGACAATTTTATGAAGTCGTAGGAGCACACATTGACTTTTTGGTCTCTCTAAGCACCACCGAATACTATTCCACCTAGGACACCATCAAATCATTGATCATATACGCAATACATGACACGTGCGGGAAATCCCGTGTAGGGTTGAGTAAAACAATACTCGGTAGGACACCCTAAAATCACAAAGGAATACAACTTAGAAATACATTAATAATTACACAAATAAATAAATTAAGTATACCAAAAAAGAAATAGTACAGTCAACTCACACAAGTATAAGTGTATAGTAAGTAAAATAGGATTATCAAAAAAAATCCACAAAATACCACGAATCGATAAGACACATAGTCCTGATGAGATACTCAGTCCTGATAAGACACATAGTATTGATAAGACACATATTCTAGAAAATACATGTAGTCTTGGTAAGCCTCATAGTCTCAAAAAGTCATGTAGTCTCAAAGACATAACCTGGCATGGAATTTCACTCATAGCACGCTCATTCTGAGAGAACCTACTCCTCAAGCCATTAGGGTATATGAACACTTCTAAAAACCCCACTTAAGATATCTCAAAAGGAATGCCTCATAGAAAGGGTCCCAATGCTATAAACAGATCATCCAACAGACACACAGTTTGAAAGTTATGGTTGTTTTTGCAAAAAAAACAAGTCTAACCCGGGTTCGATCCGGGCCAGATTCGACCCGTCGGACCTGACCCAAATTATCGTCTGACCTGACCTAGTCTGGCCAAACTGGCCCGACCTGTTGGGCCTCTTGGTTCATCCTGCTAGGCCACTAGAGAATCCTAGCTCCATTGGTCAGGCCCGCATGCACACAGGCTGGTCTGGTTCGTCATATGCATCCTGCCCTAGCCACATGCCCCTCTGCATCATGTGGTGTCACACCGCAACCCACACAGTTGACCCACCATGTCTTTCTGCCCTTTATCCACTCTACTATCATAATATCTACATGAACACACTACTGTGTCCCCCTAACGGCCTTTATGCATCCCTTTTTCGATGATGCCATGCTAGCCGGCACCACTACCACCCCACGCGGCCTCCACCACGGTCGCTGTCATTCGCACCCATGCACATCACCTCCACTATATTATGTCTCCCATACACAATCATTCCCATGTTCCATTGCTAGTTTTTTAAGTCTGGTTGTCCCTTCCGTTGACCGATGGGGATCCTCTAATGCCCATAATTTGGCATGATCATTGATCTGGGTTCTTTGTGACCCGATCTATCATGATATGGCCTCTGTAGTCAATTTTCCTCCAATTTGGGAGTCCAATTGCATTTGGAGCCTCCCAGAAAGTTGATCTGTGACTAAGAGGGTCCAACAGTGATGAACACCATGAATGAGGGTAAGAAAATTACAAATAATTCCCTGAGTAATGATTCACCACCTTTTTTGTGCCAGACTCAATCTATTCATATTATAATGAAACACAAAGAAAGAAGGATAAATAATTCATCCCCGAATGATTTCCCACAAAAATGTCCATCCTGTAAGAATGATCAAACTATGGGTCAATCTATTCATTACTTGATCTACTTTCATCATTGATTCTAGAAAAAGGGAAAGAAAATCAAGAAAAAACACCCTACCTTGATGTTGAATCATTTAATTAAGAGAATCGATCATCATGTTGCCTTTGTTGGTGAGATCCATTAAGAACAGCATCTAACGATCACCAATCCAAAATCCCATTGTCGTTCTCCATTGAGAGAGTTCTCTATGTTCTCTCCAGATCCTTCAAGAAATTCTAGGGTTATGTGATTAACCCTAGATATTTTTCTCTAAAGAATATATATAAATAATTCTGCTACACCAGAGAAATGTAACAAATAAGAAACAACACAATTTATTTTATTTATTAAAATGCCAAATATTATATTCTGCATTTGACCTACATCGTTCGATGTTAGTCCTTGCCTAAGGTAATGTTACTGCTTTGAACACAACATTGCCCTCAGATTTTTGATTTGGGAACCATTTTAGAAGTTATTCCGAGTTTTCTGGAAAACATCATGCACATGATATTTAATATTTTAATATTTTTCAATAAATATTTTGGGCACACCAAACCGCAGAATCACACATCGTCTCAGTTCTTAGTCTAGAAAAAAGTCCATATAATATTCAAAAAAATACTTGGAAAATTAAGGAAAACAAAATTAAATTATATTAATTCAATTATAGTGATATTTAATTAATTATAATATCTTATATTTTTAACTTATAACATTTCAACACCCACTTAGTAGTAATTACTTATTAAAAATTTTGTTACTTGATGTTAACTGTTTCAATTTACAGGAGTAGTTTAGTATGGTATTTATTTTCCTTGTACATTGATCATGGATATTTCATTTAAAAAATGTTACTAATGATAGAAATATCCTATATATAAATAATCTATATTTATATTAATCCATAAAAGGTATATTTAGTAAAACTAATTACACCATTTATGGAGACGGTAGGTCTCATTTACATATGAACACAGTTTTTACATTTCAGCAGATGTAATAAAATAAAGGGAAATAATAATACAGAGTTATAAAATCATTATTGTATCATATATATATATATATATATATATTATTTTTATTAAATATTTTCATATTACCATCCATGTATATCATAAAATAAAAATTGATTGAATCACTTTGTGGAGGTGGTAGTCTTCACGTACACACGAGCAACGTTATCATTTTCCAACGGATTGGAAGGTAAGAAGTTATATATGATATTATATTTCTAGGAAAATAATTAAGTCATAAATATGATATATATTCATTATTTCCATATTTATATCCATCAATGTAAAATAGTGATCAAAAAACGAATTTCACTAGTATGTGGAGATACTAAGTCATACGTATGCATGGGCGATGTTTTTTCTTCTCATATGATAAAAAGTGATGGAAATGGATGTTAAATAGTTATAATAAAGTCATAATATATTAATTATACTCTATATGTTATTTTATTATGTATACTGTATATTTATAGGGATTATTAGAATAATTAAATTTCATATACTTATTAAACATGACTATCTCTTCATTAGGGGACATCCTTTAGATCCCATTTTCAAGACCCTTTGAAAAGACTTTTTAGAAGAAAAAAATCCACTAATTCATGGATATTGGAGTATGGAATATAACTTGGTAGGGAATGGTTGATATATAGGGCATAAAATATGTGATTAAGGGAGGCAAAGAAGATTTTTTTATAAGCAAGGAGATAGGAACTCTTCGAATTACTTAGTGTATTAAATTAATATAAATTAATTATAATGTTAATGTAGCTAAAAATTGAGATATTTAAACTATATAAGGAGTATAATTCTAGATCCACTCATAAAAATAAAACCATTAATGTTTTATGTGATTTTTTCATCTTTTTATTTTTCTTTTAACCCCATATTACCCCTTTTGTAAATTACCACAATCTTCACATTTTTTACTATTTAAGGTTATAAATATTTCCATAAAAAGAAAAGAGAATAATAAATTTACCATGGTTAATATTTCAAACAATATCCCATTTAATATTATGAACAAATTATTTTTTATGAATTTTAAACTATTTAATAAAATAATATTTCTTATAAACATTCATTAATTTTTTTTAGAAATACATGAAATATTATATTATAATATGTTTCTAAATGAATAAAATGGGTCCAAAAATAAATTTATTATAAAATAGATATGATATATTTTTAATATAATCATCCAATAAAATTTTGAGATGATAAGATATCATTTTAAACATTATATATAGGTTTAAACCCTTTCTTAACCAATTTTAACCTTACCTGTGGTAATGAATTTTTCAATATTAAAATTTTATAATTTTACTTAGATATAGAAAATTATCTCATAAAAGAAATATTTATGAAATTTTAGACAATTTTTCATTCTAATTGTCATATTTTATCATTTTTATAATTTTCATATAATTTAATATAACATATTGAACATAATTTACTATTAATTTTATTTTTGGAACTATTTAAAAATTTTGACTTTGAAACAAATATGACAATAATGGAATTATAGTATAAACACTTTAAATATATACAATTATATTTATCTTAAAAATTCTTGGGAAACCTTAAATCACTAATAAATTATTATGTTTATATTTTTTTAAATCATTTCCTTGATGTTTTTACAACTTGCACAAGCGTTCTTTTAGCATTATGTAATTATTTAAGGTAATTATTGAATCACTAAAAATTTTAAAAAAAAATTATCCTCATAAAAATTCACTTATATTGAAAATAAAAAATTATAACTATTGAAAGGTTTTTTATCCATGCCACCAAATATTATAGATATTAAAATAAATAGATGGGCATATTTGACTTTATAAATAATATAAATGGTATAATGAAAGTCAAGTAGAAATAAATTTACCCAATTTAGAATTTTTTATGATTTTAGATGAAAATAATCCTCCATTGAAATATTATAATGTTCATTTTTTTACTTTGAGTGATTATCATATAATTTTTTCCATAATTAACCCATTTTACCTTTACCAATATAACAAAAATTTATTATCGTTACTATTCATAATAAAAAAAATAAAATAGAACTTTTTACAAAAATTATAACATTTTGTTTCTAGATAAGGTATCCATTTTCATGATTAAATCACTATAAGTGGAAGAAATAAATTTTAATATAAATTTATAAAACACAATTAAAAATTGTTTTTTGAATAATGTGTTCTTAATCATAAAAATTAAATTATATTTGAATCATGAAATTTTCTAATTTCAATTGAATTAATTATATTATTCCATATAAAATATATAAAACTAAACATTAATACCAAATGAAAAATAAAATTTTAGTTTTTAATTACATGGTTTAATTATAAAATAAGTGTATTGGAAAATAGGTGTTTTTTACAATTCCCTAAAAAATAAATCATTTGAGAAAGAAATGAAAAATTAATATTAATTTAATTTGGATATATTGGTTTAAAAATAATTTATAATTTAAGAAATAAAATTACTAAAAATGGTAGTTAGTAATTATATTATTCTCCTAAAAAGCATTGAAAATCAATTTGGTAAATGTGTATTTATCAATTATAAATTGACTTTACAGAAAATTGAGTACTTATTTATTGTGAATTAATCAATAAATTTCGATAATATAAAACATTTATACATATTTTTTATAATATTTTTATTACAATTCATTCCTACCTTTTTTACACCTAGGCTGTAATAGTGATATTTAAATAATAGTTTTATAGTGAATATAATTTTGTTTAAAGATCAGTGTTCCATGTCAAACAATCTATCGAGATTATTATTATTATTTTGTAATAAAAAATTTGGGTGTTACAAGATGCATATAAATATATATACATATGTTTTACTGTTTAAGATTTTGATTAATTTGATAATTAATTTTGTATAACATGGTAAATTCTATATTTTTAAATCCATTTGAAGAATATTTAACAAAACCATACATAATTTTGATTCTAATATATCATATAAAATATACTAAAAATCAACCTTATATTTTATACACTTAAAATTGTCTTTATAGAGCCAATATATATCTATATAATCCCTGTCACATCTTTATGTGACCACCACAAAAAACCCTCCTACTAAAATCTTTAGTGAGTATCATCTATGAAGTAATTTTATTCGATCAGGGCTGAGAATTTTGGAATTATATTCTCTATGCTTAACTCTATGAACATATTCAAACTCCTTAACTCGAAACCATCAAATTTTATAATGTTATTGACTTTGTTTTTTTACTTAAAACTCTTTGTAAATAAATCATTTTCTTTTTTAGAACCCCTTCCATCAAATATTTTCCTTGAATTTTTTTTAACTATTTACAATATTTATTCACCAAAAAATTAAAATCTACTTTAAGATATAAAATGAGATTCACATTGAAATTTTATTGGAAAATTAATTGATTTCTAAAATTTTAACTTATCTAAGTATAAAAAAACTTCAAATAGCCACTCTAACATTATTATTTTTCCAAAATATCATGTAATATACAAAAAAAAACTTTTGTTTTAAGAAAATAAACCTTTTTTGATGTCCACGCATAATCTCGCAATGATCAGTAACTAGACCAGTTCTCTATAAGGTCCCTAGAGTACACCATATTATGTTAGGGGTTTATAACTTTTAGATAGGGTGTAAGGTGTGATTGTGGAGAGACGATTCCCTCATTATGAGTAGAAATGACAAAAGATAAACTTTGAATCATCAATAATAGTAAAAATTGATCTGTGAAGAATAATAAGTAAAGTAAATTCATAAATAGTAAATTATGAAATATAATATAAATGCATACAACAATGACCATCCATTGGGCTGATCACATATGAAAAAGAAATTAAGGATGTAAAATACACATAGTATCTACAAAATCAACGAGACTCACCTCATCCAAGACTCCAATTCCATCCAAGTTATCCTACTTGATCAAGATTATCTACGACTCTTCTCAACCTAAACCCACAGACATTGAATACTACTTAGGTTCCCATGAGTAATGGCCACCCCAGTAGAGTGTGAGCACATAACTCAATAGGGAACCACTAACAATGTATTATACATACCCAATAAATCAAAATCTATGTTCATGTGACATACTTAGAAGAATAATTAAACAAGTAAGAATAAATATATAAATAAAACCTTGGATCCTTATAGTCACACACAATTCCCAAGTTTAAAAATTAATTTCTTCGGTTTTTATCACACGTCTCCTTCTATAGTACAATAATAATGAGTATAAAAATTGGGAACACTATATCCATGTAAAAAATCCATTTTACCCCAATTATATGATAATTGGATCACAAAATACATTGAATAGATTCTAAGGTACCCCAATAAGGTATTATCAAGATCAAATGAGATCAGTGGAACCTCACCCATGGCCTCCCAAAAATATCCTAATGGGAATACCAGATCCCCATAATAATTTTTGAGTCCCCAAATAATATAATAATATTAGGAAAACAATATCCCTATAATCACATCATGTTCCCCAAATAATATATAGTAATTGTGTATCACGTCTTTGGAAATGCATTAAGGTCTAGAAATAATAATTATAATAATCATTAAATTTGTTCAATTTTATCAATTAAGAGTTCAAAAAAAATTCATCTCATAGCATATGTAACATCCTAAGAATCCTAAAAAACATTCAATTAATAAATTGTGTTATTACATGGGAAAATGTCATCCCAAAGGGGTAATTTATTCCTTAGTATCATTCCAAAACAATGTGGTCATACTAATCCTTCAGAACTCTCATCCAATGGTAAAATTACTAACACACCTATCTCATTCATTTTCATTGATTTTAGTATTGTTTCATCTAACTCATGGCTATAAATCAACTAATAAACCCTTAAGTACAATTGGGTCCATCTATTTGAATTTATATCTCAACCATAATATGAGGGTTTATAGGAACCTATCATGTTGACTATGATCACATAATCATTAATTTAAATCCTCTCATTTGGTCCAAATGTCATGAAAAACCTAAAATAAAATTTACTCCCTGCCATGAGTGGTTAGGATGTCCAACCAATATACAAGGGTCCATTGTGTACATTGAATTTTTTTTATTCCATCCATATCCATTCTATTTCAATTAAAAAAAATTAAACAGATTCATTAGCATCGTTGTTTAGGGTGCCATCTTGTGTATAAAAACTAATCATGGAGATTTTCTCATGGATCATTCCTTATATAAGAATTCAATTTATTTAAGAATTTAATTCGATTAAAATAGTTTATTACACATGTATTATTCACCCACAGGTGAGAGCATATATAAAATTCCATTTCTATTAATAATTTCACTGCATGATCCATAAGAAAATGATTATCTACCACATGCCTTAATTAATGTTTCTTCCCATTTTAATTTTCCATGGAAACTCCCACTAAGCCACATCCATGTTCATCTGACCAACATCCCACCACCTTAGGCCCTATATCACATCAATACCACCAATTTAGTTAATTTTAATTTAATTATTTTTAATTAATCATTATCTCGCTTAGGCATAAATCCCTAATTACTAAATAGTCAACCATGTCAAATCAAAACTTCATCTAATAACCTATGTAATGCCCATGACCTTATTCTCAGCCAAATCCATTTCATGTGAAAATAATTTTATGGGGTTCATTTCACTCCCTACATTCTCTACAACCTATTCAATGAAGAATATCTAATTCAATTCCAAGATTCAATGTCTAGTTTAATTAAATTTGACCAAAATGATAAAATAATTCACAATGGTATATAAATCTTAAAAATTTCCAATACTTTTCATCAAAAAATAATAATTTGATATCCTCTAGCCTTGAATATCAATATACCCATCATTCTTGATAAATTCCACCAAGATCTGGTGGAATATTCATCCAATTCACTAATCAGGATCTATCAAAAGATAAATATATGATCAATATAACCAATGAGAATTAGAATTTTGAAGAAATTTAAAACCTCATGGGATATCAATGTCTATGAATTACCAATAGGATTTATACACAATGAATGACATAATAATCTTCCACCTTAAGAGGATGTGGGAGTTAAGACAGATGAACATGGAAAGATATTTCATGAATTCACCAATGGTTCTCATCAAAATCCATCTTGATTTAAGGGAATATCATATATGGTGGAGGAGAGGAGAGAATGGATAAATATATAACAAAAAAATAAATGGGGGTAAATCACTTGAGTTTAGGGGTCTATAAAGACACAATGGACCCTAATTAAAAAACTAATATATATGCCCCACTAGCCAGCTCATTGGGGTCTACTGGAGAGCTAGTAGGCCAATGGTCACCTATTTAAATATGACCAATGATTTGGGGTGTCCTGTTAGATTTAAATTCTACTCAATATCCCCACTAACTAGTTAGTAAAATCTCATCATCTAGTCAGCGAGTCATTTTGGGAAGTAGGGATATTACCCATGTTGATTGGAAATCTAGTGGTTGTTATAATAGCCTCGACTAATTCAGGATTCCCCAAGAATTATCCTGATGAACTACTAAAAATCATTCTCACTTATGAGCATAAAACTTTATCAAAAAACACTGATATAGTCCTTATATTTTCATTCATAAATATTATATATTTTTAGATGAATTTTCCATTCATAACATTTCAATCCATGAAAGAACCATAAAGGTTTAGAGTCTTTGGAGGCTATATGTATAGTCTTCTTTTTTCATGAATTATCTCCAACATATCTTGTAATGATCTTTCCATATTTTACTCTTAATAATTATACCTTGGTAAATAAATATTCAAAACTTAGGAAAGGAAACATAAGAAAGGGTAATATAAAATTCTCAGTAAGGGTATGCGTGGGATATATCAATAGATGATCATAGTAAATATTAATATAATCATAATGGTATAATATCATGACCATGACATACAAAATTCATAACCAATTTGTGAAAGACCATAAAAATAATTTATTTCAAAAAAAATTATCACTTAAAAATACATGAATCATAATAATGATAAATCATCATAACTAAATCATGACCCAAAAGTTCATGTCATAAATGTGTAGCACCATCATAAATATAGAAATCATTTTATATTTTAAAGTTAACTACCATGAACTTTTGAACCATGAATCAACACCATTTTTTCCAAGTGGATCAATCACATTAACTTGTTTCCCATAAGGGATCAAGTTCTTAGACTTGTTTCTAATAATGGTTCAAGATCTTTCACTTGTTTTAAAAATATATCTCATAATAAATAATAGTTTACCCAACCAGACACATAATTAAAAACATATAAATTTGTTCCAAAATATTATAAAACGTATATCATATCATCAAATAATAACTCGTGCAATTAAAAAAGGATCTACATTTCATCAAATTGTATCATTAAAATGAAAATGGGTTTTATCAATAACTTATTCTCAAAAACATAAACCATTCAAAGAGATAATAGTGATGGAATCAATATATCACATCTCTAGTAAATCATAATAAATAAAATGTTTTTTTTATTAATTAAAATAAATAGTTTTAATATATCCTCAAAATAAACATGATGAAAATATCATTTTCATTTGAAAACCACTTTTAAAAAACTAGAAATTTTAAAAATATTATGATAACCATTTTATTTTAAAATATAAATAGAAAATTATAATATAAACTTTATATTATTTATTAATCATGATGGTGGTAAATTATATTCATTTATTTTAAAATAAAAAACATTCCATTCATATTTTTGTTAAAAATGGAAAAAAATTATCATTTGAAAATAATAAGGAAAATTCCTCGTAATTTTTTTTAAAAGTAATCCAAGGGTAAAAATGAGATTAAAATATCATAATATAATCATTAAATCAATATTGATAACATTTTAATAAAATATGGACATGGAATAAAAATGATTTTAGATCGAAGAGATATAAAGTTGATTTTCATTACAAAACACTCTTTTGATCTCTTTAATAATTATAGTGAGGGAAAATAAAGAAAATATATATATTATTAACAAATAATGGTATGATAATAAAATTAAAAAAAATAATCATATTATTATCATATAATTTCCTAAAGTAAAATTTAAGTATGAAAAAATTTGATTAAAATATGATTGAAATAGAAATACCACACCCCAAGTCCCTTCATTCCTCATTCTCATTAAACATCATATATAATAAATATTAACTAATATACTTGTATTAAAATACTATATTATTATCTATAACACCATGTATGACTTTTTTAGGATATATTATCTCTTTTTTTTTGAATAATTTATTATTAAAATATTGGTTTTGGGTGATAATTTCTTCTCTTTCCAAGCATCTTTCAGTTAGGTATTACCAGCTCTTATACTATGGTCATGATTTCGAAATTTAAAAAAAAATGGTATAAAAATAATATATATTCATTATATTCCTATTTATATTCTTCTATAAAAATTATAAATAGGAAAATGAATTACGCTATTCATGAATACAATTGGCAATACGTACGCATGATCACTATTTTAATTCTTAAACAGATGAAACAAAAGTAAGGTAAATAATAATTCACCATTATGTGATCATTATTATATCATATATATATATATATATATATATATAATAAATATACTAAATATATTCATATTTCCATAAAAGTATAATGGGAATGAAAAATAAATCACATCACATCCTAGAAGTGTTAACATAGACGTATGCATGAGTGACGTTATCATTTTCCTACAGTTTAGAAGGTAAGAAGGTAGATGTGATATTCTGATTCCAAAAGTATAATTTTTTCAATAATATCATAAATTAACATTAAACTCATCATAACATTCATCCATGAAATATGGTGATGAAGAATGAATTGTATCTTTACATGGATATGGTAAGGCAAGTGTAGGCACAAGTGATACATTCAAATCCAATTTAATAGAAAAGGGGGTGGATAATGGTAATTTAACAATCATAATAAAATTTAATTATATTTATGATACATAATATATTATTATATGATAAATAACATGTATTTATTAGAGATAAAGTAAATGTAAAAAAAATAATGTGATCGGTTAAGGTGATTACCTCTTCTGTAAAAGAACCCCTTTATATCTCCTCATATGAATCCTAGTGTAGGTATTATGGGTAGAGTAGAACCAATATAATGTGATTAATGAATTTTTTATGGTATATTTATATGGTTTTGTGGATATATATGGATTAGAGTGGTGTAGAGAAGTTAGGGAAGAGATTCCCTTTTATAATTGAGGTGAGAGGCACTTTTGGAATTTTATAGAAGATTAAATTATAATAAATCCGTCATCAAAAAGAAATGTATAAAAAAAGGATATTTATTTGGATATAATATATTATAGGGACTAATCACATAATCTAAAAATATTTTGATATGTTTTGGGGACATTTTAAACCTTATCATTTGGATTAACCACTAGGTTAACCAATTTTAACAATAACTACTATAACCTCCTTTTCACGCTTAATGTGTTAAATTTTTTAATATAATTTGGAAATTATCTCATAAAAGGAGAATTTATAACATTATATACCATATATTATCCTACTTTTCCCTTTTCATTATTTTAATAATTTTTAAATAATTTAAAAAATTATTATTTGATAATGTATTATTAATGCCCATTTTGACAATATTCATTTAATTTGACATAATAGATATAAAGAAAAATTTTAAATTAGAATATAATCCTTCATCATGAAACTAATATTTCATATTAATCTATAAAATTTTTATCACACATTAACTCAACCATATTTTATATAATATAATTTTTTGAATATCATTTTTTTATTTTTCATTAATTGGGTAAATATTGGTTCATCGTTGTGTAATAATTTTAGGAAATTATTTAAAGACTAAGAATTAAAAATAATTTACCATAATAAAACTAAGTATGTAATTTTCTAAACAAAATTTATTCATTAATAAATTACTTTTTCCCTTTTTGGACACAAAAATGGATATTTAAAACTAACAGGGTGACATTTTGTAACTTTCTTTGATTTAACTAATATATTGGTAATTTTAGTAGAAAATAATTCATTAAAACAATGAAATTAAAGAATAAGGTTATAAGGGTTAAGTTAAATTCATATAATAAGAATTATGATAATTTATTATAGCCTTAACATTAATTTCTAACATTCATTAACTTGATTTTCCCTTTATCGTGATAATACAATTTACCACAGTTATTATTCATATTGACCAAAAATAAAAGGGGAATATTTTCCAATTTTAAACTTTTGATTATAAATATGGAATATATTTTTTTAAAATTAAATACTTATAAGCTTCCTAAATTAATTTTAACGTAATTTTTCATAATGTAACGAAACCGGTTTTTAGAAATCAAATCAGTTTTAAGCATACAACTTGGTTTATTCTAAAACCATGACTATAAAAATATAAAATGAATGTAAAAACATTTTATTATATATTTAATATATTCACTTAATTAAAAAATAAACATTAATAATTAATTTAATTTATTTAAATAATAATACATTACACTAATAAAAACAATTTTTCAAAAAAACAGCATTTTTATTTTAAAATATTTTTTATTTTCATTTATAATAATTTAATAACCAATTAATTCGTTTTATAAATTTTTAAAAATTGTATTTATAAATATTTAGGTTGTACTATTCATACCCCTTAATCAATATCTAAGAGATAACTATCATATAATAATTATTTAATAGTATATGATGGTTTTCTTAAAATTAATGTTGTCTGTAATGCAGGCTATCGAGGAAATCAAATTTTTTAAAGTGAAATGATTTTTAAAAAATATCATGGTGTTACATTATAAACACATTAAAATTAATTCCACCCATAATATTTTCCTCTACGATATAATAAATGAGGTTATCTATGGTTCATTATATCCTTAGTTTCAAACGTTTCTTCTTCGAATTTATAGTTTCCACATAGAACATTAACGAAGAGAATAGTTTTTTCATAGTGATTTATCTTTAAAATCCATAATCTCTACTATTTATATCCACATATTAAATATCATGATCTAGTGGAACTTCATCATATTTCATTACCTTTTAAATATAAGGTTTTTACTTCCTCAGGACAGATGAATTGAGCACATCATGATCTTGATAGAGGTTTGAAGGAAACTCTAAGTGATAAGCTACCATCCCTTATAGATTTAAAATATTTAAGGGGATAATATACCTATTCCTTAGCAATAATTTATTCCTGAACATTAAAACCTTCTCACTAGATTCAAATTTGATATCACCTCAATGATTGCTAGTATAACACTTTTGTCGACTCTGAGCTTCCTTGATGTTTGTATGAATAGTTTTATCTTTATATTCCATTTCATTAACTATATCATGTCCTAGTAGCTTTATGTCTCCATATTCATCCTAGAACATTTTAGTTATATATTCCTTTATATAGAGGATGTCATAAATATCTATCTTATTTATTTAGTTAAAAATTTTGTTTTATAAAAACTAGATTATATGAAGGTGTTGATCCCAAAAAATTATGAAATCCATAAAACAAATATCTCAAAATATCCTATAGGGATTGAATTTTTCTCTTAAATTGACCATCTGTCCATGTATGATACATCATATTGAAAATCAAGCCTATATATAGAACCTACTAAAACCATCACCAGAAGTTTGAGTTAACCCTCGGATCCTGTTCAAAAATGATCGAAAGTGGCACTACATGAAATCATACCACATAAATAATATATATTGCAGAATAAGAGAGAATACTTCTCTAAAAGTAATGAAGTATTTTTAATTCATAACACAATCAACTAGAACCATTATTGAATTAGGGTCTTTAGATTTTTTGGGGAGTTCGATAACAAAGTAAAATGTAATGTTTTTCCATTTCATTTATATTATGAGTAATGGGTGTCACATAGCCTTATAATTTTATCTCTCAACCTCAAAATCCTATTATACAAATAACCAATATATATATTCTGTAATATCTTAATTCGTGTGGTCTCACTATAAATATTCTTTCATCTCTCTATACATCTCTGTACTTCCATGATGAAAAAAGAATGATGAACTATGAGTCTCACCCAACAAAACATTTTTCAAATCTAGTATAGATGATACACATGTACTATTATTGAAACTTATCATTATCTCATAATCATGGATTAAAATAGAAGCATTATCAAATTATTTTTTAGCTCCAAATCATCATTTTCCACCACCTTAATCAGCACGTGGATAGAAGGATGAATATTCATTTAAAAAAATAGGATATATCCCTTTACATCATGATTTAAATATACATCCTTTAAAAACCTAGAAATTTTATATATCTTTTGGTCCACATCATATATGGGCTAGTATGAACCTTCCAAAACAAATCCTCTTAAACCATGTTTGCCTTCTTAGGGTGGTAATGTATTGAGTAGTCATATTTTTTTAATCAGTTCCAATCATATTCTCAGGTGAATATTAAGCTCTTACTAAGTGAATATATACATTAAAAATTTATGATTAGTCTATAAATAATAAAGTTATCCATAATAATAATTAATCCATATCATTAATGAAAAAAATTTCCCCAGATAACTCCAATTCATGATTTGGGTAATTTTTCTCATTGGCCTTCATTTGGCGTGAGATATATGCTATCACCAAATCATTTTTCATGAGAATTAATACTAGTAAATTATTTAATGTGTCACTATAGACCAAAAACCATTCACCACAAGAAGATGATTTTAAGAACATATTTTTAATACATATAAAATTCAAGTAAAATATGGATATCAATTACCTTTTTTATTATAGGAAATTTCCAATTGACGTATTTCATTAAAGGATGTACCGATATACCCACACTTAACATTATATATCCCAAGAATGAACATTTCTGATGTCAAAAATCACACTCTAAATTTTCTTCTTAAATTTTCCCCTACCCTGATATCTTCAACACAATCCTCAAGGGATATTAATACTCTTACTTTATAATTTAATATATATAATAATTTCATCTATAAATATTACCACAAAATGATCAATGTAATCACAAAATACACAATTCGTTAAATCGATGGAGAGAGTGAGGGGATTTTGTAAGACCAGAAGGTGTCACTTTAAATTTATAGTATCCATAGCTTGTGAAAAAGGTCACATTAGGTATATTATCCTCACTAAACCTCAATTTATGATATCCAAAATGATGGTTAATCATGGGAAATTTTTTATCTCCACATAGTTGATCAAATATGTTATAAAGACATAGGGAGTGGATACTTATACTTGATATTGTTCTTTTTATATTATTGATATTCAATCATAGACTCATTAAACCATATTTATTCATAAAAATTAGTCCCAGTACACCCCACGGTGATGAACTATGGTATATTAATCCCATATCAATATTCTCCTAGAGTTTATTCTTCATTTCCTACAACTCAATTAGTTTCACTTTATAAAGAGTCTTTTAAATAGGCACAATACAAGTTATTAGTTCTATTGAAAACTCAACTTCATTATTTTGGCGTATACCATGTATGTATTCTGTAAATATGTAAAATAATTCCTATATAATTTTTGTATCCTTAATGTTGGTTTTATCCCTAACCAACTAAGATATGTAACCTTCATCGATAGGATTTAAGCCTTTCATGGTGGATAAGATATCCATAGGATGTTTCTATTCATCTTCGCATCGAAAAATGGTCATAGGTTCATTTAGAATATGAATTGTGAATTTCCATCCCCAATAATTGATATGGTGTCCGTAAAAAAATTCATTTCATTCCTAAATTAACATAAAATTCAACTAAAGGTAGAGCTACAAGATTTTGATGAAGTACTTTCTCACAAACATCAATCTGAGAGGAACTACTAACATGATATGTGATTGTCATACAATTAAGAGTTTTCATAGTAATATTAATTTCTAATTGATGAAGTGATACTATGATACCATTATTATATTATATAGATATAAAATAGTGTGTATATCCAAAATAAAATAAAACATTAGATATTATACATTTTATGATTAGTGTACCTTTCATCACATCATTCTCAAAAACCCACATTGGTAGTCATTATCAAATGATATTTCCCTTTATATTTGGACTTAATAAGTTCTTGATGTTGGTCATCAAAAACATTCAGATTCATGAACTAGTTAGCATAATTCCCAAATTTGGTATATTTGATGAATTGGATTGTGGGTGGTGTACTAGTTAGCCTCTTATTTTCTTTAATTTCATTAACTAGAATATCATCCCCTTCTGAAATTCATATAAGTTATGACCTATATTTCTACACATAAATCACCTCTTGGATATATGCATGCAATGACCTTGATGTTTCATCCCACATTTCTGGCTTGTTTATGGATGGAATTATTTTCCACCATGTGATTTATTTATCTTTGATGGGAATGATCTTATTTTTCCTATCAAACCCATAGTAATGGTGGGGATATCTTATTTCCATTTATACCTTGAGTTCACATCAAACTATTTTTTCATATCTATTGAATTATATTATATCTAATTCTTTTTAGAGACTTGATTTTCTACCACCAAATAATTGATTAATTTTACCTTAAAAGTTTATAATTAAACTTTAGTCATACCTTTCATTTCTTGTAAAATATTCTTTTAAATTACTAATGGATTATCATCCATTTTCTTTATATCTTTGAATTCATTCTCAATCATTGAATGTATAATATTACAAAAGTACTTATAGCATAATATCCTCTCAATATCACCCAATTCCATGGATTCAATATCTTCCTCTTGACTTTTATTTTTAATAAGATTCCACTATTCATATTCTTCACCTTCTAGATTATAAATAGATATGAAAACATTTTCATGTGCTCAACATTGAATAATATAAAATATTTTCTCAATGGGGTTTATCCACCTCTTGTCACCTAGTTCATCTGATGATCCACTAAAAGG
The DNA here is from genome assembly GCA_963277665.1 of Viscum album. NCBI lineage: Eukaryota > Viridiplantae > Streptophyta > Magnoliopsida > Santalales > Viscaceae > Viscum > Viscum album. The sequence goes on from OY728147.1 coordinate 91,704,654, forward strand.
AGGTGGTTTTCCTCATGAATGATTCAATAGTACGTTATTCCCTCCTTTAATAATTTTAAAACTTAGTATTATTTATTTATTTAAAAAAATTATGATCATAGTAGCAAAATTGTACATTCTATCTCCAAATAAATTTTATTTATAAGGTGTGAAATCGATATATTTCCCATTAAATTTATCATTAACATGATTACATTGGCTTCTATCAATTTAATGAAACCAAAAATAATTATTGTTTGAAATAATAATCATAGTATAAAACCACATAATCATGAAAAAACATCTATTTAATGTCTATTTCATGACACCTTCTTCTATGACACCTTAGGTTTAACCTTGGTCATTCATGATCATTAGTGAAACATTGGGTTTTTATCTTTTACTTAGACATATCTCCAACGTTTTCTTCAATTTTTTAGAACCTTAATCCCTAAATATTGACTAAACACCTCTATAATACCAACTATATAATCCAAATATTTTCATTCATAAATATTACATATTTTATATTAATATTAAATTCATAATATTTTGATCAATGCTAAAACCATAGTGGTTTAGAGTCTTCAGAGAAAATATATAAAATCTTCTTATTTCATGAATAATCATTAACCTATACCATACATATTTTACAACATATTACTTTTTATAGGTATAACCTATATAAAACATTCTTCATATCTTGGAAAAAGGAAACAAAAGAATTTTTTAGATCAGATTATCAATAATGGTAAACATGGGAGATACAAATTGATGATTATATGAAATAATAATGTAATCATAAGGGTATAAGATCATTAATATAACATATAATGTTAATTAAAATTATAAGAAAGATTATAAACATGAGTTATGGAATAAAACATTGTCATTTAAAAAGACATGAATCATAATAATGAGAAATCATCATAGTTAAATCATGAACCATAGGTTTATGTCCTAAATGTTTAGAACTATCATAAGTATAGAAACCATTTCATATATTATGGTTAACTACCAAGGCCATTATATAATGAATAAACATCTATTTACCAGAGTGGATCTAACGCATTAACTTGTTTCCGATAATGAATCAACCACTTCAACTTATTTCCCATTACAGATCATGAACTTTGACTTCATGACCAAAGATATATAATGAGATATAATAATTTAACCAATGAATTTTATGGATATATAGGAACCAACCAGAAATAAATAAAACCATATTTACATGTGACACAAGATCATAAAACATCTATTATATCATAACCATGTAAAAGAAAAGAGGATTGATATTTCATCAAAACATAACATAACCCATGAAAATGGGTTTTATAAACATATCCTCATCATAAAAATAGTCATATAGAGAAAAAAAATATGATGGTATAAGAGGATAAAATCCCCATTAAAAAATAATAAACAATAATTATTGTTGTTGATGATTAATATAAATATTATTAAAGATCATTAAATCATAATTGAGGAAAATCCTATTTTCATTTCAAAATCATTTATCAAAAAATATATATTTCCAAAATATTATGAAAAACATTTCATTTGAAAATATTATTGGAAATATGTAAATGAATATTTATTTTAATGGTAATTCATGACAACTAAAAATTTCATTCATTCAATATAAGTTAAAAACATTCCTTTCATATGTTTTGTTTAAAAGTCAAAAAGTACATCATTGGGAAAATAAAAAGATGATTCCATGTAAAAATATTGTTAAAATGTGAATAAAGGGTAAATATGACTTGAAAAAACAAAATTATAATCATAAAATCAATCTTGAATCATTTTTATAAAATTTAGATACGGTATAAAAAGTATTTTAAATCTAAGATAGAAATAAAGCTGATTTTCCTTAAAAATAATATTTTTATCTCATAAATAATTAAAGTGAGTTACTTAAATGAATAAAATATGTTATCAAGAAATAATGTGATTGTAATTAAATTATAGGTATTCATCATATAAGGATTATATAATTTCTTCAATGTAAATTCTAATATAACTAATCCTTAATTAAAAAGGATTTAAACATAAATCTCTCACCTCAATTATTTCCTTCCCTCGTTCACATTCAAACCTATAGTATAATAAATATGGATTTATATACAAGTATCTTAGAAAAATAATCATATCTATCATAAAATTTATTAATTATTTACTAAATATTATTACACATTAATTAATAATTTTTTATTAAATCACTATTATTGGTGATAACTACTTCATTCTCCAAACATGTTTTGGTTCAGTAGTCTCGGTCATTATATGTTGATCATGGTTCCAATATTTATTGAGTTTTAATCATGGTATAAACATAATATATAGTAATTATATACATATTTATAACCTTTCATAAAAATTGGAGATGTTAAAATAAATTACATTGTTCATTGAGACAGTAGGTTGTACGTATGCATGAAAATTGTATTTATTTTTCGATGGATAGAATAAAATAAACGTAAAAAATATTTAATATTTTAGGACCATTGATATATCATGTATATCCAATTTATTTATTAAATATATAATTATTACAATCTAATTATAATATAAATTAAAAAAATCACATTGCTTTGTAAAGGTGGCGATCCACATGGACACATGAGCAACATTATAATTTTTAAATGGTTGTGAATGTAATAATGTAGATGTGATATGATGATTCTATGATTATATTAATTTCATAAATATAATATAAAACTATAATCCCATCATAATAATCTTCCATTATATATGGTTAAGGAAAATTAATTGTATCACTACATGGAGGTAGTATGTTTTATATACATACAAGTGATACATTAACGCATCATTTGATGGGAAATATGGGTGAAAATTGTGAATACAAAATCATAATAAAAATTATGTACATATAGAGTACTAAATTTATTATTTTTTGATAATTAAAAATGATTTTTTTGAGGAAAAAATGAAGTAAAATAAATAAATTTATTGGTCCAGATGACTACAACTTCTTTGAAAAAACACTAATATATATCCTCTTAATGGTCCTAGGGTTGGTATTTTATGAAGTCCAGAAGTTCTAAAATGTTTATAAGGAAGTTTAAAGGGTATTTTTTCATGGTATGGTCAATATATAAGGCTCAATATTTTGTAATGAAGTGACAGAGGAGGTTCCCTTTTATAATTGAGGCTAGGGGAACTTTCAGAATTTCTTAAATGATTAAATTATAATAATGTCATTATATAGAAAAAATGACACAAAAATGATAGATAATTGAATATAATATTGTATAGGGTTGTAATAAAATCATATAATAAATTTATGAATGGTTTGTGGGTATTTAAATATTTATATATTTAATTAACCACATGGTTGACCAATTTTAACCTTATGTGCAATAACATTATTTCCACACATAGAGTGATATAATTTTATTTAAAAAGTTAAAATTGAAACATAAATGGTCAATATATGATAATTTTGACTGTATATTTCATTATTATCCTATTCATGATATTTATGATTTTCCAATAATTTAATAATATATTATTTTTATAAAATATTATAAATGCCTATTTAGACATTATTCATTTTATTTGACTTAAAATACATAAATAAAAAGATTTAATTAATATATAATCAATAAAAAAATAATAATATGTAATATCCATTTATAAAAATCATTATACACATCAAATAGGTCAAATTATTTCACTTTTAATAATTTTAATATCATAAATTTTATTTTTCCCATTAATTGAATTAATATTGTTTCTGCATTGTGTAAGAATTTATGGAAATTATTTCACACCAAAAAATTAAAAAAATTATGATCTTAAAATAATAGTACTATTCTCCAAATATAAATTTTTATTTACATATAACTTACATTATTACCCATGTGGACACATAATATATATTTATTACCAAGAGAGTGATAATTTGTAACCTTCTTAGATTTAATAAATATATTGATCAGTTTCATGGAAATTTTCCCTTAAAAAATAAATTTACATACTAAGGAGATAATGGTTGAATTAAAATTATCCAATGAAAATTAGGATGTATAATTATATCTTTATCACTTAATTTTAACCAATATTAACATGGTTTTCCATTTATTGAGGTGATAAATTATACCACTATTACTATTCATATTGACCAAAAGTAAAAGGGGTGTATTTACCAATTTTTTACCTCATGATTATGAATAGGTAATCTATTTTATCAAATTAAATATATATAAGTTGAAAATATTATTTTTAAAATACGTACGCAAAACACATTGAAAACAACTATTTATAAACAATAGTTTTGGGCATAAAACATTATTTATTCTTATAAAATGACTATAAAAATATTAAATTAACATTAAAACATTTTTTTTAGTATTTAATAAATACATTTCATTAAAATAGTTATCTATTTTTTAATAACTTAATTTATTAATATAAAATTACATTTCATGAATAAAAAAATTCATAAAAATCCCTTTTATTTTCAAATTATTTTTATCTTCAATTCAAATCATTTCATACCCACTGAATTCAGTTTATAAATGTCTATAACATATGCTTTTCATAATTTATTTTTCACAACTCATACCCACCAATAAAATGGATAGGTGATAAAAGTCACATAATAATATTTTAATAGTATGTCGTGGTTCATTAAAACTCAGTGTCTCATGTAACACAAGCTATAGAGAAATAAAATTATTTAAAGGTAAATATTTGTTAAAAAATATCAGGGTATTTCACCACCATTCTAATGTGACCAAATATTCAAAATATCATTCTGAATCTCATCTATTAAAATTATTGATCCACTAAATTCAAAATTAAAATTTTTGTTGAATTTCTTAAGTCATTTGGTAATGGGGTATAACAATTTCCACACCACAACACTATTCATTAGAAAGACTTCTAACTAAAAATTTAGAAATCAAACCACAATTAAATTATCCACCAATTGATAATTAACCTATAGTGTACTACCATGGAATATTGAATGAGATTTTTTTGTATGCTTCCAAACACAAGTATCATCAGTCATTAAAATATGATTTCTCACTTGAAATTTTTTCAAAAAGAAAAAAAGGATCATCAATCGCATACATCCTTTATGAGACAACACAAGTAATTCACAGTTCACCACTCTATTTATGGTGATCCCAAAAATATAACTCTCCACCATAAGATATTTTTTAATTAAATTCACCCTAGTTTTCATATGACCGACACGATAAGGTCCACTCATTATTTTATTGAATCTCAAACAAATGAGGTAAGAAGCTGATATGAATTCCTATTTAAAATTTTCATTCCTAATGAAATTTTTCACCACTAAAGTGTAACCACAAATATATATATATGAATTTAATATAAAAAATCATTCTCAATTCCTCATATGACAATAAACATGACTAAAAAGTTACCTCAATGCAGTTCCAATCCACCATATCCATTCTCATCAAATATTACTAATTGAACCTAAATGGATGACTTGCCTCAAAACATATAACTTCAAACTTGTAAAAATTTAGAAAATAAGATGTATCCTTGAGGTTTTGAGTGGAATATAAATGGTTAAACCTATTAGAAATTAGGAATCATAATCAAATTCGAATAATTGATGACATTTTTTACAATCTCAGGTGTTCATATATGTTATCCAAGATCATCTTGAGATGATGTTTTCACTAGATAATGGTATGACTTTTAGAATTTCCATGTTAAACTTTTAGGAGTATGTATGGTTATCATGAGTACTTATCCATGTCATTTGGATTGACGCATGTACTTACAATGTTTATGGACTTGATGAATTAGGTCTTCCATCTGTTCTTGGAAAAAAATCATGGTTTTTTTGATAAAATAATTATGTACTATAAATCATAGGAGGAGTATTTCACCATATAAAAATTATTTTTCTATCATTGAGTGAGAATGGTTTAAATGAAAAGCTATCAAATTCTTACTTCTATTTTGATAATGTGAATTTATTTGGTTATGTGGTATCCAAGGGAGGAGTTTCAGTGGATCTGGAGCATGTAAGAGATTTTGTTTTTTGAGATTGTCTAGGAATATTTTCGTGATTCAAATATTTATGCATTTGGCTATATATTGTTTAATATTTTTCTAGTATATGTATTTATTCAAAGAAATTATAAATAACTGACTAATAATGCGATTGATTTCATGTAGTATGATTCTCAGGAGAGTTCCTTTCATTAAATAAAAAAGGAATGTTGACTTTATCACCAATTATGATCTTTTATAAATCAGGTAAGGAATATACCTTCTACTGCAATGAATTAGGAATCATTCATGGAATGGTGTTGATTATATATTGTCTTATAGTCACTTATGGATCATGATATCATGGGCCTCAATATTGGAATTATATTTTTTATGAGTATAAATATGTAAAAGTGGTTCATTAATTTAAATTTCTAAACCATTACCTATTTTGGGAGAGGAACATTGTATACAAAAACCATAAGATCTTGAAATAAACTTATTATAAACATGATTTGGATACTCCGCAGTATGGATCATTCAAGTACCTATAGTCATTTTACATTTGGCTATAATATACCACTCGATGTGGTAATTTCATTTTCAAATCATTATATTAGAAATCACAGATGCTTATATTTCATGATTCTACCACTAAGTTGAAGATTATAGATCTTTTTTCAAAGATTCACATGGAAGTATAGAATTACCAAGTTCAATAATATATATCATCATTTTCCATCGCACATTTGGTTCTCAACAGGTCTCGGATAGGGAAACTATCAGACCCAATGTGTTTATCCATAGAGGATAAAATATATTGTAGGGATCCTCCATTATTCAATAACATAGATGATGACAAGGACCTTTATGTTTGAGGTTTCAATCTAGTTCCCATAGGTATCAATAAATATTTTATGAGGGTTCCCTATTCATTGAAGTAGTAATTTCACCCTTTTTTGACTAATACATATCGAGACATCTATAAGCATTACTAATTCTCAGGGATGAAAAAGGATGTTGTAAGATTCATTACATGGTTCTCTACCTATGAATTGGTAAAGGTAGAGTACTAGTATCTTATTGTTCTCTTATAGTCATTTGTTATTCCTGAGTGGAAATGGGATTATTTTAATGTGGATTCAATGACTCAGTTACTAAGGAACTCTTTATGAAATGATATTCTATGGATTATGGTTTACTGATTGACTAAAGTTTCACACTTATTACTGATTCATGATAATTTTAAAGTGGATGAATGAGAAAATTTCAATGATCAGAAGATCTTAATTCTACATAGATTTCCATAGAGTATTATTTCATATCAATATTCCAATTTTCCCTCACACTTCTGGAAAGGATTAGAAAAATTTCTTGGTATAAATGAACAATTGAGTACATATTATCATCCTTAGATTATTAGATAATATTATTGTTCCATTTTGAATCTATAATAAATGTAGGGAAAATGAATCTTGGATTTTAGTAGTCCTTTGAAGAACAATTAGACTTGTTAGTGTTCTCAAACAATAATACCTCTAGGTAAAAATTAATATGGATAAGTTTGGGGATTTATATATTATTTCATGTCATTCAAAATTTTTTGGATATATTATGGTAAGATCCTTCTTGTTGGATCGAGTCTCATGCATGAGATATCAAAACATGTTCAATTGATCATAAATTAGTTGACCACCACCCATAGAAGAAAGAAGTTTTATGATGATCCTTGATTAAGAACCCTAATGTTTGAGGTTAGAAACATATTATTCATATAGGTACCAACAATATCAAATCATAACCATATTTAAATGAAATAAAAAATAGTGTCTTCTAATATTGGGTCATTTGATATAGTAGAGTAGATTGGTTTTTTATTATACAGGTTAGACCTTCCATTGAATTTCAGTTCTATGCATAGTGTCATCCATGTGTCACATATTCATCAATATCACCCTAACCCATCACATGAGATTAGCACCCATGATATCAAACATGAGATAGATGCATCCATTGAGGATAATTTGATTCATGTCTTCAATCAGGGAGAAATGATTATGTGATAGTAATTGATGCCTCTTGTATTGGTGCTATGGAATCATTGGAATGAATAAGAGGAGACTTTGTAGTGAGATATAAATATTAGTCATAGTGTCCCAACATATTTATTAATAATAAATAGTTATTATCTCAATCATAGAATATGGATGAGTTTTTATATAGAGGTGGGGATTATAATACCATGGATATTTTAGCTACATTCTATATTTTAATTTTTTGTAAAAATCCATTTTCATCAACCTTGTTAATTATGTTTTTAGGGAAGGAGATTACTTGAGAGGATATGGGGAATGAAGTATAAAGGAAGAGGGGACCTATCGGTTTTTTTAAAATCTATAGGGACAATCAAATAGCATGTATAATACCACCAGCCAACTGGAGGAAAAAAAGAAACACCCAGTTTATTTCTAGTTACATTGGCTAGCTAGTGAGCCAACATTGGATAGATGGTGGAAAAAATATATCCACATAGATTTTATGGGAACCATAGATTACTCAGTGGACAAATCAAAACTACCAAAGTTCTTTTGGGCCTCATCAACAAGCTGTTGGGCCTACTGCGTGGTTTTTCATAAATGAATTCATTGTAATTTTTTCCAAAACCACCTTTTGGTAAATAATTCTCATGTCATAGACCAAAGTCAAATTTAATAGAGAGGTAGATATTTTCATTTTAATTTTGGACCATTATCTATTGATTCGTGGGTGTTTTATGCATTATCATTTGGGGTTGATTCCTATATGTAAGAATAAACCCAGCTAAGTCTAAAATCATTATTTCTTACTTATTTAATTTTTCATCTACAAACTAATTAATTTGGTTCTGTACTAGTGTATATTGGGTTTTGTTTTGTATTTTGATGTAATACTTGAAAATTGAGGCATACTACACAATATGTAGGTGGTCTCAAGTTATCCCTTGATGTTTTTATCCCTTTTATAGTATATTCATTATTTATTCATTCCATCTATATTGAACATGGACTCAACTAAATGGAATAGGATTGTGTCCAATAAATGATTTCAATAAACCATTTCATGGGTCCCTTGTGACCCATTTGTGGGTAGGAAATGATATTTTCTCCAATGTGTAAGGTGTCCCAACTCAATATAATTAAACAAGAAATTAGATTAGTGAGTATATATGTGCTACAAAAATTAAAAATAATTTAATTAATATTATTTATTAATATCATTATATTTTGTTCTAAACCAAAAAAATCTTTGTTAATGTAAATAGATAAATACGAGAAAAATGACATAATGATCTCATGATTATGAAAGTATATTATGTGGGGATTTGTAAATAATGTTATGAAAATATGTTATATGGTTATTTTTAAATAATGAGACAATTAACTTGTGATTTTGAAATATAATATTTGGTTACTATTATAATTATCCATATGTAGGACCCTGGACATGTTTTAATAATCTTGTGTTCCCATGATTGATCAATGATGGGGGCCTTTATGATATTCCAAGGATTTAGTGTGACCATAGTCTATTTTAATGGGGGACCTTTAGGTGAATCCATGGATCTAGTGTAAAACTTTATACATGTATTCTATTAAAAAACCTCAAAGGCCCACCAAGGATCTGGTAGAACCATTTGGATATTGTGTGGGGACTTTGGAGATGATCTAGAGAACAATTTCTCCAATTAAAAACTTTCATATTTTTGGGACCTCGAATATAGTTATTGAATTTAATGTATCTATGTGGTTTTTATAAAAAAAAAATTATACTATTAATAGGTACATATAGATATTTTCAAATATGTATTTTTATCCTCAGTTGTCACCCTAGACTCGAGGACTGGCAGTGATTATTTTTTAATTATTATTACACACTCTATTTATTTTTCTGTACATTATTACTTTCACAATAATCAAAATGGATATGATTTATATAAAAGTGGTGGTGGAATACAATGTTTTACTCACACCATTTAGGGGGTTCTTTTGGTACCCAAGAATATTTCATTATTTTAAGTTAAGAAGAGGGAAAGGGCCCTATGATAGATTGTTGGTATAATGTACTGAAAAAGGATAATGGAAGGATATAGTGGTCTTAGGATTATGAACTGGTTTAGGTTTTATCTTTTATTTTGGGAAATTTTCATTAAACCTATAACTTTTATTTTCTGAAAATATATTTCATCGTGATTATCATTTTAGATTATTTTTCACATTCCTTATCATGTACTAATGATAGTTTTTGATGTATAAAATTATTATGACTTTTGATGTCATCATTATCACTCTAACAAGAGGTAACTGTCTCTCAATGATCTCATGTAATACATCACCACATTTCATCATCCAATGGAGTAAGGGGGTTCAATTGAAGCGATTTAGTTACCTGTCTTGGTTACTTGTGAGTGAACCTGGTCAGGGATGTTACCAATGGATATCAGGTCGAGGCTTTAATCAAATCGACCTATGTGTTACAAATTGTAAATTATAATATAGTATCAATGAAGTAGTAGATATATAAAATAAACTAAAAACCATTAACAATATTAAACATTATTTTGGATAGAATAGAAAATAAATTAAATCATACGATTATACAACAATGTCCACCCACTGGGTTAGTCACATATATAAAACAAAATAAGGATGTAAAATAAAAAAGAGGCTCTATAAAATATTAAATCTTTTCCTCATCCCAGACTCTAATTCTATATGATATCCTACTTGATAAAGCTACTCTGGGGAACTCGACAACTAGATCTGGTGAACACTGAAGGTTTCTTGGGTACCCAAGTGCAATGGATGCCCAAGAAACGTGTGAGTGCATAACTCACTAGGGATCCACAAATGTTTCCCATGCATATCTATTACATGCATTAAGATGATTAATTGAAACACTAATATGAATAAATATACAACTAAAAATATATAGGTAAATACAATTATATATCCTCATAGTTTTACACTATTCTCGAGTCTAATCATTCCTTTTTTAGCCAGTGTTGAATATATCTTTCCATAGTTCTATATTAATAGGTATAATAAATAGGAAATATATATCCATAGACTAAGTACATGGTCCTCCATAAATTTATAATTGTCAAAATAGATCTAAGGAAAAACATCCAAGTTCCACCAAAAATATATAATCATGGGAACACTAGATCCATGGAACTGTGTCTATGGTCCCCCAACAATGTCATAATGAGCATACTAGATCCCTATAATCACCTCAAGATTCCCCAAAAATATAATAATAATGGGAATACAAGATATATGAGATCACATCAGGGTCCAATATATATATATACATATTATAATAGTTTATCAATTCATTGAAATTACATAATTTTCCACTAATAATAATAACTATAATCATCACATTTAATAAGTTCCATCAATGAAGTTTTCAATACTTAACTCATGTCTTAGATCAAATGTATTTTCTTAGTCATCCTTTGAAAAAAAATTAAATCAATAAGTATCATTATTACATAGGAGACACCCATAACATAGGTGTAACACATCCCATGATCTCAACCAAGCATAATTTTTTCATATTAATCAAACATCACTCCCAACCCAACGGTAAATTACAATAACACTTATCTATTACCTTTATATTTATTTCATGTTTTTCACATCCTTCTAAGCCTATAAATCATCTGAAAATCACATAAAGATTATTGGGGCCATATATTCTTATTCTAAACTCATCCCTATTCAAGAAGTCTAGGTAAGCCTATCAAGTCCACTACATTCACAAAATAATTTATTTAAATCCTCTCATTAGGTCAATGTATCATGATATATACTACTAAAAATTTACTTGTAGTCATTCGTGGTAGGGATGTCCTGCTAGAGTACAAGGGTCAACTAGGGCCCATGACACTTTGTGAATTCCATGATTAAATTTTTTTTTTAAATTAAATAGGTTTTATCAAAATCCTATCTATCATAGGTCATAATTTCAGCCAGTTTACAAAGACCATTCATGGACCTTACATCTCTAATAATTTCATATTTATGAATTAAATGTAATTAAGAAATTCTTTTGAGTGAAATAGGTTGTTAAATAAATGTAAAATTTTACAAATGGAAAGTCCTTATATCACATGTCATATTTTTGTATAATTTAACTACATAATCCATATAGGAATTATTTGAGATGACCTACCAAAATTCATGTTGTTTACATTTTTAATGTAATAAAAACTCTCACCGAGACCCATCTCCATCCGTTTGTCCATTTTCCAACCACTGGATACCCTATCTCACATCAATAAAAGTAATTTAATTAATTATAATCAAATTATATTTAATTAAATAATTAAAAATTAACTAGTAAATAAAATCTTATAGCCATAAATTCTTTGTTACTCATCGATTGACCCTGTCGCATCGAAACAACTTCCAAAAACTTGTTCATTCCCCCATCCTATTTCTAGGAATATGACATATAACATGGAAATAATTAAAAGGAAAATATAATATAATTAAATTTTAATGTCTATGATAAATCCACTATTTGATGTACCTTTTTTGTAACACCCTACAATAATGTTCATTCCACACCTAGAATACTCCCAAACATTAGCCATTCAAAATGACGAATTCAATTCCATGCTACGATGGTTGGTTAAGTTGAGTTTGACTAAAATCACAAAATAATTCACCAAGGGTTATACCTTTAACAAAATTCCAATAATTAAAACATAAGAATCTTTATGGGACATCCTCTAGCCTTACTGATAAAAATCCCCATTGTTCTCAGAATATTTTACCAATATATGATGGAATCGCCATCCAGTTATTTAATGAGGATCTTTATAAAGATCATTATATGATACAGATTCAAAAAATGGTAAGGATATATCATAAATAACTGAGACACAACGAGATAAAAATTCATAAAACATACCAAGAGTATTTTCCTATAGTGGATGTCCCAAATATTTTCCACCTCAAGTTGATGGGTGAGTTGAGATAGATTATCAATGAAGGATATTTGACAAATTCACCAACATATCTCATCTAGATCCATCCAACATCACGAGGAACTTGTGGAGGGAGAGTAAAATGAAGTTATATAAAAAAATATCTAAATTATGAGCAAGGTAAGAAAATATTATGGGGGTCAGGAAAAAATACACAAAGGTCCCTAATTAAAAATTCATCCCAATATGACTCATCGACCATACACTCAGAGTTCACCATCTAGATAGTGGTAAAATAGCCACCAGATATTGGCTAAAAGACTAGATAAGGAGTCATGATAGGTAGCAGGGATACTACCCATATCAACTAGCTACCTAATATAGGGTCATCAAATAACTAGATAGTCCTTCTATGTAGATGGAATATTGTCAATCCTCACTATCTTACTGATGGTTATTGTAGTAGCCCCAACTACTTTGGGATTCCTCTTACCTTCATCTGATGATATCTCATTCTCTAGGATCCATTTTGAGCTTCATTCATTGTCCAAAACCACCCTTCTAACATTTCCAAACAATAAAAATCACATTCAAAATCTTGGTTCTCCAAAAAAGTCATCTACTATATTGAAAAATCAAATTCCTCTGTTATTACATAAGTTGTTCACACAAATTGTATTAAAATTGTTTCCATTAGTGTGATTGTATTACCAAAAAATGATTATATATATATCATATATGAAAATATATGTTATTAGAGAATTTTTTAGGAAATAATTTTATTCTTCAAAATATTCCACTAAGGGTGGTGGAATCTAAATTCACCATATTAAAAAAATATCAAATAAACTCATTTATCCTAGACAAAACATATTTGTCCATTATATTATTCTTAATAACATGTTATAGAATTTTTTTGATTGAAATGTGGTGAGATTTGAATCCATTATCACATATCATTTATAATAACACTTTGATATTAAAAAAAACTATTTTTATCATATATGATAAATGATCCAAATATACACATCATTTACTAAGATCCATTAGAGATTGATATTTTCCTTTAAAATTAATCATTTTAATTTGAAATTGTTCTCCCTTTCACCTAAATAGAAACTATAAGATATAATAATTCTTTCTTTCTATTTTAAATAATGAATATTTAAAAAATTATAATATATATATTTATAATCAAAAATAATTTAAAATTGATGAATTTAGTTAAATAAAAAAACACCAGACATAGAAATTCCAAAGAGTTTATAAATATATTTAGGTATTCTGAATAATTCTATAATATAGAATCAAATTCCCTACTTCTTGATAACTTTAGGCTTCAAATGACCTTTACTAGAGACTTAAATAAATATTATTGGACTTCTAATCATACTTTTCTAATTATGATTTGAAATTTTGTGCATTTGGGTTAATGAAAAAGAACCAAACCCTATACATCACATCTCATAGTTCATATTTCCTTAACACTTTGTGAAAAGGGGTTTTGATCCCCTAAACTAATATAAATTTCTGGAAATATTATAACTAAAAGAATTCCATAACCTGAACAAGCCTTAGATAAAACCATAAATATCACCTAATAAATAGAATACTTAATCACATTGAGTATATGAGTGGATAATAAATTTCCTTATGTCATTTGTTATCTAATGAATTCAAAACCATATGTGAACTCTCTTATAATAAAAAAAGAATCTAGATTCAATTGTTTAACAACATTAATAGATTGTTACTCAGGAAGGGATTGATCAAACACATAGAAGTTTTTAACATAAGAACATTTATTAAGTTAAAAATGTCAGGAGTTTCATATATTAATCTTATTTTTCTCAAATATTGAAATTAAAGACAATTTTTATGATGATAAAATCATTTATCAATAAAAAATATTTTATAAGATGACAATCTTATTTTTATAACATTTAAATAATAATTTTATTTAATGGGTTCCCACTAGAATTATGACCATTATTAATCTTATCCTATGAGTTATTATGAAATGATTCATATTTTATGATGAATTTAGTCTACTGTAGTGTTCATATCACTATTAAACCCTTAGATTTTGGAAAATATATTCTTTAAATAAATTTAATCTTTTTGATATTTTTTATTATGATCAATAACATGTTTAACTCTCATTAGACATGACATGGAGTTTATCTTGAATTAAACATATCATTGGATGTAGCTTGTGTTTTACTAAACACTTTGAGTAACTTGCATTACATGCAATATCGAGCTCAAATAAAAAGTGACAGTTACTAAAATAAAAATATATAATATGATAGTCATCACATAGCCATTGGAATGGAGGGTTTGAATTGAATTAAATAATTTATAATAATATATTCTATACCCATGTATATAAAATTAATTCCTTGATGAAAAATAAATTATTAATGATAATAAAAACTATTTGAAAATAAAGGAAATGTTTCTCTGAAAAATTATTTTTATGCAAGAAAATGTGTTTCACCTCAATAAATTAAACAAAATAGTATTTTTGAATTATTTTATATAATATATCTATATAAATATTATATTCAATTAACATTTTAACATTTATCTCATGTTTTTCCGAGATAAGAGATAAGAATAAATACAAATTTACGCTTAAAACTGTATTTTTCTAAAACCCATTATGTCGCCTTTTTCTCAAATTTCACTTAAAACAAATATTTTAAATATATATAATTTTTTTGAAAAAATAAAGTTCATTTTTTAAATATCCAGTAAAAAAATTTCAAAGGGTTAATTTTGATAATTTTCTAAAAAAATAATTTTTTGATGAATAGTAAAAAATACTGAATTTTAATTGAAATCTAAATTTTCATTTATGTTATTTATAATGTTGAATAATATATTATATTTTTCAAAATTAAAATTATCTGAATTATATCTCGATTAATTATATTTAGAACATTGGAATTATTTTCATATTGAACTTTTATATAAAAACATTATAAACTTTTGAACATTTTCTCTTTCAAACCACATCTTCCCATCACATATGTGACATTAATTTAAAAGTAATTTTTTATATTTCTTTGAATTTGAATTGGAAAAATGGATTCTAGATTTTGAATCATTATAATATATATTATATATTATGTTTAACTGATTTTTTAACCAAAATTATTAGTAAAAACATAAAAATTAATTATTGTGATTAATTTAAAAATGGGTTAATTATGGGATAAACTATAATAGTAAGGGTTAAAAATGACCAAATACATGTATAAATCCTATTTAATGGACATATATAAATATTTTTATTTCCCATTTCGAATCTAGGGTCATTTGGGAAAAAAATTATTTGAAATACTTTTTCATTTTGGATTATTTTGAAACTTTTTCATGTAGTTTTCATGTGGGTTACTTTCCCCCATATATAAGTGGCCACCACCCCCATTCACTTATTCACAATTATCAATCCATATAGTTCCTGAAACACCTATAAAAATATTTCTCCAATATCCTTATCCATATTTTAAAGCTATTGGTCCTCTAAAACTCCATCAGTATAATCCTTAATAATAGATCTAATGGAGGTGCTTTTAAGAAAAGGAGGTTCGAACGTGTATGAACGAGATCGAGACATAATGTATTGGTTTTCTAGTCTCTCTTATTTCGAGGAGGATTGTGAAAATTCCCCAATAGATTCTTTTTCATAGTGTATATACTTCCCCTTTGAAATTTTATATCCTGGATCTTCTCCTTTTCATGATATTTAATGATTTATTTAATTTATTATTTATTGGGGATTATGATTCAAAAGAATAATAAATATGTAAGGGACTCCCATCTCACTTTTTACTTTCATAAGACACATGTCGTGTTCACCAACAATTTCTTTATGTGGTGTATATTATTCCCATAAGTGTAATGTATGATGCTTCACCAAAAAATTATTTGATTTACATACCCATTTTATAATCTCTCTATCATGGGGTTTATGGTTCAAAAGTTACCAATATGTAAGTGCTTATTTTCTAAAATTTTGTTCTCTGAGAGAACTGTTATGTTATTCACATATATTCTTTTATGTGGTTTATATACATTCTATTTGATATGTAATATCATAATTTTTTTATTATCATGATATTATATTATTCATTTAATGGAATTACTTCATGGGGTTTATGATTCAATATTAACAATGTGGTTAGGGCTTTATGTTACATACTCTTCGTTTATCAGGTTTGTTTATCATTATGTTTCTAATGATGAAATACTATGATCCATATCTCTAGAAACTCATTAATTTTCTTCTCATCTTGTTATGTAATAACAATACATTTTTTTCTCTTCACTTTCCTCTCATTATTTACTCAAGAGTTCAAAATAATTTTTTAAGGAAAACCTCTTTATTTCTTTGTTCATTCGAAAAAACTTTTTCGTCCAAAATGATGTTTTCTAAAAAAAATTCAAAAATGTATTTAATATTATTAAATTTACTTATTAAATACATATTGACCTATGGGTTAAATTTTTCAAAATTTTCTGAAAGGAATCTTCATGTCATTTTCCAAAAAATGCTCTTTGGCATTTATGGAAAATGTGAAAGGAATATTTCTTTTAACAAGTACATCATATATAGAATTTCCCAATATCATGACCATTATTATTTTTTGAATCATCTTTTATATGTGTTAAATTTTATTTTCAAATAAAATTATTTACATAATTTTTTATAAATTTTTTATTTTTTAATAGTTATTTCCAATGAAAATTTATTTTCCTAAGGAAATGACCTAAGTGATCATTCAAAATCATTCTCCATCTAATATGTTATCATTTGACATAACTTATTATTATGTAGAGATATGAAACAAGGATACCATTTTTATTATATATCTGAATGGTTTATCATGATATGATGTTTATGAAACCCTTTTCTTTTACATAGGTTATACCATGATAACATTCTTATGAAACCCAGTTCTCTTTCCATGGGTTATGCTATGACAAAATGATGAAATGGTTATTAAACCTGTCTCTTTTCCATAGGTCAATAAATGATAAAAAGTATTTGAAACTTATTTTATTTCACGGTATGTGATATGATAAATGTTTAATAATATTTTATAAAATATACACACGATTTTCATTATCTGATTAGAGAGACCTATATCTTCCTACAACACTTTGGGTAAATATGGATGAATCATGAGTAAATATGTCATGTGTGAACCTGATTACATGTTCACAATTTTATGAGTGATCATGATTAAAATTTCATAATTCTATTCATTAACTTGATTACATGTTAAAAATATTATTTGTGAACCTGATTACATGTTCACAATATTTTCACAACACAACCTGCTTGGGTTCGACCTATGACTACCTGAAGCCCGCCTTCGATAAGCCAAGGGCAGGTGACCATCTCTAAGTAATCATATCCCATGGATGGGAGGTATTATCTTAATGTACATTTACACATACACTCATATAAAATCCCACACAATACTTAAAAGTAAAAAAACCGAAACAAATGAAGGCATACATATATAATCCCAGAACTAGTGTATGATAATAAAGTAAAAAAATCCTAAAAATGAGACAAATACAAGCCTAACCAAAAAATTAATGAGTCTAACCTACTCCAAGGGAAACAACTAATATCAAATACAATGTCCCAGAAAACACCCAGGTCTGATATGATCGTGATACACCCCACAAGCTCTGCATCCTCCATGGACATCATCTAAAGGGTCATCATCTATATAAGACATGACACGTGTGGGCAGTTCCCATACAGTGGTGGGTGTAACAGTATGGATTAGGACACCCCAAAATCACTAAATAGAAATCACTAAGGATAGTTACCTCAATTAAATGATATAAAAATAAATGTATAATAGAAAACACCCAGATATACTCAGGGAGGACGCCACTTCACCATGCACTCACAACCAATTACCATCCACAAGATTCTACATGATGTAATACTCATTCAAGTAGAATCCAGTCCATGAGCCATTCAATCACTAGGGACTCTCACGGAAGAGGCCTAGATCATTGAGCCATGCCCATGAAAGGTCACTGCTCTTAGAAGACTCTGATACTCATATAGGGGTTATGTCTAGAACCATTGGGGGGACACCACAAACCCAATATAGATCAACCTACTATATAGGGTATTGTATGAAAATGATACCACAAACCCAACTATTATGGAATTCTAGATAGATGATTGATACCTTCATCAAGTTGGTTAGAGTGATTCCAAAAACCTAACCACTGATATAATGATGACAGGGGATCACACTCTAGTCCATAGAGGGACACCATAAACTCTACTTCATATTCATCCTCTATAGGGGTTCAAAATCCTATTATGTGGATGTAGTGTCACACTATACCCATGAGGGAATGGATAAAGAAAAAAAACTCAACCAATAATGGTCTAGACTAAAAAAACTAAGAGTTGCACACACTTATTAAGGGTGGTACATGGTGTATACTAGGAGTACACAGCGTGCCTAGATATCCCTAATTATACCTATGTGGTAAAGCCTCATGTAGTATGGAATACTTAATATACATTATGTGTGAGTGAAAGTCACATATTTTAGATGTAACTCGGAAACTATCCAGGTCATCTATTCATGTACATGTACTTTTCCATGTATGTGTGCCAGCCCATGTACAGGTGGTTATTTCCATGTCATAATACATGACATGGTAATTCACATGTACTTCTGGATATGTTTTGTTTTTACTTTATTAATTTCATTATGAGCCATCATGGAAGGGGTCACATGGAAGGTGACCATGTCACGAGGTGTGTGGTACATAAATCCAACTAAAAATTAAGCATTGTATCCAGGAAGATCCCACATGGTGTGTAATAAAAAAATTACACTATATAGAATAAGATTTCCCATATCCATAAGTTCTTCTCAATTCATCCTCATACAACATCTTCCCATGTTTCCATTTGGAAGTAACTCCTTTGATCTCAGACAAGGTTCACCTGATCCCAATCATCTTTCTCTCATCAGAATATAACCTTCAAGATGTATCGAGAACAAACTCAGATGTCTTTATAATTGTGTTCTAGTTGGTAAGATGATGGACCAATGATTCAGTCTCTTTTATTCATGATTTTATCCACCATTTCAATTGATTCTAGAATTTCAACTTCTATCATGAGTCATACTCGTAAGTTAGATATGTCATGTAGAATAATGTCCATGCAATGATTGGATACTGGGTAATGTTAAAATCATTAGCAAAATAAAATACTAAAGATGATTAAATAAAGAAATAGGGGAGAAATTTGTAATCCATAAAATGTGAGTAAAAAACCATAGCCTTTACTATTTCAGCCTCAATTCATTGTTGTAAAAGAAGAAAAACCAAAAGTAATAAATCACAATGAACATAAAAATAATAAATAATAAAATTAAATCGACATATTATGTATGTATTAATTGTATTCATTAATTTGATCTGAGTTCATCTAGGATTACAAAAAATGATGTAAAACAAAAATAAAACATCCTTCCAAGATTTTGGATAGATCTTTGATGAATAACAACAGTGTTTTGTCATTGTTGATTAGATCAACGAACTCCGTTGGTACAATGATCCATGATATGGTCTTGACCTGTTGTCATTTTCCAATAATGATCACTATCAATCATATAGATCTACATTATCTGAGTTGACAACCCTAAGGAAATCAACATAACTATATACTTATTGGATAACCAGTCACTGTGTCGAATAAAAATAAAATAAATTCATTCATTAATTTTTTTTATAAATTCCATGCCTGCAATAAATTTTCCACAAATAGACCATGTCAATTAATATTATGTCATGCCAAGGGTAAAATGTGAATTTTGAACTCAATAGTGCCCTCATATTTCTTCTTTGGTCCCCTATTCAGCAGTTACTCCAATTTTTTAGGAAAAATATGCAGGTCATCTATTCAATTTATTTAATATATTTCAATCATTTGTTTTGGGCACATCGGGCCTTAGAATCACACAATTTTATAGCTCATGGTCTATAAACTAATCTATATAATCTACAAACATAATACATTAGAAAACTAAGTCATTAAATTTTCCCCACCTTGGGGATTTTCCTCCTAAAAAGAGAAGAACCTACTCAAAAAGAAAAGGGTAGTTTACTCCCATCTGGTTCTCCCACTACCAAGTGCTCTCTTGAAGATTTTTGTTCCACCATTAGACATAAACTTGGGGAATCAATGATCCAAAAATGATTCTCTCTTGTCAATCCTTGATCTCCATTGGGTAATGTACAAAGGAATATCCTACCTCAATGTCCATCCTGCCCTAGTTGATAACTTGTGATGATTTATCCACATACCTCCTCAGCTAAAAAATATGGAAGACGTTGTGTACCTGTGACAACTACGTTGGTAGAGATATGTGCTATGAAAAATCTCCAACATTGCATAGTATCTATTAGAGACCAATGAATATTGGATACAATGTGTCACCCTATCCAAATCTATGTAATCCAAATCGAGATGAGAGCATCATGAACACATGATATACCTCCTCGAACTCCATAGTTCTTCGTCATAATTCCACATTGGACTTATGATGCCTAACTGTAGTCATAATCTTCTCCTTGATGATATACACCTTCTCAATAGAAGCTTGCACCAACTCCATTCCCATGAGTGATGACTCATCTAGATCAGTCCAAAAAATTGGTGACCTTCAAGGTCACCCATAAAAATAATCTAATTGTTTTATACCAATGGTGTAATGGTATTTGTTGTTATAAAAACAATCCACCATGTGTAGGTGATCCTTCTAACCATGTCCAAAGTCAAACATGGAGGCCCATAACATGTCCTACAATACATGAATGGTCAGAACTTTATGGCCATCATTATGGGTTTGAAACACTATTCTCAATCATAACTAATTCCCAAAGTTCTCATTTGGTCCTCTCCATAATTGTGACATGATGTGATTTTCATGGTCTGAAATTTTCATTGAGGTAACTCCATGGATTCAAACTATCTATTACATGTTGTGGTTTCCCAGACACCCTACTGAACTATTCTCTCAGATATCTAGAAAGTGGTACAACTTGGTGAGTCGATATATGATCAACCATATATAATTTTTCCCCCTATAAATACATGGTACCCCACCATGAAGTCCATGTATATCCCATGTCACTTCCACTCAAGCACCCCAAGGGGTTGAGCAAAAACTGTTGGAACCTAGTGCGTAGCCATCAAATACTGATAAGTGAGGCATCGGGAGAAAAAATATGAAACTCCCTTTATCATTTTTAGCCATAAAAAATGATTTCCTAGGTCCTGTAATAAATTTTCCACACCATTATGTACCAATAAAGGGGATGTATGAAACTCCCACATCATCTCATCCACCAATGTCAAAGGTACCATCATCCGTCCTTTGAAAAGGATAGCATGCTCCCCACCATCAAAGTTTCCATTAGGAGTATGTCCATTGAATATTTGAGTATGTATGGTCTCACCAATTTTATCTATATTCTAATAATCATTTACATATTATAAAAGAAGTGGGGTAATGACCATGAACTAAACATATAAAGAATTATCCCTTTTACTAAGGAAAACTAGAACGATGCCAACTACTTTGAAATTTCAGTCAAAAATTGAGAATAATATATCATTCTAATATTTTATGCCACCATGTTCTCCTTCCCATAAGTATATAAAATCTAGAATTCATATTCTTGGAGGAACTCAAGCCATAACCTCTATCTCAAGTTATGATCGTACTAACAGAATATGTATTTTAGACTTTTAGGGTGAGAGAAAACTGTATACTTCTCACCCATCAGGTAGTGTATCCATATATTTACTATGAATACTACCACTACTAACTCAATATTGTGGGTCACATGGTTCTATTCATGTGGTCTCAACATATTTGAACAATAGGAAATCACAACCATCCTCTACATCAAAATAAAACCATATCTATCCCTTCATTCATAGCAAAATACTAAATTCTCAACACCCTCCTATAGAAATATCAAGATAGGAGAACACATCAATATCTGCCTTATCTATTTAAATCACTAATATAACATTTACATCCACAGAAAATGCTACCCATTTTAGGTCTCATCTGTCATGGGTACATCAATTATAGATAAATAGGGTAAAAACCTTTGAGAGTACTCTGAAATCCCAAGTAAACTCTACACCATATTAAAACTCTTTGGTGGCTCCCAAGAAAGTACTTCCTCAACCACTACTAGGTCCACTGCAACACTTTCCTTTGAGATGACATTCCCTAGAAAGTGGTCCTCTCAAATTTAGAACTGACACATTCATAGAATTCTACAATTATGGTTATCTTGGAGTGTGTCTTGTACTATACTATAGTGTATCATTTGATCCTCCTTAGACACCATATACACTATTATTTAATTGATGAAACCCACCATGAAGCTATCTAAGGAGGCTGAAAGATATGGTTCATAAGTCCCATGAAAACCTTTGAGGTGTTTTTCACACCGGATGATTTCATCACGTACCTATAGTGATCGTATATTCATATGAATGTCATCTTCGGTATATCCTCATCCCATTCTCGTAGCTTGTGAAAACCAAATATGATTTCAATCTTCATAAACCATCATTCTCATATCAACTAATCAAATAGGTCATAAATCCCATTTAGTGGACACTTATTCTTTAAGGTCACCTATTTCAAGCATCGATCGTCCACACATAATCTCAAGAAATTGTCCTCCTTCTTGGTGAACAACACTAGGGCTGCCCCGGGGAAAACACTAAGTCTCATAAAGCAGTTCTCCTACAATTCCTCTAATTGCACCCTCATCCCACAAAGCTATATAGGAGCCATCTGATACATAGGTGAATATATCAAAGTAGTCCAAGGATTAAATTAAATATAGATTTTTGGATCATAGTGGAGAGGCAGACCTCTTACGTCCTCATAAAAGATCTCTGCATACTTTTCCACCACTATAGGAAATCGATACATAGAATTATCAAAAACTCCAATAGTAATTATATCTAAGTGGTGAGTAATAAGATGTACTATCATATGCATGAGCTCATTATTATCTTCGATGGTTTCATTTTCACCCACAAATAAATCTTGGTCCCATAACTATGTAAACATTGTATCCTCCTAAAACAGTCAATCTATACATGAAATTTGGATAGTCATTATGTGCCTAATATGACTTTATAATTACACATCTCTTATATAAATAGATCCCATACAAAAATCTCACTTACAAGAATTAGATTAAACTATTAGGATAAATTCATAATTACTAAGTCACCTCTTATAGGAGTCTCCAACCTCAAGGGTCAAGCCAATGGATTAACTAGAATATCAATTTCTCAAACCATGGAAGTGGAATGGAGTGAATGACTAACTCATGTGCCTATTAGTAGTATAGATAGAATATAAAAGACATATATCATACCACGTATCATCCCTAGAGCCTCAATTTCATAGGCCTCCATAGCCTGTAGCTAGCCTCGTCCCTAATCACTAACTCCCTAAGCCAAGCGTGGACCACCTAGGGTTGGTGGTGGTAATAGGTCAAACCTTTGACAATCTCCTACTTCTTTGTCAGTCCCCTTTCCATGCATTCCACCCTACGAACCACCCTATTCTTTCCTATCTCTACCTTGTAGGTCCCCCAACCATATCATGATCAACTACATGGTGGTTTAGAGAATTCCAAGTTAGATTTCCTTGACCATCATAGGAGAAACCCTACCGCTCCCTCAGCTAATTCGAGTCATACTATGATCCATTCACTGCCAACCCTATGTCCTAGGATTTCCTCCTAAAGAATTTTAAACACTTGGATCCTTATGAATACAACCATCTACTTTCTAATGATTTCTTAGCTATTGGGTTCCTACTTCCATAACCCACTATTGGCTCCTTCTGTGCCGGGAAACTCTCTACCACCATAGACCGCTCAAACACCCCAGCATAGGTGGAAATGCAATGGGATACCATTAAAGCCATGATGTACCTATTTAAGCCCTTATAAAAGGTCCATGCATTGATGAATGTATCCCAAACCATATCAAATGGAGTATTGTGAGAGATCGTTAAACCACACTAAATAATCTGCTGTGATGAAACTTCCCTTCAAAGGATGAATAAGCTCATGTATAAGTAGTGATCTCAAAGTGTCTAGATAGATATCCTCCATGAAGAGACACTTAATGTCTGACCATGATAGATCTATATTTTCATGTGACTAAGTCAATAAGTTCAGACATCATCTAATGAATCCCTGAAGAATACTCACCATGAGGACCGCCATCCAATTTTTCAGCATCCTCACAAAGAGGAAAACTAAAGTTACATCCACTAGACAATCCTAAATCACCTGGGGGTATAACTCACCATGATACCTGGGAGGTTGATTCCTCTAAAACATTTGAATCTCATTCATCATGTGTGCCTCCTCTTCTTCCACTTCCATAGCTATATATTCTTAATAAATGGTGGTATTACTGTTAAAACACTCATATCTGTTATCTATGGTATAGACCCCTATACAGAAGCCTCATCACTAGGAAGATATTCCTTTTGATCACGTAGTGGGATCATGGTGACCTTTCTGCTTGGAGGTATCACAAAATTAAATTATATGTACCACTGTCAAAAGATTATATATGGGGAGTTGACTCAAGAAGGAAATGAAAAAAGAACCCATTCTTATATGATGTGTATACCAAAATTTTCTCTTAAATAATGTACACATTTACCTAGTCATAAGGTAGATGATCAGAGTCCTAGTGTATGGACACATCATCTTCCACACAAATAATGAAGTCCCAAGCATCAAATCCAATCTCAAAAAAGTAAAAATTGTTCGCCAAACTAATCTCACTGATTGTGGTACTATGGTTGAAGAGACTCCTCTAATAACACTCTGTTATTACCCAAACTATTGGGTTCTGACCTGTAACTACCACAATTCCTCCTAAAATAGGACAAGGGTTGGAAACTATCACTGAGTAGTGATATCCCACATATGGGAGGCATTAGCCTAATATACATGTACACATGCACACATCTCCAATCACACACAGTGTTGAAAAGTAAAATAACTAAAATATATTTTTATATACATATATAATACCATAAACATGGTATGATAGAAAATTAATGAATATAGAAAAAGGTTCCAAATACAAGCCTAACCAAAAACTATAAAGAGTAAAATATTCTCCAAGGGAGAGGACTAAGATCAAATGTAAGATCCTAGAAAACAACTTGGTCTAACAGGCTCTATATACTCTCCACCAGTTATATGTCCTCTAATGAAAATGTCTAATGGGTTTTAATCTTCATAAGATATGACACACATGAGAAGATCCCATGTAGGGGTGAGGATAAAAATACCTAATATAACCCCCTGAAATCACTACACAAAAAAAATCAAGTATATTCATCTCAATACAAGGATATAATAATAAATTTATAACTGAAAACATCTAGATATACTAAATAAGTAAACTGAACCACTAGGTACTACAAACCACCTTAAAACCACTAGAATCTATGAGAAGTAACACTCATTCTAGTAGAATCCACTCCATAATCAATGTTATCCACAAATACTCTCATCAAAGAGGTCTTGATCATTGGGCCATACACATGAAAGATCATTGGTCTCAGAAGACCCTAATATATAGATAGGGGTCACACCTAGAATTGTTGTAAGGATACCACGAACCCAATCAGTATCAATCTACTACATAGGGGGAAAAATTCAATGATACCATAAACCCTACTGATATGGCCAGTTAGAAGGAGGATAAATTTCCTACTCATGGAGGTGATTATGATTTCACAAACCCCACCTAGGGTATAAAGACGATAGAGTATCACACTCAATTCTCATAGAGGGACATCATAAACTCTATCTGAGTCTCATCCACTAGATGGGATAACAATCCTAGGATGTGGATGCAATACTTCACTATAGCCTCGAGGAAATGGACAAAGGGAGCACACTCAACCAAGACTGGTCTATAGTGAAGAAATGAATAGATATAAACACTCTTTAAGGGGGTTCCACATAGTGTACTAGGAGTACAAAACATATCCAACTATCCCCTATTATTCACGTGTGGTAAAGCCTCACACGATATGTGAACCTTGATATACAGAACATGTGAGTGAATGACATGGAAGGTAGAGGTCTTCTTCCAACTGCCAATGTTTTTTATCCTTTTCAATGTAATTTGACATGCCTGTGTACCAACCTATGTATATGTAGTCATGTCTGTGTATAGATATATAGTGTTTCACTAGCCATGTACTTATAGAAATTTCTACATACATTCTAAAGTACATGTTCAGCCATCATGGAAGGGATCACATGGCATGTGACCATGCCACATGGTGTGTGATACTTAACTCCAACCAAAACCCTAGTGTTCTATTCATGGGGTCCCACACTATGTGTAATCCTAAAATTTACTTCATATAGATTATAATATTCTATATCTTCATGTTATTCTCCGTTATTCCACGTACACCATCATTATCTCATTTCTAGATAGAAATCACTCCCAATATCTCAGATCTAGGTTGACTGAGCCCTGTCATCACCTTCTCTCTAGAATCCAGTCATCAAGAAGAATCAAGAACACACCTTAGATGTATGTATCATTGTGAACTACTTGCAACGATGGGGGACCTCCAATTAGGTCTTGTTATCCCTTTATTATATCCATTTACGTCATCATTTCTCAAATCACAACCACCATCAGGAGCCATACCAACGATTTCAATTTGTCACGCAAAATAATGGTCACAAGATGATTGGATACCGGGTAATGTTTGAATTATACAAAAATAATGATTGAACAAAGAAATATGGGATACATTCATAGGCCATAAAATGTAAGGAATTCACCTTGTCCTTTGTTCATTTTTTCATGATTGTTTTTTGTAGAGTAAGATGTATGAGGAGGGATAAATCATAATGAACATATAATATATAATCCATCAAAATAAATCTACAGATGATAAACATATCATTTTTTTATTGAATTTATCTTCATTCATATAAGAAAAATAAATATAATTGAGAATATAAATCAAACAACGAACCTAGAATTTGGATCAATAATTGATGAATAATGGTCGTGTGTTGTTATCGTTGATGATATCCATAAACTTCTTTGGTGAAATGATCCACAATCTATTCCTGATACATCATCATTCACCAAGAACACTCTTAAATAGTCATCAATATCTCCAATGTTTGAGAAACCAACCATGAGGAAATCCTCATAAATATATACCTAAAGTTTATTTGATTAAAGAATCAAATAAAAATAGAATAAATTATTTTATTAATTTATTTTATTAATTTCATGCCTGTAATGACTCGGTCTGATATAAATAAAATTCCACTTTTTATTTAATTAAATATATTATTATATGATATTATTATAGAAAACACATGAATTTATTTGGTCTTTTTATAGCTTCTCATATTTAAAAGACCATTAAGCATCCTTATCATTGACAATATAGTCGTTGAATAGTGATCACATGATTAGTATAAATATAGGGTTTTAAAAAATCCAATTTCCATAGAAAAATGAATTGATGGCCTCAACTAGTAGGATCATACCCGATGAAGCCCATTTATCATAGCTTTTGAGGGAGATAGAATCTTTGGACCTTTCCCTTAACCAAGCCCAAGTTGATATCCCATAACATTTGAATGAGACAAACTATTTATTTGAGAAGTTGAAGCTTATCAAGATCACGGCCTGAACCATGTGTGCCGAAAAAGTCTATGAAAGTGACATCATTACAAACCTTACTCTTAGAGTGATTTTTGGTGTACTAAAGGGATATTTTTCAAGACCAAAATAATATGAATATGTATATTATATTCTCTCATTGTTACTTTATTAATGATTTTTATTTTTATAAAATAAAACTCAAATGGTATTTTAATTCAATTTCAATTAAGATGTTTATTTTGATGAATTAATGGTTTTTTAAAATAAATAATAATTCAATATAATATTATTATTTAATAATTTTTATTAAATATAAATAATCATATAATTTTTATGAAGTCAGGTTTAATTTTTATAGGGGTTTGAAAACTTTTGCTATAACAAACCTAACATTTCTTAATAAATATTGATTTTATTTAAAAATTGAAAATTCAAATATGTAAAAACATATTTATATAAAATGAATTTTTTTTTTGAATCATAATTTTGATGTTATCCAATAGGTAATTTTTCCTAATTTTCTAAGATAGTCAAATTTTCAAGTAAAAATTAAATACCTTTTAAATATACTTTCAATTTTATAACATAATAATGACTGAAAAGTGATGTAATAAATACTATAAATGGAATCCATGAACAAATATATGTTTTCCCTTTAAAATAATTATTTTTTATGTTTATTTGATTAATTTTATTAATCCAATAAGAATCCTCCAAAACATGTAATATATTTTAACATTTTAGAAATATTTATTTAGGATTATAAATCACCTCCACATAAGCAATGGTATTATTTGATTATACTAGTCCCTTTTCCTTATAAAATAATCAAAAAAACTTATTTGGAAGAACTCTTGGGTATAAAACATGGGAAGGTTTTTGGTTTTTGTTATTTTATTACATAGAGTCCAGAACTTATGTTTGAGAAATATTAAATATATCCCCACTCTTTTCCTAAATAAAACCACCCAAGACACCATTTATAATCACTCATGTCCTTGGATCACAAAATTTCTCTACCCTACCCAATCTAGTGTCCTCCCAAGGTTCCCAAAATGTCTAATTAATCTCCTCTTAATCATTTGAAGTCACACAATCTAGAAAGGGATCATCGCCTTCTCTCCTTTATTGAGGTTTCTTTGTTATTATACGCCTACTATTTTTCAATTCATAAATTTGGGATATATATTTACATGTCCATATTACTTCACATTTTATGTCTTAATAACTATATCCCTAATTTTCTCTCATCAATGCATTTTATTAGTTATTATGTTATATTGTTATGCTGCTGAAATTTCACCAAGATTTTCTATTCCAAAACAATTGTGTAATGAAAACCATTCCAATTTTATATCAAGGATATTCTCCATTATACACATATACTAATTTGAATTTTGAATTACATGTATTTATTCCACATCCATTGATCTTAGAATAAATTAATATGATGAAGGAATCCATGTTGTAAGATCTTTGTGGTACACTTAAGAATGATAATTAAATGAAATAGATAGGTGCGCCTGGAATTATATAGAGCTCCAATTAATTGGGTAATGATTAGTCTTATGAGATGTAATGCAGAGATAGGTAGTAAACCTAATTTATTTGTGGGATTTTTTCCATCATTATGTCTTATTAGTGAGCCTTGTCCTATGTTTATGACGTATTGTTTTAATTTGTTACCACATTTCACATGCTATGATTATCATGATATATCATGCATTACTATTAATGTTCATTTTATGACCCATTAGTATTTTTATTGTGTAACATGTATTAAATTCTTCGTGTTATGTAGTTTTTATTCCATTACTAGGCTTTATATCTCATCCATTTCTTATGTATGTCCCTAGGTTATCCCAGGCAGTTTTAAAATCCATGGAATTTTAGGATCATGTTAATGAAGTTTTCAATAAAGTTGATATATTTCCTATTTCAATTTGTTATGTAATGTACCTAATTCCAACAGACACATGACTTATTGTTATTTCAGGTTGTATTAAGTGCAATATTATGTAATAAATCATGAATTAATTTGAAATAAAGAGCAAGGTTTTTATAGATGTTATAAAAGAAAAATATTAGTTACTTTTGGATTGTGATTAGAAAACTCTATGGAAATACTTAGATAAATGACTAAGTATAAGAAAAAATACATAAATTTTGGTAAGTATAGATTAATTGGTTTATCAAGATAATACATCTCTATTTGGATACTACAAATAAACATGGTTCTAAAACATATGTACCTAGCAGTAACAACTCTAACAAGGTGCATCAGGCCTGACTCAATGTAACCTAGTACACAAAAACAGGCCTTACTGTACAAATGGTTTAACACTCCCAAGGGATGTGATTTGGTAAATTCATAAGCTCATTATGAACTATTCTAAAGGTAACTAAAAAATAACATAAAAATATATTTTAGGAAATAGATCATAGATAAAATAGATTTAAGTCTATAAATTCATAAGCTAATGAAATAAATGTAATTTATAAGTTATACCTTTAATTTCTTTGTATTACCCCTTTATGTGTTTAATAGTATGAAAATAGTCATCCCTTGTTTTTCTTTTATTATAAAATTTGGCTAGAAATAGTAGTGTTAAGGTAAACAATAAATGTGATGGGAAATGTGATGACTTCCCCAATGAGATTCCTGACCAAATGAGAGCAGGAATCACAAAATTTGTGAAGACAATATCTTAACTGACTCAGGTTCTGAATATAAACTTAGATCCAAAAGAGCATACAAATCACCCTAAGAGAGAACAAGCTCAAATTGAGTCCTTTATTCAATAAAGGCCTTTATATTTCAATGGATCATTTAATCCCTTAATCACTGAATAATGGATCAAATACATTGAAAATACCATATTTATACATCAATGTTCTGAAATAGAGAAGGTTCTATTGGTTGTTTATCATATGTTGGGAGAAGCTAATTAGTGGTGTAATTTGGTCAATAATATGAATTCTATGGGGGATATCAAATATATGGGTGGATGGAATTCTGGAAAAAAATAGATAAATATTTTCCTCACACTCTTCATCTTAAAATATAAAGGGATTTCAATCTCCTAGATAAATAAGACAATGAATATATTAATAAATATAAGTAAAAATTCAAAATACTTGCATGATACACATCCTTATTTGGCATTACCCATGAATTTAATTTTGAATGCTTATTTTCTAGGCTAAAACCCTGTCTATGAAAATCTTTGGAGATCCGTGACTTTGATACCTATGAGGAAATTGTTCGATGTGACCTCAAAGTTCAAATGGAGATTAGTGAATCTCAAGGGTATCATAAGGATAAGAAGTTAAATGTGGGTTTTTATTCTAGTGGTATGATGGATAAATATAATAGTTCCATGAAATTTCAACATCCCACTTGTCAAAGGTTTGGATAGAATCACTATAGAAATTTTCTAAGGGGGTGATGAAATTATTTAGGTCTAGAAAGCAAGGGCACCTAGCTAGAAATTTATGACAGGAGAATACCACTAATGCGAAAAATGAAAGGAATTCTCCAGTGAACCCTTAGCGTATTGTTAATTTCTTCAACTATAAGGAACCAACAAACTATTCAATCTAATGAACTAAGCTAAGGGTTTTTTGAGACAACCAAAAAACCTCCAAGGTGGAAAGATAGAGATTTTCCATCACAACTTCTGAGGTGGATCATGACAAAAAAGTGGTGAATGGTATGCTAGTTATTGATTCAAGAATAGAGAATGTACTTTTTAATTCTAGTTCTAAAAATTCCTTCATCTCATGAAATTTTAGTGTAACTATTTAAACACCACCATAAAACATAGAGAGAGAGTTGTCGATGAAAATAGAAAATGGGGTAATTATTTCATCCCAAGTATATTACTCCTCCCCTGTCACATTTTTTGGTCTGAAATTCCTTGAGAACCTTGTCATACTTCCTTTAGTGTAAGTTGATGCAATTATAGGTATGCATTGGCTTTCACTATTTTTATCCAATATAAATTTCCATGAGATAGAAATAACTCTCTGTATTGTGAATCTACCCCTGATTCTTTACAAGTATAAGGAGGAGGATGAATCTCTTTTACCACCATCATCACAAGCATGGATATTATTTCCCTATGAGAAAGAATATCAAGCTCAAATGATTGAGTGTAAGGAATGAATCATCCTCAAATACATGCCTATTGTGAGGGAATATGATGATGTCTTTCCCACAGAATTGTCTGGTCTTCCTTTTAGTCGATAGGTTGAAATTTAATCGATCTTATACAGGGGTAATTTCTATTATCCAAGAATCCATATAGAATGGGTATTGAGGAACATGAGGTGATAAAGAAACAACTACAAGAAAATCTAGCTAAAGGTTCCATACACCCAAGTTATTCGCCCTAGGGTTCACTAGTTATCTTTATCAAGAAGAAGGATGGGTCAATGTGACTTTTCATTGATTATCGTGAGCTCAACCAGATCGTGATAAAGAACAAGTATCCTTAGCCACAGATTGATGACTTGTTCAATCATCTATGTGGATCACAATACCTATCCAAGGTGTATCTATGAATTGGATATTAACAATTAATCATGAAGAAGGATGATATTCTCAAGACTTCTTTTTGTATGAGGTACGTTCACGATGAGTTCATGGTTATACCTTTTGGGGTCACTAATTATCTAGAAATCATTATGTACTTAATGAATAGAGTCTTTAGAGATTACCTCGACAAATGTTTGGTATTATTTTTCGATTATATTCTAATATACTCTAAAATAAATGAGTATCATTATGAGAAACTAAGAACTATGCTAAAGAACTTATAAAAGAAGATTCTCTATGCGATGTACAAAAAATGTGAGTTCTAGTTAAAGGATGTCTCGTTATTAGGGAATATCGTCACAAGAAATGGGATATCTGTGTACCCTTTAAAAACATAAGAAATTTAAGGATGGTTGAGGCTAGTATCTAAGAAATATATCTATAGTTTCCTTGGATTAGTTGGGTATTATTATAGAATTGTGAGAAATTTATCATGATTTTCAAACCCTCTAACCAACTTTACTCAGAAGAGAGTCATGTTTTATTTGAATTATTAATTTGAAGACAGATAGAAGGAGCTAAAATAGTTTCTTATCACTACACCTATGATCACTCTACCCACAAGTGGAGATCTTTTCATGGTATTTAGTGATGCTTCAAAGAAGGTATTGGGTTGTGTGTTAATGAAGAATGAGAAAGTGACAACTTATTCCTCAAGAAAGATGAATGTTCATGAATAGAACTACCCAATTTATGATTTGGAGTTGGTTGAATTGATATTCTCTTTAAAAATATGGCAGCATTATCTATCTGGTGATAAGTGTGGAATATATATGGATCATAAAAGAATCAAGTATATATTCACAAAAAAATGAGCATAATATGCACCAACAAAGGTGTTTCGATGTAATCAGGTACTATGACTACTCAATTCACTACCATGTATGAAAATCAAACAATGTTGTAGCCACTATAAGTATAATAGATCAAAAAATTTTATCATTTATGAGAATTGAGTAGGATATGATCTTATTAAATTTGAAAATTATGGACAAGGGAATCATAATGGAAGGAACATCATCAATCCTATAACAAATGATTTCTCAACCATCCCTTCTAGAGAAGATGAAGGATGCTCAGAGTGATGTTGTAAGAATTCAAAAGAAAGAGGAAACTATAATAAAAGTTAAATCCTTAGAGTTCAATGTTAATTAAAAATGAGGTTTGATATTTTGTCCAATATGAAGTATACCATAAAATCCTGAGTTTATAAAGGATATATTGGATAATGTACATAGCACAACCTTATCCATCCATCTAGTAATAAAAAAGATGTATCAAGATTTATGACAACACTATTAGTGGGATAAAATTAAGAAGGATATTATCGAATAAACCTAAAAGTTATTAGTATACTATCAAGTTAAGGATGAAAGGATGAATTCTAAGGGGATGATATAAATATTTCTCATACCAACATAGAAATGGGAAAAAATCACTATGGAATTTTTCACCAGAAGTCCAAAAAAATCTAGTGGAAGCAATGATATATGGGTTTTTTGTGGGTCTTCATATAAATATATCTCACTTTATTATGATTTTAGAGGATTTATAAATAGATATACTTGAACATATATACATCCGAGATGTGGTGAGGCTATATGAAGCATCAGTATATATTTTATCTAATCGAGATCCAAGATTCACCTATATGTTATGGAAGAGTCTCCAACACACTATCAATATTGAGTTGAACTTAAACATGTATTATGACCCTAAAATGATGGAAAATATGAGCATACTATCCTGAAAGTTGAGGGAATATTGAGAGCATGCTCAATTGACTTCAATGGAGGATGGGACCAACATCTTCCTCTGGTTGAGTTATCTTACAAAAAAATCACTCAATCTTCGAAATGGGTCCCTATGAATGTTTTTATAAGAAGAGGTGTATAACACCTTCATTTTAGGATAAAGTTGTGGAACGGAAAATGATAGGTCTGAAAATGGTTGAGGAAATGGTGGAAAAGGCTAAGACTATTCAGCATCACATTGAGGATGTTCAGAGTCAATAGAAGATTTATACAAAAAATAATTAATGATAGATAGTGTTTAATGTTGGAGATATGGTATTCCTACACATATCTCCATAGATGAATGTGATGAGATTTGGTAAGAAGGGAAATCTTCATCTACTATATATCATCTCCTTTGATATCTTTGGTCATATCAGAGTGGTGGCCTACAAAATTTCAATCCCTCCTAACCTATCTCAATTACATGATTTCTTCCATGTATCCATCTTGATAATTTACATACCAGACCCCTCAAATGAACTAAATCCATATGTGGTTCCATTGGAGGATGACCATTCCTCTGAGGAGTACTCGGTGAAGATCATAGATCATAGAGAAAAATATATACATAATAAAACCATTCATCTGGTAAAAGTATTATAGAGAAACCTTAGCTTTGAAGAAGAACTATGGGAATAGGTTAAGGTGATGAAATAGAGTTATGGTCATCTATTTTAGTGTGGGGAATAAAAACAATCAGAAAATTTTCCTAAGGGGGGGAGACTGTAATGACCTGAGCTGTTATAAATAAAATTCCCCTCTTGATTTAATTAACAGTATTATTATGTAATATGATTTTAAGAAACACATGAAATTATTGGATCTTATTATATCTAAAAAAATATAAAATACTTTCAAGAATCCTTAACACATATAATATAGTCATTGAATAGTGATCACATGATTAGTATAAATATATGGTTTTAAAAACTCTAATTAAAATGGAAAAAGGAAGTGATGGTCTCAACTAGTAGATTTATGAACCCCATTTATCATAGATTTCATAATAGATAGACTCTTTGGGATTTTACCTTGACCAATCCCAATCTGATATCCAATAACTTAAGCACGAGGGAACCATTCACGGGAGAAGTTCAAGATCGTCGAGATAACGACCAAAAAAATATACTTCAAACCTCCCCATGAATGTCTCACCATCGAACACCATACTCTTAGAGAGTTTTCTTGTGTATTAAAGGGATATGTATTAGGACCATAATAATATGAATATGTATAT
Source organism: Viscum album (assembly GCA_963277665.1). Taxonomy (NCBI): domain Eukaryota; kingdom Viridiplantae; phylum Streptophyta; class Magnoliopsida; order Santalales; family Viscaceae; genus Viscum; species Viscum album. The sequence continues at coordinate 91,741,053 of OY728147.1, forward strand.
TTTATTATATTTTTATCAAAACTTTATAAGTGATTTTGATTTTTATACAATAAAACACAAATTGTATTTTAATTCAATTTCAATTAAGATGTTTATTTTCATGAATTAATGGATTTCTGAAATAAATAATATTTTAATGAAATATTATTATTAATTAATTTTTATTAAATATAAATGTTTATATAATTTTTATGAATTCAAATGTAATTTTAATAAGTGTTCAGATACTATTATTGTCAAAAAAAACAGCATTTCTTAATTAATGTAAATTTTATATTAAAAGTGAAAATTCACATATTTAGATAATTGTTTAGATAAAATTAATATTATTTTTGGAATAAAAATTTTGACATTATCCAATACTGAATTATTCATAATTTTTTGTGATAGTCGAATTTTTTGGTAAAAATTAAATACCGTATAAATATACTTTGTGTATTATGACATCATAATGGCCCAAATGTGATGTAGTAAATAATATAAACTGGATCCACGCAAAAATATATGCTTTTAATTTAATATAATTAGAGTTTAAGTTTATTTAATTAAATTTATTAATGGATTATGAATTCTCCAAAACATGGAATATATTTTAAGGTTTTAAAATCATTTCTTTAAGAGTATGACTCACCTCCAAGTAAAAAAGGGTATTATTTTATTATATTTTTCCTTTGGAATTATAAAATAATTAAAATAACACTTATTTTATAGGAACCATGGGTAGAAACCATGGAATTGTTTTGTTTTGTTTTTTTGATATTTTATTATATTGAGTCCAAAACCTAAGTTTGAGAAATGTTAAAGAAATCCCCAATCTTTTCCAATATAAACCAACCCATGATTCCATTTCACTTCAATAAAACTCCTTGTATCACATACTTACTCTTCCCTTCCTCCTATAGAGTCTTCCAAAGTTTTACCTAAGCTCTCAATAATCTCCTCCCAATCATTTGGAGCCACATACTCATGTAAGGGATCCTCACCTTCTCTCCTTTATTAATGTTTCTTTATTTTCTTATGCCTTCTATTTTTCAATACCTAATGTTGGGATATGTATTTAGGTGTCCCTATTACTACCCATTTGATTTAAAAATAATGATATACCCCTTTCTCTCTCATATAACCATTTTATTAATTTTTATGTGACATCGTTATGCTACCGAAACTTCATCGTGATTTTCCATGCCAAAATAATTGTGTTGTGAATTCCATACCCATTTTCTATCAAATATATTCACCTTTTTATACATATTTTAATTTTACATGGGACTTACATGTATGTATTCTTCACCAATTTATCATGGAGTAAATTATGATGATGAATTAATTGATTTTTCATGATCAATGTGGCGCACTTAAGCATGAAAATTAAATGAAAGTGATTGGTGTGCCCGGAATTATATAGCACTCTAATGAATTGGGTAATACATAGTCTCATGAAAGGAAATTTTGGAAAGGGGAGTGAACCTAATTCATTTATGGTAATTTTTACATCATGATATATTGGAAGATAGACTTGACTTATATTTATCATGCAGTGTTTTAAGTCATTACCAGATTCCCCATGGTATGATTATCATGATATATCATGTCTTATTATTCATTTTACTTTTATGCCCCATGGATATTCCTATTGTCTAAAATGTATTGTTATTTTTATTTTATTCCATTTATAATCCATTAATAGGATTTATAGATCACCCCTTTATTATTTATATCCCTAGGTTATCCCATACATATTTAAAAGCCATTAAATTCTATGATCATGCCAAGGACATTTCCAATACAACTATTGTATTTCATGTTGTGTGTTATTATGTAATGTACCTAATTCCAAGAAACACTATAATTATTGATATTATGGGTTTTATGAAGTGTAATATTATTTAATAAATTATCTATTAATGTGAAATAAAGATCATGGTTGTTATAATACCCATGAAATGTTTTTCAAAAATGGCGCACACTGATAAGGTTTTTAGTGCACCTAGGGTAAAATTTGAATTCTGAACACAATGATGCCCTCAAATTTCTAATATGATACCCCATTCATGAGTTATTCCACAAAATAAGTAAATATATAGGCATTTTATATTAAATATATTTAATATATTTCAAACATTTATTTTGGGAACACTGGGACTTAGAATCATACGTTGTCTCAGCACCTAGTCTAAAAAATAATTCATATAATATCCAAAAATAATTCATGTAAAAAATTGTTCATTATAATATTTTTTTGTGAATATAATTACATGTTCAAAATTTTATGCATGAACCTCGTTTTTAGGTCCATAATGTTATGTGTGGACAAGGTTTCATGTCCACAAGTTTATGTGAGGGTCTGATTTCATGCACATAACTTAATGAGTTAACATATCTCTATTTATACATGTTTACAATGTTATAAGATGATGTGTATGTTAAAAAAATATTTCTTATTCCATTTTTATGTTCTCATGGATCATGTTCTCTAATTAAATAATGATACATATCTTATAAATTACCAAGATTTATTATATGACTCATTTTTATGATCTATGATATGAAGGGTGTGGGTTTTAAATGTAATCCTCATGTTCTCATACCATATGATCATATTATATAGTCATGTCCCTTATTTACCCATACTAAGAATATTATACCACCCTTTAATTTTTTTCCTCTCCCCATTTTATGAATTCTATTTTTATGTGGGGTTTTTTAATGAAAATTACTAAATGAGAAGATCCGTGTCAGATAAATTGATAATCATCGGCCAAATTAGCAGACTATACACCTAGTCTCCAAATTAACTAAACTATTAAAATCCTTACGATTTTTTTAATGTATTTAATATTCATATAGAAATATATAATATCTATGTATGAGATGCTTGGTTTATTATAGTTTGTATTAGAGGATAGGTTGAGTTAACCGTTGTAATCCTATTTAAGGAAGAATTAGTGTTATCTTTAATGATATTTCTAAAGATATGTCTAGGTATGTATATAAGGATAAGTATTAGGATGATCCAAATTATAGTAAAATTTCCTAGAATTTTGGTAGATGATAGTGGAAGTGGTTTCTAGGAAATTGCATCCCAATCTGGATACTGCAAATGGATACAGCACTAGAACAAAGGCATCTTGGGGTAATAAATCAGAAAAAGTAATATTGAGTTAGACTCGGTCGTGACGTAGTTTACAACAACAAGCCTTTATAAATAAAAATGATTCCAAAAAATATTTTAAAAAATGTTTTTAACCTTTTCCAAATGACTTATTAGAGAAGTTTTTACCCATTTTTACTTTTAAATAATTGAATGGAATATTCATGTCATTTTCAAAACAACTACCATTTGGTTTTTACCAAAAAAGAAAGGAATCTTTTTTTACATGTGTGGAATGGATGGAATTTCCATCTATCATAACCACCCAAATTTTTTTAAACATATTTTATTTGTTTCAATGGTTATTTCCAAATAAAATTATTCTTGAAACATTTTGTGAAATTTTAGTTTTAAAATGTGATTTTCAAAATGAAAGGTATATTTTCCTCTACAATATTTTTAAATATATTTTAATGGTATTTATATTCATCAAATATAATAACCATTTATTCTTAGTATAATGGGTATATGTTTTATTGATACAATCCTTATTCTCCCTCTAGAAGTTTTATAATAATTTTGACCAAGGAAATTATTGACATTAACTTTCTTGATTCATTTTTTCTGCGATATCATTAACTTGAAATGTTCACTTTCCTTTTAACGTTGAATATTAAATTTACCCAAAATATATATAATATTTATCATGGTTATGTTAATTTCTTAAACAATATATCATTTCTCTATGCAGTTTTCTATATCTAAAGTCATTTTTTATCTAAGGAGATATTTATAAATCTATATTCATTACACAATAAGGATATTTGATGATAATTCATATTATTTATGAATAAAATCAATTATTTGATATATTAGTAATTATTTCTATATGAAATACACATGTGGACCTTAGTTATAGATATCCCCTCAAAGAATGGCTAGTATCTTGGGACTAATTAGTTAACTAGAATTAGTTAAATGGGATTCTACCCATTAGTTTTCAACATTCTTAATGATATATCTTAATAGTAGAGGTATAATGTTCATAGAAAACATGACATCTGATAATTACACATTCCTTCATTAAAAATAAATTTATTATTATCTATGAGATATCTATTATATTATCTATGGATGAATTTCATTCTCAGCTTAATGATTAAATGGAATGTATATTAAATTATTTACCTTACCATATTATAAATTCTTTATCCAGGAATGATATTCATGTAATTGATTAAATGTAATGTATTTTATGTTATTTAATATTATAAATTTATTATTATAATTAAATTATTTAAATAGAATATGTGGTTAGTCATTTACCTTTCTAGGATGATTATGCTCATTGATTCAAGATACCTTCTGATGTACTTAACCCTTACTAATAATTTGAGTTCATCCTTATGTTTTTATATTTTATTGAGTCCATGAAGTGTACTACAAAATATATGAAAGAATTTTCTAGAATGAATTATTATATTCTTGAAAAAAAATTTATTTTTTAATTTCTGTATGCCAATGTAATGTGGGAATCATGTATATAACTTTTTTTCTAAGACTACATAACAATTTGTTCATTAGAGATGTGCATCCATATATGTTATGATTATGTATTTAAGAAAGCATTACTCCTAGGCTACTGATTTCAGGGTCACTTTATTTTATAAATTTCAAAATGATTTATTAAAGGAATTTTTACCAATTTTAACTATTTATAAATTTTTTTTAAATGAATCATCATGTAATTTTCAAATAAATGATATATAGTATTTTATAGAAAATTTGAAAGTAATCATTGTTTGAATGTTTATGAAATGAATATAATTTTCCTCCATGATGAATAATCAATGTTGTAATGGTTATTTTATATGTTTTTCAACATTATTTTCAAATAAAATTATTTTCAGTATATTTTGTGAACTTTATGTTTTAAAAATATTTTCAACGTGAAAATTTTATTTTTTATAAATATGTTTTTAATAAAAAAATTTACCATATTTCTATTTATCAATGGTGTCAACCTTTTATTGTAAATATTGCCCAATAGGGATATTTTGTTTTGTTACCATCCTTATTATTTTTCTAGATGTTATATGATAGTTTTATTGGGGGTGTAAAATTTGTTTACCATTCACCATATTACATTGGATGGTTTGTGGTTATGTTTATTGATTGGAGTAATTGTTAAAATTTTATAGGTTAGTTTTTTAATACAAATGTTAATATTTATTATGTATTATCTATTTTATATGATGAATGTATTGAAATTATTAAGTGAAAATTAGGGCATAGAATTACATAGCCTCTCGATGCATCGAAATGCCTCATGAGACAAATTTTCTGGGGTATTTGGATGAGGAATTTGTTAATTATGTAATATTTCATGGCATGAATCTTTGATGGTAAAATTTCTTGGCATGAGGCCTTGATGGTATGTTTACGATGTTTGAAATTATGCATTCTGTCATTATGAGATGAGTTATTGATGTCTATGTGATTATTCGATTAATTAGAGTATCTGTGGATATATTCCAAGCTCATGTGATTATTTATGTGGATTTATTTGTTCATAATTTATTTATTACATATTATTCTTAGTTCATTATAAAATTTAACGTGTTTCAGTTATTTACCTTTCTATGCTCATTATTCTTATTTATTCATTATAGCTTTTATTGTATGATTTACCTTACTGAGTATCTAAGATAAATTGTTTGTTATGTTTCATTCTCCCTGTGATACAAGGAGGTGTCTTATTATTTATATATAGGGATAATTTATGAAGAATAATTGATTTCTCAAAGAAAACACTTTTTGTATTTTATATTTTGAATTTAATTATAATTTTATGTATGTATATATTTTACTAACACTATTAAAAAATTTGGTCTTTGAGACGTGATTCCCAATATCATATGACAGTGTACTAAATTAAGCACCCAATATGGGTTATTGGGTTCTTGGTCACTACATTTGGCATGATCTAAGTCATAGAAGGTGTATGGATGGCATTTGGTGAAGTTATGTAATTATAAGGGGAAGGGATGTGTTTTTTAAATATAATATTGACTTGTTTATTATTTTTTCTCAATAATACCAATAGTGTTGATTCTTATAACTATACATATTAATTAGTTCATACGAGTTTGAGATAATGGTTTTGAACATCAGTCACAACTCTATAATTTAGTTATTTAACTTATAATGTTAAATACCATATTTTTTTGTATTTCAGTATTCACCAAAAATTATACTATTTTATAAAAATACCAATTCAACCTAACCACTTTTTTATTTTTATTTTAGAAAAATTAAATCAAATTTATGAAAATAATTTTATAAATATGAGAAATTTAATTTTAAATTAAAATCATAATCACTTTTAAAAAATATGTATATTAATATTATTTTCAAATTTATGACCATTTGAAAATTACCTATAGACTTATAAAACTGTATTTTAATTAAAATGAAACATGATATTATTTTATTAAACCAATCAATATAAATAATTTTATTTAATTTTATTTTTATCTTAAAATTTTTTTAAAAACATATGTGTTTCATATAAATATAAACAATTATTTTATCATTTTAGAAACATTATTTGTTTTCATCATGATATCAATTTTCTATATTTTAGTTTTATATGAAACAAAAATATTATTTTCCTATCCCATAAGAGAGGTTATTATTATAATAATCAATTTATTATTGCGATAATCAAATTTGTAAAAGTCATATGGTTCCCTACCTTCTATAAATTCCTAATATTTCATTTATTCTTAATTCAATTCAATTTTATCTAAAGGTTGTATATATATATATATATATTATTTTAAAAAATTAATATTGTATTAATAATATTCTCTTTCATTTCTATAGTGTTTTTCATGTGTGTGATAATTCTAGGGGATTGAGAAGATCAAAATTTTCATATTATATTTTTTTTGTTTTATATTTAATAACTCATTATAAGAATTTCATTCATAAGGGTATATTTATTCCATAAAGAAAATTTTCAAGATAGTATAGTAAAGAAAATTAAATAATGTGTTATATTTTCTTTATATATTACTACATAAATAGATAATATGTATTTATATAATTATGAGGGAATTTTTTTTTATTAAATTCGTGTTCATTACATGAACACCTTGTGCATTGTTTTTTATTAGTTTATAAACATAGGTAATTGTAATTGATAACATAGGAAGAAATTTTGAGAAAGTAAAATGTACAGGTTGAATTAGTTTTTTTAAGTAGGTGAGTTACATGGACAACACTAATGTTTCTAACATAAAAACTTGTTTTAGACATTGAATTATGAATCCATAGTCTTAAAGGGATTTTTAATGAATCATTTCCAAGTTGTAAATTCAATAATTGAAATATTTGAGAGAATTCTAATATAGGTGAAAGAGGTTAATGATTAAAATAAAATATTTAAATGTTTTCCACCATGTGGTATCAACCTAATATGGAAACAGTGTTCAAGGAGTAGATAGATCCAAAGGATTAAGAGAAAATGATGATATAGAATGGTGGTAAATAAGTGGAAATTATTAATGGCTTGAGATCTAAAGCTAATTTAGATTTAATTTAATGATCCTAAATGCGATGATCAAAACCATCAAATTGTTGATAGATCATATATATTTTATATGTTAATAAGTTATGTCAAAAAGGGATTTAGAGAAGTTTCTTATGAAATGGATATGTTTAATTTTATTATTTCTATAATGTTTTGATTAAGATAGTAATTGATGGAGATTTAGAGTATATTTCAAAGTGACTGATTGGTCAGTCAAAATATAGAGTTTCAACTTGTCCTAATTAGTGGGTTCATTCCATGATGAGTATTAAGTGCAAAAACTTGAAAACTCAAGAGAAATGAACTGTGGTTCATAGGTGGAGTTCACACTCTCCAAATAGGTTTCAATTATTATGTTGAAAAAAAGGTGAGAAAATTTTATGAATACACCCCCCCCCCCATTGAGTATAAATATAAAGAGGATAAAATGAAATAAAAATATGGAATAATAATTCTCTATTCATTTTATTGACTAAGTGGTAATGAGAATAATTAACCATAAATTTAGGAAATGATTCGAAGAATTTAGATAAATAAGGTGGGGTAAGAATTAAGGTGTTATTGTAAACAAATTTAAAAGTGGGGGATGTTTCAATTTGGAGGTTGTGTATTTGATTTAGGGAAAATAATTGTTCAATATTTTGATTCTGAAGTAGGGTTGATTTTATAAGTTACGAATACATGAAGATGGGGATAAATATAGAGTTAGTTAATATAAATAGGTAAAAATGAGGAAAATGTTACATGATAATAATAAAAATTACTATGAATAATGATAGATCTAGAGAAGAAACATTGAAAGGAATTATAGTTTATATTTGGATGAAGTTGTAAATAATGGAATAACACCCATGATATATTCATATATTAAGGACATAATATGTCTTATATGATTAGAGATGATGTTAAAAATTACCTATTTTTCTGTTAAGGTTTTTGAAGAACCATCATCTGGAAAATAGTTATTTGGAGAATAATTAATGTGTTTTGGTGAAGAAATCATATCACATCATTGTGTTTTATCTCACACAATGAAGGATGATATATAAGATTAATCCCATAATTTTGAAGACTGCATCATATTAAATATATTCAACTTAAAAGTAAAATCTATGTACTGGGATGAGGTATTGTGCAATGAAAGAATAGACTATACTATATTTAATAATGTATAATAGTAAATTTAGATTATTTAAAAGTAATAGTATTTTTTGTAACAATGACATATAATCCCAAGAAAAATGGAATTATCATGAGGTGAAAGATCATGTAGTAATGGTATCAGGTTATTATAATGTTAAACTACATAAGATTAAATGTTCAACTATTTCTTTTCAACTGGTATGATCAATCCACAATAAGAGATAAACAAGAAGACATATTTGGTAGGGGAAATAATCCATGATGAATCCGTATTATAGTGATAGGAAGGGAAAACATGTTATGACCCTAGAATATGATATATTAGGAATCATATCATAATCAATATACGATTTTATTATAAGTTGACTACACCATGAAAGGAGCATTTAGGATGAAATATTAAAAACTCAGTTTGCTGAGAATTGATGTTATTACACTATAGAGTATATAACGACCTATACATTTATAAATTTAATTTAATTTTTTATAGCTAATTTCCTTATTAATAAATGTAGTTATTAAGAACATAGGTATTAAATTTAAATTTTTTGTTATAAAATATAACCATAATTTTTTCATCAGTCTTAAATGAACTTTAATAAATATAAACAAAAATAAAATATTCATTATATAGGAGCTCTTAAGAGTAGTATATATTAAGGGTTATGAAAAAGTCTAATTGACACAGAAGGAAGAAATGTTGGCCTCAACCAGTATGATTTAACCCTATAAAACCCATTTATAAGAAAATTCAAGAGATACAATATCATTGGGATTTATCCTTGACCAATCCCAAGCTATTATTCAATAGATAAAACACAATTAAACCTATATATGGGATAATTTTACGATTATAGAGATAATCGCCCAAACTATGTTCACAGAACTTCCCAAAGAATGTACCACCATCGTACACCACATTCTTAGGGTGTACACTGGTGTAATAAAGAATTTTGTATCTAGAACATAGAAGCACTCTTTTTTATAATTTGATTTTTAATAAAATAATGATTATATATATTCCTTTTCATTATTAACTATAATATTTTTGACAAAAATTTGTATTTTAATACAAAGAAACAAAATTTTCATTTTTAAGGAAATATATAGTTTCACTTAAAACACTAATTTTTTTAAATTGAATAATTTTAAAATAAATTATATTTTCATAATTAGTGTTCATAAATAATATATATTTATATATAAATTATAATATAAATAAATTAGGTCCAGTGAATTTTTTTTAGGGTCGAGAAAGTCGTTTGGTCTTAAAAAATTTAAAAAATACGGATTTTTATTTCAAAGTATAGACTATCATACTTTGATATTTATTATCAATAAAATAAATATCATTTCATAAATATTCACATTAAAATTAACCATTGGTAAATTTTCCATAATTTTCTAAGACAGGCGAGTTTTGGGGAAAAATTTAATATGGAATAAATATGTGATATATATAATGACATATATGAAAAAATTATTTAATAAATACTATTCATGAAATCCATTACCAAAAATAGATTTAAACTTTGAAATGATTATTTTTATGTTATTTGATTAATTTCACAAACCTATAGTGAATCCTCGAATACTAAGATCATGTTTTTAAGGATTTAAAAACAATTATTTACAAACATGACTCTCTTCCACATCATGAATGGTATTATTTTAATGAGTTGGGGTATTATCTAAATAAAACATCTAAATACAATCCCATTTAGAAAAAAAAATATGAGGAAAGAAAGGTAATGTTTCTTATATTGATTATTTGATCACATAGATTCCAAAACCTATGTTTAGAATTAATGAAAAATTCCCCAAGATTTTTCTATAAATACCCACCCAACCTCCCATTCATCTTCACTAATACTCGATTGATCATTAATTTTATCTCCCTGTACTTTTATAATGTCATACCAATCTATTAATAGTCTCTTAATAAATTCTTCAGGTATTCATAGAAGCACCCACTCAAGGTAAGGGGTACTCTCCTCTTCCTTTTTATTCAAGTACTTCAGTTGTATTGAGCCTTTTTTATTTCTAATTTATCATGTTATAATGTGTTTTTACACATTCAATTATTTTATTTATGATTAAAAAGTAATGATAGACCTTATTTTACTCTCATTAAACCTATTTATTAACCCTTCTCTACACCCATTATTAAATCTAAATTATCCAATAATTTTCTATACCGAAATTCTATATTGTAGATACTTATACCCAATTCTATTAAGGGATATTCACTTAGTCATAAATATACTTCATTTATTTGGGACTTATATTTATTAAAATCACACTTCTTAATCATGGGATTGATTGTGATGAAATACATTCTTAAGCTATATGATCTATGGGGAATACAAATTTATGTATATAATATGAATGTTATGGGAGGTCCTAGAGTTATGTAACCCTATAATGAATTGGGTAATGTTGTTTATCCCATTATATTCCATGTATGGTTCATGGGTTGTTATCCTAATCATGTTATATTGTGATGTCTCAATGGTTTTCCATGACTTATTCTTATAATTTCATGTTTTAGGTTTTTTATGAAATATTATGATGCCCTGACTTTATCATATTATATCCTGATTTAATGATCATGATTATCATTGTCACCTTTTTATGTCACCATGTAACACCCCTTGACTCATATTTTTTATTTTACTACATATTGTGCTTTTATTATTCTCTTATTGGGTTTTATTACTCTAGGTTTTCTTATGTACATCCATAGGTAATCCAGTGAGATATTATAATATCAATTGAATATTAATGCATGTTATAGAGAATTTAAATTATGTCACTATTTCTGTGATTTATGTTATTGTGATATGTATATAATTAACCAAACACACTAGGGCTCTTGATTTTCAGGGTTTTATTGGTATATATCTTAATACAATAAATCATGAAACAAAGTGTGTTATGGATATTAGTTGGAATAGTATGTATAAAAGAATTGTATATTTATTTTTGGGGATTAAGATTAGACAACCTTAGTGAAACCCTTGTAGAAAAAACAAATAATATTAAAACAGTCTTAAATTTTGGTGATGTGTAGAGAAAGTGGTTTCTAATAAATCAAATCCCTACATAGATATTACAAGTGGATGTTTCTATAGAATAGTTGTATGAGTGGGTAATAACCCTAGAAAGAGATAAATATGTATTAAGTCAATCGTTACCTAGTAAAACACATGTAGGTTTTTCTTCACACTAATTTTTATTCTCTAAAGGGATATGCTTTCATAATTTCACAAGAACATTACGAACCATTATAAGTGGAACATGAGATGCCTATGAAATTTTATGTTAGAAAATATACAATATATAACTTTTATTGAAATATAAAAATTTATAACTTAATTAATATATTTATTTTTTTGATTTATCCATTCAATTTTCATAGTATCACTTTTTTATATTTAAAATATTTAAATTTTTTTTATCCCTTAGTCAGTTATGGATGAGGTAAAAGATTAAAACCAAAATAAAATATTTACAGTCACAATTATCAATTCATAAACTTTAAATTTCATATGTGACTATGACTCTACACATTCATTCATATCATTCATGTTTAGTAGAACTCGTCAAACACCACCTCAAAACATTGAAGTTGAGTTGTTGTTGAAAATGAATAATGGGGAGATTATTTATTTTCAAATGAATAACTTCTCACTATTTAATATTTTAAGGATTATTTTACTATATAAACTTGTGATACTATGTTTAAAAAATATATGTTATCCAAGTTATGAATTAGCATTCCTTATACAAAGCCAAAATAAATTATCGAGAGAATGAAATAACCCTCCAGATTCTAAATCACCTTCCAATTCTATACAAGTATAAAGAGTAGGATGGATCTATTTTGGAATAATAATTTCAAGTATTGATATTATTTCCTTATGATTAGTAATATAAAACATAAATTATTTAGACTATAGAAATGACCATCCATGATTACATGCACATTTTAGGGGAATGTATCGATGTGTTCCTTGAATATTTTCATTTTCTTCCTCATAGATGAGAGGATGAGTTTTTAATTAAACTTATACCTAATTCTTTTTAGATATCCACAACAACATATAAAAATGGAAATTCTGAAATTGAAGAGAAGAAGAAAAAAATAGGGGAATATAGATAAAGGTTTTATACACAAATGTTCATCTCCATGAGTCACACCTTTCATTTTTTCAACATTATGGATAAGCCAATTTTCATCTACATTGATTATTCTAAGTACAAAAAGATCAAAAAAAAGAAAAGGTATCCTCTACTAAGTAATGAATAATTGTCTGATCAGCTATGTGGAGACCAGTACTTCTATAAGGTGGATCTTAAATCAAGAAATTATCATTTGAATGTGAAATAGAATTATATTCACAATAACATTTTTTTACAAGATATAAGAACCTAAATATTATAGTGATGCTATTTTGAATCACTATTTCTATATCCATATTCTTGGATTTAATTAATAGGGTATTTAGGGATTACTTCAAAAAATATGTAGTGTTTATAAATGATATTCTTATCTAATAAAAATGATAGGAGGTACAAGAAGAGTATTTGAATGTTGTATTTTAGTCCTTATAAAAGTAAAATTTATATCTGAAGTACTATAAATGTGATTTTTTATATAATTCATGTAACATTCCTACATCATTTTACCACTAGAAAAGGGATATCTATATATCCTTCCAAAATAAAGAAATCGATTGATGGGTCAGAACATCATGTGTGATAGAGATATATGATTCCTTGGATTATCCTAGAACGATCATTGATTCATTAGAAACTTATCAGGACTTCCAAGCTAGATAAAAAAGATAATTCATAAGATAGTAAAGTTATTCTTGAGTGATGAATGTGAGGAGAGGGTGAAAGAGTTAAAAAAAGACTAATCACAAAAACTATGCTCACATTACCCACTAGATGGGATGGATTTATGATCTATAGGGACACATCCCAAAAATAATTTGATTTTTTACTCATCAAAAATTAGAAACTGATAGCCCATGCCTCCCACTAATTAATTATTCATGAGAAAAAATACCCAACATGTGATCTTGAATTGGATTTTTTGGTCTTCACATTGATGATTTGGGAAATTGTCTATATGGGGTGAAGTGTGACATATATAAGGAGCATGAAATCCTCAAGTATAAATCCAAAATAAAAGTGATAAAATTATCTAATAAAGGTGTTTATATATGATTAGGTATTATGAATGTTAAATCCATTACCATCCTGAGGAGGAAAATAAAAAATGAATATTCTCTATATATAAAGGATCTTGCAACCCTATCCACGATGTTGATTTATAGGGATCCAATATTCATGTAAATAAAAAGGTTATACATGGGTGAAATTAAAGGAATGTCATTATAAATTTCTTAAATAAATTCTCAAACATTTACTATTGATAGGATCGAGGATTCCCATAAGAATGAAAAAGAGAAAAAAATGAAAGTTATAGAACATTGAAAATATTTTATCTTTCCTAATATAGAACTAGAAGACTTGGAACCCAGATATGTGTCCCATTAAAATTAGAAGTTAAGATGGAAATTATCAATGATTTAGAAGCTCGTCCTTCTATATTAATCTAGGAAGCACAATGATTTATATATATATATAAATTATTTGTGGATAACATAAAGAGGATATTACAAAACATGTGTGATTGTGATTTATATTCCAACAAGTCAAGGCTGGCCGATCAAATTCAATGTGTATGAAATAACCATTACTCATTCGGGTTTGGAAATGGGAAAATTTAACTATTTATTTCATCATAGGACTCCTTATGAAATTTAAAGTAAATAATGAAATTTGGGTGGTATCAAATCACCTTACAATGTAAGTACATTTAATTATTTTCAAGGAATATTTATCTCTTGAAAACACTCCATGATATTCATAATTGAAGTGGTAAGACTCCATAGAGTACCACTCTCTAATGTATCTAATCAAGATATAAGGTTTACCTCAATTCTCTAGAAAGTCCATCAGAAATTATTGGATGGAGAGATATGTTTCAATAATTCATATCACCATATTATAAAAATCAAAGAAAACCATTTAAATTCTGTAGGATATTCTAAGATATTGTATAGTTGACTTCCAACGATGCCATGATCATCACCTTCCCCTATTGGATTTCTAATATAACAATAGTTTATATTATAGAATTAAAATGTCACCGTATGAAGCTCTGTATGGGAAGATATTTTGAACTATAACATGTTGTGATGAAGTTAGAGAGTATAATATTGTGGGATCTGATCTTATCCAAGGGATAAAAGAGATGGTTCAACCTACTCAATGTCATATGAAATCCATGAAAATTTGATATAAACTCTATGTATAAAATCATTGAAATGACCATGATTTTGAGTTTAGTGCCAAGTTTTCACTTTTTATATCACCATGGGATAAATTCATGAGGTTTGGGAAGAATTTAAATCTTAATTTTAGATACCTCTTCCCATTTCAGACCCTTATACTCATTGGATTTGTCGCTTACAACTAGCACTCCCACCAAAACTATATAAACTACATGATGCTTCTCATATACCTTTGGAGAATGAACATTCATAAATTAAGTAGTTGGTGATGATAATAGATCATGGAGAAAAAAATTACAAAATAATAAAACTCATAGGGTCAAAGTACTGTGGTGGTACCACAAGTTTGGGGAGGTGACCTGGGAAATAGATGATGCGATGATACATAAGTGCCCTCATAAAATATAGTTCTTGAAATGAATTTTTTAAGGATGAAATTTCTAATGGGAATAAGAATATAATCACTTGAACATTTATAAATTAAAATCTCTTTTGAACAAATAAATTCCCTTTTTATAAATGTATTTATTAAAAATACAAGCAATACATTTAATTATGTTATTATAATATTTGGCCAGAATTTGTATATCTGGATTAAAAATACATTATGAATCATAGACATTGA
Source organism: Viscum album (assembly GCA_963277665.1). NCBI lineage: Eukaryota > Viridiplantae > Streptophyta > Magnoliopsida > Santalales > Viscaceae > Viscum > Viscum album. The sequence continues at coordinate 91,756,880 of OY728147.1, forward strand.
TAATATATCCATTATATAGTAATGGTTGTTATTATTATATATTAAGTTTTATAAGTTAAATTTACATATATAAGAGAAGTTATGGCCTCAACTACACAAATCACACCCTATGAAGCCAATATATCAAAGCCTATGAGAGAGATGGTATAATTGGGATTTACCCTTGTCCAAGAACAATAATTACTTCAATAAATTAAATATGAGAAAAAAATTAATGGTATAAGTATAATCTTGTATAGATCACCACTTAAAAGCTATTTTTTGATCCACCCTAAGAAAGTACAACCTCATATGCCTTTCTCTTAGGGCTTATACTACTGTAATAAGGGATTATGTATCTAGACCCTAGTAGTATGATTTTGAATATTTTTCAATTTCTATAAATAATGAATCTATTTATCCATTAAAATTATTAATTTACATATATATAAGTGATTATATAATAATTTTGATAAAAATTGTATTTTTTTACAAAGAAACCAAGATTACATTTTTGGGAACTATATCACTTCAGTTAAAACACGCATTTTGATAAATTCAAGAATGTTTCAGAAAAATTTATTTTCATAAAATAATATTATTATATAATATTTATTTTTATATAAATGATAATATATTTTAATGGAGTCTAATGTAATTTTTGTACATTTTAGAAAGTCATTTGTTTAAGGAAAACTCATATATTTCAATCAATGATGATTTTTATTTAAAATTATAAATTATCATATTTATTAAATTATTTTAAAAAATTAAATATCATGTCTAAATTCACCACCTAAAAATTCAAAAATGTTTAATTTTTCATAATTTTTTGAGAAAGTCAATTTTTTGGGAAAAAATAAAGTATAGTTTAAATATATTGTATTTATTATGGAATCATAATAGCCCAAAAGTGATGAAATAAATACTATAAATGGAATTAAAGAACAAATATATCTTTCCCCATTAATATAATTATCTTTTTAATTTATTTTATTAATTTTAAAAACCTATAATGAATCCTCCAAAATAAATATTATATGATAAGGTTTTAAAAAAAATTATTTATGAACATGACTCACAAACACATTATGAATGGTATTATTTTATTGAGATCTATTATTATCAAAATAAAATATTTAAAATCACTCTTCATTATAAGACACCATGGGTAAAAACTATGTTAAATTTTATGGTCTAAAATATTTTTTCACTTAAGATTCCAAAATCTGTGTTTATTAATAAATAAATAATTATACAATCTTTTTCATTAAATACCCACACAACCTCCCACTCCTCTTCAATAAAAACACATTGAAAAAAAACATTCGTATCCCAATCCCTATAAAAATTTCTCCAATGGTTTTCCCATGCAATCTATGATGTTCCACCCAAAAATTTACAAACAACCTCTCATGGTATGGAATTATATCCTCTTCATTTTTATTCAAGTACTATCTTTGTATAATTTATTCTGATTTCCAATTATTCATGTTGTAATATGTATTTACACATACTCTTACTATTCTTATGATTATATTGTAATGAGATACCACCTTTCACTTACATAAAACCCTTCCATATTCTTTATATGCACCCATTATTTTGAAAATATTATCCCCTAATTTGCCACACCAAAATTTTGTATTGTATATACTCATCCATGATTCCCCTAATGGGAGTTCACTTATTTTTACCAATAATTCATTGATTGAGGACTAACATGTATAAAAATTCATGTCCATATTCATGGTATTTAATGTGATTAAGGTTTTTCTTATGTTTTGTAATATTTGTGGAACATAATTGCATGTAAATATTAAGAATGTGATGGGTGATCCTAGAGTTATATATCCCTCCAATGAATTGGGTAATTTTTTTTTCTCCTGAGGTACCATATATGGTGCATGGATGTTTATCCTAAGAACACTATGTTAATGTATCTCTTTAGTTATCCCTGACTTATGCTTTAAATGTCATGTTTTATTTTATTGTGAAGTTCATTTTATGACTTGATGTTAACATTTATATCATGATTTAGAGTTCATGATTAAAATTACCACCTATTAATTTCAACATGGTATGCCTCTTGGATAACATTTTCTACTTTATATAATGTAATGATATTTTTATTTTGCTACATGGATTTGTATATCACCGCTTTCTTATGTACATATTGAGGTTATCCTGTATATTTTAATAAAATATCAATGGAATATAAGGTAATTTTATAAAGATTTTAAATAATTGGATTATATATATGTTTGAAGTTATTATGAAATATATCTATTTAACTCAATCAATTTGGACTATAGATATCTTGGGAATTTTGTGTGTATCTTAATGTAATTAATCATGAAATAATATTTTTCAAAGATATAAGTTTTCATAGAGAAGGTTATCATAATGAAACTGGTTTGAGATTCAAAGAGATAGAGAAGATCGCTTTATAATTCCTATGAATTTTTAAATGAGACATTATATAAATATTATAGACATAAAACTTGATTGATGATCACACTGTAATGGGGGATATCTTGTTTCAATATAGATGAAGTCAAATTGGATCATGTTATAGTGATTATTATAATGTCATGATCAAGTATTTCTAGAATATCATGAATATTTAAGTTTAATTTAAAAATAATAATATATAAATCATGGTTCTTGGAATAATATACACTTTTTGATTATATTTAAAAAAAATTAAACAAGTGGTACAGATGGTATTATCTTGGTGGATTTGTAAAGTGAATTTATCGCTATCAATGGATCCTCAGTAGGATCTTTATAGTGACATTAAAAAATGCACACACAAAATCCAGAAAAAAATAGATAAATGGTATTGAAATATCTTTACTTAATTGAATACGAATAGAATATGAGAGAAACAATAGAGTACTAATACTCACATCCATTTATTTAATGGATGAATAATAAAAGAATAAAAAAATATCATTTCTACATCTGGCTGGTTGATGTTTTGAAGAAATACTATAGTCAGGATTGTTCTATTGTGGAAATATCTTTATTTGACAAAATTTTTCATTCTTTTGTTTATACAGAATATATTTTTTTGGTCTATATATCATGAGATCATCCTCATATAGTTTTTAAGATAAAATCTTAGCTCACTATAATGATTTTATCTCATATTACATTTAGCGAATAAGCATAGTGATGTTAAGCTTAATGGTTCATATATTTAGATATATGAATTCAAGTAACCTTAGTTCCTTATAAAGATATAGATAATACCTTCATGTATATAAAATATTGATGTTACTCCATGTCATTAAACTAACTAAGACTTCTATAAAGTATTATAAATAGCATAAGAATAGGGGGATCTCTAAGGGTGTGGATTCACTGTGACCTAAACCTTTTTAAATGATTTTAAAATTTTCATGGAGTGAACATGATCAATTTTATATCAACAAAATATTGTGTGATGGTAGATTTAATCACATAAAAGCATCATTTTTTGTGTGATCTTTAGAAAAAGCCCAGTGTGGGTGAATAGTGTAAAATCTATTTGCATACGTGTGCTTTATAATAATACATATATAATTAAAATTTATTTAGAACATTTTTTTATTGGTAAAATATTTGATCACCTACCATATAATAAGGGAAAATTATTTGACAACACAGTGAGCATGATCGAAGAGAAACTCTATAATTGTGAAACATCATGATTCACCACCACCACCACCACCCCCCTCTGGGTGCATATATTTATCCTGGTCCAAAAAAATACCCAATATTATATATTTTAAGGTGATCATATATAATGTGATCATAATTTTCATATCATAATATTAATTCACCACAATAAAAAACAACCATTTTAATTTTAATTATTTAAGGCTCCAAAAACAATTTATTTTAAAAAATATCAATTACCTAATAATTTATTTTTTAATTTTTTGAAACCTTATTCTCATACATTTTCCCAAATATATATTCCTTTTTGAAAACATTTTTTCACTCAAAAGTAGTAATATGCTTTTCAGATGTCCCTATGTTCCTAGTGTGATTTTTTTAATACTAACTCTTACTGCCACATGCCAATAGTAAAAAAAATCCAAAACCAACACATCATACTTGAATAAAAATATAATCTATAATAATTACAGTAAAAAACATTAATCATATACCCCTTGTAACATTTGATATAATCATATAAGTTCTTATAAGGAATAAGACCAGTGTATATATTTTTTCTAACAATTCCTGCTTACATCTACCGCATTAAAAATAATAATACAATTAAAATAAATTCCATGATTCAAATTTTTAACTCCCCAATCCAGGTCTACCTAAATAGAGACTATATTAGTGATGCTATGAGACCTTAGGCATGCCTCCCTATATTTTATAGGGTGACAATGAGTTTTGAGAGTCTATACCCATAATTTGGGATATTATACTCTTGTTGTAACAACATAAAATGTTAATAAAAGAACAAAAAACGTATATAATATTCTATTATTCCCAAGGATTTATATTTATGAGTAGACGATCAATAATATATAGCATCCACATCTTATAAAAAGATAGATACTTTCAGATTTGTGTCCGGTATTTCTATTATCCCTATAATTTATTGATTTTAGATGATGGGGATGTTAGAAGAAGTTAAGAGCATGTTGGGATAATATAGGTGGAATATTAGATGAAATATTAGCTACAACCATTCATTTTATCTTGATTATTAATTTTCAACCATGAATCATTACCTGGAGATTAATAGTTATTGTAGTCTAGTAAATTGTGCTATAATTATTATAGTTAATGGGTGAAGTGATTTATTGAAATGTGTGGATTATACTATGAATATTTTGTGTTATTATAGTTAATGATTGGAGGTCTATTTCATCATGAATTTCTAAGGTTTGGAATCAAGTCATGTGTTCATAAATGGAGGGCTTGGCTATAACATTTCACTTTCATTTTATTCTATAAGGTTACACTACAGTGGTTTTTGTTGCACTTTGGTTTTGATTTAGTGGATATGAGGTTGAGGGATAAGGGGAAGGTATATTTAATGATACACAAGTCATAAAATATTTTAGTATGTAAACACCCACTATATGGTGATATTCCTTAATTGAATTGATTTGGAAATATTTTCAACCCTTAATAATTGGTAAGGTTATAATATAATTATCAAATCACATAGCCATTTTACCGTGATGATCCCCATTACACTGTGATATTATTTTTCAAGAAAATTAATATAATTTCAAATTTATTCTAAAATTATCATCAATTCATCCAACCTTATTTTAATGCTAGTTTCCTCATGGATTTTCTTTGGGTTTTTTCTCTTCTTATAGTGAATATATATATTTAACATAGTGTAATCAAAATCTTATTATCTAAGGTGTGATTATCTTCCTATTTTATTCATTGAATCCCCTTTATTCCTTTCCTTAAGTTTATAGTATATAGCCTTCGCTCTATTTTGGTGAAGTTTGAAAAGAGGACTAATGCTAGGTGATTCATTTTAGATCATTAAAAATTTTTTGTGTGTCCTCAATGATCATTCATTAATTTTATCTCCTTTCATGAAATTTTGATATTAAATCCATACTTTGTGTAAAGTATTTCCACATTATCCTATTTATATACTATGAAATTATGAAATTATCATGTTTCAACTATCTTTTAGTATGTTTTTGAAATCATCCGATGAATATAAAAACCTAAGATATTTTAATTAAACAAAATGGGTAGTGATATAGATGGGAATTATTTACTTTTTTCCTTTTTATTTAAATTACTTTGTTTTATATTATTTTAGTTTTATTTTTATTGGTGTACTCTAATGATTCATATTAATTTTTACATACCAATCAGGGTGAATTTGATAATGAAATTAAACATATTAATGGAAAGGAAGAATGATAATATGGACTTATTATTGTTTTTTGTTAAATTATTGACTTGTTAATTTTGGGTTCTTATGGAATTTAATTGATTTTTAGATTTACATGATGGTATAAGTGGTGAACTTATGTGTTTAGCCTGACATTATAGAAGAATAAGTTCTATTTTTCTTATTATTTTGTTTCAATATTGAGGATAGGTTTTTGTGGTTGTGTGATCGGGTCACCAATAGTTTAGAATGTGCAATAAGTAAATAAATATAAATATTGGATAAGGATGTGTTGATCTTAATAAGAGGGTTGTATTAATATATGAATTGATCGCTCATTAATAAGTAGTCATATAGTTGGAGTATTATTATATGAATTAAATAGTACGTCAATAATAAGGACATGTATGAAATTTAAATGTTCCAATGACTGTAATGTGGTTGTTAATAGATAAAAATGGGACTTGTAATGAATTTTGAAATGGTAACTTCCATGGTTGTTTTCTGTCTATTTTTTGGTGATAGTTGGATGTGTATGTTTTTGGAAATAAGTGGCAGTTGTTAATGATATATTATAAAAATAGTGAAATATTGATTGTAGTGGATATATCTGTTATAATTTATAGTTTGTTCCCCTATGTTGGACTTGTGAGATATAATATAATCATTATAATTTTTAATATTCCTTATGAACCACCACATATGTTGAGTAATATGACTGTCACCCATAAAAGGTTTTGGGTAATATGTTTTTTTTCAAAATCCAAAATAGATGTGGCATATATAGTTCCACACCCCTACCCTTATCTATATTCCAGATATGGTATTGGTTGTATTAAAACAAGGTCATGATATTTTTTTAAATGGTGGTGATGATGATGTGGTCATTATGTGATTGTGCGATGGGGATATAAAATTAAATAGGAATGAATAAATTTGATGTAATTTATGATTTTGAAACAAAAAATGATGAGGTTTTGAAAAATTAATGAGGTGGAAACTAGAGGAGGAAGTGATATTACTATAGTATGTACTATGTGGCTGATAGGTATGCTATTTTAGGTATGTTTTGGTTAATTTTTATGGAGTTACATAGATATTAAATAGATTATAGATCCTTCGTGATTTAATTAATTAGATATTTATGGTGACTATTTTATTATAAAAGTGGATGTAGTTACCTTCTCTTATATATCAATTTAATAATAAGGTTCTTACTATAATTTTAATATATTTGAAAAGAAAACCTTACTTAGGCTGAAGGTAGATAACCTGGTATAAGTAATGGTATGATTTAATTATTTATTCATTGAGGATTTAGTATGCTTACACAAAATTTTCATTAGATATTTTAGATAGGATCCTACTCAGTATACTTTTATGATAACCTCTTTCTATATGAATCTGGTTTCAATAGATTTTTATGAGGTAGAAAATGATTGGGTTAGTCCATACTATCTTGTAGATATTGTGATTGGTGTTTGAGCCACTGTAGTAGGAGTTTCTTTTGGTATTCTGTTTTAGATTACATTGTTTATTTATCAAATTTAATGCATTATTGGTTGGTTTTATTTATATTATATGTATTTTATTAGGGGTTTCATCATATGATTTTAAGATATATATAAATATATATATATATTGGTATTTCCTCTCATGTGTGTTTTTTATACACTCGATTCATGCCACTAACTTATGGTCTATAGGTGATGAGATTCAAGTGTCACACTTGGATTCACTACTATCCTATGAAGGGTTCTAGTATGGATGGTACATAATAGAGTGGTATTATAACAATGGATGATAGTTAAGATGGTGTTCAAATTTAGGATCAGGTGAGGGCTATATGGGTTTGGTCGGGAAATTGTATTATTTGAGCTCAATATTGATCTATCCAAGGACCTCTAACTATGTTATGGGAGTTTAGGTATCCCAATGATCTAATATAATAACATAATCTTATTGAACATAATAAGTTATTTGATGTTTATTTTATATCATCCCCATCCCTAATTACTCAAACATCACCCAATATGAAGACCCAAAGACCTCATCCATGCCACCTAGAATGTGGTAGGCTATCAACTAGTTGTATTGGGATAATATATGATTGTGGGGGAAAATACACCAAGAATATAAAGGAGAAAAAATATTAAAAGTGTAAAATGAATAGAAAAACATGAAAAATATAATCAATCCTATATCACCTGATAAAAAAATAAAATCGTCAACATTATACAAATCATATAAAAGTAAACATGATCACTCATAGGCTGACTACATATGGACACTCTCAAATGAAACCAAAATAATCACCATCCTTGGATGGAGGAGTCTCTCTGTCCTACTACAAAAGAATAGTTTTCATATCATTAACTATTTTCATTTCTATCAACACTATACACTAGATGATGTTCCCTTACCCAAACCTCATTAATGATTTATATGGTCTCTACAAGTTCTAGAAGACCTATGGAGGGTGAGAGTATGAACTGAGTAGGGTCCAACCACTAGCTTCCCTAGATAATATCAACACAAAAATGAGTGTATGAAAACTCTAATAAAAATTACTGATAAAAATAAAATCCTTCTCTATATTATGCTCAACCAACCATGTATGACCTATATTACCAATTTCATTCGGTTCCTAAGTAGGACAATGCTCCCATAGTTTTTCATGCTAGTAGAGCCATAGCCTCCCAACCAGTTATGCACCACATGGTGTAACATACCAATATATAACCATTATAACAATCCTAATCCACTCATCAGACCCCAATAGAACATCCACATACTATACCCTAACATAGATAGTCAGCTATATCCCATTTTTAGTTATTTCTCAAGTATCCTGAGTGTTCCTGTGTGTGATAAGAGTCTTCCTTCATCTAATGATATCAATAACAACCAAAATCCTTTAGAAAACATAGAATATCCCTCCCATAAACTAATTGGGAACACTATCACCCTAATCCACTAAATATATATATGATATCACAAATAGACAATGGTTAAAACCACCTCATTGGACCAATGTTGTGTTTAAACAACCTCAGCACCCAAGGTGAGAATAAATCACCAAATAAGATTATCAAAAACACATTCAATGATCTACTATCTCCCCATAGACACACATATTACACACATAAAATTCACAAGGAACTACATAAAGCATCACAACCCATGGATCATTGATCTACCTACATGGAATCATGTACATCTCACCCCTGTAACACCCCGGAAAATTCCATGTAAAATTATTTTTCATTTGAATGGGATTATTCCAGAACTAGAAACTAAGACAACATGTGATTATGAGGCCCGTAGGGTCCGGAATGTATTTTTAATCTTTATTTAAATTAAATTCATTAATCGTGCGAGAGGGTTTTTCTACCTTTTGAATAGATACCTAGATCAAAAATCTTAGGGCACCTTTGAATTCAGAACACCAGGATTCGCCTAAGAATATATTAACCTTGACCGGCACAGTTCAACCAAAAAAAGATAAATTTCAGACTTTTTAATGAAAAAGATAAAATAAACATAAAATCTTTTAAAGATTATTTTTTTGAAATTAATTCTCTGTGACACAGCGACCGGTCAACGCTGTAGTGCAGGGATGAGGCAATGTTGACTCATTAATGAATCTCATTAATGGATTAGCATGGAGACACACAATTATTCTCCCACCTTTGATTAATCGGAGATCCAGGGTTGAAAAACAACCCTGGGGAAAACCTCAAGTGATAAAAATATCTCTCTCTGATGACAACGAGCGACAAACACTAGTGGAGAATAATATTGAATTTGGGAATTAATGAGTGGAGGTGAATTCCAACCGATCACAGATTGATGAACGTCAGCAAACGACAGTGGATCACAGATCGACGACGACTCGGATCACCCTCCTTCGTCTACGACAGATTTGAAATATAGGCAGGGATTTTTTTTTTCTAGGTTTTATGTGATCTCCCTTCCCTGTTCTTATTTTCAACGTTGAATTCGGATCAACCCATGAATAGGTTGACCCACATTTTTTTCATTCTTGTGGGATTGAGTCTTGATATAATGAGTATATACCGGATTTTGAATCTATGTTAGCATTATTGAACCTCCATTGAAACATGTTCATAAGATCTAATGTGGAGGGATCGGTCCAACTGAATAGGCTCTAGATCCCTCTGTAGTGGGTGTTTTTTCATGATCAAATGTTGGAATCAACAATAATATGGCCTTGGGGCTGTTGCAATAATTTTGGCAACCCGAGAGGCCTGACGGCAGAGTCTGATTTGAAAACAGACCACCGGAGCATTCCCAGTTGTTCGCAGAAGTTCAGGCTGGTGCGTTGGTGTTGGCGGCTGGCACGTCGAGGAGGGTCATAGTCGGAGTGGCCCATTGCGTATTAATGGGGGGCTGCTGGAATTGGATGGCGGTTGGCGGAGGCGAAAGACCCAGCGCGCGCCGTAGCAGAGCGGCAGGAGGCCATGGCCAGATGGCCACGGTGTTGTGCGAGAGACACGGCACCATGTGGCGCCACATAGTGGAGGAGGCGGCCCACAACTGCAGGTCGCATTGACTGGAAAGGGAGGCATCTAGGTTGACCGGTTGTGCGTGCCCCTAGTCGGACCGGCCAAACTGGTCTGGGCTATATCGGACCGGTCGATCCTGTCTAGGCCAATCCAATCTAGCCCTTCAGGTCGGGCCAATTAGATCAGGCCACCTAAGCATCCCATTTAGTTCTTTGAGCCAGTTCATTTTAGCAGACCGGACCGGTGGTTTAAGGTAAGGCCACTATGTGTCCCAGGCTGGGAAAAGTGATTGGCCCACCAGTGCAGGCCAAGCCGAATAAACCCGGATCACTTGGTGACTTGGCGGACTTGAACCACGGCTAGCCTAGGACATCTTCAGCGAGGCCCAATGGGCCAAGTAGACAAAACATATTATATAGGACCCCAGGTTGGGTTGGTTGGTTCGGTCCGAACCAGTCGGACCGAGCCCATATGCAACTAGCCACCATTTACAAAAATGAATATATCTCTTAAATCAGGCATCTGATTGACTCGTCGTTAGTGGAATTGGGACCCTTGAGATTAGGTGGTCCTTTTAGCATTCTCCGGTTGGTCCGACCAAGTTGGACTAGGCCATGATGTGAACGGCCCCTGTTTACAGAAAGGGTTGTATCTTTCAGATCGTGCATCCGATCAACACACTATCTATGAAACGAGGACCCTTGTGACTAGGCAGCCATTATGATATTCTCTATGTGAGGTTTGTTGGAGTTTAGCATATGGATGGGTTGGATCTGACTTGAATCCAACCGGGAATTTTTTTCAAAAATATCTATATCTTACAGACCGGGTGTCTGTTTGACGCGTCGTCTGTTGCGTTGGGACCCTTACGACGAAAAGTTTCTTTGGGTTACTATATGTGGGAATTACTAGTGGTTGAGGTTTTAAAAATGGATTTAAGATTATATCCTCTAGAAATCAAGTGTTCTATGTGCGGGAATGTAGTGGTTGGTTGTGACATGAATCCTTAGAGAGACCCTTTATGGACCAGCATGAGAGAGACCCATCGTGTATCAACATGAGAGAGACCCTTCATGGATCATTAGTAGAGTGACCCTTTATGGATTAGCATGAATGAGACCCTATGTGGATCATTATGAGAGGAACCCATCATGGATCAGCATGAGAGTGACCCTTCGTGGATTATCATGAGAGTGTCCCTCTATGGATAAGTATGAGAGAGACCCTTCATGGATCAGCATGAGAGCATCCCTCTATGAATCAGCATGAGAGAGACCCTTTGTGCATCAGCAGTAGAGCGGCCTTTCATGGATCAGCAACAGAGTGACCCTTCATGGATCAGCAGTAGATCCTTTCAATAGAATAAGATGATCTAGCTTTATGAATATTCATCTTTACTTCTGTGCTTAAGTTATACCGGGTGTGAGATGTTCATTTTTCTTGTTATTTACTTTGAGTTATTTATTTTTGGTATTTCCCTTTGTGTATTTTTATGAGATCCAAGTTGGTCTCGGGGTCCCTACTGAGTATTGTTATACTCAACCCTACATGGGCTTCGCCCACACCTTTTTTGTCTTGTGCAAATGACAGACAGCTTTGACTGGGACTTTGGGGAGCCTGGGCTAGGAGGTGCTTTGAGGTGGATCGATAGATGTGGTGTGATGTAGTGAAATCTGACAGTGATCTGTACCTACCCTTTAGGTAGAATCCTTTGCAGACGACCTTTGAAGATTGTACCTCTTTAATTGTACTTTCCTTTCAGTTAGTCTTGTATTCTGGCCAATTTTACGTTCTATAGTACTTGTAATTGTTGTTGGTTCCAGTTTCAGCTTACCTTTTTATGTATAGGTTATGTGTGTGTGTGTACAGGTTAAAATTCAATGCCTTTCCTTTTTGGGATATTCCTTTTCGGTGATAGTCACCAGCCCCTGTCCTATGGAAGGCGGGTTTGGGATAGCCACAACACGAGCCTTGAGGGAAGGGTCGTTACAGCACCCAAAACCACATGACCATGCATTAGAATCTATACTCGCCCCAACTCATCATAAACTAGCAAAAACAACCCCACAACATATTACATGAACAATTGAAACCATATCTAGTTATGTTCCCATTTGATCACATGACCATACCCATGCTTAAAAATAACACACTATAAAAACACATGTCTATCATAGGATAAATTAAATAACCATTGACCTTAAGTTAGTATAACTATACTCATAAAGATTCTTTGGTTAGTTTATCTTTATAAAGAAGTTATCGAAAAATATCAAATAACACAAACATTATGGAACCAACAACTAAATAGAGGGAATAATGGTATAAAATAGTCATTGACACCCAAAGATAGATCTCCTTGATCATAGTGTCCCAACATGATAACCATCATAAATAACAGATATTGAAGAGAATAAATCCCATTGGGAAGGTGGAAGGAATAAGATTTTAGGTTTATTATGACTCCCAATTCCAAATGGCCTCTAATTATAAGTTTTCCACTTTTGAAACACAATTTGAATCAATTAATAAAAAATTTAATAAATGTATTAGGTGGACCATTGTGGTGTGACCAATAGGGTTCATGGTTCAACGCCTTTATCAGTCTTGATGTGGTAAATCTCCACCATAAAAAAATAAAAACCTTATTGAAAACATAATTGTACCCATAAAATTTTTAATCCCATGCACCAGCCACCATGATGCAATGCCTTTGGTTGTGATGTTGTCCAAGGCCATCCCTAAAATTTTAATCTCATTTGAGGGTAAATATATTATTGCTTAAATATGGTTATGAAATAACCATCTATGTTATAAAACAACCATCAACCCACACCAAAAATGATAATTTATCAGAGCCATCAATATATAGCAATACCCAACACTGAAGCATTATTTTAAAACTACTATATAATTTTATCTATGAGCTCAAGATATATTCCTAGAACATGATTCATGGACTACACTAACACCACTGGAAACTAAAAATTCTTCAATTGATATGGTTGACTATATATCTTACCTAGAATTCCTCTCTATAATAATTAGATCTCTAAAAACTCCCACCCATATGAAAACTCATCCTATAGTTATTCCATTCCATAATATTTACAAAAAACTATCTAAAACTAAGTATTACACTAAAAATAAACCAAAAAAACCAATATAGTACCGATAACATATCTCTATAACCATATATCCTAAATAACTTACTCAGGTAGATTGAATCATTTTATGGTAACTCCCCACCATAGTAATCACCTACCTGGTCACCTCACAAACAAACTACTAGGTAAAATGACAATATCATACTCATCCATAGTCCCAGAAGACACACATTCCAACCATCCCACATCATCATCACACATAAAACTAAGTCTAATTAACATTATTCTTCATAACTGATTCCCACACCTGAACTAGAACCTGATCAACCCACTTACACATAACACACACCATGTACAGTTGATCATTGTTGGATGTGCTATCAAAATATTTATGAATTTTTACTATGTGAATCATAGTGTGTAACTTAATACAAAACTATTAATCATGAAGTTAATTCAACAGAACTTAAAAGGTTAAGGTAAAAAAATAAAATATAATAATAATTGAAGCAATATAAGGTGTGTTTTTTATTTATATCTGTAAAAAATAAAACAAATGAGAAAAAACAAAATTTTAAAACACCAATATGAATTATTTTTCTTTATTTAAACTATAACTTCATTATTTGTTTATCTTTTTCACTTAATAATAAATTCATTCAATTATGGTTCCCTAATTTTTTAACTTAAAACCTTACAAAAGAAAACATAACCACAAACCCTAAACTAACTTCAAGAATTTGAATCACAACACCCTTCTTTGATTATGGTCCAAAAGATAACTTATATCCAGTGTAAAATTAGTAAATTAACTCCAAGATCAAAATGATAATTTATTGAGTTTTTATATTATAAAAATACCATAATAATTAATCTTATGTTGATTACATTAGATAATTAAAGTACCGCTCTCATGATTCACTAAATTAGGACCTCGTTGTAAATGTATCAATCATTTGAGAGATAATAAATTTAAAATTTTAATTCATTTACCAAAATTTATTTAATTATAGTTATAACATTGATTCAAAAAAAATTAAGGTTGTAAGAATAAGATTGAAAACAAAAAATAACTTCTCTACCATTGGAGAAATTATCATCATGGAGATGAATTTCATAAGAAACTATTGAAAAGATTATGAACTAATATCATCACCACACATACATTTGAGCCCCAAGAATCAATAGAAATTGATCAAAAGATAATAATAAAGAAGTTTTGTTGAATTTTAAATTAAATTACATGGAAAAATAAAAGTAAAAGATATTAGAGTTTGGAGAGGAGCACCTTCTTAGAATATATCCTTACACAATGTATTCCTTTATAGAAATGGATAGATAGTGAAATGTGACCACCACATTCATCCACACCCTCAAATATCTTCTAAAAATATTAAATATAGTGAAAATGTCATTTCAATATATCTTTAGAGAGGTGGGGTTTGAAATTTAAAAAGGGGTACATGTTTCATTCTGCATTCAAATGTTACTCCATTTTAAGACTCGATTTATAATACACTCACAAGAGAAATATGTGAATCTGTAGTTGAGTAAAATTAAATAAATCTATTCTTTTAGTAACTCTAAAAATTCCATCCAAATACAATTATTAATTAATATTTCATTGCCGAATTAGTGAGGTGGGTCCATTCTTCTAAATTGTTCTAGCACTTCTATAATTACCATTTTTAGCCTCCAAATGTGTTATCTGGATTTAATAATCAAGATGAAAAATATATAAAAAATGAGTCTATAAATGGATTTTAAAATTCCACATCCAAATTAGACACAAAAAAATATTTAATCATTACTCTATCTTTTTTATAACCATAAAACAATACTTTCATGTAATTCCCAAAATCAAGCTCAAAACCCATATTTGCATTAAATATTAAAATAATAATCAATGTGCAGAAACTATATTAATTATTTTCTATAAAATATTAAATAAAAAACATTTCTTATCAACTTCTCCACGCTTAACCTTTTTCACCACCGAGAAAAACCTCATGTTATGTAATCCAAAAGATAATGCATATTGAAATTTCTAAATCAGTCATGACAATATGAGTAATGAAAGAATCACTATAAATATTTTAACCTAAAATAATAATGTATTCATTGTCTTAACAATTTTATCAAAAAAAATCTAGTGGGATCAATGACACTAATCATGTGGAATTAGGTTAAGAGTCAATTATGCCACAAATTCTCCATGTTTGTGTGTTATAATCATTTCAATATTTTATCTCCACCATTTATTCAATAGATTCAGGTAATTTAAAACATTTATACTTACCTGATTGTCTTAAACCATACTTTTCAATATCCCTTTTTAACAAATTCTAAATCCCACTCATCTATTCATTTATATAATTCAAAGCTTGATATCCTCATCTAGATATCCCCTAATGTTGTGAACATCATCACTCACCTTTTTATTATTTTTTATTTTTTATTTATTATATTTTTTAAATTTTTTAATAATTAGTTTTTTATTTATTCTTTTTCAGAGGGAATTCAAATGTCATATATTATGGACACATGCAAATGTCAATTTGGTATAGTAATGGAACTGATCAGAAGAGAAATGAACATAAAGAAATACCTTATTATAAGTTGAAAAAAGTTACATAACTTAGATATATATTTAATTGGTTAAGAGAAACTCACAATTAATGATCGTGTGTGAAGTGTTTGTAGAGATTAAATAAATAAAATTCCCAGAAAAATACGATAATGAATTATGTCAAAATCTCAAAGGTTTCATAAAGACACATTCAATCATATAACTGAACAACTTCCATTTTCCCTAAAATTGGTCACCAATGGTGAAATATTTCTAAGAATTTATAATATTCCCATGATTTTTTAAAATTCAGAAATTTATTCTCAATAGGTTTCATGAAATTAATAAGAAAGTGACAGGATTTTTTCTTTTACTATTTTTCTGTTTTTGGTTTTTGGTTTTTGGTTTTTTTTATTTTTGAAAATAAAAAAAATGTAACATGTAACACAAACATAAAATACAAAATAATTTACCTAAAATTTCATCCCCCATACATAAATTAATCTATTAATATGAATTAAATAATAATAAAATAGTTTTATTTTACAATCAAATAAGAAGGACAGATATAACTTGGTTTGTTTTTTTATTTGGTTTCATTGAGTTAGGCTCCTAATTACCACCATGTACAGCCTAAAAAATAGAAGAACTGAATCACTTAAAACTAAAAAGAGAAGTAAATGTGAAAAATTAATAATGAAATTGGTTTTCCCTAAGAGGTTTTGTGTTTATACTACCTAATGTCTAGCTGTTACAATTGTTCATCATTTATTCTAAGGTGGATTAAGTTTTTTTTTAAATTACCATAAAATGTTATTTCTCTTCATATCCATAATTGGGTAACAAGATTGGAAACCCTCTAGAAAGGAAAAAAAATATCCCACTCCAAGAATAGTAAAATAAAATATGTGTGAATTGGGGGGATTGGAAAAAATAAGGTGTACTCCATGTCCAATTTTATTGTAACATCCCAGGTGAAAAAGGAATATAACATTTTCATATTTATTAATATTTTTGAATTAAATATTAATTTTACATAAAAGTGGGTTCAATGTTTGATAGCATACTCAATACACAACAACGAATTTCTCCAAAATCTTACGTTGTACATAATGTTGAGTTATACCGAAAAATAATATAGTAATATTATTATTTTAAATGGAAGTTAACACCTAGCTGTTGTATTGAAGGGAATGAACAAAACTAACTAAAATATGATTATAAATATTTCTTAAATGTCTTTAAATTTTTCTAATAAATTCTATAATCTTAAAATTACAATGAATCCAATTTTAAGCATGAAATACTCTAATATTCTTTAAAAGGTCATTTTACAACCTTTTGATGAAGAACACCTTTTAAATATAGTTTTTGTAACTTTTATATGTTTAATTTGATAAAATAAAATTCTTCCTTAGAATAGGGATATCAAAATTTACTTTGGATAATTTTTTGGTATTTTTATGATAATGTTCATTTTTTAATGAATAGGGAAAAATATTGCATTATAAGTCAAACCTGTCTTTTCATCTGATTTTTTATATGGTTATATTATCTTTTTAAAAGGTTTTAAAGTGTAATTGGATTATATTTTTACCATTTAATCTAATTTTAGTCATTGGAATTAATTTCACATTGAAATTGGACACAAACACATGTCAATCTTTTTGTAGTTTTTACTTCTTAAAAACACGCTTTCTAATTTTGACAACAGAAATTAATATTAAATTAATTAATGAAACTTCTATGTTTTTAATTTGGTAAAATAAATATCATTTTTAAATTATGATCATCAAAATTATATTTTGGTGAATTTTTTGTATTTTTCTGAAAGCGTTCAATTTTTTTATGAATAGTGAAAAACACTGCATGGTAGTTAAAAAACCGACTTTTTCATTTAAATGAAATTTTACTGCTTATGTGAATTGAATTTAAAAAATATTAAATAAATGGTTGTCATCATTAAACAAAATTTGGTTCAATAGAATGAAAATAATTTTTATTGAATAGTAACTTTTTGATTTTTATTTAGCGCGGTTAAAGGTAAATAAGGTAATTCAAGAAAAAATAATATTATAATAATATAAAATTACCTTAACACGTATCATAACCTTATTTCATGGATTCATGGACTACCAATACAATACTTGGGTAGAAATTTTGGCCTTTGGAAGCCACTTTGGTAATATAATTACATTAATAACTTTTTATTTAAAGTAAAAATAAAAATATCATAAACATGTATTATTTTACTAAAAAAAATTTAATGTGAGGTTATATAATTGATACCTTTTACTATAAATAGTAATTATAAAGCTTATTATATTTCTTACATCATGGTATTTTATTTAGAAAATGTATACCTCAAATAAATTTATTTATTTATGACACAATGATGATGTAATGATTACATCATTAATGAATGTTTTAAATAAATGAGATTATAAATATTAAAATAAATTTATTTGAAACTTTTTATGCCATAGACTACTTTTATGGAATCTTATGACTTTGTATCTTTTAATTAATGAATTTTTTTATAATTGATCAGGTTGTTATGGATTTTTAAAAAGTCATGATATGAATAGTATAAAAATTGACATAAATGAGTTTTTAAATCAATTAATATTTAATTAAATTATAAAATAGTCCTAAAAATATAATATTCTTCAAAATGACATATATGATGTTAGAAAATTCATTAATGATACATTTCTGTTCTTTTTTCATTTTATAGTAATTATATTAACCATATAGTATGAATATACAAGAAGACATAGTAAAAGTCAAATTAGTTAACTAAGGATTAATGTTAAATGATAAGGTTAAATTTGAAACCAAAACTTTTATAAACCTATTTTTTGATATTATTTCAAATAATAGTCATTGTACCTTCGAATTTAATTAGCTATGGACCTTTTGAAACCGAAAATCCTTTTATAATAAAATAATACTATCAAACTTTACTAAAGCGCCCCTCCTCCTTCTTATAAAAGGACATCACCTCTAACCCTTACTCACACCTCTAAAGCCCCATTCTATCATCCCAAATATGACCAAATAAACTCTCAAAATACCTTTATTCCGAATATAAGCCTTCCCCTAGGAATAATTCAAT
The DNA here is from genome assembly GCA_963277665.1 of Viscum album. Classification (NCBI taxonomy): domain Eukaryota; kingdom Viridiplantae; phylum Streptophyta; class Magnoliopsida; order Santalales; family Viscaceae; genus Viscum; species Viscum album. The sequence continues at coordinate 91,776,066 of OY728147.1, forward strand.
TCAAGAGCTCTCTTTGGATCAAATCAAAAGAAGTTACCCGATTTGAGGTAATGTATTCTCTCAAGTTTCTTTCCATTATTTTTCCTTCTCCACTCTCTATGATATTATTATTCTTTGTTTATATAATTAAATAATTATCCTCAATATACTAGTTTGTTTTTATTAGAAGGAATATAACTACACTTACACACACCTCCATCTAATGGATACGAACATACTGTTTTTGTGTATGGCGAACTGTTGCCTCACGAAACAATGATTGTTCAATTTTCCCCTACCACCTCTCATGGTGGCCATTGTTATGAAAATGTAATTATATATGATATTTATGATATTTATTTTATCTATATGATTTTTAAATTCCCTTTTATAACATACCTTTATGCTTTTCATGTTGTATATATACGATAATTTAATTTAAGGAAGTACGGACTACCGCCCCCACAAAGTGAGATGACTCGTTCATACCATACATGAAACATATAAAGGATGGTATTAATTAAATTATGTAACATATATAAAATATGATATTATACTGTAATAATAACATACCTATGTATCATTTGGTTTTCATTCCTTTAAAAATGAAAAAAAATGAAATGAAAGTAGCGTTCATGCGTACGTATGACTTACCGTCTCCATGAACGGTGCATTTCATTTTCATATATCTAAATGATATGGAATATTCTAAAAACATATATACTATATATATATGATATATATGATATCTAACTCATTAATATCATTTTGGAGATAATTTAATTTTTACCACATGGAGAATTTGTAATTATAATAAGTTCATTTTTGACTCAAGTTCCGAACATCGGCAAAATGTCCGATATGAACTCAAATAATTAACTAATTATTATAACAAGGTAATAAGTGATGTAAAAGTAATAATAAATTCGAAAAAGTTTATTAATAAAGTATAAATTAACATAAGTTTATTATTTAGGAAATTAAAGAACAAACAAGTCAAGTCGTACACAAGGTAAGGAACTTCCTCTCAATATCCTTTAATTGAGGCATATTTCGATAATATACACCTTATTTTCCATGGTGTATAATAAAACTCTTTGACTTTTAATTTCCTTTAAAGTGAATCTTTTTTCTATAATGTGTTCTACTAAACGACAAAAGGAGTGTTTTTAACGCATGCGATAATAATGACCTCTCTATCGTCGTTATCGTTATTTGATATTTGGATTCCTCTATAAGCCTTAATGTTTTTAAAAGGAAAAAAATCCCTTATTTACCATTTTGGGAGTTTTCATATTGAAATTTTTTTAAAGATATTGATAATTTCAAGTGATTTCTTGTGATTAAAAAATTAATTATTATAAGTGAAATTTTGATATTTGAAATATTTTATGTACTATGACTATATAATGGATCTTAGACATTTGATGGGTGGTTACGTGATAAACCAAATGACGGGTGGTTCTGTGATAAACCAAGGATGAGTGGTTAATTTTTAACTTCCAATGCATTGGGTATGTAAGTCAGTATTATGGATATTCCATTTAGTGATATGTGTGGAAGTCGACTGTATGGTTATTCCATTTAAGTATGTTTATGTCCCAATTTACCTTCATATGTTATGTGTGCTTTATATGGGTTTTATGGTAACATTTTTGTTACAAATGGTTAAGCAATGAGATTTTATTCTGTGAAGAGTTTTTACTACTTTATAAAGGTGAAAAGTATTACTTATGATAAAGTATTCACAGTTTACTTGTTGTTTTGAAAAACTAATAGTTTTCCTTATTTGTGTATCCCTTACTAAGATTTTTATGCTCATCCCATGTTTTTCAAATGATTTTCACCAGACTTAAAGTGGAATAGGGTTAAGTATGGGATCAAGTAATAGTTATGATGATTAAAACATGGAACTAAACATGTTTCTTTTCTTTTAATTTTTTTTATTTTATGAAAAAAAATAGTTAATGAATAAAAGTGTCTAAATGTAATATTCAAATTGTTATGTATATGTTATGACCTAATTATCTAAATCTATAAACTCGAAGATATCCTCAATTTGAATTATATACTTAATTCAAGATTATGTAATGTTTAAGGATGGGTCCTTATAGTTGGTATCAAAGGTCGATTTAGACAAATTTTGAAGTTGGGATATTGTTAAATTAATATCCATATATTATTTTTACTTTATGGTAATAATGAAATGATATAGCATTTTAAGGTTACCATGTTGCTTCACCTAAGATAATTTTGTGTTCAGAATGGTTTTCCATAGAGGAAACAGGGTAGTAGTGTTGGGAAGGAATACAGAGGAGAATAACCTTCCAAATCAACATCCTGAGATGGTTAGAATTGGAACTAAACAGTTTTTTGTAGTAATAGAGCAATTGAATCAGGCTATAAATGGTGGTGTTATCCATGCATGAGATAAACGAGATCAACCCCAGAAGAATATGTTTATAGTGGATCATTTAATGAGGTAACATCCCCCATCATTCAGAGGATCATCTGACACTATTCAAGCTGAAGGGTGGATCAAAGCACAGGAAAATATTTTTGATGTCATGGGTTATACAGAAAATCAAAAGGTTAGTCTTTCTATTTATCATTTAGAAGGAGAAGTTGATCAGTGGTGGTCGATGGTAAAAAATATATCAAGGACAGTAATGAGATTTATTCTCTTTGTTGGGAAGAATTCAAAGGTATGTTTCTTGAGAAATATTTTCCTAAGGCGGTTCGACTTATAATGGAAAAGAAATTCATATAATTGAAGCAGGAGGTTGACTTAGTAGATGATTATGAAGAAAAGTTCACTCGAATTTCAATGTATGCTCCAAATTTCACCCGAGATCTTGATAGTAAGATAAATCGATTTTACTCAGGACTGAAGCCATGATATTGAAGACCATTAGCCTCTTGTGAATTAATAAACTATGAGAAACTTGTGATATGTGTCGAGAAAGTATAAATGGAGTTTTTTGATGATCTGGTGTTCCAAGAGAGAAATCAAAAGAAGAGCTCCAGTTAGAAAGAAAAGGGAAATAATTCATCAAATAAGCCTGGAGGTAAGAAAATTAAATTTCCATCTTGTGAGAAGTGTGGTAAAAATCATCCTAGATAATGTTTATCAAAGTATACGAAGTGCTTCTAGTGTGGTAAGACTAGTTATATTGCTCGTAACTGTAATAAATATGATCAAGTAACAAATGAAAAGCCAGTGGTAATATGTTTTAGTTTCAATGAGTTTGGGAATTATGCCAATGTGTGTCCAAAGTTGATTACCCAGGTTGGATACGAGATAGATCAAAAGCATAAGGGTGGGAAAAATATTTTTCTACTACTACGGTTGATGTAGGAACATAAAATGAAGTGGTATCAGGTACTTTGTTTTTTCAGATTATGTCAATGTGTTGTTTGATTTAGGGTCAACACATTCTTTCATTTGTGAGAAATTTTCTATTAAATTGGGAATTCCATCTCAAGATATAAATCCTAAACTTGTGGTAAAAACACCTAGGAGAAATGTTTAGGAGAAAATAACTTATAATAATATTTCTATCCTTTTTTTGGGAATAATTTACCTACAAACCTTGTTGTTTTTCCTTTAGTAGTGTTTGATGTTATTTTGGGAATGGATTGGCTTTCTGTTTACCATGCTAAGATTGATTGTAGAGCAAAAGAGGTTTCTTTTCAGAACAACTTTCAGTTTGTGTACAAGAATGAACCCATGTCGATTATAACATATCAAGAAGTTATGAAACTAGTGAAAGATGGAAATGAATGTTACCATGCATATATTGATTAAAACAAAGGAACTGTTCAGATTAATTATGTGATAGTAGTAAATGAGTATCTTTATGTTTTTTCTAATGTGTTTCCTTGTATTATACCTGATCAGGAAGTTTAATTTATTGTTGACTTAGTTCCTAAGGCTAATCCAATTTCAAAGCCCCTTTATAGAATGGATCAAATTGAACTTTTAGATTTAAAGAAACAATTTTAGGAGTTGTTAGATAAAGGCTTCATTAAACATAGCACATCATCGTGGGTTTATCCAATCCTATTATTTAAAAATAAATATAGTTCAATGAGGCTTTGCATTGATTATAGAGCCTTGAATAATATCACTAATAAGAACAAGTATCATTTGCCTCATATTGATGATTTGTTTGATCAGCTCTAGGGAGCTTAGTATTTTTCGAAGATTGACATGAGGTTGGGGTACCATCAGTTGAAAGTAAAGGAAGAAGACATTCTGAATATCGTGTTTTCTACTAGATATAGCCATTATGAATTTTTAGTTATGTATTTTGGGTTAATCAATACACTTTCTATATTCATGGATCTAATGAATAGAATTTTTTGTGAGTTCTTGGATAATTTTGTAGTTGGGTTTATTGATGATATTTTGGTTTATCCTAAAAGTAAATAGGAGCATGAAAGTCATTTAAGGGTTTTCTTGAAAACCTTAAAAGAAAAAAATTGTATGGGAAATTCAGAAAGTATGAGTTTTGGTTACAACAAATTTCATTCCTTAGTCACATTGTTTCAAAAAATGGCATAACTATTGATCCTTCTAAAACAAAAGTTGTTGAATAATGGCCAAGACCAACAAATATAACTGAGATTCATAGTTTTCTTGGTTTAGAAGGCTATTAAAAAAGGTTTTTTGAGAATTTTTCATGGTTATCTAGCCCACTAACTAAGTTAACTCGAAAAGGTGTTAAATTCATCTGGACAGAAGAATGTGATGATTGTTTTCAGAAATTGAAAAGAAGATTGGTGAATGCTCTAGCATTGGCATTACCTTCCAAAAATGGTTATTTTTTTATCTACAATGATGCTTCATTGAAATTAATTGGTTTTTTTATAATGTAGAATGATTGGGTAATTACTTATACTTCACGTTAGTTAAAAACTCATGATTTAAGTTACCCTACACATGATTTGGAATTAGCTTTTGTTGTTTTTGTTTTAAAATTTTGGAGGCATCATTTGTATGGCGTAAAGTGTGAAATATATACTGATCACAAAATTTTGAAGTATATATTCACTCAGAAATAATTGAACATGAGATAGCGGAGATGGTAAGATTTAATCTAGTATTGTGATTACACAATTCATTACCATCTAGGGAAAGAAAACAAAGTGGTTTATGCATGAGTTGAAAAATTAATGCTACATTAACCTTGTTAGGTTTGGAACAAGATCCATTGATTAAATATCTGATGAACATTGGAATAGAAGTTTTTAGTGTAGGAAATTCCTCTATTTTTTTTCAGGTGGTAGTGAAATCATCTCTTGCAGACAGAATAAAGAAAGCACGGAAAGATGACAGTGTGTTTTAGAAAAAGGAAGAAATAGTTCAGAAGGGTAAGTTACTTGAGTTTAACATTGATAATGATTGTGTTTTGAGATTTGGAAATAGTTTATGTGTTCCTTGTGATTCACAATTAAAGAAAGAGTTATTATGTGAAGCTCATAGTTCTTCATTTTTAGTTTATCCCCACAGTACTAAAATGTACAGAGATCTTCAAGAGTATTATTGGTGGGATGTAATGAAAAGAGATATTGCTGACATTACTATGAAGTGTTTAACTTTTCAATAGGTTAAATCAGAGTAGAAGTTACCGAAAGGGATGCTTCAGCCTTTACCAGTGCCCGAGTGGAAATGGTAAAATGTGTCCATGGATTTCGTAGTCGTATTACCAAAGACTTCTCGAGGTAACAATGCAATCTAGGTTATTGTTAATCGATTGACTAAATCTACTCATTTTCTTCCTATTCAAGATACTTTATCTATATATCGAATTTCTTGATTATATATTAAATAGATAGTAAGGTTACATAGATTTACCTTGTCCATTGAATTTGACCATGATCTGAGGTTCACTTATAACTTTTGTAAAGGCCTTCAGAATTCATTGGGTACTGAATTAAATTTTCGTACAACTTTTCATCTAAAATCAGATGGGTAGTCAGAACGAGCAATTCAGACCTTAAAGGATATGTTACATGCTTGTTAAATGGATTACCAGGAAATTTGGGATCAGCATATTTCTTTTGTTCAATTTTCTTATAATAATAGATTTCATTCTAGCATACATATGGCTCCATTTGAGGCATTATATGGGAAGCAGCATCGAGTTTCAGCTTTTGGGATAAAGTAGGTGAAAGGAAACTAATGGGAACAGAATTGGTAGAAGAGATGGCATAGAAAGTTTAGTTGATATAGAAACACATGATTACATCTTAGATCAGGTAGAAAAGTTATATAGATAACTGAAGGAAGTACCTTTAATTTGAGGTAGTTGATCATGTCTTTTTCAAAGTTTCTCTATGGAAAAGTGTGATGTGTTTTGGTAAGAAGTGAAAGTTGAATTCGAGGTTCATTGGACCCTATGAAATCTTATAAAAAGTTAGATCAGTTGCCTATAGAGTGGATTTACCTCTAATTTTATCCCAGGTAGACAATGTTTTTCATGTTTTAATGTTCATAAAGTATATTCCAGATCCATCTCGTGTTTTGAGTCTAGAGGTAGTTCAGTTGGAAGATAATATTTATTATGAGGAACAACCAATCCAAATTCTTAACTGAAGAGAGAAAGTGTTGCGGAATAATGTAATTAATCTGGTAAAGGTTTTTTGGAAACCCCATATGATTGAAGAGGCAACATGGGAACCTGAAAACTCTAAGAGGAATAAATCCCCTAACTTATTTGATAAGTGAATAGAATTGTGCGGACGCAATTCCCAAAACGGGGGAAGGATGAAACATCTCAGGTGAATAAAGAATATGACATTTTCATATTTATTAGTATTTGTGAATTAAATATTAATTTTACTTAAAAGGGTATGCTATGTTCGATAACATACTGAACATGCAACAATGGATTTCTTCAAAATCTTACGTTGCACACATTGTTGAGTTATACTGAAAAATAATATAGTAATATTATTATTTTAAATCGTAGTTAACTCCTAGATATTGTATTAGCGAGAATGAACAGAACTAACTACAATATTATTATATATTTTTCTTAAATGTCTTTACATTTATCCAATAAGTTTTAGAAGCTTAAAATTAGAATGAATCCAAATTTAAGCATGAAATACTCTAATATTTATTAAAAGGTCGTTTTACAGCCTTTTGATGGAGAACTCCTTTTAAATATAGTTTTTTTTTACTTTTATATGTTCAATTTGATAAAATAAATTTCTTCTTTAGAAGCAGGATATCAAAATTTACTTTGGGTAATTTTTGGTATTTTACTGATAAAGTTCATTTTTTAATGAATAGTGAAAAATACTGCATTTTAAGTCAAAACTGTCATTTCATATAATTTATTTATATGGTTAGATTATATTTTTAAATGTTTTTAAAGTTTAATTGGATTATATTTTTACCATCTAATCCAATTTTGGTCATTATAAATAATTCCACTTTGAAATTACACATAAACACATGTCAATCTTTTTGTAGTTTTTACTTCTTAAAAACCTGATTTCCAGTTTTCACAATGGAAATTAATTTTAAATTAATTAATAAAACTTATATGTTTTTAATTTGGTAAAATAGAAATCATTTTTGAATTCATAATATCAAAATTATCTTTGGGTGAATTTTCGGTATATTACTAAAAACGTTTAATTTTTTATAAATAGTGAAAAACACTACATGGTAGTTAAAAACCCGACTTTTTCATTTAAATAAAATTTTACCTCTTCTGTGAATTGAATTTAAAAAATCTAACATACATGGATTTCATCATTAATTAAAATTTGGTTCAATAGGATGAAAATAATTTTGGTGAATAGTAACTTTTGATTTTTATTTACCGCGATGGTAAATAAGGTAATTTAAGTTAAAAACAATATTATAATAATATAAAATTACCTTATAACTTTTTCTAACATTATTGTATGGATTAATATATGACCAATACAATCCTTGGGCAGAACTTTTGTCTTTTGGAAGCCACTTGGGTAAGATAATTACATTAATAACTTTTTATTTAAAGTAAAAATAAAAATATCATAAACATGTATTGTTTTGCTAAAAAAAATTTAATGTGAGGTTATATAATAGATATATTTGTATATAAATAGTCATTATAAATATAAAAAAAATCCTACATCATGATATTATATTTATAATTTTGTGGCATCAAATAAATAAATTTATTTATGACATAATGATGATGTAATGATTACCTCATTAATTAATGTTTTAAATAAATGAGATTATAAATATTAAAATAAATTTATTTTGAAACTTTTTATGCCATACACGAATTTTATGGATGATTATGACTAGTTATATTTTAATTAATTATGTTTTTTCAAATTTATCAAGTTTTTATGTATTTTTAAAAAGTCATGATATAAATAGTATAAAAATTGACATAAATGACTTTTTAAATAAATTAATATTTTATTAAATGATAAAATAGTCCTAAAAATATAATATTATCCAAAATGACATATATTATATTAAAAGTTTCATTAATGATCTATTTTGGGTCTCTTTGAGTTTTATAGTAAGTATATTAACCATAAAGTATGAATATACAAGAAGACATGGTAAAAGTCAAATTAGTTAACTAAGGGTTAAAGCTAAATGATAAGGTTAAATTTGAAATCATAACATTTCTAAAACTAATTGGTTGAGAGGATTTTGAATAATAGTCATCTTATCTTAGAAATTAATGAGTTATGGACCATTTGATACCGAAAATATTTTTATAATAAAATAATACTTTCAAACCTTCCTAAAGAGCCCCTCCTCCCTCTTATAAAAGAACATCACCTCTAACCCTTAATCACACATCTCAAGCCAAATTGGATCATCTAACCACTTCCAAAATAAGCACCCAACTTACCTCTCTTACTCCTAGAATCATTACCCAAGGAAGATGGAAATTCAATTGATCCCTTTGGCTCAAATCAAAAAAAAGTTACCCTATTTGAGGTAACCTCTTCTCTCAAGTTTCTTTCCATTATTTTTCATTCACCACTCCCTATTATTTTCTTATTATTTATTTATATAACAACACCAGTATCCCAAATATAATATTTTTTTGTTATGGTAATTATTCTAACTACACTTATACACACCTCCATCAAATTGATACGAACATATTGTTTCTGTGTATGGCGAACTGTTGCCTCACAAAATGATGATTGTTCGATTTTCCCCTACCACCTCTCATGGTGGAAATTATGATGGAAGTATAATTATATATGATATTTATGATATTTATTTTATCTCTATGCTTCTATAATTCTCTTTTGAAACATACCTTTAGGCTTTTCATGTTGTATATATACGATAATTTCATTTGAGGAAGTGCAGACTACTACCCCCTCAAAGTTATATGACTCGTTCATACCATACGTGGAATGTATAAAGGATTTTGTTAATGAAATTATGTAACATATATAAAATATGATATTATACTAGAACAATAACATACCAATTTATCATTTGGTATTCATTCCTTTAAAAAATGTAAGTAGCGTTCATGCGTATGTACGGATTACCCTCTCCATGAACGGTGAATTTCATTTTCATATATCCAAATGATATGGACTATTATAAATACATATATACTAGATATATATGATATATATGATACATAAATCATGAATATAATTCTGGATATAGTGGAAGTTTGACTACATAGACAATTTTTATTTATAACAAGTTCGTTTTTTACTCAAGTTCTAAACATCGACAAAATGTCCGATATGAACTCAAATAATTAACAAATTTTTATTGTAATGTAATAAGTGATATAAAAGGAATAATGAACTTGAAAGGTTTTCTGAAGAAAGTATAAATTAACTTATTTTTTTTGTTCAAGAAATTAAATAATGAACGAGTCAATTCAGACATGAGGTATGGGACTTTGTCTCAATCTCCTTTCAATGAGGCATATTTTGATAATATACACCTCCTTCTTTTACATGGTGTATAATAAACCCTTTTTAACTTTTACTTTCCATAAATTGAATCTTTTTTCTATGAAGTATTTTACTAAATGATAAAAGGGATGTTTTTAACACATGTGGTGACAATGACCTTGTTGTCGCCATAATCATTATTTGATATTTGGATTCCTCTATAAGACTTAATGTTTTTAAAAGGAAAAGAGATCCCTTATTTCCCATTTTGGGTGTTTTCATATTGAAAATGGTTTTTGAAATTTATTTAGTATTTCAAATGATTTCTTGTGAATACAAAATAAATTGTTATTAGTGAAATTTTGATATTTTCAATATTTTATGTATTATGATTATATAATGTTACTTTGACATTTGACGGGTAGTTACATGATAAAACAAATAATGGGTGGTTCCATGATAAACCAAAGATGGTGGTTATGTTATAACCTCCAATGCATTAGGTATGGATGTTTTCCATATGGATATTCCATTTAGTGATATGTGTGGAAGTCGACTGTATGGTTATATCATTTAAGTATGTTTATGTATTAAGTTACCTTTATATGTTATGTGTGCTTTTTATGGGTTTTATGGTAATGTTTTGGTTACAAAAGGGTAAGTAATGGAATTTTATTCTATTAAGAGTATTTACTAATTCATAAAGGTGAAAAGTGTTACCTATGATAAAGTATTCATGGTTTACTTATTGTTTTGAAAAACTAATAGTTTTACTTCTTTGTGTAAACCTTACTGAGATTTTTATACTCATCCCAAGTTTTTGAAATGTTTTTTCCAAGACATAAAGTGGAATAGGGTCAAGGATGGGATCAAGGAAAATTCATGATGATTAAAACATGTAACTAAACAAGTATCTTTTCTTTTAAGAGTTTTTATTTTATGAAAAAATGGATACCGAGTAGAAGTGTCTACATGTAATATTCAAATTGTTATGTATATGTTATGACCTAATTTTCTAAATATATAAATTTGAAAATATCTTCAATGTTAATTATTTACATAATTCAAGATTTTGTAATTTTTAAGGTTGGGCCTTATATTTATTATTTTTGACTCTATTAGATATTTATATTGATATAGAGGGGATTATTACGTCACCATGGGATTCTTAATATGCTATTATTATTCCACTACCACCGCTTGTGTGGTTTCATGTTAGTGTAAAAAGTTTTGATTTAGTAAAAAAAATAGGGAAAATAATTTACATATTTCATTCGTAATGATTAAGGTAGGAAGGATTCGAATAATCATGATCCCTTCCATTATTATTTTCATTCAGGTAAACTTTGACAACCACTATAATTTATTCACCATCAACGTCAAATACCATATTCTCTAAGATGTTAGTTACTCCATATTCATCATCAATAATTTCCATTGGAATATTATGAGATGATTCTGCAAAAGAAAAATGGTGGTAGTTAATTGGATTTTCCAATAATGTCAAATACAAAATAATTTATTCCAAATTCAAGTCCACTACATTTAGTTTATTTACATCATGTGCATATTATTATTTAAGGAACATTAGGAGGATTTATAAACCTTCTCTGAGAGAAGGATTTTTCAATGTAGCTTCCACCTCTGTAACTTCTTCATCGAAGATCATTGGATATTTTTTTATCATTGCCCTCATATTGATGGAATTTAAGAAAATATTGTGAAAATAAAATGATTTCATTTTCATATTAATTAAAATTTTAGTACTCAAGAACTTCTTTGAGGTCTCTAATGAAATCATTAAACACACATTCCTACATGTAGAATTATAAAACCCACTTACTTGTTTTGATAAAATTTCAAAACTTTTACTAAAGGAAGGTTCTTCAATAATGAAATAAATATTATAATATAATTTTAATGAAATTAATAGTGTGGTAACATCCTAAAATGGGATTAAGTAAAAAATACCACCCAACAATGATTCCAATTTCATGATAATCATTGCTTGTGATCCCAAAAAAATAGCAATTTTCTTACCAAGTGTAACATATGAGATAAAATAGGCCATATCTATTTATTATTAAGTGAATCAAACATCCCATAAAAGTTTAAAAGGAAAAACATAAATAGAGATAATAAATTGGAATAATGGGTTGTGGGGTTTGGTTGAGTGATGTATGAACAAAATAAAAAAATGGAGATAAACTTAATTTAAAACACCAATATGAATTATTGTGGTTGATACCTTAATTTTTCGTTAATAATTATCCCCTGATATTAAATTAATTCATTTATGGTTCACTAAACCATTAACCTCATACCCTACATAAGAAAGCATGACCATAAACCCTAAGCTAACTTCAAGACTTCCAATCATGACACCCTAATTCTATTATGGTCAAAAATATAACATATGTTTTGTAGAAAGTTAAGATAGAATCTCCATGATATAAATGAGTATATCTTGAGTTTTTATATTAAATATGAACCCTATTAATATATCATAAGTTGATAATATTTGAAAATTAAATCCCCCTCTCATGATTCACAAATTCCTAGCCTCATAGTCAATGTATCAATTATTTTAGTGATCATAACTTTTAAAAAAACATTTCATTAACCATAATTTCATTAATTATAGTGATTATATGGATTGAAAACAAATAATGAATGAGTTAATAAAAATATCAATCATAAAAGGAACTAATCACCCATTGGTGTTGTTATCATCGTAGAGTCGATTTTCATAAGCAGTTGTTGAAATGATTGCATCCCAATACCATCCAGACTCATATATTACATCCCCAATATCCAATATAAAAATATGAAAATATAATAATAAATAATTATATCAAATATTAATGTATATTAAAATAATAAAATGAAATAAATTTAGAGTACATGTTGGAGAGTTGCGCAATCTTGCAAGATAACCTTGCATAAAGGATTCCATATTCAAAATGTATAGATACGAAAATAGAACCACCCCTTTTAGTCACACCTTCCCAAAGTAATGAAGAATCCTCCCAATGATTTAATATATAATTTAAATATATATTTTTAGGGTTATAATTTGAATCTTCAAAAAAGGTACACGCATCATTCTTCTTCCAAAAGATAAAGAATGTTGAGATGTAATTACCAGTCCACTCCCTTGAAAACCATGAAAAAATCTAGTTGAATTAAGTTTTTATAATTTATTCCTTTAAAAAATCTCAAAATTTAATCCAAATACATGTAGTAATGAATATCTTATGTCTGAATTAGTGAGGCCAGGTCCATTATTTCGAATTCATTCGAGCTCATCATTAATTTCTATTTTCGATCCTTTAAATGTGTGATCCTCCTTTAATGGTATAAAAAAATTGAAAATTTATTATATATTATGAAAATAATATTTCGGGAAAAAAAATTAAAAATAAATTGTTATGAACCCATTACAATGTTGGTTTTATAACTATAAAAATAAATATTTCTTGAAATTTCCAAATTAAAACTAAAAACGCATATTTGTATTAAATAATCAAATAAGGCTCAATGTAGGGAAATTATATACATTAATATATAATATATTTTAAAAAATATCTTATCACATACCAATACCCATCTTATAAAATTATAACTAGCATGTCCACAACATACCTCTAATAGTCAATAAATCTTCAGACTACTCACAATACGTCAGCACAATCATGTGTTGTTGACTCAAATCCCAATCACCCAGAGTCCATCCTACATATAAATTTAAATTCAATATTATTCACTACCCCCACTAATAGGATGTATGTCCAAAACCATGACATGTACATAGAGGTGAATCACATCTACCATATCTCAGAAAAAATCTTAGTCCAGCCTCAGATGCTTGAGTCTGACTTCATCCAAGACAACCATCTAACTTTAATTTCATCTAATAAAAACTATAGATGTATTTTCTAGACATGTGACCTTTAACTGACCATAATTTTTTCAACAGATAAATACATGATTTATGACATGTGTTTTACTTTTCTTATATTTTCATGATCTTTTAATTTTATAGTTTTAGATAATTAGGAATACCATTACAATTCTTAGGGAATATTTTCACACAAATTCCACTTTTCAAAAAAAATGGATTCATAAATTTACAATCATGTTTCATTAATGAAAAACTTTCTTTGTTCATGGAAAATATCCTTTATTCTAATATACATTTCACAATATCATATACCCATCTTTAGGACCTGTGATAAAAATTATAAATGTGGGATAATAGAAAAAATATCAATAATGGAGACATGGGAATGAAATCCCTTAATCTGATAAAAAACATAGAAACCGATAAATTTTTTTACCTTTTATAAAATATCCAACAAGAGTATAAAATTGATGATATCTAGATAGAAAATGCATTTTTTCTCAAATAAAACCTTTAAAAGTCATATCAAGAAAATAGAAACCCTTGTGAATATCCAAAATAATTATATTCATAAACCATGTCAAATCATACCTAAAATAATTAGATAATATTAAAATACATAGGGTAAATATACCTTCTTAACTCCCTTCTTATTTCATTTTAAGATAGTTAACATTACCCAATTCATTAGGTAGAGGTATTTGGATAATCCATCATCTAAGCTATAACAGGATCAGCTGTTATATAAGATATATTGGGCTCACTATTTATCATATATAATTATTAAGTTTCATATCATGAATACAATTTTTTTAATTTTTTACCATTTCATCATAAATCCCTTAAAAATATTTTTAAACTCACAATCATAGCACTTTCCATTTTCAAAGAAAAATATGGAAAATATCCCTTCCTTTTGAAAAAAAAAATCATTAAAATGGAAGAATTACCAAAATATTTGTGGAAAATATTTTGTTTGAAAAAAATTATGAAATACTATATATTAAAATTCAATGAAATAAAAATTCTTTATTAGGGAAAAAATTATTCTATAAAAGTGAAAACAATGATTCCATTCACATGTTAATTAATATTACCTCATTCACGACAATAAGATTCATTTTTAAACCTTAAAAAGATATTTAAAGGTAATTAAAAATAACATATTTTATTATTTACTTTTTAAATAATATAATTATTGAAAAAATTTAATGAAGATGAATATGGTGAAAAAATAGAATAAAACTTTTAAAACTTTTACAATAAGGTTTTCAAGAGAAACCTATAACCTTAAATACCATCTACCATCATAAATTCTATGAATCATGAATAAGAAAATTAAATTTCTTATTGAAGTTTTTAATAACCTATTCCATTTCTATTCCATTTTTATTTTTTATTTTAGTAAATTTATGATCATGTATTATTTAGTTAAATGGATATGTTTACGTTGAAAATTTTGAGGATGTTCAGTTTATAATCCCAAAACTAAATTAGTAGGATAATCATGGTCAAAGGGGGTGATTGTTACATTATATCTATAATATTAATCATGAAATATTTATCATATTTTTAGTGTAAAAAAATTATAATCATTAATGAAATTAATACAAAAAAATGAATCACATTGCTTCATAGAGGTACTAGTCGATGCGTACACATGAATGATGTCATAATTTTTCAATGGATTTACAGGCCAGAAAATATATTATATATTACCTTTACAAAATTATAATTATCTTAGGAATATCTTATATATTAATTAAATCCATAAAAATAACTATCCTTGAGGGTGGTGATGAAAAATGAAATGCATAACTTAATGGAGGTTGTAATCCATGCAAATGTTTATGTGATGTTTTCATTTCCTATATAATATAAAAAGAGATGACATTTTTTTAACATGATAATAATTTAATTTACATATATATAAGATATTTATGTTGTAATTTTGTTATGGTTAATGATTATTTTGAGGAGTTATAATAATAAATAAACTTGAAATATTTCATTTAGGACTCATACCTTCTCCTCAGATAACCAATATTCATTATAAATTAAGGCTTCTAGTTTTAGTATTTTGGTCATACCAGGACCTTTATGATGTGTGAAGAGATGTTGGGAATAGATTTTGGTTTGAATTTTATAAAATATTGTGTCTAAAATGTGTGACGAATGTAGGAAATGATTTTTTCTTATACAAGTGATGGGAGGGTCGCCCAATATATAATTAAAGAATTAATTTAATATAAATTAATTTTCAAATTCATGTGGAACCAAATTGAATTATTTTTAATATAAGGTTATAATGAGTCTAAATCATCTCATTAAATAAAATATGGACATGTTTTGATGAATTTTTCACCCTTTTCTCTAATTTTTATCCATTGTTAACTCTTTTGACAATTACCATGATATTATATTTATTAACTCTATAAGAGGCAATAAAGTTACTATAGAAGGACAAGAGACCCATAATATTAAAATGGATTATATTTTTGACCATTTTTTATTCAATTGGAAAAATATATTTTTATGAATTTTAAAAAAAATACATAATATGCCATTAATGTAATTTTCGGAACTATACTCACGGATTGACTTGATTGACATCAAGATAGTAAATTAATATGAATATAAACATTTCACATACCACTAATATGTTATAGTTAACTGTATAATTATTTTAATAGAATAATTCATCCAAATTTCATTACTTTTAATGTTTTAAAAACAATTTACTTTATTTTTTATTTCTTGAACAAGCATTGGGTCGATGTGGCATAAGCACTTAAGGTAATAATTACATCACAAAAAATTTTAAATAAACTTCCATGATAAAAAAAATTCACATTAAAAATGAAAATTTCTATCCAAACATAATATCTTTTTATCCCTTTTATAAAATATGTTCTATATTACAATAATGGGAGTGAAATTACATTTTTACTCATTGTATAAAATCGTATTATGGGAATTAGTAATGGAATGTGATAATAATTTGACATATTTATTTACCATGGAGGCTTTTATTAAGGAAAAGTTATCCAATAAAAAATGAATTTTTTCGGATATTTTGATGACTTATCTTAAAATTTTAACTATGTTTTACATGATTTTCATTTAACGAGGTGCTAAATATTTACCATGATCGCTATTCATAATGACCAAAAATAAAAGGGTCATATCTCCTGATTCAAAATATATAATAAAATTTTTAATATTCTTTTTTATAAGTGTAAGGAATCAATTTTAAGATAAATTCATAAAACAAAATGAAAAATAGTTTTTATAAAAAAATTCTTTTAATCCCAAAAATGAACTTATCAAAAATTCATATATAATAATTATTCCTATATAAGTAATTAAATTACTTCTAATTAAATTATACTTATGTTAATTTATGATAAAATTGAAAAAAAATAATTTTAATTTTAAATTATTTTATTTCATGAAAACAAATTCTAATTTTAGACTGATCGATGTCTTTTACTATTCACATAAAAAATAATATTTTTAGAAACCCCCTTAAAATTAATTCTATGCTAATTTTTCCTTTATAATTTCAAAAATAATATCTATTTTATCAAAAAAAATCTAAAATTAGAAGTAATTAATTATTATATTAACTCACAAAAATAAATAAAAACATTTTTAATGACAATGCATTCTTGAAACATAAAATATCTTTACAAAAAACTAGGTAATTAAACATTAATCAGCAAATTTTCATTACACAAAACCCTTATGTATATTTAGTATTAAATATTTATTCCTCTTCATACAAAAAAAATTAAAGGCTATCTTATAATGATCAATTTTTTATATTAATATTTTTATGTTATATTGTAATTACCTTGAAGTGTGGTGTTATATATTAAGAAAGATATCAATCCTATAATTATTTAATGCTAAATTTACTTGGTGTTACATTATACCCTATTAATGAAATTGATTCCTTATAATTTTACCCCATTCCATATAAAAGGGTTTAAAAGTTTTCTTAATATGAATTCAAGGGAATGGAAAATAAAATGTATGATCGTAAATGGGAAAAATATTTCTAATAATTAAAAATTCAATTACTAAAAACCCATATTATAAAAATTGATAATAAAAAATCCTTTTGGAAATAAGAAAAGGTATATATAAAGGTATCCTAGAAAGAAAAATAATAAAGTTCTAGTTTAATAAAATGTTTGCAAGAATTCAAAATTTGGACATAGAGGACAAAAATAACACCCCATGAATAATAGAGAGTGATAGAGAACATGGCTATGAGAATTTTAATTCCCACAAAACCATAAATCATAATGGGATAAAGAATACAAATAAATCATAAGGAATTAAGGTAATAGGACAAATTTTTTATTTCAAGATCCTTTTTTCTAGTGGTGAGGGATTCCTTTATTATCAAGATAGAGAAAAATGTGAAAATACACTTATTTTATTTTTTTCCATTCCAAAAGAACAATTTTATCCATTGGTTTTCATTTGATAAGTTTTCTAACTTCTATATCATCTCTTACTCTAAGAAATGAATATTCAAGATGAATTGTTTCATGCATGAATAATTAAAATTAACTTTTAACATATTCGAAGGTCCGCCATGGGATAAAAAACTATTCTAATATTTTAACAATAATAAATACTAAAATGGTTAACACCATAAAAGAACATATACAATAAGTATAAACCGTTATAGGAATAAATATTAATATCTATAATATTCTAATATTTTCCCTTAATAACATAAATCATTATAAGACTATACTAAAATTATATATTTATCCAAAACATAAATCACCCTCAATTTATTAAATAAACTCTCATATTTGCCGAAAATATTTCCATTTAACTTAATAATAAAATTTTCTCAATATAGTGAACTTTATCAAAAATAACATTAATTAGTTTGTCACAAAATCATATTTTATATGATAAATAATATGTTATGAAAATGTAATAAAAAAATTATCCTAATTTACTAAAATTATCTCAACATCTGAGATCATCTTAGTAATAAATTTTATTAATACCTTTCAACTTGTATCCATAAAATATAAAATAATTATTCCTCAAATAAATTTTTCACTACAACACAAGTTAATCACTAGGGTTACATATACCTCAAAATTTTTTAAAAACTCAATAAATGTATGATAAACTAACCTCATAATATTAATCCTAAAAAATTTAATAATGACCTTAAACATATGATCAACCTTATATTTTTTTACCATTAAATAAAATACAACTACATAATATCTCTTGATACCCTATATGAGGACACATTAAATCATTCAATGTTTTTTATAATCCATTATCTATGATTTTATATCTTATTTATATATACTTTCTCTAAAAAAATAATATTGTCTTAAGATTAATTTTTCCCAATCAATTCATGTTTCCTAATTTAAATTTAAATAACTTATGACTTTTAAATAAATATAATTATTTATTCTGATCCCAATATCGAATAAATATTCCCTATGATTTTACAAGTCAGGTCCATATATTATTAGAATACATAAAAACATTTATATATTCCTATAATACTGTTATCCATGTACAATCATTACATACTTATTGAAACGGATGATTAAATAGATCAAAATTTATAATCAATCAAATATTTTGTATATATATCTTTGAGACATCATTTCAAACATCTTTGCTATAAATACACTATTATATTCTTTGAAATAATTTTTTCAAATAATTTTTAGTGTATATAAAAATTAAAAAATTCATATAACAATATAAATTTATAATATTCATGAGGATTACCCAGTATTGTAGATATGTAGTGGATTGAAAATACTATTTAGAGTCTTATATTGTAAGAATCATGATAAAGACTCTTATGGTAGTTTCGAGAACATGCGTGATAAGATAGTTTTATTTTTAAAACATGTTCAAATTTATTTCAATTTCCTCTATGATATTGAATTATAGTAGAATATTAGGATACATTATAGAGTTCTTTAAATGTAAATTGAATATGAGAAAATGCATCTAAATCATATTAGAAATATTTTTCAAATATTATTGAAATTGAATCCACTAGAATAAAAAAGAGGTTTTTTTGGATTTATGGCCATCCATATTCATAAATATTACCCTAGTTAATGTTATTTTTTAATCAGTAACCAACAATTTCATTAAGGAAATTATAGTAAAAAGCTCAATAAATATTATTCTTAATTTCAAACTCTGTGATACCCATCCTCTAGTATATGGTACTTTTGATTAACTATAGGTTTAATATAGGTTTTATTTATTCTAGACATATTATAATTATTAACTTAATCTCAAAATACCTATAAGGACTTGATATTAAACATTACATAATCTTTCATTTTAGTTAATAATTAACTTTCTTCCACTTTGAGGATCTTTTTAGTTTTATAGTTTTATAGAATTAGGTCATAGCTCATATATAACAAAAAATTATAATAATAATTGTCCAAAATAATTATCATCCATTTTCTCATAACATAAAACTTTTAAATAAAGAATGATTTGTTTTCATGGATAATTTTCATGACATTAAACTTGAACTCTTCCTTTAAGTTACCCATCCTTAAACCATGTGGAAAAAAATTTTAAAAATTTATATGAATACAAAAAATATTGGTAAGGGATGTAAAAATAAGTAAAATATTGGCCTAATAAAAAAACATGAAAACCCATGTAATTTTTAAATTTATCATGAAATTTCATTGAGCATATGAAATGAAAAAAAAATCATCGAAAACATACAATTTTTTTAATGAAAACCATAAAAAACCCATAAAAAGTAAATAGAACCCCTTTTAGGAAATATAGAGAATCATATTCATAAAAACATGTAAAACCCATTTTCATTTGAATAGACATATAGACAAATTCCTATATAATTGTTAGAAAACTAATTGGAGATTTATAATGGGGATTTACCTTTATATAAGCTATATCAGTCTAACCCATGAGAAATAATGGGGTTAAACCCATTGTATAATCTACATAAATTTAAACCAAATTTTCAGGATATATAAAAGTGTTCATCCCTTAATATAAGCTATATAGGGCTCACATGTGAGCTATAATGGGATCAACCATTCATATATGTTATATCAGTCCCACACATGAGCTATAATGGGGATCAACATGTTGTATAAGCTATATCCAACTCAACCATTTTTCATAGAATTATCATGTACAGCATAATGAATAAAACATTTTATACTCTCACATTTTTATCATAAAACCCTTTAAAAAACATTTGAACCCATATGAAAAAATAGGATATCAATATACCCTTTTCTTTTAAAACCCCATTTTATATAACAAAATACCTAGAAAAAGAGAAATAGGGTTTTCATTAAAGAAAATATTAACGCTTACAAAAGAATGAATAAATCAAGTAACGGTCATGGTGGTGGGTAAATTCATTGTCGTCGTATACATTAAAAATATAATATGCGTCTTATGGTTTCTCAAAATGTTCTATATAAAACATGTGAAAATAATCCTTTTGAAAACCTTATAAATAAAGTAAATAAGAGATAAAAATGTACATTATTAATATTTTATTTCCATATAAAAAATTTCATTGAATTATTTTAAAAATGTATACATGGAAGAGAATTTATTGGAAGGAAAACCTTTAAAATTTATTTTTAAAAAGGAATGTATGTTACCACATTAACGACATTTAAATCATAATCCTCAAAAAAGAATAAATTTCAAAAAAATAAGTATCATTTAAATAAATGAATTATTTATGTAAAAAATAAAAGGGGATTTATATAAACCTCATATAAGGATATAGGTGAATAAAATTAAAATATTTCTCAATGAAAAGAAATTGAGACAACGTCCCCTACATTAATACCGACTTGTCACATGCATTCTTTATCTTTTTATTATTCATATAAACTCCTTAGATAAGCACAAATTTCCTTATGATGATGGATTTATGATCAATACAAGTATTCTAGGATGTGGGTATGGTGGTAATTAAGGTATTTGGGAAGGTATTGTCCAATCCAAAAGGGTTTTAAGGAGCGAATAAGAGAAGAGAGGAGGTGGCCTTTTATAATAGAGGAGTGGAATTTGTGTCAATACATAAAACTATTCAATAATGGGAAGACACACTCACCCCAAGTGACTCCAAAATTGGAAAATAATGGATTGGAGGGATTTTAGGGTCGATAAATACCTAAACCAGACAAAAAATACATCTTTTATACATTTTTTTCATAAGTTCTTTGTTTCCATACCTTTAAAATTTTAGTTTTCACTATGGTAACTAGGCATTTTATCTAGTAAATTTATCATTTAAGTATAAAAATAATATTATACATATTATATAATCTATACCAAATACTTATAAATATGAAACCAAATTTTTCAAATAAAAAATTTATCTATGTGGAAAATTAATTTTAACACATGTGTAAGAAAAGTGTAAAACCCTATTTCACCCTTTACCTTGGTAATGAAGTTTTTTACTATGTAGTGGTCAATAAAAAAATTATATAGGGAAAATTGGTCCATGAGTGGACTATAGACTATATTTTTAATATTTATACCAATAAATTTAAAGAGAATATCATTTTTAGTAATTTTAACTCATTTAATAAAGTATTATTTATTATAGATTAATATTAATGTCAATTTTGTTACAATTCATTTAATTTTACATTAAAAACATTAAGAAAATGGTTAAATTAAAATATATTATTTTAAAACCTTTATATCATGTGATATTTATCTAAAAAGAGCAAGTAATAAAATAATTCATTCAATTTATGCTACATTAATACTTTTTATTGTAATTAATTTTATTTTTTTATTAATTAAATAATTCATGTATTAGTGTTTTCAATTATTTACTGTAATTATATTACTTCTAAAAATTAATAATATATTAATCTCATGAAATTAATGTATTTATGCTCAAAATTAAAATCAATATTAGTTCACATCTTTCTTGTGTCCCTATATGAACATGTAATTTAAATTTACAAGTAAGAGGGTGACATTTTATCTTTTTCTTTACCTAAAATATTATACTGGTCACTATCATGGGAAAGTGTCTCACAACCACATAAAATTTAGCATAAGGTAATAGTGGTAGAAATATGTCCATAAAATATAGTTTAGAGAATTTTTTAGTTCATTTAACACTTATATTTTTAGTTTAACCCCTGGTAAACCCATTTTCACCTTAACCATGGTAAAAGATTTTACAGTTTTCACTATTCATTACAACCGAAAATGAAGTTGACCTAACTAAATAATATAAATTATTATTATTATTATTATCATTATTATTATTATTATCATTATTATTATTCCAAATATCTAATATATTTTATGAAATTAAATTCACATAAATATAAAATAGTAATTTAAAATTAATCCCAAAAATGCGATGAATAATGGGTTTTCAATAAGTGTATTTTTTAAGAAGAAATGATTTTATATTAACTCGATGACTTATAATAATAATTGTACGAATATAAATTAATATATATTGATATATAATAAATGAATTTAATTAAAATATTCCCCATTAGATATTATTTTAAATAATTAAAATAGAGAAACATTATGCACTTTAAAAGAGTTTTTATAAAAACCCATTTTTTAAACTAAAAAATAAACATGTACTAAAATCCAATATGAAGTTGATTAAAAAGAAATTAATTTTTTAAAATATTTATAAAAATTAATTATTTTACTTCATATAATATTCAAAAAATAATGGTAATTTTATATCACTTAATTTATTCAAAAGAAAAAACCTTTTTACAAAAATTGGTATGTTCAATATTCACTAAAAATCAATATTTTCTAAAAAATATAAAATTTTGAGACTAGGATAATTTTAATATTTTTATTTCCAAAATTAAGTTCATTTTTTCAAATAAATATTTTAATTTTTATAAAAATTCATTATAATATTTTACTACACAAATCAATAAAAAATTGAAGAAAACATATTTTTAAAGACTAAATTATATTAATAAGTCATTGTCAATAAGGTATATTGGGTATAAATTTTATATATATATATATATATATATTCATATAGTAGTTAATGTTTTTCATACCCTAAAACTTAACATCTAGGTTATAACGGTTATATATTTTCCTTTTTTTTAAGCTTGATATTGTGTGTTGAACATGCTATCAAACACAGTTTTCTTTTCTAAAATACATAAGTGTTACATCCCCCCCCCAAATAAATTGAAACCTCATAATTTTAACTTTATATATATAATAATGTTTTGTAAATTTGAAAAAACCTTTTTTGGAAACCCACACCGTAAAAAGGATCAACAATTATTCCCCTTGATAAGATAGAAAAGAAAGTGTGAAGGTCATATAGAATAAATAATATCTATCTTTCCATATAGGATAACATATCTAGGAATTGAATATTTTGACATAGAAGAAAATCATAATGTTTATTAATCCCCAAATCATATTTCAATCCCATTGTTATATATAAGATAAAAAATGTCGTTTAGAAATAAAATTTATGAATATCTTTGAAACTATTTAATTAAAAAATGATTTCATAAAAACCAGTACATAACATATAGCAGTCGAAGGCCTTACATCCTTATCTCTCATCTGTTGTCAGTTCAGGCCCAGTGGAATTTTTGGTTGCACTGGGTTGTCTCCCCGTATTCGAGCTATCCATTTTCATAAAATTTTATCTATATAATATTCCCAGAACTATGATAAACATCCTTAAAAATAATTTTTGTCATATAATATCATATAAAACCTAAAATATATCAATAACTTAAAACCCATTTACAGAAAATATAAAGTCATCATTAACAATAAACTAAATCTTTAAATTTACATAAACTCAAAAAATTTATCCCATTATTTCATTATTAAATGTAAGATATCGTCACTTAAAAGCTGAAAAGGAGTGTCCAACACCTTAAACTTATTATTAACATTTGAATAATACTGAGATACCAGGATATATCACCATTTCACCAGATGTCCCAACATCAACAATAGTTGTAGAAAATTATTTTTCCACACTTTTCTACTTTTAATCATGATGATTTCCACCCTAATTAAGAAACTTCAGACAGACATTAACATAATTTTCCAAATCATTCCTTGTTAAACACCACACTATTGATTAGATATCATTAATCTCATTCTTTTATTATTCAAGACTCTCTTATATGTTGTCACAAACCCAATGACTAATCTTACCAGACTATTAAAATTTTATAATTATTGAAAATAATTCATCAAAATTATTTCATCACACTTGGAACATGTTTTGGGATTACCTCTAGAATTCTTAGTTGGTTTCTTCTCTATTTCATGTCACTTTGAACATTTCTTAATCTTTATATTCCATGGAACATAAGTGATGGAAATTACAACTCAATATTATATGAATACAGAAAAAATTTCTCATAACATTTAAATTCTCATATAGAAACATATTTTTATAAAATAAATTCAATCCTGAGTAAAATTGATTAATTTTAAAATTTATGTCCTAAATAAAATCTAGAACTTACATGGACAATCTTGTGAATTTTTCATTATACATGGCCACTGAATATTCATAATTTTTCTTCAATTATATAAATTTTTTCTCTATCTTAAGATAAAAAATACTAGGGAAATATTTTTTTAAAGTAGCGATACATTAATGGGTCTAATTCCATAGAATCAAAATCATCTCTCTCTTTAGTATTCTTAACAATAGACCATCATCAATTAGATTCACCATCAATATGATAAAGGAATATGGTTACCTTTCAATGTGATGAACACTCCATGACTTAAAATATCTTCTCCAAGGCATTGATCCATCCTTTGAATACCACTGGGTCATATGATCCACTAAATTTTGGAGGATGTTACCTCATGAAGTAACCCACTATAGACATGTTTCTTTGTGTTAGATCAAGTTACACTCTATAATGGATACCACCACCATTAATTTATTATTTCAAATAATCCATCACTACAATAGACTATTCTATTATAATTCCAACCATATCAAGATACTGGTTTTCAAGGATATTTTCCTCTTGGTGACTTCCTACTATGTATTTCCTATTTCCTTAGTGGAATACCATTCTGAACAGAAATAGTTTATATTATGAAACATTGTAATATTAAAATAAAATTTCATTTAAAATTAAACATAATGTAGAATTTTTCTTATTAATTCTATTAACATTATCCTAATCTCTAAAGTTATCCTAATCGACCACATATATCATCTATAAGGACTCATTATTGAATATTACATAATCTATAATTTTAGTTATGAATTCA
Organism: Viscum album; assembly: GCA_963277665.1. Taxonomy (NCBI): domain Eukaryota; kingdom Viridiplantae; phylum Streptophyta; class Magnoliopsida; order Santalales; family Viscaceae; genus Viscum; species Viscum album. The sequence continues at coordinate 91,802,188 of OY728147.1, forward strand.
CTTTCTATCACTTTGAATACATTTTTTGGTTTATCATTTTAGAGTATTAGGTCATAAATCATACATAACATAACCATATAATACAAATTTGAAACTTCTAATTATCATAAATTTTTTATAATATAAAACTTTAAAACAAACAGTAATTTATTTTCATAGAAAATATGTACAGCATTCAACATGACTTCTTCAATTTTTATAACCATCCTTAATCCTTGTGAAAAACATTTCAAAACTATGGGAGTATGCCAAAAACACTAAGGGATGTAAGAAGAGTAAAACTATTATTCTAGTGAAAAATGATAAAACCCATGTAATGTTTACCCTTATCACCATAATTCTTTTAGTGTATGAAATATAATTTTTCACATGAAAATCACTTTATTTTTTCTCAAATAATATCTTTAAAACCCATAGAAATAAAATAGAAACCCATTTAGGTAACATATTTCATTGTATTTATAAAACCTTTTCAAAACCATTTTAATTGGATTAACCATACTACTGATATCCAATTTAATCAATACCTAGTTAATTTGAGAGATATAATCAGACTCACCCATTTTATAAGATATATTAGGATCACCCTTGAGTTATAATGTGTCACAACACATCGTATAAGCTATATTAGGCTAAACCATTTTTTCATGATCTATAATAGGGCTCAAACCCACATATAAGCTATATTGGGATCACCCATGATCTATAATTGGGCTCAATCCTTCATATAAGATATCACAGGCTCACCGGAGAGGTATAATGTGGCTCAGAAAGTAGTATAAGCTATATCAGGCTCACCCTTTTTTCATATAATGATCAGGTACCATATAATGAATAAAAAAATTATACTTGAACCATTTTAACATAAAACAATTTAAAAAAATCCTTTCTAACCCACATGAAAAAAAATTGTATATCAGAATACAATTTTCTTTTAAAAATAAATTTTTAATACTAAAATACCTATAAAAGGGTAATAATGTTTTTTTATTGAATAAAATGTGAAATATTTCTTAGATGGAAAAAAATAATAGTCCCTATCCGGGGAAAAATCATTGTTCCTATATATGATAAAAATAGTACATTCCTTTATTCATTTTTAAAAACATTGCATATAAAACTTGTACAAATATTCCTTTTAAAAAAATTTGAAATAATATAAAAAGATCATAAAATGTACTTCATAAATATTTTATGTCAATATAAAAACATTCATAAGATAATTTTAAAAACATGTTCCTAAAATAGAAATGTTTGGAATTAAAACTCTTAATGTTTATTTTTTAAAAAGAATGTCCCTTACCACTTTAATAATATGTGAATCATAAGACCCGTGATTGAATAACATTAATCAAAACATTTAAAAACTTCATAATAAATGAAATCATGATATAACATGTAAAATGGGCTATATTTCAACATCATTTACATATATAGGTGTATAAAATAAAAGTATTCCTCAATGAAAGAAAATTGAAATTAATTATATTACCTTGAGTCTGAATTTTCACCTATTATATTTATTTTCCTCTTATTTTGAAAAAATAGAAGGTAAGCACCAAAACCATCCTTAGTATAGTATTATGATTAATACAAGGATTATAGAATGTGTGTAGGGATGTGAGGAATTTATTTGGATAGTTATTGGCTTAACCAAAAGGGTTAGAAGGTATGAAGATGAGAGAAAATGAGTAAGCCTTTTATAATGGATGAGTGGAATCTATTTAAATATGAAAACTTTTCAAAAATGGGAAGCAACTCTCCCCATGAGATCCTCCAATATTGAAAAATAATTTAGTGGAGAGAATTTATGATTGATCCATGGCTATATAATAAAAAAACATTTTTTCCATAACTTATATATTTTCATACTTTTACCATTTTAGTTTTCACTATGATAACTACAATCTTTATCTATGTATTTTATCCATTAAGACTAGAAATAAAATGATCCTTACAAGAAACTTTTTACCCATTGGTTTTATATGTGAAATATAACTTATAAAATTAAAATCATGTGTGTGTGGAATATTAATTTTATCACAAGAGCATGAAATATGAAAACCATAATTTTAACCTTTACCATGGTGATGAAGTCTTTTACAATGTAGGGTTCAATTTATTGTTATAAAATTACTATTAGACCATTAATGGAATATTGAAAATATTTTTATTACATATACAAATAAATTGGTAGATGGTAGTATTTTTAGGAACTTTAAATCATTTAGATAAATATTTTCTATTATAGAACAACATTAATGTCAATTTTGAAACTATTCATTTAATTTGAAATGAAAAACATCAATAAAAATTATGAATTCAAATATGTTATTCTCACACTTGTATATAATTTCATATTTATATCCATAATTTATGGATTAAAATAATTAATTAAATTTATATTAATTTTAACAATTTTAGTAACATTTATTTTATTTTTATATTAATTAAATACTTATTAAGTTAGTGTTTCATAAGAATTTTAAATAATAATATAATTGTTAAAAATTAAAAAAAAATTCCCTTATGAAATTAACTTCATTAATCTCAAAATTACCATAAATAATCATTCGCATCATTTGTTGTTTTCCTATGTGAATGTATAGTTGATATTTAAAATAAAAAGGTGAAATTTTGTCTTTTCATTCCTTAAATTATTTTATTGGTCTCTTTAATGTAAATGTATCACCTATTCCTATAAAGATAGATTCAAAGGTAATAAGGGTACAAAATTTTCAATAAAATATATGTTAGAAAATTTTTTAGGTCACTCAAACCATTATCATTCTTGTTTAACCTCCCACGCCCCCTGCTTAATTTATTTGCACCTTAACCATAGTAAGTGATTTTTACTATTTTCACTATTCAAAATGAAGAAAAATAACTTATTATAAAATATAAATTAATATAATTTTCAATATGGAAACTATTTAACCAATTTTATTTCACAGAAGTGGAAAATGTTAATTTAAAATTAATCCCATAAAAAGATAGAAAATTATGTTTTCATGAGGTGTATTTTTCAAGAAAAAATATGATTTTATAGTAACACTATGCACGATAATAATCATTGTATGAATCCAAATTAATATTTATTAATAAATTTTCTATGAATTTAACTTAATACATTCCTCATTGGTGATTATTTTAATTAATTAAAATGGTGAATCATTATGCACTTTAAAACAGTTTTCATAACAACCATATTTTCTAACAAAAACAATAATATTATACTTTAATCCAATATGAAATTGATTTAAAAGAAATTAAGTGAATTAAATTTAACCAAATAATACTTTTTTATATTTAAATCATACTGAAAAAAAAACAAAGTATATTTTAATGTATTTAATTTGTACAAACGAAAATATATTGTTACAAAGAAATGTTTTCCCACTATTCACTAAAAAATCAATATTTTATGAAAAATACCATATTTTTATTATAATTTAATTTTTATATTATTATTTAAAAATTGAATTAAATTTTATAAAATATATTTTATAAATTTTATAAAAATTAATTATAATATTATCTCAGTAAAATAAGTAAAAAATGTTATTGAAGATAACAAATTTTAAAAGAATTAAATTACATTGCTAAAGAATTTATAAATAATTTATACTGAGTAGGATATATACATATATATCAGAATTTTTTTGAAAATATTAATACCATCCAATTTAATGACTGTGTTATAACAGTTATATATTTCACATGTCTTTTAAGCTCGGTTTTGTGTTTTGAACATAGTATCAAATAATGTTTTATTTTCTAAAATATAATGGTGTTATAATAACCATAATTCATCTTATAATACTAAGATTAATGTTTCAAAATAATTCTAACATACAATCCCAAACCATAAAATTAACCCTTAATGTTTTACAAACCTTTTAGTAACATCTTATACACTAAATTTATCTGAACCCATACTCCAATATCAATTATAACGACTTATACCTTAATCAACCCATAATTACATTATTTATGATAAGGGTTTAAAATTTTTTACATTTCCATGATCTCTTAAATTTAGATTTTAAGAGATTTAGGAAAACCATTATAATACTTTGGGAAGAATGTCACATAATGTCATTTTTTTCAAAAAAAAATCAATATTCTTAATTTCATACTTTTATTTAATTCATGACATATATTCCTTGTTGAAATTAAATTTCCATTATTTAGAGGTATATTTTATAATCTTTCCAACTCATATTCAGTCCTTATGGAAAAATTTCGAATATTTTGGATGATAAAACCAATATTAGTAAATGTTATAAAGGAAATAAATCTATTAGTCCTATGAAAATTATAGAAAACCAAATAAATAACTTTTAAAATTCTTATTGGATCATATAAAATAAATCATATCCCCAAGGAAAAAACAAAATTTTTTCTAAAATAAAGTCTTTTCACCCCACAAAACGAAATTTGAAACATGTAAAAAAATCATAGAGAATTATATTAATAACATTTTTTTACTCATGTCAGAAATCACTGGACACTAGTTAAATCCACAAGTGATACCTCCATAGAAAATTTCATACTTTTCACCTTTAAATACTATTAACTTTTCCTTATACATTGGAGATATATATATCTATCTCACTCATTATATAAGTTATATCAGGCTCAAAAATTGTATAAGTTGTATTTGGCTCATCCATAGTCATGTATAATAGTCAAGGACCATATCATGAAATTGTTATTTCTCATTTTCATTATAAATCCAATCAAAATATCTCTCAAAAACAAAATAAATGAACCTTCAACTTTATCATAAAACATAGTGACAAATATCAGTTTCCTTTAAAAAATAATTAAAATTAAAAATTAAAAAAATGTTGATGAAATAATTTTATTTAAAAAAAACCATGAAATATTGCAAACAAAGATTCAAATCAATGAAAACTCATGACTATGGTAAAATCTTCTTCTGCCTTAAATTTCAAAAAAATGATTATATTCACACATTCAGTAAAACTACCTCATTTAGATAATGATAAGAATATTACATATACAACCCTATAAATAAAGTAAAAGGTAGTTTAAAATAACTTTTTCAGTATTTTTAAAGTAAATAATAACAGTCTTAAATTATTTTACTTAACAAGTATATGGAGGAAAAATAAAATAAAAACATTAAATCTTTTATAATAATGTTTAAAAGACAAACAAATTACATTAAATATCATCTAGTGTCATACTTTATTTAACTCTTAAATAATAAATTATATTTTTATATTTATTTTTATAAAAAACATTCTCTTTTTAATTCCAGTTTTAATATTCCTTTTATTTCTTTTATGACCATGTTTTATTTATAATAATAATTAGTTAATTTTACATTGGATGTTTTTGAGGATGTTTGGTTCATAATTCCAAAAAAGCTTTGGTAGGATGATTGCAGTTAAATGTGTCACAATTCCATCCTATTTAAAATATTAATAATAAAATAATTATAAATTTTATACATTTAATAAAAATTTATAACTCTTAATTCAATGTGTGCATGAATAATAAATTTTTTTCTTCGTGGAGGTGCATTCTACACGTACGAACAAATGAAATTATTTTTTTTAAATGGATTTAATGGTAAGAAAATATATGATATATTTAATTTAAAAAGTTATAATTATGTTATTAATGTCATATATTGTAATTAAATCCATCCTAATAACCATCATTATGATGTGGTGATGAAAAAAAAAAGCACAATACTTCCAAGAGGTGTTAATCCACATGTATGCATGAGCGATGTTTCCATTCTCCATTGGTTGTAAAAGGGTATGAAAAAAGGTTGTACCATAATCATAAAACAATTATGTATATAGAAGATACTTCTTATGTTAATTTAACATTTTTAAATAATATTTGAAGTAAGTAAAAGAATAAATGTACTAAAAAAGAACATTTAGGACTTATACATTCTCCTGAAAAACCTCTTTTAATTACACCTAAAGACTAATAGTTTTTTGTATTTTGGTTAGATCATGAAAAATATGAAAATATTATAGATTTTTTTGAGATATTTAGGTAGGTATTATCCATTATATATTTCTCAAAAAAATAAAAATAAATATTAGAGGAGGTTTCTTTTATAATTGAGGTGAGGGGTACCGTTGGAATTACTTAAAGTATTAAATTAAAATAAATTAATTTTCATATTCAACTAAAAATAAATAGAGTTATTTATAATAATGGATGATTATGAGTCTAAATTATCTCATACTATTAAATTTGTACAAGTTTATGTGATGTTTTTACCCTTATCACTTTGTTTTACCCTATGGTTAGCCTTATTGACAATTACTGCAATATCGAAGTTGTTTACTCTATAGGTGTCATGAAAGTTACTATTAAAGTAAAAGATACCCATATCTGGAGAATGGTTTATATTAAAGAATTTTTTTAATGAAAATGCTTAATGATAATATTTTTATTAATTTTAACTCATTAAATGATATATTATTTAGTATATAAAACCATTAAAGTCATTTTCAAGACCATTCACGTAGTTTAGGTTTTTGACATCAATATTTTAATTGAATTCAAATATAAACTTATAAAAACATAGAATATGTTATATATTCATAAAAAAATATTTTTGAAAAATTATTGATCCAAATTGTATTACAGTTAATGTTTTCTAAGACTATTTACTTGATTTTTTTTGTTACTTGAACATGAACTATGTTGATTTTTCATAAGATCTAATGGTTATTACTCGATTGTTAAAAATTATAAAAACTCCATGATGAAAAAATTATTTCTTCTTTCAATGAACCTATTATAACATAATGTTACATCTTTATATCACTATGAAATAATATAAGATATATTAATACAAAGAGATTGACAATTTTTTTCATTCATTACTTAAAATCATATTAAGACCATTATTGAATAAATGTGGAAATAAATAGCCATATTTTCAACACATGGACTGTTATGGTTGAAAAAAAATAAGAAAAATAAATACAAGTGGAAGGAATATTTTTATCACTTATATTATATTTTTAATCTTGTTTCACCCTTACTAAGGTGAAAAATATTTATGATGGTTACTATTCAAAATGACCAAAATTAAGAGGAATATATTTAAAAAATTTAAACCCCCAAAATTCAAAATATGGAATAGAATTTTCAAGATTAAATTTTTAAAATTGGAAGAAATAAATTTTAATTTAAATGTCTAAAATTCATTGAAAAACCAGTTTTTAGAAAAATGTGTTTTTATTCACAAAAAGTTAACTTATATCAAATTTTATTTAATTATGATTTCAATGAAATTAATTAAATTAATTATAATTAAATAATACTTTTTAAATATTAATATAAAATTAAAATCATAATTTTTATTTTACATTACTTTATTAAATTAAAATAAATGAATTTTCTACAAATATTGGTTTATTCACTATTCACTTAAAAGTAAATCTCTCAAAAAAATACCAAAAAACATTCTAAGATATTTTGGACCTGATGATTTCAAAAAATGTATAATTTTTTGAAATAAAGTTTTTTTAAGTGGATTAAATTAATTATAATATTCTCCCATAGAATATAAGAAAAATTATTTTTTAGAAAAATATATTTTTGAAGCATAAGATGAATAATAAAAATTGAGTACTTATAACTTAATCAATACATTTGAGTTATATAAAAAATTTATAATTATTTTTTATATTGGTATTATTCCTATCCATATCACTTATTTAATGGATATGTTATAATGATCACACTAAATATTAATATTTTGAAAGAATATCACAATTCAATTATAGTTCAGGGTTACGTGTTAAGAAATCTATTCGACATAGAATTATATTAAATTAATTTTTTGGGCGTTAAATTGATAACACTATTTAAGTGGTTGATCAATATGGTCTTGAATAGCCCCTCTTTATTTACATTGAAATAGCATACTAATGACTCTCTAATAGTAAAAACATTGATCCGCTACATTCAATTCTATACCGAGTCTCCTTAGGTCCCTAATTTTAGCTACCCAAAACTACACTACCTATCTTTATAGACACCACTACCTTTCTAGGTGTAATACAATCAAGTCGGTCTCATTTTAGTCTAATTTATTAGTTTATCACCTTTAAAAATGATGTCTTCCTAATGATGTTTACCTATACCCTAATGGAATTTCAAATTCCATCCTCAATTATTTATATCATAGTAATCCCATAACCTTGTGATATCAATGCAAATTGAAATGGGTTTATGAACCACATGGAATAATTCATGTTCCATGTCTCTCCCTATACTAGGAGGATGAAATCATAGGTTCATTCCACCCATTGCATCTCAGGAAATAAATTCTCTAATAACCTCACCTTAAAATCCTTCTAAGTTATCCTATCCTTCTTACCCTCCTATAATTTTACATCCCACAATAGTTTCATTAGTCCCCTAATCATACATATATCTTGATTTACCTTCAATGTAGGTGAAATATCAATCTCATTAAACACCAGTTTTACTCACCCAATGAATTTATCAGCTACCTAGTGTCTACCCTCTCCCTAAAACAAAGGATAATTTAGAGACTGGAAATCTTATTTTAGGTATTCCATGGATGGACACACTATATAAGATCTATAATATATTCTCTAGATAACTCATAAAAGTATCTTATTGAGTTTATCATCAAACCACTACTTGGGGTCCTCTATCCTCTCTTTTTATCATGTCTTCTTTGGATGATATAACTATAGAACATACTCATCTCAGCCTTTAGGGGCCTAATACAGTGCACACATTGGTGGAACCATATCTCAGCCCTCCTGATACTCCAACTGAGGCAGATTGTATGGTATATCATTAAGAAACAAACTCCATAATAATACTCATATAATGGTCCATATATTGAAAATATAGAATGTTGACATAGGTAGTTCATCACACTCACCATTAAATATACCTACCTATAACCAAATATCATTTCATCCCTCATAGTTCTATATACCATTTTCTATGTTTAGGTACCGCTAAAATCACAAACATATATGATCCAAATACTTTATGACACCATAAATAAAATCCATGGTCTTGATGAGTAAAATGAAACCATAAAACTATAATTTAAACATTATATTGGATGTTTATGACACATTAATCACCCAAACCCCATCCCATTTAGGAATAAAAATCCAAATTTTTACCATAAGAATGAACACACAATTCATGTTATCCATACATGCCTATAATGATTCATGAGTGCCACCTTTTACCCCTCAATCAAAGAGTTTAAAATAGAAGTGTATAACATTATATAAAAAATTTAGCCAAATTAAATAACTCAATTATTTCCATGAAAACCAAATCTAAAATCATAGTGTCCCATGTATATTGGACTTCATTCGATACTTATACTAATTAGGAAAGCAACATGATATTTTATCCAAGTTCTAACACATCACTAAACCCCCATCTACTCATAATTCCCAAAATTCATATCCATATATCAAAATCCATGTTCCACAGTCAACCATTTCCAATTTTGAATTACCTTCTCAATAGACCAATGGTTCCCATATATAACGAGCATATTTTATCATTTGTAATTCTTCATCACCACCTAAATCTTATGTCCTCCTATGTTGTATCTCTCCTTAGAATCGATTATCAACACTATCAACAAAATATTTTCAATCAATAAAAAAATTTATCAAAAACCAATTGTCAATAGCACCTCATGGTAATTATCATGTGTTCTCACAACCCTAACAACCTCATACCCCATAGTGAGTGGAAATCACTAGAATCTAATGACCACAAATCACTTGAAGATCTACCATCCCCCTATAGTCATAAATATTACATCAATTACATTACCAAGGAACCACATGATGAATCGCAATGCATAGTACACAACATTATATACATGGAATCAGACTCAACCAATCCCAAAACAAAATTACCAAGCATAAGAATTCTAACTCAACTCAAATAATCATCTTCCAAGTGATATGACCCCTTAAAATCCCAAACACATAATACAAACAGCATGTGGTTCTATTCCCATTCTTTCACATGACTATACCCCTACCCAAAAATCACATAGTATATAAAAACCCCGATAAAATAGGAAAAATATAAGAAACAACTTCCTTGATTTAATAATACTCCCCACCATGTATATTCGGTTTATTTGGGTCCAACTGGATGAAGTCTCACAATTAGACAAATCATTCGAATTTTGTAAAAACATCTACAGTGGTAGAGAAAGTAAAAAAAATAGAAACTCATTAATATTTTGACTTATTTTTCTTGTCAAAACATATTTACTAGCCTATATAATTGATAAATAATATAAAAAATAAACTTAGTAAGGAGAAGATAATGAGATAAGATTGTTAAGTAGAATCTTTTATTCAAATGTCCTCAAATGAGGGGATTTTTTAACACTACTTAAAGGAGTTATTTAAAACATAAAAAATCTACTCATATGGACCAGTGTGTCTTGAAACCTAAGGTTCACCTTGGAATGGTTCTACAAGACCAACCTCACAATGTATTTAATTAGTCATGGCCTGAAACAACTCATCCACAAGTAAAAAAATTCAAATCCTGACTTAGCATCACAATTTGAATTATTAATCCCATACAACACACACCATGATGTAATTCCCTTGTCTGAATTATATTTTTAGATTATACCAAAAAATTAAATATCAAATGATCATAAATCTGTTCTTTTGAAATATTATTCATGGTGTAACCCTTTTCATTGTGTCTCAAACATAGACCCATAAAATATCAGATACAACAGTCACCACACCATAATCCATAATACTATGGTATGATATTTTGTCTAATATATAATTCCATTCTTGATTCTAGGAAAAATTTTAAATACATTATTATCGGTATATTATTATACTCTAACACATAAAATTATTCTAAACACACATATTTTACATGTGAAAAAACAAAAAATTCTTCTCAAGAATAAATGATTTGTTCTATATTTTAGAGTAGCTTCACATGTATATTATTTTGATTTTTTGGTTACTATCTTATATCATAATTTAGTGAGTATTATTTAGTATATATGTATAACATATAACCCATTGTAGTCCAGGTTAATATTTCAATATTTATTTATGGTAGCTTTTCTATTCTTCATCTACTTTTTCATGATAGAGTTTTGAGAGAATCTAATAAATGAATCATATATTATCACCCATTTCTATATGTATCCAGTTTTTTTTATTTTCAAGAGGTATTTGATAAAAAAATATTTTATTGAATATTTTATTGATAATAAATGATATAATTTCCTCACATTGTGTTAAATATGTTTAATTAGAAAGTATTTGGGATTAGATCATTCATTTGAATATTTGATGAAAATTCCAGTTTTACCCTTTATAGTTCACTATAGTATTCCGAAGATACATATTAGTATATTTATTATTTGAATTTTAAATTTTGTAAAAGTGTTCCTAAATTAATTATATACAACCTTTATTCATGACACTAGATCTAAAGAGTGCATTTGGCTGTTGACAATGGGCCATAAAGTCAAGCGTGGGCTGGACACGTCAGAATAGAGAAGCTTCTGTATTTCGGCCATAACTCCTTCATATGGGCTTGGATTAAGCCCAAATTTTTAGAGGCGATATAAGACCCATATCCTCACATTAAATTCTTCTGTAAGTATGTCCAATTCACGCGTTTTGGTAGTCAAATGGGCATGGAAAGTTGGCATAAAATATTTGGCTGAGATTTTCCATTCACACTTGAAACCACTTTGAACCTAGCCTCCCCACCACTATATAAATTGGTGTTTTTATAATTTGGTGGGTTTGGGACGTGAATTAGGATATTGGAGGAAGAGGATAATTTGTTTCACCCAAATTATACAACCATTGTAATAGGGGTAGCTCTTGAAGCAAGGATCCCCTCATCGAAGCCTTCTTCTTCTCCATCATGTTGTAATGATTTTATTTGTGTAATAAACTTCTTTGTTCTTCTTTTATTTCTTATCTTTTATTCTGTTTTGTTTAAATTTATTCTTCTCTTAATCTTCCTCTTTGGGATGGAATTCTTGAGTAGAAGCGTTATTGGGTTATACCCATTATAAACCTTTGCAGATGCAAAACGCTTCTACGATGATTACGCCACCCATGGAAGAGTAGTCTTTTAGTAATCTATCTATATTCTACCATCTTTATTTAATTATTCTGAATCAATGAGATAATGTAATTCACATAATATGATCCATGAATTGTGTTTTTAAATTACAAGAAACTAAGCAAGAAATTGAACAATTAACACAAAAACATGTGAGGTCGGGATTTTGTGTAAATTCTGAGAGCGTAATATTAATCGGTAATACAAGACCACACGGGATAAATTTGTAGAGTTCAAATATAATCCCTAAACACAATTCATCCTCATTTACAGAATGGATATGTTCCCTAATTAACCACTGACCATAAGCTATCCTTAGAACAACAATCAAAGCAGGGTGCTGCGATTGTGTGTTCCGAAGCTAGCCTAGGGTTTAAGTAATTTCATCTTTGTGGTTAAGTTAACTCTCGTAGGGTTCGAGGGATAAAAAATTAGGGGATCATAATTAAGTGGATATTGATTTAAATGATAATGATTAATAAATTATTGAAGAGGTTGAGTTAGATCAATTATGCCTTTATAATAGATTTCTAAAAAAACATCTTTTTGTTGTGTCATTTTAATCGAAATTCATTTCAAAACTAAAAACAAAAAAATTTATACAATCTTCTTCCAGCAAACTTCTTATAGATTCATAAACTATAAAAAACCCCAATCCTTTAAAGTAGTGTTTCTATTTTATTCTCTTTTATTTTATTTTTAGAATACCTTTAATAAGTTGTTAAATTCACTTCCTCCTTTGAGAGACGACCTTGGTCAGCCACTCTGTTGCACCTAAGTACCCCAAAATCACTAATCATTTGAGGGCGCCCACGATAGAGCTCTTTCAAATTGGCGCCATTTCCGGGGAGGCAAGTAATTATTTCAACCAATTAGAGGTATTTATTTTATTTTACATTTTAATTATCTTCCTCTCTTCTTTCTTCCGTCTTTACCCAATCTGATTTTTTTTCCTTCTTCTTTTATTTCCTTCTACTTCTTTTTAGACCATCAACTCAAACTTCTCATTTTTATTTTAATATGGTCCACTTTCTTTATTTTTATTTTTATTTGATCTATGACACGAACTAATCCCGAAGATCTCTTAGATCTTGACCCTGAGATTGAACGTAGCCTTAGGGAACGAATCAGACATTCTCAATCTACGTGTAGTTTCAATATTCAACCAGTTGGTGAATTACTCTATTCTGGAAACATTGGAATTGGAAGTTATTCAAATTAAAACATAAAAGAATAACCAATGGCTGAAAACAATGGAAATGAACTTAATAGAACCATTCGAGAATTGGCTGCACCTGATATTAACTATCAACCGAATTGTATTGCATACCCAAATCTCGAATCGGACTTTGAACTGAAATCTGGGTTAATTCACTTACTTCCAAAGTTTCATGGACTCTCTGGTGAGGATCCCAATAAACATTTGAAAGAATTTAATGTGGTTTTCTCAAACCTTAAACCAAGAAATGTTTCTGAAGATCAAATCAAATTAAGAGCATTCCCATTCTCACTTGATGGAGCTGAAAAAGACTGGATGTATTATTTACAACCCGAAGATGTAACTTGTTGGAACGATTTGAAACGTCTTTTCTTGCAGAGATTTTTTCCAGCATCAAGGACCACTTCCATTCGAAAGGAGATATCGGGGATCAAGAAAGTACAAGGGGAGTCAATGTATGCGTACTGGGAGCGATTCAAGAAGTTGTGTGCAAGCTGTCCGCATCACCAATTCAGTGAGCAACTCCTCATTCAGTACTTCTATGAAGGACTCACACCCATGGAGAGGAGCATGGTGGATGCTGCATCTGGAGGAGCATTGGTGGACAAAACACCATCAGCCACATGTGCATTGATCGACAAGATGGCCTAAAACTCCCAACAATTTGGTGATCGAGGTACACCACATATCAGGGGAGTACATCAGGTAAGTCCTTCTTCTCTTGAGAGTCATTTTATTGATACCAAGTTAGAAGAATTGACAACTATGGTGAGGCAAATTGATTTGGCACAAAAGACATCTCTACCCCCTCCTTCAAGGCCTTGTGGCATTTGCACTGAGACAAGCCACCCAACTGACCGTTGCCCACAACTACAAGAGACAGAGGATTGTGTAGCAGTATTCCCAGGGAGACCATTTTAGCAGCAACAACAACCATATCCCCAAAAGAAGTTTGATTCATTTTCTCCAATATACAACCAAGGGTGGAAAGATCAACCGGACATGAGGTATGGCTCTGGACAACAACAAAGGCCCCCTTTTAAACCAAACTTCCAGTAGCCTCCACCTTACCAACAGGGTTTCCAACAACCCCAAAGAAGATTTGAAGCTCAAACATCAACAAGTCAGCAACAAGGGAATCCTCCACCAAAGGTAGATTCTAATACTGATGATCTTTTGAAAAAAATTGTTCTTAATCAACAGAATGAGCTAAAGAGTCAAGGCTCGGATCTGAGGGAGTTAAAGACTCAAATGAGCTAGATTGCCACTACCCTCCATGAACTTGTAAGTAATAATTATGGAAATCTACCTTCCCAACCCACTCCAAATCCAAAGGGGAATGTTAGTACCATCACATTGAGAAGTGGGAAGCAAATGAACAATACATCTGTACCTACCATTCTACCGGGATTCACCTCAACTCCGGAGCAGTCGCATTCCAAACCAACTGATGAGCAATCCAAGGAGAAAGATAAAGGTAAGAAAAATATTGATGATGTTCCTCCTAAACCCCTTTCTTTTCTAAACAGGGTTGTTCAAACCAAGAAGATGGCTGAAGAATCAATTAAAAAGAAGGTTTTGGACACATTCAAGCATGTGGAGATCAACATTCCTCTACTTGAAGCCATTAAGCAAATCCCAAGGTATGCCAAATTCTTAAAAGAACTATGCACCAATCGAAGAGGGATTAAGGGAAATAAGAGGATCAACCTTGGAAGGAATGTTTCGGCACTCATTACACCAACTCTAGCAATGCCAACAAAGTGCAAGGATCCCGGGACATTCAACATCCCATGTACCATAGGGGAGTTGCACTTCTTTGATGCTCTTTGTGATTTAGGAGCTTCAATAAATGTGATGCCTCACTCTGTATTCTCTTCCTTGCAGGTTGGTGAGTTGAAGCCAACAAGAGTAGTGGTGCAATTGGCGAATAGAGTTGCGGCATATCCAGCGGGAGTCCTTGAGGATGTACTTGTCCGGGTAAGAGACATGATCTTTCCAGCTGACTTTTATGTGCTTAACATGGAGGATGATCAGGTAAGTTCTCATGCCCCCATTATCTTAGGTAGGCGCTTCCTCAAAATTGCAAAAACTATCATAAATGTCAATGAGGGTACACTTTCCATGGAATTTGGAGATGAAGTTGTGATATTTAATGTTATGGATTCTATGAAGTACCCCTCAGAGGACCATTCTGCTTTTGTTATCTCCCATTTTGAACCACCAAGTAAAAACCCCATGGAATTGGATTGTCCTATGCTTAGGGAGATTATGAGTATTGGTTCTAGTTTGATGTCTAAGAGTACTTCTACACCCGTTTTTAAGGAATAAGACTCTCTAAGATTTTATTTTGAAATGGAATCATATTCTGATTTTGATCATGTGAACTCTGATTATGACATGGCTATTGAGTATGCTGATGGATTTAGTGCTTTATTCTCTGATTGTGATGATTTATATTCTGATACTAATGATCATTGTGCAGATATGTCTGTTGAATCAATTTCTCCATCCATACATCACCCCCCTAAATTGGAACTCAAGCCATTGCCCCCAAATCTTAAATATGCATACTTGCTGAGTGGTGATAGATTACCTGTTATCATTGCTAACAATCTCTATTTTGAACATAAAGAAAAACTTTTGAATCTTTTGAGAGATAACATTAGGGAAATTGGTTGGACATTGGCAGACATATCGGGTATTAGCCCCTCCATTTGAATGTATAGTATTCTCTTAGAGGATGGGGCTAAACTGGTGAGACAACCACAAAGGAGACTCAATCCCACCCTCCTGGAAGTTGTTAAAAAGTGGTTGAAAATTTTCTCAAGGCAGGTATAATCTATCCCATTTCAGATTCTCAGTGGGTAAGTCCTATTCAGGTTATGCCTAAGAAGAGTGGTGTTACTGTTGTTAAAAATGAGAAATATGAGTTAGTTCCAATGAGGGTACAAAATAGTTGGCATGTGTTTATTGATTATAGGAAACTAAATCATTCCACTCACAAGGACAATTTCCCCCTCCCATTTATTGATCAAATGCTTGAGAGACTAGCTGGGAAAACACACTATTATTTCTTGGATGGATTTTCTGGATATTTTCAGGTTCCTCTAGCTCCAGAGGATCAGGAGAAGACTACATTCACCTGTCACTTTGGCACATTTTCCTACCAGAGGATGCCATTTAGACTTTTCAATGCCCCAGGTACCTTCCAAAGATGCATGGTGAGTATTTTTTTTGATTTTATTGAGACCTGCATAGAGGTATTTATGGATGATTTTACAGTGTATGGATCCTCATTTGAGTAATGTATAAAGAGTTTTGGAAAGGTATTGAATCGTTGTATTGAGAAGAATCTGGTCCTGAACTTTGAAAAGTGTCATTTCATGGTAGAGTAAGGCATTGTCTTAGGGAATGTAGTGTCAAAACATGGGATAGAGGTTGATAGATCTAAGATAGACATTATTTCATCCCTTCCATATCCTACATGTGTGCGTGATGTTATATCTTTCCTAGGGCATGCAGGGTTTTATCGGCACTTCATCAAATATTTTAGTAAGATTTCTCTTCCTATGTCAAGATTACTTCAAAAGGATTCTGATTTTGTGTTTGATGTTACTTGCAAGAATTCATTTGATGAGCTAAAACAACGTCTGACCACTCCACCTATCATACAGCCCCCGCGGTGGGTCCTTCCATTTGAGCTTATGTGTGACGCCTCCAACTTCGTGGTTGGAGTTGTCTTATCTCAGAGGGTGGATGGACGTTCACATGTGATTGCCTATGCATCAAGGACATTGGATTCAGCCCAATCAAACTACATAACCATGGAAAAGTAGTTTCTTGCTGTCATATTTTCTTTAGATAAATTCCGTTCATATTTATTGGGCTCTAAAGTAGTTTTTTTTTTCTGACCATGCAGCTTTGAGGTACCTCCTGAAGAAGCCAGATGCAAAGCCATGACTTATCTATTGGATGCTCCTTCTTCAAGAGTTTGACCTTGAGATAAATGACAAGAAGGGGTCAGAGAATTTGGTGGCGGACCACATGAGTAGGCTTACTCACACACTAGAGGATGGCACCTTGGACCAGGTACCACTTTGGGACACTTTTCCCAATGAGCATCTTTATTCCATGTCAGGTACGCATCCTTGGTATGCTGATTTAGTGAACTACATTGTTTCCTCTGAAATCCCTACAAATTTAAAGAAATATCAAGTCCAAAAATTAAAAATTGAGTCTAGGTATTATGTGTGGGATGATCCTTACCTTTGGAGCATGTGTAGTGACCAAGCCATTAAGAGTTGTGTTCCCGATCATGAGTTTGAGTTTGTTTTACATTTCTGTCATACACTTGCTTGTGGTGGACACTTTGGACCCCAAAGGATAGCTAGGAAGGTTTTGGACTCTGTATTATATTGGCCTAGCTTGTTCCATGATTCCCATGAGTTTTGTAAGTCATGCTCTCATTGCCAACACACTGGGAATATTTCTAGGAGACATGAGATGCCCCAATAACCCATATTATTCTGTGAGATTTTTGATGTATGGGGAATTGATTTTATGGGTCCTTTTCCTAGTTCATTTGGATTTTTTTATATTTTGGTTGTTGTTGATTATGTGAGTAAATGGGTGGAGGCCAAGGCCACCAGGACTGACGATTCTCATGTTGTTGTGGACTTTGTCAAAGCACATATTTTTTGCAGGTTTGGAGTACCAAAGGCCATCATCAGTGACCAAGGGACACAATTTTGCAATAGGAATTTTTCTTCCCTCCTTCGAAAGTATGGGGTAACACACAAAACATCAACACCATACCACCCCCAAACAAATGGTCAGGCTGAGGTTTCAAATCGTGAGTTGAAACAAATTTTGGAGAAAACTGTGCAGCCAAATAGGAAGGATTGGAGCAAGTGCTTGGATGATTAATTGTGGGCTTATAGAACAGCATACAAGACCCTCATTGGTATGTCCCCATTTCGGATTGTTTTTGGGAAAGCGTGTCATCTCCCAGTGGAAGTCGAGCATCAGGCATATTGGGCTATAAAGAAATGCAACATGGATTTGGCCCAAGCTGAAATTCAAAGGAAGTTTCAAATTCAAGAGCTTGAGGAGATTCGACTATCATCATATGAGAACTCAAGGCTCTATAAGGAAAGATCAAAATCATCTCCTGACAAAATGATCCAACAAAGGGAGTTTCATGTTGGAGAGAAAGTCCTTCTCTACAGTTAACGACTGAAGCTGATGCTTGGTAAGTTGTGTTCCAGATGGTTAGGTCCTTATATTGTATCTAATGTTTTTCCTTATGGTGCAGTGGAGATCACACAAGAGGACACTGGAAGGAGCTTTACAGTCAATGGGAAACTTTCGAAGAGATACACTAAGGGACTTCCTACTGATGCAGTGGACTTTATCACACTACATGACCCCATCATCGCTTGATCACATCAGGTTGTTCCTAACCCTTTCACTTTTATATTATTTGTCCTATTTAAAAATTCTGCATTTCATGTGCATATATCATCTCATGGGTTCACATTGAGGACAATGTAATATTTTAAGTGTGGTGGAGGGAACCTTTTAGTTTAGTAATTTCAATTGTTTTCCCGATTTAAAAAAAACAAAAAAAAAATTGTGTGTTTTTTCAAATTTTGTGTGTTTATTTTTCAATTTTCTTTGTGTTTTTGAAAATTTTGAACTGAAATGATTCTCATCACAATTTTAAAATGCATATCAATGAGTAAAACAATTTATCCCTTAAAACTAAGCTTAAATGAATGCTGAAAATGACTTTGTTTCAATTTCAAATATTTAGTAATTTCATGAAAAGTACACCGAATTTTGAATCCCATGCCACATCTCACTGTCTTTATATTTGAAATCACTTTCCTGTGAGGATTCTGAACCATTATTTTCATATTCTTTACATTCACCTCACTTCTTGAGAGAACCAAACCATGCTTGATTTAACCAGAATTTGATCTATTCCTGTCAAAACTTGAGGGTTTTAGGTACTTATGTTTAAATGATTGAGGCATTTGTTTGGTATTAAAGCCCCTATTTCAAATAATCCTTTTTTATAATGGCCTAACATGAACATTTAATCCTTGTTCCCTTATAATTCATGCACATACTATTAGGTTAGCCACATTACAAGCCAATTTTCTCTATCCAACCAACTCTTGAAGTGAAATTGCATAATCTAGTAGAGCTTAAGTGTGGGGGAATCTATCTTGTGTTGTGCCACCACATTCTGTGAAACTTTGGGTGGAAAATTAAATTATGAAGAGATACGTTTTCTACTGAAGAAAGTCATTATATTGAAAGTTGTTCCTTTTCTAGAGCTTTCATGAAAAGTGAAGTTGTGCCTTTTTTGGAGCTTTTAATTGAGGTGGAAAGTTGTGCCCATCTGGAGCTTTCAAGAAAATCATGTTTGAGATGATTGACATTTTTTATGCTGAAATGATGAATGGTGTAAACTTTTCCTGACTTTTCATGATGATGGAGCTGAATTGATACTATGGGGATTGAGGAGAAGACCATATTTAAGTGAAAATTAGATTAATGCAATTTTGCTTCAAAAAGAGTCAAGCCCTCCTTATTCAGCCTCAGAATTTTTCACATCTAAATCCTACCAACTGAAAGCCACAGAACAACCCTGAAAAGTCCTCATGATAAACATATGTCCTTGACTCACATAGGGTAGCGATGTAGGGATCTATCAAGCCTATGGTGACCCTTGTATGAGTTTGTATGAGAAAGACATTGCAAAAAAAATTGATATTTGAGTGATGAGAGAAAATTCAAGCGAGGTAGGTGTTTTGTGCATGGGAGGATAAATAAAGTGGAAATATATTGAATTATATAAATGAAGAACTTGAAATAATGGTTTTTTATGAGGCATGATATCTTTTGATTCTTGGTGTGTAATTGTTTGATCTCAAGGATATGTGTTTTAAAATTGGTTTTGATTTGATATTAATGTTTACTTGATATGAGGTTTTTCTCAGGAGTGCAAAAGGGTAAGTGTGGGGGAGTTGATAAAACACTATTTTATTGAATATTTTATTTATAATAAATGATATAATTTCCTCACATTGTATTAAATTTGTTTAATTAGAAAGTATTTGGGATTAGATCATTCATTTGAATATTTGATGAAAATTCCAGTTTTACCCTTTATAGTTCACTGTAGTATTCTGAAGATACATATTAGTATATTTATTATTTGAATTTTAACTTTTGTAACAGTGTTACTAAATTAATTATCTATAACCTTTATTCATGAAACTAGAGCTAAAGAGTGCATTTGGTTGTTGAAAATGGGCCATAAAGTCAAGAGTGGGCTGGACACGTCAGAATGGAGAATCTTTTGTATTTCGGCCATAACGCCTTCATATATGCTTGTATTAAGCCCAAATATTTAGAGGAGATAGAGGACCCATATCTGCACATTTTATTCTTCTGGAAGGATGGCCAATTCACGCGTTTTGGTGGTCAAATGGGCGGTGCAAGTTGGCATAAAATATTTGGCCGATATTCCCCATTCACACTTGAAACCACTTTGAACATAGCCTCCCCACCACTATATAAATTGGTTTTTTTCTCATTTGGTGGGGTTGGGACGTGAATTAGGATATTGGAGGCAAAGGAGAATTTGTTTTACCCAAATTCTCCAACCATTGTAAGAGGGGTAGCTCTTAAAGTAAGGATCCCCTCATCGAAGCCTTCTTCTTCTCCTTCATGTTGTAATGATTTTGTTTGTGTAATAAAATTATTTGTTCTTCTTTTATTTATTCTATTTTCTTCTATTTTTTTTAAATTTCTTCTTTTATTAACATTCCTCTTTGGGGTGGAATTCTTGAGTAGAATCTTTATTGGTTTATACCCATTATAAACCTTTGCACATGCAAAATGCTTCTACGATGATTACGCCACCCATGGAAGAGTAGTCTTTTAGTAATCGATCTATCTTCTACCATCTTCATTTAATTATTTTGAATAAATGAGATACTATAATTCACATAATATTATCCATGAAATTTTTTTTAAATTACAAGAAACTAATCAAGCAATTGAACAATTAACACAAAAACACGCGAGGTCGGGATTTTGTGTAAATTGTGAGAGCGTAATCTTAATCGGTAATACAAGACCACATGGGATAAATTTGTAGAGTTCAAATATAATCACTAAACACAATTCATCCTCATTTCCAGAATGGATATGTTCCCTAATTAACCACTGACCATAAGTTATCCTTATAACAATAATCAAAGCAGGGTGCTACGATTGCGTATTCTGAAGCTAGCCTAGGGTTTAAGTAATTTCATCTTTGTGGTTAAGTTAACTCTCATAGGGTTCGAGGGATAACAAATTAGGGGATCATAATTAAGTGGATATTGATTTAAATGATAATTATTAATAAATTATTTAAGAGGTTTAGTTAGATCGATTATTCCTTTTAAAATAGATTTCTAAAAAAACATCTTTTTGTGGTGTCATTTTAATCGAAATTCATTTCAAAACTAAAAACAAAAAAAAATATACAATTTTCTTCCAGAAAACTTCTTATAGATTCATAAACTATAAAAAAAACCCAATCCTTTAAAGTAGTGTTTCTATTTTATTCTCTTTTATTTTATTTTTAGAATACCTTTAACAAGTTGTTAAATTCACTTCCTCCTTTGAGAGACGACCTTGGTCAGCCACTCTATTGCACCTAAGTACCCCAAAATCACTAATCATTTGAGGGCGCCCACGATAGCGCTCTTTCAGTATTCAAGGATTTTTTTGGAAATTACTAGATCAATTAGATCATTATTAGTGATGGAGTTTCTATTGTATGAGTTTATTTTGGTATTCTATTGTATGTATTAGGGTCTGGTTATATTTATATTATATAGAGTTTATTTGTGATTTTATCACATGTTCATGGGATATATTGTGGTAATTCCTAAAATGTGTGTGTTTATACCCTTGGTGAAATTTTTATACCTATGTCTTATTAGAGGCGGGGTTTGGTTGATCACACTCGGCTTCATTACTAGCCAAAGATGTGTATATTGGTTATAAGTCATCATATATGAGGTTATCGGTTTTGTTCTGGATGAAGTGTTACTTTCGTAGGCCCAAATTCAATTTACCACCCTCACATATAGTATATTATAAGTATGGGGTCGATCCACAGGGATATATAACATGTTTTGTAACTCGATTCGTGATTAATTAACTAAATATTTTCTGAATTTAGAGTAGATATTTGAGGGTTATGATATTTTTTCAGATGGATGAATGATTCACTTTCAAATTTCTTTATGTTTTACTTAAAATAAATATATGATAAAAATTTTTTTAACAATCAATAGAAGAAATTCATTAGGGCTATGGATGGTTATGAATATCATCAAAAATTGATTGGCTTATAGTGTTGTTTTTTTATAATAACTCACATCTCTAGGATTCACATGTAATGTAACTCCCTTTGTCTAGGGAGTTATAATTAAGTTAATAAAAATCAACTTCTTCGTCCAAAAATTGGTTTTTAAAAACAACCCATCAATATATCCCTTTTGAGATGATGAGTTCACCCAATGGTCATAGATTACTCATTATAATTCCTTAGGAGATCCCTAAAATCTCCATTCTTAATCTGATGTGGAGTTTCCAATAAGGAATAGAAGAGAAACGTATAAGAATTATGAGAGATAAAACAGACTAAAACAAACACAATAAGTGGATTAAATTATCAAATATTCTTTATTATCCACATCCCTAACACATAAGAGTAATTAACTACACACTGAGTAAATGATTACAAAAAAGTTTTTGATACCTCTAGTGTTCATTTTATCTAAGAATGAGACACAAAGACAAGATTCCAAAAGATAATAATCTTCAAAAAAATTATAAAATGATTTTCAAGATCCTTGTCTTCCAAGAAGGATACCATAAAAATGATAATCCTATTCCAAAATAGTCCAGGGAGAATTAATTGAAAATACCCTAGTGTCAAGGTGTGGTAGGGGTCTAAATCCCAGTTCAAGTGGTGGTTTGTAAGGGTAGTTATAATTTAGGTGGCCTTCTTTGACTTCTGCGTGATGTAGGCACATGTTTAGTTTAACCATGAACCAATCATTCTTAAGGTTCTTTCTGGAAGGATTGAGGTGCACGGTTTACTGGGATGGTCCACATGGTTTATCAATCCATGTGGAGATCATGTGATTAGCCATACCCTCCTTACCAGTACACCCCACATAGTTTTCTAGAGGATCCACGTAGTTTTACAAACCATGTAAAGACCATGCGGTTGGTTCTGTCTCGATTCTCCTTGATGTGCATGGTTATCTGGGTTGGGTTTCATGGTTAGGATGACTTAATAGTAATTGTACACCATAGAAAAAGGGTCCAAAATCCTCTGATTACCATCAAAATTTCTTGTTTCATTCCAACTCTCTTTATACCTTCCTTTGATAACAAAATTTCACCTAAAATTTCATGTTCAGGTTGTAAAAACATTACAGTTGATCCAAAAAACCCTTTTCCATATTTTTAATAGAATTGAAATTACATATAAACATACGTTCATCAAACACTCCCACACATGATTGGTTTTTTTTCTCAAACAAATTACTAGACAATCATCCCAAAGAGGTCACCAAAGCAACAGGTATAAATGTCACATGTTATTTAAAATAAATTAATGTGAACTTTGGAAAAAAATATTATTGAATATACTAAATGAATTATTCAGGACTAAACAATATTTAAAGTTTTACAATGAAGTAATCCCAACATAAAACATCCAAATATTCAATCTCAATTTATTATTGTTTAAAACTAAAATAGTCCTTCAGCATTCAATTAAAGTTCCATCCACCACTTCCATATCATATCACATATAGGTAGGTTAAGAAAGGATTTTATTCACACCAAATGGTGCTCTATCACATTTATATGTCACACAAACTCATTGACTTTCCTCTTTCAAGAATGATGAAAGGTCATCAAAATGTTTTTGCATGCTTTTTCATATCTAGAATTGTTTTCATTGGGGGTGAGATACTAGCATTGAAATTTGGGTCCCAATTTTTCCATTTTTTAACTTAATGAATTTAGAGAGAAAGTCAAGATATCATGAAATTAAGGCCTCCTAAAAACCACAAGTGCAGAATCAACATTTTCTATACTTAACGTACCTTAATGAACATAATGATTTCCATTTTAATGGGTTTCATAATTTAAAATACTCCATCATGATGTTCATTTTTTTTAAAAACATTTATGCATGAATAATTAAAGGTTTCTCCTCAAGCATTCCAATTCAAATTAAAAATCAAAAATTGGTTTATAAATCTAGACATATGATGAATTTCAAAACTAAGTCTCTAAAATCTAGTTTCATCTACTTGATATAATTGTGAGACACCTATAATATCCATTTAAAATTACCCTAAGAAGAACATTTCATCCTAGTTAATGATAAGGAAATGATCAAATCGGGTGCAGAAAATAAGCGCCCTCCCCCACAAATAGAACCGACTATGGTCCTCTATGAACACGGTAAGGTGGAGAAGGGTGGGAAAAGAAATTTTGTATAAGGGGAGAGAGAAATTATGAAAGGTAGTAAACGTGAATCCTAATAGAAAAAACCATGGGATAGATAGATAATAAAATATATGAATTTGTGTGTGAGAGACCACGAGTTGTAACTATGTCTTCATGCTAAAAATAGCGATACACCTACTATCTTGACAACGAAAACATAGAAAGTGGAGCAATAATAGCACATTAAAATTATGTGTAATGATAAAGAGGCACATAATCACACCACACATGAAAAATAAAATTAACATCCAAAAGATAAATCATATTGGAAAACAGATTCACAAAGGAGATAAAGAGTCAGAATCAGCGGATTATCAAAGAAAATTAGTGCCATCCCATGGAGGGATCATCGTCAAATGTATCTTAGAACTAAGAAAGGGATACCTCATCCCATGGGGGATCTAATGGGGCTGGATCGATGTACATTCCTTTAGTAGGAGGTATTGTTGGGGGATTCACTATATTTGGGTTAGAGTATATATCTCCATACAGGTAGTGGGAAGGGGGTTGGCTGGTCAGGGTAGGGTAGAGGTTGGGGGTAGGGAAATCTTTCATGGTGATTCACACTATCACTCATTTCATGAACTCAACATACTAATCAAACATGGAATATACATCTTTATCATTCTTCTTATGGAGGTCTGGGTGGCTATACGGTTCTCCCTAAAGGTGTGGGTAAGTGGAAAAGGTGAAGTAGGGTGATGGATCCATATAGGTTGGAATAATAGGGGTTAGGTAGTCCTCATCATGTGGGTATGAGTGGTGGGATGTAGTGGAATGGGATGAGTCTTAATGCGGTTCACCCTGGGATTGTTCATGTTGACCTCAAAAACTGATAATAGTGGACATAATATTCTAACATGCACATGTGACGTACAATAGTGAGAATAGAAGGAAGGGTCTGTTTATGCTCAAGGAATGTGATCTCATCAAATTCATTATCAAAGAGTTCAGCAAGGAGAGTGATTAAAGTCCCACCAAAAATGTACCCCTTTAGGTTTGGAGAACATATGATGAAGGTAATGTGTGAAGATTAAGGTGATGTTAATTGGAGAATATGTAATCATGGAATAGAGAATGAAAAAATATCAAAGGACAATGTTACCTTCACTGTCTGACTGGGCTGTGAAACAAGTGGTAATAATCTATTTTGAAAGTTGATGGATGGGGTTCAGGAGTCAGGAGGCCTTGGAAGTCTGCGGGGAATATGGATCTTCGGGAAAGGTAATGGTAGCCCAAAACTCTCTAGTAGCTACAGGACCTCATTCTCATACTTCCTTGACATACACAATGCTTCAAACATTGTTATGATCATATAGGATGGTAAAGGTGGAAAATTATCCAATATGAAAATTATAACAATGGTTCATAAGGAAGAAAGTGACATTGTATGTATTCTCTTTCAAGTCGCCTTGTTCATCGACTACATATCTATCATGGAACCAAATGGTGGAACCAAACACCATCACTAGTTCCTTAGTGGTTGGTTGGTGCACAACAAGTGCCTTGGTAAGGTTCCCCTAGCCAATCAGCCACTATAGTTCATCAAAAATGACCAAAGCCACATAATGGTGTAGTGAAAAGTAGGGATGTCTGTTGAACTCATGGGTGAATAGCATATAGTAATTCTTATTATCCTCTTTATTTCTGAATTTAAGGTGGGGACCTAGAATGTTAGAGGAACAATAATCATGGTAACACTTGGATGGTGACATGGAAATTGGGTTGGTTGTCTTGTAGGCAGTGGAATAAAACACGTAGAAATTTCACATTATACAAAAATGATAGATAGAAAAATGAATCCTTAGTATAAAAAACCTAAATAACTCATGGAAATCCATAAATATGGAAACTTAGTGCCTAAAAATTATTGTTTTTAGAAATTTATATTTTTGAAAGATTGTGAATGGAGGTTTTTAAAAGACTAGGTTTGAAAAATTGTGAGATAACCTAATATTGAAAAACATAACAAATATTGAAAATGGGTATGGGGGAAATCATGTGGATTATATAACCCTAGGTAAGGAGGATAAAGGAAATAATAAAAATGAAGGATAAGAGGAAGAAGATTGGGGGAAGAAGAAAAGGACATGGAGGAACTTACCTTGGAGTTGGATTCAGTTGAAGAATACGGAAGGGACTTACAGGTTGAATAAGAAGGAGTCTTATTTTCTACACATGTCTCGGATGGAGGGGGCACATGACTTGGGTGAAAAATTGGGAGTATAATTTTTCTTTAGGTTTTAAATTTTTTGTAATTTTCATGTCATGCATGGTTACAATGCATTGTTTATTAAACCGTGGGATAACTATGTGAATGGCCAATAGAATGCGGTGCCCTCCCACGTGGTTTCATCGCATAGGATGGTTAGCCATGTGAGACCCATGTGTCTCCCTCTAGAATGAGGTTTTAATAGAACATGGTTAATGTGCATTATTTTTTTAACTATGTGCAAACCATGGGTATTCCATTGTCTATGAAATTTTTTTAATTTTCCCTTATATCATTGAAATGAATCCTTTACAATTAAAAAACATGGTTCCCAATTATTTTAAAAGATAATTTGAGATTTAGATAGGGTCTATAATAATAACATAATAAAGATTCAATGATACATCATTAATTTTTCATGAATCATATAACTAAAACACACATAAATGAAAAACAAGCTAACATAATCCCCTAACAACACACAAAATTGCAATTATTTTTATTTTTTTGAAATTTTAGGTTACCTCCCAATAATTTCTATTTTTATTATCTCAAGATCAAAAAACCTGAGCCTCTTTCTTACTTGAATTTCATGGTATAGACTATGACAAAAATGTACTCCATTTAAATGTATGATTTAAGATGTTTTTTGTTCACATTGAATTTTTTTTCATATTCTAAAACAACTTTCATTGCACCATGGTGGAAAACATTGACCACATTGAAAGGTCATAACCATTGGGGCATTAAATTACCTACGAAAAACCTCAATCATGAGTTAAATAACAATGACATGTTATTGGGATAGAAGTATTTTTGAGAAATTAGGAGTTCATGAACTACCTTTGTATTCTCCTTATAAAGCTTGGAATTTTTTTATGCTTCCAATTGGATTTCATCAACCTCAATCAATTGTAATTTGTTTCTCCTCAGTAGCCATCAAATCATAGTTCAAATATTTGATTGCCAAGTACAACTTATGCTCGAGCTCTATAGGTAAGTGACAGGGTTTTCTAAAGACCAACTAGAAAGGGGGTATTCC
This sequence comes from Viscum album, assembly GCA_963277665.1. Classification (NCBI taxonomy): domain Eukaryota; kingdom Viridiplantae; phylum Streptophyta; class Magnoliopsida; order Santalales; family Viscaceae; genus Viscum; species Viscum album. Next base: position 91,830,433 of record OY728147.1, read on the forward strand.
CAGTGGAGTTTTGAAAGTTTTCTAGTAGGCTCCTAGAGAGTCATATATATTTTTAGACTAATCCTTTCTTGATTCTCCTACTACCTTTTCTAAAAAAAATGAAAATCTCACTGTTGGAAACTTATATTTTTCCTCTAGATATGGACTTATATGGTTTCCTTGTATTGTAATTTACCCCATATTTTTTGAGAACATTCCTCATCATGGAATTATTAAAATGTGTCCCCTTTTCACTAATGAGGGCCTGAGGAACACCAAAACTGTCGAATATGTGATTCATCAAAAAAGTGATGATCACCTTTCTCATATTTTAGGTTGTGGCGGTATCTTCCACCCATTTAGGAACATAATACACACATAAAATAATGTATGTGTTTCTGAATGATGGTGGAAATAGACCCTTGAAGTTAATACCCCGCACATAAAACACCTCCACTTCAAGGATAGTTTGTTGATTAATCTTAGCTCTACGACCAATATTACTTGTCTTCTAGAAATTATCACACCATGCCAGGAAGTTTCTGGAATCCTTATGCATTTTTGGCTTAAAAATTTCATATTTCAAAATTTTAACAATTTTATGGTTCGGTCCATGATGCCCTCCAGTGGGAGATGAGTGAAAAAATTATAGAATGTTGTTAAATTTCACTTTAGGTATGTGGTGATGAATTATATCATCTCCACAAGATCGAAAGAGTATTGGATTTTCCCAAAAGTACTTATTTACCTATGAATGAATCATATTCATTGTTTGTAAGAGAGAACAGTATGGAGTATTCTCTTGGCCAAATAATTAGCAATGTCATCAAACCATAGATGGTATGTCGTAGCTACTTAAAACATTTACTAATAAAAAAAATTCTTTTATTTCCTTGTCTTATTATTTCTCTGAGTGGGGAAAATTCAAGTGGGAGATATGATCAGCAAAAAAATATTCACTTACCTTCTTATCAATAATCTCCAAATGAAACTCATGGAGAATAAGAACCCAATAAATCAATCATGGATTTTCAACTTACTTTTTTAACATGTATTTAAGTGTAGAATGATCGGTATACGTAATGAATTTTTACATCCCTAAATATGTTCAAAATTGTCAAATCAAAAAAACCCACCAGTAGAATTTTTTTCTCTATTTGTGTAATTGATTTGAGCTTCGTTCAAGGCATGGATTATATAGTAGATAGGCCAGAATATTTGATCAAGATACTTTCGAAGAACATCCCCCACAACATAGTCGCTAGCATCACATGAGCTCAAAATGCTCATCCAAATTTGGAGCAATAATGATTGAAGATTCCAGCAACCTCTATTTAAAAATTTTAAAATCCCCAATGTATGCTTCATTAAATTCAAATATAGAATCCTTTTAATAAAAATTAGTTAATGGTTGATATGTCTTTAAAAATTCATGCACAAACCGTCAATAAAATCATTCATGCTCAAAAAATATCCATATTTCACATATAGAAGTTGGAATTGGTATATTTTATATCACATCTATCATTAAAGAATCCAATTCAATTCTCTTATCAGAGGTCCAGTGGCCCAAGACAATACCATTTTTCACCATAAAATCACATTTTTTTCAAATTCAAAACCATATTTTCCTACTCACATTGTTCAAGTACCATTTCCAAGTGTTTTAAGAATGTTTAAAATAACTTTCCATAGAAAGAGAAGTATTCCATGAAAAATTCTATAATTACCACCATCATTTCATGTAAAATATATCACATACACAACTGGATGGTTTCTGTAGCGTTATATATACTGAATGACATATGATGCTAGGAAAATGTTTCTTATGGGCATGTGAAGGTACTCTTTTCCAGATCTGCAAGGGAAATATAAATTTTGTTATATCTTTAATAACTATATAAGAATAATTAGAATTCATTCCATGCCAAATTATATGACATTTGATCCATAAATGGGAGTGGGAATTGGTCCTTCCTTGTAGCGTCATTGAGCTTTTTTTAATTGATGCATACTCTCTATCCCATAACTCTTCAAGTCAGGATCAGGTCATTCTTTTCATTTGAAATCATAGGTATACCCCCCCTTTTGGGAACCACTTGAAAGGGTATAACCCATGTACTATCATAAATTGGGTATATAATTCCAGTATCTAACAACTTTATCATATTCCTCTTCACCACCCCCTTCATTGGAGGATTTAACCATCGTTGCGGTTATAGATATGGTTTAGATACTTCTTCCAAAAGTACCTAGTGGGTACAAATTATTAGACTAATTCCCATAAAGTGGTCCACCATCCAACCAATGGCTTGTTTTCTTGTTCTTAGAACCTCAAAAAGTGTGTCCTCTTGCTCTTGTTTGAGGGACACATTGAGAATAACCTGTATTGTGTCTTTTTCTCCCAAATACCCATACATTAGAGATGATAGAATAGGAACTATTTCTAGTGCTGGATCCTTAAGAACCAAAGGCATGATAGGTTCAACTTCTTCCCTTTTAAATCTGTCTGGGATTACTACTCTCTACCAATAATGATTTCCCTAACTAGAAATATACAGCAGAACTTCATGTTTCTATTTAGGTTGTATGTCCACTGAATCTAACACATTGATAGATGAAAAACTTCCCATATGAATTATTACACAATCCACATGATCTTCAACTATGGTTAAGGAACAAGATTCAGTACTTTCCAAAAATGATGCTCATTTGACAACCTTAAGAATGTTATAGGAAACTCTTTCATCTCCCACTTGGAATATTAATTCACCTTGATGAACATCTATAAAATCATTACCCAAAGCTAGAAAGGGTCTCCCTAAAATCAGTGACACTTAAGCATCTTCCTCTATATCATGGATAATAGAGTTATCCAGGAGAATTAATATCCCAACCTTCACCATAAAATCTTCAAGAATCCCTTTTGGTTATTTGATCGAGTGATCATCTATTTGTAGCGCTACTTGATTAGGTATCAATTAATTCAGTCCTGGATTCTTGAAAACACCAAAAGTAATTAAATTATGAATTTCCCCCCAATTCACAAAGGGACTTACCAAACACACAATATCCTATTGTACATGGAATAAAGAAGCTATTATGATCTTGAAAATTTGAATCAATTTAATGTTATACCACTACAAAGCACTTCTTATTGAGAGGAATGGTACCCAAATACTCTATCTTTCTTTTATTGAAAGGAATCTATTCCATGAACTTTCTATATTTGTGAATTTGATTCAATTTCTCCACAAAGGGTAAATTTATGTGGAGATTCCTAAAATATTCCATGAATCTTACTATCTTCTGATCCAACTTCTTTTTCTTCATAAATTCTGTAAATGGAAATAGGGGTTTATAAGGCTTGACCATTTCCTTTTCTTTATCATGCATCGGACCCTTCCCTTTGGATGTCACTTTTGGTGGGTAATTCTCCTCAATATAATTATTATTATCCTAATAGGTTGGGGGTTTATTTTCATTTTCATCTTGACCACCTCATTTCTTTGTAGTCACTTGATGAGGTTGTTCCTTCCCACATCTCAAGATTATTGCATTACCTTCATCTAGTGGGTCATTGTAAGTCTTTCCTAATAGTGTACCAGGTTTCCTAGTATAGATTTGATTGGATAAAAATCCAATCCGGTTATCAATGATTCAAATTGATACTTCTTGATTATAGAATCTGGTTTCAAAACTGGTGTCGAACTTGGAAATCATCTCATCTAACTTAGACGGTTGTTCCTACTAAGGTTGTTGTTGAATAAATTTTTTTTGTTCTATGTAACACCCCAAAATTTTATAAGATATATATTCTTTTTAATTTCTTTAATATCTTGTGTTGTACGCTACACCAAGATTACCTTGTGCTATACGCAACACCGTATTAGCTTGCAGTATACGCAACACTATTCTTGGATCATGTTACACACAATTTTGATAGTAGTTATTCTACACAATATTGAGTGTGTATATATATATATATATTCAATGTATAAATGAAATATGATTTTATTATGTTATACGAAACAACGAAGGAGTCTTGCACCACACGCAACCATGACTTGGCTTGCATTACACGCAATCGCGACCTTCCTCGATAGCGTGTGTTGTACGCAATATCAGTGTAAAGACCCAAAAATTTCAAGGAAATTTTTTTCTTAATATTCTTTGGAATTTTACAAGGACGCAGTTTTTGACGGCGCCTAATTCCGAGGCCCGGTGTTCCCGGAATCATTTTCCGAAGTTTAGTTCGGGTACGTTCAGTGAACCAACGAGCGGGTTTTTTTAACTTTTGAACCGGTGCTCGGAATTGAAATCTGAGGGAACCGATGAACTCGCAACGCCGGCAATTGCTTAAGGGGACCTTTACCGTAGTTGTGTCTGCTCGGGAGTAGAAGTTTAAATTTGTGGGTTTTATATGAAGTGAATAAAATTGTGGAACAATTTTATTTTTGTATCTAAGTGGCTATATCCTATATGGGGGAGTTGGGGTGGGGCACCTAACTACCCATGTGAGGATAATAGTGAGGTAAGGCCCACACGAGCCCCAACCTTACAACTTCCCATAACTCTCATAATTTTTCCCCCCTCATTAATTTGTAACTCTCAAAAAAAAACCCCTCTTTAACTCTCCCAACGTTTAAGAGGACCTTCTCTCTCCCTCTCTTAACTCTTGCCAACATACACAAATTAATTAATTGAACCTACTCAATTAATTAATTAAGTGTTTTGAGTTTTGAAATTTGAGATGGCTTATGTTAATAAAATAATGAGGGTATCTTTTCATTTTATTTTGATAGGGCTTTTGTTGTGCTAAGGAAGATTGGGAGAGAATTCTTGTGAAGAAGAAGAGGACTTCCTTCTCGACGAAGAACGACATCTTCTTCGACGAAGAACGCCGGTTCCACGAAGAATGATCGACGTGACATCTTTTCTCTTCTCCGGGACAAGTGAGGAGACGCTGCATCAGACGCACTCCGACGTCGCCTACTAATTCTTTCTTCGTGGCGCCATTTTCTGCGACGCCTTACGTGCGACATCAATTATCAAGGTAGGGGATTTATTTTATTTTTGTTCAAGATAACTCCCTTAATTTTTATTCTTCGTGAATATGTCCAACTGCTATCATTTAACGAGAGGGGGCTGGACCGCACAAAGACGGCCGACCCACCTTCTTTTTCCATGTTGGATTCTTTTGTGGTTTGTAATGGGAGTGGCACTGTGCCGTTGCACCGCGCGGGATCGTGCGGAAAGAAATGTGTGGCGCCGTCGCGCCGCGCCGTGAAATCATACAAGGACGCGACGTCGTCGTGCCGCGTCGGTGAAACCCAAAAATACCATGGCCGGAGCGGGGTCACGGTGGAGGGGCGCAGTGCCATCGCACCATGCCGGACGAACCAGGTCGTGGCCGGTTCCGGGCCGCGGCGGAGCAGGGTGACCGGCGGCCGATTCCGGGCCGCCGGTGTCGGCGAAGGAGGAAGGACCGGCCATCGCCGGTCCTTGTTGGAAGAACCGGACGGCCGGTGCGGGCCGGCCGGACAAAGGGAAAACCGGGGGAATTAATTCCCCCGGTCAGCCAAGCAAGCGGCCCCATTAATGGGGTTGCGGTTATAGGGACACCGGGGGGCAGCCCCCCCCCCCCCCCCCCCCCCCGCGAGCCGGAATGGTTCAGCCGTATGGTCGTTCCAGCTGGTTCCGCGCGCCAGCGCGCCGGGTCGTCGGACGGGCTGGGTCGACCCGGTTCGGGCCGGGTCGGTCCGGGACCGAAACCCCCGTTTTCGGACGATCTTTGGTCTTTTGCCCATAACTTGGGCTACGGACCTCCGATCGACGCACCGTCAGATGCGTAGCAATCCTTGGAACGAGATGGTCGTTTTGGTATATCGCACTCAAGGTTTCAGAATACTTTGGGTTTGGCCAGGTTGGTTCGTACACGAAACCAACCGGGCCCTCAGAGCGGAAATGTTCATAACTTGAACTTCGGATGTCCGATTGACGTGTCGTCGACTTTGATGGATTCCTATAAGAGAGACATATCTTTTGGATTACTCCTCTCAAGGTTTGGATGCCGTCGGAGTGCGGTCGGGTTGGTTCTCTCACGAAACCAACCGGACCCCTGGAATGAAAAGGCCAATAACTCACAGACCGGGCGTCCGATTGACGCGCCGTCTGTCTCGTTGATTTCCTCTTGATGAGATGGAACTTTTGGCATACTTCACCCGATTTTTGGTTGCTGTTGGATAGTGGACAGGTTGGATTGTACCCGAAATCCAACCGGGCCCTTGGAATGGAAAAGCTGTTATCTTTCAGACTGGACGTCCGTTTGACGAACCGTCAGCGGTGTTGGTGATCGCGTGGAGAAACAGTCCCTTTGAGTATACCCTATGTGAGTTTGGGGTACAGTTGAGTTACGGCCGGGTTGGTTCGCACTCGAAACCAACCGGGCCCCTGGGATGAAAAGGCTAATAACTCACAGACCGGGCGTCCGATTGACGTGCCATCTGTTGCGTTGAAACCCCTATGACGAGGCGGTCCTTTGAGATACTTCTTCATGGGACTTTGATATACTTAGAGTATCTACTTGTAGCTCATGGAGCAGACCCTCCCAGAGACGAGCGTGCGGAGTATGGAGACCGTGTAGACGACTGAAACCTGACGACCGCTTGACAGACTCGACTTGGAGTGAGTCGAATAGCCCAGTGGATGGAGTGCCCGGTATTTAGCGGCAGACCCACGGTAGACTGAGCGCCTGGTAGTTGGCAGCAGACCCGCGATACTCGACCGGAGGAGTACCTCTGTAGGCTATTAGGGGGAGCGCCCGGTATTTGGCGGCAGACCCACAACGGACGGAGCACCCAGTATTTGGAAGCAGACCCACGGTACTCGATAGGAGGAGTACCTCATAGACTTGGATTAGTGAGCAGTACCTCGGAATCGTGACAAGACCACTGTACACTCCAGAGACGGGGCTCTTCAGCAGTTACGGTTTCGATAATGAAAATCCTGGTTTGAGCTGAGTCTATGACCTTGTTTTTGCCTCATGATTGAGATGGGTCACTTGATAACTTAGGTATATGTATGGGCATATACCTGGGTAGTGGTTATCTGTTGATTTCATAATCTTTGTGTTTCCTCATGATTGAGATGGGTTACTTGATAACTTAGGTATATGTATGGGCTTATACCTAAGTAGAGGTTATCTGTTGAGATCTTCTTTGTGGTTATCCTTGTTGGTTTTAGTGAGACCTTGAGGGTCTCGGGATCCCTACTGAGTATCATTATACTCACCCCTGCACGGGCTATGCCCGCACCTCATTGTGTTGGTTGCAGACGATGGGCAGTACTGACGGAGGCCGAGTGTTCGAGGACTGGATGGTACCCGGAGGTGGACTACACGACGAGTCAGTATCCATAGGTAGACTTCACGGTGAGACGACACTCGGAGGAGGTTGATGGGCGAGAGAGTTGTGGAGTCTATCTGTACCTACCCTTCAGGTAGGATCCGTGGTGGACGATCCAGGAGTTGCGCCATCTGTACCTACCCTTCAGGTAGGATTCGAGGAGGACGTCCTAGGATCCTCTTCCGTTCTTCCAGCTGTTGTCTCTTTATGTTGTAATTTTGTTCAGTTGTAGTTGTACTTTCAGTTGGGTTTGTATTCTGGCCCATTTACTTTTCAACACTTCTCTTTGTACTTAGTGTTTTACTTCCGCTTGTACTCTATGGTGTTTTTTTTACTTTTATAAAGGAAATCCATTCCCAGTTATCGTGATTTACGCCTTTGGTGCTAGTCGCTAGCCCCTGGCATATGGAAGGCGGGCCTCGGGTAGTCACGGCACGGGCCCCGAGGATGGTTGTGACAAATTGGTATCATAGGAGTCGGTTCTACCACAGAACTTATAACTCTGGTATTTTCTTTCTGTGAAGCAATAGTATTAAGAGTACCGAGTGTGGTTTTCAGTTCAGGGAGTCCAGTGTTGGTGCGGGCAGCCGACGTATCCATACAACAGGACCCTGACAACATATTTCCGACTTTGTGCACGGAAACACTGATTGCGTGTGTGTTTCCAGAAGTTTTTAAATATCAGCTCAAACAAGTTCAGCTCACCAGGTATAAGTCTTTTGACCGTGTCATGTTTGTTTCATTCAGGATGCCTCCCCGCAGACGACCAGCTAGAGCCCCGAGAGTTGTTTGTACTGACAGCCCACCGAGCGACGTGGCCTCAGTAAAGGGCCATATCCCAATTGAGGCACCAGCAGGCGCACCAGCGGTACTACTACCCGTTGGGCCACCGATGCCACCAGCCCCAGCAGCAAAGGGTGCACGTCACTTGAGTGCACTGCACGAGTTCCAGCGCCAGAGGCCACCCAGGTTCCGGGGAGAGACGGACCCGCAGGCGACTGAGGATTGGCTGGAGGCTGTGGTGAGAGTCTTCAGGCTAGTGGGGATGCCGGCAGAATTCATGGTGATCCTTGCTTCTAGCCTTCTTCAGGTAGCAGCAGGCAGATGGTGAAGCCTGATGCTCCAGATGCATGACGAGGCGACAATTCTTTGGGAAGACTTTGAGAGCATGTTCCAGGCAGAGTTTGTACCAGCCACCCTTTGAGCAGTGCGTATACAGGAGCTACTTCAGCTGCGGCAGGGAAGCATGACAGTGGCACAGTATTCAGCGAGGTTCACAGACCTCTCGCGCTACTCCACAGATATGGTACGGGACCCGTTCTTCAGGGCCCAAACCTTCGAGCAGGGGCTCAGGCGGGAGATTAGAGCTTCTGTTGTTTCTCACAACATTATGACCCAGACAGGGGTGTTGGAGAGAGCCCTCTTAGTGGAGAGTTTCCTTGCTGAGCAGTCTCCAGCAGCACGACCCACCACTAGCCGGCTTGCGGCAGAGTCTTCTGCAGTAGAAAGTAGACAGATGACGCAGAGGTCCAAGAGTACCAGACCTACCGGTGGCCAACTGCACGACTCAGGTTCAGTTGTGTGGGGGAACCGGGGTGGAGTTAGAGCCAGTCGTGCCGAGAGTGGACAGTGTTACTCCTACGGCGGGATTTGTCACATGGCGCATGACTGTCCGACCCGCCATGCAGATGACTAGCATTTAAATGAAGAACCTCCCAGGCAGAGGCAGAGGTTCGATCAGGGCAGACCGCAAGGAGTAGGCGGCCATGGAAGAGGAGCTGGTCGTGCATCTGGAGGTGGACGATGCTTCGGGGTGTTGCCATCACCACCACCAGAAGGCCCACCCCGATCGCAGGGGACAGGAGGACATGGGAGAGATCAGCTTCAAGCAGCTGAGGCCTATGGTCATGGAGCTCCGGAAGCAAATGGACAGGAGTGGGATTAGCTCCAGACCCGGAGGCTATTGATCATGTTGCTTCTAGTTTTGTTGTTGTTACATTTGTGTCTTTGTACTATGAGCTGCAAAAATGAAAAGACACTTATCTTTGTAAAGTTTGATTTCTTGTCCTTTTGTTTGGTTGATACTGAGTGGTCCCGGTTAAGACTGTTGACTTGACCCTCACTTTCGAGATTTCTACTGGAGGAGACATAGTGACCTCACACTGATGCCGACAGTGTGACTCGACCCTTGGAGGCGAGAGTGACAGTTGGATCTCTTGGTAGTTACGTTGAGGCCTTACGACGTCATCCATGGCATGAAATCATCATTCATGTCAGGATTGACTGTATTAGGAAATGAATGTGGTTCATTCAGGGGATGAGACCGGATTTCTCTTATCGGCAAAGAAAAAATCATAGCAACTCTTGTGAGACTAGAGAAGGACCAGGTCATCCAAGAGCGGATGAGGACAGCACAGGGCCGACAGAAGCCTTATGCTGACAGGACTTGGAGGCCTCTAGAGTTCGAGGATGATGATCACGTCCTTATACGGGTTCCACCTCGACGAGGTTTACGGAGATGTGTCCAAGGCAGCAAGTTATCCTGGAGGTTCAGTGGACCTTCTTAGGTCCTCAGCTGGGTAGGCGAAGTGGTTTACAGCTTGACGCATCCACCTCAGTTGCACCAGGTGCACGATGACTTCCACGTATCTCCACTGAGGAGATACGTGCTCGACCCTTTGCATATCATCGACCATGCGGAGCTGGACTTTGGCAATGGGGTGACTTTCACGGAGGTTCCAGTGGGAATCGAGGATCGACAGGAGTGGATCCTATGAGGATGGACGATTCCTCGGGTGCGCTTCCACTGGAAGTACGGGAACCTCCAGGTGAGCACATGGGAACGGAAGGCTCAGATGTGTGCTCAGTACTGCTTTTGTATCCCTCGTTTGTGATGAAGCTTTACGGGGACGTAAAGCCCTGAGGTGGGAGAAATTTAAAGACCTGGAAATTTCAAGGAAAATTTTTTCTTAATTTTCTTTGGAATTTTACAAGGACGTAGTTTCTGACGGTGCCTGATTCTGAGGCCCGGTGTGCCCAGAATCATTTTTTGAAGTTTAGTTCGGGTATGTTCAGTGAACCAACGAGCGGGTTTTTCTAACTTTTGAACCGGTGCTCAGAATTGAAATCTGAGGGCACCGATGAACTCACAATGCCGGAAATTGCTTAAAGGGACCTTTACCGTAGTTGCGTTTTCTCGGGAGGAGAAGTTTAAATTTGTGGGTTTTATATGAAGTGGATAAAATTGTGGAACAATTTTATTTTTGTATCTAAGTGGCTATATCCTACATGGGAAAGTTGGGGTGGGGCACCTAACTACCCATGTGAGGATAATAGTGAGGTGGGTCCCACATGAGCCCCAACCTTACAACTTCCCATAACTCTCATAATCTTTTCCCCCCTCATTAATTTGTAACTCTCAAAAAAAACCCCTCTCTAACTCTCCCAACGATTAAGAGGACCTTCTCTCTCCCTCTCTTAACTATTGCCAACATACACAAATTAATTAATTGAACCTAATCAATTAATTAATTAAGTGTTTTGAGTTTTGAAATTTGAGATGGCTTATGTTAATAAAATAACGAGGGTAGCGTTTTATTTTATTTTGAGAGGGCTTTCATTGTGCTAAGGAAGATTGGGAGAGAATTCTTGTGAAGAAGAAGAGGACTTCCTTCTCGATGAAGAACGACATCTTCTTCGACGAAGAATGCCGGTTCCATGAAGAATGATCGACGTGCCATCTTTTCTCTTCTCTACGACAAGTGAGGAGACGCCGCATCAGACGCACTCCGACATCGCCTACGAATTCTTTATTCGTGACGCCATTTTCCGCGACGCCCGACGTGCGACATCAATTATCAAGGTAGGGGATTTATTTTATTTTTTTCGAGATTACTCCCTTAATTTTTATTCTTCGTGAATATGTCCAACTGCTATCATTTAACGAGAGGGGGTCGGACCGCACAAAGACGGCCGACCCACCTCCTTTTTCCATGTTGGATTCTTTTGTGGTTTGTAATGGGAGTGGCACGGTGTCGTCGCACCGCGCGGGATCGTGCGGTAAGAAATGTGCGGCACCGTCGCGTCGTGCCGAGAAATCATACAAGGACACGACGCCATCGCGCCGCGTCGGTGAAACCCGAAAATACCACGGCCGGAGCGGGGCCGCGGTGGAGGGGTGTGGTGCCGTCGCACCGCGCCGGACGAACCAGGCCGCGGCGGAGCAGGGTGACCGGCGGCAGGTTCCGGGCTGCCGGTGTTGGCGAAGGAGGAAGGAACGGCCGTCGCTGGTCCTTGTTGGAAGAACCGGCCGGCCGGTGCGGGTCGTCCGGACAAAGGGAAAACCGGGGGAATTAATTCCCTCGGCCGGCCAAGCAAGCGGCCCCATTAATGGGGCCGCGGTTACAGGGAAACTGGGGGGCAGCGCCCCCCCCCCCCCCCCACCCACCCCGTGAGTTGGAACGGCTCGGCCGTATGGCCGAGCCAGCTGGCGCCGCGCGCCAGCGCGCCGGGCCGGGCCGGGCCGACCAGGGGGTCTCGGTTCGGGTCGGTCCGGGCCCGAAACCCCCGTTTTCGGACTATCTTTGATCTTTTGTCCATAACTTTGGCTACAGACCTCTGATCGACGCACCGTCAGTTGCGTAGTGATCCTTGGAACGAGACGGTCGTTTCGGTATATCGCACTCAAGGTTTCGGAATACTTTGGGTTCGGCCGGGTTGGTTCGTACACGAAACCAACCGGGCCCTCGGAGCGGAAATGCTCATAACTTGAACTCCGGACGTCTGATTGACGTGCCGTCGACTTTGATGGATTCCTCTAAGCGAGACGGATCTTTTGGATTACTCCGCTCGAGGTTTGGATGTCTTCGGAGTGTGGTCCGGTTGGTTCACTCATGAAACCAACCGGGCCCCTAGAATGAAAAAGCTAATAACTCACAGACCGGGCGTCCGATTGACGCGCCGTATGTCTCGTTGATTTCCTCTTGATGAGACGGAACTTTTGGCATACTTCGGCCAATTTTTTGTTGATGTTGGATAGTGGTCGGGTTGTATTGTACCCAAAATCCAATCGGGCCCTTGGAACGGAAAAGCTGTTATCTTTAAGACTGGACATCCATTTGACGAACCGTTAGCGGTGTTGGTGATTGCGTGGAGAAACAGTCCCTTTGAGTATACCCTATGTGAGTTTGGGGTACAGTTTAGTTATGGCCGGGTTGGTTCGCACTCGAAACCAACCGGGCACCTGGGACGAAAAGGCTAATAACTCATAGACCGGGCGTCCGATTGACGCGCCGTCTGTTGCGTTGAAACCCCTATGACGAGGTGGTCCTTTCAAATACTTCTTCGTGGGACTTTGAGATACTTGGAGTATCGACCTGTAGCTCGTGGAGCGGACCCTCCCAGAGACGAGCATGCGGAGTACGGAGACCGTGTAGACAACTGAAACCTGACGACTGCTTGACCGACTCGACTTGGAGTGAGTCGACTAGCCCAGTGGACGGAGCACCCGGTATTTGGCGGAAGACCCACGGCGGACGGAGTGCCTGGTAGTTGGCAGCAGACCTGTGGTACTCGACTGGAGGAGTACCTCTGTAGGCTATTAGGGGGAGCGCCCGGTATTTGGCGGCAGACCCACAGCAGACGGAGCACCCAGTATTTGGCAGCAGACCTGCGGTACTCGACAGGAGGAGTACCTCAAAGACTTGGATTAGTGAGCAGTACCTCGGAGTCGTGACAGGACCACTGTACACTCCAGAGATGGGGCTCTTCAGCAGTTACGGTTTCGATAATGAAAATCCTGGTTTGATCTGAGTCTATGACCTTGTTTTTTCCTCATGATTGAGATGGGTCACTTGATAACTTATGTATATGTATGGGCATATACCTGGGTAGTGGTTATCCATTGATTTCATAATCTTTGTGTTTCTTCATGATTGAGATGGGTTACTTGATAACTTAGGTATATGTATGGGCTTATACCTAAGTAGATTTTATCTTTTGAGATATTCTTTGTGTTTATCCTTGTTGGTTTTAGTGAGACCTTGAGGGTCTCGGGATCCCTACTGAGTATCGTTATACTCACCCCTGCACGGGCTATGCCCGCACCTCGTTGTGTTGGTTGTAGATGACGGGCAGTACTGATGAAGGCCGAGTGTTCGAGGACTGGACAGTACCCAGAGGTGGACTACACGACGATTTAGTATCTAGAGGTGGACTTCACGGTGAGACAACACTCGGAGGAGGTTGACGGGTGAGAGCGTTGTGGAGGCTATCTGTACCTACTCTTCAGGTAGGATCCGTGGTGGACGATCCAGGAGATGCGCCATCTGTACCTACCCTTCAGGTAGGATCCGAGGAGGACGTCCCAGGAGACGCTTCCGTTCTTCCAGCTGTTTTCTTTTTCTGTTGTAATTTTTTTCAGTTGTAGTTGTACTTTCAGTTGGGTTTGTATTCTGGCCCATTTACTTTTCAGCACTTCTCTTTGTACTTAGTGTTTTACTTCCGCTTGTACTCTGTGGTGTTTTTTTTTACTTTTATAAAGTCAATGCCTTCCCAGTTATTTGGATTTACACCTTTGGTGCTAGTCGCCAGCCCCTGGCCTATGGAAGGCAGGCTTGGGGTAGTCACGGCACGGGCCCCGAGGACGGTTGTGACAATCAGGTTTCACTAAACAACGATATATGGTTATAATATTATTATAAACTAGTCGTTATAAATAGTATTAACTAAATTTTTAATTTTATAAAATTATTATTCATCTTACACATTTTCTAGAATATGGTATGAGAACAAAATAAATTTTTCGTGTAAAATATGTATTTTTCAAAAATTGCAGTTTTCCCGCCTTTTGATGGCGCACCCACTTAAAATCTTGTTTTTGACTTGTCTATAAGTTCAATTTGACAAAATAAAATTCTTCTTTGGAATCAGGATATAAAATTTACTTTGGATAAATTTTTCATATTATTCTGATAACTTTAATATTTTAATGAATAGTAAAAACACGCTATATTTTAATTAAAACCAACTTTTTTCATCGCAATAATTTATATGGTTAGATTATCTTTTTAATTGGTTTTAATGTGTAATTAGAATATATTTTTACCATTTAATCCAATATTGGTCATTGGAATTAATTTCACTTTGAAATTGGACATAAACAAGTATCAATCTTTTGATAGTTATTGTTTCTAAAAAACACAATATTTGTTTTTATAACATGAATTAATTTAAAATTAATTAATGTCACTTATATGTTTTGAATTTAGAAAAATGGACATCATTTTTGAATTTGGAATATCAAATATTTCTTAGGCTGAATTTTTGGTATTTTTCTGAAAACTTTCAATGTTTGATGAATAGTGAAAACACTGGGTTACTATTTAAAAATCGACTTTTTATTTAAAAAATTATTTATTTTATTTAAATTTATTTTAGGTTAAAATTGATACATAATACCTATATAATTTCAATGTAATTAATTAGATTCATTTTATAATAATTTTAGATATATAAACATTTTATTTAACTTTTCACCGTCTTTTACCCACCTCCTAGGAGAATTTGGAAATTCACATAAAACTTAATTTTACCGCTTCTGTGAGTGGAATTTCGAAAATCCGAGAGACACGGTTAATATCAAGGACTAAAATGTGGTTCAATGAGATGAAAATAATTTTTGGTGAATAGTAACTTTTTACTTTTATTTACTGCGGTTAAAGGTAAATAGGGTAATTCAAGGTTAAAAGAATATTATAATAATTAAAAGTTACCTTAACACTTGTCCAAACAATATTGGATGAGTAATTCCCTACCATGGTCATCCTTGGGTAGATTTTGGGACCCCATGGATCCACTTATGAAAGACAATTACACATTATATTAATTAATTTAATGTAAAGACAAAATTGGCATTAAGAAAAATCTTTTTGTAATTAGTTTTTATAAGGGGCTATATAAATTCTATTTTAAACTATAAATATTCATTGGAAAGCTAAAAATATTTCCTACATCATGGTATTTTTTTTATAATTTTTAGACATCAAATAAATTAAATTATTTATGACACAATAATGATGTCGTATTTACCTCCTTAATAAATGATTTAAATAAATAAGATTATAATGATTAAAATAATATCCAAAACATGTCCAATTCTGATTGGATGATTATATCTCGACCATGAGTCATTCTATCTTCGACTATAATTATTTTTGGACCATTAGAAACCGAATATCATTATATTATAAAATAATATTTTCACTCTTTCCTAAAGAGCCCCTCCTCCCCCTTATAAAAGGAGTCCATTTCTATCCAATTCCTCACACCTCTCAAGACATTTGGCTCATCCAAACTCTGCCCAATTAAGCTCCATACATCCCTCTCCTCCCTCTAGAAGCATTAAATTAGGCATAAGGCACTTCAAGAAGTCCTTTTGGTTCAAACCAAAGGAAGTTACCCAAATTAAAGGAGATTAAAGAACGATCGAGTCAAGTCAGACACGAGGTAAGGGAACATCTTAACCCAATTTCCATTCTTTGGGTTGATCTTCTCTTTCTTGTTTATGTCGTTCTTTGATTATGTGAGAAATGAATTTTTATATCTTATCATGTATTTTTAATTTCTTTATGTGACCTTATAGTGAATACACATAAGTGATCTATTTACAAAATGATCTTTGTAAGGGATAATGTTGCAATCTCAATTGTTTTCTATCCGAGATTGCTTATACGTAAGTATTTACTGGGATTATATTTATCATCCATGTCCAAGTTTTATAAAAAAAAATTCATGTATGTTTAAAGTCCTTTTTACCCATTTTTGAATTTTACTACATGGTATGTAAGGAATCTAATTTTTGTTTACCATATGATGTACTTTTTGAATTTTCTGGAAAAAGTACAAGAAGAATGTTTTTTTAACTTATACGGCATGAACGAATTTTTACGGTTTCATAACACTTTTTTTTCATGAATATTACTCTACAAGATTTCATGACTATTTTCAAAAAAATCCATTTCTTTTAAAATTGAATGCCATCTTGTGAAAAGAAAATGATTTTCAAGAAGAAAGGATATTTTCCTCAAGAATTCATTTCAAGTTATTTATCAAAACCATTTTCCATCTAAGATGACATTATTTCATATGTTTATGTTTCAAGTATAATGTCTCCATGATTTATATGGTTTCACTTTTCTTATGATGAAAAGATATCCATTTGTTTTATATGGATTATGTAATGATGGAATGATGTTTATGAAACCCAATTTATTCTTTGGGTTATGGTGAATGATTTATGATTGTTTTGTGGCACACGTAAGAATGATTTCAATATGAGATGGGTGTGACCTATATCTCCCTCCAATGCATTGGGTAAAGATTTATATCTCATGAGATAGACATGGCTGGAACAGCAAGTAAATCTGGTTCAGTAATACAGGGCTGGAATGGCAAGCAAACTCGGTTCAGTAAGGGACTTTTTCCACTAAGATGGTCTTGGAAGAAATGCCTTGGCTACTATGGAAATCATATCATGTGATTAATGTTTTTCCACAATTACAAGTTTTATTCCCATTCTATTTTATCATGATTTATGTTCCATTATGATCTATGCCTTACGTACTTCCATGTTTTATGTCATTGCTCAAGATCTTGATGTTTAAACATTGTGTTCATGTTTTTAAGTTCAAATGTATATGGTTTGTTTTATTTTATCCATTCTTACCCTTACTGAGCATTTTAGCTCACCCTTTATATGTTTTCTTTTCCCTAGGATATAAAGAAAGGTTTTTAGGTAAGAAAACCAAAAGGGGAAGATCTTTATGGGAGATGTTGAAGATCTTTCACCACGATTAGAAGATTACGTTCCGAGTTTCCAAACACACTAAACTATTACGGTCTTTGTGTGTTTGGATTTGTTATGTATTAATTATTCCGCAAAAGTAATGTAATGTCCATGTACGTCAAGATTCGGGTCTCTACAGTTGGTATCAAAGGAAAGGTTTAGTTAACCTTTGGAAACTAGGATGCAAAAACTTTAGTGAGATCCCTAGAAATATTTCTAAGGTATATCTAGGTATGTCCCTAAGGTTAAGTATAAGTATAGGTTATAGTCCTAGAATTATGGTAACGATATTAGAATTAAACCTAAGATGTTAGATATCGAAGGTACTCCCCCTTGATTATGTTATTTTCCTTGTATGATTTTTTCCTCTCATAGAATTCTTTTTGTGTTTTAGTCAATGGAAGGAACCAGAAGGAATTCAGTTAACATTAAATCCAATGGACAAATTGGTGACTATGAGCAACGAAATTTCGTAATGCCTAGAGAGAAAGATATTTTGATTATTCCGAATCAGTAATCTCGATATATGATTAACAAGGTGAAATTTAGTGGTATTCCTAATTCATTAAATAAGAGGAAGATAGACTTTTATGCATGTTCTCATGTTGAGGATCATAAAGAAAGGAAGATTGAGATTTCTAAAGAAGGAAAGAAGAACCTTGAGGAATACCTCAAATGGAGGGAAAGATGTTATCTGTGTGGAAAAAAGGGTCATAGAGTGACAGACTGTTATGGAGTTCAATGTCTTATTTGTGGAGAACATGGGCATTACCCAACTCAATGCCCTAACCTAAGAGGTTACTTCTAAATCAAGGAAGGACTTATTCCATGAAAATCATTGAAGAGGATGGATTGAAGTTTTTATGTGTTGGTATTCAAGAATAATGTTATTGAGGTACTTTTATGGTGTATTGGAATATTTCTGTATTAGTCTATTGTGGTTTTCAATAATTTTATGGTACCAGTAACCATGAAAAGTGATTCAAATATTTTGGAAAGCAGATGATATGCGCATAATGAAGGGATAAGGAGAAAATGAAATTTTTCATAGTATTCATGAGCTCATGACTGATATAAGTACAAATTGATACCATGGTTTGAGTATATTGAAATTTTGGGATTTTGGTATGTGGAAAGAGTTAACTTTTGACAGCATCCATGTTTTCAGTAAGGTTTAATGGGTATTCATTTTTCCCGAGAATACAATATAAAGGTATTCACATGTTTGGAATGCGATCAAAAAGATATATCTTGTGATATATGAGGGATAAATGATGGTATTCACATGCTTGGTTGATGCTATTTCTAGTGATTATTTTCATTATACTATAAGATTAGACAAAAGTATTTTCGATAAGCTTAAAGGTTGGAATGGATTAAGTTGGACATCTGATAGAATTGTTTAAGTCTAGAACTTTTTTTGATATTATTTATGGAATGTTATAATAATTTAGTTTTAGAAAAAAAGGACAACCTGAAGGACGGGAGACAACCCGTCACGTCGGACAAGGCTGTGGGAATCGAACCCACAACCAAAGTGTGACAGGCCTTTATCTCCTACCACTGGCCAACAGGAAGTCACTGGTTATTAGAAACTAGTTTTATTATATTAAGTGGTATGATAGATTAAGTATAAGTACATTTTTGGAGTCATATACGATTAACCTCACCATATATGGACTTATGTATATTTGATAACTTTTGTTAACATTTTGTTTGAGACAGATGGAATGACCCATCATTCTATCGCATGATATGCTAATACTTCACGGAAGACAAATTCAACTTAATTTCTTTAAGAGATGATGTGGAAATTGTTCAAGGCACAAACAACAATGAGATTGTCAAGTAAGTATTTCTTTTAATTATTCTTCAACATTAAGGGAATGATCTTGAAAACCAAAAATGTTTTCTTAATGTCCTCATATCCGATGAATTAGATGGTACCTTAAATCATCAAAAATTTATGGCTTTGTGATTGGTGGATTTTTTCATAGCCATGTTCTATACCACTCTCCATCAGAAATTGATGGTTAGATTTCTCTTCCATATCCATATTTTCACCTATGTTCTCATATGTGGGAGCCCAAGTGATGAGTTACTTTGGGTATCCATTTCATTTCTAACATTCATTTTTAAAATTATGTTTTAACATTCCTTTTTATGATGTGGGATTCTATGAAATAAACTTTCAAGTAGTAAACGTTTTATAACCCTGATGAATTTCGAGGGTGAAATTAATTTTAAGGCGGGTAGAATGTAACACCCCGAGATTTTATAAGATATATATTATTTTTAATTTCTTTCATATCTTGTGTTGTACACTACACCAAGATTACCTTGCGCTATACGCAACATCGTATTAGCTTGTAGTATACGCAACACTATTCTTGGATCATGTTACACACAATTTTGATAGTAGTTATTCTACACAACATTGAGTGTGTATATATATATATATTCAATGTATAAATGAAATATGTTTGGATTCTGTTATACAAAACAACGAAGGAGTCTTGCACCACACGCAACCCTGACTTGGCTTGCATTACACACAATCGCGACCTTCCTCAATAGCGTGTGTTGTACGCAATATCAAGTTTCACTAAACAACGATATATGGTTATAATATTATTATAAACTAGCCGTTATGAATAGTATTAACTAAATTTTTAACTTTATAACATTATTATTTATCTTACACATTTTCTATAATATGTTATGAGAACAAAATAAATTTTTCGTGTAAAATATGTATTTTTCAAAAATTGCAGTTTTCCCGCCTTTTGATGGCACACCCACTTAAAATCTTGTTTTTGACATGTCTATAAGTTAAATTTGACAAAATAAAATTCTTCTTTGGAATCAGGATATAAAAATTTACTTTGGATAAATTTTTCATATTATTCTGATAACTTTCATATTTTAATGAATAGTAAAAACACGCAATATTTTAATTAAAAACAACTTTTTTCATCGCAATAATTTATATGTTTAGATTATCTTTTTAATTGGTTTTAAAGTTTAATTAGAATATATTTTTACCATTTAATCCAATATTGGTCATTGGAATTAATTTCACTTTGAAATTGGACATAAAAAAAGTATCAATCTTTTGATAGTTATTGTTTCTAAAAAACACGCTATTTGTTTTGATAACAGGAATTAATTTTAAAATTAATTAATGACACTTCTATGTTTTGAATTTTGAAAAATGGAAATAATTTTTGAATTCGGAATATCAAATATAGCTTAGGTTGAATTTTTGGTATTTTTCTGAAAACTTTCAATTTTTGATGAATAGTGAAAACACTGGGTTACTATTTAAAAACCGACTTTTTATTTAAATAATTATTTATTTTATTTAAATTTATTTTAAGTAAAAATTGATACATAATACCTATATAAGTTAAATTTAATTAGTTAGATTCATTTTATATTAATTTTAGATATATAAAAATTTTATTGAACTTATCACCGTCTTTTACCCACCTCCTAGGAGAATTTGGAAATTCACATAAAACTTAATTTTACCGCTTCTGTGAGTGAAATTTCGAAAATCCGAGAGACACGGTTAATATCAAGGACTAAAATGTGGTTCAATGAGATGAAAATAATTTTTGGTGAATAGTAACTTTTTACTTTTATTTACTGCGGTTAAAGGTAAATAGGGTAATTTAAGGTTAAAAGAATATTATAATAAGTCAAAATTACATTAACACTTGACCAAACCTTATTGGATGAGTAATGGCCGACCATGGGAATCCTTGGGTCGATTTTGGGACCCCATGGAGCCACTTATGAAAGACAATGACACACTATATTAATTAATTTAATGTAAAGACAAAATTGACATTAACAAAAATCTTTTAGTAATTAATTTTTATAAGGGGCTATATAAATTCTCTTTTAGACTATAAGTATTCATTGGAAAGCTAGAAATATTTCCTACATCATGGTATTTGTTTTATAATTTTTAGACATCAAATAAATTAAATTATTTATGACACAATAATGATGCAGTATTTACCTCCTTAATAAATGATTTAGATAAATAAGATTATAATGATTATAATATTATCCAAAACATGTCTAATTCTGATTGGATGATTATATATCGACCATGGGTCATCTTATCTTCGACTATAATGATTTTTGGACCATTAGAAACCTAATATATTTATATTATAAAATAATATTTTCACTCTTTTAGTAATTAATTTTTATAAGGGGCTATATAAATTCTCTTTTCGACTATAAGTATTCATTGGAAAGCTAGAAATATTTCCTACATCATGGTATTTGTTTTATAATTTTTAGAAATCAAATAAATTAAATTATTTATGACACAATAATGATGCAGTATTTACCTCCTTAATAAATGATTTAGATAAATAAGATTATAATGATTATAATATTATCCAAAACATGTCTAATTCTGATTGGATGATTATATATCGACCATGGGTCATCTTATCTTCGACTATAATGATTTTTGGACCATTAGAAACCTAATATATTTATATTATAAAATAATATTTTCACTCTTTCCTAAAGAGCCTCTCCACATAAGTGATCTATTTACAAAATGATCTTTGTAAGGGATAATGTTGCAATCTCAATTGTTTTCTATCCGAGATTGCTTATACGTAAGTATTTACTGGGATTATATTTATCATCCATGTCCAAGTTTTATAAAAATGTTTTCATGTATGTTTAAATTCTTTTTTACCCATTTTTGACTTTTACTATATGGTATGTAAGGAATATTTTTTTGTTTACCATACGAGGTACTTTTTGACTTTTTTGGGAAAAGTACGAGAAGAATGTTTTTTTTAACTTATACGGCATGAACGAATTTTTACGGTTTCATAAAACTTTTTTTTCATTAAGATTACTCTACAAGATTTCATGAATATTTTCAAAAAAATCCATTTCTTTTAAAATTGAATGGCATTTTGTGAAAAGAAAATGATTTTCAAGAAGAAAGGATATTTTCCTCAAGAATTCATTTCAAGTGATTTATCAAAACCATTTTCCATCTAAGATAACATTATTTCATATGTGTATGTTTCAAGTATAATGTCTCTATGATTTATATGGTTTCACTTTTCTTATGATAAAATGATATCCATTTGTTTTATATGGATTATGTTATGATGGAATGATTTTTATGAAACCCAGTTTATTCTTTGGGTTATAATGAATGATTTATGATTGTTTTGTGGCACACGTAAGAATGATTTCAATATGAGATGGGTGGGACCTATATCTCCCTCCAATGAATTGGTTAAATATTTATACCTCATGAGATAGACATGGCTAGAACGGAAAGTAAATCTGGTTCAGTAATACAGGGCTGGAACGGCAAGTAAACCCGTTTCAGTAAGGGACTTTGTCCACTAAGATGGTCTTGGCAGCAATGCCTTGGATACTTTGGAAATCATATCATGTGATTAATGTTTTGCCACAATTAAAAGTTTTATTCCCATTCTATTTTATCATGATTGATGTTCTATTATGATCTATGCCTTACATACTACCATGTTTTATGTCATTGCTCATGATCTTGATGTTTAAACATTGTGTTCATGTTTTTAAGTTTAAATGTATATGGTTTGTTTTATTTTATCCATGCTTACCCTTACTGAGCATTTGAGCTCACCCTTTATATGTTTTCTTTTCCCCCGGATATAAATAAAGGTTTTTAAGTAAGAAAACCAAAAGGGGAAGATCTTTATGGGAGATGTTGAAGATCTTTCACCACGATTAGAAGATTACGTTCTGAGTTTCCAAAGACACTAAACTGTTACGGTCCTTGTGTTTCTGTTTTTGTTATGTATTAAGTATTCCTCAAAAGTAATGTAATGTCCATGTACGTCATGATTCGGGTCTCTACATTCTGTTATTTTAGGAGGTTGTGTCGGATGAGGTTTTTTACACCCTTGATTTTGATATGAGCCTTGATGCTATTGATTTCCCATTTGTTTTCTTGGATAAGGATTTTGAAATTGTTGTTTCCAACACCAGGTGGATTCTGGGGTTGTGGATAATAATTTTTTTGATGTTATCTCCAACCTGTATTCTCATTATCTTTCCATTCATGGTTCTGATATTCAGGTAACATATTGGGCCCTCAGTTATGAAAAATTTAACTGAATTCAGTTTTCAAGGGTCTATCACTTAATCTCATACATTCACCCATGATGTGGTTTCCACCACATCCGATGAAAGTTGGGTGGTTTACTTCTTGAACTTGTGAAAGTATTTTCAAATTCAAATAAATAATATTCTTTGACATGGCATCAAGTTGGGAAATCATCATTGTTGTGGAATCAATGTTATGCATTCATGTCTTCGGAGTTCCCCACTCAGAATTCCATTGAAAACTATTTTTCGATATATCCACCAATAGGTTAAACTATTCTTCATGAGATTTTTTCATTTCCATTCCTCAAGAATCCACATCCTCCATATATTTTATGTTCATTTTTATACCGCCATAAATGGTTTGAAAATTCATCCATAATGGGATTCCATGTTAAGGACATTTACTTAGAATATCCTTCAAATGTTCTCATGATTCATATAAATATTCTGACTCATGCTTCTATAAGTTATGAATCTCATTCTATAATGTCACTGTTTTGGAGGGAGGAAAGTATTTGGACCAAAATTCTTGAGCCAAATCCTACCATTTAATGATAGAATGATGGGGTGTTCCTTTTATCTAATCCTTCTCTTTTCCCTTAATGAGAATGGAAATAAATGGACATGAATAGAATCTTCTTGACACTCTATGGTAATGGAATGTCTCACAAATCTCCAGAAAATATGATAGATAGTCATTGGGGTCCTAACATTTCAGAACCCCCAAATCGAACTGTATTTAGGATTAGTTTTATTGCTCGATTAATTTTAAAATTTTGGTCTTGGAATAGTGTTCTAAAAATGATCATATTATCCCCATAAATTGATGGAAATTTGTACTCCATAAGGGTACGACATAGAGTCATTTGTTCTTGAAGAGCATGTGGCATATAATTCTTCTCATGTACAAAGTTGGTTCATTGATTCGGAGGCATATAAGGTAGAATTTATAGTGGAAGATACTATTGTAATTGTTATTGTCCATATCTAGGAAAAAATTGAGCTAGTGGTCTTTGATGGTTCTATGGCACGTACTCCATAAAGTTGGTTGGTGGATGATGTTTTGGTTAACCACCAGAAACAAGCTATTTGTTCTAATTCCCATCAAGTGTAAAATGCTTCCAAATTCCATGGACTTTGATCAGGTCTTCCTCTTCTATATTCTCCATGGGGGTGTTCTGGTTGTGTTCTCCCATAAGTGCTCAAAATCACCTTGATAATGTTCATTTTATTTTTGGGTCAAATGAGAGTGTTTCCACTAACTCAGAGGCCTTGGAATGGTTAATCTAGAAACTCATTCACATATGGTCTTGCACAACACCAAACAGCACACCAAACATAAAAAGAAAATCAAAAAATAACCAAAATCAGAAATGAGGTTAAGAGGATAATTTTTCAGAATTATTGATTTTTTTCACTTAATTAATAGAAACTCAAATTGAAAAACACCATTTAACACCTCTTTAGAAAAGGTTCCATAATTTTTTGTTGTTTTGGTCAAAGAATTACTTTTGAATTCCTAAATTCAATTACCCATCCTCATAACTAGTATAGTGTAAGTATGGGGTCGATCCATAGATATATTTAACGTGTTATGTAACTCGATTGAGGATTAATTAACTGAATATTTTATGAATTTAGAGGTTGTATTTGAGGGTTATGAGATTTTTTGGATGGATTAAAGATTCATTTCAAACTTATTTAAGTTTTACTAAAAACAGAATGATGTTAAAACCGTATTTAACTATCCATAAGAGAAATGCATCGGGGATGTTGATTATTAATAAGAGAGTCAAAAATTTATTATCTTATCATGTTGTATTGTTCATAATAACTCACATATCTAGGATTTAAATGTAAAAAAACTCCCTTTTTTCATAGATTTATGATTAAGTTAATAGAAATCAACTTATTGGTCTTAAAATTGGATTATAAAAACATTACACAAATAGAGCCCATTTGAGATTATGGGTGCACCAAATGGTTATGGGTTTACTCCTTGTTATTCCCCTAGAGATACCTATAATCTCTCTTCTTGATCTGATATAGAGTTTCCAATATGGAATAGAAGATAAACACGTGAGAATTATGAGAGATAAAATGAACTTATACAAACACTCTAAGAGTATTAAATTATTAAAGAGTCTTCATTACCCATAGCCCAAACATATAAAGGAAATTAGCTACTCATTTAATAAATGACCAAAAACAAGATTTTGACCTCTTTTGTTCATTACATCTAAGAAGAAGTCACTAAACCATGAAAACACTATAGAATAATGTTCCAAAAATGTATAGAATAAGTTTCAAGATTTTACTTCGCCAAGATAGATACCCTCTGGATGATGATACCCCTCTAAAATAGTGTATGGAACATTAATTATCTATCCCCTAGTGTGAAGGGTTGGTTATGGGTCTAAATCTTAGGTCAAATGGTGATTACAAAGGGTAGATAGAATTTAGGTGGCCTTTTATTGACTAATATATGGTTTAGGCATAAAATTAGTTTAATTGTGTGATAATCAGGCTTAAGATTTTATCTCTAAGGTTTGAGGTGCATGGTTTCCTGGACTGGTTCACATGGTTTATCAAACTGTGTGAAGACTATGTGATTAGCCACTACCTCTTTACTAGAACACCCTTCACGATTTCAAAGAGGATCTGTATGGTTTAAAAAACTGTGTGGTTGGTTCTGTCTTGATGATCCTTGATGCACATGGTCATCTAGGTTAGGGTGAAAATTTTAAATGACTTAGTAGTAACCATGCACCATGGAAAATGTTCTAAAAGCCTCAAATTTCTGTCCAAATTTCTCGGTTCATGCCAAATATTATTGGTCCTTCTTTTGATGACAAAATTTTACCTAAAAAAATAAATGTTTAGGTTGTAAAAACATGAAAATTTATCCAAAAAACCATTTTCAAAATGATTAAAAGAATGAAAATTCCATATGTGCATAAGTTAATTAGTGAACTAATCATAACATACATAAATATTGTGTCATTTTAGATAAACATTCAATATATTTCACAATAACGCATGATCGGGGATTGTAATAGTTTTTTTCTATGGAGACTAAATGCATAATAAACTTATTTCATAAAATATCATCAATATCTCCCAAAAATTTTATATCTCAAAACACCATTCTTAAAAAATTATTACTCTAAAATATTCTCAATATCCTAGGGAAAGTGGAAACATGAGAAAGGGTGAGCCCAGTTGATTGGTAAGGGTAAACAAGGGAGATGTTAATAAATGATCATATGAAAACAAAGGTTATGTATAAGGGTATGATATCATGATTATAACATAAAAATGTCATATAAAATTACTCATATATCATAAATCATGAGTCATTAAATATTTCTTTATCATTTTAAAGGACATGTGTCATAAGAGTGAGGAATCATCGTTAATAAATCAAGATCAATTAGTTAATATCATAAGAATAAGATCATGTCATAAGATTTTTTTTTCACAACCATAATCATATGAAGTCATTTTACTAGTCAAGACTTACTTCCAAGATGATCATTGTGGTAAAATTCTAAGAGTGGATTAGGTTCACTACCCATTCCATTATTTCTATAGGCAAGGTTCACTCCCAATACTACCATAGTAGACATTGTACCTTACAAAACTTAGTTCGCTCCCAATTCGGATCCAAATTATCCCATAATATATCAATCATTACCTAATGAATTGGATTCTTTTTAATAGTCCCAAAAGTAATATAAGTAAAACCATACATATTTGTGATACAAGTTCATAAAAACATTCATCAATTCATCACAGCATAACCCATGGAAAATAAACAGTTCTTATATACCTTTCATAATCATATAATCATAACTCATCCATAGAAATAACATGTATTATATTTTTATATTATATCCCCATATAATTATAGGGAACATCAGAGGATTTTAACATTGATAAAAAATACCATTAAAATAGTATTTAAACACTTCATTGGAAATAGGGGAAATATCACGTTCCTTCAGTATCATTAAAACTAAAAATATCCATTGTATTGATAAATAATTTCATTAAAAATAACCATGTAAATTTATAGAGGATGTTTTAAATAAAATAATATTTATGATAGAGGGAAAGTCCAATCATGTTGTTAATTTAAAAATAAATATTTTCTTTACAATTTTTGTAAAAAAATCAAAAATACCATGTTCATGAAAATACAAGAAGGTTACTTTTAAAATTTTCAAAAGAATGTAATATATTGTTCAAAATGAATGTAAATAATAATTTTAATATAGAATATTATATTATTTAAAACAATTTATAGAAAATTAAGAAAAGAAGGAAAATTTCATCAAAAAAAGAGTAAACAATGTATTCTTTTCTTAAAAACAATTTCTCGATAATTTTTTATACCAAAGAAATAATAATGAAAATAAAACATTAAAATAATATAAATATATATATATATAAATAAAATATATGTTTTTTAAATGATAAGGATCATATAATTTACTTTAATGTAAATTTAACATTGATAATATTGAAAAAAAATGTGATCGCAACACAAACTTCTATCTCAAGTACCTTCTAGCTTCGTACATATTAAAATTATAAAGACCCCAACCTGAGTATACTAGATTCATTGGTTAGTTTAAAATATAATTATATACAAATAATCACATCCTAAAGGAATGAACAGTTTAGTAGTCTTGGACAACTAGATACATACATAAATCTTACATTGCAATTGAAAACATAAATCACAGCAAATTATTTCCTTTGAGAAGACCATTATTAACCAAGATTATCCCTATATCTCAATCAAAATTTACTTCATAGAATCCTGGGGAAAATAAACATATGAAAAAGGGAGAACTTATATTCTCATTAAGGGTTTTTTTATAGTGGAAACTAAATAAGGCATGAATAATATGTCAATAAATAAATATAAATCAGAAAATGCCATATAAATAATCACATGAGACAAAACTGTCCATGGATATCATCTGTATTAAAATAATCACAAGTAAATATATAAATAATCTCTCAATGAGGTAATTTTATAATTCCATAAATCATAAACATATTTTCAAGGCCATTTTCTAAGATATCTTATATAAATGAATAAGGGCTTAGTCAAATACCCAGGATTGTTTATCTCATGAGACTCACAGATGCATTGAGGGGATATAGCTAGCCCCACCT
The DNA here is from genome assembly GCA_963277665.1 of Viscum album. Lineage (NCBI taxonomy): Eukaryota > Viridiplantae > Streptophyta > Magnoliopsida > Santalales > Viscaceae > Viscum > Viscum album. The sequence continues at coordinate 91,859,002 of OY728147.1, forward strand.
ATCACATACTATATATAATTCATTACTCATATGAAATGTATGATATATAATAAATATAAACATTTACATGGAAACTAACATATGAAATGTTAATAAGTACATTAATCGATAAATATAATCATTACCCATCCAATGTAATATGGAAAATTGTATTAAAATAGTATATCTCTAATAAAACTAATAATAAACCTTAAAATAAAATGTGTTAGATGGTACAATAATATAATAACAACATTTTACCATTTAACTTAACAAATTATTTTTACATCATATAAAATACATTAAAATTTTCATTGGAAAACATTGGATGAAAATACCCTTTTTACTTTGAAATCACCAATTTTATTTAGAAAACTAGAAACATAAAAAAGAAAAAAATTCCATTGAAAATAAACATGTAATAATTTAAATTTATATTCAAATAATATATTATAAATTACATTAGTAATTTTTTTCATGTTGTATAAGTTAAAAAACATTCCTTTCATTTTGTTTTTGAAAATCTTGAAAAGTACTTCATTTGGAAAATGACATGAAGATTATTTCAAACCATTTTGTAAAAAGTAAAACATGGGTAAAAATGATTTTACACAACCATGGAATACTATTAAAAAAATATTGAAAATATTTTTAGAAAACATGTATATGTAAAAGAAATATTCTCCAAGGGAGACTTAAATATAAATAATCTCAAATAATGAAGCGCTTGTGAAATAAACTCTTAACATGGGTTTGAATTCCTTCGTATGTGTTAAAAAATAATTTATAATAAATATATATTTATTATAAATATATTATATAACCATACATATATATATCATACCACTTACGAGAGACGGATAATCTTTTATCACTAGTTTCCTAACAATTTTTTGATAAAAATAATTGTTTTGGGAAATAAATGAATCATTCTTCATGTAAGTTTTGGTTTGATAGTTTTTTTATTTATGAATTGATCAAGGTTATATAATATATAAAATTTTAATAATGATATAAATTTCAAATATAAACATTAAATCCATCATATTTCCCATTGATAAAATTTTATAATGAAAAATTCAATTGTATCACTACAAGGAGACGATAGGTCGTATATATGAATGAGTGATACTTTCACTTCCCATATTATGAGAATGAGGGTGGGTAATGGTTTTTTAAAAATAATAATATAATTTAATTATATTTTTTAAAATAAATATTTTATTTTCTTAAAACTTCTAGATATTTATAAGAAATAGAAGAATGAAAAAATTGAAAGAGGTTGAGTAAGACAATTACATATTTTTTGGGAGACATTCATGAGATAACTTATTAAGGTGATTAATGTACGTATTTTTAGAATACCAAATCCTAAATAACATGTATTTTATGTAGATAAAATAAATGGTTAGTTATTGATAGAGCCAAATGGCGCAATTTGGTGTGAGGAACTGTGGGTGGAGGTAACATTCTATAATTAAGGTGATGGGTAATTTTATAATTTCCAAAAATATTAAATTATAATAAATATGTTTTCAAGATAAATTCTTAAAAATGGAAAAGGATTCAAATATATGGTAAGATAGGGTTTCAATATCATCAACCAATAGTAATTAGACAATTTTTTGCTTCATTTTAACCCTTACCATTCTGATTAACCCTAATTTAATCAATGTCAATTTTTACTAGGGTAACTTGATTCTCCATATTAAAGAGTTGTGATTTATATTTATATTGTTAAAATTGGCCTATAAATAGACAAGGTATGACATTTTCAAACATTTTACTACCAAAAATTCTTATTTTTTTTCTTTTAATGATTTTTAAATAATTTAATAAACTATTATTTTGATAACATATCATCTTTTTAATTTTTACACTATTAATTTAATTGAAATTAAAATACATTATGAAAAGGGGGAATTAAAATATAATTCATTAACACCACTCTAATATGTCATATAGATATATAAAATTCATTGGACACATTAAATCATTCAAATTATATAAAAATATATTTTTTTAAAATCATTAATTTTATATTTTTATTAATTAAATAAGAATTGTATTACCATTGCATAAGTATTTAAGGTAATTATATAATTTATAAAAATAAGTATATAATGAAAATAATTTCATTAATATCAGAATATAAAATTTTGTTCATTTATATATATATTGTTTCCTTATGTGGACACATAAAAGATATTAAAAAATAGAGAGTGACGTTTTGTCACGAATCAGCTCGGATACCCTAGTACGTTGATAACCAAGCTAGAACTGACATGGCCCAAAGTGCATTCCTGATACCCATAAGCTGGAGACTAGCACATGGAATCATACAAGATAAAGTTGGGAATTTTTTTTCCACATAAATAGTGGAATAAACATAAATATGGTAGTACACTCAAAAGAAAATTCCATATATAGAATAGTACTAGAATTCAAACCGGTTTATAAACTCAAAGTTCAGCCACACAATACTAGAAACTAAAAGATGAAAAACTCAAGTCCTAACAAGACATATCTCTCTAAGTCTCAAGGATCAATAATAAGGACCACCTATGATTAGATATTTCCCCTTTCTGGAACCTGGAAGAGGAAAATATATAAACACCAGAAGAGACAGGTAGGGTGTGATCTAAAAGCCCAATTGGGTCTCACCAAGGATTCCATAATAAGATGAAAATTTTCATTTAATATTTAAGGCTTCCAATTTTAAATAAAAAAGGCATGGAAGTAAAAAAAATTATATTTAAAAAAATCATAATTTACATTTCAATTAATGGAAAATATTTCCAAATAATGTCTTAATAAAATTTTTATATAAAACGGTTTATATAAATTCACGAAGAATGTGCAAAAAAAATTACAGACAATGAAATATATATCAATATAATCACAAAGAAGAAACATGGTCATCTTCCAAGAGGTATGATAGTTCCTGGTCATAGTATCCTCACACACTCATATAATGATAACATAAATGTGCATAGACATCTCTATGAAATTGTCCAAATAAGACAGCCAACTTCCCATTGGGGATAAGATCTACTAATAAGTTTATGTTATAGTTGTAAATCATTAATCCATTTCTATAGAATTCTTATCCTAGGGTGTTTTTTCCTAATTATGCACTAACTACCTAGGATTTCATGCTCTCAAACAACAATCAATAATGGGAAATTTATTTCAAAACTGTTTAAAATATAATTTAACACATTTTCCATTTCAAAATGCTAATTTCCATTTAAATCCAAAATTATCTTTTAATCAATTGACACCTCTTTCAATAATAAAACCAATACATTCATATCAAAATAATTTAATCAATTTTTCTTAAATAAAAATTTGAAATCAATTTCATAAATCAATTTTAGAATTTGATTCTACACTTTAATTTCAGAATTTTCATCAAATTCCAAAAATCACACCACAATTCATAAGAATTGGGGATTTTATAAAAATTTCAAGCAAATAAAATTCAAATCGCAATTTGATGCAAATTGGGTTCTTCATAATCCAATTGACATAAATTTCATTTAAATAATTCAATTTAGGATTAATTCAATTTTCCAAACTTAAATGGAACCACCTTCTATAGATCATGGGATCATGTAACACAAATTCCATAATGGGATTATCAAATGAAGATTATAGAATTTGAAGATATGAGAATCAAACATTGATAAATATATAAAACAATTTATATTAGATCCTCCAACAACATAGAGATCTATCCAACCCTGATGTTGGGAGAGGAAGAGAAAGGGAGATAATGAATGGGAGAAGAACTATTACCAGGAAGAGACCAAACAACTCCACCCATGCTTTGATTTGTGTCAGAAGGGGTTTCTAAGAGCCAAAATCACATTTAGGGAGCCTCTAAGGAAGAGTAATTCATTTTACCATCATATAGTATTTTCATTAACTTAAACAGGGGGTTTCAATATTTTAAAATAAATTTTCAGAATTAAAAAATCTTTTCTGTGAGGTTAGTCGGGCAGGGCCACATGGTTTTTCAAATAGTGTACCCTAACTATATGAACATTTATTGTGGTTAATGGTATCTATTAGGTGGAGGAATAGTTTTTCAAATTATGTCCCAGTCCTAAATATCACCATTTTTGGGTTTGAACAATTTACCCAGGGTGGATTCACATTTTGGGAATACCATAAGCCAACCATGTACATCATAAAAAGTCCCAAAAATTCAAAATTTTCACTCTAAGAACCCCTAAACAAAACCCAAGAAAAGCATGATCAAAATAGGGTTAAGGATTACCTGAAAATAGTAACAATAGGTTACAAACTTCCCACCATAGAAACATTATATCCCTAGAAATCATATCAAGATGTTTTCATGTCAAAAAGATGAGGCCACTTATCTCTCATCAGTGCCCACCTCTCCCATGTATCATCAATATCAAAACCATGATACCATAACACTTGAATTAAATGAATTGTCTTCTCAAAAAATTACATGGTTTCATAATCATATATTCTGACTAGATTCTCAGTCACAGATAAATTAGGCATGACATCAAGATCACTTCAGCTCAGAACATGAGATAAATCAGAAAGATACTTGTGTATTTGAGATATATAGAAAAAAAAATTGATGTCATCAATAGAGGAAGTTATTAATGGTAAGCCACTTTCCCTACCTAATCAACAACTTCAAAAGGGACCACAAAACAATAACAAAGATTGTAATTCTTTTTAAGCCATTAATAACCCAATCAAGTTGAATCTTTCAAGAACATGTGATTACTAACTAAAAATTCCAATGGTCTACGATGACTTTCATCATAAGACTTATAACAGCTTTGTGCGATCAAAATCCACTAAAAAATCAACTATATCATTTCTATAGTCACTTGGACCAATCTCATTCTAACTAAGGAACTTTCACCAATATCCAACTAACACAATAGAGGTTTACATGGTCAGCTATAAAGGGCATCAGAAGAGAACTCTTGATTATAGACGAGTAAATATTTGTATTAGAAAACTCAACCATCCCGAAATAGTAATCCCAATCCCCAACAATGTAAAGAAAGTAGGAACAAATAATATCCTCATGAATATGTATAACTCTTTCTATTTGTATATCCAACTATAGATGGTATGCCTCACTCAAGTAAACTAGAGATCACAGTGCCTCTTAAAGGATTATCTAAAATCAATAACTAAATTTAGGATCTCTAGTAGAGACTATAACAGATGGAACTTTGTGAAAACAAAAAATATCTTTCACCTATATATTTCATATCCCTTCAACTTTGGTGTATTATGAATGGGTATAAAATGATCCTATTTTTTATCCTTTCAATTACGACCCATATTGTGTTATTATTTCTTTTTGTATGAAAAAACCTAACCACAATTTTTATAGAGATCTCATCCCACTTACATGTTGGCATTAGAAGTGGAATAAGAAAACTCAAAGGTATCTGGTGCTTGGACCTTATCTTTGGGAATGTATAACAATGAGATAAAAATTTAGTAATGTCCTACCCCATACATGGTCAATATAATCATAAATACATATCATATAAGTTTACTATGGTTTTTGGGTGCACTACCCACTGGGAATTCTAAAAATACCCCACAACCACTTTTCCTATAGGAAAATGTACAATGTATCAGTTCTAAAAACATATAATCTGATCCAAGGAGAATGACCACTCAACAATGGTCTCCCTATCATAAAGAGAGTCTATAATGTTGTAGAATTCATCATCAATCTATTGTTTATAAATAATCATGTAGATAATAGATTATTTTAATTGAACATTGGCCAAGGAAACCTCAACCCCTTCTTCTTGGACTCCAATATGCAACTGTGCAAAAATATCCACAATGTTCCACTATTCTGATGATTCTTTCATGTTTTGGGTAAGAATTATACTACTCAAATCATCATCAATGAAATTCCCTTTTCTTAGGGTATAGTATATTTCAAAATAAAGGGATTGTAGGTACTCCACCCAATGCCTCTGGTGGAGATCCAAATATTTTTAAGAAAATACATAACGAAAGATCTATTATTCAGAATTCATGGTAAACCTTCATCTAAAAAGGTAATGTCACAAACTATTAAGTGCGCGAATCACAACTATGAGTTCAAGTTCATTAGTCTAGTAATTTTTCTCTTGTAAACTAAGATTTCAAGATCTATATGCAATGACATGATCACCCTACATAAGAGTGCATCCCAAGACTAAACTCGGTGCATAATATAAGACCATAAAGCCTTGACCAGCCTATAGAAGAGTCACCACCAATGTACTAGTTAGAATACATTTCATCTCAATAAAAGAACTCAGACATTTCTCATCCTAAAAAACATTAATCCCTTCCGAGTTACGGTATTCATTAGATAATCCAACTTTGAGAAGTTCATTAAAAATCGGTGATAATATCTAGCTAAACCCAAGAAGCTACAAGTCATGAAAATATTTCATGGTTTTTCCCATGTCATAACAAATTTTACCTTTTCATGGTAAACTTTTATACCATTTTATAACACCACGTGTCCCAAGAACATCACTTCTTGAATCTAAAAATTAAAGTTTGACATCTTGGAATAAATTTTTTGATTTCTCAACAATTCCAAAACTGCTCTTAGATGACGCACATGATCCTCTTCATACATAGTGTAAATAAGGATGTCATCTAGAAATACTACCATGAAGGTATCAATATAAATGTGTAAAATCATGTTCATTTAATTCATAAAGAATGCATGAGAATTGGTTAGAACAAATGGCATGAAAAGTTACTCATAATAGCCTCACCTACTCTAGAAGGTAGTTTACTAAATGTTCTCTTCTTTTCATATGAACTGATGATATCTAGAATTAAGATCAATCTTCAAAAACTACTTCTCCGAATTCAGCTGGTCAAGCATATCATCAATATATGGAAATAGATATTTCTTCTTTACCATAAATCAGTTTAGTTTTCTTGAATCAATGAAAAAGAGAAGTGATCCATCATATTTCTTAGAAAATAGGATTGGCGCCACCCAAGGTGACACACTTGAGTGTATAAATCCATTCTTTAAAAGATAATCTAGTTGAGACTTCATCTCATTCATTTCAATTGGTTCTATGGGGTAAGAAGGAATAGACACTGGTTGAGTACTAGGCACTAAGTTGATAAAAAACTCTACCTCACTTACTAGAGGAATACTAGAGAAGCCAAAAGGAAAAAACATCTAGAAACTCTATGGAAAATAGAGGTAGATCACATATCAATTATTACCACTTCAAAGAAAAATAAAACATTGATATTATTTTCCCCGACTCCATATGAGAAAGTTCATATCTACTTGACTTCAGGATCCATTCTCATTGAAGGATACAGAACACTCTATCAGTTGTAGTAAAGGAGACCTGTTAAAGATAAAAATAAATTTTAACTTTATTAGCAGTGAGCCTATCCATATAGAATATGGATTCAATAGGTTCCAATTTGATACCCAAAAAATCTCAATCGAGCTCGATATCTTATAATGAGAAACATAAGTGGGATTACAGAGAACCTTTCCTCTATTCATTCATATTAGTGTACTAATATCAATCACAAATGATAAAAAAATACATAGGAAGGTTTAGAATACTCACAATACGGGTTGATATGAATGAATTTGATGCACTATTACAAAATAAAGTAGTCAGTAAAGATGAATAAATAGTGATGGTACAACTCATAGTTGTTAGAACTGTATTTGCTTCCTCTAGAGACTCTTCTATTTCATTGAGAAGATTCATTCTCGATTCCTGTGGATGGAACCCATTATTATTTGAAGGATATAATTTCACTATAGTTTTATTATACTTTGATGGTCATGTGAAACTAATTGGAGTAGAACAGACATGGTAGAACATATTATAGTTACCTAAGTGTCTTTAAGAACTACATATTTTGGGTGACTCAATAAAATCCTATTTTGGATGCTTAGATTTTCCACACTGATAACAAATCAAAGGGAAACTTCTAGGAACTACAAAAGTTTAAGATTATCCTTTATATAAAAAACCATAATGAGAATCATCACACATCATATTCCCTTCATAGGATCCCTCATAACTACTACTAAGACAAAAAGGAACTCCCTTCAACCCTGACCTTCCAACCAGGTCCATCTCATCCATCAATGATCTATCCAATACATCAGCATAAGTATGCAGGTTCAGAAACAGAACACAATAATGAATATCATATCAAAGTTTCATATCAAACCATTAAGTCACCATCTTCCCAATATATATAATTTTAGGTGAAAACATCACAATCTTAGCAAAGATATTTTTATATTCTATCATGGTTCTGTCAGCCTGCTCGAGAATAAAAAACTATAAAGCCTTGGAAAACTCCATTGAATCTATAAAGAACTAGTAGGATAATAGATAATTAAATTCCCTCCACTCTAATACATCATGCTTCTTTTACATCACCATAATCTCCCACCATCTCCTACTAATTCCCTCTAGATTGAAGGTTGAACATTTCACCTTTATTTTCTACAGTGTCTCTAAGATCTCAAATAGAAGATTAATATTTCTCAACTAGTCCTCATCCAGTTAAGGATCATTAGAGCCTTGGAACACTAGTGTATTTTGTTAAAGTAAATCCTAATAATGATTCCATAAAACATCCCTTTTAGGTTTAACATTTGAATCCTAAATGGGAATGTGTGAACGTGTATATCCTAGTGTTGGGACAAAACACATGATAACCTCAACCATGTTCTGGTCCACAAGAGGACATTCTCACTTTGGTTCATTATTATATTCCTATAGGATCTAATTTTCACATCTTCTCATAGGCATAATGCTATAGAACATCAGTAAAAACATTAATGACAACAGAAAAGATACTCAGATCAACACTAAAAAAAGGGAAGTAAGGAAATTAATCCAAACATGTAGAGAACAAGATTTGGATTTCATATGGTCCAAATCAAATTAAGGGAAAATAATATAACTAATCCTCAATAATTATTTCTACAACCACCCTTGGTGACATAAGGCTCATTGTTCTTAGGGATGTTAGGTAACTCAATCATAACTAACTCCTATGTTTGGAATAGATTACATAGCTATATATAAGGAATGATACATAAACTACAACCTCTAATACCACTTTTTAACATACCATCCTAGATACCATAGTATTTTAATACCCAATCTGCCACTAATTTAGCCTGAAGGGCATTCCTAATCCCCATGGGTCAGAACCTAGCACCTGGCATCACACAAGATAAATGTGGGAAAGGTTTCCCTACATAAATAGAGGAAGAAACAGAACCAAGCCAATATGATCAAAAGAAAACTCCATAGGGATAACAGTACTAGAATTAAATAAGGTATATAAACCAAAATTATAACCACATAGTACCAAAAACTATAGATAAAAAACCCATTTCCCAAAAAGTTATAGCTCTCCAAGTACCAATGATCAAAAATGAGGACCACCTCCAAGTGGCACATTCCCCTTACTCAAACATGGACAAAGAAAATATAAAAACATATTAAGGAATATGTAGGGTGTGAGCTAAAATACTAGTAGGTTATCACCAAGGATTCCATAAAAATATACCACAATAAATTAAACAATAATTCTTTCAAATTCAAATAAACGGTAATGGTAGTAAAAAATATTATTTGAAAAAAAACATTCTTTACATTTCAATTGATGGAAAATATTTCTAAATAATAGATTAATAGTAGTTTTATAAAAAAATGCTTATTTAAATTCACAAGGAAAGTGTAAAATAGTTTTAAAATAATGGAATATAAAAAAATAATTACAAAGGTGAAACATGGTCATCTTCTAGGAGTTAAGATAGTACCAAATTATGAGATCCTCAGACGCTCAAATGATTATAACAGAAATGTGCTGACAAGTCTCTCTAACACTCTCTAGTGAAGACTAAACAACATCCCATAGGGGATAATATCTTCCTATAATATTATATTAGAGTTGTAAAGTATTTATTCATTGTAAGGGAATTCCCATCTAAGTGTATTTTTTCCTAATAATGCACTAACTACCAAGGCTTTTATGTTCTCAAACAACAATCAATAATGATAAATGTAATTCAAAACTACTTAAAATAAAATTTAAACTATTTACCATTTAAATATAATGATTTCCATTTAAAAACAAAACTGAGTTCTTGATCGATTCATTACTCTTTAATTATAGAACCAGTGGGTTCTTATTAAAATATATTAATCCGTTTTTCTCAAATAAAAGTTTGAAATCAATTTCACAATTTAATTCCACAATTTAATTTTTTAATTTCCATAAAATTCCAAAATCAAACCCCAATTAATTATAATTAGGTGTTTTCCCCAAATTTCATGCTAAGAAAATTAAAATACCAATTTGATAAGAATTTGTTTTTTTATAATCCAGTTGAATGCAATTTAATTTAAATCAACTAATTTTTTTAAAATGAATTGGCCAAATTTAAAACGGAACCACCTACTATAGAACACAGGATCATGTAACACAACTTCCAAAACATGATTCCAAAATGAAGAACGTCAACATTTTATATCTAAAAATCAAAGCAAGATTCAATATCTAAAAAATGATATTATATCCTCAAACAACACATAAATTTATCCAACCCTAAGGTGAAGAGTGAAAGAGATAAGGAGATAAAGAATAAGATAAGAACTCTTACTGGGAAGAGATCAAATGGGATTATACACAAATTAATTCACATGGTAAGGGATTTTGTGGGGCCAAAATATTCTCCAGGTAACCTCTAACAAAGAATAAATCATTTTAAGGTCAAATAGGCTCCTTAGGCACTTAATCTAGTGGTTTTGTGATTTTAAAATAAATTTTCAAAATTAAAAATTATCGTACACATGGTTAGTTTCACATTATCTCTTAATTTGTTAAGTTATGTGCCCTAACCATGTGCCCCTCTAGTAGGGTGCATAGTTTCTACTATGTGGATTCATAATTTTTCAAACTGTGCTCTAGCCATGAAAACCCCCATTGTGTGGGTTTTCTCATTTTACCCTGGGTGGGTGTATGGTTTGGGAAAACTTTATGCCAACCGTGCACAACCCAGAAAGTTTTAAAAATCCAACACTTTCACCCAAACCACCCCTAAACAAAATCCACCAAAATAATGAACAAATTTGGGGTTTAGAAGTTCCTGAAAATAGTAACAGGATGTTACCCATTTTGTAGATACTTTGATTTAAATAATATATAAGTTATTTTCATAGAAAAGTTTCCATAAAAAATAAATAAATTTTAGCCTAAGTTTATAAGGTTCAAATCCCCTTCATCCAATAAGAATAATGATTAATAATTATAGCCTTATCACTAAGTTTTAAACTATATTAACTCAATTTACCCTTTACTGAAGTGAAAACTTTTACCATGATAACTATTTATTTTGACCACAAATATAAGGGGAACAATTAAAAATTTTCATCCCCATAATTATAAATATTTAATTTTTTATAAAATTAAAGATGTATAATATGTAGAAAATTTATTTTAAAAAAGTTAACAAAAAGTGATAAAAATAGATTTTTAGAAAATGTGGTTTTTAAGAATAAAACTTGATTTATTTTTATCCAATGCATAATTAAAACACTCTATGAATTTTAAAACATTTTATTGAATGTATTATGTATATATTTCATTAAAATAATTCACCAGTAGTGACTAATTGAATTTATTATGATATAAATATATTGTTCAAACAAAAATAGTTTTCCAAAAAAAACTATTCTTTTAATTTAATTTTTTTTAATTTTTAATTCTATTCAATTAATAACCAAATAATTTATTCTATAAATGTATAAATCATATATTTTTTAAAATTTAGTTATTCCCAATTATACCAAGATATTTAATTTCAAGGTTATAACAGTCTCATAATAATTGATTGTGGTTCATTTGAACTTTGTGTTGTATGAAACCCAAGCTATCGAAGAAATTAAATTTATTTAAAAAGAGAAACACCATAATATATTTGGTTGTTACTTTCTTACCACCTTCAAAAAAATCTCCCTCAAAATTTCTATAATCTCTCCAAATAAATATATTTGGGTAGTTTTTCATCATAATTTCCACAGGTTTCCACATCATTTATTCTATCTTATGATTTATCATTATATTTACCAGTGAATTCATCCAATTCCTAAACACTTTTTCTCTAGAGATTATAATATAGATAAGTTATTCATAGTAATAGGAATCAGTTTCCAACTCTATTTATTTATATGTGAGAACATGTGTTAGATCTGGTTTTTACTTCTATAACAAAGTGATATGGAACACATTATGTTCTTTTGAAAAGAAAGGTGGCATTGCCAAATGGTATTCCACAGCTCCAATTCATTCTAGGATTTCATAATGTTCGATGTAATTTAGGCTCAGTTTTCATTTCTTACAGAATCCTATAACACCATTCCATGGATATACCTTCAGTAAAACTTGATCTTCCACTTGAAATTCCAAATCATTCTTATGGTTATCATCATAGCTATTACACCTACTATGAGAAACTTTGATATAGGTTTTATTATTCTTAACCTTTTCCATTCTTTTCTCCCCGAGTTATAGGCCTATAAGATTCCTTTCACCAACTTCATCCTAAGAAGTTGGTGTATGAAATATCTTTCCATATAATTCATCATAAGGTACCATCTGAATACATTAATGGAAGATATTGTTATAGGATAATTCTACCAAAGGTAAATACTAATCCCACATACATTGTAAATCTATTAAGTATGACCTAAATATATCTTATTAATGTTTGGATAGTTATTTCTGACTATCCATCGGTTTGAGGGAGAGTAGTGGTGATCGAACAAAGCTTCATATCAAGAGCCCTCTGAAATTTTTTCCATAATTTTCATGTAAATAATGGATCAAAATCATAAAAAATTGAAATAGGTGTTCTATGTTGTCTTACAGCTTCATTAATATATAGTATTCTAAGGTGATCCAGTGGAAAATATTCTCTTATAGAGAGAAAATGTTCATATTTGATAAGTTGATCAATTATAACCTATATCAAATCATTTTTTCTTGGGTTATTTGGTAATCCATGGAAAAATTATATAGTAATGTCATACCGTTTTCATAGAGTAATTGGAAGAGGATTCATGAATCCAATAGGTTGTTTTCTCTCAGCCTTCACTCTTTGAAAAATGAAACATTTTGACATATAAGAAACAATTTCCCAATTCATAATACCCCATAAAAATGTTCCTTCAAATACTTATACATCATAGTGTCACTAGGGTGTATATAGATATTCATTCTATAAGAATCATCCAATAATTCAATTTTAATATCAGGTATTTAGGGAACAAAAAACACTTTACATATTATAGAATGTCCTCTTCATATGAAAAATTACCAATTTCCCATTATTCATAGCCTTACTTTTATTTTGAATATCCTCATCATCGTGTTGAAATTTTTTTATCCTTTCCAATAAAGATGGTTTGGAAATAATCTGAAAATTGATTTATGTTTACCCTTCCTTTATAATTCCATTATTCATATTTACTAGATCCATGAACACAATATCCCTTTTAATGCTCATTTTTTTCAAAACTCCATAATAATTCCTAGTCAATGCATCTGGTGCCTTATTTTTCTTTACCTAGGTGGTAGTGTGATGAGAAATCATAATCTATGAGTAACTCAATCCATTACCTTTGCCTCATTTTGAGTTATTTTTTTGAGAAGATTTATTTTAACTTATTATGGTCTATATTTATCTCATTTATTTCACTATAGAGATAGTGTCTTCATATCATCATAGAAAATATTTTGGATTTTAACTCAAGATCATGTGTTGGATAGTTGTATTCATTATTTTTTAACTACCTTGATGCATAGGTAATTACTCTATAATTTTTTATAAGAACACAACCAATTCCCTTTCATGATTAATTACTATATATCTCATATCCACAATTTTCTGATGGTAGATTCAATATCGGAGTTTTCACCAATCTCTAATTCAATTCTTCAAAAAAAGATTCATATTCCTTTGTCCAAATAAACTTAACCACATTATGAGTAATCTTGGTTAACGAGTTATCTAATAAAGAAATATTTTCAACAAATCATTGATAGTAAGCCTCCAAAACAATGAAACTACGTACCTTGATTATTTTTGTTGGAATAGTCCATTCTTGGAAATCCTTTGTATTTGTAGGACCAAATGACATTTCATCCTTATAGACAATATAGATAAGAAAATAAACTTTTTGAATATAGAATTCACACTTTCTAAATTTCCCATTTAACACTTTTCTTATAATAGTCTCAAGAATGATTCTCATGTGATTATCATGGTCTTAATATTTCTGGGAGTACACCAAGATCTCATCAATAAATACAACAACAAAATTTATTCAAAATATTCCTTTAATAATTTTATTTTAAATCCATAAAAAATATGGTTCCTTAGTCAATCCAAAATGAATTATTGTAAAATAGTAATGTCTATACCTCATTAAAAATATTTTATTCAGGATATCTACCTTCTTTACATGAAATTTATGATATCCAAAAAAAATCAATCATTGAATAATATTTATCTTGGTGATGTTTGTCTAATAATTCATCAATGTGAGGTAGAGGATACTTTTTGTTTATTATAATATCATTGATTTCCCTATAATAAATTCACTGCCTCATAGACCCATATTTATTCTAAAAGAAATGAATAGAGGATACCTTAGGTGAAACACTAGGGCGTATAATTCCCTTACCACTCAAATCTTCTAGTTTATTCTTCAACTACTCTAGCACTCAATTATATATTCTCTAGGATATCTTTAATATAGGTCTTTCATCAGGGATTAAATGAATGGTAAACTAAATCTCTTTATATATTAGATATCTAGGTAATTTCTCTAAAAATACATCAATTTATTAATGTACAATTCGTACACCCTCAATATAAAGATTACCTTTTTCATTATTAGTTTGTGTCTTCTAATATTCTCTAAGAATCTCATTTGGAAGAGGTACTGGATGTTGATCAAAACATGACTCAGATGATGAATTATCCTCTCTAAAGATAATGAATTACATATATTCCTCAAAAATCATAATTCCATTCTATTTGCAATAAATATTTGTATTATATTTTTAAATATAGACCATACCAATGGTTATATCTAATTGAACCATATGTGTGATAATAAAGTCATATAATAGAGCATGTTTATGTGTCATAATAGGAACTACTTGATATATCTCTACTAAAGTTAGGTTTCCACTATGAGTTTTTTTGACAAATTCCTTTTTATGGTGAATGGTAAATGTTTAATTTTTATAGAAAAATGAGAATATATAAATGAATTTGATGATCTAGAATCAAATAATTCATTTGAAAAATTTGTGTATATGCTTAAAGTATATGTAATCACATTGGTCAAAACTTCATCGTCAGCCATTGTGATTACTTAATATTGGAATTGATAATATGGCCTTTTTCTAGGGAATGTTACCTTGATACATAAGAAAATCATTTGAATAATGTCTCATATCCTTTCATCTAAAGCACTACATATTTACAGATTCTTTCTTTCTATTACAATCACATGCCTTGTTTCTATTTTATCTACACTTTTAGCAAACTCCCATTCCCAATAGGCATGATCCATGATTTTTCTTTCCATATTTATTGTATGTTTGTAATTCCACCCTTAACTTCTTCCCATTTTCATTATTTCTTTTTCTAGAGTACTCAACAATCCTCTTCTTATCATATTTCCCTTTGAATCCATGAGAAATAGAGAAATACTTCACTTTCCTAATAGAGCATGATACTATATCCTCATTTAATGTAAATTTTTAGGAGACTAGTTAACTTAGAAGAATACTCGTTATCCTAGTATAAAAATGGTTAATATTTTTGTTTATACTTCATACATAGTCCATAACAATCTTTATTGACTTTTTAATGTTGAATTCATTCATAGCAACATTATCATCTTTATTTTATAATAGACTCGA
This sequence comes from Viscum album, assembly GCA_963277665.1. Lineage (NCBI taxonomy): Eukaryota > Viridiplantae > Streptophyta > Magnoliopsida > Santalales > Viscaceae > Viscum > Viscum album. The sequence continues at coordinate 91,875,025 of OY728147.1, forward strand.
AAAATATCTCTCTATCCCTGCTCTCTATTCATGAGGAATATGTTGTTTCAAGAAAATTTCTTTAACATACGTTAATAACATGTTTTCTATTTACTACTCCTATTTAATATTTTTAATTAATGACTACCATTTATGCACATCTTTTGAGGGCCATAAACATCCTTGAAAAAGTTCTCTCATTCATTACTTCCCAAAGAAAGAAATATATTTTCTAAGGAAAATATCCATTTCTAATCTAGAAAGGTATTTGTAGAAGCACTAACTAATAGAGGTTACTGATACATAAAGTGGTCTAACATTGTTACACTATGTCGTGGATCAAAAGGATTCTCTATATGAGAAATTTTATTTCTCATAACCTAAGTTAGTTATCCCAATATAGTTATATGTTGTTCATCTCTAGTTGTTTCTCTAGATCCAACATCATTATCTTTCTTATAAGATAATTACCTACATAGATTATGAAAATTGATACATTTTCCATTCCATTTACTAGGATACCTTTCTAAAAAATGTTATACAATATATTAGATAATGAATCATAGTGTATAATTTTAAATCTAGTGAAACACATAACATAAATTGAAAATGTAAGTATAGATAATATCAAAATCATAATGTTGGTTTCTGTGGGAATAATCTTAAATTTATTTATAGGATTACATTTACTTAATATAGTACCAAAGTTTTCTACTAAATGTTTTCTTATAGAAACTATAAATACCTTAATCCCAGTAGTGCATATTTTGTGGTTAATTTATTACATTGTCATTATACACAAGTAATAGTATCCCAATGGATTGAATAGTTTAGCGGTCTTGTAATACATCATACATATTAGAATATTAAATTATAATTTTAAATGTAAAATAAAACATAGTATTTCCTTTTATAACACCATCATTCTCCTAGTTTATCCATACATATAAATCATAATATACTTCATGGAATCCATGGAAAAATAAACGAAACAAAAATGGTGATATCAGATACTCGATAATAGTATGTGTAGACTAGAAAATAAAACAATAATGAATAATATTAAAGGAAATAAATTGGAATCTAACAATGCCACATAAATAATAAAATGAGATGAAAACTATCCATGGATATAATAACTAATCAAATAATAACATGGGAATCATTAAATAATATCATAGTTATGGAAATTTATAATTCCAAACATTATAAACATAACCTTGAGGCATCATGGAAAGACATCTTATATACATTGATAAAGCCTCAACCAATACCCAATCTCATTTATATCATGAGTCCTTCTAATACATTGAGGTGATATAGCGGCCCCACCCATCATTTATTAAGTCCAATTTATTCCTAATATAAATGGGGTAAAAATAATCAATGTAATTTTTTTATTGAATCTAATATATGAAATTTTGGTAATTACAATAGTCAATAAACATAATCATAACCCATAAAAATTAATATGGTGAATGTTATTATAATATCACATATCCAATCAATCTAATCATAAACTAATGAGAATTTTCTCACACGCTCTCAAAAATATTTGTGATTTAACTAAATGAAACACAGTGGCTGACCTAGGTCATTCTATTGACGTGGAAGTTAATTTAAAAACACATAGTAGTCTAGAGGAAACCAATAAAATAAGTGGAAAAAAATGATAAAAACTTTGGGTTTTTATTGTGATTTTCATACAATAAACAAAACAAACAATTGAGAAGAAACAATCAAGGACACAACTTATTTTAAAATATTAATATGAGAAGACATAGTCAATATAATAAACCCTTTTAACCATTAATTTATCATTATCCCATATTACTATAATTCATTCCATTTTGATCCCACAATTATTTTAACTCCTGAACCCTACAAAAATTAACACGACCATAAAAATTGGAAAAATGATCCCTAGGTTAACTTTGGTACATCCAATCACAGCTCCCTACCTTGATTATTATCCAAAATCAAAATTATAGTCAATGGTCAATTATTTTGGTATATCATCCTTTTATTTGATAATTAATTAAGTTTGGGGATGACACTTTAACCCTATAATTATATCCCATGTTGATTGGATCTTGTGATTAGAGTTTCACTCACATGATTTACACAAGTCTAACCTCGTTGTCAAGTGAAAATCAATCGAGCTCCTTAGAAAATAAAACTTAATTAATTGATCACAATTTATTATTTAAATTATTTTTATAGACTCAAAATAAATAAATTAAGGTATTATGGATTAGATCAACTATGAATGAAATCACTCTTCCATGGGTGGATTTTTCATCATGAAGACGTTTTGCATAAGCATTGGATTGAATGGGAAACACCCAATCTTGTCTCCACTATTAGATTATAACACCAAGAAGAAAAATATAAAAATGAAAAGAGAAAAAAATAGAAGTTTTATTTGAGAAAAAATCATGTTACAGGCATGAAAACCAAGAAACTCAAAAGTGGAGGTGGGAAAGGATAGCCTTCTAGGAAGAGATCCTTTCACAAAGAATTTATTCTTATAAAAGGTTTGAAATGTTTTCAGGAGACAACCCTTCGGAAACACCGTACCAAAGCCTCAAAAAACCCTCCCAAAGAGTGAAAATATCATTTAAATAGAGTTTGAGAGGTCTGGGATTTCAAATTCCAAAAAGGGTACGTGCATCGTTTGGTCTCTGAAAATTAATTTATATTGATCTATGTTTTAGACCTCCATCCCATGTCAACCAAGTGTAACCTAAAATGGATTAAATTATCTAAATTTATTCCATTAACTTATCCCAAAATTTAAACTGCATCCAAGTAGTAATATAAAAGTTATATCTAATTTAGTGATTTGGGGTCCAGTATACCGAATTTTTTCCATCCCTTCATTAATTCCCATTTTCGTCCCACCAAATGTGTAATCCATCTACCATGGTCTAAATAACAAATGTATACAATTTAGTCAATAATATCAATGTAAAAATGTAAGTAAAAATTCAGCACACAAGAAAATTTTATCACAAAAATACTAAGGTGATATTAAAATGGTAAAAATGGAATTTACAAGAACTTTCCAAATTATATCCCAAAACACATTTTTCCATTAAATAATCCAAATAAGATTAATGTGGAGAAATTATATCAATTAATATCAAAAAAAATATTCAAAAAAAACATATATTATCATGAACCATACAATAAGATATGGTAGACGTTACCACAATATAATAAACTCCAAAAAGAATGAAATTTAACAAATTACATTAACATAGATGAAAATATGTAGAAAAAAATTCAAAAACATTGGAAGAAAATACCCTTTTTACTTTGAAATCACAGATCTTTGTAAAAAAAATCAAATATAAAATAAGTAATTTTCTTCTAAAATAACCTTTTAAACAAATAAATTAATATTAAATTAATATATTATCAATTATGGAGGTAAAATTCATTAATTTCATATAAGTTCAAAAAGAATTCATTTCATATTTTTTTGAAAAGGTTGAAGAGTAACTCGTTCAGAAAATGAAAAGAAGATTTATTTCAAACCAATTTTTTAAACATAAAACATGGGTAAAAATGACATTAAATAATCATTGGATAATAATAAAAAATATTTTTAAAAATATATTTTTTTAAACATGGACAAGGAAGAGAAATATTCCTTAGTGGAGACTTAAACATAACCAATCCCAAATAATATTGAGATTGTGAAATAAACTCATACCTCATGTTTGAATTCATTCATATGGGATCAAAACTCAATTATAATAAATATATTTATTTCATAAATATATTATAAAACCATAATTATATATATCATACCATTTATGAAAAACATATAATCTTTTATCACTCATTTCATAATAGTTCTTTGTTAAAAATCATAATTTCGGGTAATAAAACCTTCATTTTTCATCTGTGTTTTGGTTTGGTAGTATCATTATTTATAATTCAATCAAGGTTAAATCATCTCAAAAAAATTTAATAATGATAAATATATCATATAAAAACATTAACATCATCATAATTCCCACCCAAAAAATTGGTAATGAAAAATGAATTGTATCAATACGTGGTGATGGTAAGCCCTACATACACACAAGTAATTCTTCCACTTCTCATTTGATGGGAAATCAGGTGTGTAATGGTGGTTTTATAATAATACAAATATTTTATTATATTTAGGATATTGAATTTATTATTTTATAACAAATTCATGAGAATTATAAGAGGTATAATATGGAATAGATTAAAAGTGGTCAGGTAAGACAATTACCTCTTCTTCGGGAGATGTTCTTTAGATCCCTCCTTAAGGGACTTAGGAGTTGTATTTTATGGAGACTCAGACCTCCATAACACATATAAGGATGTTTATAATATAAAATTATATGTTTTTGTTAGGATATATGGATTGATATATTGTGAAGAAGTGAGGGAGGAGGTTCCCTTTTATAATTGAGGTGAGGGGAACATTTGGAATTTCCCAACATATTAAATTATAATAAGTTCATTACCACGAAAATCACACCAAATGGACAGGTTTTAGAATATAATATATTATAGGGTATTAATATCATTAACCAATATAATTTAGAAATGTTTTGGTTCCATTTAAACTATATCATTCCGAGTAACCCATAGTTAATCAATTTTATTTTTAACTAGGGTAACAATTTTTCCATATTAAAGAGTTTTAATTTTTACATATAAGGTTACAATTCAAGCATAAATGGAAATGTTATGAAATTTTATACCATATCATATCCAGTTTTTATAATTTTATGATTTTATGAGTTTTGATAATGTAATAAAATAATATTATGATAAAATATCATTTTTTGTCAATTTTGACACTATTTATTTAATTTCACATAAAATACAAAATGAAAAAAGGGTAATTCGAATATAATTATTTAGAACCTATATAATATGTCATATAGTTATAAATAATCCATTATAAACATTAAATCATGAAAATTATATCAAAATTTATAATTTTATAATCATGTATTTTATTTTTCTTTTAATTAAATACACACTACATTAGCATTACACAAAAAATAAAGGTAATTATATAATTTCAAAAAATAAACATAAATTTATATAATTAAAATAAATTAATTAATATAAAAATAAACATTTATTATCATTCATATCTTTCTTTTTTCCCAATTTGGACACATAAAATATATTAAAAACAAAGAGAGTGTCATTTTATAACTATCATAGATTTAAATAACATATAATTATTTTTCATGGTCAAGTGTCCATTAAATAACTCAAATTGTAGCCCAAGATTATAAGGGTATAATAATATACATTAAATAAGAACAATAATGAATTATTATAGCCTTTTCAGTCAATTATAATCGAAATTATCCCAATTTAACCTTTACTAAGATGATAAATTTTACCATGATTAATATTCATTTTAAAAAAAATGGGCCAAGTTACCAAATTTGAACCTTGTGATTATAAATATGTAATTAATTTTATAAAATTAAATTACTATAATTGTTATAAATTAATTTTAATATATGTGTGCAATACTTTCCAAAAACTTCTTTTTAGAAAATTTAATTTTTATGAATAAAACTAGATTTAAAATTATACCATGAATAATAAAAATATTATATGAATGAAAAAAAAAATTGATTGAATATATAATATATATATGTATTTAATTAAAATAATTCAGTAATAATTTCTAATTAAATTTTTTATGATATAAATATATTATGCACATAAATATAGTTTTTCAAAAAAATATTTTAATTTAACTTTTTAAATTTTTACTTCTTATCAATTGAAAACCAATGAATTTATTATATAAATTCATAGACTGTATATTTAAAAAAATTGATTTAGTCTCATATATCCATACCAATTTAATGGAACATTTATAAATATCTCATAACATTAGATCATGGTTTTTTTGAATATGCTGTTGCGTGCAATGCAAGCTATCGAAGTGATTAAATTCATTTCATAGGAGACATACCGTAAAATATTAGGGTGTTATAGAAACCTCTTATATAATAAATTTAAATTTATTAAACATCTATTACATAACCATATTTTTATCACCCATACATTTTATGATATGTTTTTTAAATAAACTTGATTTCTTTGATATCTGTCTTTACATATAGTATTGAGTTTAAACAAACCATGATATACTATTGAAATATTATTATATAATGTGACAATTATCTCCAAGTCATTTGATTGGAGGTAATAATAGCACTAACAATATTATTAAAAATCATTTTTCACACATTTTTAAATTTAATAAATAGTCAAACATAGATAATCAATTGGTTGGAAATTAATATGAAATCATTTTAAGTAAAAAATATATATTTTTAAGTAAACCTATTATTTTTTTGTATAATGATTTTATATAATAATATATTAAATAAATAAATATTAATGTATTATTTTATGAAAATTTAATGATTATATAGTCAATGAAATGTTTTAACTTTCATATAATATTTTTTACTGGGAAAAGAATAATAATTAATCCATTTTTATGCATAAAAACATTTTTTTTCAAAAACATTTTACCCTTTCATTTTATAGATTTTTATTAACATTAATTTCTTATACTTTTAAAATTTAATATATAAAAATTGATTCAATTTTTTGAATCATGATTTTTAAATTTTTTAAATAGTTCCCTTTTATTTATGGTCATTATAAATTGTAACCATGGTAAATATTTATCACCTCGTAAGGGTAAAACAGATAAAACTAGGTTAAAACTGTAGCGTAAGGTTTTAAAATCTCTCAAACACTTACCTTTATCCAAAAATATGATTGTTTTAGATCAATGGTGTATTTAAGTAACCAAATACTATATTTTAAAAAAATGAATTTGGGAACTCATGCCTTGATATTATGAATATAAATTATATTATATTTAAATTAAAAACAGGTTTTTTGTTTATACATTTAATGGTATGCTTCCAAGGTGAAATTGTGTTTTCCATGATACAAAAGTATAGAAATATTCCTTTTTTATTATGTAACAAAAAATAATCTAAATAAACTTTTAAATTTATTTCAAGGCGAAATTATTTTTAATGTTTAAATCATGAATTTTCTTTAAAACTGTTTTACATGTGTTTTACATATTTATATTAAATTTATTTTATCCCACTTATTGATTTTTAATCTGATAAAATTGATTCTTATTTTTTAATTAGAATATCCAAATTTTTATGAAGTCCCATTTTATTTGGGATTTTTATCTATGATATCACAGTAAAAAATTAAGTTATGATGATAAAGGTTGCATTAGGTTTAATGGGTGTTTAATTAAGAAATAATGCTTAAAAAAATTCAAACAACTCAATAACATTTATTTTTGGAGTATTTTTTATCCCTATAACATCATGTACATGAATTATGGTTTTGTTCATTCCTCAGAACCAAGAATAAGTCATTATATTAATTTTAATCATTAAATAATTACAAGAGTTACACTCCTATTACTTATAAAAAAGACCAATTTTCCTATCTTATTCACACCTCTTGATACACATAGTTTAACCAATGACTTCCTATATTCCTTACCCATGTAAAAGATATTTTGTAATTCTCCTAAGACCATCCAAAAAGTGATTAAGGTGTATGCCAATAGAGGTGTCTAAAAGAAGAGGTAATCTTCATACCAGACTATTAAAAAGTTTATTTATTATTTGAATTCCACTAAATATATTGTATCCATCATAAAATAATGAATCTAATATCATAAATATACTGATTTATTATTATTATTATGGTAAAAAAAATTATATATCCTTTTGATCCATTGAAAAATGATAATGTTTCTTGTATGTTTGTGTGAACTACCAACTCCATGAAGATATGTGATTTTTCTTTCATTTCCTCTTTACATGAAAGATTAAAAGGATATTTTTTATGACTATATTTGAAATTTATGATATTAATAATATTTTTAGGGCTGATTTATTATTTACCTTTCTTCTTTCCATCCATCAAAATGTGAAAGCATCACCCATAAATACCTATGGACTACCACCTCTATGAAGTGATCTAAAACATTTTTCATATATTCTTTATATTAATAGTTATAATAGTGTATATAATTAATAAATATTATACTTCTTTCATGATTGAGATTATTTACATGGTGAAACCATGATCAGGATGCAAGGTCTATAACTTCCAAACCGAAAATGCATGAAAAATGATATGGTTGTTAGCTAGAACAAATATATTAATAAAGAATTATTAATGAAAGGGTGATAAGTTAATATACATAAACCATATTTGTTATTATATGTATAAATATGGTTCTTTAATATATGTATAATAAATTTTTTTTTATATAGTATTTTTTTAAATGTATGAATAAAAATGATACTTAGGGTAATGGTTTCTCACCTCACATTTGTTTCTGAGAGACATGTGTCATATTCACCACTAGTTTCTTTCATCTGGTGTGTATATATCACATTTTATATAATATTACCTGAATATATTTTTAATAATTTAATTTAACATTTCATTTTATTTTATTTCTATCATGTGGGTTGTGATTCAAAATATACCAAAACAGTCCAGAAATTATGTTTTGATCTCATTTTTTTCAGGATTGATTATGCTTTAATTTCCATTAAGGTAAATTATATTGTATATATCTATTAAGCCTCATTTTTTTCTTATCATCTATTAATTTATTTAATTGTTATGTTTTAATACCATTTTACTCCCTTTTCTACTCAAAATGGTTTATAAAATGTTTTAAAGACAAACTGACTATATTTCTCTCTTCAATCAAGAATATTTTATCTTCTATATCCATTTTTTCCAAAAAAAGACAATAATGTTTTTAATAATAAAAATTGGTTGTATAAATTAATTTTTATCCATTTTTTATTCCTATAAAAAATTAATTATAATCTTCTTGTCATTTTTTGAATGATATACATTTTAGAGATGTTATGAATAAAATCATTATTTTAAAGGTTACTACATGAATGAAATTTCACACCTTCATGAATACTCAATGAAATGTAACTTACTTTACATATTTAAAAAATTATTTTCAAATTAAATTATTTCAAAAATATTTTTTAAATTTTGATATTTTATAATTTATTTCAAAATGAAAATGGTATTTTCCTCAAGAAATATTATAGTGGTCTTTTAGAGGTGTTTTTCATCTATCATGACAACTTTGATATTACTTATGTTTTACTGTGGATATGATTGAATGATACCATAATTATTATTATTTTATGTTTTATTATTATGATAATGAAATATTAATAAAACCCTTTTTCAATTCCATTAGTTAATTTATGATGAAATGATAAACATTTTTATGATCTTGTGGAATATTTATGAATGGATTATTATTATCTAATGTGTGGGTCCATTAAATGTCTCCAATGAATTAGATAAATATGGATAACTCATGAGATATATATTTTTTGTATGAACATGATTTCATGTTCACAACAATAAGTTTGGACTGGTTTATATGAGTTTATGATTCAAAATCCTTAATAGAATATGTGAACCTGTCACAATTTATACATGTTCAAAATATTATAATCTTAATTGAGGAATTGATTTCATGTCCTTCATTAATGAGTTAACTTGTCACTATTTATACATGTTTACAATGTTATGATTTCTTAATCTTATGCTTTTTCAGTATTCATATCTTTATGACATGTTGTCAAGGATCGTGATTAATTATTGATGATTCCTCACTCTTATGAATTATTTATTTTGTTATAAAAAATAATTATTCAATGAATCATGATTATTGTTATTTAATTGATTGGTTATGACTTTCTTATGTTATGATTATGTTCTCACACTCTTATGATCACATATTATCATTGATTGAAATCACATATATTTACCCTTATTATAAAATTGAGATCATCATTTATTATCTTTCCATTTTTCCAAGGTTATGAAGAAAGGTATTAAATATGTTATATATAAGTAGAATAAAATGATATAAGAACTTTATGGGAGATCTGGAACATATTTTATGAACTAAAATTTTTGTGTGCCTAGTATCTAATGATATTAACCATTTACAGTTCTGGGGTCTGTAAAACTCTATTATTTATTGAATATTCATCGAAAATGATGTAATATTTGTTTATGTTATGACTGGTTAATTTCAATTAGTATCAGATCAGGTTTTAGTTATTTTTGGGATATTAGTATTATAATACATTATTGAATACCCTAGGGATAAGTCTAAGTATAATATAAAATCCTAAATCTCTGTTAATGTAGATATTATATGGTTTTCCTAGAAAATACATCCATGTATGAATACTAGAAAGTGAGTTTTTTTGTGTAATATATGTTACTTGGGGTAAAAACTATGGAAGGGGTGTATTCGATATTAACTTGATCATCAATGGTGCACAATTAGTGTCCCTATGAATGAACAGCTAGGTAGAAACTTTTTTGGGATATGTTTGGGTTAATTAGAATTTTATTTATAAACCATTATGAAGGATTTGAATTAATAATTACCATGGATGACCTATGTTAAGGATCAGGTGTCATATATTGAAATGAAGGTTTAATGGTTTAGATATCCTATGAATTATTTTTAATGACAACATGATTACTCTCTATGGTTATTTGTTCTCACACTATGTTTTTTTATTTTAATCAATGTATATAACTAAGAAGAATCTTGTTATCACATAATTTAATGGATAATTCAATGATTTTACTCAGGAGTATCCCAATGAAAAGGAAGCCAAAATTTGAAAATTTGTGCTTATTCCTAACTAGATATTTATATATATGATAAACAACCTCAACTTGGGTGATTTTATTAATGCAGCTAATAAGAGAAAAGTGTCATTTATGGGAGTTTAGTTTATTAAGATGAATTAAGACCAATTTTTCTACATGTAGAGAGTGTTTGAATAATCCCTCTATGGAATGGGTGAAAATAAAAAGAATATTTTTTTATGTGTGGAAAATAAGTGTATAATATCTCTAATTGTTGAGGAAAAATTAATAATCTAAATGAGGTAAATTGAGTTTATCCTAAGGTAGCACTAATAGTTCAATGAATTATATGTGGGGGACTTGGGAATTATCTAAGTCAATTCCCTAATAAAAGTGTTGAATATTAGACCAAATAATGTTCAATACATTATCAATCACTAAATTGGATCATGATAGTTAAGGCACACTTATCCTCCATTACATAGTTGGAGATTTCGTGTTAATGTTTGTAGCAATATTCCCAATACAACCCTTATAACTCCTTTAGTGTAATTTTTTTTTATTTTGATCATTTATATTATCTATCTATATAATCCCATTTAAATTTATAGAATAATCAAATCAAATTGTATATTCCAAATCAACCAATGATCATCTATTGGTGTGCGGATGAAAATAAAATTCCAATTGAAATTACTTCTTTATATAGGGATTACTACCGATTCATGAGGGATATTTATCTTAAATGGTTTGTGAAAAAATTAACATTTATGACATTATAGTTATTTTGTAATATGATTATTTAACTCCTTAGATCATTCTTAGTCTTTCTAAAATTATTAAGTATAGTTTTTAATAAAAAAACATACTTGGTGTTACACTTATTTCAAATACTCCAGGTAGAATGGCCATGATTGGGTTTCAAGAATTAAGGAAAAAACTATAATAGAATATTGATTAGTGATTCATGTCCCCATGTGAATCAGCATGTAGTGAAACTATTCTTTTTTTTAGAAGAAATATGATTTAATTTTTTATTTAATTGATTACTATAAACTAAATAATATAACTATCAAGAACATGTTTCCTCTTCCTTGTATTGGTTTCTTATTTTAAATACTATGTAGAGTTCAATAATTTTAAAATATTTACCTATATTATGGATATCATAAATTGAGGGTAAAGAAGAATTATATACCCATGATAGCATTACATACAAGATATAGTCATTATGAATTTATAGTGATTCCATTTGAACTTACCAATTCCCCCACTTTCTTCATGGATTTAGTAAATTTATTCTATTGAGATTACCTCGATCAGTTTGTAGTAGTATTTATGAATTAAATTTCTATATATTCAATGTGAATGGAATATCATGATGATAATTTTGGGATACTATTGAACACCCTAAGGATGGAGAAGGTTTAATCCAAATTCATAAAGTAACAATTCTTGGTAAAAAAAATATTTCTTATATCATATAGTCTCATGTGATAGTATATCAGTAGATCCTTTAAAGAGAAAAGTCATTAATAAATGTACTAGTCGAACCATATTGACTAAAATATATTATTTTATTAGTTTTAATGGATAGTGCATACACTTTTTGAGAGATTTATCATCACTATATAATATAACAATAATGTTTACATGGAAGGAAACCAAGTTTTTATAGATAGATGAATGTGAGTAAAATTTAAAGGATATGAAAAAATGTTGGTCAGTGAAATGGTTCTTATACTACCTTGTTGTAGAGAAGGGTTTTTCATATTTAGAGATGCATTGAATAAGAGACTGGGATGTTTGATCATGAAAAATAACATGATGAAAGCTTATTCCTCACACCAATTGAAAATTATTAATAAAAATTAACTCTCACATGATTTTGATTTGGAACATTTTCATTGAAAATATGGATACATTATATATATAGTGAAAGGTGTGACATATATACAGATCATAAAAATTTGTGCATATATTTACAAACAAAGTGTTTAATATGCACCAGAGAATATGGTTGGAGTTCAAAAAGACCATTTTAGTTTGTACATGATGAGGACTGAAAGTGATTAAATGCTTTTGAATCTCTGTGAGTTGGATATTTAAATCATTAATAAAAGGGGAAATAACTCATATTTTTAAATTTAATATTCCACCATCCATCCATGTAATTATTAATAAGACATGGGATGATGATATTGAACTATAGAAGAATGTGAGGAATGTTCCAGAGTTCAACCATGATTGTAAGGAATTATAATGTTCAAGAACTGAGTATATTTCCCATTAATACTATATTTTTATAAGGTTTTACTATATAAAATTCATGGTTCATCAATATTTATTCATCCTAGAAGTATGAATACTTATAAAGATATGAAAGATTATTATTGATGGTACATCTTAAAAATGAATATTATAGACTATTTATCTTGATTAATGATCTATTATCATGTTAAGGATGAGAGAAAAAATTATAATGGTATATTAGAACCATTAACCATACCAAAATTCAATTTGGAAAACATCCCCATGTATTTATCATTGGACTCCACAAAACATATAAAGTTCATAAGGCTATTTTGGTTATATTGGTTCATCTTATGAATACAACACATTTCATTTCACTTGTAGAATATTTCTCTCCTTATTAGGTTTCTAAAACATACATTATGTAGTAAGGTTTCATGAGTACCACATTATATTTTATCTAATCAAGATCTGAGGTTTACCTCAAAGTTCCAATGAACACTCTATTCGGAATTGAAAATGGGGTTGATATTTAGTATTTCCTATCATCCTCATATAGATGGTCTCTCTCTGAGAATAATTCAAACTTAAGAGTATGTGTTGAGATTCTATTTTATGGATCTCAATGTTTTTTGGGATCAACACCTTCCTTTGTGATAATTTTTATACAATAATATATTTCACTTGAGTATTTAGATGGATCTTGATGAAGCCCTTTATGGAAAAAAATTTAGAACACCAACATGCATTGAAAAAGTTTGATAAATAAAGCTATTAGTATCTAAGGTAGTGTAATATCCATCCCCTCCTCATTGGATTGAGTTGAGTTAGAGTTTCTAATCGGCTTTAGGAAACATACACAATGTGACATAGGATGGAAATAAATTCCAAGGTCTTCATGAATGGTGGGGGATGATTTTCCCTTTTGAAATGGAAACAACCAACCAAACAATACATTACCAAAAACAACTACATTATGTATGTAAATAAGGTTTTAAAATCCAACAATACTCAAGGACCAATACAACCAAACCACTATAATCCATAATCAGAGTACCAAGTGGAATAATAAACAATAAAACCTAAGGAAGCAATGACACAACTCCACATATTCACACCAAACTCTATGCTCCAAGAACCACAACACCCCCCCCCCCCAGAATCAGAATGCACCACTAAAGGAAAGAGATGATTTACCTTTAATTGTGTCCCACAATAAAACATATGAAAAAGAATCAAAGTTTCAAAGCATGGGGTGAGTAATAATACTCAAAAAAAATTCTCCAATTGACTTCCCTACACATGCCACTAGGATAGAACATGTTATCACAATTATATAAAAATATATATATAAATCCATTAGAAAAGTTCAAAAATTTAAAACAATCCAATACATCTTTACCCATATAAATTCATCCAAATCAACACAATTACAAGGAAAGAAATCCAACATGTTATTACTCTTTCCATATTGGAATAACCAAGGTAATACTACATGTCTACACACTTACCACAATTGTACACACAATTTTCCACATGATCATGGTGTTACCGTTGATGGTGGAACTTCACATATAACCCCATCACCTTTTTATAGTGGTACTTCATGCCCAAATTTCATTCCTCAATAGTGGTTCTTCTCACCCACTATACATCCCATCCAACCCATTCTTATACCACATAATACAACAATAATAACAATAAATTTTTACCAAAACCATATCAACACACAATTTCCAACATCAAATTAACCAATTATTCCCAACAACATTTTGACATGACATGCCAAACCACTTCAATAAATCACCCAATCCTTGAAAACACCCTTAAGATATTAATCATGTCAAACAACACTTCAATAAAAAAACAATTTTATTGAACCCAAATTTTCACAAACTTTTTTCCATAAACCACCTAAGATTCAAATTTTAAAATAACCATTTTAAAATCCAACAACAATACACATTTCACCATAATAACCCATTTTTTCCAAAATCCATAAATCATCACAAAATGGGTTTCAACCAAGATTCGCACATCACAATCACAATAAATTTCAAGAAAAATTAATTAATATTAAATAAATCCTTCAAGTTCTATCAAAATGGATATGAGAGTGAAGTCACCTGCCTTAGGGTTTGACAAAATCGACCCACTGCATTGCCTCTCACCAAAACTATGTGAAACTTCTATGAAAATACCTTATATCTCTTTTCTTAACATCAACAAGCCCAACTCTCATAATTTTAGTCAAAAAAACCCTAGATATTCATGTTATGGATGTAGATCTAGAAAACTAAGATATATAGAGAACTATATCTAAGGAAAACCATGAAATAACCAAGAGAGTAGAAGAGCCAAAGGAGAATCACCTTTACCACACCAAGAAAACCCTTATATTCACTTCTAAAACAATTGAGAGAGCCTCTATAACCGATGATAAAAAAGAAATCTTCTGTTGAGTTTATACGGTAGGATAAATGGGGTGTTTAAGGTTAATCCTGAGCCCCCCTCATTTTTTTAAACCCATTTTTAAAGTCGCACATGGTTAGCTAGAATGGTTATTAAAATTGTGCTCTAACCATGTGATTACTACTATCCTAAAGGGTGCACTGTATGGTTGGCCCACATAGTTAGACAAACTATGAACCTACTGTGTTGAAGTCCACTTTCTCAAGTACCATAGTTTACCTGGACTAGTTGCATGGTTTGAAAATCATGCACATTAACTGTGTGCCCACCCATTTTCCTCTACCTCATTCTGCACAGTTACTTGGGTTTGTTACATGGTTTCCACTAATTGTGCTCAAACCATACACCCCTAGAAAATCCTCTAATCCTTTCCAAAACCCTTATGTACTCTCCTAAACATTACCCGACCAGTTTACATGCATAAAGAGATATAAAAAAGGGTTACATGCCTCAAAATAGGGGAACTAAATTCTCCCGACCCTTGGATTTTCCATCCTTGGAAAGTAGAGAAGCATAGTTTTGCTAAAAGAGCTCAGGCCATTGCTCGGCTATCACTTTCTCCCTCTCCCAAGTCTTCTTCTGAATCTAACCATGTAGCCAAAATACCCAAACTAAAATGATTCTTTTACCACATAAGACTTTCTCTTGCCTATCCACAATCCATGATGGCATGTGCACCAAGGAAGCATCCAACTCTAGCTCAAAATGAACCCAATGAATCACACGGTCACTATCTGGATGATACTTTTTCAATTAAGACACATGTAACACATTATTTACCTCAATGAACCATGGTTGAAAAACCAAATGATGTTTTACCTCTCCAACCCACTCAATTATCTCAAAAGGCCCAATATTCCTTGAAGATAACTTTCCCTGCTTCCCAAAATGACAAAGTCCCTACCTCAGAGAGATTATCAGAAACTCATGATCACCAAACTTGATTGAAAAAGTCCATCGATGATGGTTCCCATATGATTTATAATGACTCTGATCCATCTCTATTCTCTTTCTAATTAATTTAATCTTCTATGTCATCTCTTGGATATGGATTGACCCAACCATCAAAGTCTCACCTTTTTTCAACCAACATATTGGAGAGTGACATGGATGCCCATACAATGCTTAAAATAGATCCATATATATGGAGGCCTAATAACTATTATTGTAGGAGAACTCCACCAATGGAAATTACTCCTCCCATGAGCCTCCAAAATCTATCACACAAGACCGCAACATATCTTCTAAGGTTTATATCATCCACTTGTACTTCTTATCTGTATAAAGATGATATGTTGTTCTCATTTTCAACTGAGTCCCATGGGCTCACTACAAGGATTTCTAGAAATTCTATGTGACCCTCGAGTCACTATCAAATACAATTAAAACTGATACACCATGCCTCTTTACTAGATCCCAAATATATATTTTGGATAGATACTCCAACATATGAGATTCATGAATAGGGATGAAATGGGCCTACATTATGAGTCAATCTACTATCACCCATATAGCATTGTGCCTCTTGACCATTATTGTGAGACCTTTAACAAAATCCATTATTATCTGCTCCCACTTCCACATAAGGATTGGTAAATACTCCTATATACCTTCTTTCCGATGATGCTCCACCTTGACTTGTTGACTGACAGAAAGTTAAATTTTTATTATAAAGAAATTTTATGGAAAAAATTTTATACCATAAAGTTCTACCAAGAGCATGAAACATTATAGAAGATGACAGAATTGTAAAAATCCAACATAAATCTATTAGAAGTGTTCTCCCTATATAGTTTCCAGGAAAGATCTGTTACCTTTTTATCTGGATCTTTTGTGGTGGTATCTTCAAATTGATAGTCCACTTTTTCCCACGCATGAATGAACTCTTCCACTGTTATCTTATTATTGTTGAAGCCTCTGCTCAGGATTAAATGTTGCTTATCGATCCACTCACCCTGCTCTTTGTTTGTGTCCACTTGAATTGGACTCCCATTCATCCTTTCCACACCCTCATGAGAGACAAGAATAATTAAGACATTCTCTATAATCACCTTGACTTTTTTAAAAGTCAAGTATATTAATAAAAAATTATCTAAATTCCTTTTCATACATGCCCAAAAAAACTTCTCTTTTAACACCCTGTATATTTTCAGAATTTTAGGATGGACAGCCCATCTAGAATGGTGATAATAACATAGTATTTTCTTCAGAAAACCCACCAGTAAATCCATCTAATTCATAAATCACAACACTGAATTCCCATCTAGTTTCCATCCCTCGATGGTCTCCCCACCATTGAGTTTCGACCTCATATACACACACTCTGAATCAGAAATTTGCTCTACTTTAACCAAACCAACCAACTCAGGAACCAATGAGACTAGAAATAAAATGGCTACATCACCCCAGTATTCACATTAAAACCTCATGATGGCTATAACCAATATCAACTTCCACTGATCTGATGCTTATTTCACCACATGAGTATATAAATTTCTACTTAATGCATCTACCACCGAATTTCCCGTACCTGGTATGTACATCAATTTAATGTCAAACTTATGAAGATACTTTATCCGTCTATTTTTCCTCAAATTAAAATCTCTTTGTAAGAAAATATTCTTTAAGATCGTATGATCAGTATACACTATGAATTTCTCATTAAAGAGATAGTGACACCACATTTTCAAAGCATGCATCATATCTTTTAACACCAAATCATGTGTTGGGTAGTTCTTCTAATGCAATGTCAATTGTCATTTCCTATATTCAACCAAATGATCCCCTAGCATGAGGACACACTCCAACCCTGATCTTGATGCATCAAAATACACCATGTACCATTTCTTTAGTTTTGGAAAACCAAGATTAGTGATGATGTAAGATAATCCTTTAGATCTTCAAAATATTTCTCGCACTACTCATTCCATTGAAATGGAACATTATTTCTTGTCAAAGCTATCATCAGTAATGCAAATCATGAGAACTCACGAAAAAAGAGTTGATAATACCCATCTAGACCAAGGAATCTTTGTATCTCAAAAACATTCTTTAGTGGTTACTAAGAGATAACAACCTTTATCTTGTTCGAATCCACTAAAACTCCTCTTTCAAAAATAACATGGCCTAGAAAATGTATCTATTGTATCCAAAAGTCACACTTTGATGATTTGAAAAATAACCAATGGTCTCTCAAAATTCCCAACACTCCTTCCAAGTATTTATCATACTCCACCCCTATCCTTGAATATTCTTGTATATCATCTACTAATACCACCAAGAAAGAATACATATATCTCTGAAATATCCAATTCATCAATTCCCTAAATACCATTGGGTAATTAAAAAGACCAAAGGGCATAACCACATACTTATAATGGCCATATCTACTAATGAAGGTTGTTTTGGGAATATCCTCCTTACACACTAGAAACTGATGATATCATGATTCCAAGTCAATATTGGAGAACCATTGATCTCCCCTCAACTAATAAAACAGTTCATCAATGTTTTGGAGTGGATATCAGATCTTTATCATAACTTTGTTAGGATTACGATAGTCAACACGCTACTAAAGACTTCTATATTCCTTTTTGATGAACAAAATCAGTGCTTCCCATGGAGACATGAAATGTTGGATGAACCCTTTGTTTTCTATCTCATCCAACTGTACTTTTAATTCCCTCAATTTTTTTGGTGCCATACAGTAAGTCGGTACTAAGATAGGACTGGTCCACGGAAAGATATCAATCGTAAACTCCACTTCTCTCATGGGTGGAAACCCTAAGAATTATTTAAAAAATACACCCATAAACTGATCAACCACTACTGGAAAACTTCTTCTCAAAACCTATTCCATTGATTATAAATACAATTCTGATAATTGATATGATGTTGTCCAAATTTTGGGTTCCAACAAGCCCGTTTCACCCAAATTCACATGTTTCTATCCTCTAAAGAGATGCTTGATGCCATCGCCTGTCATAAAACTAACTGTTCATGCATAAAAGTGTATATGGGACTCAAAAAACATTAACCAATCCATATCCATGATTATATAATATTCATCCATCTGATGCACCTAGAAGTCCCACATCAACTCAACCTCATCCACAATAATACAACAGGCTCTCCACAGGATGGCTCGACATACTCTTTGACCTAGAGGAGTATAAATTTTTAAAACAGAAAGTATAATTTCCATAGTTAAACACAAAAAATAAAACACATAAGAAGAAATGAAATAATGAGACTCAATTGTATCAAACAACACTTTTATACATGTAGAATTCAAAAGAATCATGCATCTCACTATAGATGGTCCCGACTGATCATCCACCACAACCTGCTCAGCTCCAAATAGTTTCTTTCTTGATACACTCTTCTCTTTATTACACTCCTGAAACCTTCCCCATTGAAGAGTCATAGTATTCCCAGAATCACCATGACTAACTCGGCTCGGCAGATGAGGATTATGATGTTTCCCATGTCCCATCGAGGAATGGGACACCTTTGAACCTTGAGGAGTTTCACAAACACCTAGCACCAGAGTATTATGAAAATAACATAGAAGATGTCCCATATTATTATAATTATAACATGATCAAGGACGTTCCATGAAATCTTGTTTCATGTTGCCTATAGAACCACACTGAAAACATCTAGTCTTACTCTAAGTCGTCATAGGAAGATTCACTGATCCTAATGTCAAATTGTATGCCATACTCCTACCCTAGAAATATTTTTCCCTCTTATGATTGATCACCATGTTAGAGTTCCCACTATTCCCCATGGGTACCAGTATGATTCCCCTGCCTGTAGCCCCTAAGATATCCCTTTCACCCACTGATTCTGTATTCAATATTTCTGTATAATCACTTATACCCAACACTGCAATTTTGGAACGAATTTATTTTCTCAAGCTCGATTCAAAGATCTACGCCTTCAAGGATGCATTAGCTTCCACCTCAAGTGAAAACCACACAAAGTTTATAAACATAGATTTATATTCTATCAATGACATGTTATCCAATTTCAAGCTGAAGAAATACGATGTGCGCTGAATTTTGAACAAATTAAGTTAAAATTGTTTGCTAAACAATTCCTCAAAACCATCACATGTTATAAAATTGTCTATTCCATCCTGGACCACCAACTCTCACCACTGACATACAAGGTCTTGCAAAATATACTTCGCCAACTTTAATTTTAAATCTTCTAAAATGTATAGGAAATTAAATATTCAATTCCTCTTGTTTATCCATGCTTCCACATTTTATGGTTTTGAATAGCCCTGAAAAATGGGTGGATTCTTCTTTTGAAACTGAACTGAGTGGTCCACATTCCTCATCTCATCACTTCTATTCCCTATTTCCATATCTTGGAATGCTTGTACTATGCTCTGAACTAGATATTAGTTTACCTAGGGCTCAGGTTCAATAACATTTTCCATAGTATTCTCTGGTTGGTCTTTACAACATCTACCGAGTGCCATTTATATGAACATAAAAATCACTATAAGTCTCAATCCCTAGCAACAAAATGTTTACAATTTAAAATTATATCATATTTTATCTATCACAATCATAATTTTAAAAATTTACATTTTCCATGTTCATCCATTTTGAAAAATCCATTATGTTTTAAAAATTTACCCATTTTCAAAATACCACCACCATTCTTTTTTCAAAACTGCACATTTCAAAACAATTTACAGATTTTTCAAAAATCAATATATTTATACCACAGAATAAATCATTATTCCCAATGAAACATGAAATAATAATGGTAATTCATTTCTACCATGTATTCCATGCTCATATCATTGGATACACCCATGAAAATGAGATCACGATCCTATATGTGTCTCCAAAAATACTTGTATACCCAACCCCTGGTAACTTTAATTCAGCATAAAAGTGTTAGTTATGTCCTTTTATGATATAAATTTCATGTTCTGATAATCCTATTCCTTTGTACCATCCAAACTCAAGTAATACACCAAGAACAAATGTCAACTAAAAGACCGGAAACCAATGATAAGACTGAAAAAGACAAACTTTTATTGTACATTAAGGACAAAACAAGTTGATGCCATTTGTAACATCCCACCCCTCATCATTGGCTTGAGTCAAGGCATAGGTGCTACTCGGACTTAGGTGGCATACCCAAGGAACCAAAGGTTGGAAATAAATGAGAAGGACTTCATGAATTCTTGGGGATGATTTTTCTTTTTGAAATGGAAACAACCAACCAAATGATCCATTGCTGAAAACAACTATATAATGCATGTCAACAAGGATTTACAATCCAACAATACTTAGGGAACAATACAAAAAAACCACTATAAACCATAATCAGATTTCTAACTGAAAGTCTAAACAACAAAACCCAAAGAATCTATGACACAAATCTATAGCTCCACACTAAGCTTCATGCTTCAAGCCCCATAATACCGCCCAATCATCATGATGCACCACTAAAGGAAGGAGATGATTTACCTTTACCAATGTTCTAAAATAAAACATCTATAAAATCACTGGTGTTCCAAATCATGGGAAGAGTAATAAAAAAATTTAGGTTTTCCCCAAATGACTTCCCTACACATGCCACTAGGATATAACAAGTTAGAACAATTACATAAAACTATTTATATAAAGCAACAAGAATAGTTAAACAATTTAAAACAAACTAACACATCCTTACCCAAATCAATTCATCCAAATAAACACAATTTCAAGGAAATAAACCCAACATGACATTACTCCTTCCATATTGGCATAACCAAAGTAATTTTTCATGTCCTCACACCTACCACAAACATATCCACACATTTCCATACGAGCTTGGTGTTACCATTGATGGTGGAACTTCATGTCCAACCCTTTCCCCTTTTTATAGTCGTACTTCATGCCCTCATTCCATTCCTTGATGGTGGTCCTTCACACCCACTATCCATCCCATCCAACCCATGCTTATACCTCATAATCCAAAAATCATAACAATAAATATTTACCAAAACCATATCATCACACAATTTCCAACACTAAACTAACCAATTATTCCCAATAACATTTCGACATGAAATGACAAACCACTTCAACAAATCATCTATTTATTAGAAACACCCTTAATCTATTATTCATGTCAAACCATAATTCAATAAAACAATATTTTTATTGAGAACCAATTTTCAAAAACCATTTTTCATAAATCACCCAAGACACCCATTTTAAAATCATCATTTTAAAATCCAACAACAAGACACATTTCACAATAATAACCCATTTTCCCTAAAATCCAAAAATCATCACAAAATGGGTTTCCACCAAGCTTATCATATCACAATCACAATCAATTTCAAGAAAATAGAATTAATTTTAAATTAATCCTTTTAGTTCTATCAAAATGGAGATGAATGTGAATCCACCTAGCTTAGGGTTTGGCGAAATCAACCCACTACATAATCTCACACCAAAACTAGGTGAAACTTCCACAAAAATTCCTTATATGTCCTTTCCTAACATAAAAATCTTTAATCTCATCATTTTAGGCAAAAAAAATCCTAGATCTACATGTAATAGATGTAGATCTAGAAAACCAAGAGGGAGAGAGAAATAGATCTAAGGAAAACAATGAAATAACCAATAATAGAGACTTACCTAAGGAGAATCACCTTTAGTGCAGAAAGAAAACCCTTTTATTCACTTACAAAACAAGTGTGAGATCCTCCTTAACCCCTAAGAATAATAAATCTCAATTTGGGTTCTTATGGGTGGAGAAATGGGGTGTTTAGGGTTAATTCTAAGCCCCCTATTTTTTTAACCCCTTTTTAATATTGTGTGTGGTTAGCTAGAATGGTTAGGAAAATTGTGGGATAATTGTGTGACTTATATTATCCTGAATGGTTTCCCAACACCTTTTTCCCTCATGATTAGACAAACTATGCACCAACCATATAGAAGCCCACTGTCTCAAGTAGGGCGGTTTACCTAGGATGTCTGCACGTTTTGGAAATTGTGCACATCAACTGTGTGCCCACCCCTTTGCCTCTTCCTCACTGTGAATGGTTATCTGGGTTTTTTGAATGGTTTCCACTAACCATTCTCAAACTATTCACCCCTAGATAAGCCTACAAACCTTTCCAAAACCCTGTCAAACTCTCACAAACATTACCCAAACATTTTACATATGTAAAGAAACATAAAAAGGGTTATATACCTCAAAGTGGGGGTAGTACAGGTATATTAGGTAATGGATTATAATGTTATATATATTTATCAACACATCTGGGTAGTTCAGAGTAAATAAAAATGTTACAATGAAAATAATTTGCAAGATCTAGAATTCAATGTCAGTGATATGGTATTCCAATCAATATCTTATTATTAAAATGTTATGAGAATTGTAAAGAAGGTAATTTTAATCCAAATATATATGGGTACCTTATAAATTAATCATTATAGTTATGGTTTCTTACATGTTACAACTACCATAAAATCTTTCTCAATTTCATGAAGTGTTCCACGTGTCACTCTCATGGAATTACATACCTAATTTGTCACATGTACTAAACTCAGAGTTCTTACCATTGAAGAAATATCTCCCTTATGATGAAAAAAAAAGTGGTGTTTCATGATCAATAAGATAAAGTGATATAAAAAAATTCCACTCACCTGGTCATTGTTTTTTGGTGAAATTGTAAATTTGAGGAAGCTACAAGGGAACCTGTGGATGTGATAAGGAATAAGTATCTACTGTTGTTAGTATCATAGTGATGGAATTTTTAATGGTGAAATTATAATAAATGTGTGGAATATAATACCTTGAAATATTTTTATATATATTAGTGTTATTTAAATATATTTTATTTCATTTATAAATTGTTTTATATGAAATACCGATATTAAACATACAGTTATATGTTGTTGAAGTATTATTATTTAATTTTGTGATTATCTCTTAACCATTTGATTTGTGTGTTTGAATAAAAATAAATAAATTATAAAAAATTAATATATAAATAGGTATAAAATTAACATTAAATCATATATACATTATCAATTTTTTATAAATTAATATAGATTCCTTTGAATGTAAACAACATATTTTTTAGAAAATTATTTTTTATTTCACAATATTTCTTAGTCTTAATAAATTATATAAATACCTATTAATGAATTTTTTTAATGAAATGTATAGATTATATATTTAATAAAATATTTTAATATTCATCTAATGGTTTTTACTATGTATAGAATAAGAATAAATTTGGTTTTATGGTAAAAATACATGTTTTGAATTATTTTTTCATTATGTATTATGAATTTATATTAAAATAAATTCATACCACTTCTAGAAATTCAATCATGAAAAAATGGACCCCTTATTTTTAATCATGAAATTTAAATTTCTTAAATAGGTCACTTTTATTTTTGATCAATATGAACATTAATCATAGTAAATATTTTTCACCTTGATAAGTGTAAAAATGGTAAAACTTTGTTAAAACTATGTGGTGAGGATTAAAATAACTCCAACACATTCCTTTATCCTATTATATTAGTAGTGGTCAATCATATATATGTTTATGGAGTCTAATATTGTAATTTAAGATATTATTTTGAATTAGGAAAGTGATTCTTGACTTTTATGAACATAAATTATATTTTATTTAAATTAAAAAATATTTTTTGGTCTTTTCATTTTATGGTTTACTTTAAAGGTTACATTCAACTTTTTCTTGATCCAAAAGTCTAAAATAATTCCTTTTTATTTTTTAATAAAGTAAAATTTTATCTAAATCAACTTATTGCTTTATTCTAATATGAATTTATTTTTAAGCATAAATTAAGTATTTTTCTAAAAAAATATTCATTATGTGTTCTGTGTGCTTATAATAAATGTAATTTCCACCACCTATAGACATGGAATATGAAAAAATGAATTATAATAAATGAATTAGAATATATTTATTTATTTATACGTCCCATTTTATATCAATTCATTATAACTAATTTGTCATGTTAAAAAATTTATGTTATATTAATAAGGTTAAATTTGGTTTAAAGTGGGTTTAACAAGGATATAAGGCTTAAAATGTCTCAAAAACTTGTATAAATGTGATTAGTTGAGTTTTTTACAAAATTATTACACCATATATATAAATATTATTCCTTTGTGCCACTTAAAAATGAATACTACCTTATATTAATTTAAAATATTGAATAATTTGAAAAGTGACACTCTCATCACTTATAAAAGGGTACACCTTCTCCTCTCTTCTTCAAAACTATTCAGACACTTATCATAAAAAATTAAATAAAAAATATATTAAAATATTACTTAAACATGTCATATATATTTATTTCCTATCCTCATATTTTCCTATGATTTTTTATATCATATTTCAATAGAGGCCTCCCAAATAATAGATAATCATATAACTTGACTCTTTCAAATATTATTTTTTCTTATACATCTTATAAATATGTTTCATAAATCCTAAAATAATGGATATAGTATCAAAAATATAATTATATGTTATTATTAATATGGTGAATAATTTTTCTATCTCCTTCCCATGCATTGGAAAATGATAACATGGATCATGTGTATAGAGGGGTTGCCACCTCCAAGAAATGAAGTGATTTGTTTTTCATTTTCACTTTAAATTGATGAATATAAGGATAAATTTAATGATTATAAATTATATTTATAATAAAAATCATCATTATCTATGGGTAATATTTCATTTTCTCTTCTTTATTTCCATTCATTGAAAAGTGAAAACATCACTCGGGCATATGTGTGGAATACCACCTCCATGACGTGATGTAACTCATTTTTCATACCCATTTTCTATAAATGGTTATTAAATGGTATATAATGAATAAATATGATAATTATTTAATGATAGATATTTTTTATATTATGAAAACATGATCATGATTCAAGTCCCATAACTATTGAACCAAAATATACATACATAATGAAAGAGATATCACACAAAATAGTGATTTTAATAAATATTTTTTAATGAACGGGTGATAATATATTATAAATAAAACATTTGTGGTATTATATATATGAATATGGTTCTATAATAGATTTATAAAAAATATATATTTATTATAATAGAGGTTTCCACCAATGATAATAATGATGGCACATGAAGTAAGGGTTTCTCCTCTTACTTTTTTTTATGGAGACATATATAATATCTAAAACTTATTTCTTTCATGTGGTGTGTATACTAACCTATTGAAAATATATGTCATGAATATTTTTATTTTAAATGTATTTATTATTTCATTTCAATTTATTTATTCTATGGATGTTATGACTCAAAATTTACCAAAGATATAAGGGATTTATGTATCGATCACATTTTAGTCGGGATTGTTTATGCTTTGAATATCCATTTTAGGAAATTATATAGTCTATAACTAGTAAACCACATATAGTTTCTTCTCTTATAATTACTCATACAATTGGTAATTTTTAGTACCATTTTTCTCTCTTTAGTAATCTAAATAGTATAGAAAATTATTTTAAGAAAAATGATTTTTTCCTATCCTCACTCAAGATTCTTTTAACTTCCATATCCATGTTTTATAAAATAAATTCAAGAAATTTTTTAATAATATATAATGATGTTTTTCTAAATTCATTTTTAAATTTTTCATTTTCTAAATGAAGTAATTTTTAATAAACGTGTGAATAAAATCATTGTTTTAATGATTATAACAGGAAAAATTTTACCGACCTCATGATCGCCTAATAATTTAAATCTTATGTTACAATTTTACAAGTTTATTTAAAAATAAAATGTTTTCCCTAATATTTTTGGAAATTTTTAATTTTTTAAAAAGTGATTTCAGAACAAAAAATGGTATTTTCCATAAGAAATATTCCAATTATCTTGTAAAGGATTTTTTTATTATATGATAACATTTTTTAATGTTGCTAATGATTCACTGGGGATATGATACAATGATATCATCTATATTATTTCTCTAAATGGTTTATTATTATGATGAATAAATATTGATAAGATAATTTTTTCCCATGGTTAATGTTATGTGGAAATGATTAATGGTTTTATGATCTTGGGGAATATTTGTGAATGGATAATGTTATGTAATGGGTGGGAGCATTATATCCCTACAATTTATTGGATAACTTCATATAACTCATGATATAACTATGTTATGTGTGAATTGGATTTCATGTTCACAACATTATGTGTGGACTAGGTTTCATGTCTATAAGTTTATGCAAGGATCAGATTTTAAGTCCTTAAAGTGAAACTGTTATTATTTATATACTTTCATAATGTTATAGGTCTATACAATGACATTATTTATTATCCTTAACCTAATTACTGTATATTTTTTTATTAATTTTCAAAATTTTATTACTTCCTAAGCTTATGTTTGTTCTATATGCCTATATGTATGATGTGTTGTTATAGATCACTATTAATTATTAATGATTTTACACTCTTATGAATTATTAATTTTTTATATGAAAAATCCTTATTCTTTGATTCATGATTTTTGATATTTAATTTATTGGGTATGACTTTTTTATTATCATCATGTTATCATAACCTTAATATCACTTATTATCATTAATTTATATCTCCTATGTTTACCCTTACTGAGCATATGAGTTCTAAGTTTTTTATTTTTCGAATTTTCCTAGGTTATGATGAATTAATTTAAGTAGGGTATATATATTAATACGACTATAATAGAAAAAAAATTATAGAATATGTTGAGATTACTTTATGAAATAATATTTATATGTATTTATTCTCCAAATACACAAAACCTTTAAGGTTTTGGGCATGTATAATTGTTTTATATACTAAATATTCCTATAAAATGATGTAATATTTATATATGTTATGTTTGGGTATCCTAAATATTCATACATAACATAATATGTATCATTCCATTAAAATTTTCAATTATCCTTCTATAAAAAATCCTTCATTAAAATGAAAATTTGGGTGAAAATAAATCCATTTTCCATGAAAGTTTCGGTATGATGGTTCCAGCCCATACACCTTGATCATGGTTTCATCATCACAAAAATATTAATATTTTATTATGTGAAATATTTATTAATTATATAAAATTTAAAAAAATAATATAAAAATATTATGAAAAATGAATTTCATCACTTCATGAATATAGTAGTCCATACATACACACAAATGATGATCCCAATTTTTTATGGATGGAATGAAATAAAGGAAAATAATAATTCACCTTTCAAGAAACATAATTATATATTTCATATAATGTATATTCATTAAATATATTCTTATGAATTTTCATGTAAGGATGAAATTAAAATTGAATCACATTGATTTTGTGTGCTAGTTATAACGCCTCGACCCTAGTTACCTAGAGTTGATGCATTATTACATAACATTGGCATGATCATAAGAGATCAAGTCTTGAAAGATCTATTATTTTAGTATCCTTGTAAGTACTAGATATATACACGAGTTTTACATTATATCATGAAATAAAGAAAAACAATAGTGTGTCCCCTTTTAAAACATGCATATCCTTTATCATATCCCTACAGGTTAATCATAATATACTTCTCCAAATCCTAGGAAAAAGAAAACATAAGAAAAGGGGGAGCTCAAATGCTCAGTAAGGATAACAATATATCAGAAAGTATCATAAATAATCATAAACATTTAAGGCAATGTATAAGACTAAAACACAAGCCTTTTAAACTTAAACTTCAGCATAATATGGAAAAGATAAATCAAATAATTCCAATTACTTATTTACATGGATATTCTACTAGTCGAATAATCACGTGTAATATCAATAGCTAATTTCATAATTATGGAATGCATAATGTCAGACATCATTACCACATAGTCAAGGCCTCATGCCAAGAATACAAATAAGATTTTTTTCAAGGCCTTGTTCTAAGACACTAGTTTGTATCATCAGACCTACTGATGCATCAAGGATCTATAGTGTGCTCCACCCATAACTTACTAAGTCCAATTCATTCCTCATATGAAAAGGTTGAAACATAACATAAACATTCGTATTAAAACTAGTATATGAAATGTTAATACTTTAACCATAAACCATGAATGGTATAAAAATAACACATCAACAGTCAAACATATCGCAAAACCATCAATCCAATATGGAATATTGTATCATAATAAATCAACTTCAAACAAGTGTAAAATCCATCAAAGTATGTTGACATAGATGAAATCAAAACTATTTGAGAGAAATATCTCTTTTTATTTTGAAATCATTTAAAATTCACATAATTATAAAAGAAAATATTTATTTGAAAATATTATTATAATATTTTAAGGGAAGATTTGAAGGAGTTATAATGGTGTAAAATAGCCACACCCACCATATAAGTTAAAAAGAACATTCTTACCTTAATTTGTCGAAAAGGTCATAAAGTACATTGTTTGAAAAACAATGGAAAGATTCCTTTAAAAACATTTTATAAAAATTCAAACAAGGGTATAAATGAATTTAACCCATATTATAGGAAATAGTAAAAATGTTTTGAAATAAATTTTTAAGAAACATAGATGTGGATGATAAAGAGGTCCCAGTAGATACTCACGTATAAACAACCTCAGATAATGAAGAGATTATAGAATTAACCTTTACCTTATACTTTTCTTTAGTCAAGGGAATGATTAACCTTATGTATAATGACCATAGTATGTTATTAAATTAAACCAGAACCATATTAATATTCATGATATCATATATTATTCATTTATTACTTTATACTACCCATTTAATAACAATCTCCATTTTAAAGTAACATTTCGGGTAAACATCGCTATCTTTATTGTATGTGTTTTAGATTGTTATTACTGATTGTATCACTTAGATCGTGATTTAAATACTTATAGAATATAAAAAATGATTTATATATAATATATATTTAGAATATAAATATATACAATAGATAGATATATGAAATGGAAACACCGTTCATGGAGACGGTAGTCCGTACGTACGCATGAACGTTGTTTTTGTTTTCTTATCATATAGTATGGAATTAAACAACATATATTTATCTAAAAATATATATATTATTCCATTAGAGGTATTATTTCATATACCTCATAATTAATAAATTTATTTATTTTTATAAAATTTTTGGAAGTGGGATCATTGAAGATGAATCTCATCGCGTCGTGGAGATGGTAAGTCGTATGTTTGCATGAGCGACAATATCATTCTATTTATGGTGAAATAATATGTAATTGGATGGTATATTACATATACATAATAATTAACATGTTATAATTATTATTCACATCAATTATAATCATTATTATACTCATCCAAATAACGAAGTGTTGAATAACAAACTACACCACGACATGGAGACGGTAAGCCGTACGTACGCACGTATGGTGACTTTGTCATTAATAGGACGGATAGAATAATGAATACAGTTATACCATATTTATAATAACATCACAGTATTTATAAGGTATTGGAGTTATTATTTTTTTATGTAAACAAAAAAGAAATAGGAAGTGGAAGAAGAAAATAACTTTGAAAGAGGTGATGAAATTATTACCTCTTCTTCAGGTGCTTCTTTTTTATTTGATCAAAAGGGCTCCTTAGGTTGGATTTTTGATCAAAGTAATGCCTCTAGGTTGAAGAGAGGGTAGTGGAGAAGATATTTGAGCAGGTTTTGGCCAATCCAAATGGCTTTGGAGGTGTGGTTTTGAGAAAAGGGAAGTACCCTTTTATAAGAGAGGTGAGGGTCACTTTAGGAAAAGTTTGAAATATTATTTTATTATAAAATAATTTTCAGTTTATAATGGATCTAAATAGATTTATTTCAATGATAAGGTTGGGATGGGTCTAAATCATCTCAACCAATAGGTTTTAGAAAATTTTAGGTTACCATATTAACCATATCTTTTAGTTTTAACTCTTAGTTAAATAGTTTAACTTTTACCATCTCTTCTTGTATTATTATAATAAATGGTTAATAAACTTTCTATAAAAAGACAATAAAACCCCAAGTGGTTAATTATTGACATATATAACCTTATATAGGTTCTTTTTCTGAAACCTTTTAGTTTTATGAATATTATATCATTTAATAATATAGTATTTGTTTTAAAAACCCATTTATGTCAATTTTAACACTATTTAGTATTTGGTTTTTGTTAAAGTCATAAAAACATTATCACTTCGAAAAAAATTATTTAATAAACATTAACATGTCATATTAACGTAAAAAATTCGTGGAATGCATAAAAATTCTCAATTTACATTTATTTTAATATTTATAATATCAATTGTTTTAACCTTTTATTAATAAGGTAATTACTACATCACCATTGTGTCAAAAATAAATTTAGTTATTTAATGTCTAACAATTATAAATAAAATACCATGATGTAGGAAATATTTTTATATTTATAATGAATATATATAGTTTAATTTATCTTATGTATAACCCTATATTAAAAATTGTTTAGTTATTAAAATTTTAATTTAACACTTTTAACTCTTTTTTAAATAAAATAATAAGTAGTATCCTAATCTAATCTAAGTGGATCAAAAAAAAATTATTCCTAAGGTTGATTTAAGTCTAAATAAACTTATCCAATAGAATTAGGACATGTGTTAAGGTAATTATAATATCATTTTTACCTATAATTACCGTATTTACTTTTAATCGTGGTAAATAAAATTCAAAAGTTACTATTCACCAAAAATTATTTTCATCCTATTGAACCAAATTTTACATACTGATGTCAACCATGTCTATTTTATTTTTTAAATTTAATTCACAGAAGCTTTAAAATTATGTTTAATGCAAATTAACAAATGTGCCTAGAAGGTGGGTAAAAGACGTTAAAAAATTCAATAAAATTTTATAAATCTAATCTTATTATAAAATGACTCTAATGAATTAAATTGTACTAATATAGATATTATGTATCTATTTTGACTTTAAAATATATTTAAATAAAAATAACAATTATTTAAATAAAAAGTCAGTTTTTATTTACTATGTAGTATTTTTCACTATTTATCAAAAATTGAAAGTTTTCAGAAAAATACAAAAAATTCAACCTAATCTAATTTTGATATTCCGAATCCAAAAATGAAGTTTATTTTACCAAATTAAATTTTTAGGAGTGTATAATATTAATTTTATTATTGTTCACAAAGGACATAAAAAGTAGTTCTTTTAAGAAAATAGTTTTTATAAATATATAACTATTTTAACAAAACATATACATTTCATTATAAATATGTTTTATTTATATGAAAAAATTACAAATAACAATAAAAATTATTTTATTACTATTCATATTTCAATATATAATTTATAAATAAATATATCATTTAAATAATTATAGTACAAATGTTTTGTTTCGTAGAAACTCAATTTTACGTATAACACAAGCCAAGTTGGTGTTTCATGCAGTATAAGCTATTGACTTAATTTAAAGACATAACCTACTATGAAATATATGGGTGTTACATTCTCCCCTCCTTCAATAAATTGCGTCCTCTCAATTTCAAAAAAATTTCTTCAAAAATAAAAGGTTAAAAATAAAAAATACCTTTGTGGAAAACCCACATCGAAAATAGGGTTAATAAAATTTAATCTTAATAAGAGGGAAAGGGAAATGAAATAGTTACCACCAAATTAGGATTTCGAATAAGGAAAATTAGTGGAAATTTGAGACACATAATTGGAGGAAAATCTAAATATTTATAGGGAGTGATTGAGGTCATCAATCACAAACAAGTGAATAATAAATAGAAAATTGAGGGCCTCAAATCCATAAATCTATGATGACTTAAAATATCATTAGTTCATCAAAACATAAGGTATTAGGATAAAAAAAATTTGGTTTTAAGATTCTTTCTCTAAAGTTTAAGAATTAATTTCTTCATAGAATAAGGAAAAAATACTTGACAGGTAGAGTTCCATCCCTTAACTAATTTCTACCACAAACTCATCTTTCACTCCAAAAGATAGTAGAACTCAAAAATATTCTACTTATCCTAATCGTATAGGGTTTCAAAAAAATGAATTTATAATTCATCTATCAGATAATTTAAAAAAATACATTATACAAACCAGGACATCATGTAGGCCAGTGGTAGGTGATGCACCCTTTTCACCCTTCGGTTGCGGGTTTAAGTCTCGCAGCCTTGCCGGACACGATAGGTTGTCGCCTGACCTTCGAGTTCTTCTTTTTATAAGAAATCCAAAAAATAGTCTTAAGAAATGTTTTAACCTTAAACCATAGTATCCAATGTACAAATTAATCCATTCCAATCTTTAGACTTATCCAAAATACTTTGGTCCAAACTCATAGTCCAAAAATTTATAAGGAATTTCAACATAACATAATGAAGATCTCTTTTGGCCACATAAAAACATGTGAGTACCTTCATCATGTATTCTCTTAAAACATAGTAACACCCTGAATTACTATAAAACCTTATTTATTACATTCATACTTTATTATTCCTTATAGAATACTAGATATATTCCTTATATCCTAAAATTTGGAATACTCCAAAAATGATGGAATAAACAAACCATTAATCAGTTCCAATATAGTCAAGAATATTCAATATAATTTATCCAAATCAACCATATATTATTCCAAAATCACTACCTCAGTATTAGAACCATATTAAGTTTTATCTTTCCTTCAACCATATATTTTCAAAAAATATTAACTTGTTGTTAAGTCACTCTTCTTAGTACCATATAATCTCAAATCCTCAATGAAATAGTACTATAGTACAATCCTTATTTATTTCCATAATTAATATAAATAGTACATTGTTGATACAACACTCAAATAACATAATTCATTAAAAAAATATAAAAATTCTAATTATTACTCTTCATATGTGGTAGTATCATAACTTGATTATTATCCAATAACATCATTTGGGGTGTACTCTGATGATTGGGAGATTGATTCGTGTAGTGTCCCAACTCCTTGTAGATGAAGCATTGTACATTTGAAACCTTTTTCTTACCCTTGTAATCACGTACTTGGTGTTCTTTTTCTCCACACTTACAACAAACTCTCATTACCTTAAATCATTTACCAAGGTGATTCTTTCCACAGTTATCAAATATGGGAAAATTCTTCTTTCCCTTCATCCCTTTATCCATCTTTCTCTCTACCATCCTTTTCTTCTCTGGATTCCCTTCAAAGCTATAATACTCATAGAATTCTTTACTTATCCTATTAACACATGATAATATTTCTTCATATAATGATAATATGTGGGAGAATATTTCCCTTCAAAATTTTGGCTTAAGACCATTAATTATATGATCCTTCTTACTCTTTGGATCATGCGTATTGCTGGAATTATCATTCCTTAGATTGGGCACCATTTCTAAACAATGGCATACACTATGTTCGTTTATGAATCAAAATTAATAATTCCAAACATGTAAAATACCTAACATAAATTTAAAAGTTTATGCATAAAATCCATAATCATAAAAATGTTTTCTTTGAGGAATTATTTACTCACAAGTCCTTTAACATGGTTTATAAATAAAATGTGAATTATCCTAAGCATATCCCCTGGGAGTGTCATAACCAAGAGTGAATCAAGGACCGTTGTCATGTACCAAGATACCCCAAGTCAAGCCCAAAACTCCTTGTCAGACTTTTCACTCCTAGGTATATCTATGCCAGAGCCGCTTATACCTACTCATATCTAGACAGAAATGTATTGATTGGAAAATACAAAAAATATCTACATTACCAAAATTCCAGGAATTTCTTCTATACTAATCCTCAAAGTCTATCTTAGGGTAATTTTCTCTAATCATATTTTTTTTAAATCTAGCTTCCAAGGTTTATACTAAACTTTATATGATGCCAACTGTAATGCCCCGACCCTAGTTACCGAGATTCGGTGCATTATTATATAACATTTTCATGATTACAAGAGATCAAGTATAGAAAGACTGATTAGTTTAGTAGCCTTGTAAGTACTAGATACATACATGAGTTTTACATTACATCATGAAATAAAGAAAAACAACAGTGTTTCCTATTTGAACACACTCGTATCCTTTGGCCTATCTCTGCAGGTTAATCATAATATACTTCTTCACATACTAGGAAAAATAAAACATAAGAAAAGGGTGAGCTCAGATGCTCACTAAGGATAGCAATATAGCGGAAACTATCATAAATAATCATAATCATTTAAGGAAATGTATAAGACTAAAACATAAGCCTTTTAAACTTAAACTTCAGCATAATATGGAAAAGATAAATAAAATAATTCCAATTACTTATTCACATGGATATTATACTAGTCTAATAATCACATGTAATATCAATAACTAATTTCATAATGATGGAATGCATAATGTTGGACATCATAACCACATATTCAAGGCCTCGTTCCAAGACTACAAATAATATTTTTTCAAGGCCTTGTGCCAAGAAACTAGTTTATCTCATGAGACCTACCGATGCATCTAGGAGCTATAGCAGGATCCACCTGTCACTTACTAAGTCCAATTCATTCCTCATATGAAAAGGTTGAAACATAACATAGACATTCGTATTAAAACTAGCATAGGAAATGTTAATACTTTAACCATAAACCTTGAATGGTATAAAAATAAAACATCAACAGTCAAACATATCTTAAAACCTCTAATAAAATATGAAAGATATTATCATAATAAATCAACTTCAAACAAGTGTAAAATCCATCAAAGGATGTTGACATATATGAAATAAAAATTATTTGAGAGAAATATCTCTTTTTATTTTGAAATCATTTAAAAGTCACATAATTATAAAAGAAAAAATTTATTTGAAAATATTATTATAAGATTTTAAGGGAAGATTTGATGTTTTTATAATGGTGTAAAATAGTTGCACCCGCCATATAAGTTAAAAATAAGATTCTTACCTTAATTTGTCAAAAAGGTCATAAAGTACATTGTTTGGAAAATAACAGAAAGATTCCTTTCAAAAAAATTATAAAAATTAAAACAAGGGTATAAATGAATTTAACCCATATTCTAGGAAATAGTGAAAAAAATTTGAAAAACATTTTTAAGAAACACATATGTGGATGATAAAGAGGTCCCAGTAGATACTCACGTATAAATAACCTCAGATAATGGAGAGATTATAGAATTAACCCTTACCTTGTACTTTCCTTTAGTCGAGGGTATGTTTAAACTCCTATATAATGATAATGGTATGTTATTAAATTACACCAGAACTATATTAATATTTATGATATCATATATGATTCATTTATTACTTTATACTGTCCATTTAATAATAATTTACATGTTAAAAGTAACATTTTGGGTAATAATTATTTTCGTTATTGTACGTGTTTTAGCTTGTTATTCTTGATAGTATCACTTAGATCATGATTTAAATACTTCCAGAATATAAAAAAAATGATTTATATATCATATATATTCAGAATATAAATATGTATAATAGATATATATATATATATGAAATGGAAACACCGTTCATGGAGACGGTAGTCCGTACATACGCATGAACGTTGTTTCTGTTTTCTTATCGTATAGTATGGAAGTAAGTAAACAAAATATATTTATCTACATAAAAATATATTATTTGAGTAGTGATATTATTTCATATACCTCATAATTAATCAATGTATTTATTTTTATAAAAATTCTTGAAGGGTGATCGTTGAAGATGAATCTAATCACGTTGTGGAGAACGGTAATCCATACATACGCACGATCAACAATATCATTCTATTGATGGTGAAATCATATGTAATTGGATAGTATATTACATATACAGAATAATTAACATTTTATATTTATTATTTACATCAATTATACTCATTATTATACCCATCCAAATAATGAAGTGTTGAATAACAAACTACACCACGCCGTGGAGACGGTAAGCCGTACATACGTAAGTATGGTGATTTTTTCATTCATAGGATGGATAGAATAATTAATATGGTTGTACCATATTTATAATAACATCACAATATGTATAAGTTACTGGAGTTATTATTTTTTTATGGAAACAAAAAATAAAGAGGAAGTAGAAGAAGAAAGGAACTTTAAAAGAGGTGATGAAATTATTACCTCTTCTTCAGGTGATTCCTTTTGATTTGATCAAAAGGGCTCCATAGGTTGGCTTTATAATAAAATTAAGGCCTGTAGGTTAAATTTAGGGTAGTTGGGAAGATATTTTACCAGGTTTTGGACGATCTAAATGGCTTTGTAGGTGTGATTTTGAGAGAAGGGGAAGTACCCTTTTATAAGAGAGGTGAGGGTCACTTTAGGAAAAGCTTGAAATATTATTTTATTATAAAATAATTTTCGGTTTATGATGGCTCCAAATGGATTTATTTTGATTATAAGGTTGGGATATGTCGAAATTATCTCAACAAATAGGTTTTATATAAGTTTAAGTTACTGTATTAACCTTATCATTTAGTTTTAACTCTTAGTTAAATAGTTTAACTTTTATCATGTCTTCTTATATTATTATAATAAATGGTTAATAAAATTAATATAAAAATCCAAGAGAAATCCAAGTGGTTAATTATTCATATATCTAGACTTATATAGGTCCTTTGGATGAACCTTATATTTTTAGTAATATTATATCATTTAATAATATAGTATTTGTTTTAAAAACTCATTTATGTCAATTTTAACACTATTTAGTATTTGGTTTTTGTTAAAGTCATATAAACTTTATCATTTAGAAAAAAATTTATTTAATCAACCCTAACAAGTCATATTAACCTAAAAAATTCATGGAATTCATCAAAAGTATCAATTTACATTTATTTTAATATTTATAATATCAATTATTTTAACCTTTCATTAATAAGGTAATTATTGTGTCATCATTGTGTCATAAATAAATTTAATTATTTAATGTCTAAAAATTATAAATAAAATACCATACTGTAGGAAATATTTTTATCTTTATAATTAATATTTAAAGTCTAATTTATCTTATTTATAACCCTATATTAAAAATTGTTTAGTTATTAAAATTTGAATTTAACACTTTTAACTCTTCTTTAAATAAAATAATAATAAATGTCCTAATCTAATCCAAGTGGATCAAAAAGTATCATATTTTATTCCTATGGTTTATTTAGGACAAAATAAACTTATCCAATAGAATTATGACATGTGTTAGGGTAATTATAATATCATTTTTACCTTTAATTACCCTATTTACTTTTAACCGTGGTAAATAAAATTCAAAAGTTACTATTCACCAAAAATTATTTTCATCATTTTGAAACACATTTTACTTACTAATTTCAACCATGTATCTTGGATTTTTTAAATTCAATTCACATAAGTGGTAAAATTATGTTTTATGCAAATTAGAAAATGTGCCTAGAAGGTGGGTAAAAGACGTTAAAAAATTCAAAAAAAAATTATATATATAATCTTATTATAAAATTACTCTAATGAATTAAATTGGACTAATATAGGTATTATATATCTATTTTTACTTTAAAATAAATTTAAATAAAAATAACAATTATTTAAATAAAAAATCGGTTTTTATGTACTATATAGTATTTTTCATTATTCATCAAAAATAGAAAGTTTTCAGAAAAATACTAAAAATTAACCCTAAGCTAATTTTGATATTAGAAATCCAAAAATGAAGTATATTTTAACAAATTAAATTTTTAGGAGTTTCTGATATTAATTTTATTATTTTTCACAAAAGGACATAAAAAGTAGTTCTTTTAAGAAAATAGTTTTTCTAAATATATAACTATTTTAACAAAACATATACATTTCATTATAAATATGTTTTATTTATGTGAAAACATTATGAATAAAAACAAAAATTTATTTGTTACTATTCATATCACAGTATTTAATTTATAAATAATTATATCATTTAAATAATTATAGTACTAATGTGTTGTTTTGTAGAAATTCAATTTTACATATAACGTAATCCAAATCAGTGTTGCATGCAATATAAGCTATTGAATTACTTTAAATATATAACTTACTATGAAATCTTGGGGTGCTACACTAGTAGTCTACACTTACGCATGAGTGACATTTCCATTTTTCAACATATAGGAATGAGACAAAAAATGGATATTACATTAGAATAAAAATATATAATTTTATTAAATACACTGATTCCATAGTGTGAATATGTTAATAGAACATTTTTATGAGGTCTGAGAACAATGAAACATGAAAAAGATTAGCAAGAACATATACCTCTTCTTCAGGTATCCCCCTTTGAAAATAACATTAAAGCTCCTTGGATGGGTATTTTTGGAAGACTAAAACCACAAGTTCGTTAGTAAGGATTTTTTGAGAGTATATCAGTAGATATTTTATTAGATAAATGGAAAAAGTTGTGTTGATAAGAGAGGATAGGAGATTCCCTTTTATAAGTGAGGGGACTGGCACACTTGTAATTATTAAAAACATTAAAATATAAAAGTCACTGTAATGGGAATCTGGATCCAAATTGAATCAATATAATAAATATATGATATAATATTGATTAAAATTAATCTAATAGGATTTATAAAATTTTAATTTCATTTTAACCCTAATCTATTTAGTTTAGCCCCTGTTAACCATTTTATCCTTTACTATAGTAATGAATTTTTTCCTTAGTAATGATTCATAAAGACTAAAAATTAAATTGGACTAATTTAAATTTTTGGATATTATAATTATAAATATAAAAACCATTCTATGAAATTCAATTCCTATATATGGTAGAAATTCATTTTAAAATTAGCACACCAAATGAAATGAAAATAGTTTTTTGAAACCTACATTTTTTAAGCATAAAACTGAATTTATTCCCATTCCTTGCATTCAAATAACCATTTAATGAATTTTAAAGTATTTTATATAATATAATATCTAAAAATTAAATTTAAATAATTAATAAATATTTATTAATACAATTTTTTAATATAAAAAAATTACGTGCATAAAAATAGTTTTTTTTTTGAGAAAAACATCTGTTTTTTACATTGGAAATCTTTAATTTTAATTTCTATCCAACTAATAACAAATGATTTAATTTTAAACATGTATAAAAAATAATTTTTCATAATTTGTTTTTTTATTTTAATTTATATCAATCCAATAACTTGGTGATAACTAAAACATTTAATAATAATATTTCAATAGTATATTGTGGTTCATTTAAACTCAGTGTTCTATATAAAAAAGAAATGAAAGACATAAAAATATTAATAGAGAAATATATGATAAAATATTAGGGAATAAAATTCTACTACACTCATAATAATTTTACCCTTTAAATTTTATCACAAAAATATAAATAACTAAGGATACTTCTATATCATCACATTATCATGTCCCCATGTAGCTTCCTAAAATTTATAGTTTCACCACAAAGCATAGACCATGTGAATGGTCTTGGTCCTTGTAGATTTCTCAATTTAATTTAAAATCTCTATTGGTTTTTCCTCATAATATATATGTTTCACAAGAAGTGTTTCTTCTAAGATAATGGGATGTGAATGACAGGGTATATACTTCTTCAGGAGAGATTAATGGAACACATCTTGTACTTTTGAGAGATTTAGTAGAATCACCAAGGGATAAGATATAGTCCTGATAAAATAAATAAATTTTAAGGAAATGATATATATAAATGTCTTATATTTCACTTCTTTCTATATCTAATAAGCCCATTCTGAGGATATATTTATAGGAATGCATTTTCATCGACATCAAATTATAGATCTTGTAGATAATTGTCAACATAAATTTTCTGTCAGCTATGAGTTTCCCCAATGTGTAATTTTATGGATCTAACCTTATATGAAATTTCCTCAACATTATTAGATCCCAATAGATTTCATTATCCACATTAAATCCAAAAAATTGTATTTCGTCACTTCTAATCATAATGGGATTCATAAGGATCCATCTGAATTCTCAGGTGAAAGATATTATTGTAGAAAAACTCAACTGAAGAAAGGTCTTGAAATAGG
The DNA here is from genome assembly GCA_963277665.1 of Viscum album. Taxonomy (NCBI): domain Eukaryota; kingdom Viridiplantae; phylum Streptophyta; class Magnoliopsida; order Santalales; family Viscaceae; genus Viscum; species Viscum album. The sequence goes on from OY728147.1 coordinate 91,916,565, forward strand.
TCACCTTTTAAATATTTAAAATAATATTTTAATATAACTTATAGGGTTTGAATGGTACTATTATAATAACCATGTCTCTGAGGATGATATAAAGTTTCAATGTTGAACTCTGTATTCAAAACTTGTTGAATACCTCTCTAGAACTTCAATGTGAACCTTGGATATCAATCAAATATGATTGAGAGTAGTACTCATGGAAACTATATTACTTACTTAAATAATAACCTATAATTTTGAACAAGATAAAAATATTCCTTGATATAAATGAAATGTGTTAGTTTTATAAGGTGATTGACTACCCCCCCCCCCCCACTAATATCATTGTGGACTTTAAATATATTGATGTTTCCCACAATGAAATCCATGGTTATGTTTTTTCCATTTCCATTATAGTTGTGGTAACGGTTGTAACATACCCTTAGACTGATGTCTCTTAGCCTTAAATTACTAACATACCATAAATTAAGATACATACTCTATAATATCTCTTTTCATATTAACCCACTAAAAATACTCTTTTTGATCTCTATACAAATTCATTCTTCTAGGATGTATGAATAATAATGAATTGTGAGCTTTATATAATAGCTCCATAAATTCATGTATTTATGGGAAGCATATTATGTTCCTAACCAATATCATTCCTTCATTATCATGGTTGGGCTTCAGAACATTCCTTACCTTCTTCTATAGTTTTGTATCTTCCTTTTATGTATTTTCATTCCTCACGTGTATGGATGGTGGAATATTTATCTGATCAAGATATGACCTATCCACATTCATCCTAATTTCAAAATCAAAATTCTAAAAATCTATAAGTATTGTATCTCTTTCAATCCTCATTATAGAAAAACTATCATGGTCCTTCTGACTTAGGGCATCATCCACCTTATTTTCCTTTCTAGAGTAATAATGTATTGACTAGTCATAATCATTTATGAACTCCAAATATATCATTTGGTATATATTTTTACTCTTTATAGTTCTATATATACTTTAGGATTTTATGATCAGTATATAAAACACTTTTTCACCATAAAGATAATTCCTCTAAATTTTTAATGTAAAAATATCCACCACCACCTCCAAATAGTTATTCGTGTAATTTTTATCATGGATTTTTAATTGTTGTGTGTCATAATAAATATCCATATATTTATGAATTATTAAATATCCCATTAATTTATTTTATGTATCACTATAGATCAAAACCCCTTCTCTACTTCAAGGTAGTGTGAGAATAAGTGCACTAACCGACCTTCACATTAGTTCCTTGAATTTTTCCTCATATTTATCTATCCAAAGAAACTTTCCTATTTTATATGTTAACATGGTTTTGTTAATTTATATTCATGATAAATATCTCAAAAATCATAGATAGTATCCCAAAAACAAAATAAAACTATATATCTCAATCACTTTGGTTTTTCTAATTCATTACTCAAAAACTTATTTCCTTGAATGATCCATCAATATAACTAATCTTGAGATTATATAACCTTATATTGAGACTTTAAGTAAGAAGAAAACATACATTCCAAATTTTACATACAATTTCTCCTTCAATAGGGTCTTCAACAAAATACTCGAATGATATTGATTCTCTTCCTTCATTTTGTAATATATAAGAATATAATCTATAAAGACTTCCAAAAATGGATCAAGGTGATCCCAATAGACTATATTCATTAAATTCGAGAAGATAGTTAAGGAAATGGAATGCCCATATGAAATAACTATAAATTCATAATAACCATACCACATACATAAATATTTAGTTAGTATATTCCCATTGTAGACCCATAATTTATGATATCCAAGATAAAGAAAAATCATGGAAAAGTATTAAACTCCAAGAATTTTATCAAAAAAATCATCAATAAAGAGTAGAGATTAAATTTTCATGATAGTGATATTTTTGTGTTCTTGATAATAAATACAAAGATTCTTTGACCTATATTTATTCTTAAAAAGAATAGATTCACCCCATGGTGATGCACTGGGGTGTATTAATCATTTATTAAAATTCTTTTAGATCTGTTTTGTTAATTATGGCATCTCAACCAGGGAAAATATATATAGACTCTTTTAAATAGTTGTAGAAATAGGTATGAGTTATATTGAAAACTCAACATCACAATTTTTGGAAGAATAGAAAATTATTCAAGAAATACATCTTTAAATTTTTGAATAGTGTTTCTATCATAAATGTTAAGCTTATCCCAAAATTTTTTGGATAAATTTCCCTCATGAATAGGTAGTAAGACTCATACAATAAAAGTAATTTCCATTGGATGTTTATACTTATCCTCGCATCAAAAGATAATTGTAGGTTGATTTAAAATATCAAACTTTATTTCACATAATTGGAAATTATTATGGAAAATATATAAATAAATCCAATCCATGAACAAAATAAATTTAAATTCTACTATATGGGGAATTCCATGATTTTTAGGAAACATATTCCACAAATTTATAAAAGATATGAGTTATAGACTCATGATGTTTTCATCACACCACTAATACTTTTCATTGATAATTAATCGTAAAATCATTGAGTTGTTGATATAATACCCATAGAAGATTATTTATACATAAAATATTGGGTATAAATAGATTCAACTAGGACATTTTTTGTTATAGAGTGGAGGATAAGTGTACCCTTCACCACTCGACACTACTAGAAAACATTCTTATAGGAAATGTTTTTCAAAACCATTACCATAGTTTTTTTATCCAAGGATACATCCATAGTTCACATAATAATGTGGATATGGGTATATTATAATTAAATGTATTAAGAAAAATTTGGCTATAGGTTTCCCATACAACTATGGAAAAAATAATTTCATGAAATAAGTGAAAGGGAAGGCATGCAGATATGGTTTAGTAACTATTTCATAATTTATATATATATATATGAATTGAAAATATACATGTTAATTCTAAAAAAATAGTTAGCTGGATAAGCCTTTGGTGTCCAAAATTTTATGTTTGGGGTTCAAATTTGACTATTTGAAGTTTATTGGGGGCCTATAGGCATGGTTTCAAGGGTAGTGGCCACAGTTTTAAACTATGTAAATAGGTATATTTCCCTAGGTATAACCATGGATATATAGATATTTCCATGTTAAAAACCATGGATATATTTATATTTCCATTGGTGATAACCATCGTAATAGCTTTGGCCATATTTCCATAGTAATATGATCCATGGCTAGGTTGACCATGGCTATTATCTATACCCACTCTTTGTTCATCTATATCCACATTTTTTACCTATGGATATAGATAAATTTTTAGCAGTGTCATTATCATGAATCACTTTAATGGTTGTGATCACATGAGAATTTCCATTACCTCTTATCTTAATAAGTTGTTCATCCCAATTGTTATCATTAACCCTTATATTATAGCAGTGATAACCATAATGCCCATACTTCATGATATTTTATAATTGGAGTGTGGTTCGTGCATTAAATTGAGTTTTTTTATCTCTTCAAATTTTCATGCAACTTAATTTTTCTTCGGTATTCATTTACTTTATTTCCTTCATTTACACACTTGAATCATTTACCATTCCTTAACAGACATTTTACACCTTTCTAATTTACATAATTCTGTCATAATGGAAGACTCATTTTCCTTCCCATATGGGTTTTATTATTATAATTCCCTCAAAAAATCACCCTTTTCTTCTTATAAAAAATGATAATAATGGGAATATCCACACTACATTTCTAATTTTAGATCACATTTAATGAATAATTCATAGTTATTAAAGTTCCTCATGGCTATAGACTTCTATATGCTTGGTTTTAGGCCACTAAGGAATTAATAAATTTTTCTTTTAGGGTTAATGGTAAAACCATAAGAGTTCCTTGTAAGTCCTATAAAATTACCCTCATATATAAAAATAAATCCATCATCCTTATACATATTTTAAAGTATTTCCATTTACAATTCTTTTTAAATTGTTTAGGGAAATTATATTTTAAATAATGACCTCTTAAACTCATATTATTCCATGGATTCAGTTTCTTCCTCTTAAATTCTATTATTTATAAAATTCAACCATTTTTCTACTTTTAATTATAAACAATACACTTAGAGAACAAATTTTTCATATATTAATCACTAGAGAATGGAAAATATATTTTTAATAGTACTGATCTATTGCATGGAAACTGGTGGATCAGGGAACCCATTGAAAGAATGTAGATGTTTCCTCATGAAAGAATCAATGGTGTGTTAGTGCCTCCATTGATAATTTATAATATAAACATTAATAATAACTTGAGAAAGTTTTTTAGGAGTATAAACAATGTTTTTTATTCCAACTCCCATTCTGATCAATTTCTTGAGAGGAAAATTATTGCACTGTCTGCCACATTCTTTGTTAACACAATTCCTTCTAGTTCCATCCATTAACTAAAACCAAAAAATAAGAGTGTGACCATTAAGAAATAATAATTAGAGTGATAAATTATATAATAATTAAAATAATTCTTATGGTTTCCAAATTTATAACACCTTCTTATCAACATATGAAATTTTTAGGTTTACTCTATATCACTTTCAGTTTTTGATTGGTTGTATTAAGTAATATCATCATATTTTTCAAAAACATATCTCAACAAATGACTAAATTGTTCTCTAATACCAGTTGAGATGAACCACATATAAATTACATAAATATTACATCATTTTACATGAATGTTCAATAAATTTCATAATAATGAACATTGAGGAGCATGTATGTTTTTGGAAAATAGATACTAGATACATAAAAAACATATTTCATAAAATATCTTCAAAATATTTGAAACTTTTATTCTCTAATTGTAACCTTATTGGACATTTATTACTTAATATCATTCTTTATAACCTAGAGAAAATGGAAACATAAGAAAAGGTGACCTTATATGCTAAGTAATGGTAAACATAGGAGATATAAAATGATGATCATATGGGATAATAAGATACATATAAGGGTAAAAAAATAATTATTATAACTTAAAAGGATTATACCCAACTAATCATATATAATAAATAATGATTCATGGAATAAATATTTATTATTTTAAAATTCATGGGTCATATGAGTGAGCAGTCATCATTAATCAATCATGGTACATAATAGCAAATCATAAGAATAAGAACATGTCATATAAATTATGCGTAACAATCATAAGAATAGAAAATAATTTAATTACTCATGGACCACCAACAATACTATCATAGTGGAAAAAGTACTATAGTGGACTAGGTTCACTCCTAATTCCATAATATCATTAATCAGGATTCACTCCCAAGACTATCATATTGAAATGTGTCTATTACGTAATTGAGTTCACTCTCCATTATTTTCTATATTCTCTCATAAGATATCAATAATTACCTAATTAATTATAGGGATTTAATGGTCCCACCTATGACATAATGAAAAATATATATATGTGTACCATAATTTCATAAAAACATTAATCAATTAATCATAGGATAACACATGGAAAATAAATGGATTTTATAAAAAAAATCATTATCACATAATCACAAGTCATCCATTAAAATTACATGTCTCAAATAATTAGATCAATTCACTATTGAAACATAAAATGCATTAAAGGATATTTAAATTGATGAAAATTAGTTTTAAAATTTAATTTAAACATTTTATTAAAAATAGAAGAAAGTGTCATTTTCCTTCGGTATCATAAAAACTAATAATTTTGATAATATTAAGAAAAATTATTTATTTGAAAAAAATAATTGAAACATTAAATTTAATATAAAAAATAATGGTTATGATAGTGGGAAATTATATTCATCTATAAAATTTTAAAATAATGATTCCTTTCACACTTTTGGTAAAAATTTCAAAATAAACATAGTTATTAAATGATAAGAATATTACTATTAAAAATTTGAAAATAAATTAAAATATGATATGAAATTAAATTAAATAATAATTTTATCATATAAAAAATGTTCTTGAAAAAATTTAAAGAAAATGGACATAGAATAAAAAGTCCATCAACCAAAGAAAAATAAAGTCGAGTATTCTTAAAATGATTTTCTCAATTCTTACATAAACCAAATAGAACAGAATGAAAAGAATAGATGAAAACCCTGTAAATAAATATATTATAATGAAATAAATTTATGTTAAAGTATAATTTTCATATAATTTCCATTAATGTAAATTTAATATTATAATCTCGAAAATAAATGAGATTGAAAAATAAAACCTTATCTCAAGTCTGGCCCCACTTTATTTGCATTCAAGCCTCATATATAGTAAATATATATTTACTATTAATCTATTAAAAACCCATTTTAATATATACCATACTATTTTTCATTCCATTATAATTTCAAATTATCCTTTTATTGAAAATTCTTCATTAAAATGAAAATTTTGGTAAAAACCAGCCTATTTTCAATGCATGTTTCTATTTGATGGTTCCAGTACCTGTACCATTTTCATGGCTTCATCATTCATAGAATAATAATACTTTTATATCTACAATATTTATTCATTATATACACTTTTATAACCATTAATATAAATTAGTGATAAAAAATTAATTTCATTACTTCGTGAAGATGGTAGTCCATACATACGCATGGATGTGTCTCCACTTTTTAAGGGATGGAATGAAACAAAGGTAAATAATAACAAAAAATTATATAATTCAAATTATATCATTAATATATAATATATTTATTAAATATATCCTTACCACCTTCAATGTAAATAGTAAATTAAAAACGATTCACATCGCTTCATGGAGGTGGTAGTCCACATGTACGCACAAGTGACGTTATCATTTTCCAAAATATGGGAGGGATATAGTAAATGGATATACTATTAATATAAAAAATTATAAATATATTAATAAAAAAATTACATCATTTTATTATGGTTATATAACATTTATAGGAGTTATAATAAGAAATAAACATGAAAAATATAGGTAAGAACATGTAACTCTTCTTTAGTTGTCCTCCTTTGAAAACCACCTTAAGGATTCATAGATGGGTATTTTGGGATTACCATCACCTAAAAGTTCTATATAATGATATTAGAAGAGTATTTAATTAGATCTTGGTCAATATAAATGGATCAATTTTTTGGTATAATAGAGGATATGAGGTTTCATTTTATAAGTTAGGGGAGTGGTAATGTTTTAATTGTCAAGAATATTAAAATACAAAAATGTATCTCTCATTGGAAAGTGCATAGAAATTTTTTTCAAGTTAAAAAAATGATAATATAGGATCTAAATAAATCTATCCAACAGGGTTTTAATATGATTTTATTTAATTTTTAACCTTATCTATTTAGTTGTTCCCCTCGTTAACCCTTTTAACCTTTACCATAGTAATGAATCTTTACCTATGTAACTATTCATAGTGACCAAAACTAAATGTGGAATAATTAAAAAAAAAATACAACTCCAAATAAGGAAAATATTTTATCAAATTCAATTCCTATAAGTTTTATTTATTCATTTTAATATAAGTGTGCAAAACACAACGTAACCTATTTTAGAAAAAATTCATTTTTACGCATAAAACATAATTTATTCTCATTCCTTACAAAGTAATAAAGTTTAAATGAATGTTAACATATTTTATTGAATATATTATCTAAAAATATTACTAAAATATTTCATAAATGGTGATTTATTTAATTTACTAATATATAAACACATTCTTGCATAAAACATTTTTTCAAAAAAATACCTCATTTACTTTCAAAGGCTTTTGTTTTCATGTCTGGCCAATTAATGACCAATGAATTCATTTTATACATGTGTAAAAAATATTTTTCATAATTTAGTTGTTTTTATTCATTCTCTACAATCCAAAATCTAAATTATAACTAAGCCATTTAATTATAATATGTCAATATTATATCACATTTCGTTTAAAATTAGTGTTGCATGTAAATAAAGCTATAATGTACGTAAAACTTGTTTAAGGAGAAATAAATCATAAAATATTTAAGTTATGCAATAGAGACCTAGATTTGGTACACACAACAACTATGATTATTCAAATAATTTAATTGGGGAAATTCAAGGGAAATAATATTAATATAGATAAAATAATATTAAATGAGATATATATTTCCAAGATTAGGGGTTCCTTTTTATTTTTATAGATAAAACTAGTCCTAATTATCATCATGTGGCCCAAATTTTACATATGAAAATAGATTATTGGGTTGATAGAAAGGTATGATTCTAATGAGGATGATTTGTGGACAAAAGAACTATATTATTTTCAATATTATATCTTCACAATGTATGAGGGTGTTGCCTATTATTAGAGTATATGGAGGTGTTTGGATAAAATTTAGATTGATTTTGGTTTGATATATGTGTGAATGATTAATTTGATACATTTTTCTATAAGTTTTTCAAGGATAGATACTCTTTAATTTTGGATTTTATTTCACGGTGAGCATGAGGAGTCAGAGGTGACTTTGTAAGATTTTGGGAAGTAGTTTCATAATGATATATATTATTGAATATTCAAGGATGAAATATGATATAATTTATCTATATTTAATATAGGAACATGAGTGTGTGGGACATGGGAGATTATTTTAAAATATTATTCCATATACTATGAATCATCTTCATTATGAGGAATCTGGAGAAAGACTATTTGGGGTTATTCTACTTATTTTGATTCAGCACCAGGCCATCCCGTTTATTTTTTTATTCAAGATTGAGGTGTTTGATGAGGATGAGGTGGAAAAAAATCTACCAATTAATCTCCAGAATGATGTCAAAATAACTTCTTTGGGAGTAGGGATGTTAATAGGGGACCCTAATTATTTGGTAAATCAAGGATTCATCTGGTAGATAGTAATCCTCATATCTCTTCTTCTATTTTCGAAGGAGATGGTAGTTCTTATGTATATACTAAGAGATTATTTGTGGTCTATTTTTCTTATAAATGATGTATCCATAATCAAGACTAGTGATAGACTATTCATGATGTTCATTATTAGGTAGGTAATATGTTTCTAATATTTTAGTACTAGTTTCCTATAAGGTCATCTTAGCATTATCATGGCCCTTTAAATTTCTTAAAAATGTGGGATAATGGGTTGGGTAGAGGATACTATCATGAAATTCCTCATCAATGGAGACATGTGGTTGAGCATAGTTATTTACATGTTCTTCATCAAGTTCAATATGGAATAGTATTAGGGAATGGTAAATTCCTTCCATTGAGTTTCCAGCTCCAAATGAGTTAAATATTATCCAAGGTGTTAGACATCTATCTTTACCTTTGCTTATGCCTTAATTGATTCTAGATATTTGACTACCTTTATTTATCCTACCTCAATCAAAGATCTTAAAATTTAGGTATAGAGGATTCTAGGTGATCAATATAGAGTTTTATAGGTGTGTCATGGATGTGAGGTCATTATAGGGTTACATCATTCCTTGGGGGATTTTTGTATTGTATATATGTCCATATAATGTTATTTTTATCATGGATCGGATTTATTTTTTCATTCTGTTATTTATTTCTTTAAGAGGGGAGTTTTTTAATATATAAGTTCATTTTATACTTTTTAATGGGATGTGGGATCATAATTTGGATTATATGTGTATGGATTAACATTATTCTTACCTTAAAAAGATGATGTTGAGTTCAATGAATGTTCAGGCGATAATGTGTTTGATGGTAGTGGAGGCATTCAATGATACTTTTTCTAAAGAGGTTTTGACAAAAACCAATCAACATGATGTTTATTTTTTCATATAGTTTCAACCTACTATTTCATATATTTTAAAATCCCCATATTACATGGTCGATTTATAGTTGGGGGAGTTATAGGATTAATCAATTAACTCATATTAAAATGTGTCCTCTATCATAATGTGTCACATTACAGAGCTCAACAATTCTTCACAAAGAAGGTATATGGTAACATGAGGTTGTTAATATACTTCCAATTGTTAAACTGACTGATTTATAAGAATTATTATCCTCTTCCAAGGATTGATGATCAATTAAATTAGTTTAATTGAGCTAGTTGATTTCAAATGTTAATATGTGGTCTAAATATCATCATATGATAATGAAGAAGGAATATATCCCAAAAATAGGTGTAATATATTTTTATATACACTTTTTGTTCATTTTTATACTATTCAATGTCACGAACTCACCAATTATTTTTATTAGATTGATAAACATTGTGTTTTGTGAGTTCATGGATCCGTTTGTGGTGGTTTTCATAAAAAAACATTTTCTTGTATATTGGTGTTGGAGGAGGATTATTTTAAGCATATAAGGACTATCCTAGGTGTTATTATGAAATATTAATTATATTTAAAGGATACAAAGTGCATGTTCTAGAAACAAAAAATTTCATTTCCTTGGTAATGTTGTGTCTCAACAAGGAGTAGTATTAGATCCTTCAATGTATGAGGTGATTGTTTCTAGAGAATCACCCAAAAATGTTGCATATGTTCATAGTATCCTTATTAATATAGGTTATTTTAAGAGTTTCATGACTAATTTTTACTTTATTAATCCCATTTATGATATATGATAGGGAAATAATAAACCATTATATTGATTTAAAATTGGAATGTGGTGTTAGAGTTCCTAATAAAGCTCTTATTCTATATATTTGATAAGATAGAGTCATGTTTGAGGTTTCTTATGATGATTCTAGTCATATTTTATGGTTTTTTCCTAAAAAAACTGAGAACATTGATTTCCAATGGGTCTTGGTAGTTATTTATTCATAGAGATTACTATTCCACCCATTTTCTTGAGTTTATAACAGTCATATTTTCTCTAATTTTATGATGAGGAATTTTTTATCTTCACATATCATAAGATATTGGGTTATATATTCTATTTTTGTGATTTCATTTTGTGTTAGTATATGTGGATATATTTTGTATAGTATTATGACCTCAAGATATCTTACACACTATGGAACGGTGATGTGTTGTAACATTATGGATAAAATCATTAGAATAGCACTGTAGATTGTGTGACCACATGATATCATGCATTCCTATACATATTTTAGAGGCTACCAACTAGTAAAGAAATTGTATGATAAACATTGGAGACAATATACACACTATATCATAACCATAAATAATAAATAAATAAACAAGAATCATTTATGACCATATATCAAAGTATATATTTATAGAATTAAAACCAAGACAAACCATAACAAAATAAGCATACATCATACTACAAAAAAATGTATAATGAATGCATATATTCATACATATCAATATAATTCCCACTATATTGATCACACATAAAAATAAAATAATTGAATAAAATAAAAAAAATCTCCACTCTTCAACTCATCTATAAATCTTACCAGGTTTCCCCATACCAACCAACTATGCACTTTTTTATTTTTATAGTATAAACAAAATATAGTCTATACATGCATGATGGTTCCCATACATGGTGTAATAAGTAAATCCCAATAGACCCTTACTAGGGGCCGATAATATACACCATCATATAAAAACGTATTCATTAATAAAGTATAGGATAGAATAAAAAAATAAAATCATGTGTGTTTGGTCATCATGTTCTAACCATGACACCCTGAAACCTGACCACACCGAGCTTTCCTAATGTTAGAATAAGTAGTCACCTCATACCAATAACATTGAATCTTACCCTAGTACTTGAGGTAGGGTATCGTACCATGTCTCAACCTCTGCACACTAAAACAAGGTATATTCATCAACTAAAATCTTGACCTAATGCTACCATGAATCAACATCTATTCTATCATTCATGGTAGGGTCCCACACCACACTTTGACATATTCCCTCTCACTCTGGGTGGATCCCATAAAAAAACCTCATCCTTTTCTCTCTCACCCAAGGTATACCCTCATACCATGTCTCAATCATTACCCTCTCACTCAGGTTAATCTTCATAAAGAAACTCATCCTTATCCCACTCATTGATAATAATCCTCATACCAAACCTTTGGAAATGCACTATCACACATGGTATACCTCATAAAAAAATCTTGAACACTTCCCTCTCACTCAATTTGTGTTATATAGAAAATCCTAACTACTCGCTCACATAGGGTAGGTATCATTCCATATTCTAAACACTACACTCCCAATTAGGGTATGTATCATACCAAATCAACAGCATCCATAACATCCCATGTACATGTAACCTCAATTAATATACATGAATCATACCCCACATCTCTAAAAAACATTCTCAATTTGGATTTCACTACCAAGGATCTATCCTTACACTATCCTCTCATTCCATTAATGTGATACATTCCCATCACATAACCATTTTCTAGTCATACGTGATCTAGAACTATGTATTGATGTACTCATCATCATCCATCCAATATAAAAGGATAATATTCTCTTTGTAGTAATGATCATATAGTACATAAAACATTTAATCCATCAGCATCCACATATTTCCTATGATGGTCCCCCTGGGTTTCTCCAACCCAACCTAATATCTACCCATAAGTACCAACTCATGTATATCACCCCATAGTAACCCAACAACTCAAAATTATCAAACACAAGCCTCAAGGATTCAATCCCATTCCTCTTCCAATTCCCAAATCACCTTTCCAATAAGGATATTATGGTCCTCCCAAGATAAACCATTGAACATCCCATTGGAAACCCATTTCCAAGCTATTGGGGAAATTCTTAAAACCCATACTTATGTCCTATAACAAATCTCCCATATGAGATTTCTTAATCCCTTAATATAGAGGAAACCTTACTTGTCTCCCCATACTAATCCCATGATAACTTGACCTACTCATCACATGCTCTAAGGATATTGTCTATCCTCAAAGGGGTTCTCTAAACTATACATGAGATGTACAGCCATGTCACCCATATCTTATAGATCTAATCCCCTTATTCCTACTAACTAGACATAGTGAGAACTAACCTAGGATATTTATAATTAATCATGATATATATGACCTATATCGATCCCCTACACCTCCTAATTATCATTATTTTTATGTTTAAAAAAATACTTTTTGTAAATTCATGATCAATCAGCCTTAAGTGAGTTCTCATTTCAATCACTAAGAATCACTATGGAACCTAAATTATCTACATTGTCACTCTCATTCCCTTGATTAATTTTCCCAAAATACCGCATGAAAGAATGAAAATTCATACTTGATAATTCATATTCATAAGTTTCATAGATATCACAGACCTTGATACTAGAGTTACCATCCATAATCCAACCATATAAAAGCTTGATCCAAAAATCACCCATTTCAGAAGTCCTTATATCAAGGTAAGACCGCTAAAAATTTAATTATAACATTTATTATTAACTAACACATTTAATCTAACATAACATAACAAAAAAAACTCACTTATAAACCAAGAAACATTGAGACCATGAAAAAGGGAATTTTTATAGTTTGTGATGTACCCTCAACACCTCTATGAGTAAAATCCCCATCATAAGGAACCCGATCACACTATAACATAATCAAATTTAATAAAAATACCAAAATAAAATCATTAGGTGACTTTACTTACCTGATAAAATAAATGAAATCATTCATTACTACTCCCATGGGATTCAAGATTCATTACCGACAAAATATCAATGGTTCAGAATGATTCCAATGTACATTGTTAGAGTCATCACTCAAGCCCTAATATGGTACCCTTAAAATTAATTTATATTCTATATAGAGGAAAAGGTAAGAATAATTATGGGACTATACCTTTAAAAAATCATTATGAATAATCCCCAATAGTCATAAATCAATGGATCAAAGGGGGTTAGAATAAATATTAATGTTGGTGGATCCTATTTTGGTTCCATTGTCAGAGGAAGAAGGCCCTTGAGTAGGAGTGAAATTGAATATTTGGGAAATGTTACTTCTTCCCCTATGAAAAATACACCCTATAACTATTAGGTACCTCAGTAAACCCTTATCAGTTACCTAATTAAGCACCATCCACCTAGTGGAACTCCAAGGGATTCTAGCCCTCAACAAAATTCATTGAGTGCCTTATGGATGTTTACTCAGTTCTTGGTATCAAATGAATATTGTTTTGAATACACCACCCAACCCTTACTATACATGAACACCCAAGATATCTCCGAAAGATACCTAAACCCAAGAAATGACACCTTCCAGAGGTTTTACATCTCTTAAAACTATTATCTGAATCTTAAAACTCAAATAAACCATGCTCAAAAGATAAAATTTAATTTCAATTTAGAATTAATAACCTCTAATGATGTGTATCATTACAAAGTCCCCACCATAATGCTTCTCAACAAAAAGAATCATAGAGAAAAAATCCCATATCTCTAATCCATCAATTAGATTATAATACTTCTCCTTATTATCAATTCTACATGGGATTATATGTCTATCACATTTTATGTATTATGCTAGGATAAACCATTTTTTCTCTAAAATCTCGATTCTAATCCTCAAAATATGATAGTTTTATCTTGAATAACACATATAATTAATTTTAAACCTCACTAATATAAATGAAATAAATTAATTAGACATTCTTTAGTTGACCTTTTTTGAAAAAACTTTTCCTTTCTTTTTAGAACGTAATCACTATAAATCGATCATGATGCCTTAACCCCAAGTGGTGTCACGAAAAACATCACTCCCCTAGTGAGCATATAGTATACATTTTGTGTGATTCAATGGATAAATCATAAACTCATCCAATGTCACCATTCACACCCTAAAATCACTTATATACTCTAAATTCATGTCACTCTTAGACTAACATTGAATTTCAACTTGAGCTGGTCTCCTTGGTCACTCAAAAAACTTGAACACTATAGATAAATTATAAAATATTATATTTATTAAGGGTTAAAAATAGGATTTTCTACCCATGCACTGGTACCCCACTAGTGATATCAAGCACCCTATTACCAATTCCACTAGACTATGATCATACTAATCTGAGGATTATACACAAGGAGGTAGATAAAATGATCATGACAAAAAATTATCTTTATCATCATCATATTGATTGAAAATACATATTTTTCATAACCAATATCTTTTCAGTTTATAAACATATTTAATAGATGTAACTAAACTATTCATACCTAATTAACAACAAAATAAATTGATTAATATCCATTTATATATTACTAGAAATTATATTTTTATTTTTTTAGAAAATTCACCAGTAACAAGACTCACACCCTCCCAAAGAAAATGGTGAATCCTCCTTATACAGATTCCATTACAATGCATCCAAAGAATCCGCCTTTTTAGGCCCCAATAACACATATATGTCACCATATCAATTTCATTCTCATCCCACCCCTGACAACCGCTATCAGATCCCATTCTCGAGTTGACAGCACCCTAATGCTCTAATCTATCACATATATATTCTCATATCGCATATAAAACACATTTAATTCTAATCATGGAAATTAGAGGCAATGATGAATCTCATTTAATTCCTCAGTCCTTTTTCTATACATGAAAATGAAGATCCAAACCTATACATAATAATACCCTAAGTGTTATAATATAATAACTAACCCAAGTCCCATATCTAATCCATATAGTTAAGACTAATTGGTACACACAACATTACTGAATCACTGGGGTTCCCCTAGAACCTAAACAATTGTACAAAATCATGTGCATGGATCATTTCATCAACAAAAAAACTGAATAATAAACCTATGTAACCAATGTTACATTACCCCCAAAAATTAATACATTCCCATAGAGACCACACAATCACCCACTCTTATATTTCAAAAGTACATTGAACTATAAAAAAAATAATCTCATTAGTTACTTCCCACAAAAAAAATTGATCACATCTAAAAAATGGATATACAACCCCATTTTATCCAATCACACAACATGAATAATGTTCCTATGAGTTGGGTACCATAAATTCTATTCTCATTAAACAAAAAAATGACCATGACTTCTTTTCATATCAACACAATCCTAGAAGAACATTTGGTTCCCTCTTTCCCAAAAACCTAGACATCTCAAAAATTATTATCTAATCATGATCACATTACTATCTACCACTTGGGTATCATCAGAAAATCTAAAATCATTTAAATATGATCTACACATATTAAACTTGGCCATCTAGGATCATCTTAGACCATCCCATCAGAATAAACTAGAAAATCCAACATGGAGGTGAATCAAAATAATCTCATCATCAAAACTCCACTATAATACCACAAGTACTCAAAGCATTACAAATATCGATATCACTAGACATCCCATATACCTTCCTTATACCCACTCAGGGGAATACAACTCAAAAAAGGAAAAGTGTGTTTCTTCCAAACAATAATGTAGGAATACATCACATATAACAATCTATCACCAGGTAATTTAAGATCTAAAGAATCCCAAAAATGGTTTTAATACATCACTTTTACCCAAGGACATTATAGTCATCATTAAAGAACATTCCATAATAAGATTCTCATGACCTACCATGACAAAAAAATCAGTTATTCAGGAGTTAAAACCCCCCCCCCCCCAATTTAACTGAGTAATATTCTATGAATATATTATATTGGAAAAAACTATATATGTTTTTTTTGAAATTTTAAATATTCTGACCCTTTTTTCCCACCAAGGATCAATCAAACAAAGAAATTGAATATCATTTGAATTTTATGTGACAAGTTTGATGCATGTACATTCACCTTTTTCCACTATGGGAAAAGTGTGAACCCATAATAATAGCAACAAATTAGCACATAATACTTGAATGAATATCTCCATTATAGAATAAAAATTAGGAAAAACAATCCTATAACCATGGTATCTTATACTTCCCACAAAACATGTGTCCATAACACTCCATATTGATATCCATATCAATCACTAACACATTAATATCATCTAATTTCAGTCAAAATTTATAAAAAAAGGTCCTTAATACAATTTTTTATTTCCTTTTATAAAATATACAAAATCAAACAATAGTCATGGTTTCCACATGACCTTTGGTGTTCTTACCTATATACTAGAGGTTGTAACTTAGATAACAATTTTTTATGATCAATTATGGATAGACAATATTCTATATATCATAGATATGAATAATAATTAAATATGAAAAATCATATGTGTATCAAAGTTTTCATGTTTGGAATTAAACATATGTAAAATCATAAAAAAAATACAAACCGTTCTATAATAAATCGATAATTCAATGATACATCTAAATAGACCACACACCAACATAATCACATATAAAAATAAAAAAAGAATAAAATATAAACAAGTATATACTACTAAAATAGAGCATCAACATAACCCATATCCAAATCCTATCAATCTGCTCCAGTGGGACCCATTACACAAATTTTGATCTGACCTATGTAACAATAGTGTCTTTTTTGCATACACTCTCTTACCAATACAGGGTATTAGAACTAACTCTTAATATGGCCTCACCAATTTCCTCTAATTTATGACATCAGATAAATTTTTATTAATGAGGTAAATAAATGACATAACATACAACATACAATTATATAATTTTATACACTCTATCATATTTTGGACACCACAACACCAAACCATACTTGGAATCCAATGCTAAAAGAAGGAGCAACCTCATTCCTCAAGCCCTTAACCATATTTTATTTCTAATTGTAGGGTGTCATATGACATATTAACCTCTACACTCTCACTCAATATATGGTTTTATACTGAAATATTTATTGTATCCAACCAATTCTTGACCTCTACCCTCTCACTTGGGGAAGGGTCTTACACTAAACTAAAACCTCTTCCATATCACCTAAGGTTGGACATAAACCAATCATTTTCCTTTTACCTATTAATAATGTTAGTACCATATAAAAAATCTTAAAAACGACCCTCTCACTCAAGGTAATCCTCATATAGAAACTTATAATCTTCCCTCTCACTCTGAGTTGGCCTCAAACAAAACCTCATCCTCCATACTCTAACTCAATTTAGTCATCATAAGAAATAATAAGTATAACTCCTTAACTAAAGGTGGTTCATATACACAATAATCCAAAATAACCTCTCACTCATTATAGGTCCCATGAAAAAATTACATCAAACATTACATCCCATGTATGTGTCACCTAAAAGTCTATCTATGACTCAAACCATGCATCTCAAACCACTATAATCACCATGGATTGCATATAAAAGACCCTAAATCTCATTTAGTCCTCCATTACATCTATGTGACACATAACCATGTCATAATCAGAAACTAGTTACACATATTCTGACCATATATCTCAAATTTCACCTTATGATCTAACCAACCTTGTAAGAAAATATTCCCATGTGACACTGCATCACAAAAGTCATGGCACACCGAACCAATTGGCATTCCTATATCACATGAAAATAAATCCATTGTGTTCCTCACACCCAACCCTATCTTTATAATTAAGTAACAAACTACATTTGATTATAATCCTCATTTTACATCACAGGTATTGAAGGGCCTCAAACATTCTTTTAGAATTCAGTATTTATTATAACTAATTTTTATTCTTCAAATTAACGGCCAAATTATGTTGACTATTTGGAAATTTGAGGTAATCTTATGCGCTTTTTATGGATTTTGGAGGTTCTATGGGGAATCATTTACTCTTCATTGGTTTTTTCCCAATAAAAATACCTATTAATATTCATTGGTAATGGATCCATTCAGGTGTTGTATAGTTGTCCTTATAGATATATTTTGTATAGAATTTATATTTGTGAGTTTGTTATTCTTGGAAATTATTTTTTATATAACATGATAGAAAGTATTTGGATGATTAATGAGCAGATGAAGGTGGATTAGGATCATTGGAATTTTTTACTAATCTAAGTAAAGTGCCTCAATAAATTGAATTTAGTGATATATGTTCATCAAGTTTTCTTCACATAATGGAGTGTAGTGGTTCAATGGAAGGATAGATATTTCTCTTTAATTTGTTTGAAAATTTCAAAAGTTTTTAGAGATCAACAACTCTTTATATTGGACAACGCTTCTTCTATAGAAAGATCATATTTATGATTTTATCTATGTGTTATAGATTTTTTAGTATATTAATGATGAATCACATGTTTTTATTAGTTAGATATTGATATTTGTGATGATTTGATATTCAAAGAGTGTATTATTGAAATTTATGGCCATCAGGATAAGTTATTTCAAGACAATTGCATCCCCTTGGTATATGTATTGTGGAGGAATAGTGGACTGATAGATGATACATTAGGACATGAGTCCCAGATGCATACTCAATACTCCAATTTGTTCTAAATTTTTTTTTATTATTATGTTGAGATATTTTTTATTAATAATATGACTATATTTTTTCTCTTATTGTTTTTTTATTCTCTTGATGATAGAGACATGACTATTTTATAGGTATCTTGTGTGGTTGTGTGTTTTTTAGGATATCTTAATGAATTTTTAGTTCATTTTTGATTCTCAACAATTAGAATTCATTAATAGGTATCTAGTGTATTGTATTTAATTTATCTTAGCACTATACTTTATCTATTTGAGTTATTGTGGGTATTGAGAGGAATATAAAAGGATGCTATTGAATATACATGGAGTCTTATCTGAAATTTTATCTTGAGGAATTTATTACATCATGATAAGTAATGTTTCATTATGTTGCATTGGCTATAGAAAATGTGTTATCATGGTATAGTATGTGTTACCATGATTATAGTGGTTGAGATATGAATTGACATGTTACGACATAGTATTTGTGCCCTGATTATTTGTTCTTCCTCTATTTTATGTTGGGATGTCAATTGTGGAATAATGTATTCTATTTCATAGTGTGCCTCTTTCCAATGATTTTGGTGTTTTATATTTTTTGGGAAGGGTAGTCAAAGTTCTTATTGTTCCACTATGGTTTTGGTTTCAGGGATATCTGGTTAAGGGGATAATTTTGAGGTTTATTTATGGATACCTTGATATTCACACATTAGGGAATGGTGGTCCTCTCTATCTTTAGATATTCCTTGTTTTTATCAATTTGTAAATGGTTTTAACCCTTGAGAAATTGAGATATCATGCCATGATAGAGGGGTCATAAATTCATTGTAACATGATAATCTATATTATACGATGCTCTTAGGATTTTTTATTTTTTAATATAAATTGTAGTACCAAGTCAAATTATGCTAAATTCCCCTAACCTTATTATAACCCTCGGAATATCAGGGCTCATTTTGTGTCCCCTTTTTTCTTCCCATGGAGACTCTTGATCCTCATACTTATGTTATTAATATCACATGATCTAAGATGAAATTATATTCCCAATTTTATTTATTCATGATTATTTATTCTCTTCTCATGGGTTTTAATAGATGGAAATGGATATATTTTAGAGGGTTTTGGTTATACAAATAATGTTGGGTGACACATTTTGGTTCATTTAAAATTCTTATATTTCCATTAATGACCTCCCATTGGTTTCCTCTTCCTTCATACATTTTGGTAATTGATGCTTTATTTTTTGTGGGGAATTATAACATTATATTACTAATTTAGTAAAAAAGTATATAATTACCACGCTTCTACTCTCTTGGTATAAGTAGCTTAAATCAACCAAATAGGATAATAACTAGAAATAGTTAAATTAAACAAAATGGTTGGTGATTTTATTTAGAAATCTATATTTGATTTTTTTTTTAATTTCAATTATTTTATTTTATGTTGTTGCTTAAATTTTTATTTTTTTCTCTTCAGTTATTTATAATAATATTCATGTTCCGTGAATGTCGAAATTGATAATAAACATAAATATGATAAAGGAAAGGATGAGATAGAATCTTGAATTGTTATAGTTGAGTGTTGTTATGTTATTTACATGTTATTTTGTTTTCATTATGGTGTTTATTTATTGGAAAAAATATATGCAGTGGTAGTATGAGTGTACTTGATTTTTTTATGTGATGGGATATAGGAAGATGTGATGGATTTATGGCTCTATTTTTTTATTTTTAGTAGCAGTTATTATGATTATGTGGTCTAATTGATTGAAATATGGATTGTGGATAAAATAAATTAAAATAAATATTTTATTTGGATGTGTTGATGTGAAGGTATTTATTAATTTATGAATCATTGGGTAATTGATAAGTTGTAATATAGATTGTATATAAATACCTAAATTTAATATTGTTGAAATAATTATGTGATTAATGTAATTTTAAAATGGAATAATTAATGTAATTTTGTTTTAAATTAATAAATGTGGGATAATAAATAAACTATAAATTTGGAATATGGATTGTTTTTGTGAGGTAGTTGTGTGGCGATAATGGGGTCGGTATATGTTGGGTTAAAAATGGAAATAGTTAAGGATATGTAGGTTCCAAGGTGAGATTGAGGTTGTAGTGGATGTTATTGTTTTAATTGGTAGTATTACCCTTAGTTTGTGATTATATGATCTACTAAAAACATTATATTTTATTTTTATTCTAAAAAACCACCACCCAATCATAATAATGATACCAAATCCAATATAAGGTTTGTTAGTCCATGTGTTTTCCCCCAACATCAAAAATGGAGAAGATTTGATTAGATAACAACTCAATATTCTATGATACCTCATTCAAATATGGTATAGGTGATTATGGACTACTTTTATGGTATATTTTGATGTTGAAATAATGATTATTTGGTTATAATTTTAGAACATGGTGGGGGTGTATGTTAAAGGAGGAGGGTATAAGGTTGATGCCCTTCATGATTGCATACTTTCCCAGGATGAAGTTATATATATGTGTTGATGTGATATAAGTATTTTATTATGATATAGAAATGGAATATGATATTTTTCTCTTTGATATAAAATTATGGTTATGAACATGGAACATGGGTAGTGATTATGTGTAAAGGGAATTGATAGTAGTGTTAAGACAAAAGTAATTGCAGTGTGAGGGTAACAAGTTTTATAGGGAATTGTTTATGGGGTACCTTCCTTGTATATTTTTTGGTTTAATTATGTAACTATATTTTATAATTATTTGGTGAGTGATCCTTGGTTTGGATGGGTTATAGATAACATATTTTAGGTAAGGAGTTAATTTTTTTATTCATGGAGACTTTAGTGTGCTTTTTTTATATTTATATGAAAGAGTTTCATGAGGATCTTACTTTGTGTACTTGTATATGAATATCTTTCTATATATATCCTATTTTTATAGATTTTTAATAGGGGTTCAGTTATCTTGTTAGAAATTAATACCTCATGGAGCTCATGACTGATGATGGAGTCACTTCCATTAGAGTGCCTTTTAGTATTACATTTTGGACAACATTGTTTATGTATGAAATTACCTGTATTGTGGGTTGTTTTTATTTATATTATATAGATATTAGTTTTGGTTTAATCATATGTTTCTTGGATGTATTAAGGAAATGAATCCCATGTATATGTTTTATACCCTTTTTATAAGTCTCCAACACATGGATTATTAGAGGTTGGCTTCATGGGTCACACTTAGCTTTACAACTAACTAGACAGGGGTTTTAATTAAGACTGGTTAACACATATTGAACTCACACATTAACATCTTCAAGATCACCCATTGGTATAATCATGTATCGAATAAAAAATTAATATATAGGATGATAGATAACCATAGAAACTTCAGTATCTCCCTGATCCCATCTTCTAAACACTATCATGCTAATCTAGTCAAATATCTCATATAACCTACTATCTAAAATAAATAAATATAAGTATTTACATCAACTGCATTCCATATTTAGGGTTTGATAAAAAAAAATTAGTCGGGAACCACTAAAAAAATATCTTATATATTTCAAAATATTCATTGTATATATGTATGGGAAAAAATTATATGTAAACAAATATAATGTAATTAATCACATTAGGTTATCATGTGTTAATTAGGCTTCCACAATACTAGACCCAGCCTAATTATATAATTTTACTAATATATATATATATAATAATGGTTCTCAAACACATATTGAGAATATAAATAATGAGGAATTATTAATCATGTCCAACCCCTTATTAGTTGAAAAATGAATCTAAATAATGTGGAAGGATAAATCATGAAAAACCTATGGGGAGATGATAATGAATCCAAATAATGAGTAAGTCCTACTCATTTTTATCCTCTAATAATGATATTTATGAATCTAAATAATGGGTAAGGACTAATAATCTCTAACCTATCAATAAAACATAATCAACAAGGTAAAAAACCTTGGGAAGTATAACTAACGGGGTGGCATGGCCTCAATAATATAACCAATTTTACCAGCATTCATCATTATAACCAGTAGACCCTAAAAACAATAAATATAGAACAAAACCTAATATTATATCTCTCAATAAGAAACTAAACCATACCTAGTGATCTACTATGGGATAACACATAAGAAAACACTTATATAACCCATCCTGACTAATATCACCATATTCAGTCATCTAAATCATAAATGATTGTAGAACTATAACCCCTGAAGGTCCTAGTTCCCTTAGGTAGGTACCAATTGACTAATACTAACTTAATAATCACACACATATATATCAATTATCTATTCTCATTACAAAAGATAATATTTTGAATAATTCCTTATGGAACATGCTTTAACATCTTATCGTATCTCTAACACCCAGTAGGTATCAAAAGATAACATATACTTTTATCAAAAAATTCCTCATGTACTGTACATGAAAGGGAAATAAGGGTTTTAATATGTTGATCGACCCCTTTTATTTATGTTATAAGGACTAGCTAATCTAATTCAATCTCTCACCATTCCCTTGGCTTGTAGAGAAAATATAAACATTACATATATAACAATCTACCCATTGGAATCACATATTTGTTGTAAATATTAAGTGACACTCTAACAGGCCACTCTTTTTGAAAGACGTGAGTGGACCATTATCCAATTAACACTCTAATTAACTGATGATAATCCGCTTTTGTTTTCTAAACAAACTATACAAGACACCCTTCGAAGGCCCTTCACCTTTAATAACTAAATCCAATCTTGATTTGAGATCATTAACCTAAGGAATCTATATCACTCTAACTCGGCTTCCATTATGTTGGATTCAAGGTCTATAATCCATTTCATGTATATTACAATATAATTAAAATGGTTTCCCACTTGTTGGAATCCCTACCCAAGTACATAAACACTCGGAAACAATTTAACCAACCCATTATGCCTCACCCTATTCAATTAATAATTTATTACATGATCCAAGGATATATAAAGGTCAATAAAGTGTAGCAGAAAATTATACCAATTGGTGGAATAACTACTAATAATCTATAAAATTATCAAACAATGTGTGGAATTCCCACTATACTCTTAAAAGGTTTAACCTTAGACTTACTATCAAATTATAAGTAATTTAATCACTAACTAGGTATCCTAAATGAAATCCCCTAACTGAGGTGAACAAAAAATGTATACATACATAATATACTATTAAATATAAAATGGACCACCTAATTTTATCCTTAATGAATCCATTTTTAGAAAGGTGTTTCTCAATTTAAGATTAATCCAATGCATTCCAAAAAAATTATAAAACACTCTATGATTGTAATTTTTCATAGAGAAAATTATATAAGAGGAATAAACATATCATTGACACCTCAATAAGTTGAAACTAACCCCAAGGGTTCCAATGCACTAGATATCATGTCAATATGACATAAAATGATCCTGCAAGAGATAAAACAATGAGAAATTATATGAGATAAGTTTTGTTGTTTCATGATTTTTTTAATATAGGATGAGGGTTTCATTTTATTAAACTTTTAGGCTAAAATTACCAAAATAGACCCCATCACATGTTGAAGAGAATTTTCTCACAAGAATTCTTTTGGGGTTCAACCTAAACTCTAGTTATGCATTTCCAATGTAAGTTAAAGGGTTATTAGTGTGAAATGGGAAATTATACCCCCTCTGTTTCTCTCATCATAGTTCTAGTGAGAACCCAGCATCCTTCTAGTAGATTTATTTTTTCCCAAATAGGTTTTAGTGTTCCTCTTCTATCAAACCATTAGAACTAAAAACCCATTATAACTCCCTTCCAATAAAAAAATCGCCAAATACATAAGAAATAACTAATTTTAAATCTAAACATCCCCCAAATTTTTTGATTCATTATATATTTTATCACTTTATACCTTAGTATAACCTTTAACCTATTTTACCATTTCACATTATAACTAATTCTTACCTTGGTATGGTTTTTAAAGATTAATGACATTATTAGGTAATTTCAACTTGTAGACCCCTTGTATAAAAACCGTTTTATTAAATTAAATTTCTAAAATTGAAAAAAAATTAATTTTAAAATAAAAATATATAACTCCAAAAAAAATTAAAAAATATATTTTTAAAATTTAACATAATTCATTATTATTAGCTACTAGTTAATAACAATTACATGAAGGTTAATTTATTTATATATATAATAAAGAAATTTCATTAATATGATTATTTTATTATGATAGATTGGATAAAAATTAAATAATATATAATAAGACACGTGTTAATACTAATAAGAAATATTTTTTTTAATATAATTACTTGTTGATAAAATATTAACATCTGCATAAAAAAAACCCTCAATACATATGTATAATCACCTAGGGTGGGATATAAAATAGTGGTATTTATGAGTAGAGATTCCTCTCATACACAAGTTATAGTGATTTCCACAAGCTTGAGTTTCACCCATAAACATTTTTTTATCATTCCATCCTTGTAGAAGTTCATTTGGATTTGCTCAAGGGAAATTATTAGTGATGATTCCTCATTCCCATGCTATGATAAATGATCCACATATGGAATGTTTCTACTAATTGATTCCACAAGTCTTTCTTTCTACCTAAAAATTACAATGTGATTACTAATATTTACACTCCTCGCATCAAGGGATGTATTATAATTTCCATATATCATGGTTTAATTAATTGAGTATCTTTTACTTTTTTTTAAAAGGTTGGGGCCGAAGCCTCATTTTATTATTAAAGCAAATCAAATACCTCTTTACTTAGGTAGAGGGAGACCCATTACATAGCCCGAAGGCCCAGTGGGCATTTATCCCATTACATGGCCCATAGGCCCATTTTTTTGGCCCAAAACCCATTCTATGAATAGTACTACTACTGTACCTGCGCTGCTATAGTTCTGCACAGTACCTGTCGCTGTTATAGTACCCTGCCACCGCTACAGTGCCTTGTCACCACTACAGTGTTCGTTGTTTCTACAGTGTCGTCATTGCTACAGTGCACTATGGTGCTTCTATGGTGGCATGCACCCAATGGTTTTTGAACCCCCATTTTTCATATAGAATTAAGGGGTGCTTACCACTAAGCCAAACCCCAACTACAATTGAGTATATTTTACTCTTTCAACAAAACCAAATATAAATAATCCCATTAATCAATTCTATATAATGGTTATTCTTATACCAAAATAACTGTATATTATCAATGTTCATATATACATAATATTAATGTATTCTCAATATCTATATTTTTAAACAACCATATATGATCAATGGATATATATTCACAATGGACAAAAATATCCACATTACGTTCAAGTATATTTCTATAAATACTTCTCTAAAATAATAATTCCTTTATGTATTTATACTTAGGGGGATTATATATATGGGAGACTATGATTATGTATACTTCAATCCCACATTTGTTTATTTACTTTTGGTTTTATTCATCTTGTAACTTTTTGTGTCATAATTCATATAGACTTCTTGTAATGTATTAGTGTTTATTTTGATTCATTTTTTAATATTCTAACCTAATTAAATAAGTAATTTTAAAAATTATATTCAATGTGTGGCCTTGTTTCATAGTAATTTATCTCTATTATCCAATATCTCCACCATTTTTTCATCATATAATAGGTAATACTCCAGTTGTACCCCCTCTTAGTTTAGTACGTATGATATATATGGTATGTACTTCCTCAAAAGTAATACATGTAGCATGTCATCCACTTGTTATAGGTTCAAAGGAATCTCTAAATGATAGGATATTATCCCCATGTGATCAATAATCTCAAAGTTGGTTATGTTTCTAATGATTGTATTTCATTTTTTTCCCAAATATCAGAACTCTCTTAAATGGTTATATTTGAAGGAAAATATTTTTTCCAGTATCAAACTTCATCTCTCATGGATTATTATTTTTATATATATTCTTTAAACATTTTATTTATTTAATATATCTTCTAATTATTTGATCTTCCTAGTAATTTACAAATCAATACATGATCCCAATTAATTTTTCACTCCAAATTCCACCAAACATGTCAGGGTTTTGTATCACTTCCCATAAAAAGCCTTATAATGTGTTATTTGAATTCCTAAGTGTATAAAATTATTATATGAGAAATCAACCAATGGAAGATATTGATTCCAGCCTCCTTTTAAATCCATCAATCAAGATATCAACATATCTTAAAATTTATAAAGAGTGTATTCTAATTGAACATTTGTTTGAGGTTGATAATTAGTGGTAAAGATCATTTCTATACCAAATTATTGTTCAATTAATCTCTAGAACATTGATATAAAAATCGTATTCTCATTATATAGAACATAATGTGGTACTATATATATCCACACATGTTAATATATATCTTGGAAAGTTTATTGAGTGAGAAATCCTTTTTAACATCAATGAAGTGTGTTAACTTTTTAATTCATGTAATCACAACCAAAATGGTATTTTCCTCCTTTAGAGGTCATGAAAGGACCTATAATGATATCCATGGTGATTTTATACCATTTCAATACAGTTATGGGCTATAGTTTCATTATATATTTATATTTTATAAATTTTTACTTACATTGATGATGACACAATCATCGAGATGTGTACTTGAAAATCTATCTCTTCATGTTATTCCACTAGAAATGATTCTGTATATCACTATATTTTTTTTCTTCCCATATGAATAGAGGGTAATAAGATATGTAAATTATGAAAAAAAAAAGCTATCAATATATTTATTGGGAAACATATTCATATTATATATCTTATAACTCCATATTTACTTAGGTTTAAATATAAAATATTTCCCACCATATTATATTTCTTGATATCATTATTTTTCATCCTTAATATTCACAATGATGGATGGTTGAGAAATAATTTGGGAAAGTTTTGGATTTTATCCATTCATTTATGATTTCTATATTCATATTTTGAATAACCATGATGATTTGGTCTATATCAACCCACATAATGTATAATGTACTATGATCCATCCTTCATGCTCAATTTTCCACATTTTATTCCTTCCCTGTATATTAATATTTGGATTAATCATAGTCCTAGATCATCTCTAACAATATCCTATGGTATATATTCATATCATTCTCTATGAATATATACCTTAAAAACTTATTATCATTATATATATCATACTTCTTTCCATATAAATATTGAATCATAATCTTTAATAAAAAAATAAAAATGATAAATAGAAATCATATATTAGGTAATATTCTCATGAAATTTTCATTCAAGTAGGGCATAAGTTATCAAATTTTAATTTAACATGTGAACACAAGGAAACCCCTTTTTTAATCATCACTGTATATCAAAAAACCATTCTCTACTGAAGTCTATTATGAGTACAAGAATAGTGATGAACCTATAAATCTATGACATAAAAATATATCCACATTATGCTATCTAGAAACGTTACACCCTTATAGATTTACTTGGTTAGTGGATTTTATAATTGTTAGGAATTTCAGACAATGTCTATACAATATCAATAATATCTATAAAAAGTTTGGATCATAATTACTGATGTTGATCTTTTCCATTATTTAGTCAAATTTATCTTTAAAGGATCTAAATAACCCAAATTGGTTGATGAATTTTATGTTGTATTTTTTTCAATTTCTTTATGAGAGGGAAAATAAATTTGTGTGATGAAGTATTAATGATAGAGGAAGATCCTAATAAAAATAAAGAGGGACATTCCCTTAGTGTTGGGAAATTGTTTTCTACTACTTGGTGATTTTTTTAAGAAGATTCATGGATTTTCATTATAAATTTGATGGTAGATGATATAGTTTTTATGTGATTCAAGAATGTGTAGTGGATGGTGGAAGAACTATCTACAACTGTTTTGAAACAGTTATTGAAGCTATATACTGAATGAAAAACTTGAGAGATGTGTATAAAGAAGTAAATATACCTACAAAATTGAGAAACCATCCTTGGAATACCTATAAATATGGATGCATAAATATATGAAGGATGTATATTGGATTAATATTAAAGATATTTTATTTCAATATTAAATCTATTAGGCGGTAAAGTTTAATTTAAGCATTCTATGTTAAATTTTTAAAAAATTAAAGACTTTGGAAATTATGTTGAAGAGGTTTGTAATTATTCGTATAATTTCTAAAGTCAATAAAATTCATTTGAGTTTTTTTGAAGTGATTGAAAATTACTTGATAAGAATTTAAGAGCCTCCTATCTCTATTAAATAATTTTATAAGTTTGTAGATTTTGGATAATTTGGTTAATCCTAAAATTCAAGAATCAACCAAAAAAATTGAGTTGATATTTTTCAATGGCATGAAGCATTATAAGACCTTAGGAATCATTTTATTAATTTTTAGGATTCATTCTAATAGTAAAATGGAAAATTATTAAATTCATGAAAACTCGTGATAATCAACATAAAATCATAAGATTCAATCCAATAATGCAGTAAAAATTTGAAAAATGCATGAGACTCGTGCAAAAGTCATCGAACTCAAGAATAAGAGTAACATTACTCTAGTGATGTGACATCCCAAATTTTATGATATGGTTCTATAAATAAATCTGATTTCATTGATAATGTTACATCCTGTCTTGACTGATAATGAAATCAGTAGCTGGACTAGTCGTCACATGGCCTCAAGTGTACATCCCCATACACCAGAGGCTACTAACTTATAGTGTGGATATAATAGTTGAATGGTTTGAATATAAAACCCCCATTATCAGAGTAGAACAATGGTATAATAGATAATAAACAATTAAAATAATAGTGGAAGTAGTATAAATAAGGATGAGAGTAACATAAGATCAATATAATGTCTGGATAAACATGGCTAATGTCAAATATATAACTATGCATGAATGTCAAATTGTCTACAAGTTATAAGAAATAAATATTAAATAGAATGCACAATAAAATAAAATAAATAATGACCCAAAGGTTAAATCAATGAGCATCCTGAGTAACAACTAAATAAAGTTCCCCTAAGCTCGCATGTTCAATGTACAACACATGTAATAATCCAAGGACCTGGGAACATGATATATTCTTGGGTACCCCATTACAATGGTGTCCCAAGATGGGTGTGAGATATACTCAGTAATCCACCACCATTAGTGTCTAAATACTAATCCAGTCCATGAATATAAATGAAGTAGTGTATAGGGATGATAAATAAAGTGGAGATAAACAGAAAAATAAATGAAACAGGTTAGTCTCAGGTTCCACAAGGAGACCTGGCCAACCATACCTACTTCAGGGTAAGCCAAAATGGCCTTTAGAATCTATAAATATTTACTGATATAATGATATTTTAATAATGGGTCATGAAAAATCAAGTATAAACACTATAATGAGCCCAAAAATGTGATTTTTCTTAGTGATCTTGCCCCTGGATAATCATTGCACATTTTTTATCTTTAATATAAAAGGCATAATTTTAATTTTATAAGGGGAACCCTGATCCCATATTAAGAAACCCATAAATGGAATCCCATGTATTTCTCCAGTGGTACTATAAATATCCATCACCATTAGATTCTTTCCATGGAAATCCATAAATGTAATCCCAAATATCACCCTAGGTATGATGTGAATTCATCAACCTCTGAGTCTATTCCCGGTCTCTCACATAGGGGTCTCAGTATCAATCATGGAATTTTCTAACTATCTCTCCATAAAATCCATACATGGGTTCTCCCCTAGGGAATCGATATCACTCAATGAGGAAAATAAACACATGGAGAGCACATCCAAGGTATACCAAGTATCACTCCCAACATGTATACAAATCAAGTAACCTATGAGCATCTCCTTGGTGTCTCGTAATCAAGACACCCCATTATATCCCATGGTACATACAATCTCTAATATTATATGATTCTGTCCAATGCATTTTATAAAAAGGAAACCGTGTATCACTCAAGGCATTCATGGAACATCTGGTCATTTAAATTTATATAGATAAAGGTTATCATCATATCCATGCTACATATCTAGTCATTTTCTTTAAGAGGAACAATCCCATTTATCATATTAATTACATAAAATAATAATGGATTGTACTAAACATTAAAAAAATTATAACAAGGACACTAAAAGAGGGCCACACCCATAACATGCCATTTAATGCACTAATTGTTACTCTCTGTTATTAAGGAATATACAAGAATTTAATTAAAAGTATTAAATTTAGCTACACTTCACTTGGAAAAAAATCTTACACATTAAAATAAATAAGATAATACATGATAAAATGAATTCCATAAATAATCAAAAAGTAAGTTCTCTGTGAATTAGGCTCTAACCACTTTAGAGAAGGTTTGGTCACTAGAGGATGATGTAGAGGGGTGTCACATCCTCCCACATTTTAGTTGACCACATGTTTACTATTATAAATATAGTGCACCTCATTTGAGGAGTTTTATTATAAAACATAATAATTAATTTTAGGAATCCAAGGGAACACTTATAAGGGAGTTTCAATTTTGAGGTTCATTTCCATTAACATGGACAATTTCATAGACAATGACTACTAAACATATGGAATTAGGAATAAAAAATTATACATTTCATTTTAGAGTCATCAAATGGAAATAACAGCATGTGACATATTTAAACAATTTATAAAACATAAATAATTTAATGAAAAACCTATATACCACTTACCTTAGGCTTTGAATGACCTGCACATCCAATATCTTGCCATTATTTGGTCTAGTTCAATAGAAATTGAATAAATTGATGAATTCCATATAAATAGGGTGAATTAGGACACACGAAAAATAGAATAACAAGATGAGAGATAAATTAATAAAGGATTAATTATGATTCATATAATTATAAAGGGCTCTCCAAATCACTTGATGATGCTCAAATCGGAGACCGAATGAGGGAGATCTTGTCATTCATAGAGGATGAGTAGGAGAGGCTTTTGGTGGGCTGTTTCATGTGGAGGAGAAGATGGAAAATGGAGGGAGAAAAGAAATAAGACAATAAGGGGAAAAGGTTAATTTTTCCCCTTTATTGAGGTGTATGGTTTGGCTTTATGGTTTCCCAAACCGTGTTCCAAATGTTCTCGAGATGCTACCTATTGAGGGAGGTCGCAGGGTTTATGTGCCTAGTTTAGGAAACCGTGTAAAAAATGTGCATGTATCCTTTTTCCAAGATCTTTATCAAGGAACATGGCCATATGACTCCACTCACATGGCTAGAAAAAAACAATGCAAGACCTTCATCCCATCTAGATCAGTTGCACGGTTTCCACTAGAGGGTCCCACGGTTTTAGAAAAACATTGTAACGCTACCAGCTTCTTCTAGTTTTAGGTTTTAGATACCGATGCTCCAAAAAACCAATGATTCGCCTGAGGAACATCTTGGGCATTGAAAAAAGTATAAAAACATTACATTTAAGTGTTAAAACTCAAATAATTTCATTCTGAAGTGTAGTTTGTAAACTAGAATGTCCACAAAATGATAGAATTCAAATTCCCTTGGAATTTCATCTGCTCCAAAAAATAGGATGTTAAAATCTCCACACCTTAGAACATATCATCCTTGAGAATCCAAGGGGAATCGATTAAAGTAACACCCAACCCACTTGGTTCGTGAGGATTTTATTAAATTGATGTATTGTATTTTAAATTCCCAACTTACCTCCAAGCAACACTCAAGATTATGGTACAAGATCCATTAAAACTTGAGCCAATTATCATTTTCCAAACTGAATCATTGGGATGGAACTTAACAAATACCATGAAACTACTGACATTATAAAACCATTTCATTTTTAAACCTCTAGCCTATGGAATTACCCACCATAGGTTTTATAATCTACAACCAATTTCAATACACTATATCCCAACCATCAAAACTATCTATTAAATCATTAATATATCATTCTAATGATGCTTACAAAAAGATTTATGATTTTATCAAAGGAAATTATTTAATCTCATCGATCAGACCATTCTGTAAAAAGCCTTATTCAACTGCACTACACTCCTGTCTTCCCAGTGATATTCTAGAAACG
Organism: Viscum album; assembly: GCA_963277665.1. Taxonomy (NCBI): domain Eukaryota; kingdom Viridiplantae; phylum Streptophyta; class Magnoliopsida; order Santalales; family Viscaceae; genus Viscum; species Viscum album. The sequence goes on from OY728147.1 coordinate 91,949,997, forward strand.
GTTCCCTATCAGCCATATTCATAGAGACGGGAAGAAGATATGTTATTTCACTTACGGAAAACTATTCTAAAAAAACTCGACTTAGATGTCCAACATATTTCAAAGACTAAACATGATTATTTTAAATGAATGTACCTCAAGATTTTATCTGAGCACTCTCACCAAATACCATAACCATATTCTGGTGACTTTTCTAGCCAAAACATTCTTCGAGTCATCATGTCACAGCATGAACGTGGCTATAAACAAGATCCAACACATTTGGATTGTCGCCCTTAAGAAATCCTATCTAATACCAACTAAGGGATGGGGCAACCATGGAATCATCAATAGGATTCCCAAGAGGTCCTCCAAGGTATCCCATACTCTTGTGTTTAGAAGTGAGATGTTGGTACATAACTGATATACCATGTATCAATAAAATTGATATAGGCCAACAAAAATCAGGGAAAGAACTAGATGGTGTCCATTACTCCATCCAAGGAATTCCTTCTTGGGAACCTATGCCTTACTCAGGACAATCCATACCTTGATAGAAATTATACTTCTGGATTGAAACTATGATGGAGACTACCTACCAATCCCAACATATTTTAAATTTCACATGGCGTATAACCAACACACTCTTAGTGTACTTGAACGATGTCAATATAGGGGGAATGATGTTTATTTATTTGAGAGTACACAAAGATTATTTGAATGATTTCCAAAAAGGACCCAAGACACTTCCACTATAAAAGGGAAAAAGTGTTCTATACGATTCAAACTAGAAACCCAATAATTAAAAAGGATTAATAGTTGAACCATATATGGTTGAACCTTTTAAAAGGATCTCATTTTCTCATGGTGACACATGTCACTACCTTGCCATGATTCCCCTATCACTCAAATCATCCCATGGACACTCAATAATTTCCACCAAAGTCCATCAGTGATCAGTGGTGTTTTCAAATATTTTTCACATAGAAACCATATAATAGGTATGTTTCCTAACATATACCAATATAACAAACACTACCAGCCTCAAAGGCATTCAAAATTAGCACTGAACATTCACAATGGTCCTCCTATATTGTGTTTCATCTATGTGGAAAGAAACATTTTCACCATAATTAGTGTGATTTTCCCTAAATTAGAAGTTTCCTTATCATTAGATTACTAAAAATTGAAAACCATCATATGTACCATGATCCCTCAACCACTAACCATTATTCTAAGAGTGGGTGACATGCATTAATAAGCATTTAACCAAGAGAGGGGATGGACTAGCAACTTACAAACAAATAAGGACCAGAATCACTTTAGAATTATGTGTGTACCTCGTCTCAAGTTACATCCTCACATGCCATAAAAGTAGGTGAAAATGAAAAAAAGACCACCCATCATGTAAAAACACCTGATCCTCTTAGAACATCATCTCGAGCATTGGGAATAGTTTTTTTATAGATTCTCAGGACACCCTACCATGGAGTTGACCTTTTGATGAAGTGTAACATATCAAAATTAAATGATAAAAAACAAACTCAGATGATTCAATGTACCATTTCAATAAATTTACGGGTACTATGTATCAATTCATACTACCTTGACCTTTCACAAAAAAACAGAACATCCTCAATACTATCCATAGTCTTACCACCCTATGCATTCATGTACCTAGTTTCATGTACAAGAGTTTTATCCTAGATTAATATTTATTTATATAACTATAAGACTGGAGGATGATGTACCAATTCATCCTTCATCAAGAAAGAAATATGAGGTTTATAAAACCAATAAATAGTCAACCATTCTTTAGATAGGTCTAACCCGCTGAATCTAAGCATTACATAATGCTCATGCCCACGGAAAGGGGTTAAACTACCACACAACCACCAATCTATAAAAAGTTGTTGTTTTAAAAATTATTAGTCTTATATAGAACTATGGAACCTAAACAACACCACACACCTAAAAAATATTAAAAAACGTCTATCAAGGTCCTTAAGGTTTTAAGGGAGATACATACCTTGGTTTAGCCCCTTAACAAAGAAAAAGGCACCAACCCTATAGATGGGACTTGTTGAAAATGTCATTAAGCTCAAAAACCAATATTTTATGTTCAAGTTATAGAATAATATTTTTATAGGTGTTTGTCGCATATTTGTTTCAAGGAAACTACTCAAGGAAACATCTAAACTACCCCTACATGATGGTTAAATCTAAGAACACCTATTTAGGTTTTATTTTAATTCAATATACAAATTTACATTTAGCAATTTAAAAAATTCCTTCTTACCTTTTAGAAAACATATAAGACTAGTCATAAGGTAAATGTAATTGGTCCTTTATTTAACTAATACCACCAGGCACCTTGGAAATTTTCATCAAAATTCCTTCTAAATTTTAGTTATTTAACTAAAATCTTGTCATTGTTGGGAAAATTATAACATAAATTCCCCTTTTAATCATTTTATTCATCCATAATTATTTTCATAATTGGTATTAGATAAATAAATTCAATTCCAATTTATGGAGGAATACATCCTTTAGGTTCAAATTGAAATTTTAATTAACAAATGTCACATATAAGTATAGATAAATAGTATAAAAAATGTATTTTTATTAGTTAAGAAGTGGAATGGCCAAGTAAGATGCAATAATACATCTATATGTGAACCTATATATGCAGCAGCATACATGTGAAATTATCATCCATATATATCATAAGTATACCCCAATTTTTTCAAAAATTTATATTTTTAAAACACCTTTTATGGGTTTATCTTATAAGCACAAGCACGATGACTAACTTACTTGTGTCAAGTTAAGTCTATCTAAAAGTAAACATGCCCCAACTAACCTACTTGGGTCCAGTTCTTCATTTAGGTATTTGGTTATATTTGATATCATGCCTAAGGAATAAAATAATAGGTCCATATAAAGGAAAAATTATTTAAAAGTAAAAATTTAATGGTGTTCATATTTATATAATAGTTTATGTATTTATATATATATATAGTATGCTCATAAAGATGGTTTGATTATATGGATCATCATTTTCTAATTTATAAAGCACCCATACACTTCATAGATTGTAAATTGGATCCCATTTAATTGTAAAAAGTCTTCTTAGCTCAAGGAACCAATGGTTCCCGGCCCAAACATGTCAGTAGTGGTTTGTCAAATAGAATTTCATTATAAATCTATGAAAGAAAACACAACTTAGGTCAATGATGTCATTTTATTTATCTCACCCATACATCAAAATTTTAACCGCCATGCTATAATAAGTAATAAATTAAATTAAACATGTTGAATAAGCATATAATAAAGTCATGTGAATAAAATCATGTTAATTAGTTTCCTAAACATGGTAATCAATTTGAAATTATAAATAAACCACGAGGCATGTTGTATAGAAAAACATACTAAATAATCCACACATCGTGATACAAAATAGGAATGAAAATAACATACCTAAAGGTATAAAAATAAGTATGTCACTAAAATACCTAACATGGAATCTAACAAGCATGCTAATAAGCACACAAGATACACCCACAAATCCCAATCTTCCTAGAAATGTATCTACATGGAATGGAATATTTATTGCATGTGAATATCTATGTGCCTATAATGATGCATGTAATGTGACATCCTTGTTATACTAGGCCAAGGGTAAAATAATATAAATCTTATAAATCAATAAGTAGCGTAAATTACTCCAATAACTCAAGGTGAAGTCATAAAAAACACTAATAATTAACAACATGAACAAGGATCCCATCCCTGGACACTTGTAAATTTCCCTGAAATTTGGTTGATCGCTCCCAAGAATAGTTATTTACTAACCATCGACACATTCAAATATCCTATCTAACAACCTAAAACAGTACAAAAAGTGACAAAAATAATCTTTGATAACACTTTGTAATGTCCCTACTCGACTGACTAAGAAACCAATAGCTAGACCGGTTGCCACATGGTGTCAAGTGTGTCGCCCCTACGCTAGAGGATATCAACTTATAGCTGGGGTCTAATGGTGGTATGGTGGGGAGACGATAAACTTATCAGAGTTGAATAGTGGTATAAGTTATTATAAAAAATTCAAATAACAGCAAAATCAGTATAAATAAGGATCAAAGTAGCGTAAGATCAATATAATATCTGAATAAACAAGGACAATATCAAATATACAACTATTCATACAAGTCAAAATAAAATACAGGTTATAAGTATGGAGGATACAATAGGCAGTACAATACAATAAAATAAATAAAGGCCCAAAGGAAAACTCTACGAGCATCCTGAGTACTAGCTCATTCATGTCCTCCTACGCTCCCATGTACAATGGACAACACAAGTAATAATCCAAGGACCGGTGAACATGAGATCTTCTTCAGTACCCCACTGCAATGATAGTCCATGAAGGGTGTGAGATATAATCAGTAGGCCACCACCACTGGTGTTTAAATCCTAATAAAAACCATATATATAAATGCAGTGGTGTAAAAGGATAATAAATACAGATGAGATAAAAAATAAATAAACATAACAAGTTGGGATTAGTTTTCTCAGGGACACCTAGCCAACCATACCTACTTCATCCTAAGTCATAAGCCCTATAATATTTGTAAAACTATACTAATATAATGATAATGTAATAATGGGTCAACCAAAATCATGTATCAACACTTGACTAAACTCAAGAATGTGATTTGTCTTGGTAGTCACATCCTTGGAAAATCGTTAGGCATTCTATGTCTTTAGTATAAAAGTAATTATTTGAATTTAATAAGAGTCACCCTGATCCAATCCAAGGTGATCCATAAATGGAATCTCAATTATTGCTCTAGGGGCACTATAAATACCCATCACCATCATATTACTTCCTTGGCGATCCATAAATGGAATCCTGAGTATCACTCTAGGTATGGTGTGAAGTCATCAACCTTTGAGTCTGTCCCATGTATCTCACATAAGGAGTCAAGTATTTATCATGTAAAGGTGTAACCATATCACCACTGATCCTATCCATGAGTTCTACCCTATAGAACCTATATCACTCAAGAAGGTAGTTAAATGCTTATATATCTTGTTCAAATCATACTAAGTATCGCTCCAAGTGAGTAGAAAAATAACGAAAACTATGAGCCCATCCTTGGTGTCCCGTAATCAGGAGACTCAGTTATTTCCCATGGAATATAAAATATTGAGTATCCTATGATCCCATACCAGGTGTTTTTTGAGAATCTATCAAGGCATTCATGGTGCATCAGATCATTTAAATTAATAAGAATTAAGGCCATGTTCCTAGCCATACTACATCTCTAGTCATGTTATTTAAGAGGGAAAATCCATGTTATGATGTCAATTAAAAACAATAATAAATTCCATTTACTAAGAATTATATAACTTATAACAGGGAAACTAAAAGAGTTCTAAACCCATAACATTCCATTTAATTATTTATATGGACCTCTCCATTATTAAGGAATCACAAAGAAATTAATTAAAAGTATTTGATCTTGGTGGAATTCCCATGCAAGAAAACACCACACATGCAATAATATGATATAAGCCATGATAACACGCATTCCATAAATAATCACCAATTTATTTCTCTAAAAATTAGTCTCTGGTAACTTGTGAGAGGTTTTGTTCACTAGAGGATGATGTATAGGGGTGCTCATCCTCCCACATTTCATGTAACCACATGTTTACATTTTTTAATACATTACATATCATTGAGGGGTTTAGTTTGAAAAATTATTAATTAATTTAAGGAATTCAATGGAAAAAACCCTAAGGGCAGTTCAATTTTGAGTTTCATGGCCCCTAACATGGACCATTTTGTAGAAAATGGCTACTAAACTTAAGGCATTGGGTTCAACAAATTAAACATTTCATTTTAGATCCATATCAAGGAAATATTATCATGTGGAAAAATTTTGAAATTTATAAAACACCAATAGATTTAAAAAACTATAGAACACCAACCTCATTATTTTGATGACCCATATTTCCAATATCAAGGCTTGATTTGGTCCAGTTTGAGAGAAATTGAAGAAATGACCGAATTGCCTAAAAATTGGGGAAATTAGGCTTTATAAAAATAGTACATAAATAGAATATATAAACAAATAAAGGATGAAGGAGGATTCATATATATACCATGTAATTTACAATTCAATTGAAGGTTCTCTAATCAGAGGTCGGATGATGGAGATCTCCTCATACTTAGAGGAGTAGGAGGACAGGATCTTAGTGTGCTGCTACACATAGAGGAGGAGAAAGTCAAGATAAGTAGAAAATAAATAAGGAAACATGGGAAAATGGGTAATTGTCCCCATTTAATGAGGTTCATGATTTGGCTTCATGGTTGGCCAAACATTGTTCCCCACATACTCAAACTGCTTCCTAAAGAGGGGGGTCAGATAGTTCATGCACGTGGTTTGGGAATCCATGCACAAAACGTGCATGTATCATATGTCCAAGATCTATAGAAAGGATCATGGTCATGTGGATCCTCTCAAATATTTAGAAAAAAAGCATGAGAGACCTTCATATCCTCTAGATCAGCTACATGGTTTCCTTGGGGGTCACACAGTTTCAGACAAACTATGTGCCCCTGCCAACTTGCCCCAGTTATTGGCTTCAAATACAGATGATCTAAAAACTCAACCAGACACCTGATGCACCTCTAGGGCCTTAAACCAAGTCTATAAAACAACACATTTAAGTGTTAATACTCTCATAATTTCATTCTTAATCGTGGTTAATAAAATTTTCCATCCACCAAATGATAAAATTAAAATTCCCTTAGAATTTTATTTCGTACAAAAACATGGGACACTATAGATAATGTTCAATACAAGAAACTTAGAGTAAAAATGATCCATAATAAAGTATATAATTACAAAATAGTTGTCAAATTTTCTATTGTGAATAAGACTAATTAGATTATAAAAAATTATGGTTTACATATCTATAAAATAAATTCATTGTTTAACAATTAACCAGAAATTAAAATAAAATCATTTAAAATTAAAAGCATTGTTCTTCTTAAAAAACACTTGTATGATCACAATTTTTGTATATCTTAATCCAAAAAATTAATCACAAATGGTAAATAATTTTAGTGTAATTTATGTATTATATATGCAATGAAATGTTTTAATATTAATATAATATTTTTTTCTAGGAATAAAATAAAAATATATATCTAGTTTTATGCTTAAAAATTATTTTTCTAAAAAATGGTTTTCGTCACATTTTGTGCACTTAATTTATAATAAATTTTTTTAACTTATAGAAATTGAAAGGTAGAAATTGGGTTCCATATATTGGATCAAGAGGATCTAATTTGGTAAATTTATCCCATTTATTTTTTATCAATATGAATAGTTACCATAGTAATTTTTTGTCACCACGGTAAGGGTAAAATGGGTAAAATAGGTTCAAAAATTTGGATAAGGCTTTAAGATTTATATGACTATAGTTAAGCCATGTTCATCCAATCATTTAATATATGGACACTTGGTACCATATTTATTTTAATATGAACTTTATATTAATTTAAGAAAATAATATAAATAAAATTTCTCTCTTTTGACTTTAATATATCAGCAACATTTTCATAAGGTTAAAAAAAGTGTGTGTTTAGTTTTAGATATCAATGTGAAATATGAAATAAAAAATTATCATGATTTTTTATTTTCAATTTTTATTGATGGAATAATAAGGTTAAATGTCCATGCAACACCAATAGAGTATTTATTAAATTAATTAAAAAATATAATAAATGGTTTTAAAAATATTAAAAGTAATAAAATATTGGTGAATTATTGTGATCTATGAATTTTTTAGATAAATATGATATATGAGGGTTGTGTTAAAGTATTATATTCTAAATCCATATTTTTCATGGGGTATTTAAATTCAAATTAAATAAATCATGGAAAAATGAAATTAATGATATTCTTTGAAAATAATATTTTATTAAATTATTTAAAAATAATAAAAAGTTGAAAGAGGACATGCTGAATTATATAATTTAAATGATATTATTCATTTTATATCTATGGTCTTATTTTCACCTAATAATTAAAATTATAATCACTTAATATTGAAAAAGTGGTTACTTTGGTTAAGGTTAAAATTGGATAACATATGAATTGATCAAAAATATAAGGATTAAAATTACAATAAAAAATATCTAAATGTAATTGGATGATTATATTTCTACCATATACTCTTTTTTCATTGAATATCTATCCATTTGGAAGTATTATTTTTGATAATGAATCAATTATATTTTAATTGTATTATTAATTCTAAGTCTGTCATTTCCCTCCCTTACAAATGGACACCCATTATCTATTTTATTTACACCACATTAATCCAAATATATTAGAAAATGACTAATAAAAAATTGTCCTATATACATTAACCACATTCTAGATCTTATATTCTTTCAAAAAAGAATATCCTTTCAAATATTAAGGTGTATGCCAAAGAGGAATTCTCATCAAATATGTATATGTCTAAACAAATTGTTTTCATTTTCATTTAATATTATAACATATATAAATTAATGGTATCCATTAAAAAATAATTTATTAATATAATGAATTATTATTATTATTTTAAAACCTTTTTCCACCTCTCTTAAATCCTATGGAAAATGAAAATATTAATATTTTTTACACACGGCTTACCGTCTCCACATTGCAATGTAATTTGTTTTAATCATCATATTATATTTATGGTTAAAATGATGGATTTAATATTTATATATGATATATATTATATAATAATAAATTTTTAAAATTTTAATTATTATATACCTTTCCCTGGTTTCATCTCTTGAATGATGGAATCAATGTCAATATGTATGTACAGCTTACTGTCTCCTAGAATGGTGTAATTTATTTTTCTATCTCTATATTTTATGGATGGATATAAATGTATATAATAAATATATATTATATTTAATTCTTTATTTACATTCTGAATATTATGTAACAATGATTAAATTACAAGGACCAAGATAGTCAAACCGGACCAAGCATGAAAAACGATGCAGTTATCACCTAGAACATTCATTTCAATAAAAAAATATTAATAAGAGAGAGATAAAATTTCACAATTAAATAATAAATGGTATTATATATATGATAAATTTATGGAATAAATTTAAAATAAATCTATATTTATTATCTAGGAAGGTTTAAAATTTATGAAGAAATATGGGACATGGGTTAAGGTATTTCAAGTCTCAATTTTATTTCTAAGATATATAAGCCACATTTTCCTATTGTTTCATTTGTGTGATATATATACTACCCCATATAAATATTATATCATGAATATAAATATATTCATAATATTTAATATTTCATTAAATGTTATTATTTCATGGGACTTATGGTTAAAACTATACTATAGTTGTATGTGTTTTCTGTTACAATCTCATTGTTTAACAGGATTGTTTATGATTTAGCTTTTGATGATGAAATTTCATGATCTACATATAAATAATTATAATTGATTTTCTTACAATATATTTATTTCTAGAGATTAATTTTTTTCCATTTGTCTTCCTCTATTTAAATACTCAATATTCCAAACGAGTGTTTTTATGAACAACTTACTCTATTTCTATCTTCCATTGAAAATATTTTTTCATCCACATATATATTATCTAAATATGTTTTAAAGAATTTTTTTAATATTATATCTAAATTTTTTAAATTAATTTTCACCCATGATTTACATTTAACAAAATTATTTAAAAATAATATTTTTGATATTCTCTGAATGAGGTAATTTTTTGCGTTGTTTAAAAAAGTAGAAAAGTAATGTTTTCTTTTAGATTATATGTCATGAACAAAATTTCATGCCATCATTACCACTAAATTGTTTGAATATTGATTTATAATTTTTAATGTTTATTTTCAAAGAAAATTAATTCCTTAATATTTGAAATAAATTTTGATTTTAAATAAGTGGTTTTAAAGTGAAAGGGTTGTGTTCCTCCATAATTATTCTAAAAATATTTTAATGAAATTTTTCATCTATGAGAACTTCTTTAGATATTAATTATACATTAATGGATTTATTATCAAATGATACCATAATTTTTGTTTCTATTTATGGTATATGATTATTATAATTATATGTGTATGAAATATATTTATTTTCCATGGGTAATTATATGATGATATGAATAATATGTTATGATCTTGAGAATTTATATGAATGAATTCTGATTATGTGATGGTCGGGTCCATTATAACCCTCCAATACATTGGGTAAAGTTATATTAATATCTCATGAGAATATGATGTTAGGAATTGACCTGATTATGAATATCATTGTACACATATTTATTAATGAGTATGGTTTATTTCTAGATATGCTCATAGGAAAATGCATGGACATAATTGTGAATATATTTATTCACATTTTGATGAGTGAGTATGATTGCTTTCAATATATTCTCAAAAGATTATGCATTTATGTGATTGAATTTATCTATGGTCACAAGATAATGATTTCATATTAGTATGATTCCAAATTCTTATATTATAAATCTTGGATATTGATTACTAATTTGACACCCTTTTTTATAATGATTCTAGATATGATTTGATTTCAAAGATTATGATCTATGTTTTCTTGGTAAAAATATTTATTACTAAGAACATGAACTTAAAAATGTTATCATATCCATATGAAAATATTATCAAATAATGACTTATATCTCCCATGATTAAACATACTGAGAATTTTACCTCTCCAAATATTATGTTTTATTTCCCCAGGTTATAAAGAAAGGTTTTAAGTATGGAATATATAATAAGAGTACAATCTGGGAAGATCTTTGTGGAATATATTGAATAGAAATCAACAAATAATAATATTATGTATCTATTCTCAAATGATACTGAACAATTATGGTCCTTGGTCATGTATTATTATGAAATGTATTGAATGTTCAACTAAAATGAAGCAATATTTATATATGGTGTTCTTGGGTCTCTTATTTTGGTTTTTTAGAGGATAAGTTTAGATAATAATTGGAGATTAGGTTTAGAAAACGTTAGTGGAAACCCTAGAAATATGGATAGGTATATGATTACATCGTAATGTTTTAGTAATTACCATGGATAATGAAGGTTAAACCTTAGGTTCCATAGATTGAAAATAAGGTTCCATTATTTGGATATCTTATGAATGATATATAATGATTATGTGAAAACTCACTCTAATTATTATAGATGGATTCTTATACTATGTTTTTGGTGTTATTTAATGTCTATAATAAGAATAAATCATATAAACAATGAATGTTATGTTCAATGAATTGACCATCCTCAAGAGAAACCTAATGTATTATGATATGGGATGAAATATCTTATAACTATGCTTTCTCAACTCTCTCAAGATATAAATGGTAATTCAGATCATGTTGATCTTATGAATGAACTAATAATGGACCAATATGAAACTGACTATTTTATGTGAAAACATACAACTTCCTCTTATGGGTCTTCTAATATAGTAATTTTTTATCCTTGGATCAATTAAATAGAAAAGATATTTTATGTTATTCAATGCACATACCATGAGAAATGTTTTTTAGAATTATATATCTTGGATGGAGAATCTTATCAATGGTTTAATATTATCAAGAAAAAATATAAGAGGGATAAATAAGCTATATTGTATGGGATAATTTTAGGAGGGTATTTTTCAATGAACACATTCCTTGAGCCCCTCGTACCATGATAGAAAGGAATTTTCTAGTGCTAAAGTAGATGGACGATGAATTCATTGGTACCTATAAAGGAAACTCTAGAATACTATCAAGGTGTTATTCTTGCTTTATAATCAACCCTTAAAGAAAAATTGATCAATTATTTCATGACCTAAAAGCAAGTCTTTGAAGTGTATTATCCATAAGAGACTTCAGTAATTATGAATAAATAATTCAATGTTCTAAGTATGTACAAATAGAGAGTGTGAACTCCAATTATTCTTCTGTTTTTAATGGAAATAAGAGAAAATTGTACCTCCAGGGAAACTCTAATGGTAAATCTCATAGAGGAATGAAATTACAACCACCTACATGCCAAAAAAGTGGGGTAATTCATTAGAGAAATTCTATGAAAGTAAATGGGAAATGCATAAGTGGTGGAAATGATGGCCATCAATTCAGTGATTATAGATGGTGGATGAAAAGGCTAAAAATTAAATAAAGGAAATGAGATATTAAAGAAATTAATGTAAATGATTCAAATGAAATGAGATAGGTAATTATATGAATAAATTACATTATATAAGATTTAATGAGGTATGTGGGCCTCAATAACCCCCTAAGAAAGAGGATAAATGAAAGGCATTTTCTATTACAACTAAAGATGGTCAAGGGAATGATGTGGTGAAAGGTACACTTACCATCCTCTCTAGAACTACTAATGTCATATTTTATTCTAGTAATAAAAACACACTTTTTTATCTAAATAATTTTTTTTAGTTATTATGTTACCACCTTAATTGTAAGATGTTTATTTAGAAGTGAAAACTATAAATGGTACGATGATCACATCTAAATCTTATATCCCATATTCAAAAAATTATTTTTGGAATGTGATTCATGAAAATAATGTGATTCTACCTATATTTTTATTTTAATTGATCTTGTGAATAGATTGGATCCCTCTATATAGTGTAAATGTTAATTGATGAGTAATAGAAGTCATATTTCAAATTATTAAGGAACGTATGATTGTTAATCATTATGAGTGTGAATATAAAATTTTAATAGAAATTACTTTTATATTATGGGTCATAATTCTTATCCTTAAAGGGTATCTATCTTATATGGTTTGGGAAAAACTAAAAATTGAGTATTTTTCTATTATATGAGATATTTTTTATGTCTTTACTAAAGAATTTTCAAGTCTTCCTCGGAATCATGAAGTTGAGTTTTCAATATAACACATTCATGGTGCTACAATAGTTTCAAATACTTCTTATAAAATGGCCCCAATTAAGTTAAAATGAATTTAATATGAAACTCTAGTAGAATCTTGATGAGGTATTCATATGAAAAAGTGTGTCACCATGGGGTGAACCAGTTATTCTTATTAATAAGAATAATGTATAAATGAGACTCTAATTTGATTATCAATAACATAATAATATAACTATCAAGAACATGTTTACTCTACCCCATATTGATAACTTGTTTAATTAATTATGTAGAGATAAATAAATTTTTAAGATTTAACTTTATCCTAGATACCATCAATTTAGGTTAATAATGATGATATAACCAACATATAATTTCAAACAAGGTGTAGATACTATAAATTTATAGTGATTCCATTTATACTTACCAATTCCACCATTATCCTCGTGGATTTAATGCGTAGAGACATAAGATATTACCGTAATCAATTTTTGGTAGTCTTTATAGATGATATTATTATATATTAAAATATTAATTAAGGGAATAAATATCACATAAGGATTGTATAGGAGACCCTAAGGAAGAATAAGTTTTATGAAAAATTTACAAAATTTGAATTTTGGATACAAAAAGTTTCATTGTTTGGTCATATAATCTCAAAAGAGGGTATATTGGTTGATGCATCAAAGAAATAATTTATTGAACATTTTCCAAGACTAACCATTGTGACTAAGATCCATAGTATTCTTGTATCGGAAATATATTATATATTCTTTTTGGATACTTTATCATGTATAAGGGGATTTTAAACTCATTACCCATAATATAATAGAAATGTAAAAACATCACTATGTATTTTTTTATCGAACTCCTCCAAAAAACTAAAGGCCATAACATTTTTGGGGTTGTATTCAATTTTATTAATAATTTAGCATGCTTTATTACTATCAAAAAAGACTTCTCCCTTGATCATATTTATATAATTTAAATTAAATAAGTGGTATAAAGTAATATATTCTAATGAATTTAATCAGGATCATAGATTTAACTCAAAATTATGAAGAAGGCTTCAGAAAGCTTTGGATATAGAGTTATGTTTTAGTACTACTTCTCATCCTCAGACAGATGGTCAGTATGAGAGAACCATTTTAACCTTATAGTATATGCAGAGATATTATTCTTGGTATTTTAAAATTACTTGGGATCAACCTCTTCCTTCAGTTGAGTTTTTATACCATAATATCTTTCACTCAACCATTAATGTTGATCTTTATGAATCTTTCTACAGAAATAAGTGTATAACACCAATGTTCTAGAATAATTTTGGAGAAAGAAAGATAATAATAATTGAGCTAGCTGAGTAAATGGAAGATAAATTTAGATCTATTGAGATGCATATCAAGGAAGATCATAGTCAGCAAAAAAGTTATATTGAAAATCATCATCAATTTGGGAATTTGAAGTTGTTTCTATAAATTTCTCCTTGGAAGAAGGATATGATATTTATAAATAAGGTAAATATGTTCCCTAGGTATATTTTTCCCTTTTAGAATCTTGATAGAGTTGGGATGGTATCTTATCACCTGGTGTTTCTACCGAACCACTCTCAAGTTCATGACATGTTCCATGTATCTTACTCCTGGTCCTTCACATATAATGAACTCAAATTTTGGACTCAAATTTTGGACCACTATATCATGATATTTCCTTTGAAAAATAAATGGTATAAATCAAGGATCATATAGATAAAGTGATATGGAATAATACTTCTCTCCAATTTAATGTTCATTGGAGGAATCAGAACTTTGAAGAAGTTACATGTTAACATGAGGATGTAATAAAATAGATATATCATCACTTTTTGTGTGATATTTATATAATTTAGAGTGATAAATTCATTTTAATGAGGGTATAATGTGTCACCCTACAATTTTATGATATAGTTCTATAAATAAATTTCATTTATTTGAAAACTTATGATACATGAAACCCTGAGTCTAAATTAACTATAAAATGGTATACCATTATAAAATAGAAATTAAATTTATGATTATTATTAAGACAAACTTACTTATGAAAATTTTATATTTTAAAAATTTATAAAATAAATTTATTGGTTTCCAATTGAATAGAAATAAAAATAAAATCACTTGAAAGTAATGGTTTTGTTTTTCTAAAAATGTTGTTTTTATGCCCGTAATGTGTTTTTATCATTAAAAAATTAAATAAATCACTATTAGTGAATTATTTTAATGGAATTTATATATTATATATTCAATAAAAAAATTTGACATTCATCTAATATTTTTTATATGTATCAAATTTGAATATATATCCAGTTTTATGCTTAATATTATTTTTCTAAGTAATGGTTTCTTACAAATTTTAGACACTTATATTAAGATAAATTTATTTCACATGTAGAAATATAATCTTGAAAAAAATATTCAATATATGGGATCATGTGGGTCAAATTTCATAAATATATCACTTTTATTTTTTTTAATGAATAGTTACAATAGTAAATTTTTGTCACCTTAGTGACAATAAAATAGGTAAAATATGTTTAAAATATAGGATAAGGTCATAAATTTTATCTAAAACTTGATTGTATCCTATATTATCAGTTTATTTTTTCTATTTCCATATAATTCGTGAATACATGGTCACATGGAGCCATATTTCATAGAATATGACCTTTTTATTAATTTAAGAAAAGAATGGATGAAAAATATCAACCTCTAAAGTTTAATATCTATAATAAAATTTCATAAGGATAAATAATGTTATTTTTATTTTAAAATGTTCATTTAAATTATGAATAAATTTATTTTATCATTTTTTTTATTTTTTATTTTTAGTGATTGAATAATTACCTTGAATGCCTACACAACACCAATACAATATTTCTCCAATCAATAGAAAAATTTAATTAAAGATTTTAAAATTATTAAAAGTAATAAATATCTTTGATTTATTATGTTCAATGAATTTTTAAGATAAATATGAAAAATTAGGGTTGTTTGAAATGATAATATTTAAATTCCATCTTTGTATTGGCATCTTTAAAGTTAAATTAAATGAATAGTTTCAAAAATGATATTAATTATATTTTATAAAAATAATATGTTATTAAATTATTTATAAATATTAAAAATATTTAAAGAGGTAAAGGTGGATAATAAATGGTCAAAATATCCGTCCACTTTCCTTTTATGATCCAATTTTCCCTTGTAAGTAAAATTACGACCCTTTAATATTGAAAAAGTCATTACCATAATTTAAGTTAAAATTTGTTAGCCATGGGTTTTATCAAACAGATAGGGTTTAAAATGATACTAAAACCTATATAAAATTAATTCTATGATTATATTTTAACCATATACTATTTTTCATTAAATATATGATAATTTCTAAGCATTTTACTTTAGAGTGACTCAATTAAATTTTAATCTTTTTAGTAATTCCATGTGTGTAATTTCCGTCCTTTATAAAATGTCACCCCTTCTTTATTTTCATTACACCACATAAATCCTTATATATCTACCAATACATCCTCTAATATCATTATTTATTCCATCAAAATATCCTAGATCTACTAGTCTTTTCAAAAGACTATCCTTTCAAGGCTTAAGGTGAAAGCCAAAGAGGGTTTCTCAATGAAGAGGTATAACTCTTAGCTGAGTATTTTCAATTTCATTTATTATTATAACGTATCTAAATATATGATATACATTATAAATTAAATAATTAATTATATTAAATATGAATAGTTTTTATTATTACTATGGTATAATCACTTTCCACCTCTTTTTCATTCTATGGAAAATGAAGATAATGCTCGTGTGTACATATACCTTACCCTCACTATGTAGTGGTGTATTTTTTTCATCACCATATTTCATGGATATTTATAAATATTGGTTTAATAATTATATATTATATATATGATATAGTAATAATTATTTTAATTTTAGGTATTATTTATCTTTATTTTATTCCATCCATCAAAAATGGTAAAAAAATTTATGTGTACGTGCCATGAAAGGTGTAATTCATTATTATAACTATAAATTTTATGGATTCCACAAAATATATTTATATATATAATTAATATATATTATTTTTATATAATAATTTATATTCAATATATTATGGGACCTTGATAAAAGTACAATGACTAGGATCGGTACGTTAAAACATGCATCCAAAATGAAGCAGTTTGCACCCAAAACATTGATTTTAAAAAAATTGCTAATAAAAATGTGACATGTTACATCATGAATCTCCTTACATTGATGATATTTAATTCGTAATTTTATGTTATTATTTCATGGTTATTATGATTAAAAATTTACCAAAATTGGTAATATTTTTGTGTTGCAGTCTCAATGCTTACCGGGATTGTTTCTGATTAATCTTTCAA
Organism: Viscum album; assembly: GCA_963277665.1. NCBI lineage: Eukaryota > Viridiplantae > Streptophyta > Magnoliopsida > Santalales > Viscaceae > Viscum > Viscum album. Next base: position 91,967,387 of record OY728147.1, read on the forward strand.
TGATGAGATTTCATGATCTACCTCTAGAAAATTATCATAAAATTTCATAACCTTTGGTAATTTCTATAGATTTCATGTTTTCTATAATTTTCTTCTCTTTAAATAATTTATATAATAGAATAATGTTTTTTAGGAAAACTGAATTTATTTCTCTCTTCGGTCTGATTTTTTTTCTTCCATGTACATGTTTTTTTAAATGTTTTCAAGATTATTTTAATATTATCCTATGATTTTTTAAATTAATTTTTACCCATAATTTAATTTTTAAAAATATTTTAAAATAAATATTCTTGTAATTTTCTAAATGAGTACCTTTGTAACTTTTTTACAATAGTATGATATGAATTTTTTATTTTATCTTATATGAAAATAATATATTTACCTTTATAATGAACCCTAAATGCTTTGATTCTGACATTAAATGTCTACAATTTTCTACTCAAAAAAATTATGAAATTAATTGATTTTAATTTATTTATTTTAAAGTGAAAATGGAATTTTCCTCAAGAATTATTTCAGAGATATTTTAATAAAAAAATTCATCTATGATAACATCCTTCGATGTTAATTATCATTTATTAGTGTTATGATATAATGATACCATCCTTATTATTTCTCTAAATGGTTCATTATTATTATTATGAGATTTTTATAAAATCCATTTATTTTCCATTGGTAATTATTCAATTATTTGGAGAATTTTTTAGGATATTCTAACATTTATATGAATGAATTTGGATTATGTGAGGTTTGCTCTATTATATCCATAAAATGAATTGGGTAAAGTGATATTGATATCTCATGAGTTTATGATGACGATAGTAATGGATGTGATTGTGAATATATTTTTTAACATATTTATGTGTGATTGTGATTTATTTCTAGATATACTCAAATAAAAATGTGTAGAGATGATTCTAAAAATCTTTTTTCAAATTTTGATGCCTGAGTATGATAGCTTTCTATCTATGCTCACAATATTATGGATGGACATGATTTCATTTATCTATGAACATAAAATTATGACTTCTTATGATTATTATTCCATGTACCTATATTATTAATATTATATGTTTATTTATTCTTTAAACCCCTTATTGATCATGATTCTAGATAAGAATTGATTTTCAAGCTTAGGAACTACATTTTTAGGGTATGAATATTTATTACTCAGAAAATTAACATGAATATATTATCATACACTTATAATCATCTTATCATACACTTATAATCATCTTATCATATAATGATTTATATCTACCATATTTACACTTACAGATCATCTAGGTCTACACTTTCTTATATTTTATTTACTCTTCTTATGAAGCAAGTTTCTATGTAGGTTATTTCTAAGAAGATTGTTATGTGGGGGGATCTTTATTGGATATGTTGATGATCATTCATTAAATAAGAAGACTATGTATCTATTATCCAAGGGAACTAAACCATTATGGTTCTTAGGTGTGTATTATTGTGAAATGTATTTAATATTCATCTAAAATGATATAATATTTATATATGTTTTGTTTGGGTATCTTCAAGTGTAAGATTAAATATGAGGAAAAAATGGGAATTTATATAAACCACTATTTCATATGAGATATCAGATAAATGTATGAGTCATTAAAAATGTGAGGATTAATATTGTGAAATGTATTTGGATCCATATTTAGTTCGTAAGAGTACTCAGTCAGGTGAATATTTGATAAAGGGTTTGAAGTTCCATGATTTTTTAAGAGTTATCTAGAGAAATTAGAAGAGTTATTTTACACATATGAAATAGATACTTTCCACTATGGAGACTTGAAAATAATGCTTATCTTCTTATCAAGCCCCTGAAACATGAAATCAAAAACACTGCCTTTAGTCTTAACATTGACAGTGCCCCAGGCCCTAACAAATTTAACAATGGTTTTTTCCAACAATATTGTGAGATTGCTCACACATATGTTTGCAAAATTGTCAGATATTTCTTTTCTATTGGTAATCTTACTCATGGATTTAATGATCAATTTCTTACTCTAATTCCAAAAGTGGACAATGCCTCTAAAATTCATCTTTTCCATCCCATTTCTCTTATTAATTCTATTTACAAAATCATTGCTAAACTTCTCGCCAATAGACTCTCTACTTTATGCAATAAAATTGTCTCTTGGAATCAATTTGGTTTCATCAAGGGAAGGTCGATACAAGACTACATTTTCCTAGCCTCTGAATATACTAACAACCTCAATAAAACCACCAAAGGAGGCAACATCTCCATTAAACTGGATATTAGGAAATCCTTTGATACCATTGATTGGGGCTTCATCTTCAAATTCCATAAGTCCTTTGGATTTAATGATATTTTTATCAACAGGATAAATTCCTTATTAAATTCAGCTTCCATATCTATCCTTGTCAATGGTTCCCCTAAAGGATACTTTAAATGCACCAAGGGAGTCAAACAGGGCGATCCCTTATCTGCCATTCTCTTTACTATTGTGGAGGATTACCTAAGCAGACTGATCACCCGCCTTGTGGATCAAAACAAGCTCAAACCTATTCAGGCTGCTAGAAACATAAATGCCCCTACACATCTCCTATATGCTGAGGACATCATCTTATTAATCAAAGTAAATAAAAAGAATATTCAAAACTTAAAGAATACCTTGTCTCATTATGAAGAAATATCTGGTCAATCTATAAGCTGGAACAAATCCTATATTTTCTTTAGAAAAAAATTCTCTTCTTCTAGAAAAAATAGCATCATCAATAGTCTAGGAATCAAAGAAGGATCTTTTTCTTTCACATATCTTGGAGTTGCAATCTATTAGGGAAGGCCCAAATCCAATTACTTACTCAACATTGTTGATCAGGTCAGAAACCAACTCTCATCCTGGAAGGGTATGTCCCACTCTATGGCTGGAAAGATCTGTCTGGTGAAATCCACTATTGTCTCCAAAATGGTTTACTCGATGATGGTCTACAAATGGCCTTTAGGCCTTCTGAATAAAATCAATGTTTACATCAAGAATTTTGTTTGGAATGGTATCCTTATTGAAAGGAATATGGTTACCATCCCATGGGACACATGTTTTAAACCTTTAGAAAAAGGTGGTATGGGCATCAAAAATCTTAGTCTTTTTAATGATGCCCTTCAAGCTAGACTCACCTGGAGGATAATTCATAACAAATATGACTCCATTGACTTTCTAAAAAAATATTCCTTTTAAAATTACAGAAGGGAAATTTGAACTACATTAATTCTTATATAGAGCCCTCCATTAGACATTTATTTGCGAATATTATGAATAATTCTAGGTGGATGGTTAGCATGAACTCTTACCTGAACTTTTGGCTGGATAACTGGTCTAGAACCCCCCTTATCTCTATGGTATCTCCTAATTCCTTACCAAAAAATACCAATACCTCTATAAATGATGTTATGTACTCTTGTATCTTGAACTTTCCTGATAACATCATTCAAGTTATTGATAATTATTCCTTTACTAATTATGAGGATTTTCTTATTTGGGAGCCTGCTCACAATGGTGTCCTAGATTCCAAAAGTTTCTATAATCATAATATCTAAAACTCTGATCTTGATTTTTGTTGGTTAAAATATTTTGACAAACCCTGGATTAAACCCTCAAGAGTTACTCTTATTTGGTGTTTTACCAACAATCGTGTCCCCACAGAGGTTTGTCTATAGTATTTTGGGGTAAAACTTTTCTCCATGTGTCCTTATTGTCATTAGCACAAAGAAGATACTAACCATTTGTTCTTATCTTGTGTTATTGCATATGTTCTTTAGAATTATATTTTTGACATTTTTGATTACAGATGGTTACTCATTGACTCTATCAAAACTCAATTAAAATGATGTGCGGAACTAGATTCCTCTCAACAGATCAAGAACCTATTCTTAGTTGTGGTTGTTTAACTTTTCTATGTTATCTGGTATGAAAGAAATTCCATTATTCACAACAATTTCTCATCCATTCTTAATGCAGGTAAGACGCAAATTCTCTTTGCCATTAAGGATGCTGCTTCGATCTAGAAAGCTCATTGTGACAACATGGTTTGAGACTTTGAGATACTTCATTGACTTAAGATAAAAGGACTCTACAAACAACTGTGGCACACTTTTAAGGTCTTCTGGAAAGCCCCGCTCCCAGGATGGATCAAAGTGAATGTGGATGGTGCTTTGAAAGGCAACCCAGGTCCTGCAGGTTGTGGTTCTATCTGCAGAGACTACCTTGTTCAGTGCCATGGGTGTTTCTTTGGAATTTGTGGTATTGCAACATCTTAGAGGCGGAAATGATGGGTTCCATACACACCGTTATCTTTTCCAAGAAAAAGGGCTAGAACAATATTTAAATTGAAAGTGATTCAACCACTATTGTTCATGCCCTTTGGGAGGGTTTGGTGCATGTTTCCTAGCCACCAACCACTCGTTGGATGAACTTCCTTGATTCACTTATGGGGACTAACTTCATGTACACACATGCCTTTCGTGAAGTGAACATGGTTGTGGATGGTCTTGCTAACAAGGGAGTCAACCAGGGCTTAACTTGGAAGGATGCCTTTCTGGTGGATCTTCTCCCCCTTTATGAAAAATATTGTAATAAGATTCCTTACTTCAGACTCATGTAATTTCCCTTTCTCCTTTTTTGAATAAATTTTGTCTCGGTCTTTGACCGATGCACCACCTCAAAAATAAAAACAAATGGGGATATTGAAAATTTATTGTTTGAAAATTTTATATAGGTATTGATATAGAATAAGAAGAAGAAGTGTCTATCATTTATAACCTCATATTTTATTTGTAAGGAAAAAAATTATTCATATATAAGAAATAATTAGGATGATTAAATCTAAGAATAATTCCCTCTATGTCAGGGATGAAGGTTGAGGTGAAATACCTACGATACACTGATATCATAAAAGGTTATTGAGAAAACTAAAAAGCTAGGCATTATTGTTGTTGTGTCATGGATCAAGAAGAAGTGATAATAATAAAAAAAATTAATTCCTTGTGATATCATTTTATCATTAAAATAAGAAGTGAGATTAAGGTAAGCTAGAATATAGCCTAAATATCGCCAAGTGGAATTAATTGTTTTTTACCATTTAATTGAAGGATAAGGCTAACATGTATGTTATAATAGAAGGGAGAAATAATTTAATACCAATTCATTAAGGAAGATAATAGTATTACTTTGATGTAGTGAAATTAATATTATAAAAGAAATTTTTTTGAGGATTTTATAAGGAGAACCACAAAATAATTAGAGTGGTATAGTATAATAATATATATTCCAGTTAGGAGACTAAAGATCATTTAAGAGGAAGAAATTACTTTTTGAAGTGGATGATATCTTATAATAAGTAGAGGATGATACTATTCTTTATTTGATGTATAGGGTAAACACATGGGGAAAGGATGATACATTCCCATCCATTTTATGTGTTGTAAATTAGATGATACCTTCACAGGCATTTGTAATAACTGCAATTTATTATTTTTAATTTGTGTCTTAGCCTAGTCTCAAACATATTAAGGATTATATTTCCACATTTGGGTTAGACCTTATAAAAACATTGTGTGATATGGTTTTTTATATTCTCTTCATTTAATTATATTTTTTCGTTTTGAGAGAACATTATCATATCCATGCTTATTATTTGAAGACAAATGTTTGAATAAGTATAAGGAAAAATAAAAATTGAAAATGAAATTCACTGATAAATGGGAATATTTATTTACCCCCTCCCCCAAAAAAATTTCAATTTTCTCTCATGGTATATATGGAACTTCAATTACTATCAGGGATAAACAGGTTCCCAATAAATAGATATAATTTTTATTAAACAATTATTTTATCACTTATAAGTGTCCATTTGAAAAAAAAATCATTATTTCCACTGATAGAGAACCCATTTCCTATTCTTCTCAGTATAAACATGGATGTTTTGTCCAAAACCCTCAAAAACAATAATTAGAAAGATCCAATAGAGATGATAAATACATCAAAGGTGAAATATGACAAACTGCTACTTAAAGGTAATATGTGTGGTAGTTTATTTTTCAAATCAGTTGATACTAATCCTATTGAATAATCAAAATTAATCTTCTAAGGGTGTGAGGAGAGTGAGTCTATTTAATCTGTTAATGGTCTCTATTATAAAGTTAATTATAGTTAAAAAAAATACCTATTGAGGTCATTGCATATATATTTGGGTTTTTAATGGTACTACATTTTTAGAGAGAATATCCAATAATGGATGCTCATCATATGGAGAATACACTATAAAAAATTACAAATATTCAAAACAAATAACTTGTTAAATTAAAAGAATAATAAGTACTACTTTACAATGAAATTTTTTTCCTAATTTAGTAATAATTTAAATAAAATGTTTGACAAAAAATTTTGACTAATGATTTTTTTTTTTTGTGAATATCTATTATTTAGAATAAAATCATAAATATTTTATGAATGTTTAAGATGCTCAGTTAAAATTCAAATCTAAAAGTATAATAGATAATAGTCAATATATATATGAATCAAATAAGATATATGAAGAATGGATGGATATTATTATAATTGAAAGTGAATATAGGGTTTTATCCTATGAATATCAAAAGAAAATTCTAAATCTAAAATGTCTCAAGATGAAGGTCGAATCAATAAATTTAGAGACCACATAATCTAAATAATCACATGATATAGATAAAATAGGTATTTACATGAATTATCCAATTTATAGGGTTTATTTCAAAATACACATGATAGTTTTAACAAGAACATTAGTTCATTCTATAATGCATCCACTACAAGCTCATGGAAAAAGGTAACCCATGACCAAATTATTCTTATTTTTTCACTAATGTTATTTTTTGTCCAAGTATAGTTTTAAATTTAATGTATGGGAACATATGGATGAATAAAAAATCAATTAAATACATAACATTATCAAGGTTGGATTTTTCCAAGAGAAATAATAGTATCTCCGAAAGAAGAACCCAAAGTAATGGAATTTCTACCCAAAAGTAGCAATTTATAAAATCTATCTAGATTGAAACCAAATGGATGATAACAATATTAATAGGAATTTTTATTGTTTTTTTATGTTAAATAATATGAAAATTGAATATTAGAACAATAGTTAAACTTATGGAAATTTTGGAAGGATGGAATTTGGGGGGAACAGATCTAAAGTGAATAAAAAATCTGGTGGAATGAACAAAGACCGATAGAAAAAGAAAAATTATTCACATCAAAAGTATTTTAATGTTTAAATAATATATGTTAGGGCTTTAAAAAATGTTTCTACAGTAATAATGTGTTATCATATAAACTTACCATGTAATACCCCATTTATATATATATATATATATATATATTCCTTTAAAATAAACTTAATGTATTTGATAACTTGTTTTAGACGCATCCCTGAGTCTAAATGAACCCTTATATAATATACTATTATAACCTAGTTTCTGGAATAGAGAGGGTAAATTAGATTTACTACATTATGAGAAATATTTATAAATACTATTTTATAATTAATAGAACTCAATCTATAGAAATTTCATTTTATTCTTCCAAAATGGGTTATATTGCATTTTGTGTATAGACATTATAAATAATTTCAATCATATTTTAATAAAGTTAATTTAAGAAATAAAAATAATTTCTAAAATCATAAATTCATTATTATGTAAGAGTGAATGATTTATATTTTTATAAAAATATTTATTTTTATGTGGATAGTTAAAATATCTATTTGTATAAAACGATCGTATTTTAATCAAATCAATTTATTAAAAAGTATAATTATGTTTTGAATTTGATAAAAATGTAACATAATTAACCTTTAATTATATATAATATAATTAATTTTATGGTATTTAGAATCATACCTACTTTTTTTATAAGTTCATTGTTGGGCTTAAATATGCATTTTTATAAAAATCATTTTTTATCACATTTTATGGGCTTGTTTTTAAATTTTAATATACCACTTATAAAATTGAATCTGATAAAATTTAATCCATAATTTAAATCATCATTTCCAAAAAAAAATTCTTCTTCATAAATTTTTTTTATTTTTAATAGTACCAAAGGTAAAAAAAATCCAATATTACAGTAAAGGTTAAAATGGATTAACTGTGGGTTAGACTAAAAAAATAAGGGCTAAAATTTCATAAAAACTTGTCAAAAAACTATTAAATATCTATATTTAGATCATATATATTTTTCAATCCATAAATAGTCTTATTTTGAGCCACATGTCTTTAGTACAACAATAATTTATTTTAATCTTTTGAAAAATTCCAAGAGTTTCCTCCTCCTCCCTTATAAAAGGTTGTCGCATATCCTCTCTTCCTCTAAATTCATGAGCCTTCATTATTTTCCAATAACAACTCAAATACCCTACTAAAATCCATCCTTAGTATCTATATGTCCCTTTTTGATCAAAATAAAAACCTTACAGGGATTAAGGTGTAAGCTAAATGAGATTTCCCAAATAAGAGGTATAGATCTTAACCGAGTGTTTTAATTTTAATTCTTGTTAAATCTCTTATAATTATGTTATAATAGTGATTATACAATGATATAAATACCTCTCATATATTAAGATTTTATTATGCTTATTTCACAACCTTTATTCATTTCCTTCTAAATTAATTTGGAAGTGGAATCATCGTTCATGCGTACGTGCGGACTATTGTCTCATGAAGCGATGTATTTCGTTTTTTATCACCACTATTAATGGTTGTTTATTATGATAGATTTAATGTTTATATATGATATTTATAACATAATTATTCTTCTATAATAATAATATCATCTATACATTCTTACCTTTCTATTATATCGTAAATCAAATTGTTGCTCATGCGTACATTTGGAGTATCACCTCCACAAACCGATGTTATTAATTTTTCATCACTAATTTATACAAATAATTATAAATGTGTATATTTTAAGTAAATATATTATTTATTTCATGACTATGATTCTATAGATGATGAAACCATAAACAAGGTGCAAGTATCAGAACCATCAAACCAAACCATGCATGAAAAATTGACCAATTTTTAACTGGATATTCACTTTAATGAAGGGATTATTCATAATAGGATAATTGGGAGTTTTAAATAAATGATAAATAGAAATTTATTTATGAATAAATTAATTTAATATGTGTATAATAAAAATATAATTATAATACAATATATTTTAATACATACAAAGCAAGACATTACTTGATGTAAGGGTTTACGGTACAATCATGTTTCTTTTTTGTCTTATATATGCTAAATTTAGATTAATGGAAATTATAGAAATTTTTCCATTTAAACTATATATATTGTATTATCCTTTGGTTATTCTATTAATTTTTATATATTAGCATAGTTATCAAATTTTATTTACTTAAAACGATTGAGAAACATTTTTTAAAGATAAGTTGACCTTATTTTATTTTTAGTCGATGGAATTTTTCTTTCATATACATTATCTTCAAAAAAATGAATGTTTTTTATTATAATTGGAATTTTTCAAAAATTTAATTTAAATTACCTTATACTTTATTTTTTTTTAAATGAATATTTTTAAAGAAATTTTTTTGAAAAAGTTATTTTTGACATTTTAAATATGTATGAAAATAATTTCATCTTTTAACATGTATAGAATAAAGGAATTTTCCTTTCATCAGCAACATTATTTTTTTTGAAGGTTCCATTATAAATTTCCATGTTTACTTTCAAAGAAAATAATTTTCTCAATATTTTGGGATTTTTTTGTTAAAATGTTTTAATAAGAAAAGGATATTTTTCTTATATTTGCACTGAGGATTGTTATAATTCACTGGTGATATGATCTTATGAAGTCACCCCCTTTATTGCTATGTATTTTTTATGTTGATGGTGATTTATGGATAATTATAGGAAACTTTTTTATTTTCCACTGATTAATTATTTTATTTTGAATACCTTATGAAACTATTTTATTTTTTATGGGTTAGGTTATGATGAAATGTTTATGAAACTTGTTTCAATTACATGGGTTATGATATGATGATACGATAAATATTTTATGATGTTATTGAAAAAATATGCATGGTTTTAATTATATAATGGGTGGTCTCAGAATTATATATCCCTCCAATGCATTAGGTAAGATGTGTATCTCATGAGATAATAAGGATTAGAATGGGTAGTGATCCAAGTTCAATAAGGGAATATATCTAATAATATGGTATTGGGAGTGAACCTTGATTATAGAATTTATGGAATGGGTAGTGAACGCAATCCACTGTGATAGGCTGGGTAGTGATCCCGGACTGAGGAAATGATTTTCTATGCTTCGGTCTATACCACAAACTTAGGCCTTATGATTATGATATGTTCTCATGGATCATGATTAATTATCAATGATTCCACACTCTTATTTCTTATATCATCTTATTGAAAAAATCTTATTCCATGATTATTGATTAAAGTTCATTGACTTATTGGGTATGAAATTATTATTTTATGATCATGTTCTCATAGATTTATTCTTAAAATCACTTATAACCATTGGTTGATATCTTCAATGTTTACTCTTACTGAACATATAAACTCACCCTTTCGTATTTTTTATTCTTCATATGGTTATGATGAATGTTATTAAGTATGAAATGTATAAGAATGGTATAATGAGGGAAGATCCATATTGGATATGTTAAACATATTTTATGAAATAATAAGATTGTGTATCAAGTCTCCAATGACATTAAACCTTTAAGGTATTTGGGTGTGTATTATTATGAAATATATTTAATATTCATCTTAAATAATGTAATATTTATATATGAAATTATTGGGTCACAAAATATAAAGTATTATTCATTTTCTGGTCTAAATAGAAGGCCAATATATAAAAGGACACAATTAATACAAGAAAACAAGTCTTCCTTGGGGTTCATAAAAAATAAGAAAGCAACGAAAAGTACACCCAAGAAGAAAACTAGAAATAATGCCAACCCAAAATGTGGATGTTTCTAATTTTGTAGAAGAGTTCACACCATAGACCATTGAAAATGGTTCATGGTGATCATTTTCAAAGGATTTAATATGAACTCAATGAAAATAATCAATCCAATAGAGGAGTATAAGGATTAGTTTATTTTAAGACATGCAAGATAAAGAAGTAAAATTTATTTAAAGGTTGTCAAAAAATAATGACACAAAATCTAATAAAAAATATTATAAGTTACAATATAGTTGTATATAATCTTAACAATTGGATGAAATAGCTACCATTACCAGAGGATCTATTTAATACTAAGTGGAAATCGCCAGTGACTTCTTATGAAATGAAAGATGTTGTGAAAAAAGAGTCCATGCAAGAGAAAAAGGATAAGTATGTGCCTAAAAATTCTTACTCATATGTCCATAATAGTAACAATTGGATAATAACATGAATCAATCACAAAAGAATGAAATTTATTTACTTATTGAATCAACAAAGGATACTCCTAATAAGAAATCTAAAAATATCAATAAACCCATGCTTCCTAAAGAGGTTTAGATCTTAAAAATAAAATTAGAAGCAATCATAAAGAGTTATCATGAATTTAATGATGAAAATAGAGTAATTTTTGGGTTGAAAAGTAAATATCAACCTTCTCTCTCTCCTTAATAGGCAAAGTAACAACTCACCTTATTCAAATATTTTTTCAATTTTTGTTTGTGTGTAGGGAATTGAAATATATTAATCAAAGGGGATAACTATATTTGAGTTGTCATTACTATCATATAAGATAATATCCTTCTGTCATGAAGTTATTAATGTCTCCTATAAATAATTCATGATATATCCAAATATGCTTAGATTTCACTATAAATGATTTTATCCCTAATAAACAGTTGATGGAGTGAATCCCTTTATATTGAGTATATAATATGAGAATATTATTGAGTATTTTTATACAAATATAAAATTCTAGAGAGTTCCTATAAAAACTAAAGTTTAGGAATGATTATTAAATTTTCTTATTTTTATGTTAACTAAATAATTTCTTGTTTTATAATGGAATATTTAAAAAGCTTGGAATTGGGAGAAATAAGTCACTCACTTGAATATTTTTTTATGTGTTTATTTAGTTTAGTGTAGGTGATAAAATTTATTGTGAAATCTATTTTAACATCCAATGAAGAGATATAAATTAATATCCATGTCACATGTGGTATAGTTTATTGATATTATTGATGTTTGAATCAATCACTGTAAATTCATATAGTAATAATTTCTATTGTAGAGAAATAGTTTATTGATTTAATCCTTATTGCTAAGAAAAATGTGATGAGATCCTTCACTCAAGAGAACCTAGCTATAAATTTTGTTAAATAAGAGAATATGTAACTTCAATTTGTAGAAGAAACATTAATTTGAGTAATATTTTCCTTACACTATCATATTTTATTTATTTTCAATAAGGGGGAGAAGAATAACATTTTTTGGAAATGAAATGGGTATTGAAAAAAAGGGGAGATTCAAGAACCAAAATCAATTGATGAAGTTGAGGTTATATTTTTTGTCAGGGTTTTTATGTGAAGTAAATTAAATGTGTCTTCTAGTTTTTGGGATATGGAGTATGATCCCAATATAGATAATAATGGAGTTACACTTTCTGTTGGGAAATAGTTTGATTCTACTAGTAGAACTATTATAGGATGATTCAATGAGAAGTATTATACATGTGATCATTACTAAGCTAGTTTGTAAAAGATTCATGACATGTAAAATTTAATCTTTAACCACTACCTAAAAAAATTAGATGGTTATAGAATCATTATATTGAATGAATAGCTTGAGATATATTTTTATAAAAGAAAATATGGATAAAATATTAAGGAACAATAGCTAAATTATATCTTATTCTGGATACAAAAAATAGTGGAGAATTTATGTTAGATGAAGTTTAAATAATTATAAGTTTATGATGGGATCTTTTAGGTATTAAAGATCCATTGAATCACTCAAATTTGAGTTTTTATATTCTACAATATTTTATAAATTAATATAAAGAGGTTTGAAAATATTCTGATTAGTTCCAAAGACATTAAAATTTAGTTAAATTGTTATCAAGTGATTGAAAATTCCCTAAGTATAATTAAAGAGGATTTGAGATCTATTAAATAATTTTATATGTTATAATTTTTTTGAGAAACTGGTTATGCTTCATATTTATAAGTTTCCTCCTGAAATAATGAGCTAAAATTTTATAAAGGTATAAAACTACTAAGATCGTAACAGTCATCTAATGAATACGTAAGAATTATTCCAATAGTAAAAAAGAAAATGAGTGAATCCCTAACAATTAGAAAGATTCATCCAAAAAAATTAAGAGTCGTGTCAGTTTTTTATTAGATAGATGAAAAATACATAAGAAGCGATAAGATTAATTGAACTCTAACATTAGAATAACATTAATCCTACATAAGATTAACTTTGAAAAAGGACTAGGAATTTATCTAAGTTGAAAAATTTTCTGGGTAATATATAAAATGTATGAGTTGTTTAGAATATTCAAACTAATAATCAATAAAGTTTTGTAATCCACATAGAGTTTCAAGCATCATCATTTAGCTTAATATTTTTTAAAGGGTTTGAAGAACCCTGAGACAGTTAGAGTTTTCTGGAGGAATTATAAGTGTCATTTTACTCATATGAAAACATAACCTACCCCATTGGATATGTTATTTCCAAAAATGGCATGTCCTATCACTATTATATATAAATATGACATGAATTCAATTAAAGAGTTCCCTTGAGTCTAATAGTTGTAGAAATTTGATGGTGTGTATTTCTAAAATATGGAATAGGAAATAAAATTGGTTGATTCTAAAACTATTATTCCATGTTTTATATATCAAAATTATTCATAAGAATTTTCATTCAATATGAGAATAAAGAATCAAACCAAATTTTATTTTTTAAAGTGAGTTGTAACTATATCATTTGGAGTTTTCAATGCTGTAATGATATTCATGCATGCCAGTGTAAATATTTTAATTCATGTGTATTTTGTGGAAATTTTTAGAAAGAATAAAACCATGAGTCTCTTAGAGGATTAAAAATTGATATCATTGAGTTCCATTAAATAGAATAAAATTATAGGACATTGTTAACCATTCATAATGAGAAAATTTCATAACCAAAAAACAAGGATAATTTCAATATTTTAATTATGGAAATAATCTTCATAGAAATATGTAAAATATATTGGGTGGAAATTTTTAAAGGTTTTAATATAGAAAAAAGAATAAGTATTCTCTATAATTTTGAACTCAATACTATAATTTATGGAAATAATTTATTTTTATTAAATCAATAATGAGGTCAATGACATCTATGAAAAACATTTTCCTTGAGAAAGAAGGCATAGGAGAATATCCTATGATACCCTAATATCATAGAAGATTAATGAGAATTGTTACAAGGACAAAACTATTTTTGTTGTGTCAAGGCTTGTGATGAAGTGATAATTCGTATATAACACTACCCAATGATATCTTTATAATGTTAGCAGAATAAGTGAGATTAATTCTAAAATTAATGTATCATATAGATAATTCAGCAACAGTCCAAGTCATTGAATATTGAGTTGAAGGATAAGGTCGATGTATATGTTATACTAGAAGACCGAATTAGTTAAATAACTATTCATTAATGAAGAATATATTTTTTATTCTAATATAGTGACATCCAAATCAGAAAGGAATACATTTTTCAATAGAATGGAATGAGATCCTCTGAATAACTAGATTGATTAAATATAATAGTATCCCTTCTAGTTGAGAGACTAAGGAGATTTATTTGGGAATCTACTACACTTGGAGGTGGAATATACCTTCCCAAAATTTGAGCATGATACCAGACCACATCTAATGTGTAGGGTAAAAATTTGGAAAATTGTGATACGTTCCCACCCCTTATATCTATTATATAGTGGATGATACCTTCACATGCATTTGTAATCATAATAAGTGTTTAGTGATAATGTGTGTCTTAGTATAGACCCAAACAATGAACTGAGTAGATTCCCACATTGGGGTTGATGCTTATAAAAACCATATGTTGATATATTTTAATTTATTCATTATATTTTAGGGTGTTGGTGAGTGTTGAGGGTGCATTAAATAGATGTTCAAATAAAAAGAGGGGGATCTTAAAATAGAAATTGAAATTCATTAAAATATAGGAACACTGATTCCACCCCATCCCCCCTCTCTATCTCAAAGTTCATGAACAGCCTATTGGGTACTTTAGGATCCATAGATAAATCCTCTATTATGATTAAATGACTAAATAAGAATACTTTTTGTGACTAAAATTCATACTTTATGAATCTAACATATATTTTTTCCTTTCATATGGTCTTTGTCACAATCCTTAAATGGCCTTTAGGTTAATAATTTATCTTAGAATATATGTTAATGAAACATACAAAAAATACCATAAATTTATCAAGATAATATAAAAAAACTCTATTAATCAAATCTATGAAGATAGTTCGGTCATATGATTGTCTGTAGACCCCGGAAAACGCGTCACCAAAATTTTTCAAATGCTTCCATACATGATCCAAGATCGTATTCCATTTCGCAAGCTTCGATTTGGTAGGTCGTAGGGCCCAAACGGAGTTACGGATTAGGAGTTATGGACGTTTGAAGTTGGGCTGGAAATCTGGTTCGCGAAGCCCATTCGCGAAGCCCCCCCTCCGTGATCGCGGAGCGCCGCCGCGAAGCAATGAGGCGAGAGGCTCCGCGAACCCGTTTGATGTTTGCGATGTGCCGCGAAGACCCCTCGCGAAGCACGAATGCGAAGCACCGATGCGAAGCACCCGTGTAGCGCGGTCCCGCGAAGCCCCGCCGCAAAGCGTCCCGACCATCGCGGCCTCGCGAAGCTCCAGAGGCGGTGATGCTCCGCGAACGCATTTGACGTTCGCGAGCGCGCCGCAAAGCTCCTGAGGCGGCACGTAAGTTCTGCTTCGCGGTGCCCCTGCCTATAAATACCCAGCTCACCCCCCTTCTCAAAGAGGACGGCCACAGCCACTTCGCCCCTTGGGCGGCCGAGCGGAGCTCCACATTGCGGCTCCGCGAAGCCATGCTCCGCGAGCAGCTTCCTTCGCGTTGCTGCTCCGCGAGCCGAGACTCCAGGAGTCCATGCTCCGCGAGCCTATGCTCCGCGATGCTGCTCCGCGAGACCAAGCTCCGCGATGCTGCTCCGCGAGACCAAGCTCCGCGAGACCTCTTTGCTCCGCGAGAGACCATTGCTCCACGAGGCCATACTTCGCGAAGCTACTTCGCGAAGACCTATCCTTCGCGAGGATCCCACCTTCGCGCCCAGCGGTCCATACCGCGGGGGCTGCACCTCCGCACCCCCGCTCGGGGTCAGTGCCGGGCTGCGGTCCCGGCCCTCCGGGCCAGTCCCTTCGCTACCGTCACAGACCCCCATGAAAAATGGAGAGTCGCACCGCGAACTTTTCGGGCCGGGATGCCGGGATTTTCTATTGCGCCCTTATGCGCTCCCACCTTCAACCTATGGAATTCCATGATTTGATACACTCCTCCAAACACCATGGAACACCTTGAGTTGACATATTCCTCTTGGTTTCATTCCATGTCGTGAGTTAAGATTCTCGTCATCAATTCCCCGGGTACCTTGAGTCGAACCATCCCTCAGGCAACTCCTCCAAACCCGATCACTTGGCCCCTATGCCAGGTTGAACCAGAAAGGGCCGCCCTTGCATAAGTCCCAAAACCAACCATTTCTAGGCACCTTTTGCCTAATAGTCCTTTATACATGACTGTAAACTGTAGTAATCCCTATGTGCCAAACATAGGATGCCTCTCGCTTATAACGAGAGATGCCTCATGCTCCTAGCATGATATGCCAATAGTCCTACCTACATGACTCTAAACTGTAGTAATCCCTATGTGCCAAACATAGGATGCCTCTCGCTTATAACGAGAGATGCCTCATGCTCCTAGCATGAGATGCCAATAGTCCTACCTACATGACTCTAAACTGTAGTATTATCCCTATCTAACAAATGATAGGATGCCTCTTGCCCTAAACGAGAGATTCCTTATGCTCCTAGCATAAGATGCCTAATGCCATGTTTACAGTGGCGTAATTTCAAGAGCGTTGGAATCTGTTCAAACATTCCAGCACTCCACCCCACTCTTTGCGTGTCCTTCATTCGGATCTGCATCCATTTCCAAAGTCTGAAGGGACCCCCGAATAGTATGGACGGTAGACCCATGGTCCCCCTGCTGTCCTGGGCCAACGCCCCAAAAGGCTTCGAGTGACACTTTGAGGTCCTGTGTTTTGAATACGGTCAGCAGTCGACCCCTCATTTGTTTGTCCCCATTCTAGGCTAACGCGATAGGATGCTGTGTTGCGAACATGGTCAGCAGTTATCCTCTATCGCCATGCCACTCTCATCGCATTCCGAATGCCGGGCATGTGATTCACACTTTTCTTGTCCCTTTGTTTGGGCTGATTCCAATGCCCTTGGCGTTATCCCGCTTGTGCACTTGTGCATAGGCACATACCTCAACCCACCAGTGAGTTGGGATGCCCTCATGGCCAGACATGAGGAAGGCATTACGGGCAGCTTCCTAGCGTAAGCCCCATTTACCAGTGCCACTCCTTAGTGGCACCCGGTCAGCTTCCTAGCGTAAGCCCCATTCACCAGTGCCACTCCTTAGTGGCACCCGGGCAGCTTCCTAGCGTAAGCCCCATTCACCATTGCCGCTCCTTAGTGGCACACGGGCAGCTTCCTAGCGTAAGCCCCATTTACCAGTGCCACTCCTTAGTGGCACCCGGGCAGCTTCCTAGCGTAAGCCCCATTCACCAGTGCCACTCCTTAGTGGCACCCGGGCAGCTTCCTAGCGTAAGCCCCATTCACCATTGCCGCTCCTTAGTGGCACCCGGGCAGCTTCCTAGCGTAAGCCCCATTCACCAGTGCCGCTCCTTAGCGGCACCCGGGAAGCTTCCTAGTGTAAGCCCCATTCCCCAGTGCCCCTCCTTAGTGGCACCCGGGCAGCTTCCTAGCGTAAGCCCCATTCACCAGTGCCACTCCTTAGCGGCACCCGGGCAGCTTCCTAGCGTAAGCCCCATTCACCAGTGTCACTCCATAGCGGCACCCGGGCAGCTTCCTCGCGTAAGCCCCATCCACTGTTGCGACCCCCATTCAGCGGTAAGCCGTTGACATCCCTATCCAGCGGTAAGCCGTTGTGACCCAATTTAGCGGTAAGCCATTCTGGGCCTCCATCCTGGAGTAAGTCCCAACACCATGGGCCGCCCAACGCGTAAGCCCCTCTTCGCTTCTCACGGACGCACCCTTCGCGACGTGATCGTCAGGTCCGTGCAACCTCTTGTTTCTCACACCGAGCATGACTCACGTGGGCTTAGAGTGAGCACCGACCCTGACAACCACCATTTGAACTACGAGGTCTTTGATCCATGTCAAGGCATGGTACGTAGGAAGCCTCTATGAGGTTCAAGCCCACCCGTCGCTCCTTCACGTCGGGTCCCATTCTGGTCCAGTGGTAAGCCATTGCGACCCACCATTTGAACTACGAGGTCTTTGATCCATGTCAAGGCATGGTACGTAGGAAGCCTCCATGAGGTTCAAGCCCACCCGTCGCTCCTTCACGTCGGGTCCCATTCTGGTCCAGTGGTAAGCCATTGCGACCCACCACCTGAACTATGAGGTCTTTGATCCATGTCAAGGCATGGTACGTAGGAAGCCTCCACGAGGTTCAAGCCCACCCGTCGCTCATTCACGTCGGGTCCCATTCCAGTCCAGTGGTAAGCCATTGCGACCCAGCCATCCGAACTACGAGGTATTTGATCCATGTCAAGGCATGGTACGTAGGAAGCCTCCACGAGGTTCAAGCCCACCAATAGTGGACCAAGGTGTACTTTCACGTCGGTTCACCAGCGAAACCCACCTGAACTACGAGGTCTTTGATCCATGTCAAGGCATGGTACGTAGGAAGCCTCCACGAGGTTCAAGCCCACCAATAGTGGACCAAGGTCTACTTTCACGTCGGTTCACCGGCGAAACCCACCTGAACTACGAGGTCTTTGATCCATGTCAAGGCATGGTACGTAGGAAGCCTCCACGAGGTTCAAGCCCACCAATAGTGGACCAAGGTCTACTTTCACGCCGGTTCACCGGCGAAACCCACCTGAACTACGAGGTCTTTGATCCATGTCAAGGCATGGTACATAGGAAGCCTCCACGAGGTTCAAGCCCACCCGTCGCTCATTCACGTCGGGTCCCATTCCAGTCCAGTGGTAAGCCATTGCGACCCAGTCATCCGAACTATGTGGTCTTTGATCCATGTCAAGGCATGGTACGTAGGAAGCCTCCACGAGGTTCAAGCCCACCAATAGTGGACCAAGGTCTACTTTCATGTCGGTTCACCGACACACCCACCCGTCGTTTATTCACGTCAGGGTTCACTATCGTCCCACATGACGTTAAACTGTATTCTCCGAACTACGAGGTCTTTGATCCGTGTCAAGGCATGGTACGTAGGAAGCCTTCATGAGGTTCAAGCCCACCATCCATTGGACCAAGGTCCACTTTCACGTCGGTTCACCTACAAACCCCTTTTGAACTACGAGGTCTTTGATCCATGTCAAGGCATGGTACGTAGGAATCCTCCCAGAGGTTCAAGCCCAACTCCCATCGGACCAAGGTCCATCTTCACGTCGGTACGCTGACGATGCCCATCGGACCAAGGTCCACCTTTACGTCGGTACGCTGATGACATCCATCGGGCCAAGGTCCAGCTTCACGTCGGTTTACCGGCACTATCCCGAACTACGCAGACTTTGATTCCCTGCCACGGGGATACGTAGGAAGCCTCTTCAAGGCTCAAGCCCAACTTCACCGTTGCCCCTGCGATGGTCCCATTTCATCCTCCTCCACTTCACTCATCCATCCATCACCCATCCTAATTCTCACCCGGGCCGCCACATCCCGGTGGAATCATGCCATCCACCTCCTCGCTGCTCCTAGCGGCGCATGGGCCGCTTTCCATGTGTAAGCCCCATCATATCTCCGGGTCGCTGTCCTCTGTGTACACCCCGATTCATCACCCTTTTCCCCTATAGGGAGTGCACCACCTCGGATCCATCCTCATTGGGCGTTTTGATCCGTCTCTATGGGACCATAGCCGTCTCTATGCGATATACCAATCTGATCCGTCTCTATGGGACGTTCTGATCACCCTCATTCCGTCTCCGTAAGACGTTAAACTCACGGCCTACCTTGTGATAAACATGAGATGCCTGAGGAAAACCTCGGATGGAACGCCTTTGGTGTAACCGTCTCTGCTAGACGTTAATCTTGCAACATACCCTGTGTTAAACACAGGAAGCTGAGGAAAACCTCAGATGTATGCCTCGGGTTCTACACCCTTGAGATGCCCTCTTATGAGGAAGAAAACAGGTTCCCATATGTCCACGCACCCAGAGATGCCCCGACATTCCTGATGTTGCCGTCTACTCTGACCGAAGGTCGCTACCATGTCAAGACCCTATGGAAATTCTTGACGGAAGTAGTGTAATTAACCGGCGTCCATGACGATATGGCACCGGGAATGAGATTCACAAACAACGTATTAAATCTATGAGGGAGACCCGGACTAGGTGACGAGTTCTGAGGAGGAAGAACCGACATCCCATCATCCCGTTTAGATCAAGGAGCAGACGTACCTGAACAAGGAACGAATGCCGCCCGCCTTTAGAAAGCGGGAATGCGGGGCAACACAGCCGCGCGTCCTCACAGACGGATGCGCGCGCCCCGGCGAAAGCATCGGAAACATTGTCCAAAATGCATCACTATGAATTCATAGAATTCATATCTTGTGTGGAAGTCTATGTTTGGTATATCCTACCATATTACCCATAGGTGATGATATTGATATTGAATAAGAAACATTGAATAGTATTGACCCCTATATGTAAATCAAACATTTCATTATTACATAGTAGAGGATACTTTCTCTTGATTGGGATCTGGTTAATCTCTTAGAATTCCATGCATAGGTACATCATCCCATCATTCTTCTTGACAAAATGGACCAATACACCACATGGTTCTATACATGGGAGTATAAAACCTTGATCCAAATTATCTTTAAAATTATTCTTTAGTTTATCCTATAAAATGGGGGTCCATTCATTAATTGATCTTTGATATAGGCATACCACCAGGTATGAGTTCAATTGAAAACTCAACCACACGATCTGGAATGACATCAGGAAATTCTTCAATAAATACATTGGTATATTCCGGCATAATTATAATATCTTCAATGATAGGTTTTTATCTAATTATTTTAGCCATATATCCCTCATTATTGAGTATCAATATCCAAAATAAGGAAAAATATTATAAAGGAATTTTATAATCATCCCTTAATCAATAGATGGTCATGGGATTATTTGATATATGAAATAAGATTTACCTATCATGAAAATTGATATGATATCTATTTATGGGGCCTCTTAGCAGTGTCTCCACCCTAATACCGCGCATCTAGGGTTTCTTCTAGGTTCTCATCCCCTTCCCCCTCCAGAGCGTCCAGTTGGCTTGGAATTGTCGCACGGTATCTCAGCTGGGCGTCGGAGCGGTCTGCAGCCAGGTTCATCACCGGCATGTTCAGGATCTCGACTCGGCAGCCTCTTGTGTTTCGGAGCATGGCATCGGTTTCTATCAGGGTTTTTGGTTTGACGTCGTTCGGAGAGCTTTTCGGATTCAGGGTATGCTTGGCTTCGGCGTGTTTCAGCATGGCTTGACGATGGCTTTCGGACTCCGGATCTAGTATCGGCTGACCTTCAGCTTCAAGTGAGTTCTAGTGTGCCTCTACAACTGCTCTGACGTGATTCGGAGGGGGGAGGTATGGTGTTTCTTTGTTTGTTTTGATTTTGGTTCCATGGTGGTGTTCTTGTAGTGGCATCGCTGGAGGGGCCCCTGTCTCCCTCACTGGTCCCTTCTGCCTCCTGTAGCTCGACCGTTTTAGAAGTCGGTGGGGGTTCCTCCATGGTTTGGTTCTGTTCAGCTCTAGCCCAGAGTGGCATTGTCTACTCATGCCTACTCGGATCCCCTCGTCGGCGATATTCCATTGATGTGTTACTAGATCTTCCAGTTCTGTGTGACAAAGATTTGGATTCATCTCTTTGGTTTTTACTCCTTTTGGGATGTTGTGGATGTTTTGGAAGGGTACCTTGTGGTCGAGATGAGGTTCTTCTGGTTACGGTTCCAGTGGTGATTGTTGTGGGAGAGTCCGACTTGGCTCTACCCTTTGGTTTACCTTCTGGTTTCTTCTGGTGATTTGGATAGGGGTGATTTCTGGATCTCATCCTTGATGGCCTCTTGATTGTTGTGTTTGGTGGAAGATTTTTGTTTGATTTTGGAGGTGTAAAGTTAGTGCAGCTGGACTCCATCACTTGGAACAGGCCCAAAGGAGGATTCAGAGTAGGCATTTCATCGTTTTAGTGCTTTTAGGATTTGGTTTTTTTAGAGGGTATAGCATTTGCCATCGGATTGGGACTGTGCTTTGACATAGGACACTTGCTTGCCGATTTTTATCGCAATGCTGGAGTGCTTCAACATCTTATTATGCTGGGAATGGGCTGCTCTGATTTTCCTGTTTAGTTTTCACTTTTTTCCCTTCAGGAGTGATTATCCTAAGTCTATGAATTCCTTTGGGTTCTCCCCCCTTCATCCCTTAAAAGGGGGCTTTATCAATAAATGAAAATATTTTAAGTCCTTCGATGTCACGCCCCCCTCCCACTAAAGATGCCCCTCCTGAGCTGGCAATGGTGAAAGGGAGATAATGACCCTCGAGTCCCGCCTCCAATAGGCCCCAGAGTGGCAACTAGCACCAAGGGTATGAGTTTTAAAAAATATAGGAGGCATTACCATTTTTATTATTTAAGATCGGGAAATAGGATGATTCAAACACCAAAATAAAAATTAACAAGTAAATGAAAATAAACCCAAAACCAAACCCATATGCATGTTTTATACAATAAGGAAAAAAAGTACAAGTACAAGAAAAGCTCCAAAGTATGATACCAAAAAAAAGAAAGCAAAAAATGAAACTAGAAAACTCCAAAACCCAACTATCAAGGTCCCTCACGGTCCCTTAAGTCCTCCTAAAAACCTGAAAGTAAACGTAGGGTGAGCATACAAGTATACTCAGTAGGAAAACCTAAAGCTCTCATGCATAGGTGGGGAGACATCCTAATGCCCAATGAGAAAACAGAAGGAACCAAAGCCTAGAAAGGAATATATCCACCCAACCTTACAAGACACACTCACCAAATATCGCAATTCAATAGAGTAGTATAGTAATATTATCAAAGTATGGCTACCATGCACCACCTTCCCACTGAATACTGATCAAGACCATATGCCTAACGCTCTGATGTTTCCTCCTCTTCCTGAGCTAGTGTTGCAACCTGGCCATACGAAGCTCGAGCTAGTGTCGAAACCTGGCCATACGAAGCTCATAGTATCCCACTGGAACTAAATCCTCAGCCATAACCACATCTAATATCTAAGACACCTGGGAACCACATCACATATCATCCCGAAGACACTTGGGAACATATCACATCCTCATACCGAAGACTCTAGGGAAACATATGTCATAACCTTCCTGAAGGATATTGGGCTATAGAACCTGGAAGAGGGAGAAAAGGGAAGAACAGTAACCAACCATCCTTTAGATGTTTGATAATCTCACCCTCCGTCCCACGGGTGTTTGGCACATAGTGCTCAATATGGGTGGGGTGCGTAAAGAAACATAAAACGTATAGATTTATATAATTATATCAACGACTCACCCCATCCTAAGGCTTCTACACAAAAGATCTGAGCACATGTCTCGGCACTGCTACCTCGAAAGTATGCACACAATAAACAGCCCCAAGCCCCATTAAGCTTTTCATGTTTCAACAGTTTTAGTTTATTAGTTCCTTAACTACCAAGCAACTAACAAAAACCAAACCAGATCAATCATTCATAAAACATATCCCTATTAACCACAAATAAAGTTAGGGAAAACACAAGCAACGCAATACCATTTTCTTTTATAATCCAATCAATTCCTTTGATTTTTCGTATTTAATCAACTACCATGACCCACAATTCATTATTTAACTCTTCCACTTTTATTCATATGCACAACCCATACCTGTAGTCCTGCTTCCAACCACCATAACCACAAACACATCGGAAATAATACCCTTACCACATCAACCCACGAAACACCCCTTCACATAATTAAACCCCAACCAGCACCCAAAAAATTCATTCTTTAATTTAGTTTAACCGGGGTGATCATACAAGGGTTCCAGGTATTCATTTAATCATCCAACTTTAAATGATTAACCAAATTCCACATTCTATGAAATTCCATCCACAAAAAAATCCAGAAAAACAGGGGAACATTTAATTGCACAAGAAAAGGCCCCCAACGACTGTGATTTTCAGTAGGCATAAGCCTATTTATTTCACAACATAATCAAAGGATAATCATTGATGGAAATAAAACAACAATATCAACAAAATTTCCCCAAACCCATTCTTTAACCAGTTATTATCTTTATTTACTGGTTCAACTGTATCTCACAAAAATAAGAGGATACCCACCCCGCATGATGAACAAAAGAGAGAGAGATGAAGGTAAGATCCCTGGATTAATAGGTTTTGATGTCCTTCGGCGAGAATAACCACCAAGAGGATTTAGATCAATCCTCCCGACGACTACGTCCTCCTGTGTACACTGCGGCACAACCGAACTAACAACCAAGAGATACTCCATTAAGTTTTAAGGTGTCACATGTTATATCATGGCAAGGAGAAACAGAATGAGGAGATTGAGGAAGGATTAAGAACGGGGTAGAACGTACCATTAGGATGACGTTCGTCAAAGAGTGTCATTCCCATAAAATATCACCAATCTCCTCGGTAGGAAACTGCAAAGAGGAATTCTAAGAAGAGGGAAAGTAATGAGGTGCACGATGTTCGCCTCGTCGACACGATCCTGCAGCCACCGACAGATCAAAGATCGGAGTCCGGATGAAGAAGATAGGAGGAAGGCTTCTGGGTCATCCGGGAGTGTCGTCATGCGGAGAAGAAGAAGGGTCCTTAAATAACACATGACCCACTCTTATATAGGGAAATAAAAGGTAAAATGGTACGCAGTGTGTATTAATGAATACACGACGTGACCGTACAACTGTTACGTTGTTTGACTGGTCAACACACGACACGTCACGCAGTTTCCATGTGTTTAATGATAATAATAAATTCAATTAATAATAGGTGTTTTATTGACCTGATACATGAGTCATAAAAAGGTATTCATCATTGGTCTTAAAATGACCGTCATAATTTTAGGGTTGCAACGTCACATACGGTTCGCCATTCCAACACCGTATGAGGGAGATATGTTGGATACAAGATCTCGTAATATTATTATTATTATTATTGGGTGTTTCGTGTACCCGAGACACAAACCATAATTTAATATCCAACATTAGACTTGAATCGATCATATTAATGACAGGATCACATCGCCACTGACGGCAAGTCAATTGAACATCGCACGTAAGAGTTATGGCAGGTTGGAGATTTAATAATATTATTAAATCTATTAATTCACGAGCATTTCAGGTACCCAATCTGAAAACCCGAAAAAAAACATCCAATATTGGACTCATAATTTCCGTCTCGATGTCAAGGTCACACTACCGCTGACGGTTCGTAAAACCGAGGTCGTGCAAAGAAGTTACGGATGAAACACGGTTTTCCCAATGAAAATAATAATAACAATATTATATTATTATTATTTTTAATTTAATTTAATTACTTAAAACTTCATATCCAAAAATTCACGCACCACCAAAAATAAAAGGCGCCTCTTTTAATCCATTTTAACCACACCCCACCCCTTGATTTATTTCCCTTTTTTAACTTATTTATTTTATTGCATTAATTTTTAAATCTTTATTTCCTTTAACTCTTTCTCTCTCCAATCTCATTTATTCTTACACAATTTCCTCACTCCACCAAAAGTGGCGCCTCCCCTTACTTTAATATTATTATTAATAAAATTAATATTAATAACACCCATCATTAATGTTCTAATTTAATACATTTAAATCGTTTTACCATGGTTATTCTCACATTAAATTAAAACCATTACATTTAATTAATCACCCACTAAAATCCACCATATTATAGTAATAAATTCTCTTTCAATTTCATCAACGGGTTGCCATAATTATCATTAATTATTATTATTATTATTGATACCCATTATTATATTATAATGACTCCCTCTCTCCCATCACATGATATTCACGCACGGGTTGGGAACCCCTTCCATGCGCCTCTTCATGTTATTATTATTATAACAAATTATTATATAATAATACCCTTTTAATGTTATTTACACAATTACAACTTTAATTGTGGAGAACCGCACAACGCTTCATGTACAAGGTCACGCCCATGCACCCCATTCATTTCATTCCTTTATAAATTTATTACAGGCACCTCATTTATTATATGCCCATTACACACATAATTTATTATTTATTAAAAAAATTAAATAAATCAAAAAGAAACCATGCACCTCCCCTCATTGAATTAAATACATTCAATTTTATTTCTTTTATTTCACAATTATTAAATTAAAACCATTTAATCTAATTAACACCAAATATTTTCACTCCACCCTTATCAATTATTATTATCAAAAATTATTATTATAACATGAATCATATTTGACCACATCAAATTTTTACAAAGTAATGGACCGGAGAGGTCCGGGCCATTACATCAGATACCTCTCAAAACATTCTCGTCCTCGAGAATTAAAAACCAACCCATAAAAAGGGGAAAGTTCTGAACAACCACCCCATAAGATACCTCTCAGGGCTCTCTTCATAACAGGAATCCAACCATTATCCTAATTATATGAGTCTGGGAATTCCTTCCCCCATGTCGAGATATTATCTGCTTTTGGCGGCACTGACTCGCCTGCATGGGTTTAATCACATCCACATCAATGCGTCTCGATTAGGGAATAGGTCCTCCCATCTCCATAATTTAGGACTTCTCATACACACACTGCCACCAACACCACACAAAACAAGCAACACGCTACTACCCCAACACATGGATTGGGTAATTCCTTCTCCCATGTCAAGATACTATCCACTTTGGGCGGCACTGACTCGCCCGCATGGGTTTAATCACATCCACATTAATGCTTCTTGATTAGGGATTAGGTCCTCCTCTCCCCACATGTTAGGACTCTTCCCACACATTTAAAGGAAAGAGGGAAACAACATAGCATTATAGACTCATGAAAAACAAGGTCCAGGCCCAAGCATGGGTGAGAATGAGTTTCAACAAAGGAGTGTAATGCTCCTGAATTTAAACAAAACATAAACGAGAGAATTTAAGTAAAACCAGAAACATCTCTCTCGAACTCTAGCCTTGCTAGGGTTGCTGCTTCTGTTACGTGTAACTATATGCGTCCTACTCCTCTGCCTTTTTTTTTGATGTCCAGGTGCCATAGCTGTTCAGTAAACAAGGAACGTCTAAGCCAAAGTAGCAAGGAAATTTTCTCAAGCTTTCATTTTATCATTTTATTTTGATTTGTTTCCCAGAACACCCAAATCAAGTAAAACACAAATCATGATGATGCATGTACCTTTCCTGGGTTCTCTACCCTGCAATCAATGTAGTATTACTTGGTCATTCGGTGAGCTCAGAGTCCTTGCATCAGATCACGGGGGGCCTAAAATCCCAGGTCCTAGCCGGTCTTCCCTAGCCTATGTCACGCATCAAGATCATCCAACACGGTTGCCCTACCATCCCATGCAATCCTCACTGTGCCTAACTCCAGACTCCATCCTATCTCTCAACCATCACCTCTGATAACATTCTGTCATGACCCCCTCCCACCAAAGATGCCCCTCCTAAGCTGGAAATGGTGAAAGGGAGATAATGACCCCCGATTCCTACCTCCAGTAGGCCCTGGAGTGGCGACTAGAACCAAGGGTATGAGTTTTCACAAATATGGGAGGCATTACCCTTTTATTATTTAAGATTAGGAAATAGGATGAGTCAAACACCAAAAGAAAAATGAACAAGTAAATGAAAATAAACCCAAAACCAAACCCATATGCATGTTTTATACAATAAGGAAAAAAATACATGTATAAGAAAAGCTCCAAAGTACGATACCAAAAAAAAGAAAAAACTACAACAAGCAAATTCCAACACCCAGCTAGCAAGGTCCCACACGGTCCCTGAAGTCCTCTTGAAAACCTGAAAGTAAACGTAGGGTGATCATACAAGTATACTCAGTAGGAAAACCTAAAGCTCTCATGTATAGGTCGGGAGACATCCTAATGCCCCGTGAGAAAACCGAAGGAACCAAAGCCTAGAAAGGAATCTATCCACCCAACCTTACAAGCCACACTCACCAAATATCGCAAGTCAATAGAGTAGTATAGTAATATTATCAAATTATGGGTACCCCGCACCACCTTCCCACTGAATATTTCTCAATCCCTCACACCTAACACTCTGATGCTTCCCCCTATTCCTGAGCTAGTGTCGTAACCTAGTCATACGAAGCTCGAGCTAGTGCCACAGCCTGTCCATATGAAGCTCATAGTATCGCGCCGGCACTCAATCCTCGGCCATAACCACATCTCATCCCGAAGACACTTGGGAACCACATCACATCTCATCCTGGAGACACCTGGGAACATATCACATCCTCATCCCGAAGACTCTTGGGAAACATCTGTCGTACCCTGCCCGAAGGATCTTGGTCTATAGAACCTGGAATAGGGAGCACAGGGAAGAACAGTAAACAGCCATCCTTTAGATTTTTGAGAATCTCACCCCCCATCCCACGGGTGTTCTGCACGTAGTGCTCAATATGGGTGGGGTGTGTAAAGAAACATAAAATGTATAGATTTATATAATTATATCAACCACTCAGCCCATCCTAAGGCTTCTATACAAAAGATCTGAGCACATGTATCGACACTGCTACCTCGAAAGTATGCACACAATAAATAGCCCCAAGCCCCATTAAGCTTTTCAGGTTTCAACAGTTTTAGTTTATCAGTTCCTTAACTACCGAGAAACTAAAAACAACCAAACCAGATCAATTGTTTGTAAAACATATCCCGGTCAACCAAAAATAAAGTTAGGGAAAACACAAGCAACACAATACCATTTTCTTTTATCAGCCAATCAATTCCACTGATTTTCCGTATTTAATCAACTACCATGCCCCACAATTCATTAGTTAACTCTTCCACTTTTATTCATATGCACAACCCATCCCTGCAGACCTGCTGCCAATCACCATAACCACAAACACATCGGAAAGAATACCCTTACCACATCAACCCATGAAACACCCCTTCACATAATTAAACCCTAACCAGCACCCAAAAAATTCATTCTTTCATTTATTTTAACTGGGGTGATCATACAAGGGTTCCAGGTATTCATTTAATCATCCAACTTTAAATGATTAACCAATTTCCACATTCTATGAAATTCCATCCACAAAACAATCCAGAAAAATAGGGGAACATTTAATTGCGCAAGAAAAGTCCCCCAACGACCGTGATTTTCAGTAGGCATAAGCCTATTCAATTCACAATATAATCAAAGGATAAGTATTGATGGAAATAAAACAATAATATCAACAAAATTTCCCCAAACCCATTCTTTAACCAGTTATTGTCTTTATATACTGGTTCAACCGTATCTCACGAAAATAAGAGGATACCCACCCCGCATGCTGCACAAAAAAGAGAGAGAGAGAGAGACGAAGGTAAGATCCCTACCTGAATAGGTTTTGATGTCCTTCTGCGAGAATAACCACCATGAGGATTTAAATCACTCCTCCTGACGACTACGTCCTCCTGTGGATGCTACGGCACAACCGCACTAACAACCAAGAGAGACTCCACTAAGGTTTAAGGTGTCACATGTCATATCATGGCAAGTAGGAACAAAAAGAGGAGATCGATGAAGGATTAAGAACGGGGTATAAGGTACCATTAAGATGATGTTCGTCGAATAGCGTCATTCCCATCAAATAACACCAATATCCTTGATAGGAAACTGTGAATAGGAAGTCGAAGAAGAGGAAAAGGAATGAGTTTCATGATGTTCACCTCGTCGACACGATCCTGCAGCCACCGACAGATCGACGATCGGAGTCCGGATGAAGAAGATAGGAGGAAGGATTCTGGGTCATCCGGGAGTGTCATCATGCGGAGAAGAATTGGGGTCCATAAATAACATGTGACCCTCTCTTATATAGGCAAAGAAAAGGTAAAATGGTATTCATTGTGTATTAATGAATACACTACGTGACCGCACAACTGTTACGTTGTTTGACTGGTCAACACACGACACGTCACGCTGTTTCCATGCGTTTAATGATAATAATAAATTCAATTAATAATAGGTGTTTTATTGACCCGAGACATGAGTCATAAAAAGGTATTCATCATTGGTCTTAAAATGACCGTCATAATTTCAGGGTTGCAACGTCACAAACGGTTCGTTATTCCAACACCGTATGAGGGAGATATGTTGGATACAAGATCTCATTTTATTATTATTATTATTATTATTATTATTATTATTATTATTATTGGGTGTTTTGTGGACCCGATCCACGAACCATAATTTAATATCCAACATTATACTTGAATCGATCGTATTAATTACATGATCACATCCCCACTTACGGCAAGTCAATTGGACGTCGCACGCAAGAGTTATGGCAGGTCGAAGATTTAATAATATTAATAAATCTATTAATTCACGAGTGTTTTGGGTACCCGATCTGAAAACCCTAAAAACACATCCAATATTGGACTCATGATTTCTATATCGATGTCAGGGTCGCACTGCTGCTGACGGTTCGTAAAACCGAGGTCGCACGAAGAAGTTACGGATGAAACACGGTTTTCCCAATGAAAATAATAATAACATTATTATATTATTATTATTTTTAATTTAATTTAATTACTTAAAACCTCATATCTAAAATCCAAGCACCACCAAAGATAAAAGCGCCTCTTTGAATCCATGTCAACCATGCCCCACCTCTTGATTGATTTCCCTTTTTTAACTTATTTATTTTACTGCATTAATTTTTAAATCTTTATTTCCTTTAACTCTTTTTCTCTCCAATCTCATTTATTCTTCCACAATTCCCTCACTCCACCAAAAGTGGTGCCTCCCCTTACTTTAATGTTATTATTAATAAAATTAATATTAATAACACCCATCATTAATGTTCTAATTTAATACCATTAAATCAGTTTACCATGGTTATTCTCACATTAAATTAAAACCATTCCATTTAATTAATCACCCACTAAAAGCCAACATATTATAGTAATAAATTCTCTTTCAATTTCATCAACGGGTCGCCATAATTATCATTAATTATTATTATTATTATTGACACCCATTATTATATTATAATTACTCCATCTCTCCCATCACATGATATTCACGGGTTGGGAACCCCTTCCATGCGCCTCTTCATGTTATTATTGTTATAACAAATTATTATATAATAATACACTTTTAATGTTATTTACACAATTCCAACTTTAATTGTGGAGAACCGCACAATGCTTCCTGTACAAGGTCACGCCCATGCACCCCATGCATTTCATTCCTTTATAAATTTATTACATGCACCTCATTTATTATATGCCCATTACACACATAATTTAATATTTATTAAAAAAATTAAATAAATAAAAAAGAAACCATGAACCTCCCCTAATTGAATTAAATGCATTCAAATTTATTTATTTTATTTCACAAGGATTAAATTAAAACCATTTAATCTAATTAACACCAAATATTTTCACGCCACCCTTATCAATTATTATTATCAAAAATTATTATTATAACACGCATCGTGTTTGACCACATCAAATTTTTACAAAGTAATGGACTTGAGAGGTCCGGGCCATTACATCAGATACCTCTCAAAACATTCTCATCCTCAAGAATTAAAAACCCACCCATAAAAAGGGGAAAGGTCCGAACAACCACCCCGCAAGATACCTCTCAGGGCTCTCGTCATAACAGGAATCCAACCACTATCCTAATTATATGAGTTAGGGAATTCCTTCCCCCATGTCGAGATATTATCCTCTTTAGGTGGCACTGACTCGCCTGCATGGGTTTAATCACATCCACATTAATGCGTCTTGATTAGATAATAGGTCCTCCCATCCCCATAATTTAGGATTTCTCATTCACACACTGCCACCAACACCGCACAAAACAAGCAACACGCTACCCCAACACATGGATTGGGGAATTCCTTCTCCCATGTCAAGATACTATCCGCTTTGGGTGGCACTGACTCGCCCGTACGAGTTTAATCACATCCACATTAATGTGTCTTGATTAAGGATCAGGTCCTCCTCTCCCCACATGTTAGGACTCTTCCCACACATTTAAAGGAAAGAGGGAAACAACATAGCATTATAGACTCGTGAAAAACAAGGTCCAGGCCCAAGCATGGGTGAGAATGATTTTCAACAAAGGAGTGTGACGCTCCGGAATTTAAACAAAACATAAACGAGAGAATTTAAGTAAAACCAGAAACATCTCTCTCGATCTATGGCCTTGCTAGGGTTGTCGCTTCTGTTACATGCAACTGTCTGCGTCCCACTCCTTTGCCTTTCTTTTGATGTCCAGGTGTCATAGTTGTTCGGTAAACAAGGAACGTCTAAGCCCAAGTAGCAAGGAAATTTTCTCAAGGTTTCATTTTATCATTTTATTTCGATTTATTTCCCAGAACACCCAAATCAAGTAAAACACAAATCATGATGATGCATGTACATTTCCTAGGGTCCCTACCCTGCAATCAATGTAGTATTACTTGGTCGTTCGGTAAGCTCAGATTCCTTGTATCGGATCATGGGGGGCCCTAAAATCCTGTTTCCTAGCCGGTCTTCCTTGGCCTATGTCACGCATCAAGATCAGCCAACATGGTTGCCCTACCATCCCATGCAATCCTCATTGTGCCTAACTCCAGACTCCATCCTATCTCTCAACCATCACCTCTGATATCATTCTATTACGACCCCCTCCCACCAAAGATACCCCTCCTGAGATGGAAATGGTGAAAAAGAGATAATGGCCCCCGAGTCCCACCTCCAGTAGGCCCCGGAGTGGTGGCTAGCACCAAGGGTATGAGTTTTCACAAATATGGGAGGCATTACCCTTTTTATTATTTAAGATCGGGAAATAAGATGATTCAAACACCAAAAGAAAAATGAACAAGTAAATGAAAATAAACCCAAAACCAAACCCATATGCATGTTTTATACAATAAGGAAAAAAAATTACAAGTACAAGAAAATCTCCAAAGTACGATACCAAAAAAAAGAAAGCAAAAACTGCAACCAGAAAACTTCAACGCCCAACTAGCAAGGTCCCGGACGGTCCCTGAAGTCCTCCTGAAAACTTGAAAGTAAACGTAGAGTGAGTATACAAGTATACTCAGTAGGAAAATCTAAATCTCTCGTGCACAGGTGGGGAGACATCCTAATGCCTCGTGACAAAAAAAAGGAACCAAAGCCTAGCAAGGAATCTATCCACCCAACCTTACAAGCCACACTCACAAAATATCGCAAGTCAATAGAGTAGTATAGTAATATTATCAAAGTATGGGTATCTCGCACCACCTTCCCACTGAATACTACTCAATCCCTCATGCCTAATGCTCTGATGCTTCCCCCTCTTCCTGAGCTAGTGCCACAACCTGGCCATACGAAGCTCTAGCTAGTGCCGCAACCTATCCATATGAAGCTCATAGTATCCCGTCGGCACTCAATCCTTGGCCATAACCACGTCTCATCCCGAAGACACCTGGGAACCACATCACATCTCATCTCGAAGACACCTAGGAACATATCACATCCTCATCCCGAAGAATCCTGGTAAACATCTGTCGTACCCAGCCCGAAGGATCTTGGGCTATAGAACCTAGAAGAGGGAGCACAGGGAAGAATATTAACCATCCATCCTTTAGATGTTTGAGAATCTCACCCCCCCCCCATCCCACGGTTGTTCGGCACATAGTGATCAACATGGGTGGGGTGCGTAAAGAAACATAAAACGTACATATTTATATAATTATTTCAACCACTCAACCCATCCTAAGGCTTCTACACAAAAGATATGAGCACATGTCTCAACACTGCTACCTTGAAAGTATGCACACAATAAACAGCCCCAAGCCCCATTAAGCTTTTCATGTTTCAACAGTTTTAGTTTATCAGTTCCCTAGCTACCGAGCAACTAAAAACAACCAAACCAGATCAATCGTTCGTAAAACATATCCCTGCCAACCACAAATAAAGTTAGGGAAAATACAAGCAACACAATATCATTTTCTTTTATCAGCCAATCAATTCCATTGATTTTCCATATTTAATCAACTATCATGCCCCATAATTCATTTGTTAACTCTTCCACTTTTATTCATATGAACAACCCATCCCTACAGCCCTACTTCCAACCACCATAACCACAAACACATCGAAAATAATACCCTTACCACATCAACCCACAAAACACCCCTTCACACAATTAAACCCCAACTGACACCCAAAAAATTCATTCTTTCATTTAGTTTAACTGGGGTGATCATACAAGGGTTCCACGTATTCATTTAATCAGCCAACTTTAAATGATTAACCAATTTCTACATTCTATGAAATTTCATCCACAAAACAATCCAGAAAAATAGGGGAACATTTAATTGCACAAGAAAAGGCCCCCAACGACCGTGATTTTTAGTAGGCATAAGCCTATTTAATTCACAACATAATCAAAGGATAATCATTGATGGAAATAAAACAACAATATCAACAAAATTTCCCCAAACCCGTTCTTTAACCAGTTATTATCTTTATTTACTGGTTCAACCGTATCTCATGAAAATAAGAGGATACCCACCCTGCATGATGCAAAAAAAGAGAGAGAGACGAAGGTAAGATACCTACCTGAATAGTTTTTGATGTCCTTCTGTGAGAATAACCACCGCGAGGATTTAGATCACTCCTCCCGACGACTACGTCCTTCTATGGACATTGCGGCACACCCACACTAACAACCAAGAGAGACTCTATTAAGGTTTAAGGTTTCACATGTCATAGCATGGCAAGGAGGAACAGAAAGAGGAGATTGAGGAAGGATTAAGAACGGGGTAGAACATACCTTTAAGATGACGTTCATCGAAGAGCGTCATTCCCTTCAAATATCACCAATCTCTTCGGTAGGAAACTGCGAAGAGGAAGTCGAAGAAGAGGGAAAGGAACTAGGTGCACGATGTTCACCTCATCGACACGATCCCGCAGCCACCGATAGATCGAAGATCGGAGTCCAGATGAAGAAGATAGGAGGAAGGCTTTTGGGTCATCTGGGAGTGTTGTCGTGCGGAGAAGAGGAGGGGTCCGTAAATAACACGTGAACTTCTCTTATAGAGGCAAAGAAAAGGTAAAATGGTACGCAGCGTGTATTAATGAATACACGACATGACCGTACAACTGTTACGTTGTTTTACTAGTCAACACACGACACGTCACGCGGTTTCCATGTGTTTAATGATAATAATAAATTCAATTAATAATAGGTGTTTTATTGACTCGAGACATGAGTCATAAAAAGTTATTCATTATTGGTCTTAAAATGACCGTCATAATTTCAGGGTAGCAATGTCACAGACAGTTCACCATTCCAACACCGTATAAGGGAGTTATGTTGGATACAAGATCTCCTATTATTATTATTATTATTATTATTGGGTGTTTTGTGGAACCGAGCCACAAAGCATAATTTAATATCCAACATTAGACTTGAATCGATCGTATTAATGACATGATCACATCGCCACTGACGGCAATTCAATTAGACGTCGCACGCAAGAGTTATGGTAGGTCGAAGATTTAAAAATATTATTAAATCTATTAATTCACGATAATTTCAGGTACCCGATACGAAAACCCAAAAAACACATCCAATATTGGACTCATAATTTTCGTCTCGATGTCAGGGTCGTACTGCCGCTGACGGTTCATAAAACCGAGGTCACACGAATAAGTTACGGATGAAACACGGTTTTCCCAACAA
This sequence comes from Viscum album, assembly GCA_963277665.1. Taxonomy (NCBI): domain Eukaryota; kingdom Viridiplantae; phylum Streptophyta; class Magnoliopsida; order Santalales; family Viscaceae; genus Viscum; species Viscum album. Next base: position 92,003,708 of record OY728147.1, read on the forward strand.
AAATAATAATAACATTATTATATTATTATTATTATTAATTTAATTTAATTACTTAAAACCACATATCCAAAATCCACGCACCACCAAAAATAAAATGTGCCTCTTTGAATCCATGTTAACCACACCACCCCTTGATTGATTACCCTTTTTTTAACTTATTTATTTTATTGCATTAATTTTTAAATCTTTATTTCCATTAACTCTTTCTCTCTCCAATATCATTTATTCTTCCACAATTCCCTCACTCCACCAAAAGTGGCTCCTCCCCTAATGTTATTATTAATAAAATTAATTTTAATAACACCCATCATTAATGTTCTAATTTAATACCATTAAATCAGTTTACCATGGTTATTCTCACATTAAATTAAAACCATTCCATTTAATTAATCACCCACTAAAAGCCACCATATTATAGTAATAAATTATCTTTCAATTTCATCAACGGGTCGCCATAATTATCATTAATAATTATTATTATTATTGACACCCATTATTATATTATAATAACTCCCTCTCTCCCATCACATGATATTCACGCACGAGTTGGGAACCCCTTCCATGCGCCTCTTCATGTTATTATTGTTATAACTAATTATTATATAATAATACCCTTTTAATGTTATTTACACAATTCCAACTTTAATTGTGGATAACCGCACAATGCTTCCTGTAAAAGGTCATGCCCATGCACCCCATGCATTTCATTCCTTTATAAATTTATTACATGCGCCTCATTTATTATATGCCCATTACACACATAATTTATTATTTATTAAAAAAATTAAATAAATCAAAAAGAAACCATGAACCTCCTCTCATTGAATTAAATACATTCAATTTTATTTCTTTAATTTCACAATTATTAAATTAAAACCATTTAATCTAATTAACACCAAATATTTTCACGCCACCCTTATCAATTATTATTATCAAAAATTATTATTATAACACGCGTCATGTTTGACCACATCAAATTTTTACAAAGTAATGGACCAGAGATGTCTGGGCCATTACATTCAGGCTGTTGGATGGATGGATATGATATCTATTTATGGGGAGGCAATCCATTCCTATAATATCCCATTTAATTTTACCAAGTGAATAATAACTATATTGTCAAGATGTATCTTTCCAAAAACCTCAACCAAATATGATTTATATACTTGGGATACAATCATTAAATCATAGGATGTTTTCACCAATAAATCAATATCCAATATTTGAGTTGGTAAAACAATAATCTCATAAAAAAATAAGATATTAGTGAATGTTATAAATAATAATCAAATAATATGTTTATCATCATCATCATGTTTATTTATATTAAAATGAAAGATTACATAGAAAACAAAGGAAAGAAAACAAATAGGAGAGTGGGGGAGCAGAAGAGCAGGAGAGAAGATCATTGTCCCTTAAGGTGATCAGTAGTGATGAAGCCAGAGAGAATCACCTCTAACGAGATACACCCCCTCATGACGAAAAGACATATCTAATGGATAGAATGTAAAATCAGCAGCATGGTTGGATAAAGAGGCGAGAAAATATGATACCTTGTTTACTTCATGTCAGGTATGAGTAATCATGGTAATGTTGCAAATAAGCCCCCCACACCTTATGGAAATGTGAGAAATATACCATTGTGCAACACGAGTATTCTTTAAGGAATTTCAAAGAATTAGGAAGACTATTTCCATCATCATAAGACTCACATTATACTGTCTACATATATGCAGGTTGGTGAGTATCACCATAGCTTTAGCTTTAAGGGAGTGACCACATCCAAAATATGCTGAGAAGGTGAAGATGAAATTTCCCCTAGAATCACAGGCCACCCCTTCTCCATGCATAAAACCCAATGATCATGATCCTTCAGTGTTGATTTTGTTGCTTGCGCCATGGGGATTCTAGAGAACCCAGATCCCCTGAGAGGAACCACTAACCTGGTGGGTGATGGACGTGTTGACATAGAAAGGACGGAGGGTGGGAGCATCCTTCCAATTCATTATGAGCTGAATCATATTTAGTAATAGTATTTTTGTTCTGATCATTGGGGTCTTACTCACTAAGTCACCCCTTTGAGCGAATTTTGTTCCTAGCTTGACAGAAACACCAACATCCAGAAATCCAGACAACTAATTAGGATGTCCGCTTAGGACCAGCCTACTCCACTCCTCGAAACCAGCTGCTAAAGAAAAGGGTTCTTGTGCTATCATTCACACTAAATCCTATGAAGTCACCAAAACTTTTCCAAATCATATATTCCCACTCTCCTTCAAAAAAAACAGATGATATATGCTTCCTCTCACATTTTTCACAACATGTACACCTGGAGGCAATTCTAATTCCAATCCTCTTGATATTCTCATCGGTAGGTAGAGTTTGGTTCTTTTTTCTCCATAAGAGGAAATTGTACTTTGCTGGGACCTCCTTGCACCACATATTTCATCCCAGAGATCTCATTGGTTTGAAAGAGTAATCATTATATGATAGTCCATCACTGATAAGGTTCTTCAGGATGAGTTCGTAAACACGCACATGTACGGATCATCATTGATGTTAATAAGAGAAAAATTTCCATGTTGTTCGGTGACCATGACTGTGTTGATAAAATTCAGGTGGTTTCTCGTCTACCTGAAGGTGATATCTTTTGTTGGAAAACCTGGGAATCCTATCACTGAGCTTGCCCAATTGTGGTGCCAAAACAGGATCTCTCCTCTCCCCATGATCCATTGAATGTGGCCGATGCGTGTTGAGTAGTGTGGATGAATCAAAGGCCATAAGAATCTTCCCGTAGACTCCCTCTCCCCCTGACTTTAAGCTCCCATCATATGACCCCAAAGATAGATTCCCTCAACCATATCCCATGATAGTTTCGTATACAAGCCTTGCAAGGTGTCCAATATATTTTTAACATTGATAGCTCCTTCATATATATAGGTTTATACATTCTCCTCCATGAAGTCCAATGATACTTCCCATTAGCATTAGCATTCCAGATGAATGAAGCCATGATTTCTATCTATATTAGGATGACTTCCTTTGGATCTCTGATTGCCAAATGAACGTGGATCGGGATTATTGTGAGGACAACATTAACCAGTGTGATCCGCCCTCCAAATAAAGATAGCAGTTCTTCAAATTCGTTATGCGACTCATGATCCTCTCCCCAATTGAGTCCGGGTTCTATATTTACAGCATGTATGAAGAAATGGGGTCCCCCAGGTAAACCATGGGGAACCTCCTTTGCTGAATACCAATGCCACTGCTAACCACTCTGGCCCTCCTCTTCAGGTTGCGTTGTGAGATGTAGATATTCCACTTTGATCGGTTGATAATCTAACTGATCCAATTACAATAATCTTCAAGAAACCCATTCATTCCTCTAATTAATCTCTGGCTATAGTTAAATAATATTATAGAATCATCCACAAATGTGTTATGAGAGATGTTGTTAAATAAAGCCTTGCATCAGTATGAAAGAATGATTCCACTGGATATACTCCTGTTTAAGTTCCAACTTAGAACATCCTGAGATAAGAAAAAGATAGTATGGGATATGGGATCCCATTTCCTAAGTCCCCGTGTTTCATCAAATAAACCATAGGTCTTACATAAGAAGTAAATGACCAACCAAGGGGAGCTCAAGAATCTGAAGATGAGACCAGTATCCCATGTGGAGAAACTCATATTCATGAGAACCTTGATGATAAAATTACATTCAATGTGATCATAATCCTTGTCCATGTTGAGCTTGACAATCCTGTTTGAGCCCAGAACCATATTGTTGATATTATTCACCAGTTCCCGACTCCTAAAAATAGCCATCTTTATCATCCTACCCTTCACAAACACATGTTGTTCTTGAGAAATCCAACCAGGAATATGGGTCGAGAGTCATTGGTTGATAATGACGGAAATAACCTTATACTAGAAGTTGCACATGCTAATGTCCCTGTAGTGAAAAAGAAAGTTGGGGGTTTTGATCATTGGAATGAGGACAATGGAAGTATCACTAGAAACGCGGGGAATATGGTCGCCTAGGAAAAAGTCATGAATATCCTTTACCATGTCATGCCATACCACATCCCAATAATCTCTCTAAAAGGCACCCAGGAAACCATCGGGTCTAGGTGCACTTTTTGAGTTGAGGCCCTTGACTACCATGGTAACTTCTTCCATATCAGGAACTGCTTCTAGGATTGCATTCAATTCACTGGAAACCACATGAGGAACACCTTCAAGAATAACTGAACATCCTCTGGAAAACCATCTCTCGTAAAGGTATTGGGGTCCGTAAGAAGGGAAGTAAAGTGAGAAACCACCATGCTCCCAACAACATCCTGATCATCAGAGTAAGATCCATCCTCCATCAAAATGTTAGGTCTATAAAAGCAGTTCTCCTTGATGCAAGCATGGAACAAAGATGAGTTCATGTCTTCTTCGTGAATCCCTTTTATGAAGGATTTATCTTGAGTTAGATGTTTGTGCCTTAGAATCATATCATCCATGATGTCCTTATACAATATCTCATTGATTTTCACTTCACTCTAGTTATATTAGAGAATGATCTCCAGTTGTTTTTTCTTCTTCTTAGTGACATCCATGTCGTGAAACCGACGTGGTTGATTATTGATCCTTGAGGAAAGATCATCTTTTTGGGGTATATACATGTTGTGAAGGTTAAACCATGCATTCCCCTAGGATGGATTGTTCCAAGACTCGTTAAACACTTGGGGATAACCCATGATGTTTTTACAATAATGGGAAAAGCTAAAATTTCCACCTACTTCACAGCCAAGTACTAGAGATAGAAGTAGTGGAGACTGATCAAAGAGGCTATGAACCATGTGGGTAACATTTTCAGTTGGGAAACCCTCAATACCATAGATATTTTCTAAACAACTATCAAGGAGACTCCATGAACAAAGGGAGTCTTTTTGGTTGTTTCACCATGTGAATGGATCTCCATAAAATCCCATATCCGAAATTCCATAGCGATCCAAACACTTCACCAACTCCTCACTAGCCTTCCGTGGAAAGACTCTCCTCCCTTTCTTCTCCCCCAGAGCAGCTACAATGTTGATATCACCACATGTGATCCGTGGTAAGGTTCCTGTACTGATGGACTCTAGCTCTTGCCACAAATCCTTACTGACCTGAGAATTATAATTTCCATATACAAAGGAAGCAAAAAGGGTATGAAACCCTGTAGAGATCTTTACCATTACCAATTGATCATATGTGTTGAAAATTTTGACAATGTCAACATTGATGTATTGATTCCAAAAAAATCCAAATGTGCATGTTGCTCAGGTCAGCATTCATGCATGCATGCATTTTGATCTGTTGTGCAAACTCTGAGATTTGGTTTATGCTTTACTTTGGATCGAGAATACCAACTAGATACACCAAGTGGTGCTCAATTTCTATAGATATGAAATCATTTTTAACCTGAGCTCCCAAGAATCATCCATTCCAAATGAGAAAATAAATCATTGAAAATAGAGTTTCCTAGCTTTTCCCCCAGGCAGAATAGCCCCTTTTCTCTGGGAATGTGTTCGTACACTCCTGTTCTTTAGCAGATATCTTTGACAAATTCCACTGGAGACTAGAGAGGAGATACTAGGATCGATGGAAGACGGGGACTGGGGATGAAGGCTGGACCTCCTTGGCATGCTGGAACATCCATCCATGGGATAATCATAAGAAACAGGCTTAAAAGAAAAAATTGGGAATGTACCTGAGGAGTCCTTATCAGTAGAGAACTCATGCTGGGAGATAGCCTTGAGAGAAGGCTATATTTATTATATATATGATAAGGACTCCTCAGGTACATTTAAAATAATAAATGGTATTTTAGATAAGATTAATTTTATGGAATAAATTTAAAATAAATCTATATTTATTATCTAGGAAGGTTTAAAATGTATGAAGAAATATGGGACATGGGTTAAGGTATTTCAAGTCTCAATTTTATTTCTAAGATATATAAGCCACATTTTCCTATTGTTTCATTTGTGTGATATATATACTACCCCATTTAAATATTATATCATGAATATAAATATATTCATAATATTTAATATTTCATTAAATGTTATTATTTCATGGGACTTATGATTAAAACTATACTATAGTGGTATGTGTTTTCTGTTACAATATCACTATTTACCAGAATTTTTATGATTTAGATTTTGATGATGAAATTCCATGATCTACATATCAATAATTATAATTAATTTTCTTATAATATAATTATTTCTAGAGATTAATTTTTTTCCTTTTGTTTTCCTCTATTTAAATACTCAATATTCCAAACGAGTGTTTTTATGAACAACTCACTCTATTTCTATCTTCCATTGAAAATATTTTTTCATCCGCATATATATTATCTAAATATGTTTTACATATTTTTTTTAATATTATATCTAAATTTTTTAAATTAATTTTCACCCAAGATTTACATTTAACAAAATTATTTAAAAAGAATATTTTTGACATTCTCTAAATGAGGTAATTTTTTACGTTGTTTACAAAAGTATAAAAGTAATGTTTTATTTTAGATTATATGTCATGAACAAAATTTCATGCCATCATTACCACTAAATTATTTGAATATTGTTTTATAATTTTTAATGTTTATTTTCAAATAAAATTAATTCCTTAATATTTGAAATAAATTTTGATTTTAAATAAGTGGTTTTAAAGTGAAAGGGTTTTATTCCTCCATAATTATTCTAAAAATATTTTAATGAAAATTTTCATCTATGAGAACTTCTTTAGATATTAATTATACATTGCTGGAGTTATTATCAAATGATACCATACTTTTTGTTTCTATATATGGTATATGATTATTATAATTATATGTGTATGAAATATATTTATTTTCCATGGGTAATTATATAATGATATGAATAATATGTTATGATCTTGAGACATTTATATGAATGAATTCTTATTATGTGATGGTCGGATCCATTATAACCCTCCAATACATTGGGTAAAGTTATATTAATATCTCATGAGAATATGATGTTAGGAATTGACCTCCTAGGAATATCATTGTACACATATTTATGCATGAGTATGGTTTATTTCTAGAAATTCTCATAGGAAAATGCATGGACATAATTGTGAATATATTTCTTCACATTTTGATGAGTGAGTATGATCGCTTTCAATATATTCTCAAAAGATTATGCATTTATGTGATTGAATTTATCTATGTTCACAATATAATGATTTCATATTAGTATGATTCCACATTCCTATATTATAAATCTTGGATATTGATTACGACTTTGACACCCTTTTTTATAATGATTCTAGATATGATTTGATTTCAAAGATTATGATCTATGTTTTATTGGTAAAAATATTTATTACTAAGAACACAAACTTGAAAATGTTATCATATCCTTATGAAAATATTATGAAATAATGACTTATATCTCCCATGATTAAACATACTGAGAATTTTACCTCTCCAAATCTTATGTTTTATTTCCTCGGGTTATAAAGACAGGTTCTAAGTAGGGAATATATAAGAAGAGTACAATTTGGGAAGATCTTTGTGGAATATATTGAACAACTATCAACAAATAATAATATTATGTATCTAGTCTCCAATGATACTGAACAATTATGGTCCTTGGTCATGTAATATTTTATGAAATGTATTGAATGTTCAACTAAAATGAAGCAATATTTATATATGGTGTTCTTGGGTCTCTTATGTTGGTTTTTTAGAGGATAAGTTTAGTTAATAATTGGAGATTAGGTTTAGAAAACGTTTTTGGAAACCCTAGAAATATGGATAGGTATAGGATTACATCGTAATGTTTTAGTAATTACCATAGATAATGAAGGTTAAACCTTAGGTTCCATAGATTGAAAATAAGGTTCCATTATTTGGATATCTTATGAATGATATATAATGATTATGTGAAAACTCACTCTAATTATTATAGATGGATTCTTATACTATGTTTTTGGTGTTATTAAATGTATATAATAAGAATAAATCATATAAACAATGAATGTTATGGTCAATGAATTGACCATCCTCAAGAATAACCTAATGTATTAGGATATGGAATGAAATATCTTATAACTATTCTTTCTCAACTCTCTCAAGATATAAATGGTAATTCAGATCATGTTGATCTTATGAATGAACTAATAATGGACCAATATGCCACTTACTATTTTATGTGAAAACATACAACTTCGTCTTATGGGTCTTCTGATCTAGTAATTTTTTATCCTTGGATCAATTCAATAGAAAAGATATTTTATGTTCTTAAATGCACATACCATGAGAAATGTTTTTTAGAATTCTATATCTTGGATGGAGAATCTTATCAATGGTTTAATATTATCAAGAAAAAAATTAAGAGGGATAAATAAGCTATATTGTATGGGATAATTTTAGGATGTTATTTTTCAATAAACAGATTCCTTGAGCCCCCTGTACCATGATAGAAAAGAATTTTCTAGTGCTAAAGTAGATGGATGATGAATTCATTGGTACGTATAAAGGAAACTCTACAATACTATCAAGGTGTTATTCTTGCTTTATAATCGACCCTTCAAGAAAAAATGATCAATTATTTAGTGTCCTAAAATCAAGTCTTTGAAGTGTGTTAGCCATAAGAGACTTTAGTAATTATGAATAAATAATTCAATGTTCTTAGTATGTATAAATGGAGAGCGTGAACTCCAATTATTCTTCTATTTTTAATGGAAATAAGATAAAATTGTACCTCCATGGAAACTCTAATGGTAAATCTCATAGAGGAATTAAATTACAACCACCTACCTGCCAAAAAAGTGGGGTAATTCATTTAGTAAATTCTATGAAATTAAATGGTAAATGCATCAATTGTGGAAAGGATGACCATCAATTCAGTGATTATTGATGGTGGATGAAAAGGCTAAAAATGAAATATAGGAAATGAGAGATTCAAACGATTAATGTAAATTCTTCAAATGAAATGAGATAGGTAATTATATGAATAAATTATATTATATAAGATCTAATGAGGTATGTGGGCCTCAATAACCCCCTAATAAAGAGGATAAATGAAAGGAATTTTCTATTACAACTAAAGATGGTCAAGGGAATGATGTGGTGAAAGGTACACTTACCATCCTCTCTATAACTACTAATGTCATATTTGATTCTAGGAATAAAAACACACTTTTTTATCTAAATAATTTTCTATAGTTATCATGTTACCACCTTAATAGTAAGATGTTGAGTTAGAAGCGAAAACTATAAATGGTATGATAATCACATCTAAATCTTATATCCCATATTCAAAAAATGTTTGTTGGAATGTGATTCTTGAAAATAATGTGATTCTACCTATATTTTTATTTTTATTGATCTTGTGAATGGATTGGATCCCTCTATATAGTGTAAATGTGAATTGATGAGTAATGGAAGTCATATTTCAAATTATGAAGGAACATATGATTGTTAATCAGTGTGAGTGTGAATTCAAAATCTTAATGGAAATTACTTCTATATTATGGGTCATAATTATTATCCTTCAAGGGTATCTATCTTATATGGTTTGGGAAAAACTAAAAATTGATTTTTTTTCTATTATATGAGATATTTTTTATGTCTTTACTAAATAATTTTCAATTCTTCCTCGGAATCATGAAGTTGAGTTTTCAATATAACACATTCATGGTGCTACAATAGTTTCAAATACTTTTTATAAAATGACCCCAATTGAGTTAAAATGAATTTAATATTAAAATCTAGTAGAATATTGATGAGCTATTCATATGAAAAAGTGTGTCACTATGGGGTGCACCAGTTCTTTTTATTAAGAAGAATAATGTATAAATGAGACTCTAATTTGATTATCGATAACATAATAATATCACTATCAAGAACATGTTTACTCTACCCCATATTGATGACTTGTTTAATTAATTATGTAGAGATCAATAAATTTTTAAGATTTAACTTTATCCTAGATACCATCAATTTAGGTTAAGAATGATGATATACCCAACATATAATTTCAAACAAGGTGTAGACACTATAAATTTATAGTGATTCCATTTAGACTTACTAATTCCACCGTTATCCTTGTGGATTTAATGCGTAGAGACATAAGATATTACCATAATCAATTTTTGGTAGTCTTTATAGATGATATTATTATATATTGAAATATTAATTAAGGGAATAAATATCACATAAGGACTGTATTGGAAACCCTAAGTAAGAAGAAGTTTTATAAAAAATTTACAAATTTTGAATTTTGGATACAAAAAGATTCATTTTTTGGTCATATAATCTCAAAAGAGGGTATATTGTTTGATGCATCAAAGAAATAATTTATCGAACATTTTCCAAGACTAATCATTGTGACTAAGATACATAGTATTCTTTTATTGGAAAGATGTTATATATTCTTTTTGGATACTTTATTATGTCTATCTAATCAAATCACCATGTTAACACATTTGGGATCCAAGATCCTTTGGATAGATGAATGTGAAAAATGTTTCATGGAACTAAATAGAAGGTTGGATAGTGTACTTAGGATTATATTAACCTATAGTGGAGAAGGGTTTTTGATCTATAGTGATTCATTGAGTATGTGACTATGATACGTCCTCATGTAGAATGATATGGTGATAGATTATGCTTAATGTATATTAGAGGTACCTGATAAAAATTACAGAACTAGTGATTTGGAGTTAACTATGGTAATTTTTTCATTAAAGATATGGAGGTAGTATCATTTTGGAGAAAGGTGTGATATATATAATGAACATAAATTTTTAATGTATATATTTACTCATAAATAGTTGATTATCTCCAAAGAAGATGGGTGGGGTTAATTGTTGATTATGACTGCTCAATACATTACCTCCCTGGGAATGGGAATAAAGTGGTAGATACACGGAGTCGAAAGGATAATTCTAGATTATCAATGATGATGATCAAAAAATAAACATATGTTTATAGGAATGAAAATGATTAATTTTAATTCTTTAAGGAAGGGGAGAAATATTTCATTTCTCAAATGAGTGTTCAACCATCTATCCATGTGATGATTAAAGAATAATAGAAGGAAGATATAAAGTTGAAAAATAAGTTAAGAAACATTCCATAGTTTAACCTTTATTATGGTGGAATGATAAGGTTTAGAAACTAGGTATGTGTTTCTTCTATACCATATTTGAAGGAGTTTTTGAATGAATATCACAGTTCATCATTCTGTATTCATCATGGAAGTACAAATATTTATAAACATATGAAAGAGTATTTCATGTGGGACATCATGAAGGGAGATATTGTAGAGTATGTATCTAGGTGTTTGGTTTTCTCATAAATAAAGGCTATGAGACATAAGTTTAAGGGGATTTTAAACTCATTACCCATAATAGAATAGAAATGTAAAAACAGCACCATGTATTTTTTGATCAAACTCCTAAAAAAACTAAAGTCCATAACTTTTTTGGGGTTGTATTCAATTTTATTAATAATTTAGCATACTTGATTTCTATCAAAAAAGACTTCTCCCTTGATCATATTTATATAATTTAAATTAAATAAGTGGTATAAAGTAATATATTCTAATGAATTTAATCTGGATCATAGGTTTAACTCAAAATTCTAGAGAAGGATTCAGAAAGCTTTGGATATAGAGTTATGTTTTAGTACTACTTCTCATCCTCAGACAGATGGTCAGTATGAGGGAACCATTTTAACCATATAGGATATACTGAGATATTATTCTTGGTATTTTAAAATTACTTGGGATCAACCTCTACCTCCAGTTGAGTTTTTATAACATAATATCTTTCACTCAACCATTAATATTGATCTTTATGAATCTTTCTACGAAAATAAGTGTATAACACCAATGTTATAGAATAATGTTGGAGAAATAAAGCTAATAGGAATTGATCTAGCTGAGTAAATGGAAGATAAAGTTAGATCTATTGAGATGCATATCAAGGAAGATCATAGTTAGCAAAAAAGTTATACAGACAATCATCAACAAATTGGGAATTTGAAGTTGTTTCTATAAATTTATACTTGGAAGAAGGATATGATATTTAGAAATAAGGTAAATATGGTCCCTAGGTATGTTTTTCCCTTTTAGAATCTTGATAGAGTTGGGATGGTATCTTATCACCTGGTGTTTCTACCGAACCACTCTCAAGTTCATGACATGTTCTATGTATCTCACTCCTGGAATTACATATATATAATGAAATCAAATTTTGGACCACTAGATCATGATATTTCTTTTGAAAAATAACTGGTATAAATCAAGGATCATATAGATAAAGTGATATGGAATAATACTTCTCTCCAATTTAATATTCCTTGGAGGAATCAGAACTTTGAAGAAGTTACATGTTAACCTGAGGATGTAATAAAATAGATATATCATCATTTTTTGTGTGATATTTATATAATTTAGAGTGATAAATTCATTTTAATGAGGGTATAATGTGTCACCCTACAATTTTATGATATAGTTCTATAAATAAATTTCATTTATTTGATAACTTATGATACATGAAACCCTGAGTCTAAATTAACTGTAAAATGGTATACCATTATACAATAGAAATTAAATTTGTCATTATTATTAAGAAAAACTTACTTATGAAAATTTTATATTTTAAAATTTTATAAAATAAATTTATTGGTTTCCAATTGAATATAAATAAAAATAAAATCACTTGAAAGTAATGGTTTTATTTTTCTAAAAATGTTGTTTTTATGCCCGTAATGTGTTTTTATCATTAAAAAATTAAATAAATCACTATTAGTGAATGATTTTAATAGAATTTATGTATTATATATTAAATAAAAAAATTTGACATTCATCTAATGTTTTTTATAGGTATCATATTTGAATATATATCCAATTTTATGCTTAAGATTTGTTTTTCTAAGTAATGGTTTCCTACAAATTTTAGACACTTATACTAAGATAAATTTATTTCGCATGTAGAAATAGAATCTTGAAAAAAATATTCAATATATGGAATCATGTGGGTCAAATTTCATAAATATATCACTTTTATTTTTTTTAATGAATAGTTACAATAGTAAACTTTTGTCACCTCAGTGACAATAAAATAGGTAAAATATGGTTAAAATATAGGATAAGGTCATACATTTTATCTAAAACTTGATTTTATCCTATATTATCAGTGTATTTTTCTATTTCCATATAATTCTTGAATATATGGTCACATGGAGCAATATTTCATTGAATATGACCTTTTTATTAATTTAAGAAAAGAATATATGCAAAATGTCAACCACTAAAGTTTAATATCTATAATGAAATTTTATAAGAATAAATAATGTTATTTTTATTTTAAAATGTTCAATTAAATTATGAATAAATTTATTTTATCATTATTTTTTATTTCTTATTTTTAGTGATTGAATAATTACCTTGAATGCCTACGCAACACTAATACAATATTTCTCCAATCAATAGAAAAATTTAATAAAAGATTTTAAAATTATTAAAAGTAATAAATATCTATGATTTATTGTGTTCAATGAATTTTTAAGATAAATATGAAAAATTAGGGTTGTTTGAAATGATAATATTTAAATTTCATCTTTGTATTGGAATCTTAAAGTTAAATTAAATGAATAGTTTCAAAAATGATATTAATGATATTTTATAAAAATAATATGTTATTAAATTATTTATAAATATTAAAAATATTTAAAGAGGTAAATGTGGATAATAAATGGTCAAAATATCCATCCATTTTCTTTTTATGATCCAATTTTTCCTTGTAAGTAAAATTATGGCCCTTTAATATTGAAAAAGTCATTACCATAATTTAAGTTAAAATTTGTTAGCCATAGAGTTTATCAAACAGATAGGGTTTAAAATGATACTAAAACCTATATAAAATTAATTTTATGATTATATTTTAACCATATACTATTTTTCATTAAATATATGATAATTTCTAAGCATTTTAATTTAGAGTGACTCAATTATATTTTAATATTTTTAGTAATTCCATGTGTGTCATTTCCCTCCTTTATAAAATGTCACCCCTTCTTTATTTTCATTACACCACATAAATCCTTATATATCTACCAATACATCCTCTAATATCATTATTTATTCCATCAAAATATCCTAGATCTACTAGTCTTTTTAAAAGACTATCCTTTCAAGGATTAAGGTGAAAGCCTAAGAGGGTTTCTCAGTGAAGAGGTATAACTCTTAGCTGAGTATTTTCAATTTAATTTATTATTATAACATATCTAAATATATGATATCCATTATAAATTAACTAATTAATTATATTAAATATGAATATTTTTTATTATTACTATGGTATAATCACTTTCCACCTCTTTTACATTTTATGGAAAATAAACATAATGCTTGTGTGTACATGTCCCTTACCCTCACCATGTAGCGGTGTATTTTTTTCATCACCATATTTCATGGATGTTTATAATGATATATTTAATAATTATATATGATATATATGATATAATAATTATTATTTATCTTTATTTTATTCCATCCATCAAAAAATGGTAACAATGTTTATGTGTGTGTACCATGAAAGGTGTAATTCATTATTATAAATCTAAATTTTATAGATTCCACAAAATATATTTATATATATAATGAATATATATTATTTTTATATAATAATTTACATTCAATATATTATGGGACCTTGATAAAAGTACAATTACTAGGATCGGTACGTTAAAACATGCATGCAAAATGAAGCAGTTTGCACCCAAAACATTGATTTTAAAAAAATTCTAATAAAAAGGTGACATGTTACATCATGAATATCCTTACATTGATGATATTTAATTCATAATTTTATGTTATTATTTCATGGTTATTATGATTCAAAATTTACAAAAATTGGTAATATTTTTGTGTTACTGTCTCAATGCTTACCGGGATTGTTTCTGATTAATCTTTCAATGATGAGATTTCATGATCTACCTATAGAAAATTCTCATAAAATTTCATATCCTTTGGTAATTTCTATAGATTAAATTTTTTCTATAATTTTCTTCTCTTTAAATAATTTATATAATAGAATAATGTTTTTTGGAAAACTGAATTTATTTCTCTCTTCGGTCTGATTTTTTTCTTCCATGTACTTGTTTTTTAAAATGTTTTCAAGATTATTTTAATATTATCCTATGATTTTTTAAATTAATTTTTACCCATAATTTAATTTTTAAAAATATTTTAAAATAAATATTCTTTTTATTTTCTAAATGAGTACCTTTGTAACTTTTTTACAACAGTATGATATGAATTTTTTCTTTTATCTTATATGAAAAGAATATATTTACCTTTATAATGAACCCTAAATGCTTTTATTCTTACATTAAATGTCTACAATTTTCTACTCGAAAAAAATTAGGAAATTAATTGATTTTAATTTATTTATTTTAAAGTGAAAATGGAATTTTCCTCAAGAATTATTTCAGAGATATTTTAATAAAAAATTTCATCTATGATAACATCCTTCGATGTTAATTATGATTTATTAGTGTTATGATATAATGATATCATCCTTATTATTTCTCTAAATGGTTCATTATTATTATTATGAGATTTTTATGAAATCCATTTATTTTCCATAGGTAATGATTCAATGATTTGTAGAATTTTTTAGGATATTCTAACATTTATATGAATGAATTTGGATTATATGAGGTTGGCTCTATTATATCCATAAAATTAATTGGGTAAAGTGATATTGATATCTCATGAGTTAATGATGATGATAGTAATGGACATGGTTGTGAATATATTTTTTTACATATTTATGTGTGATTATTATTTATTTCTAGATATACTCAAATGAAAATGTGTAGAGATGATTCTAAAAATATTTGTTCAAATTTTGATGCCTGAGTATGATATCTTTCTATCCATGCTCACAATATTATGGATGGACTTGATTTCATTTATCTATGAAAATAAAATTATGATTTCTTATGATTATTATTCCATGTACCTATATTATTAATATTATATGTTTATTACTTCTTTGAAACCCTTATTGATCATGCTTCTAGATAAGAATTGATTTTGAAGCTTAGGAACTGCATTTTTTGGGTATGAATATTTATTACTCAGAAAATTAACATGAATATATTATCATACACTTATAATCATCTTATCATATAATGATTGATATCTACCATGTTTACACTTACAGATCATATAGGGCTACACTTTATTATATTTTCTTTACTCTTCTTATGAATCAAGGTTCTATGTAGGGTATTTCTAAGAAGAGTGTTATGTGGGAGGATATTTATTGGATATGTTGATGATCATTCATGAAATAAGAAGACTATGTATCTATTATCCAAGGGAACTAAACCATTATGGTTCTTAGGTGTGTATTATTGTGAAATGTATTTAATATTCATCTAAAATGATATAATATTTATATATGTTTTGTTTGGGTCTCTTCAAGTGTAAGATTAAATATGAGGAAAAAATGGGAATTTATATAAACCACTATTTTATATGAGATATCAGAAAAATGTATGAGTCATTAAAAATGTGAGGATTAATATTGTGAAATGTATTTGGATCCATATTGAGTTTGTAAGAGTATTCAGTCAGATGAATATTTGATAAAGGGTTTGAAGTTTATCTAGAGAAATTAGAAGAGTTATTTTACACATATGAAATAGGTACTTTCCACTATGGAGACTTGAAAATAATTCTTATCTTCTTATCATCCCCCTAGAACACGAAATCAAATACACTATCTTTAGCCTTAACATTGATAGAGCCCTAGGCCCTAATGGATTTAACAATGGTTTTTTCCAAAAATACTAGGAGATTACTCACACAAATGTTTGAAAACATGTTAGATATTTCTTTTCTAATGGTAATCTTCCTCATGGCTTTAATTCTCAATTTCTTACTCTAATTCCAAAAGTGGACAATTCCTCTAAAATTCATCTTTTCTAGCCCATTGCTCTTATTAATTCTATTTACAAAATCATTGTTAAACTGCTCGCCAATAGAATCTATACTTTATGCAATAAAATTATCTCTTGGAATCAATTTGGTTTCATCAATGGAAGGTCGATACAAGACTGCATTTTCCTAGACTCTAAATATACTAACAACCTCAATAAAACCAACAAAGGAGGAAACATCTCAATTAAACTGGATATTAGGAAATCCTTTGATACCATTGATTGGGGCTTCATATTCAAATTCCTTAAGTCCTTTGGATTTAATGATATTTTTATCAATATGATAAATTCCTTATTCAATTCAGCTTCCATATCTATCCTTGTCAATGGTTCCCCTAAAGGATACTTTAAATGCACCAAGGGAGTCATACAGGGAGATCCCTTATCTGCCATTCTCTTTGCTATTGTGGAGGATTACCTAAGCAGAATGATCACCCGCCTTGTGGATCAAAACAAGCTCAAACCTATTCAGTCTTCTAGAAAAATAAATGTCCCTACACGTCTCCTATATGCTGATGATATCATCTTATTCATCAAAGGAAATAAAAAAATATTCAAAACTTAAAGAATACCTTGTCTCATTATGAAGAAATATCTGGTCAATCTATATGCTAGAACAAATCCTATATTTTCTTTGGAAAAAAATTTTCTTCTTCTAGAAAAAAAAAGCATCATCAATAGTCTAGGAATCAAAGAAGGATATTTTCCTTTAACATATCTTGGAGTTCCGATCTATTAGGGAAGGCCCAAATCCATGTACTTACTCAACATTGTTGATCAGGTCAGAAACCAACTCTCATCCTGGAAGGGTAAGTCCCTCTCTATGGCTGGCAATATCTATTTGGTGAAATCCACTATTGTCTCCAAAATGGTTTACTCAATGATGGTCTACAAATGGCCTTCAGGACTTCTGAAGAAAATCAATGTTTACATCAAGAATTTTGTTTGGACTGGCGGCGTTATTGAAAGGAAGCCGGTTACCATCCCATGGTCCACATGTTGTAAACCTTTAGAAAAAGGTGTTATATGCATAAAAAATCTTAGTCTTTTTAAAGATGCCCTTCAAGATAGACTCACCTGGAAGATAATTCATAACAAATCTGACTCCATTGACTTTCTAAAAAAATATTCCTTTTAAATTTATAGAAGGGAAATCTGAACTACATTAATTCTTTTATCTGGCCCTCCATTAGACATTTATTTGTGAAGATTATGAATAATTATAGGTGGATGGTTATCATTAATTCTTCCCTGAAATTTTGGTTGGATAACTGGTCTGGAACCCCCCTTATCTCTATGGTATCTCCTGATTCCTTACCGGAAAATACCAACACCTCTATAAAAGATGTTATGCACTCTCGTATCTTCAACTTTCCTGATAACATCATTCATGTTATTGATAATTATTCCTTCACTAATTATGAGGATTTTCTTATTTGGGAGCCTTCTCACAATGGTGTCCTAGATTCCAAAAGTTTCTATAATCATAATATCACAAAGTCTGATCTTGATTTTTGTTGGTTAAAATATTTTGACAAACCCTGGATTAAACCCTCAAGAGTTACTCTTATTTGGTGTTTTTTCCACAATCATGTTCCCACAAAGGTTTGTCTATAGTCTTTTGGGGTAAAACTTTGCTCCAGGTGTCCTTATTGTCATCGACAAAGAGAAGATACTAACCATTTGTTCTTATCTTGTGATGTAGCATCTGGTATTTGGAATTATATTTTTGACATTTTTTATTGTAGATGGTTACTCATTGACTCTATCAGAACTCAATTAAAATGATGTGCGGGACTAGATTCCTATCAACAGACCTATTCCTAGTTGTGGTTGTTGAACTTCTCTATGTGATCTGGTATGACATAAATGCCATTATTCACAACAATTTCTCATCCATTCTTAATGCAGGTAAGACGCAAATTCTCATTGCCATTAAGGATGCTACTTTGATCTAGAAAGCTCATTGTGACAACACTGTTGGAGACTTTGAGATACTTTATCGACTTCAGATAAAAAGGACTCTACAAACAATTGCGGCACACTTTTGAGGTCTTCTGGAAAGCCCTGCTCCCAGGATGGATCAAAGTGAATGTGGATGGTGCTTTGAAAGGAAACCTGGTTCCTGCAGGTTTTGGTGCTATCTTCAGATACTACCTTGTTCAGTGCCATGGGTGCTTCTTTGGAAGTTGTGGTATTGCATCGCCTTAGAGGCAGAAATGATGGGTGCCATACACACCGTTAGTTTTGCCAAGAAAAAGGGTTGGAACAATATTTATATTGAAAGTGATTCAACCACTATTGTCCATGCTCTTTGGGAGGGTGTGGTGCATCTTTCCTGGCCACCAACCACTCGTTGGATGAACTTCCTTGATTCACTTATGGGAACTAACTTCATGGACACACATTCCTTTCGTGAAGCGAACATGGTTGCAGATGGTCTTGCTAATAAGGGAGTCAACCAGGGCTTAACTTGGAAGGATGCCTTGCCGGTGGATCTTCTCCCACTTTATGTCAAAGATTGTAATACGATTCCTTACTTTAGACTCATGTAATTTTCCTTTCTCCTTTTTTGAATAAATTGTGTCTCGGTCTTTGACCGATGCACCACCTCGAAATAAAAAAAATGGGGATATTGAAAATTTATTGTTTGAAAATTTTATATAGGTATTGATATAGAATAAGAAAAAGAAGTGTCTATCATTGATAATCTGATATTTTATTTGTAAGGAAAAAAATATTCATATAGAATAAAGAATTAGGATGATGAAATCTAGGAATAATTCCCTCTATGTCAGGGATGAAGTTTGAGGTGAAATTCATACGATACACTAATATCATAAAAGGTGATTGAGAAAACTAAAAATCTCGGCATTATTGTTGTTGTGTCATGGATCAAGAAGAAGTGATAATAATAAACAAATTCAATCCTTGTGATATAATTTTATCATTAAAATAAGAAGTGAGATTAAGGTAAGCTAGAATATAGCCTAAATATCGCCAAGTGGAATTCAATGTTTTTTATAATTGAACTGAAGGATAAGGCTAACATGTATGTTATAACAGAAGGGAGAAATAATTTAATACCAATTCATTAAGGAAGATAATACTATTACTTTGATGTAGTGAAATTAATATTATAAAAGAAATTTTTTTTGAGGATTTTATAAGGAGAACCACAAAATAATTAGAGTGGTATAGTATAATAATATCTATTCCAGTTAGGAGACTAAAGATCATTCAAGAGGAAGAAACTACTTTGGGAAGTGGATGATATCTTCTAATAAGTCAAGGATGATAATATTCTTTATTTGATGTATAGGGTAAACACATAGGTAAAGGATGATACATTCCCATCCATTTTATGTGTTGTAAATTAGATGATACCTTCACAGGCATTTGTAATCACTACAAATTATTATTTTTAATTTGTGTCTTATCCTAGTCTCAAACATATTAAGGAGTATATTTCAACATTTGGGTTAGACCTTATAAAAACATTGTGTGATATGGTTTTTTATATTCTCTTTATTTAATTATATTTTTTAGTTTTGAGAGAACATTATCATATCCATGCCTATTATTCGAAGACAAATGTTTGAATAAGTACAAGGAAAAATAAAAATTGAAAATGGAATTCACTAATATATGGAAATATTTATTTACCCCCTCCCCCCCACCAATTTCAATTTTCTCTATTGGTATATATGTAACTTCAATTACTATCAGGGATAAACATGTTCCCAATGACTAGATATAATTTTTATTAAACAATTATTTTATCAGTTATAAGTGCCCATTTGAAAAAGAAAATCATCATTTCCACTTATAGAGAACCCATTTCCTATTCTTCTCAGTATAAACATGGATGTTTTGTCCAAAACCCTCAAAAAAAATAATTAGAAAGATCCAATAGAGATGATAAAGACATCAAAGTTGAAATATGAAAAACTGTTACTTAAAGGTAATTCATGTGGTAGTTTATTTTTCAAATCAGTTGATACTAATCCTATTGAATAATCAAAATTAATATTTTAAGAGTGTGAAGAGATTGAGTCTATTTAATCAATTAATTATCTCTATTATAAAGTTAATCATAGTTTAAAAAATACCTATTGAGGTCATTTCATATATATTTTTGTTTTTAATGGTACTACATTTTTAGAGAGAATATCCAATAATGGATTCTCATCATATGGAGAATGCACTATAAAAAATTACAAATATTCAAAACAAATAACTTTTTAAATTCAAAGAATAATAATTACTACTTTACAATGAATTTTTTTTCCTAATTTACTAATAATTGAAATAAAATGTTTGACAAAAAAATTTGACTAATGATTTTTTTTTGTGAATATCTATTATTTAGAATAAAATCATAAATCTTTTATGAATGTTTAAGATGCTCAGTTAAAAGTCAAATCTAAAAGGATAAAATATAATAGTCAATATATATATGAATCAAATAAGATATATAAAGAATGTATAGATATTATTATAATTGAATGTGAAGATAGGGTTTCATCCCATGAATATCAAAAGAAATTCTAAATCTAAAATGTCTCAAGATGAAGGTCAAATCAATAAATTTAGAGACCACATAATCTAAATCATCACATGATACAGATAAAATAGGTATTTACATGAATTATCCAATTTATAGGGTTGATTCCAAAAGGCATATGATAGTTTTAAGAAGAACATTGGTTCATTTAATAATGCATCCACTACAAGCTCATGGAAAAAGGTAACCCATGAACAAATTATTATTATTTTTTCACTAATGTGATTTTTTGTCCAAGTATAGTTTTAAATTTAATGTATGGGCACATATGGATGAATAAAAAATCAATTAAATCCAGAACATTATCAAGGGTGGATTTTTTCAAGAGAAATAATAGTATCTCCCAAAGAAGAACCCAAAGTAATGGAATTTCTACCCAAAATTAGCAATTTATAAAATCTATCTAGATTGAAACCAAATGGATGATAACAATATTCATAGGAATTTTTATTTTATTTTTATGTTAAAGCATATAAAAATTGAATATTGGAACAATATTTCAACTTATGGAAATTTTGGAAGGCTGGAATTTGGGGGGAACAGATCTAAAGTGAATAAAAAATCTGCTGGAATGAACAAAGACCGGTAGAAAAAGAAAAATTATTCACATCAAAAGTATTTTAATGTTTAAATAATATATATGAGGGCTTTAAAAAATGTGTCTATAGTAATAATGTGTTATCATATAAACTTACCATGAAATACCCCATTTATATATATATATATATATATATATATATATTCCTTTGAAATAAACTTAAAGTATTTGATAACTTATTTCAGACACAGCCCTGAGTCTAAATGAACCCTTATATAGTATACTATTATAACCTAGTTGCTGGAATGGAGAGGGTAAATTAGATTGACTACATTATGAGAAATATTTATAAATATTATTTTATAATTAATAGAACTCAATCTCTAGAAATTTCATTTTATTCTTCAAAAATGGGTTATATTGCATTTTGTGTACAGACATTATAAATAATTTCAACCATATTTTAATAAATTTAATTTAAGAAATAAAAATACTTTCTAAAATCAGAAATTCATTATTATGTAAGAGTGAATGATTTAGATTTTTATAAAAATATTTATTTTTATGTGGATGGTGAAAATATCTATTTGTGTAAAACTATCGTATTTTAATCAAATAAATTTATTAAAAAGTATAATTATGCTTTGAATTTGATAAAAAAGTAACGTAATTAATCTTTAATTATATATAATATAAATAATTTCCTAGTATTTAGAATCATACCTACTTTTTTTATAAGTTTATTATTGGGTTTAAATATGCATTTTTATAAAAATCATTTTTTATCACATTTTACGGGCATGTTTTTAAATTTTAATATACCACTTATAAAATTGAAAATGATAAAATTTAATCCATAATTAAAATCATCGTTTCCAAAAAAAATTCTTCTACATAAATCTTTTTATTTTCAATAGTACCCAAGGTAAAAAAAATCCAATACTACAGTAAAGGTTAAAATAGATTAACTATGGATTATACTAAAAAAATAACAGCTAAAATTACATAAAAACTTGTCTAAAAACTATTGAATATCTATATTTAGATCATATATATTTTTCAATCCATAAATAGTCTTATTTTGAGCCACATGTCTTTAGTACAACAATAATGTATTTTAATCTTTTGAAAAATTCCAAGAGTTTCCTCCTCCTCCCTTATAAAAGGTTGTCGCCTCTCCTCTCTTCCTCTAAATTCATGATCCTTCATTATTGTCCAATACCAACTCAAATACCCTACTAAAATACATCCTTAGTATCTATATGTCCCTTTTGATCAAAATAAAAACCTTACAGGGATTAAGGTGTCAACTAAATGAGGTTTTCCAAATAAGAGGTATAGATCTTAACCAAGTGTTTTAATTTTAATTCTTGTTAAATCTCTTATAATTATATTATAATAGTGATGATAAAATGAGATAAATACCTCCCATATATTACGATTTTATTATGTTGATTTCACAACCTTTATTCATTTCCTTCTAAATTAATTTGGAAATGGAATCATCGTTCATGCGTACGTGCGGACTATTGTCTCATGAAGCGATGTATTTCATTTTTTATCACCAAAATTCATGGTTATTTATTATGATAGCTTTAATGTTTATATATGATATTTATAACATAATTATTCTTCTATAATAATAATGTCATCTATACATTCTTACCTTTCTATTATATCGTAAATGAAATAGTTGCCCATGTGTACATTTGGAGTATCACCTCCACAAAGAGATGTTATTCATTTTTCATCACTAATTTATACGAATAATTATAAAAGTGTATATTTTTAGTAAATATAATATTTATTTCATGATTATGATTCTAGAGATGATGAAACCATGAACAAGGTGGAAGTATCAGAACCATCAAACCAAACCATGCATGAAAAATGGACCAATTTTCACCTGGATATTCACTTTAATGGAGGGATTATTCATAATAGGATAATTAAGAGTTTTAAATAAATGATAAATAGAAAATTATGTATGAATCAATTAATTTAATATGTGTATAATAAAAATATAATTATAATAGAGTATATTTTAATACATACGAAGCAAGACATGACGTGATGTAAGGGTTTACGGTACAATCATGTTTCTTTTTTTTCTTATATGTGCTAAATTTAGATTAATGGAAATTATAGAAATTTTTTCATTTAAACTACATATATTGTATTATCCTTTGGTTATTCTATTAATTTTTATATATTATCATAGTTCTCAAATCTTTTTTACTTAAAATGATTGAGAAACATTTTTTAAAGATAAGTTGACCTTATTTTATTTAGTCGATGGACTTTTTCTTTCATATACATTATCTTCAAAAAAATGAATGTTTTTTATTATAATTAGAATTTTTCAAAAATTTAATTTAAATTACCTTATACTTTATATTTTTTTAATGAACCTTTTTAAAGAAATTTATTTGAAAAAGTTTTTTTTGACATTTTAAATATGTATGAAAATAATTTCATCTTTTAACATGTATAGAATAATGGAATTTTCCTTTCATCAGCACCATTGTTTTTTTAAAAGGTTCCATTATAAATTTCCATGTTTATTTTCAAAGAAAATAAATTTTTCAATATTTTTGGGATTTTTTTTGTTAAAATGTTTTCATAAGAAAGGGATATTTTTCTTATGTGTGCACTAAGGATTGTTATAATTCACTGGTGATATGATATTATAAAGTCACCCCCTTTATTTATATGTATTTTTTATGTTGATGGTGATTTAAGGTTAATTATAGGAAACTTTTTTCTTTCCCACTGATTAATTATTTTATTTTGAATACCTTATGAAACTATTTTATTTTTTATAGGTTAGGTTATGATGAAATGTTTATGAAACTTGTTTTAATTCCATGGGTTATGATATTATGATACGATAAATGTTTTATGATGTTATTCAAAAAATATGCATGGTTTTAATTATATAATGGGTGGTCTTAGAATTATATATCCCTCCAATGCATTAGGTAAGATGTGTATCTCATGAGATAATAAGGGTTAGAATGGGGAGTGAACCAAGTTCAATGAGGGAATATATCTAATAATATGGTATTAGGAGTGAACCTTGATTAAGGAATTTATGGAATGGGTAGTGAACCCAATCCACTATGATAGGTTGGGTAGTGATCCCAAACTGAGGAAATGATTTTCTATGCTTTGGTCTATACCACAAACTTAGGCCTTATGATTATGATATGTTCTCATGGATCATGATTAATTATCAATGATTCCACACTCTTATGTCTTGTATCTTCTTATTGAAAACCCCTTATTCCATGCTTATTGATTAAAGTTCATTGACTTATTGGGTATGAAATTATTAGTTTATGATCATGTTCTCATAGATTTATTCTTAAAATCACTTATAACCATTGGTTGATATCTTCAATGTTTACTCTTACTGAACATTTGAACTCACCCTTTCGTATTTTTTATTCTTCCTATGGTTGTGAGGAATGGTATTAAGTATGAAATGTCTAAGAATGGTATAATAAGGGAAGATCCATATTGGATATGTTAAACATATTTTATGAAATAAGAATAATGTGTATCAAGTCTCCAATGACATTAAACCTTTAAGGTATTTGGGTGTGTATTATTATGAAATATATTTAATATTCATCTTAAATAATGTAATATTTATATATGAAATTCTTGGGTCACAAAATATAAAGTATTATTCATTTTCTGGTCTAAATAT
Organism: Viscum album; assembly: GCA_963277665.1. Lineage (NCBI taxonomy): Eukaryota > Viridiplantae > Streptophyta > Magnoliopsida > Santalales > Viscaceae > Viscum > Viscum album. The sequence continues at coordinate 92,029,560 of OY728147.1, forward strand.
AAGGCCAATATATAAAAGGACATAATTAATACAAGAAAACAAGTCTTCCTTGGGGTTCATAAAAAAGAAGAACGCAACGAAAAGTACACCGAAGAAGAGAACTGGAAATAATGCCAAACCAAAGTGTAGATGTTTCTAATTTTGTAGAAGAGGTCACGCCATAGACCATTGAAAATGGTTCATGGTGATCATTTTCAAAGGATTTAATATGAACTCGATGAAAATAATCAATCAAATAGAGGAATATAAGGATTAGTTTATTTGAAGACATGTAAGATAAAGAAGTAAAATTTATTGAAAGGTTGTCAAAAAACAATGACACCGAATCTAATATAAAAAATTATAAGGTACAATATAGTTGTACATAATCTTAACAATTGGATGAAATGGCCACCATTACCAGAGGATCTATTTAATACTAAGTGGAAATCACCAGTGACTTCTTATGCAATGAAAGATGTTGTGAAAAAAGAGTCCACGCAACAGAAAAAGGATAAGTATGTGCCTAAAAAGTCTTACCCATATGTCCATAATAGTAACAATTGGATAAGAACATGAATCAATCACAAAAGAATGAAATTTATTTACTTATTGAATCAACAAAGGATACCCCTTCTAAAAAGAAATCTAAAAATAGCAATAAACCCATGCTTCCTAAAGAGGTTTAGATCTTAAAAATAAAATTAAAAGCAATCATAAAGAGTTATCATGAATTTAATGATGAAAATAGAATAGTTTTTGGGTTGAAAAGTAAATATCAACCTTCTCTCTCTCCTTAATAGGCAAAGTAACAACTCGCCTTATTCAAATATTTTTTCAATTTGTGTTTGTTTATAGGGAATTGAAAGAGATGAATCAAAGGGGATAACTATATTTGAGTTGTCATTACTATCATATAAGATCAGATCCTTCCGTCATGGAGTTATTAATGTCTCCTATAAATAATTCATGATATATTCAAATATGCTTAGATTTCACTATAAAGGATATTATCCCTAATAAACAGTTGACAGAGTGCATCCCTTTAGATTGAGTATATAAGATGAGAAGATTCTTGAGGATTTTTATGCAAATATAAAATTCTAGAGAGTTCCTATAGAAACTAAAGTTTATGAATGATTATTAAATTTTCCTATTTTTATGTTAACTAAATAATTTCTTGTTTCATAATGGAATATTTAAAAATCTTGGAATTGGGAGAAATAAGTCACGCACACGAATGTTTTTTTATGTGTTTATTAATTTAGTGTAGGTGATAAAATTTATTGTGAAAACTATTTTATCATCCAATGAAGAGATATAAATTAATATCCATGTCACATGTGGTATAGTTTATTGATAGTATTGATGTTTGAATCAATCACTCTAAATTTCTATAGTAATCATTTCTCTTGTAGAGAAATAGTTGATTGATTTAATCCTTATTGCTAAGAAAAATGTGATGAGATCCTTCACTCAAGAGAACCTAGCTATAAATTTTGTTAAATAAGAGAATATGTAACTTCAATTTGTAGAAGAAACATTTTCCTTACACTATCATATTTTATTTATTTTCAATAAGGGGGAGAAGAATAACATTTTTTTAGTAATGAAATGGGTATTAAAAAAAAGGGGAGATTGAATAACCAAAATCGATTGATGAAGTTGAGGTTATATTTTTTGTCAAGGTTTTTATGTGAAGTAAATTAAATGTGTCTTCTAGTTTTGGGATATGGAGTATGATCCCAATATAGATAATAATGGAGTTACACTTTGTGTTGGGAAATAGTTTGATGCTACTAGTAGAACTATTATAGGATGATTCAATGAGAAGTAGTATACATGTGATCATTACTAAGCTAGTTTGTAAAAGATTCATGAAATGTGAAATTGAATCTTTAATCACTACCTAAAATAGTTTTTAAATGGTTAGAGAAGCATTATATTGAATGAATACCTTGAGAGATATGTTTATAAAAGAAAATATGGATAAAATATTAAGGAACAATCGCTAAATTATCTCATATTCTAGATACAAAAACTAGTGGAGAATTTATGTTAGAAGAAGTTCAAATAATTCTAAGTTGATGGGATATTTTAGGTATTAAAGATTCATTGAATCACTCAAATTTGAGTGTTTATATTCTACAAGATTTTATAAATTAATCTGAAGAGGTTTGAAAATATTTTGATTAGTTCCAAAGACATTAAAATTTAGTTAAATTGTTATCAAGTGATTGAAAATTCCCTGAGTATAATTAAAGAGGATTTGAGCTCTATTGAATAATTTTATATGTTATAAATTTTTTGAGAAATTGGTTATGCTTCATATTTATAAGTTTCCTCCTGAAATAATGAGCTAAAATTTTATAAAGGTATAAAACTACTAAGACTGTAACAGTCATCTAATGAATTCGTAAGAATTATTCCAACAGTAAAAAAGAAAATGAGTGAATCCCTAACAATTAGTAAGATTCATCCAAAAAAATTAAGAGTCGTGTCAGTTTTTTAGTGGATGGATGAAAAATACATAAGAAGCGATAAGATTAATTGAACTCTAACATTAGAATAACATTACACCTACATAAGATTAACTTTGATAAAGGACTAGGAATTTATCTAAGTTGAAAAAAAATTGGGTAATCTATAAAATGTATGAGTTGTTTAGAATATTCAGACTAATAATCAATAAAGTGTTGTAATCCACATAGAGTTTTCAAGCATCATCATTTAGCTTAATATCTTTTAAAGGGTTTGAAGAACCCTGAGATAGTTAGAGTTAGCTGGAGGAATTATAAGAGTCATTTTACTCATATGAAAACATAACCTTCCCCATTGGATATGTTATTTCCAAAAAGGGCATGGGCTCTCACTATTATATATAAATATGACATGAATTCAATGAAAGAGTTCCCTTGAGTCCAATAGTTGGAGAAATTTGATGGTGAGTATTTCTAAAATATGGAATAGAAAATAAAATTGGTTGATTCTAAAACTATTCTTCATTGTTTTAGATGTCAAAATTATTCATAAGAATTTTCATTCAATATGAGAATAAAGAATCACACCAAATTTTATTTTCTAAAGTGAGTTGTAACTATATCATTTGGAGTTTTCCATGCTGCAATGATATTCATGCATGCCAGTGTAAAGATTTTAATTCATGTGGATTTTGTATAAATTTTCAGAAAGAATAAAACCATGAGTCTCTTAGAGGATTAAAAAGTGATATCATTGAGTTCCATTAAATAGAATAAAATTATAGGATATTGTTAACCATTCATAATGAGAAAATTTCACAACCAAAAAACAAGGATAATTTCCATATTTTAATTATGGAAATAATCTTCATAGAAATATGTAAAATATATTGGGTGGAAATTTTTAAAGGTATTAATATAGAAAAAAGAATAAGTATTGTCTATAATTTTGAACTCAATACTATAATTGATGGAAATACTTTATTTTTATTAAATAAATAATGAGGTCAATGACATCTATGAAAAACATTTTCCTTGAGAAAGAAGGCAGAGGAGAATATCCTATGATACCCTAATATCGTAGAAGATTAATGAGAATTGTTAGAAGGACAAAACTATTTTTGTTGTGTCAAGGCTTGTGATGAAGTGATAATTAGTATATAACACTACCCAATGATATCTTTATAATGTTAGGAGAATAAGTGAGATTAATTCTAAAATGAATGTATCATATAGATAATTCAGCAACAGTCAAAGTCATTGAATATTGAGTTGAAGGATAAGGTCGATGTATATGTTATACTAGAAGACCAAAGTAGTTAAAGAACTATTCATTAAGGAATAATATATTTTTTACTCTAATATAGTGACATCCAAATCAGAAAGGAATACATTTTTCAATATAATGGAATGAGATCCTCTAAATAACTAGATTGATTAAATATAACAGCATCCCTTCTAGTTGAGAGACTAAGGAGATTTATTTGGGAATCTACTACACTTGGAGGTGGAATATACCTTCCCAAAATTTGAGCATGATACCAGACCACATCTAATGTGTAGGGTAAAAATTTGGAAAATGGTGATACCTTCCCACCCCTTATATCTATTATATAGTGGATGATACCTTCACATGCATTTGTAATCACAATAAGTGTTTAGTGATAATGTGTGTCTTAGTATGGACCCAAACAATGAACTGAGTAGATTCCCACATTGGGGTTGATGCTTATAAAAACCATATGTTGATATATTTTAATTTACTCATTATATTTTAGGGTGTTGGTGAGTGTTGAGGGTGCATTAAATAGATGTTCAAATAAAAAGAGGGGGATCTTAAAATAGAAATTGAAATTCATTAAAATAAAGGAACACTGATTCCACCCCATCCCCCCTCTCTATCTCGAAGTTCATGAACAGTCTATTGGGAACTTTAGGATCCATAGATAAATCCTCTATTATGATTAAATGACTAAATAAGAATACTTTTTGTGACTAAAATTCATACTTTCTGAATCTAACATATAGTTTTTCCTTTCATATGGTCTTTGTCACAATCCTTAAATGGCATTTAGGTTAATCATTTATCTTAGAATATATGTTAATGAAACCTACAAACAATACCATAAATTTATCAAGATAATATAAAAGACTATTAATCAAATCTATGAAGATATTTTGGTCATATGATTGTCCAAAATGCATCACTATGAATTCATAGAATTCATATCTTATGTGTTTGGTATATCCTACCATATCACCCATAGGTGATGATATTGATATTGAATAAGAAACATTGAATAGTATTGACCCCTATATGTAAATCAAACATGTCATTATTACATGGTAGAGGATACTTTCTCTTGATTGGGATCTGGTTAATCTCTTAGAATTCCATGCATAGGTACATCATCCCATCATTCTTCTTGACAAAATGGACCAATACACCACATGGTTCTGTACATGGGAGTATAAAACCCTGATCCAAATCATCTTTAAAATTATTCTTTAGTCTATCCTATAAAATGGGGTCCATTCATTAATTGATCTTTGATATAGGCATACCACCAGGTATGAGTTCAATTGAAAAATCAACCTCACGATCTGGAAGGACATCAGGAAATTCTTCAAGAAATACATTGGTATATTCTGGCATAATTATAATATCTTCAATGATAGGTTTCTATCCAATTATTTTAGCCATATATCCCTCATTATTGAGTATCAATATCCACAATAAGGAAAAATATTCTAAAGGAATTTTATAATCATCCCTTAATCAATAGATGGTCATGGGATTATTTGATATATGAAAGGAGATTTCTCTATCATGAAAATTGATATGATATCTATTTATGGGGAGGCAATCCATTCCTGTAATATCCCATTTAATCTTACCAAGTGAAAAATAACTATATTTTCAAGATGTATCTTTCCAAAAACCCCAACCAAATATGATTTATATACTTGGGATACAATCATTAAATCATAGGATGTTTTCACCAATAAATCAATATCCAATATTTGAGTTGGTAAAACAATAATCTCATAAAAAATTAAGATATTAGTGAATGTTATGAATAATAATCAAATAATATGTTTATCATCATCATCATGTTTATTTATATTAAAATGAAAGAGTGCATAGAAAACAAAGGAAAGAAAACAAATAGGAGAGTGGGGGAGCAAAAGAGCAGGAGAGAAGATCATGGTCCCTTAAGGCGATCGGTAGTGATGAAGCCAGAGAGAATCACCTCTAACGAGATACACCCCCTCATGAGGAAAAGACATATCTAATGGATAGAATGTAAAATCAGCATCATGGTTGGATAAAGAGGCAAGAAAATACGCTACCTTGTTTCCTTCATGTCAGGTATGAGTAATCATGGTAATGTTGCAAATAAGCCCCCCACACCTTGTGGAAATGTGAGAAATAGACCATTGTGCATCACAAGTATTCTTCAAGGAATTTCAAAGAATTAGGAAGTCTTTCCATCATCATAAGACTCGCATTCTACTGTCTACATATATGCAGGTCGATGAGTATCACCATATAGCTTTAGCTTTAAGGGAGTGACCACATCCAAAAATATGTTGAGAAGGTGAAGATGACATTTCCCCTGGAATCACATGCCACCCCTTCTCCACGCATAAAACCCAATGATCATGATCCGTCAGTGTTGATTTTGTTGCTTGAGCCATGGGGATTCTAGAGAACCCAGATCCCCTGAGAGGAACCACTAACCAGGTGGGTGATGGACGTGTCGACCTGGAAAGGACGGAGGGTGGGAGCATCCTTCCAATTCATTATGAGCCGAATCATATTTAGCAATAGGATTTTTGTTCTGATCACTGGGGTCTTACTCAAGAAGTCACCCCTTCGAAGCGAATCGTGTTCCTAGCTTGATAGAAACACCAACATCCAGAAATCCAGACAACTAATTAGGATGTCCGCTCAGGACCAGCCTACTCCACACCTCGAAATCAGCTGCTAAGGAAAAGGGTGCTTGTGCTATCATTCACACTAAATCCTATGAAGTCACCAAAACTTTTCCAAATCATATATTCCCACTCTTTAAAAAAAACAGATGATATATGCTTCCTCTCACCTTTTTCATAGCATGTACACCTGGAGGCAATTCTAATTCCAATCCTCTTAATATTCTCATCGGTAGGTAGAGCTTGGTTCTTTATTCTCCATAAGAGGAAATTGTACTTTGCTGGGACCTCCTTACACCACATATTTCATCCCAGGGATCTCATTGGTTTGAAAGAGTAAGCATTATATGATATTCCATCACTGATAAGGTTCTTCAGGATGAGTTCGTAAACACACACATGTACGGATCATCATTGATGTTAATGAGAGCAAAAGTTCCATGTTGTTCGGTGACCATGACTGTGTTGATAAAATTCAGGTGGTTTCTCGTCTTCCTGGAGGTGATATCTGTTGTTGGACAACCTGGGAATCCGAGCACTGAGCTTGCCCAATTGTGGCGCCAAAACAGGATCTCTCCTCTCCCCATGATCCACTGAATGTGGCCCATGCATGTCGAGTAGTGTGGATGAATCAAAGCCCATAAGAATCTTCTCGTAGCCTCCCTCTCCCCCTGACTTTAAGCTCCCATCACACGACCCCAAAGATAGATTCCCTCAACCATATCCCATGCTAGTTTCGTATACAAGCCTTGCAAGGTGTCCATTATATTTTTAACATTGATACCTCCTTCCTATATAGGTTTATCCATTCTCCTCCATGAAGTCCAATGATACTTCCCATCAGCATTAGCATTCCAGATGAATGAAGCCATGATTCTATCTATATTAGGATGACTTCCTTTGGATCTCTGATTGCCAAAAGAACATGGATCGGGATTATTGTGAGTACAACATTAACCAGTGTGATCCTCCCTCCAAATAAAGATAGCAGTTATTCAAATTCGTTACGCGACTCATGATCCTCTCCCCAATTGAGTCCAGGTGCTATATTTACAGCATGTATGAAGAAATGGGGTCCCCCAGGTAAACCATGGGGAACCTCCTTTGCCGAATACCCATGCCACTGCTAACCACTCTGACCCTCATGTTCAAGCTGCGTTGTGAGATGTAGATATTGTACTTTGATCGATTGATAATCTAACTAATCCAATTACAATAATCTTCAAGAAACCCATTCATTCCTCTAATTAATCCCTTGCTAGAGTTAAAAAATATTATAGTATCATCCACAAACATGTTATGAGAGATGTTGTTAGATAGAGCCCTACATCAGTAGGAAAGAATGATTCCACTGGATATACTCTTGTTTAAGTTCCAACTTAGAACATCCTGAGATAAGAAAAAGATGGTAAGGGATATGGGATCCCCTTTCCTAAGTCCCCGTGTTGCATCAAAGAAACCATAGGTCTTACATAAGAAGGAAATGACCAACCAAGGGGAGCTCAAGAATCTGAAGATGAGACCAGTAGCCCATGTGGAGAAACTCATATTCATGAGAACCTTGATGATAAAATTACATTCAATGTGATCATAAGCCTTGTCCATGTTGAGCTTGACAATCCTGTTTGAGCCCAGAACCTTATTGTTGATATTATTCACCAGTTCCCGACTCGTAGAAATAGCCCTCTTTATCATCCTACCCTTCACAAACACATGTTGTTCTTGAGAAATCCAACCAAGAAGATGGGTCGAGAGTCTTTGGTTGATAATGACGGCAAGCACCTTATACTGGAAGTTGCACATGCTAATGTTCCTATAGTGATAAAGAGAGGTGGGGGTTTTGATCATTGGAATGAGGACAATGGAAGTATCACTAGCAACGTGGGGAAGATGGTCGCCTAGGAAAAAGTCATGAATATCTTTCACCATGTCATGCCTTACCACAACCCAAGAATCACTGTAAAAGGCACCCAGGAAACCATTGGGTCTAGGTGCACTTTTTGAGTTGAGGCCCTTGACTATCGTGGTAACTTCCTCCATATTAGGAACTGCTTCTAGGATTGCAATCACTTCACTGGAAACCACATGAGGAACACCTTCAAGAATAACTGAACATCCTCTGGAAAACCCTCTCTCGTAAAGGGATTGGGGTCCGCAAGAAGGGAAGTAAAGTGAGAAACCACCATGCTCCCGACAACATCCCGATCATCAGAGTAAGATCCATCCTCCATCAAAATGTTAGGTCTATAAAAGCAGTTATTCTCATTGATGCAAGCATAGAACAAAGATGAGTTCATGTCTTCTTTGTGAATCCCTTTTATGAAGGATTTCTCTTCAGTCAGATGTTCGTGCCTCGTAATCATATCAGCCATGATGTCCTTATACAAGAGCTCGTTGATTTGCACTTCACTCTAGTTATATTAGAGAATGAGCTCCAGTTGTTTTTTCTCCTTAATGACATCCATGTCGTGAAACCGAGGTGGTTGATTATTGATCCTGGAGGAAAGATTAGCTTTCTGGGGTCTATACATGTTGTGAAGGTTAAACCATGCATTCCCCTACGATGGATTGTTCCAAGACTCGCTAACCACTTGGGGATAACCCATGATGCCCTTCCAATGATGGGAAAAGCTAAAATGTCCACCTACTTCACGGCCAAGTACTAGAGACAGAAGTAGTGGAGAGTGATCAGAGAGGCTACGAACCATGTGGGTAACATTTTTAGTTGGGAAACCCTCAATACCGTGGATATTTTCTAAACACCTATCAAGGAGACTCCATGAACAAAGGGAGTCTTTTTGGTTGCTTCACCATGTGAACGGATCTCCAGAAAATCCCATATCCGAAATTCCACAGCAAGCCAAACACTTCACCAACTCCTCACTAGCCTTCCGTGGTAAGACTCTCCTCCCTTTCTTCTCCCCCAGAGCAGCTACAATGTTGATATCACCACCTGTGATCCATGGTAAGGTTCCTGGATCGATGGACTCCAACTCTTGCCACAAATCCTTACTGACCTGAGAATCATAATTTCCATACACAAAGGAAGCAAAAAGGGTATGAAACCCTGCAGAGATCTTTACCATTACCAATTGCTCATATGTGTTGACAATGTTGACAATGTCAACATTGATGTATTGATTCCAAAAAAAAAGCCAAATGTGCATGTTGCTCAGGTCAGCATTCATGCATGCATGCATTTTGATCTGTTGTGCAAACGCTGAGATTTGGTTTATGCTTTACTTTGGATCGAGAATACCAACTAGATACACAAAGTGGTGCTCAATTTCTATAGAGATGAAATCAGTTTTAACCTGAGCTCCCAAGCATCATCCATTCCAAATGAGAAAAGAAATCATTGAAAACAGAGTTTCCTGGCTTTGCCCCCAGGCAGAATAGCCCCTTTTCTCTGGGAATGTGTTCGGACACTCCTGTTCTTTGGCAGACATCTTCTACAAATTCCACTGGAGACTAGAGAGGAGATGCTTGGATTGGTGGAAGACCCCCAGGCTGGACCTCCTTGGCATGCTGGAACGTCCATCCATGGGAGAATCATAAGAAACAGGCTTAAAAGAGGAAATTGGGAATGTACCTGAGGAGTCCTTATCAGTAGAGAACTCATGCTGGGAGATAGCCTTGAGAGAAGACTGGGCGGAAAAGCATACCAAGCTAAGCTGAGAAACCTACAGAAGCGGGGAATGACCAGAAAGAGGGAACTTTGAGAGGCACCCCTATACTGAAGGGCCCAGCTCGCGAAGAAAAGCCTGAGCATGAAAGGAGAAGGCAACTCCCTTTCCTCGAAGAAGAAGAAAGGGAAAAGACAAGCCTAACATAGCCCGAGGGATCCCATAACTAGGTGAACTCGGAGCTTTAAAGGGAATGAGAGCAAGTCAGGGAGAAGCATCTGGGGAGGAACGGGAGACACAGGAGCCAACTGGGAAGCCTGAACTGGAGCATCCAAAACTGAAGGACCCATCCCACTGCCTTGCTCCTCCCTGAAGAAGGGAGGAAACCACTGCCCCGAACGGGGATGAGAAGATATTGGGGGACCTCGCTTGCCCTTCCTCCACACCTCAAAGCCTGTCCTTCCTGTAAATGGGAAAAGAGTGGCCTTGAAGTCGGCAGAAGGAGGAAAAACCATGCAAAGAGGAATAAACCAAAACATGATTCCAGTCAAAGGATTCTTGGACACGAAGGCATAGATGCTCCAAAAGAGAAAGTGCTAAATCCAGCTCAACATAGATGCGAGCCTGGGATTCTTCCTCATGATGAAGACTTTTCTCATCCGCACAAAGGAAGGCTCCAATTGAATCTCCAATAGCCTGCAAGAGAGGTTCATTCTAAAAGGGGAGAGGGAGGCCCCGAAGAGAATCCCAGACAGCCGCCCTCAAAGATTCATGGATGAAGTGCGAGACCATATCCCAGTGCGAGGTTGAAGCACCAACGCCCCAGAGATCTGGATGATTTAATCCAAGCTTGAAAAAAATCTTCACACGAGTTTATAACCATACAAAATTACTTACGATTCGGAACAGAAATGTGAGCCTGGGAATCCAAGCCCGATGAATCCACAAAAGCTTGAAAAGGGGGGAAGGGGATTCTTTACCCCAATTCGAGCCACCAGAGTCCACTTCTAAGAATCTGAAACTTCCTTGAAAGTTGAAAGAGGGGCATCGAGAACTAGATGGTTGCCATCGACCACAGCAGTCGGGATCTATGTTGAGACCTCGAGGGAAATCTGAGAAATCACATCCACCTTAGATCCGCGAATTGCTTCCTTGAAAGAGACCCCATGTCATAGATCCGAGCCTGGAGGAGTGGGATGCGAGGAAAAGGGGGCACTTAGCGCCTTAGTAGAGGCATCTACCGGCGGAGAATGGGTGGCCATGGTTGCGGAAGCTGCCGGCGGAGAGGTAAAGGTCAAAAAAAATTCCTATGTTCGAGAGAGAGAAAAAGAGAGCCATCCACAGGTTGTAACTCTGTCCTATTTTTATTCCATTTCCCATATATCATAAGACATAATCACTTGGACCTGTTTTTATTCACCATTCTATATCATGATTCTAGTTCAAATCATTTCTTAAAAACAATGTTTTTAGGATGAGTGATAAATAATCTCTTACTAAAATGAAAGTAAACTATTATATGGATATAAAAAATAAAATCTAAGATTTCTTCTCCTATAGAATATTAATTTCAACCTACGGCAGTTGCAATGTTACCTAAGTTACTTACCCTCTTGTTTTTCATGACCTAATGCATAAAATTATCTAAACTCCGCTCTAATAAAAACTGTGGAAACCCAAATATAACACACACATATTTTATATCATTTCACATGTCAATATGTAAAAAATCACAAATAAAATACTATCCTAAAACCCAAAGTTTTACTGTATTTATAGATTATCTATATCAATAACTTATTTTATAACAAAACATACATTTCCTCCTTAGCATTTCATCTGAATCAATTCCTTTCTGGACACATCATACATAATATTATAATTAATTATATATAGAACTATTAAACAGAAGAAAATGGTAAGTATAAATTCTTGGTATGTTAAAAAAATAAGGACTCAATAAGGACTTGTGAATAGAACATAAATATATGAGTGATATGAACATGATAGAAATGTCATGATTAATGGAATAAGATCATAAAATCATAATAATTAATCATAAGTCATGACATAATCACCATAAATCAATTGATTTCAATGTATAATTAAAAATGTATTATCATTAAATAATAACATATACCATGGAATATAAACGTGGAAGCAATAATCATGAACAAATGGGATATAAAGTACTTATATGGCATGATATAGAAATGCAGAACGTATATATATAAATAGAAAATCATCATAATGTGAAAATATTTACCAATGATAAAATCATATTAATATAGACTAAGCTAACAACATGTTCCCCATTACAATATAAACAGGTCTAACTACATATCCCCCAAAATATAAAGGAGTTCGAAAATCACCTATATCCCATAAGAAAGTGATCTCATTGGATATAATGATTATCCAAATAAATTGGAAGGACATATAATTTAACATCCCAACTTTAATTAAGGTACATATTGTTTTAATTTTTATTCCAAATCCTTAAAGCAACTCAGGGCGCACTCCTGCGCACCTTGTTGTGGGTTCCGGACAGCTATTAAAATTATTTAAATAATTGCACTGGTTTTATGTAAAATATTACATCATGCCCCAGCGCATCGTTCGAGTTAAAAATAATTAAAAAACGACTAAAAAGAAATAAAAAATATAATTTTAAGAAAATAAAAAGAAATGGAAAGGGGATAAAAATAAATAATAGAATAAATGCAGTTGGAGAAGAGTGAAAATAATTAAAAACGGTTAAACCATTTTATTAATTATTTTTCTTTCTCCTTCCCTTTGTATTTTTATTATTTCATTTTATTTATTTTCATTTTTTCTTTAACTTTTCCTTTTCTTTTTTTCCTCTCCCTTTTTTTCTCTCTTCCTCTCCTCCTTATCTTCTTGGTGCGTCGTGCCCCCTACTAGGCGGTGCGCCTCCTCTCCCTTCGAAAGCCCGTTGTGACTTCGTCCCTTCTTCGTTTCCAATTTCGTTTGATGTGATGTGAAGCTCTCGGTAATGCTAACCTCACACACCAAGAATCATAGGATCTCAACAACTCTCCATCGTGTAATTCGTCACGGATGGTTTTTAACCGAAATTGGGGTTTTTCTAAAATCATTTGTTTTCTTCTGTTTTAGGTCAAATTAAAGGTCGTCGCAGAGCATAAGATCCACTAGGATTGCAAGGTAGGGTGTCTACTATCTTTCCCATCGTTTCGTTGTATCTTTTAGATCGCATGTTGTGCCGCTTGTCGGTGCCTACCAGAGATATTCAATTTATCCTACTATAATTTAATTAAATTTCTTGACTTTACAGTTGAAACCTTATTTGAGATGAACTGTCTTGTTTAATATGTTGCAACATCGTTGGATACCCCTTTAGGTGTGTCGACGTAATTGATCTAAATTCCGTTAGCTTCGAATAATTAATTTATTAATTGCATGTGTTGAACAACCCCTCTTTGGTTGAGTTTTAAATCAAATAAATTATTTAGGATAATTATGATCCAAAATTTTGAGGTTTTGTTTGTTGGTTTATACCAAATGATTTCCTTGTTAAAAATTCATACCGTGCTATGCTATTATAAAATATAAAATTTCATTTTTTTTGTTTCCGCTGATAAAGTGTTTTGACTGTGACTGCTTTGCTTGAACGATCAGGAAGTACGTGGCTCTTTGTTGCTTAAATTGTTTTATTGCAATTATAAATGCATACTCTGTGATATCTTCTTCCTTAAAATATAATTAAATTCAGTTTGGTAAGACAACATGGGTTCTGTATTATGGACCCTCCATTCTTGATTGGTTAACACACTACGTGTCGGGGAGGCGATGTCTTAGGCTTTTCGAGACGAGGTTTTCCCTGAGTTTTCAATATACTCATGAGTGATACCGGTTCCCTAAGGGATATTTGAGGATGAACCCATTGAAAAATTGGCTACGCCATGCCTCGGGTGATACTCAACCCCTTATGTGTGATACTCAGGATGGAATCATGACAAAACCATCCCTCGAGCGATACTTGGTTTTCAGAAGATTTCCTTGGACGGGCTCGGTGGTATTTGTAAGAACCTGGATCTTCTTTCAGGTATGTTTTCTTTCTTCTGGTCGTTATTGAGAAAAAGGGGAATTTCTGGAAATTTCTGTAGTACACGCCATGTACTTTATGAGTACACGCTGTGTACTAGGTCACCGCAGGAGGCTGTGTGCTGCCCGTGTGATGGCCACACACGCGACCATGTGGGGGTGACCTGGAGGCCACCTAAAGCGGAGTACAGAAATGGAAAGTACACACCGTGTACTTCTAAATTACACACCGCGTACTTCCAAAGTACACACCGTGTATTTTCTTTTTTTCATTAAATGTATCGGGGTCGCGTCTAATCGCTAGAAACACCTTCTTCTCAACCTAGTTCGTCCGAGAGCCCCCGTACGACCGCAATCTTCCTCCGAGCCCCCGACTGAGCATCTGATCTCCAATTCGACCACCGTCGATTGCGTTGGGATCGACTCGGTAAGCTCTCTCTTCTGCTTGAGCTTTGTTTCCCAATTCCTCCTCCTTCTCAAGTTATCCTCTATTGAACGTTTTAGACGTTTTTGTAGATCTTCGACATTCTAAGGTGATTCAAGCCCTGAGACTCAAGTACATTGATCTTCCAACGCCGAGGTAGGTGGTTTGTGCCATTCCATTAAAAGTCTTTGAGTTATATGCGCAATTTTTCCTAATACCCATGAACGAGGTATTGCGCATTTACTGTTTTAGCCCTATTGTTTGCCTGCTATACTTGCATACTCGAGTAGAGGTTAATTGAATGTAAATAGGGTTAATTGCTATGCTTTGGAAGTTTTTGCCCATGCATGATTGCCTATTTTGACCGTTGGGTCTAGGTTGCCTGTTAGGCTGCTGTTTACTTTCCCATGCCTAGTTGTAGGATGGTGTGATTGTTCTGATATGCTGATATATTGTAGACTGCAAGCCAAGTAGTTCTTGAGGTTTACTTTGGCTGATAGGCGCTGCTATACCTGCTTGATTTACACAGGGTCGTGAGAACCTGGTGTCGTAGACCATAGGAAGAATGAACATAAGAGCTTCTCTAGAGTGTCTGTTTTACTTACGATGCGAGACCATAGGGGGAATTGATGTAAGTGCTTCCTCAGAGTGTCTGTAGTTCCTCAGCGTGGGCCACAGAGGGAATGTGACACAAGTGCTTCCCTAGAGCACCTTTAGTTACCGATACGAGACTATAGGAGGAATTGACGGTGAGTGCTTCCTCAGAGAGTCTATGCTTAAGCTGAACCAGAGGGGTTAGACTGAGTGTACTACCCAGAGGGTGGCTTGTGTTTCTAGGTAGGACCAGAGAGGATAGGCTGTGAGTACTTCCCATAGGGTTACCTTTTGTGTTTAGCTGCTTGCTTGTGTTTCTAGGTAGGACCACAGGGGATAGGTTGTGAGTACTTCCCAGAGGGTTACCTATTTGTGATTACCTATTTGTGATTACTTGTTTTGATTAGTTGTTGCTTGATATATGAAACTGAATGCATTGATACTGTGGATTTTTTACTACTGAGTACTTCCTTGTTTACTAATTTTTGTACTTATTATCTACCATATATTCACTAAATGTTAGGCACAAATCTTGTGGTGGTTGCCTACTGAGATTTAGTCTCACACCCTGTTTGGGCCATGCTTTTGGGCCCAAACAGATTATACTGTTGCAAGTATAGATAAGGGCAAGCGCCCTTTTACTTTAAGTACTTGATTTTCTGTGGAGCTGGAGAGCATGAGACCAAGCTATGGCTTTCGATGCTGAGGAGTTGTTTACTTGCTTTATTTTGTACTTTGGTTTAGTACTGTTGTATTCCAGCATTGTGATTTGTTTGACTGCTTTCCTAGACATATGTGTCATTCATCATTCATATATATGTGTGTGCTCCAGTTTATTATTTTCAGTCTTCCGTTGTTTACTTTTGTATGGATTATTCCTGCTTCCGCTATTGCTATTTGTTTTACTTCCGCTGTGTTACTCTACCAATGAGGGAATAGTTTCCCCACTATCACACCCAAAGCCCTCGCTGCTAGTTGGCAGCCTTTGGAATTTAGGGAAATGTGCTTAAGTCCATATGAACAACTGGGTATGGGGCGCCTCTGGGTGGCTTCTGGAACCGAGACGTTACAGAGTGGTATCAGAGGTATTCTTTTCTCTTGACTTATTGTTTGGAGCCTATAGCTAGGGATATGAATGAATAGGTACTTGGTAATAAGTTGTGCTCGGGAGTAGCTAACCCATGTATAGGGAAAAGTCAATCTACCTCGTTATTGTAATTTTTCTGGTTTTGCAATTATTACAGTTGATTTGATTTCACCATGAGTGATTCACATGTTTTGTGCTGTTATTGTTGATGTCATTGAGGTTCTATTTCTGTTGCAACCCGGTGAGATGAGTGTATGCCATCTCATGCATCATATAGGCACTTGCTAGGAATCACATGTCATGCATTATTTCCATGCCATTTAGGGTGCATTAGCAATTTCATGTTGTGATAGATGTTATGCTAGATATGCATGCTGTTGTGATAGATGCTTTGATAGAATAACTATTGTTTGATAGGGTATTTCTTTGTGTAAGGATTTGTTTGAATGAATGCCAAAATTTGGATCTTGAGGTATTATGGGCCCTCATGAATCGGAATTTGGTGGATCTTTGACTTTTTTACCTTGTTATGACATGTATAAGATGCCAAGCTTTGATTCCCAGTGAGTATAGCCCCTCATGGATTGTAATTTGGCACTTTGAGGTTTGTTCTAGTGTTTTATGGGTTCCAAAGTAGTTTCTGAGGCTTATTGTCCAGAAAAACCCAGAATACACGGTGTGTAATGTTAACTACACGCCATGTGTTCATCTGTTTAGGAAGAAACTGATTTTATTAAGTATACACCGTGTACTGTATGTACACATCGTGTAGTCTCTAACCTTGTCTCAGATTGTGTGGGCGGGGACACGAGATTTGGAATCTTTGGTAAGACACGCCGTGTAAAGGATGTACACACCATGTCATAGAACCGTGTAACCGTTCGTGTCACTAACAACACGGCTCAACAAAATATTCTTAGTACACACTGTGTTCATCTAGAACACGCCGTGTGGTGTAACCCAGGTACCCGAGTGTGTAACGAACAACACGGGTTGGCAAAATCTTCCTAGCACACGCCCTGTGCATCTGGAACACGTCGTGTAGTATGATCCGTGTATCCGGCCGTGTCACTAACAACACAGGTCAGTGAAGCTCGTCTATTACACACCGTGTCTATCAATAACACGTCGTGTATTCTTGTTCTAGGAGATCCGTGTGGCTTAACCGTGTATAAGGTATCGGGCAGGGGAAGAGAAGTCGAGTACATGTTGTGTGTTTGGACAACACGCAATGTGTATGGGGTGTTACACGACCAATTGTGGTAGGAGTACATGCCCATGTGAATGGATTAAGGGAGCACGCCGTGTATATATTATACACGCCGTGTAGTCGTGTTTTGGAAAACTTGAATACTCTCTTTCTCATGTTCCCTTATTACACTTCTAGTTTCCTCAATTTTAGCTTCTGCTCATTTCGATACAGGGGCTTCCCATAGCTTTATATCTATTGCGGTTGTGGAGAGCCTTGGGCTCTGTATCTTTTTCTTATGTTGATATCTTGACACTAGACACTCTGTTGGGGACTAGAACAGTGAGTGTACGTCAGTGCAAGGAGTTACCTCTAGAGGTTGGTGGGTGTCACTTTTTATGGGACCTCTATGTCCTAGAGATGATAGGCTATGATGTTATTCTTATAATGGACTGGCTAGTTCCCTTCTAGGCAATCATTGACTGTTATTGCCATAGGGTGAGTTTCATATCACTAGAGGGTGGATATTTTCTTCATAAGGGAGAGTGGGATGTCCAGGCGAGTAGAGCGGGACCTGAGCATCATGGGTTAGGAGGAGTTACAACCCATATTTCTAGTCTATATCTGGATGACTAGGGGTTTTCAGAGATGGACTTTCCTCCAATGGTAGATCGTTTCAGATATGTATTTCCAAAAGACTTTTCAGGTTTTCCTCTGGAGCGTGAGGTAGACTTTTCTATTGAGCTTGTGCCAAGAGTAGCACTGGTGTCCATTCCTCCTTATAGGATGGATACACTAGGGTTACAGAAGCTCAAGAAGCAGTTGGAGGAGTTGCAGGCAGAGGGTTTCATCCGACCCTGTACTTCTCCTTGGGTTTCGCCCGTCCTTTTTGCAAAGAAGGCGGACGGCACCCTCAGGCTTTGTGTGGATTATTGGAAGTTGAACTAGTTGACAGTCAAGAACCGATATCCATTACCGAGGATTGATGATCTCTTTGATTAGATTCGAGGATCCCGGGTGTTCTCAAAGATTTAATGAGGTCCAGTTACCATAAGTTGCATGTTAGACCATTAGATATACCTCTTACAACCTTTCAAAGTAGGTATGGTCTATACGAGTATATGGTTATGCCGTTCGGTCTCACGAACGCACCTGTAATTTTCATGGCACTGATGAACCGAGTGTTCCATCCATACTTGGATTCCTTCATGGTGGTTTTCGTGGATGATATCTTCATGTACTCTCACACTCAACATGACCATGCCACACATCTTGAGATCGTTTTGATTACACTAAGAGAGCATCGGTTATATGTTAAGCTCTCAAAATTCCACTTTTGGATTGATCAAATTCACTTCTTGGGTCATGTTATCTCTGAGACATGAGTGTCAGTAGACCCATAAAAAGTGAGAGCATTAGTTTTCTGGGAGCATTCGAATAATGTCTTTGAGTTACGGAGTTTTATAGGGATGGATGGATACTACAGATGCTTCATTTAGGACTTTTCATGCTTAGCAGCACTACTGACGGGGCTGACTGAGAAGGGTGTAAAGTTATTGTGGTCAGATTCTTGTGAGTCAAACTTTTAGGAGATGAAAGGGGGGTTGACTTCAGTAGAGATACTAGTGTTTCCAGATCCGGGTAAGATCTATACTGTGTACTGTGATGCTTCAGGTATCAGGCTGGGAGATGTGCTTATGTAGGGAGAAGGAGTCGTTGCGTATGGGTCTCGGCAGTTGCGACCACATGAGAAGAATTACCCAACGCACGATCTCGAGTTGGCTGTAGTTTTTCATGCCTTATGTTGTTGGATACATTACCTTCTGGGAGCATATTTTGTGGTTTTCAATGACCAAAAGATTCTCAAGTACATCTTCACTCATCATGATATGAATTTGAGACAACGAATGTGGGTTGAGTACCTTCAGTCTTTTGACTTTGAGCTTGCCTGTACGCTTGGGAAAGGCAACACAGTGGCTGATGCGTTGAGTAGAAGGACTCATATACAGGTAGTTTAGGAGGCCAGTAGTGAGTGGAAACTTATGGATCTGTTCTTTGATATGCATTTTGAGGTTCATGACAGACAGGGGTATACATTTCTTTCTTCTATAGCTGTTACCTCTACCCTTCTTGATCTAGTGAGAATGAGGCAGCTATCAGACTCAGAAGACCTAGTCCTACGGGAGATTGTGTCATGAGAGGACCCTTTTACTGGATGGACCATAGGCGATGATGAGATCTTGCATTTCCAGAGGCATGTATGGGTGCCAACAGACATACACGAGGAGCTGATGCGGGACTTTCATTCCACAGTTTGGGCAGTTCATCCTGGTGTCACCAAAATGTATCGTGATCTACACCATCAGTATTAGTGGCCAGGTATGAAGAGAGAAGTTTCTAGTTTTTTCATGAGGTGTTACACCTTCCAAGAGGTGAAGGCGGAGCATCAACGACCAACAAGGCTTTTGCAGCAGTTACCCATTCCCTAGTGGAAGTGGAATGATGTTGCAATGGATTTTGTGACAAGTTTGCTGAGGTGGCCTCGAGGGAATGATACAGTATGAGTTTTCATTGACAGACTCACGAAGGTTTCTCACTTCTTGTCGATCAAGGAGACCTTCAGTGTCGATGAGCTGAGACGATTGTACATCTGTGATATTGTGCGCTTACATGGAGTTCCACACTCCATTTTTTTAGACAGAGATGCATGTTTTACTTCTTGAGTCTGGCAGGGGCTTCAGAAAGCTTTGGGTACATAGGTACTTTAGAGTACAACTTACCACCCCCAAATAGATGGCCAGTCCGAGTGTATGATACAGGTGCTTGAGGACATGCTTTGAGCATGTATTTTGGATTTTGGAGGTTCTTGGGAGAAGGACATAACTCTTGTGAAGTTTGCCTACAATAATAGTTTTCAAGCAACTATTCAGATGGCACCTTATGAGGATTTGTACGGTAGGCCATGCCGATCACCCTTATGTTGGATGGAGGTAGGAGAGGTAGCTATGCTGGGACCTCGTCTTATCCAGGAGACCACAGAGCAGATAAAGTTGATTTGGAAGAGGATGGCTACTACACAATCTCGACAGAAGTCTTATGCTGATCGACGGAGATGACCTTTGGAGTTTGAGGCCGGGGATCAAGTTTGTCTATGTGTCACACTGAGGTTGGGACACAGTAGGATTAAGAGACAGGGTAAGATTTCACTGAGGTACGTCGGGCCGTTTGAGGTGTTGGAGAGAGTTGGTCCGGTTGCCTATCGGTTGTAGTTACCTTAGAGGTATCGGGCTATGCACGACGTTTTCCATGTTTCTCAGATTCGATGTTACTTATCAGAACCATCTCATGTTTTCCAACCCGAGGAGGTTGAGTTATAAGTGGATGCATCATTCGAGGAGCATCCTATCCGGATTTTTGATCTATGTACGAAGGTTCTCCATGGCTGGTCTATTCCTCTGGTACGAGTGCTATGTCATCATGGGCGAGTACATGACGTGACTTGGGAGAGGAAGGTGGATGTACGATCGTAGTGGCCATAGCTGTTCAGGGTTTCTTCTTATATGCCACCTTGCTAGAGAAATCCAGGGAAAAATTTCTTTAAGGGGGGAGGTTTTTAAGAACCTGGATCTTATTTCAGGTATGTTTTCTTTCTTCTAGTAATTCTTGAGAAAAAATGGGAATTTCTAGAAATTTCTAAAGTACACGTTGTGTACTTTATGAGTACACGCCATGTACTGGGTCACCGTAGGAGGCCATGTGCTGGCGGTGTGATGGCCACACACACGACCATGTGGGGGGTGACCTGGAGGCCACCTAAAGCAGAGTACAGAAATGACAAGTACACGCTGTGTACTTCCAAAGTACACGCTGTGTACTTCCAAAGTACACGCCGTGTATTTTATTTTTTTCATTAAACATACCAGGGTTGCGTCTAATCACTAGAAACACCTTCTTCTTGACCTAGTTTGTTTGAGAGCTCCCATATGGCTGCGATCTTCCTCTGAGCCCCCAACTGAGCATCCGATCTCCGATTCGATTGTCGTCGATTGCGTTGGGATTTCCTTGGTAAGCTCTCTCTTCTTCTTGAGCTTTGTTTCCCAATTCCTCATCCTTCTCAAGTTATCCTTTGTTGAACGTTTTAGAAATTTTTGTAGATCTTCAGCGTTCTAAGGTGATTCAAGCCCTGAGACTCAAGTATATTGATCTTCCAACACTGAGGTAGGTTGTTTTTGCCTTTCTGTTAAAAGTCTTTGAGTTATATGTGCAATTTTTCCCAATACCCATGAACAGGGTATTGCACATTTACCTTTTTAGCCCCATTGTTTGCCTTTTATGCTTGTATGATTGATTAGAGTTTAATTGAATGTGAATAGGGTTAATTTCTATGCTTTGGAAGTTTTTTCCAATGCATGATTGCCTGTTTTGACCATTGGGTCTAGGTTTCCTGTTAGGATGCTGTTTACTTTCCCATGCCTAGTTTTAGGATGATGTGATTGTTCTGATATGCTGATATGTTGTAGACTGCTAGCCAAGTAGTTCTTGAAGTTTACTTTGGCTGATACGCGTTGCTATACCTACTTGACTTACACAGGGTCGTGAGAACCTGGTGTAGTAGACCATAGGAAGAATGGAAATAAGGGCTTCTCTAGAGTGTCTGTTTTACATACGATGCGAGACCATAGGGGGAATTGACATAAATGCTTCCTCAGAGTGTCTGTAGTTCCTCGACACGGGTCATAGAGGTAATGTGATGTAAGTGCTTCCCTAGAGTGCCTTTAGTTACCGATACGAGACAATAAGAGGAATTGAAAGTGAGTGCTTCCTTAGAGAGTCTATGCTTAAGCTGAACAAGAGGGGTTAGACTGAGTGTACTGCCCAGAGGGTTGCTTGTGTTGCTAGGTAGGACCAGAGGGGATAGGTTGTGAGTACTTCCCAGAGAGTTACCTTTTGTGTTTAGCTGCTTGCTTGTGTTGCTAGGTAGGACCAGAGGGGATTGGTTGTGAGTACTTCCCAAAGGGTTACCTATTTGTGATTACCTGTTTGTGATTACCTGTTTTGATTAGCTGTTGCTAGATATGTGAAACTGAATGCATTGAAACTGTGGATTTTTTACTGCTGTGTTCTTCCTTGTTTGTTTCTTTCTGTACTTATTACTTGCCATATATTCACTGGCTGTTAGACACAGATCTTGTGGTGGTTTCCTACTGGTATTTAGTCTCACACCCTGTTTGGTCCATGCTTTTGGGCCCAAACAGATTATATTGTTGCAGGTATAGATAAGGTAAAGCGCCCTTCTACTTCAAGTACTTGATTTGTTGTAGAGCTTGAGAGCATGGGACCAAGCTATGGCTTGCGATGATGAGGAGTTATTTACTTGCTTTCTTTTATACTTTGGTTTAGTACTGTTGTATTCCAGCATTGTGATTTATTTGGCTACTTTCCTAGACATCTGTTTCATGCATCATTCATATATATATGTGTGAGCTCCAGTTAATTATTTCTAGTCTTCCGCTATTTACTTTTCTATGGAATATTCCTGCTTCCGCTATTACTATTTGTTTTACTTTCACTGTGTCACTATACCAATGAGGGCATAGTTTCCCCACTATCACACCCAAGGCCCTCGCTACTTGTCGGTAGCCTCTAGCGTTTGGGGAAATGCGCTTGAGGCCATGTGACCAATCGGGTACGAGGCGCCTCTGGGTGGCTTCTGGAACTGGTACGTTACAGTATTGGATAAATTGAAGGATGTACCACAGTGATACCTTCGGGACGAGCTCAGAATCTAACTCTAAACTTTAATATAATAATTATGATAATTCATGGAAGGTTTTATTTGATACAATTTTGGGTTCCTTATGAATTGTGATACCTTTCTAGTGCCTTGAAACATACTTTATTGAGACATAAATTAGACCCAAGCTAAAGCACAATCTTGGGGGTATGATCCCTTTTTGTTTGCCTTCTGTTTTTCTAGCCTTTATATATATATATCATACTTATTACAAATACTTTATTTAAAATTTGAGCTTAGGCCGAAGCAAGTGGTATGGATGGGTGTCGTTGAGAACCCAAACCAAGTTATACTTATTTTATTTTGTTTAATTAATTGATTTAATTTATCATATGTAGGCACACTGTATTTTTTTACAGCACGAAACGAAAAGGTCTAGACACCGTGGGTGCTAGACTATGATATTATATCTCTCACCCTACTCGGGCACCATTTGGTACCCGAGTAGACATTTTTCTTGTAGGCAAGGAAAAAATGAAGCGTGATGATTTTGATACTTGAGTGTTTCTTTCTTATTAGAATGGAGATCGGGGGAAGAGGACTGAGCCTTTTCTCAAGATGCATTTTTTGAACATTGTGTCATTTTTATTACAGCTTGATAGCATGCTTCTATTCCCACTTTTCGTACTTTTACTTTAGTACATATATCATATCATGACATCGTTGTGTATCTGGTTTGATTTATCAGCTTCCACACGTTTCATTTATTCAGTTGGGATTATTTAATTTCTTCTTCTACATTTTTTTTATTTATATGCTTCTACCACTTGTTATAAATTTATTGTCTTCCACTGTGTATTACCTATTATCTATGAGGGAATATTCTCCCCCATAGACACGTTAAAAAGTCCTCCACTGCTATTCGACAGCCTCTGACATTTTAGGAGATGCGCTTGAGGCCATGTGTCTATCCTGACTCAGAGCACCCTTTCAGTGGCTCATGGGTCGGGGACGTTACAAAGTGGTATCAACAGAGGTTATTTTTTCCCCTTTTTCTTACTGTTTTGGTTAGATAGGAGATTAGGATATTGGAATTTGTAATGTACCATGTACTTGGACGTAGCTAACCCATGTACAGGGGAAACCCAAATTCCTAGGTTGGGATTGTAGTTATTGATGATGCCAATTATTGTTGATATGATTTCACCATTGGGTAACTTACTAGTTTTGTATTTTTATTAATATTGGTATTATTGGGATACTTTTTTTCCATTATAGCCTAATGATACAAGGGTAATGCATTTACATGCATCATATTAGGCACTATAGGTATTAAAATGGAATGTATATTTCCATGCCATATCTACTTTCAGTGCGCATCTTCCTTTTTTTCATGTAAGTGATGTTGTGCCTAGTTGTAAAATTTTGAAGTGCTTGGTTGTTAAATACAAATTTGTGATAGTTTTTTAGATGTTAACTTGTCTTTACCTGGGAAATAGGCGGTAGGCCCCGTTTTAGTGATCCTTCTATGTTTTCACTTCCTTATCTAGACCCGACTCTTGGAGCATGAAATCTGTTGTGTAGTGATCATGGGTAGGATATATACCTACCCTCTTAATTGCACATTTACTTATCTTCCTCATCTACTATGAAATTTTATCTAGAGGTGTGTGTGTGTGGCTATTATAAATCAATGTCGCCGCAACATCTTCATACCACCCCTCAGGAGAGTGGAGATGAGAACATTCCAGAGATGGTGGGTCTCGAACCACCAGAAGTGCCTCTTGTAGTGCCTCCTGTAGTGTTACATGTAGTACCACCCGTAGTGTTACCCGTGGTACCACCTCCTACCGATATTCCGATGAGAACTAACACTCAGTTCAGGGATATTATCCTCAGGTTTATATAGTTAGTTAAAAATGTTCCTAGACCTGCCCTATTTATGGTAGAGCTTACACGAGACTTTCTACAGTAGAACCCTCCCACCTTATTGGGGAGTGGTGGTTCACAAGATTCAAAGTCATGGATAGAATCCATAAAGTATATATTTGACCATCTTGATAAGATTATAGTGTGGAGGGTCAAACTTGTAGTCTACATACTCTGTGACTCCACCAAGAGTTGGTGGGATGTTATTTCTTAGGCAGAGCAGACCAGATACATGGTTTGGGAATACTTCCAAACAAATTTATACAATTACTTCTTTTCACAAACTCTGATAGAAGATCGTACTAGGGAATTCTTACATCTTCATAAAGGCTCTATTATAGTGTTAGAGTATTCTACTCATTTTATATAGCTTCAATGTTTTTCTCCATCTCTAACCAATGACACACATAAAAATATGAGATGCATTGATGAAGGACTCAGATACACCGTCCACTCGTAGGTGAATGTCTTTCATTTGACAAATGTTACAAAGATCATGAATCATGCCCTTATTTCAAAACGAAATATTAGGGAAGCTAAACTTGTGATCCAGGGCAGTTCAATTTTGAGGTAGGGTGATATTTCTTTAGGCAGTAGGAAATGCCACTTTGAGGGTGCACGTGGGGAAAATGATAGCTAGATGAAACATAATGACAACACTATCATATGTCATCAGGGCGGCAAGATTGTCCATAAGAAGACCCAGTGCACGAGGAACCCAATGGAGTGTTGAGCTTATAGTAAGATGGACCACCTTCAACATTTATACCATTCTTTTTCATCAATATCCAATGGAGGAGGATTTGTATGAGCACCTCTATTAGGAGTGTTGAGCTTCACTACTAGAATATTGGGCTTTGAAGCCCCCTAACAGTAGCGACCGCTAAAGGCGGTCACTGCCCTTTGTAAAAAAAATTAAGGGCTTCACCCCCCCTATTGCCCTCGATCGCGCCCCCCCCCCCATCGCCGCCCTCCCCGCGCGTCATCCCCCGCTGCCCTACCTCGCCCTCCGGGTGTCATCCCCCGCCACCCTGCCTCGCCCTCCGGGCACCGTCCCCCGCCATCCCCGTTGCCGCCCTCCACCCTCCGCCCGCATAGGCCTCCGCCCTCCGCGCGCCCTCCGCCCTCGGCCCTCCCGCTCCGGCCGCCCTCTGCCCTCCAGCCATCCTCCGCTCCCCTTCAGCGTCCCTTAGACCTCTGGCCTCCGCCCTCCATCCTCCGCCCTCCGGCCTCCGCCCCCTCCGTCTCCTACCCCTCGGCCCTCCGGCCTCCGCCCTCGGCACTCGGCCCCCTCGGCCCTCCCCCCCCCACCCTGGACAGCCCCCGCACCCCAGACAGCCCCCGCACACCCCCACCCCGGACAACCCCCTCGCACCCCGGACAAACCCCCTGCACCCCGGACACCCCCCCGCACCTCGGAAATCCCCCCCACACCCCGCACCCCAGACACCCCTCCCCACACCCCGGACAGCCCCCACCCCAGACAGCCCCCCCACTACCTGTCCCCCGTCCCCTCACCGCCTCCTCTCCTCCGGATCCCCACCGCTGCCGCCGCCCGTCCCCTCCCTCACCACACTGCCTTTGGCTCCGACTCCCCTTCACTACCTCTCCTCTCCCTCGCAGCACCGCCTTCGGATCCCCTCCCTTCCAGGTTTGTAGCTCAATAAGGTATGACATGGGCTTTCACTTACATTATTATTTTATCAATGGTTCATAAACAAACGATTAGTATTTAATCCCTTTTTGTTTGATTAACAACTGTACAAGTTTTATTTTTTTTAAAAACAATCCAATTTATCATTTGGACACTTTGGATAGTCCCCTTACTAATGTTTTCCATGACTGCAGGCATGTCAGGGGAAGAGGCAGAAGATCCACATCATCCATCTGAGGCATCTACGTCTCAGGGTCGAGGTATGTTGGAATGTCATTGTCTCTATTTTTTATGTAATTAATAAACACACACACACACACACACATATATATATATTTATAACATCTGTCAATTTGTATATAAAATTGTTTTCAATAGGATCAGACTCAACTGCTTCTTCCTCTCGTAGGAGATGCCCTGGTCGTGGCATATTATCATGGAATTCCGACACGACTTTTGATGTTTCATTTGATGAGGTATTTCATCCTATGGGATGGAATGCCCCTGCATTTATTCATCAGCTGGGTCATATCATACGTGATCCACATCGATTTCCATTGACCACGCGTGACTGGGCTTCTATCCCTTAGGACACATTAGATTGTCTTTAGAGGGAGGTTCAGGTAAGAATACCATTTTACTTTATTCCCAATGTATAACCAACAATAACATATGTGATTTTTTTCTTTAATAACAAAATTTGAAAGTATGTCCCGATGAGTTTTGGCCAGTGTGTATAAGAAAATGCCATAATATGTGGAAAGACTATAAATGAAAAGTCAAGAGGGACCACTGGGTACCAAATGTGGGTGCCCCAGACATTCTGAAAAAAGTCCCGAGAGGTGTCCTCCCAGCTCAGTGGCGTGATTTAGTTGCATATTGGTCTACTGAGGGTGTTGCAGTTTGTATATTTATTTTGGTATATATATTTTCAAGAATGTGTGATTTGTTTGAAATTTGAATGAATTGAATGTAGGAGGTGTCAACACGCCATTCTGAGAATCGAGCGTTGCAGGGACCACCTCACAGTCTCGGGACTCGTCACGTGTCTCAGCTCCGACATGAGGTATTTATTATTCATTTTTTAATTTTTTTTAATTAATACGGTTTTGTGTTTATATTCTATTCATATACAGTTGTGGGAGTAAGGTGCACCAACTGATAAAATTTCGGTGTTGATGAGGACTCGTGATCGCAATGATCCAGAGGCTGCAGCATTGATAGTAAGTGCTTGTACTCATTACCAATACTTACATAAAATCTGTATATTAATATATGTATATATATTTAATTATTTCACAGGCTCAATTTGAAGCTGAATTAGAACATCTGTCAGAGGACCAACGACAGCTTCCAATGCGAATGGATGATATCTTTCATCGCATTATTGGTCGGGACGGGCATGGATATAGTTTGACCTATGGAACAGGGATTCCTTGTTCTGTAGTGTCACACACTGCAGTTTTCGGTCCTTCTATTGCTCAGATGACACAACGGTTGTCAGATTTCGAGGCACGACTTCACGCTTTCGAGGAGGTAAATGGGCAATTGATCGCTGAGGTTAGAGCACTGCGGCAATATGTGCGTCCAGGTGATGGTGCATGAGATCAGACGACGCAGGTTTATACTATATTTATTTATTTAATTTATATTATTTTTGTTATGAAAATATTCATAATGTTTTTTTGTTGTAGGCCCCTGACCCACCTGATGGAGGTAGTAGTCATGACCACGCATGATGCATCATATTCACGAGGTGTGTTTATGCTTTTAATGGTGGGGTTGTTATTGATATTTATGTTGGGTTTCTAGTGAGTTTTTTTTTGTGATTTGGGGGTATCATGTGTGTTTTGGACTCATGCAATATTTGTGTGCACGAATTGAGAAATAACCATGAAACTGATTAATGATTTGGATATTTTTTGTTCATTTAATTTTCAATGTTTAGAATTGAATATTCTGTAATATTTTTGAAAAAAACATGTGATTCCTAATATAAACCATTAATCTTGTTTTTGATGAACGAGCTAAGTTCACTATTTGTAATCCCCGGCCTACCCCAGACAACCCTCCCCGCACTCCGGACAGCCCCCCCCGCACTCCGGACATCCCTCCCCGCACCCCGGACAGGCCTACCCGCACACCAGACAGTCCTCCCTGCACCCCGGACAGCCCTCCCCGCACCCCGGACACCCCCCCCCGCACCCCGAAGAGCCCTCCCCGCACCCCGGACAGCCCCCTCGCACCCCGGACAGCCTCCCCGCACCTCGGACAGGCCCCCCGCACCCCAGACAGCCCTCCCGCACCATGTACAACCCTCCCCGCACTCCGAAAAGCCCTCCCTGCACCCCGGACAACCCACCCGCACCCCGGACAGGCCCCCCGCACTCCGGACAGTCCCCCCCGCACCCCGGACAGCCCTCCCGCACGTTGGGGGGGTCAAAACCACCCGAACGACATTAGAATGCCATGAAACCGTACGAAAACAGCCATTGTGTGATTTGTGAAATGTTCGGGTAGATGACACGTCAATCGGATGTGTCGTTTGACCACGGTGACCAGAAACGCGTTTCTGGTGTCATAAAACACGAAAAACGACGTGAGACGGTTGAATTCGGAGTAAACGTGCTTCGAATGACCTGAAACCACACGGAAACATTAGGAATATTATTTGTGACGTGTAGGAGGAGACGACAGGCCCATAGGACGTGCGGTGCGCGTGGTACGGCCGATTGTGTCGTTTTCAGCAGCTCGGCGTGCGCTAAAATGGCGTGTTGGGGGGTCAAAACCACTCGAACGACCTCAGAATTCCATGAAACCGTACGAAAACATCCTTTGTGTGATTTTTGAAATGGTCGGGTAGATGACACATCAATCGGAGGTGTCGTTTGACCGCGGTGACCGGAAACGCGTTTCAGGTGTCATAAAACACCAAAAACGGCGTGAGACAGTCAAATTCGGATAAAACGTGCTCCGAATGACCTGAAACCACATTAAAACATTAGAAATATTATTCGTGACGTGTAGAAGGATACAGAAGGCCCATCAGACGTGTGGTGCGCGCGGTACGGCCGATTGTGCTGTTTTCAGCAGCTCGGCGCGCGCTAAAATGACGCGTTGGGGGGTCAAAACCACCCGAACAACCTCAGAATTCTATGAAACCGTACGACAACAGCCGCTATGTGATTTTGGAAATGGTCGGGCAGACAGAATGTCAATCATAGGTTTCGTTTGACCGCGGTGACCAGAAACGCGTTTCCGGTGTCATAAAACACCAGAAACAGCGTGAGACGGTCGAATTCGGAGGAAACGTGATCCAAATGACCTGAAACCACACGAAAACATTAGGAATATTATTAGTGACATGTAGGAGGAGATGGAAGGCCCATCAGATGTGCGGTGCGCGCGGTACGTCCGATTGTGCTGTTTTTAGCAGCTCGATGCGCGCTAAAATGGCGCGTTGGGGGGTCAAAACCACCCGAACGACCTCAGAATTTCATGAAACCGTACAAA
Organism: Viscum album; assembly: GCA_963277665.1. Classification (NCBI taxonomy): domain Eukaryota; kingdom Viridiplantae; phylum Streptophyta; class Magnoliopsida; order Santalales; family Viscaceae; genus Viscum; species Viscum album. Next base: position 92,059,794 of record OY728147.1, read on the forward strand.
AACAGTCGTTGTGTGATTTTTGAAATGGTCGGTCATACGAAATGTTAATCGGAGGTGACGTTTGACCGCGGTGACCGGAAAGGTGTTTTCGGTGTCATAAAACACCAGAAACGGCGTGAGACAGTCGAATTCAGAGAAAACGTGCTCCGAATGACCTGAAACCACACAAAAACATTAGAAATATTATTCGTGACATGTAGTAGGAGACGGAAGGCCCATCGGACGTGCGGTGCGTGTGGTAAGGCCGATTGTGCTGTTTTCAGTAGCTCAGCGCGTGCTAAAATGTCGCGTTGGGGAGGTCAAAACCCCCCGAACGACCTCAGAATTCCATGAAACCGTACGAAAACAGCCGTTGTGTGATTTGTGAAATGGTTGGGTAGACGGAACATCAATAAGATGTGTTTTTTGACCGTGGTGATCGGAAACGCGTTTCCGGTGTCATAAAACACCAGAAACGGCGTGAGACGGTCGAATTCAAAGAAAACGTGCTCCGAATGACCTAAAACCACACGAAAAAATTAGGAATATTATTCGTGACGTGTAGGAGGAGACGGTAGGCCCATCAGACGTGCGGTGCGCGCGGTAAGGCCGATTGTGTCGTTTTCAGCAGCTCGGCGAGCGCTAAAATGGTGCGTCGGGGGGTCAAAACCACCCGAACGACCTCAGAATGCCATGAAACCATACAACAACAGCCGTTGTGTGATTTGTGAAATGTTCAGGTAGACGATACATCAATTGGAGGTGTCTTTTGACCGCGGTGACCGGAAATGCGTTTCTGGTGTCACAAAACACCAGAAACGGCGTGAGTCAGTCGAATTCAGAGAAAACGTGCTCTAAATGACCTGAAACCACATTAAAACATTAGTAATATTATTCGTGACGTGTAGGAGGTGATGACAGGCCCATCAGACATGCGGTGCGCACGGTACGACCGATTGTGCTCTTTTCAGCAGCTCGACGCGCGCTAAAATGGCGCGTTGGGGGGTCAAAACCACTCGAACGACCTTGGAATTCCATGAAACCATACGACAACATCTTTTGTGTGATTTTTGAAATGGTCAGGTAGAAGACATGTCAATCGGAGGTGTCGTTTGACCGCGGTGACCGGAAACGCGTTTCCGGTGTCATAAAATACCATAAACGGTGTGAGACGGTCGAATTTGGAGCAAACGTGCTCCGAATGACCTAAAACCACACGAAAACATTAGGAATATTATTCGTGACGTGTAGGAGGAGACGACAGGCCCATAGAACATGTGGTGCGCGCGGTACGACCGATTGTGCTGTTTTCAGCAGCTCGGCGCGCGCTAAAATGGCGCGTTGGGGGGTCAAAACCACCCGAAAGATCTCGGAATGCCATGAAACCATACGACAACAGCTGTTGTGTAATTTTTGAAATTTTAGGGTAGACGAAACATCAATCGGAGGTGTGGTTTGACCGCAGTGACCGAAAACGCGTTTCCGGTGTCATAAAACACCAAAAACGGCGTGAGACGGTCGAATTCGGAGCAAACGTGCTCCGAATGACCTGAAACCACACGAAAACATTAGTAATATTATTCATGACGTTTAGGAGGAGACGGAAGGCCCATCGGATGTGCGGTGCGCACGGTACGGCCGATTGTGCCGTTTTCAGCAGCTCGGTGCACGCTAAAATGGCACGTTGGGGGGTCAAAACCACCCAAACGACCTCAGAATGCCATAAAACCATACGACAAAAACCTTTGTGTGATTTTTGAAATGGTCGGGTAGAAGGCATGTCAATCGGAGGTGTCTTTTGACCGCGGTGACCAGAAACGCGTTTCCAGTGTCATAAAACACCAAAAAAACGGCGTGAAACGGTCGAATTCGGAGAAAACGTGCTCCGAATGACCTGAAACCACACGAAAACATTAGGAATATTATTCGTGACATGTATGAGGAGATGGAAGGCCCATCGAACGTGCGGTGCGCGCAGTACAACCGATTGTGTCGTTTTCAGCAGCTCGGCGCGCGCTAAAATGGCGTGTGGGGGGGTCAAAACCACCCGAACGACCTCAGAATTCCATGAAACCGTACGAAAACATCCGTTATGTGATTTGTGAAATGTCCGGGTAGACGGAACGTAAATCAGATGTGTCGTTTGACCATGGTGACTGGAAACGCATTTCCGGTGTCATAAAACACCAAAAACGGCATGAGACGGTCGAATTCGGAGAAAACGTGCTTCGAATGACCTGAAACCACACGAAAACATTAGTAATATTATTCGTTATGTGTAGGAGGAGACTACAGGCCCATCGGACGTGCGGTGCGCGCGGTACGACCGATTGTGTCATTTTCAGCAGCTCGGCGCGCGCTAAAATGGCGCGTTGGGGGGTCAAAACCACCCGAACGACCTCGTAATTCCATGAAACCGTACGACAACAACCGTTGTGTGATTTTTGAAATGGTTGGATAGACTTCACGTCAGTCGGAGGTGTCGTTTGACCGCGGTGACTGGAAACACGTTTCCGGTGTCATAAAACACCAAAAACGGCATGAGATGGTCGAATTCGGAGCAAACGTGCTCTAAATGACCTGAAATGATAGCATTTCTTAAATTGGGGGTTTTAAATTATTATAGCACCATGATTTGATGTCATATTTAATTTTATTATATGTATATAATAACTGAATAATTATGTCCAATTTACGTTTGTTTTGTTTTGTTGTTTTTTTGTCTTATTGTAGGTTTATTGAAGCAGAGGATTGAAATGGATAGACCTGCTCAGATCGTTGAAGCATGTTTATCATTTATTGGTTATTAAGATCTTGACGTTTATGCTGTTTGAAATTGTTTTCCATTTTTTATGATTTTTACCTTGTTTTATCTCTGATTTTGCGCCGTGAAGAAAAAAAAACACAATTCGTACATTTCATTAAAAAAATGAAAAATATTTTATTTAATATTATACATATATATTTATTTAATATATATATATATATATATTAAAATATTTAAAACACATTATATATATATTTATTTAAAATATCTTATTTAATAATATATATATACATATTTTCTTTAATATATATATATATATTTTATTTAATATTTATATATTTCTTTCAGTAGGAATTTTTTTTAAAAAATTGTCCCAGGGTAGCGACCGCCAAAGGCGGTCGCTAATGGTGCCCGGAAGGCTGCCTATAGCGACCGCCAAGCGGTCACTTAAGGCCGACATTTCGGCCACCTATAGCGACCGCCATTGGTGGTCGCTATTGGCCTACAACGACGAAGCTGAAGCGACCGTCAATGGCGGTCGCTGGGCGGTCTTTATAGGCCTATAGCGACCGACAATGGCGGTCGCTAATGCCCGATTTTTTAGTAGTGCTTACAATAAGGATAGAGTGCATACTTTAGTGCCAAGATTTCCCCCTTGAGATAAGTGGGTACCATTTCTTTTGGAATTTTTACATCCTTGATATATTTGGAATCGATGTCATTCATGGTATGAACTGGCTGGCTCCTTATCATTCCCAAGTGGATTTATATAGCCATCGGGTGTCCTTAAAATCCCCTATGGTTAACACATATCAACACAAAAGAGAATGGGATATGCATGTAGATCGAGCTGGACGTAAATGTGCAGGACTATGAAGAGTGACATCTCAGTCTACAAGTATCTTCTAGAGAAATCAAAGAACGCAGCTAGTGGAATTCCCTCTCATTGTGGATTCTTTTAGGGACATCTTCCTTGACAATTTCTCTAGCTTACCCCTATGAGGGAAGTGGAGTTCACTATCAACCAAGTAAAAGGTGCAACACCAGTGTCTATTCTTCCTTATAGGATAGAACCAAAAGATAAACATAAACTAAAAAATTAGCTTGTGGGCCTCGAGTCTAAGGGTTTTATCATACCTAACAAATCACCATGGTATTCACCGGTTCTTTTCTCCAAGAAGGTGGATGGTACCCTCAGAATTTGTGTGGATTATCATCGACTCAACCAGCTTATGGTAATGAATCAATATCCATTTCCTTGTATAAATGACCTCTTCCACCAAATCTGAGGAGAAACTATTTTCTCCAAGATTGATCTGTGGTCAGTATATCACCAGGTGTGTGTGGGACCATCTCACATACCACGTTCAGCATTTTGGATCAGGTACGACTTGTATGAGTATCTAGTTATGTCATTCGGCCTCACAATGCGCTGGTAGTCTTCATGGATCTGATCAATCAGGGTTTTCACCCATACCTTGATTCCTTTGTGGTGGTTTTTGTTAATGATATCTTTGTGCATTCACGCTCCATACATGACCATGCAACCCATCTTGAGATTGTTCTAGGTACACCGAGAGAGAACCAACTATATGTAAAGCTCAACAAATGCCACTTTTGGATCGACAAGGTTCACTTATTAGGTCATTTCATATATGATGTAGGCATATCAATTGACCCATAAATGGTGAGTATTGTAGTTTCATGGGAGAATCCCAATAATGTTTTTGACATACCCAATTTCTTGGAGTTTACTGGCTATTATAGAAATTTTATCCAAGATTTATCCCACTTAGAAGCACCTATTACATCCCTAAATAAGAAGGTTTTATATTTCATATGGTCATAAGATTGTGAAAAATCTTTTTAGGAGTTAAAGGGAAGACTAACCTCTCCTCCGATACTGATTCTGGTTGATCTAGGAAGAAGCTATACTATTTACTATGATGCTTCAAGAATTGGAATGGGTGTAGTTTTGATGTAGGGAGATTGAGTCGTGGCTTGTGGATCTCTCCAGCTGAGACCTCATGAGCGGAACTATCCTACACATGACCAGAAGTTAGCAGTTGTGGTTCATGCTTTATGTTGTTGGAGACACTACTTGTTGGGTGAGAGTTTAATTATTTACACGAATCATAAAAACTTGAAATATATCTCCACACAATGATACATGAACTCAAGGTAGCGTGAGTGGGTTTAATACCTACAATTGTTCAATTTTGAGCTTACTTATACCCCTGGTAAGGGAAATATCATGGATAAATCTTTGAGCCGAAAAACACAGACACAATCCATCCAGGTAGCCAGTAGTGAGTGGTAGATGATGGATTTATTTTCTAAGATGCATCTAGAGGTTCAGGAAAAGCATGGACAACCGGTTTTAATAGCTCTTACAATGGAATCCTCTCTTCTAAAGAGAGTTCATATGAAATAGTTATCTAATCCATAGGGATTTGTTTTCAGGGAAAGCATTATAGGAGAGAACCCGCCTCATGGTTGGGTTGTTGATGACATTGAAACTTTACTCTACTATGGATGAGTATCGGTACCTTCAGATATACAAGAAGAACTGATGAAGGAATATCATACCTCTGTTTGGGAAGTTTATCCTAAACTTACCAAGATGTACAGAGACAAGTTTTGTTAGTACTGGTGGTCGGGTATGAAGAATAAGATAACGGGTTTCATCACTCGGTGCTCCACCTATCAGTAGGTGAAGACAAAGCACCAATGACCTGTTGGACTTTTACAGCCTATATCCATTTCTGAGTGGAAATGGAATGAAATCACCATGGATTTCATTACAGGCTTTCCAAAATCTCCTCGAGGAAGAAATGTAGTATGGGTGATTTTCTATAAATTGACCAAAGTCACATACTTCCTACCTATCCAAGAGACCTTATCTATTGATGATCCTAACACAAAGTTACTGTGACCAAACTTTTATACCCCACAACTAATGAATATTAGTGGTTTTTGGTATAACTGACACACTATCGGTATATGCTCCTTGGACGTAGCCCTTAGTGGTGAACTAAGTAAAAGTATTCTATAGTCTCTTTGTTTGTGATTTTTTTATTATAGTTCTTATCCATCATACAGGTTTAATGAGTTCCTATCAATGTGGGAACAAGATCCATCACTTTAGAAGAAAAAGCTGACACTCTGATTCACCCTCCCCTCTAAGGGTGTTTTGGGTTCCATCAAGTGGTATCAGAGGGTAAAGGTTTCTGGTGTTAAATCTACCCTATGGCTTCCTGGATAATTCAATCAATGTTAGGGGGTTCCCCTCTTCAATGGAAGTAATTTTTAGATTTGGAAGAATAGAATGAGATATCATTTGAGATCTCTTGGCATGGAAGTCCTCTTCTCTAATATGCAAGGAATTCATTTTACTAATCCAACAGGGATGTCTTTGAATGATACAGATAGGAAAATTCTTCATGTAAATGATAAAGCACAGAATGCTCTCACTATGACTCTTTCTAATCAGATCTATTTTAAAGTGATGAGATACACCTCAACAAAGTCTATGTGGGAAAAACTTGAAAATATTTACGAAGGAGATAGTAAAGTAAAGGAGGTGAAATTAAAAGTCCTGCACAATAGGTTTGACGATCTGAAGATGCATCCGGATGAGAATGCAGATTCCTTCTTCAATTGAATTACCGAAGTGGTAGGATAAATTCGAGGTCTGGGTGAAAAAATCAAAGACATTGATATTGTAAAGAAAATATTGAGAAGAATTACACCCCTTTACAACATGAAGGTTTCAAACCTTGAGGAAAGGGATCTTTCCAAACTCTCCATGGATGATCTGCTAAGCAGCCTGGTGGCATATAAGATGAGAGTAAAACCAAAAGATGTTATGACTCATGTTGGTAAAGAAATGGCATTCAAAGGCATGGACAAACTGAAAATAATAGAAGATATAAGTGATTATGATGATGAGGAACAAGAAATTCTTCCTCTCATTGCTAATAATCTTAATAGGGGAAAAGTTAAATTTAAAGGTAAGTTACCCCTGGCTTGTTTTCCCTATGGTAGAGTTGGGCACATTGCCTCTCAATGCTCAAGAAAGTTCGATGATAAAGAGATTGATGCTGAAAATACTGAGAAGTCTCAGAAAAGGTTTTTCAAAAAATGAGACTTCAAATATGGAAATAAAGTATATAATAAGAGTTTTTTTCTATGAAAATGAAGATGATGATAATGAATTATGTGAATAAGAAGAACTAGAATTTAAAACTGGAAACCACGCTTCCATGATGGATACTATTGAAACGTCAGAACCATTGAAAGATAAATCTAGAGAAAACCAGTTGAAAACTAATGTTGATCCCAAGTTGAAACTTAAGGATGATTTTAGTAAGCTAGAGAATAAGTGAAATAGATGAAACAAATGGAAATAAATGGTGGAATAATCATCAGAATATGTTGATCAGCTTGAAGTTGAAATTGAATGACTAGAAGAACTCATGAAAGTGCATTCAACAATATTTGAAAGGATTGATGACATAGTGGAACTAAAGATCCAAATCTAAGAATAGGAAAAGGTCATCAATGACCTTATCTCTAGACTAGAGGAGAAGTCCAATACTGTAAAGGGACTTGAAGAGGAAGTTGTTACAATTAGGAGAAAACTCGAGAGTGAATCAAACCTAAAATAAGGAAGGAAGAAAATAAAATTTGGAAAATTCTCATATACTAAGTTTCTAGAAAGAGATAAGCAAGGATCAGATAGGGCTGAAAATATCTTGAGTGATCAAAGAACTACTTGCATGAGAAATAGTGGAATCAGTTGTAAATTCAAGACATCAATTGCTGGAAATAAAGTGAGACAAAAAAAGAAAAGATGAAAGTTGGACATGTTGAAAAGTTTCCTGAAGTGTTGAAAAAGAAACCATCAATCCAAACTGAAAGAAGAACTAAAGGTTATCCTCGAGCTTTCAAAAATGACAGGCAGTCAAACTATTTTCCCGAGGAAGAAGGAATGAGGAGAAATATAAGTGAGAAGACATTTCCCCTCATTAAATATCATTTCTATGGATATCCAGGCCATACCATGTCATATTGAAAATAGGCAAGGAGATATTTGAATGGGGAAGATCTGGGAAGTCAAAAAAGGAGACCGATTTCATATCTTACATCTTATAGAATAAATAGTTTCTATGGATACTGTCTTCACTATTCTAACTTTGGACATAAAGATGTGTATTACAGGTAGAGGTATGACAGGATAAATTCATACAATGCTCAAAGATGGGTCAATACTCGACCACTAGATGATGTTGTTCTCACAAATAGGTTTTCTACTCTAGAAGAAGAGTATGGGTATGAAGAATATGATTATGTGGAAGAAATAACTGAAAGACCATTAGTGTCCTACACTCAATCTAAAATCTCATGGAAAGAAAAGAAGAAAATTGATAAATCCAATCTTCTAGAAGTAGCTCTCAAAGTTACAAATAGTAGAAACACCCTGATTCTTGATAGTGGATGCTCGTCTCATATGATAGGAAATGACGACATTTTAAAGAACATTAATAAGAAGGTTGATGGAATAATTAGGTTTGGTAATGATGGTGCTTTGAAGATTAAAGGCAGTGGAAATACTACACTGGCCAATGGAGAGCTGAATAATACTGAAGTTTTTTTATGTGGACGGTCTATGTCACAATCTCCTCAGTGTGAGCCAACTCTGTGACTTAGGGCTTATAGTAACTTTCAATCAATAATTTTGCACTATAAAGGGAAATAAAGTAAATTCTCTCATGAAAGGATATAGAATAGATGGAAACTTATATCAGGTTGATAGTAAAGATAACACTTTCTATCTATCTGTTGAAGAAGAAAACAACCAGTGGCATCGAAGGTTAGGGCATATTAACCAACAAGACATGGAAAATATATCCAAGTTGAATATAGTCATGGATATCCTCATTATAAAACATGAATGGGAAAAGTCTTGTGATGCTTGCATATGGAGGAAGTTGGTTTGTAGTTCATATCGTCCAAAGAAGAAAAGAGAATCACACCTTCTTGATCTCATCTATAAAGACGTATATGGAATGATAAATGTTTCCAGAACTCATGGAGAGAGGTACTTCGTCCTTTTAATTTATGATTATAGTAGAATGACTTGTGTAATGGTTATTCACAGGAAGCGACAAGTACTTGATTTCATGAAAACTTATCACCGAATTGTTGAGAATGATACTGGATGAACAATCAAAGTTCTATGATATGACAATAGAGGAGAATACACATCCATTGAGTTTTAAAATTACCTAAAAACATGGAATACAACATGAGGTAGATTCTGTGAGAAATCTAAAAAAATAGAGTAGTTGAGTGCCAGAATCGATAAGTCAACAAAATGGCTGGGACTATACTGATTGAGAGTCATATCTCTCACCATTACTGGAAAGAAGCCGTTGAAGCTGTAGTGCACATTCAAAATCGAACGGGGAATTATATGGGAGATACGAAGACACTATATAAATTGTGGCATGAAATGAAGCCTTAATTGAAATACTTTAGTGTTTTTGGAAGTAAATGTTTTATCTGAAACAAAAGAAGGAAATCAAGGAAAGTATGGTGACAATGCAGATGAAGGAATATTCCTTGGATATCAAATGAACAAAAAATCCCATAAGTGTTTCAATAAGTGATTGGGAAGGATTGTGGAAAGAATTGATGTTAATATCATTGAAGAAAAAAATGGAAAATGATTCAAGGAATTACTATGCTGATGAGATAGACGATGAGGAAGAATGTGAACATGGAGTGAATGCAAATAAAGAAATAGAGGAAGGTGTACAAAACTCCCAGGAGTCACATCGTGATGTTTACTCATAAGAAGAATCTAGAGATGAAACCATGGATGGAGAGAATTTGGTCGAACCTTAAATAAGAAATATAAGAGCATAAATTGATCAATCCAACATCATTAGAGATTAGAATATACCCACACAAATGAGGAGAATGAGGAGTAATTCACAATCTACATTTCTATCAGTTGTGGAACCATCCTCATTTGAAGAATCTATGAAGGATGAATCATGGGTGAAAGCCATCAATGAAGAGTTAGATCAGATTGACAAGAATCAAACATGGGATCTAGTTAAGATACCCGAAGGTCACAATGTCATTGGTACAAAGTGGATTTTTAAGAACAAATATTACGAGCATAGTAATGTGATCTAAAATAAGGAGTGACTGGTGTGCAAGGGATATTCACAGATTGAAGGTGTCTATGTTGAGGAAATATTTTCTCCAGTAGCAAGACTGGATTCAATCAAGATATTCATTACTATGGAAATCCAAAGAGACTATAAAGTGTATAAAATGGACGTCAAGACAATATTCTTAAATTTAGTTTTGGAAGAAGAATCCTACATTGAATAACCCATGAGGTTCTTTCTTTGAAATGATGAAATAAAGGTTCTCAAATTAAAGAAAGCACTCTATAACTTGAAATAGTCACCATGGGCATGGTACTCTCGGATGGATTCTTATCTGAGAAATATTTAATTCAAAAGAGGAGGAGTGGATCACAATCTCTATGTGAAAAATTCTCAAAAGGATCAATTCATGGTCTTAGTATACGTGGATGCTATTATTTTTGGTGGAAGTAGGAAGGGATCAGTGGATGAATTTTCCAATCATATGAAATCAGAATTTGAAATGTCTATGATTGGTGAGATCACATACTTTTTAGGATTGTAGGTGATTCATAATAAGGATTAAGATTTAATTTCTTAGGATAAATATTCAAGAGAGCTGGTGGAGAAATTTAGTATGCATGATTGCAAACCAATGTCGACACTGGTTGCAGTTGGAAAAAAACTTGGAAAGCACGAAGATGTGACTTCTGTGGATCCCACATTGTACAAGAGAATCATCGGAAGCTTACTATACCTAATAGAAACACATATAGATATTGTCTTTGCAACATGCTTAGTGGTACGCTTTCAGAGTAATCTGAAGGAAGAACATATGGAGACAGTGAAAAGAATCATGCAGTACATTCAAGGTACTCATAATTATGGGTTATACTTTGCTGAAGGAAAAGAGAGTGAACTATCAGTATTTTATGATGCTGACTGGGCTGGAGATGTAGTGGATAGAAAGTCCACCAGTGGTGGAGAATTTTATATTGGAAAAAAAATGTGTGGTCTAGCTGAGCAAGAAACATGAAAGTACTTCTCTTAGTACTACTGAAGTTGAATATATATCTGCTACAAAGGAATGCACTCAGTTACTTTGGATGAAGCAGAAATTGACTAATATAGGATATGAGGTGAAACAACCAATAGTGATTTACGATGATAACAAGAGCTCAATTGATCTTATGAAGAATCTTGTTCAACATTCTCATACAAAACATATTGAAATCAGATATCACTTCATCAAGGAAAAATTTGAACATGGAATGATCAAAATGGACCATGTGGGAACCGATGATAAAGTGACTAACATTATGACTAAGACACTATCAACGACTGAGTTTGAGAAACATCGGTTGAACCTTAGTGTTCAGCTACCTCTTAGTGCATGAGGAGGTTACAAATATTCTTCTCTCCCTAATTGTTTTAACTTTATTAATCTGTTTCTGAAAATGTTGAATGTTTATGGGGGAGATATGATCTAGGGGGAGTATGTTCTGAGCACTATAATGGATTATTATCAATATTTGGGGGGATAATTGGTTAAATTAAATAAGGAGTGCTCTGATTGAATTTATCTACAGATTTCCAACAAACCCAAAGGGGGATATTTTTGGAACCAAGGCTGCTATTTTCTAGAAATGGTGTATAGTTTGTGTTAGTTGTAAATAATTACATAGAAGACCAAGTATATTTCAAGAAAAGGTATCATACAGTTCAAGACGAAAGAAGTATTTAAGGTGGCATCATTTCCCAATGTTTTCCAAATTTTTGGGGTCCAAAATTTTGAAGTTGTCTTTCAACGTGAAAATTGGTTTTTCTTGAAGGCCTTATGAAAATATGGAAAATGTATGAGTTTCTCGAATATGAGTTTTGTGAGTTGTGTTTCATGAAGAAATAAAGTTTTCTAATGGTGTGCTTCATGATTATGATGGGCTTCATGACTGGAGACAGATTTATCTATGATTATGAGTTTTGGAGCTTTCTAGTCATTGACGGAATGCTTTGTGAATTTGATGGGAACCGTGAAGGGTTTTGACAGAATAATTCATGATGATGATGAGATTTTCAAATAGATAATTTCCATGATTCTCTATTAAGGAAGGCGCACTAAGAAGATGATTTCGATGATCTGTAAAATCCACAAAGAGGTAGCAGAGCTTCGCGATCGGCTGAGTCTATAAATATGATGCTACATCTCTTCATTTGAATTAATGTTTTGAAGTAAAATATAGATATGATTTGAGTTTACGAAGTGCATCACGAATCGAGTTTCTATGTGAGCTGGTTCATCATGAAGATACTTTTAGTCTTAACTGATGCCCATGATTTTATCAAAAGGGCACTTCATGATAATGAGGTATTCTGCAATGACTTAGTGAGTTTCACGAAGATTGTTCTATGAAGGCTAAGAAGCTTTGTGAAAAAAGATAGTTCCATGAAGGTAGGGGTGCTTCGTGAAGCCAGTTTGTTCCATGAAGGAAAGGGTGCTTCACGAAGGAGTGTGTTTCGCAAAGAGGCTTCACGTAGAGTAGTTTTTGAATATCAGTGAATAAGGATTTTAAAGGGCATCAACTCAGGTATATGGTGAAATCATATTCTTGTTCTAAGTTAGAGACAAAGTCTTTAATGCCAAATCATTGAAGAAACCTTCAAGTCAATAAACTGAGTTGGACTTCTCTAAGAGTAGTGATCTAGGGGGAGTCAATGGAAGTGATCTGATAGACACAGTGGGAAATCCCTGGATTCTTGTATAAGTAGTGAGCCTGGAACAGAGTGATTGTGACCGAACTTTTTTACCCCACAAATAGTGAAGATTAGTGGTTTTTGGTATGACCAACACACTGTCATCATATGATCCTTATACATAGCCCTTAGTGGTGAACTGAGTAAAAGTTTTGTGTGGTATCTTTGCTTGTGATTATTTGATTGTTGTTATTATCCATCATTTAGGTTTAACGAGTTCCTATCAACATGAGAACAAGATCCATAAATTTAGAAGAAAAATTTGACACCCTGATTCACCCCTCCCCTCTCAGGGTGCTCCAGGGTCCTTCATCATGGACGTGTTTAGGATGATACATCAGAGTGGGAGACTGATGTGCATGATCAATGATCGTATCTTTTCTTAGATGACGTTCTACTACCCTTGGAAGGGAAACTCCGGGATAAGTTATCTTAAGGAGGGGGGGGGGGGGGGGTTGTAATGTCTCATCTTTAATCAAGGTATGAACTATTTAAATTTTTAGTACAAATCCTTAATGTGACCCAGGGTGTGTGCATGTGCACCCTATTTCAGGTCCCAGGCAGCTATTAAAATTATTTAAATAACTGCATGAGTTTTATGTAAAATATTACATTATTCCCTAGCGCAACATTTAGGTTAATAATAACTAAAAAGGGATTAAAATAGAATAAAAAAATAATTTTAAGAAAATAAAAATAAATGAAAATGGGATAAAATAAATAATATAATAAAAGTGGTTCGAGAAGAGTGGAAATAATTAAAATGGGTTAACCCATTTTATTAATTATTTTCATTTCTCCATCCCTTTTTATTTTTATTATTTTATTTTATTTAATTTTATTTATTTTCCTTTTTTATTTATTTTTTCCTTTTATTTTTCCTCCCCCTTTTTCTCTCTTTATTTTTTTCTTTCTCTCTTCCTCTCCTGCCTCTCCTCTTGGTGCATCACCCCCCTGTTAGGTGGTGCGCCTCCTCCTCATCTCCCTTAAGAAGCTCATTCTAACTCTGTCCCTTCTCCATTTCCAACATTATTTGATGCATTGTGATTCTATTGGTAAGGATAATCTCACACACTAAGACTCGTAGGATCACATCCACTCTCCATTATAAAATCGACCGCAGAAGGTTTTTACCCAAAATTGGGGTTTTTCTAAAATCATATTTTTTCTTACATTTTAGGTCAAATCAAAGGTCATCGTAGAGTGTATGATTCACTAAGATTATGAGGTAGGGTGTCTAATATCTTTCCCATTATTTCATTATGTCTTTTAGATTGCACGTTGTGCCGCTCGTCAGTTCCTACCAACAATATTAAATTTATCCTATACGAATTTAATTAAATTACATGTTTTGACTATCGCAACTTTATTTGAGATAAACTAGATTATTTAATTTTTTGAAACATCATTGAATACCCCTTTTGGTATTCCGATATAATTGGTCTAAATTTTTTTATCCCTAAATAATTAATTTATTAATTTCATGTATTGCATGACCCCACTTTGGTTGAGTTTTAAATCAAATTAATTATTTAGGATAATTTTGAACCATGAATTTTGGGGTTTTGTTGGTTTGTTTATGTATAATGATTTCATTGTTAAAAATTATTACCATGATATTCTATTATAAAATAGAAAAGTTCATTTTTATGCTTTTGCTGATAAAGTTTTTTTGGATATGATAGTTCATCTTGAATGATCAGGAAGTACGTGACTCTTTGTTGCTTAAATTGTTTTGTTGAAATTATAAATGCATACACTGTGATATTTGATTTCTTAACATATAATTAAATTCAAGGCAGTGATACAATGTGGGTTCTGTATTAAGGACCCACAAATGGACTCTTTGTTGTTGATTGGTTACCACACTACACGATGGGGAGGCAATGTTTTAGGCTTTTCCAGACGAGGGGTTCCCTAGGTTTTCTATATACCCTTGAGTGATAATGGTTCCTTAAGGGACAATCAAGGATGAAACTATTAGAAAAGTGGTTATGCTATGCCTCAGGTGATACTCAACCCCTTACGTGCGATACTCGGGATAGACTCATGATAAAACCACGCCTTGAGTGATACATGGTATTTTGAAAGATTGTCTTGGATGAGCTTGGTGGTATTGGATAAATTGAAGGATGTACCATAGTGTTACCTTCATGATGAGCTCATAATCCAACTCTAAAATTTAATATAATAATAATGATAATGCATGGAAGGATTTATTTGATGCAGCTTTGGGTTGATTGTGATTTGTGATACCTTTTTAGTGCCTTGAAGCATACTTTATTGACACATAAATTAGACCCAAGATAAATCACAAGCTTGGGGGTATGATCCTTTTTGTATGCATTTTGATTTTCTATCCTTTATATATATATATACATCCTACTTATTACAAGTACTTTATTCATATTTCCAACTTAGGCTGAAGCAGGTGGTATGGATGGGTGCTGTTGATAAACTGGACCAAGTTATAATTATTCTATTTTTTATTTAATTGCTTGAATTTATCATATATAGGCACACTAAATTTGTTTATAGAATGAAATGGAAAGGTCTAGACACTATGTGTGCTGACCTACTAAGATTATATCCCACACCTTGCTCGGGTGATGTTTTTTACCTGAGTAGGCTTTATGCTCACATGTATGGATAAAGGGAAGAATGTTGATTTAGATGCTTGAGTGTTTCTTTCTTCTTAGTATAGATATTAGGATCAAAATACCGAGCCTTTGCTCGAGATACAATTGTTTCACTTTGTGTCATTTTTATTACATCTTTATAGCATACTTGTGTTCCTGATTTCCATACTTTTACTTTAGTACATACATCATATCATGATATCATTGTGTATCTGGTTTAATTTATCATCCTTTTCACTTTTCATTTATTTAGTTGGGATTATTTAATTTCTTATTCTATAGTTTTTTTATTTATATTCCTCTGATACTAGTTATACATTTCTTTTCTTCCATTGTGTATTACCTATTACCTATGAAGGCATAGTCTCCCCCGCAAACACGTTAAAAAGTTCCTCATTGTAAGTCAACATCCTTTGACATTTGGGGAGATGCGCTTGAATTCATGTGGATAACCTAGCTCGGAGCACCCTTCTGGTGGCTCTTGGGTCGGGGACGTTACATATAATTCTTATAAAACCAATAAAATTAAGATAAATCCATATATGCATGCACCCCATGATATCAATATTACATTGTATCTTTCTTAAAACATGGATATAAAATGGGTTACATAAAATTTTCATAAGATATAACATAATAACCCATAATATATTGGATGGGATGATACCTGAAACTCACTTACCCAAAATAAACATTTCATAAGTGTAAATATAGGGTGATATGTGAATAATATTAGATGGTAATAGATGATGGATATATATGAGGACATTATTAAAATATAAGAGAAACCATTAAATGAATTTTCTTAAATTTTCTATAACATCTTAAAAAAATAAAAATATTAGCAACTTTTAAAATCATTTTTAGAAGGGAAAATAAAATTTTAAAACAATATATTAAATATAAACATCCCAATCATGGATCCTTGAAATTAAATAATATTAAATAATATTAAACATAGAGTGAATGATAAAAAATAGTTCAAATTTTGAAAGAAATAGTTTGTAAGTATTTTTAACTATTTAATGTAACCCATATCGATTAAAAGGATATAAAATTTCACATTGAATTGGAAGGTAAGTATTAAATTTATAGAATAGAAAGCCTAATTTACATAAAAAAAATAAAAAAACATTTTTTGTATGAATCAAAATGTATATGAAAGATAAATTCCCAAAATAAATGGTGGAAATTTTCATTTATAATGATGTATTTTATGAAGTTAGAATCAATCAAATATAAGATTTTTATTAGTTAATGTAATTTTCAATGAAATAAAATAAAAAAATATGATATAGAAAATTTGTATAATATATAAAACTTATATGAATATAATAAAATAAGAGTGTGTCTTAAGAAAAAAAAATTGACTCAAAAAAACCTTACCTTGGATTCACACTCACTTGAACATTTTGTAGCACCCTATATAGTCAATTTTGATAAATTATTCATTAATATAGTAAATTTATATTTAATTATTTTAATTAATATCATTCATTTATATCTATTTATTACACATTTATTAATATTTATTAAATAATACTATGTGTATACTATTAATTCTTACATTTTACCCACCCTTGCTTCGGTATAGTGGGTATAGTCCTTACTCCTTTATCAATTATTTATTGCCTCCATAATGTTAATGTAATGTATTTTAATATTTTTGAAAGTGTTTTGGAGTCCCCTAATTATTTATTGGATGTTATTATAATGTTTCATGTACCACCCCAACCATATAAGCACAAATATTGTGGTTACATTGTTATTTTGGTACTAAATACAAGCGATTGAATCCCAAATAACCTAATAGTTTAAGTGTCTTGGTAAACTACATTCATGAATTAATCACTTATTATATTTGAAAAGATAAAATAAAACATATTATTTTATTTTAGAACATCATTATTCTATCTAGAATATCCCTACATATCAATCATAATTCACTTTCTAAAATCTTGGGGAATACATAAGAAATGGGAAAGCATAGATACTTAGAAATGGAATGTGTGCACCTGAAGCTATCAAAGAATAAATAAAAAATAAATAATATAGAAAGTATAAATTATTATAAAATAATTATATATAAATAATATCATGAGGTTTAAACTTATCCATGGATGACATAATAATTAAAACAATCACATTGATATCAATAAAAAATTTCATAATGATGGAATGCATAATGTCAAACTTCTAAAACATATTATTGAGGCCTCAAGTTAAGAAATATAACATAAATGGGTAATTCATTGATCAAATACCAACCGTATTTTGTCTCATGAGATTGATCAATATAGAAAGGGGCTACATAACTCCATGCCCCACCCATAACTTAACAAGTCCAATGCATTCATTATATGAATAAATAATACAACTTAATCAACATGTATTATATTCAATAACTACTCATATTAAAAAACAAAAATAGAAAATGTCAATAATTTCCCCATTCAAACTGATAATAAACCATCCAGAAAAAAATAATAAGGATGTATAATTACAACAAATACACAATTTATTATAAGTAAAATAAATGGATTTTTCTATGATGAATAAAAATAACAAAAAAGTTCATTAAACACATTCTTGAGGAAAAACCGTTTTCACTTTTAAAATCACTTTTTAAAAATAAAATTTTATTGAATTTTAGGAAAAATATTTTCATTGAAACGATCCATGGAATCCTGTATTATAATCTTAAAATCATGGACCAGTCAAGATAGAGGTATTTTTTTTAATTTTAAAATCATTAAAATAATAATTTTGGTCGCACTATCAGTAAAAAGTTCTCTATTCCAAAAATGAAAAGATTATTCTTTTAAAATCTTTTTGTTAAAATTAAAACATGAGTAAAAATTAATTTATAATATCATTGAATAATTTTCAAAAAAATTCTTGAAAAAACTTTAGAAAACATGGATACTAAATGAAAAGGGGTTTTGACCAAAATAAGAGAAATAAGGCCATTTTTTCATAAAAAAATTTATTGGATCATTTTGAGTTCTAAAGATAGGAAAAGAGTAATAAAAAATAAAAATTCAAAAAAATAAACAAATGAGAAGAAAAATAAAAGGGATTATCAGATAAGGATCATATAATCTTCTTAATGGAAATTTAAGCATAAACAATCAAGATTAATATGCAATTGAAACATAAATCCCTCACCTCAAGCCACACTTTCTTCGTATGTGATTTTGAAATTTAAAATAATAAATTTAAATTTATTTTAATTCTATAATAAAACCATATATATACTTGTAACATAATATATGATCTAATTGTTACATATCAATACATTTTTATTAATATTTCTTTATTAAAACCATCATTTATGAGTGTTAACTCTCTCATTTTTCATATACATTTTGGTTTAGTAGTTCTAGTCCTTATACTTTGATCATGACCCCATCATATCCAAAATGTTAATCAAGATATAATTATCAAATATATTCCAGATAAATATATATTTAGATTCATCCATAAAAGTTATAGATAGATAAATTAATTACTCAATTCCTGGAAATGATAGGTTATGCATACACATGAACTCTAATTTCACTTTTCAATGAATTTAATGAAATAATGGTAAACAATAATTAACATTTATATAATCATTATTATATAATATATATCATATATATTCGTTAAATCTATCCTCATTATTAACTAGGTAATGTGTAAATGAATTATAAATCACATCACTTCGTGGAGGTGGTTTTTCACAGGTCCCCACATGTGACATTATCATTTTCCAAATAATGGGAAGATCAGAAGATAGATATGATATTATAATTATATAGGTATGATTATATTATAAATATTATATATGAAAATTAAATGCATAATAATAACCATCTATGAAATATGGTGAAGGAAAATGAATTGTATTGCTATGTGGAGGTGATAATCCACACTTACGCACAATCGATACATTCACTTAAAATTGATGGAATAAAGGGTTGTTAATAGTGGTTTCATAATCATATAAAAATTAAGTATATTCTAGAAACTAAAGGTATTATTTTATAATGAAGACCACATATTTAGAACTGGTATAAGAATGAATAAATTTTAATAGGTTACATCTTTTTCAGGTGACCACCTTTATGTCCCCTCTTAAGGATCCTTGGGATGATCTTTTAATATTAACATCTCCCATATATAGTTTCTATGGATGTTTAGAATGTAAATTTTTAGGGTTTGGTCGAGATATATGTCTGAAAGTGATGTAAAGAATAGAAAGAATATGTGTCCTTGTAAGACCTTGAGTTTTTATGAATTTATTTTTATGAATAAATTAAATTTATATGATCATTTTCATTACATGCTATACTGAGTATAGCTTGTGTTACACACAACAAAGAGTTTTAACAAATCATGATATATTATTAATATTATTATTTAAACATGACCATTATTACCTAGACATTAAAATTATCGATATTAATAGTAATAAATACAATTTAAATTTTAATTAGAATATATATATATATATATATAACATATTTATAAAAAAGAACATGATTTTGAGAGAAGTATTTATATTTTTGGAAAATACTATATTCTCAAAAAATATTTTTTATTTCATTTTGTAAATAGTAATTTTTTTTGATAATTTTAGAAAATTAAAATTTTAAAATAAATATAATTTTTGAAATAGCCAAGTATAAATTATGTAATTTTTTTTATTTTCTAAAAAATTTAATTTTTTAGTGGATATAGAAAATACTGGTTTTTTACTATTTTTTCATTTAAAGAGTTTATAAGGTTTAATTTTTTTTAAAATGGTTTTAAAAGTAATATTAGTCCAAATATATATCAATTATTCCAATTAATTTCATTTTAATCATTTTCATACTAAATTTTGATATATAAACTTTTAAAACTTTTAAAACATTTGAACAATTTCTCTTTAGAAAACCGATTTCTTATCGCCTCTATAGGTTTGATTTTTAAATTAAATTTTGACACTTTTTTGAATGGTATTTTGAAAAATTTATTACTTATTAGGAATCATTATAATTTATATTATACAATGTGTTAAAATCAATTTTATTACAATAATTAATAGTAAAAATAGTAAAAATTATTTACCACAATTAAGGTAAAATGGGTTTATGGGGGGTTAAACTAAAAATATAATGGTTAAAAATGACCCAAACCTAATAAAACACACATTTTATGTCCATGTTTCAAAATTATCTATTTTAGGATAAAAAAGGGTCAATTGTTTATCCTTGTGTCGTGAGATAAATGTATGTACTCCTTTTTCTATTCAAAAATTACAAGTATTCTACTAACCTCACTTATAAAAGGCCACCACATATCCTCTCTTCATCAAAATTTAAAAACAATTTTTTTAAAAAATATATTTTCACAAATAAATTATTTAATTACATACTATCATCTTATAAGCCTTATATTTTTCAAAAATACAACCTAAGAATCCTTTGAGGGAAAACCAAAAAGAAGTTTTTTGAAAAAGAAGTAACGTCCCTAATTAAGCCTTTTATTTAATTTCTTCTTACACCTCCATAAAATCTATTTAACCCCGAATGATATGATATAAATAGAATCTTCAATATACATAGATGTTATTATGTTAATTTCTTAACCTAAATCCTTTCCATCTTCCATCAAAAGTGTCAC
Organism: Viscum album; assembly: GCA_963277665.1. NCBI lineage: Eukaryota > Viridiplantae > Streptophyta > Magnoliopsida > Santalales > Viscaceae > Viscum > Viscum album. Next base: position 92,080,748 of record OY728147.1, read on the forward strand.
AAAATCATCACTCATGTGTATGGAGGACTACCGCATCACAAACCAATGTTAATAGTTTTCCATCACCACCTCTCACAGATGGATAAAATTATAGATTAAATTTTTTATATATGATATTTAGGATAATATTATACTTATATAAATATTATATTACATATAACTTTATACATTCCATTCTTTGGAAATATGATAACGTCACTCATGTGTACGGTGAACTACTGCCTCACAAAGTGATGTGATTAAGCCACTCTTTACATGGAAGGTAATAAGGATGGTTTTAAGGAATATATGTGATATATATGACCTAAAAATTATTATTTATTGTAACTATATTACTTATACTTATTTCTTTTAATTTTTCATTAAAATGGAAACAACGTTCATGTGTACGTACGACCTACTGTCTCCATGGACGGTGTATTTTGTTTTTCATCTCCATTTGTTATGGATTACTATAAATATGTGTATAATGAATATATATGATATGTTTTTCATGTTTATTTTTTAGATAATTTTACCATGTTAAAATTTAGAGTACCAATAATAAAAAAAATAAAAACATACACTAAATACAAAGTAATTATTGCCCGAAACATGACTTTAACATGGAATTGTTAACAACCAGGTAATAAAAAGAAATAAGTAAATAATATATGGTATTATATATATATATATATTAATGGTTTTATAATATATTTATAATAAAATTATATTTATTATAAATTAGGTTCTAACTTATAAAAATGAATTTGAGACTTATGGTAAGGGATTTCTGTCTCACTTTTTACTTCTGTGAGACACATGCCATATTCACCACCTATTTCATTTTTGTGGTTTATATACTAACTATAAATGTATTTTATGATTATTATCCTGAAAATTATCTTAATTTACATATCAAATTTATAATATCTCTTTCATGTGGATTATGGTTCAAAACATACCAATGTAGTAAGGGATTTTCTTCTTAAATTTCCTTCTTTGGGATATAAGTTATGTTATGCACCAATCATCTTCCAGGATATATATATACTTCAACATTGACATGTTATGTCATGAATATATATATTTTAATGATATTTAAATTATAATTTTATGTTGTTCTTAATGGGTCCTACGATTTAAAAGATACGAAAGTGGTAAATATATGATGTTACAATAACATTGTTTTCTAGGATTGTTTATAGTTATGTTTTTGATGATGAAATATTATTATCCATATATTAATAAAATCTTTAATTTTATTATACTATTCTAATTTAATTAGAATGCATGTTCTATCATTATTTTCCTCTCTTTATGTACTCAAGTGGTAAAAATAATTATTATAAGAAAAATCATTTTTATATATCTCTTCGGTCGAAAACCCTTTCTCTTTCAAAACCATGTTTTCTAAAAATGATTTCAAAAATGTTTTAAAATTATACAAACTATTTTCTAAATATATTTTTAACAATTTTTAAATTATTATATTTTTTTTTTGAAATTAATCATCAAGTCATTTTCCAAATAAGGCCCATTTTCCTTTTATTGAAAATGTGAAAGGAATATTTTTCTTAACATGTAAAGCAAGAATAGAATTTACCACTGTTATGACCATTATTTTCATTGAATATTAATTTATAATTTTTCAATGTTATTTTCAATGAAAAATATTTTTTAAAAAAATCTGTTTTTAATTTTTTTTATCACAATGTTAAAAGGATATTTTCCTCAGGAAATGTTATAATGATTTTAAATATTAATTTATATGTTTTAAATGTTAATTTTCAAATAATTGTTTTTACAAAATATTTTAAAATGTTTAGTTTTAAAAAGTGATTTCCCATGAATGTTTATTTTCCTCATGTAATGTTCCAAGTGATTTTTCTTTCAAAATCATTCTCTATATAAGATGAAATCCTTTGAGGCTACTTATTATTAACTAAGGATATGATACAAGGATACCATTCTTATTATTTCTATGAATGGTTTATGTTTATGATGACATAGTTTTTATGAACCCTATTTCTCTTCCATAGGTAATACCATGATATAATTTATATGAATCCCACTTCTTCTACCATGGGTTATACCATGATAGATTTTTTTTGAAACCTGCTTATTTTTGTGTGTGTTATGCTATGATGAAGTGATGAAATGATTATTAACTTGTTTCTTTTCTATAGTTAAACTATGATGAAATGTTTAGGAAACCCATTTCTTTTTATGGGTTCTGATATGATGAATGTTTTATGATCATGTGGTACACATGCATTTTATTTTAATTATGTGATGGTTGGGAAATATATATCTGTCTAATGAATTGGGAAATAATTAATGTTATATGAGCTTATATGATACACATGAGGTTATCCCAAGCCTGAAATAGGGTATAATGGGGGTTATCCCAAACCCGAAATAGGGTACATTGCAGGTTATTCCAAGTCTGAAAGAGAGTACATGGGAGGTTATCCCAATCCTAAAGTTGGAACATGTGTGTTTATCCCGATCCTAACTATAAGGCCCCAACCTTAAAACATTACATAATCATGAATTAAATGAATAATTCACATTGAAGATCTTTTCAGGTTTAGAGTTTTAGAGAATTAGGACATAACTATTACATATCAATGATTACAAAGTAGACACATCTACTCAGTTTCCATTTTTTTCAAAAAATAAAAACTCTTGAACAAAAGAGTCATGTATAGTTCCATGTTTTAGACAACATGACATTTCCTTGATACCATCCTTGACCCTATTACACTTTATGTCCTGTGAACAACATTTCAAAAACTTGGGATGAGCATAAAAAGCTCAGTAAGGGATATAAAAATACAGAGAAGAAACTTTAGTCTATGTATACATAAGAATCAATGAAATCATACTTTACTCATAAAACATAATCACTTTAACATACCTCATGAAATCATAAGATTTATGAATAACTCATAGAAATCATAATACATAAAGGTAACTTGAGGCATTCATAACATTCTTACGTAGGGAGTAACCCTCATGGTTACATTTGGAATACCCATCACAATATATTCCATAAATCTCTTTAGAGAAACATTAACGTTTAACTCATTTGCATTACCCAATGCATTGGAGAGCTATCTCGGGCTCACATGCCCTTAATTTATCACGGAACCACCCATCTTCATAAACAATTCCCAAGAACCATAACATAATCACATCACAAAAAACATGCATAAAGGAAACATAAAATTTCCACATTTCAATCACAAGATATCAATACAACACATTGATATAATCAAAACATTGTCAAAAACATTTTCAATACCAAAATAAAGTAAAACATGGTATTTATTTTTCATTTTAAAAAATTTATGGCTTGTAGAGGAAGCCAAAACTCAAATAATGGTCATGGCGGCAGAGAATTCATTGTCGCTGCATACGTAAGACAAAAACATTCCCTTTTTTCATTTATTAAAACGCTTCATGTAAAAATATTCCTTTTGAATGAAATTAAAAGTCAAAAGGGTTTATTATACAACTAATAAAAGAAGGTTGTATATAAATTGAAGTATGCCTCAACGAAAGGAGATTGAGACGAAGTCCCTTATAAAGATGGTATCCTTAGATTAAGGATAAATAAATTACATAATTATGTGTGAAAAATATAAATACACTCAATATAAGTGGATATTAAGTGTAAAACAATCAGAGGTCATCCACACATATTCATAGCATGACATAATCAAAAAGTAGAGGTTTAACCCAAATAATTGGAATTGGGTTAAGAAGTTCCCTTATAGAAATTCGACAGCCTAACGATGTCACTTTAAAATTCAGAAAATGAGTTAATGAGAGATAAAAATGGTATCTCATCACTTGGACATAAAATTTATAGCAATAAGGATATATAAGAACATATCCAAACATTAAGAATATGTAAATTAAAAGACCCAGCAAAAAGAAGTCTTTTAAAAAGAGGAGGGTGAAAGGTTCTCTTACCGATTTGGGTAACTTTCGAAATGTACACCCCATGAAAGAAGGACTATAAAATGTTGATGTAAATACCCATAAACGAAATTATATTACATATATTAGAATAATGGGCAGTACATACACCACTCAAAGGAGATAGTGGCAAATATATCATGAATCTCACGAGAATAAAAAGTGAGATAAAAACCCCTTGCCTCATTGTAATAAATCGAGTCGTATGACCAAAAGATAATAAACACCAAATGAATCACATAATACCATGAATATAAATAGAATCGTGATATTATATATCAAATGGCATAACACAATACACCACATGCAATAAATAATTGGCGAACAATGGAAATCTCACAGAATTAAAAGTGAGATAAGAAATCCCCTTACCTCAAGTCCGACTTGTCTTGTTCGTTTCTTTATATTTCTGAACAATAAACTTTGGTCAATTTATAATTGACTAAGTAATTACTTTAAATTTTATTATTCAATTCATATCACATATTATCATGTTATAATAATTAGTTAATTATGTGAGTTCATATCATACATTTTGTCAATGTTCGGTACATGAGTCAAAAATGAACTTGTTTGAAGAGAATTGTCCATGTAGTTATAAGTAAATAATCTCTGGAATGGTGTTCATGATTTAAATATCATATATATCTAGTATATATGTATTTAATAATATTCCATAATTTTTGTAGAAAAGAAATAAAATGTACCGTTCATGGAGACGGTAGGTCGTACGTACGCATGAACGATACTTTCATTTTCTTGTCATATTAATGGACTTTAAAACTAAATGAGAAATATATATATTATAATTACAGTATAATATATATCTTATATAGGTAAAATAAGTTCATTAATTACATTCTTTATAAATTCCATGTTTGGCATGAATGAGTCACATCACTTGAGGGGGCGGTTGTCCGCACTTCCTCATATGAAATTATCGCATTTGCACAACATGCATAGCATAAAGGTATGTTTTAAATATAAAATACAGAAGCATATAGGGGAAATAGATATAATATATATCATATATAAATATATTTCCATCATAATGGCTAGTATTAAAGGTGTTAAAATAAGATTGAACAATCATTGTTTCGTGAGGCAGTAGTTCGCCGTCCATAGAAACAATGTGTTCTTTAACCATTAGAAGGAGGTGTGTGTAAGTGTAGTTAGAATCCTTATCATAACAAAATACAAGTATATTGAGTATAATGGTGTTATTATGGGATCAAATAATAAGAATATAGTGGTTAGTTAAGAAGGAAAATAAAAGAAAGAAACTCGAGAGAAGACATTACCTCTAAATCGGGTAACTCTTTTTGATTTGAGCCAAAGGCTTCCTTGGGAAGACTTATACCCAAAGTGAGGCTTCTAGAAGTAAGATAAGAATGTGGAGAGATCATATGTGCATATTTTTTATGATCCAAGGCCTTGAGAGGTGTGGGTAAGGGGGTAGAGGTGGGGGCCTTTTATAAGAGGTAGGAGGGTCACTTTTGGAAAGTCTTGAAATGTTACTCTATTATAAAATGATTTTCAGATTTTAAAGGTCCCACAATGATATATTTCAAGGAAAAGGTGATAAGGGTTCGAAATACACCCATCCAATAGTTTTTCTACAAGTTTAAGTCTTATATTTTACCTTATCTTTTCATTTTATTTAAATCGTTCATTAATGAGGTAATCACTGCATCATCATGGTGTCATAAATAAATTTATTTATTTAATATTTAAAAATTATAAAAAAAATATCATGATGTAGGAAATATTTTTATATTTCCAATTACTATTTATAGTCTAAGAGATAATTTATGTAATCAAAATTAAAATTGTTTTACTTAGGATATACAAACCTTTGTTATATTTCTCTTCTTTTTAAAAAATAATGTCATAAATGTCACTATTACACCCAGGTGACTCCATGGGCCCTCAAGTTCGATAAAAATATCCCCATGGTCGTCCATGACTCAAAAAAGATTATTTTTACACATTTTGGGGTCATTTTAGTTTATTATGATATTATTTTATTACCCTTAACTACCCGATTACTAATTAATCACGATAATTAAAGATAATTACCGTCATTACTATTTATAATGTCCAAAAACAAAAGAGTATTAATTAAATAATTTAGACCATATGATTCCAAATATGGAATCCATTTTACCAAATTACAAACACATAAATTTCAGTAATTAATTTAAAAATAATTCTTGTTGTCACAACCAAAGACGAGTTTTTAAGAAATAAAATTTATCAAAAGATTGACTTGTTTTTACATCCAATTGCAAAGTGAAATTACTTCCAATGAACAAAATTGTATTAAGTGATAAAAAAAATAATTCAATTTCACTTTAATACCAATTAAAAGAACAACTTAACTATATAATTAAATTAGATGAAAAAGCAGTTTTGAAGTAAAATGCAGTATTTTTCACTATTTATTAAAAATGAACTTTTGTCAAAAAAATACCAAAAATTTATCCAAAGTAAATTTGATATTCCAAATTCAAAAATGATTTCCATTTTACCAAATTCAAAACATAAAAGTTGCATTAATTAATTTTATAATTAATTCTCTCTGTCAAAACAAATAGCGTGTTTTTAAGAAACAATATCTATCAAAATATTGACACTTGTTTATGTCCAATTTAAAAGTGAAATTCATTCTAATGACCACCATTTAATTAAATTAAAAAAATATATTTTAAATAAAATTTAAACCCAATTAAAAAGATAATATAACCATCTAAATAAATTATATTAAAAGGAGGTTTTGAATTAAAATACAACATTTTCACTATTCATTTAAAAATGAACTTTATCGGAAAAATAACAAAAATTTACACAAAGTAAATCTTGATGTCTTGATTCTAAAGAAGGATTTTATTTTTTCAAATATAAAATATAAAATTGTCAAAAAGTAGATTTAAAAATGGTTCTCCATCAAAAGGTGGTTAATCAACCTTTTAAAGAATATTAGAATATTTATGCTTAAATTGGATTCATTCACATTTTAAGAATCTAACATTTATTGGATAAATGTAAAAATATTTAACAAACATATATAATAATTTTTTAGTTAGTTCTATTCATTCCCTCCATTACAACGACTAGACATTAACTACCATTTAAAATAATGTTATTATATTATTAGTGTGCAACATAAGATTTAACAGAATCTCGTTGTTGCGTATTGGGTATGCCATCGAGCATAGAATATCCTTTAAAGTAATATTAATATTTAATTCATGAATATATGAAAATTTCATATTATTTATTTACCTGGGATGTTACATCCTTCCCCCATTTTGGGAATTGCGTCCTCGCATTTTTAAAATTGGGCTCGAAAACTTTATTGAAAGCCCCACATCAGAAAATTAGTAAATAAAATTATCAATTTAAAAGAAAGAAAAAGAAGTACAATTATCACCTAAAATAACCCATACTAGGATTACATGAAAACATGGATATGGAGGAGAAAAAAACCATCAAGTTATGATAGAGAGTGATATAAAACATGTTTAGGAGAAAGTTAACCACCAGAAAATCACAAACTTGTGATGTGTCAAACGATATTTGATTCCCCAGTAGAAAAAGTTAACAAACAACGTTTTTGTTTTAAGTTACTTTTCATTGAGGAATTTATTTATGAGCTTAACTAAATCATAATGAAACATACTTACTTGTCATGTATACTTTCATCTCTTACTATATTTCTTACACAAACTCATATTTTCTCCAAAAGATGATTATTTAGGATGACTTGTTCACATTAAGAGCGCTATAATCAACTTCTTGAGAATCACCTAATCCAAAAAGGATGAAATATATATTTCCCATGTCTTTATACCTTAACCAAAACCAAAATTGTTAGTACAATATCAGATAATCCCCAAAAGGATAATCCTTTATAAAAATAAATACTACTATTAATCTCCAAAATTCAACAAAAAGAACCCAAGGTTCAAGAAAGACCATTAAATAAATAGATATCCAAAAAATTCTTCAAAGTAAGCCAAACTAAGATTGAAACCAAAATCTCTAAAGGATTTAATCTAATAGTCTTCCAAGGTAAATCTTAACATTTATCTCCAAATAACATCAATTACTCTTAAAGTCTTATATTGAAAAGTAATTAACCTAATCACATATCCTCCATGATAGGTTAATCATTTCCATAGATAACCTAAAACCAACTTATTCTCGATTCATAATATCATCTAACTAAAAATAACTAGTCACACTAACCAAGGACTTCACGTAGTCTAGTGGTAGGCTATAAATACCAGTCTCACTTTGGTTGTGGGTTCGATTCCTACAGCTTCGTCCGACGTGATGGGTTGTCACATAGTTTGCGTGTTGTCCCTTTTCAAAAACTACATAATTTTATAACATTTCCAAAAAGAGATAAATTCATCAAAAAATAACCATAACATATTTTAACCACAAGGTTATCTAATAACTTTCGTTTTGCATCCCAAAATGTATTAACCAGTAATTACCTCAAATTCAAGGATCATATAAACCCAAATAGTTCTTTATAAATATATCCACAAAAGAAAAGATAATTATTCCTTGAATAAAATTTTCATAAATCAAACATCAGGGTTACACATACTATAAAAAGTCTTCTAATGTAATCCCATCATTAAAAGAGCCTTAATACTTTTAAGAATTTCACCATCCTAAAATCTACCATAACTCTTGAATCCCTTATATGTTGACTTCTTACTCATTCAACATTCTTCATGATCCATTAACCATTCATTTACAACTTATTCTGAAATAATTCTTTCCTACAAAAAAAATCATGAATCGTATCCTAAGATTTCAATAATAGGAAAACATATGTTAAAAAATAATCCATACCTTTCATTGGTCATTGTTAGTTTCTTCATCCCCAATCGGAATGGTATTAGGTATTGGTAAATGAATATTTGTACAATCCTGGTGATCCCATTCCCGAAACTTTTTCGTAGGACATGTGTTTTCATAATGATCATGCACACCACATTTAAAACATTCAATTGATCCTTTGGAAAGGAATTCTTTCCCTTTCCTAGAGTCAACTAGATGCTTCCTTTTTCTATGACAGAATCTTGCTTTATGACCTTCATTTCCACATCTATAGAATCTTTCTGTCCCTTTGAAACATTTTCCTATGTGTTTCTTTCCACATCTTTGACACATAGGTTTTTGAAAATTCTTTCCTTTATGATTATTACCTGAACTTCCGTAGGGATTTGTTTCTCGCATATATGATGACTTATAAAAATCAAAAAGGTTCAGGTGGTCAATCATGACTCTAGATAGTTGGTTGATAATAACCACAAGAGTTCTCATTGCTGCTCCCATATCATTCAGTTGCTCGTTCAGAAAACCGTCATAGTTTTCTTCACATCCACTTTTACTTTGGTGCCTTCTAGATCCAACAATTTACTAAAACCAAAAAGGCCAGTGTGAGTATATCATTAAAATAATCATATAATACTAAGATATAATTATTCATGTTATCTTAAACTCATTCACTTTATCTAAAAAAACTATGAATCTTTCTGAAATCCTAACCATTATGGTAATGTCACTTGTGCTTAAAGAATACCCTAACCTCTAAAGTTATATAAACCGACCTTTGATACCAACTATAAGGCCCAGGCCTTAAAACATTACAAAATCATGAATTAAATGAATAATTCACATTGAGGATATTTTCAGGTTTAAAGTTTTAGAGAATTAGGACATAACTATTACATCTCAATGATTACAAAGTAGACACATCTACTCAGTTTCCATTTTTTTTACAAAATAAAAACTCTTAAACAAAAGAGTCATGTCTAGTTCCATGTTTTAGACTGCATGACATTTCCTTGATCCCATCCTTGACCCTATTCCACTTTATGTCCTGTGAAAAACATTTCAAAAACTCAGGATGAGCATAAAAAGCTTAGTAAGGGATATAAAAATATGGAGAGGAAACTTTAGTCCATGTATACATAAGAATCAATGAAATAATACTTTACTTATAAAACATAAGCACTTTAACATACCTCATGAAATCATAATATTTATGAATAAATAATAGAAATCATAAGACATAAAGGTAACTTGAGTCATTCATAACATTCTTACGTAGGGAGTAACCCTCATGGTTACGTTTGGAATACCCATCACAGTATATTCCCTAAATCTATTTGGAGAAACCTTAGCATTTAACTACTTAGAGTTACCCAATGCATTGGAGAGCTATCTCGGGCTCACCTACCCTTAGTTTATCACAGAACCACTCATCTTCATAAACAATTCCTAATAACCATAACATAATCATATCACATAAAACATGCATAAAGGAAACATAAAATTTCCATATTTCAATCACAAGATATCAATACAACACATTGATATAATAAAAAAATCATCAAAACCATTTTCAATACCAAAATAAAGTAAAACATGGTATTTATTTTTCATTTAAAAAAAGTTATGGCTTTTAGAGGAAGATGAAACTCAAATAATGGTCACGACGGCGGAGAAGTCATTGTCACCGCATACATAAGACAAAAACATTCCCTTTTTTCATTTAGTAAAACACTTCGTGTAAAAATATTCCTTTTTAATTAAATTAAAAGTCAAAAGGGTTTATTATAAAACTAATAAAATAAGGTCGTATATAAATTGAAGTATGCCTCAACGAAAGGAGATTGAGATGAAGTCCCTTACAAAGACGGTATCCTTAGATTAAGGATAAATCAATTACATAATTATGTGTGAAAAATATAAATACACTCAATATAAGTGGATATTAAGTGTAAAACAATCAGAGGTCATCCAAACAATTCATATCATGACATAATCAAGAAGTAGAGGTTTAACCCAAAGAATTGAAATTGGGTTAAGAAGTTCCCTTACAGAAATTCGACAGCCTAACAACGTTACTTTAAAATTCAGAAAATGAGTTGATGAGAGATAAAAATGGCATCTCATCACTTGGACATAAAATTTACAGCAATAAGGATATATAAGAACATATCCCAACATTAAGAAGATGTAAATTAAAAGACCCAACAAAAAGATGTCTTTTAAAAAGAGGAGGGTGAAAGGTTCCCTTACCGATTTGCGTAACTTTTGAAACGTACACCCCATGAAAGAAGGACTATAAAACGTTGATGTAAATACCCATAAACAAAAGTATATTACAAAAATAGTATAATAATGGGCAGTACATACACCAATCAAATTAGATAGTGGAAAATATAGCATGAATCTCACGGGAATAAAAAGTGAGATAAAACCCCCTCACCTCATTGTAATAAATCGAGTCGTATGACCAAAAGATAATAAACACAAAATGAATCACAGAATACCATGAATATAAATATAATAATGATAATATATATCAAATGGAAGTACACAATACACCACATGCAATAAATAATTGGTAAACAATGGAAATCTCACTGAATTAAAAGTGAGATAAGAAATCCACTTACCTCAAGTCCGACTTGTCTTGTTCGTTTATTTATATTACTGAATAATAAACTTTGGTCAATTTATAATTTTTTAAGGACTTCCTTTAAATTTTATTATTCAATTAATATCACATATTATCACGTTATAATAATTAGTTAATTATGTGAGTTCATATCATACGTTTTGTCGATGTTCAGTACATGAGTTAAAAAATGAACTTGTTTGAATAGAATTGTCCATGTAGTTATAAGTACATCATCTATGGAATGGTTTTAATGATTTAAATATCATATATATCCAGTATATATGTATTTAATAATATTTCATATTGTTTGGAGAAAATAAATGAAATGTACCGTTCATGGAGATGGTAGGTCGTACGTACGCATGAACGCTACTTTCATTTTTTTGTCATGTTAATGGACTTTAAAACTAAATGAGACATTAATATATTATAATTCTAGTATAATATATATTTTATATAGTTAAAATAAGTTCATTAATTACATTATTTATAAATTCCATGTTTGGCATGAATGAGTCACATCACTTGAGGGGGCGGTTGTCCGCACTTCCTCATATGAAATTATCGCATTTGGACAACATGCAAAGCATAAAGGCATGTTTTAAATATAAAATATAGAAGAATATAGGGGAAATAAATATAATATATATCATATAAAAATATAGTTCCATGATAATGGTCACCATGAAAGGTGTTAAAAGAAGATTGAACAATCATCGTTTCGTGAGGCAGTAGTTCACCATCCACAGAAACAGTATGTTCTTTAACCATTAGACGGAGGTGTGTGTAAGTGTAGGTAGAATCCTTATCATAAAAACATACTAGTATATTTAGGATACCGGTGTTATTATTGGATCAAATAATAATAAGTTAGTGGTGAGTTAAGAAGGAAAATAAAAGAAAGAAACTCGAGAGAAGACATTACCTCTAATTCGGGTAACTCTTTTCGATTTGAGCCAAAGGCTTCCTTGGGAAGACTTTTGTCCAAAGTGAGGCTTCTAGGAGTAATAGAGGGATGTGGAGAGATAATATGGGCAGAGTTTTGATGATCCAAGGGATTTAAAGGTGTGGGTAAGGGGGTAGAGGTTGGGGCCTTTTATAAGAGGAAGGAGGGTCACTTTTGGAAAGTCTTGAAATGTTACTTTATTATAAAATGATTTTCGGATTTTAAAGGTCCCACAATGATATATTTCGAGTATATGGTGATAATGGTTCTAAATACACCCATACAATAGGTTTTAGACAAGTGTAAGTTATATATTTTACCTTATCTTTTCATTTTATTTAAATCGTTCATTAATGAGGTAATCACTGCATCATCATGGTGTCATAAATAAATTTATTTATTTAATGTTAAAAAATTATAAAAAAAAAATAATGATGTAGGAAATATTTTTATATTTCCAATGACTATTTATAGTCTAATATATCATTTATGTAAACAAAATTAATTTTTTTTACTTAGGATATACAAACCTTTGTTATATTTCTCTTCTTTTTAAAAAATAATGTCATAAATGTCACTATTACACCCATGTGACTCCCTGGGCCCTCAAGTTCGGTAAAAACCTTCCCATGGTATTCCATGACTCAAAAAAGAGGATGTGGACACATTTTGGTGTCATTTTATTTTATCATGATATTATTTTATTACCCTTAACTACCCGATTACTAATTAATCACAATAATTAAAGATAATTACCAGCGTTACTATTCATAATGTCAAAAAACAAAAGAGTATTGATTACATAATTTATAAATTATTATTCCAAATATGGAATCTATTTTACCAAATTCCAAACACAGATATTATAGTAATTAATTTAAAAATAATTCATGTTGTCACAACTAAAGAAGGGGTTTTAAGAAGTAAAATTTATCAAAAGATTGACTTGTTTTTACATCCAATTGAAAAGTGAAATTACTTACAATGAATTTTTTTATTAAGTGATAAAAAAATAATTCAATTACAATTTAAAACTAATTAAAAGGAAAATCTAACTCTATAATTAAATTAGATGAAAAAGCAGTTTTGAAGTAAAATGCAGTATTTTTCACTATTCATTAAAAATGAACATTTTTCAGAAAAAGACCGAAAATTTATCCAAAGTAAATTTGATATTCCAAATTAAAAAATGATTTCCATTTTACCAAATTCAAAACATATAAGTTTCATTAATTAATTTTATAATTAATTCTCACTGTCAAAACAAATAGCGTGTTTTTAAGAAACAATATCTATCAAAAGATTGACACTTATTTATGTCCAATTTCAAAGTAAAATCAATTCCAATGGCCACCAATGAATTAAATGGTAAAAATAAATTTTAACTAAACCTTAAACCCAATTAAAAAGATAATCTTACCATATAAATAAATTATATTAAAAGGAGGTTTTGAATTAAAATACAGCATTTTCACTATTCATTAAAAAATGAACTTTATCAGAAAAATAATTTTTTTTTACACAAAGTAAATATTTATGTCTTGATTATAAATAAGGATTTTATTTTGTCAAATATAATATATAAAATTTTCAAAAAGTATATTTAAAAAGGGTTCGCCATCAAAAGGCGGTTAATCAACCTTTTAAAGAATATTAGAATATTTATGCTTAAAATTGGATTCATTCCCATTTTAAGCCTCTAACATTTATTGGATAAATGTAAAAATATTTAAAAAACATATATAATCATTTTGTAGTTAGTTCTGTTCATTCCCTCCATTACAATGTCTAGGCGTTAACTACCATTTAAAATAATATTATTATATTATTAGTGTGCAACGTAAGATTTCAAAGAAACTCGTTGTTGTGTATTGGGTACGTCATCGAACATAGAATCTCCTTTAAAGTAATATTAATATTTAATTCATGAATATATGAAAATGTCATATTATTTATTTACCTGGGATGTTACACTAACATGTAATGAGTTTCATGGTGGGTATACTGACATAAGATTTTATATGATTATGTATATTCCAGAAATCTATGTCTTATTCCAATGTTATTCTACCATGGATCATGTTATTTTCTTTCATTATGATTCATTTCTTATGAATTTCCAAGATTTATTCCTTGATTCATGTTTATGATCAATGATATGTAGGGTATTATTCTCATATGTTATTCTCATGTTATCATACCCATATGCACATGTTATATTGATATCACCTTTTTTTACCATTAATAAAAATATGAGCTCCCAATTTCTTCTATTTTATTTCCCCAGGATATGAGGAAATGTTTTATGTAGGATATGTCTAAGAAGAGTTCTAGTTATGAAGATCATAGTGGGATTTGACGTATCTCACTTATGGACTAGTTTTTTATGTGTCCAATTTTCCAAAAGCACTATACCTTTATAATCCCTGGGTCTGTGTTTGGGTAATGAAATCAATATTCATCTAAAAATATGTAATATCTATTTATGAGAATCCTGGTTCATTATTATTTCTATCAAAGGATAGGTTTAGTTAACCTTTTAAAACTAGGATGAGAAAATATTACTGAGATCCCTAGGTATATTTCTACGAATATGTCTATGGATGTCTCTAAGGATAAGTCTAAGGATGAGTTAAAGTTTTGAAAAATGTATTTTATTTTTGGTAAAGGATAAATAAAGTGGTTTCTAAGAAAGTTCATCCCATCTAGACACTAAAAGTGGATGTGGATCTGGCATTAATGCACTTAAGAGTAATTACTTTGAAAATGGTGCATTGAGCTAGACTCAATCATCACCTAGTGTATAGCAATGAGCCTTACTGTACACATGGTTTGACACTCCTAGGGTATATGCTTTTGAAATTTATAAACTCTTTATGAACTATCCTAGAGGATATAAATAATTACCATGAATGAACTAGTATAATATTTAGGTATCATAGATTAAAAATATGGTACTGTGATTTAGACATCCTATAAGTTATTTTTATTGATTATTTGGTTTTCCCACTATGAATATTGTTACTCAAATTATTATTTTTGGTTTTAGTAAATGGTTTGAACTAGATGGATCTCGGTTTTTAATGAATGTGATAGAAAATGTGTTTATGAGAAACCAAATGGTGTGATGAATGGAGTGAAGAAAATTGTGAATATTCATAATGAGTCATCTAGATATATGACTAAAAACATGCACCTCAATGCACACTCAGACTCACCAAAGAAGGTAAGGATAGAGTTCCATAAGATATTGGGTAGTGGATACCATATATGAAGGAAGTATAAGTTTCCTATATGTCATAAATGTGGGAAGAATCAGTACCAATTAATATCTTAAAGGAGCAAGAATATGTATTATGTGTGGAGAATAAGGTCATATAGTAAGTAATTTCTAAGAAAAATGACAAGTTTTATTAATGAAATGGAAGAAAACATTGGTCTCCCTAAGGTATTATCAATGAATAAATGTTTTAATTATGGGAATTTTGAGCATTATGAAAATAAAATACCAAGGGGGAATACTCATGAAGAGAATCAGCAAGGTGTTATGAGTAATGCTTACACTATTGATGATGAAGAGACAACTAATGACATGTAAAATTTATGGGTTATTATAATAATAGTTTTTATGTTAAATGTAAAAAGCACGATTAAATTGAGTTTAAGAAATATTAACACATGATTCATATTTCATATTATATGAAACACGTACTAAGGAATAAGGTGATGAAACCTAGTAAATGGTCTAAGAATTAAGTGGAATGACTAAAGTTTCTAGGTACTATAATTCATGAATTATGTTATATGAATCATTTAATATATAAGGATTATTCTGTAGAATATTCTCATTAAGGATTTTCTAGAATATGGTGAATGGTACTAATGACCAAGAAAAGTTATTTAGTGGCATGGTGATATTTTTTTAATAAAATTTAACCCTTAATATGTTCCTGTTGTTGAGATAATGGTGTTTAGTTTTGATATAAGAGATGATTGATATGAATAGTGTAGATTGGATAGTATTGATGACATTGGAATTGATTAATGATTTGTGAATAATACAGTTTATGTTATTATTGATGGAGTTTATAGAATTAATTGATTTATGGATTATATTTATTAATCTATGGTTTTACTCATGTAATAAGGAAGTCTATATGTTTTCATTAAGGTTTTATGGTAATTATTGTTATTGACATGATTTATGAAAATATTTTACTAAGGTATTCACATATATGGTATGTGAAAATAAAGAGATAATTATGATATTTTGGGGATTAATGATGATTTTATTTTGATAAATTTAGTGACCTATATTATAAATTTTGAATTTTGGAAGGGTTATAAGGTCAACTATTTATGGAGTGGTTTATCTTGAATTTTTGATGAAGTTTTAGAGATTATTATATTATATCACAATATGGAGATGTATCCATAACACATGATAACCATTTTGATATAACTTGTGATAGAAGGAAAGAATTTTCATTCTATCATGGATCTTGTGATCTGTTAGTTCTTCATGTATAAAAAAATCATCATCATTTCTTGGAGTAAGAGATGATGTAGAAATTGATCGAAGCACAACCAAAGGGTGAAATTGTGCTTTAGATAAAAAGGAAAACTTAGACCTGTGTATATCATTAACCTTAAAATTCATGATCATTTCAGGATAATATCTTATCAATTAGAACTTCCACAAAACCTCTCTTGGGTTCAAGATGTGTTACTTGTATCTCTCTTGAGAAAAAACATACATGATCCATCACATATACTGAAATCAGATGGTGTACCAATGGAGCATGATATTTCTTATAAAGAAAAATATATATAGATTCTAGATCATACAAAAATGTTTTATGAAACAAATGACTCACTCGGTCAAGGTTTTATGGAGAAACCATCAGTTTAAAGAAGCTATGGGGGAAACTGAGAAAATGACGAGGCAAAGTTATCCTCATTTGTTTATATCAGAGTGAAGAATTTTGAGGGAGGAATTAATTTTATTAGGGTTATAGTGTAACAATCCATGTTTTTATGAATTTAAATTCTTTTAATAAATTAAATTTCTTTAATAACTTTCATTACACACAACACCAAGTTCAGCTTTCATTACATGCAACACTCGAGTTTTAACAAAATGTGATATATTATTAGTATTAATATATATATGTATCCATTATTACATAGTAATTAAATAGAGTGATAAGAGCATTAATAAATCATTTTTAAAAATTTATTATAATGGTTTTATATAAAGAAAACATGTTGAAAAACGTAATTAATTTTTAGAAAACATTATATGTGTTCCGAAAAATTCTATTTTCTTTTAAAAAATTATTTCTTTTTCTAAAAAATAATAATATAGTTTTTGATAATTTTTTAAAATTAAATATTTAATATAAAATTAATTTTTTAATAATAATTTCAAAACAATAATGAGGTGGATTTTTAGGATTTTTATAAAATGATTAATTTTTCATTGAATAGTGAAAAATACTGGGACTTTTTTGAAAACTTCATTTTTGATTAAATAATTTATAATGTAGAATTTTGTATTAAAATGGGTTTAATGGTAATATTAGTTCAGTTATATATCAATAAATAAAATTTATTTATTTATAATCATTTCTATATTGAATTTTAATATAAATTGTTTTTAAACTTTTGGACATTTTCTCTTTAGAAGACCAATTTCTTATCATATTTGAAGTTTTAATTTTTAAATTAAAAATTTCCACTTCATTAAATTTAATTTGAAAAAATGGAATAAATATTTGGAAAGATCATAATTTATATTTTCTAATAAGTTAAAGTTAATTTTTTACCATAATGAATATTAAAAATAGTAAAAATTATTTACCACATTTAAGGTAAAAATGGGTTTATATGGGGTTTTACTAAATATATAAGGGATAAAAATTACCCAAAACATATCCAAAAACCATTTTTTGGTCATATTTCGAACTTATCTCTTATAGGATCAAGAATGGTACATTTTTATCCTTGTGTCATGAGAAAATGTGGTAACTCATTTTTCTTTTCAAAATTTATAATTGTGACACTCAAATCACTTATAAATGGCCACCTGCTATCCTCACATATTCACACTTTCTAAACTCATTGAATTAGACAATACCTACCCAAACCACTTCCTTAATTCCATCCTCATATCTTAGAATAATTATTTTGGTCAGAAAGAAAACCTATGAAGTCTTTTGTTAGGTACACTAGGTCAAATACCCTGAGAGGAGGGGGGGGTGAATAATGGTATGATAAATTTAAACAACTTCCCCTTTTTATCTTGTTTTATTTTTAAAAAAACTCTTTTATATATCCTCCCCATAGTAAAGTATGAATAGAAATTAAATCATGTACACAACACAACAATTTTACTTGGTTCACCCTCATTGGGATACGCCCAAGGAGCATACAAAAGTAATGCGCCGATGTACCAAATACACTAAAATCACACTACTATTTACAATATTTGGAGTGGAATCACTATCCATCTTGGTTTAAAACCAATAAAAAAAATTAAAGCTCACTCCTCTCTCAAATGAAGTGTTCTCACTACTTATTTAGAAGATCCACTCATTGTTTATATACTTTTAGGTCCCTTCATTATCTCCAATGAAAGCATCCTCCACTATATTTAGATGCTCTATTGATGTCCCACTTTCATCAACTAATGAATACAACTTTACCACAGGTGTACTGGGAAACTTCCAAGTTTCACACAACCCTATATTGGATTGCATGCTACTTTAAGCACGACATGCAAGTGTTACCTTTGTCATGGAAAAACCAACTTGCACACAACTAAAAACATTCACAATACAACCTTATTATACTCACAACTTGTACAAAATACACCCTTTTACGCCCAACTCACTATTGTCATGAAACTACCATATGGAGAAAAACTTCTGAATAACTCACTACTTGTGTGACCTCACCACTTTCATGACTAGAGCTCCAATTTTATCTAAATGATTAGATACTATAAAACGAGGGGGTATCTGCCTATTTATAGTAATTTTGGTGACCTTACGTGTGTGGAGCATAACTTTCTCCAAGATGTGCTAGTCTATTCTCCCAATCTTCTATTGCATAACTCAACTTGTGTGCCACTCCATAACTTGTGCTCCCTTCTTTCCTTTTATATATTTTGATGTTCTAATTTTCAATCATTCATGGTACACAACTTTATAAGGCTCCTTGACACTACTATATAACTCCATTTTCTAAAAACACTTTTCACTATTATTCATTTTTCGAACCCAAAAATTTGGCAAACACTAGAAAATGGAACCACCTTGTATACGTTCTTTTTATACCACATCTCGATCATTCATTCATTTTTCACGGTTCTTTGTCAATATAGATTATAAAAAATATCTATATAACTCAAAAAATGTCCATGGAAACCCTTTTTTTCAAAAAAAATGATTAAACCAAAAATGAATCAATGTTACCTTGAGGGATTTTTTCCCAACACATTTTTATACAAACCAAAATAATTTTTCATAAGAATATGTAATGTCCCTAATCAGTTTTTTTATTTTATTTCATATTTTACCTCCTTAAATTCTTATTAATACTTGATAATAAAATAAAATTAGTATTCTAAACATACTTATATGTTATTATGTTAATTTAATAACCTAAATCCTTCTCCTCCTCCACTAAATGGGTCATGAAATCATTATTCATGTGTATAGCGGACTACCACCTCACAAAATGATGTTATTCATTTTCCATCATCACCACTAACGATTGGATATAATGATATATTAAATGTTTATATATGATATTTATAATATTTTTGATATTATTAAACTTCTATAATTACTATATAACATATATTTTTGTAATTCCAAATCTCGGGGAATATGATAATGTCGCTCAATTGTATGACAGACTACTACCTCACGAAGTGATGTGAGTCATTCACGCTTTACATGGAGGATACTAAGGATGTGTTTAATGAAAATATGTGATATATATAGAATAAAAATTATTCTATAATAGTTATATATCACTTAACCTAATTTATTTCAATTCTTTAATAAAATGGAAATAGCGTTCACATGTACGTACGACATACTATCTCTTCGAATGGTGTATTTCATTTTATATCTCAAACTCTTATTAATTACTATAAAAATTTATATAATGAATGTATATTATATTTATAAAATTTTTACCATTTTGGATAATATGGTACCATGACTAAAATAATAGGAACAAAAATAACAAATAAAACATACACAAAAAACAAAACAATTTTTTCCTGAAATGTGACATTAACATTGAATTGTTAATAAACAAGTAATAAAAGGTCATAAGTAAATAATATACATTATATATATATATGTGTATGTATGTATGGTGAGTAAAAAATTTATAATAAACATATATTTATTATACAAGAGGTTTCAACATGTATGACAGATATAGAGACTTATAGTAAGAGATTTCTATCTTGCTTTTTTACTTCTGTGGGACACATGCCAAATTCACCAGCTATTTATTTTATGTGGTGTAAATACTAACTGTGAATGTATTTTTCCAATATTTTCCTGAATTTTTTTAAATATAAATTTGAGTATCTCTCTTTCATGGGGTTTATGTTTCAAATTTTACCAATACAGTAAGGGGTTTTTATCTAAAATTTCCTTCTTCGGGACATAAGTTATATTATATGCCTATCTTCTTTAATGAGGTATATATATAGACCCTTTGACATGTTGTATCATGAATACAACTATTTTAATGATATTAAAAGTTTCATTTTATATTTTTATTTAATTATTTCTATGACTCAAAAGATACCAAAGTGGTAAAGGTTTGATGTTACAATCACATTGTTTATCAGGATTTTTTATTATTATTCTTTTAATAATGAAATATTATGAATCATCTCTCAAGAAACTCATGAATTTTCTTATCCTATGGTTATGTAAATATAATACATGTTTTCGCTTCACTTTACTCCCTTTATGTACTCAAGATTTCAAAGGAATGATTTTAGAAAAAAAATATCATTTATTTGTCCCCTCAATTGATAACAAATTTTCTTCTAAAATCATGTTTTTCAAAAAAAAAATCAAAAATGTTTTCACATTCTCTAAAGGAAATATTTAAGGAATTTTTACCTATTTTTTCATTTAAAAAATTTGAATGGAATCATCATGTATTTTTTTAAAAATCCATATCTTGATTTTACTAAAAAGTTTAAATTAGTCTTTGTATTAATGTGTTCAAAATGAACATAATTTACCATTTTCATGACCACTATTTTCCATGAATATTAATTTATATTTTTTCAATGTTATTTTAATAAAAATGGATTTTTTTTTTATTTTTTACAAAAATAATCAAAGTGAAAAATATATTTTCCTCAATAAATATTTTAAATAAATTTTAAAGTTTACTTTATAAGTTTTCAAAGTTCATATTAAAAAAAAGGATTTATAAAATATTTTATAAGTTTTATTTTAAAAATTGATTTAAAAAAAAGGTTACTTTCCTCTTGAAACATTCCAAGTGACTTTTCTTTCAAATCATTCTATATATAAGATGACACCCTTTGAGGATACTTTCTATTTAATGGGGATATGATCCATGGATACCATTCTTATTCTTTATCTAAATGGTTTATGTTTATTATGACATGATGTTTATCAAATCCTTTTTCCCTCCACAAGTTACACAATGATATAATTCTTATGAAACCCACTCCCTTTTCCATGGGTTATACCATGATTGAATTATCATTAAACCAACTTATTTTTATATGGGTTATAGTATGATGTAATGTTGAAATGATTATAAACCTATTTATTTTCCACAAGTTATTTAATGATTAAATGTTTATAAAATCCATTTATTTTCATGGGTTCTGATATGATGAATGTTTTATGATCACGTGGAACACATCTGCATGAATTTCATTATGTAATGGGTGGGACCTATATCTCCCGCCAATACATTAGGAAATGATTAATGTTATATGATCTCAAAGGGTATTTGGGAGGTTATCCCAAGCATGAAATAGGGCCAAGAGGTTATCCCAAGCTCAAAATAGGGCACATGGGAGGTTAACCCAAGCCCAAAATAGGGTATACACGAGTTTATCCTAGGCCCAAAGTATGTACATGGTCGATTAGCCTAAGACTAACATGTTATGAATGTATTGGTGGCTATTATTGATATAATATTTTATATGATTATTTATTTTCCAAAAATATCTTTCGTATGGAAATTTTATTATCTCATGGCTCAATTTATTTGATTTCAATATGATTAATTACTTATGAACTACCATGATTTATATCATGACTCATGTTTAAGATTAATGATATGTAGGGTATGGTTTTAACATGTTAGTGTCATGTTCTTATCCCCATATTCTCATGTTTCACTAATATCTCCCATGTTTATACTTAATGAGCATTTGATCTCACCCTTTCTTATGTTTCATTAACCCATGATATAAAGGTAGTATGTATGATATGTCTAAGAAGGGTTCCAGTTAGGAAGAACATAGTGTGATATGTTGCAACTCACTTATGGACCAGTTATTTATGTGTATATATTTCCAAAGGTACAATACCATTATGTTACTCTGGCATGTGTTTGTGTAATGCAATGAATATTCATCTAAAATGTGTAATATCTATGTATGATAAGCATGTCTCGTTATAGTCCATTTATAAGTGAGGGGGGAATTCATTGAATTTATTTGATTATTAGATTAATATAAATTAATTTTATTGATCAAGTGGTTCCAAATTGATATAATTATAGGATATAATGAGTATGAGTCTAAATTCTCTCATTCAATAAAATTTGGACAATTTTTAGCGATTTTTTCACTCTTATATCTTTGTTTTGACCCCCGTTAAACCTTTTCACAATTACCATGATATAAATATTTTTTACTCATTAGGGGTTTAGAAAGTTACTATAAATTAAATAATAACCCATAAAAGGAATTTTTTTGATATTTTCAACCATATTCCATTCACTTTGCAAAATATAATATTTTTTATTAATATTAAATAATTTAATAAAATGATTTTTATTATATAATAGCATGAATTTAGTTTTTAAAAATACAAAAAATATTATAATATAATTTTTTGTCTAGATCATGTAAAATGTTCTAAAAATGAAATGAATTATAAGATAAGTAGTATATTGTTTTAAGATAATCATCCAATCAAATTTATAATTGTTTATATTTCATTTTAATCTTTAATATTTTTATTAACCCTATTGTTAACCTTTTTTAAACCATAACTGCAATAACAACTATTTCAATCTTAATGTGTTATATTTTTACTTAAAAGATGTAAAATATATCATAAATGGATGATGGAGGAAATTATTTTCCATTTATAATCCTTCTTGTCCTCTTGAATTTTTTATGATTTTTGAATAATTTAATAAATTATTATTTTTTATAAAATATCAATAACACAATTTTTGTACTATTCTATTCATTTTATTTTAAAGAAATACATATAAAAAACTAATTTTAATATAAACCTTTTACACACACTAAGTTTTAAACATTCATCTAATTTTTTTTCAGACACTATAAATCAATGAAAAAAATTTACATTTAGATTTTTTAAAATCATTTACATTATTTTTCTAATACTTTCATAAGTAATGTGTCAGTGTTGTGTAAGAATTTAAGATAATTATATCTTCAATAAAAATTATAATTATATTACTATTATAAAATAAATTAATTTATATTTAAAATAAATATTTAGAACAAAAATTATCTAATTTTTATCCTTAAGTAAAAATTTTATAGATATTAAATTCAAGAGAGTAACATTATAGAATTTTCTTTACATAAAATCATATAAATGTTATTTTAAAGTGAAAAATTAACTAAAATGATATATATTTGAATAATTTAAGGATATGGTCAAATATCTCCCATTAAATCAAAATAATGAAAAATTTTGGTTGATTTTCAGACCATATTTCATGGTTTTAACCATGTTTTACCCATTTTACCCTTAACGAAGTGACAAATATTTACTATGGTTACTATTCATAATAAAAAAAATAAAAGGTTCAAATTTTTTGAATATGAATCTATTAATACCAAATATGGTATTTATTTTCTAATACTTAATCTCTAGAAGTGGAAGAAATCAATTTTATTATAAATGTGTAAAATGAAATGAAAAATATTTTTAAAAAACACATTTTAAGCATACAAATTTACTTGCATAAAAATACTAAAAATAACATATTAAAATTGAATTAATTAGATAATTATATATATTATATATCATATTTAACTTTAATACCAAATATAAAATATAATGGGAAATTGAAACTACTTTATTTAATAAAAAGAAATGGAAGTATTTCAAAAAAATCAATATTTTCACTATCCAGTACAAAATCAGTCATTTGAAAATAATAAAAACATTTCACCCTAAGTTAGTTATGATATAATGATTTTAAAATTTATGTTAGTTTTATAAAATAAAATTTCTATATTTTTCATAAATTAATTATAACTTATGAGAAAAAATGCGATAAAAATCTTTTTTAAGAAAATTCATTTTTAAAGCATTAAATGACTTCAATAAAATTTGTGTACTTATTTTAAAATAATTAATAAATTTATTTTTATTGAGTAACAAAATTCTAAAGAATATTCATAATCATTTTACTCATATACCCTCCTATTAATGCTAAAATAATTTTATTTTATAATATTTATCAATTCCCTTAAAGCTCTATGTTGCGTGTTAAGCATGTTATCGAGAAAATTATTATTTTAACAAAAATCTTGGTGTTTTATAGTATATATTTAATGGTTATAAATTTCCTCCATTTTAATATATAATAAATAAAAATAACTGATATTATTAATGAATATGTATATATATATATATATCTATTCTATAATTATAAAAATACTTAAAATATTCATTAATACAACATATTACTAGAATGTCAGTCTTCTTAATCACTTGTGATGAAAATTAAATAGAATAATTCATGTAGGTGGTTAAACTAACCTAAATAAGAATGTTTCCTAGTGACTAAATGTGTAATAATATGTTTTTGTGTTATTTTCACTCTTACAGAAGAATAATGGCGTAAATTTATTTTTATTAAGGTTAAATAAAATTCCAGAATAAGGGGATGAATAAAATAATGAAAATTATTAAGGAAAATATAATAATTAATTTTGTGAGTATAATCTTTTCATACGTACATTCAATTAAATAAATTATTTGAGACACCTTCATGTTACCAGAATCCCTTGAAAATAAGAGTGAGATTCCTAGAAATTAGTGAACCATAGAGAAAGAGGATGAATCAATGGCCCCTTTTTAAAATTTTTGATAACCTAAAATTAACCACATCAACTTGTTAGAGATATGATCCACTTAAAAAATAAAACATTCTATAAATCATATAAAATAAATTAAATTAAAATAAATGTACATATAATTTTTTCAAGGTTCTCCCCTGATGTGGGTAACTATATCCTTTTTGTTTTTTATTATAATCCTAAGACATATATTGTCCAACTATAATCTTCTTATCAAATTTATGTTGCCTGAGATGGTTTCCATCTAAAACACACAACGAATCCCACCCAAAGTGCCTCATGACATGATTATATTGGTTCCCATCAGTTACAATGACAGCACTAGAAATATTAGAAAGATTCATGTAACTTCTAATCACATTAGTAATGAATGAAGATATTTATACTAGGAAATTGATATGAAAAAGTTCATATCATTCTTATTACATAATCTTAAAAAATCTATTGACCAAAATATCAGTCATAGAAGATTTTTCTTCTAATACATCAGTGTGAAGACCTCTAAAATTTGGTCTCTCCCTCCCTGGATCTATATTCTCTATAAATTTATATCCTCTCTAATATAGTGTATTCCTAAAAACATAAAGGACCAACTCCTCATAATAAAATCACCATTAAAACATTCATTCATTACAAGTTCTAATTGAAATGGATCATTTAAATGGCCAAAATTTTTATGATAAATAGAGACATGTGGTCAAAAAACATCAAGTATTTTACTTCTCTAAATAATTGGCTGGCTTACTTCAAATCTCATGAATATACCAAAATCAATGGTCATTGGTAAGTCCCTTTAAAATCTTATCTTGCATCAAGATATTTTCTTAATTAATTTAGAATCTTTGAACATCTTACTCAATATCGTCATAATATGTTTCAGTTCAAAAAGATAATGTGATTTCACTCAACAACTTTTGGTTCCACCAGTCAATCAACTCATCTTCAATTTATCTTCATCATAAAATTAGCTGGACTAATAAAACTATTTATTCTTCTTATTTTTTTGATGAGGTTATCATTTGATCGATTCTCCTTCTAGTATTCAACACATGATTAGTTTTTTAGACCTCTTTACTTCTAAAAATTTGACTTTTCATCAACTGATTCCATTTGTATAACTGACTGCATTATATTATGGTGCATCATCCTTCCTAGATACTCAAAATTGATTTACTATCATCTATGAAACTAAACATCAAAAAACCTATCTTGTATTTTGATAGATTCACATACACCTTATATTCTACTAACATCAAAACTAGTGATATCAAAATTCAGTAAGGCTTTATGATCACCCATAAAATTTTTGTGCACATGTATTTATTGAATCTTAACTTGATTTAAAGATTATTCTTAACTCACTATATTATATTTTCCATCTTGATAATTATATATAATCATTTGAATCTACTTTTAGAGAAACCACTAGACATTCTTCAATTATTTATGACTCTAGTAAATTATTGAAATTTTATCTTAGAATATTTTATTCTTACATCTCTCAGTTCATGTATTTACCCAAATCATAGTTACTACATCATATTCACTCTTATGATCCTTAGGAAGAACATTCATAGAATTTTACAAATTTTTAATAAGGATCATCCCCTTCAATATTTCATTCACCCTGACTTAAATATTACAATGTGTGAAATTTAGTTTCCTTAAGGTCCCCATAATAATACTATTATTAATGATTTCAAATTTTGTTAAATATAACTCTTGTGCACTTGTAGAAAGCAGACCCTCCACTGATAAATAGTAAACCATAAAAAAATGTGGATATTATACTCAAATAACCATGAAACAAAATATCACATCTTCTATAAAACTCATAAATTCCTCTAGATTTATCTCTCTATTGTTGTACCTCTCGTTCCCCTCGTTGTTTGATTTTCATGATCACAATCACCTTATTATTTGTCTAATTTTGTTTGAAGTGTTTTTGAATGATAGGCACAAGGTTGCCAAGAAGTTGGCCCAAGAATGGACAAGAAGTGGACTGAAATTCAGTCCACCGGCCAACCGGTGTGATAGCACCGGCCAGCCGGTGGACCTGGCAGAGGCATTGCCCACTGCCAGGTTCCACCGGTCATCCGGTGGCTCTGTCACCGGCCAGCCGGTGGCAACCTGGTACAACAGTGATGGCTACTGCCTCACCACCGGCCAGCCGGTGGCTCTGTCACCGGTCAGCCGGTGCTGCCTGGGCAGAAGGCCTTCTCAACATCCAAGGCACCGGCCAGCCGGTGGCCCTGCACCGGCCAACCGGTAGCCCAGTCAAACTAGCCATTGGCTTTGACCAGTCAACTCCCATTTGGCCTCCAACGGCTCCGAGGCCCTTTACAACGGCTCCGAAGACTCCCCAAGGGTTCCATGTCTATAAATAAAGGCCATGGAAGCCCCGGACACTTACCCGGATCATATACGAAGCCAACATACATATTTTGTATCAATTGGCCAACCTCCGGCAACTTCCTTCAAAGGAACCTCAAGTGCTCCAACAACTTCCACATCCAAGGAGCTCCACTAAAGAAGCTTGGAAGCGGCCTTCAACATCTCCAATCATTCAAAGGCGCCCAAGGCTTCTTCTCATATACGGTTTTTATTGTATATTTATTTTGAGCTTTAAATTTGGGTTTGTGCCTACAAACCCCAACACCTTTTCTCATCACTCTTTCTTTTGGGTTTCACACCACCTTCAAGGTGTGAAGAGGTTAGTCAAGCCTTTACTTTTAAAAGGCTTGAATCAAAGGTGAGCTAGCCTTCACCCGTAAAAAGGCTAGTGGGTTCTTACTCAACCATTAAAAGTAAGTGGGTTCTTGCTCAACCAATAAAAGCAAGCTGTAATAGGTGAGCTATCCTTCACCTGTAAAAAGGCTAGTGGGTTTCTTGCTACAACCATTGAAAAGAAAGCGGTAGAATCTCTCAACGGTTGAGTTGGGAGCGGAGACGTAGGCCGGGTTTTTGGCCGAACTCCGTTATCAATTGCGTGTCTTGCCTCTTTTATTTCGGCTGCACTTTCACTTTGATTTTAATTTGTTAATCATTTTTTAAAAGGCAATTCACCCCCCCTCTTGCCATCACTCCCTTCTTTCTCCGCCCAACATTTGGTATCAAAGGGAGGTTTTGAATAATTCCCTAACTGGTTTCAAATTAAAGATTTTTTTTGATGGCATCTACCTCTTTCACCCCCGAGGGCTACTCATTGGGTCGGGCTCCATTTTTTGATGGGACCGACTATAATTATTGGAAAACCCGCATGACCACTTTTTTAAGAAGCATAGGATATCCTATTTACAAAATTGTCATGCAAGGTTATTCTTTGTCTTCCCCCGACGAATCCAAATGGACCCCCGCCGATATTAAGAATTTTGAGCTTGATGGCAAAGCCATGAATGCTCTTCATTGCGGGTTAGATAGAAATTAATTTAATCATGTTTCTACTTGCTCTTCTTCACATGAAATTTGGAAGCTTTTAGAAGTGACCCATGAAGGCACTAATAAAGTCAAAGATACTAGATTAGATATGTATAGACAAGACTTTGAATCTTTTTCAATGCATCCAAATGAGTCTATTTCTGAAATGTTTACACGCTTCACTGACGTTTGCAATGGTAGAAAATCTCTTGGTGATGATGTTTCAGCTAAAGCAATGGTCAAGAAGATTCTATGGGTCCTTCCGAGCTCATGGGCACCTAAAGTGACGGCAATCCAAGAAGCTAAGGATGTCAAAAACATGCCGGTCGAGGAGCTCACTGGATCCCTAATGACCTATGAGATCACGTTGAGGAGGCAAGCTCAAAAGGAGGGCACACCAATCAAGACACCAAAGAACATTTCCCTCAAGGTACAAAAAGAAGTAAGCTCCTCCTCATCATCCTCATCTTCCTCATCTTCTTCATCTTCAAGCGGCGACTCGGAAATGGAGAATCTCGCCTGCCAAATGCACAAGTTTATGAAGAAGCACAAGAAGAAGAAATCCCGCAAGCATCGAAAGCAAGAACCCGACAAAAGATCGGATCCCAAGGTAAAATGCTACGGGTGCGGCGAAAAGGGCCATTACAAGCCCGATTGCCCACTCAACAAGAAACGGGCTAAGGAAAAAGGAAAGAAAAAGGTCCTCAAGGCGACATGGAGTGACACCTCCTCATCATCCTCCTCCTCCTCCTCCTCGAGCGACCAAGGTACAAAATGCCTAATGGCATTTCACGAGGTAACTTCTTCCGATTCCTCATCCTCGTCCTCATCTTCAAATTCTTTTAATCATTTATCATATGAATAACTTCAACATGTGCGAGACCAATTAGAAAATGGTTTTCATGAGCTTTCTTCAAAATTCGTTTCTTTGAAAAAGAATTTCAAAAAACTCTCTTCCGAAAAGGAACAACTTCTCAAAGAGAAGGAGGAGTTGTCCCTCAAATTACAAAACATTCCCAATGTTGATTCCTTGGAATCAACAATCAAAGATCTAAGGGAATCTCTTGCT
The DNA here is from genome assembly GCA_963277665.1 of Viscum album. NCBI lineage: Eukaryota > Viridiplantae > Streptophyta > Magnoliopsida > Santalales > Viscaceae > Viscum > Viscum album. Next base: position 92,111,031 of record OY728147.1, read on the forward strand.
AAATTCACCAACGGAGAACAAAACCTTTCAAAACTCCTTGGTTCTCAACGTGTTTCTAGAACCACACATGGACTTGGCTACACCAACCAAGCTTCCTCCTCCCATGCTCCAACTATTTTTGTAAGGGGGAGCTCTAGTTTTAAATTTTGTAATTATTTTAAGAAACCCAGGCACCTCATTTATGAGTGTGATTGCAAAAATGCCCGGTACGGTCAACCCAAATCTATTTTTTATTCGGACGAGTTTTATAGGAGAAGACCCGCCATGAAACAAATTTGGATTGAAAAATCCCTTTTGGCGAGTCTCTCCGGGCCAAAAATAGTTTCGTTTCCCCGATGATCTTTTGTTTTATTTAGGGGGAGAAATTTTCTTAAATTCAAAAATCTCTTTCGATTCATTTTTCAATTTAAATTCATTTTTGATTCAAAACTCTCAATTTCAAAAATTTCATTTGGTTTCAAATTTCAAATTTCAATTGGTTTTTGATTCAAAACTTTCAATTCAAACTGTTATTCAAATTTTCATTTCAATTTCAAAAATCTCAATTGATTTTTCAATTCTCATATCTAGTTTTTCAAACCCTTTCCCTCAATCAAGTTTTATGCCCCGTGCTATTTTGATAATCACAAAGGGGGAGAAATTCTTGATTGATTGGGGGAGAATTCTTTTGATCATGCTTAGCATTTACCTTCTTTATCCTTTAAGCATGTCTTTCTTTTATGTATTTTACTTTTTTTTTGTTTTGGTGATTGTGATCATCAAAATAGGGGGAGATTGTTGTACCTCTCGTTCCCCTCGTTGTTTGATTTTCATGATCACAATCACCTTATTATTTGTCTAATTTTGTTTGAAGTGTTTTTGAATGATAGGCACAAGGTTGCCAAGAAGTTGGCCCAAGAATGGACAAGAAGTGGACTGAAATTCAGTCCACCGGCCAACCGGTGTGATAGCACCAGCCAGCCGGTGGACCTGGCAGAGGCATTGCCCACTGCCAGGTTCCACCGGTCAGCCGGTGGCTCTGTCACCGGCCAGCCGGTGGCAACCTGGTACAACAGTGATGGCTACTGCCTCACCACCGGCCAGCCGGTGGCTCTGTCACCGGTCAGCCGGTGCTGCCTGGGCAGAAGGCCTTCTCAACGTCCAAGGCACCGGCCAGCCGGTGGCCCTGCACCGGCCAGCCGGTAGCCCAGTCAAACTCGCCTTTGGCTTTGACCAGTCAACTCCCATTTGGCCTCCAACGGCTCCGAGGCCCTTTACAACGGCTCCGAAGACTCCCCAAGGGTTCCATGTCTATAAATAAAGGCCATGGAAGCCCCGGACACTTACCCAGATCATATACGAAGCCAACAGACATATTTTGTATCAATTGTCCAACCTCCGGCGACTTCCTTCAAAGGAACCTCAAGTGCTCCAACAACTTCCACATCCAAGGAGCTCCACCAAAGAAGCTTGGAAGCGGCCTTCAACATCTCCAATCATTCAAAGGCTCCCAAGGCTTCTTCTCATATACGGTTTTTATTGTATATTTATTTTGAGCTTTAAATTTGGGTTTGTGCCTACAAACCCCAACACCTTTTCTCATCCCTCTTTCTTTTGGGTTTCACACCACCTTCAAGGTGTGAAGAGGTTAGTCAAGACTTTCCTTTTAAAAGGCTTGAATCATAGGTGAGATAGCCTTCACCCGTAAAAAGGCTAGTGGGTTCTTACTCAACCATTAAAAGTAAGTGGGTTCTTGCTCAACCAATAAAAGCAAGCTGTAATAGGTGAGCTAGCCTTCACCTGTAAAAAGGCTAGTGGGTTTCTTGCTACAACCATTGAAAAGAAAGCGGTAGAATCTCTCAACGGTTGAGTTGGGAGCGGAGACGTAGGCTGAGTTTTTGGCCGAACTCCGTTATCAATTGCGTGTCTTGCCTCTTTTATTTCAGCTGCACTTTCACTTTGATTTTAATTTGTTAATCATTTTTTAAAAGGCAATTCACCCCCCCTCTTGCCATCACTCCCTTCTTTCTCCGCCCAACATCTATAAATAAACCATAAACTTCAATACTAAAAAAATAATTCATTCAATGTGTAGATATATAAACTAATGAAACATTTACAAACAAAGAAAACACATTCATAACCCATGGGTAACTTCATTAACCACCTTCAGATTTATTGGAAACAAAAATCAATTATTTTCATTACTTACATTCCATCAAACCATAGCCTTTGTCAAATAGAAAAGTCTTACTAATATACTAATGGATAAAGCAATGTTTTTTAGATAATTCATTCTGTGTAATGATTGATTTTTCCTACGTGATTTTGAGGTAATTCTCTTCTCAATAATCCTCAAGATGTTTAATATTAATAACATCACACCCCCTTACCATTTTTATAATAACTTTATATTTTTTAATAGATGATAAATGAGTTTGACGCCCCCATTGACAATGAGTTACACCACTATCCCCTTTTGATAACACAATAAAAGTAATAACATGGGAACACCCCATATATTCTATTATATGGGAGGGATTGCCTGAGAATTAAGTTTTGGCCTCAATTACTCAAATATTTTCCTCTATAAATTAAAACATTATCAAATTGACCCTTTTTTATATATAACCCAACTTCATTTCCCCATCATCAACCCTGTATTTTATAAAATCATATATAGTATCAATATATTTTGATCTTCAATGTTACAATGGGTTCCATGAAATATCAATTTCACCTTGATTATCTCAAGAAAATTTCAATGTATTACCAATATGAACCTTTAAATCTTCTCATTAAACATTCATCTACACCATTTGAGTTCTTTAATGTATGTAAGCTTCATATTCTTATTTATATATACTTAAAGTAATCATATTTTTTTTCTTAATATTATATCTTTCACTAGTATCACCTAAAATAAATGTTCTTATAAATATTTATTTTTATTCATTTTAATATTTATCCCAATATGAACCTTTGAATCCAATAAAAATTAACACCATACATATTTTATACAATAATCCAAAATTATAAGTTCCTTTAACATATCTTAGGATTTTCCTGGTCATCATCATGCGTGATTCTTTCATATAACTCTAATATATTTTACTCAATGTAATAACATATTTAGTGTTTAAAAATGATATTATAAGATTGAGTAAACTTCTTATAAATATCTAGAATTTCCTTTGATTCAACCATCTTCTAGTTTCATATTTACTTAGTAACATACTAGTAAAATGCATGGAAACTACAATTGATTCTTCCAAGAATTTTTTTATAAAAATTTCCTTGATATACATTTATTTTAAAGCAATTATATAATTTATATTATACTAAACCTATGTTCCAATAAAGAAATTCATTTCTATATGGATTGAAATTTCAAATAACTTCTTAATTTTCTTCTAAAATTCCTCATATCCATTCTAATTATCACTATTAAAGATTACATAATCAATATGTCAGATGATAATTAGTGTTTCTGAGCTAACCTCATTTATATAGAAATTGTTATTACCTTTTCCTCTAGAAAAGTTCTATCAATGGTCATTTATAGAATACTAATCCTGATGGAACATCATTAATACATGGATTTATTTACTTATATTACAAACCTTGATACCATATTCATCATTTATAAACCCTTTTTTCTATTTAACATAAACCTCTCCCAAAACTACACCATTCAAAAAATTTCATATAAATGCAATTTTATAAACAATTTAATTTCCATGATAAAAAATGACCAAAAGAATTGTTTTTTTGAGTCTCGTAATAGGAGAAAATCTTTATTAAATATCAACTCTTTGAATATATGTGTAACCTTCATAAACTAGTCTAGATTTATTCTTCCAAATGTCACTTATTTTATTTAGCTTATTCCATATCACCCACTTAATTATAATAATATTTATATAATCTAATCTAGGAACATGTTTCCTAGTAACATTATTATCAATTAGATCTAACTCCTAATTAATAACATTTTCCATTCCTTATGTCACACTTCTTCTAAAATAGACTAAATTTCAATATGATATATAAGTGTCATTAGATTTTCAATGCTCAGTTTCCTTCACTTTTGGGCTAGGGATTATTTTATTTCAATGATATTTTTTAGTTCAACTTATTTTATGAATTTCTAAATCCTCAAACATTTGTTTTAATTATAATTATCCTCACTAATAGATTGATCAGAACATGATTTCTCATAACAAGTTTAATTACTTCTTCTATTTTATATAGTCTAGTCAAAAGATAATAGAGTATCATCAATTAATTTATCAATGTATCTATCTAATTATTATGAAAACATATATTTACATTCAATTAATATAACATCACATGATTCTACAACCTTAAAAAGTGGTTTATTTGAAAATATAAACCTCTTTCTACTGAATTAATATCAAAGGTAGATTTCATTCATATCCTTTTCATCAAATTTTCCTATGGAAATATTTTTATCTATATTAAAATGTAGATCCCAGAAAAATGAAGTAATTTAATATGAATTTCTTTTGGTACCACATATCAGTAGGAGTCTTTTTTTATTCTGGATATATTAAACACCTATTCTAAACATCTAACAACAAACATATAACTTCACTCCAAAATAATTTCGAAAGTGTAACTCCCTGACCCCTCTAGGCTGGAGCTGGTGCATTACTTGTGATATTAGCATGGTTAGAAGGAATTAAGATCCCGAAGGAATGATCAGTTTAGTATTCTTGAAGAAAATAGATACATAGATGTTACTCAAATTACATTGGAAAAGTTTACAAAATACAATACATAACGAAACTAAAAATTGCAACCATGGGAACTCAATAAACAATATCCACTTTGTCACATGATGAAAGTAAACAATGAAAGGGGTGAGATCAAATGCTCAGTAAGGGTTACAAATAGCAGAAGAATGAGTACAATAATAAGTGAATCACAATTAATCTGACATAATCAATATGGCATAGTGAATAAATGAATAACAAATGCCATTAATAAACTGAGAATGAAACTGAAACCACAGTTTTTGTCATAGTGAAAACCTTATGGATAATAATAATAACTGATAATGAATAAAAAGAATTATTATTAATTGTAATTCATGTATCTGGAACATGAAACCATAATACCGTAAAAATGGTTTAGTTCTATGGGTAGAAACCCGTCTGATTTTTGGAAACAAACTCGAAGGGTTTGTCGCCAAACTGATTTGTCTCATGTGACCTACAGATGCATTGAGGGGATATAGCGGGCCCCACCCACCACTGCATGTAAATACCTGAAAATTTCAAGGAATTTTTTTTATTAAATACTTTGTAATTTTATGAGTACGCAATTTCTGACAGCACCTGAATCCGAGTCCCGGTGTGCCCAGAATCAATTTTTGAAGTTTTGTTCGGGTACGTTTAGTAAACGTACGAGCGGGTTTTTTCTATCTTTTGAACAGGTTCTCAGAATTGAAATCCTAGGACACCGATGAACTCAAAGCGCCGGTATTCTCTTAAGGGTACCTTTACCGTAGATGCATTTTATACGGGTTGAAAGTTAATTTTGGGGTTTAATCTTAAATTAAATAAAAATTGTGTGGTACAAAATTTTATTTTGTGAGTTGGTTATTTCCTCCCATGGGGAAGTTATTGGTAGGTCCCACACCCACATAACTTCCCATGTGTGGATATTTTTGAGGTGGGGACCACATGAGCCCCAAACTTTCATCTCCCCATAACTCTCCTCAACTCCCCATTAATTCCCTGCTGTTTATTTTGAAAACTCCACATTATGGTGGAGCCCCTCCACCTTCCGCCCAATAAATGTTCCAACCTATCTAATTAATATCAGTGTTAATTAATTGACACCTCTTTTTAATTAATATGAATTTCATAACAATTCTATTAATTGGAGAGCCTCCTTAATTCTTTGCGTTGGCAAATCACTTTTGGGAAAAGGGCTCTGGAGAATTAAAGATAGGTGATTCTTCTTCGATGAAGAACACCGTTATTCAATGAAGAACATCCCCGACGAAGAATGCGAAGGACTTCTTCCAACAACGCATCTTCCTTGGATGCACCTTGACATTAAGGAGACTACGTCGCCTACGACAATGACTCTTCCTCCATCATTTATGGGACGACACCGTTCTTCCACGACGCCCGATTACCGCGACGCTCGTCTTCCACGGCTCGAAGATGTACGAAGTCAACTACGAGGTAGGGGGATTTTTTATATTTCATTTATGTGATTTATACCCACGAACTTAGGCGATTATTTGTTGAATAATTGTTGAGCCTCTAACGGGGTGGGTACGGGCTAACGAACAAGTTCGGACCCACCGCCATATCGTTTTTAATGCGCGGATTGCTTGCGACGGGAAAACAGAAGGGAAACGATGTTTTGAGGCCGTCGCAGTGAAGAGCAGAACCTGAGGAGGATGCAGGTGAATACGGGAGCTAAAACGGACCATCAGAATGACTCCAGGGGCCTGCGGAAGACCACGACGGTGCCGACGACCGGAGGCGACGGCGGCGCCCCAGCGCGCCACCGACAGGAGTCCACCGCAGCACCGGTCGTGGCGGTGAGGAGCAGATCCCGCGCCACGCAGGATCCGGGGAGACAGGCGGCGCCATCCTGGCACCACTGTTATGTGGAACCGGGGGGCCACGTCCCCCCCCCCCCCCCCCGCTCGGCCAGCTGGCCGAGCCAGCACCCCCCCCCCCCCCCCCGACCAGGCCGGGGCGGGCCACGCGGGCCACGTCACGCCCAGCCGGGCCGGGACGGGCCGCGACCTACCATGCTGGACCCAGACCCGGGTTGGGTCACCCTGGTTCGGGCAGAGCCAGGGTGGGTTGGGCCAGTTCGGACCGGGCCCAGACCCCCCACCTCAGACCGTTTTCAGTCATTCGCCCATAACTTGAGCTACAGACCTCCGATCGACACACCGTCAGTTGCATAGGAATCCTCGGATCAATATGGTCGTTTCAGTATATTACACTCAATGTTTTGGCGAAGTTTGTGTATGGATATGTTGGTTCGAACCCGAAACCAACCGGGCCCTTGGAGCGGAAACGCTTATAACTTAAGGACCTGATGTTTGATTGACGTGCCGTCAACTACGTTGGATTACTTTTGATGAGATGATTATTTTGGTATACTCCAATTGATGTTTGGACATAGCTGGATTGCGGTCGGGTTGGTTTTAGCTTAAAAACCAACCGGGCCCCTAGAACGGAAAAGTCAATAACTCTCAGACCGGGCGTCCGATTGACGCGCCGTCTGTCGTGTTGGGTTTCTTTTGACGAGATAGAACTTTGGGATACATCAAGTCTGGACTTCATGACAGTTCATGTATCGACCCCTTTTCTCGAGGATCGGACCCTCCCCGGAATCGAGCGTGCTGTGTGCGGGAACCCTAGAGCTGGCTGCGACTGCGTCGACTATTGTACTGGAATCCTCCGTGGGTTCGACAGCGACAACTACTGTACTGGAATCCTCCATGGGTTCGACAGCGACAACTACTGTACTGGAATCCTCCGTGGGTTCGACAGTGATGACTACTGTTCTTGTATCCTGTGTGGGTCTGGTAGTATTGACCTCTGTACTTGTATCCTGTGTGGGTCTAGCAGAGTAGCTGGTCTTGTATCCTGTGTGGGTCCGACAGCTTAGCTGGTCTTGTATCCTGTGTGGGTCTGATAACTTAGATGAATCAGTGACTACATCTGATCATCTATATCGCTATACAAAAGATGTATACCTATGTGAGCTGAGTCTTGGCTTTTAATCATTATCATCGATGTGATTGACTTCTTTCCTATGTGGACTGGGTTGTATTTGGGCTCGAGAGTTTGAGCCGTACTCTGGTTGATAACTTAGGTATATGTATGGGCATATACCTAAGTAGGGTTGGTTGATACTTCGTGTTTGTATCTCTCTTCTATGGTTTATCCTTTGTGGATTCTGGGAGACCTTCGGGGGTCTCGGGGTCCCTTCTGAGTATCGTATACTCACCCCTGCACGGGCTTTGCCCGCAATACGTTGTGTTGGTTGCAGACAACGGACAACACTGATCGAGGTAGAGACTTGTAGAGCTGGACGGTACCCGGATGTGGACCACTTGGCGAGGCGTACATAGGGCGGACAAACGGACTTGAGGTGCTGAGGAGGCCATCTGTACCCACCCTTCAGGTGGGATTCCTGGAGGACGACTCAGTGGTTGCTGCTTTACTTTACTGCAGTTATGCTAGCTTTCAGTTGTACCGTATTTTTAGTTGGGTTTGTATATTGGCCTATTTACTTTTCAGCACTTACTTTAGTACCCAGTTTACTTAGTGCTTGCTTCAGTTGTGTACTCTATTGTGTTTTTTACATTTATAAAGGCAATGACTTCCCTTTTTATCAGGATTTATGCCTTTGGTGCCAGTCGCCAGCCCCTGGTCTATGGAAGGAGGGCTTGGGGTAGTCACAACACGGGCCCCGAGGACGGGTCATGGAAAATTGGTATCAGAGGATCAGTTCTACCGCAGAACTCAGGACTCTGATTATTCCTTTCTGTGAATCAATATTGTTAAGAGTGTTGTGTGTGGTTTTTAGTCCAGGGAGTCCCATGTTGGTGCAGCGACCGACGTATCCATACACTAGGACCCTGACCCCTGATTTCCGACTTAGTGCACGAAAACACTGATTGTATGTGTGTTTCAAAAGTTTTCTTTGTGATTACTTTTTGTTATCTCACCAGGTATACTATTTTGATCGCGGCGCACCTTTTTGTTTTCAGGATGGCCCCACGAAGGCAGCCAACTAGGGTTTCGAGTTACGTACGAGATGGTAGCCCACCGAGCGACGAGGACTTGGTGCAGGGCCCCATCACAGCGGAGGCACCGGCGGTACCACTACCCGCTGGGCCACCGATACCACCAGTTCCAACAGCAGAGAGTGCATGCCACTTGAGTGCATTACATGAGTTTCAGCGACAGAGGTTTCCCAGGTTCCGTGGAGAGACGGACTCACAGGCATTTGAAGATTGGCTGGAGGCTATCGTCAGAGTTTTGAGATTGGTAGGGACACTATCCGACCATATGGCGATCCTTGCCGCGAGTCTTCTGCATACAGCAACAAGTAGATGGTGGAGCTTGATTATCCAGGTGCATAACGAGGCATCACTTATTTGGATAGACTTCGAGAGTCTCTTCCACTCGGAGTTTGTTCCAGCCACCCTTCGTGCGGTGCAGATTCAGGAGTTACTACATTTACAGTAGTGCAGCATGACAATAGCTCAGTACTCAGCGAGGTTTACTGACCTCTCACGCTACTCCACGGATATGGTACGTGACCCGTTCTTCAGGGCCCGAACCTGCGAGCAGGGATTGAGGCATGAGATCAAGGCTTCGATGATTCCCCTCAGCATCCCGACGCAGGTAGGGGTGCTGGAGTGAGCCCTTCTAGTGGAGATATTTCTCGCTGAGCAGTCACCAGTGGCGAGACCCACCGCAGGGCGACACATAGAAGATTCTTCTACGAATGGAAGTAGACAGATGTCGCAGGGGTCCAAGCAGACCAGAACATCAGGTGGACGACCTCAGGATCTGGGTTCGGTTGTGTGGGGCACACGAAACAGAGCCAGCCTTACGAGGAGCAGTTAGTTCTATGCATGCAGCGGGCAAGGTCACATGGCTCGGAACTGCCCGACCCACCATGCAGGTGAGCAGCAGACAGTGGAGGGACCTCCCAGGAAGAGTCAGAGGTTTGACCGCGGCGGCCCGAAGGGAGCAGGTGGATGAGGTAGAGGAGCTAGCCGAGTAGCGGGTGGTGGACGACGTTTCGAGGCTCTACCACCACCACCACCAGGAGGTCCACCCCGACCACAGGGAGCTGGCGGACAGAGGAAGGCTCAACTCCAGGAAGTCTAGGCTTACGACCACGGCGCACCTGAGATGATTCGAGGTACTATCTGTGTCTAATCCACCCTTGCTGCAGTACTTACAGACACAGGTGCGAGTCATTATTTCATTATCGCTTTTCTTGTTCGGAGCTCAGAGATTCTGACGGAGCTGTTGACTCAATCCTTGTAGCTATAGACTTCTACGGGAGAAGACTCTAGGATTATGAACTGGTGCCGGCAGTGTGAGCTTACTCTAGGAGGCGAGAGCTTCAGCTGGGATCTTCTTGTAGTGGCGTCGAGGCCTGACGACGTCATCTTTGGTATGGACTGGTTATCTACAGTCCATGCTCAGATCGGCTGTATTAGGCACAAGGTGCAATGTATCCACACGGATGGGAGCAGGTTCACCTTCACTGGTGATAAGGGAGACTTTTTAGTGCATGATGGACTTACACAGAGGAGAGGGCAGCCGATCACACATTAGTTGGCTAGTTTCATCCTCAGAGCAATTGATGTGCAGAGTCCGAATTTTCCTGTTGTGGTGGATCAGTATGCAGACTTTTTTCCTGACAACATTCCAGGACTACCTCCTCATAGATAGGTAGACTTATACATAGATCTGTACCCCGAGACAACACTGATATCTACCACAGCATATCGGATGGCTCCCGCCGAGCTTCGTGAGCTGCGGGTACAGCTGGAGGACATGCATGGAAAGGGATTTATCCAACCTAGTGTTTCACCCTGGGCTTCTCCGATTTTGTTCGCCAAGAAGGCGGATGGGAGCTTGCGACTGTGTGTCAACAATCATCTCCTGAATCAGGTGACTGTAAAGAACAAGTACCCACTTCCGAGGATTGATGACCTCTTCGATCAACTCAAGGGAGCACAATGGTTCTTGAAGATAGACTTTAGGTTAGGCTATCACCAGCTTAGAGTTCCAGATGAGGATGTGTAGAAGATGGCCTTCAGGTGTCAATATGGCCACTATGAGTTCTTAGTTATGCCCTTCGACGTAACCATCACTCCAGCAGTGTTCATGAGTCTCATAAACAGGATCTTCCAGCATTACCTCGATTGATTTGTCGTAGTCTTCATCGACGACATATTGATTTACTCGACTACTGAGGAGGAGCACACCTACCACTTGTGGGTTGTACTGGATACACTCCAAGAGAACCTGATTTATAGTAAGCTCTCGAAGTGCCAGTTCTGGATTCGAAAGGTTCACTTCTTGGGACACGTCATCTCGGAGGCGGGGGTAGCAGTGGATCCAGCGAAGATCGAGGCACTGCTTGCTTGGGAGTCACCCAGAAGCATGATTGAAGTGCGGAGTTTCCTAGGTCTGGCTGGGTACTATCGAAGATTTGTCCCAAACTTCTCGAGAGTTGCAGCACCGCTTTCAGCTTTGACGAAGAAGAGGAAACCCTTCATGTGGTTAGATAAATTCCAATAGATCTTTCAGGAGCTGAGTCAGAGATTGACCAGTGCGCCCATCTTAAGGCTATCGGAGGAGGGCATTTGGTATGTAGTTTACTGCGACGCATCAGGGACCAGACTCGGGTGTGTTCTAATGCAGGAGAGAGTGATGATTGCATATGGTTCGCGGAAGTTGAGACAACATGAGAAGAACTACGCTACCCATGACCTGGGGTTAGTAGTAGTGGTCTTTGCCTTGAAGATGTGGTGGCACTATCTGATGGGAGAGCGCTTTATAGTCTACTCTGACCACCAGAGTCTCAGGTACATCTTACTATAGAAGGACCTGAACTTGAGATAGCAGCGATGGCTCGAGTTCCTCCAGGACTATGACTTTGAGATAGTCTATACTCCTGGGAAGGGGAACGTTGTAGCTAATGCCCTCAACAGAAGATCGGGCATTCAGCTGCTAGGAGAGGCGACAGAGCAGCTAGCCGTGTTGCAGATATCCTTTTTGGATATAGATAGAGAAACCTTTCTTCAGTATCTCGCAGTCAATCCTCCACTTCTTCAGTGAGTCAGATAGGCTCAGCATGGGGACATTGACTGTGAGACACGACGTGCTCAGATATCCATAGGGCAGGCACCTGATGGATTTTCTATAGGAGGGGAGCACTTCATCCTCTTCAGGGGATGTACCATGGTAACAGTTTCACTACAGGATGAGGTGCTGAGGGAGTTCCACAATTCCCATCTAGCGGTACATCCAGGAGTGGAGAAGATGTATCAGGACCTCAGACGGTAGCACTGGTGGCTGTGTATGAAGAAGGCTGTAGCAGAGTTCGTTTCATGATGCCTCATTTTTCAGAAATTGAAGGCAGAGCACCAGGTACCAACAGGCTTGGTACAACCCTTAGAGGTCCCAGAGTGGAAGTGGGATGGAATATCCATGGATTTCATGATGAGGATTCCACGTACATCCAAAGGACAAGACTCTATCTGGGTGATTGTCGACCGACTCACCAAGTCGGCCCACTTCCTACTGATCAGAGAGCATGGATCAGTAGAGAGCTTGAGATGCCTCTACGTACAAGAGATCATACGGCTTCATGGTGTGACATCGACTATCTTCTCCGATCGAGATGCTCACTTTACTTCCCAGCTTTGGAAGGGGTTGCAGGAGGCATTTGGGACGCAACTGCGTCTGAGCACCACCTTCCATCCTCAAACGGATGGCCAGACTGAGAGGACCAATCAGACACTCAAGAACATGCTCTGTACATGTGTCCTTGACTTTGGTAATAGCTGGGAGGATCACCTACCTTTGGTGGAGTTTGTGTACAACAACAGTTACCACTCCACCATCAGGATGGAACCATAAAAGGCACTATATGACCGACCTTGCAGATCACCTCTGTGCTGGACTGACCCAGGGGAGTTAGCACTTGTAGAACCAGAGATGGTTCATGCTACAATAGAGAAGGTGCAGATCATCCAGGAGCGAATGAAGACTACACAGAGCAGACAGAAGTCCTATGATGATAGGAGACGGAGACCACTGGAGTTCGAGGATGGTGACCACGTTTTCTTATGGGTCTCACCTCGACGAGGTCTGTGGAGATTTGGCTGGTGCGGCAAGTTATCTCTATGTTTCATCGGACTATTTTAGGTCCTCAGTAGAGTAGGCGAGGTGGATTACCGCCTGGCCCTTCCACCTCAGTTGCACTGGGTGCATGATGTCTTCCACGTATCACAGCTGAGGAGATACGTGCACGACCCGAACTACATCATCGATCACAGGGAGCTGGAAATCGATGAAGGGGCGACGTTTACGGAGGTACCAGTGGAGATCAAGGATCGATAGGATCGGGTCCTACGTGGATGGTAGATTCCTCTGGTGCTCATTCACTGGAAGCACGAGAACCTCCAGGAGAGCACTTGGGAGTGGGAGGCTCAGATGCCAGCTCAGTACCCCCATTTGTTTTACTAGTGTGTGTTGTAGCTTTACGGGGACGTAAATCCCTGAGACAGGAGTAATGTGAAGACCCAGATATTTCAAGGAATTTTTTTTCTTAAATAATTTGGAATTTTATGAGTACTTAGTTTCTGACGGCACCTGAATCCGAGGCCCGGTGTGCCCAGAATCAATTTTTGAAGCTTTGTTCGGGTACGTTCAGTAAACGTACGAGCAGGTTTTTTCTATCTTTTTAACAGTTGCTCGAAATTGAAATCTGAGGACACCGATGAACTCGCAGCACCAGTATTATTTTAAGAGGACCTTTACCGCATATGCGTTTTTTGCGGGTTGAAAGTTAATTTTGGGGTTTAATCTTAAATTAAATAAAAATTGTGTGGTACACAATTTTATTTTGTGAGTTGGTTATTTCCTCCCATGGGGAAGTTATTGGTAGGTCCCACACCCACATAACTTCCCATGTGTAGATATTTGTGAGGTGGGGCCCACATGAGCCCCAAACTTTCATCTCCCCATAACTCTCCTCAACTCCCCATTAATACCTTGATGTTTATTTTGACAACTCCTAATTTTGGTGGAGCCCCTCCACTTTCCGCCCAATAAATGTGCCAACCTATCTAATTAATATCAGTGTTAATTAATTGACACCTCTTTTGAATTAATATGAATTTCATAGCAATTCTATTAATTGGAGAGCCTCCTTAATTCTTTGCGTTGGCAAATCACTTTTGGGAAAAGGGCTCTGGAGAATTAAAGAGAGGCGATCCTTCTTCGACGAGGAACACCGTTCTTCAATGAAGAACATCCCTGAAGAAGAACGCGAAGGACTTCTTCCAACTATGCATCTTCCTCGGACGCACCTCGACGTCAAGGAGCCTACTTCTCCTAAGACAACGACTCTTCCTCCGTCATTGACGGGATGACACCGTTCTTCCGCGATGCCCGACTACCGCAACACTCGTCTTCCGTGGCTCGACGATGTACGATGTCAACTACGAGGTAGGGGGATTTTTTATATTTCATTTATGTGATTTATACCCACGAACTTAGGCAATTATTTGTTGAATAATTGTTGAGCCTCTAACGCGGTGGATACGGGCTAATGAACAAGTTTGGACCCACCGCCATATCGTTCTTGATGCGTGTTTTGCTTGGAGATGGGAGAATGGAAGGGAAACAAGGTTTTGAGGCCGTCACAGTGAAGAGCAGAACCCGAGGAGGCCGTAGACGCAGACATGAGCTAAAATGGACCACCGGAATGACTCTGGTGACCCACGAAAGACCACGATGACGAGGGTCGCTGGCGCGGCGGTGCCGGCGACCGGAGCCAGCGGCGCCCTAGCGCGCCGCCGGCAGGAGTCCGCCGTGGCACTGACCGTGGCAGTGAGGAGCGGATCCTGCACCACACGGGATCCAGGGAGATAAGCGGCGCTAGGCTGGCACCGCCATTACGCGGAATCGGGGGGCCACGGCCCCCCCCACTTGGCTAGCTGGCAGAGCCAGCACCCTCCCGGCCTGGCCGGGGCGGGCCACGTGGGCCGGTCCACGCCGTGCCTAGCCAATCTAGGCCGCACCCTATGGGGCCGGACCCGGACCCGGGTCGAGTCGCCCCGGTTCGGGCCGACCCAGGGTGGGTTGGGCCAGGTCGGACCAGGCCCAGACCCCCCACCTCGGACCATTTTTGGTCATTCACCCATTACTTGAGCTAAGGATATCTGATCAACGCACCTTTAATTGCGTAGTAATCCTCGGATCGAGACGGTCGTTTCGGTATATTACACTCAAGGTTTTGGAAAAGTTTGGGTACATCCGGGTTGGTTCGAACCCGAAACCAACCGGGCCCTTGGAGCAGAAACGCTTATACCTTAAGGACCGGACGTACGATTGATGTTCCATTAACTACGTTGGATTAATTTTGATGAGACGGTTCTTTTGGAATACTCCACTTGAGGTTTAGACGTAGCTGGAGTATGGTCAGGTTGGTTTTAGCTTAAAAACCAATCGGGCCACTGGAACGGAAAAGCCAATAACTCTCAGACCGGGCGTCCGATTGACGCGCCGTCTGTCGCGTTGGGTTTTTTTATCAAGATGGAACTTTGGGATACATAAAATTTGGACTTCGTGATAGTTTATGTATCGAACCCTTTGCTCGAGGAGCGGACCCTCCCGGAATCGAGCGTGCTGTGTGCGGGAACCCTAGAGGTGGCTGCGACTGCGTCAACTACTGTACTGGAATCCTCCGTGGGTTCGACAGTGACGAATACTATACTGGAATCCTCCGTGGGTTCGACAACGACGAATACCATACTGGAATCCTCCGTGGGTTCGACGGTGATGACTAATGTTCTTGTATCCTGTGTGGGTCCGGCAGTATTGACCTCTGTACTTGTATCCTGTGTGGGTCCGGCAGAGTAGCTAGTCTTGTATCCTGTGTGGGTCTGACAGCTTAGATAGTCTTTTATCCTGTGTGAGTCTGATATCTTAGATGAATTAGTGAATACTTCTGATCATCTCTATCGCTATACGAAATATGTATACCTGTGTGAGCTGAGTCTTGACTTTTAATCATTATCATCGACGTGATTGACTTCTTTCCTGTGTGGACTAGGTTGTATTTGGGCTCGAGAGTTGGAGCCGTACTGTGGTTGATAAATTAGGTATATGTATGGGAATATACCTAAGTAGGGTTGGTTGATACTTCGTGTTTGTATCTCTCTTCTGTGGTTTATCCTTTGTGGATTTTGGGAGACCTTTGGGGGTCTCGAGGTCCCTACTGAGTATCGTATACTCACCCCTGCACGGGCTTTGCCCGCACTACATTGTGTTGGTTGCAGATGAAGGACAACATTGATCGAGGTAGAGACTTTTAGAGATGGACGGTACCCGGAGGTGGACCACTTGGTGAGGTGTACATGAGGCGGACAGATGGACTTGAGGTGCTGAGGAGGCCATATGTACCCACCCTTCAGGTGGGATTCCCGGAGGACGACTTAGTGGTTGCTGTTTTACTTTACTGCAGTTGTGCTAGCTTTTAGTTGTACTGTAATTTCATTTGGGTTTGTATACTAGCCCATTTACTTTTTGGCACTTACTGTTGTTCTCAGTTTACTTAGTGCTTGCTTCAGTTGTGTACTCTGTTGTGTTGTTTACTTTTATAAAGGCAATGCCTTCCCTTTTTATCAGGATTTATGCCTTTGGTGCTAGCCGCCAGCCCCTGGCCTATGGAAGGCAGGCTTGGGTTAGTCACGGCACGGGCCCCCAGGATGGGTCGTGACACTGCATGTCCAAATCATTCTTTATACATTGATTCAATACAGGATCAATATGCCTTTTCAATATCTGTATAGAGTAGAGTATACAGATTCATTAAAATAACTTTCCAAATAAACACCGTATGTAAAATGGTATACAGTTTATAAAACAATCATAACAATGATATGAGATTATGGATATTTAATATAAATATAATTTCAAATAAAAAGTTATCTGAAATGGGAAGTAGGTACACCACATAAGGATTATTAGGTACAAAATACAAAGTTATTCACAACAAAGTAGTGGTTGAGACAAGGCCCTTACCACAATGTAATCGATCGAATCATATGACCAGAACTTAATAACCCTCAAATAAATCATTGAATAACATGAATATAAAGACAATAATGTTATTATATATCAAATGGAAGTACACATATAGCACATATAAGAAATAAGTGGCAAACAATGAAAATCTCACAGGAATGAAAGTGAGATGAGAAACCCCTTACAAATATTTCGGCATGGTAACGAGTGTTCTTGCCAGGGCTTAATGAGAGGTAAAAGGTTATCCTATTATTTATATATCATAAGGGTAGTATGGGGAAGGTGAGAAAACATACCACATCATTAGGTATTAAAAATAAAAGAGCACAACATAGGAGACATTCTCGAATAAAAGTGAGAGAGAGGATCCCTTACCTTATGCTCGAAGGTGTTCTTGATTGTTCTTAACAACCTGAATAATCAAATATATATTCATTAATTAATAATTCAAGAACCTAATAAACATGTAATTTATATGGTATAACCTTATTAAGTTCATTAATAGCCTTTTTTATGGGTTTAATAGATTCAATTTTATTGTTTTGGAAGCATTTTCTTACTTGGTTTCATGATTTGTTTACTTGTATTCATGAATGGAAGTTGGTTTGAAATATGGTAAACATCCAGAATTGTTAATATACATTGTTATTGGAATTAAATAGATATAAATGATCTTATAATTATTATGGTTATATACCATGAGGACGACTCATTCGATGAGTTAAAAATAAACGCTTGAATTTGGCTTGGTAGTTTTGTGCTCAATAAACTTGTTTTGTATTATTATTCCATATTATGTACGTGTAAAGATTCCAGAAAATTAATAAAGATAAAATAAATATATTATGACCTGGTTCAACCATAAATATGTTTTTATGACCAGTAATTAAGGAACTATTGAAGAATGAAACTTCGTCGTCCATGAAGGTTATAAATTGGAACCTCATGGACGTTGATTTCATTTATAAAAATAAAAGGGAGGGAGTAAGAATATTGATGATGTTTCTTCCATTAAAATGATATAAATCCATTATATATATTATAATTGATTTATAATGATCATTTGGACTGAGGAGGTGAGGAGAGGATAACAAATAAAGATAAATTCAAATGAAACTAAAAGAAAAAGAAAGGTGTTTTACCTCTTGAAATGACTTCCTCGAGAACCTCCTTAACGGAAGGGATTTTGGTCTTTTGGAAATACCAAGAGCTTCATGATCATGGGGAGTGACTAGGGAAGGGTATTTGGGCAGAAATTTGAGGAGCTTAAAGGCTTAGATGAGTGAAGAGAAGAGGGAGTGGTGAGGGTTTTTAATAGTGGAGGAGAGGGGTAAATTTTGAATATTTAATTCATTATTTTGTTATTTCCCTCAAGACAACCAATAATGTTGTTTCATGTAACCCCTAATAGTAATAATTTCATGTAAGTTCGAACCAAGTGGCCTTACATCACTTATGATGTCATAAATAGTGTATTTAACTAATAATTTGTATATACGGTATTTTATCGTATTTCATTATTCATCAAAAATTCTAGAATTTCAGAAAAATCCCAAAAATTTTCCCTAACCATTTTTCGACGCGTAGAATTAAAAAATGAACTTAATTTTTCAAAATTAATTTTCTAAATATTATTAATTTAATTTTTAAATAAATTCATAGTTAATTCGAAAAATAACAGTCTTAAAGGTGCAATTAGTTTTATTTCTCATTGAAAAACTAATTAAGATCTCATTATATTATTTCCTTAAGAAAATAAAATAATTTTATTATTTACTATTCATAAGGGTAATATTAATATTTATATTACTATTCATAAGGGTATTTTACTATTTAGAAAAAATCAAGTTTGTTCTATCAGACTCCAAATGACTTACTAATCACAACTCTAGATGCCCATTTTTTGAAATTCAAAACATAGAAGTAGAAAATTTATATTTAATGGATATGTTTTGACTATCACCTAAATATCCTAGTGTTGTTTCAAAGGGACATAGTGATGAATAGAATGTATTTAAGAGAAACATACCATAAAATATTTGGGGTGTTACAGAAATTTTACACTCGTCCCCATCTTGAAAAAACCTCTTTTTTCCATTACATAAAAAATTTTCTATTAGGGCTATAGGGATAACAAAATTGATGCATGATTATATAATTTTATAGATATACTTTAAAATAATTACATGTTTACTCGATACAATTATCTATTCTTCTCTTTAAGATATAAAAACAAAGTTCTTTCTTATCATTCCTTCTAAAAAATTTAACAATCACTACTGCTTTAGATTTATATTTGATGAACATAACACAAGTTATCTTAGTGAAGTCATAAAAAAATTGATAAAGTATAAATCTCTATTTATATATTAATGTATCAATAATCCATATACATTAGAATGATTGAGTCTAAGTGATCAGTTGCACTGAATATATACTTTCATGTGACTTCCCTATGTTATATTTCCTTTTAAAAAAGTTTCACAAAATTTTTCACATCCACATTTTAATTGAAATATATCTCTTACCAATTCCTTAATTAAAATATTTCCCATTTTCATTTTCCCATTTGTAAGGGTTGTTTTCTTGAGAACTAACCGTTTTGTACTTTGATTACATGAATGTTAACTTATTATATATTGTTCATTGTTCTACATAAATATAATATAATAATGTCCCGTAATATTTGTTGCATTGATAAGGTCATGGAAGATCCCCGCTATGATGAGAACCTTGAAATGCTATATAAATATTCTTAAATAAAGTTCTACGGTTGGATGACATACTATGATAGGACACATAGTATACAGACCGTCATGTGTGAGTAATCATAAGAAGACGAGTCTCACTCTCATGGAGTTCGCACTTGGTAATCTCCAATATGGGAGATTATGAGAACAGACCCGCCAATAGAAATTCTTCATGTCTTGGTGTCATCAGACATTTCTATCTAGGAGCATGTGTAATGGTCCTTAGACTGGAAGATTATCATTAACTCATGTCATGACTCGCGCACTTAGATTTACTGACGAAAACCGTCACGCAGACAGTTGGCAGGAAGTAGGGTATGTTGGGTTCATCATGAGTGACATGTTGTTAATGGATAAGTCGAGGAAGGATTTGTCCCTTCCAATTATGGAAGTTGATATCTCGGACCTTTGATTGAAATAGAACTGTCGCATTAAATTCCATGGGCATGGTGTGAACAATGAGTTTATTTTAGGTAGTCAAAGAACGACAGATCAAGCATATAGGTTTATGACACTACCATGAAACCTGCTTGATGAGATATCGAGACAAAGGGATTAAATTACACAGTAAGCGTTCGTATGAGGTGATATATCAATGCATTGTCAACTTCTTTCTCTTGGGTGCCTTGACCCGTTGCTAGACAGTAATCTTGGACTTTAGGCAAGCTCGCCTAATGCCAACGAGAAAGAGGCCTAGAGGGTCACACACTAAGTGTATTCATGTATCTCAAGTAGAATAATGATTATTCCCGTACGTGGTTTAATAATTATTCAAGTAAGCCTAAATCATTTTAATTATGGAGGAAGAAGGAAATGAAAAACAAGATATACACGCCGTGTATTAAAGATTACACGCCGTGTAGTTTTTCATGGAAAACAAGTACATGCCGTGTATTAATAATTACACGCCATGTAGTTTTCTTTATGGAAAGGAAATGAATAAATGAAAACAAGATATACACGCCATGTACATTAAATATACATGCCATGTAGTTTTCAATGAAAAACAAGTACACGCCGTGTATTTATTAATACACTCCGTGTAGTTTTTCCAGTTGGGATTTTGAGGATATAATATTGTTTTAAATGATATTTATTATAATCAGCGTGGGCGAATGTCAAGGAATTAATTACTCGACATGGGGGTTTTAAATAAGAGTCAATGAAATAAATAAAATGCATAACGCATTTATTTATTGTCATAACTCTACAACCTCAAACCTGATTATAAATATCCTCACAACCCCAACTCTTTTCTTACCCCGTGTGAGACATAACAATTCTAGAGAATTCTCTCAAGGATGAAAGAACCTCTTCCTCCAAGAACACTCTTAAGACCGAGAGAGATCCTATTCCATTAGATCAAGACAATCTAAGGCGGACAACGCAAGCAAAAGCTTCTCCACGCTAGCACCCGGAGAATCCTTTGGAGACGTCCAGAGATACGAGGCACACATGTGGATCACCACTAGAGGGAGTCTACACTTGGCTTCTGCGATGCAACGACGGATCACATCGACAAAGTGATCAATAAAATCAATGAAGAAAGAACACCCAAAAGGTATTTCTTTATAATTAATTAAATTAATTATAATCAACCTGTAACGATCCTTGTTTGTGGTTCTGGGACAAACCTTCTTCTTTGTCTTTTTCTTTGATTCGATCTGTGCAGACTGTCGTTTATCGTCGTATTGATCCCAGATTGATCATTTCTAATGACAAAAAGCCAAGTGGGAACATCCACCCATGTGCTTCCGCTGTGCCCGGAACCTTCAAATGGTATCAGAGGGAGGTTACAACGTTGATTATAGTTATTTAATTTTCGTTGATAATTTATGCATTTATATTTGATTCAATTTGAAATAAATCGTTCTATAAATCTGAATAAATGAGATCTGTTCTTCCTCCTTCATTTCTCGATTCATATCATAGAAATGGCCTTTTAATTTTAATTTTGATTATAAAAAAAATGAGGAACTCATCCGGAGGAGCCGCTCTTTCTGTCTGTACAACATGGGATTACACGACGTGTACTTAAAACTACACGCCGTTTACTTAGGTATAACGAATCGGCACTGGTCCACCAAAACACACCGTGTGAATTGATTATGACTAAGTTTTAATCACGCCGTGTTGACCAGAATTGAAAGGCGTGTGGAAACCAGAATACACAGCGTGTATATTGGAGCGACATGCCGTGTAGTCCATTCCAGCCCAGGTGAAACCGTGTACAAAGATAAGCCGTGTACTGCGTACACATGATCGCCAGGCCGGTTACCGCGTAACAAGGAAGTACACGCCATGTATGATTCATCTACACTCCGTGTACTCCAAAATTTCCAAAGTACAGAAAACACGCCAAAGCCCGGGCGTGTACTTTGGATAAAGGGTGAAAAGAAAAATACATGCCGTGTAATTATAAACTACATGCCGTGTACTTTACAGAAATGTAATTTCACTAGGTTTCCTCCAATGTACAAAGACCCGTACAAGGAATATGGATGAGAATAATCTCAAGGAAATTCAGAAAGAAATTTAAGATAAAGAATTTATTAATTATAAGATCATAATTAATTGAATTAGAGCGCGTCTTATCTTAAATAAAAGAACGATTAAAAGAATTTGAATTCTAAATATGCGTAAATGTCGTTGCATATGATGGATGATCATGAGCTAGACCAAAGACCCTTTGTATGTGTATGGTTTCATTTAAATTTATTTAATTTAAATTTGTTGGCCTGTGATCCTTCTTCCAATAAAATGTAGGGCTTGCATTCCCATGGATTCTTTAATGTAAACCCATGTAATGGAGGATCTCCCAAGCCAGAGGAGATGGTTAAAATCCTGAAGCCGAGGCGAAACCGACGCAAGAAGATACAAAGGTGGACAGGTGGGAGTTGCAAAACACGAACCAACAGGTTCAAGGTGTTTTCCCTAGGTCAGGGTTAGCTTATCAAAACCGTTAGATAAGCTAACCAATAGAAGCTCATGATCATGCCATCTTATTTTATTTATGTCTGATTTCATGGTTTATTTATTATGTATGTGTTGTTGCGATCTCATAATTAATAAAATGAACAAGCATGCAAATATGGAATAAAATAAAAACCAGACTATGCGTAAACATTATCAGAACATGGTTAATCACTTAAGAAAGAATCACTTAATATTAAAAAGAATGTGATAATGAAAAACTACTCATAAAGATTAAAATCCCTCAATACCATATTAAGTCGGAGCATGCCTTCCGTTACCTGATTAAGGGCAAGACTCAATAAAACTATGTGTTTGACTAACCCTTTTTGGGACACTTACTTTTATAAAGGAAGCCCTTATAAAAGGTTTTGGGTTGACTTAACCATATTACATCAAGATAAGTAACCCTTGCTAGACTTGATGTAATATTGGAGGCAAGAGTTGAGGAAATCCAAGTCAGGATTTCAGGATTGGGGAGTCCACTCAACAGATCAAGGAATTGTAAGCTCACAGTTGGCAAAGACCTACCTACCTAAATACCTTCAAATATCTTGACCAACCCTTATTGGGTTTATGCGAAGGGGAATATGGATCCTTTCCACTAGAATTTCAAAGAAACTGGACATTATGAGTTCAATGGTGAGGGCCATTGGGACTTGATAAAATAGTGGGAGAATTAATTAATTAATTCATTATTTCTCATAAATTGTAATCAAGAAAGTACTAATAAATTTGATCTTTTAAATTGTATAATCAAGATTAAAAACTCATCAACCACATTTTCTCTGCAATCAATACTGGATAAAGACAATATCCTCACCGACATTAACTTTTAGGAATGGTTTAGGAGCCTTCGGGTTATCCTACGCCATGAACGAAAGTTTTACGTGCCGGAGTCCTCACTTCCTGATTCTCCTGCCCCAGGGGAGAGTGATGAAGATTTCCTGGTATATGATCAACATTGTAATGATGCTCTCGACGTTCAATGTTTGATGCTATCATCGATGTCTAGTGAGCTCATGAAGTCTCATGAAGACATGGATGACTATAGCATGCTCGAGCACCTCCGTGGTCTATACCAGGAGAGAGAAAGATAGGAAAGGTTTGAGATCTCCAAGGATCTATTTCAGAGTAAGCTTAGAGAGGGTGCCCCAGCTGGGCCTCATGTATTCAAGCTCATTGGATACATTGAGTGCTTGGAGGTTCTATGGTTTAAACTCCCTGAATAACTGGGCACCGATCTCATTCTTGCATTACTCCCCCAAATCTTCTCGAACTTTGTTGTTAATTTCAACATGAACAACATTGAGAAGTCTCTATCTGATCTTCTTATCCTTATTCTCCAAGTAGATAATGACATGAAGCGTGAAAAGCCTTCTTTCCTTATGGAAAATAAAAGTAAAGTGAAGGAAAAGAGCTTTAATCCCAAAGCTTCTTCAAGGCCTTCCAAGAAAAGGAAGATCAAAGGGTAGGCAAAGGAATAGGATGCTGTTTGTTTTGCATGTGGAAAGAAGGGCCACTGGAAGAAAAACTATACCCAACCAAAGAAGCAAGGGGAAGCTTCAGGTGCGTTTGTTATCGAATGCAATCTATCTGTTTCTACTACTTGGGTATTAGATACTGCTTGTGGTGCTCACATCTGTATCCAAATACAGGAACCAAGTAGATTCAAAAAGATTGATCGAGGTGAGGTGGATCTACGAGCAGCCAACGGAGCCAGACTCACAGCTGTAGCTGTCGGAGACTACCACCTCACATTTCCTACTAGGATGGTCTTGGTTTTGAAAGGTTGTTATTATGTGCCTTATGTTACTAAAAACATTATTTCAGTATCCAGATTAGATACTAATGGATTCATATTCAAGTTTGGAAATGAATGTTGCTACTTTTATAAAGATAGCATTTGTTTTGGTAGGGCACATTTATATAACGGCCTTTATGTGTTAGACTACACAAACCAAGTAATGGCAATCGATAAAAAAGTTAATTCACATGACTCATACCACACCCAACTTTGGCATCACTGGCTAGGTCATATCAATGAGAAACGTTTGACAAAATTACATCAAGATGGGTATTTAGATTCTTTCAAACTAAAACCACTTGGTGTATGTCATGCGTCTCTACAAGGCAAATTGACCAAAGCCCCATTTAGTGGGAAAGGTGAAAGAGCTAAAGAGATTCTAGAATTAGTTCACACAGATGTGTGTGGACCATTTCTAGTTGAAACAAGGGGTGGGTTCTCGTACTTCATAACTTTTACTGATGAGTTTAGTAGATATGGATATATCTACTTAATGAGGTATACGTCAGATTCTTTTGATCGGTTCAAAGAATACAAGAATGAAGTTGAGTACCAGCTTGGTAAGAAGATTAAGAAACTCCGCTCAGACAGAGGAGGAGAATATCTTAATCAGGACTTCATTGATTTCTTACGGGAGTTTGGGATTCTATCTCAACTCACTCTTCCTTACACGCCACAATGGAATGGTGTAAGAAAAAGGAGGAACCGCACCCTATTGGACATGGTGAGATCAATGATGAGTCATGCGAGTCTTCCATTATCCTTTTGGGGATATGCATTACAAACAGCAGTGCACATACTAAACCAAGTACCAACTAAATCGATAAATGTTATTCCATACAAGTTATGGAGTGGACGCAAAGCCATGTTATCGAATTTACATGTGTGGTGTAGAGAAGCATTTGTTAAGGCCTCTTCAGGTAACAAAATTTCACCTCGAGGCACAAAGTGTATCTTTATAGGATATCCCAAGGAAACAAGGGGATATTACCTATAAAACCCCTCAGACAAAAATGTTACAGTGGAAAGACACACCATATTCCTTGAAAGGGGGCACATCTCCAAAAGAGATAGTGGGAGCGAGACAGACTTCGATGAAGTCGAGGCTCATGATACACATGAGTTGGTACAAGAACAGATTCCACAAAGCCCCGTGGAAGAACAATCTGTTCCAGAGACACAAGAACTGCGTAGGAGCATGAAAGAGGTGAGACAACCAGAACGATATGGTTTTCTTGTCACTGAGGATGGTGACTCATTATTGGTTGACAATAATGATCCTTTTACCTACAAGGAAGAAGTTGAAGGCACAGACATTGCCAAGTGGAAAGAATACATGAATTCTGAAATGGATTCCATGTACCAAAACCAAGTCTGGATTTTTGTAGATCCGCCGGTTGATGTAAAGCCTATTGGTAATAAATGGGTATTCAAGAAGAAACTGGACATGGAGGGGAAATTCAGTACCTACAAGGCACGACTGGTTGCAAAAGGTTTTAGACAGCGTCAAGGAATTGACTATGATGAAACCTTTTCACCGGTTGTAATTCTGAAATCCATCATAATCCTATTGGCCATTGCTGCTTACCATGACTATGAAATTTGGCTAATGGATGTCAAAACAGCTTTCCTTAACGGGAACCTACATGAAGATGTCTACACAACACAACCCGAAGGGTTTGTGACTCCAAATGATGCCAAAAAGGTATGCAAGTTTCAAAAATCCATTTATGAATTAAATCAAGCATCAAGATCATGGAACATTCGTTTTGATGAAGCTGTAATGGAATTTGGATTTATTAAAAATGAATATGAGCCTTGTGTCTACAAGAGGTTTAGTGGGAGTGTAGTCATTTTTATAATAGTATATGTTGATGACATATTACTAATTGGAAATGAAGTACCTGTCTTATAGTCAGTTAAGGCATGGTTGCATAAATGCTTCTCCATGAAAGACTTGGGCGAGGAAGAATATATTCTTGGGATCAAGATCCATCGTGATAGATCCAAGAGAATGCTGGGCTTGAGTCAAAGTACATACATTGACAAGGTACTGAAGAGATTCAATATGGAACAATCCAATAGGGGATTGTTGCCAGTGTCACATGGCATTCATCTTTCCAAGAAAATGTGTCCTCAGACACATGAGGAAAGAAAGAGAATGGAAAGGATCCCTTACACATCTGAGATTGGGTCTGTCATGTATGCTATGATATGTACGAGGCTAGATGTTGCTTACGCATTAAGTGCGATAGGAAGATATCAAGATGATCCAGGAGACCGCCATTGGATGGCAGTCAAGACTATCCTTAAGTATTTGAGGCGTTCTAAGGATATGTTCCTGGTTTATGGAGGAGATGAGGAACTAGTCATCAGAGGACATGTAGATGCTAGTTTCTAGACTGATCAAGATGACATGAAGTCGTAAACTGGATACATCTTCAGTTTGAATGGAGGTGCAGTGAGCTGGAAGAGCTCAAAGAAAAGTGTGGTGGAAGATTCTATAGCAGAAGTCCGAGTATATCGCAGCTTCTGAGGCAGCTATAGAAGTAGTATGGATGCGAAGCTTCGTCCAAGAGATGGATGTAGTACCGAGCAGTAAATATCCTATCACACTCTATTGTGATAATACTACAGTGGTGGAACTTTCAAAAGAGCCAAGGTTACATCAGCGGACAAAGCACATACTTCAGAAGTATCATCTCTTGAGGGATTTTTCTCAGAGAGGTGAAGTTGCAGTGAGAATTATTTCCATGGAAGACAACATGGCAGACCCCTTGACTAAAGCCTTGACTCAGCATAAACATGATCATCATGTGAGGTCTAGCGGACTAAAAGTCGTAGGTAGTTGGCTCTAGTCCATGTGGGAGTTTGTAAGGGTTAGTGTCCTGAGAACCAACTGTTTTGTACTTTGATTAAATGAATATTCACTTATTATATATTGTTCATTATTCTGCATAACTATAATATAATAATGTCTCGGAATATTTGTTGCATTGATAAGGTCATGGCAGATCCCCTCTATGATGAGAACCTTGAAATGCTATAACAATATTCTTAAATAATGTTCTACGGTTGGATGACATACTATGATATGACACATAGTATACAGACTGTTATGTGTGAGTACTCGTAAGAAGACAAGACTCTCTCTCATGGAGTTCGCACTTGGTAATATCCAAGATTGGAGATTATGAGAATACAACCGCCAATAGAAATTCTGCATGTCTGGGTGTCATCAGACATTGCTATCTACGAGCATGTGTAATGGTCCTTAGACTGGAAGATTATCATTAACTCATGTCATGACTCATGCACTTAGATTTACTGAAAAAAACCGTCATGCAGACAGTTGGCGAGAAGTAGGGTACGTTGGGTGCGTCACGAGTGACATGTTGTTAATGGATAAGTCGAGGAAGGATTTGTCCCTTCGATTTATGGAAGTTGATATCTCATCCCTTTGATTGAAATAGAACTATCGCATTAAATTCCATGGCCATGGTGTGAACGACGAGTTTATTTCAGGTAGTCAAAGAATAATGGATCAAGAATATAGGTTTATGACACTGCCATGAAACCTGCTTGATGAGATATCGAGACAAAGGGATTAAATTACACAGTAAGCATTCCTATGAGGTGATACGTCAATGCGTTGTTAAATTCTTTCTATTGGGTACCTTGACTCGTTGCTAGACAGTAATCTTGGACTTTAGGCAAGCTCGCCTAATGCCAACGAGAAAGAGGCCTAGAGGGTCACACACTAAGTGTATTCAAGTATCTCAAGTATAATAAAGATTATTCTCATATGTGGTTTAATAATTATTCCAGGAAGCCTAAATCGTTTTAATGATGGAGGAAGAAGGAAATGAAAAACAAGATATACACGCCGTGTATTAAAGATTACACGCCGTGTAGTTTTTCATGGAAAACAAGTACATGCTGTGTATTAATAATTACACGCCATGTAGTTTTATTTATGGAAAGGAAATGAATAAATGAAAACAAGATATACACACTGTGTACATTGAATGTACAGACCGTGTATTTTTAAATAAAAAACAAGTACACGCCGTGTATTTATTAATACACACTGTGTAGTTTTTCCAATCGGGATTTTGAGGATATAATATTGTTTTAAATGATATTTATTATAATCAGCGTGGGATCATGTCAAGGAATTAATTATTCGACATGAGGGTTTTAAATAAGAGTCAATGAAATAAATATAACGCGTAACGTGTTTATTTATTGTCATAACTCTACAACATCAAACCTGATTATAAATATAATCACAACCCCAACTCTTTTCCTACCCCGTGTGAGACACAACAATTCTGGAGAATTATTTCAAGTCCGAAAGAACCTCTTCCTCCAATAACACTCTCAAGACCAAGAGAGATCCTCTTCCATCGGATCAAGACGATCTAAGGCTGACAACGCAAGCAAAGGCTTCTCCATGCTAGCACCCGGAGAATCCTTTGGCGACGTCCAGAGATACGAGGTACACGTGTGGATCACCGCTAGAGGGAGTCTACACTTGGATTCTGTGATGCAACGGCGGATCACATCGACAACGTTATCAAGAACATCAACGAAGAAAGAACACCCAAAAGGCATTTCTTTATAATTAATTAAATTAATTATAATCAACCTGTAACGATCCTTGTTTGTGGTTCCGGGACAAACCTTCTTCTTTGTCTTTTTCTGTGATTCGATCCGTGGAGACTGGCGTTTATTGTCATATTGATCTCGGATTGATCATTTCTAATGACAAAAATCCAAGTGGGCACATCCACCCATGCGCTTCCGCTGCGCTCGGAACCTTCACCATTATGTCCTTATCTTTTATAACATAACTCTTTTTCTTCTCTAAAAATTATTTAACAAGAGTTACTTAGATTTCAAATTTAAAATATGTTATCTCTAGTTTACACTACTCACATGATTACTTTCCCATTATTCTAGAATCAAATTATACATTAATCCATATAAAAATCACTTTGTTCCCATAATCACAATGTTGGATAACAATGAGTATGTTGTGATTATGTCAATCAAAAAGACATCATTGTATTTTAACATATAATCATCAATAATAGCCATGTTGAATCCCTTAATATTTATTGAAGTATGATTACCAAAGGTTATGACTCTGCCATTATAATGATGAAAATTTATAAAAATATTCACATCATCTATCATTTGTAGAAAATATACACTAAAAAGTATCCAATATTTTTTTCCAGATTTTAAGGAGACTTCAACTATCAGATATATTTCATCTATCTTCTATTTTACTTCTTCCTTATCACTTATGGTCCATATAGCCTATTTAGTAAGAGTTTTCATTCAATATTCTATATATTGAATTATTTTCTCACATTATCCATATTTTTCTTTTAGGTAGTCAAAATTAAATTTCATTGAATATTGTTAAATTTATAATCCCTATTTTAGATAGATATTACCTCATAACTTCTGATTTTTATTTTTATAGTCATTAATTTTACTCAATTTTAACCTTTTTACCATGGTAACTAATTTTCTAACCAATGTAACTTTTTTTTCTTTAATAATAAATTAGAGTTAAAAAAATTACAAAATTTAGAACCACTAATTCTAAATATTATATCTAATTTATTAATTAAAATATCTCATGTATATTGAAAATTAATTTTAACAGCAACACATGTAATGCGTAAACACTCCTTTAACTGTAACTTTGCTAATAAAGTTTTTACTATTTAGGGGTCAATATGTTCATTATAAAAGATAAATTGGTCCATGAATGGACCATATTTTATAATTACTAAAATTTAAAAATCACATTGTATAATATAAGTTTTTTTTTCATTTTAGATCATTTAATAAAATATCATTTATTAAAAATAACATTAATGTCAAGTTTGACCTTATTTATTTAATTTAAATTAAAAAATATCATGAAAAAGATTGAATTTGAATCTATTAAGTAAAAAACTATATAAGATGACATATCTATGAAAATAATGGAAGATAATAATTCATTCAATTTACTTCACTTTTAATATTTTTATTATCATTTATTTTAGTTAATTATCAACTATATATTTACTATGTTGTCATTTATTAAGCATTTTAAGAAATTATTTCATCTCTAAATATTATTGATAAATTAATATTATGAAAAAACAATATACATTTAAAAATGATATATATAAACAAAAATATGTTGTTATGTCCCTTTCCCAAGGCTTTATATATATTAAAAGTAATAAAAATATTATTTTCATCCTTTTCTTTACCTAACTAATTATATGGGTTATATTCAAAGAAAAGTGGAAATAGATTTCCGTATTTTAGAGAATTTGGGGAACAATGTATAAATATAATCATTCAATAAAATTTATTTAATATTTTAAGTGATTTTCACTCTTATCATCTAGTTTAACCACAAAGTAAACTTGTTTTTACCTTAATCAATGTGATTTATTCTAACTATTTTCAGTAATCATTAGGGTCAAAAAATAATTTTTACCATATTAGATAATATAAATTATTATTATTTCAAATATAGAATCCATTTGAATAAATTCATTTCATAAAATTCATATAATATAATTTAAAATTTATCCTGTAGATGCAATGAGAAAATGAGTTTTTGAAGCAAAAATGTTCAAAAGTTTACAATTTTTTATCTCCAATTTTAATATGGAATTGATTCCAATTACCTAAAATAGATTAATATATGTATAATTTAAATAATTATATATTAAAACAAATTTAAAATATAGTTTCAATTCATAATAAATTAAATTAAAATACAATTTTCAATTAAAATTCAGTATTTTCCATTATTCATCAAAAAATGAAACTTCTCAAAAAAAAAAATAATCAAAATACTCTCCCTAAGTTAATTTTGATAACCCTCTCTCAAAAATGAATTTTTTTTTCAAATAAATTTTATAAAAGTGTAAAATCTTAGTTTGAAAATGTGGTTCATTTTTATCTCATGTCTAAAAAACACATACGATGGATGTTAGAAATTATATTATAATATATATTATATAAATTTCATACATATAAGAGAAAAATATGTATTTTTTTGATTTTATTGGTATAAAACACACTTGTACGCATTAAAATGGTTTTTAGAAAAATATTTCCTTTTATTTTCCAAAAGGTATTTATTTTTATTTATAATTAATTGGTCACCAAAAAAAAAAATATATCCATAATTCCATAAATCTAGTTCATACCCATCATTCCAAAGGATATATTATATCTATTTAATATATCATGGTTATTTTAGGTTTGGTGTTGCGGGTTGAGTAAGTTATCAAGCATAAAAATCTTGAGGTTCCATGAAATTCAAGCTAAACAAAGTGTTAGGTTTAATTCAAAAAAAAAATTAAATTTCTTCCTCACTATTTTAACGTTTTCTTATTAATAAATGGTTGTACATTTGAAAATAATTTTTTTTGTAAACCGAAATAATAAAAAGGTTTAATAAAACAACCTCTTAATAAGAGATAAAGTGAACCGTGAGAGTCATCTGGAGTAATACACAACTAGGTTTCCAAATAGGATAATATTGGTGGGAATGGAAAAAATATTAACTAAATATAAATATTTATTTTATTTATCGATAAAAATAAATTGAATGATCAGAAGAAAGCTAAGGTACTCAAAACCATAAATCTATGATGATCAAAAAGTCTATCACCTCATCAAAATTAAAGATTCTAGGAAAATACTTTTCTTTCAAGATCATTTTCCTAGAGTTGAAGAATTCACTTACTACATATACTAAGATAATATGTAAATTTAATTTCTTGATGATTATAATTTCATCCTTTAATCAATTTTCACCAAAATCTCATATTTTACTCCAATTATGAGTATTCAAGAAGAATGTTTCATGCCTGGAGCACAAAAATAAACTTTTAAAGACCAGATAACCATAAAAGGGATAATAAATATATTCCAATTAAATTTAGACATTAACTAGAAAAAATATGGTTAACACATTGTAATATAGTTCCAAAAATGGATAAACCTTCATATGTTACATTATTCTTAAAAAATAAATGGTAATACCCAAAGTTAAAACTAAGTCATTCAATGAAAAAGAATACTTAAAATTATTCAAACATTTCATAACTAAGTTCAAAACCCAATGATTATAAGGATTTAATCATATCATCTTAAAAGATAATTCAACCATTATTACCCAAATTAAATCCTATATTCTTTTAAAAACAACATAATCATTACTTATAAAAATGGCATACTAACTAGGACATCATGTAGGCCAGTGATAGGCGCTATAACCCTGTCTCCCTTTGGGTATGTGTTCATGACCTGAAGCCTTACAAG
Organism: Viscum album; assembly: GCA_963277665.1. Lineage (NCBI taxonomy): Eukaryota > Viridiplantae > Streptophyta > Magnoliopsida > Santalales > Viscaceae > Viscum > Viscum album. The sequence continues at coordinate 92,143,760 of OY728147.1, forward strand.
ATGTGATGTGTCGTCACCTAGCCTTCATATTCCCCCCCTTTTTATTTGAAAATGAAAAATAATTCCTCCATATATAACACTTCATCTTGATCTCTAGGGTTACAAATTCCCTAACCGAATAATACATCTCAAAAAGTTCATTAATAACTTCAAAAATTTTACTAATTAAAACCATCAAATGAGGTGTCAAAGAAGTTGAACATATGATCAAAAATATTCATATATAACTGTGATGGTATCCAAAACTCTTAAGAAAACCCCTAATGAAACCATTATAATCCCAAATTTATCTAAACTGACCTTAGATTCCTACTATAATAGCCCATAACCTATACTCAAATATTCGGTGATGAAATAATAAAATTTACATTTCTGGATTAGATGTTGATAATTTTGGTCCAATTTATTTCCATCTAAACCACATAAGATCAAAAGGAAAAATTAGATAACATAGAAACCTGAGGACATTTTAGGTTTATAGTTTTATAGAATTAGAAAAAACTCATACATAAATAATTCAGATGTCCTTAAATGAGAATTTCTCCAACTTACCCCATATTTTCTTTTTAAGATTAAGAAATAATCATTATCCATATAAAATACCTTCTAGAAAAAACTCTCTCAACATCATTCTTTATAACCACGAGAAAGGAAACATAAGAAGGGTGAGTTCAAATATTTTTTAATGATAACCATATGCATTTGAAATTGAATTTCATCAATGGGAATAATAAGTGCATAAGGGTATGATGAAATAATTAATGTTCATGATTGAACAAAAAAATAACTCATACCCAACAAAAATTAGATCATCAAATATGAACACATAACAAAGTCAAGATTCATTAGAATCAATAATCCTGAGCCATGCGTTATCAATATTGATCACGAGAAACATTATAAACCCTTAACATGAAATTAAAACCCTTTTTTCAACTTAAAGCATCATATTCATATATTTCTTTCAAAAACCTTTTTATTGGAATAACCATATATACAACATCAAATATAATCATTTCCCAATGTATTGGAGCGCTATCTAGGCACACCCATTTTATGAGATATATCGTCTCACCCAGCACTCTCAGGGCCAACCCATCATACATATTGTGATGTGATCAACCAAATATATCTAGAAAACCCATTGTATAATCTATAATAGGTTCACTCAATGCTATCTGGACCACCCCATTGTCTGAGCTATAATAGGATTACCTGGTGCTATCTGGGACACCCCATCGTATAAGATATCCAAGAACAACGACATAAATAAGAATCATAAGAACATTAATTATTCCTCTTATAACTTTATTAACACATGTAAAATAAATAGGTTTGGTATCAATATATTTGAAACATGATTAACTCATAGAGAAGAAACATGTTATATAACAATATCTTTGAAACATGAGTATTGAAAAAAACTTTTTAAAACAATTTTTGAAAACATTTTTTTAAAGAACATTTTTTTGGAAAAAAAGTGTTTTCGACTAAAAAGAATTTTTTTAATAATATTATTATTTTGGAATATTGATTAAATAAGAGAGAAGTAATGAATGGAAACATTTATTCCCATTAAATAACCACAATATAATAATCTTTATGAGTTTCTTTAGATATAGATCATAATATTTAATCCTTGGAAGCATAATCATAAACAATCATGATAAATAATGATCCATTAAATAATACTCTTACCACTTTGGTAACATTGAATCACAATAAATTTGAAAAGTATAATTAATTTAAACATATAATGTCATTAAAATATGAAGATTCATAATATAACATGTAAAATGGATATTATATATACCTCATAAAAGAAGATACAGGTATAACAATACTTATGTTTCAAAGAAGGAAAATTGAGATAAAAATATCTTACCGCTTTTATAACATTGAAATGTAAAACATATGAAAAAGAGATAATGAAATGGATATGTAAATACCTATAAAATTAATTATTATAATTATATTATACATTTATCAGAATTATTAACATTATAAGAAAATTGGTCGTGAATACGAAATATATCTCATAGAAATAAAAGTGACATGAGAAAAACTATTATATTGAGTCAAAATTTTGATGTATTTCTTCATATCCCTAAAAAATAAATTTTTTTAGATTATTAAATTTATTTATAAACCTTTTCAAGTTTATTATTACTTTTATTTCACTTATTTATAGTTTATATACATTTACTTAGTTGATTATGTTTACGTTGGATGTTTTGGAAATATTCAGCTTCTGTGTCAAAAATGACTTATATGGTTTACTATGGTAAAAGAGGTAATTATTTAAACATATCTAGAATAATAATCATGAAATAATTATCATATTTATACAACAATTATACTTTTAAAATCCATCATTAAATATGGTTATTATAAATAAACTAATGTTATAATCATAGAGACGGTTGGTCGTACTTATGCCTTAAGTAATGTTTCCATTTTTCAATAACCATTATGAAAAGAAGGTATGAAATATTTTATATTTAAATAATAATAATTATATAATAAATATAATCATATTTAATTATATATAATTATATATATCATTATTTTTATATTGTGATGATAAAAAAGAAATCACATCACTTCGAGGAGGTGGTTGTTCACATGTCCACACTTGTTGTTATCACTTTTTCAGTGTGTGAAAATGTAGGAAATAAAATGATATATTTAATTTCTAGAAATATTATTATGTAATTAATATATTAATGATTTAATTTATATTATATATATTCATTATTTTTACCCTCATTACCTTCCATGTAAAATGTTAGTGAAAAATGCTTCACATCATTTCGCGTGGAGGTAGTCCTCAGTTCACATGAGCGACGTTATAATATACCCTCTAGTATGTATTGTAAAAATATTTATATGTGATATAATTTTAAAATAGGTATAAGTATTTTATAAATATCATATATAAACTTTAGATCCATTATTATTTCCAACCTTGAGATATGGTAATGGAAAAAATGAATGACATCTGTTCATGAGGAGGTAGTTCTCCATACACATGAATGATAATTTGGTAACCAATTTGATGGAATTTATTATGGTTGTTAGTTATAAACTAAAAATAAAAACATATAATTATATTAAATATAAATAGGATATTATATCATTATATTATTATAAAAATTTAATGGGTGGAGAAAGAAATAAATCAAAACTACTCATTGATGAATGATACTTCTTCTTCAGGTAACTCTTTTTATTTTGCATCAAAGGCCTTCCATGGTCAGATTTATTCCCAATATAAGGATTATAGGATGATAATAGGTAAGTTTATATGTTATATTTATAGGTTCTTTATGATCCAAATTTTCTTATAGGTGTGAATATTTGATAGGAGTGAATTCCATTTTATAATGGAGGAGTGGAATTCTTCTAAATACCCTAAAGTATTCACTATTAAAAGGCCCCTATTACCTCATGTTTCCCTAAAATTAAATAATAATGGATTTAGGTTCTATTTTTTCTAGGCACACCTCCACAAAAAAAATCATTTTTATCATTTTATTCCTTTTCTTTAAGATTACATAATTTTACCAGTTTTGTTTTTACCATGGTAACATGTTTTCTAACCAAGGTAATTTATTATTTTATAAATAAATAAGGTGAGATATTTAGATAATTTAGACATAATAATTCTAAATATTATATCTAATTTATAAAATAAAATAAATTCTCATTTTGTTTTCAAATTAATTTTAACAAAAGTGCGTGTCACACGCAAAAGCACTACATTAACCCTAACCATGCTAACATAGTTTTTACTATTTAATGGTCGATATGTTTAGTATAAAAGATCAAGTTATCCATTAATGGGACATATTTTATATTTATTAACATTTAAAAATAACTTGTAAGAATATAGTATTTTTAGTTTTTTTAAATCATTTAATAAAATATTATTTATTATAAAATAACATTAATGTCACATTTGACATTATATAATTAATTTAAATATAAAATATCAATAAAAAGATTTAATTTGAATATATTAATTTAAAACAAGTGTAAAATGATATATTATTGTACAAAAATAATGGAAGATAATATTTCATTCAATTTACATCACTTTAAAAAAATTATCTTTTATTTTAGTTAATTATAAACTACATAATTATAGAGTTAGAATTTCATAATCATTTTAAGTAATTATTTAATCTCTTCAAATAAAATATAATTTATCATGATAAAAAACTCATTTGTACTTAAAAGTTATATATATAACTGAATATATTTTTTTGTTCCGTATCCCAAGTCTGTATATATATTAAAAGTAATAAAAGTATATTTCTCATATTTTTCTTTTCTTAACTTATTATATGGGTCATATTCAAAGGAAAGTAGTAATATATTTCCAAATTTCAGATAAATTAGTTAAAAATATGAAATAAAAACATTAAATAAAATTTAGATAATCTTTTAGTTCATTATCATTCAAATAATTCTAGTTTGACCACTATATAAACTCATTTTTACCATAATCATTATAATTAATCATAACTGTTTTAACCAATCATTATGTAAAAATAATAATTTCACCTTCTTTGATAAAATAAATTATTTTGATTCTAAATATGAAATCCATTTTATGAAATTCATGGCACAGATTTGGAATAAGTTAATTTAAAATTAATCCCACAGATGTAATGGTAAAACATGGTTTCTAATGCGAAAAAGTTCAAATGTTTACAAAGTTTTTATATCCAATTTCAATAGGAAATGTATTCCACTGACCAACATTGGATTAAGATGTATAATTTAACTAGTTATAAATTAAAACCAATTTAAAATATAATTTAACTTTATAATAAAATTATACAAAAAGATAATGTTTAATTAAATTTCAGTATTTTCACTATTCATCAAAAATGTAACTTATCAGAAAAATCCTAAAAGTTCACCTTAAGATGATTTTTATATCCAAATTTAAAAAATGAAATTTATTTTTTCAAATAAATTTTATAAAAGTGTCAAAAATTAGTTTTAAAATAACTATTTTATAAAAAGGTGATAAAACATATTTTTTTTTGAAAAAATACAAATTCAAGTGTAAAATTGGATTTATTTTAATCTCATGTCTTGAAATCACATAGGATGAGCATTAAAATTATATTGAAATATATAATATATTTTTTTAATAAAATATAACAAGAGTGATTCGTTTAATTTATTGGTATAAAACACACTTGTGCGCATTAAAATATTTTTTTCAGAAAATAATTTCCTTTTATTATTATTATTATTAAAAAGGGTTTAATTATAATTTATAAATAATTAGTCATGAAACAACCTATGTAAACCATATTTTTATAATTCAGTTCATCCATTTCATACCCTCCATTCCAATACATAGGTTATAAAATTAAAATATATCATGGGTCCTTTATGTTCGGTGTTTCATGTTGAATACGGTATCAAACATAAAAATATCAGGGTTGTGTGTAATGTATGATAAACTGAGTGTTGCGTTTAACCCATGAAAAATTCTGTGTTTCATATACTTGATACTATCAAGTATAATTTTATTATTTTAAAATCTTTGGGTGTTACATTAAATATATGAAAACACCCTACAATTTTGGTGAAGTATTAAGTGAGTGGTTTCAAAAATGAAGTCTATGTATGGATACTAATAGTGGAGGTGGGCCTTCCATAATTGTGTATTTGGGTAATAACCCTAAAAAATGGGCATTGGGATTTGACTTGACTATCTCCTAGTGCAAAAAAACTATCCTTTCTACACAACATGTTTGACACTCATGGGGGGTATGTTTGGTTAATCATGTGTTTTTTATAAATCATTATGAAGGATATATTGAAAATGTAATTATTATTAGAGAATATTGAAAGAATAATGTCTTTAAGAATGTTGTTTTAGGACTTAAAAATCCCTTATAATTATAATATTATTAAAGTAAAACATTTCTCACTATGGTTTTATTATTTCATAAAAATAGATAAAAATATGAGGAATCATGTAAATGAGTAGTGAAATGGATGATTAATTGATGGCCTTCCTAACACGATGGTAGATGAAAAAATCATGTGGATGATGAATGAACTATCTCAGGTTATGAATTATAATGTCAAACATGTTGAGTGGTCAAATTTATCTTGAAGGGAATAACATGTAGTTGAGTCCTTTATGTGTCAACAACCAGCTTGAAATAGTGGATCTGTTGACAAATTAATTGATGAAAAATCGATCGACTCTATAGAATATATATTTTCAATAATCCATTGTTCAAAGATAGATAATTTCACCTTGGAAATATACTTATTAGAATTAAAATCTGTTTAGTGATGGAGAATAATTAAGAACATGAATCCAAGAAGGGATATTGATTTAATGGAGTGGGAAGAGTTTAAGAGATTTTTTTTGAAAATTATTTTTTCCTTTTGATGAAAGAAATAATGGATAGGTAATTCCTAGATTTGAATTAGATGAAAAATTAATCAGTGGTAGGTAATAAAATTAACTTTACAAGACTTAATTCATACACCCCAGGCTTTGTTTTGGATCTTAAAAGAAAAGTTGATAGGTTATTTAGTGAGATGAGACCCAATCAATAGAAAAATATAGAAAATAGACTATGAAATATATGATGAGTTACTGAAGAGTGATTTCTAGGTATAAATGGAGATTAGAGAGATATTGTTTTCATATAGGCCAAGTGAAAAAAAGTTAAATGGAGTAAAACTCAGGGAATAATTTTGATCATGGAAGAGGAGGAAAGAAACTTCAGCCTCCCCCACAAAAAAAATGTGGGAAGAAACATCTTGGGAACTAATTTCAAGGTAGTGTAGTGTTATACATTTGGGGAAGATATATCAATAAAGTATAGATGTATCATAGCAAGCTGAAACCTCAACATCTCAATGTAAAAAACAAAGGGAAGATAGTGCAAGCACAAAATAAAGTTTAATTCTTCAAGAGTCAAAATCTTGTCCACTTTTCCAATTAATATCTATATAAGAATAAAATATAGGGAAACCACCATTAACATAAAAATTTTATAAGGGAACAAGGTTGTGTTTTATCAGTCATAATGGTTGAGGTAAATGCGCCAAAAAATATGGTGGAATGTACACCCATTGTTATCTCAAAGCTATCAAGTACATTATTAGACTATTGTTTTATACATTCCATAATTTCATCCATGTTTTAAATTAATTTGGAATCCATATAATGACTTCTAGAAGTCTATTTATTAGTTAAAACTCCTGGTTGAATTACACAAGTATCAAAGATGTATATAATCTCATATAACAACTATGGTGAGTGAAACATCATCACAAATTTAATAGTCATTCATAGGGTGTAATTCAACACTATAAAAGAGATAAAATGTATCTTAAAGTATAATTTTAATATCACCTATAGAATAAAGAATATTTTAGTAGTCTTGAATATATAACCTATATTAATTTTTAAAGGAGAGATATTTCATCTTGAACTCTATCAATAAGAACCTCCTATAGACATCTTTATGGAAATGATTGGTGAATAAAAGAAGAAATAAAATATATAATGATAGAAAATGTTCCCATTGTCTATGAATACATTGATATATTTCCTAAATAGTTAACAAGATGTCCCCTAGAAAGAGTGGTAGAGTTCTTTATTTAACTCATACCTTGATCCAATCCCATATCAAAGACCCCATATAGAAAGATATATATGGAGTCAGAGAAATTAAAAAGAAATGTAAATATATTTTGTGGAATTTTTTTATTGAACTGAGGGTATATCCTAAGGGAAAAAATATTCTCTTTATAATGAATAAGGATAGATAAACATGGTTATGAATTTATTATAGAGAACATAATGGGATAATAGTAGAGAAAAAATATCCTCTTCTAAGGATTGATGATTTTTTTACCAACTTCATGGGGATGAATTATTTACCAAAATTGGCCACTGATACATGTATAATAAGTTAAGGGTGATTAAATAAGATATCCTAAATGAATAAATTCAAAAAATATAATGGAATGATGAGTTTTTTTGTTTTAACCTTTGGATTATCCAAGGATCTATCCATATGTATGGATTTTATGAATAGAGTCTTTCAAGATTACCATGATAAATTTTTGACGGTCTTTATTGATTATGTTTTGATATATTATAAAATAAATAAGGAGAATGATGATAATGTTAGTTTCATATTAAAAACCTTGAGGAAGGATATTTAGTTCATTAAATTCAGTATATGTGAGTTTTTGTTACAACAAGTTGTATTCTTGGGGAACATCATGACTAGTGAAGGAATCTCAGTTGATCCTTCCTAGATAAAGGCCATAGAGTAGTGGAAACATATTATTAGTGTAACAATTTTTTATTATTTCTTTGGTCTAGAAGGATACTATAAAAGGTTTGTGACTAAATTTTCAATGATATCTCATCCACTATCGAAGTTTACTTGAAAGAGACATAAGTCTATCAAAATAAATTATTGTGAAGAATGTTTCCATGCGCTGAAGAAGAGGTTGGTCAATAAAGGTTTGATAAATTTATTTTATTATGGGAGAGGATTTATCATTTATTATTATGCATCCTTAAAAATAATTGGATTTATACTCATGAAAAATAATAAAGTGATTGATTATGTATCACAATAGTTAAAGCCTTATGAACAGAACAATCTTGGTTGGCTGTAATCAACTTTACTATGAGGATATAGAGACACTATATTTATAGGGGAAACATAATATATATAGATACCACCAAATTTTGACGTATTAATTCACATAGAATGAGATCAACTTGCACCATAAAATATGGTTAGAGTTAATCAATGATTATGATTTTTCTATTCACCATCATCTTGGAAAAGTGAATAATGTAGATGATACTCTTAAAAGAAATAAACATGCTACTCTATCCATGATGTGGATTGATAAAGACTATATCTTCATGGATAAATAAAGGATGGATCTAGGAATCACAACAATATGGAATAGATCAAAACTTTTCCATATTATTTCTTAACCATCTATCTAAGAGGGGATGAAGGAGGCATAAAAAATTGATCTAGAGATTTAGAAGATGGTGGAACTAATAAAGGAGGGGAAGCTTCATGAATTCCACATTGATGAAGATAGATTCATTTAGTTTGGAACTACACATTATGTGAATTCATCACATAAGATAAATAAATAACTATTGGATAATGCACACAAATCATCTTTCTCCATCCATATTGGAAGTATCAAGATGTACTATGATCTTCGAGAGAACTTTTGGTGGGAAACATGAATATTTAGATCACCAAGTATACCTCAAGGTTCTTGGTATGTTGGAATGATAAAGAAGAGTTAAATAAGTCCAATGTAATGATGCAACCATTTCCCATTCTCATATTGAAATGAAAGAACATCACTATATAATTTTACACTGATCTTCCAAAGGAATTCAAAGGAAAAAATGTACAAAATCTGGAGGTGGTACAACTTGAGAATGGTCTCTCTTATGAGGAGAATATGGTGAAGATCTTGGACAATAGAAACAAATTAATACGCAACAAGAAAACTCACCTTGTCAAAGTTATATAATGAAACCATAAATAAAAATTGGAAACTTGGGAACTGGGTTAAATAATGAGATAGAAGTACCCTCATAAATTATCAATGAATAATATGAGTTGAAGTTTTAGGTATGAAATTTATTAAGTGGGGAATAATGTAATGGATGATACTTTATTAGTTACTTTTGTTTCCTAAATAACTGTGTTATATATTATATATAATTATACACACACAACACATAAAAAAATATACAACACTTTATTTACATAAAGAAGAACATTCCATTACTCAAAAAAAACCCATGGAAATTCCAAAAATTATAATGGGATAAAAAAATATAAAATAATAAAAGTAGAATGGTAAAATTTAGATATTTAAAATCTACTAAAATAATTATAACTATGAATAATACTATAGAAAATAAACATAATACCATCAAAACAATTGAAATTTTATAAAATTAAAATATATAGAAATTTGAGAGTAATTTTAGTGAATAATATATATCTATCTATATCTATATATCTATATATATATATATACTAAAGCAAGATTTTTTTTCTGGAAATGTGTCACCTTCTCAGCGTCTCCCATTGCTACTGCCTTCCATTCGGTCTGTTTTCCCACCACTCCGTCGGGCCCCCCGTTGAGATTTTCATCTCCCCAATCTACCATTTTCGCTGCTCCTCCATTTTTCTGCCTTGAGCTTCATCAGTGTTCCCAATGTAAGGTTTAAGCTGCCTCTCCATTTTTCGACCTCCTTCCTCACAGTCCTTATATTTTCCTCCATATCCATTTCCCCCATCAACAGCCCCTCTATCCCTCGATTCTACTCCTGCAAACCCACGACACCTCCTTATCCATCAGCTATGGTTCCCAAATCCCCTCCCTCCAAATCTGAAGCCCACTTTTATTTGGAATCTACTCCTACAGTTCCCACTACCATTTCTCTTTCCCTCGTGATTTCCTTCCTATAATCCACCTTTAACATCCTCCCCACCTACATAACTTGCAGTTAGCTTCAACACCAAAAAAAGACTCATATATTCCTCAACTACGGCTCACGTGGTTAGGACACCATCTATAACAATGAAGAGCCTCTGTGATTATTCATTTTCCGATGGTATGGGCCTGGATTTATTTTTCTCTCAGGAGACCGTCTATAGTTTTCCTGGTTAGGGTTTTTCCTTCATTTTGTTTCATTCACACATTGTATTCATCCGATGTCTGTCCATTGTGTGTTTCTCAGTCATTTCATGATCTGAGTTTGCTTAAAGGGATATTCATTTCTCCGTTGCAGGATTTATTTGTTTCTTTCTTTTACAAAGAGCTAATGTACCAGCCTAAGAACATTTTCACTAATATGGGTAAGTATTTATTTCATGATTTCATTATCCTGTCTATTGCATTTTTTTGATTTCTATGGTTTGATTTTTCTTATGTTTTCATTATAGCCTCCTTTTAATAAATCTAGATACTTTTAAGATGGAGGACTTTTGAACCCTAACATTGATGATTGCTCCATTAAAGAACGTTATACAGTGTTCTATAAGGAATTTTTTTCTGCAATTATTTTTATTATAAAAATCAATCTTCATTACATTTTTCATTAGCTCATTGATACTTTTAAATTTGGCATATTGTTTCTGGTTTTGTTCTGGATCATAATTTTTGTTGCTGCATTGATAGAATGGGTTATCACTAGATGATAATGCTGCCACTGAATCTATGAAGGTTTTCAATGAAAGAAAACACATTCTATTAGCAGATTTATCTTGTTTTAGAAGTCATATGGTATGTCCCTGATATAATGAAGATTTATTTCAACTGAATGATGCATGTTTACATTCAAATGATGCTAAATTATATCCATTCATGTAAACTATTTAAAATTATTCGTTCTCTATCAGCAAGAAGAAGTAGAGTGCTGTTGGTTTGCTTTCATCCCATACTTAGTTAAGAAATTATCCAAAGGGAAATGCAGTCAATGTTAAGCAGTCAAAGTACAATGGCTAAGGAGATTTGTCTGAATCAGGTTTTTAATTTTACCAAAAACAAATACCATTCACCCTTTTTTGATTTTTTTTGTTTTTCTGATTTCCATGTGTTTCCCTATTAGGCATAAATAGATATTTCTATAATTCTTATTGACGTGTTTCCCAATTTTTCATAAATAGTGTTTTTTATATATTTCTTATACATATTTTTTGATTTCATATTGAAGTGTTTTCATATTACTCAAACATAGCATGTATTCATAATTTTAAACATTATAGTATCTACAGGAAAACATATTTGATGAATGTGTAGGTGCTGAACTCTTAGATTATTACTTCTTATTCCACCACTATAACCCATCACAACTAAAAAACCATGTACAATAGCTTTATTTTCATGAAAAGTTTTTATATTTGTCATAAAGCACTTTACATCCAAATCTTATTAGTTACCTTTAATACTACTAAATCTGACTTGACATGTTTTAGAGTGGTGGATCATTTTTTATAGTAGTGGATCTTGTATTTTTTTGATTAGTGGATCATGTATTTTATTTCAGTAATGAATCCTTTTTAGAGCAGCGGAACAAGTCTTTCTTTGAGCATGTGGGTCATGCATTTTTTTGGGTAGTGGATCATGTAATTCATTAGAGCAGTGGACCTTGTGTTTTATTAAATCAGTGGATCATGTGTTTTATTATATCAATTTATCATTTTTAAATGCAGCGTACCATGTATTTTAGAGCATTGGATAATGTAATATCTTTGAACAGTGTATCATGTATTTAATTTCAGCACTATATTTTTTAAGAGTAGTAAAACATTTATTTTATTTGAGCAGTGGATCCTGAATTTTCTATTGTAACTTGATTTGGGAGATATTCAACTTCTTGGAAAAGACAATTTGTGATGGAATTCATGATTTGTGGAAAAGTTTCTATTGTATATGTCATTACTTTCTTCTAACTCTACTACATATCAATTATCAATCATGTATTTCAAAATTGTACCATGCACTTTTACAAAACATATCAACCATCATATCCAAGGGATTTATATTTCATTCTTTTCATTTGTTAGATTTCCATTTAAAGTGTGTAGTCAATCATTCCACATTATTCAAATTATCTAGAGATTATTATATTAGGGATGTTGGAAATTAAATGCATAATTATTTACACAATATCTGGATCCTAATTCCCCTACCACTATGATAATTACAATCACTGTGGTAGTAGTGTGGATGAACCTCTATTAGAAAGACATCATTTTAGTTTGTGGACCATATGAGCTATAGCTGGATAATTTTTCAAAGCAATCACACAACCAGGTCTAGGTGTCCTATTCCAAACTCATGGTGCCATCATATGGGACAATATGATGATGCATACCAGGAAATTAAATATTCAGGTAATGGTGTAGATAATTTGAGGTATGATATGGGTATTCTTTATATTATTAATAGTAAATGTGAATATAGTTATTATTCATCTTGTTCTTATTGTATCATTAATTTTTTAGTTAGAGGTACCAATATATTCCCTTAGTTGTATCTATTTATTAAAGATTTATATTGGGGGTGATCATCTTCTCTACTGCATCTTCTTTGTGTATGAGTTTACTATAGGAAAACATTGGTTCTATATGTGTTCAACAAGCATTATTGTGTTCCTAAATATTTTCATGTAGGGATCTGGTGGTTTTGAAGTAGATTTCAGTTGCACCCTGTCTTACTACCTCTATATGTGTTCAACTACATTACTCTCTTCCTACCTCTATATGTGTTCAACTGCATTTTCTTGATTTTTTATGATTTTGTAAACATGCACCCTATGCAATATGATTATTCTATAAACATAAACCCTATGGATGACATGAGAAGCAACATATATATGGACATAAGAGTTTTTCTTAACAACTGGTATACCTAACGATTGGTATATATATTAATATATTTGTTTTGTTTTGCAGGGAATCTGGTGGTGCAGATAATTTGAGGTATGATATGTGTATTATTTATATTATCAATTGTACATATGAATATAGTTCTGAGCCATACTTTTCTTATCAAATGTTTTAGATCAGTGGACCATTTTTTATAGTATTAGATATTGTAATTTCATTCATTAGTGGATCATGTTTTTTATTTTAGTAATGAATCATTTTTTAGAGCAGTGGAACATGTTTTGTCTTTGAGCATGTGGGTCATGCATTTTGTTTGGGTAGTGGATCATGTAATTCATTAGCTCAGTGGACCATTTGTTTTATTAGATCAGTGGACCATGTGTTTTATTAGATGAATTGATCATTTTTAAAAGTAGCGGATCATGTATTTTAGAGTAGGGGATCATGTAGTCTCTTTGAGATATTTAGGTAATGTTGCATATAATTTGAGGTATGATATGTGTATTCTTTATATTATCAATTGTACATTTGAATATAGTTCTGAGTCATTCTTTTCTTATTGTATCATTCATTTGGGAGTTAGAGGAACCAATATATTCCCTTTCTCATCTCAATTTATTAATGACTCAAATGGGGGGGGGGTGATCATCTTCTCAACTGAATATTCTTTTTCTATGAGTTTACTATAGGGAAATACTAGTTTTATATGTGTTAAAAAAGCATTAATGTCTTTCGTCCTCTTTTCATGCAGGGATCTGGAGGTTTTGAAGCAGATTTCAGTTGAAACCTTCCTTAGTACCTCTATATGTGTTCAACTACATTACTATCTTCCTACATCTATATGTGTTCAACTGCATTTTCTTGATTTTCTATGATTCTGTAAACATGCACCCTAGGAAATATAATGATTCTTTAAACATGAACCCGGGGGATGGCATGAGAAAAAACATATATATGGACATAGGAGTTTTACTAAATGATTGGTATTCCTAACTATTGGTATATATATTAATATATTTGTTTTGTTTTGTAGGAAATCTGGTGGTCCATATAATTTGATGTATGATATGTGTATTCTTTATATTATCAATTGTACATATGAATATAGTTCTCAGTCATGTTTTTCTTATTATATCATTCATTTGGGTTTTATATATACCAGTACATTCTATTGCTTGTCTTCATTTATTAAAGAATCATATTGGGGGTGATTATCTTCTCAACTGAATTTTCATGGTATGTGATTTTACATATATATGGACATATGAGTTTTATTTAAAGATAGGTATACCTAAAAATTATAATATATATTAATATATTTGTTTTGTTTTGTAGGAAATTTAGTGATGCTACTATTTTGAACAGAGGAAATGACATCCTTTTTAATATAAAAACACCCACTAATCTTCAGGTATTCTGTAAATGCTTATATTCTATAAATTCTATCATTTTTAACAGAGGAAATTCCATCCTCTTGGGTAGTGGGATGGGGGGGTTTCTTTAATGTTTTGTTATGTTTATGGATTTCTTTGGGTTTTAATATTATTGTTATGAGTTATGTTTTCCCGTCACTACAAAACTTCATATGGATGTATCATGTATCCTCTCCATGGAATCCCCATGCCGGTGGTTGTCCTCACATATTTTCCCCATTTCCCCCCTATGTAGTTTCATCTGTTCTGGGTTTCTGATCTTATATGAAAACTATGAGTTAGGGTTAATCGATTGTTTTCTCATGTACAGGTAGAGTCTCTAACTCAGAAACAGTATACCGGGGGGATATACACTCTTATAAATTTGGAACTGGGTGAGAATCAAATGTGTATCTCTGATTATGTATTATTTGTTTTGGGTTATCTGGTTATCCACTCTGGTGGTGAGGAAATTTTCTTTTTGTTCTTTGCTGCAGGTTTTTGGTGTGTTTTTCTACAGGGTTATGCTCTATGAGTTTCATCAGTGCAATGCTTGATCCTGTGATTTTACTTTTTTGATATGCTTATCCCATGGAGATTGGACATTCTTATCTCCTCATACACCTTTCTAGCCCAACATCGGGGGCCTTATAGCTTCGAGTTTCCCTTTAGTGGCAACCCATGTGGATTTTCCCTTTTTGTTTAATTTGTAGGTTTTGTTCTATATATCTCCTTTGATATGTTTTGACTTTTCAATTTATCATGTTTATTGATCTATTCTTAGAATGGAAAAAAACTACTTCTAACTGGCCTGTATTCTACAAGAAATGCATATATATAAACTAAATAATGGGTGTTTTTTGGATATTTTCATGTACAATTTATCGCTGTACTTATAAAATGGTTTTCATTGAAATAATATATATGGATCAGTGTTATTTAGTCACAATTCCTATGAATCACGTAAGGTAACATGATACATTTTTATTGGTCATTAAACTATGTTTCTTCATGTTCTGTAAATTATTTTTTAAGCATTATATACAAATTCAACTATTATAGAAGGAGAACACATGGATGTTCCAGCAGGTGGAAGTAATGAATGAGCCTATTACATGGATACAACATGACATATGTTCCCTATTTATTTGTTTTCTCTGATCCATATAATGTTTAAAACATCCTTTTCACATGTTTTACTTCACATATTAGTTCATCATGTTTCAACATCTGCTTTCTGGCTGTTTTATTTTTCTAATTGACCTGTTTGCTCTCAGACAGTGACATACGTGGTTTTTTTTTGCAGAGGATGTCCACCTTTTGGCTAGGTATCTATCCAATTGTTAATCTAATTCCATCCATCGTTGTCTCTAAAATTGCTCACTTGATTTCCATGAAGTGTGAGAATATATGGAAGGGTTTATGTCTGGAAAATTTATGAAGGTCCAGATGATGAGGATAAACCACAAATGTCAGGGAAATTTGTCACTGCTCTTCAAATATTAGGAGATGACGATTCAAAGCATCCACAGATTTGTTGGCATTTCCACAAGCAGGTAGATGTTTGATTTATAATTTAATGCTCGATCTCTTCTCCCCCCTTAATTGATTGTGGGAAGCTTATAGCTTTGAAACATGAATCAGGTTTTCACTCAAGTCGCTCAATTTTTTAGTTTAACAACTTCAAAAATATTTATTATAGGAATTTATTTTTTTTGCAATTGGAAAATGTTTCTTAAGAATTTACACTACAAAAGTGGTAAAAGGTGAAGCCTTCTCTGCTGATGTACCTCTGAAATGCCCTGTTGAACTGATTGATGGGGTCCAATTTGTTGGAAAACATGACAGTGAAGTAACTGATCTCTCAATGTTCTAGTGGATGACAACATTCCTGGTATCTGCTTCAATGGATGGCATGGTATGCGCTTCACCTTTCTTTTTTTTTGCTATTTTCAGGTCACTGTTGATTATATTTAAAGCTGGTATGTGCATATCGATGTGCTTTCAGCCATTTCCAGTGTGGGTGATGTGCATATCCCAAATGTGTTTAATATATATGCTTAATGTTTCCTCAATTACCCTAAGAAATTTCTTGTCCTGGTTTCACATAACCAACTCTAAACTTTTGAGATCAAAGTTTGTATGCTGTTGCTGATGTCAAAGTTCATTGTTTTTTTGGGAGAGATTTTATAATGTCAAGTAACATGTTATCTGTTCACCATTCATGCCCAATCCATGTTCCCATCTTATTAGAGTATTAAAATTAGGTATGAAGTACCCATTTATCAGCAGCATTACCTACATAGAATTAATTTGAAGTCAACACCAGTATGGTTGACTAATGGAACTACAAGTATATGGTTGTTCTAAAAGATAACATCATAGAGGCTCTCATCAAAGATCTGAATAAAGGGGAGGTAGATGCATGATATAGTGATAATAATGAGTAGTTAGTAGGCAGAAACACATTCCATTTAATTTCATGAAATTTAGTGATTATAGGTTTCTAAAGGTAACATTTTTTGAATTATGATCTAAAAATCATATGTTCTATTTTCATATATTATAACATGAAATTTACAATCATATCTTTCTTTATCTATTGATGATATTTATTTTTTGAACAGTTTAATATCTTCTACATTTTCTTAACGAAGCTTCATCTCTATGTGCTATTGATTTGGATTCTCCTACTTCGATAAGTGATGTTTAAAGATATGTTTGTTGATCACATATTATTAGTTTT
Organism: Viscum album; assembly: GCA_963277665.1. Classification (NCBI taxonomy): domain Eukaryota; kingdom Viridiplantae; phylum Streptophyta; class Magnoliopsida; order Santalales; family Viscaceae; genus Viscum; species Viscum album. Next base: position 92,161,378 of record OY728147.1, read on the forward strand.
TCAGTTGGTGTTATACACTACTTTCAAAAAAAAGTGCTCTTTATTAGTGTTATATAACTCAATTTTTAATTGTTTTATCATTTTGTGAATGCATTTGATAGTTATATCTATATTAGGTTTTTACATCAATAGAAAGACATTTTAGATTTAGACCACCTTCTACTTCTCTAAATAGGTTTCTCCATTTCCATTTTCATAGATCATTAAAAACATTCCTTGAGATACCAATTTAGTATGAAAAACATATGCCATCAAATAGGTAGATTTATTTAATATTTTTTTAAAATTCACACACCTTATTTTGCGAAAATACATACAATTCATTACATATGCATAAAAAAGTGCATTTACAATAGGGATTTAATTTCTCTATAATTGTAACTTTTTTGGGTTGGTATTCTCATGTATCTATAACATGTTAGACAACTGGTTTCTTCATAACATGCGGAAGACCTATTTTAATTAAAGAAGATGTTTAAATTTGCAAGTTTAGTATGGTATACCAGGATTACACTTCATAGGTTGTGGGGTAAAACACATGTCTGATCATTCTAATCATTCTATCATAAACCATTCCATCATGTATTTATGTGAAACAAATCACATCTTCTATTTTCAAAGATTAAACAATAAAATTTCCCAGAATATCATTGTGTATATAATGTTGAAATTATATTTTTTTGGTTTCTACTTATTTATTTTATGTTAACATTTATTTTTTGGATTATGAAAATTCTGGTATTCTTATTTTAAACATTTTTTTCTATGCAGAACAGTCTATCCCATGATTTCGAAGATGGATATTTGTACAGTTTGCCATAATTTCTGGGTGACATCCTACAACTTCAACTTACTTTTAGTATAGTGTGACATAATTTCTGGGTGACATCCTCCAACTTCAACTTACTTTTAATTATTGATAGAGTTCTAAAAATACAAAAATTAATACTTATGTTTTATATTTTGAATTTCCAACATCCATTTGAATGTTATTTCCATTCATGTATTTAAATTTTCCCTACTGAAAATATTTTTTAATTCCTTATATATTCTCATAGATGTTTTTAAATGTATTTATCCAAAATGTTTTTACTATCATAATGATGTATCTATATTTTGTACAATTGTATTATAATATTAAGTATCACTATTTTTTTTATTTCAATATATTCAATATTTGTGTTCCTTATTTTCCTTATATATTCTCCTATATGTTTTTCTTATATTCTCTATCATGAATTTGTATGTTTTATTTTGTACAGTGTTGGTATAATTATGTTTTCTTTTCCTTATATATTCTCTTATATTCTCAAATATGTTTTCAATATTCTCCTATATATTCTTCTATGTTATTTTATTTTCCTTATTTTCCATATATGTTTTCAATTCTCTATATTTTTTCCAATTGTATTCCAATATTAAGTACTTCTATTTTTTGTTTTCAATATATTCAATATTCATGTTCTTTATTATCTTTGAAATATAGTTTTGTCTTCTTGAAAATAAGCATTGAACATATTTCTGTGCGAATGCACGGGTGAGTACTAGTGTGTGAATAAATAAAGATGTATTTTTATGAGGTAATATGATTACTGAGAATGGTTTCATAGACTTTGGGATAATAATTTGACCATTTTTTAATATGATTTTTGGGAAAGATGACCATTAGTAAAAATGTTTCCAGTATATTTAGTGTTTATAAAAGGTAATGAAAAATGATAATTGATGTGGAAAATAGAAACAATTTCCTAAACTAGAAGACTCATTCCTTCTGAATCTTATTTTTTGGAAATTGGGAGGGAGGTAGTGTCACTAGGGTTTACCCTTGACTAGGCCCAAGAACAACCTCAACATGTGAGGCTTTAATGTAATCTACTACAAGAGATGCTAAAGTTAGTGGAGATCAAAACTAGGTCAATATTAACTGATAAACTCTATAAAACTACTTCCATCTCATAGCTTACCCTTAGGGTGTATTCCAATGTAATAAGGGAATCTATGTTTAGACCTTAGCATAAAAAAGTTTAATTTATATTGTATAAATGAGGTGGATATTTTATCAAACTTATTTTCAAAATTTTTTTAAAAAATATTCCATAAAATAAATTGAATTTGTTAATTTGATTTTGGGATAAAAATAATTTTTTTTAGAAAATAGATACTCTTTTATAATAAACACATGTATTCTATATGAATTTTATTTTTATTAGATAGTCTTATCAGACACTATTTAGTTTTGTAACACCCCAAACCTAGTTTTCCTTATTTTTATTTATTTCATGGTGTTTGATTTTTTTTTATTGTGGTTTAGATTGAGTTTATGATGGGAATTTTTGAGTTTTGGAGGGTTTTGGTTGACTTTTCCCCTATGCAAGGTTTGAGGAGAAACTGTGTGACTGGTGAAGGTAGATGGTGTTTTTGTTCATTTTTTCTCAAACAGTTTGTCTTGTATAGCGTATATAGGGGTTTCCACAAACTATATGAGAAAAAATGAGTGATAATGTGGCATATTGGTGGTGTTTGATCCAAATTTCACTGCTTACACATAGATATTTGAAACTATGGGGAAAGATTGTGAGAGGATCTATCATTTTGAAGGAGCGAATTCTCATGGTTGTGTGCTATTACCAAAAGAATAAAAAAATCCCATGAGATTTCCCTATTCTTCTAGTAGGGTTTTCACATTTGGCACATGGTATGGTTTCAATTTTTTTTTAGTTTTTTTTTATTTTTCTCCATTGTAGTTGTATCTAGATTTGATTATGTATTTATTTCATTCAGTGATTTATGGATTCTCCTTTATTTTATTTTTTACTCTATATTGATTTATTTATCCATTCTTTATGGACAAAAAATATTCCTAATTGTGTTTTATTTGATGTTAAACTCTAGTTTCCATCCCGGGAGGATGAGGAATGCCCCTTGGGACTTGTCGTCGACTGAATCAGGTGACCATTTTAGGGATGACCTGGGATGGTTTGTGAAAATATGGTATCATTTCATCCCTTTCTTATTTTTGGTGTCAGGTAGACTAGAGATAAAATCATCATGACCTAGGAGGTAGAAAAAATAATAGAAACATGAAATATTACTCATCCTAATCCCTAGGTTACTAGTGGTAGTATAAGACTTGAGAATTTTTTCTTTTGTTTTTTTGGGTTTATTTCTCTAGTTCTTGTTTGGTTTGTGTGATTCGGGGGATGAAAAAGGACGACATATAACATTATATAGCGAGCTTACATGGAATAGAGAACTATGTGAATCCTAAATACATTGTTTAACAAGATTTTAGTGGTCGTGGAATACTTAGTTTTTGGGTTTTGCATCACTATTAGTTCCCCATTTTGGAGGATTTGATTTTAGTGATTCTTTGGATTGATTTTCATTTAGCATGATTGGATTTTCAATGAAATATTTTTTTTGAAAAATGGTTTTTAAAATGAAATTGATTTTTGGGAAAGGGTTTATTTTAAAATTTGGATTGTGTTTTTAAATTTTATTTCAAAGTGAGTTCTGACATTTGAAAAGTGGTCTTTGAGAAATGTGGTCTTGGAATTATAAATGTAAAAGGTGATTTTTTAAATAGGTTCATTAGTTTTATTTTTTGGTTTTGGGTTTATGAGCATGGTTTTTTGGTCTGGAATGTCCCTTTTTGATTTAATTTTGGGTTGATGTTGATTTGGTTTTCTATTTTATGTTACATAGAGTTTGCTTCCCAGAAAGGTACATAAATTTTCTCAGGGGTCTCTTTGAGTTGTTGGTTTTTTCCAGACTCCTAGTAGAGTGGTGTAGTTGATTTATTCTCATAAGTTGAATATTTTTCAGTAGTGAGAAATGTGTATTAGAGGCCACTGAGTGCATTTGGGATATCAAAATAATTTTCAGGTCACTGGGAAATCTTGAATCTATGAGGGCTTGATAAGTTCTGGGTTTATTTGGGGGTTTGGGTTTGGATCAGTGGATGGTGATCCTCTTATTATCATTTCATGTTGGGACATCCTAGGAAGTCTTTAAAACCAATTTTAGCTGATGGTACATACTTGAGAAGGTGATGGTGAGGAAATTGGCATAACTATTAGGTATTCAGCAAGGTCAATGGACAATGAAGGCCTATATTGATCACTTCAAAGAGATGGTTTCTTTTTCACCAGAGGTAGCTTTAAAGGATCAGCTCAAACATAATCTCTTCATCCAGGGACTTTATATGGATATTAATGATCGAGTTGTATCATCTAGGGATTTTTTTGTTTAGTAAGATGGTATATGAGGTGATTCTAGTCAATCTTGTTCTCAAAGAACAAATTATAGAAGTTGGTATTCCAGTTTCTATTAGCAGTTTAAGGCTTACCCATCTAGTGAGAAGTGTATACTAGAGAACCCATTTTTGAGAAGTCTGCATTTTCATTTCCTACCTTTAATTCATCATACCATCCATTCATGTGTTTTTAGTGTGGTCAGTTTGGGTATTGGAATCCATCCTATTATAACCTCCCCGAAGGATTGTTGGTGATGTGGTTGTTTAGGTCACTTAGAGAAGTTATTCAATTAGTGTCTTTAGAAGATGAGGTCCTAAATGGTGGTTTTCATATTCTAACTATGTGTAAGTAGATGCTTCAAGTCACCAAATATCCAACCATGTTCCCTATAGTGAATCTCTTCATGCAGTTAGGAATTGTTTGGCATGGTGGGGGTTATTCTCCCAACATTTTCCTCTAATGTTGGAGTGGCGATAGTTTATTTTATTCATTTTATAATTTCCATTATTTTTAAAAAGTCTTTATTTTTCTAATGATCTTGGAAGTCTAGTATCTTTGGAAAATTTTATAGTGTTTCTTTATTGATGTGAAACTTTGAATGGTTATCCTTCTTGTGGTTTAGTTTTAGTTTTGGGTGGTTTTCACTTAGAGATGATCATGTATTGTGGAAATAATGAATCATGGTTTGGTTTGATGTTTGATTTGATTTTATTTCATCATTTTACCCTTGTGTTGGGAGTTCTCGTGTTGGTGTTGTTATTCTAGTTGGTTTTGTGGTTGGGAGGACCATTTCTTTTTCTCTTCCATGGTTTTCCTTATTGTGGTTTTCTCTTGTGTTGGTCAATTGTGACTTGTGGAGTTGAAAGGACACACTGAGAATCATGGTTTTGATTGGATTCATCCAGTTTTAGGTCCTAGTTTGTTCTTATTTTCGATGGGTGACTTTATGGGGGAAGAAAGTTTTTATTGTAGAGAGAATTATCACACTCTAACCTCTATTTTCATTATTTTTTATTTATTTTATAGTATATTGTATTTTGTTTAAGTTTTAGGTAGAGTTCTTGGTTTTTTTTGTGTTTTTTAGGTTTCTGGTTGTATTTGTCCCTATATATTGTTAGTGCACATATTTTGGGGATAAAATATGAAGCTTATGAAGGAAGAGTGTGTTTTAGTTAATTTTTTTTCTTGAATGGTTTTTATTACATTAAATTCACACAGTTTGGACCAAACTGTTTGAGGAAAAGGAGTAATAGTGTATCATATTTGTGGTGTCTAAGCCAAGTTGTATGACGTGTGCACGATTAACTGAAACCATGTTTCATATGTGAAAAATTCTCTATCATTTTTACATAACCATTTTTCATAGTTGGTGCACAGTTTCCCAAATAATGTTGTTAGACCGTGTGGGATACCTCTTCTTTTAGTAGGGCACACATGGTTAGTGTGATATGGAAAACTGTGTGGCCAAACCTTGTGACTTACCTAGATTCTTAAAAAATTTAAAATTCATATTTATCCTCTCTTATGTTTTAACCCCAATTATACCCCTATCCTTCTTGATCAGTTTTTTCACATGGGGGGGATCCCAAACCCCTCTCCATTTTTCACTCATTAGATATGTGTTTCTCCTCCAAGGTTCATAGGTAAGTTTCTCTTGATTTTTTGTATTTTTCTCAATTTATTCTCTTACTCTCTTGGATTCATCTTCTAGCTTGGTGGGCTTCTCTATTAGAAAAATAATAGGGTTGGATATATGATGTTGTATTTCGTTTCCTTTGATGTTAGGTGGTCTGGTCCATCTCTTGAGATTAGTTCTTTTTTCTCTTGAAGTTTCTTTTCATTTTCAGGTCATTGACTTAGGTGTTTCCACCCATTTCCTTTCTAGAACATTCCATTTTATTCTTTAGACTTCATTAATAATTTATAAAGGAGTAATTCATGTTTGTTATGTGATAGTGTGAATTATTATGGTGTTCTCAGGTTGTAAATTTGATAAAAACTAGGTTTAAGAGGACTTTCGTAATTATGAATATATGTATATGCATGTAGGGTGTTTGATAAAATTCCCATTGGTATTTTAAAATGAAATTGAGTGTTTTCAGATTGTTTTTGTCCTTGATTGGGTTTTGGTAGTTTGTATTTATTTTTAATTGATACTTTTGTGTGGGTTTTGTGCTTTTTATATGGTTTGTTTCCTATCTGTGAACTATTGTGATGGAATTTGGAACTCTTTGCATTTTTGGATTGGACTAATGAACCTCTTTGTGAGTAACACCCTGAGTTTTTATGGACATACTTTTTTTAGAATAAATTTAAATTTAAATTTATATCTTGCAATGAGCTAAGTCAAAAATTCAATTCACATGGAACTGACTCGGCGTACGTTACACATAACACCGACTTGGCGTACGTTCCACACAACACTAACTTGGCGTATAATGCACACAACACTGAGTTGGCGTACGATACACGCAACACTGAGTTTCTATGAAATATATATTTTTATTGTTTTAATTATTTAAATAATATAATTATAACCTATTAGTTAAACTTAGTAATATGAATAGTAATAACTACTTTTCAAATATTGTTTATAATTGTTTTATATAAATAAAAATAAAGATATGATTTTTGGTAAAGTATTTATTATGTTTAAAAACATTTTTTTCTCGAATAAACTGCTTATAATAATGAATGTAATTTTTGACACATTTAGAAATTTCATTTGATAAAATAAAATTCATTTTTGAATTTATAACTTCAAAATTATCTTAGGGTGAATGTTGGGTTTTTTGTGAGAAACATTGTTTTTTTATGAATAGTGAAAAATATTTCTTTTTTATTTAAAAACTACCTTTTTTTTCTAATTAATTATTAATGATTAATGATATTATAAATTATTTTTAATGTCACATTATATAAATATTACATCTACTAATTCATTAAAATCAATTCTACTTTGATACTAAATATAAAATCTTAACAAATGTTTGAACTTTTTCCTACTTTAAAACCTCGTTATTTCGTCCCATCTGTGGGATTAGCACTAATCTTAATTTTGCTTCCTCGGTGAAGTGAATTTAAAAAATCTAATATAAAACATTTTAGTCAGTCTAAAATTTAGAGTCTAATAATACCCTATTAATTTTTGACCAAAAATTATTAATAAAAGTGATTAAAATTAATCATAGTAGCTAAGGCCAAATTAAGTTTAATTATGGACTAAACCTTAAAATTAAGGGTCCAAATGACCTAGAAACTTGTCCAACACCCATTTTATGTCCATAGATTTTCCATAAAACATTTATTATTGAGTTCAGTTGGTTTTTTAGGACTTTTTTTTGGTAATACCATGTGCAAACCTAATTTGTTTCTAAAAATTCCATTTGAGTCCTTTTCCTTCCCTATAAAAGGCCACCGACTCTACCCATTCCTCACACCTCTATAACCTTTTAATTTCATCAAATATCTTCCCAATTAGCCTAAAAAACACTAACTTATACCTTTAATCCTCCATTTGTGCAGAAAACCCCTCAAGGAAACCTTTTAGGCACAAACCAAAAGGAGTTACTTGATTTAGAGGTAACGTCTTCTTTCAAGATCCTTTACTTTATTTCCCTTATTCAACCCTCCAATATATTTATACCCTTCTTATGTGATGAAAAAATTATCCTCCATATACTTGGGGATTTTTATTCAAAGTTTATAACCTACACTTACACACACCTCCATCTAATGGATGATGAACATGATGTTTCTCTGTACGGCGAACTACTACCTCACGAAACGACGATTGTTCATTTCTCCTTTACCACCAATCATAGTGGAAAATATGAAGGGAAATATAATTATATATGTAATATATTATATTTATTATGTATTTAATCTTTTTTATTCCTTTTATAACATGAATCTTTTTTACCTTCCATTTGGTGTTAATACGATAATCTCGTTTGAGAAAGTGTGGACTACCGCCCCCTCAAAGCGATGTGATTCGTTCACACACCACATGAAACTTTTAAGGATGAGTTTAATGAAATTATATGATATATATGATATATTAATGATATTGTAATAATGATATATAAATATATACACATATATATACATATGTCATTTACATACTTTCTTTTAATACGATAATAAAAATAGAAACAACGTTCATGCGTACGTATGGATTACCGTCTCCATGAATGGTGTAGTCCATTTCGTACCTCTATATGATATAAATTATTATAATATGTATATAATTTATTTTATTTATATTTATATAATTATCTACATTCTGGAATCATTATATAAGTATAAGGACCAACAATATAACAAATTAAGAAACATGTGAAGAACAAAGGAAATGGTTACCTAAAGTGAAACTTTAACATACGATCATTAACAAGTGGGTAATATAAGGTCATAATAAAACTATATATCATATTATTTATAATAATATTCTTCTGTAAAAGATTTATAATAAAATTATATTTATTATACAGGAATCTTGTATGAGTATGGAGAGAGTCAAGACACAAGGTAAGGGGATTTTCATCTCACTATTTATTTCTGTGAGATACAAGATATGTTCGCCACTCTTTCCTTTTGTGTGGTGTATATAATGAAAATTATTTTATTATATGTAACTTTTAATTAAATTTATGTCTATATTAATATCCATTCTATTATTCTTATTTCACAGGGTTTAACTTTCAAAAGTTACCAAATCGATAAAACAATTTTGTCTCAATTTTCCTTCTTTGACTCTTATTTTTTTATGCACCTAAACTCTTATTAGAGGTGTATATAACTCCATTTTACATGTTATAACATGAATCTAATTCTTTTCATGATATATTAAGCTTCATGCAATTTAGTTTTCTTACACAAAGAGTATAATCCCAAATCACTAAGTTATAAGAGTTTATCGAGACAATCTCCTCATTTTTTGAGATTGTTTATATTTATGATTCCTTTGATGAAATATTAAGATTCATCATTGAAAAATATTAATGAGTTTCATTATCCTATATTTATTCAATATATCCTCACTTTTTAGTACCATTTTCCCACACTTTGGTACTTAAGATAATGTATTTAGTAAAATCTGACCACCTCTCTCTTTGGTCAAAAATCCATTGTATTCAAAAAACGTGTTTTCAAAATAATGTTTTCAAAAAATACTTAAAGATAATTATCAAGGAAAAATGGATTTAAAAAACGTTTTATTGTTTTAAAAGTTTCCTTTAAAAGTTTTCAAATCTATTTTCATATAAAAAGGTTTTTAAAAAGTTTTATGTAATAAAAATCATTTTTCAAAGAAGAAATGGTATTTTCCTCAAGAAGTGTTTTTAAAAAATCTTTCAAAATTAATTCCCACATAAGATAGCATCCATTGGTTGTGATCATGACTTTATGGGGAAATTATTAAATGTTTCAATTCATATTCTTTCTTTTAATGGATTATGTTTTGATAAAATGATGTTATGAAACCCTTTTCACTTTCAAAGGTTATATGCTTTTGAAACCTGCTACTTTTCATGGGTTATGTTTATGATAAAAAGATTATGAAACCTGTATATTTCCATAAGTTATGATATATTTACATGTTTATGATACCCATTTCATTTCATGGGTTATGACATGTATATTTATGATCTTGTGGAACATGAATGTATGATTTCTTTATGTAATGGGTATGACCTATATCTCCCTCCAATGCATTGGGTAGAGATTTATATCTCATGAGATAGACAGGGCTGGAATGAGGGTTTTCTTGGTTTAGTAATACAGGGCTAGAATGAGGGTTTACTCAGTTCAGTAATACAGGGCTGGAATGAGGGTTTACATAGTTCAGTAATACAGGGCTGGAATGAGGGTTTACTCAGTTCAATAATACAGGGCTATAATGGGGGTTCACCCGGTTTAGTAAAGGACTTTTTCCACTAAGATGGTCTTGGAATTGGTGCCTTGGATACTATGGAAATCAATATATTCATATGTGTTTCCATAATTCCATGTCTTACTCCTATGTTATGATTTCACGGCTTATGTCCTTTACATCCTTTTGATTCAAGTCTTATAAAATGCCAAGCTTTATGCCATGATTCATGTATATGATCTTTGATATGTAGGGTATGATCTTCTATTTTCATGATCATGTTCTCATACCCTTATGATCATGTTTATAATTACATTTATCCCTTGTTTACCCTTACTGAGCATTTAAGATCACCCCTTTTTATGTTTTCTTCCCTAGGTTATGAAGATATGTATTATGTTTGATGTGTCTATGAAGGGTGAAATTTGAGAAAACATAGTGGGAGATAATGTGGCTCACATATGTACTAGTTTTATATTTCCATGTTTCCAAAGTAACTATTCCATCTATGGTCTTTGGGCGTCTATTTGTATAATGTTTAATTATTACACATATGTAATGAAATGTTAATGTTTGAAAAGAGAGGGTTTATATAGTTGGTATCAGAGCAAAGGTATAGTTAAACTTTGGAAACTAGGATGATAAAACCTTATTGAGAACCCTAAGGACATGTATAAGGATAAGTATAAGTTTAAGGAAAGGTATAATAAAATGTCCTGGAATTTTGGGGAAGGATAGGGTGATTGGTTTCCTAGAAATACATCCCTGTCTTGATACTACAAGTGGATGTGGATTTGGCATAGATGTACCTAGGGGTAATAAATCTGACAAGATGTTTCAGGCATGACTTGGGGTAATCTAGTACACGACAATGGGCCTTGCTTCACACCTAGTTTGACACTCCTGGGGTATATGCTTTAGGAAATCACAAACTCTTCACGAACCATTATGAAGTATTTAAACATAATTTGACTATAAATAACGTAGGATACACCTAAGGTGTCATCAATTAAGGAATATTTCATAAGTTAGATATCCTACAAGTTATTTTTCATGATTATGTGATTCCTCATTACGTTAACTATTTATTACTCTATGCTTTTGGTTTTTGTTGATGGTTGGAACCTTAAGGAACCACGTTAATAGAAATTGTGACAGACAATGCAATGATTGTCCACCTAAGAAACCGAATGTTATGGGAGATGGAATGAAAAACCTCATTATAATGATCACATATATTTATCAAGCTATGAATCATGGTGGACTTCCAAACAAGCAAAGGAGGGAACAACATTCTGTTGAGTCCTTCACGAGGCAATGCCCACCTTTTTTCAAAGGGTCTCCTAATCCACTTTTTGTTGAAAAATGGATTAGTACCACTGAAAAGATATTCTCCATTATTTAGTGTTCAGATTATGAAGAATTCATTCTATCTGTTTATCAGTTGGAAGGCGAAGAATATCAGTAGTGGACTCTAATCAAGAATACGAGGTAGCATGATGAGATTGTATCCATGGTTTGGGGTGAATTCAATAAATTATTTTTCAATAATTACTTTCCTCAAATTCTTTGTACCAATATGGAGAAATAGTTCCTTGAGTTGAAGCAAAGGGAATATGAGTCTATTGGTACCTATGAGGAAAATTTCATGAGACTTGTGAGGTATGCTTCAAGAATTATCATCCAACCCAAAAGTAAAGTTGATAGGTTCTTTGGTGGTTTAAAGCAAAGTCTCAGAAGGGTGTTGGCCATAATATATTTTAATAGATATGAAGAGATTGTGAGTTGTTTAATCAAGGTTGAAAAATAGGTGGGAGTCACATATCTATCTCATGGCTTTGACAAGAAGAGGAAGATGAAGTTTAAATAAAATTCTAAGAACCATAGAGAAAAGAACATGAACTTTCCTTTATGCTCTAAGTATGGGAAGAAGCATGGAAGAAATTTACTTAGGGGTCTAATAAATGTTTTTAAGTGTGGAAGGTAAGGCCATCATGAAATTAATTATCAAGGTGATGGGAAGAAGTTTTCTCAAAATTCTAATGGAGGAAAAGCTGCACAAAATACACATCCCATTTTTTAGTTCTACAAGTGTAAGGAGAATGGGAATTTTTCTAACCATTTCCCAAACCCAAGGGTTAGTGATGACGATCGACGTTAGCAACCCCTTAATCTGAGGGATAAGGGTAAATCTCATGCAATTGCTATATTTGATGAGGGGTGCGATAATGATGTGATGAATGGTACAATTACCATCAACTCAAGAACTGATAATTTCATATTTTATTCTGGATCTACCCACTCTTTCATATCTAAAGAATTTTATATGGGTGTGAAGATTCCTACAAAACAATTATAGGTGGAATTAGTAGTGCAAACCCCTAATGGTATGGCGATTTCATCTCAAGTTTATGATTCCTCTTTGGTTGAAGTTTATGGGAATGTGCTTCCTACAAATCTTGTCATTCTTCCTTTAGTCGAATTCGATGTCATATTAGGCATGAATTGTATTTCTATACATAAAGACCATATCAATTGTCAAGGAAGAGAAGTTACGTTCGATATTTCAAACCCTCATATGATCATCCATCAATGTGACGATATGTCTGAACTTCCTATGGAGATTATATCTAGTGTATGGGTCTTAATTCCCATTCAAAATGGATGTTTATCTCCAATGGTTGGGGAGAAGATCGACATTGATGATTTGATTTTTGTTCAGGATTTTGTGGATGTATTTCCAGAAGTGTTTCCTAGTCTTCCACAAAAACGTGAATTTGATTTCTCAATAGAACTTGAACCTGGTTCCACACCCATTTCAAAGACTCTTTATAGAATGAACCCGACTGAGTTGCAGGAATTGAAGAAGAAACTCCAAGAAAACCTTGATAAGGGTTTCATTCGGCCAAGTGTGTCACCTTGGGGCACACCAATTCTTTTTGTGAAGAAGAAAGATGCATCAATGTGACTCTGCATTGATTATCGAGAGTTGAAAAAGATCACAATCAAGAACAAGTATCATCTTCCCCATATTGATGAATTGTTTAATCAACTATGTGGAGATAAATACTTTTCTGAGAGTGACCTTAGTTCGGGATATCATCAACTAAGGGTCAAGAAGAAGGATATACCTCAGATGACATTTTATACGAGGTATGGTCATTATGAATATATAGTAATGTCTTTCGGTATCACTAATTCCCCTGCTATCTTCATGGATTTAATGAATATAGTCTTTAGATATTACCTCAACCAGTTTTTGGTAGTCTTTATAGATGATATTCTTATCTATTAAAGAGAAATGAAGATCATGAATATTCCTTGAGAATTTTACTGAAGACCCTAAGGAAGGATAAGTTGTATGCAAATTTTTCAAAGTGTGATTTTTTGCTAATAAGGGTTTCATTATTGGGTTAAATAATCTCAATAGATGGTATAGAAGTAGATCTATCAAAGAAGGAGGCTATTGAAAGATAGACTAGACTAACCATGGTGACTGAGATCCATAGATTTCTTGGTTTAGATGGATATTATCAATGGTTTTGGGATAATTTCTCATGACTATCTAATCCATTGACCAAGTTAACTCAGAAGGGTGTGATGTTCCTCTGGACAGATGAATGTGAGGAAAATTTCAAGGAACTAAAGAGAAGGTTGGTCAGTGCACCTATGCTTACATTACCATGTAGTGGATAAGGGTTTTTAATATATATGAATTCATCCAAGAAGGTATTGGGATGTTTTCTTATGAAAAATAACATGGTTATAGCCTATGCCTCATGACGGTTGAAGATTCATGAGAAAAATTACCCAACTCATGATTTGGAGTTAGAAGCGGTAATATTTTCATTAAAGATATGAAGGAATTATCTTTATGGTGAAAAGTGTTATATATATACCAATCATAAAATTATGAAATATATATTCACATAGAAGGAGTTGAACATGCACTAGAGAGGATGTTTAGATTTCATAAAGGATTATGACTCCTCAATACATTACCACCTTGGGAAAGTGAACAAGGTGGCCGATGACTTGAGTCTGAAGGATCATTCTAGATTATCCATGATGAGGATCACATAAAGATCCAATATTTTTGGATTTTCAAAGGATGGATTTAGAAATCTTGAAGGAAGGGGAAACATATTATCTTTCTCAAATGAATGTTCATCCCTATATCCAATTGAAGATTAAGGTGGTTCATAAAGAAGACGAGGAGTTGGAAAAGAATGTTAGAAATGTTCCAATGTTTAACCTTTATCAGGATGGATTGATAAGGTTTAAGAACCATGTATGTGCTCCTTCAATACCAAATTTGAAGGAGTTGTTATAGGAATATCATAGTTCTTCATTCTCTATTCACCATGGAAGTACGCAGATGTATAGGGAATTGAAATAATACTTTTGGTGGGATGGTATGAAGAGAGATATTGTGGATTTTGTATCTCTATGTTTGGTATGCCATAAAGTTAAGTCTGAAAGACAAAATTCTAAAGGGATTTTGCATCCATTACCCATACCAGAATGGAAATAGGAGAACATCACTATGGATTTTGTCATTGGACTACCCAAAACCTATAAAGGGTTTAATGATATATGGGTGGTAGTAGATCTACTTAATAATTCAGCACACATCATTGCTATTAGATTAGATTTATCTCTTGATCATCTTGCGAGAATATATATTAAGTAAGTGGTAAGGCTGCATGGAGTACCATGTTCCATTGCATCAGATCAAGACCTGAGGTTTACCTCAAAGTTTTGGTAAAGTCGTCAAAAAGCACATGATACATAATTGAGTTTATTCACTGATTATCATCCTCAAATAGATGGTAGGTTTTAAAGAAAAATTAAAACCCTAGAGGTTATGTTGAGATCTTGTTCTCTGGATTTCAAAGGTGGTTAGGATCAACACCTTCCTCTAGTTGAGTTTTCTCACAACAATAGCTTTTACTCAAGCATTCATATGGAACCTTATGAAGCCATATATGATAATAAATGTAGATATCCAACATGTTGGGATGAGGTTGGAGAAATAAAGCTATTAGGGACAGATATCGTTGAAGAAATGGTCGTGAAAGTTAGAACCATTCAATAGCATATCAAGGAATCTCAAATCTGGAAAAAAGTTATTCTTATAACCATCTGCATGATCTGGAATTTGAAGTTGGAAAAAAATGTTTTTATGAATATAACCATGGAATAAAGTTATGATATTTGGGAAGAAGGGGAAAATAAGCCTTAGGTATATCATCCCCTTTGAAATTCTTGATCATATCAAGAAAGTAGCCTATCACTTGGAACTTCCTCAAAATATATCTCAATTCCATGATGTGTTCCATGTATCACTCCTGAGGAAGTATATACCTGACCTGTTACATATACTAAACTCAGAGCTCATACTGCTAGAGAAGGGTCTTTCTTATGAGGAGAAACCTATTGAAATTATGTACCGATCAAAGAAAGTTCTACAAAACAAGACCACTTTCTTGGTCAATGTTTTATAGAGAAATCACCAGTTAGAGGAAGTAGTTGGGGTTTGGCTTAGTGGTAAGCACCCCATAATACTTCATGAAAAATAGGGGTTCAAAACCCATGGGGCACAGGTTACTGTAGAAATACTGTAGAGGTACTATAGTAGGGGTTGTACTATTGATCGGCAGGTACTGTAGCGGCGATAGGACCCTGTAGCAGCAGCAGGTACTGTAGCAGCTGGGTTACTATTCACAGAATGGGCTTTATGCCAAAAATTTTGGCCTATGGGATTTATAATGGGCTGCATGCCCACTGGGCCTTCGGGTTATGTAATGTGTCTCCCTCTACCTAGTTAAAAGAGGTCTTTGGTTTGCTTTAATAATAAAATAAGGCTTCGACCCCAAACTTTAAAAAAAAACCAGTTAGAGGAAGCTACATGGTAACATGAGGATATTATGAATCAGAATTATCCTCAATTTTTTTACCCAAGTGATGAATTTTGAGGGTGAAATTCATTTTAAGTGGGGTAGAATGTAACACCCCGAGTTTTTATGGACCTATTTTTTTTTCAGAATAAATTTAAATTTTCATTTAAATTTTACAATGAAATAAGTCATAGATTCCTTTCACACGAAACTAACTCAGTATACGTTACATGCAACACTAACTTAGCATATGTTCCACACAACACTGACTTGGTGTACGATGCATGCAATACTCAATTGGCGTATGATATAGGCAACACTGAGTTTTTATGAAATATATCTTTTTATTATTTAAATTATTTAAATAAGATAATTATAACCTTGTGTTTAAAAATAGTATTATGAAGAGTAATAACTACTTTTCAAATATTATTTATAATTTTTTTATAAGAATAAAAATAAAAGATATGACTCTTGGTAAAGTCCTTTTTATGTTTAAAAACATCGTTTTCTAAAATGAACTGCTTCTAATAATGAAAGTAATTTTACACACATTTAGAAATTTAATTTTATAAAATAAACCTAATTTTTTTAATTCATAACTTCAAAATTAGGTCAGGTTAAATATTTCGGATTTTTCTGAAAAACTTCATTTTTTGATGAATAGTAAAAAATATAGCTTTTTAGTTAAAAACTACATTTTTTCTAATTAATTATCAATGATAATTTATATTATAAATTATTTTAAGGTAAAATTTGATAAATATAACATATAATAATTAATTATAATCAATTCCACTTTGATACTGAATATAAAATCTTAACAAACATTTGAACTTCCTCCTACTTTAAAACCCTGTTATTTCGTCCCGTCTGCAGGATTAGAACCAATCTCAATTTTGCCGCTTTTGTGAAGTTAATTTCAAAAATATGACATAAAACATTTTATTCAGTCTAATATTTTTAGTATAATTACACCATGTTAATTTTTGACCAAAATTATTAGTAGAAGTTATTAAAATTAATCACAACAGTTAAGGCCAAATTAAGCATAATTAGGGACTAAACCTTAAAATTAAGGGCCCAAATGACCTAGAATCATGTCCAACACCAATTTTATATCCTTAGTTTGGACATAAACCTTCAATTATTAACAGGTTTTGGTTTTTTAATACTTTATTTAGGTAATACCATGTGCACACCTAATTTTTTTCTAAAAATTCCATGTGAATCTTTTTCCTTCCGTATAAAAGGCCACGACCTCTACCCATTCGTCACACCTATCATGGATTTTAATTTCATCTAATATCTACACAAGTAGTCTCCCAAAAACCCTACCTTTTAACCTGAATCCTCACTTTGGGTATAAACCCTATCAAGGAAACCATTTGGGCATAAATGAAAAGGAGTTACCCGATTTATAGGTAACGTCTTCTATCAAGCTCCTTTTCTTTATTTCCCTTCTTTACAACTCCACTCTCTTTATAACATTCTTGTGTGATGACAAAATTTTATTCCATATACTAGGATGTTTTTTATTCAATGGTTTTGACCTAAACATACACACACCTCCATCCAATGGATGTTGAACATACTGTTTCTGTGTACGATGAACTACTGCCTCACGAAATGATGACTGTTAATTTCTCTTTTACCACCAATCATGGTGGCCATTATAACGGACACTATGTTTATATAAGTAATATATTATATTTATTATTTATTTAATCTTATGTATTCCTTTTATAACAAATATATTTTTACCTTCCATTTGGTGTTAATACAATAATCTCTTTTGAGGAAGTGTGGACTACCACCCCTCAAAGCGATGTGATTCATTCACACACCACATAGAATGTATTAAGGATGGGTTTAATGAACTTATATGATATATTAATTATAATTTAATAATTATATATATATATACATATATATACATATTTAATTGACATACCTTCTTTTAATACGACCATAAATACAGAAATAATGTTTATACGTACGTATGACTTACCATCTCCAAGAACGGTGTATTCCATTCCATACTTATATATGATATAAATTATTATAATATTTATATACTAGATATAACTTATATTTATATAATTATATATATTCTTGAATCATGATATAAGTATAAGGACCAATGATATAACAAATTACGACACATGTGATGAACAAAGCAAATGATTACCCGAAGTGAAACTTTAACATAAGACCATTAAAAAGTGGGTAATAAAAGTTAATAATAAAAAAATATATGGTATTATGTATAATAATATGCTTATGTAAAATATTTATAATAAACTTATTTTTATTATACAAGAGTATTGTACCATTAGGGAGAGTGTCAAGACACAATGTAAGGGAAATTTCATCTCATTATTAATTTCTGTGAGATAAAAGCTATATTCTCTACTCTTTCCTTTTGTGTAGTGAATGTATTTCCCATGATTGTATTTTATTTATCTTGTAATTAAGTTTATGAGTATTCACATATCCATTCTATGATCCTTCTTTCATGGGGTTTAACTTTCAAAAGCTACCAAATCGATAAAACAGTTTTGTCTCAATTTTCCTTCTTTGAGACTCCTATTTTGTTATGAAACTAAACTCTTATTAGAGGTGTATATACCTTCATTTTACATGTTATATCAATAATATAATTATTTTCATAATATATTAAGGTTCATTTAATTTCCTTTTTTTTCATGGAGAGTATGATCCCATGTCACCAAGTTATAAGAGTTTATTGAGACAATCTTCTTGTTTTTTGAGATTGTTTATGTTTATGATTCCTTTGATGAAATATTATGATCCATCATTCAAGAATATTCATTTGTTTCCTTATCATATTTTTATTAAAGATATCCTCATTTTTTAGTACCATTTTTACACTCTTTGGTACTTAAGATAATGTTTTTAGTAAAATCTGACCACCTATCTCTTTGGTCGTAAATATATTGTATTCAAAAACCATGTTTTCAAAAAAAAAAAATTCAAAAGATACTTGAAGATAATTCTCAAGGAAAAATGGATTTCAATTTTTTTTTTGTTTTAAAACTTTCCTATATAAGTTTTCAAATATATTTTCAAAGAAAAAGGGTTTTAAAAGGTTTTATGTAATAAAAAACATTTTTCAAAGAAGAAAGGATAT
This sequence comes from Viscum album, assembly GCA_963277665.1. Classification (NCBI taxonomy): domain Eukaryota; kingdom Viridiplantae; phylum Streptophyta; class Magnoliopsida; order Santalales; family Viscaceae; genus Viscum; species Viscum album. Next base: position 92,180,560 of record OY728147.1, read on the forward strand.
TTTCATTAAGATTTTTTTAAAAGATATGTCAAAATTATTTCCCATCAAGATAACATCCATTGGTGATACTCATGTATTTATGGGGAAATTATTCAATTTCTACATTCATAATTTTTCTATGAATGGATTATGTTTTTATGGCATGATGCTATGAGACCCGTTTCTCTTTCACAGGTTATATAATTTTGAAACCCACTTATTTTCATGAGTTATGTTTATGATGAAATGATTATGAAACCTATATATTTCCAAATATTATGATATTTTTACATTTTTATGATACCCATTTCATTTCATGGGTTGTGACATGTCTATTTATGATCTTATGTCACACGTTTGTATGATTCCATTATGTGACATGTGGGACCTATATCTCCCTCCAATGAATTAGGTAAAGATTTATATCTCATGAGATAGACAGGGCTGGAATGAGGGTTTTCTCGGTTTTGTAATAAAGGGCTAGAATGAGGGTTTACTTAGTTCAATAATACAGGGCTGGAACATGGGTTTACTTGGTTTACTAAAGGACTTTATCCACTAATATGGTCTTGGTATTGATACCTTAGATACTTTGGAAATAAGTATATGCTTATGTGTTGCCACAATTCCATGTCTTACTCCTATGGTATGCTTTCATGGATCATATCCTTTAATTCATTTTGATTTATGTATTATAAACTATCAATATTTATGCTATGACTCATGTATATGATCTTTGATATGTAAGGTATGATTTTATATTTTCATGATTATGTTATCATATACCCTTATGAAAATATTTATGCTTACATGTCTCCCTTTTTTTACCCTTACTAATCATTTAAGCTCACCCCTTTTTATGTTTCCTTACCCAGGTTATGTTTCCTTACCTAGGTATTGATACCTTAGATACTTTGGAAATAAGTATATGCTTATGTGTTTCCACAATTCCATGTCTTACTCCTATGGTATGCTTTCATGGCTCATGTCCTTTACTTCATTTTGATTCATGTATTATGAACTATAAATCTTTATGCTATGATTCATGTATATGATCTTCGATATGCAAGGTATGATTTTCTATTTTCACGATTATGTTATCATACCCTTATGATAATATTTATGCTCACATGTCTCCCATTTTGCCCTTACTGATCATTTAAGCTCACCCCTTTTTATGTTTCCTTACCCAGGTTATGAAGATATGTATTCTGTTTGATGTTTCTAAGAAGGGTTCTAGTTGTGAAGAACCTAGTGGGAGAAAATATAGCTCACATATGTACTAGTTTTATGTTTCCATGTTTCTAAAGGCACTATACCATCTATGGTCTTTGGGCATTTGTTTGTATAATGTTTATGTATTTCGCATATGTAATAAAATGTTAATGTTTGAAAAGGGATGGTTTCTATATCGTGGTTATCCATTTATATATAAGTGAATGTGGTAACATATATATGTCCATGGGGTTCTCATATAGATCGTTACATTCATATAAATGGTTACACCATAATGATGTCCATCTTAAAACCCTATTTTACAAAACACACTTCTCTCGAAATAATTCTATTATCCACTGCATCTCCCGAATGGTTTTTACTAAAATATTTAAATGATTTCTAAACTACCTATTAGTTTTTAATGAACTTTTAATGGTTTAAGAATGTCTTCTTGGTTTCAAAATTATATCAAGTGTGGTTTTTAAAGTGTGTTTTCTAAATATTTTCCTGTGAGGATATTTGAAATATGATTAATAACACTATGAATTTAAAGAATTTTTTGGCACCTTATGAGCATGAATTTTGTTTTCAATATGGTTTTGGAAATTGTTTTTGAGAAGGAAGGTATTATTATTGGAAATGGATTTATAATTATAAATATTGAGGCCCAATTGGTACTTTGTGTTTTTTTGGAATTTTATTTTAAATTCATATTACAAGTAGGCTCAGTAAGAAATTTTGGAATGGTTCTATATATGATGGGAACCCATATGGTTCTCCTTATATTTAGAGGTCCTTCACATTTTTGATGATTAAGAATGCGAAGGCATGCACGGTGGAAATGATGGGTTACACCAAGCATGTGATACCCTCTTCACTATCCTATATACTATTATCATGGGATTCTTTGGAATCATATAGAGTGTTGAGTGATGATGCCTTTATAGTTCCTATTAGATGAATTTGAACCCCTAGATTGAGGATAGTATAGGTGGGTTTTTCCATTGTTGATGCTATTTTAGAGTAGATAGGTTGGTTAGTGACTACGAAGGTGAACCATATACCGGTAGGTGTGTCTAAACTGAGTTTATCCAAGTATTTATTATAGGGATGTTTATGAAATTACCATAATTTCATATTGGTATGCTCATATATATTTTATCACACTTTGAATTTTTTTTCTATTAGTTATCTTCTTACATTTGTATTGTTTCCTTTTATTTTTTGTTTTTTATATACCCTACTGCTAGTTTTTAGTTTATATTTTTTTTCTTTTATGCATTATTTAGGTTTTTTTACATATGCTGTATTTATTTTTCAATTTGGTTTTTAAAAAAGGAATAATATACTTGATATTCAAAATGATAAGAACAACTTTTTTTATCAGTATTTCAAACTATCATTTATATATTGTTTTAGGAAAGGAAATGGGTGGATTCTGTGGTGCTTACCTACTAAGATGTTGTATGCTCACACCCTACTTGTGCCACTCTACATTGATATACCCACCTGTTTTTTTTTCTTTTTTAGATTTTGTTTTTTTTCCTATGGAGTGGGACAATTTTATTAATGGTGGTGACCAAGATGTAATAGGGAGATCATGTCAGTTCCTAGTTTGGTTTTTGTTTTTTTTCTATTTTCCTCAGTTTTAGTTGTATCTGAATATGTTTATGTATTTATTTCATTTAGTAATTCATGTATTATTCTATTTTATGCAATGTAATTTTTATTTATTTATTTATTGGAACTTTATGGGATAAAGTCAATCCCAAGTGTGTAATATTTGATGCCCATCACTAGTTTCTTTCTTGGTAGGATTGGGAAAACCTCTTAGGCCTTGTCATAGGTTGAATCGGGTGACCGATTTGGGTTTGACTTGGGTTGGTTCATGAAAATTAATTATAAATTATATTATAAATTTTACAATGTCTTATAAATTTTTATATGTGTCATAAATTAGATTATGTCATAAATTTTTTTATTTTTCAATAAATAATGAGTTTTTATTTAAAAATATAAAAGTCTCATATTTAGAAAATTATTTTGATACAAAAAACTTTATATTTTAAATTATCATGTAAAAATTGGGTTAGGGTGAAGTTTTGAGACTTTTCTTAAAAAAATTATTTTATAGTGAATGGTAAAAGTATAGTTTTGTGTTTTTATTATGTTTTATGACATAATATAATTATAATAGTGATGTAATAAATAATTAAATAGAATTTAGGACCTAAAATATTTAATTTTATTAATATTATTTATTTTAATGTATTTAAATCAATTTATAGACCTAAAAGTCAATTTCCAATGACTGAAATAAAAAATTATGATTTTAAAACTATATTTTGTGTAAAAATTACTTTTCATTGTCTAGAGTAATATCAAAATATGGGATTTTGGTTATAATTGATTAGAATACTATAAAAATTACTCAAATGCATAAAACCATTTGAACAGCCCATGAGAAGACTAGTAGTTTTTAATTTTCCACAATATATAATCCAAATACATATATTGGGAAATTATTAAACAATTCCTACTTAGTTACAATAATTACCCACACATCTCTCATCCTGCTCCAATCAAAATCTATAAGCCATGAAGTTATAGACATTTTGCCTCAAAGATAGTGCCTATAAGGTGGAGTTTAGTCATAAAGGTTCCATACTCATGTTTTAGGAAATAACTCTTCAAGGTAAGGGAATTATCCACTTATTCTTTTCAATTAAAGTACCAATTTTTATTAATATCTTATAAATTATAAGTTATATTCTTTTATTTCACTATTTATCTTACCATTACGACCTAAATAATTTTTTTATCAACGGGAGACCTTCTTACCCTCTCATTTTACCACTTTCTAAAACCAAGTTTTATATATGTCATGATTCCAAATTCATTTTTTAAATTTCTCTCTTCTTCATGCGAAAATCTCATATTATGAATACAAAATCCTATTATTTTTTCATTTGTATTCACCTAAATGTAATCATGAATAATTGATTTCATATTTACATGTATTAAACCCACAATCGATTCTTGTGGGTATAAAAATGTTAAAATGTTCATGTTTATAAGCACTTATTTACTAAATGATTTTATATGAAACTCCTTTATTTTTCATGGATTATTGATAAAATGATTTATTTTTATCGATGCTTATCACATGAATTAAGATATATGACATTTTCACCAAAATAGAACTCCACTAAATTAATTAAAGAATTAATTTCTATATATGGAATATTTTATGATACCATGGTGAATAAACTTGGTAATTATGATTTATGACACTTTTGTGGTAATCCTTGGTGATTTATTTTTGAATGAATCATTTTATGTTTTTGCTATATTTCTATGTTATGATTCATAGTCATTCTATTATTATATGTATCTCACCCAGATATATTTCAAAAAATATTTTTCATATAAAATTATTATTTTTTGTATTTTTTATTAAATACAAAACTAATTTTATATCACGTTATACGCAACAATGAGTTTTAGTTTTTGACCGAGTTTAAACAAAACCTGACATATTACTAAAATATTATAATTTGATATGATATTTATCACCTAACCATTGGAATAGAAGCTATGAATAATATTAAATTAAATATTAAAATATATTTCTTACACATGTATATAAAATTATTTCTTTGGTGACTCATTAATAATAAATGAAAATAAATTCTTTTTAAAAATAAAGGAAATGTTTTTCTGAAAAATTATTTTTATACACACAATTTTTTTACCTTATTAAATTGCAAAATAATTTTTTGTAAATTATTATAATGAAATTTATATATTATATATTTAATCAAATTTTTAACATTCATCTTTTTTATTTTCTAGATAAGAAATAAGAATAAAATTAATTTTATTCTTAAAATAATTTTTTCTAAAAAATAATTTTGTCTCATTTTGAAAACTTATTTTAAAATTAATTTATTCTAACTTTTAAAAATTTATTTGAAAAAATAAAAATTCTTCTTCAAATTATAATTTCAAAATTATTTAATACATATTTTTGAGAATTTTCTGAAAAGATATATCTTTTGATTAATACTGAAAAATACTGGTTTTATTAAGAATTGACATTTATTTCAAAGCATTTAAGAACATAAAAATTATTTAAATAGGGTTTTAAAAGTAAAATTAGTTCAATTATATATCTATTAATACAATTTAGTAAATTTTAATAAATTTTATATTAAATTTTATCAGATTTTTTTAATCTTTTTAAACTATTCTATTTGGAAAACCGCATTTTCATTGCGTTAGTGGGTTGAATTTTAGAATAAAATTTTCCACTTATATGAATGTACTTTTAAAAAATTGATTCCATATTTTAAATCATCATAATTAATATTATCTAATAATTTAACCTTAATTTTCCTCTATAATTAATAGTAAAACAATATAAATTAATTACTGTGGTTATGTTTAAGATGGGTTTATCGATGATTAAACTAAAATGATAAGGGGTAAAATGACATAGAAACATTTAAAAAACCCATTTTATTGAAATATTTTGACCTTATCACCATTAATGTTTTATACTGTCCCACTTTATATCCATTTTTCATGTGAAAAATGTGGGAACACCTTTTTTTTTCAAAAATAACATTTGTGCCATTCACCTCACTTATTAGAGGCCACCCCCTCTCCTCTCATATTTAAACCTCAAAAACCATTTTTTCATTCAATAACTACCCAAATATCTTAATTAATTCCCTAGAAACATCTTATTTTCCTTATTTATTTCATAAATCTAATCTAGGAAGGATGTATATTAAACCTAAAGTGTTTGTCTGAAGAAGAGGTAAAGTTTTAAACTATGTTTTTTTGTTTTACTTACTCTTGTAACTCCATAAAATATTTTATAGTTCTAAAGATATAATAAAATAGGTATATTAAATATAAAATTATTTTATTATATTAATTTAATAACCTAAATACATATCCTCTTCCATCAAATACGACACAAAATTATATTTCTTGTGTATGGCGGACTGCGACCTCACGAACAGAAGTTAATCTTTTTTTATCACTAACACTCAAAAATGGATATAATGATAGATTAAATATTTACATATTATATTTATCATATTATTATAACTATATAATTATAATACAATATATACCTTCTTACCTCCCAACCTATTGGAAAACAATAACGTCGCTCATGTGTTTAGCAGAATACCACCTCGCAAACTAATGTAATTTATTTTTCATTTATATTTTAGATGGATTTTAATAAGGATAGATTAAATTAATATACATAAAATTTTTATAATAAATTAACTTATTAAATTATAGTATCACATATACCTTCTTACTTTCCATTCTGTGGGGGGGATATGATAATGTTGTTCGTGTGTGTGGCGGACTACCACCTCGTGAAGTGACGTGATTCAATTTTCACTACCGCTTTTTTATGGTAGGTAATTAGGGTATAATTAATGAATATATATGATATATATGATGTAAAATTATTCTATAATGGTAATATATTATTTATATTTCTTTTTTATATCCTTCATGAAATTGTAAATAACATTCATGCGTACGTATGACCTATTATCACTATGAATAGTGAATCTCATTTTCTATCTCAATCTTTTATTTAATACTCAAAGTGAATATATAATTAAATTATAGTATATTTATATAATGTTTGAAATTTTTTATATTATTTCACTAGGATCATTTTAAGTGTACTAAAAATAACAAATTAAAACATATATGAAAAACAAAGCAGTTAATACCCAAAACGTGATTTCAACATGGAATTGTTAATAAACTGGTATTAAATGGTAATAAGTAAATATTAAATCATATGATATATATATATATATATATATATATTTATGTATGTGTGGTTATATAATAGATTTATAATAAACATATAGTTATTATATAGGAGTTTTGAATATGCATGATGGATTTCCAGTCTTAAGGTAAGGGATTTCCATCTCACTTTTTTTACTTGTGTGAGATGCATGCCATATTCACACACTTATTTCATTTATGTGATATACATACTTCACATGAATTTGTTTTATGATTATTTTCCTAGAAATTATCAGGTTATATGTAACCATTTTAGGATCACTCTTTCAGTGATTTTATGGTTCAAATGTTACTAAATCAGTAAGGGATTTTTGTCTCAACCTGCCTTCTTTGAGACATATGTTATGTTACACCCAAAATTTCTTTTATAAGGTGTATATAAATCCCATTTTACATTTTAAATCATGAATATCATTCTATTATCTATATTTAAATATTATATTTAAGTTATTAATTAATGGTTCTTACAATTCAAAATTTACCAAAGTGGAAAGTGTTTGATGTTATGGTCTCATTGTCCATTAAGATTGTTTATGATTATGTTTTTGATGATAAAATATTATGATCCACATATAAAGAAACTAATTAATTTTATCCTCCTTTGGTTATGACATGATAATTAATTTTCCCTCCATTTTCCAATATTTATGTACTCATGGTTCAAAAATATTATTTTTAAAGAAATCCAAATTTATTTCTCTCTTCGGACAAATTTTTTTTTCTTTTAGATCCATGTTTTCTAAAAATGGTTTTTAAAAAAATAGAATGTTCCTCTAGGACTTTTGAAATTAATTTTTACCCTTTTTTTACCTTTTTATAAAAAAATTAATATTCATATATTTTTTAAAATAAGCCTCATTTGGATTTTATAGAAAATGTGAAAGGAATCATTGTTTTAACATGTATGAAATTTCTTACTGCCATGAACCTAGCCAATTTAATGATTACTTAAGATGTTTAAAATTTTATTTTCAATTAAAATTATTTTGAAATTTTTTATGATTAAAAAAATTAATGTTTAATGGATATTTTCCTCAAGAAATTTTTTACATGGTTTTTAATGCTTCCTTTATTATATTTTAAGGTTCTTTTTCAAAGAAATACATTTTGAAAATGTTTTATGATTTTCTATCTTTAAAAAAGTGATTTTAAAAGAATTTTTATTTTTGATAATAAAGGTACAAGGTTATTTTTCTTTAAAAATAATTCACCATCTAAGATATCATCTTTTTATGTTAGTTAACATATATTGGGGATATGTTCCAATGAAACCATATTAATTATTCCTATTGATGGTTTATGATTATGATTAAAATTATTTTATGAAACCGGTTTCTTTCAATGGTTTTACTATAATGAAATTTTTATAAAACTCATCTACTTTTAGGGGTTATAATATTATGAATATTTTATGATATTATTTTAAATATATTTATGGATTATGTGATGGGTTGAACCTATATCTCTATCCAATTCACTTTGTAAAGATGGATAACTCATGCAGAATTATATATGCACGAACCTGGATACATTTTCATAATTTAGTTTGTGTACCTGAAGAAATCATCACAATTTTATTCATGATCCTAAATTAAAGTTCATAGTGTTATGTGTGGGCCTTTATTTAATGTCTATAAACTTATATGGGAATCTAGTTACATGCCCATAAGTTTTTGAAAAGTCTTGATTTCATGTCCTTAACTTAATGAGTGATCTTTTTTCTATTTATACATGTTCACAATGTTATAAATCATTTTTATGTTCTCATGAATCATGTTATTTGATTCCATTATGATTTATATCTTTTGAAACACCCTTATTTAAGCCATGGAACAAAATTTTTATCTTTGATATGAAGGGTATGGTTTTCATAGTATATTCTCATGTTATTATACACTTATGCTCATGTTGTTTTTATGTATTTCTTATATTTTCCTATACTATGAATCTGAGCTAAATCCTTCTTATGTTTTCTTCCTCAGGATATGAATAAAGTTTTAGGTAGTTTAGTCCAAAGAGGAGTACTATGTGAAATGATATGTATAGGGTATTTTTAAGATATTTCACTAAATAGAATGATTGAGTTCATAGCCTCCAAATTAACTAGACCATTATGATCCATGGGAATGTATTTTTGAATTATAACAAATATTTTTATATTAATATTTGATATCTATGGATGATAAGTTTGGGTCTCTACATTTTTTATCAGGGGAAAAGTTTAGTTAACATTTGGAAACAAGGATGATAAAACTCTAATGATATCCCTATGGATATTTCTATAGATATGTATATGATTATTTTTAAGGATAATTTTTTTTATAAGAAAACATCTAGGAATATTAGTGAAGTATAGAGGTAGTAGTTTTTACTAATATATATATATATATATAGATACTACAAGTGAATGTGGATCTGAAACATAGGTACCTAAGGGTAATAACTCTGAAAAGGGTGAATTGAGCTGGACTTGATCATAACCCAGTGCATGAAAATGGGCCTTACTGCACACCTGCTTTGACAATCCCAAGGGATATGATTTGGAAATTTATAAACTCTTTAGGAACCATCATGAAGGATTTTAATTAGGAACATGTATTGTTAAGGTTAAACCCAAGTAAATTAGGGGAACCAGATGGAACTTGGTTAACATTGAATGTGATTGATAATTTTTTGATGAGCAACCAAATTGGATGATTAATAGAGTGAAATATACTAGGATTATTCTTAATCGGTTACAATGATATGTGATTAATGTCTTGAACCTTAACCAACTCTTAGACTCATCAAATAAGATAAATATAGACATTTTTTAGAGTTTATCTGGTGGAGAATATAAAGTAAAAAGTATTCATTTTATTATATGTCAATAATTTAGGAAGAACTATTATAGGTAATGTCTTAATGGAATTAGAATATGTTTTATTTGTGGATAATAAGGTCACAAATTAAGTGATTTGCTAGGAAATTGAAAAAAATTGACGCAAAGGATGAGAGTAATGTTTTCCATAATGTATCATCAATAGTTTAATGATTTAAATTTGGAAAAAATGGGAATTATACTAATCAATTTCATGAGGGAAAGCTTCTGAAGTGAATCAAAAATGTTGTATGAGTAATGGTTATACTGATGACGATAAAGAGACCAAAAATTTCAGATGAAAGGTTTGGTATATTCAAATATTATTATTTTTTTTAAATGTAAGAATCATGATTAAATTGATTTTTATGAATGTTACGACATGATTTATATTTATAATATTTAAGAGAGGTATTATGGAATAAGATAATGGGGCCTTTTTAATGGAAAAAGAATAAATTCAGATGATTTAAGTGTTTATATATTGGAATTGAATAATTATGTTGTATAAATCATGAAATATATAAGGATTTTCTAGTATAAATTTTCACTAAGTATTTTCAATAATATGTTGAATAGAACTTAAGGCCTAGAAAAGTGATTTAATGGCATAATTATATTTTATGGAAAACACTTGACTAAGTGAAATGACCCTTAATATATTCCTGAAGTTAAGAAAATGATGTTGGGATAAAGAGATGATGGATATGAATAAATTATGTTGGATAATATTGATGTCCTTAGAACAAATTAATGATTTGTTGACAATGTGGTTTATGTTATCATTGACGGAGTTTGCAAATTTTTTGGATTTAAGTAATATATTCAATAATCGGTGGTTTTATTCAAGGAATGAAGAAGTACATATGTTTTTAGGTTTAATGGTAAATGTGGTTATTACCATGATTCATTAAAAATATATGACCAAGGTATTTTCATATTTGGTATATGAAAGTTAATAGATACCTTATGATATTTGGGGGATTAATGTTAAGTTTTTTTTTGGAATTTTAGTGACCTTATTTATAATTTATGGATTTTGGAGTGTCATAAACTTATCCATTTATAGAATGGTTTATATTGGTCACTGGATGAGGTTTTAGAGATTAATTTATTACTTCACAATATGAAGATATATGCATATTGGATAATTAGTGCTAACCATTTTCATTTATTGATAACATCAGATAGAAGGAATGACTTATCATTCTATTATGGATCTTTTTGTCCATTAGTGCTTTAGGAATAAAAAAATTTATCTTCATTTCATGGAGTAAAAGATGAAGTAGAAATTTATTGAAGCACAACTAGACAATAAAATTGTTCTTACGATATAATATAAAGTTAAGCCCTTGCTATATTGGTCCCTTTGAGTTGGGACCATGTTAGCAAGAAGTTGATTTTTGGGAATTGAAATATTTTTCATGTTCTATTTTGTTTTAAATGAAAATAAATCAATTCACTTTATAAACTTTTGGATGATCTTACCCACAATCATTTTTTAGATTTCAGACTCAAAATATTTAAGAAATTCCATTATATTAGGAATATGTTTTCAGAAATAAAAGGTTCATCAAACTCACATTGGGCCTGGAATGAATTGTGGATCATAATAAGAAATAATATTAGAGTATGAATGGATCTGATGTAAATCTGACAATTCTTTGTTGGTCATGGAGTTCCCATAAATCATATGCTGTCTAGAAATCTTATAATGCAAGCCTTATGGGAGAAAGTGGGAAAACCAATGCTTCCAATCATATCGAGGACCAGATTGGAATAAAATATTTTTTTAGAAGGATGTGAAGTTACAATACCTTACAATGTATGTCAAGCTATAATATATTGATCTTAAAGATATTAAAAGTCATGAGGAAATCATGATACAAGAAGAAATTTTTTAAAGAAGGAATTTTCTGAAGTCAAAGCTTTCCTATCTTAGTTCATCTATGTGAGAACACCATACATAGATTTTTTTGAAGACTATGAAGTTTTTTGGTACATGAGAAGATGAAGATGATAGTTTTCAATAAAAAAAATCCATAATATACAAATATTCTATGAAATACTTTGGTGAATAGTGGATTATTATGTATCATAATCATAAAAGAGAATACTTTTTTGAAGATAAGGATTCTTGACACTGGTTCTATGTATGCGGTGTGCCACTAGACATTAGAGTAACCTTGACACCAATAATTAAATGCAGTGATAGTTGAAAAAGGTAATCAGTGGAAGAATTGTTTTTATTTGGGGATGTAGGGACCAATGAAATTGGTTAAGAAGTTAAAGTTGTTCGGACCAATGAAAAATAATATCAGAGATCAATCAATAATATATTCAATCATTTCATTAGGTTGAAATAATTTTCCTTATCAATTTGTTAAATAGAAAATAAAACTCAAAAATGTTTTCAAAATTTTCAAGTATAATCATACTAGAAGTGACACCAATACATCATCATAAAGTAGACGCCCATCCATAAAATGTGGGCTAACACTGGTAACATTATCAGATATAGGATCATCAGTCAATGGAAAAGAATAAGAGTTTTATTTGAAGTGTTTTTGTCAACTATTTTCAAGGGGAACTCAAAGCTTTAATATTTTAAGGGAAATGATTGTCAAATTAGTCCAAATATGATGTTGAATCATTTAAAAGGAAGTTCATACATCTTTATAAGTTTTCACTATGATTATAAAAACATAAAAACAATTAGAGTCTAAAAAAGTAGAAATAATAGTTTTTTTAGAATGTTTTCGAAGATTTTATTTTACTAGTTGGTATGGAGCATTGTAATGGGAAGTTTTTTTAGTTGATTAATAGAATCATAATGGGAATACATCTAGTTTTCCTATGTTTTATTTTCAATTGGTGCATAGGAATGTAATGAAGGATATATTTTATTCATTTTAATTAGAAAATCAAAATGTAAATCAAAATTGGACTAAAGATTATTTAGAAAGACTAAAGAAAGATGAAGTTGTTAGACAACTAAATAAGTTTATAAAATAAATGATAATAGTTAATAAGTGCTTAAGAAGTCAAATATTCACCTAAAATTTAATGGAAATTGAAGGTTATGGAAATTTGGTTGAGAGGGAACCTATTTTGGATTCTTACCCAAACCAATTTTGGAAAACCTATAAAAGGAGGAAGTATATTGTACATTTTAACACTTGTACTATGAGGAGAGAAGGAAGAGTGACAAATATTTTAGAGAGAATGAGTTTATAGATTGGTTTTTCTTAAGGAATTTTACTGAATAGAAGAAGCATAAGATAGAAGATATTATTCAGTGATTTCCAAATCGGATTGAGGAATCGAACTGGGATTTCCATACTAAGATAGAAGTAGTTATGATTTTTAAATGGTATTCTAGCATAGTAATATTATTATACTGAGCAATAGAATTGGGTAAATAGGACTAGGGAAATCACAATGAGTATTATTACGATGTCCAAGGAAGTTCTTACCTGTTGCAAGGTAGGAAATTGAATATTTTTTTAAAGTTTATATTTCTGAAACATTTTCCATGCAACACACTAACATGTTTTGAAGCATTAGGTGAATGTTTCTCAACTTTTTACACAAAATTTTATCACATTATTTCATTAAACTTAAATCTCATGGAATTTTATATGGAACATTGGGCTACAAGAGTGTAATGGCATATTATACACTTTGTATCCACACAAAAATATTTTTTTCTAGTGGAATATATGCTATTAGATTTTTTCTAAACCATACCATGGATGTAACTACTCTTTTTGAGTAGTTAACCTTATAAATTCTTATGTTCTTGTGGATGTGTGATTGGTTTTTTTCTTAGAAAGGTTAAAAAATATTTAATTAGAGGTGAAGGTTGTTTTGAAATAAAGGAATTGTAAAATAAAATATATCCCAGATTCAACCCCACCCCATCTCAATAATACATTGATCCTGCTAGGAATTATCGATTGATATCAGATCCATGCTTCCCTTCATTTACACTTTACTGATTTTTTTAAAAGAGATGTTGTGATGGAGAATCAGAATGTTGTGAACAATATGGGGATTATGGTATTCTATGGTAAGAACTTTCATATCCATAAAGATAAAATGTTGCCTCATCTTATGTTTATTGGGTATAAAGTTCTTGAAGATACAAAAAATGGATTTCATACTATTGATAAAAATGTTTCTCTTATATCTATTGACATGTAGAATATTGAGAATGATGGAAGAGAAATTAATTCTTTACTCTCATCACTTTCTAAAAGTTAATTTTTAAGAGTGAATGTTTTTCCACTAACAATGGTATCTAGGATAATATGGAGAAAATTTATGAGGGCAATGCTAAATTGAAGAATGAAAAGATACCAATTTAGAGAATAAATTATAAAGATCTCATGATGGGTGAGTATGAATCCATTGGTGACTTTTCTACTAGGGTAAATAACATTGTTAACATAATCATATGTCTTGGAGAATGGTTTAGAAGATTTACTATTGTTGAAAAGATATTGAGAATTATTCTTGACATGTTTAATGACAATTTTTCCTCATTTAAGGATAGATATCCTGAAACATTATATTTAGATGATTTTCATAGTACTCTCATTACTTATGAAATGAGAAGGGAGAAATTTATGAATAGAAAAAAATTTGACCATGGATCATATTTCTAGTATTCAACTAAAGAAAATTTTAAGAATATTGTTTCAGAATATGAATATGGTTATTCTGATTCCAAAAATGAATTATGTAAAAATATTAAGGAATTTTTATCCTTGTTTTCAAGAAATGTAAAAAGATATAAAATTAAATAAAAATGGAAACTTCTCTTGAAATGCATTGAATGCGGAGCCATTGAGAACTTTGTGGCTAATTGTCCTAAAATAATGAAAGAAGAGGATAGTGATGAAAAATAAAGAAGACAAAGAATATTATGGAATAAATAGGGTGATAAGGCTAAATATTATTCACAATGGAAAGATAAAAATTTCTCCGAATAAAAACAGAGAAGATTTATATCTAAAGATGATAATGAAGCTGATTCTAAAAAATATATAGAGAAGGATAGATAGAATAATTTTATTGAAACGGTTAATAATGAAGAGTTCAGAAGTAGTAGTTCTAATGAAGAATAAAATTAATTAGAATTTAATCTTGTGGAATAATTGAAATAATGTTTAGAAAATATTTGGAGGCTTGAGAAAGAAATTAGGAAGTTGAAAAATGTAAATGATTCAAAAAAAAAAATCAAGAATATTTTACTGAAGAGAATGTTAATATGAAAGAATAGATTGATGACTTGAAGAAATATCTTATGAAATAATAGAATCATAATGAACATCTATAAGTTATGCTGAAAGTGAAAGAAGAAGAGTAGGAACATGTCCAACAAAATCTTTATAAAAATGAAAAAGGTTTAAAATTTTCACAAATTCTATTTATAAAGTTGTTGAAATCCCTTGAAAGGATAAAACTAAAAAGGATCAAAATTAACCTCAAATTTTGAGAAAAGTATGAAATTTTTCCATAAAAGTAGAAAGATGGGAAATTTATATATGTGGATGATACAAACAAAGTCGATAAGTTATATGTTTCAAACAATTATGAGTCTAAAAAATTTATATTAATTCTTGTTATGATATGCATAAAAAGAAAATTGAGCTAAAAAATATTATTTTAGTTGATAATATAAAGGTTGGTGGTTAATAGAGTTCTAATAAGAAACATAAATTGGTTGTTGAGAAACATTCTTACAACTTCAGTCAGAAATGAAGTTTCATAGGAAAATATTTTTTCTTAAGATACTACTGGTATTGTGGTGTATTTGGGAATAGAAAAAATATGTGTCAGTTTAATCAATAACATTACTAATATTCCACAAAATATAGAAGGAAAAGATTGAGTGGGAGTTAATCCCGTCAAAGTAAGAAGTCTGGGAAGTATGTTCTGAATAATCCTGTGGAGTTTTGTAGTACAAATTGAAAATATTTTCCAACCAATGGAAACTATTTCTAAAATATGTGAAAACCCTAGACATCTCACAAAAGGAGGTCTTGTTTTTTTACCAGTGAAACAAAATCTTGTTATAAACTCTCAGAATCTAGATGTTAATAAATACAAAGGGAAAGAAAAAGATGTTGTTTTAGAAACCTCTATCAAATCTACAAAAGTAGATTGACCTTGGATTTTGGATAGTGGGTTTTCTTTTTATATATCAAGATATTTTAAATGTTTGAATAATGTGGGAGGTTTTAGTGAAATAACAGTGACATTTGGAAATAATGAATCTCTTAAAATCAAAGGTGTTGGATCATCCATTATTTGGGAGGAAAATTATAAATCCAAGAAATCATTTTTTGTTTTTGGGTTAAAACAAAAATTTAGAAGTGTTTTAATCATTGTGATGAATGTAAAAAATATATTTTTGAAAATGAGGGGTTTTTATAAAAAGTGAGGAAGATGAAAAAATAGTTACAAGAGGAAAATATATAAGAGGAAACTTGTTCCAATTTGGTGAGGCCCGAAACTCTTGTCACTTAGGCATGGTGGAGGAGAGTCATCTATGAAAAAATATTCTCTAACACATGTGTCAAAGAAACATGATCATGTTATCAAAGTGAGATAATATCTTGGGTACTATTGATATGTCAATAAGAGGATATTAATGTTTTATGATTTTTTTGAGGGGAAAAATAAAAAACTTTGTGCATAATAAAGTTGACATTTTTTCAAAAGAACCCTTAAAAATTATTAATTTTGATATTTTTGGGAAATGAGAAAATAATAAACTCAAATAGAAAAGTAATTCATCACTTCCATTGATTACTTTACTCACATTACTTATGTTGTTTATATGAAACATAATTAAGATGCCCTAAAATGTTTAAAATATTCAGGAGGAAAGATGAGAAGGAATGTGATTATTTAGTGAATAATTTCAAAACTGACAATGGTGGTGAATAAAAAATTAATAATTTGAATGTTATCTTGGGAAGCATGGAATTTAGAATGGGTTTAGTACACCATACACTCCTCAACAAAATAGTGTTTCTGAATGAAAGAATAGTAACCTGGATGAAATGGGAAGAAAAATGTTACTTATATATTATATATCC
This sequence comes from Viscum album, assembly GCA_963277665.1. Lineage (NCBI taxonomy): Eukaryota > Viridiplantae > Streptophyta > Magnoliopsida > Santalales > Viscaceae > Viscum > Viscum album. Next base: position 92,197,585 of record OY728147.1, read on the forward strand.
CATTACATTTAGAGGAAAGCCATGATCACTACTGTATGTATTCAAAACCAATGTTTCTATAGGCCAATTTCATATATGGCTCCATATAAAATTTTTTATAATAAAACTCCATTTTTGAAACACATAAGAGTTTTTGGGAATTTTTTCATCATAAAGAAGAAGGGTGGAAACCTTGGGATTCTTGAGTGGAAAGTTGAATATGGAATTTTCCTTAGATATGCTCCTAAATGAAGAGTATATAGATTTTTCAACAATGAAATGGGAATATTATATTATTATGTTGATTTTAATGTTATTGAAAAATATGGTGAAGATTCTAAATAGACCCATGTTGATAAGTAAGATAAAAATATGAAATAATGTCTATTGAAAATTATGATAAGGATATTGATAATGGTAATCCAAATCAAGAAGAAGAATCAAACTCATCTATTTTAAGTGATGAGGAAGAATCTTGAAAATCACATCCTTTATTAAGAAAAAAAGTGTAATCTCATAACATAATTGGTGATCAATATAAAAAGGTTAAAATAATAGAAACATAAAAAACATTTACACATACTTCATTATATTCAAAAGTTGAGCTAAAAGATGTGAATGAATCTATTGAGCTTCCATAATGGATTTAGTCTATGAATGAATTGATGGATCAGATAGAAAAGAATGATACTTGGTAACTTTTACCTAAGCAAAACAATAAAAATGTTATCAGTAAAAAATGATTTTTCTGGAAAAACCTAAATGTAGATAGTGAAGTAATAAGAAACAAAGAAATACTAGTGTGAAAAGGTTACTCACAGGTTGAAATCAATGATTTTTATGAGACTTTTTATCTTGTGGAAAGGTTAGAAAATATTAGAATCATTATTTCTATTTCTTCACAATGAAGTTAATTTTTTTTAGATCGATGTGAAATCATCATTTTGGAAGGATGAAATTGATGAGGTGGTTAATATTGTGAAACCATGTGGATTTATTATTGAGAAATATGAAATTTATGTGTAAAAGTTGATGAAATCCTTTGTATTGGATATTATATGCTCCAACGACATGGTATTCCAAATTAAATACCATATTAAGAAATATATGTTATAAGAAAGGAAGAGTTGATAGTAATTTGTACATATGAATGTCAGGAGTATTCCCTCATTGTAATTTTTTATTTTCATGACATTATCATTTCTAGAAATGATGAAAGAACTTATGAAGGATTCACTGAGGAAATGAAAAGGTTGTTTGAGACTTATTTGTTGGGTGAAATGAATTAATTTCTTGGGTTTTAATTCTCACAAAATAAGAAGTACATTTTTATTTCACAATAAAATTATGATAAGGAACATCTTAAGAAGTTATGTATGGAAAATTAAAAACCTATTTCCACAACAATTTCAGTGGGAACCAAGTTTACAAAAGATATAAAATTCAAGTAAATTGACTATAAAGATTTCCAAAATATGATTGAAAGTTTTTTATATTTCATTACCTCATGACCCTACATTGTTTATTTCATTACATTTTATGTAATATTTCAAAGTTATCCAAAATAATCACATCAGATGGATAGAAAAATAATTCTTTGATATAATGAAGGCACATATTTTTTTGGAATCACGTATGATAACTCAGAATGTATTAGATTTTCAGTTATTCAGATGATCATTGAGTATGAAATGTTAATGATAGAAGTTCTACATATGATAGGGTTATCTTTTTAGGTAAGAGTTTTTTTAGTTTTCATACAAATAAATAGAATTCATAAACTCTTATCATGGATTAAGTTGAGTATGTTGTTGCAACTCAAGCTTCTACTCAACTTATGTGGATGAATACTTAGCTGGAAGAATTACTTATTGAGGTAATGTTACTCTTGATATTGGTTTGTGATAATCAAAGTTCCATCAAACTTACCATAAATTTGATACAACATTATCATAAAAAACATAGTAATGTCAAATATTATTTCATACAAGATCATGTGGAGAAGAATGAATTAAATATGGAGTATGTTCCTACATCAGTACAAGTTGCTGAAATTTTCAAAAAACCTTTAACAAAGGAATATTTTTATAAAATAAAGTTGAATATGGGTATCTAAACTATTTATAATGAATTTTGAGGTATGTGTATTTTACCCTATATCGTCTTATATTTGGATAGTGTTGTCAAAGGGGGAGAATTTATTCATTAATATATCGATTCATATGTGATAAACCTTTTAAGGAATCATGTATATAGGTGGGGTTGTGGGTAATTTTTGAATTTAACATGTAAATGTGTAAAGTATACTAACAGTTTATTGGAGTGGTTGTAGGAAAATTTTGATAATTGGAAAGTGTAAGAAGAAAATAAATAGGTGAATAATATGTGATGAAAATATGAGGAAGTTTTCATGAGCCACTACTTTTGGACATCATGGGTTTTCTTTCGGTAATTAATATTTCCTACAATGAGTTAGATCATATAGTACTAGAATTGTTGATAAGTAATACATAACTTGAGGTTAAAAAGTTTATTGATTTATGAATCTTGGTTGAAAAAAATCCAAAGGGGGAGATTTTTTGGACCAAGTTGGCAAAAAGTTGTTTTTGGAAACTGAATTTTTTTTGGTTTTGTCTTTTTTTGTAAAAGAAAATAAATTAATTCACTTTGTAAAGATTCATATGATGGGACTAAAAATCATATTTAGGATTTCATACTCAAAATGATTAAGAAATTTTATCATATTGGGAATATTTTTTTGGAATAAAAGGTTAATTGGATTCACATTGGATTCTAAATGAAGTTTTTATCATAATAAGGAAGAATATCAGATTCCAAATGGATCTAATGAAAATATGAAAATTATTTTTTGATCTTGGAGTTCTCATAAATCATATTTTTTTGGAAAACATGTGATGAAAACCTTATGAAGAAAAGATAAAGAACAATTTATCTAAATCATATTGAGGATTAGATTGGGAAGAAATAATTTTTCATAAGGATGGGAAGTTACAATACTTAACAATGCAATTTAGATTATGCTATACTGATCTTAAACATATTCAATATCATGGGGAAGTCATGATACAAGTAGAATCTAGTGAAATTAGGGTGTTTCAGATGTAAAATATTTTTTATCTCAATTCTTCGGTGTGAGAACACTAGATTTTTTAAGACTGTGATACTTCTTTGATATGTGAGAAGATGTACATGCTTATTTTTAATCAGACTAACAAGCAACAAGATAAAAATTTTATATGAAATAAGTTTTTGAATAGTTGAATATTTTGTATCATAATTGTGAGTATCAATATTACAGATACTTATCTCTGATACCAATTGTTGGATTGAAATGTATATGTAGATGACAAAATATAAGAGGGGGGTGAATTGTAAGTTGATTTTTTTTCGTTTTTATACTTATAGAAAAATTATTTTAATATAATTAAACTGATTGTATTCAGAAGCCTCATTTGTATTTAAACAATAATAGGATAGGGCCCAAGGTCTGATTGAAAAAGTATAATAATCAGTAGGTTACAATAAGTATTCCACATGTTTTATTTGAAATTAATCATATCCACAATAAGAAAATGATTTAATCAGAGTAAGCATGATATGGATCGTAATCACAATGGTTGTGATAAACAAAGTGAAAAAATTAATGATTCTATCATAAATCGTACATAATTTTATTGAGGTAATTAATTGATCGTAATCACTAAAATTGTAATTTCAAAGATCACAATCATAAAATAGAGAATATAAAGATGAATATATTAAATAATTAAATTTCTATTACAATGTAAAGGAAATATAAAACAAGTAAATGAATACAATTATTTTAACCCAAAGAGAAGGGTATCCAATAAACTTGGATAGAGGTCCCTTGATTTATACTTTCAGGAAAGACTATCTTACCCACACCAGGGTAAGCCCTTGATATGATGATCAACCACTATCTTTCTATCCTTGAAAGACCTCAATCAAGAAGGTGATTAAAACCTCCATCCTCCTATCATCAAAAGCCCTCAATCTGCAAAAGATCACCATAGTTTTCTTCCTATCCATGGAAGCTCTCAATCGTAGTCACAATGATAGGTGTCACATAAAGTAAAACAAACACTATTTAGAGTCACAAGTAAATGGAAAAAGAAATTAACAACTTTTAAACTTTAAGGTTTTCACATGTAGCAGCAATTTTGCATAACTCTCACAGAGTGTCAAAATTCAGCAACAACCATAGTAGCTACCTGATATCATTCAAATGACCTTGTATTTATAGTTGTTTGTCCCAATGGTATTCTTGGTCTCCAATGGTGGGATTTTCTCCTAAAATATCGAAGGGACATTCACACCTAGCACTAAAATGTTCATCTTATAAATGAAACAACAAAATCATTTTAAATACATATTGAAATACAATACATAACATTTTTTTGATTTTAAGGTTTTTCTTTCATTATGAAACAGTTTTTTAGATATGGAAAACTAAATGTAAAAAGGGTCCAATGATTTTTTTATGAGATAATTATGATTAATATCATTATAAAAATTATTTTAAATATGAAAACTGGATATCTTGTACGAAAAAATCATATTCTGTGTATAAGATAGACATCGTATCTAGGATCATTATGATAATCAGGGAATGAATTATTTCTACAAAACTCATGAGTATGATTATTATCGTATGCATATGAAACAATTGTATTTCTAAAATATGAATAAAAAACTTTTAATGAAAGTATAATAAAATGATATATGATAATATTCTTAAACAACTTGTATATAAAGGAGTTAGAAATTAGATATTTAAGAAAGAGTTTGTGATTTCCAAAACAAAAGGAATAGAGAAGTAAAAAAATTACATTTGACTCAACAATCTCCCCCTATTTAGAAATCACAAACCACAAGTATAAAATTGAAAATTACTTTGTAAAACTTGAGTTCAAAAAATATTTAAAGAATTATCATATTCAGAATTAAACACTTATACTTATCTCCCTTTGAGTTTTAAAAATATTCTATATATGATGTTGAATATGACTAACTCTCCCTTAGGATAAAAAATCCCTAAGGATTATATTTTATTTATTTTTAAAAAATAACCCCCTTACTAAATATATTATTCTTCTGTGATTATCATTCTCACATTCTTCCCCTATCAAATATAATTTTCCCCTTTATAAATCATTCTCTACCTTTGTGATTTACAAAAAGGAATAGGGGAGGACTTATAATACCTGAAAAAGGGTTTTATAGACAAAAAATACATGAAGTAATAAATAATTTGATCATTTAGAATAAGTTAAAGAAAATTCTTCCAAAAATAAATGGAAACATTCAATAAAAATGTTTTTAGATATCTGATAGCCCCATAGGGTGTCGTTAATTCCCTATGGTACTATACAAAAACAAATTTATAAAACCCAAACTCTGTGACCCAATTAATTAAAACTTAGTATAAGTAAAGATTGGGATTTAATTCATAGAGACAACAAAATTAGTTTGATTAGAATTTCAAAATATTTATTTTATTAAATTTATGAAAGGGGTGATAAAAGGTTGTTTTGTTTTATTTTTGGAAAATGAAAGACAAAAACAAAATGCAATAGATTGATTGGATGTGATCAGATTTTGAAATAATGCTAGGGTTGTTATAATTTTAGGGTTCGGGTATAATTGGATTTTAGAAAATATGTTGATTAATTAATTATTGGTGTCAGATTTGAGATGACGAAGATCCAATTATCATGGTATCCCCTCCTTAAAGTGATAATTCCCAATTTCCCTTAGTATGATAATTTTGGGTGTTGTCGAATCAAGTTTGTCTCGATACCATTTTTAAACCCAATTTTCTTTAAAGTTTACAATGCTCATGTCTTATTTAGGGTATTCAATTGCACAATATTTAAGTTCCTTTTTAATTAAATTATCAATGTTCATAATAAATAAAAAGAAAGGGATTGGAATTTGAAGAATAAATTTCACAAACCAAATACATGAATAATAATAAATAAATCCAACACAGCTTCCCCCATCTATTTACATCACCCCAGCACATTGTGGGTTTACCCCTTCATCCTAGGATGATAGGAAGAGAGGTAAGGATAAAAATAAAATTAAATCATAAAGAAAAAGAGATAAAGAACACAGAAAGGGATTTGCAATGTTCTGATCTAATTTTTTTCTCCCAATTGGAATACCCTTTCAACAGAAGTAGATCCTCTATTTATAGGCTTCATAGTGGTTCTACCTGACACATTACATGACATGAAATAGTGTTTCATGTCGTGTAATCCCAATCCATAATTTCCCTTGTGAATTTTGATCCTATGAAAATTTCATATGTGGATTTGAAACTTTGACTGATTTCATGATGTTTAATTCGGACTCAAGACATGCAAATTTTAAATCTTCATATCCTATGAATCTTGATGAAATATTCTCTGAAAACAAATATTGAAAAATGTCACATCGTGTAATGCAGTTACATGACATGTAATGTCATTTCATAGCATGTTATGGTTTCATAACTTGTTCTGAAAAGAAAATTCCTTTTGAAAATTCCATGACGTGTAATTGTATCTCATGCTGTGCAATAATTCTGATTCAGTTTTCCCAGCTTCATTATTCCTTAAAAATATAGTGCCACACTGCTTCACTTCGCTCATGGCACAAAGTGTCTTTTAGCTCATATTTCCTCCTCTTCTTATTCTTTTTCTATAAATCTCTTATTCTTATCATAAAACATAAAACAAGTAAAGACATTACAAATTTAGAAAGATTTATCATTTATGTACATAAATAAATACATTAAAATACTCTAAAAAGTATGCATGAAATTGAATTATCAATGTCAAAGTCGTTCATTGATGTTTCAAAAAAGAATACAACAAGATTTCAAAAAACTATTTCTTATCCTTTTCCTTCTTTTTATTCAAGATATCTAAGATAAGTGTCTTCATTTTCTTTAATTACTTTCTATAATCCATTAACTTATCATGATATTACTTCTGTTACTGAAAAATTTCATCCTATTATTCAAACAACTGGTCTTGGGTATGAATCATTTCTTCCTATGATTGCAACTTTTCTTTTAAAGCATGAATCCTGTCTCCCTGTGATTAAATTTTCTAATATTGACCTTCAACTCTATCAATCAACAAGACGTTTTGATTTTTCAAATCGATTATCTCATCATTGTAAAATATCAACATTGAAATTTCTAATTGAATATCCTTTAGTTACTTTTCAATATCTTTGAATTATTCAGATTTAGAATCATATGGGATTTTGAAGTCTTTCATTTTTTGAGCATTATCACTAGCCAATTGGTTGAATGAAACTATAACTTCATTTAAAAGCCTTATAATATCTTCAATTTAATCTTCATGAAGTTTTATACTTGAAACAGATTTATGTTACCACTTCACCACTTTATTACAATCCTTTATGCATTCCTTTGAACATTTTTTCAAACACTTTGAAGTTGGACTCAAGCTTGATCAATCATTATATTTGAATGTTTATTGAGTTTGATCTTTTGTTTTGTTTATTTGTAACTAAATAAATATTCCCTTTATTCCTTGGGAGATATAGAATTTACTTTTCAATTATATTTAATTCTTAAACAATGTAATAATATATTTTCAAAGAAATTTTATTTTCTGAATCAATGACTTCCTCATATTTAGGAATTTCTCCCAAATGACTTCCAATGTCATCTTTTTCTAATTCTGGATTACAAACTTCATTAGTCCTAGTCTCTTCATATTTGTCTTGAATATGAATATTTTTTGACTTGAGATCTCTTAGCATATTCTTTTGATGACTCAACTATTGTGGATGGTAATTTGTATGAAGTAGCTTCCAAAGATCTTAGTAGTATTTTATCATATTTGATTTTTTCTTCCTTACCGTCATCCTTATCAATATCATCTTCTTTCTTTTATTATTATACCTTTTCTTATTCTTATTTTTCTTGTTATTATTTTTATTCCTCTTTATTTTCCTCCTATCTACTGAGATACTCTTTTATTTATCTCATTTCAATATATTCTTGTTATTTTGAGAATTAATTTTGACTATCATTTGGTTTAGCTGATTCTTCACCAATTTTTTCCTTTTTATTTCCCTTATCTTAGATATAAGGAGTGATTTTTTCCTCTTTAATTGCTTCCCTAATTATAATTCAAGCACTTGACTTTTCAACACTTTTCAACAATATATAAATATCTAAAACATTAGCCTTTCTCTTTTTCAACATCTTTTTCTTCTCTTCCTCTTTCAGAACATCTTGGGTCCAAATTTTTTTAGATAGGGATTTTTCCGGATTAAGACCAAATTGCGGGTCTCATTATTTTCCATTGGTATTATCCTTTCTCAATTTGAAATATATTTCATCAGTTAGTTTTCTTCTTCTTTGGTTTTAATAAAGAATCAAAATTAGATTTCTTTTCTTTCTTAGAAACAATCGACCCTGATTGTTTTGGAATACCCTGACTTCCTCCAACAATTTCTCTTGGAGATTTAGATTTATCAAATTTAACAAAATTATATGATTATAAATCAAAATGAAATTTTAACTTATTTATTGCATCATCACTAATCCAAGGAACTTTCAAATTTCTCAGCACTGACTTGAGTGAGAGATTACATGATTTTAAACTTTCAAAAATCAACTTACTCAAAATCACTAGAAACATAATCAGTTGAGACTTAATTTCTCATGACTTAAGATTTTTTATGGTTAGGAAAATATAACCCATAAAATTTAGTTTCCTCATATTAACAAACTAATCAAGGATGAAGACATACGAAACCTTATCAACTTTTCTAGGAATTATAAATCCTTGCATATAGAGTGTTGTAATATGATTGTCCACTAAAGGATGAATGGTTTTCCTTCTCTCTTAATGAATCTCAAAAATATATTTCTCAGCTCTACTTTTAATTATGGTTCTCTTTTCATTTGGTAGCTTGTGAGAAGGGAAAAAGTCACCACCTTCTGATGGTACACCAAGAAAATGTGCATGTTGATTTGCTGATATAGTAATCTCTTTATGGTACACTGAAAAGGTTACTTTTAAATTACTATCAACATATTAGTATATAATTTTATGAATTCATCAACAATAATAGGTTCTTGATAAGTTTTTGGTTTCTCTATAAAAATATATTCCCATCCTTGGAATAGAATAATTCTTTTCAATGAATAATCATACCTATCATAAAACTCTATAGTGACTAACCTTTTTATGAAAATCTTCATAGCTAATAAATCTTTTAAGTAAACTAGGGCCCTCACTTTCTGAGACATGATGTGAGAGGTTTTAGTTTTTTTTGATATGAGTAAGATGAAATAATATGGTCATAAAAAACTTCAAACTCATCTATATGAAGGGCATTATAGGTTCAATGAAAATAAGAGACAACTGATGTGGGAAAGGGTAGGTGGGTCCCTTTATATAAGTAAAGAAATAGGACCATTGATATTCTATGGTTTGGATTAGATAAAAAAACATCTAATAGTTGAAAAAATTTTAAATCTTGAGGTTTTTTTAAATAAAAAATCCAACATATTTATCTTATTCATCATGAATATGATAAGGTTTAAAAAAAGTAAAAAAATTGAAATTGAAAAAATTAGTATTGGAAAAGAAAGTATAAGGTAAGAAATTGTACCTTTCAGAGTTTCAAAATAGATCTATTGGTTTCGATATTTTGTTCTTTGAAAATTAATTGTGTATTAAAAAAAATTGAGTACGAAAATTTCTCAGTAAGAAAAAATTTGAGTAAGAAAAATTTATGAGTATGAAAATTTATGAGTACAAAAATTTATGCATATGAAAATTTATGCGTAAAGAAAAGATGAATACAAAAATTTATTAAATAAAGAAAAGAAAAAAAATTCAATCATATGTAATCCCCCTAAGAAAAAGAAGTATATTTATGTAAGGAGATGATTTAATCAAGAATTATATATGAATGATTACTTTATAGTGATCATTCCTAGCTTCTTTTTAATTTATTAAAATATATCTGATGGTAGTAGTATTGTAAAAATATCAGCAAATCGTTCTTTCATTCTAATGAATTGTAAAATGATATCTTATTTAAGTGTGTCATCACTAAGAAAGTGATTCCTAATATCTATGTCTTTTTCATGTGAGTGATGTATAGGGTTTTTACATAATGTTATGGAACTAGTGTTATCACATAGTATTTGAGTTTTAGTAGAACTCATTCCATAATCAGTGAGTGTGTGTTGCATCCATAACACTTAATCACAACAAATTCTAGCTACCACATATTTATATTCAGTAATGAAAAGTTCTACTGAGTTTTTTTTATTACATGTACAAGAAACTAATGAATCAACTAAGAAATTACATGTTCTTGATGTACTTTTTTTATCCATTCTATAACCACTAAAGTCATCATATGAAAAAAAATTAATTCAATATCATATCTAGAAGAATATAATAGTTCTAAATCTATAGTTACCTTCAAATAATGAAAAATTCTTTTTACAACTTTTAAATGGGATTCCTTTGGATTTTCTTGATAACTTGCACGTAAGAATACTGCAATCATTAAGTCTAGACAACTAGCTGTTATGTATAGTACGATTCCTATCATCCCTGTAAAATTTGTTTTATTTTCTAGTTGTCCAGCTTCATCCTATTACAGAGTATTTGAGGTACCGATTAGATTACTATTACATTTAGTATTGTCATATCCATAATTTTTAAGATAATATTTAATATACTTATATTTGGATATATAAGTCCATTCTGATTTTTAAGAATTTTTAAAACCAAGAAATAATGTTTACTCACCCATCATACTCATTTCAAACTTAAATTTCATAATATTTTCAAATTAATCTATTAAGGATTGCTGAGTTGATCCAAATATAATGTCATCAACATCAATTTTAACTATTAAAAAGTTTTTGTTTTCTTTATTTATGAAAAGAGTTGGATCAACAGTTCCCTTAAAAGATTGGTTTGTAACAAAAATCATGTTAATCTATGATACAAGTATCTAGGGGATTATTTAAGTATACATATTGCTTTGGTAAGTTTGAAAAAAATATTTAGGATGTTTTGTGTATTCAAAACCAGGATTTTTTTCAATAGAAACTTCCTCTTGAACATATCCTTTAAGGAAAGAACACTTCACTTCCATTTGAAAAAGATTGAAATTAAAGAATGCTTCAAAGGATAACATAATTTGAATAGATCAAGTCTAGCTACGAAAGCAAAGGTTTCTTTATAATCTATTCCCCATGTTTATTATAACCTTTAGCAACTAGCCATACTTTATTTCTCACAATGATCCCATTTTCATCACAATTGTTTCTGAAAACCCATTTTACTTCAATTACTGAGGTTTCTTTAGGACTTTAAACCAAGGTACATACTTTTTTCCTTTCGATTTAATTTAGTTCATCATGCATTGATTTAATCCAATACTCACCACTTAAAGCCTCATCAGGACTTTTGGGTTTGAATAATGAGAGAAATGCTAGATTTTCTACTTTATTTGTCAAATAATTTCTAGTCCTTACAATTTGATTTACATCACCAATGATACTATCTCTAGGATTATTCTTAAGAAAAAATTGAATTGGGTTTTGTAAAACCTTTTCATTGATATAGGATAGAAAGTTTTCTAGAGTGAATACTTCAGAAAAAATTTCTTGAGTATTATCCTTATTAGAAGAGTCTTCTATCAGAGGATGATAATCAGTTTTGGAAATCACATCAAAATATATAGGTTAGGATTTTTTAGAAACAAAAGGATTAGTTTCATCAAATTTAACATGGTTTTTCCCTTAATAGTATAAGAATTTTTATTAAAAAATCTATAAGCCTTAGAAGTAGTGGAATATCCTAAGAATATACCTTCATCAGATTTGGGTTTGAATTTAGGTAAATTATTTTCAAGACCTGACCCATATTGAGGCTTGAGCTGTAACAACCCTAAGTGCGCTTCCATAAGACATTGGGTGGAAACTAGTGATGAAGGCACAAAAAATCGGGGAGGCCACTGCCTAAGAACCTATACACACACATTCAACCAACTAAATTGAAAAGTGCAGAGGAAAAAGGAATAAATAATACGACATAGCTATAAAAAGGAAACCAAACATGCATGAACCAATAAACAGTACAAGTATAGTACAGTAAATTGAAAATGAAGAGGGAAAAAAGATGCACCCAAATAGAAATGTTCCTCAACTTGGAAAGGACTAAAAATAAAATAGCTAAGAGAGCCCCTATCCTGGAACCCAAGTTATGACCACTTTATGAGGTCTAAGCACCCGTATCCCTATGATCCTCTAAATTCATGATAAACTTGTTCATCGTATATATAAGGCACGACACATGCGAGCAAAACCCATATAGGGGTGAGTATAAAAATACTCAGTAGGACACCCCTAAATCTAGAGGAGGATCTGTAAGAGACACTATGAAAAGGAAAGAAGTAGATTGTACAAGGTATAATAAACATATTGCAACTTAGTCCAACAAGAGATTGAAGTAAGCTCATCAAAACATAAGGATCTAGAAACGGTGAGAAGATGAACTTCTCGTCGAGTCTTCGATACCAATAGTATGAGAGTAGACTAGTCTAACCATGATAATCTAGAAATAGAAAGCATGTGGCATACCCCGTGCATCTTCACCTCTCTTGGAAGGACAGTGACTAGAAACCAAGGAGTGGGTATTGAAAATATAATATATATAAATGCTCATTCAAAGAAACCCAAATGAGACAAATTAAGGGGATCTCCATCTCATAGCTCAACCCAAGAAAGTGAGTAGCCATCAATCAAAAAATTAACCTCTATTGATTCCCACCACCCCACATGTCTTCCCCAAACTGCAAGTCAAAGGGACTCAATCACTACACCTTGATACGATCCTATTTTGGTAGCACTGTCTCACCATCATGGTTTTAGGTTGCATCATAAAGACTCTTCTTGGTGGGAAAAGTGTCCCCATTCCTTGAGATCCCAAAGGTATGTCAAAGCACACCTCATCACCTTTTCAGACAGTCGAGAGGTCCTATCTCAAAGTTGAGGACCCATGCCCATCCCAGCTGGAGGATGCCACTCATCATTGGGTATCCGTGCCATAGTACGTTAGGGGGTATCATCACCTAAAAGTTGACAGGGACCCACTGCCCAGCCCCGTTGGAGGGTACTTCCTTGAAAGCAACATCGACGAGACCCATTGGCTATCCCAGCTAGAGGGAAGCAAAAAACTGCCATCAGGGACAACTGTTGATCCCAGATAGAGGTATTCCCATAAATGCCATCGGGGACTGCTGCCCAACCTAGTTTGAGGGAAGAACATAACTACTCTGGCCATCCCTATTAGATGAAACCTCTTGTAATGCCTTGAGGAACAACACTAGCCATCCCTGATAGAGGGAAACATCTCAAAAAGCACTGAGAACCCACAATGGCCATCCCAACTAGATGGTAACCTCTTGTAAATCTCTAAGAAACCACACTATCCATCCATGCTGGATGGTAACCCTATGAAAATCACCGAGGAACCACACTTTCCATGCTTACTAGATAGTGTCTCCCAAAATAAATTTGTTGGAGTCATCGGGTGCCGCTCCAGGTAGGCATCAGACCCAGAACATCTCATGTCGTATCGTAAAGTGGTACAGGACGCATATGGCCCCCACACAATGTGTGACCCCAGCTCATCGCATAGTCATGTACCAAACTATTCTTGGGTACTAAATTGTGAATAAGTACCCCTAAGCGTGTGAAGATACTCCCAAAGTACATGGAACATATATTCAGAAGGAAGATGAGTGCATGATGATCATCATTGATCTGGAGGGACAAACAAGTTATTCACCAACACGCCTCCTCAAGTGGACCCAGAACATTTGACCGTATCTCATCATAAATCTTCTCCACTCCTATAGGAGTGGATACTGATCTACGCTAGGGGTTATCTTCAAATATACTAGGATGATCATACACTTATATTCCTTTCATGTTTCCATAATTAATTATATCATGAAAAATGTTCCTCATTTCCAAATGGATCACACTATTTTTATCCTTGTGAAAAAACACACAAGATCGACTCTTCATCCACCCCAAATGGACATCTGATGAAAAAGTCACATATTGCAGCATCACGCTCGAAATACGTCTTACAGGGCCCATTCCCTAATCTCGAAACAATTTTACAGATCACACCATTTCAATCATCATGGAAAAACACACGGGAACGACTACACATTCACCTAGAAGGGATACCCAGTGAAAAACTACGTTTCACCACAACATGTGCGAACATGGCCCTTATAGGGCCTAAATCCAAATTTAGTTCAAACATCCAAAAGTTGTATTTAAATTTCCGCACAAAGATCAAGGTCATACCACCGCTAAAGGTGTGTTAAATGGACATTCTGTTTAGAAGATAGGTCTAATAAAAGAACCCTAAATAATAATAATTATATTATTATTATAAAACATAGTTGATTCATACAACAAAACACCAAGACCCAGACTTAAAATATCCTAATTGGTCTAAAAATATCTTTCTCAATGAGAGGGGTGCGTGGATGTAGACAGTGCATCAATAAAATGCTCGGATTAGGAGATATGACTATTTAAAGTCATATGGGTAGGATTTGAACACGTCCGACCCATTCTGGCTAGTCCCCTATACATGGGCCGACCCACCTCGACCATCCTAGTCTGATTCACTAGCCCAAGGCCCTTATGCATGGCCTAGCCCACCTGCCACCAGTTCGGCCCACATGCCACCCCGCTGTCTGGTCCCCTCGTCTTGCTGGAAAGCCGATGGCCTCGGCTCCCCCTCCATTACCTCATCAACGCGGCGACCCGTGTTGCCTGGGTTGCTGTAGCCTGGGGTCGTGCATCGTGATTTCCAAAACCCACTCTCCGGCCTGATATACCAACTCGCTCGTATGACCACTGACCCCCCTTCAATCCTTGGCTCCTCCACCTAGCACACAACCCCACCGTCGAAACACGCGGCTCGTCGTCCCGCCGACGCCGCATGCCCAGTCAGTTCCGAACTCACCGCCCTTCCGTCTGGTTGCCTTTGTGACCCGCTGTCACCCCTCATCTCTGCTACACCCTCTCAACACATTCCCACCACTGGTGCAATCCCAACCTCACTCTCCACCACCGGCTCGCCCAACCGGCTGGCTTCCACAGCCACCACCTCTATGCGGCCTACCGCCGCCATACGTCACCACCGGCCGCTGCCGGAGCCGGTGCTTTAGTGGTCCATTTTGTGGACCACCACACCTCTACCAATTTCCCAATAATAGATCCGAGAATATATCGGAAATCCTTGTGGTGAGACCTTCACAACTCCAACCTCTGATCAAGGATCTGACAGTGGGTTGATACATCCAAAATTGAGTGACAAATATCAGTGAAGAACATATAGATTTTTGGATGAAATTACAGGTTTAATGTATGGATCTATGACCGTGTTAGTTCGACCATCAGTGATTGATAATAAAAGTGAAGAAACAATTGACCAAAGGTGTATTTTTCAAAGAAAACTTCAAACAGAGTTCAAAAAGTAAAGAAATCCTATTTCTATTGATCTATGAATCATTGATGACGCGTCCTCTATACTCCCGCTTTGATCCACCAATGTTCCTTTGAATATTACTCCTCTATTCGATGAAGAATGGATAAGTTGTTGTGAGAGAGAGAGGAGAGATAGGGGGACTTATTAGAGAGAGAAGGGATTAGGGCTATCCCTAATCACAAATTCTTAAATCTCTATTTATAGGTGTCCCTCTTGGAATAAAATCCAAAAATACCACAAATTCTCATTTTATGTCAGACTTAGGAAAAATAAACCATTATAAAATCAATGACGATCTTAAATTTCCCATTCGATTCTTCGTTCAAAATTTATTTGAATAAGTGTTCGAGATAAAATAATGAAGTTTAATTAATTTTTTTTCGATTTTCCCTTGGATGACTTTTCTCACAAAAGTCCCACGCCGACAAAAGTTATGCCCCTCCTAGGGTAAATTCCAGTTCCAGACTCAACCGTGGACTCAGATTTTTGATCTGAGTTACTGTTTGAGAGATATATTGTTTCCCTTTTGTGAATAATATAAAATATACTAAATAATTTTGTATAATTTATTCCAGACACACCAGGCCTCAAAATTACATGCTATCTTAGCACCTAGCTCTAAAAATATAAGTAGAAATATTACAAAGTCTTACTAGAAAAAAACTTGGGTCTCTTAAATTGTATTTTGTATTCAAAATTAATACTTTGAATCCAAATACTTTTATGTTTGATAATTTTAGTTTTTGGCCGATCAATAACCCATAAAGTGTTTTATTAAGAAATAGTCTAATTAAAAATCAATTTATAGTATAGCAATAAGTACTTATAGATTCATCCCCAAAATGTTGTTCAATATAATATTCACTCAACATGGTTTTCGTTATCTCTTGAAGAATACAATTTCTTCTTTCAACAACATCATTTCATTGAGGAGTTCTAGGAGATGAAAAGTTATGTGTAATGCCTTTTTTACTACAAAAAGTTTCAAAATCATAATTTACAAATTCCGCACCATAATCACTACAAATAGTTATCAATAGAAGATTTTTCTCATTTTTAACTTTGGCTATAAAAGTTTTAAAATAATAATAGGCTTCATATCTATTTTCTAAAAAATAAACCCATCTGTATCTAGTATAGTCATCAACTAAAACAAATACATAATACTTGATTCTAATAATTCTAGTTTGTATAGGACTAAAAAGATCCATGTGAACTAATTGTAAAGAATCATAATTTTAAACTTCACTAATTAATTTAAATCTTGACTTATGTTGCTTTCCATATTGACAATGGTAACATACTTTTAAAGAATAAAATCTATGTTCAGGTAGATCTGTAAAAAGTACTTTCTTAGTCAATTTATATAAGTTCCTAAGGTTATAATTTCCTAAACTTCTATTCCATAACCATGATTGATCTTCCATTAAACTAAGGAAAGGTAAATCTTAGATCCTAAGGTTTTCTAAGTTAAGTGTGTAAACATTCTCATTCTGATGGGAAGAAAAAAAGAATTCATCCTTGGAATTATGTACCAAACATTTATCGTTCCTAAAATTCACAAGGTAACCTTCATATCATAATTGGATTATTCTTAAAAGGTTGTGCTTAAGACCTTTTACAAATAAAACATTTGAAATCAAATCATTTCTAAGAAGAACAATATTACCTATAACAAGAATCATTCCTTGAGAATTGTCTCTGAAGG
Source organism: Viscum album (assembly GCA_963277665.1). Classification (NCBI taxonomy): domain Eukaryota; kingdom Viridiplantae; phylum Streptophyta; class Magnoliopsida; order Santalales; family Viscaceae; genus Viscum; species Viscum album. The sequence continues at coordinate 92,214,898 of OY728147.1, forward strand.
TAACTCTTTAACCTTTCATTTCAATAATATTTTCAAAGAAATATTTGTTACCAATAATATGCCAAGAACATCCACTATCCATGTACCATATTTTTTGGTTGTTGGTACTTCCTTTTTTTTCCTAAATATAAAAAAATTAGACTTTTGGAATCCAAAATTACTTATACCTAGAAACGTTTGTATGAAATATTTGGTGAATCCATATTTGTTTTAAAAAATGGGATTTGTGGAACCCCAATGATTGAATTTTATTCAAGGAATGATTTTTATTCCAATGTACTTCACTTTAGAATTTTGTAAAAAATGGGGAATTTTCAAAAACAAAATAATTGTTACTCAAAAATGGTTTTGAATGAGTATATCTCCTTACTAAACTATTACCTTATGGATGATTTATTGGTAAATTTTATCAAATAATTCCTTAATAGTGGTAAAGTTTTTTAAATTTTTTTAAAGAAAAACATTTCAAACTTTAGTTTTAAAATTTAATTCTTATGGACATTAGTATTAGTTTCAAAAGTGAGTTTTGTTTCTAAATTTTTTTCTCAGAAATAACTTTTTGAAAGTATTTAGAAAGATTATATTTATAATAATTAACATCATCAAGGTTTTTATAAATATAAACAATTCAAAAAAATTCTTATCAATATCTTTTGAGAGATATTCTACTTATTTTTTTTCAAAATATTTATTGTAGAACATTCTTTCTCAAGTTTATTATTAACTTTTAAATATTCATTCTCATTGAATTTAGAAAATCTAGAGATTTCTTCATATGATGGTAAAGAGTTATCTTTTTCTGTGGAATTTTCTGCAACAGAAGAAATGTAACCATTCTCATCAGGATAGTTTTCATTTAAAGACATATTTGTTAAATAATCAGAAGTGTGCACCTTTTCCATAAAATGTTGAATTTTAAAAGTCATTCTGGCATAGAGACCAATATTCTTCTATCCAAAATTTTCATTCTATGAAGAATCATCAGAATAATATCCCCACTTGTACTCCATGATTCATTGGATTTCAAGAAATTCTTTCCTTCTGTATTGTAATACTTTTTTCTGATTTCTATCAAAATGTCTTTCATTTCTGTCTTTTCTTTTGAACTTTGAACAATCCAGTCTTATATGTGAAACCTTTTTGCATTCATAATAGGTATCCTTAGTATCTTTATTATCCTTTTTAATTTTATTATATCGATACTAAAAATATTTCTTTCCAACAATATTGTTCATCCTTCGAGAAATATTGGATAACTCATTCTCATAATGTTATGAATCACTTGAGTCTGATTAAACAACCACTTTATTTTTTTTGATGAATTATATATATTTTTAAGAGTATGATCTTTCATTTTATTTTAAGTATAAGTAAAATAAACTCCTCCATTCTTCTATTTTGGCTTTTTAGAATCTATTTCAATATGTTCTCATATTTCAAAAGATTTCCAAACAGCTCATCAAGAGTTACATTTGTGACCTTCCATGACACATCAATATCTGTTATTTTTTATTCCCATTAATTTGGAATAATATTTATAATCATTTATATAAGTACCTCATCATCTAATACTTTATCTCCCATAGATTTTAAACTATTAACAATTGATTAGAAACTTTGTTGTACCTTAACAATAGTTTCTCCATAAGGGAATTCAAAAGCCAGATAATCTACTCTTAGCATGAATCTACTTGTTTCAACAAATTTAGATGTACTGAAATGACTAATTTCAAGCTTCTTCCAAATACTGTTGGATACTTCACAAGATGAAATATGGCTATATATATTTCTAGTCATTGAAAAAATTAAATTATTTTGTACCTTATAATTCAATAGATATTTCTGTTTCTCTTGATTGGTAAAGATTCTAACTTCTTTTTTGGGAATTTTATAGTCTCTAGTCCACACAACAAAGTTATCAACTCTTGTTTTGATCACAAAAGACTTTTTTCTATCTCTCCAATATTCATAATCAATTCTATAATTTTTTTTGGTCTTGTGGGATTTAGATTATCTTTTGAACCGACATTTATTCCTACCATATTTAAAATAATACAAATATTATTTTTCCACAATACAAATTAGTTTAATAAGTATTTATAAACAATAAATTTATAACAAGAAATAAAGATAACGCGTAAAAGTAAAGTAAGAAAGAAAAATGATCAGTGGAAACCTCCTCTAATACCAAATGTTAGTATCAGTATTATAAAGACTTAGATCTAATACCAATTGTTGCATCGACATGTATATATAGATGAAAAAATATAATAGGGGGTGAATTGTAAGTTTAAAAACTTTCATTTTTATACTTTGAGAAAACATAGTATAATAGAATTAAACTAATCGTATTTACAAACCTTTTGTATTTAAACAATAATTAGATGGGGCCCTGGGTCTGATAAACAAAGTATCATAATCAGTAGGTTGTGATAAGTAATCCACATGCCGTATTTGAAATCAATCTTATTAACAATAAGAAAATGATTTAATCAGAGTAAGCATGATATGGATTGTAATCACAATGGTTACGATAAATAGAGTGAAAAAATTAATGATTCTATCATAAATCATATAGAATCATATTGAGTTAATGAATTGATCATAATCACTAAAAACATAATTAAAAAGATTTTAATAACAAAATAGAGAATAGAAAAGATGAATATATAATACAATTCACATTCTATTAAATTAATCAGAAATGTAAAACAAGTAAATGAAGATAATTATTTTAACCCAAAGAGAAGAGTATCCAATAACCTTGGATAGAGGTCCCTTGATTTATTATTTCAAGAATTTTTTTCTTACCCACAGAAGGGTAATCCCTCAATACAATGATCAGCCTATGTCTTTCTATCCCTACAATCCCTTGATCAAGAGGGTTATTGGAACCTCTATCCTCCTAGCCTTGGAAGCCCTCAATCTGAAAAGATCGGCACATATGTCTTCTTATCCACAGATTCCCTCAATTGTACTCACAATGATTAGAATCGCACGAAGAAAAAAATATTGATAGTCACAAGTAAATGGAACAAGCAGTTCACAAATTTTAAACTTCAAGGATTTCACATGAATGAGTATTTTTAAGAGCTCTCGTATAGTGTCAAAATTCAGAAAAAAACACAATAGCTACCTGAGCTCATTCAAATGATATAGTATTTATAGGTGTTTGTCCCAACAGTCTTCTAGGTCTCCAATGGTCAGATTTTTTCCCAAAATCTCAGAGGGACATGGACACCTGGAACTCTAATGGCCATCTTATAACTAAAACAATGACATCATTTTAAACACATTTTGAAATAGAATACACAACATCATTTTGATTTGAAGTTTTTCATTTTATTATGATACAATTTTTTAGATACTGAAATATAAATGTAAAACGGGTAAGAATATTTTCGTTATGAGAGTCCGTACGATTTATATAATTACAAAAAATATTGTCAGCAAAAAAATTGGACAGTGTGTATGATAAAAATCACATTTGGTGTGTATGATATAAATTATATCTAGGCTCTTTATGATAATCATCAAATGAATAATTTATGAGAAACTCCTAAGTACGATTATTATCATATGAATATGATACAATCATATTGATAAAATATGAATCAAAATGTCTTAATGAATGTATAGTAAAATTATATATGATTCTATTCTTTAACTACTTGAATATGAAGGAGTTGTTAATTATATATTTAAGAAAGAGATTGTGATTTAAAAAAAATGAATAGAGAAGTCAAAGGAAGACTTTTTACTGAAAAATAATCAAAAAAAGAAAAGAATTTGATGAATTCGAAGCTACTTGACAACAGTTCAATAGAGGCAGTGTGCCACATATCATCAGAGTAACCCTAACACATATCTCCATATGTAGTGATGGCTTCAAAAGGGAATTGGAGGTATAATTGCTTTTATTTGGGGATGTTGGGACTAGTGAACCCCATAAAGAAGTTGAAGTTGTTGGGACAAATGAAAAATCAGACCAGAGATCAATCAATAATATAGTCAACCCTTTTTATCACGTTGAAATACTTTTCATTATCAAGTGGTTCAAGATAAAATAAAATGCTGGTATGTTTTCAATTGTTTCATGAGTCATAGGATTTGTGCTGACATCGACAAATTGGAGTGAAGTAGATACTGATCCATCATACACTAGCTGACACCAATAATATCATTGGATGCAATATGATCAATCAAAGGAAAAGTAGAAGAGTTTTATTTGAGGTGTTTTTACAAAGTGTAGTCAAGGATAACTCAAAGATTGATGAGTCTAGAGGAAATTTTTTTCAAATAAGGTTGAAGACAATGATCAAGCATTGACATGGAATTAAAAATATCTTTAGATGTTTACATAATTTTTATGTTAAAATAAAAACAACCAGAGTCTAACAAAGTAGCAATAATGGTTTTGATATAATGTTTTGAAATATTTTCTTTTATTAGTTAGTATGGTGCATTGGAATTATAAGATTTTTTTAATTGATTCCAAGAATTTTAATGGGAAGAAATATAATTTTCATATATATTTTTTTCAATTAGTTTAGAGAAATGTAATGAAGGATCTATTTTCTTCATCGCATTGTGAAAATCAGAATGTAAATTTATATTAGATTGAATATTATTAAAAAATACTGAAGAAAGATGATGTTGTTATAAGATTCGATAAGGTTCGCGATGAAACAATAATAGTTGAGAAGCATATAATAAGTCAAATTTTCACCCAAAATATAATGGAAATTTAAGGTTATGGAAATTTGGATGAGTGGGAACTTATTTCAGATTCATGACTAAACCACTTTTGGAGTACCGATAAAAGGAGGGAGTACTTTATACTTTATATAACATGAACTGTGATGAGAGAAGGAAGAGCACTAATGATTTTAGATAAAATTAGTTTCTATATTGCGTTTTCATGAGGATGTTTATAGAATGTAAGATGAAAATGATGGAAGATCATATTCAGTAGTTTCTTGATTGGATTGAGAAATCAGACTGGGACATCTAGATAAGGCATAAGAAGCTTAGAATTGTTTTATTAGAATTATAGTAGAGTATTAAAATCATCCTAATTAATCATACGATGATTATTGGACTAGGTAAATTGGATTTATTATCATTATGATGTCCTTGGAAGTTCTTACATATTACAGGGTAGGAAAGTGGATATTTTTTTTATGTTTATATTTGTGAAAGTTGTTGAGGAAGCACAATAACATGTTTTTAAGCATATGATGAATGTTTATTAACTTTTTACACAAAAATTTATTACATAATTTCATGTTACTTGAATCACATGCAATTTTTTATTGAACATAATGCTGAATGAGTGTAAGGTCATGTACTACTCATAATATCCACACAAAAATATTTTTTTTTTCTAGTGGACTGTGTGGTATTGGACTGTTTACAAATCACACTAGGAGCGTAGATACTCTTGTTGAGTAGTGACCCTTATAAATTATTGTGTTCATGTGGATGTGTGATTGGTTTTGTTCTCAGTAAGGTAACAATTTTTTTATGGAATGCAAAGGTTGTTTCATAAGAAATGAAACTTTAAAGAAAAAGATATCACTGGTTCACCCCTCCCCCTCTTAGTGATGCATTGATCCTGATAGGCATTCCCACATTGAAATTCTTGATCTTATTGGGGTAGTAGCCTATCGATTGGTGCTTCCACTGAACCTCTCTCAGGTATAAGATATGTTCCATGCATCTCTCCTGAGGAAGTATATAAATGATCCATCATGCATACTAAACTCATTTTTTGTACCGCTGAACCATAATCGATATTAAAGGATAAAAAATGGCAGAGATTGCGGATCATATAGAGATGGTGATATGAAATAATAATACTCACCTGGTCAATGTTTTGTAGAAAAACCACCAGCTTGAGGTATCTATATGGGAATCTAAGGGTGTATTAAAGTATAAGTATCCTCAATTGTTGGTACCAAAGTTATGAATTTCAAGCGATAAATTATTTTTAAGGGGGAAAAAATGCAACACCCCAATATTTTGTGAAATATATTTATAAAATAAATTTAATCTCTTTGATATTTTTTGTTACATGCAACAATTATTTTAGCTTGCATTCTATGAAACACTGAGTTTTGTTTTCCTTACATGAAACATGAAGTTTAAACAAAACGTGACATATAATCAAAATATTATTATATAATATGATAGTTATCGCATAACTATTGGAATAGTCTATATGAATAATATTAAATATATTATAAAAATATATGTTTTACATACACATATATAAAATTAATTCTTTGATGACTGATTAATTAGAAATGAAAATAATCTTTTTTTTGAAAATAAATTATTATTTTTTTATAAAAAACTATTTTTATACACACAAACATGTTTATCTCAATAAATTAAAAAAATCAATTTTAGGGAGTTATTTTAATTAAATATATATAATATATATTAAATAAAATTTAAAAATTAATTTTGATGTGTTTTCTAGAAAAAAATATAAGAATAAATCCAATTTGATGCTTAAAAACTATATTTTTCTAAAATTCATTTTTGTCGCCTTTCGTGCACTAATATTAACACTAATATTTTCACTTTTATAAAATTTATTTGTAAAAATAAACTCTATTTTTTAATCATAATATAAAAATTATCTTTGATTTATTTTTTGATAATTGTTGGAAAAGATAAATGTTTTTGATGAATAGTAAAGAATACTCATTTTATTAAGAATTATCATTTCATTTAAAGGGTTTAAAATATGGATAATTATTTTAGTATGGTTTTAAAATTAAAAATAGTTCATTAATATATTTATTTATCATTTTTTTTCATTTTAATCAACTTCATTTTAAATATTTATATAATTTTTTTAAATTTCTTAAAATTTTCTCTTTGGAAAACCACTTTTTTATAACATATGCAAGATTAATTTTAAAATTAAAATTTTACACTTTTGTGAAGGGAATTTGAAAAAATGGATTCCATATTTTAAATCTAAAAAATTTATATAATAAAATAAGGTCAAAATTATTTTTTACTATAATGAATACTAAAAATAGTAAAAATTAATTATTACTATTAAGGTTAAAACTAGTTTATCAAGGCTTAAACTAAAAGAATAACATGTGAAACGACCTAGAAATTTATCCTAAAACCATTTATGGGACATATTTAAAACTTAACCCCATTAAAGTTTTATAATGTCTCATTTTGGCGTAATCTCTAAGTCATTATTAGTGTATACTTGAGAGGGGGGGGGGGTGAATCAGTGATATCATTTTATTTATGTTTCCTTAAATTTGAAACATCTTTCACCTCCTGTTAATGATTTATTTCCCTATTAAAAAATCACACATCCATAGGAATAGAAGTATTTACAAGGTTCAAAATTTAATAAGAATAGATGCGTCCTTGGCATAGTTTGGAAATGATCAAATACTATACAATTCACTAGATAACAACCCTTTTGTGTGGAATACAATGAGTAGGATATTCCCTTATAATCATGTAGCTATATGATAAATACAAAAGGTCACATGCTTTAATTAGAAAAAAATTATATAAGATTTTTTTTTGTAACAAACATGTTACTGTGCTTATAGATAAACTTTTATAAATATGACCATTCATTACTTTTCTTCATTTTCTTACCTAGAAGCTGGTATGAAATTCCTGGAATTTATAGTGAAAACTCAGTCCAATTTCTCAGTATGATTCCCAAATCTGATTTCCTAAATATGATAATATAACTTTATCAGAATATGATTGAGACAATTCTAAACCACTTCTATTATGAGTTTGGAAATTCCAGTACTCTTACTACCTGAATACTATTCCCTACTGAATATGATTCCGAAATGAATGCGATTTCCTACTGAATATCATTCATTGCTGAATATGATTCCTTGATGAATATTATTCCTAGATGAATATGATTCCTGGACAAATACAATACTCAGCTTAGTATGATTTCCTGTTGAATAAAATTCTCATCTAAATACAATTCTCACCTGAATACTATTCCCAACTAAATAACATTCCTAGATGAATACAATTCCCATCTAAATATGATTCCCTAATGAATACAATTCTCACCTAAATACAATCTTGTCTCTTCTCATTTTTTCTTCCATCTACCCAATCTCCTTTAATAAATTTCAATACAAAAACATAATTTCCCTAAAAATATGGAGCTTAACTCTCTTTCTTTATAAAGAGTACATCAATGTCAGAAAGTAAAAAATTACTTTCGCTTTTATAGGTTCCCTGAAAAAGGTTTTGTAGGGATTCTTAAAAAGTTTTCCACTCAACCAAATTTCCCTAAAATTCAAACTTCCATCAATTTTGGATGCACTTATGACTTTGTCAATTCTTCTTAAAACTTCTCAATCCTTCTTGAATATTCTAAAAACATCATCTTATCTAGTACAATTTCATAAATAAAATTCTACAGAACCATTTTTCCAGTATGATTTTCTTAGTATGATTATCTAGTAATATTTTCCTAGTATGAATTTCTCAGTGTGATTATCTAATACTATTTATCTAGTATGATTTTTTCAGTACGATTCTCCATTACTTTTTTCCCAGTATAGTTTTCTCATTAAAATTTATTCAATATGATTTATTCATTACGATTTTCACTGTATGATTTTCTAGTACCACTCAAATATTGAATAAATAGAAAGCTTTAATCTTTTTAGCAATTCTTAATATGATGTTCTCATACTGATGATCTTGAGACCGAAAGATATAAACTTCAACAACTTTCTTATTTTACAAATTCTAGCTTATAAACATGACTTCAATCATGAATTTTGAATATGCTGAGGATCAAATTTATAATCAACTTACTTATAATGAAATTTATTAGAACTTACCATTCCTCTAGAAACTTTATTTATTTCCAGCCATACCAAACATGTATGAATATGATTTGAAGCACCCTAACTCCCCCTTTCTTTCATCAAGATACCATCACAAAATTTCGTGAGAAATACATGAAAAAAAAGTTTCATCAGACTTGTAATATATATTATTTGAACTTCCCATTACTTTAATATCATACACAATGCGATCCTAATGAACCTTTCCTTATGGAAAACTTATTCTCAATACGATGCACTTTCTTAAGCACTGTGAGTCCAAATTTCAGAATAATTTTTTAGTCAAAACTATTGAATATTAGTTCTTATTCATAATTACTAAATATGATTTTGGAGTCATAATTCCTGAATACAGTGGTGAGTTAGAATTCATGAATACGATTTTGAGTCAGAATTCCTAAATATGATGAATTCCTAAATATGATTTTGAGTCATAAGTCCTGATTACTATTTCGATTCAGAATTCTTGAATGTTATTTTTGAGACTAATCACTATCTTTTACAAAGTGATGTGATTTTATTTTCCTTGATAATAGAAGAAATTATATTTTAAAACAAATTCTTTCGACATCCAAAAACCTTCTCCAGAAAACTTGGTCCCAAAAATCTCCCCCTTTGGATTTTGATGTCAATCAAAATTCATAAATAACTGAAATTTTTAACCTTAAGTAATGGATTACTTATCGAAAAATATAATCCTATGAGAGATAAATTATTATAGTAAACAAGAATTATTGATAGCAAAACCATACAATCCAAAAGTAGCGACCATGAAACTTCCACAACATTCTTCACAACTTCTCTTCCTATGCTTTTTTCATCGTCATCTTTCATCAAAACTTTTTCAACTTCCCTAGAATACAATTTTTTTCCTACAACCACTCCACAAAGAGTTATAATGGATAAAAAATAATATGGTGGCCACAAATATTAACCACAAATACCCCTTTTATAATCTTTTTTTAAGATATATTTATGAAAAAATTCCCCCCCTTTGAAAAAACTATCCAATGATAAGGTAAGAGAGTGGAAAACATATACCTAAACCTTGATGAGAAAGAGTTTAGATGAAATTTTGCAGCCTTAATTTGTAAAAATGTTCCTTTAGTAAAGGTTTTGTAAAAATGTTAGGAACTTTTTCTGATGTAGGAATATGCTCCAACTTCAATTTATTCTTCTCCACATGATCTTTGATTAAATGGTACTTGATATAAATATGTTTTGAAAAATAATATTTTACCAGATTCCTAGTAAGGTTGATTGTACTTTGATTATCACAACCTAGAATAAATGGTAACTTTACTTCAACAAGTAAATATTCCAATTGAGTTTTCATCTACATAAGTTGAGTAGAAGCTTGAGTGGAAGCAATATACTCAGATTCATCCATACTAAGAGTTATTGAGTTTTATTTATTTATATGCCAACTTACACAAATTTTACATAGAATGAAAACTCCAATAGATTTTGGTCTTATATCATCAAAATTTTCTTCCCAATCAGTATCTGAATACCCGAACAATCAATACTATATGCGCTATCGTACTTGATCTCAAAATTTTTTCTTCCATTGATATATCTAATAATTATTTTTTCCAGCCATAAAATATGATTCTTTTGTAGAACTCTAAAATATTTTATATAAGTTAATAATATAAACAAAGTTAGGTCTTGAGGTATTTAAATATGAAAAACTCCCAATCAGATTCTGATACTCTTTCTAATAATTTTTTTCCTTCTTCATCTTTGTACAAATTGGTTCCCACTTAAATTGGTTTAGAAACCTGCTTTGAATTTTCTATGCTGAAATTTTTAAGGAGTTCCTTAGCATAATTTACTTATTAAAGAATAATGTGTTTATTAATTTTTAATATTTCAAACCCAAGAAAGTATTTCTTTTCTCCTAGTATTGACATTTAAAACAATATCTTCATTTCTTCAACAAATCTTTCACATGTTCTTTCATCATTCCCAACAATGATAATCTCATCAATATAAACAATTATGATGAGGTAAAACTCATGAATTTATTTAGGGTAATGATTATTACCAAATCTTCCATTCATGAAACACATATTCTTTAAGCAAGAATATAACTTTGAATATCCTTCCCTCATATCTTTCTTTATCCCATACATGGATTTATTCAGTTTACAAACATAAAATTCATATTTCCCAATAATAAATCCACACATCTGTTCAATATAATCTTCCTCATCATGTTCACCATTCATGAATTAATATTTTACATCCATTTGAAAAATTACATATCTTTGTTGTGCATCACTAGAATGAAAAATTAGGATTGTTTCTAATCATTCAATTGGAGAAAATGTTTCATCAAATTCAATACTCTAAATCTATAAGCATACTTTACACACTAATCTGGATTTGTTTCTTATCAATTCACCTACTTTATTAATCTTATTTCAGAAAACCAACTTTTTACCAATACTTTTTTTGTTATGTATATTGGGTTCAAGTTCCCAAGTATCATTCTTCTTAATCTAATCCAATTCTTCATTCATGCATTGAACCCATTATGGATTCTCAAAATCTACACCAACATATTTAAATTCCACTTTTGAATAAAATGAAGTATGTGTAATGGTATTTGATGTTCTTATTGTTTTAAGTTTTTGAATTTGATCACTAATAATATTCTGAGCTTCCACTTGCTTCTTTATCCTAGGATGATATATTTCAAGTATCTTCCTCATTGCTAGAAATAGATAAGTCCAATTTCACTTTTTGAGTAGGATTAAAATTGTATATATCCTTATCATAATTGTTAAGAAAAGTTTCCTTATCCTATTCAACTTACTTATCTATATAGATCTACTTATCCTCCTCATGTTTTTCAATAACATTCACATCATAAGAATCAAAACCTATTCCTATTTCTTTATTTAAACATCGTATCCTTTTCCTCTAGGAGTGTAGTTAAGAAAAATTCCATATTCACCACTCTTATCAATATTTACAAGGTTTCCACCTTTCTTATTTATGATACATGGACTCCCAAAAACTCTTAAGTGTTTTAAACTTGGAGTTTTTATATAACACATTTCACATGGATTCATATGGATTCATATGTGATATTTTCTTATAGAAACATCAGTCTTGAATATACACATCAGTACTCATGGATTACCTCCAATAGTAATGAGAAAGACCATGTTTAAGTAACATAGTTCTAACCATTTCTACCAAACATATATTCTTCCTTTTAATAACCTGATTTTTTGAGGATTGTATAAAGAACTGTAATCATGATGAATTCTATGATTCTCAATATTTCTTTCAAATTCATCATTATTATACTCAACACCATTATTAGTTCTCAAATTCTTCACAAAATACTCAAATTACTTCTTATATTTCCTTCGGAAAATTTTAGACATTTTTAAATCATATAAATTTTGTTTCAAATACATAACACAAGAAATAAGATAAAAGTAATTAATGAATGCGATGAAGTAATTTTCTCCATTTTCTAGTTGTTTTCTAATTGTCCCATATATATGATAATGAATATATTCTAGGGGTCATTTTGAAAAAAATTCAACTTTTTATGAACATAATTTGTAATCTTCCTATTCTGAAAAATAGTAAAACAACAATCTCTTCTTCTTGGAAAATTAGTAATGTCTAGGACACTATATCACTTTGATAAATTTATGATGTTTATTTGACACATATTTCATATCCATTTATGCTAAAACTAATTCTCTTACACCATAACCAATTAACAAGAGTTTTGTATTTCACCAACTTGAAATATGTTTCCTTTTGTACACTAGCCTCTTGTAGAAATCTTTAAATATTCCTCACTTTTACCAACAAAAACATATTTTATGAAGATAAATGTTTTAATCTCATCAAAAATTTGTGAAAAACTTAGTAGGATATGTTTTATCCCATCAACATAAAAAGTTTTATTGGATCTAATCATTTATTTCCCTGTGATAGTTGATCCAACACCTTGGATTCTCAGAGATTCATTATTGTCAAATGTCACCATTAATTATTTGAATTATTTCAAATTATTCAAAACATTTAATTCTACTATCATATGGGAAGAACACCCACTATCAATAATCAATTTTTTTATCCTTTTATAGATTTCAAGGTGGTTTCAACAACAAGAATTTTTTCTTCCCCCTTTTCTTTCTTCACCTCTAGATTCTTGGAATTGTTATGAAACTTTTTTTTGTTATGGTAACAAAACAAGACAACCCTTAGTAAGATTTATAAGTTCTAAAAATATTTCATAGATAGTTTCTAGGGGTTGAAACCTATTTTCAACTTTCACACTATCTTTCTCAAGTTTCTTCAAAATTTCCTTCTCATAATTCTTCTTTTTAGGGGAATAACTCCCCCTAAACCCTTATCTTTCATAACCTATAGAATTTTAGTAATGTTTTTGGTTGAACCAAAAAATATTTTCTATATTTTAGAATCCACTAAAATACCATCAATATCTATAGAAAGTTTATTTTTCTATGAAACTTTTTGGATTGGCTGGTGTTATGAGCATGTTTCTGCAAAACTTTCTTAATAGAACTTTGTTGATCACTAAACTTTCTATTTCCAAATAAAACATTATTCTTCAGATAAGATTTTATTATAGACTTATCAAAATCATAAGTAATAGAAATTTTTTCATATTCATAATGTTTAGAAACATTTTCAGACATAGTATTTTTAGAAACTTCTAAATTCTATACATTGTTCATCTTGTCCATGTATACAACTTTCCCAAATTTCTTCTTCTCAAAAATAATTTGATTTTTCTTCTCAACCATTGAAGGCAACTTTTTTTATCCTTCTTAGGTTTTTCCTTATAGGAACTTTCCCCAATTTCATAGATAGTTCTTTTGAATCTTTCACCTTTTTATTATACTTTAGAAATTTTTTGATGGACAAGTTCCAACTCTTCTTATTTTTCCTTCAACTTAACTTCCAGATTTATATTATGATTCTTTTATTCCTAATGAGAATTATTAAATTCATCAATCTGTTTTAATAGATTTAATTTCTCATCAGGAAAACATTTACGATTGTTTGATGAGGAATTTTTATTTATCAACTTCCTATTTTCCTTCTCATGCCTTCTAATCTTTTTCAGACATTCTTTCAATTATTCTTTCAAATGATATTAAAGTTAAGTTTCTTATTATTTAGAATAGAGATTATGAAATCTTCTTTATTCACTATTATAATAAAAGTATTATCTCTATATTTCTTAGAAAAAGTTTTTTTTTGTATTCAACTTAATTATTTTCTTATTAATCATCTTTAGACAAAAATCTTTTTATTTTAGATTTGAATAACTTTTTATCATTAAATCCGAAAAAAGATTTATCTTTATCACCCAGTTTCACCCACAACCTTCTGGCTCTTATTTCTTCAAATTCACTGTCTTATTCTTTCATTCATTGAGGGTAATTATCGGAAATGTTCCCAAAGGCACCACATTCAAAACTTTTCAAGGAAATTTTCCCATTGTATTTACCTATACCACTTCTAAATTTTTTATAAAACAAGGATAAAATTTCATCAAAATGTTTACATACCTCATTTTAGGAATTAGAATCACCAACTTATTCTTCAATAAGAATATTTACTTAATTTTCTTTATTGGTAGCCTTGAAAGAAATTTACCTATATACTTTTGTTTTTATTTTCATACTTTTCTACTTTCTCATTTCATAAGTGATTAGAGTGCAATGAAAATCATCAAGACATAATGGTTCATGATCTCTATCTTCTAATGAAGAAAATTTATAATCAAACTTGTCAAGAAGGATTATCCAGATCTTTTCAAAAAAAGTATAATCATCTAAATTTTCACTAAGACATTTGATAGTGATGATATTTTCATTTACCATTGTAAATAAGTCTACAAAAGATTCATGACCATCCATTTTTAAATATTCATACTTCATACTCCATATTATTAATATTTCCTTCTTTACTTTTTTATTGGATTCATATATGTTTTCTAACTTATCCCATATACCTTTGGTTGTGGAAATACCCTTTACTCTTAAAAAAACACTTTTAGAAAGTGATGAGACTAAGGAATTCTTGGATCTTCCATCATTATCAAGATTCTTCTTATCAATATATGTAATAGGAACTTTATCATCAATTGGGGGAAACCATATCTTGCAACTTTAAGAACATCAAACCCAAAGACCTAAGATAAGTAAACATTATATATTTCAAGATATGATAATTTTTACCATTGAAAACTGTAATTCCATTATTTTTCACAAAAATTAGATTCTCCATAAAAACTTATCTTTCAAAAGTTCAGTAAAGGATAAATGAAGGTAACCTCCAGCTCTAATACCATTTGTCATTTCCCAGTCAAGATTTTTGTATCACTAAGAGGGGAGGGTGAATCAATGATATATTTTTCTTTTAAGCTTTCGTAATTTTAAAATAATATTTTCCTTCTATTAAGGATTTCATTCCCTAGTAAAAAAAATAATCGCACATCCACTTGAACACATGAATTTATAAGATTCACTATTCAACAAGAATAACTATATACTTAGTATGGATGGGAAATGATCAAATACCACACAACCCACTAGAAAAAATTCATTTTTTTAGAATACAATGAGTAGGATATTATTTTACACTCAGGTAGATCTATGATCAATAAAACAAATCATATTATTCAAGTAACATGAAATGAGATAAGAATGTTTTTGTAACAAATGTGTTATGATGATTCTTGATCAACTTTCACAAATATGATCTTTTAATAAATTTCATCACTTTATTACCTAGAAGCTGGTAATTACTTTAGGGAATTTATAATAAAAACTTAGTCTAATTTCCCAATATGATTCCCAAGCCTGATTTTCTCTATACGATAATATAAAATTATTAGAATATCATTGAGACATTTTTGAACCACTTCTATTATGTGTCTGGAAATTCATGTACTATTTATAGATGAATACTATTCCCTATATAATATTATTCCCATCTAAATATGAATTTCTATTGAATATGTTTCATAGCTGAATATGATTCCCTACTGAATATGATTTTCAGCTAAATACGATTCCCAACTAAATATGATTCCCAGTTGAATACAATTTTCTTATGAATAATATTCTCATCTTAATACATTTCTTAGCTGAATACTATTCCCAACTGAATACTATTCCTAGTTGAATAAAATTCCTAGATGAATTTGATTCTCACCTGAATATAATATTTTCTATTCTCCTATCTTCTTCTATATGAAAAAACCTATTCAAAAAATCTCAATATGGAAACTTATTCTCCCTAAAAATGCGGAGTTTCTCTCTCTTCCTTCTGAATAGTACATCAGTGTCATAAAGTACAAAGTACTATATCTTTTATATGTTCCCTAAAATATTTTTGGATGAGATTATTAAAAAATATCCCGCTAAACCAAATTTTCCTAAAATTAAAACTTCCATAAATTTTGGATGAACTAATGACTTTTTCAATGCTTCTAAACTCTTCTCGATCCTTCTAAAATCTTCTAACAACTTCAGTTTCTATAGTAAAATTTTCTTCATATGATTCTCTAGTAATATTTTCCTAGTAAAATTTTCTCAGTATGATTCTATAGTACAATTTTCCCAGTATGATATTCTCAGTACAATTCTCCAGTACAATTTCTACATTATGATTTTCTTAGTACGATTATCCAGTACTATTTTCCCAGTAAATTTTTTTTGAGTAAAATTTCTTCAATTCAATTTCTTTAGTCCTATTTTATTTGTAAAATTTCTTCATTATTATTTTCCACTACCACTCAATTATATGATGAAATTGATAAGTTCAATCTTATTATCAATTATGAATATGATCTTCTCATACTGATGATCTTGATACCAAAAAAAATTAACTTCAATGACCCTTATTCTACAAACATCATCCTATAAACATAACCTCCACTATGACTTTTTAATACATTGTGGATTTACTTTAGCATCACCTGACTTGTAATGGAATGTATTAGAAATTCCCATTCCTCTAGAAACTTTATTTCTTTTGAGCCAGACCAACCATGTATGAATATGATTTGTAGTACCTTAACTCCCCTTTTTTTCACCAAGCTACCATCACAAGTTTTCCAACTTACTTATGATTTTTGGGAAATACAAGGCTACAAAGCATCATCATATTTTTAATGTAAAGTATTAGAACTTCCCACTCCTTTTATACCGAACCAATGGTGATCCTGATGAACCTTTCCTTCCAGAAAACTTCTTCTCAATTTTATATACATTCTTATGAACTATGGGTCCAAATTTATGAATATATTTTTGAGTCAGAATTTCGAAATATGATTTTTAAGTCAAAATTCCAAAATAGGATTTTTTAGTCAGAATTCCTAAATACGATTTTGAGTCAGAATTCCTAAATATGATATTGAGTTAGAATTCCTGAATACAATTTTGAGTTATAATTACTAAATATGATGAATTTCTGAATATGATTTTTGAGTCAGAATTAATAAATATGATTTTGAGTCAGAATTCCTAAATATGATTTTTGAGACCGATCACCATATTTTACAAAGTGAGGTGATTTATTTTTACATGAAAATAGAAGAAACATATTTGAAAAAAAACTTCTTTCAACATCCAAAAACCTTCTCCATCCAACATTGTCCCAACATTTGGAGTCTTGTGGCATGTGGAAAAATGGGTACACCAATGTTTCTTTTCCAAAATTACAAGTGTGTCACTCACTTCGCATATAAAAGGACCCCCTCCCCTCTCTTATTTACATTGCCAAATCCATTTGGTTCATCAAATCCTCACCAAATGTCTTTCATAATTCACTCCCCACATCTTGGAGTCTTTTTTGGGATCATAAATTCAATATAGGAAGACTTTGAGTTAAATCTAAAGATTTTTTCTTAAAAAGTGATATAAGTTTTAAACTATGTGTTTTTGTATTACTTCCTCTTCGATCTCATTAAAATATTCATATATTATTGTGATAAAATAAAACCACTATCTCACTTATAATGATATTTTATTATGTTAATTACATAACCTAAATCCATCTACCCTTTCATCAAATGTGATATGAAATCATCTTTCTAGTATATGGTGGACTACCACCTTACGAACCAATGCTATTCATTTTCCATCAACATCTATCACGACTAGATATAATGATGGATTTTTCTGTTTATATATGATATTTATCATATTATTTTAACTTTTTAATTATAATACCTCATTTACCTTCTTACATCCAAACCCATTGGGTAATAATAATGTTTCTCATGTGTATGGTGGACTACCGCCTCGCAAACCAATGTGATGTGTTTTTCATTAATGTTTTAATTAAATGAAAATAAGGATACATTAAATGAATATATATGATATTTTTAACATAATTATACTTATTTAATTATTATATCACATATACCTTCTTACTTTTCATTCCATGGGAGGATATGATAACATCATTCATGTGTATGAAAAGCTACCAACTCACGATGTGACATGATTCATTTTTCACAAATGATTTTCATATAAGGTAATTATAGTATATTTAATGAATATATGTGATATATATAAAGTAAAAAAATATTATTTAATTGTAATATATTTTTTTCCTTTCTTTCATTTCATCTTTCAATAAAATGGAAACAACGTTCATGTGTATATATGACCTACCATCTCCACGAACTGTGTGTCTCATTTTCTACCTCTAAATTTTATGGATTACTATAAATACACATATATATATATATAATATAATATTTATATCATTTTTAACATTATGGATATGATTTAACCATTATCAAAATAATAGTTCTTAAAATAAAAAATCAAAACATATATGAAAAATAAAGTAGTTATTACCCGAAATGTGATTTTAACAAAGAATTATTAGTAAACAGATAATAAAAGGTCATAAGTAAAAAAATACAAGGTATGATATATGTAATTATGGTTCCTTAATATATTTATAATAAACATGTATTTATTATAAAGGATTTATTAACATATATGAAGGAAGTCGAGACTTAAGGTGTGAGATTTCCATCACACATTTTTTACTTTGGTGAGACATATATCATATTCACCACCTATTTATTTTTATGTAGTGTATATACTCCCATTTATTATATATTATATTTATTTTCTGAAAAATTATGTTGATTTACCTACCCATTTTAGGATCTCTCTTTCATGGGGTTTACTATTCAAAATTTACCAAAATAGTGAGGAATATTTGTCTCAATTTTCCTTCTATGAGACATATGTTATATTATGCACCTATATTCTTGTATGAGGTGTATATGGAGAACATTTTAGATGTAATAGAACTAATCCTCTTATATTAATGATATTTAATGTTTCTTTTTTATGTTTGGACTTAATGGGTCTTAGGGTTCCAATGTTACTAAAGTGGTTAGGGTTTGATTTTATGATCTCATTATTCATCATGATTTTTTTTATGATTTCATTTTCAATAATGAAATCTTATGATCCATATCTAAATAAAATCATTAATTTTCTTCTCCATTTTTTATTTCATGAGAATATATTTTTCCATTTATTTTTATTAATTTTTATAGTCATGATTCCAAAATAATGTCTTTAAATAAAACCGATATTATTTATCTATCTAATCGAAGAAAATTATTTATTTAACATACATGTTTTCAAAAGAATATTAGAAAATAAAAGTTTTGTTCTAATATAATTTATTAAAGTTATTTTTTCCTATTTTTTGAGTTTTTTCAAAGAAAATTAAATGATATCTTCATGCCTCATTCAAAATAAGACTCGTTTGGATTTTATTAAAAATTTTAAAGGAATCATTGTTTTAACTTGTATGTAATTTCTTACCATAATAACTATTCAATGATTTAAATATTAATTCATATGTTTCAAAAAATATTTTCAGATAAAATAAATTTGAAAATGTTTTATGTTTTTTAAAAACAAAATTCAAAAGGATGTTTTCCTCAATAAATGTTTTAAATGATTTTTAAATCTAAAATTATAAATTATCATGGTTATTTTCAAAGAAAATGATTTTGAAAATGATTTATGAATTTTTAGTTATAAAAAGATGATTTTCAAAGAAATGATATTTTACTCATGAAATATTCCAAGTGATTTTTCCTTAAAATTTATTCTCTCTCTAATATGAAATCCTTTGACGTTACATAATATGTGATGTTTATATGATCCAATGATACCATCAATATTATTTATCTGTATGGTTTATTATTATGATGGAAAGATGTTTTGGAAATCTATTTATTTCCATGGGTTATACTATAATGAAATGTTTATGAAACCAGTCACCTTTTCATGATTTATAATATAAAGAATTTTTAATGAACTTGTTTCACACATATGTATGGATAATTTTATAGGTATGATCTATATATCCCCTTAATTATTTTAGTAAATATGAATAAATCATGAGTAAATATGATTTACATGAACCTGATTATATGTTTGTAATGTTATGTTTGAACCTAATGACATGTTCATATTGTTATGCATAAACCTGATTACATGTTCACAATGTTTTACATTGATAGGGATTTCATGTTCATATGATTATGCATAGATCTAGTTGATTTTTTGAAAGTTTATATGAGGTTATGATTTCATGTCCTTAAATTAATAGGCAATCTAGTTATAATTATACATGTTCACAATGTTATAATCCAATTTATGTTCTCATGGATCATGTAATTTGATTCCATTATTATTCATGTATTTTTGAACAAACAATAATTATTTCATGATACATGATTTAGATATTTTATATGAATGGTATGGATTTTATATGGTATGATCATGTTTCCATAACCTTATGTTCACATTATGTTTTTGTATTTCAAATGTTTACCCTTACTGAGAATCTGATATCACACTTTCGTATGTTTCCTTTCCAAGGTTATAAAGAAATTTTTAGGTAGGGTATGCCTAAGAGGAGTAATATGTGAAAATATATCTATGGGATATGTTGAATATCATTTATTAAATTATAATATCGTGTACCTAGTATCCAAATTCACAAAACCATTACATTCATTTGGTATGTATTTGATAAATTTAATGAATATTGTTCTATTAGGATGTGATATCTATTTATGAGATGTTTGGGAATCTATAATATGATTGATTTTCTTATGCTCATTCTATAATGATATGCCTCATAGTCACATGATAAATACCTCTTTTTTTTATTTTCTTACTAGTATCTATGCTAAACCCTTTATTTTTATATATGTCCCAAGGATATGAGACATCGCAAAAATAACATAGGATGAACCTATTAATAATCCTATAAAGTGTATTTAAATAATGTTTATGTTATTCATGTATTATATTTGTAATTTAAAAGAAACTAAACCTTAAAAGATCTTGTATGTTATTAACTTGGGTATAATGTAATGGAGGTTTTATGTATTAAAAATGATGCATTCCATAGTTCACCTAGATTAGCTTGAAATTTTCCTACTATCCTCAAGGTGTAAGAAACATCAATTATTATTGATACCGGGGAAACATTATTGATCACTGGTATAAGTTTATGGGATCCTAATCATTCTCAATTTCTATTATTTTTTGCGAGGACACATTTTCATAGAAATATGTATAACATGTGATAATAGAACCAATACTCTATTGGATTGTTCTATACTAAATATATTTAGTATCTGGTCAGTATATGTTCCTTGACTTAGTATAATTATCCTCTTTGATATATCATGAATTATTTTGTTCTCTATAATGTATCTTATTTCACCTAAGTCCTCCATGTAGAAACACTTTGTAATATCCCCATATTTTAAAAGGAAACAGTATGCTGTACATTGCTTAAATGAACTAATAAATGCTATTATGTGACCTTTATATGCCAGACGTTAAAATTAAATGTATGAATATAAATAATTTATTTATAAAATAAATATAATGTTCCAAATAAATATTAATTTACTGGTATTTCATTAGAAAATAACAACATGATTTTAATTAATTACATTTTAATCTTTAGAAATCCATTTTATTCAAAAAATTATTTTTTATTTCATTTTATGAATAAATAATATAATTAATTTCTATAGATTTTAGAAAATATATATTGTAAAAATGGATTCATATTTTAAATCTTAACATAAAAATTAGTCTACGGTGAATTTTTGAGAATTTTCTGAAAAAGTTTAATTTTGGTGAATAGTAAAAAATATAGTTTTTTCAAAATACAATATTTTTTGTGACATCATGTTGACATAATTATGGTATAGAATTTATTAAATTTATTTAAAAACTAAATTATGATTTTATAAGACAAATATTGTATAGAAATAATTCAGAACATGTATGTTATAATTTATTTCATGCTAAGTATAAAAATTATTGTCAGTGTCCTTGTAGTGCCTGTGCAGCATTGACAATGTCAAATTTGGTTCCCTATAAATAATAATTGAGTGCTAAAAATTATTTTCAAGACTTTTTAATTTATTATTATGTATTATTTATTTATTTTTTTAATTTATAATTTTAGAGTTATATAACATTAATATTATCCAAATTCACATGAAATGATTGTGTAGGGAAAAAAAGACAAAGTAACAAATTTAAGAAGTTATCGTGAAATTTATATTAGAAAATATTCATAATGAAGAAAAATAATTTTTTTTGAACCTAATTAATTCATTTTTGTGATATTATTTTATTTTTAATTTTTATATATTAAATAATTAACATTAATTCTTGTGGAACACTGATGCAGTGCTTATGTAAGCATAAGAAAAATATAAAAAATATTTTTAATTAAAATATAAGAATTGTTAAATGACTTTTATATTGGATAAATCATTTTCTATAAGTAAGTGTTGACCATTATATCTTTTGAATTATATATTTGGACACTTTGGACCCACATGAATCACTTCAAGGCCTTTATAATATTTTGTTTAAAAGGAAGTCAAGTTATCACATTGTAGTTTTTAATTAGTATAATATTTTTATATACGGATTTGTAGAAGTTTTTTTGATAATAAATAGTTTCTTGAATATAATAAATTTATATTCTTCATTAGATTTTATTTTTAATTTTTAGGGAATAAATAAATACCTTAATGGCTTGAACATTATGATAAAGTAATTATTTATTTAATGAATAAATAAAATTAAATATATTAAAAATAATGAAATAAATTAATATGAAATTTTAGGATAATTAATGAATTAAATAGATTCATATGAAAAGTCTTTTATATAATAAAAGTTTTATTCAAATTTTAAACTTTGTTTTGATGTGTTTAAATTCATCGTTATGAATAGTTTTTATTTTGACAATTTTTTTCATGAATAAAATATATTATTAAATTATTTAGAAAAAAAATATTTAACAAGGAAAAAAATGATAAAATTACTTTTAAAATCTAATATTTGTAATTTTATTAGGTATTTTGGATGTATTAAACCCTATAATAGATCCATTATATTTTAATAATTTGAGTAATTCCTACGTTACTCCTAACCACAATTATAAAATGAGGCTCCTTAATTCACAAAATATTGATCACATTAAGCCTTATTGATAAAATAAATTCTACCAAATTCCCTTATACTCATCCCTTTCCACATTGTAGTGCTCCGGGTCTCACAAAATTACCACTTCCAAGAGCCTAAGGATGTTCCCAAGGGGATTTTTTCAAGAGGTAAATTCCTTTTTTTCTCTTTTAAATTCATTATCACTTATACCATATCCCCCACCACTAATACAATGCTTCATGACAACTCGATTATCATATATAAACTTTAATGTTGTTTTTTATGTTATATTCATCAAAAAATCTCCTTTCTTCTCCTTTTATTCTTAAATAATGAAATTGTAATCTGTGGTGTTTCAGTTTACCACCTTTGTGGATGATGAGTTTTCATTTCCATTTACCGCAATCATGGAAAGTTTTAATTCCATTTAAATAGTTTAAAATGAACTAAATATATATATGTTCTAAATTCTGGAATATTTTATCTATTTTACAAGGAAGTCCATAATAAACTAACCTTGGAAACCATGAAAAGAATGCACCTGAAACAATGTGAATATCTTAATGTTTTTAGTAAATGGGGGGAAAGATGTTATAAAATGGTCAAATAAGGTATTATAAACATGAATACAGTTCTATAATATATCAAAAACACTCTCAAAAACATTATACAGGAGGTATTAACACATTGAATCAAGAAAAACTCGAGGTAAGAGACTTCTTAACCTAATTTCCATTCATTAGGTTAACCTTATACTTTTTTGATTATGTGTAACTAAGATTATTTATGATATGAATTTTGTTTATATCATGTTTTATTATGTGTATTTATAGTGTATACATGTATTCCATTCGTTTTATTAATTTTCACTTCAATTATGTGATATTTATAAGGTTATTTTTTTTAAAATTCTTTTTTTAAATTCTATTTTTACAAAATTCAAAAGAAATGTATTTATGAAAGTATTATTATTTTATGATTATTGTTCATGGAATTTTTTTGTGTTGAAGGGTGGGACCTATATCTCCCTCCAATTAATTGGGTATATTTATATTGGAGTTTGATTGTATGGTTACTCTATGTGTAACTATGGTGGTTACGACATCATGTAGTCATGAGGGCT
Source organism: Viscum album (assembly GCA_963277665.1). Lineage (NCBI taxonomy): Eukaryota > Viridiplantae > Streptophyta > Magnoliopsida > Santalales > Viscaceae > Viscum > Viscum album. Next base: position 92,239,464 of record OY728147.1, read on the forward strand.
ACATTGTAAGGTAACCATGAGGATTACATTATAATGTTTCCTTGAGGGTTACATTATAAGGTACCTGTGAGGGTTAAAAATCATATGGTAGCCGTGAGGGTTACAATATTAAGTAATTAACTCTAGAAGTTACCTAAATAGTTTATTTATGTTGTCTATGTTTTTTGGAAACCTCATGTTTTCAAAAAGTACATGTTACTTTTAACGATGGAAAGTATAACATTCATGTGTTTCTATGTATTTGTGGACTAATGATTTTTTTTTATTTTTATATCCCTTACTGAGATTTTGTGCTTATACCAAGTTTTTAAAAAAACATTGGATTCCTTATATATTCAAAGGACATTTAATGTGCTAGTGTGGAAAAATCCAATTAGTTATTTTTTAATTATTTTGGTAAACTCTGATTTAATGTATGGTTTTCTTAATCCAATAAAACCAATATCGAAAAAGATCATCAATTATATAATGTACTCTATATTTTTCTATTGTCTTTAGAAAATACACAGTATGTTTATTACTAAATCCAAACATTTGGGTTCAGTACTTCATATTTGATATTAGAGGAATGGTCCATACAACTTTGGAGAGTAGACGTTGTCATTTTTTAAAATTTTTAGCGATAGAATTTACTTTCGAACTTTTAGTTAAGTAATAAACATAAGAAAATATTTTTTCTTTATTCTCAATATATAAATTCATAATTATATTTACAATGAACTAATTTTGATGGTGCACTTCATTAAAGTGGGTAGAATGTAACATCCCCAAATTTTGAAAGGAACAATATGCCACATCATGCTTAAATGAACAACTAAATGCTATTTTTTGACCTTTATCGCCTAGACATTAAATTTATGGGTATGAATATAAATAATTTATTTATGAAATAATTATATTATTCTAAATAAATATTAATTTATTTTTATGTCACTATAAAATAATTAAATAATTTTTATTAAAGATATTTTATTCTTCAAAAATACATTTTCTTCAAAAAAATTGATTTTTTAATTTCATTTTATGCATCAATAATATAATTAATTTCTATATATTTTTTAAAATATATATTTAAAAAAATATATCCATATTTTAAATCATAATATCAAAATTATTCTATGGTTAATTTTTGATAATTTTCTGAAAAAGTTTAATTTTTGGGGAATAGTGAAAAATACAGTTTTTGTAAATATGATATTTTATTTGGGACATCATGTTGAAATTATTATGATTAAAATTTATAAAATTTATTGAAAAAATAAATTCATATTTTATAAGAGTAATATTGTACATAAATAATTAAAAAAATGTATGTTATAATTTATTTCATGATAAGTATAAAAATTATTGTCAGTGCCGATGTAGTGGTTGCGCCGCGTTGGAAATGTCAAAGTTGGTTATTTATAATAATAATTTAGTGATAAAAATTATTTTAAAGACATTTTAATCAATTATTATGTATTATTTATGTTTTTGGATGTTAATTTTGAATTTTATAGTTATATAACATCAATATTATCCAAATGCTTGTGTAATGATTGTACAAGGAAAGAAAAGACAAAGTAACAAATTTAAGAAATTGTCCTAAAATGTATATGATTAAATATTAATAATGAATGAATATAAATATTTATTTTTAACCTATTTTTTTTATTTTTATGATAGTATGATATTTTTATTTTTTTATATTAAATAATTGACAATAATTTTTGTGCAACACTAATATAGTGCTTGTGCAAGCATAAGAAAAATATATAAAATGTGTTTAATTAAAATAATAAGAATAATTAAATGACTCATATTTTGACTAAATGTTTTTCTATAAGTATTTTTCTACCATTATATCTTTTGGATTCTATTTTTTGACAGTTTGGACCCGCATGAATCACTTTAAGGCCTTTATAATATTTTATTTGAAAAGTAAGTCAAGTTGTCAAATTATAGTTTTTAATTAGTATAATTTTTTCATATATGGATTTATAGTAGAGTTTTTAAGGAATAAATAGTTTATTGAAATATATTAAATTTATCTTCTTCATTAAATTTTATTTTTAATTTTTAGAGAATAAATAAATACCTTAATGGCTTAAACAATTATGATGTTGTAATTATTTAATTAATGAATAAATAAAATTAATAATATTAAAAATAATAAAATAAATATAATTTTATATTTTAAAGATAATTCATGAATTCCTTAGATGAATGTGATAAGTCTAGGATATAATAAAAATTTTATTCGAATTGGAAACATTGTTTTGATGTGTTTAAATTTATAGTTATGAATGGTTTTTATTTTGATTTTTTTTCATGAATAAAATATTTTATTAAATTACTTAAAAATAAAAAAATTATTTAACAAGGGAAAAAATGATAATATTCCATATAAAATCTAATTCTCTTTATTTTTAGGCCTTTTTGGAAGCATTAAACTCTATAATAGATCTATTATATTTTAATAATTTGAGTAATTCCTTAGTCACCCCTCACATCAATTATAAAGGGAGGTTCATTCTTTCACAAAAATTCATTACATTGAGCCCTATTTATAAACTATATTCTTCCAAATTTCCTTCTAATCATCCCTTTTCACATTCTAGTGCTTCAAGTATCACAACAATACCACTTCTAAGAGCCTAAAGAGGTTCTTAAGGAGAAATTTTCAATAGGTAAATTCCTTTTTTCCCTTTTAAATTCATTCTCACTTCTACCTTATCCCCGACCTCATATAAATTTTTTCCTAAGAACTCTAGTAGCATATATATAATATTTTTTTTTTCTTTTTATGGTATATTCATCATAAAATCTCTCATCTTATCCTTTTATTTTTAAATAATAAAATCGTCGTCTGTGGTGTGTCAATTCACCGCCTATGTGGATGATGAGTTTTCAATTACCTTTATCATAATCATGGGAATTTTTCATTATATTTAAATAGTTTAAAATGATTTAAATATATATGTATATTTTCTCACTTTTGGAGTATTTTTTTCTATTTTTCAAGGAAGTCCATAATAAAATAACCTTGTAAACAATGAAAGGAACGCACCCATAACAATGAAAATAACTAAATTTTATTAATAAATTGGTAGAAAGATATTATAAAATGGTTATATAAGGTATTATACACATAAATATAGTTATTTAATATATAAAAAACTCTTCAAACCATTATATAAGAGGTTTGAATATGTTTAAGTAAGATAAACCCAAGGTAATGTAATTCTTAACCCAATTTCAATTATTTGGGCTAACCTTCATCTTCATTGATTATGTGGTATTAAGATTATTTATGAAATTAATTTTTTTATATTATTTTTTATTATGTGGATTTATAGTACATACACATATTCTATTCATTTTATTAAATCTCACTTCAATTATAAGAGATTTTCTTTAAAAACCATCTTTTAAATTTCTATTTTTACAAAATTGAAAAGGAATGTTTTTATGAAAGTATTATTATTTCATGATTATGGTTCTTTGGAATCATTTATATTAAAGGTTGGGACCTATATCTCCCTCTAATTAATGGGGTATGTTTATGTTGGAGGTCGACCTTATGGTTACTTCATATGTAACTCTGACAGTTACCACATAAGGTAGTAGTGAGGGTTACATTGTAAGGTATTTGTGAGGGTTACACTGTAAGGTAATTGTTATGGTTACAAATAATATGGTAGTAAAAAGGGTTACAATATTAAGTAATTAATTACCAAATTTACCTAAATATTTTATTTATGTTGTCACTGTTTTATGGAAACCACATGTTTTCACAAAGTATATGTTACTTTTAAAAATAAAAAGTACATCTTTATTGTCTTTATAATTATTTGTGGAATACTGATTTATTTATGTATTTCTATTTCCCTTATTGAGATTTTGTTCTCATCCCATATTTTTAAAATGTTTTTCACTAGATTCCTTTTAATTCCAATGGACATTTTGGGTGCTTGTGCAGATGAATCCAAATAGTTACCTTGTAATTATTTTTGTAAACTATGATTTAATTTATGGTTTTCCTAATACTCCAAAACCTAAATTAGAAAAGGTTATTGATTGTATAATTTACTATGTATTTTTTGTTATATTTTATAAAAAAATACACATCATGTTTTAGTACTGGATCTGAAAGTGCAGGTTTAGGGCTTGACACACTTGTTCAACCAGACATTAACTAACTGTAAGAGTAATATTTCATCAACATATACTAATAGTATAATGAACACACTCTCAATAAACTATTTTTAAACACATGTAATAGATTAATTTTAAACATAATCAAATTATCTTATTTATTTTACAATCTAATGATTCATGACCTAAATGATTTCATCAACCCATAAATGGATCACTATAACTTCCATGCCATTTTGGAATTACTTAGAGTCTCAAACCCTTGTGTTTGTTTCATAGAGACATCCACATTATGTTTAACATTAAGAAAATTTATTTTAGTAAACATTTTATAATTTTTAGAGTCATTTTAATTAGTTATATAATGTATAATTCTGATATATTTTTAAATGGAAATTAGAGAAAAGGTTTCATTATAGTCAATGACTTAACATTTTTTAAACCCCTTATCCACTAGTCATGCATTGAAGGTATTTACTATACAATCCATGTATATATTTCTCTTCAATATCCATTTATACCAAAAAAAGATTCAATAATCTTGTGTACTGATCAGAACCCTAACTTGGTTCTAATATGTGGAATATATCTTATAATTCATTGATTCTTTCCATATTACAACTTCTAATGTAAGATCCTAATGTTTTTGGACATTACTCATGCTTTTTTCATGAACTATTTTACCTTCTTTATTGTGTTTTGGTTGGGTTTTTCATTGGGATTGTTTTGGGAGAAATTTGATAATTTTAAAAGTTTTTTGAGGGATTTTGGGAAGTGCATTGTTGGATCATGGTTTGTAAGAAACTAATTTTTTTATTAGGTACCAATCCTTTTAATTTCAGTCCACTTCATTATTTTAGACCTAAAATGGATTCATAATGATTTCATGGGTGTTTAAGGGATTTATGAGGCTCAGTTGGAGCATGGAGGCCAACATTTTTTGGAAAATAGACCAGCAACACAGTTTGGAGAAACTGTGTGGGGTAGGCAACATGGTCACCCATAACCATATGGGGTTGGATAGAGGATAAATTAGGGTGAATTGTTTTCCATAACTTTGTTCCTGGGACTGCACAACCATGAGGATGGTCTAAAATTTTTAATAGATCCATTTCACACTGTTTGTGCATGGTTTCTCTAACTGTGTGGCCTAACCTTGCATGTACCCTCCTTAAGTTGTGATACATGAATGATTGGCACACGGTTTGGCCAACCGTGTGGCCAAACCATGCAATCCTAAATTTTTAAGGAAAAATTACCATAATTCCCTTAAATAAAATAATATTCTCCCATCCTCATTATTTCATCCATTTCTAGTGGATAAATATCCCCTCCCTCATGTTGGAACTCCCAAAGTTCATTTTTCATAGTTTTTGGTCCTTTTCCTTGGTCGGAAGGATGATTTGATCATTGTTATTATCATTGGATTCTAATCACTAATTAATCCTTTCATATTGACCCATTATTCATGTTTAATCCTCTAAATGATTCTATTTTGATGTAGTTTCATATGTTTTGATTTCATAGTGTTGATATTTTCTTCAAATATCTTCCTATATTGGTTAAACCAAAAGCTAATACTAGATGAGTAGAGTGTTATAGCCTCATGTTAGGTGGTGTATGACTCATCCCTCAAGTATCAGCATTTTATAAATTTTCGCAGTTGTGCGTGAAACAATTTCATCAGTCATCACATATTTAATTAATATTTCATCCCTATATTCAATATGCTCGTATTCTAGATCCCTTACAATACATGTATATTACATTTTTTGAGGTTAATACCACAACGACTTCCACCCTAAGTAGGGTGATTCCTTAAATATTCCTTGGTATCCCATGTGGGTTTACCTATGAAAATTATTAGGTGTGTGGTCTGACCCTACTAATGGTAATCCCTCTATAATTAAATGATCAAATTTTTAATGGCTATTACATTATAATACCACTGAACCCTTAAAAGGTAAGTGATTTAATGTAATAAATTAATCTCAATTGTAAATGGAAAGTACAATATATGTATCACCTGGTATATCTGTATGAAATTGAATGAATTGGTTGCATGTCTGTAGAACTCCTTTACATTCTAAATGGAAGGCAGTGGAATGTCCCTAATTAATGATTAAATTATTAAATTACTAAATGGTTTCATGTCCGTATTTACCTTTTCAAACTAATGAAAGTTAATGGAATGAACCAATTTAATTATTACAAGGCATGTGTATAAAATTTACATAATTAAATAATTAATTATCTATAAGGTGCTTATAATATATGGTCATGTTCACTTTTATAGGAATGGTCAGACTTGCTCCAACTATGGATTATCGAGGGAATGCCTTGTGCACTTAGAAGACACCATTCTGATTCAAGGATTCTAGTTTGCAAGCGATATACCCACATTGGAACCTGGTCCTTGTATACTTTTGGATGCCCACCATGATGTAATAGGATACCTCCAGTATCATTCATATATTATGATTCACTGGATACATTCCTTTAATCCATCTTGACATCTATAAACATGTGGCACCATGGATACACCCATTAGTCCTAATCATTTCTTGTCCCATTTTACCTTGGATAAGATACTTGGAGTATTTTAGACTCATATGATGGTGGAATTCCTTTGGTGATTCCCCTTAGATTACACTCAGGCCCCTTATATATAGGATAATGTTTATTATTGAGTTGGATCAACCACTGAGTTCATGGATTCCTTGGTTACTACCTTAGATCCTCTTTATTTTTATCATCCTAAAAGATGCCTTAGTTGTTACCTTGGATCCTAAGTTATTATTATCATTATTATAGTATTCCTTGGCCATGCCTTAGATCCTCTCACTTCAATTATTATAAAATATAACAAAATTAATTAAATGATAAATTTTTGGAAGCTAGGTGAGGATGAAGAATGTATCATGGTATTTACATTACAATACTACTTTACATTTACATATAATTGTATAGTACCAGTTTATATTTCTAAAATTGGATGGTATAAACATCGTTGGTGGTGGCCTATTGGGATTCATATCACACCCTATCCATGATGCTGATGGTACCTGTGTACATTATATGTATTCAGGTGCGGACAAGGGGAAGTTTCCCTATTTGGACACCTGATATTGATTTCTTTATTTAGGATGGAGCTTGGTAGCAGATGACCGGGCCGATGCTCGGGATGTTGGATAGTTTTTAGCTTCTTTTTTATTATTTTGTATAGAATGTTTTTTATGCTTCTATGTATACCTATTTTCAATTATTTTAAAGACATGAAATATATTATCAAAAAACATAACATGATTTAATTTCTAGTTATTGATTATTATTATCAGTTTCTTCAGTTGTTATCCATTTTTATACTACTTCTGCTATGACAGGTTACTGGTCTAGTGTTTATAGTGTCTATTTATGATGTTCCATCTGATTATTTATGCTTTTATTATTTACTTATTATTATATAGAAACTATGGTACACTCTGTTAATGAGGGAATAGACTCCCCATGAACACACCCTAGGTCCTTTCTACTTTTCAAAATACTCTTTCATATAGGGAGGGACACTTGAGGCCATTGTCCAACCGACCTCGAGGCACGTTTGAGTGGAACCTAGGTTGGGACATCAAAAATGGAATATAAGGCTTTCCTTTCTTGATGTACTATTTTGATAAAATAGATAAAAGATTAGGAATTATTGGGAGGTTGGTTATAAGTCATTCATGGGCATAGCTAACTAACATTCAGGGTAAATACCGAGTTTCCAAAAAAGGGGATTGTCATTCAACTTTCACTTATTACAGTTGATATCATTTCACCATTGGATGACACACATGATATGTGAGGGTTATTACTGTTATTATTAAAGAGGTTTTCATTTTATACTTGGATAGATGAGATGAGGGAAAGTATAATTATAAAATAAATCATCATAGGCTCCTAGAAATCACATGTCAAGCATATAACATACCATATTGGTGCATTTTATTTCTTACATTGCTTGTATTTCCTGCGATTGTTGAGTGATCTATGGTAGTTATATTTTTTCCTATGCTACCAACATATTATCTCTGGTTGTATGGGATTATCTTTGGATGTGATTGACTAATTTCCCATTTTAATTCATGAGGTGTATAGACCCTCTTGGATTGGGATGGGTGATTAAATGATTCATGACATCATATATTATAGTTATATTTAAGGATTGAATGTAGATGGTGTTAAATAGAAATTAAATGGGTGTTTATTTCACGGATAATGTGTATGGGAACTTATTCATTGGGAATGGAGATCATTTTTAATAAAAACCTGAGATATATATGACAAAATGAAAACATAAATGTTACTATTGACTTATGAAATGAAATGTTTTCTAGTAAATGAAGAGAAAAACTGTATTTGACCTTTCACCTACTGGAACCCCTATAAATTAAACATAAATATATACCAATATCCTATCCTTCTATATGGGTATTTTGGGTAGTACCTTTTATAGTGATCCCTTATACATTTGATATTATTCTTCTAGTGTTTCAATATTCACATAAAGGTTGTTTTAATGTGTGTTCAAGGAATTTGATGAGAAATTCCACCCCAAAATTCTCATGATATGCCCCATTAGGGTGGTGAAAACCACACTCCTGAGATGATGGGACCTCAGTCTTCATTATTTATACCAAGAGTTAAAATTAAGGAACCTCTTACTATACTCAAATTGGGAACTAATGTATAGATTCCATAGGGTTTCCAACATCTGATGTATTCCATATAGGGTTCTCCATGACCTGAAACTATGATGGTTGATCTGAAAAAGTAAGTTTTATAAGTATCATCATATCATCTTTTTTTGGGATGGTATTCCACTAGCTACTGAGTCATGACTAGATGCCACTCGATCTATATTTGTGCATTGGGAGACAAATCCTTAGAGGAAGTTTAATCCAGCCATCTACATGCTGTGTGATTTTTCCAGGCACTGGTGGGATGTGATTACCTAGGCTGGTCGTCAATAGTTAATGGTTAGGGATGACTTCTTGACTACCTTCTATGACCACTTATTTCCTTATACACTAAGATCTGATTGATCCAAATATTTCATGCATCTAGAAAATGATGTTATGTCATTTATGGAGTATTCATTGCATTTTACTAGTTACAACACTATTCTACACTTCTAAGTAGCGATGAGTTGTCGTGTGCTATACGTTTCAAGTATGGGATCTAATATTTTATCTATACTCAGGTGAATGTATTTCACCTACCTAAATTTTATGAGATCATTATTCAGGATCTTAACATTTAGCACAACCCGAGGGAAGGAAATAGTACTATTAATAGTGGATTTGTGATGAGGTATGCCAGTAGTTCTTCCGGTAGTAGATAATGTTCAACTGAGGTTTCTCATCAGAGAAGAGGCTGTCAGAGTAATAATACTAGAAGATCCATTATATTCCCTTAGTGTGGATGACAGGGGAATCTGAAGCCTCAATGTGACAGAGAACCACTGGAGTGTCGTACTTATTATCGTATAGGGAATCTTTAGATACTCTATAGAACATTTCCATCCACTTCTTATAGAAGAGTCTTTACCTCCACCTTCTGGGGTAAGATATTTTATATCATTTTTAGCAGGGATATCCAGTAGAAAAAGAAATATAGGACAAGGAGGAGGTCGTGTCTATATTCTCTATTCATTTGATCTTCATCATCAGTAGAGTGGGCTTGCTCAGGGTATTCTAGTTGTTGCATAGGGTCATAGATCTGGCCAGATTCATGCATTATAGCTGATACTCAGTGATCAGAATGTAGGACCTTCTACATTGTGAGGTACTATTCCAATACCATCCACTATTGTATCTACATTATTTGAAAATGGTGATTTACACTCCTTTATCTATCTATAAAATGTTGAAAGTATCAGTTTTTAAATTCAGTATTACGATGGTGTGATAACCCTGTATACACTATTAGGAATTCAATTAGAGGGAATATGCCAATGTAGGGAATTATCCTCTTGAGGTAGGTAGTTATCCCCTCTTACGGGACCTCTTTTTTTCTTGATATGATGGGAATTTATTTCATTCTCATAACAGACTGGTTGGTTCCATACCACACCTTTGTGGACTGCTATCACCTCAGGGTATTTTTTACCTCACCATAGGGTAGTAGTTATCTCCAAAATGGTTAGTGGAATGTCCATGACAGTAGAGCTGGACCAGAGCATCATGGACTAGGTAAAATGACTACCCATATTTCTAGTTTCTTCATGGAGGAGCATGGGGTACCCCTGATAGATTTTCCTCCTATAGTATATCATTTCAAGGACATATTTATCAATGATTTTTCAATCTTAACTAATGATAGAGATGTAGATTTTATGATTGAGCTTGTTCCAAGAGCATCTATAGCCTCCATTCCTCCATAAATGAATACAACTACTGAGATCCCAAATATAAAGAGATAATTGGAGGATTTAGAGTCCAAAGGTTTTATAATGCCTAGTACTGCCTCTTAGGGTTCACCCATTATTTATCCCAATAAGGATGATGGAACCCATAGGCTATGCATAGTCACTAATGGTTGAACTAGTTTACGGTTAAGAATAGGTATCCACTACCTCAAATAGTTGATATTTTTGACCTTATTCGAGGACCTAGTGTGTTCTCAAAGATTGACCTAAGATCATTCTATCATCAGGTGTGAGTCATACCTTCATACATACCTCATAAAACTTATCATAACATTTATGGTTTAAATGAGTATGTCATTATGTATTTCAGTTTTATAGGTGCACCCTCCATTTTCATGGCTTTGATGAATAGGGTTTTTCATCCCTATCAATATTATTTTTTTCATGGTACTTGTGGATGAAATATTATTGTATTCTTATAATCATAATGACCATTATATAAATTTTGATATAATTTTGAATACAATGAGTGTGCATCAAAATTATGAAAATATTTCTAAGTACCACTTCTAGATTGAACAAGTTCACTTCTTGGGTTATATTATCTAGGAATCAGTAGTATTTCTTGACATAGAGATGGGGATATTATGGTTTCCTTGGAACATCCTAAGAACATGTTCGATGTAAAGAGTTTCTTGGGGTGGGGTGGTTATTACAATAATTTTATAAAAGACTTCACATGCCTTGATACACCTATACCTAGTTTGATTAAGAAGGGTGTTAAGTTATTGTAGTCAATAAAATGTGTTAAGGCCTTTTAGGAGATGAATGGAAGGATTTTTTCAGTACCAATTCTAATTCTTCTAGATCCTAAAAGAGGTTATACAATGTTATGTTATGAATTAGGTATAATCTTGGGTGTAGTGTTGATGTATCATGATAGATTCTTTGTGTATGGATCTCATCAGTTGAGACCTCATGATAGAAACTACCTGATGCATGGCCTTAAGATAGTATCTATTTTCCATGTATTACATTTATTGAGACACTATCTATCGGGTGAGCACATTATGGTGTATACAGACCACGAGATACTCAATTAAATCTTTACATATCCTGAATTGAATCTTAGATAGTGAAGACGGGTCAAATACCTTCAAACCTTCAATTTTGACCTAGGATATATGCTTGGAAATCATAATGTGGTTGTGGATGCACTAAGTCAGAAAACTCAAGCATAGGTCGTATAGGATACTAGTGATGAATGTGAATTGAAGGAATAATTTTATGAGCTGCATCTAGAGTTTCATGAGAGTCACAATCTGTCTTCTATTATATCCTTGGTAGTTACCTCTTACCTCCATCATCAGGTAAAGAGTATGCCATTTTTAGATCCTAAGGGGTTGGTTCTACAGGATATTATTTTTTGTGAGGAACTGCCTATGAATTGTACTTTTGATTGAGATGATTTCATCTGTATATGTTGACATATCTGAGTTCATATAGATATGATAGAGGAACCAATGCAATATTCCCAGGAATCTTTGTGGGAATTTCATCCAAAAATCTCCAAGATGTATTGAGATTTGTGTCTCTATTATTGGTGGCCTAGTATGAAACTTTATATAGAAGTTTTTATAAAGATTTGTTCCCCCTATCTGTAGGTGAAGGTAAAAAACCAGTGGATTTATGGCTTGTTATAGCTAGTTATAACTTCTGAATGGAAATGATAATATATTGTTATAGACTTTGTAGTTAGCTTGTTGAGGTCATAATGAGGTAGTGATGTTGTTTGGTTAATCATTTTTAGACTAAATAAAGTATCCAACTTCATTCCCATATGAGAGACTTTCTCATTTGATGATATGGGAAGACTGTATATCTATGAGATCATACGGCTCCATGAGGTCCCTTGTACAATTGTTTTAGACAAATATGTTCATTTTAAATCACAATTCTAGAATGGGTTGTAGAAGTCTATGGGTACATAAGTGATTATAAGCGCAAAATTTCACCCTCAGACCAATGGTCAATCAGAATAGATGATACAGGTTTTAGATTACATGCTTCAGGAATGCATCCTTGATATCAGTAGTTCTTAGGTGAAGCATATCCCTCTCGTTGAGTTCACCTATAATAAAAAATCTCTAATGACGATTCAGATGGTTCCCTATGAGTACTTGTATGGTAGGTTGTTTCGTTAACCCCTATGCTGGTTAGAGGTAGGTGAGGTAGCACTACTGGGTCCTCATCTTATTTAGGAGACTTCATAGAATGTTCATCTAATCAAGAAGTGTATGTCTACTGCTCAATCTATATAGAAATCTTATATTGATTTTTCTTGATGACCTCTGGAGGTCAAGGTTGGGGATCATGTTTTCTTATAGGTATCACCCAAGCTTAGGAATATATGGTTACAGAGGTAAGGGAATATGTCATTGTGATTTTTGGGCCATATGATATTCTGTATAGAGTTGAGATAGTATCCTATCAATTTATATTACTTCATAGGTATCGTTCCATGCATGATGTCTTCCGCATATCATAGATTTTCCATTATCATGCTGAATCATCCCTTAATTTTGTTACTAAGGAGTTTTAGAAAGTTGTCGATGATTCTTTTGAGGTTTATCACATACAAATCATTGACTAGAGCATGAATTCCCTCCAAGGCTAGTCTTTCCCTTTAGTTTGGAATCTATGGCAGCATGGATATGTATCAGACAAGACTTCAAAGAAAAAGGCCGACGTATGTTCTCAGTGGCCATAGTTTTTTTCAAATGAATTTTTTCTTCCTATGGAAGGTCAACATTGGGAAGAGTTTATTAAACATAGGAAGACTAGAAGAATATTGTTTTCATTTAAAGTAAGGATCCTTTGAATTTCATTCTAATTATTTATTTTATATTGAAAATGGATTTTAATGAGGTCATTGATGTTTTGGAGGAGTTCATAGCCCATTAGAATCCTAAATACCAACTTTTGGGAAAATAGACTGGCTTCATGGTTAGGAGAAACCATTTAGGTTAGGCCATATGGTTACCCCTAACCATGAAGCTATGGATAAAAGAGTATGTAGGGTGCACAATTTTCTCTAACCTTGTGCTTGGGACAACATACCCGTGTAGATGGTCTACAGTTTTTAGTAGATCCATTTTTTATAGTTGGTTCATGGTTTCTCTAACCATGTGGCCTAACAATATGGGTATCCACCTTAATAAGTGATCCATTCATGGTTAGAACATGGTTTTTCTAACCATGTGACCAAACCATGAAGCCCTAAAATTTTGGGTAAAATTACCAAATTTCCCTTAAATCTAATTAAATTCAACCCTCCTCCTTATTTATTCTATTTATATCTGATAAATCTCTCCTACCTCATGTTGGAACTCCCAACGTGCCTTCTTCATAGTTTCTTCTCTCATTACTTCATCCAAAGTCTTATTTAATCCATGTTCATCTCATTGGATGTGCATTAGTAAGTACTCTTTTTATCTTGAGGTTTTTGCAATTCTTCCACCTCTTGACGATGATATTTTGATATAGGATCATGTTTCCTATTTTTAGGTCATTGATCAATTCATCATATGTCTTCCAATCTAGTAAAAAATAAAGTCTGATATAGGATGAGGAGATTGTTATAGCCTCGAGGTAAGTGGTATATGACTCATCTATCAAGTCTCTCCATTTTATAAACTATTTCCATTGTGTGAATGTTGATTTCATCAAGAGATGACATTTTAATTCATATTTCATGCTTATATTCTTCATGATCATATTCTAGATCCCTTTTTATACATGTATATTACACTGTTTGAGGTTTATATCTCAACACCTTCACTCCATGTAGGGTGATTCCTTATATATGCCTTGGTAAACCATGTGGGTTTACCTATGACACCATTCAGGTGTGTGGCTTGACCCTACTAATGATAATACCTCTTCAATTAAATTTAATAATTATTAATTACAATTACAATATAGTACCACTTGAACCTTATAAGGTAAGTTCTGAAATATATTAAATGAATATCAAATGTAAATTTAAATTATAATATATGTATCACATGGCCTATATGAATGAAATTGAATAACTTGGTTTCATTTCTATAGCACCCCTTTCCATGCTTAATGAAAGGTAGCAGAGTGAACCTAATTAATGATTAAATGATTAAAGAACTAAATGGTTTCATGTCCTTATTAACCTTGTCCCACTAATGAAAGATAATAGAATGAACCAATTAAATTATTAATAGTCCTGAGTATTACATGGACATAATTAAATAATTAATTAAGTATAAAGTGTATATCACATATGGACCTATTCACTTTTATAGGAATGGTTTGACTTGGTCCAGCCTTGGATTCCTAAAGGAATTCCTTGTGAAATCAGAGGAAATAATTCTAATTCAAGTATGCCAGTTTCCAAGGGAGATATCCACTTTGGAACCTGGTCCTTTTCTACTTGTGGAAGCTCAAAATAACACCATAGGATCCCTCTATTATAATTCAGATATTATGATGCCTTGGATACACTTATTTGATCCATATTAATGTCAATGGACATGTGGAATCATGGATAAACCAATTGGGCCTAGTCATTGGTTATCTCATTTTACCTTGGATAGGATCCTTGGAATCAGTTAGAATCATATTACAGTGGAATTCCATGGGTGATCCCCCTTGGATGACACTTAGGCCCCTTATATCTAGGATATAGGTTAATATTTAGTTGGATGCACCCCTAGGGTATTGGATTCCATGGTTATTACCTTGGATCATCTTCATTATTATCATTATAAAAGAAGCCTTGGTTATTACATTGGATGATATATTAGTGTTATTATTATTATATGATTAATTGATCATGCCTTGTTTCCTCTCACATAACTTATTAAAAATGGAGTATAATTAATTAACTGATTACATGTTCGAACACCAGTTGATGTTGAATCAGGTACATGGGTATTTATAATATTGTACTACTTTACATTTATATATACATGAAAACTGTTAGTTTACATTTATATATACATGCAAACTGTTAGTTTATATTTCTCATACTAGATGGTATATACATCATTGATGGTGGCCTAATGAGATTTATCTCACACACTATTTGGGCCTCTGATGGTACCTAGGAAGATTATATATATGCAGGTGTGGACAAGGGAAAGCATCCCTATTTGGACACTTGATCTTGGTTAATTTTTTTAGGATGGATCTAGGTAGCAGATGATCGGGCTAG
Source organism: Viscum album (assembly GCA_963277665.1). Classification (NCBI taxonomy): domain Eukaryota; kingdom Viridiplantae; phylum Streptophyta; class Magnoliopsida; order Santalales; family Viscaceae; genus Viscum; species Viscum album. The sequence goes on from OY728147.1 coordinate 92,255,258, forward strand.
TGCTCGGGATGCTTGATATTTTTTGGATTCTTTTTTATTATTTTGTATAGAATGTTTTTCTTTCTATCATGTATACCTATTTTCTAGACCTCTAGAGACATGACATATATTATCATTATTTTTTATAAGATTTTGTTTTCAACATTTTCGTATTGTCATCTATTTCTTGAGTTGTTATCGATTTCTATACTACTTTTGCTAAGACAGCTTACCAGTCTGGTGTTTATAGTGTATTTTTCTACCATGTAATCTATGTATTTATTATTACTCTATTTACCTTTTTATAAAATATCTAATGTGTTACACTCTGGTAAATAGGTAATATTCTCCCCATGGACACACCATAGGCCCTCTCTGCTAGTTAGTAGCCTCTGATGTATGAGGATTCGTGGTTGATCCCATGTGGAAAACTAGTTTCGGAGCACCTTTGAGTGGAACCTAGGTCGGGGAATCAAACAGTTTTCCCAAACAATTCACCCACCCCAGAAAATAATGAACCTTCAAAAAATGGATTTTTTCATGTTTTTTGCACAATCTTTCAGCAAATGCACCCAACAAGGAGTAACCATGCACCCCAACAATAGGGTCACATTGTTAGGGAACATGATTTATCAAACTCTGCGCCCCGAATAGGAAATCGTTCTTATGGGTTTTTATTTATGCAAAAATTTATTTAAAAATACCTAAACCCCCAATATTAACCCCTATTCTCCACCACTATACCCTAAACCCATTCTTATGATTTTTTAATCTTCTAGAGGACTCAAAGTCTCCTCAAAACCTTTTCTTAGCAAATCTAAGATTCGATTGAAGGTTTATCTTCCAATTAGTATGTGATTTCTTTCTTGTTTGGTTTTATCTCTCTCTTGTCCCTCTCTTTGGATAAATAAGAATTATTTTTCCTCTATTGGTGATGGTTTAGATCTATGTTTTTATGGATCTTAACCCATTTTATCTTGATCTTAGGTTTTTGCTATAGATATTATGTATAATTGTGTTCTTGATCATTTCGCTTCAATTTAGGGATTTTGATTTGGAGAACATCTATCAACGACCTTAAGGTAGGTGTTCTAATTACCAATTTACGTAGTCTTGATTATAATTTCATGTATTCATTTTTGAAATTAAAATTTCCATGTTGGTAAATTTTATTTTTTAATTGAATTAATTAATTGATCAATATGATTATTAAATTGGTGGAATAATGGGATTATGGAATTAGATGTTTTGTGGGTTTATGAAATTTGTTTATTAATGTGATTATGTATTTTTTGATAATGGGAATTAAGGGATATTTGGATTAACCTTTAAGGGTTGATGGATTATATGATTAAATGTTGATAAATTATTTAATGTTGAATAGTTCATATTATTCCAGGTGATTTTAGTGGAGAAACATGATTATTGTGAGAAATTGAAATGGTGCACCATTATTATAATGTTTGATAAGAAGGAAAATTATGATTAACATTGATGAATATGATATATTTTATATATGTAATTTATTGATAAATGAGGTGTGGGATAAGTACTGATTTTCCAAATACCCATGGGGTTATATACATGATTTTCTAGGCCCCAATAAATCCATGAAAATATTATTGCATGGTACATGGACTAATGATCCAAGTAACCATGTAGTGTGGGATATGGAATGATTCTCCAAATACCCATGTGGTTCTAGACATGATGTTCTAGGTCCCATGATATTGAAATTGGACAGGCATTTTGAGTATCCTTTTTATGAAATTAAGATTAAATGAACATTGAAAGCCCTTGATATGGTGAATTGTGATTACCTATGTGATATGGATTAGACTTATGGACATGAAAAAGTAGGTATTTTTGGTTCAAGTGTCATCATGAACTAAGGGATTTATGTTGTTAAATAATGAATAATTTTATGTGAAAACTATTTAATTTATTATTGTACTTTATTCATTATACATTAGCATACATAGTTATAGACTAGATACTATTTTAGATGTTGTTGTTGGTGGATTAATGAGTTCTAATCAAACCCAAATTGGGTTTCCTGATTGTTACACAACTAGATTTCATGTTTATAGGATAGGAAAAGAGAAAGAACCAAATGTTAGATGGTTGAGTTTGATGTAAGATGCATGAGGGAACCAGACATGATTTCCGGACATGCTTGGGAGTTGTCAGTGTGTCTTTATTTTGGGTTTTTGTTTGACACATTAAAATTGTATGACATGACATATCTTCTTCTTTGGTTTATGGTAATATTTACCTATTTTGGATTAATATGAAATGTCTATTCTTGTATTCATTTTGGTCGATAATTGGTTTTTGTTATTATCATTTGTATATTTGTTATTTATTTTTGCTGTTGTGATACTTTCATAAATAGGGTATAGTCTCCCTGGTTCACGCCCAAATTTACCCAAGAGAAGAAGGGTAGAACGGTCCTTGTAGTGTAGCTTGGGTTGTCAATTTCACAGAGACCTAAGAAGATACCTAAGATACAAAACCTAAGGGATGGATTTTTGGCTATGAAGTGGCCAACTTGGATTTGTTTTTAAGTGTTTTGGGAGAAGACTAATAAGATTAGTTGAGTTCAATTATAATGAAATGGGTTGATCTTAGGGTTATGCTTGGGTGGATTGAATGCATTTTATTTCTTTAGACAAATTTTTGGTTTTATTAATTCTTGATGAAACCATTCTTCAAAATAACACTACCTTCATCATTTTCTGGTTGGATACTAACTAAACTCAATTACTAGTCACCAACACACTTAGATAACCAGATTCATGATCTCTCCAAGCTATATGGTCAATTTAGTAATTGGAATTAGCTTTTTCAAACACAGTGAAGATGAGGAGCGAAAATAATTGAAGAATGGAAGTCTTGAATTATTTAACCAATTAACAACAATTCGTTCATTAAATAAAATTCAATCCAGACTTTGCATTATCCTAATATCAACACATTAAAGGTTTATCCCTCCATTGATGATATACTATCAATGGTGGGCAGAAGACGGCTTACAAGAATTGAATTGAAGAGATTAAAACCGCGGAAATAACGAGCACTCCTCCGTGTGTGTGAATGGAATTCACACCTATGTGTGAACTATATCACCAACACACAGAGTTATCACTGTGATTTTGTGATTTTAGAGATTTAATTAGAGAAATTGGAAGAATAGAGAAGAAGGAATTGGATTAAGAACTTAGAAATACAAAAAGAAACTTACATGGGGAAATGAAGCATTACAACGAAAATTGAGCATAATAACATTACATGAAAGAAGGTATGAGTTCCTTATCAACACCAATGCCTTAAATAAGAAAATTTGGATCCTTAGGCAGAGCTCCAACAGTCCAAGTCATCCCAATCAATGAGGGTAGGCATAGGTGGTGGAAAGTAGGTGGAGAGGAGACTTCTCCACCCTTGACCCGAGATGGCATCCAACTTGCATCCACTTGAAATATCCGCTTCAAAGTACTTCTAGATTGGAGATTTGGAGTGGTCCATAGAAGACAAAAATGCATCCCCGGATGTCTTATAATAGCCTGTAAAATATCAGCCCAATTTACTTTGTGGTTCGGGAGATATGAAAGATTCATTGGGATGACATTCTGGGCCGCAGATTCTGGCCCAGATTCTGATCTTCCATTTGGGCTGCCTTGATCATCATCATGAAGACTGAATTAGCACTTTGTCCTGAAGAGTGATTTGTTCCCCTATATGTCTTATATCATCAAAAGAATGTTTGGCTTCATTGTTCTAGTATTGTGGGACCCACATCCTCAACAGTGGGTTGGTGTCCAATCTGCCTTCACCAGAATTGTCTCCTTTCATCACCAAATATCTTCATCATCCTTTATGAATCTTTCCTTGCTCCCTGAATGAGAAACATTTAAATTTGAAGTGAAGATACATTTCCAAAAATATAATATTAAAACATGAATAATTACATTCAATAAAATCATATGAGTCATTGGGCCTAAATTGGTGTACATTAGGCATGAAGTGCACAATTGATGAGAGTGGATGTTTAAAATTAAAATGTACTAACTCAGGACTATATGATCAAAAATGAACTTTTAATCCCAATAAAATGTAATTATAAAATGTGTTTTGATTGTCTAATCACACCCCCAACTTGATATTTTCTAGTCCCGAGCAAATAACTCAAAGATTATGAAAATCAAATTCCCTTTTCCAAAAACATTTTAATAAACAATGCTCACCAAAATACCTCATACCAAAAAATTATGCATCCCATAAAAATCATTTAATAAAATGTAGGTTCTAAAGCATAACCCAAGCCCAAGCCCATTCTTCTGATCAAATTCAATTCCACATTTCATCCAATTACAATTAATCATGATGATGTGTTGTGTGTCACAATAAACACGAGGGTTCATTTTTATTCAAGGGGGAAAAGATGGAAGCGCTAGGTGGAATCACATTTTAATATTAATATGAGTATTCATTTTTTTTCCTTTTTTTTGCAATGTTTCCATGGTTATTGAAATTGCATTCAAATGATTCAACCCTTGTAGCGAGACTTTGCCGATGACTCCTAGGCTCAAAGGCCTTAGGGCACCAAGTGAAGCCCACATACTCGGGCATCATCTCGAGTTAACTCATTCAAAAACAAATTCAAATTTCCACAAATAGAGATAAAATTCCCAAATCTGGGCCAGACAACTATGGAGTCACGATCCCCAAGTGCCGAAAGCCACACATTAAGTCATTTCATTTCTCTATGCACAAATTTATTGTTGTTTTTTTTGTGTTTTTTACACCTCTTATATATATATATATTTTAAAATACTCATATTAAATTTAAAATGATCATCAAAACTATGATATTTATTATGGGACCCCAAGAATTCAAATTAATACCCCACAATCCAACGGACGTGCATTATGAATTTTTTTTATAAAAATTGGATGAAAATGTAACAGTGAAAAATCACATTAGATAGCCACACTTTCCAAAATTTTATGCTCATGAACTTAAACATGTATTAAAATCAGAATCAAGGAATACAAAATTATTTAATATTCAGTTTTCAAGGTTTGAAATGTGTAATAACATGTTCAAGGTTAAGGAAAATTTTCATTCAATTAACATGCACATTTTATTACTCTATGTGATTGATTTTTATTTTCACCTCCCCCCAACATAATATAACATTGTCCCCAGTGTTTAAAGAAAATATAATTTAGAAGGGGTAGAGGCAGAGAATAGGAGCATAGAACAATTTCACCTGATATTTGATGTTGAAGTTTGTGATTCTATCATTTAATCCCTTGGTCTCCATGTCACTTGAAGAATCCTCACGGTAGTGTACGCTTGTACTCTTATGATTTCCCTGAAAATCCATCAAACTTGGTAGCCCTGGAATCTCAAAAACCAACATAGTTAGACATAATGGAAACCCCTTGAGGTTCCCTTTTCTAAAAATAAACAACAATAAAATAAAAAAATAATAAAAAATAATAAAAAAAATAAAAAAAATAAAATAAAAATAAAGACAAAACATACTTGTTAATTTTGAAATGCCAACGATCGACACTCATAACAAGTAATAATTTTTTTTTAAAAAAATATGTATATATATAAAAATTTAAAATATAAGTATATATATAAAGAATATAGAATAAGTAAGCACCAATCGCTGTAGTTCAGTGGTAGGCATGAGCCCCTGTCTCCCTTCGGTCCCGGGTTCGAGTCCCGCAGCTTCACCGGTCGTGACGGGGTTTGACCCACGTCCTACGACGTGTCACTTTTTTTTACATTTTTTTTGTTGTTTTTTTTGTTTTTTTAATAATAAAAATAAAAAAATAAAATAAAAACTTACAAACACCTATATTGTTGATACATTGTCTTCTTTTTAATTTTTGGGTAAGATAATACTCAGGGATCACACCGCGTGACACGGATGAATACGACACTCCCCTTTCATACCCATCCATACTCATAAGAGAAGAATAGGTCAACAATATGAGGTAAAATTATATCAAATTGTTTTGCTAAAAAAATTGATTAAAACAATAAAGTGATTGTAAATTTAAAAATCATGGGTTGCCTCCCATTCAACGCTTTGTTTAACGTCGTTATCTCAACTTAAACCCCTAATTGATTAATTGTTTTTTTCATCAAAGGTAGGTTCACTCAGGTCTTCATCAACTTCATGTTTTTGGATGGTTCTATGAATGGTTTGACTCTATGACCATTAAATTTAAATATTTGACCATTGGTGGGATCTTGAATTTCAACAGCCCCATAGGGGTACACCTTATGCACTATGTATAGACCTGACCATCTAGACCTCAACTTTCTCGGGTGCAAATGAAGTTTAGAACTATACAAAAGCACAGGTTTCCTTGGTTCAATGTGTTTAGTTTTAAGATTCCTAGACAGGTAGGCTTGAAATATAGCTTTATTGATCCTTGAATTTTCATAAGCCTCCATCCTAAGTTCCTCAAGCTCATTTAGATCCAATTTCCTCTTTATTCTGGCCAAAGAAATGTCAAAGTTCATTTTTTTGATTGCCCAAAAGGCCTTATGCTCAATGTCCACTGGAAAATGGCATGCTTTACCATAAACCAACCTATATGGGGACATTCCTAAGATGGTTTTAAATGATGTTTGATATGCCCAAATAGAATCTAAGAGTTTGCTCGACCAATCTTTCCTAGATGGATTAACAGTTTTCTCAAGAATTTGTTTGATTTCTCGATTGGATAACTCAGCTTGACCATTGGTTTGTGGGTGGTAAGCGGTGGACACTTTGTGAGAAATTCCATACTTCTCCATGAGCGATGAGAATGGGCGATCGTAGAAATGAGTTCCACGATCACTAATGATAGCCCTAGGAATCCCAAATCTAGAGAAGATGTTTTGTTTAAGGAATATAATCACAGTTTGATGGTCATTGGATTTTGTAGGAATGGCCTCAACCAATTTTGAGACATAATCGACAGCCAAGAGAATGTAAAGATATCCCCAAGAGTTTGGGAAGGGACCCATGAAATCAATTCCCCAACAGTCAAAGATTTCAAACACTAATATTGGAGTGAGAGGCATTTGATTCCTTTTTGTGATGGACCCTACTTGTTGACACCTAGGACAACTTTGAAAAAATGTGTAGGAGTCCCTTGAGAGGGTGGGCCAAAAGAGACCACATTGAAGAACCTTGGAAGAAGTTTTCTTAGAGGAAAAGTGACCTCCACAAGCCTCACTATGACAGAACATTAGGATGGAATCTTGTTCGGATTCTGGCACACACCTCCTAATGACTTGGTTAGGACATAACTTATAGAGGTATGGATCATCAAACACATAATTCTTGACATCAGAAAGAAATTTTCTTCTAGCTTGGGAACCTAAGAATTTTGGAATGACCCCTGAAACTAAGAAGTTGGATATGTCAGCATACCAAGGGCAATCACTCACCGAATAGAGGTTCTCATCGGGAAATGAATCAGACACAGAAAGGTGATGTGAGTTGTCTTTGAATTCCAACCTAGAGAGGTGATTAGATACAACATTATCTACACCTTTTTTATCCTTAATGGTTAAATCGAAATCTTGAAGAAGAAGGACCCACCTAATCAATCTAACCTTGGCATCTTGTTTTTGGAAGAGATATTTTAGAGCTGAATGGTCGGTGAAGACAATGATGGGTGATCCTAAGAGGTAGGACCTGAATTTCTCTAAGGTAAACAAAATAGAAAGTAACTCCTTTTCAGTGGTGGTGTAATTGATTTGGGCATAATTTAAGGATTTGCTTGCATAAGAAATGACATATGGAGTTTTATCACACCGTTTTCTTAACACAGCTCCTACAACAAAGTCACTGGCATCACACATGAGTTCTAAAGGAAGGTCCCAGTTTGGAGATTTCATAATGGGAGGAGAGGTGAGAGCGGATTTAAGGGTTGAAAATGAACCCTCATAGCTTTCTATCCAAACAAAGGGAGCATCCTTTACTAGGAGAGCACAAAGAGGACGAGAGATTGAACTAAAGTCCTTAATGAATCTTCTATAGAAACCAGCATGTCCTAAGAAGGACCTCACTTCCTTAATAGTTATGGGTGATGGAAGGTGACGAATGATGTCAACCTTTTCTTTATCAACTTCAATTCCCCTACCTGAGACTATATGGCCAAGGACTAACCCCTATTTTACCATGAAATGGAATTTTTCCCAGTTTAGGACCAGATTCTTTTCTTCACATCTTGACAAAACTCTCTCCACATTCCTAAGACATCCCTCAAATGAATCCCCAAAGATAGAAAAGTCATCCATGAAGACCTCTAGAAAATCCCCTACCATATCTGAGAAGATTCCCATCATGCACTGCTGGAAGGTTCCAGGGGCATTGCATAACCCGAACAGAATGCGTTTGAAGGAAAAGGTGCCAAATGGGCAGGTGAAGGTTGTCTTCCCTTGATCCTCCAAGGAGACCTCGATTTGATTGTACCCTGAGTACCCATATAGGAAGCAATAGAATTGATGACCCGCCACTCGCTCGAGGACTTGATCAATAAAGGGCAAGGGAAAATGGTCCTTCTTGGTACAAGAGTTGAGCTTCCTATAGTCAATACAGACTCTCCAGCCACTACTCACCCTAGTTGGAAGAATTTCCCCGTCCTTATTAGTGATCACAGTGATTCCATCTTTCTTTGGGACAACTTGAATTGGGCTTACCCACTCACTCTCAGCTATGGGGTAGATGATACCATCTTTCAACAACTTAAGAAGTTCTTTCCTTAACGCATCCATAAGATTTGGATTGATTCTCCTCTGAGGTTGACGACATGGTTTGGATTCAGATTCAAGATTAATCCTATGAGTTCCAAGAAGTGGGTATATCTCAGGAATATCAGACAGGGTCCAACCAATGGCTTTCTTGTGTTTCCTAAGGACATCTAGAAGCATCCCCTCATGATTGGCTTCAAGAGAAGAATATATGACTATAGGATGTGTTTGATTTTCCCCTAGGAAGGAATACTTGAGGGAAGTAGGAAGTTCCTTCAATTCAAGATCAGGTTGGTTCATAATTTCAGCAGAAGATTGGGGCATTGGATCAAGATCAAATTTATTTCCTAGATTTTCAGATTGAATTGATTCCCCATGTGTAGAAGTTTCAGCCACAAGATTGTATTGACCTGGGTTAGGGAAGGGAGTTTGATTTGTCTCCATGAATGTGGTTTCCGGAAAGGTTTCACTGATTTTTGGTCCTAATACATCATCATAGGAGAAATTTGAAAATGATTTGAGCCAAGGAAATAAACTTCCTTCATGTGAACAAAGGAAATCAATCTCATCCTGACTGAAACATCCATAAAATATTTCTTGATGTTCTATGGATTCATTTTCAATGCTTCCTAACATGTTTACTTCATGAATGTCCTCGTCATCTCCTATTTGTGAGCTTGCATTATAGATGTTCAAGTCTAGACTCATGTTCCCAAAGGTGATGGTCATGTTCCCATTTCAGACTCGGATAATAGAGTTGATTGTTGCAAGGAAAGAATGGCCAAGAATGATTGGGGTTTGCTCCCTAGGACCTAATCTTGGATGATTTTCAAGGACAATGAAGTCAGTAGGGTAAATGAAATTCTCAACTTTCACTAAAACATCCTTTAAGATCCCCTTAGGAACCCGAACACTGCGATCAACGAGTTGAAGAGTGAAAGATGTGGGTTGGAGTTCTTCGAGCCCTAACTGACAATACATGGCATAAGAAATGAGGTTTACACTGGAACCTAGGTCACACAAGGCCTTGACAACAGTTTTCTCTCCTAGTTCAACATTGATGTAAGGGAAACCTGGGTCTTTCATCTTTGGAGGAATGGTCCCTTGAATAGTGGTACTCACATTAACAGCCAAAAGGACTTGGTTTTTATGTAAAAATTTCCTTTTAAAAGTGCACAAGTCCTTAAGGTACTTTGAGTAGGCTGGTATGGTTTGTATTGCATCGAGGAGTGGAATGTTCATCTTGACTTGAGAGAAGATTTCTCTCAAGGTTTCACTCAGTTTAGGCTTGGATTTCCCCCTCATGCGTTGAGGGAAGGGAGCAGGTTGTTTGAGTGTTTGGTGTGGTTGTGGTTCCTTCTCATTCTCATTGGTTTTTTCAAAATCTGTGGGTTGTTCTTCATCATTTTGAAGTGATGTTGAATCTTTTAATAGTTCTGAAATGGTTTGTTCATGGTTTTCAATTGATTTCCTACTTCTTAAAACTGTCACTGCTTTCAATTGTTCATGATTTGATTGAGTGTAACTTGACTCTCCCCTTGTTGTTTGTTGTGGAATGGCTTGGGTAGGCATGGGTGCCTTCCCAGTTTTGATTGTTTGAAGTTCTTGTTTAAGGGAAGAGACTTTCGAGTTCATCCTTTCCATTTGTTTGCAAAGTTTTTCTAGTAGGCTTTGTGAAACAGTTTGGGTTGGTGCTTGAGAAGATTGGTTTATCCCTGGGGGATATTTTGAAGGTGGAATGGTTTGTTGAAAATGGACTGGTGGCTGTTGGTATTGGATAGGTTGGGTTTGAAACTGATAATGGGTTTGGTAGTTCTGTTGAGGGTAAGGATTTTGCCCTTGTGGTTGGCTATGTTGTTGGTTATCCTTCCATCGGAAGCCTGGGTGGTCATTGTACCTTGGATTGAAGGTGTTTTGGTATTGGGGCTTTTGAAAGTTTAGGGCATTGACTTCCGCTGGGGGTCCTCCTAGAATAACATCCTTGATGGATGGAATGGTTGGGCAGTTGTCTGTTTTATGGTCATGTTTGTCACAAATTGTGCAAACAAGGTCTACATTTTGGATTTCATGGACTTTCCTAAGGTCTATCTCTTCAACCTTCCTAGAGAGTGCTGCGAGTTTAGACCTAAGGGTTTCCTCTTCTCTAAGTGTATGAATTCCAGTGGTTCTTTGTGGATTTTCAGAATAAGGTGAAGTTCCCCAAGTTTGGTTTTGTTCAGCCAGACTTTCCAGATACTCGTAAGCATCATTTGGGGCCTTGTTTTTAAAAGTTCCATTACACATCATGTCAATGAATTGTTTATTACCCGGACCCAACCCTTCATAGAAAATTCTCACTTGTCCAGGTATGGAAAACCCATGGTGTGGAACCATGTTTAGGGTGTCTTTGAACCTCTCCCATGTTTCATAAAATTACTCTCCCTCTTTTTCAAAAAAGTTTTGGATGCTCTTTTTAAGTGCAATTGTTTTGTGATGAGGGAAGTATTTTTTGTAGAATTCTCTTTGCAGTTGGTCCCAAGAGTGGATTGATGCAGGTCTCAATTTGTTTAGAAAATTTTTAGCTAGATCTTTTAATGAAAAAGGAAAGATCCTCATCTTAGCGGATTCTAGTTGATGTGGGGGACACATGGTTTCAACAATGTCGTTGAACTCTTTGACATGAAGGTATGACATTTCTGACTCCATCCCATGAAAGGTTGGAAGGTGGTTTAGGACATGGGGTTTGAATATGTAGTTGGTGCCTCCTATGGAATTGTGTCTAATGCATGAGGGGGCATTGGTCCAAGCTAGAGTGAGGTAGTCGTTCATGGTTTGATCAACTACATTCCCTAAGTTTGGAGCTTCTTGGTTTTGGTTTCCCATTTGATTACCCCCAGGGTTTACAATTTGATTTTGTGGATGACCCTCCATTGGACTTGTTTCAAGTTCTGAATTTGGGGTTTCAAGAATATTTGGATTTTATTTAAACAATCCCCTAGGTGAACTTGACTCCCCTATCCTAGGACATTCCACCCTAACTAGTCTGTTTGAGAAATCGCGGGTGTAGGCGGACATGCGCCAAAAAAAAGCGAGAAAGGGACAAGATATGAGATCTTGGGTGAGAGTAGAAGAATGGAGGTGAGGAAAGAAGTTTTTTTTGGATCTATGGTACTTACTTGGTCCCCGGCAACGGCTCCAAAATTTGGTTCATGCCCAAATTTACCCAAGAGAAGAAGGGTAGAATGATCCTTGTAGTGTAGCTTGGGTTGTCGATTCCACAGAGACCTAAGAAGATACCTAAGATACACAACCTAAGGGATGGATTTTTGGCTATGAAGTGGCCAACTTGGATTTGTTTTTAAGTGTTTTGGGATAAGACTAATAATCTTAGTTGAGTTCAATTATAATGAAATGGGTTGATCTTAGGGCTACGCTTGGGTGGATTGAATGCATTTTATTTCTTTAGACAAATTTTTGGTTTTATTAATTCTTGATGAAACCATTCTTCAAAATAACACTACCTTCATCATTTTCTGGTTATATACTAAATAAACTCAATTACTAGTCACCAACACACTTAGAGAACTATATTCATGATTTCTCCAAGGTATATGGTCAATTTAGTAATTGGAATTAGCTTTTTCAAACACAGTGAAGATGAGGAGCGAAAATAATTGAAGAATGGAAGTCTTGAATTATTTGACCAATTAACAACAATTCTTGCTTTAAATAACATTAAATACAGCCTTTTAATCTTCCTAATATCAACCCATTAAAGGGTTATCCCTCCATTGATGATATACTATCAATGGTGGGCGGAAGACGGCTTACAAGAATTGAATTGAAGAGATTAAAACCGCAGAAATAACGAGCCCTCATCTGTGTGTGTGAATGGAATTCACACCCATGTGTGAACTATATCACCAACACACAGAGTTATCACTGTGCTTTTGTGATTTTAGAGATTTAAGTAGAGAAATTGTAAGAATATAAAAGAAGTAATTGGATTAAGAACTTAGAAATACAAAAAGAAACTTACATGGGGAAATGAAGCATTACAACGAAAATTGAGCATAATAACATTACATGAAAGAAGGTATGAGTTCCTCCTCACCACCACTACCTTAAATAGGAAAATTTGGATCCTTAGGCCGAGCTCCAACATTCCAAGTCATCCCAATCAATGAGGGTAGGCATAGGTGGTGGAAAGTAGGTGGAGAGGAGACTTCTCCACCCTTGACCCGAGATGACATCCAGCTTGCATCCACTTGACAGATCCGCTTCAAAGTCCTTCTAGATGGCCGATTTGGAGTGGGACATAGAAGAAAAAAATGAATCCCCGGATATCTTATAACAGCCTGTAAAATATCAGCCCAATTTACTTTTTGGTTCGGGAGATATGGAAGATTCATTGGGCAGACATTCTGGGCCGCAGATTCTGGACCAGATTCTGATCTTCCATTTGGGCTACCTTGATCATCATCATGGAAACCGAATTAGCACTTTTACTGAAGAATGATTTGTTCCCCTGTATGTCTTCTATCATCACAAGAAATTTGGGCTTCATGGGTCCAGTATTGTGGGACCCACATCCTCAACAGTGGGTTGGTGTCCAATCTGCCTTCACCAGAATTGTCTCCTTTCATCACCAAATATCTTCATCATCCTTTATGAATCTTTCCTTGATCCCTGAATGAGAAACATTTAAATTTGAAGTGAAGATAAATTTTCAAAAATATAATATTAAAACATGAATAATTACATTCAATAAAATCAGATGATTCATTGGGCCTAAATTGGTGTACATTAGGCATGAAGTGCACAATTGATGAGAGTGGATGTTTAAAATTAAAATGTACTAACTCAGGCCTATATGATCAAAAATGAAATTTTAATCCCAATAAAATGTAATTATAGAATGTGTTTTGATTGTCTAATCACTCCCCAAGATATATCTATTATAACCTCACTATAATTCAGTAGATTTTTTCATACAAGGAGGTACACCTGAGCTCATGTGAACAACTAGCTCTGGGCACTGGTATGTGGAAACTGAGTTAGAAAGATACAGAGTGGTTTCAAATGTGATTTTATTTTATTTTATTTTGTATTAATTTTTGGAAAAGTATACATGATTCTAGTATGAGTCTGGACTTGCTCAATAGATGATTAATGGGATTGGTTAAACCATGTATGAAGGTAAAAGCATAGTACCTAGGGTGGGATTACTATTATTGATGTTTTTTGTTACAATTGGATGTTATTTCACCTCGGGTGATGCACTTATTATGTGATTTTATTTTTTTTTAAGATTTTATTCATTGCCCAGTATGGCATGAAGTTTGAGTATACATGCATAATTCTAGGAACTCATGAGTATTATGTGACATATATCATTCTTGGAATGCTTGGAAATGCATGATTTGGGTGGTTTTTTGAAATAAAAATTCTTTAATTTACTTGTGTAATTTAGAAGAAAAAGGTACCTAATATGAAATTGAAAATTTTAAATAATGATAAATTAATTAACATGAAATGGAAAAATGGGTTTATTATAAGAAACTTGAATAATTTAAATGTTTTACCCTATTTTAACAATGACCTAGACGAGGTATGGTTGAGTGTAGTGATAGTGCCCCTGTTTTGACTATGTAGAGGGGTATAGGGAATGAATTTTTATAGATTTATTTGAATCTCTCTTACATAAATGTGATAATGATGTGTTATGTGGACAAAGAATTATGCTTTTAATTATAGAGATATGCCTCCATGAAGACACTTGTTGATAGAATGATAGGAGGACATGGCTAGAAATGTGTCTCTAGTGGTGGGACCTAAGGATATAATATTTTTAGTTGAGGAAGATGGAGAGAAATTTCCTAAAAACATTGCTCGCTTTATGCAGTTTACATAAACATAATCTTGGAAGGATGTGAAAAACATGTCTAACTTAACATGGGAGTTCCTGTTTCGGTACTCTCTAACCCTAGCCAAAGAGGGTGGACCTGAGGAAGATGAGTTATGTATTGAGTCTATCCAGATGATCCATGTTAAAATAGAGACTCCTACTAAAAATAGATTCATACTAGATACTTATATGTGATGTGGGACAGTGAAATGTTAGTGGCACATCTATAATCGGGATAGATAACTGGGGAATATGGGGTTCAAGAACATTCAAGAGAAGTTCATAGAGAAATTTTACCCCAAGACGCTCATGAAGGAGAGGTAATCTGACTTCATGAGGTTTAACCATAGGTTTATATCTATGATAGAATATGTTGGTCTCTTTACTAATTTTTATTTCATTATTCTAGAGTTGGAAGGAGATGAGGAGACTATGGAGAAACACTTTCAGGACAGACTTAAATATGAGATTAAGTATCAGGTTAATATATTTAGCCTGGAGAAGTTTTCTAAGGTTGTGAACTAGGCTCTCATATCTAAGGGGAACATGAAGAAGGATTCTAGTGGATAATATGTTGTTTTGGCTGGATGACCAGGATGTACATCTTCCAAGAGTAGGAAGCATCATTTTGAGAATGGAAAGTAGGAAGATGGAAAGAAGAGTGGAAATAGAAATGACCAGCTACTCAAGACATTACCCAAGTGCTCTACCACCAGTACGGTAGGTTGGGTAACATTCATAGACAGTTCCCTTGACTATTGATAGAGTTTCATGCTTGCGGTAGGATGGGACATATAAAAAGGTTTTTAAGAACCCTTGACCTATAGTGGTAGAATAAGAGCTAAGAAGATCTAGAAAACTCTAAGGGGGTATTCTACTCCATATCTATTTGGAAGTTGGTCTTCTTCTAGCAGTGGTGGTCAAGGTAGTCAACATGGAAATCCAGGGAAAGAGTGCCCATATCAGTAGGGTGGTGAAACTAAGGAGACTCAGATTGTAGAATAGGGAAGAGGGGTAGGATAGTTGAGTGTATTTCATCCAAAACTCATGGATAGTGAAGTTGTACCACCATTATTAAGAGGAACTATTCCTATTACTTATATCCTTTCTAGTTACTTCTTTGATATAAGATCCTCTCAATATTTTATATATTCACAAAATGTGAATGGTTTGAGTCTGGTGGCGGAGTTTGTGAGTAGGGTTATAATGATCGAATAAACATTGGGAGTATGTATGAGACACATCTACTTGTGTAAAGGTGTTCTCTTGAGGTTGGGGAGTATTGTTTTCTTTGGGATCTTTACATCCTTCATATTTCAACATTTGACATAATTTTGGGTATGGAATGGTTAGTATCATATCGATCCAACATAGATTATTACCACATTAAAGTGACCATTACATCTCCTAAGGGTGATAGTTATGTTCATCAAGGAGAGTGGGATATCCAGGAAGGCCATGTAGGGATAATACATCAGTAACTTGGGGAGATCAATTCCCAAGTTTCATGTCTTTTTCTGGAAGATGGGGGTGTTGAGCATGATTCCCTTCAACCAGTAGTGGACCGGTTCCAAGACGTGTTTCCCAAGGACTTATCAGGGCTTCCACCAGAGATGGATATAGATTTTACAATTTACCTCATGCTTGGACTTGATCTAGAATCCATTCCACCTTAAAAAAATGGTACCAAAAGAGATTTAAGATCTTAAGACTCAGGTAGATGAGTTGATGGATAAGTAATTTATCCATCTATGTATAATTCCTTGGGGTTCCCCAATCATGTTTTCAAATAACGCTAATAGGACATTGTGCTTCTGTGTTGTTTACCAGATGTTGAACTAGATGATAGTGAAGAACTGGTATCCTCTTCCATGTATCGATGACCTATTTGACCATTTGAGATGAGCTTGTGTTTTGTAAAATATTTACTTGAGATTAGCCTATCATTATATCAAAGTTAAACCTTATGATATACCACAAATATCTTTCAGACGCATGTGTGGCCTATATGAGTTCATTGTGATGTTTTTTAGGCTGAGGAACACAACATCTATATTTATGGCCTTGATGAACCAAATTTCCAACTATACCTTGACCATTTTGTGGTTTTTTTTAGGATGACATCCTGGTGTACTCTAATATTTATGCTGATCATGACCAACACCTTGACATCATCCTAAGTACCCTAAGATAGAAACAGATATATGGAAATATAACTAAGTGTCGATCATGGATCGACCAGGTACATTTCATGGGTCCCATTATCTCAAAATAAGGTGTTTCTGTGGACTGAGTGAAAGTTTTAAAAAACATTTCTTAGGAATAGATCAATAATATTTTTGATATCCATATCTTTCTTGGGTTAGTGGGATATTATTTAAGGACGATCTATGAAATTTCCTACATGGAAGTTCCACTTTCATTATTGAACAAGAAGGTAATTTATTTTGAATGTTCTAGAGCATGTGGGATTGCTTTCTTGGAGTTGAAGAAACATGTTACTACCACTCCAATATTGTTCTTACCCAATCCAATTGAGGAGTATACGTTGTTCTATGATGCATTTGGGACCATACATGGAGGAGTGCTGATGTAGGAAGATCGAGTTGTTGCATATGGGTCATGGAAGTTGAGTCCATAAGAAAATAATTACCTTACGCATGATGTTGAGTTGGATGTAGTGGTTCATGCCTTGAAGTATTACCGACATACTCTTTTGGGTGGAAAGTTTAATTTTTACACAGACTACAAGAGTTTAAAACATATCTTTTCCTAGAATGATTTGAATCCTTGGTAGTGCAGATGGCCTGAGTATATGAATTCATTTGATTTTTAGCTGACATATATGCCTAGGAAGGGAAATAGTGTTGCTAACTCATTGACTAGGAAAGAAGAGACTCAAGTAGTTCCAGAGTCTAGTTCCGAGTGGAAGATGATGACCTTGTTGACTGAGATGAATATTATGGATGGGAGGTCTAGAAGAGGATGACCCTAATATAAGTATTAGTAGAATACACACTTTTGAACTAGATCAGGGGGAGCCAATATGAGTATCTTGAGTGTTTATACTTGAGGGAAAGACTTGAATGTGGGGTTTCAACTTCAGATTAGACCATAGATGAGGACTTGATCATCTATGTTAGGAATCATGTTGTTATACCTATGTGTATGTGATAGTATCTGATGCATGAGTTTCATGAATTGAATTGGGTGGTACATCCTTGTCTGAATAAAATTTATTCTAGTCATCATCAATAGTATTGGTGGTTGGGCCTGAAAATAGAGATTTCATAGTTCGTGAGGCAATGATACACCTATTAATAAGTGAAGACCAAGAATCAATGACCTATTTTTCCACAATAATAGTTTCCCATTCCAAAAATAGAAGTGAGATGATGTTACCATGGACTTCATGGTGGTCCTTCTGATGATTCCTCAAAAGAATGATTTTATATGGGTAATTGTATACTGACTGATTAAAGTAACACATTTATTACCTATATGGGATGATTTATCAGTGAATTATTTGGGAGACTTGTACATTTGAGAGATAGTAAATCTGTATAGGGTGTTTTAGAGTATATTTTCAGACAATGATTCACATTTCACTTTGTGCTTCATGAAAGGCTTGTAGAAGGTGCTTGGTACATAGGTATTTTTGATTATGTCTTTCCACCCGCAAATAGACGGGCAACTAGAATATAATATAAATTTATTGGAAGATATGTTACGATCATGTTTCCTAGATTTTTTTGGGTCTTGTAAGAATCACTTAGCGCTCATTGAGGTCTCCTATAATAATATTTATCAGGTGAATATTTAGATGGAACCATATGAGGCTCTTTATGGTATTCTATGTAGATCACCTCTATGCTGGATAAAGGTAGGCGAGTAAGAGTTATAGGGATTGAGTCTTGTGAATAAGAATTTGTAATATGATCAATTGATTCAGAGATGTGTGACTATGGATCAGAGTAAAAAGAATTCATATTTTGATCAACATCGATGACCTCTTGAGTTTACAATGGGTTATTTTGTATTCTTTTGGGTGTCACTGAGATTTTATCACTATAGGATTCATAGACAGAGCAATTTGGTTCCTAGGTTTGTTGGACCATTGGAGATTTTGGAGAGAATTAGATGAGTGGAATACTAATTGGATCTTCTATAAAGGTCTAGTTCTATAAATGAAATTTTCCATGTCTTACAACTTTAATAGTATCACCTTGACCCTTCTCTTGTGATCTATGTAGATGATATTGATCTTGAGACTATTTTGTCCATTATGGACCATTATATTCATGTTATGGATCACTGTGAGGAAGTGTTACAAGGATAGTCCATGATGATAGTTCCAGTATTATGGAAACATGGTTGTGTTTAGGAGGAAACATAGGAGTGGAAGTAGATATGTGGGCCCAATGGCTGGATCTTTTTACTTTTGGATCATAGATATACTGGGGACTATAGCTCAAGAATGAAATTTTATAAGGTGGGGAGACTATAAGATATCAACCATTTTTGAGATTCCTTGTGCTTGTTTTCTAGAACAATTTCAAATTTTATTATTATGTATTGGTTGAGTATTACTTTTGGGATGTTTCAAGTGAAATTTAATAATTTTAGAAGTTTTTGGAGGGATTTTGGGCAGTGCATAGTTGGAACACATTTTACCCAAACCATGTGCCCACATCAACAAACTGTGCACCCTCAATTAGAGGAAGTTTTAATGGTTTACACATGGTTTTCTAAACCATGAACCCACCTATGAGTAATTGTTCACCCCAATAGTAGTTTATTACAGTTAGGGCACATGGTTTTTCAAACCATGCACCCCATATAGGAAGCCAGGTGCATGGGTTTTTATTCCCCTAAAGATTTATTTTAAAAAAACATAAAATCCTAGTATTATCCCCTATTCCCCCCAACATGAACCTAAAACTATTCCTACAATTATTGAATCTCTTGGGAGGATCCTAAGGCTCCTCAGACCCTAGTCTTGGGAAATATAATATTTGATTAAAGGACTGGATTCTCATTGGTAAGTTACTTCTTCCTTATTTGGTTTTATCTCTCTCTCATCCCTCCTTCAGGGTGAATATGAATGATTTTTCATCCATTAGAAGTGGTTTAGATCTATTTTTTCATGGATATTAATTCGTTTGATCTTGATCTTAGGTTTTGGTTCTAGATCTTCCACACTATTTTGTTCTTCATCATTTCGCTTCAATTTGGGGATTTTAGTTTGGAGAATGTCCATCAACGACCTTGAGGTTGGTGGTATAATTTACAATTCCTATAGTCTTGATTATAAGTTTTTTATGTATTTTTTCAATTCCAATTTCCATGTTTGAAAATTTCATTTTTGAATTGAATTTATTAATTGACTAATGGGATTAATAAATTTATGGGATAATGGGATTATGGAATTGGATGAAAAGTTGGTTTATGAAATTGGTTGATTAATGTGATTATGAATTGGTTGATAATGGAAATTAATGTATGGTGGGATTTACCATGAAGGGTTAATGTAATATATGATTAAATATTTATAAATGGTGTAATGGTGAATTTTTCATATTATTCAATGTGATTTAAGTTACAAACCATGAATTTTGTGATAAATTGAAATGGTGAACCTTGATGAGAATTATTGATAAGAAGGTCAAAAATGATTAATCTTGATGAATATGATATATGTGATGTATGTGATTGATTGATAAATGAGGTGTAGGATAATGAATGATGATATAAATACCCACAAGGTACCATACATGACGTTCTATTCACCAATTCATGCATGTGAATATCAATGTACGATATACAGATAGATGCTCTAAATACCACTAAGTTGTAAGATAGGGAATGGTTATCCAAATACCCAAAGGGTTCCAGACATGACATTCTAGGCCCCATGATATTGACATTGGACTATCATTACAAGTAGTTGTGACATGAAATTTAATTTAAATAAGAAATGAAATCCCAAGATACGATGAATTGTGAGTCTATATGTGGTATGGTTTATACTATAGCACATAATAAAGAAGGTATTGTTGGTTCATGTGTCATCATGAGCCCATGGTTTTATGAGGTTATGTAAACAATAATTTAATGTGAAAACTGTTTACTTTATTCATGTAATTTATTCTTTATACAATTGAAAACACTGTTAAAGATTGGATATTGTTTTATATGTCATTGGTGGTGGCCCAATGAGTTGTACTCACGCCCTCATTGGGATTCTTGATTGGTACCCAAATAGATTTCATGTTTGTAGGATATGATAAGGGCTAGATACCTATGTTATATTAATGATTTAGGATGGAGCATGGATAAGGAAACAAGACATGATGTTGGGACCCACTAGGAAGTTGTGAGTGTGTCTTTATTTTTAATTTTCATTTGACAGTTGACACATGAATGAAATAACATATCATCTTCTTTGGTTTATGGTCATATTTACCCATTTTGGATTATTATGAGATTTTTGGTCCTATATTGTTTTTTGTTGATTATTGGTTATTGTTATTATCAATTAATTATTGGTTATTTGTCTCTGTTGTTATCCTAATTTGATAAAGAGGGTATAGTCTCCTCAAGATATAAAAATTAGACCCTATGTAATGGCCCAGACCTCTATGGTCTATTAATTTTCCAAAATAAAATGTTTGGGGTGTTCTGGGAGGCAACAATATCTCATTTTAATAGTTTTACAATCTTTTTTTTCCAGTTTTTTCATCGGTGTCGGTGATTTAGGGAATCAGTGTCGGTGTATCAGGGCATCGATGTTGGTGACTTAGGGTGTCAGTATTGGTGAGTCAGGATGTCGGTGCATCAACGCATCAATGTTGGTGACTTAGGGTGTCAGTGTTGATGAGTCGAGGTATCGGTGACTAAGGGCGTCCATGTCGGTGAGTCAGGATGGCGGTGTCAGTGACTCATGGTGTCAGTGTCAGTGACTCAGGGCATCAGTGTCGATGACTCAGGGCATCAGTGAGTCAGGGCATCAGTAGTTTGGGCATCAGTAGGTCACATCGGTGAATCGCCCATCAATGACTCACTGTCAGTATCGGTGACTCACCCATCGGTGAATCACCCATTGGTGAATCACTATTGGTGTCAGGCACTCACCCATCGGTGACTCCCTATCGGTGTCGGTGACTCACCTATTAGTGACTCATTTCCAATTCTTCCAGTTTTTCCCCTATTAAGTTTTATTTGATTTAAACCGAGTTTAAAGCCTTGTTTAAACATTTCTAAATGCATTTAAAAGAATGTTAATTATATATTTAATATCCTAATGCTCCAGGGATTTTGAGATATTCTAACCATGTAATCTTGACCACGATCCCATGTTAATGACTTCTGAAACAATTTCCCGTTCCGTTGATATAGGATATGGATTTATTTTTCTAAAACCAAGGTCCTCTCCTCTCTTTTCTCTTAGTGCGTCTAGATCCTTCCCTTCCTAGGGAGTCACCTGTTGTTTCATATCCATCGATCAATTTTTCCTTATAGTTTTCCTTGGAGTTTTCCTACTACTCGCACAAAGAGTATTTTTGGTCACCTGTTGTTCCTAGTAGGGATTTACTTCATATATCTTCTAATTGTGTATCATGTGGGGTGGGCATTGTAATGTTATTTTGTGAAAACTACCGAATCCAATATTTTAACCAAGATAAATTCTAATATGAACTTTTTAATGGGATGGGGGTGCATTGACGTTAATCGTCTATTTTTTTTGTTATATATGTTGATGATTTGATCTATTGTGGCCGTGTGGCTTCTGAAAATCATTGTCATTGGTTGTATTTTCCTACGCATGGGTGATTATTTATAACTTTTGTTATTTCATTGTGAATAATTTCTATAAATATCAATATGATTAATCATGTATACTTGGTTAAATGAAATGGATTCCCTAGGATGAAACCCTTGTGTGATCACCCATACTTATCAAAGATTAATTTAAAAAACTGTTGTCCAAATATGAATTCACCCTATTTTGTAGGTGTGAATGTGTGTATGGGGTGGTACTATTGGTGTTATGGTATCTCAGTTTGAGAGATTTATTTATTTCAGAATGGATGGACTTGTTGTGAAGTGGGACTACTACTGGGAAGTTGTTGGGAAGCATGGCTACAGGTTTGGTCTGTGTCATGATTTCGTGTATATGGGTGTGATGGGTGAGGTGTTGTTGTGCAGTGGGGCATTTGGGTTTGGTTGTGATATGATGAATTAGGCAGGATAACTTTTAAGAATGATGTTGGTAGTGTCAAAATATGAATGGGTGTTAAATGGGGAGGGAGAATGAAGTGGGTTGTTTGCTATGTGTTTTGTTATGAGGAGTGTTTAGTGGCTTTTAGCCTTTTGAGAATGGTTGAAGATATTGTGCTTGTTATTTTCCCAGGTAGGTATGGAATAAATAGATGAATAAATTGATAAATTTATAATGACAATTTGTTAAATGAATTGGCTGGGGGGGTATACTTTAACTTACAAAATTGATTGTCGTTCATGGTGATACATGCATTTAGAGGTGGCGACAAGGGATGTTTTATGTGGGATGGTAGTTTGTTTTGAAAATCCATAGGTTGTACATAGTGTTTGGTACACACACACACACACATATATATTTAGTTCCTTATGTTTTCTATACTCACCCAACCCATGTTGAGAACTTTGTGCCGAACACCCCCATTGCTATGGGGGAGGGTGTATTTCCCAACATCCTCATGGGAGGATAGATGACTGGTTATTGGATCTTCTATACTCCCTCTTTTAGGAATTTACAACCCAAGACTCTTCAGGAAGGCTGTAATGTCTTGAGGTTTGTTACTAGATCTACGGTACTAGTAGTGTTATAGGTGGTTTATTTCCCAAGTGTCTTTGGGATAAGGACCAGGTGTTTTCGATAATGGTGTGGTATGTGTGAAGCCTATGTGTCTATGGGAACGATTTCGGTGTGGTAGTACCCCAGGTTTCTATGGGTAGGATGTGCGTGGTTTGTGGACCAGGTGTGTGCGGATGGGTTGTGATAGTGGGGCTTGTGAAAGAGGTATAAGTGTCATGATGTTCTAGTTAACTAGTGAGAAGTGGTGTGGGGTACCCAAATATTGATGTGATTATTAAATTAAATTAATTGAATTGTGTTATTTGGTGAGCATGCCTTAGTGAGGTTGGGGTGGATATTATACCTTTTTAGGTGATTTTTACTTTCTACTATTTTCTCATAGGGGCATTAGTATGCTTCTCCTACTTGTGCATGATTGACTTTGGTTTTCCCTACTGAGTATACTATTACGCTCACCCTACATACATAAAACTATTTTTAGGTTTCCATGGATATTACGTAGACCATGATAGACCTTACTAGCTCAGAAACTGGGGTGGTTGCTGTGTCACTGCTTAGTTTTATTTTGGTTCTTACCTTGGAGTTTTATATATATTTTCAGCAGTTTTACTTTAAGAATGAATGTGGGATAGATTTTGGTTTCTTTATATACATCTGTATTGGAGTTTTTTTGAGGCTTGTACATCTTATCTCCTAATTATGTTTATAATAAAAATGGTAATGCCTCCCATTTTTGTTAATTTCTATACCCTTGGTACTGGTCGCCTCCTCTGGGCCTATTAGAGGTGGGATTTGAGGGTCATTATCTCTCCTTCATCTTGAAGAAGGCGGTTCATGAAAAAATGGTATTATAGGTGAGGTAGTTGAGAGATAGGATGGAGTTTGGAGTTAGGTACAATGAGGATTTCATGGGTTGGTAGGGAAATAGTGTTATGTGATCTTGGTGCATGACATATTCTAGGGAAGACCCACTAGGACACATGATTTTAGCCCCCCCCCCCCCCCCCCCGTGATCCGATGCAAGGACTATGAGCTTACCGAACAACCAAGTGAGGCTACATCATATGAAGGGTAGAGACCCTAGAAAATGTACCTACATCATAATGACTTGTGTTCTTGTTTTTTTGGGTGTTTTAGGGAAATTAAAATAAATAAAGAGTTAAAATGAATCTTAAGAGAAAACTTCCATACTACCTGGGATTTGGAGTTCCTTGTTTTCCTTTTAGATATGGTTCTCGGATGTTTCCCACATGTGGTACGAGCAGTAGTGGGTCAGCTGGATGACCCAGTTGACTGGAGGAGGGTTAATCCAGTGGAGTAGGATAACCAGTGGTATAATATTCTTCATGCTTTCCAACACTAGAATCTAGGAAAGTACAAGTGCAGTGTCTCTGATATAGAGTTGGAGAGTTGACTTGAAGAGATATTGATCAATTTTAGCTTGATCTGGGCACTGATAGAGTATTGGGTTCCCTTGTAAGTGATCCAAATGAGGGGAGTAGTGTGTTAGTGTTGGATGCTTTACCTTAGGGATAGGAATGATACTGATGTTCTCTAGGTTGACTTTGAGAAGGAGTTCCGAGGAAAATTCCTTTCTTCCACGGTGAAAGCTGAGAAGAGGTAGAAGAAACTCTCCCTATAACAGGGGAGTATGTTGGTAAGGGAGTTTGGGATCAAGTTCAAGGATATACTACATTTTTCTCTGCATCTATTTCTAGGTGAGGAGTCTCGGGTGAGATGCTTAGAGGAGGCACGGGGTCTTTCTCTTCAGTATTCGGTTACTCCCTTCACCCTACCGACATACTTAGAGGTTCAGAAGAAGGATGAGGTGGTGGAAAGGATGCAATCATGAGCAGGTCTTTTAGGAGAGATAATTCATCCAAGATCTTCAAAGGGGAAGACCGTTAGAAGAAAGTCTCCAGCATTAGGGCCTTCCAGGTTTCGACCAGTGGGAAGACGAACCCAGTAGTTTCAATTCCGACCCTCTCGTCCTCACCCTTTTTTCTATAGGTATGTGGATGAAGTGTTTTTCTTGATGGGGTTAGGAGAAACTCTAGAGAAATTGCATGAATCTAGATCAGTATGGTGGAGGTGGGTAGGTTCAGCGCCTGCCTCAACAATATTTTCCAGCTAGGCCTTTCAAGCAGTAGGGATAACAGGCCCCCTGCTCCACCAAGGGTGGATGGTGTAAGAGGAGGCCAACCATAGATTGTTCCTTAGGGACCTCGACCAAGGCATGCTCATAGATGTGGAAAATAGTTTAGGGGTATATGAGCTATGAATGAGTAGTTTCATACTACAGAGGTAGCAGTTCCATCTTGGCCAGAGATTGTTTGAGGTACGATCAGTTTTTCAGTACACTTGCTTGCGCCTTGTTTGATTCAAGAGCTTCACACTCCTTCGTTTCTCCCAATATCACTCATGCCTTGGGACTAGACGTAGAGATACTTTCCATTCCCCTAGTGTTGAGTACACCAGTCATAGGTCAGAATAGATTGTTTGATGTTTTCTGGGGATGTAGACTGATGTTGGGGTGACATTAGTCTAGTGGGGATTTCTTTCTGCTACAGAT
Organism: Viscum album; assembly: GCA_963277665.1. NCBI lineage: Eukaryota > Viridiplantae > Streptophyta > Magnoliopsida > Santalales > Viscaceae > Viscum > Viscum album. The sequence goes on from OY728147.1 coordinate 92,281,326, forward strand.
GCAGTCATACGATGTAATCCTTTGGAATTTTGTAGTTGTACTTTGTGCATGATGTTATCGACTGCTTTCAGAGAAGAGTCATGTTTTCAGATGTGGATGGAAAACGTGTGGCTTTAATTGGTGAGAGGAGTTTTCAGATGACCAGCCGACACATGGAGCCTCCCATTTCCTTGTTATCCAAGATGTCAATGAGGTCAATTGATGTTGATGTGGTGGAGGTTCTGGGAGTGTTCAGAGTATTTCTAGATGTTTTCCCAAAGGAGGTTTTGACTCTACCCCCTCGACATGACGTTGAGTTCGAGAAATACTTACAACTTGGTGCTCATCCAATTTAGATGTCTCTTTATCAGATGTCTCCTTTTAAGTTGTTGGAGTTGAAGTTTCAGATTGATGGTATGATAAAGAAGGGTTTCATCCAGCCTAGTGTGTCGCTGTGGGGTGCTACAGTCTTGTTTTTGAAGAAGGAAGATGGTGGTCTGAGGCTTTTCATAGACTACCAGAGACTGAATCAGGTAATGATCAATAACTTTTACCCTCTCCCAAGAATAAACAGTCTTTTCGACCATCTAAGGAGAGAAAGTTAGATCTATAAGATTGATTTGAGATCTAGTCATCACTATTTAAGGGTGAAGGAGGGTGACATCCTAAATAATACTTTCAGATGCAGGTATGGGAACTTCGAGTTCATGGCTTTGTCATTATTTGTTATGAATACGCCAACTATGTTAATGGGGATTATGAACTCTATCTTTCATGAGTTCGTGGATCGGTTCATTTTCGTATTCATCAATGACATCTTAATTTACTTGAAGTCATAAGAGGATCATACCGAGCATCTCAGGACTGTCCTAGAGGTCCTTCAGCACAACTAACTCTACATAAAGCTATCCAAGTGTAGATTTTGGACAAGTGAGGTCCACTTATGCGGACATGTGATGTATCAATAGGGTTTAGTAGTGTACCCATTGAAGGTCGAGGTATTTGTTTCTTCGGCAGCACCAAAGAATGTGGCTAAGGTTCAGAGTTTTCTCAGCCTCATAAGCTACTACTGGATATTTGTGCCATATATTTCCTGAGTAATAACTTCTTTGAAATCTTTGAACAGAAAAGGCCAAGCCTTTTTGTGGAGTGAGAAATGTCAAAAATCTTTTATCTATCTGAAGGGGATGTTGTTCTATGCACCTGTGATCAGTTTTCCAGAGGAAGGGATGATGTTCAAGGTGTTTTTTGATTCTTCCCATCTGGGCTTGGGTTGTGTGCTGATGTAGAAATAGGGAGTTATCTCCTATGGGTCTAGGTAGTTACACCACAATGAATTTAACTATACCACCCATGATCTGGAGCTAGTAGTGGTCATGTTCACACTAAATATATGGAGACATTATCTCATTGGGGAGCACTTTGTGGTCTTCACAGATAACAATATATTGATGTACATCCTTTCCTAGTGAGATATGAACTTGAGGTAGTAGAGGTGGATGTAATTTCTCCAGGATTATGATTTTGAGATATCTTACACATCAGGGAAGGGGAATTTTGTGGTCAATTATTTGAGAAGGAAGTTGAAGAAGGATGTATTTTGAGAATTTGCAGATTCTTGGAGAGAAATGAAGGAGTTGGATGCCTTGCACATAGATGCAAGAATATATGGTGGTAGAGGATACCTATTTTAGATGACTGTACTGTCATCTTTGAGGTTGAAGGTGGAGGAGTCTTAGTGGGGAGACTCATAGGCGTAGGTGATTCATGATCGCTTTGACTAGGGTGATGCTCCAGAGGGATGGTCTAAGGATGGTCAGAATTGTATGTTCTTCCGTGGGAAGCTATTTGTTCCAGTGGAAGTACACAAGGAAGTTATCTATGATTTTCATAGCTTATCTCTAGTGGTACACCCAGAAGATTCCAAGATGTACTAGGGATTGAGGGAGAAGTTCTGGTGGCCTAGGATGAAGTGGGTAGTGATGGAGTTTGTGGAAAACTGCTTGGTGTGCCGACAAGTAAAGGGTGAACACCGTGTTTCTGGTGATTTGTTTCGACCCCTAGATGTCACCGAGTGGAAGTGTGATGAACTCTAGAGGGATTTAGTCACAGGATTACCTAGGTATAAGGAAGTATGCAATGTTATTTTGGTTGTAGTGGATCGGTTGATGAAATCATCTCACTTCTTAGTGATCAAAGAGTCCAGTGCAACAGATGCCTTAACACAGATCTATGTGGATAAGGCAGTGAGACTGCATGGAGTTCTGAGATCCATAATCTTAGATCAGGATAAAATTTTTATGTTGCGTGTTTGGAGGGTATTGCAGCATGCATTTGGCACCCAGTTACACATCATCACTGCCTTCCACCCTCAAACGGATGGAAAAACTGAGAGGAACATCTAGACATTGGAGGACATGTTACAGACATGTGTTTTAGACTTTAGAGGGTCTTGGGTGTGAAATTTTACCTTGTAAGAGTACTTTTACAATAATATATATCACTCTTCCATTGGAACAGATCTATTTGAGGACTTTTACAAAAGGTCGTGTCCTTCACCCTTATACTGGAAAAAAGTTGGGTAGGCAGTTGTTCTTGGTCCGAAAGTGGTGCATATTACAATAGAGAAGGTGTAGCTTTTCCATGAGAGGATGAGGGTAGCATAAGACTGACATAAGTTGTATATCGATCGTAGGAAAAGGCCTTTGGAGTTCGAGGTTGGGAAACACATGTTCTTGAAGGTTTCCCCTTAACGTGGGTAGTGAACATTCAACGGGGGGAGTAAGCTTTATACGAGGTTCATTGGACCCTTCGAGGTGTTGGGATAAGTTGGAAAGGTGGGATATCAGCTCACATTTCCACCACAGTTGTGGAAGATACACAACACCGTTCATGTCTCCCAGGTTTGTCGATATCTTCATGATGACTCCAATTTCATTGATTGGGGAGAGTTGGATATTGAGGATGATGCAACATTCATGGAATGACTAGTGGAGATCCAAGATCATCGGGATAAGGTGATTCATGGAATGACCATTCCATTGGTTCCTTTGTTTTGGAGGCATGATGTTCTGGAGGAGAGTATTTGGGAGCAAGAGACGTAGATGCGTGCCCAGTACCTAGAGTTGTTTTGAGTTTTTATTGTGTGTTTTTCCTTGTGATGTAATTCTTGAACCTTGTTTTCTATAATATGAGTTGCTTCGTAATTACGTGATGTGTGATAAAGTCCTGACGCATGAGGAGGGGAGGACATGATCCCTAATCAAGACGCATTAATGCAGATGCGATTAAACTTGTGTGGGAAAGTTAGTGCCGCCCAAAGTCGATAGTATATTGACATGGGGGAAGGAGTTACCTGATTAATATGATCTAGAGGTGTGACTTTGGTGCTTATGTGGTATGTCTTGTGGTTTGTTGGGTTAGTAGATGTGGGGGGTGGGGGGGGGTCTTAGATGTTGAGGTTTCACTCCAGCAACATAAGGTGGTTCTTCCTTTAGGGATATCTTATGGGGTGGTTGTTCAAACCCCTCTTTCTCATGGGTTTGGTTTTGAATTCTCAATGGAGAGAATAGTTTGAGAGGTATCTGATGTAATGGACAATACCACCGTAGTCCATTAATTTTTCAAAATCCTATGTTTGGGGTGTTCTAGGAGGAAACGATAGCTTATTTTAATAGTTTTCCAATCTTTTTTCCTATTTATCCATTAGTGTTGATGAGTCATGGCATCAGTCTCGGTGTTAGTGACTCGTGGAATCAGTGTCGATGAGTCAGTGTGTTAGTGTTGGTGACTCAGGGCATCCATGTTAGTGAGTTAGGGTATCAGTGTTGGTGACTCAGGGCATCGATGTCGGTGACTCAGGGCGTCGGTGTCAGTGACTCAATGCGTCGATGATTCAGGGCATCAGTGGGTCAAGAGTCGGTAGGTTGCATCAGTGAATCACCCATTAGCGACTCACTATCAGTTTCAGAGACTTACTTATTGGTGACTCATTTTTGGTGTTGGTGACTCACCCATCAGTGACTCATTATTGGTGTCAGTGACTCACCCATCAGTGGCTCATTTCCACCTTTTCTAGTTTCTCCCCTCTTATGTTTTATTTGACATAAATCAAGTTTAAATCCTTGTTTAAACATTTATAAAGGATTTTCAAAGTATATTAATTTTATCTTTAATATCCTAATGCTCTAGGGTCTTTGATATATTCAAACCATGTAATATTGACCATGATCCCATGTTAATGAATTGTGAAACCGTTTCCCATTCTGTTGATAAAGGATCTAGCTTTTATTTTCTAAAACCAAGGTCTTATACATTCTTTTCTCTTAGTTCTCCTAGAACCTTCCCTTTATGTGGAGTCTCATGTTGTTCCGTAGCCATCGATTGATTTTTCCTTAGAATTTTTCCATGGAGTTTTCTTGCTACTCACACAAGGATGAATTTTTGTCACCTTTTCTTCCAAGTAGGGATTTCATTCATCTCTCTTCTAATTTTGTTTCATATGGGGTGGGTGTAGTAATGTTCTTTTGTGAAAACTATCAAATCCAATATTTTAAAATTGATAAATTTTAATACAAACTTGTTAATGGGATGGGGGTGAATTAATGTTGATCGCCTGTTTTTTTTTGTTATCTTTGTTGATGATATGATCTATTGTGGCCGCATTTCTTCTGAAAATATTGTTCATTGGTGGTCTTTATTTGCGCATTGGTGATGATTTATCACTGTTTTTGTTTACTTATGAATAATTGCTATAAATATCAATATGATTAATCACATATACCTGGTTAAATGGAATGGATACCCTAGGATGACACCCTTGTGTGATCACCCCTTCTTATCAAAGTGGAATTTAAAGAAAAGTAGTCCAAATTTGAATTCACCATGTTTAATAGGTGTGACTCTGTGTATGGGGTGATACTAGAAGTGTGATTGTATCTCAGTTTGAGATATTGATTAATTGTGGAATGGATGGACTTGTTGTGCCATGGGACTGCTTCTAGGTAGTGGTGGGGTAGCAGGGCTGAAGGTTTGGATTGTGTCATGATTTTGTGTTTATGGGAGTGCCAGGTGTGGTGTTGTTGTGCAGTGAGGATTCTAGGTTTGGTTGTGAGATGATGAATTAGGTGGGATAACTTTGAATAATGATGTTGGTAGTGTCGAAATACGAATGGGTGTTAAATGGGGAGGGGTAACAGAGTGGGTTGTTTTTTTTTTGTGTTTTGTTATGGGGAGTTTTTAGTGGATTTTAGCCTTCTAATAATGGTTTCAGATTCTGCACTTGTTAGTTTCCCAGGTAAGGATGGAATAAAAAAATGAATAAATTGATAAATTCAGAATAAAAATTGGTTAAATGAATTTGTTGGGGGTATACTTTGACTTACGTAAGTGACCATCATTCATGGTGATACGTGCAGTTAGAGGTGGTGAAAAGGGGAGTTTTGTGTGTTATGGTAGTTTGTTTTGAAAACCCATAGTTTGGGCAGAGTGTTTGGAACACACACACACACACACACATATATATATTTTTAGTTCCTAGTGTTTTCTATACGCACCCCACCCGTGTTGAGCACTATGTGCCGAACATCCCCATTACTATGGGGGAGGGTGTATTTCCCAAAAACTCAGTGGGGGTATGGATGAATGTTTATTGGATCTTTTATGCTCCCTATTCTAAGAATTTACAACCCAAGATGCTTCGGGAAGGTTATAATGGATTAGGGATTACTATTAGATATATGGTACTGGTTGTGTGAGAGGTGGTTTTTTCCCTTGTATCTTTAGAATGAGGCCCAAGTGTTTTCAGGTAGGGTGTAGTATGTGTGAAGCCCAAGTATCTGTGGGAAATATTGTAGTGTGGTAGTGGTTCAAGTGTCTGCGGGCAAGATATGGCTGGTTTGTGGCCCAGGTGTGTGCAGGAGGGTTGTGACAGTGGGTCTTTTGGAAGAGGTAAATGCATCAAGATGTTCCAGTTAACTAGTGGTAACTGGTGTGCGGTACCCAAATATCGATGTGATTATTATATTACATTACTTTCCTTGTGTCATTTGGTGAGCGTTCCTTGGTGAGGTTGGGGTGGACAATATATCTTGTTAGGTTATTTTGAGTTTTTGCTATTTTCTCATAGGGGAATTAGTTTTCTTCTCCCACTTTTTCACGAGTAAATTTGTTTTCCCTACTTAGTATACTTGTATGATCACCCTATGTATATAAAACTGTTTTTAGGTTTCCATGGAGATTACACAAACCGTGCTGGACCTTACTATCTCGAACGTTGGGGACAGCTTTTGTGTCACTGGTTAGTTTTATTTTGGTTCTTACCTTAGAGTATTATTTGTATTTTCAAAAGTTTTACTTTAAGCATGCATGTGGTATGGATTTTGGTTTCTTTATATATATTTTTCTTGGATTTTTTTTAGTTTTGTACATCTTATATCCCAATCTGGGTTACTATAAAATGGGTAATGCCTCTCATTTTTTGTGAATTTCTATACCCTTGGTGCTGGTCGCCACCCCAGGGCCTATTGGAGGTAGGAGTCCGGGGTCATTATCTCGCCATCATCTTGAAGAAGGCATATCATGACACCCTCACTCTAGTTAATGGACTCTAGATTACAGGGAGGTGCACTTGAGGTCATGTGACCGACCAGTTTCAGGCACTAGTATGCGGAACATGGTTCAGGATGTTACATTTGATCTCTCTCCTACCAATTTTGTAGGAGAGAGGGTCATTAATATCTACTAATAATAAGTCACCATATTAGATTATGTAAAAACCATATCATCATAGTTCTATTTCCTCAAAGGAGTTTCTACATAGTACTTGTATTTCAGGAACAATGTCTTCCATGTGGACTTAAGCAATTTGTTTCTTTACCCAATCTTGAGTATCTTGGGCATTAAAATCATCAATGTCAGAATTTATCCCAAAATACTTCTTATGGATTTTCTCATTCTTAACAAATATTTCTTTTCTTATAATTGTCAATTTCTTGTCTGAGGAGTTATATAGATATCTTCCACTTATTTCAATGGGATACTATATAAAGATAAACTTCAATCCTCGGGGTGCTAGTTTGTTTCCTGATACGGCCTAAACAAATTCGTTAAATCTGTATTCATGAGTGTGTGAAAAAATGGATTTATTTTCTTATATTAACTCATATGTAATTTAATTTTCCCGAATAGATGGTACTCAGTTTAGATTGTGTGATGCATGATGTAATACATATCCACAAAATAATAATGGAATATATTATTGACTCATCATCAAGCATACCATGATAAGTAATGTATGGTTCATTTTCACAATAATACCATTCCAATGTGGTGTATAAGGTGGAGTGGTTTCAGATATAATACAAAACTCATATTGAATATCGATAACTCTCGGTTAAAATATTCCACATATCAATTGGATCCATGCTTCATTATCCTCTTTCAAAACTATTTTTTTGAAGTCATTGAATTTCTCAAATGTCTTAGATTTATACCTCAACAAGTAGAAATAACCATATCTACTCAAGTCAACATTAAAATTATTAAGTAAGAATATCCACCTACAAATTTTATTGAAAAAGGTCCACACACATTAGTATGTACCAATCCTAGAATCTCTATGTCCATTTCACCTTGTCTAGAGAATGGTGGTTTGTTCATTTTTTCCTCGAAAATAAGAATGACATCATTCAATTTTTCTTATCTCAAAACGGTCTAAATAACCATCTTGATAGATATTTTTAGATGATTATAATTTATATGACCAAGACTGTGATGCCATAGTTAGGTGTTATATGAGTCATGAGAAGATTATTTTTATTCTATTTCGAGTATTCTGTTTTTATAATATAATATATAAATACCATTATTTAGTTGTTCCATACCATATAAAATATTTTCTTTATACAATAGGAATTATTTATTTCTAAAATAAATTCATTAATATCAATTAAATAAACATAGATAACATTTTTAGTAACAATTGGCACAAAATAACAATTCTTCAAAACTAAAATCGTTTTGGTTGGAAACATAAGATGGTAGTTTCCTATATCCAAGGTAGTAAGTCAAAATCTATTGGTTGGTCAAAGATCCACTGGTCCTTTAGAAATATTTTGAAATAAAATTGGTTATTTCATTTGGATGGAGTCATTTTTGGAGTTGTTGTTCTATAACTAATTATATATATATATATTATATTACATGTATATTTGATGATTTTGGATATTAATAAAATATATTATTAAATATTATTAATTGTTCTACATGAAAACAATGTAATAATTTCCTAGAATATATGTCCCATTAAAAATGTCATAGCAATTCCCCACTATGATGAGAACCTTGAAATTTCATAATGATATTCATAAATGTAGTTCTATGATTTAATAACATTCTATTACAGGGAACACAATATTTTTACAATTAGGATTGAGTACTCATAAGTGGATGAAACTTCATATAAGGAAGTATTCACTTGGTAATCTCCAATATGGGAGATTATGTGAACTGAACCATGAATAGTAATTATTTATGTTTACCTATCATTAGATATTCCACTTTTTTAGTGTGTGTAATGTTCCTTAGAAATTAGTGTTATCATTGATGCATGTCATGAATCACACACATAGATTTACTAACCAAAACCATAACAACATATGATTGTGGGAATTAGGGCGTGTGTGAAACATCATGAATGAAATATTATCAATGGATAAGTTAATGTAATATTTATACCTTATATCTTTATGGAATTTGATATCTCGACCTATTGATTAAAATTGAATTGTCCTATCAAATTCAATTTTCATGGTGTAATTATGAGTTTATTTCAGATAGAAAAAGAATGAAATATCAAACTTATAGTTTGATGACACAAATATGATACCTACTTGATGATAAATTTTGAAAAATATATTATATTATATAGTAATCATTAATATAATTATGCTGATGTCAAGAAATTAAGTTCTTTCCATTGGCTACCTAGACCTGTTGTGATATGGTAATCTTGGACTTTAGTCAAGCCTATGTAATGCCAGCAAGATAGAATCCTAAAGGGTCACACACTAAATCTTTTTGTTGATCTACCTTAAATTTTATTTGAATTAATAAATGTAATAAATATTATTCTTCAGACTGGGTGATAATTTTATTCATGATATATCGTTCATAAATATTTTATTGAATATTTAAAAAATATTTACTCACTATATTGTGGATAGAATATATATTTATAAATTAAATATTTATTTGTGAATTCAATAAATGTAGAGGAGGACGAATGGACAAAGATTGTGTCCAATGATAAATATTAATTTTAAAGCCAGTAAAATAATATTTATCATTTCTCCAATTAAAACACACTATAAAATAATAATATTATTTATATTATTATATTCCATGAGGTTTTATCATTACTGTTATATTAAATAAGAGATGTTTTGAAATTAAATAATATTTTTACCCATACCCCAAATATGTAAAAAATATGGTTATGTATATTATGCAAGTTTAATCGAGTATTGATAATCATTGTGCACAATATACTTGTCACTCGATTCTTCTTTCTCTCATATTCTCAAGAATGTAAAAAAACACCTTTAAGACCAAAGGACCTGGAAGTGACCGACAAACAACAAAAGATGATTCACCCACTTTTCTAGAACTAAATAATAAATTAGTGTCATTTAGATATCGAAGGATCATGTGTGGATCACCACTACAGGAATTCTTACACTTAGATCCTATAAGTGAAATGATGGAAATTTGAAAAGAGTTTTAAGAGGATCAACAATATCAAAATATCCTAAAATGAGGTTACCTTTCTTTAGATATAAATTAAATTAAATATAAATTTAACATGAAAAATATCCCCTATTTTGGGTTTTGGGATTCTTTATGTTAATATTTGATAGAAAAATTTATTTTATTACGACATTTACATCTTTCAAAATTTTCAAATGGTCCATATAATCTATCAAAACCTTTATGGTTAGTTTCCCACTAAGTTCTTATAATATATAAAGAACCTTCAAGTGGTATCATATGGAGGTTATATTTTAAAATTATAATTATTAATTTTATTGTTGATCAACTACGTGAAATAGTTGTTAGATCATTCATTTCTAGATTATTACTTCTTTGATTTTATGTTAAATTAAAAATATTTAAAAAATTTATTTACTTAATACAAGATTCATATTTTTATTAATGAACTAAGAACATATTTAGAACAATCATTGATTCCATTTGGAAGTGCCAATGATTTTGGCCGGTGAGACTGGGATACACAATGTGTAGCTGTAGTACACACCATAAACCCAAGTGCACTACACCTATACATGTTGTAGGATACATGACATGTTGAGTAATAAATTAAATGATGTTCATTTATTGGACACCACATATAGACTTGGATAACCCGACACATGAATTTTTGGATTACATGATGTGTTTAAAGTGTTTAAATCATATTGTATATATGGTTTAGTGATGAAATTTATGATAACTGTGTGGTCAAATACATGGTTTCTGACTACGTGAGACTTATTGCCTATGTAATTAATGAAATAAATGGTGTGTAGTCAGCATAAATGAAATGTAGTTCATTAATTCCCACATCACAAATACCCACATAGTCATTTGATGCTTCATGTGGACACACATCTAGAGAAACAAATGGAATTTAGTTGGAGTACATGTGATGAGTCTTATTTCTGAAAAAATGTCAACTCCTTCAATGGGTTACACAAACCATAACAATAGTGATATAAGGTGTGTAGCTAGTCAGTACACACTGTATTGTATAGTCGAGGTACATTCCAAATCCCCAATCATTTTTCATTGTTACACTACAAATGAGGAACATAATGTGCATCTCAATAGTACTAGTTGTGTAGTCTCTATATAAAGGACTAAATTAAATTAAATTTAAATAAACAACTGCATCATTAAAATCTAATTACACTATTGGCACTACATGTGTTTGACTATGTAATAAATGTTTTAATGAATTAATTTTTCTCGATTAATTTAATAAAATTATATGTAATTATTGTTCATACCAATTATTTTACATGAATTCATTTATTATGGGTATCTATAATAGAATTTGGATGGTAGTTAAGAAAATATATAAATAAATAATAATTAATTAAAGTAATAATGTTTATCTTAATAATAAAAAATAAATAGAAATGAATGTCAACCATCATAATTTTCCATATCTATTGCATGTGAATGACCATCCATGAGATTGAACACAACCTATATATTTTTCTTTAATTTAATTTAATTTATTTCAAGTTTTTGTAATTATTTAATAATAAATTAAATATGATGGCCCGAAATTGATCCCTACCCCCTTTATTATGTAGTACATGTGTGGCTAAGGTTATTTATGAGATTCTGAAAATAAAGTCCTTTTGTTCCCCTCAACTATGTGTGAGTTATAAATACATGTAACAAAAGGAGTATACCAAGGTGCATGGATTCAGGTCAAGATGAAACTGAATTGACTTCATCCCAGGTGATACATAGGTGGATAGGTGTAATGTTTCTAATTGTTCCAAGGCTAGAACAATGAGTTTTTCCTTTTTTATAGGTTGATTTATTCTCATCACAATAAATCAACTATTAGATAATCTCATGATCGGGTCATTTATTTATTTATTTATTTATTGAATTATGTATTATTTATTTTATGGATGTAGGACTGCTACCAAATAAATAAATGAATTGATACACATAGATGAAATTTAAATAAATGCATTATTTTTCAATGTTTTATTAAAAAATGGTTAATTAGTTAATAATATCCACTTAATATTAATAAGACATTTAAAAGATAAAAAAGGTAAAATTTACATATAATATGTAAAATACGTCAACTTATTATTAATCCATACATGGACCTCTATTAATTGATTATTAATGAAGGCTATAGAATCACATTGATAACTACCATGGTATGAATATTATGTAACTATACTCAAACCATGGTGGAGAGTATCTTAATCATTAATTCATTGATTATTTATGGGTGTTTTGGATTTTATCTCAACTCACTCATCCTTATACACCTCATTGGAATAGTGGAAGAGAAAGGAGAAACAACACCCTTTTAGACATGGTTAGATCAATGATGAGTCTTATGATTCTTCTAGTATCCTTTTGGGGATACACATTACATACATCCTTGCAAATACTAAACTAATTTCCAATTAACGTGGAAGATGTTATCCCATACAAATTATGGAATGGAAATCAACCTGTATTTTTGTACTTACATGTGTGGGGTTGTGAAGTGTTTTTTAAGGCCTTTTAATGTAATGAAATTTCACCACAAGGCAAAACAAATACCTTTATAGGATACCCCAAGGAAACTAGGGGATATTACCTATACTAATCCTTAAAGAAAAAGGTTATATTAGTAAGACAAAATGTATTCCTTGAGAGGGATCACATATCTAAAATATATAGTAGGAGTGAGATCGAAATTGATTAAGTATATTCTTAAGCTACTCATGAGTTGATATAATTAATAATTCCATAAAGACCCATCAAAGAATATGTTCTGAAGACAATTATACTGCATAGGATAATAAGAGAGGTTAGAGAACCTGAAAGATATAGTTTGTTAGTCACTAAGGACTATGAATTATTATTATTTGATAATGATGACCATGTTTCCTAAAAGGAATCAGTATATGGCATAATTGATTCCAAGTGAGAATAAGATATGAATTATAAAATAGATTCCATGTACCAAAACCAATACTATATTTTGGTAGATCCCCCAATAGATGTAAATTCTGTTGTTTGTAAATGGATATTAAAAAAAACTGGACATGGATAGACAATTCAAAATATATAAGGTATGACCAATTATATAGGGGTTTGAAAAGAAACAAGGCATAGACTATGAAGAAACTGTTTCACCAGTTTCTAGGTTGAAATCCACTATAATTATAATTTTAATTGTAGATTTATATGACTAGAATATTTGGGGAACGGATATCAAAATAGCCTTCCAAAATATGAATCAATGAGAACATGTCTATATGACACAACCTTATGTGTTTGTGACTCAAAAAGATGTCAATAATGTTATAATGATCCATTTATGGATTGAATTAGGAATCCAAGGCATGGGTCATTCAGTTTGATGAATCCATAGTAGAATTTTTTTTAATAAATAATGAATGTGATGTTTTTTCTATAAGTAGTTTAGTGGGAGCGTGATCATTTTCTTAATAGTATATGTTGTTGACACACTACTTATTAAAAATAATATATCAATCTTATAGTTTATTAATAAATTTTTGAACAAAATATTCTCCATGAAGGACTTAATTGAGGTATAATATATTCTTGGGATCAAGATCAATCATGATGGATCTAAGAGGTTAATCAACCTAAGTAAAGGAACATGCATTGGAAAGGTACTGAAGACATTTAGTAGGAAAAAATCTAAGAGGAGGATATTTCCAAAGTCACATTGTATTCATATTTCTAAAAAAATGCGTCCTTAAGAACATTAATAAGGAAATGGGATATAAAGTATTCCATATGAATCTCTGATTGGATTAGTCAAGTATGTTATACTAAATACTAGGCTTGAAGTTTCTTATGCCTTAAGTTTAGCATGAAGACCTCAATCAGACTTAGGCGACCACTATTGGATGGCAGTAAAGACTATCCTTAAGTAGCTAAGGCATAATAATAATATATTCCTACTCCAAAGAGGAGTGAGGAACTTGTAGAGACCTAGAATTTTAATACAATTATATTACATCTTTCTATATGAATATTTATTACATCACATAAAACACATTCCTAAGGACTATAATAGTTTATTTACTTTGAAAGCATGGAATAAAATATCCTAGTTTGGTGAAAGATATTAAATATTTTCCAAAAAGATATTACCCTTTAGTACTCTAAATTAATAACTTTATTTATAACATGGGGATATGAGACATAAGAAATGGGTTAGATTAGATGTCTAGTAAGGGTAAACAAAGGAGATATCAAGAAAAACACGAGTATACAGATATAAAAACATGAACACAACTTTTGAAAATCATACCCTATATAGTTTATATCATAATCTTAAGTCAAAGAATAAATATTGGTAGTTCATAAGAAATAAATCACAATGGAACATGATCCATGATAAAATATCATTGGCATAAAATATGTAATTATGGATAGCACATAAACTTATAACTTTGTGAACATGTATAAATAGAAACTAGTTAACTCATTAAGTTAAAGACATGAAATCTGGCTCTTGCATAAACTTATGGACATGAATCTAGGTCTATACATAATATTATGGACATGAAATCTAGGCCCATTAATAATATTATGGACATGAAAACTAGGTCCATGTATAAACTTACGGACATGAAAATTAAGTCCACACATAGAATTGTAAACATGAATTCATGTTCCGGAATTACATATTTACCTCATGAGTTATCCATCAATACCCAACGTATTTGAGGGAGATATAGGTCCCACCCATCACATAATAAAATCATTAATATGTGTTCCAAAAGATAATAAAACATTCATAATATCATAAACCATAATAATATATGGGTTTCAGAAGCATTTTATTATGGTATAACCCATGAAAGAAAAATGGGTTTCATAAACATCATGCCATCAAAATATAAACCATTCCGAGGAAGAATATGAATGGTACACATGGATCATATCATAATTAAGGAATTAATAACACCAATATATTTCATCATATATAGAAAATAATTTTGAAAAAAAAATTAAAACATTTTTTGAGGAAAATATTATTTCCTCTTTGAGAAATACTTTTTAAAACATCATTAATTTTGAAAACCTTTTTATTTGAAAAGAAATTTGAAAAAAAACAAGGGAATCTTGAAAACATATTTAAAAACGTTTTCTAATAAAATTTCATTACTAACTAGAGTATAATAAAACTCATGAGATTTATTGTGAGGTGGATCATATGATTGAATCAATGGAAGCATAATAGTAAGCAATCCCGATTAATGATGAGATTGTAGCAATAAAATCTTACCACTTTGGTAAGTTTGAATCATAATCCCCATGAGTGAATAACATTAAATGAATCTTATAATATCATGAAATTAAATAGATTTATGACATAACATGTCAAATGTGATTTATATACACACCTTAAATGAATATAGGTGCATAACATAATATGTCTCGATGAAGGAAAATTGAGACAGAATTTCCTTACTGCTTTGGTAACATTTTAAATGTAAAACCCATGAGATATAAATCCTAAAATATATATGTAAATACAAATAATTATTAGTATAATAATCATTAAATATTTCCATGGTCATTATACACACCACATACAAGAAATTTGTGGTGAACATGGTTTGTGCCTCATTGGAAATTAAAGTGTGGTAGAAATCCCTTACCTTAAATCTTGAATTCCTTTGTAAAAATTCAAGCCTCTTGTATAATAAATATAATTATATTATAAATCTATAAAATACCCATATTTATTTATATAATAGAATATATTATTTACCTAATGAATTATATTAGTTATTTATTAACAATTTCATGTTAATGTTATGTTTCTGGTAATAAGTGCTTTATTTTTCATACATGTTGTGACTTATTATTCTTGATCTGATTACATGGATCATGATTTATTCATCTCAATAATTATAAATATATTAATATCACATATATTCAGTATATATGTATTTATGGTGATTTAAAAAAAATTTAGGTAGAAAATAAAACACACCATTCATGGAGATGGTAGGTCGTACGTACACATGAGTGATGTTTTCATTTACTTAATGGATTAAAAGAAATAAAATTATATGATATATTATAATTTTAGAATCATTTTTATGACATATATATCACTTATGTTTATTAAAACTATACTTAATACATACCATGTAAATTGTGAATGAATCACATCACTCTGTGAGGTGATAGTTCTCCGTACAAACAAACAACGTTTTAGTATTCCAAAAAATAGAACGAATGAAAGTATGTCTGATATAACAATTCTAGAACCATAACAACATAATAAATATAATTTATATCATATATATATATATATATTATAAATTCTTTGTTATTCCCAAACTTAAAAGGTGGTAATGGAAGAATTAATGACATCAGTTAGCGATGCAGTTGTCCACCGTACACATGAACGGTGATTGTGTATCACATTTGATTGAAGTGTGTGAATTTATAGGTTTTACCCTCAAGATAATAAAATCTTTGTATATTTAAGATATATATTTTATTAAATAAACATTATATAAAATGAATTGAATGGGCTTAAGGAAGAAATAATACAATAATGTTTGTTGATGAATGTTACCTCTTCTTTGGGTATCTCATTTCAATTTGCACAATAGGAATTCATTGGTTGGATTTATTCTCAAAAGAATAATTCTATGAATAAAGGAGGGAATTTTAGAGGGTTTTGGATAGGTTTTTTTTGATAAAAATATATTTTTTGTGTGTGAATAAAAGATAAGAATATGTGCCCTTTTATAATTTAGGTGATGAACACTTTTAGAGTTTCTCATAAGATTAATTTATAATAATTTCAATATCCATCCAAATAAATCAAAAATGACACAGATTCTAAGATAATAGAGATATAGTTGTAATATCATTAGAAAATATATTTTATACATGTTTTTCTTTATTTTTAACTTTATCATCTTGATTAACAATTTGTTAAATTATTTTAATTTTAATTATGATAAAACCTTTTTCAATATTAAAAGGTTTTAATTGTTTACATATAAAGTGTCAATTAAACCATAAATGGAAAATTTGTTATATTATAGACAATATATCATCCCATTTGTCTTTATTGAGTATTTTTATTGTAATGACCCAATGTTTTATCAATGGAAAATACCTTCTTATAATTATGTCGTATAATCACATGAAATCACAACACAACAAAATACTAAGTACTATATGACCTTTAAACATAATATTTTCACTTCTGTGTTTTGAATTTTGAAAATCTAACATACACAGTTGTGTTTAGAAAGATATTTAGAGTTTGATCGAATCAACCTAGTTTTTGATGAATAGTAACATACCCTTATGAATAGTAATGAATAGTAAGTTGGCCCAAAAAATAGAAACTTCACCCATGAATGTACAAATACAATTTAGACATCTTATAAGTGAAAAAATTATCAGAGTATAAGTATTGGTATTTTTGTATGTCATAAATATTTTACTTACAATTTTATGATTAATTTAATAATTTAAAATGGAAATGAATTTTCATAAAATGTAATCATAAATTTTTATTTTATTTTCTTACGCTTATAAGGTAATTTTATGAGACCTTGATTAATTTTTCAATGTGTTATAAAACGAGTTATAGTTTTAATGTTGTTTTTTTTGAATAAATTATGATTTTATTTAAAAACTAAATTAATAATATATAGAAAATTATTTTTGAAAAATGAAGTTCATTTTTTGATTCCGAACATCAAAAAATTATTAGGGTTAATTTTTGGGATTTTTCTAAAGTACATGAATTTTTTTATGCATTGTAAAATATGATAATTCATAATAAATGCTAAAACCTTAATTTCTGCATCATGATTGAGTCATGGATGATGTAAATGGACATTGGTTTGAACTAAAATTAACTTATTACTATTTTTGGTCATAATAATCAAACACTATATCTTTTATTGAGAAAATAATTAAATAATGAATTAAATATTCAAAATTCACCCCACTCCTCCACTATAAAAACCACCCACACTCCCCTCTTCTCTTCACTCCTCTCAAACCTTTTTATGTCCCTATGTTCTGACCAAATCACTCTCCAAGATCCTAAAAAACTTCCAACATCCCTTGGTATTTTCAAAAGACCAAATCCTCTCACCTTAAGAGGCTCTCAAAGGAGACTAACTCAAGAGGTAAATTCCTCTTTCTGATTCTTTTATTTTCTTTCAAGTTCATTTCATTTATTTTTTCTTTACTCACCTAAATTCTCCCAAATGGTATGATAACTACAATAATATACATGTACTATAATTCTATTATACTAATTGGATAGTTTATAATAATCTCTCCCTCCCCTACTTTTATTCTATAAATGAAAATACCGTCCAAGATGTGTTGATTTATCACATTCAAGGACAACATGTATTCAATTTGCTTTACCATCATCTAGACTGGTCATGAAACCATATTAATGTTTGAAATAGATCATAATATATTCATTTAATCTTATTAAGTGTTCTGTAATCCTTATAAATTCATTATGTAAAATAATAATTCAAAACAAGTTAGTTGTGAGCAAAATCACCACATTAATCAAAGAGTTTATCATTAATGTTTTATATAATGATCCACCTTCAATCCAAGTAATAAAATTAAATTTAAAACCATTTAATATTATTTATTTTCACTAATTTAATATATATTTAATTCTTAACAACCACTCTCACCATACATGTTTGTCGGTTCATATATAAAAGTAAACCGGACATGAAACAAATGGACCCAAACAATGAAATTGAACCTCATAACCAATAAAAAAGGTCACGAATGAACTCAAAAAGGTTATAATAAATCATTTACATTGAAAATTGGTTCTTTAATTATTAATTAATGACCCTAATTTTATTATTCATGTCATTAATATCAAGTGGAGAACACCATCCGACTTAATGTAAGGGATCCTCTCTTTCTCACATTTATTCAAGAATCTCCTCTATGTTATGCTCTTTTAAGTATAATTCATAATTATGGGGTTTGATTTAGAACCTTCCCCATACTTTTATCATGATGTATAAAAGATTATAAATACCCCCCCCTCTCTCTCATTAATACATCCTAAGTACACCCGATACTATGCCGATATTCTGTAATGGATTCTACCCGAACTGCCTTTATTCTTTTGGGTTTCTCTATATTTCTTTTTACCCAAATGAAGTTGTATTTTCATTTTATGAAAAATTTATACATACTATTTATATTCTCGAAACTGATGATTCAATATCCATCCCTCATTCTATTTCAGGGATATACATTCTTTTAAGTGATTCCCTCCTCGATACTTCCCAATAAGAAAACTCGTTTAAGGGAACTTCCCAAATTTTTACCCAATTTAAAGTGCACTATACCATTTGTTTTAAGTTTCCTTTTTTATTATAAAATCAGTATTTTTATTATTAAAACATTATTGTTTCACTTTGGGTTTTATAAAAGATTATTCCCTTTTCAATTTTAAATACTCTTTAGTATTTTCCTTACAACTGCACTAAAATGTTTTAATGCTAATAATGTACTAAATAATCTTATTGCATGTTTTCACTTATGTTTTACATCACTTACCATGCTATATGAATTTTTTAACTTATTAATTTCCATGTATTTTTTTAATTCTTTTCTCTAATGGACACTTTTATGAAACGCCCATTAATTATGCTTTATGACTTGAATGTGATACCCATTTCTCTCAATGGGTTCTCTTATGTTTATGTATGATTGATTATATATGATTATTTATTTGGAAAGAATATTCATGAACATGTTAAGATGGGTGTTCCCAGATAGATCCCTAATTCATTGGGTAATTTTTAGTCTCATGATATGTTATGTGCAATGGTCTTGGCAGTTAGCCTTGACTCGTGCTACCATGTGCAATGGTCTTGGTGGTTATCCTTGAACTGTGCTCCTCTATGTGAAAAGATCCTTGACTCATGCTAAATTTATGATTTATGTTTATTCAAAAATACTATGAATTCATGTTTATATGATCCCATATTCATATGTTATGATTATATATTCCATTTTATATCATTACGTCATGATCTCAAACCCTTATGCTAAACCCTTATTCTTGTGTTTAATCCCTTAGTAGGATTTTAGCTCATCCTTTTGTTCATGTGATCCACAGGGTACCCTATGTAGTTTTAAGGGCCCTAATGAAGTTAGTATATCTTTATGAAGATTAAATAAAGATGTTTTTTAAGTTCCATGATTTAAGTTTTATGTACCTAGTCTTCAAAGACACTAGACTTCACGATCCTTGACTTGTACTATGATGTTTAATTATAATTAAAATCATGTAATTCTATGTGTAAATGGATATGATCACTATAGTTGGTATCAAATGATGGTCTAGTAATTTTTGGAGATTAGTAATAGATAACTTTAGTAAGAACCATAAAGATAAAACTAAGTATAAGAAAACACCCCTAAATTTTGGTAAGTATAGAGTAAGTGGTTTATCAAGAAAATACATCCCTATCTGGAAACAAAAAAGTAGAGGTGGCTCTATAAAAAATTTATAAAGGGGTAAACCTCTGAAACACCTCTTTGAGATAGACTCAAACAAGAACTGGTGCACGAAAATGGGACTTGATACACTCTTGGTTTGACACTCCCAGGGGATATGATTTGGTAAATTCATGAGATTAGTAAAAAGCATGATTAAGGGAATAAAAAAAGAGCCCATAAGAATATAAGCTAATAAATAGATCAAGGATAACCTATATTGAAACATAGGGAATAAAAAGTTAGGATATACTTCTCCTTTAAAAGTTTATCCTCCTATGTTCAATTTATTTTCTTATGCTCAATTGATAAGTATTCAAGACCTCTAGTTGTACGTTATTTTTCTTAGTTAATGGTGGGAAATAGAAGAACACGTTCCAATAATCAATGTGATGGGGAATGTAAATATTTCCCTAATTATATGCTTGATATGATGGGAATGGGTGCTCAAAACTACATGATAATACTTGCTTAAGTTATAAATAATAACTTGAATCATGTGGAACACCCTCCTCCTCCAAGGAAAGAACAAGTTGTCGTTGAATCCTTCATGCGACAAAGGCCTACCATGTTTAGTGGATCATCTGATCCCCTCCTTGAGGAATAGTGGATTTACTATATTGAAAAGATATTATCTATCCTCCAGTGCTCAAAAGAAGAGAAAGTTATACTGGCAGTATATTGTTTTGATGGGGAAGATGATCAGTGACGGACACTGATCAAGAATATAAATCCCTAAGAGGAAATTGATTCCATGGAATGGGAGTAATTCAAGATAACGTTTTTGAATAAATATTTTCCCCGAAACCTCCATCTCAAGATGGAAAGAGAGTTCTTCAGACTCAAGAAAAAGGAATATGATTCAATCGGGGCATATGAAGAAAAATTTACAAGGCTTTCAAGGTATTCCTCTGACTTTGTCATGAAGACTGAAAGCAAGGGGGATCACTTCATTAGCGGACTAAAGTCGAGTCTATGAAAAGTGCTGGTGATTTGAGACTTCAACAGCTTTTAAGAGATTTTTTGTTGTTCCCTCAAGGTTGAAATATAGAACATAGACTCTTAGTGGTATCATGAGCCCAACGACAAGAAGAGGAAAATGTAATCTCATGTGGGTGGTCCTACAAATAAATTCCATGATAGAAAGAAGCTCGATCATCCCATGTGTAAAAATTGTGGGAAGAAGCATCCTAGGAACTGTATAAAGGGAATTAAGAACTTCTTAAAATGTGGAACGTTGAGACATTTGGATAAAAACTACTAACGAGATATGAAGAACCCTGCTAATGTGGAAGAAGAAAGGAAGGTTCATATCAACACTCATCCTGTAGTATAGTGTTACAACTACAAGGAGCAAGGGAATTATGTGAAAAATTTCCATAAGTCGAGGGTTGTTAGAGGAAATCAACAACAACCTCTAAGGAAACAAGGAAGGGATTATACTATCACTACTTCTAAGGTAGAGGAATAAAATGATGCAGTGAAAGGTAAGATAGTTGTTCATTCAATAATAGCGAATATACTATTTGATTCTTGTTCTACACATTCTTTCATATCTTGCGAGTTTATTAGAACTATCCAAGCACCACCTCAAAATTTAGAGGATAAGTTATCTGTGAGAACCAATAATGGAGAAATTTTTACGTCCATGGTTTATAATTCCTCCCCAGGTAACATTTTTAGATTGAATTTACAAGAAAATCTTTTCATACTTCCTTTAGTGGAGTTCGATGCTATCTTGGACATGGATTGACTATCTTTTTACAAATCCAACATCAACTGTCAGGAAAGGGAGATAAATCTTCACATCCTGAAGAATCCTCCAATTCTTTACAAGTGTAACGAGGAAGATGAATCTCCTTTATAATTTTTGTCTCAAGTGTGGATATTAATTCCTTATGAGAAAGCATGTCTAGCTCAAATTATTGAGTCAAAGGAGAGAATCAGGCTTGAAGACATGCCTATCGCGAGGGGTTACACTGATGTATTTATCGAAGAGTTTTCTGGTCTTCCTCATGACTAAGAGGTTGAGTTCTCAATTTAACATATTCATGGATCTATGACTATATCAAATACACCTTATACAATAGACACCGTAGAGCTGGAAGATCTAAATAAGCAGTTACAGGAGAATCTGGAGAAGAGTTTTGTACACCCGAGTGCTTCACCAAGGGGTGTGCTAGTCCTCTTTGTCAAGAAGAAGGATGGATCAATGCGCCTATGAATTTATTATCACGAGCTCAATAAAATCAGAATAAAGAACAAGTATCCCCTTCAATAGATAGATGACTTGTTCAATCAGCTTCGTGGGGCCAATTATTAATATAAGGTGGACCTTCGATCGAGATATCACCAATTAAAGGTGAGGAAGGAAGATATTCCTGAGACTACCTTTTTAATGAGGTATGGACAATATGAGTTCATAGTTATGAACTTTATACTCACTAATTCTCTAGAAATTTTCATGGATTTAATGAATAGAATCTTTAGACATTACCTTGAAAAATCTATGGTCGTCTTTATCGACGATATTTTGATATACTGCAAGAGCAAGGAGGAACATGGGGATAATTTAAATAATGTGTTAAAGACTTTGTGAAGGGGGAAGCTTTATGTAAATTACAATAAATGTGAATTCTAGATAGATGATTTATCATTCTTAGGGCATGTAATCACCAGCAAAGGGATATCTAGAGACCCTTCCAAGATAAAGGAAATTGAAGAGTGGCCCAATCTAACATCTGTAATAGAGATCCATAGCTTTATGGGTTTATCTGGGTATTATAGATGATTTATGAAGAACTTTTCAAAATTGTAAAACCTAATGACCAAGCTGACATGGAAGGAATTAAAGTTTTTCTGGACTCAGGAATGTGAATACCGTTTTAATGTGTTGAAAAAGATGCTAATCACTGTGCCAGTACTCACACTCCCAAAAAGTGGAGAACTATTTTTCATTTATAGCGATGCTTAAAAGAATGGATTAGGCTGTGTGATGATTAAAAATGATAAAGTGGTAGCCTATTACTTAAGGAATATAAAAATCCACGAGAAAAACTATCCTACACATGATCTGGAGTTGGCGGCTGTGATATTTTCATTAAAAATCTGGTGGCATTTTCTCTATGGGGAGAAGTGTGAGATATATACCTATCACTGGATTCTCAAATATATATTCACACAAAAAGAGATTAATATTCACTAGTGAATATGGATAGATCTCATCAAGGATTATGACTACTCAATCCACTACCATCTCGGTAAGGAAAATAAGGTGACAAATGATCTAAGTAGAAATGATCCTACATCTTTGTGAATGATGAGAATTGAAAAGGATCTGATCTTATTAGATTTATGGAGGATGGACATGGGAATCATTAAGGTAGGAACATCATCAATCCTTTATCAAATGATTTCTCAACCATCCCTCATGGAGAAAATAAAGGATTCTCAAAGAAAAGATGTGGAAATTTTGAAAAGGGTGGAAGCTATCAGAAATGGGAAATCCTCATAGTTCATGATTGACGAGGAAGGAGTTGTAAGATTTGGATCACGATTATGTGTACCATCTGACCCGGAGATAAGGAAGGAGATTATGAATGATACACATTTCTCAACCTTCTCTATCCACATAGGGAGCACAAATATGTATTGAGATCTCCAAGAGAACTTTTGGTGGGATAATATAAATAAGGAGATTTTTGAGTATACATCAAAGTTCCTGGTATGTCAAAAAGTGAAGGCAAAAAGAAAGAAGTCTAAGGGGATGATGAAACCACTACCCATACCAACATTTAAGTAGGAGAATATCACCATGGACTTTGTCACTAGACTTCTAAGGATATCAAGAGGAAACAATGCTATATGTGTTATTGTGGATTGTCTTACAAAGACAACTCACTTTATTGCAATTTGAGAGGAATTATCATTAGATAAACTTTCACAGATATATATCAAAGAAGTGTTAAGGAAACATAGAGTACCACTATCTATTATATCTGATCGAGATATGAGATTTACCTTGAAGTTTTGGAAAAGTCTCCAGCATGATCTAAGCACTGAACTAAACTTTATTACGACCTATCATATTCAAACTGACGGCCAATCTGAGAAAACTATTCAGACACTGGAAGATATGTTGAGAGAATATTATATAGACTTAAAATAATGATGATACCAACATCTTTCACCGGTTTAATTCTCATACAACAATAGTTTCCACTCGAGCATCTGAATGGAACCATATGAATCTATTTATGGGAAAAGGTACAGAACACTAGTGTGTTGAGATAAATTCAGTGAGTGTAAGCTACTAGGACCTGAAATGGTTGAAGAAATGGTGGAAAGGGTGAAAACCATTCAACAACACATCAAGGTAGCCCAAAGTTGACAAAAGAGTTATGAAAACAATCATCGACAAGACCTTGAGTTCAAAGTTGGAGACATTGTATTTCCCTAGGTACATTTACCCCTTCGAGATTCTTGATCATATTGGGGATTTTCCTTATCGACTGGAACTTTCACCTACCATGTCCAAAGTACACTATGTCTTCCATGTATCCCTCTTAAGAAAGTACATAGCAGACCCTTCACATGTACTCTCTTAATAGGTGGTATAGTTAGAGAATGATCTTTCTTACGAGGAGCAGCCAATGAATATCTTGGATTGTAGAGATAATGTTCAATGTAACAAGACTACTCACCTAGTCAATGTACAGTGGAGGAACCATTAGTACGAAGAGGCAACATGGTAACTGGAGGAGGAAATGAAGGAAAATTACCCACACATATTTATGGATTATAATGTAAAAAAAGAAATTTCAGGGAGAAATTTCATAAGGGGGGTATAATGTAACAACCTAATGTTTTATCAATGGAAAATATATTCTTAAAATTATATCATATAAGCACATGAAATCAAAAAACAAAGAATGTAACGTCCTGGTTCTAGAAGCCACCTAGAGGTGCTCCGTACCCAGTTGGTCACATGGCCTCAAGCGCATTTCCCTAAATGCTAGAGGCTGCCGACTAGCAGTGATGGACTTGTGTGTCATAGTGGGGAAACTATTCCCTCATTGGAAGAGTACACAGTGGAAGTAAACAACTCATACAATAGAAAAAATAGTAAATATCCAACAATAGTAAACAGAGGTAGACTAAAACAATAAACAACTGGAGAACACACACACACACACACACATATATATATGAAATGATGCATGATACATATGTCTAGGAAAGCATCCAAACAAGTCTCAATGCTGTAAATACAATAGTGCAAACCAAAGTAAAAAAGAAAGGTAAACAGATAAACTCCTCAGCATCACAAACCTCGACTTGGTCCCATGCTCTCCTGCTCCAATGCAATCAAGTACCTGAAGTCGAAGGGTGCTTGCCCTTGTCTACACCTACAATAATATAATCTGTTTGGGCCCAAAAGCATGACCCAAACAAGTTGTGAGACTAAATCCCAATAGGAAACCACCCGAAGATCTGTGCCTAACAGTTAGTGAGCATATGATAGGTAATAGTACAGTAAGTAGTAAACAATAAAAAATAAACAAGATGATACACACAGTAACAATCCACAGATCAACAAGTAGCAGTGAAGTAAACAGCTAACCACAAACAAGAATCCCTCTGGGAAGTACTCACAGCCATCCCCTCTGGTCCTATCTAAGAATTACCAACAACCCTCTAGGTAGTACACTCAGCCTAACCCCTCTGGTTAGGTCATAAGAAATTATAAGACTCTCTGAGGAAGCCCGCTCAGTCAATTCGCCTTATAGTCTAAGGTAGTCAGGGAATATTTAAGGAATATCACATGGTCTAGTCCCCTTATAGCCCCAAGGTCTAGAGACTATCTGAGGAAGATCACTTGGTCAATTCCTATTATAGCGTCAGGTCGATCACAGACTCTATGAGGAAGCTCACTCAGTCGATTCCTCCTATATCCTTGAATGGTTTAAGGAAATTCACACAAAACAAAGACTCTATGAGGAAGCTCACTCGGTCTATCCTCTTGTAGTCTATAAAGTTCAAGACTCTCTGAGGAAGCTCACTCGGTCTATCCTCCTGTAGTCTATAATGTTCAAGAATCTCTGGGAAGCTCACTCAGTCTATCCCCTACAGTCCATAGCACCAGGTTCTCACGACCCCATGCCAGTCAGTGCATAATAATGCTATACGGACAAATCAAACCTACAGATCTATTTGGATAACTAGTCTATAACATACAATCATGTCAGGGAACATCATTCCATCCTACGGTCACAAGGCATGGAAAATAGGTATAACGACCAAAGGCTAAACAAGACCAAAAGGTTATAAACTGAACAAGGCATGGAAAAAACATCCAAGTATAGTAATTATCCTCATACATAACCAAACTACCTCTACTAAAGAATACAAGTAAGGTAGGAAAACATCATGGGAGAAATAGTAAACATGCAATACCCCATTCAAGGGTATTGGTGGAAATTGCACATAAAACTCAAATACTTCGAACGGAAAGGCACAAACCACCTACCTTGATTCTAGGAGATCGATATACTTGAACCACGAGGCTTGAATCTCCATAGAACATCGTAGATATATGGAAACACACAAAAAATTCATCCCATGATAACTTGCAACAGAGGAGGAATTGGAAAACGATGATCTAGAAGAAGGAATAGCTTACTGTTGTGGTTCCAACATAATTGACGGTAATTGATTCAGAGAACCGATGGAGCCTCGGGGGATTGGAGGAGTTTGGCGGCCGTACGGGACGCTCTCGGTCGAAGAAGCTGGAGAAGAAGATAGTTCTGGGGTTAAGACGTGACCCCAGTCCGTTTAATGAAAAAAAGAAAGTACACGACATGTACTTTTGGAGTACATGGCGTGTACTAGGATTTTCCGTAATCCTCTTTAAGAGGCCTCCAAATCACCCCTACATGGTCGTGTGTGTGGCCCGGACACAGCCAGCACACGACCTTTCTTGGCAAGGGAGTACACGGCGTGTACTTAAAAAATTTCCAGAAAGTCCTCTTTTCTAAAAAAATATAGAAAAAAGAAAAACATACCTGAAAAAAAGGTCTGAGTTCTTACAAACTTCACCCCCTTAAAAAATTTATCCCTGAATTTCCCTAGTGAGGTGTGGAAGAAGAAACCCCAAATAGCTCTGGCCGCTGCGATCATACATCGGCCACCCTCTCCCAAGTCTCGTCCTGTACTCGCCCGTACTGCCATAACACCCACTCCAGAGGAATAGACCAACCATGGAGAACCTTTTTACTACGATCGACAATCCGGATAGGATGCTCCTCAAACGATGAATCCGCTTCGAGCTTAACCTACTCAGGGTGAAAGACATGAGACGGGTCTGAAAAGTAACGTCAGAGATGAGAAACATAGAAGACGTTGTGCATAGCCCGGTACCTCTGAGGTAACTACAACCGATAGGTAACTGGTCCAACTCTCTCCAACACCTCATACGGCCCGATGTAATTTGGTGAAAGCTTACCCTATCTCCGAATCCTCTTGTGTCCCAACCACAGTGCGACACGTAGGAAAACCTGATCCCCGACCTCAAACTCCAGAGGTCATCTCTGCTGATCAGCATAAGACTTCTATTGAGACTATGCTGTAGCCATCCTCTTCCAAATCAACTCTATTTACTCTGAGGTCTCCGGAATAAGACAAGGTCCCATCAAAGCTGCCTCTCCCACCTCTATCCAGCATAAAGGTGATCGACATGGCCTACCATACAAAGCCTCGTAAGGTTCCATCTGAATAGTCTTCTGAAAACTGTTGTTGTAGGTGAACTCCACAAGAGGTATATGCTTCTCACAAGAACCTACAAAGTCTAGAATGCAAGCTTGGTGCATGTCCTCAAGAACCTGAATTGTACGCTCAGACTAGCCATCTGTCTAGGGATGGTATGTTGTACTCAGAAGTACCTATGTACCCAAATCCTTCTGAATCCCCTTCCAGAACCAAGAAGTAAAACATGCATCTCTGTATGAAACAATGGAGTTTGAAACTCCATGCATACGTAAAATCTCTCGGATGTACAACTACCCCAGATCTTCAACACTGAAGGTCTCCTTGATCGACAAGAAACGAGAAACCTTTGTAAGCCTGTCGATGACAACCCAAACAAAATCATTCCCTCAATGTGACATCGGCAAACCGGTCACGAAGTCCATCGAGACATCGTTCCACTTTCACTCCAGAATGGGTAACTGCTGCAATAGACCTGCTGGTCGCTGACGCTCTGCTTTCACCTGCTGACAAGTGGAACACATCATAAAAAAACCAGAAACATCTCTATTCATACCTAGCCACCAATAATGGTGGTGTAGATCATGATACATCTTGGTGACTCCAGGATGAACTACCCAAACCGAGGAATGAAAATCCCACATCAGTTCCTCACGTATGTCTGCTGGAACCCATATGCGTCCCTAGAAACACAAGATATCATACTCGCCTACTATCCATCCAGGAAGAGGGTCCCCTCCCGAAACACTCTCCCACAGGACTAGGCCTTCTGAGTCTGATAGCTGCCTCATTCATACCAGATCAAGAAGAGTAGAGGTAACAACTACAAAAGATAGAAAGGTCTTCCCCTTTAAGTCGTGCACCTCCAAATGCATCTCAAAGAACAGAGCCAAAAGATTCCACTCACTACTAGCCTCCTGAACTGCCTGTATCTGAGTTCTCCTACTCAACACGTCAGCCACTGCATTGCCTTTCCTAGTTGTATAGGCAAGATCAAAGTCAAAGGATTGAAGGTACTCGACCCACCTGTGTTGTCTCAAATTCAGATCACGCTGAGTGAAGATGTACTTGAGACTCTTGTGGTCATTAAACACCACAAAGTTCTCTCCCATAAGATAATGTCTCCAATAGTGTAAAGCATGAAAAACATCTGCCAACTCTAGATCATGCTTCGGGTAATTCCTCTCATATGGCCTCAACTACCGAGACCCATATGCAACAACTCCATCTCCCTGCATCATCATAGCTCCCAGCCTGATACCTGAAGCATTGCAGTAGACTGTATAGCTCTTTCCTGGCTCTGGAAAGACTAGTATCGGTGTAGATGTCAACCTCCCTTTCAGCTTCTGAAAGGATGAATCACAAGAATATGACCTTAAGAACTTTTCCCCATTCTTGTTCAGACCTGTCAGTGGTGTTGCTAGGCCTGAAAAGTCCCGTATGAAGCGCCTGTAGTATCTAGACAGCCCTAAGAAACTTCGTACCTCAAAGAAGTTCTTCGGATTCTCCCAGGAAACTACTTCCCTCACTTTATCTAGGTCTACTAATACTCCTGTCTCTGAGATAACATGACCCAAGAAGTGAATCTGGTCCATCCAAAAGTGGAATTTTGAGAATTTAGAATATAACTGATGCTCTCTATATGTACTCGAAATGATCTCAATATGTGTAGCATGGTCGTGTCGAGTGTGAGAGTACACCAAGATGTCGTCCATGAAAACCACCACGAAGGAATCCAAGTATGGATGGAACACTCGGTTCATCAGTGCCATGAAAACTGAAGCCACGTTCATGAGACCGAATGGCATAACCATATACTCGTATAGACCATACCTTCTTTGGAAAGCTGTAAGAGGTATATCAGATGGTCTAACACACAACTGATGATAACTGGATCTCAAGTCAATATTTGAGAACACTCAAGCTCCTTGAAGCCGATCAAAGAGATCATCGATACTCGAAAAGAGATATTGGTTCTTGACCATCAACTAGTTTAGCTTCCGATAATCCACATAAAGCCTGAGGGTGCCGTCCACCTTCTTCACAAATAGGACAGGTGAACCCCAAGGAGAAGTACTAGGTCGGATGAAACCCTTTGCCTGCAACTCCTCCAACTGCTTCTTGAGCTCCTGCAACTTAGGAGTAGACATCTTATAAGGAGGAATGGACACCGGTGCCACTCCTGGAATGAGATCAATTAAGAAGTCTACCTCACGCTCTGGAGGTAAACCTGAAAAGTCCTCTGGAAAGACATCTCTGAAACGATCCACCACTGGAGGAAAGTATAACTGCGAAGTCCCCTGGTCATCTTGATATAGACTGGAAATCTGGGCTATAACTCCTCCTAGACCATGATGCTCAGGTCCTTCTCAACTCACCTGGATATCCCTTTCACCTCTATGAAGAAAGTATCCACACTTTGGTGATACAAAACTCACCCTACGGCGATAGTAATCGACGACTTCCTGGAAGGGTACTAACCGGTCCATTCCGAGAATGAAATCATAGCTCGTCATCTCTAGGACATAGAGGTCCCATATTAAGTGACACCCCAGAACCTCAAGAGTTCACTCTCTACACTGACATACGCTAACCACTCTAGCCCCCCATGGTGTGTCTAGAGTCAAAGTATCGGCAGAAGAAAAGATGCAGAGCCCAAGGCTCTGCACAACAGCAACAGAGATAAAACTATGCATAGCACCAGTATCGAAAAGAGATGAAGATAAAATTAAGGCTACTAAGATCTTACCTTGAACTATAGAAGGGCTAGGATCCTGATCCTGATGGGTCTGCTCCACTACAAAGTTCTGGACTGTACCCCAGCCCTGTGACCTTGGCTGACCACTCTAAGCTGATCCACTCTGCTATCGCTGGTAACCTGGTGACTGACCACCACAGCCGTGACCTCCACCTCGGCCCGAGCGTCCGGAAGAACTCCAGTTCCCAAATGGGTGAGAAACTAGTGAGGCATCCTCTGTAGGCAGGGTCATAGAAGAACCCCTACCACCAGATGTAGGTGAGAATATATGACAAAAATTCTGAAGATGGACTATATTGCCGCAAGATTGGAACTCCATTGGGTCTCTCTGGAACTGAGGCCTAGTATACCCGCTCCTCCCGCACTAGTAGCATACTACCTGGTTACCCGAAGATACATTCTTCCTACTCCAATATCCTTGAGCAGACTCCCTACGACGCTTCCTGCTATTAGTAGAAGGAACACTAACTCTGGATGTCGAACCACCCTCACTCACTGCTCTAGAATCCCTCAGATTGCGCTCTGTGATCAACGCCTGGTTGACGATAGAGGATATCAAAGTCAACCTGAAGATGTTCACCTATGAGCAGATGTCGCGCCTCAGACCATCGTTGAACATATGCGCAAGGAACAACTGATCACCTATTGTAACCGGCATGAAACACTGCATCTCGGTAAAGCGAGATGAGTACTCCATAACAGAAAGAGTACCCTGCTCCAGAATCATAAACTCCCGGGCTCGATTGGCCCTCAAGGTCTCTGGGTAGAAGTAATCATAGAAGATGCGCCGAAACTCATCCCAAGTCATACTTTTTTGGTTTCCTAACTGTGAGACCACCTCCCACCACCTCTTGGCAGAGTCTTGGAGCATATAGGTTGCAAGATTCACCCTCTTCTCTGGAGGTATCTCCATATGCTCGAAATTTTTTAGTGTGGCCTCTAGACACGACTCTGCAGCCTGAGGTCCTCCATCCAATGAGAAAGTAGGAGGATTCTGTTGCTGGAAAACCCAATGTTAACTCTTCCATCGATGGGGTAGGATTCATGGCTCCCTGTAAGGTCTACATCATCCTTAGAATGTCTTCCCTAAACTGTGCATTGATGCCTGTAACTGGTATAATTGATGCTGCCAAGGCTGGAAGAACAGAAGGATCTACAGGAGGTCCCTGATCGACCATATCTGGTGTCTGATCACCATCCGACAGCTAATGTACAACCAGATGACGTCTCGGTGGCATAACTATGAAAGGTCTAATTCACACCTTAGATCGGGATTATCAAAGACTAAGAACACAAGAGTACAAGACAGGAACATGAGAAAGAAACATTCAAGTTTTACAAAATATGACTACACGATGTGTATAAAAACTACACAGTGTGTTTCTTTAAGCCATTCACATGGGTGTGTACTTCTACCACAACTGGTCGTGTAACGCCCCAACCACACGACGTGTTGTCCCCACACACGACATGTACTTGAACTCTATTACCCTACCTGACTCTCCTTACACGGATAACACACATGGTCCTCTTAATCCTAGACTACACGGTGTGTTCACGAAGGACACGACATGTACTAGATAAGGTTTCAACGACCCGTGTTGTTAGTTACACGACCGGCTACACGGATCACTCTACACAACGTTCTCCCTTAGAACACAACATGTACTTGATGGTTTTCCCTGACCTGTGTTGTTAGTGACATGGACGAGTACTTAGGTTACACGGCACGATGTGTGAAAACAGGACACAGTGTGTAAAGTCAAAGTTTCATCCATCCGTGTTGTTAGTCACATGGGTAGACACACAGTCACTACAACACGGTGTGTACGTACCTTACACGGCGTGTTCCTGAAGATTTTTCACAACCCCGTGTTTCTACCCACACAGTCAGTGAAAGGGTTTAAAAACTACACGACATGTATTAATAAAGTATATGCCTTGTATTATGGGTTTTTATGGGAAGTATCTTAAAAACTGCTCTGAAGCCCAGAAAACACAAAAAACAAGAGTTAAGGTGCCAAATTCTGATCCGTGAGGGACCACACTCTCCGCGAATCAAATCTTGGTGTCTTATACAAGTTATAACAAGGAAAAAATGCAACGATCCACCAAATTCCGGTCCATGAGGTCCCATAACACCTCAAGAACCAAAGTTTGGAATCCATCTAAGCAAATCACTATACAAACAAATTCTCTATCAAACAGCATAGATTCTATCAAAGCATCTATCACAACAACATGCATAATCTACACAACATCTATCACAACAACATTCAATCTCTAATGCATCCTAGATGTCATGGAAAGAATGCATGGCATGTGATTTATAGAAAGTGACTATATGATGCATGAGATGACATACCCTCATCTCATCGGGTTGCGACAGAAATAAAACCACAATAACAACAACGGTAATAGCACAAAGCATGTGAATCACCCAACGGTGAAATCAAATCATCTGTAAAAGTGAAAACTAGTAAAACTGTAATAAACGAGGTAATAAGGATTTTACCTATACACGGCTTCGCTACTCCCAAGAACAACTTATTACCAAGTACCTATTCCTTCCTATCCCTAGATATAGGCTCCAAACAATAATTCAAGAGAAAATAATTCCTCTGATACCACTTTGTAACGTCCTGGTTCCGGAAGCCACCCAGAGGCACTCCGTACCCAGTTGTTCACATGGCCTCAAGCGCATTTCCCTGAACGCCAGAGGCTACTGACTAGCAGCGATGGCCTTGGGTGTGATAGTGGGGAAACTATGCACTCATTGGAAGAGTACACAATGGAAGAAAACACCTCATACAATAGCGGAAGCAGTAAATATCCAACAATAGTAAACAAAGGAAGAATAAAACAATAAACAACTGGAGCACACATACATATATGAAATGATGCATGATACATATGTCTAGTAAAGTAGCCAAACAAGTCACAATTTTGGAAATACAATAGTGAAAACCAAAGTACAAAAGAAATGTAAACAGATAAACTCCTCAGCATCGCAAGCCTCGGTTTGGTCCCATGCTCTCCTGATCCAATGCAATCAAGTACCTAAAGCTGAAGGGCGCTTTCCCTTGTCTATACCTATAGCAATATAATTTTTTTGGGTCCAAAAGAATGACCCAAACAAGGTGTGAGACTAAATATCAGTAGGCAACCACCCAAAGATCTGTGCCTAACAATCAGTGAGAATATGGAATGTAATAGTATAGTAAGTAGTAATCAGTAAACAGTAAACAAGATGATACACACAGTAACAATCCATAGATCAAAAAGCAGCAGTGAAGAAAACAACTAACCACAAATAGGAATCCCTCTGGGAAGTACTCACAACCATCCCCTCTGGTCTTATCTAAGAAGTACCAACAACCCTCTGGGAAGTACACTCAGCCTAAGCCCTTTGGTTTGGTCATACAAAATTATAAGACTCTCTGAGGAAGCATGCTCACTCAATTCCCCATAGAGTCTAATATAGTTAGGGAATCTCTGAGGAAGATCACACGGTCTAGTACCCTTATAGCCCTAAGGTCTAGAGACTCTCTGAGGAAGCTCACTCGGTCAATTCCTCCTATAGCCTGGAATGGTTTAAGGAAATTCACACAAAACAAAGACTCTCTGAGGAATTTCACTCAGTCTATCCTCCTGTAGTCTATAAAGCTCAAGACTCTATGAGGAATCTCACTTGATCTATCCTCCTGTAGTCTATAATGTTCAAGACTCTCTGGGAAGCTCACTCGGTCTATCCCCTATAGTCTGTAGCACAAGGTTCTCACGGCCCCGTTCCAGTCAGTGCATAATAATTCTATATGGCCAAATTAAACCTATAGAGCTACTTGGATAACCAGTCTACAATATACAAGCATGTCAGGGAACAACACTCCATCCAACGGTCACAAGGTATGGAAAATAGGTATAACAACCAAAGGCTGAAAAAGACCGAAAGGTCGTAAATAGAACAAGGCATGGGAAAAACATCAAATCACAACAATTATCCTCATACATAACCAAATTACCTCTTCTCAAGCAGACAAGCAAGGCAGGAAAACAAAAGGGGCAAAACAGTAAACATGCAATACCCCATTCAAGGGTATTGGTGTAAATTGCACATAAAACTCAAAGACTTCGAATGGAAAGGAAAAAACCACATACCTTGATGCTAGGAGATCGATATACTTGAACCATGAGGCTTTAATCTCTTTAGAATGTTGTAGATCTATGAAAACACACAAAATATTCAACCCACGATAACTTGCAAAAGAGGAGGAATTGGAAAACGATGTTCTAGAAGAAAGAAGAGCTTACTACTGTGGTTACAACGCAATCGAAGGCGGTCAATTCGGAGAACCGACGGAGGCTCAGGGGAACAAAGGAGTTTCTCAGCCATACGAGATGCTCTCGGTCGAAGAAGCTGGAGAATAAGATAGTTTTAGGGTTAAGACGTGACCCCAGTCTATTTAATGAAAAAAATTAAAGTACACGATGTGTACTTTTGGAGTACACGACATGTACTAGGCTTTTCCGTACTCCGCTTTAATCGGCCTCCACATCACCCCTACATGGCCATGTGTGTGGCCCATACACGGCCAACACACGAACTTTCTCGACAAGGGAGTACATGGCGTGTACTCATAAAATACACAGCGTGCACTTCAAAAAATTCTAGAAACTCCTCTTTTCTCTAAAACTCTGGAAAATAGAAAAACATACCTGAAAAGAAGGTCCAGGTTCTTACAAAGAACTACCAAGTACTATGTGACCTTTAAACATAATATTTTCACATTTGTGTTTTGAATTTTAAAAATTTGACATACACGGTTTTGTTCAGTAAAATATTTAGAGTCTGATAGAATCAACTTAGTTTTTGATGAATAGTAATATACCCTTCTGAATAGTAACATACCCTTATGAATAGTAATGAATAGTAATGAATAGTAAGTTGGCCAAAAAAATATAAACTTCACCCATGAATGTACAAATACAATTTAGATGTCATATAAGTGAAAAAATGATCATAGTATAAGTATTGGTATTTTTGTATGTAATAAATATTTTAATTACAATTTTATGATTAATTTAATAATTTAAAATGGAAATTTATTTTCCTAAAATGTAATCATAATTTTTTATTTTATTTTCTTATGGTTATAAGATAATTTATGGGACCTTGATTAATTTTTCAAGGTGTTATAAAATGAGTTATAATTTTAATGTTGTTTTTTTCGAATAAATTATGATTTTATTTAAAAATTAAATTAATAATAATTAAAAAGTTATTTTTAAAAAATGGAATTCATTTTTGGATTCTACATATTGAAAAATGGTTAGGGTAAATTTTTGGTATTTTTATAAAATACCTAAATTTTTGATGAATAGTAAAATACGATAATTCACAACAAATGCTAAAACCTGGATTTATACATTATGCTTGAGACATGAATGATGTAAATGACCATTGGTTTAAAATCACATGAAATTATTACTGTTTTTGTTCACAAGAATCAAACACTATTTCTTGTATTAAGCAAAATAATTAAATAATGAATTAAATAATGAATTAAATATTCAAAATTCACTCCTCTCCTCCACTATAAAAACCACCAACACTCCCCTCTTCTCTTCACTCCTATAAATCCTTGTTACTTGCCTATGTTCTGACCAAATCACTCCCCAATACCTTCCCCCACTTCCAACATTCCTTTTTCTCCTAGAAATACCAAATCCTCTCCCTTTAAGAGGCTCTCAAAGGAGATAAACTCAAGAGGTAAATTCCTCTTTCTGATTCTTTTATTTTCTTTCAAGTTCTTTAAGTTTCTTGTTTCTTTCCTCACCTACCTTCAAAAAAATGTTATGATAACTCTATTAACATAAATTTACTATAATTATATTATTATAATGTTATAGTTTATTGTAATATCTCCCTCCCCTCATTTTATTCTATAAATGAAAATACCATCCGAGATGTGTTGATTTATCACATTCAAGGACGATGGGTTTTCAATTTTCTTTACCATCATCTAGACTGGTCATGAAACAATTTTAATAGATGAACCAGATCATAATATATTTATTTTATCTTATTAAATGTTATATAATCCTTATAAATTCACGATGTAAAATAATAATACAAAACAATTAAATTGTGAGCAAAAGCGGCACATTAACCCAAGAGTTTATCATTAATGTTTTATATAATGATTCACCTTCACTCAAAGTAAGAAAGTTAAATTTACAACAATTTAATATTATGGATGTTCACTAATGTCATATAACTTAAATTATGGTCAACCAATCTCACAATACATGTTTATCCATTCATTTATAAAAGTAAACCGAAAATGAAACAAACAGACTCGAACAATGAAATTAAACTTTATAACCAATTGAAAAGGTTATGAATTAACTCAAAAAGGTTACATTAAATCATTTACGTGTAAATATGGTTATTTAATTATTAATTAATTAATCTAATTTAATTATTCATTTCATTAATATCAAGGGAATAACACCATCATACTTAAGGTAGGGGATCCTCTCTTTCTCACATTTATTCAAGAATCTCCTCTATGTTATGACCTTTTACGTATAATTCATAATATTGGGGTATGATTTTGAACCTTCCACATAATTACCTCATGATGTATAAAATATGATAATTGCCTCTCTCTCTCTCTCATTAAGACCTCCTAAGGACACCCGATATCATGCCAATATCTCGTAAGGGATTCTACCCGAACCGCCTTTATTCCTTCAGGTTGCTCTATCTTTATTTTTACCCAAATGAATTTGTATTTTATCTTTATGAAAAACTTATAATTACTCTTTATATGCTCCAAAATCATGTTTCAATATCCATCCCTCATTCTCTTTTGGGGATATACATGATTTTATGTGATTCCCTCCTCAATACTTCCTAATAAGCAAATCCGTTTTAAGGGAACTTCTCTAGTTTTTACACAATTTAAAGTGAACTCTATAATTTTTTTTAAGCAGAATTTGTTTTTGTAAAATAAGTATTTTTATTATGAAAACAATTCTTGTTTCATATTTGGTTTTATAAAATATTATCCCCTTTTCTATTTTAAATTCTCTTTAGTATTTTCCTTAAAATCGTACTAAAATGTTTTAATGCTAATAATTTCCTATAAACTCTACTTACTTGTTGTAACTTATGTTTTAATTCAATTACCATGCTATATTCCCATTTTAACTTATTAATTTCCATGTATTTTTTAATTCCTTTCTCTCATAGACACTTTTATGATACGCCCATTCATTATGCTTTATGACATGAATATGATACCCATTTCTCTCCATGGGTTCCCTTATATTTATGTATGATTGATTATAAATGATTGTTTATCTGGAAATCA
Source organism: Viscum album (assembly GCA_963277665.1). Taxonomy (NCBI): domain Eukaryota; kingdom Viridiplantae; phylum Streptophyta; class Magnoliopsida; order Santalales; family Viscaceae; genus Viscum; species Viscum album. The sequence goes on from OY728147.1 coordinate 92,319,537, forward strand.
TATTCATGAACATGTTATGATGTGTGCACCCAGATATAACTTCAATGCATTGGTTAATGTTTAGTCTCATGAGATGTTATGTGCAACAGTCTTGGCGGTTACCCTTGATTCACGCAACCATGTGCAATGGTTTTGGTGGTTAACCTTGAATTGTAATCATCTATGTGCAACGTGCCTTGAATCATGATAAATTCATGATTTATGTTTCTACCAAAATACTATGAATTCATGTTTATATGATCCCATGTTCATATGTTATGATTCTATATGCCATTTTATATCATTATATCATGATCTCTAACCCTTGTGTAAAGCCTTATTCTTAGGTTTAATCCCTTACTGGGCTTTTAGATCATCCCTTTGTTCATGTGATCCCCAGGGTTCCCTATGCAGATGTAAGGGCTCAAAATAAGTTAAGAGCTCTTTATAAAGGTTAAATAAAGAAGTGGTCTTTTAGTCTTATGCTTTAAGTTTTACGTACCTAGTCTTCAAAGACACTAGACTTCACGATCCTTCACTTGTACTCTAATGTTTAATTATGCTTAAAATCATGTAATTATATGTGAAAAAGTCTAGGGTCACTATATTTATGGTGTTTATATAAATTTATAAAATATTATTTTCATAAAATATCGTTTATCTCAATTTTGACACAATTTTGTACATTGAATTTAAGAAAATATATACAATAATACATTTTAAAAAAATCATTTAATACATCCATAATATGTCATAATAATCTATAAAATTATTGGATAACCTTAATCAATTTAAATTATATTTTTTTAATATCATTTATATGATTTATTTGATTTTCCATTAATTGAATAATAAATTCATCATCGTTGTGCAAGCCTTTAGCATAATTAGTTCTTACCCAAAAATTAAAAATAAATTATCATTATGAATATAAATATTTTATCTACCCAAATACTATTTATAGTAAAATATATATTCTATTAGACCACATATAAAATGATATAATTATTAAAGATATTATTATGAAGAGTTTTACTTTTCATAAAATAAAATAGTATAAGGGGCTTAAAGTAATCCAAGAGGCTATAAGAGGTCATAAATTAGATAAAGTAATGAGTTTTCATGAAAATTAGTCATAGAATATTTTTTTTCACATTTTAAGGTAATTATAAAATATTTATAATATTATTTTTACCCTTAATTACCAGATTAACCCATAACAGTGGTAATAAAATTACTATGTTTACTATTCATATTGTCCAAAATAAAATGTAACTATTTAATAAATTGGGATCATCTGATAATAAATATTTAACCCATTTTTAAAAATTCAAAACACATAAGTGGCTAAAATTAATTTAAAATTAATCTCATAGATGGGGTGAGAAGAAGGGTTTTTAAAGTGAAAATATTCAAAAGTTTATTAAGTATATATATATATATTCAATATAAAAATTATTCCAATGACCGAGATTGGATTAAATTATTTATAAATAAACAATTTTTTACTTTCAAACCAATTTAAATTATAATTTATCATTATAAATTATTCAATTGGTTTTTATCATCATTTATTATTAATTAGTAACCCAGGAATTCATTTACTAATTATGATAATCCCATTCATTTCTTCCATTCCAATGTATAGGTGATAATTATCATGATATTAATAGTAATTTTTTTTATGGTAAGACTCTTCCTTTCATCTAACACAAGCTATCAAAGGAACACATTTTTGTGTGTAGCAAAATCCAAACTTAGTCTTGCATGAACTGTAAGACAAACTCTGTGTTTCATACAAAACAATATAAACTAGGTGTTGTATATAGAGAAAGATTTACATGGTGTATAATTAAAAAAAGACGTGAAATAATATTAATTTATTTGGAAAAAATTAATTCGTAAAAACTGAGTGCTTTACATTCTACTGCCCACCATAAAATAAATTTCTCCCTAGAAATTCATCTTGGTCATCAAAGTTTTAATATACGAAAGTTACTCTCATAGAAAATATCATAAACTAATCCTGGGTCAACCCTAAACTGGTCACCCAAGCTGGTTTGCAGCATGGCCCGAGGGGTATTCTCGATCCCCTCGGGCTGGCAACCAGTGCTGGGCATCAAAATCTTACCACTGGGAATGATTTGAACCATGAAAAAAAGATAAACTGATAAATAAAATCTAATAATAAAAATAAAACTAGAAGCAGAAATAAAATAATCTTCACATACCTCCATGTGACCTTCTAGGCCACCACCCAACTCAAAACCAAGTTTTCTCTAAGAGAGATCTAGTACTAATGAAACCTGAAACAAAAAAGATATTGTAGGTGTGAGCACTAAAATGATCCACAGGAAAACACCATAGAATCTATGCCTTTTCTTCCATGAAATAGGATATTAATGCTAGTTTGAAATACAAATATAAAAATAGGGGTTTTCACATTTATATAAAAAAATAATTTCCTCATTTTAGATTCCAACAAAAAGGAAAATCATTTTTCAAAAACCAACTGCCATTTGAAAATGAAATCCATAACAAGTGATACTTAAGTTGTGCTAAAATAATACAGGTAAATAGTGCGATCTGGAAATAAACTTATACAATGAAAAGTAAACAAGAAAAATAAATGATGAAGTAACCATGGGTGATCCTAAATATCCCTAGAAGACCCCTAGACATACTCAGTTCGGAACCACCTGCTGGTTTATGTTGAAACTCCTAAGTCTATCACCAACTGGATGCCCTAAAAATGACCAAATCCGGTGGCAAACCCCACCTGGCCTAACAACAAATTCAGGGGGTACCAACCCATCTAATCAGGGTTAATAAAAAACCATCAGTCAATTATCTAAAAGTTGACCATGAACCCATGGTGGTAGTGATACTGTGTAAGTAGGAGGCCCTCTCACACATAGGTCGTCATCGCACTTTTCTACCCCAAACACGGATGCTTCCTATGTATTCATCCATAAATTGTTACCCTAGATAGGAGCACCCCATATACTTATATATATATACACACACATACATTTCAAACATACAAAGTGCCAACTAGGTCGTCACATCATGTCCATATCAAAACTATTTGCTAAAAACATTTAAAACTCCAACCAGGAACACACAATTTTCTAACAAAAACCATTATAAAAGTAAACACAACTTCACCCATGAGTTGGAAGATCCAAATTGGTCTTTATGTACCAATTCCCCAATTCATTTTTAATAAATCCTATCAAAATCTTAAAGAAAAATGCACAGTCTTATGGAATGGACAAACAACCCCTTGGGCATAACATTCATCGAAATACACACTAAAGGCCAAACAGGCACACCCTTGAGAGTACATTTCAAACCTTTCATAAAATCCACATAAAGGAACAAACCTTATTTAGGAAACAAAATATATTTCGAAAACCAAAGTTTTAAGAAAAAATTATTTTGAAGGTGCCATCTTCATTTGAGGGCACATCCAAGTGTGCGCCTAGTGCACCCATGGATGTGCCAAAATCCAATGGCTCAACAACAACCAAGATGACATTTCAAAACCATTTCCACAAGGACTCCAATTTTTTTGAAATCAAGACCAACCATTCACATTATTAGGAGAACACAATATAATCCCCTTAAATCCATAAAACCCTTTTTTTAAATTATTTTTAACATAATTTCCAAGTTACAATGTCGTCAAACCGAACACTCTAAACCAAAATACATTTTTCAAGAATATTCCAAATTTCCCTATTTCCAAAAAACAAGAAACGAGTAAAACATACAAAAAATTTATAAAAATTTATACAAAAGACAAAACAATTTATAAACAATTATATAAACAACCCAACTAGTTTACAAGCACTTTTATAAACAAGCTAACCAGTTTTTAAACAGTTTCTATAAGAAGACTAAAAAATGCATAAAAAATTTTATAAGCAACACAAACGTTTTTTATAAATTTTATAAACTAATAAAAAAGTTTATAATCAATTCCATAAACAGTTCAAAAAAATTGTAAAAATTAGAAAAAACCATGATAAACTATTGAAGAGTGTCACAAAGGTGCGTGTCATTTTTAAAAAATTACCAATAAAACTTTTTGACATCTAAATAACAAAATTTCCACCAACACATGAAAAAATAATCCGGTAGAATACATCAAAACTATTTTTAACAAAACTAATTAGCTTGGAAATGCTATAGAAGATTAACTAAATATAATGCGAAGGTACGAATCACATTAAAGATTTAACTAAAACAATAAATAATTAAATGTGCTTAATCATAAAATAAAATGTGGATTCGCCTATCTCAATGGTGTGTGATCAAGACTCCACTTTAGCGGAAGGAAGAACAACCCCCTACGCACCAATCGCACACCTAAAACAATGAAAAAACACACAAATTATAATTCATTCCATTAGAATTTTACCAACTTATATATAAACACTAAAGATAAAAATAAAAACACCCAAGGTGAGGTCTTCAAGGTGGAAAACTTGTTCCGACGAGCTAGAGGGTGCTGGGAAGGGGAGAGTAGTGGAGGCGGGTTCGTGCATTGTGTCGGTGGGAGAGGGAGGGAGCTAGAGTTGGTCATGATGGATGAAGGCGTGGATGGAGGGCGGTGAGGCTGCAACTGTAGTGGCAAGGAGCGAGGGTGGACTAGCAGGGGGTGTGGCTACTTCCAGAGCAGAGGACCATCACATTGGGGGTGAGGGTGGTCTTCTGGGGCACGATGGTGTAAAGAGGCAAGGCCGGGTGGTCGAAACGGCTGGGGGGGGGGGGGTTAGGAGATAGCTAGAGCACGCTGGGGTGAGAGAGGAAAGGGGAACCAGAGAGGAGAAAAATTGATGGAGGGGATGTTGGATGGTTGGTGATGTAGGCGGGTGAGATTGAAGTAGAAAAGAGGAGGGTGTGTGCTAAGGATAAGTGTTGTCGCACCATGAAGCCAAACAGGGGGGTAGCGCTGCACTGTGAGGGAGAAGGGCTAGGGATCTCCTATTTTTTTCATTTTTATGATAATAATAATAATAACAATATTAAAACCAAATAATAATAATAATAATAAGAATAAATACAATTTGAATATTAAGAAAAATAATTACAATTATACTAATAGTATTAATTTCATGTATTTAATTTTAAATAATAATGTTTCCACACTTTCGCTGGGGAACGCATCCATCTCTCATTCAGAGGAGGACATGCAGCTGTTTCCCCAAATTCATACTTTCCAAAGGCAGGTGGAATCCATATCTTATTCAGGGATGTTTTCTCTATGATCGAAATAGGATGATGGGATGTCAGTCCCTCATTCTGTGGATTCCTCCTCAGAGCTCGTTACCTAGTCTGGGTCTCCCTCATAGACTTAATGTAACGCCCAGACCCCAGTTACCGAGAATCAGTGCATTATTTTAATATATTGTCATGATTACAAGGAATCATGTCTAGAAGGACCGATCAGTTTAGCAGTCTTGGAAAATATATTACATACATGAATTTTACATTACACTTTATAACATAAAAAACAACATAAATAATCCTTTATGAACGCCATTATTCCCTTGGATTAACCCTGCATAACAATCACAATACACTTCTTGGAATCCTGGGAAAAATAAAACATAGAAAGGGGTGAGCTCAATATTTCAGTAAGGGTAAGCAATAAAATGTAAACTTTCATAAATAAGAATAAACATTTAAGTCAATGTATAATTAAAACAAAAGCCTTTTAAACATTAACTTCATCATAATATGGAAGCAATAAAATGAAATAATTCCATTTACTTATTCACATGGATATTATACTAATCGAATAATCACATGCAATATTAATAACCACTTTCATAATGATGGAATGCACAATTCCAAACTTTAATTTCTGTGTCAAGGCCTCATGCCAAGACATAAGGGATAACTGTAACTGGAACCCAACCTGGAGTGCCTCTAATAACTGGACACCAACCTGGAGTGTCTCTAATAACAGGACACCAACCCAAAGTGCCTCTAATAACCAGACACCAACCCAGAGTGCCTCTAATAACCGGACACCAACCCGGAGTGCCTCTAATAACCAGACACCAACCCGGAGGGTCTGCTGTAACCGGACCCCAACCCGGAACATACTAGTCCAACACATTCATCTTAAGAAGAGGATAAAATATAACATAAACATTCATATTAAAACTAGCATACTAAATGCCAAAACATTATTCATAAACCATTAATGGAATAAAAATAACTCATCCATAGTCAAAAATATAACAAAACCTTAAATAAAATATGGATTATTTGTATCATAAAAAATCAACTTCAAACAAGTGTAAAATTTATCAAAGGATGTTGACATAGATGAAAATGATTTGTAAAAATCTTTGAGAGAAATACCCGTTTCTCATGAAAACAATTAAAAGTCACACAATTTAAAAAATAATTCATTTAAAGACATTTTTGAATCAAAGTGTCCCATACCACTTTGAAACTTTTTAAAGGAATTAACATTTTAAAAACATTCATGTCCATATAAATAAATACTTAAAAACCATTTTGAAGACATGGACATTAATGAGAAATATTTAGAAGAATAAATATTTAAAACATTTGAAATGATGTTTTAGTAAAAATTACCTTAAAAGAATCCATTTTAAAACTCTTTCATAAAACATGGACATGGATAATAAATATTTCCCAGTAGATACTTAGGTAAAAACAACCTTGGATAATAAAGAGATTGTGAAATTAACCCTTACCAATTTGGTAAATTACGAAACATACAACCCATGAAAGAGGTATCATACAATGAATATGTAAATAAACATAAATTAAAGTGTATTATATAAGGAATACAATTATGGGAAGTACATACACCACAAAAAAGGTAATAGTGGCAATATGACATGAATCTCATGGGAATAAGGAGTGAGATGAAAACCCCTTACCTTGCACTTTCCTTTAGTCGAGGGTACGTTTAACCTCCTGTATGAAGACTATAGTATGTTATTAAATTATACCAGAACCATATTAATATTTATGATATCATAAATTATTCATTTATGACTTTATTATACCCAATTAATAATAGTTTCCATGTTATATTAATATTTTGGGTAATAATCGCTTTCATTATCGTACGTGTTTTAACTTGTTAATCTTGATTGTATCACATAGATCATGATTTAAATACTTCCAGAATATAAAAAATTATTTATATATAATATATATTTAGAATATAAATATTTATAATAGACATATATATGAAATGTAAAACACCGTTTATGGATACGGTAGTCCGTACGTACGCATAAACGCAGTTTCCGTTTTCATATAGTATTGAATGGAAGTAAGTGAATAAGATATATGTAAGTACATAAATAATTATATATATAAATATATATAAATATATATATCTATAGTAGCATTATTATTTCATATATTACATACTTATTAGTAATATATATATTTTTATAATCGTCGATGAATGGTGAACTTGGAAATGAATCTCATCGCGTCGTGGAGACGGTAATCCGTACGTACACACGAGCGAAAATATCATTCTTTTGATATAATAATAATATATAATTGGATGTTATATTATATATACAGGATCCTTATCATGTTATATTTATTATTTACATTAAATAAACATCATTATTATACCCATACAAATAATAATGTATTGAATAACAATTACACCACGACGTGGAGACGGTAAGCCGTACGTACGCACGTATAGTGACATGTCATTAAAAGGGTGAATAAAATAATGAATTTGGTTACACCATAATTATAATAACATCACGGTATATAGAAGATACTAGAGTTATTATTTTATAATGTAAACAACAAAGAAAAAGGAAGTGGAAGAAGAAAGGAACTTGAAAGAGGGTGGTGAAATCATTACCTCAACTTCGGGTTCTTCCTTTTGATTTGATCAAAATGGATCCTTAGGATGGATTTATAATAAAAATAAGGCCTATAGGTTTAAGGTAGGATAGTTTAGAGGGTATTTGGGTAGGGTTTGTCCAAGAAAAATGTCTTATAAGGTGTGAACTAGAGTGAAGGGTGAGTGCCATTTTATAAGAGGGGTGAGGGGCACCTTAGGAGAAACTTAAATATTATTTTATAATAAATTCATTTTCAATTTATAATGGATCCAAATTGGATTATTCAAATTATAAGGTGGGTATATGTCGAAAAAAACTCAACCAATAGGGTTTAGATAGGTTTCGGTCACATTATTAACCTTATCTTTTAGTTTTAACTCTTAGTTAATTAGTTTGACACTTACCATGTCACTTTGTATTTTTATATTATATAGTTAATAAACTTACTATAATCTTCCAATAGACCCCAAATTGGTCAATTAATGATACACCTATCATTATACAAGTCCTTTGGCCGAACCATAGATTTTTAGGAATAGAATATCAATTAATAATATAATATTCATTTTAAAAACTCTTTTATGTCAATTATGACACTATTTGGAATTTGATTTTTGTGAAACTCATAACAGCATTATTACTTCGAAAAAAGTTAATTAAATCAATCCTAACATGTCATATTATCCTATAAAATTATTTTAATTCATAAAAAGTCTCAAATTACATTTATTTGGATATTTAAAATATCAATTATTTTAATATTTCATTAATTAGGTAATTACTGCATCACCATTGTGTCATAAATAAATTAAATTATTTAATGTCTAAAAATTATAAATAAAATAAAATTATGTAGGAAACCTTTTTATCTTTCTAATTAATATTTACAATAAGATTTATCTTATGTATAACCTCATATTAAAGTTTTTTTAGTAATTAAACTTTGATTTTAACTCTTTTAACTATTCTTTGAATTAAATAATAATAAATGCCCTAATCTAATCCAAGTGGACCAAAGAGGTTCATATTTTATTTCTAAGGTTATTTTTGGTCTAATTATACTTATAAAATAAAATTATTACATGTGTTAGGGTAATAATACTTTCATTTTTACCTTAATTACCCTATTTATTTTTACCGTGGTAAATAAAAGTAAAAAGTTAATATTCACCAAAAATTATTTTTATCTTATTGAAGAACATTTTACTCCTTGATATTAACCGTGTCTCTTGGATTTTTAAAATTCCACTCACAGAAGCGGTAAAATTATGTTTTATGTGAATTTGCAAATTCTCATAGGAGGTGGGTAAAAGACGGTGAAAAGTTCAATAAATTTTTTATATGTCTAAAATTATTTTAAACTGAATCCAATGAATTAAATTGAACTTATATAGGTATTATATATCTATTTTAACATAAAATAAATTTAAATAAAATAAATAATTACTTAAATAAAAATTCGGTTTTAAACTATAACTCAGTGTTTTTTCACTATTCATAAAAAATTGAATGTTTTCGGAAAAATACAAAAAATTCACCCCATGCTAATTTAGATATTCCGAATCCAAAAAAGAAGTCCATTTTGAAAGATAAAATTTATAAAATTTTAAAAAGTGGGTATTACTAGTCATAATGGCTAGTTTGATTGGTCATAGTGTGTTAGAATATCGAAATTGTGTACAATGCAAGCTATTGAATTATTAAAAGGGAAACGTACCGTGGAAGCTTATGGTGTTACATTATCCCCTATTTCAATAAATCGCATCCTCACAATTTATGCTCAGTATTGGAAACATGGGGTTGACATTTTAAAATATCATAGTTGAAATCCCACATCGAAAAATGGATTAATGAAGCCTCTATTTAAAATAAAGAGTGGTAAGTATGAAGGTTACCGAAAATAACACATACTAGGGTTCCATGTAGGAAAACATGGATATGGAAATGAAATAAAACCATCAATATCTGATGGAGAGTGGTAGAGAACATGGCTATGAAAAGTCCAACATTCACAAAGCCGTAAATTTGTGATGATCTAAGGTACCATCTAGGACAACGTTTTTGTTCTAAGTTACTTTTCTTAATGTTGAGGAATTTATTTATGAGATTGGATAGGATCATAAGGAGGTATACTTACTTTATAATTAGAGTTTTATCCATTAATAAATTTCTACCACAAACTCATCTTTCACTACAAAAAATAATACAACTCAAAAATACTCTATTTATCCTAATCGTATAGGGTCCCAAATATATTGAACAAGTACTCACCCATTCTATTGCACGACTTAGTCGATTAATGGGTTTTCTTTTAATCAGAGACTATTTATAAAAGTTGAGAAGAAATGGTAACGTTGACTAAATTTTAATTAGAAAGTCGCATCTTATGATAATGAATACAAAAAATAGAGAAAAGAAAATTGATGTATTGTATGCAATTTTAATACATAATATTAAGAAAGAAATGGTAATATTTCTAGATGTATTGTATGCAATTTGAATGTTATTTCAAAGAATATAGATACATTCATGACTATAAAATACATCATGTATATACATGTCACCACAAATTAATGAGACAAAGTGATTGTATACATACAACTTTTTATCATATAATATGAATAAACACGACTTTATGTATAAATTCACTTATCATAATATTTGATCATAAAAAATATTGTTTTATACTATAAAAATATTTAAATTAAAGAATATTGAAACACCTACGTATTGCAGACTCTAAATTGAAGTCTTATCCATAAAGTTATTAATATTAAGAGTGAAGTATTATGCATAAAGTAATTAATATGAATAGTGAAGTCAAACAGTTGAAAAAAAATCCAAACAGATAAAATATCAGTCTCATATATAAAAATGCATAAGACTTCACTCATATATACAAATACATAATACAAATGCAATTAATTTGAAAGGGCCAGTCTCTCAAATATACAAATGCATTAACTAAAATGTATTCCTACAATAGAAAAAATATCCATAGAGTGGTAACACCTAATGAACAGTATTTCTTAGTGTAAATGTTGGATTTTATAAAATGAATTCCTACAATTTACAAAATGTTGGAGTCAAATTGGAAAATAAGATGTAAATACAAAATAATTTATTTACATAAAGTTTCAATGTCAAATAGATGGATCCAAAGACCATGTTAGAAACGTTTGTGCTTGACATTGGAGTATTATCAGCATCTCCACGGTATTGCAAATGTGGCCTAGCATTTGTGCTTGACATTGGAGAATCATCATTAATATGTTGCTAATTTCATGTATCTGTAAATACCATGTATATAGTTGGCTGGTTTGGGAGCATTGAGATAGTTAATATAAGTTATAAAAAGTGATGCATGTATCTGAACATATACACTACATAATATTTTTATTTTTCATGTGTATAATAACTGTTGAAATAAAACCTGGGTAAACTTGAATGTGTGCAGTGGATTTGAAATACATATGCCAAACTATAAAACTATGAAAAAAAACTGTGTGTATCGAATTAGAATAATAGATGGGTGAACTCAACTATATGTAACTGTGAAAAACCAAAAATAATCGCTATTGCTTCTAATACAACAATCATATTTCATTTTTTAAAGAAAGTAATTATCTTAGTTTACAAATACTGTGAAACATACAAACCACAAAACATTTTGTTTTTTTAGTGATAGAAATCTAGTGGTCATCGAATGACACACCTTAGTAGCTCCCCTACACAGCCCATCACTCTCTTGTTGAGATCTGTTCATTTTATCTCTCATCACCTAAAATCAAAAAAAATGAGGAGAATCAACCAAACAAAATATCAGGTATACAATATATAATATAATTAGTAACTGTAAAAAAGGATCACACAATGAATGTAATGTAACACCTCTATTAAAATAAATAATAAACAGTACATACAATCTGCATGAGAGATAAATAAATATATTGTCCAATTAACAGTGTAAGATTGGAATACCTAAACTACAACACATTCTGAAGTGGTGGAATAATAGACTGGTAAACTCGAATGTATGTAGCTATGCGTAAAAAAAAACAATCACTATTGCTTCTAATACAAGAAAATTATTTTGTATTTTAATTAATGTAATTATCTGAGTTGAAAAATACTAGGAAACATACAAACCACATAACACGATGATTTTTTAGTGGTAGAAATGAAGCAGTCATCGAATGGTATACCTTAGTAGCTCCTCTGTACAACCCTTTAGTCTCTGGTTGAACTCTCTTCATATTATCTCTCATAAACTAAAATCAAAACTAAACTGAAGAGAATAATTGAATTAAGAAAATATAATAATGGAAGGTAATATTAATTTGATTGGAAAAACTGATGGAAGAAAAAAAACTATCGACTATACATCATATAATATAATCTGTAACAGCAGACAAATATTACATAATTCATGTAATGGAATACCTTTATAAAAATAAATAATAATGACTACATAAAATCTACAGGACAGAAAAATAAATATATTTTCCAATTAAGAAAGTAAGATTGGCATACCTAAACTCCAAATCATTTTGAAGTGGTGGAATAATAGCTTGGTAAACTCGAATTTATGTAATAGTTTGCAACCAAAACAATCACTATTTCTTATAATACAGCATAAATATTTCATATTTTAAATAATTTAAATCTCTCAGTTGAAAAAAACTATGAAACATACAGACAACATAACTTGATGATTTTTCAATGATATAAATCAAGCGGTCATCAAATGGCACACCTTAGTAGATCCCCTGCATAGCCCTTCAGTTTCTGGTTGATTTGCCTTCATATTATCAATCATCACCTAAAATAACACAAACATAATATAATCAATGAGTTAAGATAATATAATAATGGTCGGTTGTTTTCATTTGAATGAAAAAACAGATGGAAGAAAAAAAACTCGAGTATACATCAGATAATATAATTTGTAACGGTCGGCAATGATTACATATTTCATGTAATGTAATTCATCTATTATAATTAATAATAAACACTACATACAATCTGCAGGAGATAAAAATAAATATACCGTCAAATTAACAGTGTAATATTGGAATACCTAAACTACATCTCATTTTGAAGTGGTGGATAAATGTATGATCCCAGAAAAAATGAATAGGTGAATAAATATAGTCTTACCAAATGAAAAAGTTTTTGAAATTTCTGAAATGGAATAGCAGCTGTATTGTAAAGAAATAACAAAAAAGAATGTATGAATTTAAACATAATACCAGAATGAATAGAGGTGAAGGCTAGCTGCATCTTCTGAGAGAAGCTCAAAAATTGATCATGGTGGTCTCTACTAAAAAAGAAATTGATATTAAAACCAATAGAGTAACATATTCATGAAATATGACGACAGACTAAGCCACAATTATGTGAATGATTTGATTTCTTCCGCAACCAATGTTGCAAATCCCTGAAGTTACCTTTTATGATAACGAAGGTGGTGTTGACCAAGATGGAATCTGGAGGCCTTCATTTGAGTGTTGATGAAGATTTCCAAACTGAAACCTAGCATGAAGATGAAATTTGATGAAAATATCAAAGATCAAGAATGGGTTACCGAGCCGAGCCAACAACAGCTTCTTTGACGATTGAAATCAATTGTGATCCGTGGCTGTTGTTGTAGAATCAGTTGAGGTAGAGGAGTTGGCGATGGATGATTTGTTGACAGAGGAGCCGTAGGATCCATACATCGAACATGTGGTGGCAGAGTAGGTAAAGGAAAAGGTTGAGAAACTAGAGGGTCCAAGGGTATTTTACGATGGAGAGGGAGCCTATGGTAGTAGCGGGAACCCTAGATCTAGAGAAAGGAACTTGGGAGAAGGACATATGCATGAGAAAAAAGTTTCTGAAATTTCTAAAATGGAAGAGCAACTATATTGTAATGAAATAAGAAAAAAATCTATGAATTTAAACATAATACCAGAATAAAGAGAGGCAAAGGCTAGCTGTATCTTTTGATAGAAGCTCGAAAATGGATCATGGTGGTCTCTATTGAAAAAGAAATCGATATTAAAACCAATAGAGTAACAAATTCATGAAATATGATGATAGACTAACCCAAAATTATGTGAATGATTTGATTTCTTCCGCAACCAATGTTTCAAATCCCTGAAGTTACATTTTATGATGACGAAGGTGGTGTTGACCAAGACAAAATCTGGAGGCCTTCATTTGAGTTTCGATGAAGATTTCCAAACTAAAACCTAGCATGAAGATGAAATTTGATAAAAATAACAAAGATCAAGAATGGGTTACCGAGCCGAGCCAACAACAGCTTCTTTGAAGATTAAAATCAATCAACATTTGTGGTCGTTGCTGTAGAATCAGTTGAGGTAGAGGAGTTAGTGACAGATTATTTTTTGGCAGAGGAAAGACAGATAGATAGCTAGAGGTGTTACCATAGTCAAAAATGGATATGGTGATAAAGATACCTGAATCAAAGAATACGTGCAAGATCATTAGGCACTATCATAATGATCATGTAATGTAGAATCAATGTATAGATCATGAATAACAATGTATTTGGTGGGACATGCATAAAATAATGAAACAATATTCAGAAATCTAGAATAAGTTGTGTAAAGGTAACACATTACATTTTGGAAAAAATTAACACTTGAAGTAAAATCTAAAAACATAATTAAATTTCATAAATCATTTGATATATTTAAAAAAAAATATAATTAAGCTCATGTAATGATATTATATACAATGAAGGAATGATGAGAAACCATATATATATATATAGCAAGAGTTGAAACAATGCTATTAGTAATTTCTTAAAATGATATAACCTGGAAAAAATGAAATTGTATCCAATTGAATTGAAAATGAAATAAAAAACACTAATAACATGAGAAAACAATGTTAAAATTAATAATAGTGATAACAACAAACAACAATTGAAACAAATATACATAAAAAAGTACTTGATACCTAGGGTTGAAGCAATGTATTACACCCCGAAAATTGGTTGAACATATTTCAACCTACAAATTTCAGTTTAATCAATAGACTGGTTGAGAAATATAAGTATATGTAGTAATGGGTGAATAGAAATATGAGATGTAGTGTCATAATGTTTGAAAAACTCATATGAAACTGGATATACAATATCTTGGAGAGAACTAAAAAAATGCAGAAAATTATGAGTACTCATATGTTGCGAAGCACTGTATTCCATTACAGCCTATGAATTTCATATGAATTGAGTGAAATTAAAATACTAAAATGAGAAAAAAATGCTACGAATAGGTTACAAAGAAGATAATACCATGATGAATATGAGGTTAGGGCAAATACCGATCGGTTGGTGAGATTTGTGTAAGGTAGAAAAAGACAGATGAAGAAAAAGTCATAGCTGTCGAGGGTCTGAGAGCTCAGAGGATTGTTACCAAGAACCCTAGGAGGTAGAGTTCGAGGAGCCAAAGGCAGACTACGCAGAGCCGGAGCATCCAGAGGGAGATGAGGCCTAGGAGGACCTGAATGCAGACCAACCAGTGGTGGAGAAACCGGAGTATAAGCATTTGGAGGTAGAGTAGTTATTCCGGGAGGTGGTAAGTGGCGAAGGCATAGGGGAGGCATAGGTGAAGATGTGTTCTATAGACGGGAGTCGAGGAGTGGAGGCGAGCGGAGGAGTCAAAGGTAGAGGAGTCGGAGGTAGAGCACACTAAGATGGAGCACGGGGAGGCCTCAGAAGAGCTGGTGCGGTGGAGGGGGAGTTGAGAGGTTTAAACAAATGAAGCTTCCATCAGAATCCTAAACTCATCATTATTCAATATATACACCTATGTAGTAATAATTTTTTATGTATTCAGTATGCATATACTGAATATGTAATCTGAATATAGTAAATATGTAAAATGCATGAAATCAGATGGTGACTGAGGTAGACTAGGCATAGGCGGAGGAAGAGGGAGGCAAAGCAGGCTTAGAGAGACTAAGGTGGAGCAGGTGGAGGCGGAGAAATATGAAAGAGAGAACACGTGAAGGGAAAAAAACCTGAAAATTAAAAATATAATGAGTGAAGAGGGGATATATGAAGGAAATATGAACTTGAAGTACAAAAGGAGGAAGAGGGAAGAGGGAAATCGACCTAAAATCACCGGAAATAGAGAAATCAATCTTGTAAGACTGTGGGAGATCACCAGTACATAGAATAATTAATAAACCATGGATTTTTCTGTCTATCGAAAACAATTAAGGGAAACAATATATTTCCATAAAATATATTAACATAAAACTATCATAAATCATCAACACCCAAATCTTCTGGGGTATGTAGGTGCCGACTAATAGTCTTCCAATGATAGACATGTAGAATACCACCATAACATTGCATACATACGAAGAAAAAAAATCATACAATTTATCCTAAATTCATATCAGAAAAACTAAAAACATAGTAACCTCCAATGGGAACTTACCAGGTTGTTGGTGTGGAGAATAGATGGACCTCCTTTCTAGAACATCTTATTAGGCCCCCGGTAGGATCCTAAGGGGAACTTGGTGGTTTAGCCCACCAAAACCCTCCAATTGATTTCTCAACTTCTTCCTTTTATATCCAAACATAAAACCTGAAATAAACTCAATTGAAACTATTAAAACAATGAAATAAATAAAATATAATTCTGTATAAAAAAAAGTACAATAGCTTGGGGACAACATTTGAGTACCAAAATGATCGACCTAGCTGATTTCGATAATCTTATAAGATTTCCAAATCAGTAATTATCACCCAAAATTTACATCTATAACTCAAGTAATCATTAAAACAAAGCAAGTAACATCATCTAAATTATGGACTTTGTAGAAGCATAACTACTGTCCCTTCAATAAAATTGGTCTGTTAATGTCAGTCAACAAACATTGGGAATTTCTAATGTTTAGAAATTCAACCTGCTAAAAAAGTATAAAAGATGGAAGAAGGAAATTAAACCTAAAATATCAAGAAATGGAGAAATCAAACTTGTGAGCCCGTGGGAGATCGCCAATAGAGAAAATATTCAAAGCACCATGGATGTTTCTATCTATCAAAAACACTTAAGGGAAACAATATATTATCGTCAAATATGATAGCATAAAACTATCATTAATCTGCAATAACCAAATCCAGTGGGGTATATAGCTACCCACTAATTGTCTTCAAATGATAGACATGCAGAATAACCCCTTAGCATTGCATCTGTATAAACAAAAAATTCAAACCATTTAACATAAATTCATGTGAGTATAACTAAATATATATTAACCTCCAACAGGAAGTTACCAGGTTACTGACAAGGAGAACAGAAGCACCTACATCCTAGCATGTCCTAGAGGGGCCCCAGTAGGATCGTAAGGGGAACCTGGGGGTTTAGGCCACCAAAACCTTTTAGCTGATTCATCAACTTCTTCCTTATATATCCATACATAAAACCTGAAATAAACACAATCAAAACTATTAAATCAATAAAAGAAATAAAAGCTAATTCTATAACAGAAAAATTACAACAAATTTGGGCCAAAAATTGAGTTCCAAAATGATCGAGCCAGACTTTTATGTAGTTATGATTGTTTTATATAATCTTATAATCTTTCCATCTTAGTAAAGATCACCCAAATCTGAAAACACATTATATGATCAATGAAAAAAATTATATATTATGAGCATGAGTTAGAACACATACAAAGCTGGAAACACATATTTAGTAGTAACACATCATATTATCAATGAACAAACTAATAGTGAATAAAATATTCAGATTGTGAATAGAAACACTTTGATGTTGCGGGGTGAGAAACATGTCGTTTGAAACTCAATTGAGAAGAAACAGTAGTTGTAGATGTGGATTGAAATCAAGAGTTTCAAGAAATCAGGGAATGATATTTAACGAATTTGGAGGGTACCTGAGTGAAATAATTCAAGTAGGAGAATATCCTCTGGCGATATGTTGTCTATAATCTCTGATGAGAAGCTCTCTCGCTCTAAGAACCCCGTACAGTGCTCCAGTGGCTCCGAATCTGGCCACGAAACCTCACCCTCGGGTGATGGAAGGTTTGTGAGCCTTCCCAATTCTCCGGAGATTTGGCTGCTGCCAGCCAAGCTATCGCTGAAGGCTTGCGAGAAGTCCAGAAAATCTCTATCCAATGAAGAAGATGACGTTTTCACCTGGGTTTCCCACAAGGCGATCTTGCTAAGACACATATCAACGATGAAGTTGCTTAGATTCTCGGAGGGGAAGAATTAATTTCCGATAGTGGGGCCGGTTAAGGAACAACTGCTTCTGGTCGGTCTCAAAGATGGTGGAGCGTATGGTGCTCATGGAGTGGCTGCCCACCCTCGAAACCTTGGACCTAAGAATCGACAGCGGGGTATAGAGAGTGCACCTAGAATCCAGGTCACCGATGCGGGGAAGATGAACCATAGTACAAGATAGATAGATTAGCGCAGAAGACACGTGCGGTGTATTTTGGGTACTGCAGGATGAAGGTGGAGCACACAGAGGCGAAGATGGACCACATGAAGGTGAAGGTAGAGCACACTGAGGAGGACCCAACAGCGGAGCATATAGAAGCGGTGGGGGCGGCAAGAGGATATGATCCGCAAGAACCCTAGTTTGAGATGGGGGTATCGAGAGCGGGAATAGAGAGGCGAAGAAGGTTTAGTTGCCACGCAGATGGGAGACGGGATGTAGATGAAGGAGAGATGGGAGGTAGATGAATTGATCTCTAGACCTTTTAATTGGGTCGCGACGACCGGAGGGAAACCCTAAGATGGAGGGTAGAGGTGAGGAACTGGAAACACTAACATGGAGTGTAGAGGCGAGGATCTGTGGGTGAACTAGGAATGCGGTCGATGGATTCACATTTTTTGAGCAGTGGAAAATGGAATTGGGGAGAGGGGAATCACGATTGGTAGGCCGAGCGGGAGCGGGAGGTGGAGGGAGAGAAGCAGGAGGTGGAGGGAGAGGAATGGAGGTGAGGCGGGACGTCAAGGCATGGAGGCCTGACACGTACAGAAAAATTGATGTGGAGCATTAATAGGTGGACACGTGGCAGATGAGAAACCTAAGATTAGTATATATATTGATTTATAATTCACATATCAGACCCTAAAAAAACTACATTATACAATCCAGGGACTTCACGTAGTCCAGTGGTAGGCGATAAATCCCAATTTCACTATGGTTGTGGGTTCGATTCCCGCAGCTTTGTCCGACGCGACGGGTTGTCACATGGTCTGAGTGTTGTCCTTTTATAAAAATCCAAAAATAACCTTTCAAACTTAATCCATTCCAAACTTTAGACTTATCCAAAATACTACTATCCAAACTCACAGTCCAAAATTTATAAGAAATTTAAACACAATAAAGATCCTTTTTTCCATGTAATAACATTGAAACACCTTCATCATGTATTATATTAAAACATGGTAACATCCTAAATTACCATAAAACTTTATTTATTGCATTCATTCTCCCTTATTATTTATAGAATACTGGATATACTCCTATCCAAAAATGTTGTAAACTCCAACAATGACAAATCATTAATCAGTTTCAAGGTAGTCAAGAATATCCAACATAATTTATCCAAATCAACCATCTCTTATTCCAAAATCACTACCTCATTATCAAGAAAATATTAAGGATTACATTTCTTTCAACCATGTATTTTCAAAAAAAAGTTTAAGTTGCTGTTGAGTCACTTTTCATAGTACCATATTATCTCAAATCCTCAATGAAATAGTACTGTAATACAATCCTTATTTATCTCCATAATTTATATAACCAGTACATCATTGATACAACACTCAAATGAAATAATGCTTTAATAACAACATAAGAACACTAGTCATTCGTCTTCATCTGTGGTAGTATCATAACTTTATTATTATCCAATAGCATCATTTGGGGCATACTCTGATGATTTGAACATTGATTCGCATAGTGTCCCCACTTCTTGCAGATGAAGCATTGTACATCTGAAACCTTTTTCTTACCCTCACAATTACGAATGTGGTGTACTTTTTCTTCACACTTATAACACACTCCCATTCCCTTCAATCATTTTCCAAAGTGATTCTTTCCACAATTATCACATATGGGAAAATCCTTCTTTACCTTCTTCCCTTTATCTGTATTTCTCTCTACAATCCAATTCTTCTCTGGCTTCCCTTCAAATCCATAGGACTCCGAGAACTCTTTACTTATCTTATCAACAAATGATACTATTTCTTCATATGATGATAATACATGAGAGACTATTTACCTTCTAAATGTTGGCTTAATACCGTTAAAGATATGATCCTTCTTACCCTTTGGACTATGCGTATTACTGGAGTTCTCATTCCTTCTATTGGGCGCCATTTATAAACAATGGCATGCACTAGATTAGTTTATGAATTGAAATACCTAATCCCAAACTTGTAAAACAATTAAAATATATTAAACAGTTTATAGATATAATCCATAATCATAAAAATGTTTTCTTTGAGGAAGTATATACTCATAAACCCTTCATAATGGTTTGTGAATAAAATGAGAATTATCCTAAGCATACCCCTCGGAAGTGTCGTAACCAAGAGTGCAGCAAGGCCCGTTGTCGTACACCAGTTCCCATTCGAGTCTAGCTCAAAGAGGCGTTTTCGGGTTTTACCCCTAGGTACATCTGTGCCAGAGCCGCCTCTACCTGCTCGTATCCAGAAATTGATGTATTGATTGGAAAACTCACACTAGGAAGTTCTTCTATAATAATCCTCAAAGTCTATCTTAGGGTAATGTGCTCTAATCAGAGTTTATCTAAATCTAGTTTCAAAGGTTATTGCTAAACTTACTCTAATACCAACTGTAACGCCCCGACCCCAATTACCCAGATTCGGTGCATTATTTTAATACATTGGCATGATTACAAGTAATCAAGTCCCAAAGGACCGATCGGTTTAGCAGTCTTGGAAAATAGATTACATACATGAATGTTACATTACACTTTATAACATAGAAAAAAACATAAATAATCCTTTATGAATGCAATTATTCTCTTGGCTTAACCCTGCATAACAATCACAATACACTTCATGGAATCCTGGGAAAAATAAAACATAGAAAGGGGTGATCTCAAATGATCAGTAAGGGTAATCAATACAACGTAAACATTCATAAATAAGCATAAACATTTAGGGAGATGTACAACTAAAACAAAAGCCTTTTAAACTTGAACTTCAGCATAATATGACAGAAATAAATTGAAATAATGCCATTTACTTATTCACATGGATATTCTACTAATTGAATAATCACATGCAATATCAATAACCACTTTCATAATGATGGAATGCATAATGACGAACTTTAATTTCTATGTCAAGGCCTCATGCCAAGACCTAAGGGATAACTGTAACCAGAACCCAACCCGGAGTGCCTCTAATAACCAGACACTAACCCGGAGTGCCTCTAATAACCGGACACCAACCCGGAGTGTCTCTAATAACCGAACACCAACCCAGAGTGGCTCTAATAACCAGAAACCTACCCAGAGTGCCTCCAATAACCAGACACCAACCCAGAGGGTTTGCTGTAACTGGACCCCAACCCGGAACATACTAGTCTGACACATTCATCTTAAGAAGAGTATGAAATATAACATAAACATTCGTATTAAAACTAGCATACGAAATTCCAAAACATTAATCATAAACCATTAATGGCATAAAAATAAATCATTCATAGTCAAACATATCACAAAACCTTAAATACAATATGAATGATTTGTATCATAATAAATCAACTTCAATCAAGTGTAAAATTTATCAAAGGATGTTGACGTAGATGAAAATGACTTGTAAAACTCTTTGAGAGAAATACCCCTTTTTCATGAAAACATTTAAAAGTCACACAATTTAGAAAACAATTTATTTAAAGACATTTTTTAATCAAAGTGTCCCATACCACTTTGAAACTTTTTAAAGGAATTAAAATTTTAAAAACATTCATGTCCATATAAATAAATCCTTAAAACCCATTTTGAAGACATGGACATTAATGAGAAAGTTTTAGAAGAATAAATATTTAAAACATTTGAAATGATGTTTTAGTAAAAAGTACCTTAAAAGAATCCATTTGAAAACTCTTTCATAAAACATGGACATGGATAATAAATATGTCCCAGTAGATACTTACGTAAAAACAACCTTGGGTAATAAAGAGATTGTGAAATTAACCCTTACCAATTTGGTAACATATGAAACATACAACCCATGAAAGAGGTATCATACAATGAATATGTAAATACACATAAATTAAATTGTATTACAAAAATAATACAATTATGGTAATTACATACACCACACAAAAGGTAATAGTGGAAATATGGCATGAATCTCACGAGAATAAGGAGTGAGATGAAAACCCCTTACCTTGCAATTTCCTTTAGTCAAGGGTACGTTTAACCTCCTGTATGAAGACTATAGTATGTTATTAAATTATACCAGAACCATATTAATATTTATGATATCATACATTATTCATTTATGACTTTATACTACCCAATTAATAATAATTTCCATGTTATATTAATATTTCGGGTAATAATCGCTTTCATTATCATATGTGTTTTAACTTGTTACTCTTGATTGTATCACATAGATCATGATTTAAATACTTCCAGAATATAAAAAATTATTTATATATCATATATATTTAGAATATAAATATTTATAATAGACATATATATGAAATGGAAAAAACCGTTTATGGAGACGATAGTCTGTACGTACGCATAAACGTTGTTTCCGTTTTCATATAGTATTGAACAGAAGTAAGTGAATAAGATATATGTAAGTACATAAATACTTATATATATAAATATATATATCTATAGTAGGATTATTATGTCATATATTACATAATTATTAGTAATATATATATATTTTTATAATCTTCGATGAATGGTGAACTTGGAAATGAATCTCATCGCGCCGTGGAGACGGTAATCCATACGTACACACGAGCGAAAATATCATTCTTTTGATATAATAATAATATATAATTGGATGTTATATTATATATACAGAATAATTATCATGTTATATTTATTATTTACATCAAATACACATCATTATTATACCCATCCAAATAATAATGTATTGAATAACAATTACACCACGACGTGGAGACGGTAAGCCGTACGTACGCACGTATGGTGACATGTCATTGAAAGGGTGGATAGAATAATGAATTTGGTTGTAACATAATTATAATAACATCATAGTATATATAATATACTAGAGTTATTATTTTATAATGGAAACAACAAAGAAAAAGGAAGTGGAAGAAGAAAGGAACTTGAAAGAGGGTGGTGAAATCATTACCTCTTCTCCGGATTCTTACTTTTGATTTGATCAAAAGAGAACCTTAGGTTAGCTTTTTGATCAAAATAATGCCTATAGGTTTAATTTAGGATAGTTGAGAGGGTATTTGGGTAGGTTTTGGACGAGAAAAATGGCTTAGAAGGTGTTAATTAGAGTGAAAGGTGAGTGCCCTTTTATAAGAGGGGTGAGGGGCACCTTTGGAAAAACTTAAAGTATTATTTTATAATAAATTTATATTCGGTTTCTAATGGCTCCAAAGTGTATTATTCAAATTATAAGGTGGGTATAGGTAGAAAACAACTCAAACAATAGGTTTTAGACTGGTTTGGGTCACATTGTTAACCTTATCGTTTAGTTTTAACTCTTAGTTAATTAGTTTGACACTTACCGTGTCACTTTGTATTTTTATATTATATAGTTAATAAACTTACTATAAACTTCAAAGAGACCCCCAACTGGTCCATTAATGATACAAATATCATGATAAAAGACCTTTTTCTGAACTATAGATTTTTAGGAATAGAATATCAATTAATAATATAATATTCGTTTTAAAAACTCTTTTATGTCAATTTTTACACTATTTGGAATTTGATTTTTTTGAAACTCATAACAACATGATTACTTAGAAAAAAGTTAATTAAATCAATCCTAGCATGTCATATTATCCTATAAAATTAGTGTAATTTATAAAAAGTCTCATATTACATTTATTTGGATATTTAATATATCAATTAGTATAATATTTCATTAATTAGGTAATTACTGTATCACCATTGTGTCATAAATAAATTAAATTATTTAATGTCTAAAAATTATAAATAAAATTACTTTATGTAGTAAATATTTCTATCTTTCTAATGAATATTTACAATAGAATTTATCTTATTTATAACTTTATATTAATAATGTTTTAGTAATTAAACTTTGATTTTAACTCTTTTAACTCTTCTTTTAATTAAATAATAATAAATGTCCTAATCTAATCCAAGTGGACCAAATAGGTTCATATTTTATTCCTAAGGTTTTTTTGGGTCTAATTATACTTATCCAATAGAATTATGACATGTATTAGGATAATAATAATTTCATTTTTACCCTTAATTACCCTATTTACTTTTTACTGTGGTAAATAAAAGTAAAAAGTTACTATTCAAAAAAAAAATATTTGTATCTTATTGAACCAAATT
Source organism: Viscum album (assembly GCA_963277665.1). Lineage (NCBI taxonomy): Eukaryota > Viridiplantae > Streptophyta > Magnoliopsida > Santalales > Viscaceae > Viscum > Viscum album. Next base: position 92,343,962 of record OY728147.1, read on the forward strand.
TTACACATTGATATTAACCGTGTGTCTCGGATTTTTTAAATTCCACTCACAGAAGCGGTAAAATTATGTTTTATGTGAATTTGCAAATTCTCCTAGGAGATGGGTAAAAGACGGTGAAAAGTTCAATAAAATTTCTATAAGTCTAAAATTACTTTAAATGGACTCCAATGAATTACATTGAACTTATATAGGTATTACGTATCTATGTTGACCTAAAATAAATTTAAATAAAATAAATAATTATTTAAATAAGAATTCGTTTTTAAACTATAACTCAGTGTTTTCTCACTATTCATCAAAAATTGAATGTTTTCAGAAAAATACCAAAAATTCACTCTAGGATAATTTAGATATTACGAATCCAAAAATGAAGTCAATTTTGAATGATAAAATTTATAAAATTTCAAAAAGTGGGTATTACTAGTCATAACGGCTAGTTTGATTGGGCACGGTGTGTTAGAATCTCGACATTGTGTACATTGCAAGCTATTGCATTATTCAAAGGGAAATGTACCATGGAAGCTTGGGGTGTTACACTTAAGAAATTGTTTATGAAACTCTTACTAGTACCATGTATTCATGGATTCTAGTTAATTATGATTCTTCTGTCAGGACATTCCAAGGGGTCCAGCCAAGGCAGCAACCTTCGATCGGGGGAGTAGTCATGTTGGACATCACTAGCGTGCCCAGACACTAGAATATTGATGTGACTGGGTTTATTCCCCTTATTATAGGGCTTCTCAAGGGTGCAGAAGCCCGAGGCATCCCATGTCGATTGTGTGGAATTTTTATGCTCTGGGAATGTCTCTGAGGTTTTCCTCAGCTTCCCATGTTTAACACAGGGTATGCTACGAGCTTAATGTCTAGCGGATTCTGATCAGACTGATCAGAATACTGATGGGAGTGGATTAGATGGGTGCAACCCCTGGAGGAAACATTGATGTTAGGGCTAACACATCGTTATTATCCCTATTGCTACTAAAAGAAGCGAGAAAGTGGGTGACATGATCACACTGGGATGTGGCGGCCTGGGTAAGAATCAAGATGGATATGGATTGTTGTGAGTGGATGGAGAATGAGATGGAACCGCCACAAAGGTGATGTTAGTGTTATGATTTAAACTTAGGGAGAATTCTTACATATCCCGATGGTAGGGAATCAAAGTCCGCATAGTTCGGTGAGGCTATGGGACACCGGAAGAGGTGACCCATGAGAATGGACACATGGATGGGTCCCAAAGGAAATAAAACCTTCAGATTGGGGCATGATCTTCTCGAGACAAAAAGGATCGAGGGAAATACTAGGGTGAGACATGAGTTATGGGCTTGAACCTCAAGGAGGATTCCTACGTATCCCCAAGGTAGGGAATCAAAGTTAACATAGTTCATGATGGGGCATGGAATTGGGGTGTGCAAAGAGGACAACGAACCAAAGGCATGCTGGCGCTTACATGTGGTTAGCGACCTGAGAGTTAGTCTGACACTTGAGGGGTGGACTAGAGATGTGGATCCCAACAGGGGGGACACCAAAGTTTAGCAGTGTTTGGGGTTGAACCTCAGCGAGTCTTCCTACGTACCGTGTCTAGTAGACAGGGATCAAACCCACGTAGTTCGTCTTACAATGACTTACTCTCATGTGGGGGACGACAACGACTTACCACTGGATGGGGTACTACGACTTACCATAGATTGGGGAACACAACAGCTTACCATCGGTTGGGTAACACAATGGTTTACCATTAGTTGGGGAACACAACAGCTGACCGCCAGTTGGGGTACAAAACATCTTACCATTGGTTGGGGTTGGACCTCAGGGAGGCTTACTATGTTCCTTGACTAAGAGACAAGGATCAAAGCCCAAAAAGTTCAAAATGGTGGATACAGTTTAACGTCATGAGGGACGAATTGGGTGTACAGTTTAACTTCACACGAGGCGAGGGTGAACCTACATGGAGTGGTCAGGGTTGCTTCCTACGTACCTTGCCTAGGAGACAAGGATCAAAGTCCACACAGTTTGGAATGGTTTAGTGATCTGACGTGAAGGGGTCGAGACTAGTATGTGTTGGGATTGAACCTTAGGGAGGCTTCATATGTACCTTTCCTTGGAAAGGATCAAAGTCCACATAGTTTGGGATGGTTTGGTGAACTGATATGAAGGGATAAGGACCAATAGATGTTGGGCTTGAACTTCAGGGAGGCTTCCTACACACCTTTCCTTGGAAAGGATCAAATTCCACATAGTTAATAATGATTTGGTGAACCTACGTGAAGGGGTCGAGACCAGTAGGTGTTGGGATTGAACCTCAGGTAGGCTTCCTACATACCTTTCCTTGGCAAGGATCAAAGTCCATGTAGTTCAGAATGGTTTGGGGATTACACACTAAGGAAAGAAACAGATGATGTCATGGTTTGTGTTTACTCTAATCCCATGTTAGTCATGAACAGTGTTAGAAACAAGAGACAACAAAGACTTTATGATCATGTTGCAAAAGGTGCATCCATGGGAAGTGGAATGGGGCTTACACATGGTTAGTAGCCCGAAGAAGAAACATGGGCTTATGTGTGGTTAGTAGCCCAGGGAGATGGAGATTGGGAGTTACTCTAGGATGGAGGCCCAGTGGAGACAATGCTCAGAGGGAGAGGGATGAGATAACAAAGTTCCCTATGCCCCTCTCAACTCTTAGTCTTTTCCACCAAAGAAGAAAGGAGGAGTATGGGTATTACCTCCTACAATAAAGGCTAGAAGCTTACACCAAGATGGTTTCCCTTCCCATAGACATGAACCACTCTAGCTGAGAGGATATCATTCCATGTGAGGAAGATATCACTCTCATGGAGATGATCGGGCATAGAGAATATCTGAGATGGGGCACCCTGCATACGATGCACGAGGCGAGGCCACAGTTTAACATCATGTGCTGAGGATGAGAGTGCTTGGTAGTTTAACGTCCTGCAGATTGGACGAGGTGGGTTCACTCTATACCCCTATGGCTTACATAACTGATACATGTCCACCCTTGAGGAAGGGAAGGAATCAACAATGCCATTGTGAGGGGGTGTCATGGAGTGATCCACTAATGGGTCCACGTTACCATGGCTATGCGAAGAATCAATAGCTGTTAGCGTGCCTATGAGATGAATCATGAGGCTAAGAAATGTAACATGAAGCACCACCAAAGAGACTTTGAAATCACCTGGCATGAATATAGAGGGTTGTATGGAAGAAGAGTGTATGACATATGTGTTTTTTGTGTAAGAAGTGTCCGAAGATGGTGCCCAGGTGAGATACATCGAACACGTGATAAAGGGAGCACACAAGTAGAAGGGTTTGTGTGCAAAAATAAAGTTTTACATGCAATAGGCGCACAAATAGGCGATTGTTATGCACAAAAATGGCCGGGTTGAGCAGAAAAGAAGGCATGTGTGCAAATGAAAGAGGTTTTTAGCAAATGGGGTAGAGGGTTTTTCATGCAAGTAGAGGGGTTTTCATGTAAAGGACCCAACACTTAAGGACTTGGGAGAGGGTCAATCCCTAGTGGTCCCGCATGAAGGCATACCCCAATGATACCTGTCGTAGAAAATCTCATTCTTATAAGTCATCTTTCGTGAGCGAAAGAGGTGAATTCTGCACAGGGGAGACGATTTTTATTCTTCAACCACCGAAAGTGGGGGGGGGGGGGGTGCACTTCTATTTATAGGTGACCATGGTCCACAAGTGAATTCAGAATTCTTCCTGCAAGGAAAACCCAGACCCGGAGTCAATGGCGCACAAGTTTTCGTGTTGGTGCGCAAAAAACCCTTCGGGCCACAGCTGTTTTCTGCGCAAGAAAGAAATTTTCCACACACCACTATGGTTTTCCACACACCCTTTTGGATCTTCCTGGAATCGGTTTTCAAGTCCAATTATGCCTTCGTTTAATCCAAGGATGCCTTATTGAGTCCTTCAGTGGATTTTGAAGTCTACAAATGACCCCCTCAGAATTGGATCTACGAGGGGGTGTGAAGGTCAAATTCCAAGGGAAACGCCAAGACGTCCCCCCCTTGGTTATGATGCGCATAAAATCCCTTTAGGTGCGCATAAATCATTTTCACACTACGTGGAAAACCAGCTTCGCGCCAATAAAAAACCCCCTCAGGGGTCCCATGGTCCGTACAAAATTTCTCACATGACAATCTTGGAGCTCTCATACACTAAAAACTCTTCTACCTTGCATATAATTCATTCGGTTTGGCATGGAATTCCTAGATATTGGTCACAATTTTCCACGCAGCTATCATTTTCCACACTGCTTGTCTGGTTTTCTGCATAGCCATCCACTTTTTCACTCACCCTACTTATTTTGTGCATGCCTTGCTGATTTTTTCAGACTTCACCAAGGAAAATGGCCGTTGATCATAGTAATGTCATGAGGGAAGCTATGTATGCCACAAGGAGGGCTGACATGAGTGCTAACCCTGAGGTTTACGATGCAAAGAAAGTCGTATACAGTAACCAAGACCTCTTCAATATGCTGACCCAAGCCCAAAAGGATTACCCGCTTTTTGAAAATCTACCGATGTGGGACTTCGGTATTTTAGAGGAGGTACCAGTGTTGAGATTTGAAGTTGATACGCTACGGTCATGGGTGACATGAAAGGATGATCTTTCATGATACAACATCACAAACAATGGCCATCCCACTAGAGAAACTAGGAACATTCCCATCTACGTCCTAAACCCAAGGACCAAAACTATCTCGAATAGCGAGCCAGTCGTCGAGGATTCTCCTTCCCATTATGCGAGTACCTTCCGTCAGAGCATAACTAATGACACCTAAGGCTGGATACAGTATTGGGACCTGATGTGTAGAGGAAATTTCACCAGTAAATGGGCTTGGGAATACAGGGTACGCCAATCATGCGATCATTTTGAGGTAGAACTGTGGCATATGGGGATATTCAAGGCAGTGTGGACATCGCAGTTCCACATCTACCATTAGCAAGAACATGGGCCATAGTTGTTTAGCCGGTGGTCCCCTGGTTCTAACATGTTCCACCTCCATCATGGAGAGGTTTGAGTTAGTCTTTGGGATTTCCACTGTATCATAGGTATCCCTTTGGATGAGCACCAATATGAAGAGTTTCTTCCAACAATGAATATATGGGGGGATAGATTTCATACCCCCGTTCTGACATGGAATCTACTAGACCTAGCCAAGAAGAGACTGGGGGTCAAGGACTTTATGGAGGACATTGTTTATTCGAAGTGTTCCAGCCTGTTCCTACAGAAGGACCCAAATGTGAAGATGCGGGGGTGAGGAAAGTGGTGTCAGACTGTGGCAAAAAGGAGAAAGAGCAGGTCATATTGGAAATTCATAGAGACAGGGGACTACCAATCATGGAGATTTAGTGTGAATGAGAGTTGGGACCTGAAAATCTAATATTCCAGATTTATCTCAACATTCTTGAGTGGATGGCTACTTCCAGTAAGGGATACCAGGATGGGAGTTCTCCCGGAAACATTGTTGATGGTGGGAATTATGGCAGCCAATCAGAGCTTCAACCTGGGGGTCCCCATGCTGGCCCGATGTACGCCATCCTGGGATGCATTTCAAGAGGGGGATCACCTAGGAGAAAATGTGGCCCTTTCCAAATCCTTTATGGTTGGATCGTGGCTCACTACGGAAGATACACTTTCCCAAATGCTATTCATCCTCTAGGTAACGGTCTGCAGCCTTACTTGCTAAACATTGTCAGGACTATGGCATTCACGCTCAATGAAGAAGGGATAAAGATCAGGATTTGGAATCACACCAATTTCACCTTTATCTCATTCCCCACCATGTCCGTCCGGATGGTGGATGATGGGAAAGGATCACTGGAGTAAAGAGAATACTTGAAAAGCCTCAGAGGTGGAGTGCTTGTGGCCTGGGTTGACAAAAAGATCCGTTGTGAGCCTTATGTGCTATCAAGGTTCACCAAGATGTTTGGGTGCACCCAACAGATGCTGAAGAAGGTGTATACAGATTTCCGGGAAGAGGAACATCCTTGTGTTATCCATCAAATGTGGCTGATGTTCACAACTTACAGTTCTGGTGAGGTAATTACCTTTCCCCCACTATAGTCGATGTTGTCCTCTCAACGAAATATGCCAAGCATTGGGTGGTGGAATACCCTAAGGGAATATTGTGGAAATGAGTTCGGAAAATCAAGGTGGCCAGTATAGAATATGGGAGGTGAGAAAGTAGGAAAGGAAACACTGTAAAGGAGAGTCTAAGAATAAGTTAGGTAGCCATGTTAGCACAGTTCGAGACCTCGACAGTAGGAATGTTACATGGTGTGGCCATTCCCTTGTTGTCTTGTGTGAGAGGGGCTCCTGAACAATCTCAAAGAGTGGCCAAGGATCTTACTGGGAAGTAGTTACGATATATTCTTCAACCCTCCGAGGATTCAATTTTTCCTACGTTGTGGTCAGCCTGGTTGACCCAACGACAATCAATGAGAACCTAATCCCTCTAGAAAAAATGGTATGGGATGGGATCCAACTTCCAGAAATCCATCTCATTAGGATTGACAGTAGAGTGAGCTTTCATCGTCATCACACATATCTAACGACCATGGATGTGTATGCATGCCAGCGAGGGTGGCATGGGGAACCAACTGTCTTGGTAAAAGTGATGGTTGTCCAGGAGCATGATCGGGAAATAATTTCATATGAAGATGATGACAGCGATGAGTATACAGAGGAAAGTGAATCAGTGGAGGAAGAAGAAGAAGGAGAAGAGGAGGCAGAAAATAGGGGAGTTGAAGAGGATCTTGGAGGCAAAGGGTCTCAGGGGATGACCCACCAAGGGATTCCTTGGGAGAGTGGCGATATTGACAACTCTGACATGGACATAGCTGAGCAACTTGAAGTATTTCTTAATTATTATCCTAGAATCTCCTCTTTTCATATTTTATAATCATGAACCGAACTTTTTCTCTGTTCAGGTGAATCTTGGTGCTAGTGGTCAGGAAGATCCATCTGAGGGGGGTGAAGGTGCATCAATAGAACAAGTTGGGGAGTCGACACCCATCATTAAACTGACAAGTTCTGAAGTATCTCCTGTAGCTATATATACTACAATGACTGAAACGCTGAAGGTTGATGCACTGAGCTCTTGTAAGTCTCATTAATAAAACATCCATATCCATCATTGAAGATATATGTTGACTGGGGAATTCATCGTTTGTGCAGTAATCATGATTTTGGAGGCTCGATAGGCTGCTGGATCCAGACCATCCGTAGGTGATTCCATGGTGAATGCATCGACCCACTCAGAACACACTTCTCATACCAAGCCAGCCACGACACTTGGTGAGAAAATGGTTGTGGAAATTGGTGATATCAATTCCGAGGTGGGGTATGAAGTCGGTGGTGGAAAAATTTCTGAGACTGAGACGAGAGAGGAAGGTCACCCACATGTTGAAGAGCCTAATACCTTGGGAGGAACACCAGAAGGAGGCCTTGCCACTAATCTTTTGGATTCTTTTCCGAACTATCAGCCTGCAGACCCTGAGGAAATAGATGACTCTGATTATAAAGAAACCGATGAGAGATGTATGACACGACGCAAGGGGTGGAAGTGTATAAAACACTTCCTCGGTTAGCCACAAGTAGAATGGATAAACTGGATTGGATCACTCCACACTTGGCTACACTTTCTCTACGTTCGAGGGGAAGATGATCACTATCTTCATGTAATGATCCGTGATTACATTTCTGAGAAGATACAATAGAATAACCAATGCTCCGACATTTCCCATCACCAGAAAGACTCATAGAATACCTATCCATTCTTGAAGGTGGAGCATGAGGTCAGACACCTTGAAGAGGAAGAAAAATAAAGGAAGGCATTCATCACAACCCACTATGAGCTCAATGAACAGTTGAGGGCCCAGCTGGCGGACGCCCCGGAGCTGGTAGTGCAAGAAAGTCACCAAATGATTGAGCTCCAAGATAAACAAGCTTGTGCATAGGCCAGGGCTAACGAGTTATGATCTGCGGATACTGATGAAGAGAGGGATCTCAGAGGATGAGAGGCAGTCCTGGAGGCCACAAGTCGAACGGTAGAGGCACTGGAGCAATCCATCCAAAATGATGATCCTTAAGGGACCTATTTTGGACGAACCCATAAACTTATCCTTCTTTTCTTCTTCTAATTCTGAACTGCATGCATGAACGGATTATTCACTTGCCTGTTCAATTCAATGTGTTCTAACCACAATCGTTAAATAATTAGCAATCCATCCTAAGCTCACGTGGGTCATTCCCGATGTGAGAAACAAGGGATGGTCACCTTATCACTTTGTTTAAATGTGGGAGTGCCAACCAAACTTCGAGCATCCTTGGTATAAACGACCCATCCAGGATTCTAGGAAGAAAGGGGGAGGCCCGACCAGAGAATGAAGTACTCAGAACAGTCAAATTATCACTAACCTAATGTTATCTAGTGTATGAGTGGGATAACTCCAGGGGCGTTAGAATCAATTCAAATATAGGAGAGTGGAAAGTGTGAATCATGATACCAAAAATTCAGAATGCTGTGGGGGGTGGTGTGATAATGAAGGATAACTGTTGACCGTGTTCGAAAAACAGTACCCCTATTGCCTTAGCCTAGAATGGGGATACAAATGAGGGTCGACCGTTGACCATGTTCGAAACACGAGGCCTAAATCAAAATGTTATCTGTTAAAAATATTCTTCCAGAACGTTGGCCTAGAATAGTAGGCAAGCCATAGGCCAAGCATCCATACTAGCAGGGGTTCTTTTATATGTGAAATAGGATAAAGATCCAAATAAAGGGAACACAAAGCATGGAGGGTAGAGTTATTGGTTGTTCAAATGGAGTCCAACACTCTTGAAATTATTCCATCATTGTGGAAAAATATTAGGTGGGCACATCGGTCTGATCAGGGATCATACCTACTTCTAGACAGGACATGTTTGGTGAGAATCTAGAACACATCATACAAACGTGGATGATAAATGGAATAGTTTTAAGTCATATGACTTGGATGTTGCACATAGCTTTAAGGTCATACTGCCTGGATCATAGTTGGGGACGAGGGGTTAGAAGGACTAATGGCCCCAGGGATAGACCCAAAGACAGAATGTCTGGTCATTCCTACGTATCCCATGAGGATGGTAATCAAGCCACACATAGTTCTGGGAATGTTTTCTTTACACCTTGTAGAAAGTACATAGAGAGATATTAGTTTAAGGTCTTAGAGCTCAGACTAGATTTGGTAATGAATGAGGGAGACACATGGTGAGGTAATTATAAAACCTTACGTGAATGAAGACTTAGAGTCCATATCACCATGTGTTCCTTGGGGAGGTTTTAGGTTGAGAGATTGTAAATGAAAGTTATGTTGGGCCCGGGGAAAAGTGCATGGGCATCCCTATGTACCCCATGAGAACGGGAATCAATCCATATGTAGTTCTGGAGATGGAATGGCAAGTTACCAATGTGAGGGATAATAAGGTCGTGCGGGTCTGGCCCACACACCAAAATAAGTGGCATTTGATAGATCTTGTTTTTCCTTTAGGATAGATGTGTGTTTTTTTGTGTGAAGCAATAAACCTAGGATATAAAATCTTGGTGTCACTATAGGAATCAAGCCACATATAGGCATTGAAAAATGGTATGGAGGATGACCAATACCCAACATGATGTCCCCTTGAGTGAGGACATCACAATGCAGTGCTTTTTTTTGTCGTGCGGCCAGGACAATAATGTCATAGTTTAGGGTCACATGATAGGACCAACCAATGCATTTTAACATCGTTCAATAAAGATGAAAAAATTTAAATTCATGTTGGACTAGGCGGCATAGTTTGACATAATATGGCTTGGACATGTTCAAAATAAACAAGGTTTTAGGGGGAATGCACGTGACATGATAAAGCATACCAGAAGTGATAAGTCATACCCGACATGAATGAGGATGAGGTCCGCACCACACCACATGAAATTCTAGGGAAGAAACCTCAGGCCGAGGGGCCAGTAAAGGTCAGAAAATATGGGGTTGGACCTATGGAAGAAATGTCTAGGTGTTACTATGTATACGATGAGGATGGGAATCAAGCCATACATAATTATGAGGGCGTAGTTTAACATCTTGCAGGACGAGGGGCATGAGAGACTAGATCTTAGAAGGGAAGTACATGGTGCTATTGAAAACCCAACATGAATGAGGATGTAATTCCTACACCACACCACAAAATTCCGTGAAATTTAGGACCACAAGGCTGAGCAAAATGGGTAATTATCAAAACTTTATCTGGAGTTGAAGATGAGATGTTTGGGTTGTTTCTACATATACCTTGAGTATGGGAATCAAGTTGTACATAGTTATGAAAGTTACAGTCTTTATTCCATACGGAAAGGACATGGAATAGGATCTTAGTTTAAGGTCATAGAGCTCAGACCATTGAGAAGTGAAACTATTCCAAGTGAGCGCAAACCTCGATATGATCCCTAAGCCCACACAAGCTACGACCGATGTAGGAAACAAGGGCAGAGAAGGACTTTGCAACATAGGGAATGCATGAAAAGGGAAATCAGTGCGGAGACCTAAATGACACCTTACCATGGCTTTGTCCTCCTAATGTGAAAATGCGCACCGAGGGATAGTACCAGGAGTGTCAAAATTCCAATTGGACATGATGGTGTGGAAAATGATGTGAATCATGCAACCAAAATTTAGGGCTTGATGGGGTTGGTGTGAAGATAGAGGATAACTGTTGACTATGTTCGAAACACAAAATCAATATCGTGTGACCTTAAATGGAAACGACAAATGAGTGTCGACCGCTGGCTATATTCATAATGCGGGACTTGTATCAATTTTTCGTTCGAAATTCTCAAGGACGTTGGCCCGAAATGGTAAGACAGCCCTTGGGCCTAGAATCCATGCCATCCAAGGATCCTTTTGGATGTGAAAGATAATGAAAGACCAAATAAAAGAGAACATGAAGCCTGAAAAATGGGTTAGATCATGACTAGGTAGAATCTGACACTCTAGGTCCTGAACCAGAGTGCTCTTTGTCATATTGGTGAACTGCCAATAAGGTTCGAGGGGCCCAATTCAAGAGCATCTGACTCGAAGAGATGAGTGTATAATAGGGGAAGGGGGATCTCTCAGGAGGGATAGGGATGTGGCGTGGCTATTAAAAATTTGACGTGACTGAAGACATGGAGTCCATACCACACCATATACCTCCTCCTAAGAAATTCAGGCTAGGGGGCCAGAAAGGTGAGGAGGTTTCTAAGAAACAGGGATAGACCCAAAGACTAGATGTTTGACCAGTCCTACATATCCCATAAGGATGGGAATTAATCCATACATAGTTATGAATACTCCGTACTATTTACCGTCATGTGTCAAGGATGTTATAGATCTTAGTTTATAGTCATAGATCTTGGACCATATATGCCTAGTTTAACATCGTATTCATGGGACAAGTGAGTGGAGAGGGAGAATCATCATGCCTGTGGAAGACCAAAAAATGGAAACAATGAAAGAGGATAACTGTTGACCCTGTTCGTAACACAATATCCGTATTTTTGTGACCAAGGTTTGGGGGAAAACAATTAAGTGTTGACCGTTGACCGAATTCGCAACACGGGACTTGTATCAACTTTTCGCTCAAAAGACTTGGGGATGTTGGCCCGAAATGGTAGGAGATCCCTTGGGCCTAGCATCCATGCCATTCAGGGGTCCTTTTGGATGTGAAAGATGATCAAAGCCCAAATAAAAGGTCGTACGAAGCATGGTGGGACCAGTGCTTGCGGAAATGACGATAGATGAAGGAGGGATGTATCAAGGGGATATGTGTGGTGTGGAAAAAATTGTTCTATGTGAATGAGGATGTAAGTCCATACCACACCACACAATCCTAGAAGAGAACTTGGGATAGGGGGGCGAAAGGGTCAAGGGACCTGAGGCTAGGAGTCCCAGCCAGCCATAGACACATGACCCCTTATATGGGTATTGCCTTACAAAAGATCCTAAGCCCAGATGATCCATTATTGATATGGGAAACAAGGAATAGGATCAGGATATCCCAAACAAATGAGGGTATGAAAATGAAAGAAGAAAATCTGGTAGGGTCTGTCCTGACCAAATCAACACTCCTGCCCGAAGTGGACGAATGTTTGAAGATGTAGCAGGACTAAATGATTCTTTGCACCCAACACTTGGGACTTATAGGGAAGGTGATAATGACGGAGGATGGTTGTTGTCCATGTTCAAAACACAACATCCATATCATGTGACCTGAAATGGGAATGAAAAATGAGTGTCGACCACTGACCATATTCACAATGCAGGACTTGTATCAAATTTTAGCTCGAAATCCTCAAGGACATTGGCCTGAAATGGTAGGAGAGCTTTTGGTCCTAGCATCTATGCCATTTGGGGGGTCCTTTTGGATGTGAAATATGTTGAAAACCCAACTGATGGGGATGTGTGAATCACGAATATGCCAATGCAGTGTAATGTCATGGATGACGTCATAAGAGGAAGAGATCTCCAAGTATGGGAATATATGGTGCAGTCACGATGAACTCGATGTGAATGAGGAAAAAATCCTACAACACACCATGTGTTTCAACCCAAGGGGCGATTTTGAAGTTGGGATTGTCCTACAGATGAAATGTCTGAGCGTTCCTTCGTATCCCATAAGGATGGGAATCAAGCCACACATAGTTCTGAAAAGTGCTATGCAATTTAGCGTCATGTGGGGAGGACGTGGGAGGATAGAAGAACTATGAAGGGCACATGGTGCGATCATCGTAATCCCGACATGAGTGGGGGATAAATAAGCCTACACTAAACCATGCGGAACCATCTAAGAGAACTACACCTGGGGGTAGTGAAAGAGAATATTTTGGCGGTTGGACTCAAGAAAAGGTTTCCAAGCATTCCTACATATCCCATGATGATGGGAATCAAGACATACATAGTTCTGAGTGTGAAGTTTAACGTCTTGTGGGATTATGGTAGTGGGGAGATCTTTGTTTAAAGTCTTAGAACTTGGACCGTTTTGTAGTTTATCATCATGTGGGATGACATAGAAGTTTAATGTCATGCATGACATAACAGTTTAATGTCATGTTGGACCATGTATAGTTTAACATCCTACGGGAAGACATACAACTTAACGTCATGCGTGACATAATAGTTTAAGGTCATGTATAACCCCTTTGCTCAGGAAAAGTATTGCTTGAGGAACTTGGCATTGGTGGGAGGAGTTATACGCTCACCATCCATGGTAACCAGGGAGTATGCGCCATTGGGATAAACCTTGTGAATGATATAAGTTCCTTCCCATTTGGTCTCTATCTTGGGTGGTTTCCTACCAGGTATCATTGGAGTTCTCAGGGCCAAAACTAGGTCACCTTGCAAGAAAGAGCAGAGGTGAACCTTCTTGTTGAATGCTCTAGCTATCTTGTTTTGGTACTTTTCCAGATTGTGCAGGGCATGGAGCCTCTTCTCATCGAGCACTTCCAATTTATCCAAATGGATTTCAGCTACATTATCTGGTGATTTATGATCATAGAAAGCTATGCGTAATGAAGGAAATTGAATCTTGATGGGAAGGACGACCTCCGTTCCATACACTAGGGACTATGGGGTCACCTATGTGGAATTGCGAGTCGTCATCTGATAAGCCCAGAGGGTGTTGGGGAGCTTGTCCGACCAACTCTTTTTGTTCTGACCAAAAATGTTTTACAGAATGTTAGTGAGGGTTTGTTGAATGCCTTGATCTTCCCATTTTCTTACATATGACAGTGGTAGGTATGGTTAGAACAAATATTGTACATGGAATACAATTTATTCAACTCAGCTACCCAGAAGATGGTGTTGTTATCGGTGAGGATGATGTGAGGGACTCTAAATTGGTAGATTATGTTTGAGATCACAAAGTTAATGATATAATAGGACTTTTCCTCCTTGAGCAGAACCACTTCTTCCCATTTCGAAATGGAATTCATAGCGGTCAGGATGAACCTGCACTGGAGAGCTATTGCTGGTGGATATGGTTCTACAACATTGGTTCCCTAGACCAAAAAGGGATAAGAGTACTTGGTAGTGTGGAGAGGCTCCAGCGGATGATGCACAAAGTTGGCATGAATTTGGCACACATGGCACCTCTTGGAAAACTCGATGTAGTCACAGATAATAGAGGGAAAAAAATACACCAGTCTTTGGATCTGGTGAGATAACTTCGGCCAGGTCTGATGAGCCCCACAGGAACCGGCATGAACTTCCTGCATTACTTGAGAAATATCAGCTCATTGAATGCAATGGAGGATAACCCCATCAAACCCACTCTTGTAGAAGATCCGCTCAAGACCGGGACTAGTCTGGAGAATAAACTGCAATGCACGACATCAAATTCGTTCATGATCATCTCGATCTACTATGAGATTTCCGTGATGGAGGTACTCAAAAAGGGGGGTCCTCCAATTGGTAATTACTTCTAACAGTACGTTAGGGGGACCTGAGGGTCCTGACATGGAGGCGTTGGTGGTAAGGTGGCTTACCTTTGGGCTATCATCGTTATCTAAATTTATGGGGGTGATGACTCTCTAGTGTGCCATGTGGATAATCAAATCATCTTGTTCAGGCTCTCCAAGTGATGCAGCTAGGCTGGCCAAGGCGTCAGCTTGACCGTTCTGGGATTGAGGAATATGAGGGACTTCTAGGTGAGATGGGAACTGGGCCATAAGCTGGAGGGTGCATTCCAATTATGGTATGATCTCTGGATTTCTAACGACATAGTCACCGTTGATATTCTTTGATGACTTGTTCAGAGTCCCCTTTCAAATGAAAGTGGGGAATGTCAATATCGAGGGCTAAAATGAGTCCATTAATGATGAATGTGGTATTTTGCCTCATTGTTGGTAGATAATTCTAACAATAGGAACAAATACAACAAAACGGCTTTTTCTGAAGTAATGAAGATGATACTCAGGCCCAATCTATTGAGTTTGGGGTCATTGATCCTTCTACTAGTATGGATCTAAGAAACACCATAAAAGTGAATTTTCCAACATGGAATGGCTTGGTCTACCAAGAGGATTGCCTCATCCAAAAAATCTTGGTCCAGAGATTGGTCCACAAGAGCTGGATGGGCGGAGAGGAAATTTACCAATGCTTTCCCCTTGATGTCCTTATGAGGAAAAAACCTGATGTTGAATTTCTAGAGGATCACTACCTACAAAGCTAGAAAACCTGTCAACATTGGGTGGTTCAGGATGTACTTTAGTGGATCCACTCAGGAGACCGGTTGTACCTCGAGGTGATGCAAGTAATGTCACAATTTCTGTACTGTGAATACTAGCAGAAGATAGCTCTTCTTGATAAGGGAGTATCTGATCTCCATATCGAGGATCATGCGGTTGAGATAGTAGATACCATTCTATATTCACTCGTTGTTCTTCTGGGAAAGAAGGGAGTTGGAAGACAGTTCCAGGGTGGTCACATAAAGGACCAGTGACTTTCTGGAAATGGGTGGCATCAAGATCAGAGGATGGAGTAGATACTTCTAGATTTCCTCAAAAGTAGTCCGACATTATTCATCCCACTGATAGAAAATTACTTTCTTAATGAGTCAAGAAAATATATTACACTTTCCGGCCAAATTCACAATGAATCGGAAAATATAGGCCAAGTGGCCTTGAAAGCCTCATATATCCTGAATGTTTCTCAGGGGAGACATCTGGATAATGGTCTTAATCTTCTCTGTGTTGATCTCAATGCCCCTGTATCTGACAACGAAGCTTAGAAACTTTCTAGAGGTGAACCCAAAGGAACACATCAATGGGTTCATCTTTAGACGAAAAAATGGATGAAGCTGAACACTTTCTCAAGGTCATTGAGATAGTCCTAACACTGGAGATATTTGACCATAAGATATTCTACATATAATTCCACCAATGTCCTGAGGATTTTCTTAAATATGTAATGCATAGCCTGCTGATAGGTGGCACCTAAGTGCTATTGTTGCAGAGTTTTTCATCTATGTGCCATTATTGCAGAGTTCAAAAATAGGAAACGATGGGCTACCTCTTCGTCGATAGAGATTGGGTGAGATGGTTTTGGAAGGAGTTCAAGGTATTCTCAGGTTAGGATAATCATGGAGGCATAAATGATAGTTTTTTCAGCTAGTGGTTTCAGGGGTTCGGTAATCGAGGTCCATAGAGGAAAGGCATGGCTCTCATCATTTTGGTGGGATGATGGACCATTTAGAAGACCCAGAATGAGGATCGCCACAAAAATTCTAAAGTCACTCAAACCAGCATCTCCTTCAACATGAGAAATATTTTAATGGACTTGGTCATCTTGTGCACTGACTTCAAGGTAGCTCCGTCAATTGGGAACTTTCTCTTGAATCATTTTTCTTCCAATCAGGTCAGTAGACAGGGGTAGGGGCATTGGTCCTATTGGCGGCATCCCACATGTGGGATAAAATTGAAATCGAAGGGGTCTCTTCTCTATGGGGTGATGCATGGTGGAGGTTTTATTTGGGATAGGGAGGGGTCCATCCTAGGTGATTTCTCATCCTATTACAGAAGCGGCAATGTTCTGTAGGCGGAGGCCCTGGCAATGGCCACAGGGCTGGAGTTATGCAACCAAAGACACGTCAGCCTGAAGGTGGTGGATAATGACTCCTTGAATCTATAAAATACACTCTCAGGTGCGGTTAATTATCCCTGTAACATTGAGTATATCATCAGGAAGTGTAAATAGATCATGGGTGCCCACACTGAGATTACTCACACTTAGCAGGAGGGGAACATGGTAGCAGATTTCTTGACGTCCATGGCCCCCTTAAACCAAAGTATTTCCTAATTCTTTAAATTTTGTTACTTTATGAGTGAGGGAATCTATTTTGTGGTTAATGAAGCATTGGGCCTCCAATAATTTAGGCCCCCATGATGTATCTCTTGCGAATCATGTTAGAAAAAATCAATAAAAATGATAGTGTTCAGCTAGGTGGAACCTATATTCTTTACACCATAGTATATTACATGGTATCATAAAGTACCTTAAAGTGCCCTAAAGGTTGTAGAATCCTCATCCTCGGGATCCATTCAGATTTTGTTATACTCAAAATACCCATCCATGAAGGAGAGGGCCTAGAACCCAACAGTGGAATCAATGAACAACACGTCACATGAAGGGGAAAATCATCCTTCAGACAATGATAGTTGAGATCCCATAAGTCGATTCATACCCTGAGCTATATATTTTTATTCCTGACGGGCACAATGTTGGCTAACCATCTGGGGTACTGGACCTCCTGGATGAAATTGGATCTGATGATCTTATCAACTTTGGCCTCGACCATGACACTATGAGAAGGGTGCATCTTTCTGGGAGGATTCTTAAACCCATGGTGATTTGTTGGGAGACCGAGGAGGTGGATGAATACCTAGGGTTCTATTCCTGGAATCTCATCATAACTCTAGGAAAATATATCATGGTGCTGATTTAGGAAGTCCACATACTGCAGTTACTCTTCAGCAAGAATAGTGGCACTGATCAATGTGGGTTTCATATCCGTCTCGCTACCGAGGTTCACCTGTACCAGTTCATAGACCATGGTGGAGATGCCCTCTTCAAAGGCAGGAGGAGCATCCTCTAAATCCTCTTCTTCACTTATGAGATAGGGATCCTTAGTGGGAGTAGATTCCTCTGAGTCAACATCCCCTGATGGGAAGCTAGTGCCTGCTTGAGCGGTGGTAGACACTGAATCGGGGGACTCTTGTGCTGCCGAAACCATAGTGATGAAAGCTGTTTATTCGATGCCATATGGTCTTCAGCCTAAGGGGACATGCTTGATGATATCTAAGAAATAGTGGCATGTCATCTTGAGATGGATCATCCTAGCCTGAAAGAACAAGAAATCATGACATATTTCTATTTCCATGGGGCATACATCCTGATACCTTATGGGGGTAGGGGCTCTAGGATCACCCGATCCATTTTTGTGTATGAATACAAGGTGATCTTCTGGTGTCACATAGACTTGGTAATTTTCTACCCCCATTCAAGAAACTATGAAGCATTGTCCTATATCTGAGGTTGTAGCCTCTAATCGGTGGATTAGAAAGATGTAGGCATCATCCAGATCTGTCCACGGGTCGGTCATAGCCGTTGCATGTTGAACCTTGTTAGAATTAATCTTCTTGTCCTTTCTCTTATAATAGTTGGAATACAGATAGAGGGATTCACAAGATCCAAAGGGAGACACGTCACCTTAGATAAAACCCACTCAACCATTAAAGGATTACTTAAGGAATTGGTGATACGATGAAGGGACCACCGCATGCAGGTAAAGCTATGGCCTACCCATCAACCCGTTATAAGCAGTGTCCTACGAGACAACCCTAAACTCGGTGCAGGCTACCAGAACACTGAACTAGGTCTTCAGGGGGATTTTACCGATCAGTTTCTGTTCCGTCCTATCATAACCATGTATTTTTAGGTTAGAGGGACTCAGGTCATCCTCAAACAACCCCATATTCTGAAGTATCCGGGTTGGGATTAGGTTGACACAGAGCCTGTGTTGACAAGGCAGCGCCAAACCTCCACACCATTGAAATAGATGGTGATATACAATGGGAGGATGTTACCTTGAATGGGAGAGCCTTCATATCTTCCATAGAACGAGATAATGGACTAGCATTCAGCTTGCCCAACCACCTCAGTATGGAAGGATTCTATAGCTACTACCTCTGTCTCGAAATGGAGGGGTCTTCTTAAAGCTTCAACAAGGGGTTGACGCATATCTTCTGACAGGTGAAGGGCCTCAAGGATGGTGAGCCTTGACGGAATGCTGGAAAGATGCTTGAGGACATCATACTTCTGTTCCAAGTGTGAACTTCTGCTTACAAGAGGTCGTTTTGTGGCAGAGGGAATGACTAAACCTTCTGACTAAACCGACGACTGGCTGGTGTTGGGAACATCCTGCTGCTCACTAGTCGATTCCTATGGAGTGGCTACTAGACAAGGTCTAGATGACTGAGATCGGTCCGTAATAGGGCGTGGCTAATCACTGTGTGGTCGGGATGGATCTACCTGATCAAGAAACACAAATGGTGGTGAAGGTATCATGATGACACAAGATGAGAAAGCTATGCATGATGATCTCTATGCTGGGCTTGCTATTTGGTTTTGGTGACATGCACAACCTAGTTGGATGTACTAATCAAGGCACTCTGATAACCCATATATCCATGGCCCCGTTGATGCTGGTGATGGCTGGGGATGTTGGGAGGATTTGTCTGGCATTCCCCGCTATTAGAAATCATATAGGGGTTTACCAGCTCCATGGTGTTAACAGAGGCGTACCCTTGATCGTCACCTGAAGAATCCTTCACTACTGGATGGATTCTGGGGGGAATTTCCATCTTTTGGGGCATTAAGTGGCTGAGAGTATGGGATGACGACGACATCAATGGGGGGATTTATTTCCCCTTGCATTGTTGATGCTTGCTCTTATGGGAAGAGGAAGGCTGAGCCGTTGAAGAAGAGGTACTAACAGCATATGACGTCGCATCTTCTAAAGGCTCAGGTCAGTTCAGATGTGCAAAGATAAGACCTTGGGCATGACTAATTGTTTTATGATCCATCCATTCATCATACTTCTAGGACCTACAGTTAGCAACCTGATGCCACTCACCTTCGTTGTCACTAATACTGCCTGGCTTCACAAAGACACATGCCACCGGTGCCGGATCTGGGTCTAACCTGACTATGTTGTTATCAACCTGGTCTTGAATCCAGTATTTAAACACATAACACTCTTTGAGGATGTTCCCTAAGATCTGGTTATAGGGGGATTAGTTGGAGAGATCAGTGAGATCTACCTCTTCTGGTCTCCTGCATTCAAGAAAAAATAGAATTCCCTGTTCTAAGGCACTTTGGAAATAACCAGGGATTTGAGCCTCATTGAATGAATAGGTCTAGTTTCTCCTATCCGGGAAGGGAGCTCTAGGAGCCTGGCCCTAACGAGTTGCTGGAGGAGCCTGTCTAAGAGGTGAGACCTGATTATTTATCCTAGGTGGTGGTGGCACATTATGTAGGGGGCCTCCCGATTCTAAGGTGGGCGCTGCTGGGCCGGAGGCTGTGCCTGAGATGGAGGGCCTCTATGAGGCTGTGGAGGTGGCTCCATTGGTAATAAATCCAGTTGCCTGGGGGACTCTATTGGGGCCACCATGGAGGGAACATCCTTAGTGGATCTTCTCACAAGAATTTTAAGTGGAAACAGATGTGCCTGCTTGGCCTCCTACATGGATTCCTCTAGGCATTGATCCTTATCAGAGAAGTCTTAGAATCCCATCGGGCAATTCTGAGTAATGAGAGAGGGGACCAGTTCTGTCTTGACATTACCTACAAACATCATTAGTAGTTGTTCCTCAGTCAGCAGCATATCCAAGGAGTAGTTAAGGCCTTTCAACCATGTGACAAAGTCCGTGACATGCTCATCAGGACTCTGATTACACTTGAGGAGGTTTGTAATACTCATATTCTGGGTGGTAGAGTGGAACTGGTAAAAAACTCCCTATGAAGATCTTCCTAGCTGGAGAACGACCCAATGGGTAGCTGGATATACCAGACAGACATAGGCCCTTCCAATGTATATATGAAAAATAAAATCTTGGCGGCCTTTTGATGTGCTAGAGTTCCCAGCATGGGTCCACACCTTAAGATGAAGTGGGCTAGATGCTGCAGCGGATCACCCGTCCCATTAAAGGGGGGAAAGGTGGGATTTTCTTAAACCTAGGGGTGCTAGCATATCATCCACCCACACAAGATACGGCTTTCCATCATGCATAATTTTCACATGTCAATTCTCTAACACCTTGAGGAAATAAATGAGTGCCACCATTGGATCATTTGGGTGGGGGTTCTTGTCTTGATGAGTATCCCTGACCACCAGTGCGTTGGCAGGTTCTTCAATATTAAAATCAGGTCCTGCGGCTTGTGGAGCTACTGGTGGGATGACCTGAAGGGTGGCTAGGGGAACATGAGCTGGGTCCCAAGGATTGTCACGCCGCTTGGGTGGATTTGGTGACACATATCACACCCTTTTTCCATAAGTCCTTACCTATATCTTCTCTACATAGGCAGGATGGTCAGGGTCACCTGGAGGCAATTCGCCATGGGACTGTTGTGCCTACCCCTGCTGCCTTGAATGAGGATCACTGTTATCCAGTCATCGCACCATGGAAGGCTCAACGAGGAGTTCATAGACCATATTCTTATGTTATTTGAGCTGTTGACACAACACAGTTTTTTTCGAGATCATCCTATGTCTTTTTTACTAATCTAGATGGGTCAGAGGGTTTGACATCTCTGAGGTGCTCTTTTTCCTTATTGGGATTCTGACTGAGGAACAATGCCTCAGTGGGCACAGGAATACCAAGTAGATTACTTTTCTAGTAAGTGATCCTTTCCAATGGGTCCAATAGGTGTGAGACTCCCTTTAGGGGTAGGTCTTCTACAAGAATCTCTAGCTCATTCTCTCCCCCAGTAGGTCAGCCATGTTAACCACGACTCTACCTGGATGCATATCCTCGATATCGCCTAGAAACTCAGACAGGAACCAGATAGAACTGAAGTGTAGGGAAGCGTACTACCCCCAAACACAAACCTGAATGTAGGGGGAATCCTCCTAGATAATGTTGCAGAGTAGCTTAAGGCTCTGAATGCATCATTGATGGAGGTTCTAGTGGCGACCAGGTGACTCAAGGTGCTGGTCCATAGGGAGTGCAGCCAAATCGACCAAACAACACTGTTGAACAATGTCTTCAAAGTGTTCCTGACTCTTGTGGAAAGCCACTCACCAATGACGAAGATGAAAGTGTGTCACCTAGAGTGTCTGGCGAAAGCATCCAACTTCCTCTAGGGTGAGTGACTTTGGTGCACTAAAATTCAGTGATACGACTAGATAAAACATCTCTAATAAATGTTCTACTGCAAGAATGTCCCACAAGATCCTCAACTCAGACTCAGGGTATGGCCCTTGGATTCCCCACTCATCAACTGGAGGTGGCTAAGGAACCGATATTGGTACTGAAGTAGACCGCTGAGATGGTAGGGTGGCTGATGGAGAATATGGTGAGTGAGTTGACAAGCCACCACATCTCAGACTATCATATGATGAATGAGGTGATTGAGCCACTACATCTCGATAAGATGGGATGGTGATCAAAATTTCTACCACAGGGGATACGGTCACTCATGGTGGGTCATGCTGCTGTCCATCCTTAATCGGTCCCTAGAATAGCTCTCCATGGTCTCTGATCGAAGCAGATAATGACCCTGTGAACGATAGGGGGGATTTCTTGACCAAACATTAGGAAGAAGCCAAATATTCCTCCTCCTGAATGTATTTATAGAGGGAGGTAGGAATTTGTTGGACCTCACATTCTAGAAGGATGAGGCTGATACATTTCATTCCTACTCCGGCCCTCGACATAGAGGATCGAGGTGAGGGTTCCATTGCTGAGTTGTATTCTACCTTAGAATCCGAGAAGAAGACATACTTAATGGTAGTATAAATATTATTGGAACTCTTTTTATAGAATCATCTACCCGCCCTCCTACCCCAAGATGGATCTTCAGAATAAGGGATATTTTTGGTGCGAGGAGGTCCTTCAGCCGAACAGGTGCTGGGGCGGAGAGGACTTCCGCCTGGGCAAGTTGGGGTGCAAGGAGCACCTGGACAGATGTCAAAGGGAATACAGGGAGGACCTCTGTGTCCGCTAGCTAACTTGTGGAGGGAATCTCCGCGGGAAGTGATGGAGTGGGTAAGACCTCTGCTGGAGCTGGTGGGAGCATGGGTAGGGAATCCATGCTTATTCCCTCTGGAAACATCGGTGCATGGAGGGTCCTCGTACTGGTCAAGAAGAACACGGGTAGGACCTCCATGTCAGGTGTTTATGAAGCGAGGCAAACCTTTGCTTCTCTGGTTGCTGGGATGAGGAGGACCTTCATTGGCTGTTATAAAGACATGGGGAATCCACCCATACTGACAGTTGATCAGATGTGTAGCATCTTCACACCGGCGACCTATGACAGGACGAACTGCTCCATACATGAGGTTGTGGGTGCGATGGAGGCTCCCGTACTAAGCGTCACTATAGTGGGGAGGGCCCTCATTCAGATAGAATCCGACGTAGGGAGGACCTCCACACTGATATTGGGAGCAGGACAGACCTATGCTCTCAATGGTAATGGTACAGGGAGGACCTCCATACTGGGTGTCATTGCCATGGGTGGGCCGCTAGTGGGCGCTACCTATGTGAGCGACCAGGAGAGTCGACCCAGCCTACCCGTGTGGCGGTTGGGGCCTCAATATAAGTCAGGTGTATGAGTTACCCTGATTAGCATAAATAGGGGACTGATGGTATACGTCAATGGTGGCACGATCCACTATAGTCGTTGATGTTGATTCCCCTCGGTGGGTGTCCTCCTCAGCCGGCGCCCAACACTGGCGTCAGGTTAACTGGACTTGGGCTGGTGGTGCAGGTGCATAACTTACCTTCTCCTTAGCCTATGGGGTTGGGTGGTGGTATTGACATAGCCTAGTGGTAGCCCTTATTCGGAGCCCCTGGAATGGGACCCCAGCCGGGCTGGCCTGGACATCCCTCACCTTATCGGTGGAGGGGAGGGAGTCATCAAAGCATTTCAGGGAGAGGCTCCCGAAATGGTTATGCGTCAGAGTGGGGAGCAGTGGCTCCCTGCACAGCCCTTGGGGGCAGCAGTGGTGATGAGGTGCATAATCCTATAATTCTTGATGGGCCATATTCCGGGTTGGGATAATCCCCTCCTCCTTGTATTGACGAATGAGGTCATTTATAACCCTTCACTGAACATTTTCAGATGGGGAGATGGGGCGTGGGCACCATACAACTGTCAGTGTGGAAGCTGTTGTAGGAGAAATGAGGCCATGTGGGATTGCTGCATTGACGTTTCCCCTACCCCTGCGTCGATGGGTGGGGGGTGATCGGTTTCATGTTATGGTAGCTTGGGTCCTAGAAAGCAGGGAGAGTTAACCATTAGTGATGAAATAAGAAAAAGCGATGTCCAGTGCCCCAGTTCCATTCAAACTTCCATGGTTGGTAAGAATGATCCATGATGACAACGTTGCAGACCGGGATGTCTTACATTCAACTGCACCAATTTCTAGTGATTTTTACTCCAATCCCACTATTTTCATGGTAGTACCTAGCACCATATTCATAGATCTGGTGACATGCTAATCCAATGATGTCTCAATCGATACTAATCTCCACATTAAAGAGAATATATTCACATCAGGTTCACCATTTTTGTTTCTGATGCTTTCTCCAGGGGATGCATTCATCTCTCATTCGGAGGAGGACATGAAACTGTTTCCCCACATTCCTGCTTTCCAAAGGTGGGAGGCATCCGTTATTTATTTAGGGACATTTCATTTTGGATCGAAATAGGATGATGGGATGTTGGTACCTCCTTCCATGGATTCCTACTCAGAGCTCGTTACCTAGTCCAGGTCTCCCTCATAGACTTAAGATGTTGTTCGTGAAACTCTTCGCAGTTCCATGTCTTCATGGATGTCGGTTAATTACACTTCTTCTGTCAGGATGTTCCAAGGGGTCCAACCAGGGCAGCAACCTTTGGTCAGGGGAGCAGTCATGTTGGACATCGCTGGCATGTCTGGACATTGGAACACTGATGCATCTGGGTTCCTTCCCTTTATTATATGGCTTATTTAGGGTGCAGAATCCTTAATCATCCCACATCGAATGTGGGGAATTTTTATGCCATGGGAATGTCTCTGAGGTTTTCCTCAGCTTCCCATGTTTAAAAAAGGGTATGCCGTGAGTTTAATGTATGACAAAGATGAATCAAAATGATTAGAACACTGGAGGGAGTGGATCATATGGGTGCAACCCCTGGAAGGAACACTGATGTAGGGGCTATCGTGTGTTTAGTATCCCGATTACTACTAAGAGCAGGGAGAAAGTGGGTGAAATGATCTCACTGGGATGTGGTGGCCCGTGTAAGAATCAGGATGGATATGGATTGTTGAGAGTGGATGGAGAATGAGATGGAACCTTCACGAATGTGATGGTAGTGTTAGGCATGAACCTCATATAGGATTTCTATGTATCCCTATAGAAGGGAATCAAAGTCTGCATAGTTCGGTGAGGTGATGAGAAACTTAAAGATGCGGCCAGTGAGAATGGACACATGGATGGGTCCTGGAGGAAATATAACTTTTGGGTTGGGGAATGATCTTCTCGGGACAAAAAGGCTTGAGGGAAAGATCAGGGTAAAACATGAGTGATGGAATTGAACCTCAAGGAGTCTTCCTACGTATCCTTGAGGCTAGGAATCAAAGTTCACATAGTTCAGGATGGGGCATGGAATCAGGGTGTGCACAGAGGACAATGAACCAAAGGCATGCTGCATCTTACGCGTTGTTAGCGGTCTGAGAGTTGGTCTGACGCTCGAGGGGTGGACCAAAGATGTGGATCCCAAAAGGGGGGAAACCAAAGATTAGTAGTGTTTAGGGTTGAAACTCATGTAGGATTCCTATGTATCACATCTAGGAGATAGGGATCAAACCCGTGTAGTTCATCTTACATTGTCCTATCGTCATGTGATCTTGACAACGACTTATCACTAGATGGGGTACCACGGCTTACCGTAGATTGTGGAACACAACGACTTACCATCGCTTGAGGAACACAATGGATGAACATCGGTTGAGGAACAAAATGACTTACCATTGGTTGGGTTTGGACCTCAGGGAGGCTTACTATGTACCTTTACTAGGAAACAAGGATCAAATCCCACATAGTTCTAAATGGTGGATACAATTTGACATCAAATGGGATGAAGGGGGTGTATAGTTTAACATCATGTTGTGTGATGGTGAATCGATGTGAAGTGGTCGGGATTGATGGGTGTTGGACTTGAACCTCAGAGAGGATTCCTACGTAACTTTTCTATGAGACAAGGATCAAAGTACACATAGTTCAGAATGTTTTGGTGAACCAACATGAAGGGTTTAGGACCATTAGTTGTTGGGTTGAACCTCAGGGAGGCTTCCTATTAACCTTGCCTTGATAAGGGTCAAATTCCACATAGTTCGGGATGGTTTAGTGAACTGACATGAAGGGGTCAGGGTTAGTAGGTGTTGGTCTTGAACCTTAGGGTGGATTCCTATATACCTTTCCTTGGAACAGATCAATGTACACGTAGTTTGGAATGAGTTTGTGAATAGACATGAAGGGGTCAGGACTAGTAGGTGTTGGTATTGAACTCAGGGAGACTTCCTACATACCTTGCCTTGGAAAGGATCAAAGTCCACGTAGTTTGAAATGGTTTGGGGCTTACACACTAAGGAGGGCCAAAGAGGATTTCATGGTTAGTGCTTACTCTAAGCCCATGTGAGAAATTCTTAGTGTGAGAAACAAGAGGCAGCAAAGACCTGGCGATCACGTCGCGAAAGGTGCGTCTCTGGGAAGTGGAATGGGGCTTACACATGGTTATATTCCCAAAGAGGAAACATGGGCTTATGCATGGTTAGCAGCCCAAGGAGATAGAGATTGGGACTTACTCTAGGATAGAGGCCTAGTGGTGATAATGCTCAGAGGGAGAGGGACAAGATAACGAAGGTCCCTGTTCCCCTCTCACCTCTTAGTCTTTGGCACTGAAGAAGAAATGAAGAGTAGGGGTACTGCCTCCTATAATAAAGTCTAGGGGATTAAACCAAGATGGTTGCCCTTCCCAATGGATAGGCGCCCCTCCAGCAGAGAGGATCTCATTCTATGTGAGGAATATATCACTCCCATGGAGACAAGAGGGAGTAAAGAATGTCTAAGATGGGGCACCATGCATATGATGCATGGGGTGGGGCCACAGTTTAATGTCATGTGCTGATAATGAGAGTGCTTGGAAGTTTAACATCCAACATCTTGGATGTGGTGGGTTCACTTCATACCCCTAGGGCTTACATAACTGATACCTGTCCACCCTTGAGGAAGGGAAGACATCAATAATTCCATTGTGAGGGGGTGTCGTGGAGTGATCCACTGAGGAGTCTACATTAGCGTGGCTATGGGAAGAAGCAATAGTCGTTATCATGACTATGTGAAGAAGCATGAGGCTAAGAAACGTTATGTGAATAACCACCCAAGCTACTTTGAAACCACCTTGCATGAACTTGTAGGGTTGTACAGGAGATGGGTGTATGACACAGGTGTTTTGTGTGTAAGAAGTGCCCGAAGATGGTGCCCAAGAGAGTGACATCGACCATATGCTAAAGGGAGCACATAAGGAGAATGGTTTGCATGAAAAAGGAATAGTTTACATGCAATAGGTTCACAAAGAGGGGATTGTTGCATGAAAAATTCCGAGTTGAGTGGAAAAGAAGCTGTGCATGAAAATGAAAGAGATTTGCACACAAAGGGGGAATATGTTTTTGCATGTAAGTGGAGGGGATTGCATAAAAAGGACCCAACACTTATGGACTTGGGTGAGGGTTAATCCCTAGAGGTCCTGTGTGACGGCGGACCCCTGGGAGACCTATCAGTGAAAATACCATACATAGAAGTCATCATTTGCACACAGAAGTGGTGAATTCCGTTCAGGGGAGATGGTTCGTATTCTTCAACTGTAGAAAGTGGGGGGGGGGGGGGTGTACTTTTATTTATAGGAAACTGAGAGCCACAGGTGCATACAGAATTCAGCCTACATAAAAAATCTGGACCTAGGGTCAGTGGTGTGCAAGTTCCCATGTCGGCATGCAAAAACCCCTTCAGGAAGTGACCGTTTTCCGCACGAGAAGGCAGTTTTCTGTGCACCACTACAGTTTTTCATGCACCCTTTTGACTCTTCCCAGAATCAGTTTTTGAGTCGAAATATTACTCCATTTTATCCAAGGATTACTTCTTGAATCCTTCGGTGGATTTCAGTGTCTATAAATAAAAATATTAATAATAATTTATTAATAATTATATAAATAAAAAATTTTAAATAATAAAAATATTATTAACCAATCGTAATAATAAAAATATTATCATCTATACAATAATAATAATATTATTACGTTTTAAACATTAAACTCATTTTATTTACATAAAATTTTAGTTATTTTAAACGTTAGACATTTGTGTGGCCACCCGAACCCACCGCGTGGCTACCACCCACCATGCAGTGACCGCGCATAGGTCTGAAACCCCCTAAAATTATTAAACATTAAATTTTGAAATTGAGACCGAGCCCGAACCTCAACACGAGTAAAGAAAGAAAATAAATAATAAAATAAAAATAAATTTAAAAGTCAGGGTGTGACAATTCTCCCCACCACAGTCACTTTCTACCCCCAGAAAGTCACCCAACTGAACAATAGGAAAAAAAAAGAATCCATGTCCAATGGAAAATGAAAGAAACCATAACACAAGAGAGTGAGAGAACATGAGAGGGTTCTCCCCACCACAAGAACTCAACTATTCTGGAAATTTAACACCCAAACATACCACCCCGAGAAGGGGGCTAGTGCGGGAACTCCCAACTGACCCAAACTAACTTCTATAACATGATCGAAACAACACCTCCGCTGAAACTTGGAACTCTCGACCTAGAAAAAAACCCCAACACTAGAGGAAAACCTCATAGAAGAACTTACCCTAAGCAGTGAAACTGAGAATAACCACAAACATCGATTCTTGTAAAGGAACTTACATCTCCAAATGAACACAGCTAAACCGAGATCGACCCATACAAGGTCCAAACAAACTTTAAATAAAACACACAATTCAGAAAACAACATCCTCATAAATAGGACTGTTTGGATTATAATAGAATGAGTCCATTATAAATTCATGAAAAAACAATGAACTTACAACAACATAAAAACTTTAACATCAGAAAAACAATAATAAAAAGACTTTAAATGATCCACTACCAACAAGGAACACAAAATCCGAACCGATGCTTCTCACCCCCAGCAACTCCTGACTACTCGTGATCTTCACCGCAAGACCTATGGATGGGGATCTGATGGACGAAGTATCTCCTGCATCATAGTCTAGAACTGGAATCCTCTGGGCACAACATCTACTACAGGGGATGCTTCCTGCATAACTTATTGAGATGACCCAGACACCCGCAAAAATGGCATGTCTTTGGAGGGATGTGACACGATGGCTTCGTGTGCCCTAAACGTCCACACTGATGGCACACCATTGAATGGTTCGATGAATTGGAAGCCATAAAAACAATAGAGGACTCTTTATAAATAGTTCTATTTGGTACACCGTACTCTCCAGATGGGAAACCTTTACAAGGAACTAGATAAGATGGATTTCCAACCATCTGCACTCTGGAGACCAACTCATCTAAGAACACCTCATCCACCAGATTCTCAAAATGATGGTACCTAGAAGGGAGGATCCACTTCTTGATCTTTGGATGAAGTCCCCTGATGAAGTTATAAGTATTCATCAAATCCTATGATGCTAACTTCAAAGAAAAGGACACATGTTCCTTTAAATGGTCAACATATGCTTTCACCGTCCGTTGGCCTTGTTGAATACACATGATCTCTTACCTTTTCTTTGTGTTCACATCTTTAGGTATAAAACATCAGATGAAGAAAGATTTAAATACATCCCACATCATCCCAACCTGAATTTATGGTGGGGAGAACAACTCCCATTGGTCCAGTGTTGGACCTTCGAATAAACCCAAAATGACACACACTCTAATAACTTCAAAAGTTCCCAATACCTTGAAGATTCACTCAACCTCTTCAAGACACTCTACCGCCTCTAATGGACCCTGACCACCGTAATGGATAAGAAAAGTTTGATATGGACCAAAAACTGGGAATAACTTATCGAAAACCATGGGGACCTTTCTGGGTGGTATTTTATGAACAACATATAAAACACAAATCTGAAATCGATATGAAATAAAACTGCAATTAAAAGTAAAATTATGAGCCAAAATGACCAGCTCAAAAACTAAAAAAATACAAACACAACCCAAAATTCCATTTTTAGAATCCCCTTTTGATTTTTGATTTCAAAACCACATTCTTTCAAGGCCACTTTCCAAATACCAAACCCACTTTTCAAACCAAATTCAATTTCAAAAATTATTTCCCCTTTTAAAATAACTTTAGAAAAACAAGGTCAAGACTTTAATTCCAAGTACACACCTAAGTAATCCCATAAACCATTTCACATGTCTTCATACACTTTCATTTATATGCACCAACACACACATTCCCTGCATCCCCTCACATGTGAAAATGTTCATAAAGAGTACCTGAGGTTGCACCCAAACCATTTCTCTACCAATTCAAAGAAAACACCAGGTTTTTAGACCAATAGATTTCAGTTTTAAAACCCATTTCATGAATTTAAATCCATTTAAAAGAAATCATTATCATTTCAAAAACCATTTTTTTTCATTTTCAAAAGTGCACTTACACCAACCAGAACCAAGATGACACTCAAATCACATCAAACTACCATAGTGAGGGAATACTATTCATGCTTAACCTGGAAACATGGTAGTGGGCCATGAGCCATGTAAGCATCAAAAACAGGATGAACTTAAACATTTCACTCAGACTCCACATGGGTCACTACTCTATGTGAAATCATGATGTAACATCAACTTGCCTCCGTTGTCATTCCTCAATCCAAAACAAACCATAACGAGATAAGGAATCAATTCCCGAACTACCCTTGGAGACTCGAGGTTCAGAACGAGTGGGATTTCATGATTCCATTCCCGTACCAACCTCCAGAGTACCTAATGTCTTAATCTCTATCTATCAGGAACCCCAAATAACAAGGGCCACTACTGATACCATTTTGTCATGAATAGATCCCAGGTCGACCCTAAACTAGTCACTCGAGCCGGTCCACTGCATGGCCCAAGGGGCATTCCTGATCCCCACGGGCTGGTAACCAGTGTCAGGCATTAAAATTTAACTGATGGGAATGATTTTTCTCATGAATAAAAGATAAGAAGAAAAATTAAAACTGACGATGAAAATAAAACTAGCAGTGGAAAGAAAATAAGCTGCACATACCTTCATGTGACCTTCTAGGTCACCACCCAAATTAGAACCACATTTTCTCTCAGAGTTCTCTGGAACTAATGTAACATGAAACTAAAAAGATAACATAAGGGTGACCACATAGATTATCAGTAGGAAAACACCACTAAATCCATGCCTTTTCTTCTATGAAATGGTCCATTAATGCTAGTTTGAAATATAGATATAAAAATAGGGGTTTTCACAATTTTAATAAAACAAAAATCATTTCCCCATTTTATATTCTAACACAAAGACAAATCATTTTCCAAAAACCAATAGCCATTTGAAAATGAAAACCAAAACAGGTGATACCAAAGCTGTGCCAAAATAAAATAGCTAAACAGTGCGAGCTGAGAATAAACTAATACAATGGTAATTAAATAAGTAAAATAAATGATCAAGTAACCATGGGTGATCCTAAACATCCCTATAGTGCCCCTAGATGTACTTGGTTTAGAACCACCTTCCGGTGTATGGTGAAGCTCCTAAGTTTATAACCAACCGGCTGCCTTAAAACCGACCAAATCCAGTGGCAAAGCCCGCCTGGCCTAAAAACCAATCTAGGGGTACCAACCTGTCTTATTGGGGTTGATAAAAAACTATCACTCAATCATCCAAAATATGCCAAGGAACCCATGTTGGTAGTGATACTGTGTTAGTAGGAGGCCCTTGTACGTGTGACTCAACTCACAGGTTGTCACAACACTTGCCTACCCCAAACATAGATGCTTCATATGCATTCACCCCTAAAGGGTTACCCTAGATATGAGTTCCCCATATACTTATATATATATATATACATACATACATGTCAAACATATAAATTTCCAACTAGGTCATCATGTCATGTCCATGTCAAAACTATTTTTTAAAACATTTAAAACTCCGACCAAGCACACACAATTTCCAAACACAAATAATTATAAAAGTTAACACAACTTCACCCATGAGTTGGAAGAGACAAAAAAACCTTTAAGTCCAAATTCCCAATGAATTTTTAGTGAAACCATTAAAACTCTTAAATAAAAATGCACAATATTATGTAATTTCCAAATGAACCCTTGAGCATAACATTCATAAAAACACACACTAAAGGACAAACGAGCACACCCTTTGAGAGTACATTTCAAACCATTCATAAATGCCACACAAAGGGCCAAAACTTTTTTAGGAAACAAAATCTATTTAGAAAACCAATGTTTTAAGAAAAAATTATTTTGAAGGTGACATCTTCATTTGAGGGAACATCCAAGTGCACACTTAGTGTACCCATGGATGTACCAACATCCAATGGCTCTAAAAAACAAAGATAAAATTTCAAAACCATTTCCACAAGGACTCTAATTGCTTTGAAATCAAGACAAACCATTCAAATTATTAGTAGAACACAAAAATACCCTTAAATCCATAAAAACCCCTTTTCCAATAATTTCTAACACAATTTCCAAGTAACATCATTGTCAAAATGGGCACACCAAACCAAAATACATTTGACAAGAATATTCCAAATTTCCCCATTTTTGAAAAACAAGAAACTAGTAAAACATACAAAATAATTTATAATAATTTATAAAAATAGACCAAAAAATTTATAAACACTTATATAAACAACCCAACCAATTTACAAAAACTTGTATAAACAAACTAACCAGTTTCTAAAATATTTCTATAAGCAATCCAAACAATGAATAAATAATTTTATAAGTAACCAAATAGTTTTCTTGAAATTTTATATGCCAATCAAATAGATTATAAACAATTCCATAAACAACTCAAACAAATTTCACAAACTAGAAAACACAATGATAAACTATTGAAGAGTATCATGAAGGTGTGTGTCAGGTTTAAACCATTACCAATACTAATTTTGACATATAAATAACACAATTTACACAAAAACATAAAAATATAATTAGGGAGAATACTTCAAAACAATTTTTAACCAAACCAATTAGCTTGAAAAAAATTTAGAAGATTAACTAAATATATTGCAAAGGTGTTAATCACATTAAACATTTAAATAAAACACTCAAGAATTAAATGGGATTAATCGGAAAAGAAAATGAGGATTTTCCTACCTCAACGGCGTACGACCATGACACCACTTCAGTGGAAGGAAGAACAAACCCCTACACACCAATCATAATCCTAAAACAATGAAAAAAATGCGTGAAATATAATTCATACCATTAGGGTTTGACCAACTCTAATCAAAACACTAAAGATAAAAAAACACATGAGGTGAGGTCACTGAGCCAGAAAACTCGTGTTAGTGAGTTGGAGGGAGCCGAGAAGGGGGGAGCAGTGGAGGTGGGTTTGTGTGCCACGTTGGATAGAGGGAGCCATAGTCAGTTGCGCTGGATAAAGGAGAGGAAGGAGGGCGGTGCGACTACAGACATTGTGTCAAGGAGTGAGGGCGGACCAACAAGGGGGTGCGACTGCTACCAGAGTGAAGGGAGAGCACAGAGGGGGTGAGGGGCGATCTGCTGGAGCGCAGAGGGGTGGAGTGGCGAGGTCGGGTTGACGAAATGTCTGGGGGGGGAGAGGGTAGTGGTTGGGAGCCAGCTAGAGTGCACTGTGGTATGAGAGGTGAGGGTAACCAGGGAGGAGGAAAACTGAGGGAGGGGGTGTCGACTTGCCCCTGATGTGGGAGGGTGACAGAAAGTTGAGGTGTGACAGAAACCCACATTGAAAAAATTTACACTAAAACTTCATTAAGAAATTAAATGATGGAAACTTAATGATTTCCTAATGTAACTCATAACTAGGGGTCCAAATAGGTTAACATAGGTGGAAAGTGAAAATATGGGCATAGAAGAGAAAACTAACTATCAAGTCATGATTAAGAGTGATGGATAACATGGTCATTATAATTTTAACCATCAAAAAACCATAAATAAATGATGATCTAATGGACCATTTGAATTATTTGATATGAATGTACCAGGATAACATTTTTTTTCAATATTATTTTCTTATAGTTGAAGAATTTTCACTGGAAGATATGCTTATTTGATTTCATTCCATTATATAAGCACAATCTCATCCATCAGTTGGGCATTTATCAATTTTCACTTCATCTATTACTATAATAAATGAAGTTTAATTTGTTGTTTATAAATCACTAATGTATCATATAGTACATAAATATGATGATATGTCAATCCTTCCATCTTTAGTTATCATCAAAACAAAATGGTTAGCACAAGTTATCCAATATGTATAAATCTCCATATTGTGAAATATTAATATCTAAAACATCATTCAATGGTCATCGTAATCCTTTTCATATATTGTTAACCTTTTAACCCATCCAAAATTTTATAATGAAGTTAACTAAATATCTCAACATCAGCATGAAATTAGTCCCCTATATATCATAACGTACCTCTTTATTGTCTATTACCAAACATGTGAACTCCTTCATCACGTAGTCTCCTGAAACATGGTAATAAACTTAATTTCCATAAATCCTTATTGAAATGAACCGTACTTCCTCCTTCTTACTATATATTTTTGGATATATTCCTTAAATCCAAACATTCTATTAACTCCATCCAGGATAGCATAAAACACTTTTTCAAAAATTCATTAATCAGTTCCATTATAATCAGTACCATCCAATTTACATTATCCAAATCAATCATATCTTTATTCCAACATTATTATCTCAACATCAGGAACATATTAAGGGTTAAATTTCCCTAAACCATCTCTTTTCAATGAATATCAGTATTCCATTAATTCTATTTTCCAGTCCATCAACATCATTCAAAATATCCATTTAAATCCTTAATTGAAAACTTATACTGATCACTGCTTATATATTTCATGATTCATTGAACAAAATCATTGAATTATAATACATAAATATATTAATTTATCCCAATTACTTCTAAAATAATTATATAATATTTTCATCTTATTCTTTAACACTTATTTCTTTTCACATGGAATCTGTAGTATCTTCATCATCGACAATATAACCATTACTTGCACCACCATTCTAATTTTCATCATGATATTTCCCCTTAGGACATAGATTTTCAATATTTTTATACATTACACATTTAAAGCCTTCAAAATTCTATGCTATATTATGGAGACTAATATTCCCATCCATTGCATTAACTAAAATTTTTATTTTCCCTTTGTATTTACTAGCTTTGTGACCTTCTTTTACACAGTCAAAAAATCTTACAGTTCTTCTAAGACATTCACTTTGATGTTTAATCCCCTATTCTTAACACATAGGAATCTAAATATTATTTCTCTCATGGTCTCCACTACCCATAATCTCAGAAAAAACTTTCCTTATCTTCTTTGGTGAGTCTGAGATTTGTTTAAGGTTTACATTGTTAATCATGTTCAATGAAATCTGGTAAGGCATAATCACAATGTCCTTAACTCCAATAATATTCTCATTTGAATACTCATTAGAAAATTTTCTGTCACATTCAATGTTAACTCAATTCCTTATGGTTCTCTCCATTAACTAAAACTAAAATACATAGTGTTAGAAACATTTATCATAGTGTAAAACCACAAAATCATTAAAAACACCTATAAGATCTATAAATTGATATACCTTCTTAAATAAATGACACATTTTATTTATCCTAGGTCATTCATATCCATTTTTATTTAAGTACATTTTGATGGTTTGTAAAGTGTTTGTAAATTTCAAAATCATGGCCACTATGAGTGTCAAACTAGGTGTGAATAAAGTCTCATTGTTATACACCAGTTCCCAATAAAGTCTAGCTCAATATGGTATTTCCATGGTTGTTACTCCTATGTAAATTTGTTCTTGAGCCACATCCACTTGTAATATCAAGAAAATGATGTGTTTCAAAGAAACCACTTGCTCTATCCTTACCAAAATTCATGGATATTGTTTTATACTTTTAATCATCATTATACTTACCTTTATATATATACCTAGAAATATACTTATAAATTATTATAGGGATCATACTAATGTTTTCTCATCCTATTTTCCAAAGGTAGACTAAACCTTTTCTCTGATTACAACTATAACAACCTCTAATTTTAATAAATGAATATTACATCAATTAAGATAAAAATTCAATACAATACACAAACACATGTCTGTGGACCATAATAGTTTAGTGCTATTGGAAACATTGAACCCAATATTATACTTTGGTTATTAATCTTCAATGTTTCCCACAAAGATCTTCCCCTTTGGTACTCCTATATAAAACATTTATTCATAACCTGGGAATTGGAAACATAATAAAGGGGTGAGCTCAGATTCTCAGTAAGGGTAAAAAAGGGATATATCAAGAAAATAATGAGTATAAAGATATAAAAAACATGAAAATAACTTTTGAAAATTACACCTTGTATAACATATATCAAATCTTAAGTCATGGAATAAATATTTGAAGTAAATAAGTCATAAATCATAAAGTAACATGATCCATGATGAAAGAAAATTTTTATAAAACATGTAATTGTGTCAAGAAGATAAAATTTTAACTTCTTGAACATGTATAAATAGAAACAAGTTAATGTTTTATATTAATTATATGAAGTGAAACCCCTTAATACACCAATGGACATGAAACTAGGTCTATTTATAATCTTATGGACATGAAATCCAAGTCCATGCATAAAATTATTGACAAATAAACAAGGTCCATGCATAAACTTATAGACATGAAATCCAAGTCCCCACATAGAATTGTTAACATGAATTTAGGATCACTCCTAACATATTTACCTCATGAGTTATCCATATTTTCCCAATGCATTGGAGGGAGATATAGGTCCCACTATTCCCATAATGAAATCATACATGCATGTACCAAAAAATAATAAGATACTCATCATATAATCACCCTTAAAAATATATAGGTTTCATAATCATTTTATTATGGTATTACCTGTGGAAGAGAAATGAGTTTCATAAACATATTTCCATAAAAACATAAACCATTCAAAGAAAGAATATGAATGGTATCGTTGGACCATATCACTAGTAAAAAATAAATCACACCAAATAATTTCATCATAGATGGAAAATAACTTTTAAAGAAATTATTTAAAACATTTCTTGAGGAAATTATCTTTTCCTCTTTGAAAAAACATTTTTTTAAAACATAATACATTTTGAAAACCTTTGTTATTGAAAATAAACTTGAAAATTTATAAAGGAAGCTTGAAATCATATTGAAAATATTTTTCGAATAAAATATAATGAATAACCATAGTATAAGATAATTTATGAGAGTTATTATAATATGGATCATAAGGTTTCATCAATAGAATCATATAATTAAACAATCCTAATAAATGATGACATTGTTTCAATAAACTCTTACCACTTTGGTAACTGTGAATCATAATTTCCATTGAGAATAACAATAAATAAATCTTATAATATCATTAAAAAATTATATTCATGATATAATGTGTCAAACTAGTGGTATATACACCCCATAAATTAATATAGGTGTATAACATAATGTGTGTCTCCAAGAAGGAAATTAGAGACAAAATTTCCTTACTGCTTTAGTAACGTTTTAACCATAAAACACATGAAAGAGTGATCCTAAAATAGATTTTTAATACGAATAATTCTTAGTATAATAATCATAAAATACATCCTTGGGAAATATAAACACCAAATACAATAAATACGTGGTGAACATGGCTTCTATCTCCCAAAAAATAAAAGTGAGATGAAAATCCCTTACGTTAAATATTAACGTCTTTTGTACACATTAAAAAATACATTAAAATTAATATAAGTTTATTATAAATCTTTAATATAAGTATATTAATTTATACAATACCATATATTAATTACTTGTCACTTTATATTGCTTATTTATTAACAATTCTATGTTAATGTTATGTTTCGGGTAATAACCACTTTGTTTTTCGTAATTTTTTTGAATTTTTATTCTTGGTACTCTTTCCTAGATAATAATTTCATCATATAAAAAATGATTAAAATAATATATTTATCACATTAATTAATTATATATTTATTTATGGTGATTAAAAATAGTTATATCTAGAAAAGAAAATAAATCGTTCATACACACGGTAGGTCGTACATAGGCATGAACGATGTTTTCATTTTCTTATTGGTTTAAAATAAAGAAATTTATATGATATATTATAATTATAGAATCATTTTTATTTCATATATATATGTATATCTCTTATTTTTATTAAAAAATATCCTTAATACATTACACATCAAGCATGAACGAATCACATCACTTCGTGTGGCGGTAGTCCGCTGTACAAACGAATGATGTTATCATATTTTCAAAAATTGGAAAGAATGATGAAATGTGTTATATAACAATTAAAAAATCATAATAACATCATAAATATAATATATTTTACATATAAACTATAAATAAATCATTATTCACAACCTTTTAATGTGTTAAAGGAAGAACGAACAACATTGGTTTGGAAAGGGGTAGTTCGCCATACACATGAATGACGACTGTGTATCTCATTCGATAAAACTGTGAGAAGTTGTATGTCAAAAAAATTTCATAAAAATATCTCAGTATATTTAATATACTAGTGTTATTATATAATCATGATATAAAAATAATTTAATGAGTTTAAGGAATAAATAAAACAAAAACATTCATTGGTGAACATTACCTCTTCTTTGAGTATCTCCTACTGGTTTTCACAAAAGAACTTTCTTGGTTGGATTTCTTTCCAAAGGATGGATTCTAGGATGAGGGAGGGAATTTTGGAGGATATATTTATAATTGTAGACACCCGAAGCTTGACATACATGGACATTACATTACTTTTGTGGAATACTTAATACATAACAAAAAAAGACACACAAGGACCGTAATAGTTTAGTGTCTTTGGAAACTCGGAATATAAACTTCTAAACAAGTTGAAATATCTTCAACATCTCCCATAACGATATTCCCATTTTTGTTTCCTTACCTAAAACCTCTCTTTATTTCCTGGGGAAAATAAAACATAAAAAGGGTGAGCTCAAATTCTCAGTAAGGGAAAACATAGATAACATAAAACAATCCATAAACATTTGGAAGCAAAAACATGAAAATTAAATTTAAACATCAAAATCTTGAGCAAAGACATAAATCGTGGAATTACGTGAGGAATATGTCCTAATGGAACATCAATCATGATAAAATAGAATGGGAATAAAACATGTAATTGTGGAAACAATTAAGCACATGATATGATTTCCATAGTAGCCAAGGCATTGCTGCCAAGACCATCTTAGTGGACAAAGTCCCTTTTTGAATCGAGTTCACTCCTCATTTCAGTCCTGTAACACTGAACTAGATTAACTTATCATTCTAGCCATGTCTATCTCATGAGATATAAATCATTACCCAATGAATTGGAGGGAGATATAGGTCCCACCCATCTCATAATGAAATCATTCTTACTTGATCCACAAAATAAACATACATCATTCATAAAAACCCAATAAATAAAATGGGTTTCATAAACATCATCCCATCACCACATAATCCATATAAAAGAAATGGATATAATTTCATAATAAGAGAAGTGAAACCATGTAAATCATAGATACATTATACTTGAAACATACACATATGAAATAATTTCATCTTAGATGAAAAATGGTTTTGATAAAACACTTGAAATGAATTCTTGAGGAAAATATCCTTTCTTCTTCAAAATCATTTTCTTTTCACAAAATTTCATGCAATTTTAAAAGGAAAGGATTTTGTTGAAAATAGTCATGAAATATTTTGGAGGAATCTTCATGAAAATAAGGCTTTATAAAACCGTAAAAATCCTTTCATTCTGTATACGTTAAAAAAACATTCTTCTCGTACTTTTGTCGGAAAAGTCAAAAAGTAACTTATAGGGTAAATAAAAGAAGATTCCTTCCATAACAAGGGGTAAAAGTAAAAATGGGTAAAAAGGAATTTAAACATACATGAATAAATTTTTATAAAACATGGACATGGATAATAGTAATAACCCCAGTAAATACTTACGAATAAGCAATCTCGGATAAAAATGAGATTTGCAAAATTATCCATTACCTTAGGTCCAATATGCTTCGTACGTATCTGAAACTCCTGTATAATTATTTAAATAATGTCATTGACTTATTAAATAATCATATTCATTGTTATGATATCATATATTGTTCACTTTTGACTTTATATTACACGTTCTTTTGTAAATTCCACGTTAAAGAGCATTTTGGGTAAAATCGTTTCATTTTTCGTCCGTGTTTTGACTTGTAATTATTCATATGATTACTGAGATCATGATTAATTAATTCCAGAATATAAAACATGATTTATATATAATATATATTCATAATATACATATATATAATAGATCGATAAATGGAAAGAAATACACCGTTCATGGAGACTGTAGGCCGTACGTACACATGAACGTTGTTTTCGTTTCCTCATTGAATTGAATGGAATTAATTAAATGACATACATATATATATATATATATATATACATAAATCCAGTAGCATTATTATTTAATATATTTCATTATTATTCATTATATAAACTTTATGATTATTCATGTATGGTTAACATGGAGAATGAATCTCATCGCATCGTGGAGACGGTAGTCCGTACGTACGCACGAGCGATAACATCATTCCCATAATTATTGAATAAAATTGGAGTAGATGTTATAATATATCAGAATCATTATTATATTATAATAACCATATATATTAATTCTTTACACCATTATACCCATCCATGTAAGGTGTTGGTGGAAAAACAGATTTCACCACGGCGTGGAGACGGTATTCCGTACGTACGCATGCGTGGTGATTTTGTTTTCCGTAGGATGGATAGATAGTGAAATAGGGTTGTTTCATAATTATAATAACATATCAGTATATGAGTTATACTGATGCTATTAATTCATATTGAAACAACTAAAGAAGAATAAGTGGAAGAAGAAATAAAGTTGAAAGAATTGGTAACAGACATTACCTCTTCTTTGAAGCGCCTCTTTGAGACCTCCTCTTAGGGCCCTAAAATTGGTCTTTGATGAAGACCAGAACCTCTAGGATGTTTCTATGGAAGTGGAGAAGATAATTTGGTA
This sequence comes from Viscum album, assembly GCA_963277665.1. NCBI lineage: Eukaryota > Viridiplantae > Streptophyta > Magnoliopsida > Santalales > Viscaceae > Viscum > Viscum album. Next base: position 92,385,236 of record OY728147.1, read on the forward strand.
GGTTTTTTCCGAGCTTGAAGGCTCAAAGTGGTGTGAGGAAGAGAGGGAGGAGGTGCCCTTTTATAAGGGAGGAGAGGGGCACCTTTGGAAAAACTAAAAATATTATTTTATTATAAAGTGATATTCGGTTTTTAATAGCTCAAAATTGATTTATTTAGAAGATAATGTGGGGATGGGTATAAATACTCTCATACAATAGAATTTAGACAAGTTTAGGTTTCTATTTTAACCTTATCATTTAGATTTAACCTTAAGATAAATAATTTTACTTTTATGGTGTCTTCTTGTTTTCTTACACTATAAGGTTAATAAACTTACTATAAAAAGACAAAAGAACCCCAAGTTGTTTATTATTAATATATATAACCTTATATAAGTCATTTTACCGAACCTTAGATTTTTATGAATAAAATAACAATTAATAATATAATATTTGTTTTAAAAACTATTTTATGTCAATTTTGACACTATTTGGTAATTGATTTTTGTGAAAATCATAACAGAATGATTAGTTAGAAAACAGTTAATTAAATAAATAATAACATGTCATATTAACCTATAAAATTATTGTAATTCATAAAAATCCTCAAATTACATTTATTTGGGTATTTATAACATCAATTATGTCAATATTTCATTAATAAGATAATTACTGCATCATCTTTGTGTCATATATAAATTATATTATTTAAAGTCTAAAAATTATAAATAAAATACCATTATGTAAAAAATCGTTTTATATTTCTAATGAATATTTATAGTAGAATTTATCTTATGTATAACCCTATATTAAAAATGATTTACTTATTAAACTTTGATTTTAACTATTTTAGCCCTTCTTTAAATAAATTAATATTAAATGTCCTAATCAAATCCAAGTGGGCCTAAATGGTCATATTTTATTCCTAAGGTTATTTTTGGTCGAATTAAACTTGTCCAATAGAATTAGGACATGTTTTAGGGTAATAATAATATCATTTTTACCCTTAATTACCATATTTACTTTTAACCGTGGTAAATAAAAGTAAAAAGTTACTATTCACCAAAAAAATATTTTTAGTCCTTGATATTAACCGTGTCTCTAGTATTTTAGAAATTAAATTTAAAAAAGTGGTAAAATTTCATTTAAATGAAAAAGTCAGTTTTTTATCTACCACTAAGTGGTTTCACTATTCATCGAAAATTGAAGTTTTTCAGAAAAATACCAAAAATTCAGCCTAAGCACTATTTGATATCCCGAATTCAAAATTGATGTCTATTTTTCCAAATTCAAAACATAGAAGTGGCAATAATTAATTTTAAAATTAATTACCGTTATCAAAACAAATAGCGTGTTTTTAAGAAACAATAACTATCAAAAGATTGATTCTTGTTTATATCCAATTTCAAAGTGAAATTAATTCTAATGAAAAAAATTGGATTAAATGGTAAAAATATATTCTAATTACACTTTAAAACCAATTAAAAAGATAATCTAACAATAAAAATTATTGCGATGAAAAAAGTTGTTTTTAATTAAAATATAGCGTGTTTTTACTATTCATTAAAATATGAAAGTTATCAGAATAATATGAAAAATTTATCCAAAGTAAAATTTTATATCCTGATTCCAAAGAAGAATTTTATTTTGTCAAATTGAACTTATAGACATGTCAAAAATAAGATTTAAGGTGGGTGCGCCATCAAAAGGTGACAAAACTACATTTTTTGAAAAATACTTATTTTACTCAAAAAATTGATTTTGTTCTCATACCATGTTCTAGAAAATGTGTAAGATGAATAATAATTTTATAAAATTCAAAATGTAGTTGATAATATTCATAACGGCTAGTTCATAATAATATTATAACCATATATCATTTTTTAGTGAAACCTGGTATTGCGTACAACACACGCTATCGAGCAAAGTCGTGATTGCGTTTAATGCAAGCCAAGTCTGGGTTGCGTGTTGTGAAAGAATCTTCCGTTGTTTCGTATAACAGAATCCAACCATATTTCATTTATACATTGAATATATATATATTTATATATATACACTCAATGTTTCGTAGAATAACTACTATCAAAATTGTGTGTAACATTATCCAAGAATAATGTTGTGTATACTGCAAGATCATACGGTGTTGCGTATAGCGCAAGGTAATCTTGTTGTACCATACAACACAAGACATAAATGATATTAAAATAATATTTTTCATAAAATCTCGGGGTGTTACAATAAGGGTTTCCCAAAATAAATAGTTTTTATGTGTAAATAAAAGGTAAGAAGAAGTTCTATTTTATAAATGAAGTGTGGGGCACTTTTGGAATTTCTCAAAATATTAATTTTTGATAAATTCAATATCAATAAAAATATCTAAAAAAGGACATGTAGTATAACATAATATGAGATAAGGTTTTTATATCATAAAAATATATATTTTATACATGTTTTTGGATTATTTTAAACCTTATCATTTTAATTAACCCTTAACCTATTATAATCTTAACTACAGTAACACATTTTCCAATATGAAAAGGTTATAATTTTTACTTTTAAAGTGTCAGTTGGAACCTAAATAGTGAATTTATTATATTTTATACCAAATCAAATCCCCTTTGTAATTGTTTAATATTTTTATGATTTTTATATAATTTAATAAAATATTATTTTGATATAATATCATTTGTGTCAATTTTGACAATATTCATTACATTGACATTAAGAAAATCAATAAAATAAGATTTATTCCAACCAAATAATTTAATAAACCTATAATATTTTATAATCATATTTAAAATTATTTTATCACCATAATTAATAAAAAAATATATTTATTTTAATATTTTTTAATATAATTTATTTTATTTTTTCCCATTAATTGAAGAATTATTGCATCATCATTGTTTAAGCCTTTAAGGGAATAATTTATTCCCCAAAAATTAAAAATAATCTACCATGATGAAGATAAATATTTTATCTTTATAAATACTATTTATGGTCGATGATATATTCTATATGACCATTTATTAAAAATGTTATACTCATTAAAAACATTAGTGTGACAAGTTTTAATTTTCTTAAAATACAGTACTATAAGGGGCTTAAAGTCATCCAAGTGGCTCCAAGAGATCATATATTATAAATGTGGTTGATTTTGGTTGAAAAAGACTCATCCAATAAAATTTTGAAAAGGTTTAAGGTAATTTTATAATATTTATAACATTATTTTTACCCACAATTACCTGATTAACACTTAACTATGGTAATAAAATTACTGTGTATACTATTAATATTGTCCAAAAATAAAAGGGGAATATTTAATAATTTTTTATAATCTGATTATAAATATGAAATCAATTTTTTAAAATTCAAAAAACATGTTTTTATAAATACAATTTAAAATTAGTCTCCTAGATGGGGCGAGAAGGAGGGGTTTTAAAGTGAAAATTTCCAAAATTTTACTATTTTTTTATATCTAAATTCAATATAAAATTTTTCTAGATGACCTAAATTGTATTAATGGATGTATAATTGAGGTTTTTTTACTTTGAAATGAATTTAAAATATAATTTATCCTTATAAATTATTTATAAGAAAATATTATTTTCTATTAAAATTCAGAATTTTAACTATTCATAGAAAGATGATACTTTTCAAAAAAATCCCAAAAATTAAACCTATGATAATTTTGATATTAAAATTTTAAAAAATAAAATTATTTTTCAAATAACATTTATAAATTTTTTAATTTTTTTAAAACAAGTCTACCATAAAAAGGAAAAAAACTTCCTTTTTCAACATTACAACTTTTTTATGTTTAGAATTGGTTTTTTCTTATCTTATAACATTAAAAACTATTGGATTAATTAAAAAATATTTTATATAAATTTAATTATGATATTTAACTAATATTTATTATCTTAATTTATTAAGATAAAATGACTTTGTGGTAATAAGAATATTTTTTCTAAAACATACATCGTTTATTTTCAATCGGTTTTTATCTTAATTTATAATTAATTGGTAGCCGATGAATTAATTTCATATTTCAGTTGATCCTATTCACTCCCTCCATCCCAACATATAGGTGATAACTATTAAAATATTAATAGTGTATTGTTGTCTGGTAAGACTCGGCCTTGCATGTACCACAAGCCATCGAAGGAACTCATTGTTTTGTGAAACAAAAGCCAAACATAGTCTTTCATGTACTGCAAAAAAAACTATGTGTTGTTTGGAACAAAATATTAACATGGTTTTGTGTATAAAGTAAGGGTGAATTTGTGTAGCATTAAACACAATACATTAAGAAAATTTAATTGATTCGAAAAAATAATAATTCATAAAAACTCGGGTTGTTATTGAACTAGTTATCAAATGATATTCATATGAAAGTTTTTAAATATATCAATATGATATTAAATCGTATACAGGATAAACATAAACTATTAATAAAGTTTTCATGAGTAGAAAGAGATCAAACCAGGATATTTTTATAGATTCTATAAAAGATTATGAGAATATTTCTACTTCTATGGTAGAAAAAGATATAGTTTAAAAATGAAAATTCATCCAAGTGGTTGATGTGTTACCTATAAGTAAAGATATTATCATGATATATTATGATAATACTTCCATGTTGGCCATTATCAAAGATCCATGGTCACCTAAGTGGATGAAGAACATAATTTATAAGTATCATATCTTGAGAAATTTTTCATAGAGAGGTGAAGTTATATAGATAAGAATATCTAAAGAAGACAACATGTTTAACCCCTTAAATAAAGCCTTGAATCATCATAAACATGATCATATTGTGTGTTCTAGAGGACTGAAATTCATGGGCAGTTGCCTCAAGTCTATGCAGGATTCTATTGGATTTGTTGTTCTAGAACCAACTATTTGTACATTGGATTATATGTATTTTCTAAGATTTTGAATATTGCTAAAATATATACTTACATATTGTTTATTATTGTGCAATAATTTCTATGTAATAATGTTATAGAGTATCGGTTTCAATAAAAAGGTAATAGAAGTTCCCCTCAATGATGAGAAACATGAAATTCCATGATGATATTCTTTGACCTAGTTCTATGGGCAGATAACTTTTTTTGTTAAGCCACATAGTATGTTGACTATCCAAAGAGAGTACTCCTAAGAGGATGAGACCTCATATTAAGAATTTCTCACTAATTTTTATACAAAATGAGAGATTATAATAATATAACCACCAATATAAATTCTACATGTTGATGTGTCATTCGATATTTCTACGCTCGAGTGTGTGTAATAATCCCTTGAATTTTAGATTATCATTAATGAAAGTCATTAATCATGCACTTATATTTACTAACAAATACTATTTTTCCATATATTCATAGGATAAAGGGTATGTTTCGTGTATCATGAATTACATTTCATTAATGGATAAGTCAAAGAAGTATTTTTCCCTTCCATATCTCTAGAAGTTGACATATTCTCCATCTAATTAAAATTGAAATATGAAATTAAATTCCATGGACATGGTGTAATGGTGAGTTTATTTCAGATAGTCAAAGAAATAAATATCAATAATATAGGTTGATGACATAGATGTAAAATTTTATTGATAAGATATTTTGATAAATAGAATATATTAAATAATAAGTGTTGATGCTTGGTTTTCAATGTTTCACCATTATGTTCATTTTCTTGGGTTCCTTGGACCGTTGTTAGATAGTTATATTGGACTTTAAGCAGCCCAACTAATTCCAACAAGAAATAATCCTTGATGGTCACACACTAATTATTTCTATTTATCTCAATTAAAATCCATTTCAATTTAATTAATTAAATAAATAATACTCTCAAGAATGTAGAATAATTTTATTCATGATTTAGTGATTGAAAATATTGATTGAATATTTAATAAATATTTATTCTCCATATTGTGGATGAAATATTTATTTAGGAATAAACTAATTAATTAAATGTTTATTTAGATATTCAATAAAATTCATGGAAGAAAAGTGGTCCAAGATTATTTCTATTAATAAATATTAATTTAAAATCCAACAAAATAATATTTAATGCTCTTCTAGTTAGCGCACTTCATAAAATAAAATAATATTTATATTATTATATGTAATGGGTTTTGATAAGGTTTATTATAATATTTCTGTGTCACTGTGAAACAAAATATTATTTTAATATATACCCTAACTCTCTAAATAGATGGTCATATATATTATGTAGGTTTAATTGATAATTGAGAATAAGTGTTCACAATAGACTTCTCACTCAATTATTTCTCCTCTTATCTTCTAAAGAATGAGAAGAACTCCTTCAATATTGAAGGATATGGAATTGATTAAGATGAATAGCATAATACAATTGATCCATCATGCTAGCACCATGAAATAAATTGGTGGGGTTTAGATATCAATGGATAATGTTTAGATCACCCCTATAGGTATTCTACACTTTGATCCTACAATAACAATGACAATAGTCAAAAAATTATTTTTCATATGATATAAAACATTAGTGATGAAAGATCCTAAGATGAGGTAATATTTCTTCCGACCTAAATTAAATTAATTATAAATTTAATATTCAAAATATCCCCTATCTGGGTTCTAGTATTTTTTATTTCAATATTAAATGGAAATATTTCATTGGTCATGATATTTACATCTTAGACATCTTGAGAATTATCCATCAACTCCAACAAAAACCTTTAAATTTATTTGACCATAAGGTTATTTAGAAATTCTTAGAACATTAATATGTTATCACAACAATTTGTATCCAATACTCAATGTGTATATATCAAAATATTATACATGATAAAGAACACAAATTTAGCTTCCTCATGCTTCTGGGTGCATTTTTTCTTCCATAGGCCTAGCCTGCCACATGAAAAACATAATAATTTATTTTCTATTACATTATTTGGAATCTTATTCTTCTTATAAGGATAGTTCTTGGAAAATTTATATTTAGTGTGAGTCTTGGGAATTTTTTTTTCATTTTCTTACTCACTATTAAGAATGTGGGATTTTTATTCCCCATGCCCTTGTCAACATTTTGAATGATATTAAAAAGTTTAAAAAGAGTCTTATCACTATTACTCATGTTTTTATTCCTAACAAAATAGGATAAGGATTAAGGTAGTGAAAAATGGATTAGATTTGTGTGCATATCATTAGAAAATTTAATGCTCAATATGAATAAGAACTATAATAACCCTGCTCTTTATTACACACTTAAACATGATTTATTACATAAACTCTCACTTAAGACAACTCTGAGGATTGAGTGGTATAGTTTCTTTGGAAATTAGTAATATTACATGAAAACTTAATACATAAAAGAATAACATCTTTATTGAAAACTTCTTTTATATGACCACAACATTCCCTCGTACATAACATTGCATGGGATAACCTAACGACATACATGTGAAAAGGGTGATCTAAAAATCCCGGTAAGGGATTAAAAAAGTCATAACATGAATAATACAATACATTTTAGGTAATAGGAATATCAATGGAGCATAATAGAAACATGCACATAAAGGCATGGTATAGCATGATTATGATAACATGGAAATGTGGCAACAACATTTAACTTGATATTAGCATGAGCCAAGGATCATTGCACATGGAGCATGAGTAAAAACTCATTACACTTGAATTATCATGATTAAACCCTCATTTAACTTGACTTATATTGATAATAATCTTTACCCAATGCATTGGAGCGCTATCACGGCTCACCCTTGTTAATCATTTCATTTCATGCAAAAGTGTGCCACATAGATCATATAACATGGATTCGTTAAACATCATCATTTATTCCAGGATAAAGGAATGTGTAATTAATATATGAAACTATATAATCAATAGGTAAATTTTTATAAAGGATAATACCCTTAATAGAGAAATGTTCATGGTATTCACTACACAATGCCTTTGGCTTGGAAAATCACAGTGCAATTTAGGCAGCATAACGACGTGTCATAAGAATTAATAAAAATGTTTGATGAGAGATAAAGGGTTTTTCATCATATTTAATTTAAATGGATAGTAATGGGGTCATATAGATACATGTACCAACATATTTAATGGAATTTAGATTCATAATAAGAAATAATTGCTTGAATGTAAATGTGGAGAGAGAAATTGCTTACAAAATTCCGGCATGGTAACGGGTGTACATGGGAGGCATTAATGAGAGGGAAAGGGGTATATAATCATTAAAACATAATTAGGGACGTATGGGGGAGGTGAAAAATCACAACCCAACATTTTTAATTGATAGTAAAAGGGTATAAAAATATAATGAAATTGAGACAAAAATGAGAAAGGAAGAAATCCCTTACATTGAAGTGTGATCCCAAAGGCTTGGGAGAGGATTGAGAGAGGCTTCTTGGGAGATTATATAACATTGGGAGGATTTTAGAGAGAGTATGGAAGGGTTTTATTGAGCTCTAAAGTCTTTGAGTGAAGTGGAAGTGGGAGCTTGGATGGGTTTATATAGGAAAATATAGGGAATTTTTTATTATTTAAGTTTTGGGCACCACACATTAAACTAATCAAAAAGAAAAACTAACCCATGGTTTTTCCCTTGATTTTTTCCAAAGAGAAGTGAAAAAAATTAGTTTATAATTAAAATGGCCTAACTTATTAAAATATTATGCTTTATTATGTGGAGGTGAGTCACACTCTCAAGGAAATCAATTTAAAAGGTTAAAATGTTTTATAAGCCTTGGATGGTCCACTAAAGCATTGTAAAATTAATAAAACAAACCTAAAATCACATTATTTTAATATTAAAAAATATATTTTTCAATCATAAAATTTACAGTATTTCATTACATCACTATTGGGTCATTATGATGCCATAAAACACATTATATAATTAAAAGGTATTTAATTTTTACCCAAAAATTCAACTATCTCAAAAAATTATGAAAAAATAACCATTAAATAATTTAAACCTCCTGATTCCAAAAATAATATTCATTTTATATAAATAATTTTCTAAATATGTGAATTTTTACTTTTAAAATAAAAAACCGACATTTATTGAAAATTCAAGGGTTTTGACAAAAACAACTTTCAAACCTTAATAAAATTTACAATTGTATTCCACTAAATTATATGATCATTTATATTGAATAAAAATTAATTTATTAATAAAATTTTATTAAAATTTTATTTAATTAAATAATCCATTAATTCATTAAAATATATTTCTTAATTTAATATTAACTAAAAAAACTATTTGTGCTTTAAAACTATTTATGAAGAAACAATAACAAAATGAATGTATATTATTTATTATATTCAAAAATAATGCACATAATCATCGTTCTAGGGTATTGTTGCATAAACCCTAATAACACCCGCATAATACCTAAGGTTAAGGTGTGTTATGGTGAAAAACTCTTGGGGTGGCTCGGATAGCATCGCTCGGGTGGAAATCTCAATCAACTTCCACTTCTCCCGTAGGAAGTTTCGTTCAAGATTAGCGTGTTGAAGCTCGACTTGGGATTGGTCAAGAGAAATTCCCAATGAAACCACCTCCTTTCCAAGCTCCGATAAATGGTCTGATACAGAGAAATTCTACAAGATGAGGCTATCACTTCCTTTTACTGATTAAATTGGATTTGTTAAATCCCAATATTTATACTAATAATGTGATCACTGTTGAACAACTATATTTGAAATAATAACAATTATTAATAGTATTTTGAAATCCATAAAACCAAGTAAGTGCATATTTTATATAACCATTTAATTAGATCAAGAGGAATTTTGATTAATAAAATTTTGGGTCGTTACAAGAACTTTATGTAGAAAATAATCTTGACTGCATGAGTACAAGCTAGTGTTGACTCTCTAGGCATGAATATCAATAGTGCATTGGAGATATCATGTATCTCTTGTATTTCCTTCTCTTTATAGAGATCAAGAAGGTGAGATATCATTCTATATGCATCCATATCCTTGTGTTTCTTTAAAATATCACTGGACATGGATAATAGTATAAAAAATTGGACATTTGTGGCAGCATCCAAATGTTTTTTTATTGAGATAATTCTTCATCTCTCTATTGTTTTCTAGCTGCTTCAGGAATGGGTCTTCCAAAACCTATGATTTTCTTTTAATGGTGTAGAATCCCATTCAAGAACCTATGTTATTCATGGAAATAAGTGCCATTAAGACTCTAATCCTTATCAAATATGGATTGTAGTGATATGGTTGAAGTAATATGTATTGTTTCTTTTACAATTATGAAGAGAATAATATTATAACTTTTTCTAATTTATAAATTTTGATTATAAATATTAAATTTATCAATATCAATTTATTTTATAGAAACCTAATATCCCTCACCATTAGTTAGAAAATTTTCTATTGTTTTGATATTTTAGTTCCAATGATCCATATTCCCCTTATCATAGCACATACAGAGGTCTGTCAAGATATTTAAAGGTATTAAAGTATATGTAACTTTCCAAATACTTTATCTCACATCTACATCCTCTATTAAGTAAAATCCCTAATCATGAAATCCAAAATTTTGATTTTCTCATCAACTTTCCAAAAAAATTTCACTAAGTGGCATGGAGGTGATCAACCCTTAATGTGAACTAGGTTAAGTCAACTCAAAACTCAAGATATAAATTCCATATTAACTAAAATCACCCTAAAATAGATTCTCCAAACACTTTGAACAATTTTTCAATTACTACCTAACTTGAGGAAGTCTATACTGACATAATATATATAGTTTACGTATGTTAAATTTATGTTTAAATGGTTCATTTTATATTTTTACATAATTTTTAACATTAACTGGGTTTTATTAAGTGATTAATCACGACTTAGATAACATTACAACATAATATCATTTATTTTAGTTCTATATTGTTTTCTTATTACTTAATTAAATATTTTGATCATGAAAAAAACATTGATAATGAAATTAACCACGTAACTTGATAGAAATAAAATAATAATATAAGTATGGTGATGAGACTATCTTAATGGTAAGTTTATATAGATAATGATAAACTAACCATAGACCTAGAGGAAAAATACCATGAACCATAACTTGGTTCATGTTAATGTTTTCCACCTATCCTCGTACATAACTCTTGGATTGGTTTTTACTCATCTCCAAACATGATCCGCCTTCGCATTCCCTGGATCCCATCGATATCATGAGTTTTTTACACATGCACGGTTGAGGGGAACAAAATGATTGGTTAATGGGGTTTACATAAAACCAACTAGATGTACACATGACCTTGAATAATAAGAGGATAGATGACATATGGGCCATGAATCTTTAATTTAATAATACTAATAAATTACACTAAAACCATTCACGTACAAGGTTTTGGTCTATCCTCATAATAATCCACATACATGTAATGAATTATTCATTTAATAACAAACCCTTAATTTAAAACCATTCTTATATTAGATAAGTCACGCATGAATTGATTAATTATCTTCTTCAATTAAAAAATTCTTTTATCATAATTATCTTCCAAACATTCCTGACATGCTCATCCATAATAATATAATGATAATTAAATAAATTTGTTAAAAATTAACTATATAAAAAATATATAATTTAGAGGAAACACTATGAGTAACTATTCAAACTATCAAACATGTATTATATTTGTATACTATTTAATAAATATACCTTTACCATACACATATTATCACTTAATTTCATAGGATGTGTTGTAAAATAAATGAAATATGGACACATGTTATTTTTGTAATGTGTTTTTTAATGCTCATATAGTAATTGTGGTACTATGACTTATACATAAAATGTTGTTTATAATATTACATAGAAATTAAATGGATATTTAATATAAATAAATAAATAAATAAATATATATATATATAATGTCACATGGTATGTATGATTATAATAAATGACCCACAAAACACATGTTGGTATGGTTTAATATTTATTATACATTAATCAAAAATTAATAATGATTAGTTAATATACATGGTGTATTATATCTGGTTACTTTTTATGTATAGTTTTTCATTGTTTATCCATGGAACATTCTAAGAGACTGGGCATGTCGACCATTTAAGGAAATTAATGGAGAACAAGTCATGTATGTGGGATACACAATGTTTGGTCTTGAAGTTACAAGGTTATAAGTCACACAAACCATGTGAAACCACACGAATAATCTTTCACTAATGGACTACACACTAGGTATCAATGTTACACACCATGTATTTAGACTAATCATGAATCATGCTAGAATGATCAAAATTAACTACATAAATACACCCTATGTGTAATAAATTCACTTTATCGGAATTAATTGATGAGGTGTCTTAGTGCATTAAACATGGACACATGATGTGTACTTATAGGATAAGCATCATTTACTCTTATTCAATCTAGAAAGAATTTGTGTCACCCTCTAATTATTTCTCTAAATTTCCTTCATTAAAAAATTAATCCATTCATTGAATATATTTATAAGAAATAATTGGAATCATTTAATATCTTGCAATTAGGATTAAAGAATGATTAAAATGGGATATAAAACTAATGGAAAATTTATAAATCAATCAATGATATTTAAATAATTATAGATTATTATGTGACTACTCTGATACCACATAAAGGTTTCAAGAGTAAAGGAAGAATCATTAGGGCGTGCCCAAATCAGATTTTTGTCATAATTGATGATTAATAAATGATGTACATTGATAAAGAACATTGTGAATAATGGAATTTAATCAAATATTAATTGACATGAGAACAAAAAAACTAAATACAGGATCATCACATGATGATTTAAAATTAACTTAAGCAGTTGAAGAATGACCTTGCAATGAATTCTTTCATTGTTGATGAATCTGAAAATGTCTCTAAACCATATTGTCATTTCATTATAGGAATCAAGTTTAGATTCCCTTTAATTAGAATCCACATAGTTATTGTGAACCTCTGATCATTATCAAAGGAAAATCTATGTGTTAGCACAAAAGAACCTAATGCTTTTGTTGATTATCATATAACTCTTTAATAGTCATTTCCAAGAAGGTTTCTCCTTGATCTCTCTAGAATCAAGAGCTGTTATAGGGGGGTAATTCTCCTTTTTATTGAGATATTTATTAGAGATGGGATATCTAGGGTTTGATAAAATAATTCATAGTTGTTTTGTACCCCAAAGAAATTGGTTATTCTTAGGGTTAGAAATAATATAATTCTGTTTAAATAGTGTTAAGGTTAGAAAATAATTGTCTGACATGAACCCTTATTATTTTCATGATCACTGTGGAACCCCATATCCATAATAATAATAATAATAATAATAATAATAATAATAATAATAATTCTTAACATGGAAAAATCGAAGGAATTAATTAAATATATTTTCTATAACAAATAATTTAAAATTTATTCAAATAATATTTAATATATTACTTTTAACCGTAACATTAAACTCAGTCTTCTATTCTTCAAGAATATTTATCAGGCCTTTAATAATGAGTATTTATTTAATAAAAAAATATCACTACATTATTCTCAAAAAAATAATTTTTTTTAATTCACTAAATAGAAAATAAATATTTATTAAATATTTGGCTCAAAAAATATTCTATTGAATGAATAGTGACTAAATATATGTGATCAAGAAGAAATGAATAATTATTAAAAAATGTACATGAATAATATTTATTCATCATGTTAAATAATAAATAATTTTTAATATTTAACTGAAGATCTAGATAAACATAATGTGTGGATCTCTAAGAAGCTTTTCCAATGGAATTTGATGGAGCTTCTGAAATTCTAAGGTTAGTGCCTTGCAAAAAGTCAAGTCACTCATTGAAAAAGAAATAAATTTTTCATAGAAATACAACCTCATACAGATTCTTATTATTTAATATAATCCTATAATAATGATATCTCTAATCAACTAGGTTGGATGTCAGTGTCATAAACCTATGTTTTTTATGCCTCATTCTTTGACTTTGCAGAAATGAACCTCCCCACATAACAAAATGAATATGGATTTATTTAGGTTGTTTTAATCCCATAAAATTTCATGATATATCAAATTCCATTAGAGAATATAATGGAAAAATCATTTACCACATTATTCATTAATGCAATATAACATATGACACACCTAGTATATCATACTTCATCAAGAATATATGTAACCATAGTTTCCATTAACACATTAAAGTAAAATATTAATAATATTCATTAATAATAATCATACAATTTAAGGATCAATACACATATATAAAAACTAGAATCTCAAATTACACATATAAATATGGATTTTATAATGTATGGAGGCATTCTCAAAATCTCCAACATTGAAAATTTGTAAGGTCATACACCATAAGAAGGTGCCTCAAAGCCATATGGGTCTCCACCCCCAACAACATCTGTCATTTATATTCCTTTAAATGACATCATCCAACTATATAGTATATTTAGAAAATTATATTTTATGTATTTAAACCTTATTTATGTCTTTTTATATATATAACGTGTTTTGGTAAACTTTCAGAGAGTTTGAAAGGTTTTGGGGATTTTCTAAGGGAACATTGTTTGACCATGGTTAGTGGAAATCATTCAACACTTTTTTGGAAACCATGAAAGTTGAGGCAGAGGAAAGGGTGTTGGTGCATTGATAAGGATCATGGTTTCCAAACCATGTGACCTCCCTAGTTTAACCGCGCATCATGGGACAATGGGCTTTGGCATGGTTGGCACTTTGATTTTCTAACAATGTGATCCAACTATGCGTCACACCCCTTTGGGATAGTAGTAGTTGCACAATTAACACATGGTCTGTCTAACCATGTGAGATAACCATATGCGGTTTTAAAAATGTTTTTTTTAAAAAAAACTGAGACCCTCAAGATTTTCCTTAAAACAATCATTTCTTCTCCCACTCGAACCCAACTCAGGATTTATTCATCTCAGTGGTTAGGAATGATCTCCCACTCTTTTTAGAAGCGATTTGAAGGGTTTTCAAGGTGATTTGAAGGTTATTTTTTTTTTCAGTCTCCTCTCTTGGTTGTTTCTTCATTTTTTCTTGATATACTTCCCCTTCTCTCTAAGTTTCCAAGATCTACTCCTATTTAATATAGATCTAGGGTTGTTGTTACCAATAATAGTTAGATATGGGATTAATGGTATTAGGAAAAGGGACCTAAGGTGGTTTGGTGGATTTATCATCTGGTTTTGGTGTCCAGTTGGCAGTTGGTTAATTTCAAAAGAACCCTAAAGGTAGGTGACTTCACAATCGACTCTATATTTCTAAAACATGAAGGATTTTCTTTCAGATAAATTTTTTTACTTAAAATTGATTGTGAGATTTATGTGAAAAGCTTTTATGGAAACGATTTTGTGTTAATTTTTGTTTTTTGGGTGGTTTATGATATTATTGTGAAATATGCCTTATTATTGGATTTTAAAACAATTACTTTAAAATTGTTTCTTGGTTTGATTCTTGGAAAAAAATTGTAAAAATAGTTTTTAATAAAAATATTGTTTTATTAGAATTCACCTTGGATTGAAGGGTTGATTTCGATTGATAGTCATAGTTTGACATGATTTTGGTAATTTTTATTTGGAATAGTTTTGTTTCTTAATTGATTAAACATGACATGGGTGGAATAAATAGTAGGTGTGATGTATCACAAAAAAGGATTGAGATGTGGCGTGAAGTACCACATTAAAAAGGGGACGAGCTTTGATGTGACGTTCCACCTTTAAGAGAAGTACCAAGATCATGTAGTAAATTGTGTGTATGATTGAAATATGTGTGGCTATGAAATATAATGTGGGGTTATTCCAACTTGAGGTGGGTAATGGGTAATGATCTGATTAATTTATTTCCTTATTGATGTGGATTTGGGTAAGGTTATTTGGTAATGATGTGTTTGGATTATTGAAAAATACTAAAATATTTACTGGTTATATATAATGGTTTTATGTAATTGTGGTAAATTATTCTATCATAGTGGCTTGAGTAGGGAATTCATTTAGGGAAAGAATTATGAATATTATTACTCACCCTTTTCTTTATAACTTGGGTGATTTTTCATATGTGATATTCCAAGACACATGTAACAGCAAATAATATCATTTTTGTAGTGGTACATCATGATGATTGGGTGGTTAGGGAGTAGAGTATGGATATTTTCTTGGGGAAGTAGTGTCTTATCTTGGTTTCTTGAGTTGTACTATTTTTGTCTTCCTCTTAGTACTATGTTATGGTATTTTTATAGATTCTTTGATTGTTGTTGGAAAGTGGTTTATGTGTAGAACATTGTTGTCATGTATCTTGTAATTATTTGGGTAATAGTTTGTTAGTTGCTTGTTTTATATTTAAGGGAAAATTGTACCCCACTTTTCATGCAGCCCTCAGTATTTATTTCCAGGCTTTGGAAACTTGGGGATGTCCCTTATGGAGAAGTATTACTTCAACCTCGAATCATGCCGATATGGAGGGGTGGGATTTTATAAGTGGTATCATTTTGTTAGGTCCTTTTGGAATCAATATTTGGTCTTGGATTTAACATTAATCCTTGGTTTATTCTTTCAGTTTGGATGGTAGAAAGGAGTAGGATTTTTAGAACATGAAATGTATGGAATAAAAATACATAACTAACCTTTTTATGCTGAAACTTCAAGTTACCAGAGATTTGGGTACATAAGTGTTCGATGGAACTTCTAGGAGCGTGATATCATTATTGTGGGTTTAGCCAATGAGAATAACATGGAACACATTTTATAAATGACTTCCCATTGGGATTTCATATCGTATTTGGATTAATGATTTATATTGTGTTAAGAATGTGTTGATTTTTTTAGAATTTGTAAATCTTTTTCAAATGTGAGATTTTGAAAAAGAATGGTTGTGGAATTTTGAAAATTGGTTAATTTGTTAGAACATGGTGGATTTTTCAAAGATGATTGAACATGGAAATTATTGAAATTTGGAAAGAATGGTTGTGAAATTTTCAATGTGATGTAATTTGAAATTCTAATCCTTCAATTGTTTTAGAGTGAAAATTATGGGGGTTCTTGTATTTATAGAAATGTCATTGGGTATGCATCATAGAGACTATACAAAGGTGGCTGTGGAAAATGTGGTTTCACCCAAACCATAGGTGAACCAGTAGTTTTCTTAGAGCATAGTGTAATATTTTGAAGCAGTTGGTTAAGGGAACCCAGTGGTTGAACCGAAGCACATGGATCATTTTGTTCAGTTTTAGAAATAGAATCCACCCACTTTTTGAGGTGATTTGGAACTAGAAATTATGAATGCATGGATCAATATGAAAAATTAAATCTTCGATTTCCTAGGAACATTGGTGGATTTTATATTCAAATCAAAAACATATATTTTTTAAGATATTTCATGTTAGTGGTGGGAGTTAGTGGTTCAAGATAAAAGGGACTAAGTTATCGTATGGGTGGATTTCACGGATTTTTTTAATAAAAAATTATACCCTCATACATTAGATATTTAGTGAACTATGGATTTCTTCAAATTGAAACAAGAGAATCTTTTGGTGTAAGAATATGCCAATAAGTTTATGAACTTAGTACAATTTTTAACTAAGGTTTCAGCTAGTACACCCTTAAATGCACACATTTTTTATGAGGGATTGAAGTAAGAAATCCATTCTAATATTGCGGTGATCTATATATTAGATTATATGGAAATCATAAATAGTGATATAGTGAATGAAAGATATATTTTGGGAGAAATTGAGGGAGGAGGTATGTAGATACCTTTATGAAATAGTGTGAACTCTATTACGAGGAGAAAGAGAAATATGGACACTTATTTCCAGGGGGTATGGCACATAATTAGTCAGAATGATCGATGAATCTTCCTCTCATGCCCAAGAGTATGAAAAGATGTTTCCAATGTGGATCTCTAATCCACATGAAGTGATAATTTACATCCTAAACTTGAGAATTCCATAATTATAATCATATGGGGCATGTTCAATGTTATTGTTGCAATTCTCTAAGGTCAGGTGCTTGAGATACTTCTCAGGGGGCAGATTCGTCTTATAATTTCATGGGATGAGGGAAGAATAAAACCACTTTTCAGTAGAGTGGAGTTGGCCATGGTGATTCTAGTAAAACCATGAATCCTATGTAGGTTCAGTTTCAGTAGGGTAATAAAGAGAAAAGTGTGGTCATTAAGCATGTTTTTGGAGATGACCAAGTTGTAGTGGATAATCATTCTAGACCATACATGGTGAGAGGTACGATTCTTTGGAATTCTACCTTTATGAAAGTATTGTTTGAAATGGGTGACTCTAAATATTTAATTTCTTCTTATATTATTGCATTTTTTGTTTAAATGTCAAAATTATGCCTTTGATTTTGAAACATTAAACTCTTCTAGGTTAAAGAGAGTGTTGATACTATATGTGTATAGAATGTGACATTGCTATTGATGAGGTGGAGTTGATATGGGACTTCTCAATGCTTGATATATATGTTTATGATCTAATATGGGGTATGGATTGGTTGGCGATGTTTAAATTACATATTGACTGTTATGTGAAAACAGTTAGTTTCACGACTGAGGACAACGTCGGGCATCTCTTTATAGGGGAGAGGAAGGAAAGGGTAGGTGAAATGGTATTTTATGTACTCTAATTTGGGACAGTATCTTATCTGTTGGTAGCTTTGTCATTGGAATTGATATAAGAGATTGGTAGAAGAAGTTTTCTTGTAGTTTTTGATCATTTTATGGATGTATTTTCCAAATAATTTTCAGGGTTTCCACCCATAAGGGAAGTAGAGTTTACGATTACTCTTCTTCTAGGGACCAGTCCAATCTCATTTCTTTCTTAATGGATGAAACTAATAGAATTGATGGAATTGAAGGTGCAGTTAGAATATTTGGAAAATAAATTATTCATCTAGCCAAGCACATATCTATGGGAATCACCAGTCTTGTTCATTAAAAAGTAAGATGGAATTATTCAATCATTTTTCAATTATCATAAGCTTAACCATGATATTATAAAAAATATATACCCCCTCCCATGCATTAGTGATCTGTTTAATAAATTGAGGGGAGCTAATTGGTTTCCAAAATTTATTTTTGATCAAGATATTATCAATTATGGGTGTGGAAGGTGGATATTATTCAAACATCCTTCAGGAGTAGATATGGACATTATGAATATCTGGTAATTCCCTTTGATCTTACAAATGCACCATCAGTCTTCATGGTATTGATGAATCAGATTTTTTATAAATATCTTGATTCTTTCATGGTGGTGTTCATCGATGATATATTAGTGTACTCTAGGACAATGTATGAGCATGAGAAACACTTTAAAATAGTGTTGGGAATATTGAGGCACCATCGGTCGTATGCCAAATTATCTAAGTGTGAGTTTTGGATACCAGAGGTATGTTCCCTTGTCCATGTTTTTTTTCTGAGAAAGGTGTTTTAGTGGATCCGGAGTAGATAGAGGCAGTTATTTCATGGAAACCTACAAAGAATGTTTCTGAGATACGAATTTTCCTGGGTCTAGTTAGTTATTACTGATGCTTTGTTCATGATTTATCATGATTAGATTCACCATTGACATATTTGAAAATGAATAATGTTTCATTTCAATGGAATGAACAATGTCATAAGTTTTTGAGGAGCTCAAGGGTTTCCTAACATCAGCACCAATCTTGGTTTTTCCAAAAATATGGAAAGGGTATGTGGTGCATTATGATGCATCATGATTATGGTTAGGGTGTGTTCTCATTTAAGGTGATCATGTGGTTGTGTATGAATCATGAAAGTTGAGGTTATATGAGAAGAACTAACCAATTCATGATTTGGAGTTAGCGTTTGTGGTGTATGATTTGAAGACATGGCATAATTATCTCTTCGGTGAGAAATTCATTGTGTTTACCAATCATCAGAGTCTAAATCATATTTTCTCACAGATAGATTGGATCTTGAGGGAAAGGACATGGATGAAGTATCTTAAATTTTTTTACTTTGATTTGATGTACATATCTCGTAAAGGATATTTGGTGGTAGATGAATTAAGTAGAAATCCATATGCTTAGGTAGAAATAAAATATTCAGATCAGTGGAAGTTGATGTTGGTTATAGATGACATACATTTGGAAGGTGCAAATAGAGGTGATGTAGTAGTTTTATTTCTAGTTTCATTGTTCCAGACTTGGATGGTTTGGTTAAAGAGGTGAAGATGTATGATTCAGAGTGTGTGGCTATGAGGTCAAAACTCAATGGAGGGGTGGCTATTGAGGGCTGGAAACTGGATGGAGATTTAGTTTTGTGGTTTCAAAATCAAATGGTTGTACCAGTGGCCTATTAGGAACAAATTATTAGTCTATATCATCATTCAAAATGGGGTTTCAAAACCTAGAATTCAGAAAATGTATAGGGCCTTAAAAGCATAGTTTTGGTGGTCAGGTATGAAAAGTAAAGTGGACGAGTTTGTATTGAGATGCTTGACTTGTCATCAAGTCAAGGCTGAGAATTAGTGACTAGCATGTATGTTGTAGTCTTTACCTATCCATGTGCGTAAATGGAAGTAGCTAGAGATGGATTTTTTTACAGTTCTTCCAAGAGTGGTTTAGAAGCACGATGTCATATGGGTGGTAGTGGATCGACTCACAAATTCGGGTCATTTCATATCTATTAGTGAACCTCATACGATGAAGGATCTATTCAAAATTTATATCCCAGAGGTCATAAATAAATATGGCGTTCCAGAAGGATGATAAATCTAAGAGGACGATACATACATTGGAAGATATGTTATAGTCTTGTGTGATGGATTTTAGTGGATCATGGGAGGATTACATACTGTTAGTGGAATTATCATATAATAACAATTATCCAGCCTCGATATATATGGCTCTGTTTGAAGCACTGTATCATCGTCTATTTATTCTCCACTTTTTTGGGTGAAAAAAGGTGAGAATTGGATGGTTGGGCCATGCCTTGTACAAGAGACTATGAAGAAGATTAAGTTTATCAGTAAAAGAATGGAGATAGATCATAGTTGTCAAAAATCAAAGGCAGATCACCATCAATGATCATTATCATTTAAAGTGGGTAATCATGTATTCTTGATAATCTCTCTTAGTCTTAGACATCAACATTTTGGAATGAAATGAAAGTTATCTCTGAGGTATATTGGTCCATTTGAGATACTTGAGTGGGTTGAGAGGTGGAATATCAGTTGGAATTTCCACTATGATTCAGTACGGTGCATAATGTATTTCATGTATCTCAATTGAAGAAGTATAAGCTAGACATTGAACATATAATTCGATGGGATCTTGTGGATCTAGAGTCAAATGCTTCATTAGTGCATGTGTCAATATGGATCATAGATAGGAAATAGAAAGTATTGGTTGGGAATAACATCATTCTAGTGTGTGTTTTTTTGGAAACATGGTCAGGTCTAAGAGGAGACTTGGGAATGGGAGAAATAAATAGATGAGAAATGATCCGAGATCTTTCGGGAAGGCCCTAGTTTTCTACTTTCTAAGGATGGAAAAACCAATGGTGGGTAGAATGTAGCACCCCCTAGTTTTAGGAATTTAACACTTATTTATGAATTTTTTTGTATATAATATGGTTTGGTAAAAATTGGGAGAGTTTAGAAGGTTTTGGGAAGGTTTTGGGGCTTTTCTAAGGGCACACTACTTGAGAACGGTTAGTGGAAACCATGCAACACTTGAAGGAAACTATGAAAGTTGAGGCAAAGGCAAGGGTGATGGTGCGAGGTTAAGGTGCATGGTTTCCAAACCATGCAACCTTTGTAGTCTAATCGTGCATCATGGGACAATGGGATTTGGCACAGTTGGTGCATGAGTTGTCTACTAGTGTAATCCAACCCTATGAGGCACCCCTTTGGGATAGTAATAGTCACACGGTTAGCACACAATTTTTCTAAAAATTTGATCTAACTATGAATATTTTTAGGGGGGGGGGTTAAAATGGGGTCACTGGGGATTTTCCCTAGAACACTCATTTCTCCTCCCACTCAAACCCCACTGGGGATTTCTTCTTCTCAAGGGTTAGGGAGGCTCTCCCACTCTTTTTGGAAGTGATTCAAAGGGGTTTCAAGGTACATCGAAGGTGATTCTTCCCAAGTAAGTCTCCTATATTGGTAGTTTCTTAGTTTCCTATTGATCTACTTCTTCTTCTCTCTTGGTTTCCTAGATATACTCTCGTCACATGTAGATCTAAGGTTGTGGTTGCTAATAATAGTTAGTTCTAGGATTGTTGGTGTTAGAGGAAGGGATCTAAGGGTTTTTATGGGATTCTCATCCGGTTTTGGTGTGCACTTGTGTGGTGGGTTGATTTCTCCAAAACCCTAAATATAGGTGGATTCAATTTCGAATCCATATTGCTAGAACTTGTAGTCTTTGGTTTCAAATTAATTTTTTCTTAAAATTTCTTGTGAAATTGATGTGAAAATCTTGTATGGAAACCCTTTGGTGTTGATTTCCATGTTCTGGGAGGTTTATGATATTTTTGTGCAATACGCCTTATTATTGGATTTTAAAATGTTTATTTTAAAATTTTTTCTTGCCTTGATTCTTGGGGAAATGTTTTGAAAATAGATTTTAATTAAAATTTTGTTTTATTGGAATGTCTCTTGGCTTGAGGGGTTTATTAGGTTTGACAGTCGTAGTTTTACATGAATTTTGTAATTTTTATTTGTCATATTTTTTTGTCATAATTGTTTAAATTTGAGATGGGTTTAATGAATATTGTGTGGGAAGTATCCATAAAAAGGATTGAGTTGTGTCATGAAGTACCACACTAAAAAGGGTTGGGCTTAGACGTGAAGTTCCACCATCAATGGAAAACCCAATATTGTGTGGTAAATTGTTTTTATGGTTGAAAAATACATGTGGCCACAAAAAGTAATTTGGAGTTATTCCAACTTGAAGTGGGTAATGGGTAATGATTTGTTGGTTTTATTTTCTTTTTTTTGTCAATTTGGGTAAGGTTCTTTGGTAAGGATGTATTTGGATTATTGGAAATTTCTAAACTGTTTATTGGTTTTATATAATGGTTTTATGTAATTGTGATAACTTGTTCTATACTAGTGGTGTGAGTAAGGAAGTCATTTGGGGAAAGACTACTAAGTATTACTACTCACCCAATTCTTTTTCAATTGGGTGATTTTTCAGATGTGGAATTCCAAGACCTTGGTAAAAGTAAAGCATCTCATTTATGTAATGGTATATCATGATGCTTGGGAGGTTTTGGAGTTGGAGCATAGAGCTTGGCTTGGGGAAGTAGTGTCTTATCTTGGTGTCTTGAGTTGTACTATTTTTTTCTTCTTCTTAGTAATCTGATTTGGTATTTGAATGGCTTGTTTGATTGTTGTTGGAAAGTGGTTTATGTGTATAACATTTTTTTGATTCATCATGTAGTTATTTGGTAATGGTATGTTGGTTGATTATTTTATTTTCAAGGGAAATATTCCCCCACTTTTCAAGAATCCCTCAACATTTATTACCAACCTTTGGCGCCTTGGGGATGTCACTTAAGGACAAGTAACACTTCCAAATCTACTCAAGCTATTGAGGATGGGCAGGTTGTTACACTATATATTTTAGAATATTATAAAAAAACTTCTAGGTTCCAATAATAGCGGGGAACTGCCATGACATTTAACTGTGACAGTTAATCTTATGTCATTATCACATACTATGTCATATATAAGAACAATCTTAATGTTATAAGAATATAATTAATATTAAAAATAGTGAATACAATGAATTATAAAATATATTGAAGTTTTTAACAAGGAACCAACTCTAATGTTGATCATTGTGATTTATTAAGGTAAAGACACACAAAACTTGGGAACCAATAATTCATTAAAATATACTTTTTAACATTAAATGATTTTAATCACATCCCATTAAAATTAATTACTTATCTTATATCAATTAAATATTTTCAATACATTGCTATTAGAATATTTATTTAAATTTTAGAAACTCATAAAATAATCTTAATAATAATCTGTAAAGAATAAATATACATAATTTCATAATAATATATTTTATATAATTATTTTATTGTTATTTTATTCCATAATTATTTATAACACGTGAATTATATTATTTTTAATTTTTTAATAAAAATTAAATAACATAAATTTACATATTAGATACAATTATATCCATCAACTCTAAGTAAAACATTCATTCATCTAATGACTATATAACCAATGACTATATATATATATATAACAATCGTAATACATTCCTTTATATCACCTTATATACATCTCAAAAATAATTCATCTTATTCTTTAAGTTATTTTTAAATATATTTTTCATATTTATTGTAGGTTTTATTCCTTATATAGTTATCATTGGAGGTATGATATTGATGGAAGATCATGATTATGAGAGTTTAAATATTGTAGTAATTTTTTTACTTGTGGTTTCATTACTTTAGTTATTTTACTAAATATGTTTCATTTAGTTTCCTTGAAATTTATTTCATTTTTATTGTTATTTTACTCTATAATTAAATAGGTATTTGTTCATTTTGGTTTGGTCTTATATATATAACAAGCTATCAAGAACACAAGAATTACTTAATGGAAAATACATTTAAAAATTATGGTGTATTACATTGACCACTAACAGTCACCAATAACTAGAATCTGGTACATATATAACAAAAATAGGAAGCCAAAAAATTCAAATTACCCATACCTTATCAATATATCATTCACATTGAAATTACACATATTAATTTAAATGATACCATAATCTTATATATGATTCTCTTATCTTTTAGAATATTAATGTTCACTAACATGTTAGGGCCATTATAAAAATATAAAAGAAAAACCAAGTCATTATAATAAATGTAAAATTTCAAAATCAATACAATTTATTTATAATACGATCAAGGTAATCTCACATTGTCACTAGAACATAACTAGATCATCATTTTAAAAATTCTACACTACATCATTAATTTGGAATTTACATTATCATTCTATATCATCGTCATAGAATTTCTGCATCATTAATTTGAAGTATTGATGGAAAAATTCATTTTTGATGAATCAATATCATGCTTTTTTATATTTAGAACATTCAATTTATCTTTAAGAAGTAGACATCATCCCTTAAGAGTGAAATTCATACATATATCATTACGTATTTTTTTAATGTCCATGTTTCCCCAATAATAGATTCACAACATTAAAAATAGGTTTATGTCACATTCACTATAATTACAATTTAAACTAAAATAATAATAATTGTTTATCCTTTAATTATGTCATTTATTTATGTAGGAAATTATTTATTTCCATGAGTAATAAATTAAATAATTGGAAAGGCATATCATTCATAATTAGTTGATAATATATCTAGTCAATAAAACTTATCAAAACATCTACATAGTAACTTCATTTATAATTTAAATAATCAATAACATCCTCATAAATAGATTTCATCATGTGAGGACTGAAAGTTAGAATCATAAAAAATATAAGTTTCCAATGGGAGTATATAATATAAGGCCAAGATAATATTAAAACAAACTTAGAAGTCTTATTTTATAAAAATTAGTCAAATTTAATAGATAAACCTCTCCAATGTCATGCATACAGTGTTTCATTATGTATAAGATGTTAAAAAGAGTCCAAAGATTTTTTTTTATTTCAAAAAATAAGAATTTATGTTCCCCCATGTCTCATATGGTGTCTCTTCCAGTTAGGGGGTTCTATATGGCACATCCATATACCCAAAAACATGGGTCTCACCACGTTAATATACAAAAACCACTTGGTTATTAAATCTTTGACTGAATGGACCAAACCAATATATACCAAAAAATCGCATGCACCATCCCTCCTCATTGTTTTCTATCCACTTAAATTATCAGATGACCATGGTTGACACCCACCACGACTAATTCTCTCATTATCAACATGGCCATTTAGATGCATGTTAATTGGCTGATCTAGATATTGAAATGTCAGTTGTTCAACACACTATGAAAAGAATTATTTGATGTGAAGTGATATGCATAACTTTATTGGATAATCGATGTAGGAAAATAAAACCCACATTCCTCCTTAGGATCATAGAAAAGTTTCCCTAATATTTCATAATGTTCTACCACATTAGTTGGTTTTCAGGAGAAAAAATGTTCTAATTATTCTATGAATTTTCATTGTATTTTTATCTCATCCTGAGTTTCATCCAAAATTTTATTTAGAGCCATAAATTATTAAATAAATCCTTGAAATATTTGAGAGAATTTTTAAATAAAGAAAAAAACAGTATCCAATATCATTTAATCCATATATCAAATTTTTGTGTTCTTCACTATGATCAAATCAATTCATCATGATCTAAATAATTATTTATTATTTTACATATGAAACATTATAATTTTAATTAATTTACCATTTTATCAAAAATAATGTTAAAACATGTCACTAAAATACCTCCAAAGACATTATTTAATATTTTAAAAAACAATATATTATTAGAATTAAATTGATACATGAATTTTGAATAAATAAATTTCATCCATCAAGAACATAAATTTTGTGCCTATAAGTATTAGAAATAATTTTAGGGGTTTATAATGTTCTCTAAGAATAACCTCTTTCCATGGATCAGAATGATTTCATTCTAATTTCATATTTTTTTTATATTTAACCATCTTAATATGTTAATTTAAAGAAAATAATTGAATCATATAATATGGGATAGAGGATTGGATATGATGGCCAATAAATATAGATAAACAAATATAAGAATCATGCCCAATCTTTATCAAATTTATCAATATCTAGTGAATTATCCTACCTTTAGTGGTACCTCTATCTATAGACAATGTCTTGGTCTATTGTTTATTCCAAAAGTCTCTATAATTATATGTTTATAATAATTTATTTGATTAAAATAAAATTATAATATAAAAAATATTTTAAAATCTCCATAACACATAAATTTACAACATAATCGAACTAATAAAAAATTATCACCTAAAAGTAATATTTTGATTTTAGACTCAATGAAAATGTCTATTTGACGATTTGATAACCTATTGAAGATGAAATTTTAGATTCTCATTTTTTAGTGACATGAAAAACAAAATTCTATAATGTACTTAAAAACATACATTGGTTATCAATAAAACCATTAGATGACCTCATTTAACAAATATGAGTGCTAAAAAACGTTACAACATAAATGATTTGAAAATAACGACTTTTAAATATTTTAATCTTAAATAAAAATAAGAAAACCCATTCATAAATACCACCAATGTTCATGTTACATAACATTTAAAAAAAACATATAATTATTTTTTGACTACAATGATGAATTATTTAATAAATAAAGGCTCTAAATAATATATTAAAATTTAAATTATAGAAAAATTATTTTTATAGGATATGAAATTTTAAAAATTTACCTTTAATACTATAATATCATTCAATTATTATAAATTTGTTCTTTAAAATATGTATATAAACATAAATTATAAAGTATCATAATTATTATCTTAAATTTTACCCCCTTATAGGTATTCTAACTCTATTATTCTTTATCAAACTACTCCAATTCAATAAAAAATTTCATATAATTCAAATAGTTCATGTCATTTAACCTGAAATTTTAATTTTAAATTGAATAACTTTTATAACATCTAATTTATTCATATAAATTATTGGAAATTGATCTTTAAAATTCACAATAACCAATCTTAAATTAATATATTAATTATCTTGAATAAAAATATTTTATTCCCATTTGGTATAATATAATTAAAATTTAAAAATATCAAACAATATAAAATTTTTGAGTATAATATCCATGTTACCTTAAAATGTATAATGAAAACCACCATATATCCACTTATAAAAATCGATACTGAGACACTTGTTTTATAAGTTCCCAAATTTAGGATGATATCCACCTCAATTTTAGTGGTCTAAATTCTATAATTATTTATTTAAATCCCTAACATCAAATTTACAGTATTAGGATACCAAAATTTATTTCCAAGATAATTTGGAGGACTTATGAAAGAATTTTGTAATCAATTTCATGTGTTATTTAACTTATATCTAAAATTAATGCATTCTCACAAATACATTCACTTATATAAGAGAAAAATATGATGTATCCATCAACAATTATTGAATAAAATATGTTAAATAATAATACGAGAATCTCAATTATATAGAAACATGAAAAATTAATCTTATTTAAAATTATATAATATATTTACAAAGTATTCAAAATATACTTCTCAATTAAACATTCATTATTTTTTCATGATAACTATAAAGTAATAATTATTTCATTAATCTCTTTATTTTTATTTTATTGGAAACTCTTTTATATAAATTAGTTCTAATTAAAATTAATTAAATTATATTAATACCAATTAAAATATATGCTCTCACTAACACAAAATGTTATAACAACCATGATACAAATTTTTGAAACTCAAGAACATGCCATGAAATAAAAATTATAACTAATTATCCACCCATAAAAAATCTTCATTTGTTTTTCAATATTAACTCCATGTATCTTTAATGATAGAAAATTTAATTTATGATTAAATTACCCCTTTGAAAAAAGAGGTTAAATAATTACTAAAAATAGACAAGAACCACATTATATCAACCATAAAATGATATGTTTTTAACTCCAGTCTTTAATCACAAATATTAAAATACATATCTTAATACAGATTTAAAAAAAAATCTATTTTATTATTTTTTATAATTAAATACATCTTAGTAAATAATTTTAAAAAATATTGATGAGTTGATTATTTATATCAATTTTGTTTAAAAAATAATGATTAAACACATTCTTTAGAAGATTAACAACACTCTTATATCACATTTAATATGTAGTGGAAATTTTACTTTAACCATAAAATCATAAAATATGGTTTTTTTTATAATTTAACTCATTTTTTTCTTGATTTTTTTAAAAAATTCATCTTTGATAGAAGTCAACATTATTAAATTTTACTTCTTAAATTACCATATAATAAATCTCACTCCCAAGGAAATATTTTTTTTACAAATGTATATTTATGTTCATAAACATTTTTAGCCTAATTTAGATTATAAAAAAAAAATAAAACTATTGCTTTTCATTAGTATAATTATTAAGACTATAATTAATTATTTCTCATTGAAACTAGGTATTTAGGTTTACGGTTATAATATGTCACTACCTTGGATCTATTATAACTAAGAACATCGTGAAATAATAAAAAAAACATTAACATTTATTTTTTTAATGAAAAATTATTTAAATGATTGTTATACAATTTTCTTGTCTTTTTTTACTCCATGGTCATATTTTAGAGGTTTATAAGAACTATAGTTTTAGTTCAAACTAATTTATAATATTATATATCAAATTTATTCAATGATTCACTGGAATACATATCATTAGATTGTGAAATTATTTATATCGTTTTTTTAATAGTCTAAGAGATACATTATCTATCCATACATATATAATTAAATTTTTTTATTCATTTTATTTGAAAACTTCAATAAATTACCATTTATCAAAAAATATATCTAAAATATATAAAATAATAATTATTAAAATTTTATAAAAATAATCTATATTGAAATTTATGTTTATTAAGAACTTATAGAACATAAATTTCATCAAACACATGGTTGACCTGGAATACTAATCATTTTGGGTCTATATTAAACTATAAAACCTGTAATAAACATAGAAACGTGAGTTCTATAACATCCATTCCAACATTTGTTGTATTTTTTTAATATGAAAACCATATTCCAGATCAGTATAAATTGAAACTTACATCACATATATTTTAAATGTTTTTTAGTTCCATTGATATAAAATAGAAATTAAAAATATTATCATTTATAATCTTACTTATAAAGGAAATGAATTATCAAAATAAATACCAAAAAAATATGAGGATCATTTTCCTAACAATATTTCTGTATTCCATATCCATTTAATTTTCAAACTAGGATTATTATTAGACACCCATTTTATTCAAATAATGTTTTATTATTTATCATTGTAATCAGCTTCCATTTATCATTATTCTACTAAATTATAAACATACACAATATTTATGGGGAAAATTTCTAACAATGCACATAAAGCACCTAAAATCTACACTAACAAAATTCCCAATGACATGAAAATTAATAGACCATGTTCCTATATATACCCCAAAATAATATACATTTTATTTTACTCTAAAAATAAAATATTTTTCTCATATCCTTATTATCAAATATTAAATATTGTATAAAACCAACGAAACACCTCCTATCAAGGAGAATCAAAAGATAATTCATGTTAACCTCTATGACAACATTAAATAATCTCTAATAATGTCTCTATTGTCATAATCAATTGGATACAAAATAGAGCTATATTGATGCACCAAGACACATATAGTAGTGAATTGGGTTCATGCCTATAAGGGTTTTATGAAGTTCATAGGAGGTTATGTATATAGTTATTAAACTAAGGAATGAAGAAAATATAATATCAAATTTCAATGAAAATAATTGATGATTCATTAGTATGATGAGAAAAAAATCATGAAGGGTGAATATGAAAATAATTTAGAAAACCAATGAATGCATCAATAAGGATATATAGTAACCATAAAGTGTGAACAATAATGGAAGATTTAGAATATAAACCTAAGAAACATATTATGATCATTTTATCTTAGGAAAATTCCAAATAAGGTCACTAGTAGGGTGGGATTAAATAGGACTGAAAATGTCAAAATGACTCTACATAGATTATGATCACCTAGATGTAATTACTTAAATATATCTACCTTGAAATTATAGATCTATAATGGGTTCTCACAACCTTTTTTGAAATCATATGATAGCTGCCTCAAGAAACCTGAATAAACTCTATCTTATACATATATCAGATGAAGATAAAACCTCAAATGAGAAGTAAGAACCTAAAGGAGGTCATCACATTGAACATGTCCATCAATAATAG
The DNA here is from genome assembly GCA_963277665.1 of Viscum album. Taxonomy (NCBI): domain Eukaryota; kingdom Viridiplantae; phylum Streptophyta; class Magnoliopsida; order Santalales; family Viscaceae; genus Viscum; species Viscum album. Next base: position 92,416,335 of record OY728147.1, read on the forward strand.
ACAAAAATGATGTTATTTATCTATATAACATGGATCTTGATTCACAATATAACCAAATGTTATTGTTTCCTCGAATATATGACACTAATGGAAAACATTGAAGCTCTATGAATATATTAAAACCAACTAACTTTGAAGCTAATAACTAAGTGGGGGAGATGATAGAAGATAAAGAACCTGGGAGGGGAATAATGTGGAGGTATTCCACCATATCATCATAATAACGTAGACACAATATGATCCTCATCCTCCCAGGTTGGAACACTCATAAGAGAAACAATAGAGGTGAATATTTAGATTTTTATTCATTATTTCTAAACTTTTATATCATTGTTAATATTACTCCCATTCAAAATTTCATTCATTAAATGAAAACCTTCTTTATTTGAGTATGTGTATATAAAATTTATCAATTAAAATTAAGATAATAGTGAACTATGTGAGGTTTTCCTCTCGTATCTTATAGTTTAAATCAATTATTCAAAATCCATAATAATTTTTTTTCTTCAATTTTTTTTCTTAATATTTAATATGTTGACTTAAATTTTTATTGATCATATTATTTATTGGAAACCACTAAATCATTTTATTAATTATTTTTATCGAAAAAATATCAATAACATTCATAATTTTTAACATGTTTTTCCAAACTTCAAACACCATTTTTAAATATTTTTAGCCATTATTTTTTGTATGATCATTTTAGGAATGATAAAAAATAATTTCATTAAATTTTATTAAAAAAATAAACTTGTTAAAATATTTTTATCATATTTTATTAGTTTAATTTCCAAAAAAAACCCATCATAAATTCTTTCTTTTAACTTATAGAGATTCATCCCATTAGAATTAATGAGACATGAACTCCAAAACATCAAATAGTAACTTAAAATAAAACTATTATTATACCATATCTTTTTAGGGTTTATATAAGAATTTCATTGAAACAAAAAATTATTTTAAGGTTTATTTTTTAAAAATTACATTTTCTTGGGTAGTTTGAATATCCACTTATTTAGGTCAAACATTTATCATTATTTAGGTTTTAAAAGTATTTAAAAACATGTTCCTCTATCTTTTAAAATATCTTACTTCACTAAAATCATATTCATGATTCATGTTAATAATATTCATTTGACCATGATATTAAAGCCTTTATTTTTAAAAAATATTTTATCATTTTATGCTCATATAAAAAAAATATGCATGTCTTTAACTTGAAAAGAATTTGCAATTATTATTTTGAATTTATTTGAAACTAAAAATTATTTTAAATTTTATTTTTGAAAATGTAAATTTTCTTGGGTAGTTTGAATATCCACACATTTATGTCAAACATTTATCATTTTTTCCATATTAAAATCATTTAAAAACAAGTTCCTCAATATTTTAAAAAATTTTATATTACTAAAATCATATTCATGAGTCGTGTTAATAATATTCATTTGACCAGGATATTAAATCCTTTATTTTAAAAAATATTTTCTCCTTTTATGCTCATAAAAAAATATGTATGTCTTTAACTTGAAAAGAATTTTCAATTATTCTTTTGAATTTATTTTACATTAATTAAACTTTAAAATTCTTTAAAATACAAACATTTATAAAAAATTCATTCCCACAATCCCAACGTTTTGAATTACTCAAAGGATTATACATTATGCCATTTAATAAGAAAATATAATTTAATTTCTGTTTCCATTTACAAATTTAAATTGATGTAACTACATTGATTTTAATAAATCTATCATTTATAAAGGTTATAGAACATATATTTTATTACTTCATGTGTTTGAAAAAATTTAGCTCATAATTATTATGATATGAAATAGAGATTACCAAAATCTATGGTCACTCCATTTGAAATTAGTTAAAAGAGACATCAATAACCATCTCACTTTATATTTCTTTTTTCAACCACTAAAAATATTATGACTTATATATTGATTCAATTAATCCCATATGATTATGATTAGTTTTTTTCCATAATATTTTTTTTTCATATATTCTATAAACTGGTTGAAATACATTATTTTTTTATTTAATTAAAATTTTGAATAAAATTAAAAATTCTTGAATTATTTATTTTTTATGGATTTTCTAGCTAAAATATTCCCTTCATACTCTTCTATCAGTTTAAAAGAATATTTTATAAAACATATATAATATTCCCATATTTAATTACACAAAACAATTCCAAGATTATCCCTAGAATTTAAATATTCTCAAATAAATTATTGAAGGGTTCTGTAGAAAATATCTATACACAAAATATAGAAGAATAAAATACAAAACATAAACACAATACTGATTGAGAGAGGAAATAGTAAAATTAAATGAAAAATAATGCATGAAAACTTCACAATTGATCATCATACGTAATTAATTAGTGATTTTGATGGAAAAAAAATTAACAATTAACAATAGTAATTTTATTTTCTAAATACCCATAAACTATGATGGAATAATTTATTTCTTCACCATGATATATTCTTTTTTCCAATGAAATTATATTACCACCTACATGGTTAATAAACAGGAAAAAATAGAAGAGATATTTGGATTATCAAATTTATTGATGTGATATCTAATGCTGAAATAATAATTTATTTTATATTGTAACATTATTAAATGAATATACATAAGGTATCCATAATTAATGGAATAATATTGGAATTATATTTTTATAAAACTTATTATATGTGGCCTAATTTTGGGAAATGGCCATTTATCTATTAAATAACTGATTAATTATAAATTTATAAGATCATGATAAATTAAATGATATGGTAATCAATATAGAATAAGTTTATGAATTTAAAATCCAATTTTTTTTAAATATAATTTTAAAAAATTTATTTTTAAACTTATATATGGAAGAAAATTAATTTTAGTTACCTGATGTTTCTTTTAATTATATAAACCTAATATATATATATATATATTAATTATTATTATCACTTGATTGAATGCATACCAATCTATAAAATTTGAATTCAAGTATAAATTTATAAACTAAAAACTTTATTGAGAAACAAAATAGAATGATCCTTATTTTATTAATTTATGATAGAATTTTATGAATAAAGGTTTAATAAATTCCATTAGATTAAGAAAGAGTATTAAGATAATAAAAATACATAAATACATAACTAATATATGGAAATGTTATGGTTTTTTTGTGACACCCATTGGGTCATTGGTATGTTTTATTATGAGGTTTTTATAACTATTTCATTTACTTTGGATTTTTCGGGTGTTAGTGGTTGAAGATAATGATTTTTGGTAAAACAATTCAGCGTGCACAGTTGACTCATTCTTAGTACTAATTGTTTCCCTAACCACATGAGAGGGGGTTAGACGATGCCAAAGATGTTTCCCATGGTTAACGCATAGTTTTTCAAATTGTGTGCACTCTCTAAGAAAACTATACAACCCATTTTGTAAAGGGGTGGTGGCCCACAAAGTGGAGTCAATGTTTAGAAAACCATGAGTACAACCCTTGTTTTCTATAGATATAATTTAAAAATGTCATATTTAGTTTATATTAATTTTTATTTTATCACTTATTTCTCCTCCACCTCCCCCATTTTTATTGTACCATCCTCCCTTGTAGTGAATGATTTCTACCCTTGAATAATTTACAATTTACCCTATCAAATTTATGATTTCAATTGTGTGAACTTCTATTTTTCCCAAGATTTCATCTTCTATTCTTCCGTTATTTTCTTTTTATTCAAATTATCTCAGGGAAATTAACCAAAAAATACCGTAATGGGAAGAATATAGGGTTTATAGTGTTTTTTGATGAATTTATTATTTTCGTAAGACTATAGGGATCCCTTCCTTATATTCCTACTGGTTTCAGGATAATGAGATGATAAATTATTTAATTTTAGGTTGTTTTCTCTATATAACTTGATTTTTCCTTTTTCATAACATATGTTCTCAAGATTTCCTTTCTTGTTGTTAATGAAATGTTTTTGAAATAAATTATTGAGGTATAATTTGTGTGGTTTTATTAATATTTAGAATGTGTTTGAATGAATGGTGGATTATTTTATATATTCTAGTGAAAATTAGTTTTATGCCTTCATGTTGTTTTTGAAAATGATAAAAAATATTTCATATTTTTAAAGTAACTTTTAAAAATAGTTTTTGAAAAAAAATCATTTCATGTTATCTACTTAGTCATGTAATAATATTATTTAGCTTAGATATTTATTTGGAATGGGTTGATTTTGTTGGGACATGGGATACCATAAATAGGTGTGTGAGTGGACATGTGATGCCCTAGGTTTAAGTGTAATGTAGATATGGGTAGTTTCTAGTGAGGCCTCATGTGGCCCTAAAATATCATAATTTTATAGGATCACATAGGTTGATCAGTGTTACATAAGAGGGTCTTAGTCACCTCTTAAACCTATAGATTAGAGACCTTATAATGTTTTTATATTATTCTTGACTCTATGATGTGATTGTGGTTAATTTCCCTTATTCATATTATTTTATTTTCTTATTCTTATAAATAATGGATGATGTTTTTTTGTAAAACCAAAAGTATTATATAAATTTTCTTAAAATGGGAATATATTATAAAATTTGGAATTAAAACTAGAATAAAAGGATTTAATTATGATGTGTTTTTTGTAGATTCATGGGGGTATCCTAATAGGATTTTTCTACCACCTTGCATATTTTTTTGGGAATATACAGACTTAATTATTCAGGTAAAGTAAAGGGAACCATACAGATTGGTGATATTCCTAATTATTGTATATCATTCTTTAATATCCTGGTGGTTGTGACTTGGGGTCATAAGGATTTCGAATTATTTGGAGTATTTGAGACCATCATTGATTTAGGGTTCTATTATATCAACTTCTATAACATTGATCTCATTTTGGTATTTTTGTATATGAATATCATTTTTTTCTATATTGATGATGTGATGTTCCTGATTTGTAGTTCATTGTTGTTTATTTTTATACTATGTTTTCATTTCCTCATATTTGGAATTTTTTATTTGATTCCATGTGTGACTAATTTAATATTTTTTCATAACATATTCTCATTGGAATCAATGTGATGGGATTATTAGATTCCAAAGGTTAATCTTTTCCCAATGATGACATATTGATACCATTGTGCTTTTATCCATATTTTGGAGATCGATAATGTGCTGTAAATTTTTTAGTATGCATGATTGGGTGATTAGTTTGGTAAACCATGGATGGTTCATTAAAAAATTATATCATATCCTTCTTGTTATTAGTGTAGTAATGGTAGTGAAGAGACTGAAACATTAGAGCTTGAGATTAAGGTATGGGAGAGTTCCTATCCATCTATTCATTATGTTAAACCTTGATATTCCATGGGTTTTTAAGATTTATTTCTTTTATTTTAGTTAGTTTCTGAGTTTTTTAAAGTTATTTATTAATTTAATATAATTGTTTCGAGAATAAATCATGTGTTATTTTAATAAATTTTGAGCTTTGGTCGCAATTTAGGTGTAGGGTTAGAAATAACCATGTAGAACCTAGACGACCAATCCTATAATACTTTCCATTCCATTTTTCATGTTTGGAAGATAATTTTTTCAAACGATGTGGTCAAACCATACATAGGGGTAAATGCTTATGTATTCAATGTTTTCACCACATTGGTATTTTTAATTTCTAATATTTTTATTTTTACTTGTTTAAGAGAAATGGAATGGGTTTTTGTGATTAAATTGGTTATTTAGAGTTGAAATTTTGTATTTATTATGTCTTATGTATTGTGTTTTAGAGACCATGCCTCCAAGGGGGACTTTTAATAATTGGATAGAGGAAGCTTCAAGGAGTACACTATAAGAAATTTCAGCTATGAACTCCCATATCATTGAATAAACTATAAAAACTATTCAATCTCTTGTGAAAGGCAACAAGATTGGTCAAGTATGGATGGTGTATCATGATTAAGATTCCATGAAGTAAAATCCACTATTTTCCTGAGGTGATCAGGATCCATAGGATTTGGATTAATGGTTATAAAATACTGAACACATATTCCAATTCTTCTATAAACTTGAGACATCCAAGATTGGATTTTAAACATATTTTCAAGATATTTATAAATATAAACTGGGGGATCACTTCTATTATCAATGTTCCATGAACTTATTTATTAGACTAAGTTCAAAAAAATAGTCAATAAAAAAATTTATCTTGAGAACTTATGAGAATATAGGGAGTTCATGATGTTTGAATAGAAATATAATTCTATCATAGAATATGCTACTCAATTTGTTGATATGGTTTATATTTCACATGAGCTTCTCATAAACGATTATCTACCGGCTCACTATTTTGAAATTTATTTACAACTGAAAATAATATAAAAAATAATACTTATTGGTCTAGAAACTATTTTAGAAGTTATGGAAAAGGAAATGGTGTATGAGGAAGAAATAAACAATTTGACTGGAATGAGTGGTACCCATTTATCTATAAGGGTTTTCAGAGAACATCCTCATGTAAAAATATGAAACTCTAGGATATTTCAATGGGTAGTAGTGAAAGTATTAAAAAAATGTTGGTTTATTTGAGGTATCATCAAAATATAATTCAGTTGTTTGTTGTCATTTTTTGAATCTATGACATATTAAGAAATTCTTATATTAGAATCTATGTACTTTCCATTTGTGTTGATGAATGGTGTATCTCCAATGTTACTATAGATTCCATCCTCTATATAGTAGGTTGTGTTCTTCTCATAATATGTGATATTAGGTGTAGTTAGAGGCATCCAAGAAACTAGGGTCAATCATACTCTAATTTTAATAAGTAGGTATGAAGCCAATCTTGTTTTTTTATTTCTAGTTTTCAAGATATTTATATGTTTGGAGAAGGAGTTTTGGTATTTTGGGGAAGCATGAGGCCATCACCTACCTAGTTAGGGCCATTGGCTAGCTAGTGTAAGTTTAACAAATACCTTCAAATCTATTGGTGCCACCAGTGATGTAGTGGAAGACTTATAGGTGCATTCACTATACCTACACCCATGGAATATTGAGTGGGATATCACTAGCTAGCCACTTGGTATGTGTATTAATAATGTCTTAAATGTATTTTTATACTAAAATCATTTTTTATCTTCCCTAATATGACTGTAATAACCCCAAATCAATTTTTATTGATCTAGAGGCTCCTTGGGTATGGTTTTGGCTATCTCCCTCTCCTTATTGAAAGATTATTATGCTAGTTAATAGCTTCAGGCTCTGTTGATCATAATATGGTAAAGTAGAGTTGTTATATTATATTCCCCACTTATTACCCATCTGTTTAATCCCTTATGAGACTATATCATTGGATCTATCATGAAAATAAAGAATTGATATTTTTTGCATTGGATGATGGTCCTTTAGAATATTATCTCATCCTCTACCATCATCGGTATAGAACGTAATGAGGGTCTCATAATTCTTGAGGCAGGTGTCTCAAACCTTTGTCTATACAATGGAATTCACTATGTTTTCATGGTTCCCTTTGGGTTTGATTGATGAAATTTATGATTTCAAATCTATGAAAAGTGAATTTTCCTTTGATGGTTTGGTATTGTTTTTTAAAAAGTGGTATTTTTCGAAAATTTCATTTATACACATGATTTGTTTGATAAATTTCTCCAAAGAATGTTTCAAAATGGAAATGATTCTTCAATCCAAAAAGTGGTATGATATCACTATGAATTTTTTTTATGAAAATATAGGCATAGAAATGAAATAGTTTTTCCTTGGAAAATTTTATACAAATATGAATTGATCTCTTGTATATAATGATTATGTAATAGCACATTGGGAATAAATTTTAGTATAGGGGGAAAATATACATATTTGAGCCCTGGTAGAGTTAGTTGTCATAAGGGGTGGTTCTAGAGGGTATTCTTTATAGTGAACCAAGGATCCTATACATTATAGTTCACTTATGTTGGATAGTTTCACATTGTTTAACTTAGTTTTCTACACCCTTGTGTTATGATTTACACATTTCTTCATGAGAATACATTGCATTGTTATATATTTTCTATGACTACTTTCCCACATTTTATAGACATTGATGCCTAAAATCTATTTATTTCATATGAATATTCCTCAAGGATAAATTCTATGTCAAATTACTTTGTTTATTTGAATATGTTATGTTTTTTAAAAGAACACCAAATGTTAATATTGTATGGGATAATGATTTATTCTAAAAATGTTTCAGAAATATATTTTAAAGAATAACTAATATATTCCCATGGATATAAATTTTATATATTCTATAGTGCTATACTACTAATAATTAGTGCTCACAATCTACATTTTCCTTTGTGGGTTTGTCGCATTGTCTTATAGAATATTGTTAAAGGTAAGATCATCATGTAGATGATGTCTGTAATGATGAAAACTATTATAAATAAAATTCCCATGTTAATTTATTTAAATGAATTATTATATGGATATAGAAAACACATACACTTATTTGGTTTTATTATATCCTATAGAATTTAAAATATCATTAAGCATCATTACCATTGATAATAGAGCCATTGAACAATGACATTATGATTAATATAAATATAGGGTTTTAAAAAATCTAGTTGACATAAGTAAAGGAAGTGATGGTCTCAAATAGTAAGATTATACCCTATTAATCCCATTTATTAGAGATTACAAGGGAGATATAATATTTTGGATTTTCTCCTGACTATACCAATGATGATATCCAAAAACATAAACATGATCAAAACTACATATGGAGAAGTTCAAACTCATCAAGATCACGGCCCAAACCATGTACTCTAAACCACCCTATGAAAGTCTCACTATCGTGCACCTTAATCTAATGGAATTTTTTATTGTATTAAAGGGATATATATGAAGAATATAATAACATAAAATTTTATATTTTATTTTTAATATAATAATGTTTATATTTACTTCTTATCCTTACTTTATATATGCTTTTGATATCTAGACAGATTATATTTTTAATTAGTATTCAATTTCAATTAATGTAATGGCCAAAACTTTTATTAATGAAAATTCCTATTTATATAATTATATGGTCGTATAAAATATGCTCTTCCTTGGTTTTATGGATTTAAAAATACCATTAAGAATTATTATTGTTGCTAATATAGCCGTTGAACAGTGATCACATGATTAGTATAAATATTGGGCTTTATTAAATCCAATTTACTCAGAAAAAGGAAGAGATTGCCTCATCTAGTAGAATTTCTCCCTACGAGGCCCATTTATTAGAGATTGGAAAGGAGGTGGAATTACTGGGCTTCAATCTTGACCAATCCCAAGCTGAGCTTAAACATTTTAAGCTTGAATGAAACCGCCTACGATAGAAGTGGAAGTTGATAGAGATTACCACCCGAGTGATGTTATCTGATCCACCCCAAGAGTCTGTCACCATCGCACAGCTTAACCTTAGGTCTTAGGAGGGTGTTATAATGTATTATGTAACAAGACCCTAGCACTATTATTATGTGAATTATTTTTTATAGAATAAAGAATATACTTTCAATTTTTTATTGTTACTTTGTAAATAGTTTTTAAAGCAGAAATAGTATTTTTAGTTAATATTCAATTAAGAAATTTATTTTAATGAATTAATAGATATTTAAATTAAATATTATTTTTCAAAAATATTATTAATATATTAATTTTTATTAAATATAAATTATCTTATAATTTATGGAAATACAATTGTAATTTTTATTAAGGTTTGAAAACCGTTTTTGTCAAAACCCATGAATTTTCGATAAATGTAGATTTTTATTTTAAAAGTAAAAAATAACATATTTATAAAATTATTCAGATAAAATGAATATTGTTTTTGGAATCAGGATGTCGAAATTATGCAATGGTTAATTTTTCATAATTTTCTATGATAGTCGATTTTTTGGGTAAAAATTAAATACCGTTTAATTATATAATGTGTTTTATGACATCATAATGACCCAATAGTGATGAAATAAAATACTATATATGTTTTTTAGGCCAATATATGTTTTAAAATTAAAATAATGTGATTTTTGGTTTGTTTTATTTATTTTACAAAGCTTTAGTGGACCCTCCAAGGCTTATAAAACATTTTAACTTTTTAAATTGATTTTCATGAGAGTATGAATCAAATCCACATTAGAAAGCCTAATATATTAATAAGTTAGACCATTGTAATTATAAAATAATGTTTTCCAATCCTCTTTGGAAAAAACCATGGGCAAAAACCATGGTTTGGTTTGTGGGTTTTATTAGTTTAATGTGTGGTTCCCAAAACCTAAATAATAAATAATTCCCCATCTTTTCCTATATAAACCCAACCAAGATCACACTTCCTCTTCACTAAAAGCCTTTGGAGATCAACCAAACCCTTCCATATTCTCTCCATAATCCTCCCAAGGTTCCTCAAGCTCCCAATAATCCTCTCTCAAGCCTCTCCTAGGCCTTTGGGATCACACTTCCAAGTAATGGATTTCTTCATTTCTCATTTTTTTCATCAATATAATTGTGTTGTTACACCCTTTTAATTTCAATTAAAAATGTTGGGGTATAATTTCTCACCTCCCCCATACTTCCCTACTTATTTTTGAATTATTAGAGACCCATTTATCTCTCATTAGTGCCTCCCATGTATACCTGTTACCATGCCAAAATTATGTAAAAAAATTCTCTCCCCTCATTTACATTCAAGAGATTCTTTAGTATTATGAATCTAAATTCCTTATATATTTTGGGAAATGTATATATATGACCAAATTACTGTAAATTTAATTTACATATTATGAGACATCCATTTATCTCTCATCATCCATTTTTATGAATTCTTATGACACGCCGTTAGGCTGTTGAAATTGCACCACGATTTTCCAAACTAAAGTCATTGGGTAGTGAATACCATTTCCATTTCTCTATCAAGGGTATTCACATTTATGAACATTTACTTATTGATTATATAGTTTAATTTATGAATTCAACATTCTTTTATTGTGGAATAAATGATGATGTTTAATGAATCCATGTTATACGATCCATGTGGCAGACTTATGCATGAAATGAAATGATTAAGATGGGTGCACCCTAATAGAGCTCCGATTCATTTTGTAAAGATTAATGTCATGATACGTCAAGTGAAATGAGGTTTTAATCATTATAATTCAAGTGAAATGGGGGTTTACTCATTATCCATGTTCAATGAGCCTTGGCTCATGCTAATATGATGTAAAATGTTGTTCCACATTTCCATGTTATGATAATCGTGCTATACCATACCTTTATGTTCATGTTTCTCTTATTCTCCATTGATATTACTATTAACTAACATGTATTTTATTATTCATGTTACTCCTCGTTTACTCCCTTACTGGTATTTTTATCTTACCCTTTCCACATGTATGTCCTTAGGTTATCCCATGCAATGATTGGTATGAGGGAATGTTGTGGTTATGTAAAGGAAGTTCTCAATAAAGATGTTGTACTTTTATGTATTAAGTTTTCATGTAATTTTCCTAATTTCCCAAGACACTAGACCTCTCGATCTTCAGATTTGTCTTAAGTGCAAGTCTATGTAATAAATCATGTTTAAGTGTGGAATCAAGAGAAGGGTTGTTATAATTAAGATGTTTATTATGATTAATTAATGGATTGTTGAAATTAATATTAATTTTATAGAATATTATTATTAAATAATTATTATCAAATATTAATGATCTTATAATTTTTTTGAAGTCAAATGTAATTTTTATAAAGGTTTGAAAATAGTTATTGTCAAAAAATCGAGCATTTCTCACTAAATGTCAATTATTATTTTAAAAGTAAAAATAAACATATTTAGAAAATTATTTAAATAAAATGAATATTATTTTGGTAATAATATTGTTAAAATTATCCAATAGGTAATTTTTCATTATTTTTTGAGATAGTCATATTTTTAGGAAAAATTAAATATGTTATAAATATACGGTGAGTATTATGACATTATAATAACCCAAAAGTGATGTAATTAATACTATAAATGATATCCATGACCAAATATACATATTACCTTTAAAATAATGTTATTTGAAGTTTAATTTATTAATTTTATAAAGACTTTTTTCATCCTCCAAATCCTATAATATATTTTATGGTTTTAAAATCATAACTTTAAGAGTTTGAATCACATCCTCATCACCAAGGGTAATATTTTTATAATTTCAACCCTTGTACTATTAAATAATTAAAAAACCCTATATAGAAAAACCATGGGAAAAAACCATGGGAATGTTTTTGGTTTCTATTATTTTATTTTATAGAGTCCACAAACTAAGTATGAGAAATAATAAAAAATTCCCCTCTATTTTACTATATAAACCCACCCAAGATCTCATTTATCTACACTAAAAAAATACTTAGATCATGTAATTACTCTAACCTTCCCCACTCAATAGTCCTCCCAAGGTTCTCCAAATCTCTCAAGAATCTCCTCTTAAGCATTTGGAGACACATTCTCAAGGTAAGGGTTCCTTTATTTCTCCTCTTTATTCAAGAATCTTTATTATCTTAAGCCATTTTCAACAATTCCTAATATTATTATATGTTCTTACATTTTCCCCTTACTAAACCTATGATTCCAAAATTATGAGATACCCCTTCCATTCTCATTAATACATTCCATAAAAATTTATATGCCCCTTTTATTCTATCAAAATTTCACCATGACTTTTCATGCCAAACAAATGTGTAGTGAATACCAATACCCAATTCCTATTAAAGGTGATCACCTTTATGAACCTATAATTATTTTTTATGGAGTTACATGTATTTTTTCCACACTCCTTTATCATGGAATAAATGTTATAAAAAATTATTCCATGTCTTATAATCTATGTGGCACACTTAAGCATGATAATGAAATGAAAGTGATGGGTGTGCCTAGAAAATATATAGCACTCAAATCCATTGGGTTATGTTTTAGTCTCATGAGAAGTAATTAAAGGGGATTCTGTGTTTTATGTTATTTCTACATTTACCAAGTTCTGTTTCTATTATCATGTTATATCATGCTTCACTATTACTGTTTACAATTATTACCCATTTTATGTCTCATTGATATGTCTATTATCTAAAATTTCTTTATTCTTATTCTTATTACATGTTTATTCCCTTACTAGGATTTATAACTCACCCCTTTCTTATGTATGTCACCTGGTTATCCGATGTAGTTTTATGTATGATGGAATAAAATGATAATGTTAAGGAAGTTTTTAATAATGATGATTCATTTACTATTTTAAGTTGTTATGTAATGTACCTAATTCCAAAAGACTCTATACTTCTTGATCATCCTATTTTTTATGTGTAATATTATGTAATAAATCATGAATAAATGTGTAACAAAGATATGGGTTATCGTAGTTTGTATCAAAGTAAAAGTTTAGTTATTTTTTGGATTATAATTAGAAAACTCTAGTAAAAGACTTATGGATAAAACTAATTATAGTAAAACATACCAAAATTTTGTTAAATTATAGAGTAAGTGTTTTATCAAGAAAATAAATAATTTTCGGGATACTGCAATTGGATGTAGATCTAGAATAGATGTACATACAGATAAAACTTGAAAACACCGCATTGAGTTGTACTCGATCAATAACTATTTCAAAACAACTGGCCTTATTTCACACCTGGTTGGACACTCCCAGTAGATATTATTTGGTAAATTTTCAAGATCATTATGAACCATTATTAATGGAACAAAAAAATCCCCATAATATTATATGTTAGGAAATACATGTAATTTATAAGTTATCACTTTAATATCATTGGATTCACATGTATATTTTTAATAGTTTATAAATGATCATCCATAATTTTCACTTTATTGTATCCAATTTCTTGAAATATGAGGAATGAGGTACACAACCAATATGATGGGATATGTGATGACTGCCCCAATGAGATACCCAACCTAAAGGGAGCTACAATCACGAAATCTATGAAGATACTATCTTAGATAACTCAATATTTGAAGAGAAACCTGAATTAATATGAGTTCCCAAATCCACTTAAGACAAAACAAGATAAAATTGAGACCTTTATGAGACAAAGTCCTCCAACTTTCAATAGATCATCTGATCCCTTAATCATAGAACAATGTATCAACACCATTGAGAATATATTATCTATTATTAAATATTCTAATAAAGAAAAGGTTCTACTGGTAGTTTATCATATTGAGGGAGAAGTAGATCAGTGGTGGACATTGATCAAGAATATGAATCCATAGGAAGAGATTGAAGTGATGGGGTGGAAGGAATTACTCAAAAAATATGATATTTTTTTATTGAACTCTCTAATTTAAAATGGAGAGGGATTTATTTTCCATAAAAAAAGATGATTAATATATCAAGGTGTATGAGTCAAACTTCAAAATAATTTCATTATAAACCTATATATTTTTCGTTTCCATCGAATGAAAGGTTGATAAATTATTTGATGGGATAAAACCTAGTATACAAAAATCAATAGCAATTTGAGACTTTGATAGCTATGAATAAATTGTCTGATCTACCCTTAAAGTTGAAATGGAGTTCATTGAACCTCAAGGGTATCATGATGATATGAAGAAAAAAGTGGAGTTTGATTCTAGTGGTATAATGGATAAATCTAATGGTGCTATGAAATGTTAACACCCCACTTGTTAAAAGTGTGAAAGAAGAAACCTAAAAATTGCCTAAGGGGGTGATGATATGATTTTGGTGTAAGAAGTAATGAAACATAGCTAGAGATTTATGATAGGATAATCTCACTAATGTGACGGAGGAAAATAATGATCCAGTAAAACCTCAGTACATTTTTCATTTCTTCAACTTTAAGGAACCATGGCACTTTGTAATCCAATTCACTAAGCCAAGGGTTTTTAGAGACAACTACAAAATTCCAAGGTAATAAGGATTATCTTTTTTCCATCACAATCGCTAAGGTGGATCCTGATAATGAAGTCATGGTAGGTACGCTAGTTATTCACTCAGGAATAGAAAAATTACTTTTTTATTATTGTTCTACACATTCTTTCATATCACGAAAGTTTATTAGAACTATTTAAACACCACTACAAATCATGGAATTAGAGTTGTCGGTGAAAATTGAAATGGGGATATTATTTTATCCCAAGTATATTACTCATCTACTATAAAAATTTGTTAGTTTAACTTCATAGGGAACCTTTTCATACTCCGTTTAGTGGAATTTTATGCAATTATGGGTATATATTGGCTCTCCAAATATAGAGCCAACATAAATTTTCATGAGAAGGATATAACTCTCTGTGTCATGAATCATCCTATAATTCTGTTCAAATTCAAGGAGGAGGAT
Organism: Viscum album; assembly: GCA_963277665.1. Taxonomy (NCBI): domain Eukaryota; kingdom Viridiplantae; phylum Streptophyta; class Magnoliopsida; order Santalales; family Viscaceae; genus Viscum; species Viscum album. The sequence goes on from OY728147.1 coordinate 92,431,726, forward strand.
GAATCTTATTTAGAACCAACATCTCAATAATGTATATTATTTCACAACATGTAATCACAAATATCCAAAAATATTGATTCTATGTAATATATCACCCTAGAAGACATTCCATTTTGAGGGAATACACTAATGTGTTTCCAAAAAAATTAATTGGTCTTCCTCTTAAATGAGAGGTTTAATTTTCAATTGAGCTTATACTTGGGGTGTTAAAATTATCCCAGACTCCATATAAAATGGTTTTTTGTAGATCACGAGGAGATAAAGAAACATATATAGGATAACCTCGATAAAGGGTTCATACACCCAAGTGCTTCACTTTGGGGTGCACTAGTCCTCCTCATCAAGAATAATTATGGGTCAATGTGATATTACATTGATTATCATGAGCTAAAAAAGATCATGATAAAGAAAAAAGTATTCTCAAACATGGATTGATGACCTATTTGGTCATATATATGGATCACAATACTTATCCAAGTGGGATATTTAGTTAGTAAATTATTAAAGAAGGGTAAATAAGTAGGATAACCCCATGACTACTTTCTGAACAGGGTACGGGCACTATGAGTTCAAAGTAATTCCATTCAGAGTCACTAATAATCCATAAATCTTCATATACTTGATGAGTAGAGTCTTTAGAGATTACCTTGATAAATTTTTGTTAGTCCCAATAGATTTTATTCTAATATAATACAAATTCAAGGAGGATCATGTGGAGCATTTTTGAACAGTGCTAAATACCCTAAGAAGGGAGAAGCTTTATGAAATGTATAGAAAATGTGAGTTATGTTTGAAGGAAGTCTCATTATTAGGGAATATTATCACAATAAATAGGATATTTGTAGACCCTTCAAAGATTGAATCAATTAAAGGATGGTTGAGGCCAAAATATGTGATAGATATTAGTAGTTTCCTTGATTTAGTTAGGTACTTTCATAGTTTTGTGTGAAATGCCTCAAAAATTTTAAACTTTATAACCAAGATAACTCGAATGAGATTAAAGTTTTATTGTATGGATTAATGTTAAGAGAGATTAAAGGAGTTCAAAAGGAGGCCTATCACAACACCTATAATCACACTACCCACTAGTGTATAAATTTTAGTGGTATCATATGATGCTTTAAAGTGGGTATTGGGTTGTGTGTTAATGTGGAAAGACAAAGTGATAGCTTATGCCTCAATGGAATTGAAAGTTCATGAAAAAAACTACCCAATGCATGGTTTAGAGTTTATTTTAGTGATCTTAATGTTGAAAATATGGTGGCATTATCTCTTTGGGTAGAAGTTTGAAATATATATGGATCAAAAAAATCCTAAATTATATATTCACATAGAAAGAGATTAATATGGGAAAATGAAAATGTTTAGAGCTGATCAAGGATAATGAATGCTAAATCCACTAACATCTTGGAAAATAAAATAAAGTGGAAGATTCTCTAAGTAGAAAGGATCCAAAATTTTTATTATTGATGATAATTTAAAAGGATGTGATCTTCTTAGACATATAAATGATGGACATGGTAATTATAAAGGGAGGAACATCATCAATCCTTCCACAAATGATTTCTCGACCATCCCTTCTGGATAAGATAAATGATTCTCAATGATATGATGATGGAATTAAAAAAAGATGGATGCTATAAGAAAATGGAAATCATTGGAGTTTAATGTTAATGAAGGAGTTGTGAGATTTTGGTCACGACTATGTGTACCATAAAATCACAAGTTAGTGAATGATTAAGGGGGCATGTGAGTTTCCTTGTAACTAGAGTAAATTAGTTATAAGATGATATTTGGAGACATGAAAAGGTCAATTTTTCCATCACATTTTGAGGGAATCCAATTTTTCTGGTGATGCGCTCACATTCTTGGGGAGACCGGAGGAGCCGCTTGTCATTTATGATAGTTTGGGGTTTCTTCCCATGGTTTGTATGATTTTTTCTAAGGGGATGCACTCATATTGCACCACTTATGCCCCCCTTAAGAGCCCTATAGGCTCTTTTTGTGTGTCGGTGGACACATCCATACTTTATTTTTATAAAAACATAATGATTCTATCTTAGTTAAAGAATTAGTTGTTGGATGATGAAGATAGATCAACATTATCCATACATATAGAAAGCACATAGATGTATCAAGAAAATTGAGAGTTATATTATTGTGGAAATATAAATAAAGAGATCATAGAATATAAATTAAGATTCCCTGTATGTCATCAAGTGAAGGTGGAATGGAAAAAATCCAAGGGGATAATGAAACCGTTACACATACATACATGGAAATGGGAAAACATCACCATTGAATTTATCACTAGCCTTTCGAAGTCATCAAGATGAAATATTTCTATATGGTTTGTGGTGGATCATCATAAAAAGACCATTCTTTTCATAGCGATCTGAGAGGACTTATCACTTGATCAACTTGTAAGGATTTACATTAGAGAACTGGTGATTCTATGTGGAACACCACTATTTATTATATGTTATCAAGACCCAAGATTTACCTCCATGTTTTGGAAGAGTATACAACATTCTCTAAATAAAAAGTTAAACTTCATCATGGATTATTACCCTCAACATGGTGGCTAATATGAGGATACTACCCAAAAACATAATGAAATATTTAGAACATGCTTAATTGAATATAAAGGAGGATGTGATCAATATCTTCCTTTGGTTGAGTTCTCATACAATAATATTATACACTTTATCATCCAAATGGCTCCATATGAATCCCTTTATAGGAATAGGTGTAGAACACCTTCATATCAGGATGATGTTGGTGAACTCAAACTGCTAGGCCCTAAAATGGTTGAGTAAATGGTGGAAAATTTAAGACCATTCAGTAGCACATCATGGATGCTCATGGTTAAAAAAATGGATATGTGAAAAATCATTGATGAGACCCATAGTTTGAGGTTGGAGACAAGGTACTCATCTTCAAATCTCTGTGGAATAAAGCCATCATATTTTGGAATAAGTTAATGTTTAGTCTATGATACATTGGTCCCTTTGAGATACTTGATCACATTAGAGCGGTGGCCTATTGACTAGAACTCCCACCTGAACTATCTTCAGTACATTATGTATTCAACATATCTCTCTTGAGGATGTACATACCGGAACCCACACATATACTCAATCCATAGGTAGAAACATGACCATGTTTTCCTGAAATGTCAAATTGATTATGATTTTAAGGTTGATATATATTATATCTCAGACAATAGGTTTTCTCTCAAGGAGAATTGATAGGTTTAGAGTATGTGTTTTTAATAAAAATTACTAAAAATGGGGGTGATTTTGAAAACAATTTTAAGAAAAAAACTTAATTTAAAGAGTATAATAGTTTAAAAACTTGTGTATTTTGAAAAATATGAGATGAAGGGGTTCTTAGGATTTCACTACACATATTTAATGTTCATTGTTCTTGGAGATTCATTTAGGTTTGGAGTAATTATTTGGTTGAAATTAATTAGAATCCCAATTAATTCCTAATCCTTTATTTCATTGCTTGAAGAACCAAATTTTGACATAAAAATTTTATTCCCAAGTTCCATAAATTATACACGGAATAATAGATTCAAAATAATATTGAAATCCCAAGGATGTGGGAAGGAAAATGATTCTTTTGTTTTCAAATCAGAACAACAAAAGTCATGCACTCAAAACCTCACACTGATCGGTTAGAAATTAAGATCATACCATTCACATGCATAAAACAAGAATTAAAAAAATGAAATCATGTAATATAAAAGGAATGAAATGTTTTAACACCCAAATTACTCAAAAATAGTGGCTAATTGATGCACCAGAACTCCCTTGACATGTGTGTAGCTCCTTCACAATGAACACCCACCATTTAGCCTGACATTGAGAGGAGGATGAAGGTTGGGTAGAACTCCTTCTTCATTCTTGATCCCCCTATAAGGATATGGTAATCTAGAGAATATAGTATGATGAGGGTAATCTTATATGACTCCAAAATGGAAGGCCTTTTCTTCTAGTTTTAACTTTTAAATGAGGATCCCAAGGTTCCATCTTATTGGCAAAGTGGAAGGTGGTTTTGGGAAAACACATTTCTTAAAACAACTTGGACCATGTTTTGAGGCCTCAAAAAAGTCTTATCTCACTTTGGAGAAAATTAAAAATTGTATCCTCACCTCCTGAATATATCCACTTAATGTTTTGATTCATTTGGACACCTACATCTTGAGATATGGACTGATCATAACACACCACTTTTGAATTCGTGCAGATTCGGTGTGCTAGACAGATTAGGTCAGTTGGGCCACTTAATAGTCGAGTTGGGATTGGATGTCTGGATAAGAGTTGTATACCATTTAATTTTAGTAAATCCTACAAAATATTAGCTCATTTGTATGCACATATTGTTTGTAACATTCACAACAGTGGACACGTGTTCATGGATCACATGCAATTTTTGCACATTTTTCTTCCACTTCATCCTGGGCCCTCTAAATCACCTCCACCTTCAATGAAATTATACAAACAGGTGAAATTACCCTTTTTAATGGTGATTAACTCAAAATAATTTTATAATGATTTTAATTTACAATACAAAATCAGATTAATTCAGTGGTGTAAATGGTGAAAATGAATAGTGAATCGTGGTGCGATCACACACCCACACCTAAACATTTTCACTCCTAGAAAAAGTTATATTTACAAAAATTATGAATGTAGATATTGAAAACTTCATAAATATTAGACATTCAATTAAAATTTAATTCCTGGTAGAAATATGATCAAAGAAAAAATCACACTGAGGAGTTATTCTAAGTGATCATGGAAGAAGATGTCTCAAGAATCGCATCAGAAAGAAATTCCCAGATATTCATGATACCAATTGAAGAAAATAATTCAAAATTTAATCATGTAATTAATTCTCCACATGTGTTTGTGAAAAACATTTCATTATATTCTTTCCACTTTCTATTGAGTAAGTATAAGTTATTTGAAAAATTGTCAATTTGAACGATCCTTTCCACTGAACCTGCCCTATATCCTCTACAATCAAATTTCAAGACCAACTCACTTAAGCATTCCAAGAAGCCAAACCATATGCTCCCGACCTAGATATCCCAATATGTGGTAGATTTCATCACTCCCCTAATTTATTATTTTTTTCAAAAGTTCCACTTGGAACAAATCTCACACTCTTCTCCCAACCCTTGTTTGATATCCTCATGACATTAATTGTAATAGTTATAACAAGATCAAATGTCAAGGAAGGGTGGTTTTTAACCTTCCCAATATAAATTTGTTTTAGGGCATACAATAATCGGATAACAAGTACACATTCATTTTTCAATCTGGTACAATAATAAAATCGATCAGATAAGGAATGAACGTATGGATAAATAAGTTTTAGAATGTAGAAAAAAATAACATAACATATATTTACCTCATATTAAGTATGATATTTTCACACTTCATAGTTGGGTGAAAATGTGTGTGGAGAAATTAAGTGACACAATTTTCCCCTAAACTACTCACAAAAGGGTACCATTCTTATCAAAGGTTTCAAAATGATACAACCATTTATACCATTAAAAAAAAAATTTCAAAATAAATTCACACTACAATATTGATTTCTTGCTGAAATGCACATTTCATCAAAAAAAATTGAATGTTAAAATAGTGTGAAATACGAAAAATTCTCATGCATTTTCAATAACTTCCATGATTAAATGGGAATCATTTACCATGATAAATTAGGCATAAAAAATTAACATCTTGGGAGAAAATTAAGGGGTTAAACAAGGGGTGTGGGGGGGGGGGGGTGGGGAGTGACAATACTATATAGAAATTGAAAAAGGGAAAAATAAAGAAAGGAAATGAAAATTCCTAACCATCCCAAGAATATACGCATCCCTCATATCTAAAGTGTACATTATACTCACTATAATAAAAGTGAATGTGAGAAGGAATGATAAAACCTGGTGGTTTTCACTGGTATGGTGCTTCTTGAACTTGGAGTTTCTCCATAGGGAACTCTGAAAGGGCTTCATGAAAGTGCCTAAGTCACTACCCATTGACAGTAAAGGTTTGTTTGGTTTCTTCATTTTGAACCTTAACAACACCAAATGGATAAACATTAGTAATATTGTATTTCCCAAACCGACAAGAACGAAGCTTACCTAGATGAAACTTCATCCTTGCATTGTAAAAGAGGACCTTCTTCCTAGTGTGGAATTTATGGTGAAGGATGAGATGGATGTGGGATGCCTTGGTTCTCTCCTTATAAATCCTAGAGTTCTCATATGAATCTCTTCTCATTTCCTCTAGCTCTGGAATCTGTAACATCCTTTGAGACCCTTCACCGTAAAGATTATAATTAAATTGTTTGATAGCCTAGTAGGCTCGGTTCTAAATCTCAACCGGGAGGTGAAAAATCTTTCCAAACACAAGCTGATAGGGTGACATTCCAAAGATAGTTTTTAAAGCAATACGATCGGCCCATAATGAATCATCGATTCTAAGACTCCAATATTTTATATTGGGTTGAACCATTTTTAAAAAATTTGTTTAACCTCTCTATTTGACACCTTAGCTTGACTATTGGATTGTTGGTGATAAGTAGTAGAAACGTGATGCTTGACCCCATACCGACACAAAAGTGATTACATTATTCGGTTAAAGAAATAATAACCTTGGTCACTGATGACGAACCTAGTTAATCCAAACCTAAAAAAAATTTGGGTTCTAAAAAATTCCACAGTTGCCTTAGAATCATCAGTCCTTAGGGATTGTGACTTTTCCCATTTTTAAACATAATAAAATGATATAATAATTTAAAGGTTCCTAAATGAATCAGGGAATAGTTCCATAAATTTAATTCTCCAAACATTGAAAATGTCATGGAAGAGAAAGTGTTGTTGTGGAATTTCATTTCTTTTAGATACATTCCCCATTCTCTGACAATGAGTATAATATTTATAGAAATCATGGGCATACTGAGAAAGTGTTGGAAAAAAGAGACTAGAATCAAGGAACCTATGAACAATATGTTGGGGGCCAAAGTGGCCCCCACAATCAAGAGTGTGACAAAACATAAGGAAAGAGTGAAAATCACTATCGGGAGAAAAATTCCAGATGATATGATCACAACATGTCCTCCAAAGGTAGGGTTCATCCTAAATGTATCAACAAGACTCATGTTATAGACAAGTAGTCTAGTTTTTATTGAAATTGGCATGAATGCAAGATGCTACCAAATAATTTACAATTTCTACATACCAAGAAATAACAGCTTTCACTTGGTAAAATTGCTCATCTAGAAACATATTCATTTATGGTAATACAGGAGGATGAGTCAATGTTCGAGGATGGGTGGATCTTATTGATATGGTTAGCCACCACATTCTCTGCTCTTTTTTTATCTCTAATTTATAAATTGAATTCCTAAAGGAGTAGAATTCAGTGAATGAGATACGGTTTGGCTTCTAGTTTCTTAAGGAGATATTGTAAGGCTTCATGGACTGACAAAATAATGAATTTGGACCCTAAAAGATATGACCTAAATTTATCCTAGGAAAACACAGTGGTATGAAATTATTTTTCAGTTGTATTGTAGTTTTCTTGGGCGAGGTCCAATGTCCATGAGGCACATGAAATGTCATGTAGATCTCGATCAACCCTTTGTGATAAGACTTCCCAAACTGCATTATTATAAGCATCACACATGAGTGAAAATGATAAATCCCACCTAGGTGGTTGGATTATAGGGAGTTAATTGAGACTCCATTTTAAAAAATGAAAATAATCCTCAAATTCTTTATCAAAAAAATTCTTTTTCATTTTGGAGAAAACATGAGATGGGGAGATCAGTTTTACTAAAGTCACGAATGACACGATGGTAAAATATATCATGACCTCAAAAAGGCTACACATCCCATAAATTTTTGAGTAATGTTAGAGAATAAATGACATCCACTTTTGATTTATCTACTTGGATACCATACCTATAAATGACATGTCAAAAAACTATACCTTTTCACACCATAAAATGGAATTTATCATAACTTAATATGAGATTATTTTTAATAAAACAATGTAGGACTGAACCAAGACTACTCCAACATTCATCAAAAGAAGATACACAAATAGTGAAGTCATCCATGAATACTTCCATACAAATCTCTAGGTAATATGAAAAAATACTAACCATGCATCACTAGAAAGTACCCGGAGCTTTGCACAGACCAAATTACATCCTTCTATATGAAAATGTGATGAAGGGGAAAGTTAAGGATATCTTTTCCTGATCATCATGGGAAATATGGATCTAAAAGTATATAGAATACCCATCAAGAAAAAAGTAATGGTAATTCCCTGATAGCCTCTCTAGAATTTGGTCAATGAATGGAAATGGGAAACAGTCCTTCTTAGTGTGTTGGTTTAATCAACGATAGTATATAGAGACACACTAACTATTCTGTACATCAGTTAGAACCAATTCACTGTGTTAATTTTTTATTACTGTAAGACTAGTATTTTTAGGAACCACTTGTATGGTACTGACCCATTGGATGTCAGAGATATGGTAAATGATTCTAGCATCCAATAATTTTATTACCACCTTTTTAATAACAACCTAGGAGGTTTGGGTTCAATCGATGTTGTGACTACCTCACTAGTTTAGCATCATCATTTAGTAATATATGATGTGTGAAAATGGATGTGATAATACTAGGAATGTCCACAAGTTTCAATCCTAAAGTTTTTTATACCCCCTCAAAAGTTTAAGTAGTCACAATTTGTGCTCAGGAGGTAGTGAACTAGAAATGATGATATGAAACCTATTTCCATTCTCAAGATAGGAATATTTTAAATATTGAGGTTTTTTTTAGTTCCAATTTAGGTGGATTTTGGATTGATGGGAGTGTGTGTGAAAGTGAGAGGTCACTAATCTCATCTAACTTCTCAATGGTTTCATGCTTATATGAGGAATGATCTTTTACCAGATTATCAGTATCATTGATGGTCATGTGATCCTCAGTGTTTAAGAAACCATCAATTAGAAAACTTGCACGATAGTTTACTAGGCCACTACAATAATCAATGCATGATTCATTACCTAGAATTTAAATAAAGGATAAAAACTTATAAAGGGGATTAGGGGAGAGAAAAGATATTTTTTAGGGGAAGGGAGTAAATAAGTTAAATTAACAGAGAGAGGGGAATGTTCTTTTGAGGGGTGATTCATGTGATCAAGGATGATGAAGTGGAAAATTTCACTGCCAAAATCCATAGATAATGTACCATTAGGGACATTAATTATGGTGTTGGGGATTTTCAAGAAAGGTCTCCCCATATAATCGGGGCATGTCCTTTCATCATATTATTTTTCATTTTAAGTACATAAAAATCAGTAGGAAAAACCAAATTTTTTTCCCTAATAAGAACATCTTATAACACATGAGAAGGGTGTGATGTAATTCAATTTTATAATTGAAAAAAAATTACTATTGGATTTAGTTCTCTGACCTACAATGTAGATTAAATGGAGTGAGCCATCATATTTATAGAGGCCCCAAATCAAGAATAGAATTGGAAAAGGAAAAATCCCCTATGGTGTATGGAATGAAGAATGTTCCAAGATTATTGTGTTTGGAAGGAAGTGATGGCCCTAGCAATAATGAGATGTTCCCCCCTAAGATCACTTTCTCATCACCCCGAAGTAACCTTTGGTGTGTACACATCTCCTCCAATAACTTGGCATATTGTGGAATTTGATTCACATCATCAATCAAGGGGATGTTCACCTACAATTTTTTGAAAGTTTCCAATATTTCCTTATCAAGTTCAATTTTTTTTTCTTGGTTGGGAGGACCTTTTTTAAAATAGAAGTGGAATGGTTGGTATATTTGACTTATCAAGGTACACACTCTTTCCATTTGAACAGATTCTCTTAGGACAATGATTTTCTTCTCTTAGACAATTTTCAACAGTTGGGATAGTGGTTTCTATAGGAGGGGATGACCCTAATGGCGTGTTTATTTGGGTTTTAAGTTGTTTCCCAATCTTAAGGGTGATGGAAATAACATTTACCTTATCTCTAAGGTTAACTACTAGTTGATAGGGTTGTTTACCCAACCCATGAATTTGAATTTCCCCCACAGAGTTAGCGAGTTTTCCTAATTGGCTTTTTAGGTCTTGTATGGATGATTGGGTGGTTTGTTGGAATTGGATATTATAGGTAGCCATTTGTTTCATCATATCCTCTATAATAGGATTCCGTTTTTGTGGGGGTGGTTATATAGGCCTTTGTGGTGGTTGGGTATTTCTGGGTGGTGGTGGTGGATGAATACTCTTCCTTGGTTGGTTCCATTGTTATTGAGGTTGGTTTGATTACCCCCTTTTCTATAAGCTTGTTTTTTCCACTTGGGATTGGATAGATAATATGGTTCTTTATTAAAGGTTTGGTTATAGGGGAATCCTAGAAATATTTCCTCAAAACTCTTTGAAGTTTCTCTTATTTGGAGGCATTGTTTAGAATAATGGGTGTAAGAATAAAATATTCCACAATGGATGAGAGGAGAAGATTGAGATTTACATTGGGAAAGAGAAATTAGTCAAATAATTATACTTAAATCTTTAAACTTCATGTCCACATTCTTCTAGAATATAATACTTTTTACATCATGGAAACATTGAATGGGTACATTGGATCTTGAACCAAATTGTTAAGTGTTCTGTGCCATGTGGTCAATTATGGTTCTTGCAGCAATTGGGGTCTTACCAACTAGAATTACACCTACAGTAGCATCTGTCCTATTTTTATCAATAGGAATTAAACCCTCATAAAAATACTGAATTAAAATTTGATCACTTCTTTGGTGGTGTGGAAAAATTGAACAAATCCTTTTAAATCTTTCCCAGTATTCATGAAGCATTTCCCCTTGAGGCTGTCTTATCCCACACATTTCTTTCCGTATTATTTTGGTTCCAGAGGCTGGAAAGTATTTTTCAATAAAAGGAAATTCATGTCCGCCCAACCTCTAATTGGTGAATTAATATAATACAACCAATATTTCACAGTGTCTTCTAATTAAAATAGTAATTCCGTAAGATTAACTTGTTCTTCATCCGTATTAACAAGTTTTAATTTCAAACACACAATATAAAATTCTTTTAAATTCTTGTGTGGATATTCTCTTGTGAGTCAATGTAATCTTGGAAATAAGGGAATTAGACTTGATTTTAGTTCAAATTTCGGTTCCTCACCTTGTAATTGAATTTATGTGGGTTGGATATCAATTTCAGGCAAGGATGGTTCTTTTAGTGTTTGATTTTTTTCATCGATGTTATACAAGATAATTAAATTTCTAATTTGGTTCTAGAAGAGGTGGGGTTTAGTAAATTCTCAATATGTGGTGTATCCTCCTTCAAAGGTTTGTCTTGTGTGTCTCGGTGTCGTTGATGTAGGATCTTTTATAGTTTTGGTTCAAAAGGGGATAAATATCCCAGAGTAGAATGCGTCATCCCTAGAACCTGCATAAGAAATAAATCAGGGCAAAAAAATAAATGAAAAGTTAAAATATAAAAAAATAAATATTCACAAAATTTACAATTATCTTTAAAAAAACATGCACTGAAACTAAAGATCTCATCAGCAACGACACCAAAATTTAACCGCATTATTGTGAAATTTAATTTTTTTTATGATCATAAGGTTATTCATAATAGAGGAAAACCCTACTTTATCTCTCAAGTATCATTTATAGGTTTAGAGTGTGTGTTTTTAATAAAAAGCACTAAAAATGGGGCTGATTTTGAAAATATTTCTAAGAAAATAACTTAACTTAAAGAGTCTAATAGTTGAAAAACCAAGTGGATTATAAAAAATATGAGATGAAGGGGTTTTGTGATTTTACTATAAAAATTTAAAGTTTATTGTTCTTAAAGATTCATTTAGGTTTGGAGTAATTCCTTGGTTGAAATTAATTAGAATACCAATTAATTCCTAGGCCTTTATTTCATTGCTTGAAGAACCAAACCTTGACATTAAAATCATTTTGACAAGGTACATCACTTTTGAATAAAATAAGAACTTCCAAAGTATATTAAAATCCCAATAAAGTGGGTAGAAAAATGATTCTTGAGTTGTCTAATCGGAATAACACAAGTCACTTACTCAAAAACTCACACTGACTGGTTAGAAATTAAGAGGATAACATTCACATGCATAAAAAAAGCATTCAAAAATGAAATCAGGTAATATACATGGAATAAAATATTTTAACACCAAAATTAATCTAAACTAGTAGCTAATAGATGTGACCAAACTCCCATGATATGTGTGTAGTTCCTTCGTAATGATCGCCCACGGTTTATCCCAACATCGATAGGAGGAGGAAGCTCGAGTAGAACTCCTTATTCATTCTTGATCCCCCTATGAGGATAGTGGCCTATAGAACATATAGTATGATGAGGGGATTCCTATAATACTCAAAAATTTCATAGCTTTTCTTCTATTTTGAACTTGTAAATGAGTATCACAAGGTTCCATTTTACAGGCAAAGTGGAAGGTGGTTTTTGACTCACAGATTTCCTAAAACAACTTGGCACATGGTTTTCAGACTCCCAATAGTTTTATATTGATTTGGAGAAAATTAAAAAGTTGTATCCCCACCTCCAAAATATATCCACTGAAGTTTTGGCTACATTTTCACACCTAATTCTCAAGATATGGATATATTACAACACACCACTTTTGACTTTATGAAGATTCAATTTCCTTGACAGATCAGGTCTGTTGGGACACTTAATGGTTGAATTGGGCTTGGATTTCTTAATAAGATATGTATCCCATTAAATTTTAGAAAATACCACAAAATATCATCTCATATGGATGAAAATAATGTTTTTGACATTCACAATAGTGGATAGGTGTTCATGGATCAAATGCAATTTTGGCCCATTTTTCTTAATTTTCATCCTATACCCTCAAAATCACCTCCACCTACAATGAAATTATACAAAAAAGTAAAATTACCCTTTTTTATAGTGATTAACACAAAATAAATGATTCATATATGGAGTTAAATTATTTATTATAATTGGAATTTACAATAAAAAATCAGTTTAATTTAGTGGTGTAAATGGTGAAAATGAATAGTGAATTACTGTGCGATTATACCGTTTTAGAATGATTTTCCAATGAGGAGAAACCAGTGAAGATATTAGTTCATAGATATAAAGTTTTATAAAATAAGGCAACACACCTGGTCAATTAAATTCATTATTATATGGATATATAAAACACATGCACTTATTTTGTTTTATTATATCCTATCAGATATAAAATATTATTAAGAATAATTACCTTTGATAATGTAGTCATTGAATAGTGATCTTATAATTATTATAAATATAGTGGTTTAACAAATCCAGTTGACACAAGCAATGGAAGTTGTGGCCTCAACCAATAGGATTGTACCCTATGAATCCCATTTATCAGAGATTCCAAGGGACAAATAATATCTAGGATTTACCCTTGACCAATCCCAGGATATGATCCAATAACTCTAGAATGAGTGAAACTGTTTATGGGAGAAGTTTAAGCTCATCGAGATCACATCAAAAACCATGTACACAACCATGTATGCCAAACAACCCCATGAATATATCATTATCGCACACCATAATAATATGGAATTTGATGATTTGTTAAATGGATATTCATGAAGACCATAATAGTTTAAAATTTTATATTTTATTTTAAAAATAATAAGGTTTATATTTACTTCTTATCATTATATTATAAACAATTTTTATTTTTATTCAAAATATATTTTTAATTAGTATTCAATTTCAATCAACATGCTTGTTCTAATGAATTAATGGATTTTTTATTAAATAATATTTTAATATAATAATATTATTAAATAATGTTTATCAAATATAAATGATCATATAAATTTTATGATGTGAAGTGTAATTTTTATAAGAGTTTGAAAACTTTTATTGTCATAAAACGAATCATTTATCAATAAATGTAGATCCTAATTTAAAAAGTAAAAATTCACATATTTATAAAATTATTTTCATAAAACTAATATTATTTTTGGAATCATAATGTAAACATTATCCAATGATGAATTTTTCCTAATTTTGTGAGAGAAATTTTTTTAGCAATAAATTAAATATGGTAAAAACATAAGATGTGTATTATAACATCATAATGACCCAAATGTGATGTAATAAATATTATAAAGAGAATTCAAAAGAAAATTTATTTTTTAGGATTAAAATAATCTAATTTTTTGTTTATTTGATTAATTTTATAAATCCTTTACGAATCCTCTAAAAACTATGATATATTTTATGGTTTTAAAATAATTTCCTTAAGAGTATGACTCACCTTCACATCACTAAGGGTAATATTTTAATATCTCCGGCCCTTTTCCTAATAAAATATTGAAAACCATCCCTTATTGGAAGTAAAAATGAAAAAAACCTTGGTAATGAATTATTTTTTGGTTATTTTATTTTATAGAGTCCAAAAGATATGTTTGAGAAATAATAAAGAATTCCCCTCTCTTTTCCTATATAAACCCACCCTAGATCCCATCTCTATTCAACAAAAATACCTATATCATGTCCTCACTCTTCCCTCACCAATATAGATTCCTCCTAAGGTGACCCCAATCTATCAAGAAACTCCTTCAAAGCATTTTGAATCACACTCTCATGGTGTGGGTTCTTTTCTTTCTCCTCTTTATTCAAGTATCTTCATTCTCTTAAGATTTTTTTATCCAATTCATAATGTTGGGATATGTTCTTAAATATTCAACTTGCTTCCGTAATGATTCCAAAATTATGAGATATCCCTTCCACTCTCATTAGTCCCTTCTAGGATAATTTATAGGCCTCCGTTATACTGCTGAAATTTCACCATGATATTCTACGCCAAAAAAATGTGTAGTGAATACCCATACCCAATTAATATCAAGGGTTTTAAAATTTATGAACTAATTCTTATTTTATTGGGGAATTAAACTTTTTTATTCCACACTCCTTGATCATGTAATTAATATTTATGAAAAATGATTCTATGTTTTATGATCTATTTGCCACACTTAAGCATGATAATGAAATGATAGAGATGAGTGTGCTCAAAATTATATAATGCTACTGTCTATTGGATAGTGTTTTAGTCTCATGTGACATCATGTAAGAGATTAGGGAGTGAACCTAGTCCATCACAAGAATTTTCCCATCATTATTTCTTATAAGTAAACCTTGAAATTTGTTTATTATTCAATGTTTCATGTTGTTGCCATGTTGTTTCTATATTTACCATGTTGCTTATATGTTATCATGGCATATCATGCCTTATTAATCATGTTTATTATTATCACCCATTTTATTCCCCATTGATAATCCTATTTTCTAACATGTATTACTTCTTCATGTTATACCATTTTTATTCCATTACTAGGATTTATAGCTCACCATTTCTTTCTGCATTCTCCCAGGATATCCCATATAGTTTTAAGTATAATGGAATAATATTATCATGATAAGAAATTTTTTAATAAAAATGATTCATTTACTATTTTAAGATGTTTCTTAATCTACATATTTACTAGAGATACTATACTTATCAATATTTAGGGTTTTTATGTCTAATATTATGTAATTAATAATGAATTAATGTGTAATAAAGATAAGGGTTGTCATAACATCACTCATGGATTATTTTTCTTTATAGTACACTATGTTAGTGGTGAAAAATGGTCTCGAGGAGATGGAACCATGGGCTTATAGGGTTCTATTTTTTTGGTATTTTGTGTTTTCCTTTAACATTATTATCTAGTGTGTTGGATGCTACCATTTTTTACTTGCTTATTTTGACATTGGATGTATATTTTTATCTATTTTTATAATCTTTTTTTTCATGTAATCATATGTCTTATGAGGGATAAATTGTTCCCATGATTCTTTGTATGGTACCCAGGTTCTTGTCACCAGACCATGGTAATCGGTAATGTTTGGGACTTATTGAAGACCAATTCAGGTGACATAATGGGTTGACTTGTTTTTTTGTTATAAAGTATAACCCTCATGATAAAAGATTATCACATTAATCTAAGAAGGATTAAGTAAATACTAAATCTACGCACTTTATCACATTAGAACACATTTTAATGGAGTTAGAGACCGTTTAAGAAACCTTTCAAGGTCTGATGTTTATTAATTCATCAATGTATTTTGATTTGTTTGACATAGGTGCATCTCACTAATTCATTTATTTAAAACTAATAAATTCTTTGGGGATGTGACTAGAACTTTTTTTCATTTATAATGGACCCTTATACTCCATTTCCAATGAATAAGTAGCATGGTTTCATGTGTCTAGAGTTCCAGTTTATGGTTTTTAATTTTGAGACTATGTGGGATTTCATTGTCCTTGACATAAAATATTTTTATCTCACTATAGAAATATACTAGATTATCTATTTCAAGTAAAAAATTGATTTCTAATATCATAGAGTTTAGTTATTATATCCTAATGGAAACAATCATGTATTTTACAATGAGTGGGATCCTATCTCTATGAGGGTTAAACTAGTTATACTTGATATTGGCTGGATTTCATTTCATTTGTTGAGGATGTGTTTCTATGTAGTTAGGTAGAGTTTAGTTTTTCAGCATGAAATGGTGGTAGACAGTGATCTTGAGTTCCTTCAGGATATTTTTTTGGGTTGTATCCCCATAAAGTGGTATCTTTCCCTATTGACTTACATCTAGGGATGATTCATATCTAACTGTTCTATTATTGGATAGATCATAATAATATAAAGGGGTTTAAAGTTCAGTCATAGGGTCCTCATGAAAAGGGATTTATTCAATTTATTCTTTAACGATGAGAATATTTATTCCTATCATAAAACAAGGTAAAAAATACCTCTAAATTTTCATCAATTACCATATGATCAACTGGGTGACCATTAAGAAAAAATACATGTTTCATATAACTGACGATCTCTTCTATAGCTTAGGGGATCCTAATGGGTTTTAAAGATCCATCTTATATCGATAAACTAAATGATTATGGTTTATGAAGTGGATCCTCCTAAGATTTCTTTTGGGAGAAGGTATAATAATTATAAATACACGGTTATTCAATTTTACCTTACCTACACTCCTAATATTTTCATGGGTTTTATGAACTAAATATCCCATCACTATCTAGATTACTTCATGGTCTTATTTGTGTATGACATCATGGTGTACTCTAATTCGATTGGGGAGCATGACTACCATCTATCCATTGTCTTGTAATACTTAATATATAATATCATGTCTGATAATCTATCTAAATTTTAGCTCTGGATATAGTAATTGAGATTCATAGTTCACATGAAACTTGAATGAGGCCTCATGAAGGATCCTAAAAAGATCCATGTACTAATATATTGGGATCATCCTAATAATGTGTTTGAGATTAGTATTTTCCTATGTATTAGTGGGTATTATAATTTCTTCATCTAGGACTTTTCTATGATGGATTATCACTTGAAAACATTAACCCAAAATTGGTTGAATTTAGAATGGTCTGAGAAGTGTCGAAGGTATTTTGAGTATCTAAAAGTTAGGTTGACCACATATTCATTTCTAATTCTCCCTAATCTGATTCAAGGTGATTTGATGTATTATGATGTATGACTTGAAGGAATAACACCACTAACTTTTTGGGGAGTGAGTTTTAGTATATCTGGACCATAATATTTTGAAGCATATTGAAAACTAGAGTGATTTAATCCTTTTGAAGATATTTTGGGTAGAGTATATGCAAAATTTTATCATTTATATAGAATATATCGCTAGAAAGGGGAATGTGGCAGTTGATGCCTTGAGTAGGTAACTACCAACCAAGGTAGTGCAATAATAAATGGAGGAATACTACCTGAAGGGTTTTTTTATAATGTTTCTAGATGTGTAAGAGGAAGGCGAGAAAGTGATTTCAGAATGTGCATAGGCCACTTTTTCCTTATATGATCATATTATACATAGGAAAGAAATGATTTTTATTTTTAGCATATTAATAGCATTCTAAATTATAGGGATACCTCAGCTATTTAGTCTTATCCTCTTGATGGTTTCATTATATTTCAAAACATGCATCTCAATCCCTTGGCATTGAGATAGTAATTAATGGAGGGGGTAACCAATCTAGTTATTCCATTCACCGTAGGGCTATCCAAATGTTCAATGATTTTAGATATTGGTATTGGTGGTCTAGGATGAGATGTTATGTTGATGATTTTGTATCTCAATGTCACAATTGATAGATGATCAATGTCAAAACAAAAATACCAGATGGTTTATTACAACCACTTCCTATCCTAATACCAAATTTAGATGATATATTGATGTATTTCATGATTTTTATGCCTTATAATCGAAGTGGGAAGGATTCTATTTGGGTGATCATTGATTATTTGACTTTATTATCCCTTTTAATACCCATTAGGGAGTCAATGAAGGGGGGTATTATGACCATTTATGTTTGAGAGATCATGATATTTCATAGTGTGACATCAGCTATCGTCTATGATCAAGACCATTGCTTCACATCACAATTTTAAATAATTATTTAGGAGGTTATGAATTATCACTAGAAATTTAGAATAGTATATCACCTTCAAATGGATAGTCATATTGAGGAGTTCAACCAGATTCCTGAGTGCATGGTATGAGGAAGTATGCATGATTTCAGAAGCTCTTCGGAGAAACATATGATTTTGTTTGAATTTTCATATTATATATATATATATATTAATAATCACTCAAGAAATCCTCCTTTGAGTCTCCATATAAACAAATTTGTGAATATACACTCTATTGGATAAAATTTGGAGAGAAATTTTTGTTAGTGTTAAGACTCATTAAAGAGATGATATAAAAAGTGTAGTTTATACAGAAGAGGTTGGAGACAGATGAGATTAAAAATAAATCATATTTAAATCATTTTCATTATTCGTCATATTTTAGGGGCGGTAATCAGTTGATTCTAATTATTTCTACCAGGTCTAGACACCTTTAGCGAGGAGACATGGAAATTTTAAAACACATTATGTAAGGTTGTTCGAGATTACAGAGCATCTCATGAAGCTGGTGTAAATTTAGGATTTAATATATAACACCTCAAGATTTTGAGAATTGTTTTATATTCTCTAATTTATTTAAATTTTTAATATTTTTCATTTCACATGACATTGAAAATAGTTATATATATATATATATATATATATTAAAACACTAAGTCAAACATTCCATTCACATGCAATACCAATATGGCTTGGGCTACAAGCAACATTGACTTGGCGTACAATGAACGCAACACTTAGTTTCTATAAAACATCTCTTTTTATTGTTTGAAGTATTTAAATAAGGTAAGTATAACCTATATATTAAACTTCGTAATAACTACTTTTAAAATATTTTTGTTTTATAAAAATAATATTTTTCATAAAGTCCTTTTATGTTAAAAACATTTTTTTCCTGAATAAATAAATTTTAATAATAAAAGTAATTTCAGACACATTTAGAAATTTAATTGGATAAAATAAAATTCATTTTTGATTTCATAACATTGAAACTAGACTTGGTTGATTCTTTGGTATTATTTTTGAGAAATATCATTTTTTGATGAATAGTGAAAAATACTACTTTTTAGGTAAAAACTACATTTTTGTCTAATTAATTATTATTTATAAATGATATTATAAATATTTTTAAGGTCAAATTAGATGAATATTACATTTAATAATACAATTAAATTCATTAGGATCAACTTCACTTTGAAACTGAATAAAAAATCTTAACAAACTTTTGAAACTTTTCCTACTTTAAAACCCCGTTATTTTGTCCCGTGTATTGGATTAGCAGTAATCTTAATTTTTCCTCTAATATGGTTTTAATTTCAAAAATACAACATACACCATTTTATGAAGTCTAATATTTAGATTCTAATAAGACCATGTTAAATTTTGACCAAAATTATTAGTAAAACTGATTAAAAATAATCACAGTGGTTAAGGCCAAATTAACCTTAATTAAGGACTAAACCTTAAAATTAAGGGCCCAAATGACCTAGAAATGTAACACCCTGAGATTTTATGAAAAATATTATTTTAATTCCATTTATGTATTGTGTTGTATGCTACACCAAAATTAGATTGTGCTATACGCAACACCGTATTAGCTTATATTATACGTAAACACTATTCTTGGCTTGTGTTGCACGCAAGAGCAACCTTCCTCAATAACGTGTGTTGTACACAATACCGAGTTTCACTAAACAACGATATATTATTATAATATTATTATGAACTAAACTTTATGAATATTAGTAATTTTTTTTGAATTTTATGACATTATAATTCATCTTAAACATTTTATAGAACCTAGTATGAGAACAAAATAAATTTTTCGGGTAAAATAAGTATTTTTCAAAAAAAATGCAGTTTGGCCGCCTTTTGATGGTGCACCCATTTTAAATATAATTTTTGAAAAGTTTATAAGTTCAATTTTAAAAAATAAAATTCTTCTTTTGAATTAGGATATAAAAATTTACTTTGGATAATTCTTTGATATTTTTCTGATAAGTTTCTTATTTTCATGAATAGTAAAAATACGCTAAATTTTAATTAAAAACAACTTTTTTAATCAATATAATTTATATGGTTAAATTATAATATTGAAAGGTTTTAAAGTATAAATAGAATTTATTTTTAACATTTAATATAATTCAAGTCATTAGCATTAATTTTACACTGAATTCATAAGTAAAAACATTTCAATCTTTTGCAAAGTTTTAACTTTTAAAACCCGTTTTCTCAATAGCGGGATTAATTTTAAATTAAATATTGCAACTTTTGTGTTTTGAATTTGGAAAAATGGATTCCATATTGGGAATCAGTAGTTCCAAATTATGTTAATAATATTCATTTTATTTTTAGGCATTATGAATAGTAACTACGGTAAATTTTATTTACCATAGTTAAAGGTAAATCAGGTAATTAAGGGTAAATATAATATTATAAAATTACCTTAACACTTATCTTAATATAATTGTATGATTATATTTTGCCCTAAATCATACTAGGGTCTAAATGGAATCTAATGAAACCCACTTGTATTTGATTAAGACCTTTTATTTATTTTATTTAAAGGAAAGTGAAATATGTCTCACTAAAACTTTAATAATTAGATTATTTTTAATATAAGGTTATACATAATATAAATTCGATTATAAATACTCATTTTAAATATATAATGTTTTTATTTATCATGGTAATTTATTTTTAATATTTAATAAATATTTATTTACCTTAATAGCTTATACATTAATGATATAGAAATTTTTTATTTAGTGAAAAATCAATAATATAGTTTTTATAAAAATAAAAATACCTAACAAAAGGACCAGAAACTTAACAAAAAATTATTGTTCGAGTATATATATACCCTAATAATTCAAGGGTAGATTTTTGGACCATTTGGAGCCTTATAAAATCGATTGGGACATTTATATTATATTATTTTAAATGATGTCAAAGATGTCACCTTCATAATTTAATAAATATAACAATTTGAAGGTTGTGATTTTAAGATGATAAATCAGAATAAAAATATTATTATGAAATTTATTATATTTATATTCATCATAGGATTTTATTTTTAATTATTATGCAACAAATAAATATATTAAATAATTACTCAAAAATGTTGTAGTAATTATTTTATTAAGAGATATACTAAATAAATGGTTTTAAAAATATTAAAATAAATAATATACGAACAAATTAATGTTCCCCATGAATTTTTTTGATGAATATGATATGTTAGGAATCTATTATATATTTTTGTTCGAACATATCTTCTGTTTGGTTTTTATTTAAATTCAAATAATGAATAGTGTCAAAATTGACACTATTGATATTTTAGAAAAATAACATATTATTAAATTATTTAAAAATCACAAAAATATTTAAAAACTACAAATTGAAAATTATATCGTCAAAAAGGTTATAAAGTATTCAATTATGGAAAATTGACAACATTTAAGTATGTATTTATAACAATTTATAATTTTTAATTTTATTACCACAAATAAAATTAAATAGATTAAATAATGATAAATCAAATTGATAAGGTTTAAAATAATTTCCCAACATGTATAAATTTGATTGTTTGATGATATTAAAACCCTATCTTACCTTATATCATAATTTGAGTCACTTTGTAAGTTTTGAAGTGGGGTTTTAGTTTATTATAAATTAATATTTTTGAGGTTTCCAAAAGTGCCCCTCTCTTCCCTTATAAAAGGGAACCTCCTCCATCTCCTATTCACAACACTATGAGCCTTAAATCTCGGTCAAACCCTTCCCATTTCTCTTCTCCATTTCCCTAGAAACATTCTGGAGGTTCTGGTCTTCTCAAAAGTCCAACTCTAGTTCCTTAAGTGGAAGCTTAAAGGAGGCGCGTCGAAGAAGAGGTAATCTCTTCTACCGATTCTATCAAGTTTCTTTCTTCTTCAAATTCATCTTATTTAGATTTTTTATTGTAATGTAATACAATAAGTATCAATAATATACTGATATGATATTATAAATATGAAACAACCCCATTTCACCTTCTATCCATCCTACGGAAAATGAAATCACCATGCGTGCGTACGTACGGAATACCGTCTCCACGTCGTGGTGTAATCAGTTTTTCCACAAAAACCTTACTTGGATGGGTATAATGGTGTAAATAATAACTATATATGGTTATAATAACATCATACTAATTCTTAGATATTATATCATCCACTCCAATTCTATTCAATAATTATGGGAATGATATCATCGCTAATGCGTACGTACGGACTGCCGTCTCCACGAACGCGATGAGATTCATTTTCCCTGATTAACCATTTTAATATTATTATAAAGTATATATAATAAATAATCATGAAATATATTACATAATAATGATACTGTATTTATGTACATATATGTTTCATTTACTTAATTCCATTCAATTTAATAAGGAAACGAAAACAGTGTTCATGTGTACATACGGCCTACCATCTCCATGAACGGTGTATTTCATTCCATTTATCGATCTCTCATACATATTTATATGCTGAATATATATTATATATAAATCATTTTTTAAATTTTGGAATTAATTAAATCAGTATATAAGTAATAATATCAAGAATAACAAGTCGAAACACGTACGATAAAGGAAACGATTTTACCCGAAATGCTGCTTTGACATGGAATTTACAAATGAACGGGTAATATAAAGTCATAAGTGAACCATATATGATATCATAACAATGAATATGATTCTGTAATAAGTCAATGACATCATTTAAATCATTATACAGGAGGTTAGGATACATACGAAGCATATTCGACATATGGTAAGGGATAATTTTGCACTCTCATTTTTTTCATCCGAGATTGCTTATACGTAAGTATTTACTGGGGTATATATTTCGTCCATGTACATAAAATCTATTTTCATTGAGTATTTAATATTATTCCATATATTTTTAAAGTCATGTTTTTCCCTCTTTTACTTTTACTTTGTGTTATGGAAGAAATCATTCTTTTGTTTACCATACATGGTACTTTTTGACTTTTCCGTTAAAAGTACGAGGAGAATGGATTTTTAACTTATATGGCGTGAATGGATTTTTTCGGTTTTATAAAGCCTTATTTTAATGAAGCTTACTCTAAAATATTTCATGATTATTTTCAAAAAAATACTTTTCTTTTTAAAATAGAATGATATTTTTTAATGAAAATGATTTTTAAGAAGAAAGGATACTTTCCCCAAGAATTCATTTCAAGTGTTTTATCAAAACTATTTTCCATATAAGATGGAATTATTTATCATGTTTATATTTCAAGTATAGTGTCTATATTATTTACATGGTTTGATTCTTCTTATGATGAAATGATATCCATCTGTTTTATATGGATTATGTTATGATGGGATGATGTGTATGAAACCCATTTTATTCTTTAGGTTATGATGAATGATTTAAGTTTATTTTGTGGCACAAGTAAGAATGATTTCATTATGAGATGGGTGGGACCTATATCTCTCTCCAATGCATTGGGTAAAGATTTATATCTCATGAGATAGACATGGATGGAATGATAAGTTTATCTGGTTCAGTGATACAGGATTGGAACGAGGAGTGAACTCGATTCAGTAAGGGACTTTGTCCACTATGATGGTCTTGGAAGTAATGCCTTGGCTACTATGGAAATAATATCTTGTGATTAATGATTTTCCACAATTAAATGTTTCATTCCCATGCTATTTTATCAAGATTTATGTTCCTTTATAATCTATACCTTACGTACTTCCAAGATTTATGGTATTGCTAAAGATTTTGATGTTTAAACATTATGTTCATGTTTTTAAGTTCAAATGTATATGGTTTGTTTTATTTTCTACATGATTACCCTTACTAAGCATTTGAGCTCACCCTTTATATGTTTTATTTTCCCCAGGATATAAAGAATGGTTTTAGGTAAGAAAAAAAAGGGGAAGATCTTTATGGGAGATGTTGAAGATCTTTCACCATGATTAGAAGATTATGTTTTGAGTTTCCAAAGACACTAGACTATTACGGTCCTTGAGTGTTGGTTCTTTTTATGTATTAATTATTCTGCAAAATTAATGTAATGTCCATGTACGTCAATTTTATGGGTCTCTATAGTTGGTATCAGAGGAAAGGTTTATTCAACCTTTGGAAACCAGGATGTGAAAACATTAGTGAGATCCCTAGACATATTTCTAAGGTATGTCTAGGGATGTACCTAATGTTAAGTATAAGTATAGGTTATAGTATTAGGATTATGGTAACGATCATAGAATTAAACCTAATATGTTAGATATTGGACGTTCGCCCCCTTTATTATGTTGTTTTCCCTACCATGATTTTGGCCTCTCACACTATTATTTTTGGGATTTAGATGATGGCTGGAACCCGAAGGAACCGTGTTGATCGATGTAGTGGAAAATGCAATGTTTGTCCTCCTGAACAAACCAAAGTTATGGGAGATGGAGTGAAAAATCTTATCGCTATACTTAAACAAGCTATGAATCATTCTGGACTTCCAAATGAGCAGAGAAGGGAACAATATTCTATCGAGTACTTCATGAGGCAACGTCCACCTTCTTTCGGTGGGTCTTCTGATCCACTTGTTTCTGAACAATGGATCAGTGCCATTGAAAAGATATTTTCCATTCTTCACTGTTCAGAACATGAAAAAGTCATTATGGATGTTTATCATTTAGAAGGTGAAGCATACCAGTGGTGGACACTAATTAAGAATACAAGGCCCCAAGATGAAATTGAATCAATGGAATGTGACGAGTTCAAGAACATTCTTTTCAATTAGTACTTCCATCGTATTATTCGAACAAAGATAGAAAAGGAGTTCCTTGAACTTAATAAAAAGGATGATGAATCTATTGGTATATATGAGGAAAATTTTATAAGGCTTTCAAGGTATGCATATGGCTTTATCATCCAACCTGAAAGTAATGTTGATTGATTCTTCAGTGGCTTAAAACCAAGTCTTCGAAGGGCATTAGCTATAAGAGACTTCAGTAGCTATGAAGAAATTGTGCATTGTGCTGTCAAGGTAGAACTAGAAGTTGGTTTTACTTATCCATCTCATGGTTTTGACAAAAAATTAAAGATGGAGTTCAAGGAGAAATCTCAGAACAATGGTGAAAAAAGATGAATGTTTCTTTATGCTCAAAGTGTGGAAAGAAGCATGGTGGAGATTGTCTAAAAGGTAAGAGAAAATTTTTTAAGTGTGGAAAATAAGGTCATAGAGCTGTTTAGTGTCAAAGTAATGGGAAAAAGGTAGCTAATGATGTGAATAGAGAAAATACTACAGAGAATGCTCCACCAACACTTCAATGCTTCAAGTGCAAGGAAATGGGGCATTATTCTAATAAATGCCCTAATCCAAGGGTTAATTATGATCAACGTGAGCAACCTCTTAAGTTAATAGATAAAGGTAAGTCACATGCGATCATTATTTGTGATGTTGAGTATGAAAATGATGTTGTGGAATGATTAAGTGTTTATGTAATGGGATTTCAAAATAATATCATGGAATCTCATTTATGGTATGGTAGAATTTTGGAATATCTATGTATTGGTTTTTAATAATTATATGGTACCGGTAACAATGAAAAGTGATTGAAATATTTTTGGAAAGAAGATGATATGCACATAATGAAGGGATAAAGAGAAAATGAAATGATCTCATGACTAATATAAGGACAAAGTTATATCATGATTTGAGTATATAGAAATTTTGGGATATTGGTATGTGAAAAGAGTTAACTTTTGACCACATTAATGTTTTTACTAAGGTTCAATGGGTATTCATTTTTCAAGAGAATACATGATTAAGGAATTCACATGTTTGGAATGTGACCAACAAGATATATCGAACGATATATGGGGGATAAATGATGGTATTCAGATGCTCAGTAAATGACATTTCTAGTAATTGTTTTCTTTATACTATGAGCTTGGACAAAAGTATTTTGGATAAGCCTAAAGATTGAAATGGATTATTCTAGACATAAGTCAGTATTGTTTAATTCTAGAACTTTTTTTGATATTATTTATGGGATGTTATAATAATGTAGTGTTAGAAAAAGGACAACCTGCAGGACGAGCGACAACCCGTCGCGTCAGACAAGGTTGCGGGAACCAAACCCACAACTGAAGTGTGACATGCCTTTATCATCTACCACTGGCCAACAGGAAGTCCCTGGTTAGTAGAAATTAGTTTTATATTATTAAGCGGTATGATAGATGAAGTATAAGTTCATTTTTGGAACCATGTATGATTAATCTCACAGTAGATGGACTTATGTATATAATTATTTCTAACTTTATGTTTGAGACAGATGGAATGAACTATCATTTTATTGCATGATCCGCTAAAACTTCCCTGAAGAAAAATTTAACTTCATATATTTAAGAGATTAAGTGGAAATTGTTCAAGGCATGAACAACAGTGAGATTATACCAATATCAAGTATTTCTTTTAATTCAAAAATTCTACAACATTAGGGAAATGATCTTGAAAACCAAAAATGTTGTCCTAGTGCTCTCATATATGATGAATTTGATGGTACCTTAGATCATAAAAAATTTATGGATTTGTGACTATTGTATTTTTCATAGCCATGTCCTCTACCACTCTCCATTAGAACTTTATTGTTATATTTCTCTTCCATATCTATATTTTCTCCAATGTTCTCCTATGTGGAAACCCGATGATTAGTTAATTTGGGTAACCGTTACGTTTCATAATTTAGTTTTTTAAGTTATGTTTTGGTATTCCTTTTTACGATGTGGGTTTCTATTAGAGAAACTTTCAAGTAGTAAACCATTTATAACCCCGACGAATTTCGGGGAAGAAATTCATTTTCAGGGGGATAGAATGTAACACCCTGAGATTTTATGAAAAATATTATTTTAATTTCATTGATGTCTTGTGTTGTACGCTAGACCAAAATTATCTTGTGCTATACACAACACCGTATTAGCTTATATTATACGTAAACACTATTCATGGCTTGTGTTTCATGCAAGAGTAACCTTCCTCAATAGCGTGTGTTGTACGCAATACTAAGTTTCACTAAACAACGATATATTGTTATAATATTATTATGAACTAGCCGTTATGAATATTTGTAACTAAATTTTAAATTTTATGACATTATAATTCATCTTACACATTTTATAGAACGTGGTATTCAAAAAAAATAAAATTTTCGGTTAAAATAAGTATTTTTCAAAAAAAAGAAGTTTTGCTGCCTTTTGATGGCGCACCCATTTTAAATATAATTCTTGACAAGTTTATAAGTCAAATTTGAAAAAATAAAATTCTTATTTTGAATTAGGATATAGAAATTTAATTTGCATAAATTTTTGATATTTTTCTGATAAGTTTCTTATTTTGATGAATAGTAAAAATATGCTAAATTTTAATTAAAAACAACTTTTTTAATCGAGATAATTTATATGGTTAAATTATAATATTGAATGGTTTTAAAGTATAAATATAATATATTTTTACCATTTAATATAATGTAATTCATTAGCATTAATTTTACACTGAATTCATAAGTAAAAACATTTCAATCTTTTGCAACGTTTTAACTTTTAAAACCCATTTTCTCAACAACGGGATTAATTTTAAATTATATACTGCCACTTTTGTGTTTTGAATTTGGAAAAATGGATTCCATATTTGGAATAAATAGGTCCAAATTATCTAAATAACCTACGTTTTATTTTTAGGCATTATGAATAGTAACTATGGTAAATTTTATTTACCATAGTTAGAGGTAAATCGGGTAATTAAGGGTAAATATAATATTATAAAATTACCATAGCACTTGTCTTAATATAATTAAATGATTATATTTTTCCTTAAATTATACTAGGTTATAAATGGAATCTAATGAAACCCACTTGTATTTGATTAAGACCTTTTATTTATTTTATTTAAAGGAAAGTGAAATATGTCCTACTAAAGCTTAATAATAAGATTATTTTTAATATAAAGTTATACAGAATATAAATTCGATTATAAATAATCATTTGAAAGATAAAATGTTTTTATTTATCATGGTAATTTATTTTTAATTTTTAATAAATATTTAATTACCTTAATATCTTATACATTAATGATATAGAAATTATTTATTTAGTGAAAAATCAATAATATAGTTTTTATTAAAATAACAATACCTATCAAAAGAACCAAAAAATTGACCAAAAATTATTGGTTGAGTATATCTATACCCTAATCATCCAAGGGTCTATTTGTGGACCATTTTGAGCCTTATAAAACCGATTAAGACATTTATATTTTTTTATTTTAAATGATGTCAAAGTTGTCACCTTCATAATTTAATAAATATGACAATTTAAAGGATGTGATTTTATGATGATAAATTCGAGTAAAAATATTATTATGAAATTTATTATATTTATCTTCATCATAGGATTTTATTTTTAATTTTTATGCAACAAAAAAGTATATTAAATAATTATTCAAAAATGTTGTAGTAATTATTTTATTAAGAGATATACTAAATTAATGATTTTAAAAATATTAAAATAAATAATATATGAACCAATTAATGTTCCCCATGATTTTTTTGATTAATATGACATGTTAGGAATCTATTATATTTTTTTGTTCGAACATATCTTCTGTGTGGTTTTTATTTAAATTCAAATAATGAATAGTGTCAAAATTGACACTATTGATATTTGATAAAAATAACATATTATTAAATTATTTAAAACTCACAAAAATATTTAAAAACTACAAATTGAAAATTATGTGGTCAAAAAGGTTATAAATTATCCAATTATGTAAAATTGACAACATTTAAGTATGTATTTATAACAATTTAACATTTAGAATTTTATTACCACAAATAAAATTGAATAGATTAAATAATGATAAATCAAATTGATAAGGTTTAAAATAATTTCCCAACATGTATAAATTTTATTTTTTGATGATATGACAATTCTATCTTACCTCATATCCGAATTTGAGTCACTTTGAAATTTTTGAAGTGGGGTTTGAGTTTATTATAAATTAATATTTTTGAGGTTTCCAAAAGTGCCCCTCTCTTCCCCTATAAAAGGGAACCTCCTCCCTCTCCTATTCACAACACTTTAAGCCTTATATCTCGGCCAAACCCTGCCCATTTCTCTTCTCCACTTCCCTATAAACATTTTGGAGGTTCTGGTCTTCTCAAAATACCAACTTTATTTCCTTAAGAGGAAGCTTAAAGGAGGCGCGTCGAAGAAGAGGTAATCTCTTCTACCGATTCATTCAATTTTCTTTCTTCTTCAACTTCCTCTTCTTTAGTTTTTTAATTATAATGTAATAAAATCAGTATCAATAATATACTGATATTATATTATAAATATGAAACAACCCCATTTCACATTCTATCCATCCTACGGAAAAGGAAATCACCGCGCGTGCGTACGTACAGAATACCGTCTCCACACCGTGGTGTAATCAGTTTTTCCACCACCACGTTACTTGGATGGGTATAATTGTGTAAAGAGTAACTATATATGGTTATTATAAAATCATACTTATATTTAGATTTTATATCATCCACTCCAATTCTATTCAATAATTATGGGAACGAGATCATCGCTTGTGCGTACGTACGGACAACCGTCTCCACGAATGCGATGAGATTCATTTTCCATGATTAACCATTAAAGTATTATTATAAAGTATATATAATAAATAATCATGAAATATATTACATAATAATGAAACTGGATTTGTGTAAATATATGTTTCATTTACTTAATTCCATTCAATTCAATAAGGAAATGAAAACAGAGTTCATGCGTACGTACGACCTATCGTCTCCATGAACGGTGTATTTCATTCCATTTATCGATCTATAATATATATTTATATTCTGAATATATATTATATATAAATAATGTTTTACATTCTGAAATTAATTAAATCAGGATATAAGTAAAAATATCAAGAACAACAAGTCTAAACGCGTATGATTAATGAAACGATTTTACCCGAAACACTCCTTTAACATGGAATTTACAAAATAACGGGTAATATAAAGTCATAAGTGAACAATATATGATATCATAACAATGAATATGATTCTGTAATAAGTCAATGAAATCATTTAAATTATTATACAGGAGGTTCATATACATACGAAGCATATCAGACATAAGGTAAGGGATAATTTTTCAATCTCATTTTTTATCCGAGAATACTTATACGTAAGTATTTACTGGGGTATATATTTCATCCATGTACATAAAATGTTTTTTTCATAGAGTATTTAATATTATTCCATGTATGTTTAATGTCATGTGTTTACCCCTCTTTGACTTTTACTTTGTGTTATGGAAGGAATCTTTCTTTTGTTTACCATATGTGGTACTTTTTGACTTTTCCGTTAAAAGTACGAGGAGAATGTTTTTTTAACTTATACGACATGAACGGATTTTTACGGTTTCATAACACCTTATTTTCATGAAGATTCATCTATAATATTTCATGATTATTTTCAACAAAATACTTTTCTTTTAAAATGTAATTCCATTTTTTTGAAAGAAGATTATTTTTAAGTAGAAAGGATATTTTCCTCAAGAATTCGTTCCAAGTGTTTTATCAAAACTATTTTCCATCTAAGATGACATTATTTAGAATATTTATGTTTCAAGTATAATGTCTCTATTATTTACATTGTTTGATTCTTCTTATGATTAAATGATATCCATTTGTTTTATATGGAGTATGTTATAATGGGATGATGTTTTTGAAACCCATTTTATTCTTTGGGTTATGATGAATGATTTAATTTCATTTTGTGGCATAAGTTATAAATATTTCATTATGATATGGGTGATAACTATATCTAACTCCAATTCATTGGGTAATGATTTATATCTCCTGATATAGACATGGATGGAATGACAAGTTAATCCGGTTCAGTGATACATGACGGGAACGAGGAGTGAACTCGATTCAGTAAGGGAATTTGTCCACGAAGATGGTCTTGGAAACAATGTCTTGGCTACTATGGAAATAATATCACATGCTTAATGGTTTTCCACAATTACATGTTTTATTACCATGCTATTTTATCATGATTGATGTTCCTTTATAATCTATGCCTTACGTACTTCCACAATTTATGACATTGCTCAAGATTTTGATGTTTAAACATTATGTTCATGTTTTTAAGTTCAAATGTATATGGTTTTTTGTATCTTCTATATGATTACCCTTACTGAGCATTTGAGCTCACCCTTTATATGTTTTCTTTTCCCCAGGATACAAAGAAAGGTTTTAGGTAAGAAAACAAAAGGGGAAGATATTTATGGGAGATTTTGAAGATCTTTCACCATGATTAGAAGATTATGTTCCGAGTTTCCAAAGACACTAGACTATTACGGTACTTGAGTATTGGTTCTTGTTATGTATTAATTTTTCCACAAAATTAATGTAATTTCCATGTACGTCAAGTTTATGGGTCTCTACAATTGGTATCAGAGGAAAGGTTTAGTCAACCTTTGGAAACTAGGATGCGAAAACTTTAGTGAGATCCCTAGACATATTTCTAAGGTATATCTATGGATGTCCCTAAGGTTAAGTATAAGTATAGGTTATAGTCCTAGTATTATGGTAACGATCATAGAATTAAACGTAAGATGTTAGATATTGGACGTACTACCCCTTTATTATGTTGTTTTCCCTAGCATGATTTTTGCCTCTCACACTATTTTTTTGGGATTTAGACGATGGCTGGAACCCGAAGGAACCATGTTGATCAATGTAATGGAAAATGCAATGATTGTTCTCATGAACAAACCAATGTTATGGGAGATGGAGTGAAAAATCTTATTTCTATACTTACACAAGCTATGAATAATTCTGGACTTCCAAATGAGCAGATAAGGGAACAATATTCTATTGAGTCCTTCATGAGGAAACGTCCACCTTCTTTCAGTGGGTCTTTTGATCCACTTGTTGCTGAAAAATAGATCAGTACCATTGAAAAGATATTTTCCATACTTCGCTATTCAGAACATTAAAAAGTCATTATGACTGTTCAATGTTTAGAAGGTGAAGCAGACCAGTGGTGGACTCTAATTAAGAATAAAATGTCCTAAGATGAAATTGAATCAATGGAATGGGACGAGTTCAAGAACTTGTTTTTCAATAAGTACTTCACTAGTATTCTTCGAACAAAGATGGAAAAGAAGTTTCTTGAGCTTAAGAAAATGGTTGATGAATCTGTTGGTATATACGAAGCAAATTTTACAAGGATTGCAAGGTATGCATCTGGCTTTATCATCCAACCTAAAAGTAAAGTTGACTGATTCTTCAGTGGCTTAAAACCAAGTCTTCGAAGGGCATTAACTATAAGAGACTTAAGTAGCTTTGAAAAAATTGTGTGTTGTGCTATCAAGGTAGAACTAGAAGTTGGTGTTACTTATCCATCTCATGGTTTTGACAAAAAATGAAAAATGGAGTTCAAGGAGAAATCTCAGAACAATGGTGAAAAAAAGATGAATGTTTCTTTATGCTCAAAGTGTGGAAAGAAGCATGGTGGAGATTGTCTAAAAGGTACTAAAAAATGTTCTAAGTGTGCAAAAGAAGGTCATAGAGCTGTTGAGTGTCGAAGTAATGGAAAAAAAGTAGCTAATGATGTGAATAGAGAAAAGGCTACAAAGAACGCTCCACCAACACTTCAATGCTTCAAGTTCAAGGAAATGGGGCATTATGCTAATCAATGCCCTAATCCAAGGGTTAATGATGATAAAAGTGAGAAACATCTTAAAGAAAAGGATAAAGGGAAGTCACATGCGATCACTATTTGTGATGTTGAGTATGAAAATTATGTTTTGGAATGATTAAGTGTTTATGTAATGGGATTTGAAAATAGTATCATGGAATCTCATTTATGGTATCGTGGAATTTTGGAGTATCTATGTATTGGTTTTCAATAATTATATGGTACCGGTAACCATGAAAAGTGATTGAAATATTTTTGGAAAGAAGATGATATGCACATAATGAAGGGATAAAGAGAAAATGAAATTAGCCCATGACTGATATAAGGAAAAAGTTATATCATGGTTTGATTATATAGAAATTTTGGGATTTTGGTATGTGAAAAGAGTTAACTTTTGACAACATTCATGTTTTTACTAAGGTTCAATGGGTATTCATTTTTAAAGAGAATAAATGATTAAGGTATTCACATGTTTGGAATGTGACCAACAAGATATATCGTATGATATATGGGGGATAAATGATGGTATTTAGATGCTCGATAAATGACATTTCTAGTAATCGTTTTCTTTATACTATGAGCTTGGATAAAAGTATTTTGTATTAGACTAAAGATTGGAATGTATTATGTTGGACATAAGTTAATATTGTTTAAGGATAAAACTTTTTTCGATATTATTTATGGGATGTTATAATAATGTAGTGTTAGAAAATGGAAAACCTGCAGGACAGGCAACAACCCGTCACGTCTGACAAGGTTGCAAGAATCGAACCTACAAACGAAGTGCGACATGCCTTTATCGCCTACCACTGGCCTACAGGAAGTCCCTGGTTAGTAGAAATTAGTTTTATATTATTAAGCGGTATGATATATGAAGTATAAGTTCATTTTTGGAACCATGTATAATTAATCTCACCATAGATGGACTTATGTATATAATTATTTCTATCTTTATGTTTGAGACAGATGGAATGACCTATCATTTTATCGCATGATCCGCTAACACTTCATAGAAGAAAAATTCAACTTCATCTCTTTAAGAGATGAAGTGGAAATTGTTCAAGGCATGAACAATAGTGAGATTGTACCAACATCAAGTAAGTATTTCTTTTAATTCAAAAATTCTTCAACATTAGGGAAATGATCTTGAAAACCAAAAATGTTGTCCTAGTTCTCTCATATCTGATGAATCAGATGGTACCTTAGATCATCACAAATTTATGGCTTTGTGATTGTTGGATTTTTCATAGCCATGTCCTCTACCAATCTCCATCAGAACTTGATGGTAAGATTTCTCTTCCATATCCATATTTTCACCTATGTTCTCCTATGTGAAAACCCAGTGATTAGTTAATTTGGGTAACCGTTACGTCTCTTAATTTAGTTTCTAAAGTTATTTTTTGGTATTCTTTTTTACGATGTGGTTTTCTATTAAAGAAACTTTCAATTAGTAAACCATTTATAACCCCGATGAATTTCAGGGGCGAAATTCATTTTAAGGGGGATAGAATGTAACACCCCGAGATTTTATGAAAAACATTCTTTTAATTTCTTTGATGTCTTGTGTTGTATGCTACACCAAAATTATCTTGTGTTATACACAACATCGTATTAGATTA
This sequence comes from Viscum album, assembly GCA_963277665.1. Lineage (NCBI taxonomy): Eukaryota > Viridiplantae > Streptophyta > Magnoliopsida > Santalales > Viscaceae > Viscum > Viscum album. Next base: position 92,466,773 of record OY728147.1, read on the forward strand.
TATTATACATAAACACTATTCTTGGCTTGTGTTTCACACAAGAGCAACCTTCCTCAATATCGTGTGTTGTACGCAATACTGAGTTTCACTAAACAACAATGTATTGTTATAATATTATTATGAACTCTCCATTATGAATAGTAGTAACTAAATTTTGAATTTTATGACATTATAATTCATCTTACACATTTTATAGAACATGGTATGAGAACAAAATAAATTTTTATGGTAAAATAAGTATTTTTCAAAAAAAATGCAGTTTTGCCTCCTTTTAATGGCGCACCCATTTTAAATATAATTTTTGACAATTTATAAGTTCAACTTGACAAAATAAAATTCTTCTTTTGAATCAGGATATATAAATTTACTTTGTATAAATTTTTGATATTTTTCTGATAAGTTTCTTATTTTGATGAATAGTAAAAATACGCTAAATTTTAATTAAAAACAAATTTTTTAATCAAGATAATTTATATGGTTAAATTATAATATTTAATGGTTTTAAAGTATAAATAGAATATATTTTTACCATTTAATATAATTTAAGTCATTAGCTTTAATTTTACACTGAATTCATAAGTAAAAACATTTCAATCTTTTGCAACGTTTTAACTTTTAAAACCCGTTTTCTCAACAGTGGGATTAATTTTAAATTAAATTCTGCCACTTTTGTGTTTTGAATTTGGAAAAATGGATTACATATTTGTAATCAGTAGGTCCAAATTATGTAAATAAGCTACTTTTTATTTTTAGGCATTATGAATAGTAACTACGGTAAATTTTATTTACCATAGTTAAAGGTAAATCGGGTAATTAAGGGTAAATATAATATTATAAAATTACCTTAACACTTTTCTTAATATAATTGGATGATTATATTTTTCCCTAATTAATACTAGGGTATAAATGAAATCTAATGAAACCGACTTGTATTTGATTAATACCTTTATTTATTTTATTTAAAGGAAAGTGAAATATGTCTCACTAAAACTTTTATAATTAGATTATTTTTAATATAAGGTTACATAGAATATAAATTCGATTAAAATACTCATTTAAAATATAAAATGTTTTTTTATCATGGTAATTTATTTTTAATTTTTAAGAAATACTTAATTACCTTAATAGCTTATACATTAATGATATGGAAATTATTTATTTAGTGAAAAATCAGTAATATAGTTTTTATTAAAATAACAATACCTATCAAAAGAACCAAAAACTTGACCAAAAATTATTGGACTAGTATATATATACCCTAATCATCCAAGGGTATATTTTTGGACCATTTGGAAGCTTTATAACACCGATTAGGACATTTATAATATTTTATTTTAAATGATGTCAAAGATGTCACCTTCATAATTTAATAAATATAAATATTTAAAGGTTGTGATTTTAAGATGATAAATTCGAGTAAAAATATTATTATAAAATTTATTATATTTATCTTCTTCATAGGATTTTATTTTTAATTTTTATGCAACAAAAATATATATTAAATAATTATTCAAAAATGTTGTAGTAATTATTTTATTTAGAGATATACTTAATAAATGGTTTTAAAAATATTAAAATAAATAATATATGAACAAATTAATGTTCCCCATGATTTTTTTGATGAATATTAAATGTTAGGAATCTATTATATATTTTGTTTTGAACATATCTTCGGTGTGGTTTTTATTTAAATTCAAATAATTAATAGTGTCAAAATTGACACTATTGATATTTTATAAAAATAACATATTATTAATTTATTTAAAAATCACAAAAATATTTAAAAAACATAAATTGAAACTTATATGGTCGAAATGGTTATAAATTATCCAATTATGGAATATTTACAACATTTAAGTATGTATTTATAAAAATCTAAAATTTAGAATTTTATTACCACAAATAAAATTAAATAGATTCAATAATGATAAATCCAAATGATAAGGTTTAAAATAATTTCCCAACATGTATAAATTTTATTGGTTGATGATATTACAACCCTATCTTATCTCATATCCAAATTTGAGTTACTTTGAAAGTTTTGAAGTGGGGTTTGAGTTTATTATAAATTAATATTTTTGAGGTTTCCAAAAGTGACCCTCTCTTCCCTTATAAAAGGTCACCTCCTCCCTCTCCTATTCACAACACTTTGAGCCTTAAATCTCGTCCAAACCCTAAAAATTTTTCTTCTACACTTCCCTAGAAACATTCTGAAGATTCTGGTCTTCTCAAAAGACTAAATCTAGTTTCTTAAGAGGAAGCTTAAAGGAGGCGCGTCGAAGAAGAGGTAATCTCTTGTACCGATTCTTTCAAGTTTCTTTATTATTCAACTTACTTTTATTTAGTTGATTTATTGTAAAGTAATACAATAAGTATCAATAATATAGTGATATGATTTTATAAATATGAAAAAAACCTATTTCACCGACTATCCATCCTACAAAAAATAAAATCACCGCGCGTGCGTACGTACAGAATACTGTCTCCACGCCGTGGTGTAATTATTTTCTCCACCACCACCTTACTTGGATGGGTATAATGGTGTAAAGAGTAAGTATATATGGTTATTATAACATCATAATTACTCTGAGATATTATATCATCCACTCCAATTCTAGTCAATAATTATGGGAACAATATCATCGCTCGTGCGTACGTACGGACTACCGTCTCCACGAATGCGATGAGATTCATTTTCCATGATTAACAATTAAAGTATTATTAAAAAGTATATATAATAAATAATAATGAATGATATTACATAATAATTATTCTACAATTATGTACATATATGTTTCATTTACTGAATTCCATTCAATTCAATAAGGAAACAAAAACAGCGTCCATGCGTACGTACGGCCTACCGTCTCCATGAACGATGTATTTAATTCCATTTATCAATCTATCATATATATTTATATGATGAGTATATATTATATATAAATCATTTTTTACATTCTGGAATTAATTAAATCAGGATATAAGTAATAATATCAAGAACAACAAGTCGAAACATGTACGATAAATTAAACGATTTTACCCGAAACACTGCTTTAACATGGAATTTACAAAAGAACGGGTAATATAAAGTCATAAGTGAACCATATATGATAACATAACAATGAATATGATTCTTTAATAAGTAAATGACATCATTTAAATCATTATACATGAGGTTCAGATACATACGAAGCATATTGGACATAAGGTAAGGGATAATTTTGCAATCTCATTTTTTTTATCCGAGATTGCTTATACGTAAGTATTTACTGGGGTATATATTTAGTCCATTTACATAAAATGTTTTTAATAGATTATTTATTATTCTTCCATGTATTTTTAAATTCATGTTTACCCCTCTTTGACTTTTTCTTTGTGTTATTGGAGGAATCTTTCTTTTGTTTACCATACGTGGTACTTTTTGACTTTTCCGTTAAAAGTACGAGGAGAATGTTTTTTTAACTTATACAGGGTGAGCAGATTTTTAAAGTTTCATAATGCCTTATTTTCTTGAAGCTTCCTCTACAAGATTTCATGATTATTTTCAAAAAAATACTTTTCTTTTAAAATAGGATGTCATTTTTTTAATGAAAATGATTTTTAAGAAGAAAGGATATTTTCCTCAAGAATTAATTTCAAGAGTTTTATCAAAACTATTTTCCATATAAGATGAAATTATTTAGCATGTTTTTGTTTCAAGTATAATGTCTCTATTATTTACATGGTTTAATTCTTCTTATGATGAAATGATATCCATTTTTTATATGGATTATGTTATGATGGGATGATGTTTATGAAACCCATTTTATTCTTTGGGTTATGGTGAATGATTTAAGTTTATTTTGTGGTACAAGTAAGAATGATTTAATTATGAGATGAGTGAGACCTATATAAACCCCCAATGCATTGGATAAATATTTATATCTCATGATATAAACATGGATGGAATGACAAGTTAATCCGGTTTAGTGATACAGGACGAGAACGAGGAGTGAACTCGATTCAGTAAGGGACTTTGTCCACTAAGATGGTATTAGAAGCAATACCTTGGCTACTATAGAAATCATATCATGTGATTAATGGTTTTCCACAATTACATGTTTTATTACCATGAAATTTTATCATGATTGATGTTCCTTTATAATATATGCCTTACGTACTTCCAAGATTTATGTCATTGCTCAAGATTTTGATGTTTGAACATTATGTTCATGTTTTTATGTTCAAATGTATATGGTTTGTTTTATTTTCTACATGATTACCCTTACTGAGCATTCGATCTCACCCTTTATATGTTTTCTTTTCCTCGGGATATAAAGAAAGGTTTTAGGTAAGAAAACAAAATGGGAAGATCTTTATGGGAGTTGTTGAAGATCTTTCACCATGATTAGAAGATTATGTTCCGAGTTTCCAAAGACACTAGACTATTATGGTCCTTGATTGTTGGTTCTTGTTATGTATTAATTATTCCGCAAAAGTAATGAATGTCCATGTACGTCAAGTGTACGGGTCTCTACAAGAAACATTTCCAAAACCCATTTTCTGTCCATATTTTGTCCATAAATATTCCATTATTATGTTTTTTTGTTTGGTAAGACTTTTTTTGGGTAAGAACATGTTCACACCTATTTTATTTCAAAAAATTGCTTGTGAGTCCTTTTCCTCCCCAATAAAATGCCACCAACTCTACCCATTACTCACAACTCTCAAGACTCTTAAGTTTGTCCATGACCGGACCAAACATCCTCTAAAAAATCCTAACTTCTAACTTTAAGCCTCCATTTGGGTAGAAACCCTCTTAAGGAATCATTTTTCACAATCCAAAATGATTTACCCGATTAAGAGGAAATGTCTTCTCTCAAGCTCCTTTCCTTTATTTTCCTTCTACAGCCCCTAAACTATCTTTATTCTATTATTCTGTGGGAAAAACATTATCCTTAATATATTATTTTGTTTTTATGAAAATATTTTGACCTAAACTTACACACACCTCTATATAATGGATGTTGAACATACTGTTTTTGTGTACGGTGAAATACTGCCTCACAAAACGATGAATGTTCATTTCTCCTTTACCATAAATCATGGTGGAAATTATGATGGGAAATTTATTTATATATTTAATATATTATATTTATTAAGTATTTAAGATTATTTTTTCATATTACTACACACATATGTTTACCTTCTATTTGGTGTTAATACGATAATCTCGTTTGAGGAAATGTGGACTACCGCCCCCTCAAAGCAATGTGATTCATTCACACACCACATGAAATGAGATTAATGAAATTATATGATATATATAATATAATAATATTAATATAATAATGATATATATATATACATACATATATACACATATGTTATTTACATACTTTCTTTCAATACGACAATAAAAACAGAAACAACGTTCATGCGTACGTACGACTTACCGTCTCCATGAATAATGTATTACATTTCATACTTCCCTATGATATAAATTATTATAACATGAATATAATTTATATAAATGATATTTATATCATGATGTAAATTCTGTAATCATGATACAAGTATAAGGACAAATGATATAAAAAATTAGGACACATGTGACGAACAAAGAAAATATTACCCAAAGTGAAACTTTAACATAGAATCGTTAACAAGAGGGTAATATAAAGTCTCAATAAATACATATAAGGTAATATATATAAGAATATGTTTCTGTAAAATATTTATAATAAAATTATATTTATTATAAAGGAAGCTTGAATGAGTACGAAGAGAGTCAAGACTGAAGGTAAGGGGATTTCATCTCACATTTAATTTCTGTGAGATGAAAACTATGTTCGTCACTCTTTAATTCTGTGTGGTGTATGTGTTACCCATGATTGTATTAAATTTATGTTGAAATTAAATTTATGTGTATTCAAATTACCATTTTATGATCCTTCTTTCATGGGTTTTAAGTTTCAAGAGTAACCAAATTGGTAAAAATATTTTCGTCTCAATTTTCCTTCTTTGAGACTCATGTTTTGTTATGCACCTAAACTATTTTTTGGGGTGCATATACTTTCATTTTACATGAAATATCATGAATATAAATATTTTCAGGATATTATATGCTTCATGTAATTATATTTCCTACACAGAGAGCATGATCCCAATATACCATGTTATAATAATTTATTGAGACAATCTCATTGCTTTTTGAGGTTGCTTATGTTTATGATTCCTTTGATAAAATATTATGATCCATCTCTCAAGAATATTCTTTATTTTAATTATAATCTATTATTTAATGATATACACATGTATTGGTACCATTTTCTACTCTTTGGTACATAATATAGTTAAGAAAGAGTTTGTAGGAAACCCTGACCTTACCTTCTCTTCGGTCAGAAATCTATGCTTTCTAAAAAGAGTTTCCCAAAATATTATATCATTACCCTATAATATCTAAAATAATTTTTTACCAATTTTTTATTTTACCAATATTTTCAAGGAAATATTCTTATCGCTTTCTGAAAAATTCACTTTCTATCCTTTCAACCATGCAAAAGAAATGTTCTTTTGACCTCATACGACATGTATGGATATACCTGCCGTCATTTCTTCGAATCTCCCATTGAATTGTTAAAAAGGATAATATTTAAGAAAATGTTTTTAAAAAGTAATTTTTATGGAAAATTGTTTTAAAAGGGTTTCAAAATTCTTTTATAGGTTTTCATGGAAAACTATTTTAATTTTTTTTCAAGTCTTATTTATAAGATTTTAAATTTCTTTCAAAGAAATGGATTTTAAAACATTTTCAACATTATTAACAATCTTTCAAGAAAAAATATTTTCAAAAAGTTTTCGATATTTTTTTATAAATTTTCAAATTATATTCAAATAAATGGTTTTTAAAACATTTACAAACTTTCTTTAACAGTTTTCTAGTGTTTTAAAAGAAAAATGATTTTAAAATGTTTTGAAGCTTATTTTAAAATTTTTCAAGGAAAAATGTTTTCAAAAATGATTTCATTTATTCTTCATAAGTTTTAAAGGTATTTTCTAAGAAAATTATTTCAAATGGTTTTATGTATTAAAAAATTATTTTTAAATAACAAAGGATATATTTCTTAAGAAACATTTCTATAGGATATTTCAAAATTATTCTCCATCTAAGATAAAATCTATTTATGATACTCATACCTTATAGGAAATGATCTAATGGTTCCATTGATATCATTTCCATGAATGAGTTATGATTAATGTCACAGACTTTAGGAAACTCATTTCTCCTTCATGGGTAATATGTTTATAAAGCCTATTTCTCTTTCACAGGTTATATGCTTTTGAAACCTGGTTCTTTTAAAGGGATTTGTTTAATATGAAATGATTATTAAACCTATAACTTTTACATAGGTTAGGATATGTGTAAATGTTTATGAAACACATTTCATTTCATGGGTTATGATATTTTATTTATGATCTTGAGGCACATGTTTTTATGATTCCATTATGTGATGGGTGAGACCTACATCTCCATCCAATGCATTGGGTAAAGATTTATATCTCAAGAGATACATAAGGATGGAAAGAGGGTTTACTCGATTTAGTAATATAGAGCTGGAACAAGGTTTACTTGACTCAGTAATACAACGCTAGAACATAGGTTTAATCAGTTCAGTAATAGAGGGTTGGAATGAGGGTTTACTCATTTTTGTAATACAGAGTTGGAACGGGGGTTCACCTAGTTCAATAAAGGACTTTTTCCACTAATATGGTCTTGGGAGTGATTCCTTGGATACTATGGAAATAAATATATGCGTCTGTGTTTCCATAATTCCATGTCTTACTCCTATGTAATTCTTTCATGGATTATTTCCTTTACTTACTTTTGATTATTTTCTTATAAACTTCCAAGATTTTTTCCATATTTCATGTGTATGATATTTGATATGCAGGGTATGATATTCTATTTCATGATCATGTTCTCATAACCTTATTCTCATTTTTATGCTTACATGTCTCCTTTGTTTACCCTTACTGGGCATTTGAACTCACCTATTTTTATGTTTCCTTCCCCACGTTATGATGATATATATTATATATGATTTGTCTAAGAGGGGTACTAGTTGTGAAGAACCTAGTGGGAGATAATATAGATCACTTATATAATAGTGTCTATGTTTCCATGTTTCCAAAGGCATTAGACCAACTACGGTCTTTGGGAGTCTTTTTGTGTAATGTTTAAGTATTCTGAAAAAGTTATGTAATGTTTATGTTTTTAAAGATAGGGTATCTTTAGTTGATATCAGAGAAATGGTATAGTTAACCTTTAGAAACCAGGGTGATAAAGTTTTAGTGAGATCCCTTGGTATATTTCTAAGTATATGTCTCAGGATGTATCTAAAGATAAGTATAAGGATGAGTTAAAATTTAGGAAAATGTCCTGGAATTTTGGTAAAGGATAGAGTGAGTGGTTTCCAAGAAATACATCCCTGTATGGATACTATAAGTGGATATGGCTCTGGCACATATGTACCTAGGGGAAAGAACTCTAAAAAGATGTTACAGGCTTGACTCAGGGTAATCAGGTACACGACAACGAGCCTTGCTGCACACTTGGTTTGACACTCCTCCGGGGATATGCTTTAGGAATTCACAAACTCTTCATGTACCATCAAGAAGTATTCATATATAAGTCAGCTATGAATATCCTATGATAAACCTAGGGTGTCATAGATTATGGAAGGTTTCATGATTTAGACATCGTATAAGTAATTCTTTTCATGACTATATGGTTTTTTTCTATGATAAGTAATACTCACACTATGATTATGGTTTTAATCAATGGAAGGAACCAAAAAGAACTAGATTAATGGAATATTTTCTGATGATCTATCATGTGGTATGATCACTGGAGTGAAAGAAGTCATGATCATGCCTAATTAGTTTTCATGGAACATGATTAACAGTGTAAACCTCAACCAAATCTCAGACTCACCAAGGAAGATAATGATGGAGTTTTTTTAGTGTTTTGGTAATGGAGAACATGGATGAAATAAGATTTAGTTTCCTTTGTGTCAAGATTGTGTAAAGAATCACATAATTAAATGTCTTAGAGGAATAAGAATGTGTTTTGACTGTGGAAAACAGGGACATAATGAAAGTGACTACAAGGGAAAAATGAAGAGTTTAATTAATGAAATGGATGGGAATTTTGGCCTCCCTAATTCCTCATTAAAGGTTAAGTGTTTTAAGTGTAGAGAAAATGGTTATTATGAAACTCAATGTCCCAAAAGTAATGTTGATGAAGATAATCAACAAGGTGGTGTGAGTAATGGTTATATTGGTGATGATGAAGAGACTATATATGAAATGTGAGGGAAAAAATTTTATTATATAATAGGATGAGGTAACCTTGTTAATGAAATAAGGATGAAGTGGAATAATCAATGTTTTTATGTATTTGGATTCAAAATTAACAAATTAACAACTATAGAAGGATTGCTCTACATATGTTTTTTGCTTAGTATTTACATGTTTATTTTCGACGGGTGAAGTGATTTAATGACAAGATGATATTTTGACTAAGGGAAGGTGACCCTTAATATGTTATTTATATTAAGATAATGTTTTATGGATAAAGATACATTATTTATTAACTTATAACTAAGTAAGGACCTGTTGTAGGGTGTTTTATGCTATCATTAATAAAGCATACATTATTTTTGGATTTAAGGAGTAAATCTAATATACTTTGGAATGAAGAATCATGCAAGTTTTCCAAAAGAATTTATGATAATTCAAGTTGTTACCATGTTTCAAGAGAATATATGATGAGGTTACTCACATGATTAGAACATGACAACCACGAGCTACTTTGTGTTATACTAGGGAGTCAATGTTAATATTATTTCATGACTCTCTTTAAAAGGTTTTGTATTTTCATCTTTCTGAAGGGTAATGAGGTTATCTGTTCAGGAATAGTTTAAGCTATACTTTAGAGGAAGTATTTTTCAACTGATTTTATGTTGAAAACCTTGTTTAAAATGATAATTAGTGATTAACCTTATTTCAAGGATATCCATCTTATATATTATATTAGTTCAGTTTTATAAAAGGGCTTCATTTATGTTGGGTGACAGCCAATCAAGTTCGACAAGGCTGTGGGTCTTGAACCCATGACCGAAGTGTGAGAGGTTTTTCACACCTACCACTGGCCTACACAATGTCCTGGTTAATGTGAATTTATTTTTAGTGAATAAATATTTATGATGAACTATTAGTGTTACTTTTTATTCTTATAGATTAATCCATGTTTCTTTTTTAGAGAAAACTTTTTATTCTTTATTGGCCTTAAGATACATTGAAAGTGTATTTTAGTACTTTATTCATCAATGTTAATTTCAAAAATTCATTCATTGTGGTAATAGATGTATTAGAAAATTTTCAAAGCACAACCCAAGAAATAAATTTTGTTTATAGAAATCTATCAAGAATTACTCAACATTCTGAAATTGATCAAAAAAAATTGTTGTCTCAATACCTCAATTTTTGTTGAGCTGATGGACTTTTAAATCATCACATATTTATGAATTTGAAGCCCCAAACTTTCCTTTAATCATTCACTTGTTTGTGATTGATGAGCTCAATCAATCCCTATAAATATTTATGCTTTTCTTCCATGTCCGGTCTTCACTCCCAACCTATGTTCTCTTTTGTGGGAACCTAGTTATATGTTAATTTGGGTAACCGTTATGGTTCTAAATTTCTCTTTCTAAGGGATTTTTTAGTATCCATTTTTACTCTATGGGTTTCTATGAATTAAAATTTCAAGTATAAAACCTTTTATAAACCATATGAATTTTGAGGGTGAAATTAATTTTAGGGGGGGTAGAATGTAACACCCCAAGATTTTGAGATTTTTTTTCTCGAATTAATTTAAAATTCCAATATTTTTCATTTCACATGACACTAGAAATAGTTATATATATATATATATATTAAAACAGTAAGTAAAACATTCCTTTCACACACAATACAAAATTGGCTTGCGCTATACGCAATACCAACTTGGCTTGCGCTACAAGCAACACCGACTTGGTGTATGATGCGCGCAACACTGAGTTTCTACATAACATCTCTTTTTATTGTTTTAATTATTTGAATAAGATAATTATAACCTATCCATTAATCATAGTAATAACTAATTTTCAAATATTGTTGGTTTATATAAATAATATTTTTGGTAATGTCGTTTTTTGTTAAAAATATTGTTTTCTTGAATGAATCACTTTTAATAATACATGTAATTTTAGAAATATTTATAAATTGAATTGGATAAAATAAAATTCATTTTTTAACTCATAATTTCAAAATTATACTAGGCTGATTTTTTTTGGATTTTTCTAAGAAACTTCGTTTTTTTATGAATAGTGAAAATACTACTTTTTAGATAAAAAAGCCCTTTTGTATAATTAATTATTACTAATAAATGATATTATGAATTTTTTTAAGGTAAAATTATCATAATATTACAACTAATAATACATTGAAATTAATTAGGATCAACTTCACTTTGAAACTGAATAAAAAATCTTAACAAACTTTTAAACTTTTTCCTGCTTTAAAACCCCATTATTTCATCCCGTCTGTGGGATTAGTACTAATCTTAATTTTTTTTATTTTGTGATTAGAATTTCAAAAATCTTACACACACTAGTGTATTCAGTCTAATATTTAGAGTCTAATAAGACCACATTAATTTTTGACCAAAATGATTAGTAAAATGGATCAAAATTAATCACATCGGTTAAGGCCAAATTAAGATTCATTAAGGACTAACACATAAAATTAAATGCCCAAATGACCTAAAAACTTGTAAAAAACTCATTTTCTGTCCATATTTCGTCTATAAACCTTCCATTATTGTGTTCGGTTGGTTTGGTAAGACTTTTATTAGGTAATAACATGTGCACAACTAATTTGTTTCTAAAAAATCCATTGGAGTCCTTTTCCTTCCATACAAAAGGCCACCACCTCTAACTATTCATCACACCACTCAAACCCCTTATGTTAGAATAGAATCTAACCAAATTGCCTAAAAAATTCTCCCTTATACCTTGAAACCTCCCTTTGGGCAGAAACCCTCTCAAGGAATCCTTTTGGAACAAACCAAAAGGAGTTACCTAATTAAGAGGCAACGTCTTCTCTCAAGATCCTTTTTCTTTATTTTCCTTCTCCACCCCTCAACTCTTTTATTCCAATATTGCATGATAACACCAGTATAATTCATATACTAGTATTATTTTATGAAAATGTTTTGATCTAAACTTACACACACCTCCATCTAATGGATGTTGAACATACTATTTCTATGTATGGAGAAATACTGCCCAACAAAACCATGATTGTTCATTTCTCCTTTACCACCAATGATAGTGGAAATATGATGGAAAATTTGTTTATATATTTAATATAATATATTTATTATGTCTTTATTCTTCCTTATTCCTTTTACAAAACACATCTTTTTACCTTCCAATGGGTGTTAATATAATAATCTCATTTGAGGAAGTGTGGATTACCACCCCCTCAAAGCGATGTGATTCGTTCACACACCACATGGAATGAGATTAATGAGATTATATGATATATATAATATAATAATATTACTATAATAATAATTATATATATAAATATACATACATATATATACATATGTAATTTACATACTTTCTTTCAATATGACAATAGAAACAGAAACAACGTTCATGCGTACGTATGACTTTCCATCTCCATGAACAATGTATTTTATTTCAAATATCTATAAGATATAAATTATTATAATATGAATATAATTTATATAAATGATATATATCATTATCTATAATTTTTAATCATGATATAAGTATAAGGACCAATGATATAACAAATTAAGACACATGTGAAGAACAAAGCGAATATTACCCAAAGTGAAAATTTACCGTAGGATCATTAACAAGTTGGTAATATAATGTCATAATAAAACCATATATGGTAATAGATATTATAATATGATTTTATAAAATATTTATAATAAACATAGATTTATTATACAGGAATCTTGTACGTGGACGAATAGAGTCAAGACACAAGGTAAGGGGATTTCATCTCAATTTTAATTTCTGTGAGATACAAGATATGTTCACCACTCTTTCCTTTTTTGTGGTGTATATAATGAACATGATTGTATTATATGTATATTTTACTTAAATTTATGGTTATTCACATTCCCATTTTATGATCCTTATTTTATGGGGTTTATGTTTCAAAAGTTACCAAATTTGTAAAAATGTCTTCGTCTCAAATTTCCTTCTTTGAGACTCATGTTTTTCTATACACATAAAATCTTTTTTCAGGGTGCATATAATTCCATTATACATGACATATCATGAATATAAATACTTTCATGATATTATATTCTTAATGTAATTACCTTTCCTTACATTGATATCATGATCCCAATATACCAAGTTATAAGAGTTTATTGAGAAAATCTCGTTGCTTTTCGAGATTGTTTATGCTTATTCTTCCTTTGATAAAATATTATGATCCATCTCTCAAAAATATTCGTCAGTTTACTTATCCAATGTTATTTAATAATATAATAATTTATTGGTACCATTTTCTTCTCTTTGGTATATAAGATAATTAAGAAACCATTTTTAGGAAAGCCCGACTTTACCCTCTCTTTGGTCGGAAATCTATGTTTTCTAAAAAGACTTTCCTAGAATATTATACCATTATACAATTATATCTAAAATATATTTGTACCCTTTTTTATTTTAAAAATCTATTCATGGGAATCTTCTTGTTTCTTTCTGAACAAGTCACTTATATATCATTTTTACCATATAAAAGGAATGTTCTTTTAACCTCGTATGACACGTACAAATTTACACACTATCATTTCTTAGAAGATCCCTTTGCATTGTAAAGAAGGCTAATCATTAATGAAATTGTTCTTAAAAATTAATTTTCAGGGAAAATTGTTTTCAAACTTCTATTATATGTATTCATGGAAAACTATTTTAAAAATTATTTCATGTCTTATTTATATGTTTTCAAAGTGTTTTCAAAGAAATGGTTTTCAAAATGTTTTCAACGTTATTTATAAGTTTTGAAGAAAAATGATCTTCAAAATGTTTTCAATATTTCTTTATAAATTTTTAAATTATTTTCAAAGAAATGGTTTTCAAAACATTTTCTTAGATTATTTTATAGTTTTAAAGTGTTTTCAAATAAAAATATTTTTAATATATTTTGAAGGTTATATTAAATGTTTTGAAGGAAAAAGGTTTTCAAAATGATTTCATGTATTCTTTATAAAATTTTAAGTTATTTTCTATTAAAATGATTTTCAAATGGTTTTATGTATTAAAAGAATCATTTTCAAATGAGAAAGGATATTTTCCTCAAGAAATATGTTTAGAGTATATTTCAAAATTATTATCCATCTAAGATGACATCTATTGATGTTACTAATACCATATTGGAAATGATTTAAATGTTCCATTCATATACTTTATATGAATGAATTATTCTTAATGTCATGGTCTTTATGAAACCCATTTCTCCTTCAAGGGTAATATGTTTATAAAGCCCGTTTCCCTTTCATGGTTTATATGATTTTGAAACCTGCTTCTTTTAACAGGTTATGTTTATTTTGAAATGATTATGAAAACTATATATTTCAATAGGTTATGATATGTTTACATATTTATGACACCCATTTCATTTCATGGGTTATGATATGTTATTTATTATCTTGTGGAACATGTATGCATGATTTCATTATGTGACAGGTGGGACCTATATCTCCCTCCAATGAATTGGGTAAATATTTATATCACATGAGAGAGATAGTGATAAAACTAGGGTTTACTAGGTTTAGTAATAAAAGGATGGAATGAGGGTTTACTCAGTTTAGTAATACAGGGTTGAAACGAGGGTTTACATTGTTTATTAATATAGGACTAGAATTAGGGTTTACTCAATTTAGTAACACATGGTTGGAATGAGGGTTTACTCAATTCAGTAATACAGGGCTAGAATGAAGGTTCACTCAGATTAATAATACAAGGCTAGAATGGGGGTTCTCCCAGTTCAGTAAAGAACTTTTTCTATTAAGATGGTATTATCAGTGATGCCTTGGCTACTATGGAATCTGTATATACTTATGTGTTTCCACAATTCCATGTATTACTCTTATGTTAGTCTTTCATGGATAATATCCTTTACTTCATTTTGATTCATGTATTACGAACTGCTAATATTTTTTCCATGATTCATGTGCATTATCTTTGATATGCAGGGTATGATTTTCTATTTTCATGATCATGATCTTATACCCTTATGCTCATGTTTATGCTTACTTGTCCTTCTTGTTTAACCTTATTGAGAATTTGAGCTCACACTTTTTAATGTTTCCTTCCCCAGGTTATGAAGATATGTATTAGGTTTGACGTTTCTAAGAAGGATGCTAGTCATGAAGAACCTAGTGGGAGATAATGTTGCTCACTTATGTACCTGTGTTTATGTTTCCATGTTTCCAATGGCATGATACCAACTATGGTCTGTGAGGGTATTTTTTTATATTGTTTAGGTATTCATCAAAAGTTATGTAATGTTAAGGTTTGTAAAGAGAGGGTCTCTATAGTCAGTATTAGAAAATAGGTATATTTAACCTTTGGAAACTAGGGTGAGAAAAGTTTAGTGAGATCCCTAGGTATATTTTTAAGGATATGTCTAGGGATGTCTCTAAAGATAATTATAAGGATGAGTTAACATTTAGGAAAATATCCAGGAATTTTGGTAAAGGATAGAGTGAGTGGTTTCCAAGAAATACATCCCTGTCTATACACTACAAGTGGATGTGGCTCTGACATAGTTGTACCTAGGGGTAAAAACTATAACAAGATGTTCTGGTCATGACTTAGGGAAATCTGGTACATGACAATGGGCCTTTCTACACACCTAGTTTGACACTTCTATGGGATATGGTTTGAGAATTAAAAAACTCTTCATGAACCATCATGAAGGATTTATATATAAGTTGACTATGAATAACTTAGGATAAACCTAGGGTGTCATAGATTATGGAAGGTGTCATGATTTTAGCATCTTATAAGTAATTATTTTCACGAATTTGTGGTTTTCTACTATGATAAGTAATGCTTGCACCATGCTTCTTGTTTTAGTAAATGGTAGGAACCAGAAAGAAGTGGATTAATGTTGATTGTGATGAAAGATTTTATGATGACCAGTCAAGTGGGATGATCACTAGAGTGAAAGATGTCATGATCATGCCTAATCAGTTTTCACAGAACATGTTTAACAATGTTTAACTTAACTAACTCTCGAACTCCCCAAGGAAGAGAAAAAATGAGTTGGCTAAGAGTTCAAGTAATAGAGACCATGGAGGGAAGAATATTTGGTTTCTTTTTTGTTAATAATGTGGAAAGAATCACCTAAGTGAATGTCTTAGAGGAACATGAAGGTGTTTTGATTGAGGAAAAGAAGGACACAAAGCAAGTGAATGCTTGGTAAAAATGAAGAGTTTGGTTAATGAAATGGATGGGAATTTTTATCCTCCTTATTTCCTCGTCAAAGGTAAGTGTTTTAAGTGTGGAGAAAGTGGTCATTATGCAACTCAATTTCCCAGGAGGAATGTTCCTAAAGAGAATCAACAAGGTGGTGCAAGTAATGGTTATATTGTAGATGATTAAGAGACTATGGATGAAATGTGAAGGAAAAAATTATTGCATAATAGGATGTGGTAGCCTTTTTATTGGAATAAGGATGAAGTGGAATAATCAATTTTTTATGTATTTGGATTCAACAGTTATGAATAATGAAATATATAAGGATTGTTTTACTTATGTTTTTCACTCAGTATTTACAAGTTTATATTAGAATGTTGAAGTGATTTAATGACCATATGATATTTTGTCTAAGGTAAGGTGACCCTTAATATGTTATTTATGTTAATATAATGTTTTATGGATATATATATAGTATTTATTACCCTGGAACTAAGTAAGGACTTGTTGATGGGTCTTTTATTCTATCATTAATGAAGCTTACAATATTTTTGTATTTAAGGAGTAAATCCAATATACTTTGGAATGAGGAAGCTTGCATGTTTTCAAAAATGATTTATGGTAATTCAAGTTGTTACCATGTTTCAAGAGAATATATGACGAGGTTATTAACATTCTTGGAACGTGATAACCAAGAGATAGTTTGTGTTATACTGGGGAATCAATGTTAATTTGATTTTGTGACTCTATTTCTATGGTTTGGGATTTTCATCTTTCTAAAGGGTTATAAGGTTATCCATTCATGAAAATTTTAAGTTAACCTTCATAGGAAGTATTTGTGCACTGAGTTTTTGTTGAAAACCTTGGTTAAAAGGCTAATAAGTGATTAACCATATTTCAGGTATTCCCATCTTATATATTATATTAGTGTCGTTTTAAAAAAAGACATCATGTATGTTGGGTGACAACTAATCAAGTCCAGCAAATCTGTGGGTCTTGAACCCATGACCGAAGGATGATAAGGGTTTCATGCCTACCACTGGCCTACATGACATCCAAGTTAATGTGTATTTATTTTTAATGAATAAATATTTATGATGAACAATTAGTGTTACTTTTTATTTTTATAGATTAATGCATGTTGTTTTCCTTAGAGACAAATAATTAGATTTTTTATTCTTTATGGGCCTTAAGATCCATTAAAAGTGTATTTTAGTGCTTTATTCATCAATGTTAATTTCTATACATTCATTCCAAGAGGTAATGGATATATTATAAATTTTTCAAAGAACATCACAATAATAAAATTTTGTGTATAGAACTTTATAAAGAATTACTCAACTTATGAAAGTGATCGAAAAAATTATTGTCCTAATACCTTAATTTTTGTTGATATGACTGGCTTTTAAATCATCATAGATTTATGAATTTTTTTCCCTCAACATTACTTTGATAATTAATTCTTTTTTCTGATTGATGAACTCAATCACTCACTATAAATATTTATTCTTCTCCATTATGCCCAATCTTCACTCCCAACCTTTGTTCTCCTATGTGGAAACACAGTTATATGTTACTTTGGGTAACCGTTATGGTTCTAAATTTCCACTTTTAAGGGAAGTTTTAGTATCCATTTTTAACAATGTGGGTTTCTATGAATGAAACTTTCAATTATTAATCTTTTGATAACACAGATTAATTTTGAGGGTCAAATTAATTAGGGGGGGGGGGGGAGAATATAACACCCCAAGATTTTGAGAATTATTATTTTTTCTCAAATTAATTTAACTTTCCAATATTTTTTATTTCACATGACACTAAAAATAATTATTTATATATATATATATACATACATATTAGAACACTAAGTCATACATTCCATTTACAGGCAATATGAACTTGGATTGTGCTACACACAATTCCAACTTGTCTTGCGCTACAAGATACACTAACATAGCGCACGATGCATGAAACACAGAGATTATACAAAACATAACTATTTATTGTTGTAAGTATTTAAATAAGATAATTATGACCTATCTGTTAAATGTTTTTAATAATTACTTTTAAAATATTGTTTTTTAGGTAAATAATATTTTTGGTAAAGTCCTTTTATGTTAAAAATATTGTTTTCTTGAATGAATCAATTTTAATAATAAAATTTATTTTATAAAAATTTATAAATTAAATTATATAAAATAAACTTTATTTTCGAATAAAAAGCGTCAAAATTATCCTAGGGTGAATTTTTGGGATTTTTCTGAGAAACTTCATTTTTTCTATGAATAGTGAAAAATACTTCTTTTTTGTTAAAAAATTCCTTTTTCTAGTTATTTATTATTTATAAATGATATTATAAATATGTTTTAAGGTCAAATTTTATGAATATTAAATCTAATAATACAATTAAATTCGATAGGATCAACTTCACTTTGAAATAGAATAAAAAATCTTAACAAACTTTTGAACTTCTTCCTACTTTAAAACCCCGTTATTTCGTCCTGTATGTGGGATTACCACTGATCTCAATTTTTTCTCCTCTATGATTGGAATTTAAAAATTCCAACATAAACCATTGTATTAAGTATAGTATTTATTTTCTAATAATATCATATTAATTTTTGACCAAAATGATTTGTAAAAGTGATTAAATTAATCACATCGGTTAAGACCAAATTAAGCTTAATTAATGACTAATCCTTTAAATTATGGGCCCAAATGACCTAGAAACATGTAAAAAACTAATTTTATGTCCATATTTTGTCCATAAACCTTGCAGTATTTAGTTTTTTTGGTTTTTTAGGACTTTTTTTGGTAATAACATGTGCACACCTAATTTGATTTTAAAAATTCCATGTGAGCCCTTTCCTTCCCTATAAAAGCCCCCCACCTCTACCCATTCCTCACACCTCTAAAGCCTCTTATGTTCAGATAATACGTCCCAAATTTACTAAAAAAAATATTACCTTTTATCTTGAAGCCTCTATTTGGGCAGAAACCCTCTCAAGAAATCCTTTTTGGCACAAACCAAAAGGAATTACCCGATTAAGAAGTAACGTCTTCTCTCAAGATCATTTCCATTATTTTCCTTCTCAAGCCCCTAAACTATCCTTATTCCTTTATTTTGTGACAAAAAATCATCTTTAATATATTAGGATTTTTTTATTTAAAGTTACTGATCTATAATTGTACACACCTCCATCTAATGGATGTTGAACTTACAGTTTCTATGCACGGTGAAATACAACCTCATAAAAGGATGATTGTTCATTTATCCTTCACCACCAATCATGATGTCCATTATGATAGAAAAATTGTTTATATATGTAATATATTATGTTTATTATGTATTTAATCTTCTTTATTCCTTTTACAGCACACATATTTTTACCTTCCATTTGGTGTTCACACGATAATCTCTTTTGAGGAACTGTGGACTACCTCCCCCTCAAAGCGATGTGATTTATTCACACACCACATGGAATGCGATTAATGAACATATATGATATATATAATATAATAATAATAATTTAATAATTATATATATATACATTCTCATATATTCATATTTCATTTATATACTTTCTTTCAATACAATAATAAAAACAGAAAGTGCATTCATGCATATATACGACTTATCGTCTCCATGAACAATGTATTCCATTTCACACTTATATATGATATAAATTATTATAATATAAATATAATGGATATAAATTATATTTATATCATTATCTACATTATGGAATCATGATATAAGTACAAGGAACAACGATATAAAAAATTAAGACACTAGTGAAGAACAAAGAAAATATTACCCAAAGTGAAACTTTAACATAGGATTGTTAACAAGCGGGTAATATAATGTCATAATAAAACCATATATGGCATAGATATAAAAATATGATTTTTTTGAAATATGTACAATAAACATATATTTACTATATAGGAATCATGTACGAGTACTAAGAGAGTCAAGACACAAGGTAAGGGGATTTCATCTCACTCCTAATTTCTATGAGATACAAGCTATTGTCACCAATATTTCATTTTATGTGGTGTATATAATGAAAATGATTGTATTATATGTATATTGTAATAAATTTATGCATATTAACATTCCCATTTTATTTTCCTTATTTCATTTTGTTTATGTTTCAAAAGTTACCAAATTGGTAAAAATGTTTCTATCTCAATTTTCCTTATTTGAGACTCATGTTTTGTTATGCATCTAAACTCTATTTAGGGGTATATATACTTCCATTTTACATGTAATATCATGAATATAAATATTTTCAGGATATTATATTCTTTATGTAATTAAATTTCCTTACATAGAGAGCAAGATCCCTAGATATCAAGTTATAAGAGTTTATTGAGACAATCTCATTGCTTTTTGAGATTGTTTATGTTTATGCTTCCCTTGATAAAATATTATGATATATCTCTCAATAATATTTATGAGTTTCATTATACTCTATTATTTAATGATATAATCATGTATTTTTACCATTTTTTACTCATTATTACATAAGATAGTTAAGAAAGGGTTTTTAAGAAAGCCCAACTTTACCCTATTTTCAGTAGGAAATCTATGTTTTCTAAAAAGAGTTTCCAAGAATATTATACCATTCCCCTATAATATATGTTGGACTCATCATGTATTAATCATGTTTTTATGATCACAAATCTTATTTAATCATGTGTTAATGATTCCAAATCTTATTCAACTTAGTTAACTTCTATACATTATATCCAATCATGTGTATTAATGTCTAAAGTTATCTCATGCTTTAAGAAGAGCCTTGTAAGATCTTAATTGTTATATTTTAAATTTACCTACTTTATAATATCTTTAATCTACTCTAAAAATAAATTCTTTAACAAATTCTTAAGTCTAATCCTTTCTATTATTATCTTTATTTAAGTCTGCACATAGTTACTTTGGAAATTCTAAGACACCATGAGTCTGCCACTAGCTATGTATTTTTGGCACTATGGAGAAGACATCGTGAAAAAGACACCATGAACAAGACACCATGAAGAAAACACCATGAACAAGACACCGTGATCAACCTAGATACCATGACCATGAGACACTATGACACTCAGACACTGTGATCAACCTAGAAACTCTGTGAAGGAGACTCCGTTTCCATGACTTATTGTGACATCATTTCTTAAAATACTGTGTCGTCTTTCAATTTAATTTCTAACGGTCATATTGGATGACTTTAATGCACTAACAAAATTAATGTTTCATTGTAGACATATCATCGGGCATTACGCGGTATAAGGTGCAGAACACATGAAACCTGTCGGCTCCAACACATACATTCAAGGTTAAAAGCGAAGTGTGTCCAAGAACACAAGAGTGTGCATGATACACAAACAAAAAGAAATGGTCGCAAGGAATATAATGAAGAAGATACTTGGAGGAAGTCTCGGGCGCAAAAATAAATGCACACAGCAAGCAACTTGATGTTGCCAAACACATGAAGCATATTCGAAACTTAAGGAACATCTTTGCTCAATTGAACCTCACTAAGAACACAAGATGAACTACCACACTCTGTCTTTCAAAAAACTACCAGGGAAGGAATCAAAACTTCATCTGCTTCAATCCAATGGAGTTTCAGAGATGAATTGACATCACACAAGAGCATTCTAAACCTATCTCTATATTATTTCTCTGCTATGATCATTTTCTTTACATTACAAGCAGTGTGTGATTTTATCTATTTTAGCACACGTTGTCTCCTGTATTTCACCAGAGGATTTCTAAATCCTCACTCAATCATTCACTTACACTCTTGTATCCCACTGTGGATATTGGTAGAGGTCAGAGGACCTAGACAGCCTGTGCTGTTGTTACTGCTTTCCCACGTAGAACTGTGGTAGAGGTCTGAGGACCTGGATAGTCTGTGCACTGTTGTAAAACCCCGATCCATGGTGTGGATCATAGTTTATATAAAACTGTTTGAGAGGACTAAGTCTCTACTTTAGACTGAACCTCTTATTTAAAACTGATGTGCATTCTTATTTTAGTTTAAACTATTTTTCAATATTCCGCTGCTAAGTACTTTAAATATGAATCTATTTTAAAGTTACTCTTATAGTTAAACTAGAAAGTGTTTGTATCTATTGTAAACCATTAGGTTAGTTTCAAAAGATAATATAATCTTCAGATTAGATTAAATGAGAACTAATCAATCTCTTGAGAACCTAACTAAACCTTCATTATATTACAAAATTCACTACCGCTTAGCTTGTTATTTAAATTGGGGGATTTCAATACAAAACTTTTAAATAGAAATTTTTAATTTTAACTCAATTCACCCCCTCTTGAGTGTCCACTCTGAACAAAATTTGGTATCAAAGGTTTAATAAAGGTTTTTTAAAACTCTCTGCTTGTGAAAAGTTTTCAACTGTGATTCTAGTTGTATCTTAAAGATCTCAAAATTTATGTTAATTGTAAATTTTTATATCTTTATATATCTTTTTAAAAATTAGTTGTTATGGATAATAGATTAGAAGGTGTAGCTAACAACATTCCACCCTTATTTAATGTTATTAATTATGCCCAATGGAAAATCAAAATGAAAATTCATTTAGAAAGTATGGTATTTGACATCTGGACTACTATAGAGACTTAGTATAAGATTCCAGACACTTTTAGAACTACTTGGGATGAACCTACTAAAGCTGCTTACAATAATAATTGTAAAGAAATGAATGCTCTGTATTGTGCTTTAGGAGATGGAAAATTTAATCAAATATCTTCTTGTAAGACTACTTATGAAATATGGGATAATCTGGCTATTTCCCACGAGGGAACAACCAATGTTAAAGAAATGGGACTAAATATATACACTATTATGTATGACAATTTTAAAATGAAATCTGATGAATCTATTTCTAATATTTATCTTAGGTTTAATGAAATAGTTAATACAATGAGCTCACTGGGAAAACCTGTTCTGACAAAGGTGTAAATCATGAGGATACTAAGATTCCTACTAGATAGATGGAGAGGAAACTTTGTCTCTATACGAGAATCATGTGACATTGACAAGATACATGTCAAGTAGTTGATTGGTAAGTTGATGATGTATGAAGAAGAGTTGAAGGTAAACAAAGAAGAAGATGATGAACCTATGAATAAGTCAGTGGCATTTAAGTCTACTGCCTCAAAAATCACAGACAAAGAGAAAATTCAAGCTACAAGTGATAGTTCAAGTAGTGAAGAAAGTGCATCTGACAGTGATGCTGAAATGGCTCAAATATCCAGACTATTTAAGAAGTTTTATAGTAAAATAAGTTTTTCAAAAAATCAAATTATAAGGGAAAGTCTGACAATAAAGGTCATTCAAAGAAGGATTGGAAATGGACAGATAAAAGTGATGACATAGTCTACTATGAATACAAGAGGAAATGACATGTGAAAGATGACTACCGAAAGTTAAAGTACAAGAAGAAAAATGAGTACAAGGACAACAATTATAATAAAGATATGAAAGAAACTTGGAGTTCTTCAGAAGATAGTTCAAGTGATTTTGATTCTACTCATGATGAAAAATTTCAAAAATCTAATATGTGTTTTATGACAAACACATCTAAGGTAACATTGGATACTAATACTTTAAACTCTTATTATTCTGGAGATGATTCTGATTCTAACTCTGAAAACATGTCTAGTGAAGAATTATTTGAATAATGTAACATGATAGAGGGTACCTGCAATGAGATGAAAGACAAGTATAAATCCTTAAAGAAACAACATGCTTTTACTAGCACTGCGAAATCTGCACTAGAAGTCGAAAAGGAAAAGAATGCTAAACTAATCAAAGAGAATACTGAACTGAAATTGTCTGATGATAATATCACGAAAGATTCTGAAAAATTTACTAATGTAAAGGAAACTCTTACAAAAATTCTAATAAAAAAGTAGCACCAAATTATAATAATGGTTTAAGCTATCAGCCCGGACATAGATAGATTATAATGAATAGATTTATACCTAAATCTGGACAGTATGATGCTAGTTCTAGTTCTGTAAATTCTTATGTCTCAACTAGCTACTCACATAATTATAGATCAATAAAAGTTTATCTTTCAAAATATTTTAAATCTATTGATTATATGAGACCCATTAGACAAATCGAGTTACCAAAAGTTCTGCTTTCTAACCTTTCTGGACCCAAGAAAATATGCATACCAAAATTATCTTCTGTCTAAATCTTTTTTTTGGAAACATGATTGAAAAGTTCCTGTAGGAAGATATGGTATTTGGATAGTGGATGTTCAAGGAATATGACAGGAGACTACTCATTATTTAAGAGCATAATCAAAGTTGATGGAGGACATGTCACCTTTGGGGATAACTCAAAAGAAAAAATCATAGGCTTATGCTAGATTGCTAACACTGATTCAGTTTTAATTTCTAAAGTTTTTTTTGTTGATGGACTAATGTATAATCTTCTAAGAATTTCTATGTTGTGTGATGATGGATTTAATGTTATGTTTCAAAATTATTCATGAAATGTTTTTAATTCTAAAAATGTTTTGGTATTTACTGCATTAAAAAATGAAAATGTTTATGCTGTAGATTTTAATTCTTTAGCTAAACAAAATGTTACTTATTTAAATGTTTTTCATAAAGAATCATGGCTATGGCACAAAAGTATAGGACACTAAAATGTGCACTCACTTAGAAAACTAACTAGGAATGGTGTGGTTAGAGACCTTCCCAAACTAGAATTCCCAACAGACAAAGTGTGTAATCCTTGTCAAAAGGGAAAAAAACACAAGGTTTCTTTCAAATTAAAGAAAGAAGTTTCTACTTCTCAACCTCTCGAGTTGGTTCACATGGATTTTTTTGGACCATCAAGAGTTTCAAGTATAAATGGGAAGCACTATGTTAATGTTCTTATATATTATTTTTCTAGGTACACTTGGGTATACATTCTTGATCACAAAAGTGAAGATTGTTCTTATTTTATCAAATATTCAAAGTCTGTAGAAAACCTTAGTGGACTTAGGATCAAGATATTAAGAAGTGATCATGGTTGTGAGTTTGAAAATTAAGAGTTTGAATATTATTTATCACATAATGGCTATAGTCACAACTTCTCTACTCCAAGAACACCTCAACAGAATGGCGTAGTAGAAAGAATAAATAGGACTCTTAAAGAGATTTCTAGGACAATGCTCAATGAATATAATTTACCTATTTATTTTTGGGATGAAGCTATTAATACAACCTATTATATTATTAATAGAGTCTTGATTAGACCCATTATTAAAAATACTCCTTATTAGATTTGTAATAATAGGAAGCCTAAGGTTAATTACTTTAGAGTTTTTGGTTGCAAAGTTTTTATCCTTAACACTAAAGATAATCTTGAAAAATTTTCTTCCAAAAGTGATGAAGGAATTTTACTAGGTTACTATACAACCAGAAAAGCCTATAGAGTATTCAATAAGAGAATCAAATGTGTTGAATAATCTGTACACATCAAATTTGATGAAACTGATCCACATGAACCTAACACCCCTCTTGAAAATCTTAAAGAAGATATGTCCATTCTAGACCTTAATGAAAAAAATAGTGAACCTGTTGTTAAGACAACCTGTTCTGGAAATTTTCCAGAACCAGCTTCTGTAGAACCCAAACCTATAAATGAACCTAAAATTTCTATCCCTATATTTTATAGACCAACTGAGACACTTAAAAGTCATCGTTTAGATGATGTAGTAGGATATTTCGGTAGAGGGACACAAACTAGATATTCTCTGTGAAACCAGGTTGAACATCAAGATTTTCTTTCACATATTGAACCTAAAAATATCAATGATGCAATCAATGATGAATTTTGGGCGATGGATATTCAAGGATAATTAAATAAATTTGAAAGAAATATTGTCTGGGAATTATTAGATAGACCTAAGGACACTTTGACCATAGGCACTAAATGGATTTTTAGAAATAAAGTTAATGAAGCTGGTAACATAGTTAGAAACAAGGCTAGACTAGTTGCACAAGGCTATAGTCAAGAAGAAGTAATTGACTATGAGGAGACCTTTGCACCAGTAGCCAGACATGAAGCCATCAGAGTCCTACTTGCCTATGTAGCACATTTTAATTTCAAACTATATCAAATGGATATTAAGAGTGAATTCTTAAATGGGTATATAGTTGAGGATGTTTTTGTTGAACAACCCCCTAGATTTACAAACCCCCATTTTCTTAATCATATTTTTAAATTATCAAAAGATTTATATGGTTTAAAGGAATATCCATGAGCTTGGTATGACAGATTGAGTACTTTTCTTATTTCAAAAGGATTTACAAAAGGAATAGCTGATCCTACTAGTTTTATAAAACAAATTTCTGATGATGTTTTAATTTTTCAAATTTATGTAGATGACATTATTTTGGGATCTTCGAAGAATTATTTATGTGTTAATTTTTCTAAACTGATGCAAAACGAATTTGAAATGAGTCTAATGGGAGAACTCAAATATTTTCTTGGATTTCAAGTTTTTCAAAATTAAAATGGTATAATTTTAAATCAAAGTAAATATGCAAAGGATCTTCTAAAACGTTTTGGCTTAGATATCACTAAAAGTAGTGACACTCCCATGAGTGCCACTTATAAGTTGGATCTTGAAGAAGATGAAAAATCTGTTGATCAAACCACCTATAGAGGTATGATTGGAAGTTTACTCTACTTAACTTCTAGTCGTCCTGACATTATGTTTAGTGTGTTCATGTGTGCTCATTTTCAAGCAAACCCTAAAGAATCTCATTTAAATTCTGTAAAGAGAATTTTTAAATTACTCAAGAAAACACCCAATCTAGGACTATTTTATCCTAAAGGAAAATCATTTGAATTAGTTAGTTATTCTGATGCTGACTTCAGTGGCTGTAAGTTAGATAGAAAAAGCACCTCTGGAACATGTCACCTTTTAGGCAAGTCACTTGTATCATGGTGTATTAAGAAACCAAATTATGTTTCATTATCTACTGCAGAAGCTGAATACATAGCTGCTGGAATTTGTTGTGCACAAATTTTGTGGATGAAATACACATTACTAGATTATAGATACCAATTCAGACATATACCTATAAATTGTGACAACACAAGTGCTGTTAACATCTCAAAGAATCCTGTTTCACTTTCTAGGACATAACATATTGATGTAAGACATCTCTTTTTGAGAGATCATTATCAAAAAGGTGATATCACTTTGGAATTCATTGGTATTGAATATCAACTTGCTGATATATTCACTAAACCATTAAATTTTGAGAGAATAGACTACATCATACATGAACTAGGTATGATAAATATCAAATAGATACATTTCTTATTACTATTTCAGGTCTTACTGTTTGATATATTACTATGTTATACTTTACTGTTTCATGATTAGGGCTCCTCAGTTACTGTCTCACTGTAAAGCTTTATGTTTACGGTCTCACCATTAGCATTTTTTACTTACAGTCTGATATTTACTGTCTCACTGTAACGCGAACTGAAAAGTAAGTTCACGGTGTCACCGTCAAATTCATTTTCTATCTCACCGTAATGACCACTCATAGTCTCACCATATTTTTTTTAAAACTCACATCATGGTAATTATTTTTTCACCTCTTTTATTTCTCGCGTCTTTTATTTTAGCGACGTTTGGTATTCCTAAATGTTAAAACAAATAAAGTATCACTTAATTCATCACTCAAGGTTTCGTCTACCTATTATTTATGAACCTTTCTTCATCCTTTCAACCCTTCTCTCATTCGAACCTTCTGTGAATGCCAAGAATGAAACGTCCTTCATCATCAAAACCTGAGAAGTGCAGCTCGAAGAAGAAGAAGATTGCTCCTAATCTGACACCCAAAGGACCTTTCAATCCGAATATGGTAAACCGTGTTGTTGTACCTGAGAAATAGATTTTACCCAAGTGGCTTCTGTCTAGTAAGTCGTTGGTATTGAAAGTGTTAAAGCAACAAGGCTAGTTAAAATGGTTCTCAAAGGAGGATAAACCCATCTATCCTTGGTTAGTAGCTCAGTTTTACCAATACGTACAGTTCTCATTTTATTCTAGTGAGAGTTATGTTGTGAGAAGCTGGGTCAATGGGTAGATATGCTCATTCTATTTGAGGTTATGGGCTTCATGCCTTAGGATACCTCATAAAAGCATATGTGAAGATTATCATAGAGGGCCTCCACCTTCAACTTATTTATTTGATTTAGAAGATTCCCTAAAATACCTAACTGGAAATGGCACCCATAGGAGAGCCATTGCTACTGAATTAGATGGAGAAACAAGGCTTCTATTTAAGTTTGTACAGAATTTGGTAAGTCCAAGATAAGGTTATTTTGCTGTGTTAAAATATCAAGATGTGTTTTTGATTCACCTCATGAAAAGTGGACATAAGATCAACCTATGCAAGTATATCATTCACCTTATCTGTGAGTTGATCAAAGTAACATCCAAGTCAACTTCTTTGTTTTACTCTTGGCTAATTTCAACCATTCTTCTTGCAAAAGGTGAAGTTGGACCCAATGAGGAAGTTATTATAGACTATGAGTACTGCCTCTCCAATGATACTATCAAAATAATGAAGATAAACTGGAATCCTTGGAAAAGGAATGGGTGGAAGACAATGATAAATTTTATGAGAAATTTAATCTGGTGGATTATCCCTCAAGACCAAAAGACATTTATGATCCTGGTTTGGAACCAGATGAGATTATTGAGTATCCTGAAGAAGAGAAAGAAGAGGCTGAAGTGCCACCTAGGGAAGATATTATTGTTGAGGAATACATGACTACTATTCCTCTTGTAGTTCTTGAAGAAGAAGTCCCTACTCCTAAAGAAGCTAACAATTTAGAAATTCCACCTGAATCTGTACAAGAATCAATTTACAAAGAATATGAAAATTGTGGCATGGAAGAGACTACAATAAAAGAACCTACAGTGAGAGAGCTACCTATTTTTCAAGAGGTCAATCTTGAGGAACTCCCTATGGAACAATCTCTTCCTGAGATAATACCTTCTGCTGAAGAATAGATGGAGCTAGATTTTTAGCTGGCTAGACAGGAAAGGAGTGAGGAACTCAGAGATGAGTCTGTGGAACTAGACCAAGATCCTAAGACTCTCAATCTTGAGAAAGAGGCACCTATTGAGGGGGAGAAAACCCCAAATCTTGAGTTTGTTAAAGCCTCACATGAAATTGAATCAAGTCCTGTAGAAACTCAGTAAAAATTTCCTAGTTTCTATGATGTGAATGATTCACAGTAGGTTATAGAAACCAAACTTGATATTTCCCCTTTATTTCAGTTGAAATTTGTCTCCAATTTTGCACCTGAGAAGGAACCTGAGCCTATAGTTGTACCTACTCCTGAACCCTTATCTGAATAGCCATCCTTTGTGAGTAAGGATGATTTGAAGGAATTTGGTTCCACTCACTTATCTGAAGTTGAGAAACTCATGCATACCCAACCTCGTCTTTTGAAAAATTTAAGTGAGAAATATGCCACTCTTTTATTGGAGAATATTATTTGGAAAATACAACCTAAGATGCTCCATGAAATTCAAGAAGTGAGAGTTGAAAATAAGATGCTCAGTAATGAAGTAAATACTCTAAGAAGTATTATTGAAGACATGAAAAGAGAGCTACATTCAAGACCTGAATATGTTGTTTCTCCTGTAGAACCTGTTGCTTCTCAAATACCACAAGTTATTGTGTCTCAAAATTAACCTTATCTAGCATCCTTAGATGAAAATATTTCTGAATGAAACAAAAAAATTGTGATGGAAATGAAAGAGATTTTTTCCAATCTGAATAAACTCACTGATGAGTATAGAGGGTGTCTTCAAAAGGTGTTGAATCAATTAAAATCTCTAACCACAACTATCAAAGCATCTGGTCAATCCTCTAAACCCTTCTTAGATAGTGATCAACTCAGAACTATAATCAAAGAAGAGCTTTAGAATGTCTTCAGTGGTTTGAATGCAGCTTCCTTATATGAAGTAGTCAAAAATAGTGATAGAGTTCTTGACTAAGTACAAATCCTCTCAAAAATTGCTAATGATGCTCAAAAAGATATTTCCAAGAAAATGGATTTCTACTTCAACAAAATTTTCTCCAAGACAGATATGACAAACCATTTCAAGTACCTTATAGAAAATCTATGGATTCCTCCTTTGACTCAAGATTTCAAGAACCAAGTCCAGAAGCTCACAGAGTTTACTCGTTTATTGGACGGGTTTATGGAGAATAAGGACGATTTTGAGAAACCCATGTAGTATGGTGGAGAGATTATTACAGATTTCATCAAACTTCTAAGGACCTATCTTCATGTCCAGAGTAAAACCATTGTTGCTCTAGTGGATTCACCTCTCAGACTTGGGCTTCCTACCTTCACCTCTGCTCTAGCCTCAATCACCATGTCAGTTGGTCAAGCACTTAGTCAGATCAGGCCTGTGATTATTGATTAGCAACTGCCTCGATATTCTACTGCTCCTACCTTGGCTCCCTTAGTCTTTGAAGGCCTTACCTTACCATCTTTATCAATCATATCTCTGCCTTCTTCTACCTCAGCCTCTACCCCTATGGCTTCCTCTTCTACTACTACAAAAGGCAAAGATAAGGAAAGCCCTTAAGAAAGAATAGTGATTACTCTTCTTGATGGGGATATTATTGTATTTTTATTATTTTGTTGTATTGTCCACTTATTTTCTATTAATGGACTATGAAACTTTTTTGGTCTCTCTTATTTGTTCATTTTGATAATCCCAAAAGGGGGTGAAGTTTCTAAGTTTCTATCTACTATGTTAGCAATTTATCTTTATAGTTGAAACCAATATACAACTTAATTGTATATGATTTGTGATCATAAAAAGGGGGAGATTGTTGGACTCCTCATGTATTAATCATGTTTTAATGATCATAAATCTTATTTAATAATGTGTTAATTATTACAAATCTTATTCAACTTAGTTAACTTCTATACATTTTATCCAATCATGTGTATTAATGTCTAAAGTTCTCTCATGCTTTAAGAAGAGCCTTGCAAGATCTTAACTGTTCTATTTTCAATTTACCTACTTTATACTATCATTTATCTACTCTCAAAATACCTTCTTTAACAAATGCTTAAGTATAATCCTTTCTATTATTATCTTTATTTAAGTCTGCACATAGTTACTTTGGAAAGTCTAAGACACCGTGAGTCTGCCACTGGCTACGTATTTCTGGCACCGTGAAGCAGACACCATGAAGCAAACACTGTGAAACAGACACCGTGAAGCAGACACCATGAACAAGACACCGTGAAGTAGACACCGTGAACAAGACACCGTGAACAAGACACCGTGATCAACCTAGACACCATGACCATGAGACAACGTGACACTCAGACACCGTGATCTACCTAGACACCGTGTGAAGGAGACACCGTTTCCATGACTTACTGTGAAACCGTTTCTTAAACTAGTATGTAATCTTTCAATTTAATTTCTAACGGTCATATTTGATTACTTTAATGCACTTTCACCATTAATGTTTCATTGTAGACATATCATCAGATAGTACAAGGTACGAGGTGCAGAACACAGTCAACCTGTCGGATGCAACACGTGCATTCAAGGTTAAAAGCGAAGTGTGTACAAGAACACAAGTGTGTGCATGATACCCAAATGAAAAGAAAAGGTCGAGAGGAAGATAAAGAAGAAGATACTTGGAGGAAGTCTTGGATGAAAAAAATAAATGCACACTTCATGAAACTTGATACTGTTGAACACATGAAGCATATTCGAAGCTTAAGGAACATCTTCGCTCAATTGAACCTCACGAAGAACACAAGCTGAACTACAACACTCTGTTTTCCACACAACTACCAAAGAAGGACTCAAAACTTCATCTGCTTCAATCCAAAGGAATTCAGAGATGCATTGACATCAATCCAGAGCATTATAAACCTCTCTTTATATTATTTCTCTACTATGATCATTTTCTTTACATTATGAGCAGTGTGTACTTCTATCTGTTTTAGCATACACTGTTTTCTATGCTGCACTAAAGGATTTCTAAATCCTTACTCAATATTTCCCTTACACTCTTGTATCCCACTGTGGATAGTGGTAGAGGTCAGAGGACCTAGACAACCTGTGTTGTTTTTACTGCTTTCCCATGTAGAACTGTGGTAGAGGTCTAAGGACCTGGACAGTCTATGCACTATTGTAAAAACCTGATCCAACGTGTGGATCATAGTTTATTTAAAATTGTTTGAGAGGACTAAGTCTATTCTTGATATTGAACCTCTTGTTTAAAACTATTGTGCACTCTTATTTTAGTTTAAACTATTTTTCAATATTCCGCTGCTAAGTAATTTAAATATAAATCTATTTTAAAGTTACTCTAATAGTTAAACTTCCAAAATTTTGTATTTATTATAAACCAGTAGGTTATTTTAAAAAACTAATCTAATATTCATATTAGATTAATTGTGAACTAATCAATCTCTTTAGAATCTAACCAAACCTTAACTGTATTACAAATTAACTACAGTTTAGCTTGTTATTTAAATTGGGGGATTTCAATACAAAACTTTTAAATAGAAATTTTTAATTGGAACTCAATTCACCCCCCTATTGAGTGTCCACTCTGACCAAAAATATATAAAATAAATTTTTACCCTTTTGTTTTTTACGAGTCTCTTAAAAAGAATTTATTATTGCTTTCCGAACAAGGCGGTTTTTTATCCTTTTTACCATGCAAATGGAATGTTCTTTTAACCTCATACGACATGTATGGATTTACCCATCATCATTTAATCAAAGATCTTTTTGCATTGTTAAAAAGGATAATAATTAAGAAAATGTTTTTAAATTTTTTTTTTCAAGGATTTTTTTTTCAAAATGGTTTTAAACTTCTTTTTATATGTTTTCATGGAAAACTATTTTCAAAATGTTTTTAAGTATTATTTACATACAATCAAAGTGCTTTTAAAGAAATAGTTTTCCTAATGTTTTAAAAATTATTTATAAGTTTTCCTGAAAAATTATTTTCAAAATGTTTTCAATATTTATTTATAAATTTTCAATGTATTATCAATGAAATGGTTTTTGAAACATTTAAAATCTTACTTTAACATTTTTCAAGTGTTTTCAAAGATTTTTTTTAAAAATGTTTTGAAGCTTATTTTAAATGTTTTCAAGGAAAAAGATTTTAAAATGATTTAATGTATTATTTATAGTTTTTTCAAGGTATTTTATATAAAAATTATTTTCAAATGGTTTTATGTATTAAAAAACTATTATTAAATAAGAAAAGATATTTTCCTTAAGAAAAAGGTTTATGGGAAATTCCAAAATTATTCTCCATCTATGACAAAATCTTTTGATGTTACTCATACCTTATAGGAAATAATATAATGGTTCTATTCATGTACTTTATATGGATGAGTTATACTTAATTTCATGGTCTTTATGAAACCCCTTTTTCCTTCATGGGTAATATGTTTACGAATGTCGCTTCTCTTTCATGTGTTATATGATTTTGAAACCTGATTCTTTTGATGGGTTATGTTTATGATGAGTTGATTATGAAACCTATATCTTTATAAATGTTATGATATTTTTACATGTTTATTACAACTATTTAATTTCATGGGTTATGATATGTTATTTATGATCTTGTGGCACATGTATGTATGATTTCATTATGTGACGGGTGGGACATATATCTCCCTCCAATGCATTGGGTAAAGATTAATATCTCATGAGATAGATAGGGATGGAACGAGGGTTTAGTCGGTTCAGTAATACAGGGATACAATGAGGGTTTACTCAGTTTAGTAATACATGGCTGGAATGGGGGTTTACTCAGTTCAGTAATATAGGGCATGAATGAGGGTTTACATAGTTCAGTAATACGAGGTTGGAACGAGGGTTTACTTTGTTCAATAATACTAGGCTGGAATGAGGGTTCACTTAGTTCAGTAATAAAGGGATGGAAGAAGGGTTCACCCAATTAAGTAAATAAATTTGTCCACTAAGATGTTCTTGGTAGTGATGTCTTGGCTAATATAGAAATAAGTATATGATTATGTGTTGCCACAATTCCATGTCTTACTCTTATGTTATGTTTTCATGGCTTATGTCTTTTAATTACTTTTGATTCATGTCTTATGAACTGCTATGATTTTTTCCAAGATTCATGTGTATGATCTTTCATCTGAAGGGTATGATCATATATTTTTATGATCATGTTATCATAACCTTATGATCATGCTTATGCTTACATGTCTCCCTTGTTTACCCTTACTGATCATTTGAGCTCACACTTTTTATGTTTCCTTCCCTAGGTTGTGAATATTTGTATGATGTTTGATGTGGAAAATAAGGGTGCTAGTCATGACGAACCTAGTGGGAGATAATGTAGATCACTTATATACTAGTGTTTATATTTCCATGTTTCCAAAGGCACTATACTAACTATAATCTTTGGGAGTCTTTTTGTATAATGTTTAAGTATTCCACAAAATTTATGTAATGTTTATGTTTCTAAAGTGAGGGTCACTATATAATATCACTATTGATATCTATTATTGATTTATTTATTTCCTCACAACTAAATTAATACCATATAAAACCATCCCCAATGATTGAATGGTGTGATTTGGAAGGATGGGATGATTCCTTTGTTGTTTAGTAGTATATTCATATCGTGGATAATAAAAAAGTTTTTTGTGTTAAATAAATTAATTTATTATATTTGATTTGTAATTATAGTTTACATAGTCATGAGATTTGGGAAATGAATAATTTTTTAGGGAGAATTGGCCTCACCTTTTCAGATATTTAGAACCTTTAGCGCTTTCTAAGGGAACTGAGTGGCATGAAAAGAAGAATTGTAACACCCATCTGTTCAACAATATAATTTATTATGATATTTTAATTTCGTTTAATTTAATTTTGAAATTTACTGATATGGGTTAAAATATGTATTTTAAGGAAAATATATATAGCCATAAGGTTGGCTAATATTTAAGACTAATCATGCACCCAACAATGCGAGATGGTTTTTAAAGACACCAAATCAATTTTTCATGGTTAACACATGTTTTTATAACCATGTGGACTATCCAATAATACCAGAAAATCCATTTGGTAAAGGGTTGGTGACCCAAATGTTTGAATCATGGTTTATAAAAATGTACGGTCTACCCAGGTTACCTAAAAATGTGAAATTATGTTTTCACCCTTGTCGATTTTAACCATTCTTTCTCCTCCTCCTCCTCCTCCTCCAATCCATGTGTTCCATCCTCCTCATCTGTGGAATATTTATTCCACTTCAATCCTTATTTATTTAAGCCTTCTAACTGGTGACTTTATCTTGAGGTAACTCCAATTTTCCTTGATTTTTCCTTTATTCTTCCTCTAATTATTTTTTCTTCTCATTCCTTCATGGAACTCAAAACCAAAATTTCAAGGAGGGTGAACCCAAGGATTATGTTGGGGTGTTCATGAATTTAATTTTTTAATAGTATTTTGTGGATAAATTTATTAAATTCATAGTGGTTTCAAGTAAAGGATGTAATATTTCATTGTATTTGAGTTAGGTATCTCCAGTTAACATGAATTTTCAAATAGAGTAAATAATGTTCTCAAGACATTCATCAGATATGTTAATGAAATGTTTTTAAATAAATTATTGACCTGTAAAGTTTAATTACTATATTCAAACGTGTTTACTTGAATGGAATTTTCTATTATATTTTCCATTGAAAATATTTTTTATTCATTAATGGTGTTTTTTAAAATGATCATAATAATTTCATGGTTTTAACATGAGTTTTCAAAATGTTTTATGAAATAAAATGTTATTTCAAATTATCTACTAGGTTATGGGATATTATAATCCACCTTATATTTTTTTTAATTGGTTAAATATGCTATAACATGAGATACTATATGTATGTTGGTGACCAGATAGATGTTTCCCTAGATTTACATGCAAAATAGCTATGGGTATTTTCTAATGAGGACTTATGAGGGTTCAAGCTATCTTATTTATGACCACATAGTTCATGTAGAATTATGTGAGTGAGTCATAGTTGCCTTTGGAACCTATAGGTCATATATTTTCCCATGTTACATATAATATTATTGATTTCATACTTGTATATTATTACCATTATCATAATATATATAATGATTTGATTATGGGTTATTTCCCTCACTCATTCGGTTTTCTTATCTTTTTATTATAAATGTTGGAAGTTTTTTATAAAACCAAGGGATTATGAAAATGTTCTAAAAATATAAATTATTTTGAGAAAATATTTTTAAAAATATAATTAAATGTTTTCATATGGAAATGTTTTTTAGATTTATAGTGTTATCCTACTGAGATTTTCCTCACGCCATTCATATGTCATTAATAATATTTAGACTTAGTTTTGTAGGATTATAATAATGTAAAGGGTGTCATGTAGATTTTTGGATCTTCTTGAATAATATTCATCCTTAATAAATGTTATTTTGGTGGTGACTAGGGGTTATGATGTTTTGGGATCATGTTGAGTATTTGGGATCCTAATTTATTTTGGGTTGTGTTGCATCAACCTCTCTGGTCATGAACTCATTTTAGTATTGTTGTATATGTATGTTGGTTATCATTTATTTGTGTTGATGATGTGATGTTTATGAGTCAATTCTCATTGATACTATTTTTTATAATCTATTTGGATTTCCTTATGTTTGAAAATGTTTTTTATGGAATGGGAATCCAAATTTTAAATATGTCATGTTGGATTCGTTGTGGAATCTATGTGTTTGTATTATTATATTCCAAGGGTGAAATCTTACCCAAAGGGAAAATTTTGGAACCCAAATTCTTGTAACTAGATATAGTTATCAAGAATGCACTTCAGTATTTATGGTGGTCTAGGTCAGATGATGGGTCAATTCGACTTTGGCCATTCAATTACTCAAGGGATCTTAGAAATACTATAATTGTGAAAAACATTATACTAGGAAAGAAAATATTTAGAAATAATATTGTAATTTTATTAAATAAATATAGAGAGATTTTAGAGGAAAATAATTAAATAAATTATTAATCATTCAATATGTATATATATAAATTAAAAAATAAATAAAATCATTTTATTTTGGTACTATGGGAATTGAAAATATTACCATTAGAATAGTAACATAATAGTTAAATAGTAACCTCACTCTTAGGATAATAACTTAATTGTTGGAATTATAAAATTATTTTTTGGATAATTGATGAAGTAACATTATATGTAATGTTTAAAAATAATAAAATAAGTAAATATAAGTATCAAAATACCATAATATTATTACTCAATCCATGTAATGTGATGTAAGTGTAAGTACACATTTTTAGTGAAAAAATCATTACATTCATTAATAAAACCAAAATATTTATGATTGGATCAATGATATAAATACCTAATTATGATATTTATTTTGATAGAATTAATTTCATTTTCTAAATCAATATGGGGAAAATAATTAAAGGTAGGGATTTGTAAATTCTCATAAATAGTGAAATATGAAGATGATCATTGAATGTTGGTAAAATTGGGAATTTTTTATTATAAAAATACATGATTAAATACATAGCGGATGATTTAGGAAATATTTGTTGAAACCCAACCTACATTAATTATAATACTTAGTCATAATTGTTAATATTATTCATTGTATCGACAAAAAAATTATTTAATATTTTATTCAAAACAACTCTCCTCCTAACATATAAATAATACACTATATTACCCATTTCATCTCACTTATAAAATATATTTCATTGATAAATATCTAAAAAATAATCTCTATAACCCTCTAAGACATGTTCGAGGAGCCTTGGAAGAATCCATATACGATTCATTCAAGGATTAATTTTCATCATAACGGAGGAATCTCAATGTGAAATGTAAGCATTCCAAATTCCAAAACTATCATTTTTATTCTCCACTTACGATTATATATATAAGTTATAAAAATAATAAAATTAAATTAGTATAATTATAATTTTATTTAAGTATAAAAATTAAATATTTATTGTGTTCAAATCAATTAATCATTCTAATAAAATTTCTTCACGCATTTGTAGGATTATACCTCATATGTGGATGATGATATATGTAATCTCCTCAGCCGATCCACCAACCAATAACCAAATTTGTTGACTCACCCACACATATCATTGAATTATCACATGATGAGATCATATTAGAATTTATAGTCCCAAATTACACTCACTAATAGAGAATAATAGAGTGGTAGAATGGGGTTGATCCCATGAAAACTACATTCAAGATAGCAGCTGATCAAACAAAACCCTTGGAAGGATTCCTCACTTTAATTATTTAGGTTTGGGATTTAGCTAATATGATGTAGTTTTGTTTTCAATTTAGATTAAAAAATAAGTGATCGGGGTAAAATTCATGGCTCTTTATAAAGGATAATCCATGATTTAAATTGGAATAGTCATATAGCTTATGATGTGAAGTGGTGAAAAAGACATCAATTGGTTTTTGTCAAAAAAATTGGATATAATCATGTTAAAACTATCCCATGGTCAAGGTATAGTCGATGGACTATGTTCACTATGATTGGATTCTATGAAGAAAGAATCATAGGCTAATGGTCATAGTCTTGCTCAAATCCAATCAGGATAGGTTCATTCAATCGCAGTTCCCATGGTTAATGTTCTATGAAAAAATTTTATGAACAATTATTATTAACCTAATTACTATCCATAGGGTTATGAATATTCAATCAAAAGATTCATTAAACTTGTAAACCACCCCTACTCTTGACCCTTGAACCAAATAATATTAGTCATGCATGGCTGTGATGATAAAAAAGTAATGGAATTTTAAGCAAGTTGTATATAATTGAGAAGCAGTTACAAAAGAAAAAATCCAGTATTAGAAATGAAATAATCAATTTCAAATATTTGCAAGAAATGTGAATGTTATGAGAAACAAGATTCACATAATGAAATAATGAAAAATGAGTAATCCTTAATCATAATTATTAAGAAATAAGGAATAAATTACAGGCAATTAAGAACATGTGAAGAAACATGTGTGTGTTGATGAAGATTATATTTTGACAATGAAAATAAGAATTAGAAAATAAATCAAGATTATGCAGAAAAAGAATAAATGAAAATGGATTAACCAGCTAACTTAGATTCAATGAAACAATAAAACAATGAAGGGAATGAAATAAAACTAGTTTAGAAAAAGAAGGAATGAAAAAAGAGAAGAAAATAAGAGAAAATAATGTGGCGTCTGAACTCTATATGTGTGGAGGCACTAAAACAATATGATCAAGTAGTACACAGAGTGAAAGTACTACCTTTTTTGTGCTAGCATAAAAGATTTAGTTATCAATATATTCACTTCATGATATTGAGTTATAGGTTGTGTAATTGATGTTCTCTTTTCCTACCAAATAATTTTCTTAAATATGTGATTCAGAAATCATTCATTGTTTGGATTTTGTGAAATCACTTCAGATTGTGTATGGATTTCACTTTTAGGGGGATCTGTTTTTTGAAATCTTTACAATGTGTACTTGTGTTACACATTTTTTAATGTATTCATGTCATGAAAAAACTTCAAGTGTTGGTATGTGGCCTTGTAGTTATTATGTAAACATAGTGTTTGTGGCATGTATGTGATACATGGAGTGGAAATTATATTTTTTCACATTTTTATAATTTATTACTTTTATTCTATAATTTCTAATTCCTATGAAAATAAACCAAAATTCATATAATTATAAAATAATTAATTAATAAACTAAAAGCAAATATACCTAAAATTTATAAAAAATTTCATCTTATAAAATTCTCCCGCAGTTGAACAATTGTTTGTCCTCAAGTAAAAATTATCTCAATAGGGATTCCAAAAGAACAATTTTTAAAACAAGAAACATGTATTACAAATAAGGTAAATAAAACTAAGTGTAAGAAGGAAAATTTAGTCCTTTAGAATCAATCCTGGAAATAAAATCAGTCATTCCTCATAGTTTAGTTCTTTATCCATATTATTATTCTTTTAATTACAATTTAATAACTATTGCTTAAATTCTATTCCCATTATTTAATTTACCTCACAATATATTTTTCTTATTACTTAGGGTAAAATGTAACTAGATTAATACCTATACCTTGAATACATGTTCCTAAACAAATTCATTCATTGGTTCTATCATCTCCACGTCATAAAGAAACATACAAAAAACAATCAAGAGGGCTTTAGAAAAAATGTTTCAAATGACTCTAGGGATGAATGTAGGTAGGTAGAAAGTGAAAATAAATCTCTAAAAGAGGGTAATATCTAAATTATAATACATGATAGTGGTAAAAAGTTTGATGAAATAGCACCTCTTGGATCAAAAAGAGTATACACACTCCAAGTATATCAAAATGGATCCATGAGCATATCATTTACGTATAAAAAATGTACCCTATTATTTTCTATTTATTTTTATTTTATTTAGTTTAAAAATGTAATGTTAAGGCCTAATATCAAATACATCTCCTAACCACATATGATCCATCATAGGATTCATTAGTATGTAAATTGTGAATTTTGACCTTCCTAATACACAACCCATTTTTTTCTTTTTTATTTATTTTTTAGGAACAGTTTAGGAGAAAAATGACAAAAAGAATCCTAGATTATATTATATCAGTCAGGTAAAAGTACTATAATACATCTCTTAAGTAAATACATCTCGAGTCCCCTAGATTAAAATTCCCCCACACTTGTTCACAGGATACTCATGCACAATACCAAGAGTAGGGTAGTAAGGGGTAATAATTATAGAATAGCTACATCCTAAAAATGTTATTCATGGGAACTATGGGCCAGATAAGGAATGATATAAGGTGGGTCTCAAAAAAATATATCTCAAAAAATATTTCCTCAGTCATATTAAAATTTTATTTGTTTATTCATAACCTCAATAAGAGATTAATAAAATTTATGATAGGTTTACATTCCCCTATTGTCAGTCAAGAAATATTATCAAAAAATAATTTTAAATTGTGGGTCCCGAAAACTCTTAGGTATGGGAGTATACAAAAAATTATTGACCACCACTCTTGGTATAAAATCAAGTAATAAGTCAATAAAAATAAATTTCAATTTTTTTTTAATTTTGAAATAAATTACAAAAATCAGCAATCATTATAGAATTATAAATAAGAGTAAAACATGGATTTCAAAATTTTATGACCTATATTTCTATTTTTTTAATAGATTTAATGAGATTTCAAGTCTAAAGAATGATTTTGATGAAAAATGTTTCCTAGATAAATAAAAACAAGAAATAATCCACGTGTATCAATAATAAATCACTTAAAGGACTCCCCCACACTTAAAATGTGATAGTTTCAACACTGTCCTAGAAAGTATCATGTGCGAGTTATGACATATATAGCATAGAAAAAATAAAATAGAAACATTAAATTTATTTTAGGGAATGGAGAGATCCCTATAACAAGTCTCATTCCATGGGGAAACATGGTGGAATTAAAATTTGGGATACCTGTATAATGTGTTAGGAAATAACTCTTTCACTTAACAAAAGATTATTCTACATGGTTTAAACATGATGAAAGAAATGTAATGGTAGGTTCACAAAGTGAATTAGAATGACATGCAACTCAGATACATGCAAATATGTGTGTACAATAATTCTCAAGTGTAGTAAGTAAAAAAAATGATAATAATAAGAAAAGAATAATCCTAAGTATAAGAATGAAAATAATTAAAACAATCAAATATTGGTTGCCTCTAATAAATCTCTAAAAAGACATTATCAGTAAGAAAAATAGAAAAAACGATCAAGAAGTGTCTCCCTTCTGCTTAAAATTCCTCTACCACCTATAAGAACAAGTGGTTATGTCATTGAGATCGTGTTGATACTTGGATGGGTTAATCACCTCCAGATCATACCAAGATTTTATCTTATGTAGTAAGAAAATCATATGTTCTCATCATGGTGGAGACCTCCGTAGAGCATTATTATCTTGTAAAATCTTCCCAAGATGTCGATTTACATAAATAAGATGCCGAGTCATCTGAAGTATATTGGGGGATGGTGGTAGAATAGGCACATTGATGACAATGGAAGTGGAAGAAGATCTAGACATGGATAATGAAATACATTAATGAAATGAAAAATAACTCTAGAAAGAGTGATTTAGAAATTTTATCCCATATAAATAATAAGTGCAATGATACATCAATTAAATGGAATACCGACATTATAAAATAAGATCCCCTAGAAAGAGTACAAAATGGGTGATGGGGAAACAGGAAACTATATAGAAGGTGTTGGGGGAATGGTTGGTGGTTGGATGGTAGTAATGGTGTTGGAGGATTAGGTGGGAGCATTAGTATGATGAGGGGAACCAGGGGAAGCTATAGGATCAGTACCATACTGATTGGGGACCTCCTCCTCATCCTCTAGGTTTAATGGATCCCAACAGTAGATGTCGTCTTCCTTCATTAAAATCCCCATATTTTGGAGCAGTATGAGAGATATTCTCTCCATATGATCAAGGGATATGTGGGGTGATTCTGTATCAAAGACAACTAGATTCCTTCACAAATAAGTGATAAATGATCCACCCATCAAATTGCGTAAGGTCTTTGTTTACAAAGTCCCAAATAACTCACTAAACTATCTCACCATGTTGATGGCGGGGCTGCCCATGGATAATTCTATAATAAGTACCTCAATCTATATGACCCCTCCATAGGAATATCCATAAGATATCTATTCATGGGAGAGGGATCTGTGTGAGATCCATAGAGAGACACCTTGGAGTGTTGTTCTCTTCATGGCGTGGGGGTTGTACTCAACCTAGAAATGTATGGAAATACTATGCCTAATTTTGGAAGCCTCAACCTTGATAGGCACTATATGTAGAGTAGGAAAGATGGTAGAAGTGACATAATTGGCTATATATATACTGAGGCATGGAGAAAATTCTCCTATGTTGTGATCTAATGGGCATCCACTGAATCTGAAGCGAATGAAATCGATGACCATCTCGAATGTGGAAAGGAACTCATGGAATAGATCCTAGAATATCTCCTCCTACATCTGTTTGATTGGGGTCAGGTGTAGGTAGTCCATGAGAAAAATGACCTCATGATGGAAGTGTATGTTCTCTAGGATGGTGAGATCCAATGTTTTATTGGTCCCCATTGACTTTTCCTACAAGTGGACCAAACATACCCAGTGCTTGGGGTCTGAGAAATTAAGTCAAGGGTGAATGTGGGGATTGGATTGTCCATATGATCCATTGGAAAATCACTAAGTGTCTCTCCATGCTAAAGAATATTTCATGGAACAATCAAATGAGGAGTAGAAGGATCTCCCTATGGTGGAGGAGTTGTGTGCCTCTACTGCTTGGGTGGAGGAGGGGTGTCCTCATTCTTGGGTGTGTGGTTGGATGGTGGGGTGCACATGATATTTTCACATTACATCATAGATGGAAAACAAGGGGGAAATGAGAGATGGATATGGTGTAGAGGTAGTTTGGGTGTGTGTGAGGGAGCTCAGAGATAGTAAAGGGTGCATCGTGCAATATAGGGAGCATCAGGTCGGGGGGGTGTCACACCCTGAATTTTAAGTTTGTTTTTATTTTACTTTTTCTTACTTTTTGATTCTCTCATCAAGGCTAAGTTTGAGTGCAGGTCTAATTTTTTTGGCATCTAATAATTTTAATGGGTTTTGGACCAATGCGCGGTCACCACATGATGGGTAGTAGCCACACTGTCAGTCCGAGCGCCCACAGAAATATCTAATGTTTAGAATAAATAAATATTTATGTAGAAAAAATGAGTTAAATGTTTAAATTGTAATAATAATAATATTACTATGTAATTAATAATATTATTATTACTGAGGTTTTATTTTTTTTTATTTTTTTTATTTTTATTATTATCACTTTTTTTATTATTATCTTTATTATTGTTATTTTTATTATTATTTAAGGTATTATTATTATTATTATAAAATGAGAAAAAAAAGATAAACCCTAACTTCTCGGAGGCACCCCCTTTCCCCCCTTCCCTTCATGCGTAGCGGTGATGCACCCCGACCCCCAGCTCCCTGGTTCCCCGCCGCCCTTCGCCCCTAACTCTCGACCGCCCGCTCTTCCACTCCAGCTGATCCCAACCTCACCCAGCCACCATCTAAGACC
The DNA here is from genome assembly GCA_963277665.1 of Viscum album. Taxonomy (NCBI): domain Eukaryota; kingdom Viridiplantae; phylum Streptophyta; class Magnoliopsida; order Santalales; family Viscaceae; genus Viscum; species Viscum album. Next base: position 92,511,626 of record OY728147.1, read on the forward strand.
TCCAGGATGCTAACATACTTATCCCCCTTCCGTGCCCTCCCTATCCAACCACACATTCAATAGTGCACCCCCTACAGGTCCCCGCCTCCGCTCGCCCTCCGCCCTGTCTCCCTCTGTGCTTCGCCACCCTCGTCTCACTCTCCACTCCTTGTGCCCAGCACCTACTCCCTCTCACCTTGCCCTCATGCCCAGCTGATCCAGTGACCGCTTCCCTCACTCCAGCCTCCACGCTCTGACCCTCTCACACCCCAGCGCTCCAGCCACCCTCCTACCCCAATGCTGCACCCAAACCCCCAGCCGGCCTCACCCTCCTTCTAGTGGCTCGATATGCCTCCCCTTCTCCATCCAGCTATGTGGCATAATGATGCTCCATCAGTTCTCTTGTGTGGTGGCCTACCCTCATTATTCCTCCCTCCAGGACCCCGCCTCGCCCTCCATTTGGCATTCCAACCCTCCACGTCCAACCGATCCATCCCTTGCTCTAGAATTCATCCCCAACACCGGCCTTCTTCCCAGCTGCCAGCCACTCCGGCCTCTCCCCTCAGCACCCTCACCACACTCCCAGCCAAAAGGCCCCTATCAAAATTCCCCCACCTACCTTTTCTCCAACCAACCCCCTACTCCCTCTTGAGACTCACATCGGCGAACCCACTCTTGCCTTCTCTGACCACCTTCCCATGTTCCCACCAAACCCCCTGCTTCGGTAAATTTATTCATTTATCCATTTATTTATTTATTTATTCACCTTTTTCATTCATTTAATCTTTGGTTGTTTTTATTTAATTTGGATAGATCCTAATACGACTTCAGGTTGTGCCTCGTATGTTTTTCTCATTGTTTAGTGTGCGCGGTTGGTGCACAGAGGGATTGTTCTTAGTTCTGTTAGAGTTTTGTTGCGTCTGTACTTGATTTGAGGTAGGTGTTTCCATGTTTCTCATTACCAATTCTCTCCTTTGATTTTTGACATTTTAAATGGATTTATTAAGTTGATTCTCACCTCTACAACACCCTTGTTTAAATTATTACTTAACTTTGAAATTGATTTGATTTGTTTAAAGAAGATTTAAAATGATTTTTAGTGTAAATTGACTAGTTTTATGATATCTAGGAAACTTGTTTAAGTTTCCCATGTTTATTTAAGGAATAATTTTTAGTTTATTAAATGTATCTCTATTATTATGTTGAAATTACATTGTTTATTAATAAACATTTCTAGGTTAATTTATTAAAACATTTTTGTAAGTGTTTAATGGATTCAATGATTTAGTTGGTGTTCCTTTAAAATAATGTGGGGAAGTGGTGATTTTTGGGGAAAGGCTTTATAATGTTTTTTGGTGTGAATTTGATTTTAAAAAAGGATTTAAGGTGTGTACAGATTTATGTCTGTATAACATGTAAACGTGTTAAATTTCTTTGGAAAGGTTTTATGATTTTAAGGAAATGGTATTCTGGTTTTGAAGTAATGAGTTGTGATTTCTAAATAATGTGCGTGTGGTTGGATTTTATTGAAACAAAATGATGACTTTTATAAATGGTTTCAAATCTATTTTTTTATCCTTGGTGTGACATTGTATGTTGTCACACCCATGGGTGCACAAGGTGCACTCAAGGATGTGCCATCAAGTGAATATGGTTCTTGTAAATGATGTTTTCTTAAAACCATTGTTTTTTTGGGGTTTATTTTCAAAAAAAAATTTGGTTTTCTTGTTGGATTTGGAAGGAATGTTTTAGATGAGTTCTATAAAGTGTTTCTTCATTCATTTTGAAAAGGTTGATTTTTTAAAGGTGTTCTTCAAGGTTGGTCTTTTGGATTGAAAATGTATAAGTGGTGTTTGTTTAATAGTTGATGGTGTTTTTTAGACATGTCGACTCAAAGGCCCATTTGGAAATTTCAATTCAAAAGGAATGTTTGTATGGAATTTTAGAAAAGATTTTACCTTGACAAGTGAGTGTGCCTGGTTAGAAACCCAAAATATTTTATGAAATATTTGAATGATTATACGGTATATGAGACCGGTTGGAACATTTGATGATATGATGTATATATATTTGGGGCACCTATATAGGGGGGATATCCCATTATGGGTTATCGTATAGAGTGTCTGTGTTTGGGGTAGGCAAGTGTGGTGAGATGAGTCATGTGTGAAAGGTCCTCCTACTTACATAATATTATTATAACCACCATGGGTTCATGGGCGTATTTTAGACTATCTAGTGACAGTTTCTAACCATCCCCGATTAGATGGGTTGGTACCCCCTGGATTTGTTGTTAGTCTAGGCGGTCTTTACCACTTGATTTTTTAGTTTAGGGCAGCCAGTTGTTCATAGACTTAGGATCTTCACCATACTCTGGTAGGTGGTTCTGAAACTTAGTACGTCTAGGGGTCTTCTAAGGATGATTAGGATCACCCACGATAACCCATTTATTTACATTGCTTCTTTAATTTCTGTCATACTAGTTTATTTCTAGCTTTCCTTATTTACCAGTATTATTTTTATCTCAACTTTGGTATCTTTTGTTTTGGGTTTTATTTATAAAATGAATTTTTTTTATCAAAATAGCTTGCAGCGTCTATTAGATTTCTGAATGGGAAAGGCATGTTTCTTATTTTAAAATGTGAAAACCATAATTTTATAATTTTATTTCAAACTAGTGTCATTAGAATGTTTTCGAAAAGGGAATACTTGGATTCAGTGTTTATATTTGGAATCCCAACTGAGAATCTCAGTGCTCACTCCTATCCCATCCTTTCAGTTGTAGGTTCTATTTCTTATTTAGGTCTAGTCAGCACTGGATCACTCTCGGAGTGAATGTGGTTATGAGTTGGGTGGTGACATAGAAGTTCACATAGAGGTATGTTTTATTGTTTATTTTTATTCTTTTTTCTACTGATAGAGTTTAGTTTTATTTTTCTATTTTTTGCTGTTTATTTATTTATCTTTTATGGGACAAATCATTCCCACATGTTAGTTTTGATACCCAACACTAGTTGTCAGCCCGTAAGGATCAGGAATGCCCTTCGAGCCTTGCTGTGAAGTGACTCTGCTGACCGGTTCAGGGTCGACCCTAGGATGGTTCATGACAAAATGGAATCAAAAGGAGGATCTTGTTATTTTGGGTGTCCAGTAGTTGGATATTAGGACTTTTGGGACTCGAGAGGCAGGTAAGGGAAGGATGTCCTGAACACTCTCCCATTCCAAACCTTGAGTCACCAGGGGTAGTTCAAGAATTGAGTCACTGTCTCGTTCTAGTTTGTTTTAGATTGAGGGTTGACAATGGAGGAAGGCAGATGTTACGTCATTATTTTTCATGGAGTAGTGAACCATGTGGAGTATGAGTACACGGTTTAAGTTCCTCTTAGTTGTTCATGCTTACTTGGGGCATGTCCCACTACTATGTCGCCAGGTTAAGCATGACTAGTAGTCCCTCACTCTGGTAGTATGATGCAAGTTGAGAGTCGTCTTGGTTTTGGGCGGTGTAAGTGCATTTTTGAAAATAAAAATGTTTTTGAAATGAGAAAGATTTCTTTTAAATAGATTTAAATTTTTGAAATGGGTTTTATAACTGAATTCTCTTGGCCTAAAAATATGGTGTTTGATTGGATATAGTAGATAAATGGTTTAGGTGCAACCTTGGGTACTCTTTATGAACTTTTTCACATGTGAGGGGATGCATGGAAAGTGCTTTTTGGTGTGTGTGGATAAAAGAGAATGAAGACTTGTGCAAATGTTCAAGGAATTACTAGGGTGTGTACTTGGAATTAAAGGATTGAACTTTTTTTTAAAAATTATTTTAAAAAGGGAAATTATTTTGGAAATTGAATTTGGTTTGAAAAGTGGGATTGATATATGGAAATTGGCCTCGAAAGAATGCGGTTTTGAAATCTAAAATGAAATGGAAATTTTGTGTTGTGTTTTTATTTGTTTTTTTCTTTGAGATGGTTGTTTTTGGATGAAGGGGATTTTAATAATGTTTCATTAGCTCGATATAGTTTTTGGCCTGGTGTTTTATATATTTTTCATAAAATTCCACCCAGAAAGGTCCCCAAGGCTTCTAATAAGTCATGCCCAGTTTTTGGTCCTTCTCAGACAATGCCTATCCATCACGGTGATTGGGGTATTTTAGAGGTAGAAGAGTGGATTGAAGGGGTCGAGCGCATCTTCAGGATATTGGGAACTCTAGAATCTATTAGAGTGTATTCCATTTTGGGTCTGTTAAAAGGTCTAGATCTGGACGAATGGGAGTTGTTTTCCCCCGCATCAATGCAATTTGAGAAGACATGGGATTTAATTAAATATGTCTTTGTCCGATGGTTTATACTTGAATAGGTGAAGATGAAGTAAAGGGAGGATCTCAGGCATATTCAACAAGGCCAACAGATGGTGAAAGCATATGTTGACCATTTTAAAAAACTTGTGTCATTTTTTGCAAAGGCAGCATCGCAGGATTTGATGAGTACTTCTCTATTAATCGAGGGTCTTTATCCAGAGATCACGGAGCGAGTCCTAACTTTTAGGGACCATCATTTTGAGAAGTTGGTGGATGATGAATTCTTAACTAAGTTTGTCCATGGAGTGAAGATGGTTAGAAATCCAGTGTATCAAGTTGCTCCTAAAGGTTCCCCATCTGGAAAGTAGGGCATACTAGAGAGACCAATTTCTAAAGATTCCTCTTTAATGGTTCTGGATTCTATTTCATTGGACCATTCAGTGGTGTCCCACTTGTGTGTCTGATTTGGGAATTTGAAGCTGTCATGTTGAATCCCTCTGAATACGTGTCATCGTTGCGGCTATCTGGGTCACTTGGAGAAGTTTTGCAGGAAGCATCGCCTAAAGAAGATGCTACGACTGAATGATTCCAGTTCCTGACTGTGAGGTAGGAGATGTTTCAGCCATCAGATCCCCAACCACAGGTCTTGGGGTGAAGCTCGTGCATAGTCAGAAGTTTCCAGGGGTGTGAAGCCTCAGTTCAGGTTTTTTGTTCTATGATGGAAGTGGAACATTTAAAGTTTTACGTTCTTGTTTTTTTTTTCTATTAAAGTTTTGATGTGGTGGTAACTTCATTGTTTTGTTTTGAAGTTATGATGGACTCATTATATTAAAATCCTAATAGTTTTGTTCCTGATTATGGTTTTCCGAATCATGTGTTTTTCTTAAAGGTGTGTTTGGCCTTTGTATGGGTTGATCTAGGTTGAGATGTGTTTGTTTGGAGGTGTAAATTGCAATGGTAGAATCAGTGGTTGTGGTTATTCTCAGATTCACTGTTTGAGTTATGTTTTTCTTGGAGATTTTTCTCTAGTGTTGGGGGTTTTTGGTCTGGGTTGAGAGTTCCAAGTTCTAGTGGAGGTGTTGCTTCACTTGTGCTATAGAAGTTAGTTTGGATCAGTTGGGATTTCCCATGTCCCCCCTCCTGAGGTGGTATGTTTTCATATTAAATTTCCTCACTATTTGATTTATAGTGGGGGAGAGAGCCCTCTCATGTTCTCTAGTTCTCTTATATTATGGTTTCTTTCAGTTTCAATTGGGTGTGGATTCGTGTTTTGTCTATTGTTCAACTGGGTGAATTATGGGGACAGAAAGTGTCTGTGGTGAGAATAATTGTCACACCCCAACATTTAAGTTGGTTTTTATTTTATTTTCTCTTGGATTCGGGTTCTCTCATCGTGGTTTGTTTTGAGTGTGGGTCAATTTTTTTTGACATTTAATAATTTCAGTGGGTTTCCAACCTGTGCACGGTCACCGCACGGCGGGAGGTACATGGTCAGCCCGGTTTCCCACTTAAACTTTTAACATTTAGAATAAATAAGTATTTATGTAGACATAGTGAGTTGAATATTTAAATTTTAATAATAATAATGTTATTATGAAATTAATAATAATATTATTAACGCAGTGTTATGATTTTTATTATTATTTATTATTTTTATTTTTATTATTTTAACTTTTATTATTATTATCTTTATTATTGTTATTTTTATTATTATTTATGGTATTATTATTATTATTATAAAATGAGAAAAAAAGAGAAACCCTAACTACCTTGCAGTGCGCCCCTTCCCCCTTCCCTTCCTGCGCAGCGGTGCTGCACCCCAACCTCTAGTACCCCTAGTTCCCCGCCGCCTTCCGTCACTCGCTCCCAAGCACCCGCTCTCCCACTCCAGTTGATCCCGGCCTCGCCCAATTATCCTACAAGACCTCCAAGCTTCCACCTTTCTTATCCCCCTTCCACACATGCCCCGTCAAACCACACCGTCCGAGGATCACCCACCTAAAGGTCACCACCACAACTTGCCCTCCGCCATGTCTCCCTCTGCGCTCTGCCGCCCTCACCTCACGCTCTGCTCCCCACTCCCAGCAGCCGCTCCCTTGCACCTCACCCTCATGCCCAACTGCTCTAGCAACCACTTCCCTCACTATGTACTCTACACTCTGACCCTCTCACACCCCAGTGCTCCAACTGCCCTTCTTCAGCAGGGATGCACCCAAACCCCCAACCGTCCTTTCCCTCCTTCCAGTGGTGCAGTAAGCCTCCCCTTCTCCTTCTAGTGATGCGACACAATGTTACTTCCTCGGTTCTTCGATGTGGCGGCCGGGCCTCATCCGTCCACCCTCCAGGAACCCACCTCAACCTCCATTCGGTGTCCTAACCCTTCGTGTCTAGCCGATCCAGCCCTCGTTCTAGAATTCATCCCCCGCTCCGGCCTTCTTCCCAGTTGTCGACCGCTCTAGCCTTTCCCCTCATCACCCTCGCCACAATCCCAACCAGTTGACCCCCATCCTAACTCCCCCTGCCTTCCTTTGCTCCATCCGACCCCCTTTCTCTCTCTTTTGACTCAAACTGGAAAACCCTCTTTTCCCTACTCCAACCTCCTTCCCCTTGTGTGCACCAAACCCCCTTCTCCAGTAATTTTATTTATTTATCCATTTATTTATTTATTTATTCACATTTTCCTTTTATTTAATCATTTGTTGTTTTTATTAAATTTTTCTAAATCTTAATATTGTCGTGGGTTGTGTGTCGTGTGTTTTTATCGCTATTTTGCATTTGTGATTAGTGTGCAGAGGGATTGTTCTTACTTCTATCAGAGTTTGGTTTCGTCTGTGCTTTATTTAAATTAGGCTTTTCCAATTTTTTCATTCTCAATTCTCTCATTTGATTCTTGACATTTTAAATGAATTTATCAAGTTGATTATCACCTATAAAACACCCTTGTTTAAATTATTACAGATCTTTGAAATTTATTTCATTTGTTTAAAATAGAATTCAAATGAATTTTATTGTAAATTGACTAGTTTTATGATATCTAGGAAACTTGTTTAAGTTTCCTTTTTTTTCTTTAAGGAAGAATTTTTCCTTCATGAAATGTATCTCCATTATTATGTTGCAATTAAATTGTTTATTAATGAACATGGATTGGTTAATTTGGTAAAACATTTTCTTAAGGGTTTAATGGATTCAATGTTTTAGTTGGCGTTCCTTTAAAATAATGTGGGGAAGTGGTGATTTTAGGGGAAATGATTTAAAATGTTTTTTTGGTGTGCATTTGATTTTAAAAAAGGACTTTGGGTGTGTATGGATTTATATTGGTATAGCATGATAAATGTGTTAAATTTCTTTTGAAAGGTTTTATGATTTTAAAGTAATGGTTTTGTGGTTTTGAAGTTATGAGTTGTGCTTTCAAAATAATGTGTGTGTGGTTGGATTTGATTTAAAGGAAATGATGAATTTTATAAATGGGTTCTAATAAATTTTTTGATCCTTTGTGTGCCATTGGATGTTGGAACACCCATTGGTGCATGAGGTGCACACATGAATGTGCCCTCATGTGAATATAGTTCTTGCAAATGACGTTTTCTTAAAACATTTGTTTTTTTGGGGTTTAGTTTCCAAACAATGTTGGTTTTCTTGTGGGATTTTAAAAGAATGTTTTATATGAGTTTTATAAAGTGTTCCTTCATGCATTTTTAAAATCATGGTTTTTAAAGGTGTTATTCAAGGTTGGAATGTTTGGATTGCAAATGTAGAAGTGGTGTTTGTTTAATAATTGATGTTTTCTTTTTGGACATGTCGAATCAAAGGCCTGTTTGGAACTTTCAATTAAAAAGAGATGTCTGCATGGGATTTTAGAAAAGATTGTACCTTGACAATTGAGTGTGCCTAGTTGGCAACACAAAATATTTAGTGAAATATTTGAATGATTATATGGTATAGCGGCCCAGTTGGAACCTTTAATGATATGATGTATATATATTTGGGGCACCTCTATAGGGGGGATATCCCTTTACGGGTTATCGTATAGAGTGTCCATGTTTGGGGTAGACAAGTGCGGTGATATGAGTCCTGCGTGCAAGGGCCTCCTAATTAAATAGTATTATTTTAACCACCATGGGATCCTAGGTGTCTTTTAGATGATCGAGTGATAGTTTCTGACCAACCCTGATTAGATGGTTGGTACCCCTGGATTTGTTGTTAGGCTAGGCGGGCTTGCCACTGGATTGGTCATTTTAAGACGGCGAATTGGTTATAGACATAGGAGCTTCAACATATACCGATAGGTGGTTCCGAAACCGAGTACGTCCATGGGTCTTCTAGGTATGTTTAGGATCACCCATGGTTACCCATTTATTTACATTTCTTATTTACTTTCTATCATACTATTTTATTTCCAGCTTTCATTTTTTACCTGTATTATTTTTAGCCCAACTTTGGTATATTTTGTTTTGGGTTTTGTCTATAAAATGAAATATGGTTTTATCGAAATAGCATGTAGCGTCGGCTGGATTTCTAAATGGGAAAGGCATGTTTATTATTTTAAAATGTGAAAACCATACTTTTATAATTGTATTTCAAACCAGTTTCATTGGACTAATCCAAAAAAGGGAATACTTGGATTCAGTGGTTATATTTGGCATCCCTACTGAGCATCTCGGTGGTCACGCCTATCCTATCCTTTCACTTGCAGGTTCTGTTTATTGTTCAGGTCCTATTAGCGCTGGATTGCTCTAGGAGGAAATGAAATTTCTAGTTGGGTGGTGACCTAGAAGGTCACATGGATGTATGTTAGTTGTTTAGTTTTATTAATTTTATGCTGCTAGAGTTTAGTATTATTTTTCTGTTTTTTTCCTATTTTTTATTTATCTTTTATGGGTCAAATCATTCCTACGTGTTAGTTTTGTTGCTCGAAACTGGTTCCTAGATTTTAGGGATCACGAACGCCCTTCAACCCTGGCTATAGACCGTCTCTGGTTACTAGTTCAGGGTTGACCCTAGGTTGGTTCATGACAAAATGGTATCAAAGGGAGGTTCTTCTTATTTGGGATTTCCGGTAGATAGATATTAGAACTGTTTGGACTCGAGAGGTAGGTACATGAAGGACATCTTGAACCCTCGCCTGTTCTGAACTTTAAGTCTCTAGGGGAAGTTTGGTAATTGAGTCCTTATCTCGTTCTATTTTGTTTTAGATTGAGGGATGACAACAGAGGAAGGCTGATGTTACGTCGTGATTTTTCATGGAGTAGTGACCCATGTGGAGTCCGAGTACACGGTTTAATTTCCTCCTACTTGTTGATGCTTACTTGGGGCATGACCCACAACCATGCCTCCATGTTAATCATGACTACTAGTCCCTCACTCCAGTAGTTTGATTCAAGTTGAGCGTCATTAAGGTTCTGGTTGGTGTAAGTTCGTTTTTGAATATGAAAATGGGTTTTTAAATGATAATGATTTCATTTAAATGGATTTAAATTCATGAAATGGGTTTTAAAACTGAATTCCCTTGGTCTAAAAATCTGGTGGTTTCTGGGAACTGGTAGAGAAATGGTTTGGGTGAATCTTTGGGTACTATTTATAAACATTTCCACATGTGAGGGGATGCATGGAAAGTGTGTGTTGGTGCATGTGGATTAAATCGAATGATGAAATGTGCGACGGTTCATGGAATTTATGGGGTGTGTACATGGAATTAATGTCTTGACCTTGTTTTTATAAATTTTTTATAAAAAGGGGAATGATTTTGGAAATTGAATTTAGTTTTAAAAGTGGGATTGGTATTTGGAAAGTGTCCTTGAAAGAAGGTAGTTTTGAAATCTAAAATGAAAAGGGAATTTTCAGTTGTGTTTATATTTTTTTGTTCCTTTGAGCTAGTTGTTTTTGGATGAAGGTGCTTTCCATGATGTTTCTTTGGCTTGATATTGTTTTTGGAACTGTATTTTATATGTTGTTCAGAAAATGAAACCCAGAAAGGTCCCCAAGGTTTCAGATAAGTCATGCCTAGTTTTTGGTCCTTCTTGGACATTGCCTATCCTTCATTGTGATTGGGGTTTGTTAGAGGCAGTAGAGTGGCTAGAAGGGGTTGAGCGTGTCTTCAGGATATTGGAAACTCCTCAATCTATCAGAGTGAATGTCGTTTTGGGACTATTCGAAGGTCCAGATCTAGACGAATTGGAGTTGTTCTCCCTTCCATCAATGCAAGTAGAGATGATGTGGGATGTATTTAAATTCATCTCCATCCAATGTTTTATAACTGAAGAGGTGAATATGAAGAAATGGGAGGAGCTCATGCATATTCAAAAAGGACAATGGATGGTGAAAGCATATGCATACCATTTCAGGGAACTTGTGTCATTTTTTCTAGAGGTAGCATCGTAAGATTTGATGAATACTTATCTCTTAATTGGGGGTCTTTGTCCAGAGATCAAGGAGCGATTCAACCCTTATAGGGAACATCATTTTGAGAAGCTGGTGGATGAGGCGTTCTTGGCTGATTTGGTCCCTATAGTGCAGATGGTTGAAAATCCAGTGTATCCAGTTTCTTGTGAAGGTTCCCCATCTAGCGAGCAGGGCATGCCAGAGGGACTTGTTTCTAAAGAGTTCTCTACAATAGTTCCAACTACCATTTTGTCAGACCTTTCAGTGGTGATCCACAAGCGTGGTCAGTTTGGGAACATGAATTCATCATGTCGCATCCCTCCGAAGAAGTGTCATTGTTGTAGCTGTATGGATCACCTGGAGATGTTTTGTAGGAAGCATCACCTAAAGAAGATGTTGTGACCAAAGGATTTCAATTCCTTATGGTGAGATAGGAGATGCTTCAGCCATCAGAGCCCCTAAAACATGTCTTGGGGTGAATCTTGTGCACATTTAAGAGTTTCCAGGGTGTTAAGCATCAGTTTAAGTTTTGTGCTCTGTGTTGATAGTAGAATATTTAAAGTCTTTTTGTTATTTTTTTTCTATTTTTAAAGTTTTGACGTGGTTGTAAGTTCATTGTTTTGTCATGAAGTTATGATGGACTCATTCTATTGTAATCCAAACAGTTTTGTTTGTCTAATTATAGTTTTCTGAATCATGTCTTTTTCTTAAAGTTGTGTTTGGCCCTTGTATGGGATGATCTTGGTTAAGTTGTGTTCATTTGGAGGGGTAAGTGTTTGTTGTAGAATTGGTGGTTGTGGTTATTCTTTGATTCACTATTTGGTTTAAGTTTTGCTTGGAGGTTTTTCTATAGTGTTGTGGGTTTTTATTCTGGGTTGAGAGTTCCATGTTCTAGCGGAGGTGTTGCTTTGCTCGTGCTATAAAAGTTAGTTTGGATCAGTTGTGAGTTCCCGTGTCGCCCCTCTCCTGGGGAGGTATCTTTTGGTATTAAATTTCTGCACTAGTTGAGTTCTTCTGGTGGAGAGAACCCTCTTGTGTTCTCCCATTATCTTATATTGTAGTTTATCTCAGTTTCAATCGGGCGTGGATTCTTATTTTGTCTATTTATTCGGCTGGGTGAATTTATGTGGGAAAAAGTGTCTATGGTGGGGAGAATTGTCACACCCCGACTTTTAAGTTTATTTTTATTTTACTTTTTCTTGGCTTCGAGTTCACTCATCATGGCTCAGTTTGAGCGTGAGTCAAAATTTTCTTACATTTAATAATTTTAGTGGGTTTCAGAACCATGGGCTGTAGCTGTGCGGTCAGCCCGGGTGCCCGTGAAAATGTCTAACATTTCGAATAAATGGAAATTTATATAGACAGAGTGAGTTGAATGTTTAAATTTTAATAATAAAAATAATTTTATTATGTAATTAATAATATTATTATTAATGAGGTGTTATTATTGTTATTATTTTTATTTTTATTATATTTATTATTATAACTTTTATTGTTATTATCTTTATTATTGTTATCTTTATTATTGTTATTTTTCTTATTATTTATGGTTATTATAATTATTTTTATCATTATTATTTTTATTATTATTAAATGATAAAAAAAGAGAAACCCTAACTACTCAGCGGCGCCCCCTTCCCCCTTTCCCTTCCTGCACAGCGGGGCTGCACCCCGACCCCCAACCCCTTGGTTCCCCACTGCCCTTTTCCCCTGGCTCTTAGCCGCCTGTTCTCCCACTCTAGCCAATCCCGGCCTCGCCCAAATTACCTCAATGACCTTCAGGCTACAACCATGCATAACCCCATTTTGCGCCCACCCCGTCCAACCACACCGTCCACGGTGCACCCATGCAGGTCCCCACATTCGCTCAACCACCGCCCTGTCTCCCTCCACACCCTGCCACCCTCACCTCATGCTCTGCTCCCCATGCTTAGAACCCGCTCCCTCACACATCACCCTCACACCCAGCCGCTCCAGCGACCGCTGCACTCACTCCAGCCTCTACTCTCTGACCCTCTCGCACCCTAGTGCTCCAGCCACCCTCCTTCCGGAGCGCTGCACCCAAACCCCCAACCAGCCTCACCCTCCTTCCAACAGTGCAACATACCTCCCATTATCCTTCTAGAAATGCGGCACAGTGAAACTCCCTTGGTTCTCATATGTGGTGTCCTTCCCTCATCAGTTCTCCCTCCAGGACCCTACCACACCCTCCATTTTGCATCCTGGCCCTCCACATCCAGTCGCTCCATCCCTCGCTCTAGCCTTCATCCCCAATGCTGGCCTTCTTCCCAACTATTGACCGCTTTAGCCTCACCCCTCAGTGCCCTCACCACACTCCCAGCCATCCGACCCCCATCCAAACTCCCCTCTCCACCCTTTTCTCTAGTCACCCCCTTACTCTCTCTTGTGACTCGCACTGACAAACCCACTCCGCCCTGCTCTAACCACCTTCCTCTTGTGCACGCCAAACCCCTGCTTCAGTAAATTTATTCATTTATGCATTTATTTATTTATTTATTCAATTTTTTCTTTAATTTAATCTTTGGGTTTTTTTATTTAATTTTCATAAATCCTAATACCACTACGGGTATTTTTTTTGTATGTTCTTCTTTCTGTTTAGCATGCGCGATTGGTTCATAGAGGGATTGTTCTTACTTTAATCAGAGTTTTGTCACGTCTTTTCTTTATTTGTGTTAGGTGTTTCCAAGTTTCTCATTCCCAATGCTCTCTTTTGATTCTTGACATTTAAAATGAATTTATAAAGTTGATTTTCACATCTATAACACCCTTTATTAAATTATTACAGAATTTTGAATATGATTTGATATGATTAAAATAGATTTTAAATGAGTTTTAGTGTAAATTGACTAGTTTTATGATATCTAGGAAACTTGTTTAAGTTGCCTTTGTTTCTTTAAGGAATAATTTTTCCTTCATGAAATGTATCACCATTATTATGTTGCAATTACATTGTTTATTAATGAACATGACTGGATTAATTTGTTAAAACATTTTTGTAAGGGGTTAATGGATTCAATGTTTTAGTTGGTGATCCTTTAAAATATTGTGGGTAAGTGGCGATTTTAGGGGAAAGTCTTTAAAATGTTTTTTGGGTATGAATTTTATTTTAAAATAAGATTTCAGGTGTGTATGAATTTATAATGGTATAACATGAAAAATGTGTTAATTGTTTTTGGAAAAGTTTAATTATTTTAAGGAAATGGTTTTGTGGTTTGGAAGTAATGAGTTGTGTTTCTAAATAATGTGTGTGTGGTTATATTTGATTGAATGGAAATTATGACTTTCTTAAATGGTTTCAAATCTCTTTTTTGAGCCTTGGTGTTCCATTGGATGTTGTCACACCCATGGGTGTATGAGGTGCACACATGTATGTGCCCTTAAGTAAAGATGGTGCTTGGAAATGATGTTTCCTTAAAACAGTTGTTTTTTTGGGGTTTAGTTTCCAAACAAAGTCGGTTTTCTTGTGGGATTTTGAAATAATGTTTTATAGGCGTTTTATAAAGTGTTGCTTCATGAATTTTGAAAATCTTGGTTTTTAAAGGTGTTCCTCAAGGTTGATCTATTTATATTGAAAATGTAGAAGTGGTGTTTGTTTAATAGTTTATGGTGTTTTTTGGAAATGTCGACTCACAGGCCTATTTGGCACTTTCAATTCTAAAGGGATGTTTGTATGGGATTTTAGAAAAGATTATACCTTGAGAAGTTTTTGTGCCCGATTGGAAACCCAAAATGTTTTATGAAATATTTGAATGATTATACGATATAGAAGCCCGATTGGCATGTTTGATAACATGATATATATATATATATATATATATATATATGGGGAACCTCTATAGGGGGGATATTCCTTTATGGGTTATCGTATAGAGTGTCTATGTTTGGGGTAGGCAAGTGTGGTGAGATTATTCACGCATGCGAGGAAATCCTACTTACATGATATTATTATAACTACGATGGGTTCTTGGGAGTATTTTAGATGATCAAGTGACGATTGCGGACCAAACCCAATTAGACTGGTTGATACCCCCTAGGTTTGTTGTTAGGCTAGGTAGGATTTTCCACTAGATTGGTTAGTTTAGGGCGACTAGTTGGTTATAGAATTAAGAGATTTACCATTCACCAGTAGGTGGTTACAAAATCGAGTACGTCTAGGGGTCTTCTATAGATGTTTAGGATCACCCATGGTTACCAATTTATTTACATTTCTTGTTTAATTTCTATCATAATAGTTTATTTATAGCTTTCCTTGTTTACCTATATTATTTTTATCCCAACATGGGTATCTTTTGTTTTGGGTTTTGTTTATAAAATGAAAAATGGTTTTAACGAAATAAAATGTAGTGTCTACTGGATTTCTGAATAAGAATGACATGTAGGTTATTTTAAAATGTGAAAAGCCTAATTTTATAATTGTATTTCAAACCAGTGTCACTGGACTATTCTAGAAAATGGAATACATGGTTTCAGTGGTTATATTTGGCATCCCTACTGAGCATATTGGTGCTCACACATATTCCATCCTTTCAGTTGTAGGTTTATTTTCTTGTTCAGGTCCTGTTAGCGCTGGATCGCTCTTGATGCAAATACGGTTCTAAGTTGGGTGGTGACATAGAAGGTTACATAAAGGTATGTTTACTTTTTTAGTTTTTTTATGATGTTAGAGTTTAGTTTTATTGTTTTGTTTATTTCTTGTTTATTTATTTATCTTTTATGGTCCAAATCATTTCCACATGTTAGTTTTGATGCCCGAAACTAGTTTCCTGCCTGTAGGGATCGGGAATTCCCTTCAGGCCTTGCCGCAGACCGACTCGGGTGACATGTTCAAGGTCGACCCCTCGTTGGTTCGTGATGGGGGGGGGGGGGGGGGGGGGGGTTCATCGTGAAACCTTTTATTATGGTTTCTAAAAACCAGATTAGAAAATTACATGTCATGTAATGGATACACTGTGAGAAATGCATGATTTTTGAAAAATTTTATGTTTCTCAACACTTTCACACCGTCTATCTCTTAAACGATGTGTATTTATTATTTATCCCCTTGTAAGTTAGGTCCACAAGATTTGTTTCTAGAATCCCTCTAAATATATTAAAGACTACTCCAACCTATCCTAACCTAATCCTGGTTTCCTCCCAATCATCATTTTATTTATTATCTAGAGATAGACATTTTCATAAGTATAATACTTTATGTTTTAATTTATTCCCCTTGTTAAATAGTTTTTGAAAAAAAGGGATGAAATGAGGGATGAACTCCTTCATTAGGGATGTGGTAAAATTTTCCTTCTTGTGAGAACATGATCACTTATTAACATGAGGTGGTGTCTCATTAACATTTCCACTTACCATATGATCTTATTTAACATTGTACTTTGAAATTTTTGAGAATTTTTCAAAAATGATTCTTTTATTGATATCCTTCTCCACATTGAACATGGCTTTCTCTTCACCCATTCTAAGAAAAACTCTCCATAGGTTAACATAAATCATCTCCTCTCTAGTGGTGGGAAATGGTATCCCTAGAATTAGGGGTATTTCTCCTACCTCTTACATATAAAAGATAATAAAATAAGTGGGGAAAACGAATTTTCCTTCTTTAACCATGATGTACTCAAGAAATCCTCATGGATACTTGACTGAACAGTCAGCATGTAGGTGTTCTATCATTATTATTTTTAGTTATTCGATCCCCAAATTCTTATAAACACTCATTTGAATTATATTGATACATGTTCCTAGATCTCACAAGTATTTTTCCAATGTACACATTTCTATAGTGCATGTAAATGAGAATTTTTTAGGGACCCACATTTCTAGAGGAAATGTTTTTTAGACAATTGCAGAGAATTCATCATTTTGAGGGATTATTCTGATGTCATCAATTTTTTTATGCTTAGTAGCATATTTTTAATGATTAATACATAAGTAGGTACCTGTAAAACTCCCTCTAAAACAAGGAAATTCATATGCAACTATTTTACAAATTCTATAATTTTTTCAAATTCCCCCCTCTTTGGCTTGTGAAATATATTCATAATTATTTTTGGTTTTTTATTCAACTTGAGATTCCTCATATGGTTTTACCTTTGGAGTTTCTCCTTGACCTACATTATTAAAATATTTAAAATTATTTTTATGACTTTCACATAGTTTCTGAAAATTTGAGCACACTTTCATTTTTAACCACTATAGCTTTAGCCTGCTCTCTTGGATGAGTCTAATCATTACCGGGAAGAGTACTTGGTAACCAATTAGATAACGTTTTAGAAATGTTTCCCATTTTAATCTCTTTGTTTCATAGTAAAACCTTGGGGTTTTTCATCTTAGTTTCTTGGGTTTTAACCCTTTGTTCTAATTTCTACACAAAGGTAGTGATAAGGGTATCAATATTAGTTTATCTAGGTTGTGCTTGAGGAGGTGGTCTTGTTAGAGTTTCCTATAATTTTTGTTGTGGTTCTGGTGGGTATTGCTGAGCTCTATGGAAAGGTTGTTGGAATTATTGTTGTGGTCGAGGAGCTATAAATTGTGGTGGGTACCCAAGTGGTCCTATATTTCTTTTTCCCCATCCACTCATCTTTTTAATGCAACCCTTATTTCAATACTTCTAATCTGTTATTTTCTTGTAATTTTGCTACTATTGAAATTTTGGTCATTGCTGGTACTATTGGATTTTTTATTGTAATTAATTTAATTAAAATCTTATGTCTGGGGTTCTTCCATCCCTACCATGAAATCTCGGTATTAATGTGGGCCTCCACACATCTCAGAGGATTTTATTTTCATTACTAGGGTAGGAGGGGGTGGTGGAAAGTAGGTAAATGGAAGGATTCCATCTTCTTGGTAAGCACCTCAACTTGAGTAGTAAAAAGGGTAGTATCTTAAACATGATAAATTCCAAATCGGGTTAGTTCTCGATCACTTTTCCATATATTGGAATTGGGCGAGGCTTCATCCAGAATTTCCTAGACAACTTTTGGCATTTTAAGAATGTGTCAACTATCACCAATGTTATCTATTAGAATAAAAGCAGTAGGAAGGATTCATTGATTAATCTCTTTTAATTGAAGAAACACATTTAATCCATGATGTTATAATTTGTGTGTCATCTCCTGGAATCATTACCAGGATTCCTATGCTGCTTCTCCATACACCTTGGAGAAGTTTTAAATTTCCTTCTAGAGATTTGATGTCTGGATGGTGGGGAAGTACTTTTATAGGAACTTCTTTTCCAATTTTTCCCAAGTTGTGAATGACTATAGTGATTTATTTTTTATTTGGTTCTCATCTCTATCTCACAAGTAGAAAGGAAAAACTATTAATTGAATGCTACCAGATGAAATGCTTTGGTTGAGAAAAGTTTTAGAAACTATAAGAAAGTTCAATATGTGTTCATGGGGGAATTAACTCTAAATCCCACTAAAATACCTCATATTTTGGATCATATTAATGAATACAAGTTTTATTTAAAAAGTGTGTTCCTAAATTAGTGGGCACACAAGGATGGGCTCATCACCACTAAATAATAGTAAACTACAGTTCATAATAGTGCACTCATGCTACACTAGTCTCTCATCTAGATTAGAAGGTGGAAAATAATTGGGTTCTTGCATATGTGATGATGAAATATTGTTAAACTCTTCCAGTGTGAATTGGTAGTGTGAATTGATGGTTCTATATATCTCAAGATCAAATAGAATCTATTACTGTGTGTCCAGAATTATTGAATGGATCAAGGGACCCTAGCACACACACTATCTGTAATGAGAGAATGATAGAAAAAATAAAAAATGATATAAAGAAAGGGATATAGAGGGGGATGCAGGATTGCGTGGTGGAGAAAAATAAAAATGAAAAAGGTAAAGAAAAGAAAAAAGGCAGAGGGAGTGCGGTAATATAGGGTTACTTAGATGGTCATTGTGTATGAACAAAAGTGTTCCTCAGAAATAGTGCCAAAAATTTTCTCGCCTTCATGCATCATTGAATTAACATGTGATGAGATCATATGGTCATTTATAGGCCCAAACTATACTTACTATTAGGGTGTAGTAAATTGGAAGAATGTGGCTGATCTAATGAAGACTACTAGTAGGACAACAACCGACCGAACAAAATCCCTGGAAGGTTCACTCACTATCAATATTTAGGTTTGGGTTTTATTTAAAATGAGGTATTTTGGTTTTTAATTAATATTAAAAAATAAGGGGTTGAGTTAATTTTAGGGATCTTGACAAAATATAATCCTAGATTCAACTTGGGATGGTCTTATGTCTTAGGTTGTGAAGCAGTGCAAAAGTCACCAATTGGTTTGGTCAAACCAATTGGAACTACTAATGCTGCAACCATCCCATTGTCAAGGTATATCCGACAACCTAAGTGCATTATTCTTAGATTATATGCCAAAAGTATCATAGGATAATGGTAATAGTTCTTCTCAACTCTAATTAAGTCAGGTTCATTCAATCACACTCCCCATGATCAAGGTTGTGTGAAAGAATGTTAAGAAAATTTATTATTAACATAATTACTAGCCATAGGGTTACCAAGATTCAATATAAAGATTCATTAGGATTAGAAAAAACCCTAAACTCAACTCTTAACCCTAACTGGATTATCTATGCATGGTGGTAATGATTATAAGAAATAAAATATTAAGAATGCCATGTATAAATGAGAAGCAATTTCAAAAGGGAAAATCAAGGATTAAATGGGAAAGAATCAATATGAAACAACATGAAGATATGTAAATATAACCAGAAACTAGTTTCCTATGATTAAATAATGTATAATGATCAATCCACAATCAAAAAAAAATTAAGAAACATGAACAAAAATACTGCTAATGAAGAATGAATGAATTAATGTGTGTGTGTTGACAAATAATGGGGCATGAAAATGGAAATGACCATCGTAAAATAACGATGGATTTGATAAAAAAATGGATAAAAATATATTAAACAATTCACTTATATTCAATCAAAAAATTACAGTAATGAAAGGAATGAAAGAAAACTAGTTTAGAACAAGAATGAATAAAACGGGAAAAGAAAATGAGTGAAACAAGTGACATCTGAACTCCTTTTGCATGGAGTTGATGAAAAAAAAATTTAGGCTCAAGAAGTACATGGAATGAAAGTATTTCACATCATTTGATGGATAAAATGATTTTGATCCTCATAAATACACATCATGTAATTGAGTTACACACCATTTAATTGAGATACTCTTTTCCTACTAAAGAATATGCTCATATCTTTGATTGGGTATTCAATCATTATTTCCACATCGTGCAATATCTGTACATCATGTATGGATTTAAATTTTGGAATGGATCCAGTTTTTTTAAATATTCACATAATTTACCCGAGTTACATGTTCTTTAATGTATTCATGTCGTGGAAAAACTTCATATGTTGGTTTGCAGCCTTCCAGGCATGATATGAATAGACTGTACACATCTTGTATGTGATACATGGTGTGTAAAGACTATTTTTGGAACTTTTTAATAATTTATTATTTTAAGTCCATAATTCATAATTCCTATGAAAATAAACCAAATCCTAGTGCATTATTTAATAATTCATTAATAAACCTCAAAAAATTTATCCAAAATGATATACAATTTTATCTAATTTGTTTTGTCCCTAAATGACATTAATCATTCATTCCCTTACAGTAGAGGCTACTGACTAGTCATGACTATTGTATAATACCATCTTTAGAGACTATATACTCAATATTATCTTAACAAATAATAGGTAAAGAATATAAAATTTTACAAAAAATATAAAATATGATTAAAATAATATATTTACATTAGAAATAATTTATATTAATAACTATCTACCATTAAATATCATATGATAATTTTTAGATTATAAAGTCATCCATCAATGTCAGATCATTTGATTTTATGATTATATACTATACAAAAAAAACAAAAAAAATGAAGGAAATATAACTATTATCCTTGTAATCACCTCAAAATACTATCTATATGTAACGCCCCGACCCCAGTTACCCAGAGTCGGTGCATTATTACATAATATTGGCATGATCACAAACGATCAAATCTCGAAAGACTGATTAGTTTAGTAGCCTTGGAATAACTAGATACATTCATAAAGATTACATTACATCATAAAGTGAAAACTACTACAACAACATCTTGTCTTCATAATCCACACTCATATCCCCTCATACTATCCATGCAGGTCATTCATAAATTACTTCTTCACATCTTGGAAAAAATAAAACATTGAAAGGGGCGAGCTCAGATGCTCAGTAAGGATAACAATATAGCGAAAACTTTCATAAATAAGCATAAACATTTAAGGAAATGTATAACTAAAACAAAAGCATTTTAAACATGAACTTCAGCATAATATAGCAAAGATAAAATGAAATAATTCCATTTACATATTCACATAGATATTCTACTAGTCGAATAATCACATGCAATATCAATAACCCCTTTCATAATGATGGAATGCATAATGCCAAACTATCATAACCACATAGCCAAGGCCTCGTGCCAAGAATAAAAATAAGATTTTTTCAATTCCTTGTGCCAAGACACTAGTTTGTCTCATGATACCTACCGATGCATCGAGGAGCTATAGCGGGCTCCACCCGTCACTTATTAAGTCCAATGCATTCCTCATATGAATAGGTTTAAACATAACATAAACATTCGTATTAAAACTAGCATACGAAATATCAATCATTTCTCCATAAACCATGAATGGTATAAAAATAACACATACACAGTCAAACATATCAAAAAACCTTCAATAATATATGGAAGTTTTTTATCATAACAAATAAACTTCAAATAAGCTTAAAATCCATCAAAGGATGTTGACATAGATGAAATCAAAACTATTTGAGAGAAATATCTCTTTTTTTTGAAATCATTTAAAAGTCCCATAATTATAAAATAAAACATTTAATTTGAAAATATTATTATAATCTTGTAAGGAAAGCTTCAACAATTTTATAATGGCAGAAAATAGTTGCAACCGCTGTATAAGTTAAAAAAGACATTCTTACCTTAATTCTGTCGAAAAGGTTAAAAAGGACCTTGTTTGGAAAATGACAGAAAGACTACTTTATAAAATTATTATAAAAATTAAACAAGAGTATAAATTACTTTATCCCATATTCTTTAAAATATTAATAATTATTTGAAATACATTTTTAAGAAACATGGATGTGGATGATAAAGAGGTCCCAGTAGATAATCACGTATAAACAACCTCGGATAATGTAGAGATTGTGAAATAAACACTTACCTTGTAATTTTCATTAGTTGATGGTATTTTAGCCTCCTGTATAATAGTTAAAACATTGTTATTTAGTTATACAAGGACCATATACATAATTATGATATCATATATGATCTTCTATTAATGCTTTGTTAATAATATTTTAGTATTTTCGTCGTTTCGGGTGTTAACTTAATCGATTTATTTTATATGTTTTGTTACAGAAGGAATGTTTGTTATGGATAGGTTGTATTTTATTACTTTTTAGAATTATATCAAGTCCTTAAACATTATTTTTAACCATCAAATGAAAATTATTCTTGAATGGATACGATGGGGAATGAATCTTATCGCGTTCGTGGAGACGGTAGTCCGTACGTACGCACAAGTGACAATATCATTCTTTTGATATTAAAATAATATATAATTGGATGGTATATCATATAGAAATAATCAATATCATGTTATATTTATTATTTACATGAATTATACGTCATTATTATACCCATCTAAATAATAATATATTTAAAAACAATTACACCACAACGTGGAGATGGTAGGCCGTACATACGCACGTATGGTGACAAGTCATTCAAGGGATGGATAGAATAATGAATTTTTTTGTTACATTTTATAATAACATCACAGTATATAGAAGATACTGGAGTTATTATTTTATAATGTAAATAACAAGGAAAGAAGAAGTTGAAGAAGAAAAGAACTTTAAAGAGGGTGGTGAAGACGTTACCTCTTCTTCGGGTTCTTCCTTTTGATTTGATCAAAAGGGCTCCATAGTTTGGCTTTATGATCAAACTAAGGCCTCTAGGATGAAGTTAGGAAAGTTTGGAGGATATTTGGGCAGAGGTTGGCCGAGAAAAATGGCTTTGAAGGTGTGAATTAATGAGAAGGGGGAGTGCCCTTTTATAAGAGGGGTGATGGGCTCTTTAGAAAAAACTTAAAGTATTATTTTAGAATAAATTCATATTCAGTTTATAATGTCTCCAAAGTAGATTATTAAAAATATATGGTGGGGATGAGTATAAATCCTTTCAACCAATAGATTTTGGATAGGTTTGGGTCATTATATTAACCTTATCTTTTAGTTTTAACTCTTAGTTAATTAGTTTGACAGTTACCATGTCACTTTGTATTTTTATATTATATAGTTAATAAACTTACTATATACATCCAAGAGACCCCCAAGTGGTCCATTAATGATACACCTATCATTATATAAGTCTCTTGGCCGAACCTTAGGTTTTTATGGTTTGAATATCAATTAATAATATAATATTTTTTTAAAAACTCTTTTATGTCAATTTTGACACTATTTGGTATTTGATTTTTTTGAAAATCATAATAGTATGATTACTTAGAATAGAAATATTTAAATCAATAATAACATGTCATATTAACCTATAAAATTAGTGTAATTCATAAAAAGTCTCAAATTACATTTATTTGGGTATTTATATTATGAATTATTTTAATATTTCATTAATTAGGTAATTACTGCATCACCATTGTGTCATAAATAAATTAAATTATATAATGTCTAAAAATTATAAATAAAATATAATTATGTAGAAAATCATGTTATCTTTCTAATTAATATTTATAATCGAATTTATCTTATGTAAAACCCTATATTAAAAATGTTTTAGTAATTAAGATTTGATTTTAACTCTTTTAACTCTTCTTTGAGTTAAATAATAATAAATGTCCTAATCTAATCCAAGTGGACCTAAATGATAATATTTTATTCCTAAGGTTATTTTTGGCTGAGATACACTTTTCTAATAGAATTAGGACATGTGTTAGGGTAATATTAATACCATTTTTACCCTTAATTACCCTATTTACTTTTTACAGTGGTAAATAAAAGTAAAAAGTTACTATTCACCAAAAATTATTTTTATCTTATTGAACCAAATTTTACCCCTTGATATTAACTGTGTCTCTCGGATTTTCGAAATTCCACTCATAGAAGCGGTAAAATTATGTTTTATGTGAATTTCCAAATTCTACTATGATGTGGGTAAAAGACGGTGAAAGGTTCAATAAAATTTATATATATATAAAATTATTTTAAACTAACTCCAATGAATTACATTGAAATTATATAGGTATTATGTATCTATTTTTACCTTAATAAAGTTTAAATAAAATAAATAAAAATTTAAATAAAAATTCGTTTTTAAAAAACAACTCAGTGTTTTTTCACTATTCATCAAAAATTGAAAGTTTTCAGAAAAATACCAAAAATTAACCCTAGGCTAATTTCGATATTCTGAATCCAAAAATGAAGTCCATTTTGAAAGATAAAATTTATAAAATTTCAAAAAGTAGGTATTACTATTCATAATGGCTAGTTTTATTGGTCGTGGTGTGTTTTATAACTCGAAGTTGCGTACAACACACGCTACTATATTATTCAAAGAGAAGCGTACCGTGGAAGCTTGGAGTGTTAAATTCTACCCTCCTTTAAATAATTTCGTCCTCGAAATTTGTACAATATTACTGTATAAAAAGAATCGGGTGGTTCTTCATCATAACTTCCTCGGGTTCCCACGTTTCCTCTTCCATCTTATGGTTTCTCCATAGAACTTTTACCAGACGAGTCGTCCGACTTCTCAGCACTTGTTCTCTGATATCAAGAATCCTAATGGGCTCTTCATAGTAAGACAGATCGAGTTCCAGTTCTAATTCCTCTAAGTGAGTACATGCGTTGGGTCAGGCATGTATTTCCTCAACAGTGATACGTGGAACACATCGTGAACTTTGGAGAGACTTGGCAGCATTGCCAAATGGTAAGCTACAGCCCCATTTTGGTCTAGAATTTCAAAAGGTCTGATGTACCTGAGACTCAATTTACCCTTATTAATGAAATGTATAATTCATTTCCATGGAGATACCTTCAAGAAAACATTATCTCCTACCTGAAATTCCAAATCCTTCCTTCAGTTATCGGTATAGCTCTTCTGCCTACTTTGAGCTGCTTTGATGTGGTTTTGGATTACCTTCACCTTTTCCATCGTTTCCTCCACCAGTTCTGGACGTACGAGTTTTCTTTCACCAACATCATCCGAACATGTTGGTGTGAGACATCTCTTTCCGTATTATGCTTCATATGGTGCCATCTGAATACTTGAATGGAAGCTATTGGTATAGGAAAATTCTACCATAGGTAAATATTGATCCCACATACCTTGAAAGTCATGTGAGAAGGATCTCAACATGTATTCTAAGGTTTGAATAGTCCGATCTGATTGTCCAACTGTTTGAGGGTGGTAGGCAGTGCTCAAATAAAGTTCAGTATCCAAGGACTTCTGAAGACTCTTCCAGAATCATGAAGTAAAATGGGGATCACGATCAGAAACAATCGATAGGGGTACTCCATGAAGTCTCACAACTTCATTAATATATAGTCTTGCTAGCCGTTCAAGTGGTAAATCTTCCCTTATAGCAATAAAATGTGCTGACTTGGTAAGATGATCAACAATGACCCATATTGCATCGTTCCTTCTAGGAGTCTTTGGTATCCCCATGACGAAGTCCATCATAATATTATCCCATTTCCACTCAACTATGGGAAGAGGTTGCAGTACTCCACTAGGCTATTGTACTCCACTAGGCTTTTGCCTTACAGCTTTCACTTGTTGACAAACCATACATCTTGACACAAAATCAACAATCTCCCTCTTCATGTTGTCCCACCAAAAATGTTCCTTCAAATATCTATACATTTTAGTGCTCCTAGGGTGTACAAAGAAATTGGAACTATGAGCATCGTCCAACAATTACCTTTTTAGATCAGGTATACCGGGAACACAAAGTCTCTTCCCAATTTTCAAAATTCCATCTTCTTACACAAAGTCTCTCAATCTCCCATCATTCACAACTTTAATCTTCTTTTTAAATTATTCATTGTTAGTCTGAGAACTCTTAATCCTTTCTAGTAAAGATGGTTTGGCAACCATTTGAAAAAGCATTGAAGTTTCACCTTCCATGGTTATTCCCATGTCTATCTTCACTAGATCCATGATAATTGGATCCCTTTCAATTATCATATTGTTCAAAACTCCATGATCTTTTCTGCTCAAAGCATCTGCCACCTTTTTTTCCTTCCTCGAGTGGTAGTGTATCGTGTAATCATAATCCTTGAGTAGTTCAAGCCATCTCCTTTTCCTCATGTTGAGTTCTTTCTGTGAGAAAATATACTTCAAACTATTGTGATCAGTATAAATCTCACATTTTCACCATAGAGATAATATCTCCATATCTTCAAATCAAAGATTACAGCAGCTAACTCAAGATCATGAGTAGGATAGTTTTTATCATGAATTTTTAGTTGTCGTGATGCATAGTCAATAACCCTA
Source organism: Viscum album (assembly GCA_963277665.1). Taxonomy (NCBI): domain Eukaryota; kingdom Viridiplantae; phylum Streptophyta; class Magnoliopsida; order Santalales; family Viscaceae; genus Viscum; species Viscum album. The sequence continues at coordinate 92,537,938 of OY728147.1, forward strand.
TCATTTTGCATAAGGGAACAACCAAGTCATTTCTTCGATGAATCACTATAAATAGCTAACCCATCATTCCCTAATGGTAGAGTCAATATTAGAGCATTGACTAATCTTCTCTTCAGTTCTTCAAAACATTCTTCACACTCTTTTGTCCAGACAAATTTAACCCCTTTACGTGTGATCTTCGTTAATGGGTTAGCCAATCGGGCAAAATTATGGACGAAACGTCGATAATAACCTTCTAAACCAATAAAACTACGTACCTTAGTTATACTCGTCGGTGCTGGCCATTCTTGGATTGACTTGGTCTTAGAAGGATCAACATAGATTCTATATTTGGAGAAAATATGGACAAGAAAAGAAATATCCTAAAGCCAAAATTCACACTTGCTAAAATTCCCATATAATTCATGTCTTCTCAGAGTCTTCAGGATAATGCGCAAGTAATTTTTATGATCTTCGTAGCTTTTGGAGTATACCAAGATATCATCAATAAATACCACCAAAAATTCATCTAGATATTCCTTGAAAACTTTATTCATTAGATCCATGAATACAGAGGGTGAATTAGTCAGCCCAAAAGGCATTACTGTAAACTCGTAATGCCCGTACCTAGTTTGAAATGTTGTCTTCGGAATGTCTTCCTTCTTCACACACAATTGATGGTATCCTGACCGAATGTCAATCTTCGAAAAGTATTGTGCTCCATGCAGTTGGTCAAATAAATAATCAATATGAGGTAGGGGATACTTTTTCTTTATTGTTATAGAATTGATCTCCCTATAGTTGATACATAACCTTATAGATCCATCTTTATTCTTAACAAAAAGGACAGGGGCTCCCTATGGAGAAACACTAGGTCGAATAAATCCCTTATTAATCAATTCTTCAAGTTGTTTCTTTAGTTCGACTAATTCCACAGTAGCCATTCTATAATGGGTCTTTGATATAGGCCTTGATCCAGGAATTAAATCAATGGAAAACTCAACTTTTCGTTCTAGATGATGTCTAGGTAAATCTTCCAGAAACACATCTACATTTTCTTACACAATAGGTATATCCCCTATTTCAACATTCCGTTCCTCACCCACAGTCATTTCATTCTCTTCATCCCCAATAATTGAATTTAGTTAAGCTACTGGGGGTGTATCTAGATAAGAATTAGGTGGTGATTATTCCACTCTAAAGATAAGGTGTTCCTTATCATCATCATCAGAAATAGTAACCGCCTTATTCTTACAATAAATTTTTTCATCGTGGTCCGAAAGCCAATCCATTTTGAGGATTATATCAAACTCAACCATAGGTATGACGATGAGATCAGTGGATAAAGAACATTTATGTGCTCTAATGGGGGCTGATTCACAAAACTTTGTTGCAATGATACTTCCCTTAGGAGTTTTAACTGACAAATCCTTTGTTAAATCAAATTGGAAATATCTAATTTTCATAGCAAACTGGGAAGATATGAAACAATGTGATGATCCAGAATCAAATAATGAATTTGATAAACTTGAGGAAACCATTAAATTACCTGCCACCACGTCTTTAGGAGCTTCTACCTTAGCAGTAGTGATAGCATAAGCTTGGCCTTGATACCTTGGCCTTTTCTGAGGTAAGTTCCCCTGACGCTTCATACATTCATTGGAATAATGTCCCATCTCTCTGCAGTTGTAGCATTGAACATCAGTAGCTACTTTATTCTCCTTGAAATCATGAGCTTGGTGGCCTTTTTCACCACACTTGTAACAGACTCCCATTCCCTTCAAGCAAGTACCAGGGTGTTTCTTCCCACATTTATTGCAGGATGGATATTCAAATTTTTCCTTCTTCCCCTTATTTACATTCCCAGATTGATCAGCAGATCTCTTCTTCTCTTTATTTTCTTTAAATTCATAAGACTTAGAGATTTATTTTTCTGTATTGATAGCACATGAGACAATATCTTCGTACGGCGAGGAGGATTGTGACACTAATGATCAATGAATAAATGGTTTTAAACCATCAAGGAAATGATCAATCTTACTTATTGGGTTACGTATATAATCTCCAACATACCTTGCTAACCTTGTAAAGTTAGCCTCATACTATACGACATTATCATCCTCCTTTTGTCTCAGACTCAGAACTATCCTTTCCATATCTGCTCGATGGTCACGAGGAAATTATTTTTCAAAAAACAGATATTTGAACTCCCTTAATTCCATATTTGATACTTCATCATCTTCCTTTGTGTTTTGAATCAATGACCACCATTGATCAGCATCTCCAGTGAGGCGGTAAACTGCCATGATAACTTTTTCCCTTTCACTAATCCCCAAAGCCTGAAATATTTTCTCCAGAGAACTTATCCATTGCTCAGCTACCAATGGATTTGTACTCCCATTGAATGTTGGTGGTTGTTGCCTCATGAAGAAATCTAACATTGATCCTCCACGCTGTGGATCAGGGTGCTCCATACGGGTAAGGTTATTATTCATAACCTGAGTGAGTTGTCCCAGTATGGTGATAAGCTGATCATCACCAGTTGTACCACCAGCTCCCCTATAATTATCTTGAGTAGGCAGAAAATCCCTACATGGAGTGTGTGCATTGATACAGTTTCCATTTCTTCCACTAGGCGCCATTTATAAACAATGTCATAAACTAGACCAGTTTATGAATCAAAATACATAATTCCATACTTATAAAACACTTAACATAAATTGAACTATTTATGGATATAATCCATAATCATAAAAAAATTTTCTTTGAGGAATTATATACTCATAAACCCTTCATAATGGTTTATAATGAAAATGAGAGTTATCCTAAGCATATCCCCCGGGAGTGTCGTAACCAAGAGTGCAGCAAGACCCGTTGTCATGCACTAGTTCCCGTTCGAGTCTATCTCAAAAAAGTGTTTTTGGGTTTTACCCCTAGGTACATCTATGCCAGAGCTGCCTTTACCTGCTCGTATACAGATAGGGATCTATTGCTCGAAAAACTCACAAAATCAATACAATACCAAAATTTTAGGAAGTTCTTCTATACTAATCCTCAAAGTCCATCTTAGGTCTATGTGCTCTAATTAGAGTTTATCTAAATCTATCTTCCAAGGTTTGTAATAAACTTCCTATGATACCAACTGTAACACCCCGAACCTAGTTACCCAGAGTCAGTGCATTATTACATAATATTTTTATGATCACAAAAGATCAAGTCTCGAAAGACCAATTAGTTTAGTATCCTTGGAATAACTAGATACATTCATAAAGTTTACATTACATAATAAAGTGAAAACTACTACAAAAACATCTTGTATTCATAATCCACACTCATATCCCCTCATACTATCCCTGAAGGTCATTCATAAATTACTTCTTCACATCCTGGGAAAAATAAAACATTGAAAGGGGTGAGCTCAGATTCTCAGTAAGGGTAACAATATAGCGGAAACTTTCATAAATAAGAATAAACATTTATGGAAATGTATAACTAAAACACAAGCCTTTTAAACTTGAACATCATCATAATATGGAAAAGATAAAATTAAATAATTTCATTTACTTATTCACATGGATATTCTACTAGTCGAATAATCACAAGCAATATCAATAACCACTTTCATAATGATAGAATGCATAATGCCAGACTATCATAACCACATAGCCAAGGCCTCGTGCCAAGACTACAAATAATATTTTGTCAAGGCCTTGTGCCAAGACACTAGTTTGTCTCATGAGACCTACCGATACATCTAGGAGCTATAGCGGGCTCCACCCGTCACTTATTAAGTCCAATGCATTCCTCATATGAGTAGATTTAAACATAACATAAACATTCGTATTAAAACTAGCATACGAAATGTCATTGCTTTCTCCATAAACCATGAATGGTATAAAAATAACACATCCACAGTCAAAAATATCACAAAACCTTAAATAATATATGGAAGTTTTGTATCATAATAAATAAACTTCAAATAAGCTTAAAATCCATCAAAGGATATTGACATAGATGAAATCAAAACTATTTGAGAGAAATATCTCTTTTTTTTGAAATAATTTAAAATTCACATAATTATAAAATAAATCATTTACTTTGAAAATATTCTTATAATGTAGAGAGTGTGAAATAAACCCTTACCTTGTAATTTTCCTTAGTCGATGGTATGTTAACCTCCTATATAATAGTTAAAACATTGTTATTAAGTTATACAAGAACCATATACATAATTATGATATCATATATGATCTTCTATTAATGCTTTGTTAATAATATTTTTGTATTATCGTCGTTTCAGGTGTTAACTTAATCGTTTTATTTTATATTTTTTGTTCCATAAGGCATGTTTGTTATGGATAGGTTGTATTTTATTCATTTAAATAATGATATAAAGTCCTTAAACATTATTTTTAACCATCAAATGAAAATTATTCATGAATGGATACGATGGGGAATTAATCTTATCGCGTTCGTGGAGACGGTAGTCCGTACGTACGCACAAGCGACAATATCATTATTTTGATATTAAAATAATATATAATTGGATGGTATATCATATAGAAAGAATCATTATCATGTTATATTTATTATTTACATGAATTATACATCATTATTATACACATATAAATAATAATATATTGAATAACAATTACACCACAACATGAAGACGGTAGGTCGTACGTACGCACGTATAGTGACATGTCTTTCAAGGGATAGATAGAATAATGAATTTGTTTGTTACATTTTATAATAACATCGCAGTATATAGAAGATACTGGAGTTATTATTTTAGAATGTAAATAACAAGGAAAGAAGAATTTGAAGAAGAAAGGAACTTTAAAGAGGGTGGTGAAGACGTTACCTCTTCTTCGGGTTCTTCCTTTTGATTTGATCAAAAGAGATCCTTAGGTTTTCATTCTGATCAAAATAAGGCCTCTAGGATGAATTGAGGAATGTTGAGAGGATATTTGGGCAGAGGTTGGCCAAGCCATGTGGATTTGAATGTGTGAATTAATGAGAAGGGGGAGTTCCCTTTTATAAGAGGGCTGATGGGATCTTTAGAAAAAATTTAAATTATTATTTTACAATAAATTCATATTCGTTTTATAATGGATCCAAAGTGTATTATTCAAATTATAAGGTTGGGATGGGTTTAAATCCTTTCAGACAACAGATTTTGGATAGGTTTGGGTCATTATATTAACCATATCTTTTAGTTTTAACTCTTAGTTAATTAGTTTGACACTTACCATGTCACTTTGTATTTTTATTTTATATAGTTAATAAACTTACTATATACATCCAAGCGACCCCCAAGTGGTATATTGATACACCTATCATTATATAAGTCTCTTGGATGAACCTTAGATTTTTAGGAATTTAATATCAACTAATAATATAATATTTGTTTTAAAAAATCTTTTATGTCAATTTTGACACTATTTGGTATTTGTTTTTTTGAAAATCATAACAGAATGTTTACTTCAAAAAACATAATTAAATCAATAATAACATGTCATATTAACCTATAAAATTAGTGTAATTCATAAAAAGTCTCAAATTACATTTATTTGGGTATTTTTATTATCAATTATTTTAATATTTCATTAATTAGGTAATTACTACATCACCATTGTGTCATAAATAAATGAAATTATTTAATGTCTAAAAATTATAAGTAAAATATCATTATGTAGGAAATATTTTTAGATTTCTAATGAAAATTTATAATCTAATTTATCTTATGTATAACTTTATATTAAAAATGTTTTAGTAATTAAACTTTGATTTTAACTCTTTTAACTCTTCTTTGAATTAAATAATAATAAATGTCCTAATCTATTACAAGTGGACCTAAATGATAATATTTTATTCCTAAGGTTGTTTTTGGTCGATATACACTTGTCCAATAGAATTATGACATGTGTTAGGGTAATTTTAATATCATTTTTACCCTTAATTACTCTATTTACTTTTTACAGTGGTAAATAAAAGTAAAAAGTTACTATTCACCAAAAATTATTTTTATCTTATTGGAACACATTTTACTCCTTGATATTAACTATGTTTCTTGGATTTTCGAAATTTCACTCACAAAAGCGGTAAAATTATGTTTTATGTGAATTTCCAAATTCTACTAGGAGGTGTGTAAAAGATGGTGAAAAGTTCAATAAAATTTTTATATATCTAAAATTTATTCTAAACTGACTCCAATGAATTAAATTGAACTTATATAGGTATTCTGTATCTATTTTTACCTTAATTAAATTTAAATAAAATAAATAATTATTTAAATAAAAATTCGTTTTTAAACAATAACTCCGTGTTTTTTCACTATTCATCAAAAATTGAAAGTTTTCAGAAAAATACCAAAAATTCACCCTAGGCTAATTTCAATATTCTGAATCCAAAAATGAAGTCCATTTTGAATGTTAAAATTTATAAAGTTTCAAAACGTAGTTATTACTATTCATAATGACTAGTTTGATTGGTTGTGGTGTGTGTTAGAACTCGAAGTTGCGTACAACACACGCTATTGTATTATTTAAAGAGAAGCATACCGTGGAAGCTTGGGGTGTTACACCATAACCCCACCAACCTATTCCATCTCATCAGCTTGTATAAGTTTCATTTCCTAGTCTTACATGACAACCGTTAAATCTGTATATCCATTGAGATGCATGTAATATATGTGAGAACAAAATTTAGTAGGACACCACCAATTTTATGCCAAATAATAACTATAAAATATGTGAATAAATGTTCTGGATGAAATAAATGTGGTAAAACATCACCTGGCATCCACTTATGATACCATCTAGCAACTAAGAAGACGACTTTATGGTTGAATCATAAATGATTCATTTAGTGAAATAAATGGGATATAAATTCCAAAGGTCTATCAACAAACATAATCCAATAAAAAATATCTATAATGATCTTTGACTTATCCCTGATTATTAATGGAAAGTTTTTCCCTCCAGGAATTACTCGATTATATGGAAGCACATCCCTTGCAATCATACTCTATCACTATGAGAAATGTGTCTCACCTATATTCACTCTTCACAAATGGAATCATGTCACTCATGAACATTAACTGTCATAGGTACAATGTATCCCAACTAGACATTCTTATCATAGGGGGAGGTGGGTCCCTCATAAACATATTCTACCAAAGGTGGCAGTCCATCCCACCAAAACATACTCATCATAAGGGGAATATTATCTCTCATGGACATGAATTTTCATAGGGGGTAGTGAATCCCACCATACATGATCATAAAAGAGTGTAGTGGGTCCCTAATTAATATACTCTATCATAGGTTAGAAGTATATCCCACATATAAATACTCATCTTTTAGGGTTATTCATCCCATATAAAAAATCTCTATCACATGGTGAGATTTTTCCTGTATATATATACATCAAAATAGAAGTGTATTCCTCAAGAACATTCTTTATCATAATGCATAGCTCATCCTTCATAGAAACACATAAAATTGGAAATACATCCCTACTGAAAAAAAACTATTCAAAAATAGTGTGCCCACTAGTACATCATCATTATAGAGGGAAGTGAATCCTTTATAAACATGATCTATCATAGGGGTAAGTTTATCCAAACTAAAAAAACATATCACCAAGGGTAATGTATCCTTCTTGAAAATTATCTTCTATATGGTATATTGCATCCCATCTATACATACTTATCAGATAAGTATTACTTCCCTCAAGAACATTTTATTTCATAGGGATTAATGAACTTCTCCTAGAAACACATCTGAGGGAGTAGTACTTCCCTCCTAGAATCACCTCTGAGGGATAGTGAATGATAATTGTATATCCTCCTTAGAGTGTTCAATGAATATATAAGAAAATTTCTTGGTCATAAGGTATTATGTCCCACTAGGACCCTTTCAAATAGATCAATGGTTGGAAAACACCAAACATGTTTAGAACCTCTTAGTTGTAGATTGGTAAAGTGACCAACCTAGAATTCATCTCTCTTGACCCATGGGTTGGTGGTGTACCCATCCTAGGTCTCACCATTATCGTCACACATAGCATCCTTTTCTTCATCACTCAGTCGATCCCCACATAGAATTCCCACTTCCACGACCACTATATCTCAAGAAATTAATACACTATATATCATAAAAGGTTATGATAATCAATTTTATTAATAATTATTGTGTTACCCTTACTAGTCATAGCCCTCATCTACCAGTTCATGTGAATCCCATCCATATGTTCCCATCATATTCAACACCTACCATTTTACCCCTTAGGGGGTCAAGTTATAACATTCATTCTTCACTACAAAAAAAACAGTAGATTAGCATTGATTTTTTAGAAGGGGTTATGCACAACCCCCTCTAAATTCATTTTAGAGGGGGTTATTCACAAACCCTATAATCATCAAATTTAGAGGGCATTTCATAACCCCATCTAAATTTTTATCATTTTTCCTTGTAATATTTGGTTGGATTTTATAGGTAGTTGTGTCAAAACCACCACAATTTAATAATTAGTGGCTTTATATGTTCGGTTAGATTTTAGAGGTGATGTATATATATATATTATTCATTTAGATATATATTAGAGTCTATATATATAACATGAATTTTTCAGAGGAAATAATGGGGGTTCATAACCCCCTATGATCTCTTATATTAAAGGGGGTTCATGAACTGCTATTAATCCCTTAGATTAGAGGGGGTTGTGAACCACCTCTATTTTAAGATATTATAGGGGGTTGTGAACCCCCTCTAATTTAGGATATTATAGGGGGTTTTCATTCCCCCTCTAATTCAATAAATTAGAGGGGGTTCATGAATCGCCTCTAATCATTTTGATTATAGGGGTTTTTAACCCCCTCTTAGTTTTTATTTTTTTTTTAAAATTAATATCATATATATTCAAATTTTATAATATATATGTGGGTGTACATGAGTGTGTGTGTGTACACAAACACACACGCACACACATACTACATAAAAACATTATTTAAATGTATTTAAATACATTATAAACACACACACACACACACATATATATATATATAAAGAAATTATATAAATACATTAAATAAATACTTATACAAATAAAAAACGCTATACATTTATAAATATTGGAATACATAATATAAATGTAATTATAAATATATTTATTAAAATATATAAAATTTATATATGGTTTTATAAATACCATACAATTATATTATTATTTATATTATACATATATTATATTAAATACATTTTTATTGTATATTTGTGTATTCATACATTTATAAAATATTATGTATACAAATAAATAAAATATAGACAAAATAAAAATAAAAATAAAAATAAAAATAAAGATATAATATATTTATATTATATATATTATATTATATATATTTTATTATATATAAATTTATATATATTATATAATTATTATATATATATATATTAGTATACCATATTAATTATAAATTGATTTCATTAATATATATATATATATATCATTTAATTATATTATATATTTAAAATTATATGAATGTATTTAATTGTATGTATATGTATACATCAATATAATTGTATAATTTTATGTACATTAATATATATTTATTTGTAAAATTTTTATTTCATATAATATTAATTACATATAAAATAAAATCATAAACATATTATATAAGTATAAATAAATAAATAAATAAATATTTATATATATATATCAAATTTACTTAAAATAAATCATATAAAAACCGAAGCTTATAGTTTTTATAATTTATATTACAGTAATAATAAATATATTTTTAAATAATATGTATAGGATTCTTTGTTATGTATAATTAATATTATATGATATACAATTTATACAAATAAATATATATAGATGCATGCAATATTATACAACTATATTTATTTAAATACATATATATTAATGTAAATAATAATACACAATAATATTTATTAAAATAAAAATATATTAATGTGTATAATAATAAATATATGTATTTAAATACATTATATAAATATTTGTATAAATTTTATTTAATATACTATTAATTATATATTTGTTTAAATTGTATTTCATATAACATTTTATAAATATTTTTATAAATTTTATTTCATATATAACATTTTTCTAAATTATATTTCATGTAATATTAATTATATATAATATAATATAATTTATATGTTGGCAGTTGTACTTAAATATAATATAATACAATTTATACAAATAAATATATATTAATTTATATAATGAAAAATATATGTATTGAAATACATTATATAAATATATTTTTAAATACATAATATAAATATATTAAATAAATACCTATATATATATTATATAAATAAACATGTACATAATATATAAATATGTATTGAAGTATTTAAATAATATATATAAATATATTTATAAATATATAAATATTTGTGTATAAACACATAATATGAATATAATTATAAAATATATACTCAAATGTATGAAAATACACATATATAATATATAGTTTATAAAAATGAATAAATTTAATATAATATAAATGCATTATAATATAAACACATAAATTTATAATATAAAAATGTATATATTAATTTAAATAATTATATATTTATTTTAATTTTATTGAAATAATATTTATTTTCATTAGTTTCATAATATATATAAATTAATGATATGTAAACATATTATAAAAATTGGACCATTATAGTGGTATTGGCGCTGCTTTGCTTACCGGAGGTCTGGATTTTGAATTCCACCACACCTCAAAAAAAAAATATACTATGCATAGGGGCATTGGGGTTTGGTGGGGAAATAGAGGGATTGTCCCCGAGGGTGGGGAACCAGAGGGGGGTAGCGCAAGTGTGACTTTGGGAGCCAAAGGGGGTGAGATAGTGGTGAACTATAGGGAATGGTGGGTCTCATGTGAACTGGAGGAGAGGGATGTGTGAACTGGAGGGAGTGGGGTGGAGGTGGAATGATAGTATTTAATATATATATATATATATATATATATATATATATATATATATTATTTCGAGGCGGTCTAAATAATCGCCTCTAATATGATTCATTTAGTGGGGGTCAACCCCCCTTTAAGTATTAAAATAGAGTCGGTTCTTTGGATTGTCTCTATTATGTTTCATGCAACTCAACTAGAGGCGGTTGGAAACCACCTCTAGTTTGATAAATAATTAAGATGGTATTAAAACCCCCACTAAATTGAGTTTCTACGGTGAAATTATAGGGGGGTTTAACTGCCTCTAAATGATCTGTCGCTAAATTTTATAGTACATTACCAGCAATTCCTCAAAACCTTTTCTAACAAGAGTAGGCAACCACATTAGCGGTATTTCCTCATAACCACCACTTATGTGTTTAGAAGGGGGTTATAACCCCTTCTAATTAGGTAATTTTTTGTAGTATCATTATTCTATTCTATTTAACCCATTCTATCTATTAGGTAAAACCACACACGTTAACTTAGATAAATATCTCACTTCAATTCACCCCACATATTAATCCCATAGATAACAATCCTTAACAGAACTTTCTAGTCCACACATAGTGTTACTCACTTTACCTTTTATTCAATTCCTATATGACCATTTTTTTAATATTATCCCATTAACCTTATTCAGCCCTAGGATAACTCATATTCCAAAAGGTTTTTCAAGGCTCTCTTTATATGTGTCACTCATATCCCACCGTACTTAATGGAACCTCCCATACAAGGCCTCACTTGGACACTCGATCATCTACCAAAGGTCAAAAACCCCTTGAAGAGCCAATCATAATATAAACTATTATCATCACTCAAAGAGGTTATATATTGACTAAAAAATAAAAGGGAATAAGTGTGGGAACACATCCATAGCCTTATACGGTAAAATATAGTATCTTGTAACCACATTTTCCCCTTTAGCTAATGATTAGGTAAAATACCCCCCTATTTCATATCATGAAACACATGTATTTACATATACATGATATAAAATTTTGGAAATATTATTTCAAACATGTTTTATCCCCTTTCAAGTGATATTCAACCACCTGTTCATGCTCATATTATCTATATATATGACCATAAGGCCTTAACATCATTAAGAATATACCAAAATTAAATATAAAATCGTATAATTAACTATCATAATTAATTTAAATTTTAGCTAAAGGGGTTTACCTATATATATATATCATAAAAACAAAAAAACCTTGAGAAAATAATGGAATCCAGCTCATAGGTGTCATCCAATCACTTCATGCAAAAAATCACAAATTCTCTAATCAAGATCATCCATGAATTTTTCCCTAAATTGATGGAAATCTAAAAAATATTATTGATGTACCACTAATTGAGCTACAAAAAACCACAAGAAAACATCCTTAAAAATCCTTATTCTATAGGATATGAAATAAAAAAAAAACAATGGAAGATTGGTAGAGAAACCACTAAATCTAGTGATCCAACACTTCCCTAACCAACTAATATCACTATGGGAGAAGAGAGGGGGAAAGAGATAAAATTAAATCTCCAACCCCCTAATTTTGGCTAGATTAAACTCTAATAACTAAATGGGTATAAAAAAAGGTTTATAATTACCAAACTTCCTCTAATTTTAAATAGGGTTAGGAAAGACTACTCAAAATCTAGTGGCATAACCCACAGTTTGAATAGATTATCTAGGTTTCTATTATCCACCAATAGACAAACAATTTATTGTTTTGAAGATAACTACATATAGAGACCCTTATTTTTTAACATTACTTTTACATCATTTTAATGATAAAAAATATAAAAACATTACAAATTGAGGATACAAAGGTTTAGTGTCTTGGGAAAACCAGGACCATACATAACATTTACAACACAAAACATTTATTTAATTCCTTCTTCTTTAGATTCTTATTTGATCTTGACTTATCCTAAGTACAAGTAGTCACCTGAGGATATACATCAAAAGGGGTGAACTAAAATCCCAGGAAGAGGATATATAACAACATGAAAAAATATATCATGGGGTGAGAATAATCATAACATCATCATTATAATTATGAGGCGAAGCATTAGATAATAGCCTGGAATGTGGCAATACATAAAAATGAAACATAATGTCTTAGTGGTCATATACCACGAAAATTTGTGAAAAGGTATAGCCTAATTTTGATGAATAATTCACTTTAAAAATGAGGTTCTTCACATTACCCAATGCATTGGAGTACTATATAATTCTGGGCACGCCCGTCACATCATAACATTTTCATTGTGCTATATAATTCCAGGTGAAACCGTCACATCATAACATTTATATTATAATACATTCCACATAGAAAATATATCAATATAGAACATAAAAACCCATGGAAAGAAATGAGTTTCACTTCATAAATCATACATTCATAAAAATTGGGTTCCCAAATTAAATAGGGAATAATAAACATGATACAAGAACCACTAACCTTGAGTGAGAAGTAAACGATGTGTATTTGAAAGAAGGGTTCTTTTGGAAAACATTATGTTCGACATAAAATCAATTGGAAAAAATTTCTTTAACATAAAATTTAATATAATGATGAAGAAATTTTTTTAATGCAATAACCATACCGAAAATGGAGTGAGAAAGGGAAAATCCAAAGAAAGTTGGGTTCGAGAATTCCCCTTACCTTGTATCCGAATGCTTTATTCACTTTAATGTCCTATATAATCACATTAAATTAATTAATTAACAAATACAGAGCATTTTTTATTTTATTAAGATTTATTATGGTTTTATAATGTTCTTTTATAGTCGCTTTGATGATTTATAGAGCTTAAATTCATTGTTCGGGAGTGTTCTTTTTCTTAGTTTTCCAGAACGGTTCACTTGTACCCATGAATGGAAGTTCCTATATAACATTGATAAACATATATAATTTATATAACATTATATTAATGATCTTACATGAGTTTAAAGTATATTATACTGAATTTGTTTTGGAGGATGTATCATTAGTTAAAATTTAATGGTGATCATTTTAGGTTAATTTGGGTGGTTTTTGTATTACAATGAACATGTTTTGTTTTATCATTTAGTATTATGTATAAAACTTGTTTGAAGAACATAAAAGGGGTTAAAAATACATATTAAAATATATTTTTTCAACAATTTAATGGTTTTATTTACATTCCTAATGGAGTTTAAGTAAAATGGAAGTGCATCGCCCACGATGTAGGTAAATTAACACATCACAAACGACAATTTAATTTTTATTAACAATGACAGGGAGGGAGGATTATAATGAATAATATTATATTAACATGATATAATACCATTATTTCAATATTAATTTAGTTATCATGAAATTTGGATATGATATGTTGAGGATAAGAAAAGAAATGAAATTTGAACAAAAAATGAAAGAAAGGTGAGAGAAATTACCTCTTGAATATATATTCTTTGAGAGCCTCCTTAGGGGAAATGTTTTTATTTTTTATAAGAAAAATCGTTGATTTATGTGGGGTAGTATCATGGGAAGATATTTGAGAATAATTTTGTGTAGGAACAAGTCTCAAGAGGTGTGTGGAAATGAGGTTGTGAGGGGTGGTATTTATAGGGGAGGGGAGGGGTGTTTTCTCAATATTTAATTCATTAGTTTGTTAATTTCCATCAAGACCAAAACATGTGATGATTTCAAGAATAAATATAGTTATAAGGCCATGTGATCTCTAACCAATGGCCATTTATATAATCCATGACTCAATTATGATGCATAAATTCATTTATTTAGCATATTTTGTAGATTATCGAATTTCACTATTCACCAAAAATTCAAGTATTTCAGAAAAATCTCCAAAATTCACCCTAACCATTTTTCAATATGTAGAATTCCAAAATTAACTCCATTTTATGAAAATAATTTTCTAAATATGAATAATTTAATTTTTATTTAAAATCACAATTTAATTGAAAAATACAAATTTTAAAATTAAAACAGTTTTTCTAACACTTTAAAAAATTAATTAAGGTCTCATAAAAAACCATATAATAATAGGGAATAAAAATACTAGTCTATGAATAAATTTTATGAAAATAATTTTTTTTAAAAATTATTAAATTAATCATTAAATAATCATGAATTACAAAAAATACCAACACTATAATATAATTATATCATAGTGTCACTTATAAGATGGATAAATTTTATTTATACTATCATTGGTAAGGTTTCTATTCACTTGGAAAATTTAATTTTAATAAGGGTCATATTACTATTCATAAGGGAAACATTACTATTCATAAGGGTATGTTACTATTAATGTGAAATTAATTTTGTCTAATCGGACTCAAAACAGCTTCCTAATCACAACTATATATGTCATATTTTCGAAATTCAAATCACATAAGTGAAAAAATTATGTTTAAAGGAAACATAGAATTTAGTTTTTCGTTTAATCATGACATGGAATTAAGTTTCATAATGTAATTTTATGTGACCATGCTATATGAAATTACTACAAGAAGGTAGAAATTGAATTGATAAAAGTTGGGTTGTTACATTCTTCCCCCATTTTGAAATTTCACCCTTGAAATTTCATTTTACATAAATAGGTGAGGGAAATTCTCTTTCATCTCATCATATGGTTCCCAAGATACCTCTTCATACTTATGGTTCCTCCACAAAATTGTGACAAGGTGGGTTGTCTTCTTTCATAGAACCTTATCTCTCAGGTCTGGAATCTTTAATGGATACTCCTCAAAAGAGAGATCATCTTCCAGCTATACCACCTCTGAGTTCAGTACATATGGGGGATCTAGTATGTACTTACTAAGAAGTGATACGTGAAACAAATCTTTAACTTGATCCATATTCAGTGGAAGTGAAAGTTGATAGGACAAAACTCCTTTGCGAACAAGGATATCAAAGGGGAAAATGTACCTTGGGATTAACTTCCCTTTCTTTACAAATTGCATGAATATCTTCCATGGTGATGTTCGAAGGAATACTTTATCTCCAATGTGGAACTCCATGTCCCTTCAACATTTTTCATCATAGCTCTTTTTCCGACTCTGAATAGCTTTGATTTGACGTCAGATGACTTGAACCTTCTATGTCATATCTTGAACAAGATCTGGTACAAGTAGCTTTATTTCTCCAACTTCATCCCAACAGGTTGGAGTTTTACATCACTTTTTATACAGAGCTTCATATGGATCCATCTGAATACTCAAGAGGAAGATATTATTGTATAAGAATTCAACCAATGGGATATGTTAATCCCATCCAGAATTGAATTCCAAAGAGTAGGCTCTGAGCATATCTTTAAACTTCTAAATAGTCCTTTCAAATTGGCCATCAGTTTGGGGGGTGATAGGCCATGCTAAAATTCATTTCAGTACTCAAGTCATGTTTTAAAATCCTACAGAATTTAGATGTGAATCTAGGATCATGATTAGAGACAACTGATAGTAGAACCCCGTCTAGTCTCACAACTTCCTTCACATATATCTTTGCAGGTTGTTCAAGAGATAAATATTACAAAATAGATATAAAGTGAGAAATCATGGTGAGTTGGTCCACCAAAACCCATATCACATTATTTCCCTTGGATATCTTTGGGAGACCTATGACAAAGTCCATAGTGACATTCTCCCATGTCCATATGGGTATAGGAAATGGTTGCATCCTAAATTTGGACTTATGTCACTCTAATTTAACTTGATGAAATATCAAGAACCTTGATATATACTCAATAATATCCTTCTTCGTATTGTCCCACCAAGAGTGTTCTCAGAGATCACGATACATCTTGGTACTCCTAGAATGTATAGAGAAAGGAAATATATGTGAATTATAAAATAGCTCTTTATTTATCTCAGGAGATTAAGTCACATAAAGCCTCATTCCAAACTGAATCACACCATCATCGTCAATATGGAACTCTTGAATCTTCCCTTACTTTAATAAATTCACCTACTTTTGTACTCCATATCATCCCTTTGTGATTCCTTAATATTCTCTTGGATTGATGGTTGAGAAGTCATTTTGGAATAATAGGAGGTATTCCATTCCATTATGATTTCTATTCCATCTTTTTCATATCCACGAAGAGAGGGTCTTTATCAATCCGCAACATGGATATAGAAGTAATTTCTTTTCATCTTAGATCATTAGCTACGTTGTTTTCATTTTCAGGATGATAGTGCATAGATCAATCAAAGTCTATGATTATATCTTACAATATCCTTTGATGCATGTTGATCTATTTTTGTATGAATATATACATTAGCTTTTGTGATCGGTATATATGTCATACATCTCACCATAGAGGTAGTGCCACCATATTTTCAAGGAAAAAATCATAGCTGCTAGATCCAGATCATGTGTTGGGTCAATATTCTCATGGATCTTCAACTGTCATGAGGAATAGTATATCAGATTATTATTTTTAATGGATACACATCCCAATAATTTCTTGGAAGCATCACTTTATATCTCAAAAATTTCTCCACTTTTCGGTAATGTGAGTATAGGTGCAGTGACCCGCCATCTCTTTAGATCCTTGAAGCTTTCTTCACATTATTTCTTCCAGACATACTTTACTTATTTCCTTGTTAACTTAGTTAACCGGTTTGAAAATCATGAGAAATCTCTCACAAAAAGTCGGTAGTACCTAGATAATCCAAGAGAACTATGGATTTCTATGACGCTAGAGGGTCTGGGCCATTCCCCAATCACCTTTATTTTTGAAGGGTTTATAGAAATTTCCTCACTTATGATCAAATGTCCCAAGAACATGAATTTCTTCATCCAAATGTCACACTTTCTGAACTTGGCATACAACTTCTTATTTCTTAATGTCAGTAACACAAGCCTTAGATATTCTTCATGTTCCTCCTTGATCTTGGATTAGATGAGAATATCATTGATAAACACTACCACAAATTTATTGAGGTAATTTCTAAAGATTATATTCATCAAATCCATGAATATTATAAGGGAATTAGTAAGTCCAAAGGGAATCAACAGAAACTCATAGTTCCTATACATTGTATGGAAGATATTCTTATCAATATCTTTTTTATTCCCCTTTAACTAATGATATCCAGAATGAAGATCCACCTTTGAGAAGTATTGATCTCCTCGCAACTGATCGAACAAGTTTTCAATCCTTGTAAAAGGATAATTCTTCTTTATAGAGGTCTTATTGAGTTCCCAATCATTGATATAAAGATGCATTGATCCATCATTCTTCTTGAGAAAGAGCACTGGCACACCCCAAGGTGATGAACTAAGGCATATGAATCCCTTGTCCAAATTCTATTTCAACTACTTCTTTAACACCTCATGTTCGATAGGATCCATCCTCTAGGGACACTTTGAGATAGAAGTAGATCCTCTTATGAGTTATATTGAGAACTCTACCTCACAATCTAGGGGATGTCTGGGTAACTATTAAGGAAATACATCACTCTATTCCCTCACAATGGGAATTTCCCCTAGGTGGATAACATCCTTTGACTCAACAATTTGAGCGAGGTATGCTTTTTCATAGGGAACCAACACCCACACCATTTAAGGATTTTATAAAGGATATTCATGATCTTCCTTTCATTTGTAGAGAAGCATTGAATGGTTCATAATATGAAATGATATTTCCTTTTCTCAACAGTTTATATGTGATCTATATAAAGAGATCCAATCGATACCTAGTATAGAATCAAATTCCACCAAGGTTTGTATCATGAGATTCACTGGAAAAATCGTCCCACATACTCCTAAAAGAGAAGAGTCCAAAACTTGGGTTGTAGTGATTGCACCACTTGGTGTTTTTGTAGATATCTCTACTTCAATGTTTCATATCTTCGATTATATAGTTATATAAAACTTGTAAGATATAAAGGAATGCGTTGAACCAAAATCAAATAATAACTTTTCCATTCTTGAGTGAATAGGAAGTGTACCTTGTATAACTTCATTTTCTTGATCAAATTATGTAGTAGTAAAGGAATAATCCTTCCCTTGTTCCTTTGGATTTTGTGGCTGTTGACACTGATTACCCTTGAGTACTCAAGGTTTTGTGCACTAGATTGCATAGTTCCCTTGCTCCCTACTATTGTACGATTGGTCCATGGGTGGTTCTCTCCTTTCCTCTACCACATTATCCTTCATTCTCTTATCCTTTTGACACTCTTGATTTTGGTGGACTTCTCTCCCACACTGAAAGCTTTTCTCCTTCCCTTTAAGGAAATTCCCATGATGCTTCTTCCAATATTTTTTACATGTGGGTGGTTGAGTTTTCTTTCCACCTTTCTCATTAGATCCTTCAGCATGAAACTCCATCATTCATTTCTTATTGTAATATCCATGGGACCATTCTACAAACTCCATATACACTTTGAGATCCATTCAAATGACTTCTTCATAACTCCAAAAGACTTGAACTGCAAGACCCTTTAGAAGGTGTGGTTTTAAGCCAACAAAGAATCTATCAATTTTTCTTTCATTGTTGATAAAAAATCCTGCAACATAACTTTACACTCCTTGTGAAATTTTCTTCATAGAAAATTATGGATTCTACTTCCTTTTTATTCAACTCTAATAATTATCTCTTCATATTCATATGAAATGTTCATGGGAAATACTTGTTAAGAAACATTATCTTTAAGTATTCCCACTCAATATCTTTAATTCCATCTCTCAACTTGGTGTTCTTAATCAAATCCAACCATTGGTCGACCTCTACATCGAGATGATAAATTACTAGAGTAACCTTCTCCATCTCATAATAGTGAAACACAAAAAATATCTTCTCTGTTAGGTTGAAAAACTATTCCACAATTAGTGGATTAGAAGAGCCACTAAACTTCGGTGGTCGTTGCCACATAAAACACTCAATAACTAGTTTCTCCCTCTTAGGTGAAGGAGTAAATTCCATATTATTCAGTTTATTAGTCATAACCTGAGAAAAGTAGGTAAGAATCTCCAAGAGGTTTTTAACTCCATCTCCCAAATCATTGGGGATGTCATTCAGGCAATCATTTCATTGTTCCTCGCATGGGTTGTAGGCCTAGTTTATCCTAGTTCACACCATTTTCTAAAATATAAAAGGTTATAAGAATACATAAGTAAACAATTCATGAATAAATAAGTTATTATTTTGTGAAATTAATAGTAAACTAATATCTTATGGGATCCATAAGTTTAGAAAATCTTCTTTTGTGCTTAAATATACTTAGTCTCATACTAGGGTTTTCATTAAAGTTCTTTAATCCTAATTCCCAAATTAACTAAACCATGCCTCTGATACCAACTATAAAGACCCTGAATTTATTACATTACTTTTACATCATTTTAGTGATAAAAAAAATAAAACAATTACACATCAAGGATCCAAAGGTTTAGTGTGTTGGACAATCTAGGATCATAAATAACATTTACAACACAAAATATTTATTTAATTCATTCTTCTCTAGCTTCTTATTGGCTCTTGACTTATCCTTAATACAAGTAGTCACCTAAGAA
This sequence comes from Viscum album, assembly GCA_963277665.1. Taxonomy (NCBI): domain Eukaryota; kingdom Viridiplantae; phylum Streptophyta; class Magnoliopsida; order Santalales; family Viscaceae; genus Viscum; species Viscum album. The sequence continues at coordinate 92,558,419 of OY728147.1, forward strand.
TATACATAAAAAGGGGGTGAGATAAATTCCCAGTAATAGGATAGATAAAAACATGAAACAATATAACATGGGGTGAGCATAATCATAATATCATTATCATAATCATGAAAAGTAGCATTAGATAATTGCATGGAATGTGGCATTGCATAAAAATGAAGCATCATATCTTAGTGGTCATATAACACACATATTTTTGAACAAATATATAATAATTCTCACACATAATTAACTTTACTCATTATGTTATTCACATTACCCAATGCGTTGGAGTGATATATAATTCTGAGTGCACCTGTCACATGATAACATTTTCATTGCGCTATATAGTTCCGGGTGCACCCGTCACATCAAAACATTTACATTTTCATGAATTACACATAGAAAATATATCAATATTTATCATAAAACCACCCATGGAAATTAACAGATTTCACTTTTTAAATCACAAATTCATAAACTTTGGGTTCTGAAATGAAAGAGGGAATAACATACTTGATACAAGAACCATCAACCTTGGGTGAGAAGTAAAAGTGTGTTTTTGAAAGAAGAGTTCTTTTGAAAAACTTAATGTTTGACATAAATTCAAGTGGAAAACATGTATATCATATAAAATTTAAGAAAATTATTATTAAATTATTTTTAAGGAATAACCATACTGAAAATGGAGTGAAAAAGGGAAAACCAGAAGAATGCAAGTTGGGTTCGAGAATTCCCCTTACCTTGTATCTGAACACTTTATTCACTTTAATCTCCTATATAATCACATTAGATTCAATAATTAACAAATCCAGAACATTTTTTACATATTTAATATTCATTATGGTTTTATCATGTTCTTTTATAGGTCTTTGGGGAGTTATATAGTTTAAATTCATGGTTAGGGAGTGTTCTTTTTCTTAGTTTTCATGAACATGTCACTTGTACACATGAATGGATGTTTTTGTAGAACATTTATAAACATATAGAGTTTATATTACATTATATTAATGATCTTATAAGAGTTTAAATGATTTTATAATGAATTTGGTTATGAGGATGAATCACAAGTTAACATTTAATTATGATCATTTTTGGTTGATTTGGGCGGTTTTGGGATTACAACGACCATTTTTTGTTTTATCATTTATTATTATTTATAAAACTTGTTTATAGAACATAAAAGGGGTTAATAAATAAATATTAAAATCCATTTTCAACCATTTAATGGTTTTCCTGAAATCTCTGATGGAGTTGAAGGAAAATGGATGTGCATTGCCCATGATGTAGGTAAATTAACACATCACGGGCAACAATTTCATTTTTTAAAACAAAGAGAGAGAGGGGGAGTATAATGAATAATATTCTATTAACATGATATAATAACATTATATAAATCATAATAGAGTTATCATAACATTTTAATAAGAGAATTTGATGATAAGAAAAGAAATCAAATTTGAAAGGAAATTGAATGAAAAGAGAGAGAAATTACCTCTTGAATATATTTTCTTAGAGAGCATCATTAGGGGATAAGTTTTGATATTTTTAGAAGACCAAGTGTTTATGGAAATAGAAGAGGATATTAGTAAGTGATTTGAGAAATTTTTGGAGCAGGAAAAAGGCTTGAGAGGTGTGTGGAAATGAGGTTGTGATGGGTTGAATTTATAGTGGAGGGGAGATGTGTTTTCTTAATATTTTATTCAATAGTTTATTAATTTTACTAAAGAAAAAAATAATGATGAATACATGAATAAATAAAGTAAATAGGGCATGTGAGTTTGGACCAATAGAAATTTACATCATCTATGAGTCAAGCATGATTCAGAAATTCATTTATTTAGCATATTTTGTAAATTATTGAATTTCACTTTTCACTAAAAATTCATGTATTTCAAAAATTTCTCAAAAAACCCCCTAAATTTTATTCAATGCGTGGAATCTAAAAATTAATTCCATTTTATGAAAATAATATTCTAAATATGAGTAATTTAATTTTTAATTAAAATCATCATTTACTTGAAAAATACAAATTATAAAATTAAAATGCTTTTTCTAATACTTTGAAAAAATAATCAAGGTCTCATAAAATTTCAATATAATCATAATAATTAAAAATAATAGTTTATAAATACATTTTATGAAAATAAGTTTTTAAAAATTGTTAAATTAATTTTTAAATATTCATGACTTACAAAAATATCAACACTATAATATGATTATATCATATTGTCACTTATAGGATGGATAAAATTTATTTACACTATAATTGGTAAGGCTACTATTTACTCGGTCAATTTACTATTCATAAAGGTCATATTACTATTCATAAGGGTAACATTACTATTCATAAGGGTATGTTACTATTCACCAAAAATTTTGTTTGTCTGATTGGACTCCAAACAACTTATTGATCACAACCATGTATATCAAATTTTCAATATTTAAATCACAAAAGTGGAAAAATTTTGTTTAAAGGACACATAAAATTTAGTAGTTCATATAATAATGACATGATATTGTGTTTCCAAATGTGATTTAATGTGATTATAATATATGAAATTACTATAATAAGGGAGAAATTGAATTGATAAAAGTTTCGTTCGTTACATTAAAAGAAACTGAATGTTTAGCATCCTCTATTAGGATTTTGGTAGTCTACTACTAGTACCACATTCACCTCTTTGTTTACCTAATACTCAAAAGAAAACTTCAAACCTTCTCTATACAAACTATCACAATAATAATTTATTTAATATATGTTTAAAAAATAAAATCCAAAATATGTATTCAAAATTCCAAAATGAATTTAGTATCACAACTACTGTAGCCAATATCTTCCCCAATAACACTAGTAAAAAACAATTTAGATCATTACAAACTCCCCACCATAACACTTCTCAACCCTTATAAGTAACAATTTTTATCTATAATAAATTACATTAATTATTGAGATATGACGAATCCTTATAATCTTATACTTTTAATGATTACGTTCATGTTGATACTACCCCCAAAATAGGGTATTGTTCAATCTACCAAAATCTCTTACACTAGAATATCATACATAGTATTCATTCCTCAAACAGTGTTCTTAAAAAAATTTCAGGTTATGAAAAAAAATCATGTATATAATGTTCTTTCCGCTTCCCCATATCATATAATACATCTAAATTCTTGGTAGTCCCCACACTATACTATTGAAACAATTCACGAACTCATGATATTTTCCCATTGAAGATGACATTCATGAAATTTATAATGTCCAACATGAAACTCCCATGTTTGAAATCATTGTTCTTTACTACACCTCTTATCTCCAATCACTATGTTTGAGAATTCTCCTTATACTATACACAAATAATTAAAATCCTCTACCATAAGACTTAGTCCCTCATATAAATCCTCACATTGTCATGAATATTTTCTCACTCTCTCATGAGTAGAGATATTCTCTATATAATTATCATATTACTGGACTATTTATAAATACTTTTAATCATCCAATTATAAATTATTCTAACTCCTCCTAATAATTCCAAATTTATACCCATATCTAGTTATTTCCTACCTAGTTTGACAAATTATGTTACTTACATCCAAGAACCTAATTGACACCTCAACTACTACAGGTTTATGTTTTGAAAAAACATCATCAATGGAATTCATCACAAAACACATAAAAAAAGGGTTTCACCCATAGAATTTGATAGTGTGATCACCTCTATAGTATTTCAATTATCCTAATTTAATAAGAACTAAGATTCATGGATTTTATCATTAACCATATTTTGTCACTCCCAATCCATGATCATCAAAGTTAAATAGACTAATCCAATGAACCCTCGATCTAGGTTCTATATCCATCATGGTACCCCACACTACCACTACCCAATTACATAAAAAATCCATCAACCAAATTTTTTCCCAGTACAAAAGTATTATAAGTCAACAACCTTACTCATATCTATGAGAAACTCACATTCCCACTCAGTATATTTCGTATACTAACCATCTAGAAATTACATGTTTCTACTAGTTCCCAACTCACTATAGTTTGAGAAATCTCTAAATTAATTAGTAATTGCATTGATCAACTTGACCCCTTGACATATAGAAACTAGTGTCTACTAACTACATTTCACATGCATTAATAAGTTCAATTATTATCACTCGATGATCACCTGAGTAAAATGATCACATGACATTAATTTCTGTGTATGTCAAGTCTTCAGGTAATCTTTATGAAATGATCATCTGGTTGTAGGGGTCATGGTTAAATGATGATGACCGAATCATTTCATAAAAATTTCATGAAGACATGATGTATATGGAAATTACATTTCATTTTCAGAATAATTAATACATGATACAAACTGACTCCCAAGATAGTATTAGTTTAGTGCCTTTGGAAACATGGAACATAATCTTCTAACTTGGTGAAAGATCTTCAACATATCCCATAAAGATCTTCCATTTTTTCCTACTTAAAACTATTCTTTATATCCTAGGAAAAATAAAACATAAAAAGGGTGAGCTCAAATGCTCATTAAGTGTAAACATGGAGAACATAAATCAAACCTTAAACATATGAATGTAAAAACATTAAGATAAAGTTTAAATATCAAATTCACGAGTAATGAAATAAATATTGGAAGTTCGTAAGGAATAGATAAAAAAGAAACATTAACCATGATAAAATAGCATTGGTATAAAACATGGAATTATGGAAAATAATTAGGCACATAATATGACTCCCATAGTGGCCAAGACATTGTTGCCAAGACCATCATAGTGGACAAATCCATTACTGAACTAGGTTTACATTCTATTCCATCAATGTATTACTAAACCATATTTACTTGTCATTCCAACCCTGTATTACTGAACCAGATTTACTTTCCCTTCCAGTCATGTCTATCTAATGAGATATAAATCTTTAACCAATTCATTTGAGGTAGATATATGTCCCATACATCTCATAATGAAACCATTATTACATGTTACACAAAAACATAAATCATTCATCATAGCATTACCAATGAAATAAAATGGGTTTCGTAAACATCATTCCATCAAACTCTATATAAAATAAATAGATTTCATAGAAATAATTACATAATAAAAACAATAAAATTAAAGTAATAATAGGGATAGAAACATAACCCTATGTTATCTTAGATGAAAAATAATTTTGATAAAACACTTGAACTTAATTCCCGAGGAAAATATCCTTTCCTTTTCAAAAATGTTTTCTTTTCTCTAAATGCCACCCAATATAAAAAAGAAAAGAATTTAGTTGAAAATAATCTTGAAATAGTTTAGAGAAATCTTAATGTCAATAAGGTTTCATGAAACCATAAAAATCCATTCATGCCGTATAAGTTAAAAAAATTCTCCTCGTACTTTTGCTGGAAAAGTCAAAAAGTACCTCGTATGGTAATCCAAAGAAATATTCCTTCCATACCATGTAGTAAAAGTCAAAAAATGGGTAAAAATGACTTTAAACAAAAATTGAATAATATTAAACATTTAATGAAAACAGTTTTATAAAAAATGGACATGGATGATAAATGTATCCCCAGTAAAAACTTACAGATAAATAATCTTGGATAAAAATGAGTTTTCAAAATTATACCTTACCTTCTAATTTTTGTTATTTTAGGGTGTGGACACCACCTATATAATGGTTAAATCATGTTATTAAATTATACCAGGACTATATCCATATTTATGATATCATATATAATCCGATTATATCATTTTGTTAATAATATTTCAATATTACCATTATTTTGGGTGTTAGCAGCCTCATTTTCCAATTCATGTTTTACCATGTTAGTCAGTTTATTATCAATAGGATATATTTTATTCATGACATTAAGTTCATAATTATTATTTTCACTCATCATATAAATTTTAGAATCATTCTTGAATTTTTAATGTGGAGAACGAATCTCATTACATCGTGGAGGCGGTAGGTCGTACGTACGAACGAGAGATGTTATCATTCTCTTGACAGTTAAATGGTATGTTATTGAATGGTATATTAATTATACAGAATCATTATCATGTTATATTCATTATTTGAATCCATTATACTAATTATTATTACCATCTTAGTAATGTATTTTTGAATAAAAAATTACAACATAGTGTGGAGACGATATGTCGTATGTATGCACGCATGGTGATATTGTTATTCATATGATGAATAAAAGGAGGTATAAGGTTTTCCTGTAATTATAATATCATCTTATCATGTAGAATATACTGGATTTATTACTTTATTATTGAATCAAAATACAAATAGTGAGTAGAATAAGAAAATAAAATGAATTGAATTGGTAATCAATTACCTCTTATTCGTAGGAATTCCTCGGGATATCTTCTTAGGGACACTAGCGATGGACTTTTTGGAAAACCAAGAACTCCAAAAGTTAAATAAGAATATTTATATCATAATTGGTTAGGTTTTGGTCGAGCTAGAATGCTCGAGGAGGTGTGAGGAAATGTGGGAGGATATTCCTTTTTATAAGAGAGGAGAGGGGCACTTTAGGAAATTCTCAAAATATTAAAATATAATAAGAATATTCTGGATCTAAATAATTAAAAATGTCCCATAAATGAAATTTTTAAAACATTTTCGACTATATATTATCCCCTTGTGACAATTTAACATTTATTTTATTTTTAAATTATTTAATAATAAATTAATTCAATAAAATATTATTATTTCCAAATTTAATACTATTCATTTAATTTGACTTAAAATACAACAAGACAAAGTAAAAATTCTAATATAATGATTTCACGCATCTATAATATATCTTATAGGTCTTGGATTTTTTTATACATATTAAAGAATCCAAAATATAACAAAATTAATATTATTAAAACCACTTATTCTATTTTTATGTTAATTGAATAAATATTGTTTTAGAATTGAGGAGACATTTAAGGTAATTATATAACTTCTAGAAATTAAAAATAAATTTATGTAGTGAAAATGGTTTCATTTATATCAAAATATACATTTATATTCATTCAAAGCTTGATTTTGGCCCTATGTGGACACATAAAATATATTAAAATACTAGATAGTGATATTTTGTAACTATCTTTGATTTAAGTAATATATTATTTATTTTCATGTCCAAGTGTCCATCAAAAAAATAATAAATAATATTGTGTTATTTAATCTTATTCATCCAATATTTATTTTACATGTTTTGGTTTTATTTAAAAGCTTTTAATTTTATAGTTACCCTTAATTAATTTCTTAAACTCTTACCATGGCATCTTTTAATTACATGGGTTAATATAGTCACTCCAAAATGCCAAAGGAGCCATAAATGGACCATTGGTGACATATTTAACTTCATCCCAATTATTTTTATGAATTTTATATTTTTAATATTTTTATATAATTTAATAAAATATTATTTATTTAAAATATCAATATTATCAATTTTGACAATATTCATTAGTTGAATTTTTCGAAATATCATAGCGTAATGATATGCTATAAAAATATACTTAGACCATAAATAAAATTTTAAATTCATATATAAAATTATTGGATGAGATTAATTCACCAAAATTATTTTTATGTTAAATTTTTTAATATTATTTAATTGATATTTATATTAAGAAAATAATTTTTGCACCACTATTTAGTGATCATTAATGATAATTATTTAATCTCTAAAAATTATAAATAAATTTCTATGATGTAGTTAATTATATTATGTTTACCTAGACTACCTATAGTTGATTTTATTCTCTATAAATACATAAATTAAAATTAATATACTTATATAAGATGAGAGTGTGGCATTTAGTAACATTCATTAATTTTTTTGTATTCATGTCATATTAATGGGAAAGTATCCATTGAGTGATTCCATTTATAAAAATTGATTATAAGGGTCAAATTTATTCATCCAATAGGATTTTTATAGGTGTTAAAGTAATTTTTAAATATTATTTTTACTTTTAATTACCCAATTTACCTTTAACCATGGTAATAAAAATAATTATTAAAGTTACTATTTATAGTTCCCAAAAATTAAAGCATCCTAATAACATAATTTGGAACAACTTATTCTAAATATAGAATCCATTTTTCATGATTTGAAACACATAATTGAATGAAATTAATTCAAAATTAATTCCCAATGTTAAAACCAAAAAGTAGGTTTTTAAAGAAGTAAAAACTTACCAAAAGAATGTCATGTGTTTATATCCAATTTAAATGTGAAATTTTTTCTAATGACCAAAATTAGAATAAATGATAAAAATATAATCCTATTACACTTTAAAACTAATTAAAAATATAACTTAACTATATAAATAAATTAGATGAAAAGGCAGTTTTGAATTATAATGCATTATTTTTCACATTTCATTAAAATATGAAATTTATTAGAAAAATACAAAAAATCAACAAAGTAAATTTTTTATGGTTTTCTTCCATAGAAGAAGTTTATTTTTTCAAATAGAATATATAAAAGTGTTCAATAGTTAATTTAAAATGGGTGTGCCATCGAAATGTGACAAAATATTTTTTTTGAAAAATACTTCTTTTATCAGAAAAATTGAATTTGTTCTTATATCATTCCTAGAAAATACATAAGATTAATGTTAATGTTATATAAAATTAAAAATGTAGTTAATACTATTCATAACGGCTATTTTATATCCCATTAAATATTAATATTTTAATAACATATCGTTGTTTAGTGAAACTCGGTATTGCGTACAACACAAGATATCAAGGAAGATCGCTCTTGCGTGTAATGCATGCCAAGTTAGTATTGCATTTAATACAAGATAATATTATATTTCATATAGCACAAGCTAATCTTGGTGTAGAGTATAACACATGACGTTAAAGAAATTAAAAATAATCTATCTCATAAAATCTCTAGGGGTCAAATTCTACCCCCTTAAATTGAATTTCACCCTTGGAATTCATTGGGGTTATAAAAGGTTTACAACATGAAAGTTTCATTCATGGAAACACATATGATAAAATGTAATACTAAAACTTAATTTTAAAAAGGAATGTTAGAAACATAACGGTTACCCAAAGTAACTCATCATTGGGTTTCCACACAGGAGAACATCGGTGAGAAGTGAAAACATGGATATAGAAGAGAAATTGAACCATAATGTTCTGATGGATAATGATAGGGAATAAGGTTTTGAAAAAGTTAACTACCAGAAAACCATAAATCTGTGATGATTTAAGAGACCATATGATTCATTAGATAAGAAGGTACTAGGATAACATTTTTGGTTTCAAGATCATTTTCTTAAGGTTGATGAATTTTGCATAAGAATAAATACTTACTTGATTTTAGTAAAATATCACAATTGATTGTTCCATGAATAATTTCCACTTCATATCTTACTTAAACAAATGAAGTTGAATTTTTTATTCTTGAAGTGTTAGCAGGTCATGCGATAGAATCCATCTCAACAAGATGGTTAGAACAAGTTATCAAATATAAATTAGTCCACCTATAGTGAGATAATACATTAATCTGAAAAACTTTAACTAGAACATAACTTATACTATTCATCAATGGATAACATTAAAATCCTTCAAAAAACTAAATATATAAAACTTTATAAATAGGTGAACTAAATCGACATAACATTTGTCTCCCATATCTCATTTGGCAGTTCTTGGTTGTCACATTCCAAACATGTGAATACCTTTTTATTGTATTCTCTTGAAACATGGTAATGACATCAATTGATATATAATATTTGTAAAAACATTCATTATGTCAAAATTTACTCTTTCCAAACACCAAAAATACCAAAAAAATCTGTATAATCAACCCATGATATCACTATCAAACATCTCACTATCTCCTTATCCCTTCATTATGTGCATATCATGCGGTATCCAAATAAATTTCAATCACTTTCTATGGTAACAGGTACTATATAATTATGGAAAGCTATAATGGACAAATACATAGATATTCAAATATTCCATAATACTATAAATGCGATCCTACAACACTATTTTGGAATCCCATTACATAAACACGTAATAATTCCACCACTTCGTTGTCATACTCAACATCACCAATAGTGATCGCATGTGATTTTCATTTTTCTTTGGAATTAATAGGATTCTAACGTAATTCATTATTAACGCTTATATTAGGTCATTGGTTAGAATAATGCCCCATTTCCTTGCACTTTTATTGTTCTATGTAGTATTTTCTCTATTCACATCATTAACAACATTTTTTCAATTAATTCGGCACTCAGCTACTCGATGACCTTTGTTTCCACACTTAAAACATTTTCTAGTCCCTTTAAGACAATATCCACCATGCTTATTTCCATAATTTGAGCACAAGGAAACATTCTTCTTCTTCTCACCATTGTTTTGAGAATTTTTTTTGAACTCCATATTTCGTTTCTTATCAAAAACTTCAGATTGATATGTAACACACACTTAAATTTATACCTTGATATAACAACAAAAAATATATTTATATATAATGAAGTCTCTTATAGCTAATTCCCTTAGAAGATCTGGTTTTAATCCATTGATTAATCAATCATCTTTACTTTCAGGTTGGATGATAAAGCTAGAAGCATACCTTGCAAGTCTTGTAAATTTTGTTTGTGTATGTACCAACAGATTCATCATCCTTTTGTTTGAGCTCAAGGAACTCATGTTACATCTTTTTTCTTAGGATACAAGGTAATTACTAATTGAAAAATATGTTATTGAACTTTTCCCATTCCATGAGTTCAATTTCATCTTGCTGCATTGTATTCTTAATTAGAGTCCACCACTGGTCTACTTCACCTTCTAAACGATAAACAACCAAAATGAATTTTTCATGTTCCAAATAGTAAAAGATGGAAAATATATTTTCAATGGTACTGACCTATTTTTCAGCAACAAGTGGATCAGAAGACCCACTAAAATAAGGTGGATGTTTCCTCATGAAGGACTTAATAGAATGTTGTCCCCTTCTCTGTTCATTTGGAAGTCCAGAATTATTTATAACTTGGATAAGTATAGAAATGAGATTTTTCATTCCATCTCCCATAACATTTGGTTGTTGAGTATGAAAATCATTGGATTGACCAGTTCATTGATCCTTAACACGGTTCCTTCAGGTTCCAACCATTGTTTAAAACCCTAAAAGAATAGTGTGAGAGGAAAAAATCATACTAGGAGAACAATATAATCAAGGGGGAGTACTTTTAATCACTAACATATTAGGTTTAATACTAGGCTATTAATGATCATTACCATAATTATAGGGCTATAAACTATATTTATATTTAAACTTAGGGACATCCCTAGACATACCTTAGAAATATCTATATAGATATCACTAAAGTCTTCACATTCTAGTTTCCAAAGGCTAACCAAACCTTTGATTTAATACTAAATATAACATCCCAATCTTGATGTACATGGTAATTAAATTTATTTTGTGGAATACTTAATACATGACAAAAACTGATGCCCAAGACCATATTAGTTTAGTTCCTTCGGAAACATAGAACATAATCTTTTAATTTGGTGAATGATCTTCAATATCTCCTATAAATATATTCCCTTTTTTATTACCTAAAACCATTATTTATATCATGGGGAAAATAAAACATAAAAAGGATGAATTTAAATTCTATTTAAGTGTAAACATAGAGAACATAAAAAAACCATAAACATAAGAATGTAAATACTTGAAGATAATGTTTAAATATCAAAATATTGAGTCATGAAATAAATCTTGACAGTTCGCAAGGAATAGATCATAAAGGATCATTAACCATGATAAAATAGAATAGGCATAAAATATGGAATTGTGGAAAAAACATAATCCCATAATATAATTTCTATCATATCCAAGGCATTGTTTCCAAAACCATCATAGTGGACAAAGTCCATTACTGAACTGGATTTACATGCCGTTTTAGCTATGTATTACTGAACCGGATTTACTTTCCATTCCAGCCCTATATTACTGAACCGAATTTACATTTAGTTATAGTCATGTCTATATCATGAGATATAAATCTTTACCCAATGCATTGGAGGGAGATATAGGTCCCATAAATCTCATAATTAAATCATTCTTACATGTTCCACAAAAACATAAATCATTCATCGTAGCATAACCCATGAAATAAAATGGGTGTCTTAAACATCATTTGATCATAATATATATCAAATGAATGGATTTCATAATAATAATTACATCATAAACATAATAAAATCAATGTAATAATTGATATATAAACAAAATCATATGTTATCTTAGATGGAAAATAATTTTGATAAAACACTTCAACTTAATTCCTAAGGAAAATATCCTTTTCTTTTCAAAAATGTTTTCTTTTCTGAAAATTACATCAAATTTTAAAAGAAAATAATTTAGTTGAAAATAATATTAAAATTTTAGTAAGATTCATAGAAATTAGATTTCATAAAATTGTAAAAATCCATTTATGTCATATAAGTTAAAAAAATTATCCTTATACTTTTGCCAGAAAAGTCAAAAAGTACCTCGTATGGTAATCAAAATAAAGATTCCTTCTATACCATGTAGTAAACGTAAAAAATAGGAAAAATGAATTTAAAAATACATAGAATAATATTAATCATTTTATGAAAACATTTTTTATAAAATATGGACATGGATGATAAATATATCCCCAGTAAATACTTACGTATAAACAATCTCAGATAAAAATGAGATTGTAAAATTATCCCTTACCTTGTACGTTTCATTAGATGAGGGTGTGGTCACCTACATTATAAAGGTTAAATCATGTTATTAAATTATACTAGGACCATATCCATATTTATTTTATCATATATGATCCTATTATATCTTTTTGTTAATAGTATTTCAATATTACCGTTATTTCGGGTGTTAACTACTTCATTTTCCCAATCCTATTTTACCATGTCAGTCTGTTTGTTATGCATAAGATGTATTTTATTCATGAAATTAAGTTCATAATTATTATTTTTATTTATCATATATATTTTATAATCATTCTTTAATTATTAACGTGGAGAGAGAATATCACCACGTCGTGGAGACGGTAGGTCGTACGTACGCACAAGTGACAATATCATTCCCTTGATGGTTAAATTGTATGTAATTGGATGGTATATTAATTATAAAGAATTATTGTCATGTTATATTCATTATTTAAATCTATTATACTCATCATTATACCCATCTTAATAATGTATTTTTGAATAACAAACTACACCACGACGTGGAGATGGTAAACTATACGTACACACACATGGTGATATTGTTATCCATAGGATGAATAAAAGGGGGTATAAGGTTGTCCCGTAATTATAATAACATATCATCATGTATAATATACGGGATTTTTTATAATTTAGTATGGAATCAACATAGAAATAGGGAGTATAAGAAGACAATGAATTGAATTGAATTGGTAAAGCAATTACCTCTTCTTCGTTGGACTTCCTTTGGACCTCTTCTTAGGGACACTAGGGATTGAGATTTTGGAAAACAAATTCCTCTATAAGTTAACTAAGAATTATGATAGGATTATTTTTCATGGGTTTGTTGATCTATAAGTTTCTAGGACATGTAAGGAAATGTGGGAGGATATGCCTTTTTATAAGATAAGAGAGGGGCACTTTAGAAAACTCTCAAAATATTAAAACATAATAAGACTATTCTAGATCTAAATAATTAAAAATTATCCATAAATGAAATTTACAATACATGTTAGATAATATCATATCCCCTTGTGATTATTTAAAATTTTTTGATTTTTAAATAATTTAATATTAAATTGATTCAATAAGATATTATTATTTCAGAATTTTATACTATTCATTTAATTTGACTTAAAATACAATAAGAGAAAGTGGGAATTTAAATATAATGATTTCACACATATATTATATATTTTATAGATCTTTTTAATTTTTTATACACATTAACTAATCCAAAATATAACAATAATTTTATTATTAAAATAATTTATTTTATTTTTATATCAATTTAATAAATATTGTTTTATAATAAAAGAGGATTTTAAGGTAATTATATAACTTCTAAAAAAAGATAAATTAATATAATGAAAATGGTTTCATTTATATCAAAATAGACATTTATATTCGTTCACAGATTAATTTTGGACGTATGTGGACACATAAAAGATATTAAAATACAAGATAATGATATTTTGTAACTATCTTTGATTTAACTAATATATAATTTATTTTCAAGTACAAGTGTCAATTAAACAAATATCAATATATCATATTGTGATAATTATTGAATCTAATTTATCTATTATATATTTTTGGGCATGTTTTGGTTTTATTGCAAACCTTATAATTTTGATTTACCCTTAATTAATTCCTTTAACTCTTACCCTGGCAACATGTCTTTTTATTTACTAAGGGTTAATATAGTCACTCTAAAATGCCAAATGAGCCATAAATAAACCATTTGTGACATATTTAACATCATCCCAATTAGTTTTCTGTTTTTTATATTTTTATGAATTTCATATAATTTAATAAAATATTATTTATTTAAAATATCAATAGTGTTAATTTTTACAATATTCATTAGTTGACTCTTTAGAAATATCATAAAATAGAGATATGTTAAAAAAAATCACTTAAACCATAAATAAAATGTAATATTAATCCATAAAATTAGTGAATAACATTAATTCACTCAAATTATATTTATTTTAATTTTTTTAATATCATTTATTTGATATTTCTATTAATAAAATAATTTCTGCATCCCTATTGAGTCATAAATAATGATAGTTTTTTAATATCTAAAAATTATAAATAATTTTTTATGATGCAGGTAATTATATTTGATTTTCATATAATACATATAGTCTATTTATTCAATGTTAACACATAAATTAAAATTATTATACTTATATAAAATGAGAATGTGAAATTTCGTCACAGTCATTAATTTTTTTTATATTAATGTCATATTCATGAGAAAGTTTGCATTAAGTGATTCCATTTCAAACCTTAGATAATAAGGGTTGAATTTATTCATCAAATAAAATTTTTATAGGTGTTAATGTAATTTTATAATATTATTTTTACCTTTAATTACCAGATTTACCTTTAACCATCGTAATAAAAACAATTACTAATGTTACTATTCACAATGAAAAAAAATTAAAGTAACCTATTAACATAATTTATACCCACTGACTCAAAATATGTAATCCATTTTACATAATTAAAAACTCATAATTGGAAAAAATTAATGTAAAATTAATTCCTATTGTTAAAACAAAAAATTGGGTTTTTAAGAAGTAAAAACTTTCCAAAAGATTGTCATGTGTTTATGTCAAATTTAAATGTGAAATTTTTTCCAATGAAAATTGGATTGAATGAAAAAAAAAATCATATTACACTTTAAAAAAATTTAAAATATAATCTAACTATATAAATAAATTGGATGAAAAGGCAGTTCTGAATTGATATGCAGTATTTTTCACTATTCATTAAATTATGAATTTTATCAGAAAAAATACAAAAAATTCAACAAAAGTAAAATTTTATGTTCCCCTTCCAAATAAGAAGTTTATTTTGTAAAATAGAATATATAAAAGGGTTAGAAAATAAATTTAAAAAGGGTGAGCCATCAAAAGATGAAAAAATTGCATTTTTTGAAAAATAATTCTTTTATCAGAAAAATTGAATTTGGTCTTATATCATGTATAGAAAATACATAAGATTAATTTAAATGTTATATAAAATTAAAAATGTGGTCAATACTATTCAAAAAATCTAGTTTATATCCCATTGAATAATAATATTTTAATAATATATCATTGTTTGGTGAAACTCAGTATTACGTGCAATGCAAGCTATCATGTAAGGTCTCTCTTACGTATAACAAATGCTAAGTTAGTGTTGCATTTACTGCAACTAATATGATAATGAATATCAGAAAATCTAATATTAATTTAGCATACCACAGAAGATATCAATGAAATTAAAAAGAATCTATCTCATTAAATATCAAGGTGTCACAAATAGGCCAAGTATCTTTGAGTAATTTGATACATTTCATAATAACCTGAAATAGGGATATTAGAATTTTATTTAAAAACTCCATATAATACCCATTTATTACATTTATCTTCTAAAACTGAATTGGATAAATTCGGGATTTACATAATAAATGGATGAGTTATGAGGCCAAATAAGGGAATTATAAATGTATAACATGTTTAAAGTAATATAGAACTGTAAATAGGGATATCATGGTGACATAAAATGGTGATATTCATACACTTGAACATCAAAGTGTGGTATAAGATGATGACATCATGAAAACATGTGGAAACAACATAAAATATGAAACCATAAGAAAAAGTCACAGATAACTGCCACGATATCATAACATTGTGTTATTAAGCTAAATACCTATGAACCACACATGGTATATAAAGATATATTAACATTACCCAATGCATTGTTGGGATATATGATTTTGGGGCCACCCATCACATTCATAATAAAATCACGTATTTTTTCCTTTTACATCATACAATATAAGAATTTATTTAATAAACATTAATCCCATGATTAAGGATTATGGGTTAAATTCATGGAATTCCCCAATAAATGAAGGGTAATTTCATCTAGTTGTATACCCTTGAGTATAAATGGGGATTTTTATTCAAAACACAAATTGTTTTCTTTGAAAATAAATGGATAATTTATATATCATAATAAGTGTACATAAATTATCATGGAAGGTTTTAATATAGTGAGAGTTGGTCTCTCAGTATTTAAGACTCTAAAATATGGTAAATTTATGTTTGAAAACACATTATAACAAGAATAATTAGAAATTAAAAGGAATAGTATAAAAAATTTACTTGAATAAAGTGGAAGAGAATGAGAATACATTAACATGAGAGGGTACATATAAAATATTGGTAAGAGCCTCTTAAGAGCATGGAAACACTATGGAAAAGACTTAGAGAGGGAGATGAAATTCATGCTCAGTAGGTTTTTAGTCTATAGTAATGGGTGTTTGGGTGGGTATTTATATCAAAAGAGAGGGGAATTATTTAGTAATTTCTAAACATCAGTTTTGGACGCTAAGTGATAAAATATACAAACCCAAAAAACATCTCATGGAATCATTCCCCGGTTTCTTCCAAAGAGGATTGTTTTCCAATATTTTATTAGGGTAATAGCCTAAATCATTAATATAATACCATTGATTATGTGTAAGTGAGTCATGTCCATAAATAATTGATTTTAAAATCATTGAATATAATATAGGTTTTGAAATATTCATTAATGTTTTTTAAAACTAATAAAATAACAAACAAATACATTATTTTAACACGTAAATATATTTTTCACTATGGATTCACATTATAGTATTTATTACATCACTTTTGGGCTATTACGATTTCATATTACATACCATATATTTATACCATATTTAATTTTTACCCAAAAATTTTACTATCTCAGAAAATTAAGAATAATTCAATATCAGATAACTTAAATGAGCTGATTTTAGAAATAAAATTTATTTGATGATTATAATTTTCTAAATTTTATAATCTAAACTTGTAAATTAAAATCCTTAATTGATTGAAAATACTCATTTTTTCAACACTAAACACTTTAGGACCCTCATAAAAATTACATTTGACTTCCTTAAATTATTTTATAATTTACATTTAAATAAATTTTATTTAGAAAGAATATTTCATGAAAATAAAATTTATTTATAAATTCTTGGATTCTACAAAAAGAGTATTTTTAATTGAAACTATATATTTTCTAAAAATTATATTTTTTTGTTTTCATATCGAAATTTAATTTTTATGAAAATCATATATAGTCATATATGAAGTAATAATGAAAAATGGATAAATATAATAATTATTTTTCAAAAATATAAAATATAAAAATTCATACTACTAGGTTCTAAATAGATAACCCCACATTATTCAATCATATACCCTAAGGGTAAACTATGTGATTGGGGTACTTTCTTAGGGTGTTTTGGTGAACATGGTTTAGGTGGTGATCTCAATAATCTTGAAGTTCAACCATAAATGGTTTTGCAAAATTTTTAGTTGTTGAATATCGACATCATATCATTCAAGGGTAAATCCCAAGGATTCTATATCACGTGAAAACACATATAAATGGGATTCAAAGTGTCTAGTCATACTAATAAAATCCACTAATTATTCCATCTATGTCAATTTGACTTTATAAAAACCCTTAATATATACTAATATTAATGGTCCCTATAGAATTTATATATTATCAATAGTTATTCTACTTAAAGGCATTTTAAGTGTTCTAGAATATATTTTATAGGGGTCCAAAATAACCAATGCAATTCATGTGTTTTTTATAACTACATTACCTAATAATGAATTTTTTCATTTAAATGGTAATTTCAGTTATAAAGGTTTGGTTTGTTACATTATTCTCTCATATTAAGTAATGTAGTTATAGAAAAAACATGAATTACACTGGTTATTTTGGACAATTATAAAATATATCATGGGCTAATCTTTATTTTATTCCAAAATATTATAGATTCCTTCCATGGTGATATATAAAGGAGAACCTTATCTTCAATCTCAAACACCACATCACATTGATGATTTTATATATATATTTTCTATCTATTTTTTTGGATTTCACATAATGATGAATATTTAGAACCTTGTTTTTCATCTCTTGGATAAGGGAAGGCCCCACCAGCTTTTGATCCACAACTTAATCCCAACATGTTGGAGTTCTTAATTTATTCCCATACAAGACCCTATAAAGCTACATTTAAATACATGAATGTAAACTATTTTTATATGATAAGTCCATTAGAGGAAGACGTTGATCCCACCATACTTGAAAATCCATTCAATAAAATCTCAGCATATCCATAAGAGTTTAAATAGTTTGTTTAGACTAACCATCCATTTAAGTGTGGTAAGAAGTACTAAAACCCATATATATATATATATATATATATATATATATATATCCAACACTTGTTAAAGGATTATCCATACCATTAATGTAAAACATGGATCTTGATTAGAAATAAAATAAATTGATACTACAACGAGTCTTACATCTTTTTTTATACACATATTGGTGAGGTTTCTAAGAGTGAAATCTTATTTTCTAGAAATGAAATGAATTGGAATTATAAAGAGTTTGACTACCACACAAATAGAGTTATTTCCGTTAGATTTCATGGGGAATACTAATATGAACTACACAGTTATGTTTTCTCATCTCCATACTATTGTGGGAAATATTTTTTTCATACCGTTAAACTTCAATCATTTATTCTTCACATGATGGAATACTAATCATCGAGAAACATATTTTGTTATCTCTTTCTTCATGTTATCCCAAAAAATATTTTTCTTTAGAACCCTAAAAATATTAGTGATTCTTAGATGAATAGATAATGATGAGATATGTGAATCAACACAAATTTTCCTCTTTAGTTATTATTTTTATAGGACACATATCTAGATTCTAAACCAAATTAATACATCATTAGAAAATTTAACTCATTAATATTCACTACCATTTCTATTTCTTCTAATATTCTTTTTGGGCCTCCTTGATCCTCTAAATAATGGATGGTTGAGTAGTTATTTGAGAAAAATTGGATATATTTCCTTTTATGATTCCCATGTCCATCAAATTCCTTTAAAAAAAATTTGTATCCCTTTCTATATTCATCTTATATAAGGTTTTGTGATATTTTATACTTGGTGTATCTTCCACTTCATTTTCCTTCTTAGGATGTTAATAGATTAAACAATCATAATATTAGATCAATTATTACTACCATTGTTGTAAAATATTGATATCATTTTGTGTTTATATATATTTCAGGTTTTGATGATCTATATATATTTCACACCTTTCCCTATTGTGATAATTTCCCTAAATCATTAATGAAAATATCACTGAAGTTAATTGTAGACCATGGTTTGAGAAGTTATTCTTATGGATCTTTAATTGGTTGGTGTCCTGGGATATGTTTTTTTTTTCATTTTTAATGAGTATTAAACTTAATACCATTTTGGATGCATCCCTGTTGAACAAAAAACATTCCCCTCCGGTGGGTATTGTGAGTATAGGTGTAGTGATTAGCCTCTTATTTAACTCATAAAATCACTCCTCATATTATACAGTATAGAAAAACATAACTCCATTCCAATTTATCTTATTTAGTGGTATTTAAATTATTATATTTTTCTCAAAACTCAATGATAATACCCAGATAATCCAAGGAAACTATATAACTCTATTACATATATTTTTCTTATACATCATTTAATTGACTCTATCTTCAAATAATCCATATAAATCCCTTTGCTGGTGATAAAAATCCCCAAAAAATTTACTTTATATATCAAAAACTTCCCTTTATTATACATCAAATTTTTTTTCCTTTTTCATGGTATATCGTACAATATTCAATTGATCCTCTTATTCTAACTTAATTTTAGAGTAGATAATAATATCATCTATAAATAAATCCAAAAAAATTTCAAGGTAATCCTTAATAATCTATTCATTAATTCGTGAAGATAACTAGAGTATTAGTGATGCCAAATGGAATCATTATGAACTCATTGTACCTATAAATTGTATGAAAATAGATCTTAGGGGAACCCACCTTCTTAAACATTAAATTATAGTATCATTACCCAAGATACACCTTAAGAATATTTTTCCCTCATGTAGTTAATTGAACAAGTCTTCAATCTGTGATAGAGAAATTTTTTTGTGGTATTGTTTAGCTCATGATAAGTAACGCATATGCACATTGAACCATAATTATTCTTGATGAAAAGGACAAGATCACCCCATGGTTAATCACTTGGGTGTATAAAACCTTTATCGAGACTCTTCAATAGTTTCTTATTCATTAAATAAAGTTCAATAATGGTCATTATATATGGAGTCTTGGATAATGGGAAGGAATCATGTGTATGTTTGATTGAGAAATCAACCCGTTGTATACGATGAAGCCCATTTTTTTAGGGAAACATAACATCATATTTTATTACAATGGGAATGTCATCAAGGATGATTTTTTCAATGGAAAGAATCATTTGATCAAGATACTCTTTATCATAAGGTAGTAATATTAATGATTGAGATGATGATTACATATGAGATCCATCATCCTCCTTCTGAATTTATATAATTAAAGGGTGATTCATGATAAAATGGTCATTTAAATCTCCCTTAAATTTATATTGGCATTATACATGGAAAATAAATCCATACCCATAATATAATTGACTTCAATTAAAGGTAGTATCATAAGATTCACTAGGAAATTCATCTCATAAATATTGATGGAGGAGAAGTAATATTTGAGGACTAAATAACATCAACATTTTCTATTTTCATCAATATATTGACTTCCATGTTTTGAGGTTAGCTTTCAATAGTTCTATTAAAAAATAATTATACGAAAGAATGTGTAGAAAAATAATAAATAAATACATTTTATATCCTTGAATGAATAACTTGTATACATATACCAACTTTGTTTCTACAATCCACCTCAATAGTTGTGATGGAATATTTATCTTCCTTTATCTCAACATATTAGATGTTTTTGTCACCATTTATATTTGATATACCTCATCTTAGTGAATTGGTTTCTATAGTGTCTATATTTCTTACAGTAGAAACAATAGACAGTAGGCTGAGGGTTTAATAGAGCATTCCTTTTAATAAAAATATTAGGCTTTGTTAAATTATATTATAATTTATATTTAGATAAATATAATTATTAAGAATATTTCATTATAATATAATTTATTTAAAAAACATGGATTTATCAAAAATAATTTTTTAATCGAAACTATATATTTCTATAAAAATAAAATTTTAGTTTCTCCGTACCAATATAAAATTTTTTTGTAACTCTTTATTTAATTATATATTTTATAATAATGAAAAAGGCATAAATATAACAATTATTTTTGAAAGATAAAAAATAAAAAATTATACAACTAAACTCTTGATATATAACCCCTTATTCCACTAACATATCCCCAAAGGCTATGGTTTGGGGTGGTGGTACTTTCTTAGAGTGGTTCAGATAAATAGTTTGGGTGGTGATATCGATAAGTTATAACTTATACTGTTAATGGTTTCATTCCAATTTGAATTGTTAAATCACAACTTGGGTGTGGTTGATGGAAAATCCCAATGATGTCATCTCCCTTGGAAGCTCCAATAAATTAGCTTCAAAGGGTAATAACCTACTGGTTGAGGACATCGCTTCTTCCGTATCTTTCTATTATACTTCATCATAACCCATAATATATACTAATCATAGTTATAACTGTATAATGACTACATTTCCAATAATTATGATGCTTAATTGACTTTTCAATTTGAAAATATAAATTTTATAATGGTATAAAATAAATAATGTAGGGTGCTTGTTTTATATTACTACATTACATAATAAAGAATTAATTAATTCAAAATAGAATTTCATTTATTAAATTTTGGGTTATTATAGATTCTCACATAAATTACACAACTTAAATCAAATATTTGGGAAGTTAACGAGTCCTATACCTTTTAATAATTCCCAAAAACCTCTCAAATTCATACAATTTATACAATAATCAAAGTACCAAACACACATCCTATCATATCATAACCTCACATTGTGTGTATTTTTTATTAAATAACACCTTTTATCACTAATAATATTAATGCAATTTACCTGAAAATAATGTTCCTCTCACAATCATTTTCACTAGCCTAAAGATCTCTCTAAAACCCTCAAATTGTATTGTCTTATATGCTATACTAGGATGATCATGTTTATCTAATAATAATCCTCAATATCTAGGGGTTTAGATTATGTAATATTATTCGAAAATACGACATATACAATATAAATTCATCTATCATATTCTTATTGTATTAGTTAGTCTAAAATATCACCATCATAGTAGTACATAGCTGTAAAAACTTTCTATCAAATATCATTCCCAAATAATAAAAAATTCTTGGAATACCCTAATATATAATCAAATCATGTTATAATGAGATATATATCATTAATAATAGAATTTCAAGGCTAATAAAACATTAATCATGCCTCTTTTGTATGTTAACTATATCCCACATAGAGCACAAGCTATGCTTTCAACCCCATGTATAACCATGGAAATCAATATTCCTATAAAAAATCTAAATTATACATCACTCATGTATCATACCCATAATATAAATCATCTAACCATCCCTCTAATTACTAAACCCACATGGATAGGTTAACCCCTAACTTCTATGACTCCTACCCATACATCACAACCCAAATAAAGTAGTAATTGGAAAATTTCCCTACTCTACGACCAAAATAATCAAATCACCATTTTTTTGAGTGATATCTAATAATCAATATGACATTTTCATGTTCAATGAACCAGATACCCCTGTAGGACACATCCGTAAATTAGGTCTCATTCTTCAGTATTATATAAATTTAGATAACTCATATACCACCACACCCATACTATGGCTCCCATCCAAATAATGTATTACCAAACCCATAATATCCTCTCTAGTTACATTGACAAAATATCCAAGTGAATATCAATGATATCATTATAAATTGTTTCATATATAATTAATTATAATAATTTAGTTCTGTTATATAGGGTTATTACTGACAATATAAATAATTGTAGCACTTTTTCTTTCATTGGAACTAGTTTATCAATCACACTTTACCATGTACAAGTCATACAATCCTATGGTTGAAGTATGATTCAGGTATTCAGGGCTCATCCAACCCCATGATAATATAAAAACCATAATAAAAAATATCACAACAGTATAAATATAGAAAATAACTTCAATATAATATTGAAAAGAAAGATCAATATTTCCAACCTCATCGAAACATGGATTTCCATCCATTCTTGTGTGGTCCCATTATAAATATTGAACCCATTCCAACTTCTTATAAAAATTTTATTTATCTAGAATGTCTAAAATCATAAAAAATTAAAAGAAATGATATAATACTAATTTGTAACATCATAGACTAGGTCGCTCATCATCAGCATGAGTCAGGTCACTAAATGGACCCAGGAATGCCTTCTTATATTCCATAGGCTGCTGATTAGTGGTGGGTATAGGATAAAACGACATTGGGGTAATATAACCTCATTATCATAAAAATGAATACCTAATAAAGAAAATAATGTCCATGAAATATACATAACATTGGATCAAACGAATTGATTTGTAATATAAGGCATTCCATACAAATAAACCTCCACTATCAAATAATAAATTATACAGATACATATGATATAAACATATATCAATGCATGATCACAAAATGGTGTGATAATTAATAGAATAAAAATAAAATTCAAAATAAAATGAATGATATATAACCACTATCCTCAAATGAACCTATGACTAGATTTCATAACCCCAAAAAACACCTCCCACTTATCCATATATATAATGGTTGTTACAATGAAATATATGCGACCCATAAGTTGTGAATATCCACTGAGGTTATTATGCTTGGTGTGGAAAAAAACTAATTATTACATCACCAGAAAAAACCTAAAATAATAAACATCATATAATTTCATGGATACAATTTCTAAAATGAATTTGGTAAATAATCACATTTTACACACTTATTATACCACCAAGTGATCGAGAATACACTATAATGGCCAAATCATATATTATTCATCCATTATCAAAGATGGTATAGATATTCCCAAGAAATTTCAATGAAATAGACTTGATCTATGATATACTTCAATAATTGAAACTTATCTTTGACCATAAGGGGGAAAATGTTTTCTATCTATAAATACAAGATTACAATCAATTGTGAACCACATGATCATATATTGTCATAGGGAATAGTGCATTCAACCTAGATAGATTCATCACAAATAGAAATACATCCATTACTAATATTATCTATCAAAGTGGTTAGTTTATCCCATCTAGAAATTCTCGTCATAGAGGGTAGTGTGCCCCCCTTGAATATGCCCTATCATAGGGGTAAGTGTATTCCACATTCACATAGTCATTATAGAGGGCGTTATGTCACTCAATTAATTGTTATATCATAGGGGGGAAGTGTGTTACACATGGATATACTCATCATAGAGGAAAATGAATCCATGAAAACGTGTTTTTTTCTTTGGGGTCGACTCTCCCACCTAGACATACTCATCATATAGGGTAGTTTATCACCCAAAAACATGCTCTTCCATAAGGGGAAATTTTTTCAACCCGAAAACCCCTCTCAAGGGAAAATGCATCCCTCTTAGAAACTCCTTTTAATGGGTTGTTCTTACCATAATAATATCCTAAAAAAAATTCGGCCTCTTCCCCATAAACATTTTTTTATTAAAGGGGAAATCCATCATACCCAAACATTCTCATCACATAGGATAATTTATTTATCTATAACATGCCCAGTTACTTTGAATATTATTCCCTATCTAGAAATACTCATCAAATTGAAAAGTTTAACCCTCATGGACTTGATTTTCCATCAAGGTTAGTTCATCAAGTCATGAAATACCTCTAATGGGTTTGTATATCACTCTTGACAAAACATATTAGATGGAAGTTTATCATATCCATAAATCCTCCTCACAATGGGAAGTGCATCCCAATTAAATATTCTCCATCATAGGGGGTTGTGCATACCACATGGACATGTTTAATCAAATCATAGGTTGGTAGAGTTTCCAACCAAGCTAAAAACACTTTATTATAGTATATAATGATCTTATTTTATAAATAATAACTATTAAATGATAGGCTGGTAGCGCACATAGTCTTGGTCTCACTATCTATAGTATAGGAGGTATGCATGTCTTAATATCTAAAGCATCCCATTATAGTAGGCCTAGAACTAATACCGCCATCCCTTGGGGAATAAATACAGTATATATCACTTCAT
The DNA here is from genome assembly GCA_963277665.1 of Viscum album. Lineage (NCBI taxonomy): Eukaryota > Viridiplantae > Streptophyta > Magnoliopsida > Santalales > Viscaceae > Viscum > Viscum album. The sequence goes on from OY728147.1 coordinate 92,584,458, forward strand.
GTTTTGATAATCAATCATCTTTATAATTTAGATCACCACCCTTCCTAATATTAACCCCTTACTTTCATCTCATCATGACTCATATGACCTGCATACTTCTATAAATTTAATCATTGTTACTTGAAATTTTACCCCTAGGTGGGTAAATTATAAATATTAATTCTAAAACACTATTAGATGATTCCCATAAACCATTTCCTTCTCTCAAGTCACCCTTCTGATGAAGATTTTGATAAAAAACTCAATACAACTCACCTCAAACACAAACCCTAAGGGAAAATAGTCCCTAATAGATAACTCATGAATCTAACACTAGTATAAATCCATTTATTTTTTATTTTAGGCTTACAATACCATTTATTATAAAATAATCTTCTATATCCATGAGTTATCCTACTTCATAACTCATATTCCATATGGTTCTTTAAGGATTAATTTATGTGGTTCACACATATCCCATCATACTCAATGAAATCTCTACCCATTTTATATGAGTCCTCACAAGGCCACATAAGCCTATACCTAAGGTTGAAAACCCTTTGAGGTGCCTCTCACTATATAACCCAAGAGAAAAACCAAATGGGGTCATAGAGAAACTAAAAATTCCAAGGTAATTCATTTTGGATTAATTTCATGACCCTACTAGGTCCATCATATATTCCCACAACCACACTATCCCCCTAGAGAAATTATTGGGTTAAAACCCTCTATATAAGATCACTTTCACATCCTGAAGAACATGAATTTAAATTTGAAGCAGGTAAAAATAGGGAAAAGTGACTGTAAAATGTATTTATATTGTTTTATGTGATTTTTGACCACCCACCAAAGATCATATAATCCATCACTACATACATAAGTCCTCACTCCATCATAAACCCACTATAATTAATTATCAACACTTATAATTAATTAATGAAATTAATAAATAATAAATATAAATTAGTTATAATATGGGTATAACTCTTAAAATGTCACAACAACACCAAAAACATGAGATATAAGTGGTAAAATTGTCATTGAAATCTCTATATACTTTTAATATCCAAATACTAAATTTCCTAATACAAATCATACATCAATTTAATTATAAACTAAAAAAACCTAAAGAATACGTAAATAAGTAACATACCCCTAATGAAATGACATGTAACCATGTGTGTTCATCGTTATCCTACATCCTTTAGAATTCCTTAACAAAATACACATAAATATATTATCATTAAACAATTATTTAATTTAATCACACTCTAAATACTTAAATCAAATAGTATTAATTATAGGGTTAAAAGGGAAAGGAATATATGGGATTAAATCAAGAGAAACGTCCCAAATATGAATTTTTTTTAAAACCACATGGATATTCATAATAAATGTAAGTGGAAAATAGAGTTAAGGTAAGATCTACCACTTTCATTAAATCCACCTAAAACCTCAAATGCTAAAGGGGTATTGAAAATACTGGCCTCAAATGACCAAAATTTCCATCACTTTAAATGGGGTTCAAGAAATTCCATCAGAGGTCTAGTGGCTTCCAAATAAGTTCTAGAACACCTATAAGGTTTTTTGTGACCCCCATTAGGACCTCAATAGAGTGATTTATAGCAATTTCATAACCATTTAATCTTTTTTGGTCTTCACTAGGCTTATAATGGAATTTTGTTATATACACCTTCTACTCCACATCTACTTGAGGGTTGAAAAATATTGTCGTTAATTATTCTCTTAAAAATATACCTAAAAACCCTTGAATCATTTAAAAAACATTAAAAACTCTAATTCCTAATCCAATTTCAATATTTGAAAATAATACCTACCCTACTTAAATAGGAATCTATATTTTCTATAACCCCGTCAACAAAAAATAAAGTGGATAATTACAATATATCTTGTGTATTTAAGAATTTAATGATGGGTTTTAAAAATTTAATTTATTGATAATTATACTATTAATAATAAATTCAAATTATATTTATGATTTTGAGAATTTTAAAAAGGTATGATAATAATCAAATTAAAGAAAAACTTTCCTGGTTTGTATAGTTACCTAAAATGATCTTATTGAGAAACATTTCTTGATTTGTAAATAATTTGGAGGGTCTTATAAATAGTGATACTTTTAAAATACTATATATAAAATATATCTGTAATTTGTTACTTTAAGAGCTTATAGAACCATGGAACATTGACCCTTTTAAATTTTCACCATACCAATGTAATACAAGAACCATGAAACGAACATTACCGAACAATGAACATGAATAATATAATGATATTAAAATAACGATAAAAGAATATAAAGGAATAATATTTCTAAAATAACTATAGAGAATTTTTTAAATAACTAATAATTTAAATATTATTTTTCAGGTGGATAGAAGACATTTGAAGTGAATCGAGACTTGAGGTAAGGGGTTTTCTTATTTTATCTCTTTCTTATTAAAGATTCCTTATATTTTTTGAATACTACTTAAAAATATTATTATGTAATTTAAATAAAAATTCTCATATAAATTGTATTATTAAACATATTAGAGGATTTACATGTCTATTTATTTTCCTATCAAACAATTATACTTAAATAACCCCTTACAAAATATGAAATGGTTTATATTCTAAATATCTATACATCCATCCATTTATTTTCTATTAAGTGTAATGTTTTCTAAGAATTATCCCAAATGTATTTAATTTATACTATAATATTTTACCTTTGTTTTGGTTTGGTTAAATTTCTACATAACATTCGTATATATTAAAATTTCATAGCATTCGATGTTTATAGGGACACTCTCATACACTCTCTCTTCCATTCTCCCACTCAGACTATAACTTTTTATTTTTCAAGAAAACATTTTTTTAATCAGGATGAGGGATAACCACTTATAAGACCACAAGAGCAGGAAAAGACACTTATATTATATTATGTTTTTGATAACACCATTTTCAATTCCACTTATATAATTTTTACCATTTTATAAATATGAAGGCTTTTAATCTGTCATTCCAATCATATATTTCTAGTCAAATATTCTGAAGTATGTAATAACAAGCATTTTTGTATCTTCTTCATTTTCATGTATAACCATTATAAGTCCATATAACATATACAAGTCACATATACTCTCTTAAATTATATATTACACCATTTAAAATTACACTTATATAATTTTACCCTCTATATTTATAAATATACATGTTTTAATCTATCCTTCCAATCATTTTTTCTAGTGAAATAATTTGAAGTATGTAATCTAAAACTTTTTCATATCTTCCAATAATATTTATCATCTTTTGTGACTTTTATATATCATTAAATTAACATTAATTGTTCATTTTTACTTTATTTTGGATATGTTCATGAATTATTTCTCTTATCTCATTAATTTATGCATATGACATGACCTATGATATTGATAAGGGAAACACCCTTTCCCACTTTATTATTTTTGAATTCAATATTTCACTCCCACGTATATTCTATATTCTATATGATTCATTCCTTTAAATTATAAAACATATATTTTCCATCATTATTAAGCAATTAAATTTATATGTACCTTTTTATCTATGGTTGAATTATTATTTATTACCAAATAATATCATTAGAGGAGATTCTTACAAGATACCTCTCTTAATTTTTTTCATCAACATGGATATCTATCATCTTATTAAAATTTATTAAAATAATGGATAAAATTATTGTTTGAAAACCATTTTATATTATTAATTTTTTTATTTAGTACTTCCTTGATTACTATTTTTCTAATATCATGATTATTCCATATAGCATTGATTTTTAACTGATTTCTTAATCTCCATTACCATGATTTTGATTAATTTGTTTTATTATATTATATGTCACTAATATAGATGTAAATGTTATGATGTGATGGATGGACTTAAAATTATAAAACCCTCCAATTAATTCGATATTGCTTATATCTCATGTGATTCTATGTACGGTTCAATCGAAGTGAATCCAAGCTCATTATGTTATAGTGTATGAGTAGTGAGCCAATCATATTTTGTTACAATGTCTTGGAATCACACCTTTACATATTATTATAATGAAATGTTTAATTTTTTCAAAAATGTCATGACTTCTTTCATATTCTACTTTTGATATGATTTTATGATGATCTTAAATTATTTCATATTCTAGTGATATTATTATTCTTGTGGCATGTTTATATTTCATTCTTTATGTTTCTCCTTTATTTTGAACTGATGTTATATACTATAATTTGTTTATATTATTACTAATTATGCTCTTCATATTTACTTTCTTATTATCACTTTATTGGGTTTTTTATCAAAACATATATATTATTTAGGTCCCCAGGTCATCAAATGTGTTAAAAAGACTATAATCAATTCATAAGAGGTATTCAACGAAGGAATAAGTTAATTTATTATGATATTATATTTTATGATCATTTATTATTTACCTAATTCCAAAAGGCACTAATATTTTTATTCTAGGATATAGTTGTACTTTATGTTTCGTATAAAATATATATATTTTCAACACTAATTTTATGAATTCTAGTCAGGATGAATATTACTTAATACCGGTGCATATTTTAGTTAATTATTTCAATTAGGATATAGAAACAGTAGGATAAAAAACCCAAGGATATATCCTTTAGTTAAAGATAACTAGTTCAAATTTATCTAGTATGAACAAAAAAGGATTAAAATTCAAAAATTATCTATGTTTATTCATATCTAAAATTTATTTTGAAGTCAGGGTAAATCACTGTGGGTTTCAAACATTTATGATAATATTAATACAATTTTATTAGTGAGTTGAAGTTAAAAGGTATAATATCTTTAAGGAAGAACGTAAGATTTAATATTCTGAATATATAATTCTATAAATTTTCTCACTTAACATATATGTGTAGAAAAATGAATTTATTTTGAATTTTTCTATTATATAAACATAGACTTTATATATATCATTATAATTTAATTATATTTTATTAATTTATTAAATATATATATATCTAAATAAAAAATATAAATTCATGTATAAAAATATATAATAAATAAATTGTACCGAACACATAATGAGATGATTATAATTTTTTTAACCTTGTAATAGAACATTATGAATGAAGGTTGAATACATTCCATAATATTAAAAAATTCTATTGGTTATAATAGAAAAATTAAATAAGATAGACAAAATTTAGAAATATGATTGTTAATGGTATCCTAAAAATATCCCAACTACAAATAATTATGTACTATGAAAGTAAAAAATTAGAAATAATATTAGAATTATTTGAAACAGACATATAAAACACCAAGATTAAGTAAAGTAAATTAATAATAAAATTATTAATTAGTATATAATGAAATTAAAATAAAAATAAAGCTTTTTATGTGGGTAAATTAAATTTTCAAAATATGATCATTAGAATTGTAACCAAACCATTGTAATAGTCACATAACGAATGGAATATTAAAAATATTGTTTTCATTATTGATGAAGTAACCTTAAAATTAATTAAAAAAAATATAAAAAATAAAATATATGTATAAAAATAACATAAAATAAGTAATAAATCCATGTAACATGATGTAATTATACATACATGTTTTTAATAAAACATGTTTTACATTTTTTAACGAAGCCCAAAAATTTATACTATAAATAAAAAAATAAAATTATCTTATATAGAAAAAATTGATATAATGAATTTTATTTTTCAAATCAAAACTCCTCAATTATTCCGAGGGGATATTTAGACACATTTCATAAATAGTAAAGCATATTTGTGAATAATGAAATATAATAAAATAACATATTTTGTTTTAGGTAAATATATAATCAATTAAAAAGAGAGTGATATAACAATTCTTTGGTTTGTACTAAAATGCATGAAAAACTATACTTAGTTATAATTATTAATATTATTCATAGTCTTGAGAAAATAATAATAAATTATTTAATATTTTATTTAAAACAACCCTAATCTTCACTCATAAACATCACTCTCCCAAAAATCATTTATTTTAACTTCTAAAAACTTCTTCCTTTTCCATTTTTATACCAAATTATCTCCATAAACCCTCAAATACATATTAAGTAATCTATATTCTAACTAAATGACCATTCTTTATAAGCTTAAGTATAATTAAAAAGGAGTCTACTCAAAGAGAAATATAAGCATTCTAAATACCAAGTTATTAATTTTCATTACTATCTTTCCCCTTCTATGTATTTTTTTTATCATTTTTATAAAATGATATAATTATTTTAATGATAAATAAATAATATTATTAAAAAACATTAGCCGCATCAATTTGCGTTTATACCACCTATGCGAAAAATGAAATCTATATATAATTATATAATCAATAATCAATATAATGCATATTTATGATTTTTTTAATGATAGAATAGAAATGATAGTAATTATATTAAAAATAAACCATCATGGTTGATATAGTAATATAAAATGAGATTACTAAGAAACAATACTTGATTTTCTTCTATTTTATTGTATCATTGATTAAAATAAATTATTATATTATTTTAGGCAGTTTTTCAATAGTATTTGTTTTTAATTTTTTAGTAGTTTCAATAGTTATAATGTAGTTTGTATATTTAAAAAACTGAATTTAATTTATTAACATTTCCAAAAGTAATAAATTTTATTAAATATTTATTAGTTTTAAAATAAAATTTATGTCCATTAATTTTAATTATTTATGATATTGTATAATCTAAAGGACATAATTTGGGAAGAATAAAGGAGGAAATTATGTGGTTTTAGAAATATTCACTAGTTAGAATGATATTATATTGGGAGGTCAACGTATCTTGAAACGGTGTATGAGATTATGAAACCTCTCTAATAAAGTATCATTAACAAAACTTAGAAATAATTTGGAATAAAATGAATCCCCACATCTGTAACACCCATGATATTTTATAAAAAAATAAAATGAATTAAATTTCTTTGATAGAATTCATTACACGGAACTACGAGTTTTCATGAACCATGAAAAATTATTAATATTATTATTTAAACAGGCCCATTATTACCTTATTATTAAAATTTTTAGTATGAATATGAATAAACAAATTTTAACTATTATGTATAATGGTTTTATATAAAAAAACATATTGATAAAAAAGACTTAATTTTTTTTAATGGTTTTATAAGTTTTGAAAATACTATTTTCTCAAAAAAAGATTTAAATTTGAGAATAATAATAAAATTATTTTTTGAATTTATTAGAAAGTTAATTTGATAAAATTAAATTCATTTTTCAAATATTAATTTCCAAATTCTCTTAGGGTGAATGTTTGTAAGTTGTATAAAAATGTAATTTTTTTGATTAATAGTTAAAATATTGGTTTTTATTAAAAACTAACTTTTATTTTAAATGATTTATATGGTTCTTTTTTTGATTTAAAATAAATTTGAAGGTTAAATTTGTTTAATTATATATTAATTAATTCAATTTATTTCATTTCAGTAAATTTGATATTGAATTTTGATATAAACACTTTTTAATCTTTTAAACATTTTCTCTTTGGAAAATTGATTTCTCATCGTGTTTGCAAGTTTTATTGTAAATTATATTATTCCAATTTTATGACTAGAATGTGGAAAAATGGATTATATATTTGGAATAATAATAATTTGAATTTTTGAAAAAGTTTAACTTAAATTTTAACTGTAATTCATAGTAATAAAAGGTAAAACTCGTTTACTATGGTTAAGGTAAAAATTGGTTTACCAAAGGGTTTAGTTAAAACTATATAGGTAAAAATGATCCAAAACATGACCAAAAAAAATTATATGTCCATATTTATACCTTATAATTATTATCTATTAATAATGATCAAATTTTAATCCCTTTTCATGTAAATACATGTTTCCTCCTTTTTCTTCCAAAAAACAACACATGTTCCGCTAACCTCAATTATAAAAGTACACCCTATATCCTCTCCTATTAAAACTTACAAAACCATTTGGTTCATAAATTAAATTCCAAAATCCTTTTCTTAAATCTCTCCTATTGTCTTAGAAGCGTTAATTTTGTTAGAAATATAATATAGGATGTATTTGGAAGAAAACATAATGAGGTTACCCGAAGAATCGGTAACATTCTTGAATGAGATTTTTTATTTTATTTCTTCTTCCACCTCCTTAAATTATTATTAATAAAAAATGATATAATAACCTTATTATCTTCTATATAATTAATTTTTTTATGTTAATAGCATAACCTATAACCATGTATGTTTCCATCAGATGGGATATGAAATCATTATTCTTGTTTACAATGGACTATTGCCTCGAGAACCGATGTTATTCATTTTCCATCACTATCTGTCATAGATGGATATAATGATAGATTAAATATCTATATATTTTATTTATGACATTATTAGACTCATATAATTACTATATCACATATACCTTCTTAATATCTATTCTTTTGAAATATGATATTGTCACTCGTGGGAAGGGCGGAGTACTTCCACATAAAGCGATGTGATTCCTTCATTCTTTACATGGAATGTAATAATGATGGTGCAACCCAAACCCCAATAACATAGAGCTAGTGTATAATTTATTATATTATAATGTAAAAGTGTTTAAAATATTTAAGTATTAATAAGTTTAGAAGTTTGAGAGAAATAGATACATACATGATACCCATTTTTCATATAGATATAAAATAAAAACCCTAGAAATGGAAAACAATTTCATCCTTGAACTCATTCCAGGAATTTATATTTATATAAAGTGTAAATGGAATAAAAATACAAGTGACTATAAATTCGGAGTATGGATTATGTGTTGGGGAATATATCATAAATAAATAATCATAATAAACATAGAATGGTAAATAAATTAATAAATATTCCATTTAAATAACTTAACTATAATGATAAGATAAGGAATAATTAATTTTCCAAGGTGAATAATAGAACAAACATACCATGTAGTCAAAAATATAATAATGGAATGAATACACATAAAATATCATAGTGAAAATATCATGGATAATGGTAATAACTATGTTCTCAATGAAGGAAATGATTAATTATTGGACGTTATGATCTCATTCATCTCTATACCTCTACTATCAAGATCATTCCTTAAGATATTTTAATACTAATTTGTTAAACCCCTTCTGATTTAGAAATCCAATTTGTCTCATGAGACCGGTTGGCCTATCTAGGGGATATCTATAATTGATCCCTAACCATATCTTCATGTCTAATTCATTCCTTATATTTCAAATAATCAAACTTATTTCAGGAACAATTTTACTTACCATTAAATATCTATTTTGAATAAAGAATATAGATTATCAATATTTCCCCAAACAATCAAAAAACATTAAAAGTGAAACACCATATGGAGAAATTAGATATAATTTGACAAATAAGCATATCCATGATAAATAATATGGATATTTATGGAAAATTTAATTTATAATGATCAAAGGAAAGTTAATATTTCAATGTAAATTTAATGACTACAAAAATGAATCATGGAAGTGAATATCCATAATTACCTTGGTAAAAATAAACATAAACCATCTATAGTAAAAATTTATATGGTATCAATACAACATATCACCAGTGGAGTGTATATAAAATAAAGGGTTGTTTTCATTAATCAATAGAAATACCATTAAAAATCTTTGAAAATAATATTGAGGAAAATATCCTTTTTATTTTGAAAATAATATTTTAAAATTAAAAGTTCACAAAAAATTAAAATATTTTTATTTAAATATAAAATTTGAAAACATGTAAAATAAGAAATATAATATTAATAATTCATGATTTTGAAATCCAATTTCCATTTCTTACATGAGAAAACAAATATTCATTTCACATTTTTAGTAAAATCAAAATGAAACATGTTTTGAAAAAGAAAATAATACTCCTTTGGAAACATTTCTAGAAAGAAAAAATGTGTAAACATTTATTTAAATATAATTTTAAAGGGTTAGTAACATTTTAAAAAAAAATTAGTAAACATGGTTTTGGAAAAAATGGATTTTTTACTGAATATTGAAATGGAGTAAGATTTTATTAAAAAACATTCTCCATAATTTTATGAATTAAGGAGTGGGAAAATTGTTCTATTACATGAAAAATTCATAAATAACTATTGGATAAAAAACATAAATGTGTTTATTATAAAATGATCAAATAATTTCCTTCATTAGAAACTCATTTATAGAAAATTTCAATTAAAATGAGATTGTGAAATAAACCCTTACAAAGATCATAACGTTAAAGAGATAATTAACCAACTAATCATTTATGTTTGGAAATTTGAATCAACCTAAAACATTTGGATATAAAATAGAATATAATAAACATTAAGTTCACATATAATATTAGAATATCAAAGACCTCAAAGAAGTAATATATCCTAATGAAAATATATTGAGTTATGAAATTCATTACCACTTATTAATTTTTCAAGTCAAGTCCATGTTGATGAAGTAATTCAAATTTAATCTTGAAATATGAGGGTGTATTAATTATTCATGTTATTACATGTAAAATTGGTATTATATACAGTACATAAAAAATAGGTGCATAACCTTACAATATTCTTTAATGTGGGGAAATTGAGATGAAATTTCTCACCGTGAGTATGAATCATCAGGTTTGTTATTTATCTTCTCAAATTATAATCTTATGTTAATTATTTACCTTCATAGATTTTTTTTCAAGTTTGTTGTTACTTTTATTTCAATTATTAAATTATTTATACAATTACTTAATCAATTAAGTTTACATCAGCAATTTTGAGGATATTTGGATTATGTGTCAGAAATGACTTGGGTAGGACGACTATTTGTCTAAGAGGTCATTATTTAAAAATCCCCAGATTAAAAATAATGAAATAACTATCATATTTATATATAAATTATTCTTTTAATAACAATTGTGAAATAATTTTTTGATAAGTTAATTAAATTAAAATCTTGGAGACGGCAAGTTGTACATACTCATGAGTCACATTTCCATTTTTTAAAAAAATTTACAAAAAGGAGTTAAGTAATATTATATATTTAAATAATGATAATAAAATCATAAATAATATATTTTTTATTAAAATATAGTTATATATATCATTTATGTGATGTTGTGATGAGAATAGAGTCACATCGCTTTGCAAAGGCAATAGTCAACACATACATGATCAATCTTGTCATCTTTTAGGGAATGAAAAGGGAAGAAATTATATCATATATCCTCTTTTAAAAATGTTAAATATTTCATTAAAATTAAAATTGTTTCATTAAAGTCACATATATTCATTAAATATATCCATATTACCTTACATGCAAATCATTAGTAAAGAATGAATCAGGTCGCTTTGAGAGGAGGTACTATGCCGTACACACAAGTGACATTATTGTATCCCCTATGTAATGTATACTAAAAAGGTTATATATGTTTTAATGAATAAATAAGAATATTTTTTTATAAATATCATATATATATATATATATTGATTTTATATCCATCATCATACCCCACCATGAGAGGTGTTGATGGAAAATTTGTCACATCAGTTCATGAGGCGGTAGTCCACCGTACACATGAGTGTCATTATCATTTCTTATTTGAGGGAAGAATTGTTGTATATATGTCATTTCATTAAAATAATAAAATATAATTATATTGGATATTATTGTTTTATTATATAATCATAAATAAATATGATTTTAAGTAGTTGTAAGAAAAAAATAAAACAAAAACACATAGTTAATAATTTTACCACTTCTCAGACCACATCTTAGGATTATACATAAAGTATTACTAGAATGGATTTATGAGAAAAAACTATTTTATGGGATGAGAGGATGTAATTTTTAAATTAATTAGGAAGGTATTTTTTTAAACAAAATGGTTTTAAGGTGTGAAGAAGAGAGAAAATTGGGTGGATTTTTATAAGTGAGGGTAGTGACACACATGTAATTTTGGAAAGAAAATGGTGTACACCCGTTTTTCATAGAATAAAGGGTAAAAAATGATTAATCTGGAAAATTATAGATTATAATTTTTTAAAATGTTCATAACATAGATTTTATACAATTATTTAGGCCATTTTTACCCATATCTTTTTATTTTAACCCCTAGTAAACCCATATTTACATTAACCGTGGTAAATAATTTTTATTGTTTTTGTAATTAATTATGGAAAAAAAATTAGATGAAATTATTATAAAATAAAAATTATGCAGATTAAAAATATTTAATCAATTGAAACAAACTATTTTCATATAATTAATTATAATAATTTAAAATTTATCCAACATACGCAATGAGAAAACACATTTCTAAAGATAAAATGTTTGAAAGATTACAATTTTTGATATAAATATTAAATATTAATATGATTAATTGACCTAAATTTGATTAATATATATATAATTGAACTAATATTAATTTAAAACCAAATTAAAATATAATTTAACTTTATAATTAATTTAAACACAAAGGCAATTTTCAATAAAATTTAGTATTTTTAAATATTCATCTAAAAAAGTAAAAATTCAATAAAAATAAAACAAATAACCCTATGATAATTTTGATATGTTTATTAAAAAACTTTAGATAATTTTACAAACTAAATTTCCAATAATTTTTACAAATTAATTTTAAATTACGCATGTGAAGCGTGACTAAAAAATCTTTTAGAAAAAAATATTGTTTTTTCTGAAAACATATCATTTATTAAATTATTCTTACATTTATTTATAATTAATAGACACGAAATGATCATATTTAAGATATATATTTTTTATAATTTATTTTTTTCTATTCATACAAACGAATTTAATGGCTAAGTTAGAATGTTTATGTTTAAGTAATATTTTAATAGTATGTCATGTTTTGTTTAAACCTAGTGTACCATGAATCAAAAACTAAGAGAAAAAATAAATTTATTATAAAAGAAGTATTTTGTATATCCTTGGGGTGTTACATTCCACCCTCTTAGAAAATTCTTCCTCAAAATTTCATGGATATTATATTCTAAATAGATGAGGGTATTTCTTCTTCATAACTTGCTTTGGTTCCCATATTTCTTACACTATTTTGTGATTTTTCTAAAGTAAATTTTCCATTAAAGTCATATGATTACACATTAAATTTTCTCTAGTATCAATAATCCATATGTGTTCTTTATAGTAAGATATGTCAGATTTTATTTATATTCCAATATAGGTGATCACATGCATTGGGTCTTTTGCGTATATCCTTAATATTGATATATAAAACACATAATGTACTTTCGATAGAATTGGTGGAATTTACAAATGATAAGAAACTAATCCAATTATTTCAATGATTTTAAATGTTATGATATACATGGGTCTCAATTTTCCATTCTTATCAAACCTCGTAACACCCTTCCATGGAGATACTTTCTTGAAATTATGATCTCCCACTTGGATTTCAAAATCATTCCTATGATTATCATCATAAATGTTTTCCCAATATTGAGTTTATATAATATGATCCTGAATATCCTTTAACATTATTATTTCATCTTCAAGAAGTTCTAGTCTTATTAGTTTCCTTTCACTAACGTTATCCCAACACGTTGGAGTACGACATCACTTAACAAATAATTCTTCACAATGTGTTATTTAGTTACTTGAATGGAAATAATTGTCATAGGAAAAATCTACCGAATATAAATACTAATCCCAAATATATTCAAATACAAGTGATAATGACCTGAACATGTCTTACATTGTTTGGATAGTATTTTTGAACTTCACATCAAATTTTAAATAGAGTTGGTGGTCGAATGAATTTAAACAACAACAGCCTTCTGAAGAATCTTCTAAAATTTTGATGTAAAATAGGGATCTTGATCAGACACAATTGAAATATTTTTACCACAAAGTTGTAAAACTTTAGTAATATAGAGTCTTATGATGCACTCATGAGGAAAATATTCTCTTATATCTAGGAAATTTAAAGATCTAGTGAGGTAATCTATGATAATCTATATTGCATCTTTCTTTCTAAGAGTCTGTGGTAGTCCTATGAAAAACTACATAGTAATTTGATCCCATTTCAATAAAAGAATAGGTATAGGGTGTATGAATCATATAGGATACTATCTCATAGCATTAGATTATTGTGAAATGGAATATATTGACACATAATCAGTCACGTCTTACATTATGATATCTGACCAAAAATGTTTCTCAAATCCCTATACATATTTTTTCTACCAAGGTTTACAGAAAAATTTGAGATATGAGCATCATCCAGAAATTCCTTTTTTAGCTCAGGTATAGGTGGAACACATAATATCTTTCCAAATTTCAAAACATCGTCTTTATTAACAATGTTTCATAATTTCCCATATAACTCTTTCCTTATAAGAGTCTCAAGAATGATCTAAAAGTGATTCTCAGTATCCTAATAGGTTTTATAATTCACCCAAATATCATTAATGAATACCCCAAAAATAATTAGGATATTCCCTAAATACACTTTTAATTATATCCATAAATACATGAGGATAATTAGTCAATCTAGATGGAATTACCATAAAATCATAATGTTCATACCTCATTCGTAAAGTGGTATTCAGAATTTATTCCTTCTTTACTCTAAATTTGTAATACCTACAAAAAAGGTAAATCTTGGAAAAATATTGGTCTCCCCAAATTTTATTAAAAATTTTCATTAATGAGAGATACTGTATAATCTTTATTTTTTTTAATATAATTAATTTACTTATAATCAATGAAAATCCTCGTGGATATGTCATTATTATTAATATAGAGAACAGGGGATCTCCATAGTTAAACAGTAGGGAGAATAAATACCCCATCACCCAACTCCTCTAGTTGTTTATTCAAATCCTCTAATTCAATTGTGTACATTATATATCGAGTCATTGATATTGGTCCTGAATGATAAATTAAATCAATGGAAAACTTAACTTCATGCTTTGGGGGGTTTCTAGGTATTTCCTTATGAAATACATCAATATATTCTAGTAAAATAGGTACATGCTCAATTTGAATATTATATTCTCCATACCTAGATTTTTTTATCTTGTTTCAAAATAATATCATTTATTAGAGCTAATGGGGGTGGATATATATATGAATTAGATAATGAATTTTACTCTCTAAAGTTAAGTAATTTTATATCTTCCTCATAAATAATAATTTCCTTCTTCTTGAATTAATTTTTTTATCATATTTTGAATTCTGACCTATGCCAAAGATTATATCAAATTAAACCATAGGTAGTATAATATGTTTAGAAAATAGGGTATGTTTATATGTCACAATGGGGTCTTCCCTAGACATCCTTTCTATGGTGATACTTCCTATAGAAGTTTTGATTAACAAATCCCTTATTAAATTTAAAGATAAATTTATAATTTTATTTTTAAATTGGCTATACATAAAAGATTTCGAGGATCCAAAATCAAATAAATAATTAGCTACAATTTAAAATTTAATTAAAGTATCATCAACCACATTAATGGGTACTTCCACTTCAGCTATAGTGATCACATATGCTTGGCCTTGTCCCCTTGGCCTCTTTTGTTGTGGATTCTCTTGATTCTTGGGGAATTAATTTGTTTAGTGTCCCATCTCTCTATAGTTGAAACACTAAATAATAGTGTTTTATTTCACACCTTTTCATTATTTTTCACTGTTACCCATATCTCTACAATTATAAAAAATTCTAAATCCATTAAATCATTTACAAGGGTGATTCTTTCTATAGTTTTTACAAGGTTGGAATCATTGGGTTCTACTCTTCCTCTTTGATGCATTCCAGTCTTCATATTTCATAGAGAACCACTTCTTCTCATTATTTTCCCAAAATATATAAAATCTAGACAATTACCTCTCTATTTTAATGTCACATAAAACTATTTCATCATATAAAGAAAATTACTGAGATAAAAACACTTTTTAGATACATGACATGATACCTTTAAAGAAATGGTCAAAATTTCACTACATGATTTGTATGTAATCTATTGGATACCTAGGAAAACTTAAAATAATGGATATATACACTACCATACTTTCTTCCTCCTTTTTATTTAACCTATTGAATCTATTTTCATTTATGTTTTTTTCTCACAAGGGCAATATTTTTTGAATAATATATCCATAAAAGATTTATATTTTATGATATTTATTTCTTATTCCTCCCAAGTATTCTAGATCAATGACCACTATTTATCAGCATCAACTTTAAGAAAATACACTTCAATTGTAACCTTTTTCTTTTCACCACATCCCAACACCATAAATATCTTATCTATATAATCAATTTATTTCTTAGAAGAAATTGGATAAGTAGTTTCACCAAATTATAAAGAATTCAACTATATAATGTTACCCAACATAGGATAATCAAGCTATGGAATAGGTTTCTCCCTTTGTGAAAGGTTATTTCTCATAACCATATTATGTTGACATAATATATTCACAATTTTCTCAATTCCAATACCAGTTATATTGGCTTCCTCTATAGGGAAATATCTACCTTGGTTATGAGTATTGATACTCTTATTCCTTGCTAGAATCATTTATAAAAAGTATAATATATTGGAATATTTTATAAAATTATTAATTTTAAATCATAATGTATAATTCAAAATGTGATGTAACACGTAACATAAATTTTGAAATTTCTTCATTGTTAACCTCAGAATTATAAACTTAGCTTCGTTAGGGATATCTTTATTTTCAAATATACCATAATGGTTTATAAAGAAATTTAGAATTATCATATGTATGAGTGTCAAACCAATTTCATAGTGAGGCCTATTATTATGCACTAAGTGAAAATTAGGTCAGTCCCGATGTTCCCTTTTCAGAATTTTTACCCCTTGGATCCTTAGTTCAAGATCCAAATCCACTTGTAGTATCCAGACATGAAGGTATTACTCTAAAAACCACATAATATGTTCATTTACACAACGTTATGATGTTGTTTTATACTTATCCACAAATTCTATCATTGGTATATATTCCTTAGTTTATGTTTAATATAATATAGTTCTCAAGGATTCAAATAAACTTTCTCTAATACCCACTATAGAAACCCTAGCCCCAGTAACCTGGAGTGGGTGAATAACTTATTATATTGGAATAAATGAAAAGGGTAAACTCCCAAATGATTGATGAGTTTAATATTTTTGGAGAACCAGATATATACATGATACCCATTTTACATTGGGTTATAAAATACAAAGAATTTAAATGGAACTCATTTAGAATCATTGAAATAATTCTAATAATTTCTCTAAATATACTTGGGAAAGGAAAAAAATAGGTGTGATCTCAAATCAATTTTAAGGGTTATTTACATTGGTAACTATCAAGAATAAATCATCATAATCAACATAGAAAAAGAAAATAACTGAATACACATTCTGTTTAAATAACTTGACAATCATGATAAGAAATGGAAAAATAAATATTACACGGAAAATAACAAAACATAGAATCAATTTAACCAGTAATATGAGAATAAAATTCATCCAGTGATAATATCATAGATAAAATATCCTGGATTATGATAAAAACTATATTATTAATTAATAAAATAATTAATTATTGTATGGCATGATCATAGGCATCAGGATACCTCTCCCATTATGTTGTTTCCTCAAGACCGACTAAATATACTGGGTAAAAACCTATCTAATTTTTTCAATTGATTTGTCTCATGATACATGTCAATGCATCAAGGGGAAATCTATAATCAGGACCCACCCATGTCTTCATGTCTAAACCATTCCTTATATATTTACTGATCAATTTAATTAATAAACAATATTCCTTACCATTAAATATCGATATTAATGAAATAATAATGACTATTAGTATTTCACTAAACAATCAAATAAAATTCAATGTAAAACACAATATATAGAAGTGAAAAATGGTTTAATAAATAATAATATGCATGATAAATAATATGAAAATTTAAGAGAAACTTAATCTCTAATGATCAAAGGAAAGTGAATATTTTAAGGGAAAGTTAATGACTACCAAAATGAATTGAGGAAGTGAATGTCAATAATTACATTGGTCAAAATAATCATAAACCATCTTAGGGAAGAATAAATATTTTATCAATACAATATATCCCCTAGTGGGTTATATGTAAAATAAATTATTTTTTTCATTTATGAATAAAAATACCATAAAAATATCTTTTAACATATTATTAAGGAAAATATCCCTTTCATTTTAAAAAGCATATTTAAAAAACATACAAAAAATTGGAAATAATATTCTTTGAATAAAAACTTTCAAAATTTTAGAAATATTATTTGAAACATTTATTGGTCATGATGGAGGTAAAAAAAATTTATTCTATATAGTTTAAAACAAATATTCCTTTCACATTTTCAGTAAAATCCAGATGGTCGTTATTTTGAAAATGAAATAAATATTATTCTGAATAAAAAATCTAAAAGATAGAGTGGTTACAAATATCGTTAATCAATCACTTTAAAAATGAAAAAAATATTTTTGAAAACATTTTTTGTTAACATGGTTTTGGAAGAAATGAATTTCTCATCAAAGAGAGAAATGAAGTCAGATTTTCTTGAAAACATTTAAAAAAAATTAAAGTAACAAAGAGTGAAAATGGTACCATTACTTGAAAAATTCAGGAATAAACATAGGATAAGAAAATTCAATGGGTTTATTAGACAGTTATCAAATAATTTCATTCGAAGGAAACTTAAGTATAAATAGACCAGATTAAAATTAGATTATGAAATATACCCTTAAAAATATTATAATGTTGAAGTGAGTATTAATCAATGAATCCATTATGTTTTCAAATTTTAAATTCACCTAAAATAGTTAGAAGTACAAAATAAGATAATAATATGTAATTACACATATAATCATAGAACTTCAATGACAATTAAGAAGTAATATAACCTAATTAAAAGAAATTGGGTTCTGAAATTCATTACCACATGGTAATTTTCAAGTCAAATATTATTGGATTAAATAATTAAAAATAAATATTAAAATTGCATAATGTATGAATTATTCATGAAATAACAAGTAAAATGGTTAGTATATACACCATATGAATTAAATTAGGTGCATAAAATTACAATATGCCACAATGAATGGAAATAGTGATAAAATCCCTTACCTTGAGTCTGACTCATCAGATACGTTATTTGTTTTCCTAAATAATAAAATTATGATAATTATTTAATTTATTAAGGACCGTTTTTACTTTTATTATTACTTTTATTTAAATTATTACAATTTTATGAAAAATTCTTCAATCAATTAAGTTTATTTCGTGTATTTCGACAGTATTTGACCTATTTGTGAAAAATGACTTCATAGGTTGACTATTGGTATAAGAAGTCTTTTTTTGAACACATCCCAAATAATAATAATGGAATAATTATCATATTTATAAATTAATTATATTTTTAATATTAATCATGAATGATTTTGGTGATAAATGAATTTCATTATGATCATGAAGATGGTAGGGCATACATATGCATGAGTAACATTTCCATTTTTCAGTGATCATTATGGAAAAGTGGTAAGAAGTATTTTATCTTTATAGAGTGATAAAATTATCATAAAATACATATTTTTTTTATTTAAATATACTTATATATATCATCCATGTGGTTTTGTGTTGAAAATAGTGTCACTTTACTTCTTGTAGGAAGTAGTCCATGCGTACATGAATGACGTTGTCATATTTTAGTGAGTGAAATGGGAAGAAGGAAAAATATATATTATATTTTAATAATGATAAATATGTAATTAATATAATTATTATTTTATTTATATCACATATATTCATTATATATGTTCTTATTACCTTCCATGTAATGCGTTAGTGAAAATGAATCACATCATTTTGTGAGGAAGGAGTCTGTTGTACACCTGGGCAATGTTACTGTATCCCCTATGGATTGGAAATTAAAAAGTTATATATATGATATAATTACTCAAAAGTTATAATTATGTTATATATATCTTTTATATATTTTATATACATCATTATACCCAACTATTATAGGTATTGATGGAAAATGTGTCACATCGGTTCTTGAGTTGGTTGTCTTTTGAACACGTGAGTGACGTTATCATTTCCCATTTTAGGGAAATAAGATATTTATTGGTCATTACCTTAAAATGATTATATATAATAATATGATATATGATTTTATTTTTCTTTAATCATCAATAAATAATACTTTAAGGAGGATGGATAAGAAATAATAAAAAAACACGTAGTTAGGAATTTTACCACTTCTCAGACAACCTCTTTAGGATTATACCTAAAGTATTCCTAGAATAGATTAATAATAAAAATATATATTCTAAGATGATGGTATTGAAGATTGGAAGTTATTTTGGTATTTATTAGATATGAAAAAATAATTTTAATGTGTGAATATTAGAGGAGATGGATTGGCCTTTTAAAAGCGAGGTGAGTGGCACACTTGTTATTTTGAAAAAAAGGTGTACATACATTTTTCACATTCCATGAGGGTGAAAATTGATTATTCTAGATCCTTATACATTATAATGTCTAAATATATCTATAAAATATATTTTATACATTTTTTAGTTGATTTTAACCCCTGTCTTTTTAGTTTAACCCCTGATAAACCCATTTTTAGCTTCAAAATAGTAAATAAATTACAGTTTTTACAATTCATTATGGTAAAAAATGAAGATAGACCTCTTAGATAACATAGTTCATAAATATTAAAAATATTTAATAGATTTTTTCAAATTAAATTCACATATTTGGAAAATTTTAATTTAAAATACATCTTATATACACAATGAGAAAGAGGTTTTTTAAAGAGAAAATGTTCAAAAGTTAAAAACATTTAAAAAAACTCAACATGAAAATGATGAAAATAACAAATATTGTATTAATAGAAATATAAATAAAATAAGTTATCTTTAAAAAATATTTAAAATATAATTTTACTTTATAATTAATTTAAATGAAAATGTAATTTTCAATGGATATTCTGTATTTTCACTATTCATTGAAAAATGAAACATTTCAGATAGTACCCCAAAAATTATCCATATGATAATATTGTTATTTTGATTTAGAAAATGAAGTTAATTTAAAAAAAATAAATTGGTTAAATATCAATATTAAATTATATGCACAAAGTGAGATGAAAATGTCGTTTAGAAAAATTATAAACTATATATTTTTGGTAATTTATTTATTTCTATTCATTCTTTCTAATTTAATAGCTATTTTAAAATGGTTGTTTTTAAATAAGATTTTAATAGAGTATCATGTTTTTCTAAGCCTGGTGTGGTGTGCATCACAAGCTATTAAAGAAATAAAATTTATTATAAAAATATATATTTTTAATTATTAGGGTGTTACAGATGTTTTCATTGAACAAATGTGATATATATAGCATAAAAATGTTTATGTAAAAGGAATATATTATTTAACATCATTTCATTCAAGCAATCAAGAAAATGGAGAGAATTTCATAGCAGATGTACATCCTACCGTCTCTATGAACAATGTATTTCATTTTCTAACTATATTTTTTAAAGATTACTCTATTTATATATATATATAAATCATATATATAGTATTTATATCATGGTTAATATTTTGGATATGATATAACTATGATCAATGTAAGAGGAAAAAAAATCAAAAATCAAAACATAGACAAAAAACAAAGTAGTTAATGTCTAAAATATGACATTAACCCAGAATTGTTAATAAAGACGTATTAAGATTTATGTGGTTATATATATATTTATAGTTCAATAATATATTTATAATGTACTTATATTTATTATACATGAGTTTTGATTGTGTATGGAAGAATTCAAGAATTAAGGTAGGAAATTTTTATATCAATTTGGATTCTTTGAGACATATGTTATGTTATGAACCTATATTATTTTATGAGGTGTATATAAAACCTCATTTTACATGAAATATCATGAATTTATTTATTATCATGATATTATATGTTTCATTTTTTATTCTTTCATGGGGATTATGATTCAAATTTTCCAATGTGGTAAGGGTTTTATGTGACAATGTCAACATTTATTAGGATTTCTCTTGATTATTCTACCATTGATGGAATAAAATGATATGTCACTCAAAAAACTAAATTATTTTATTCTCCTATGGTTATTTCTTGAGATATATGTTTTCCCTTCATTTTCCAATCATTATATACTGAAGAGTTTCAAATTATGTAATCAATAAAAATCATTTTTATATCTATCTTTGGTCGAAATCCCTTTTTATTCCAAAAAAAGATTTTCTATATTTTTTTTAACAATATCAAAATTATTTATTAAAGAAAATTTTACCCAGGTTTAACTTTTTTTAAAATGTTTTGAATGGAATCTTCTTTTTGTTTTCCAAACAAGTCCCATTTTTATTTTACCAAAAATGTGAAATAAATATTTATTTTAACATGTGCGACACATATGAAAATTTCCCAAAACCATGAAAATTATTTTCATTAAATATTAATTTATAATTTTCAAGGTTATTTTCATATAAAATTATTTCGACAATATTTTTTGAATTGGTAATTTAAAAAAAATTCAAATAAAACATATTTTTCTCAAAAAAATATTCCAAGAGATTTTTTTTCAAAATTATTTTCCATCTAAATGATATCCTTTGATATAACTTATGATTTTTTTTGGATATTATCCATGGTTATAATTCTTATTATATCTCTGAATGTTTTATTTTTATGAAAAAATGATGTATGTGAAACCTATTTCTCTTCCACAGGTTATACCATGATATAGTGATTACGAAACCACCATATTTTTCCTCATGTTAAGATTTTATTTAATGATAAAATGGTTATAAAACCAATTATTTTTACACATATTATGTTATAAATAAATTTTTATGAATCCCATTTCATTTTAGGGGTTCTGATATAAGGATTTTTGTGATCTTCTGGCACATATAATTATTATTTTCTTTACGTAACATGTGGGACCTATATATCCCTCCAACTTATATGGTAAATATTGTTACCTATTGAGATAAATAAGACTAAAATATAGATCTAACCATGTTTGGTAACAAAAATATTCAACTATGATAGTATGGGATCTGAACCTTGACTACTATGATGGTTTTGGAAGTAAACTCAATCCACTATGATAGTATTTGAAATGATCATTGACTATAAAGTAATTGGTATTATATACTTTTGTGTATTCCATAAATCTATATCTTATGTTAATTTTATGTTCTCATGGACTATGTTCTTTGATTACATTAAGATTCATGTCTTATGAACTACTAGTATTGATTCCATGACTCAATTTTGTGATCTATTAAATGCATGGTATGGTTTTAAAATTTTATCCTCATGTCCTTTTACACTTATGCTCATGATATGTTTTTATCTCCCTTATTTACCCTTACTAAGAAAATAAGATCACAATTTCTTATGTTTTCTTTCCCCAGGTTTAAAATAATGTCTTTATGTATGGTATGTCTAATAAGAGTATTATGTGGTAAAATCTTTATGGTTGATGTTAAATAACGTCTATGAATTAAGAATATCATGATCTATGTTTCTAAATTCACTATTCCTTTAAGATCCTCACGAATTTGTTTTTTCAATGTAAAGAATATTCATCTAAAAATATGTTTTATATATATATATACATACATACATATATATATATGATAAGTTTAGTTGACCTTTATAAACTAGGATATGAAAATTTTAGTGAGACCTCTAGGGATATGTCTAAGGATATATTTGAGGATAATTTTAAAGATGTGTTAAAGTATATAAAAATGTATTGGAATATTATTAAAGTATAGAGAAATTGGTTTCAAAGAAATTACATCCGTATATGGATACTACATGTGTATGTGGCAACAGAACAAATGTGTCTAGGGGTAATAACTCTAAGATGGGTGCATTGAGTTAGACTCGATCATCACATGGTGCATGAAAATGGGCCTTATTGTACACATTTTTTGACACTCCCAGGTGATATTATTTGAAAATTCATTACTTATTTATAAACCATTAGAAATTATTTAAATATATGATAACTATGAATGGACTAGGATAAACCTAATGGGTCATTAATTAAAAATAAGGTTTCATGATTTATACATCCTATAATTTATTTTTTGTGATTATGTTGTTCCACACTATTATTATAGTTTCTTACACTATGAGTTTTGGTTTTAGTCAATTTATGGAACCCAAAGCAACCTTGTTAATGGTGATTTCAATGGAAAATGTAATGATTTTACTCCTTTGTATCCAGACGTTATGGGATAATGAATGAAAAATATCATTTCCATGCTCCAAACACTTTTTTAAGCAATGAATCTTGCTGAACTTCCAAATGAGAAAAGGAGGAAACGATATTCCATTGATCCCTTCATGATAAAACATCCACCATCTTTTAATGGCTTCACTAATATGATAATTTATAAATAATTGATCAGTATCACTGAAATATATTTTATATTATCGAATGTTTTGAATATGTAAATTTCATATTGGTTTTCTATCATTTGGAAGGTGAAATGAATCAAATATATACTCTAATCAATAATATACGAGAACATGGTGAAATTGACTCATTGGAGTGGGATGAGTTTAAGAGCTTATTTGTTAATAATTACATTCCTTGTATAATTTTAACAAATTTTTTGATGGAATTATTTGAGCTAAATCACACAGATGATGAATCTATTAGTTCCTATAAGGAAACTTTTACAAGACTTGTGAGATACGATTCTACCATTAAAATCCAACCTAAAGGTAAGGTTGATGGATTCTTTAGTGTCTTAAAACCAACTCTATAATGGGAGTTATCTATAAGGGACTTCGGTAGATATGAATAAATTGATTGATGTGCTTTCATGGTGTAAATGGAGATTAGATTTACCATTTGATATCATTGTTTTGATAATAAGAAGAAGATGGTATTAAAAGGACACTCTAAAAACTATGGAGATAAGAAGATAATATTTCCTTCATTCTCTAAGTATTAAAGAAAACATGGAGGAAATTGTCTTAAGGGTACTGGTTCATATTTTTAGGGTTGAAAGTAATGTCATCGAGAAATTTATTATTGAGGTGATGGGAAGAAGTTAGCTAATAATGTTAATTGAGATAATGATGCACATAATGTACACCTACACTCTAGTGTTTCAAATGAAGGAAGTACGAGATCTATGCTAAATAGTGAAAAAATAAGAAGCTTAATGGTGATGATCAGTTTCAGAAACTTTTTAATCTAAGGGATAGGAGGAAATCTCATGTGCTCATTATTTATGATGAGGGGTGTGATAAAGATGAAGTGAAAGGTACACTTATTATTAAATCTAGAACTATTAATGTCTAATTTGACTCTAGATATAACAATTATTTCATATCAAAAAAATTCTAAGGGAATCTAGATTCCACCAAAACATTTATAAGTAGAATTATATGTGAAATCCCCTAATAGTATGATTACCATAGTTCAATTATATGATTCCTCTCTGGTTAATGATTGTGGGAATTTGATTCTTACTTATCTTGTTATTCTTCCTCTAGTTGAATTTGATGTCATCTTATGAATGGATTGTATTTCTTTACATAAATACCACATTGATTTTTAAGGAACGAGAAGTCATATTTGATATTCCAAAAAAACATATGATTATATATCAATGTGAAGATAATTATGAACATCCTATAGAGATAACATCCATTGTATATGTATTGATTCTTATTCAGAAGGGTTGGTATCTCATTCGGTTGGATATAAACATGGCATCAATGATATGATTATTATGCGAGTATTTTTTATATCTTTCCATATGAGTTTATTAGAATTCTACAAAAATGTGAAGTTGAGTTCTTGATATAACTCATACCTAGTGCCACACCCATTTCAAATACTCCTTATAGAATAGACCTGATTGAGTTTTAGTAATTGAAGAATCAACTCTAGTATAACCTTAAAAGGGATTCATTCATCCAATTTTATCACATTTGTGTGCACCTAAACTTTAAAAAAAAGAAATATGGATTGATGTGACTCTCTATTGATTAGAAGGAACTGAACAAGATCCCAATCATGAAAAAGTATCTTTTACCCATATAGATGTCCTATTTGATAAATTGGTCTAAGCTAAATACTTTTCCAAGATATAACTTCAATCTAGATATCATCAATTAAGGTTCAAGAATGAGGATATACCCAAGATATCATTCAATAAAATGTATGGAAACTATGAACAAATAGTGATTCTATTCAGACTTACTAATTCCCTTAATATCTTAACAAATTTAATGAGTATAATCTTGAGATAATATCTTGATCTATTTTTGGTAGTCTATATAGATGATATTATTATCTATTCCAAAAGAAAATAAGAGAATGAAGATCAATTGATAATTGTTATAAATACACTAAAGAAGGGGAAACTGTATTCAAAACTTCTAAATGAGAATTTTGTTTGAAAAAGATTTAATTTCAGGTCAAATAATCTTAAGATATTGTATAACTATAGATCCATCAAAGATAGAGGATATTGAATGATGGCATAAACCATCCACGGTGGATGTGATCCATAGTTTTGTTGTCTGAGCGAGATATTATTTATGGTTTGTAGAGAATTTATCATAACTATCTAATCCACTCACCAAGATTACTTAGAAGGGATCTAAGTACCTCTTGATATATGAACATGAGGAAAATTTCAAGTAACTGAATAGAATATTTTTCATCAAACTTGTATTTACATTACCCTATAGTGGGAAAGGGTTTATCATCTATAGTGATGCATCCATGAAGAAATTGGTATGTTTTCTTAGGTAGAAATACATGTTTATAGCTTATGTCTCATGATAATTTAAGGTTCATTAGATAAATTAACCGAATTGTGATTTGGAGTATGCTATGATAATTTTTTCATTAAGTATATAGAGGAATTATATTTATAGAAAAAGTTTGATATAGATATTGATCACAAAAGACTAAAGTATATATTTAAATAGAAGGAGTTGAAAATTCATCAAAGGACATGGTTATATATTATTAATGATTATGGATGATCAATACATTACCACCCTTGGAAAGCGAACAAGGTGTCCAATTATTTGATTCAAAATGATACAAAAGATTATCCATGATGAGGATTATGAAAGAACCAATATTTTTGGATTTTCAAAAGATGGATTTAGAAATCCTGAAAGAAGGTTAGAAATATTATCTTTCTCAATGGAATGTTCAACCATTTTTCTAAGTAACGATTAAAGAGGTACATAAGGAAGATATAGAGAATAAAAGAATGATAAATTTTTTTGTGTGTTTAACCATGATCATGAGGGAATGATAAGGTTTAGGAACCATGTACGTGTTTCTTCAATTCCATATTTTAAGGATTTATTAGTGGAAGATCACATTTCTTTTTTCTCAATTCATCTGTAAAGTAAAAATATTTATAGATATTTAATGGAGAATTTATAGTGGGATGACATGAAGAGTGATATTGTAGAGTTTGTATCTCGGTGCTTGGTATGTTATCAAGTTACAACTTATATAAAAAAACTATAAGGGGATTTTATATCCATTACCCGTACAAGAATTTAAATGGGAGACAACACCATGTATTTTTTCATTAGACTCCACAAAACATTTAAACAGAATAATTATATATGTGTTATAGTTGACCACCTTACAAAGTTTTAAATCTTTATCATTATCCTAGAATATTATATATGGAATAGATTTCCTGGTTATGTAATAAAGGAAGTGGTAAGGTTTTATGGAGTACCGCATTCAATTATGTCTGATCGGTATCTGAGGCTTACCTTAAAGTTATTAAGAAAGCATGGTATCTGGAGTTATGTTTCTGCACTACATATCATCCTTAAATAGATCGTTAGTCTAAGAGGACAATTATAATCCAATATAATATTATATGGACTTTTTATATGGATTAAAAAGGTGGTTTGGATCATAATGTTCCTCTATTTTATTTTTCTCACAACACCGTACTTTAATTCAGAATTCAGATGGATCCTTATGAATCCCTTTATAGAATTATGTATAGAACTCTATTTTATTAGAATGAATGTATAGAAATAAATCAATATATAATTGTTCTAGATAATGAAATTTTATATAAGGTTAGATTTTTTTCATAAACATAAAAGGGCATAACAATTTTGATAAAAAATTTATGCTGATAAGAGTTGATGCGAACTACAATTTAAAGTTGGTAAGAATGTGTTTCTATGAATTTATCTATGGATGATAGAATGGAAAACTAATCCAATGGTATATCAGCCCCTTTGAAATTTTTAATCGTATCAGGATGGTATCCTATCAGCTAGTTCTTCCACCAAAACTTTATCAATTTCATGATGTGTTCCATGTATCTCTCAGCAGAAATTACATACATGATCTATCACATGCATTGAACTCAGAGGTCGTATTGAGAGAGAATGATATTTATTATGAGGAAAAAATGATGGATTTTATGGACTATACAAATAATGTTCTATAAAAAATGACACTCACCTGGTCAATGTTTTTTGGTGAAACCACCAGTTTGAGGATGTTGCATAGAAACATGAGGATATAATGGGGTAGAATTATTCTCTTCTATTTGTATCAGGGTGATGTAATTTTAATGAAGAAATTTATTTTAAGGGGGTAACATGTAACACCATAATATTTTATGAAATATTCTTTTTTAAATAAATTAAATTTCTTTGATATCTTTCATTACACACAACATAAATTTTTCATGAACCACGACTAACAATTAATATTATTATTTAAATAAGACTAATTTTACCTAGCTGTTAAACTTGGTGGAATGAATGGTAATAACCAAATTTTAAATATTAAGTTTAATTTTTTTATATAAATGAGTCATGTTGATAAATAGTACTTAATTTTTGGTAATTCCTATAGATTTTTCGAAAATACTATTTTCTCAAGAAACATATTTTTTATATAATTTTTATAAAAAATAATAATTTTTTTGATAGTTTTATGAAATTAATATGATAAATAAAAATTATTTTTTTAAATAATCATATTAAAATAATCTTACGGTGATTTTTTATTATATTTTTGAAAATATTAATTTTTCAATGAATAGTGAAAATATTGGTTTTTATTTAAAAATGCCTTTTCATTTAATGAATTTTTAAGGTTAATTATTGTTTTAAAATGTTTTTTAAAGTTAAATTATTTAAATTATATATCATTTAGTCCAATTTTGTTCATTTTAATCATTTTCTTATTGAATTTGTATAAAAAATTAAACTTTTGAACATTTTTTCTTTCAAAAATCGCTATCTCGTCGCATCTGCGAATTTAATTTTAAATTAAAATTTACCACTTCTATGAAAGAAATTTGAAAAAATGGATTATATATTTTTAATCATAATAATTTATATAATTTAATAATTTTAATATAATTGTTATAGATAAGGAATAGAAAAATAGTAAAAAAATTTACCATGTTTAAGGTGAAAATGGGTTTATCAGGGTTAAACAAAAAAGATATGGGTTAAAAATAACCCAAAACATGTTAAATTTTTTTATAGAAATATTTAGATATTATAATTTATAATTCTTGATAATGTTCCATTTTTATCCTATTTTATGTGAAAACGTTGGTACACCTTTTTATTTCCAAAAAATACAAGTGTGCCATTCACCTCACTTATAAAAGGTTTCCCCATATCCTATCCTCTTCACACTAACAAAACCATTTTTTAAAATAAATTCCCAAATATCTTCATTAATTTCCTATCTCAAAAAAATATCTTTTTTGGGTCATAAATCCTCCCTATGATGTATTGTGGTGAAAAACTAAAGAGGTTTACTAAAGAAGAGGTAACTTTCTTCAAAGGGTATTTTTATTTTTATTTTATTACTCCACATAATTAAATTATTATTAATTCATGATGATATAGTTAACTAATTATATTACACATAAATATTTTTTTATGTTAATGGAACTACATACATAATTCTCCACTTCCATCAAATGGGATACAAAATCATCATTCGTGTGTACAGAAGACTAACGCCTCCCGAAGCGATGTTATCCGTTTTCAATTATCAATTGTCATGACTAGATATAATGATGTGTTAAATTTTTAAATATGATATTTATTATTTTATTATACTTATTTAATTAATATATCACATATACCTTATTACTTTTCATTCTATGTGAATATAATAACGTCAATCGTATGTACTGCAAACAACCACCTCGCGAAGCATTGTGATTCATTCATGCATTACATGGAATGTAATAAGGATGTATTTAATGAATATATGTGATATATATGAAATAAAAATTATTCTATAATGGTAATATATTATTTTCCTTTATTTATTTCAATCTGTTGAGAAAATGGAAACAATGTTCAAGCGTACGTATGTGCTACCGTCTCTATGAATGATGTATTTCAGTTTCTACATGTAAATTTTATACATTTCTATAAATAAATATATAATGAATATATATAATATTTATATCATGTTTAAATTTTTTTTTATTATAGAAACATTATAAATTTAATAGGACCAAAAAATTTACAAATCAAAACATACATTAAAAACAAAGTACTTATTTTCTGAAATATGTCTTTAACATGTAATTGTTAATAAATGGGTAATAAAATGTCCCAATTAAATAATATATGGTCTGATATATATATATATACATATATATTCCTTTTTAATATTTTTAATAAATTTTTATATATTATCCAATAGTTTTGAAGAAGTATGATGGAAGTTGAGACTTAAGGTATGAGATTTTTATCATAATTTTCCTTCTTTGATACATATGTTATGTTATGAACATATATTGTTTTATGAGGTGTATATAAAACCCCTATAAAATGTAATATCATGAATTTATTTACTCTCATGATATTATATATTTAATTTTATTTTATTCTTTCATGGGTCTTATGATTTAATGTTACTAATGCATTAACTGTTTTACATTAAAATTTCATAATTTATTAGGATTTCTCATGTTTATTCTTCCAATAACGAAATATTATGATATATATTTGAATAAACTCATGTATTTTATTCTACTATATTTATTTTTATGTAACACCTATTTTCCCTACAGCTTCCTCTCTTTATATACTCATGAGTTCAAAATGATGTTTTTAAGAAAAATCTTCTTTATTTATCTCTTCGGTCAAAAACCCAATTTCTTCCAAAACCATGATTTATAAAAATATTTTCAACAAAATGTTTTTAAAATTTTCTAAATTTTTAATTAAAGGCATTTCTACCCATGATTTATTTTTTAATTTTTTGTCAATGTAATATTTATTTCATTTTCAAAATAAGGAAAGTTTGGATTTTACTAAAAATGTAAAAGGAAAATTTGTTTTAATGTGTATAACATGAATGAAAATTTCCCAAAATCATAAAAAATATTTAATTTGAATCTTCCATTATATAATTTTTAGTTTATTTTCAATAAAAATATTTCCACAATATTTTATTAAATTTTTATTTTAAAAATTTTTATTTTCAAAGAAATGATATTTTTCTCAAGAAATGTTTTCATCAAAAATATTTTTCATTCTAAGATAACATAATTTTATGTTACATAGTATTTACTAGGTATATTATCCAAGGTTTCCATTCTTATTATTTATCTAAATGGTTTATTTTTATGATGAAAATTTTTCTATGAATCCCATTTCTATTCTATGGGTTTTACCATGATAAAATGATTTTGAAACCCGATTCTTTTTTCAAGGTTTATGGTTTGATTAAATGATGAAATAATTATGATACCTATTTATTTTCCACAAGTTATGTTTTGATGAAATTTTTATGAATCCCATTTCATTTCATGGGTTCTGATATGATGAATGTTCTATAATCATGTGGTGTGGATTTTTATGATTTTCATTATGTGACTGGAGGGACTTATATCTCACTCTAATGAACTAGGTAAATATTGATATTTCATTAGATAAATATGAAATAATTTTTGAGTGAACCTAGTTGATTAATAGAATTTTTCTACTACTAGAGTTTTTGGACTGAACCTTGAATACTACAATGGTTTGGGGAGTGAACCCATTCCACCATGATAGTTTTGATAATAAGCCTTTAATACTAAGGAAATGATATTCTATACATTTTTGAATGCTAGAAATTTTTTTCTTCTTACAATTTTATGTTTTCATTGATCATGATCTTTAGCCTTACTATGAATCTAATATAACCCTTTATAATGTTTCCTTTCACTAGGTTATGATGAAAGGTTTTGATTAGTGTTTTTCTAAGAAGAGTACTCTATGGAAAAATCATCATCGGATATGTTGAAGATCATTCATTAAATAATAATATTATGGTTCAATATTTCAAAGGCACTATAACATTATGATCCTGAAGCATGTGTTTTTGAAATTTAAATAATATTAAAATAAAAATGTGTAATATCTATTTTTTGAAGTTTGGTATTTATAACATAATCCTCTAGAAAACTATTATTCACCCATCACATCCTTGAAAATAAACACAATGATTTAATAAAAACCTGATGTAGTCTCATGGAGACCCCTCTTACTACCCCACCTATGAATAGAGTGCTTCAAAGCCAATGTGGGATATTCCACACCAATAACTTAGCATGGAAACACAACACACACCTAATCCTTTAATCAATTAAATCTATATAGAAATTATCTACATTTTGGAATTTAGAATTCTACATAGATATATCCTTGGTTTGATAAAATGTATCCTTAATTCCACCACCAACATCATTAAAAATTAAAATGAATCCATAGACATCAACAAAATATCCATTCCCAGGATAATGCTATATCATACCAAAACCAAACATGTCATCAGCCACAAAGATACAGTCCTACATCTGGAACTAATATAATGTCTTCTCATAAATATAACCAGGATTGATCAAGAACTAAATATACTACTTAGTAAACTAATTTAAAAAATTTACACACTTTATTCACCATTATAGAATATTAATGTAAGGGAATATAAGGTAATTAGTTGATCAATAATACTTTCTCAAGTCCATGTGTACAATATCTAGACCAAGGGGTTCATAAATGTTCCCTCATAATAAAGTGTCTAACCAAATCAAAAGATGCCTCAAAAATCAAGAAATGTGTTGATAGATCAAATAAGGGGAATATATAGATCATCTGATTGATTAATAGAATAAATTGTTAACAAATAATAATAAAAAATTCCATGTGTTAGTGATCCATGATACCACTACCACATAGCTTGATCACATAATGGTTTCCAAATGAAAATTCAAAATAAGAGGTGGTCAAGGATAAACAAAATGGGGGAGAAAGAGAGAGATAGAGATCACACAAGAAGTAATGAAGGGTTCTATTGAATATGGTGGAAATTTCTAATAAGTAGTTTAAACTAAAGGAGTTCAATTATAGTTGGGAGGAGATGGAATTTTTTTGTCATGAGATCATTGATCCATCATTATCTCATTTGATTCATTTTTCCATTGATTGTTTTGTTTCTCAAGCTATACTAAATTTTTTAAAAACAGGATTTTATTATAATTTAATTGTTTGTGTTTACATTATATGAGTTTTTTCATGATTCAACCTATCAATCATAATTTATATCTTGTAGCAACTTAGTGGTTATTTGGTGAGTTTGGGTGATGGAGTTTAAGTGGTAGCTCACACATATATTTATCTAAACACTACTATCAGAATGTAGGTATATTATTATGGGGTATAAATGAATTTTCAACATATACTAAACACATGAGGTAGGGAATTATTAAACTTTATGAGGGTATTTTTGTGGAGTTACATCCTAACATTTATAATTTTTTATGTATCTTCTCAAAAACTCATCAAGAGGAGACAGACAGATCATCACTTACACAACTAGTTCAAAAAGTTTTTAAGGAGATCATTGAATAGTGTAATTTTTTTCTTATATTAAATATACTTTTTTGAATCTACTATACTTAAGAAATTATTGTTTTTTTCTTTTGATGATATATGAAAAATAAGTTGGTTATGAGTTTGGTAAAACTAATTTTTTTATTCAATGTGCATAAAAAATCTAATGGGAATTACATAGATGAGCCCAC
This sequence comes from Viscum album, assembly GCA_963277665.1. Lineage (NCBI taxonomy): Eukaryota > Viridiplantae > Streptophyta > Magnoliopsida > Santalales > Viscaceae > Viscum > Viscum album. The sequence continues at coordinate 92,618,680 of OY728147.1, forward strand.
AATAAACATTAGAGTAAAAAATATAAATTTCAATTCACTTTATATTAAGTAGGGTGTTAGGAATTAAATAAATAATTATAAATGATAGTTATATAAAACCATATGACAATAGTATTTATCATGTGGTGTTTTCTAATACATTGAGATGATTTAGAAAATTAATTTTTATACTATATTAAGTATTTGAATTTTTATATATTAAAGGATATTTTTACTATATGAATTAAGTGACTAAAATATGTATTTATATTATTATTGATGAGTACTTTTGGTTTCATTGTTTTTGGTACATTTAATATTAGTTGTGTTTTTAGTTTACCAAATGATTTTTTATATTAGAATGATAATTCTATTTATTTTATAAAAAACTTACTCACCTTAAGATTCCGTTGAATTTTTAAATTTTATGTTAGGATTTTATAATATCAGATATAATTACTATGTGATTTCACGCATTATTGAATATATTCAAAAAAAGGAAAACAAAATTAAATAATGGGATATTTGATATTTTCTATGTGACCTTGATATTGATGTTACATATATGTTTCAATTAGTTGATACACTTTATTTATTTTATCATTTTATATTCATCGTTATATTTAACTTAGAGAATAAATAAAAAATAGTATTAATAATGAAACTTAGAATTCACATTTATTTTAAATGATTGAAATGTTTGAGTTATTTTAATAGTTTTTTTGACTCTTTTATTATGAAAATGATTTTCTATAATATTGGTTAAATGATATTGATTAGATATGTAATTTGATATTACCGGTCATAAATGTGATTAAATATTTATTTATTCATATTAAAAAAATTAAAGAGGGTTGGATGAAAGTACCTCACACTCATCATCAATCTCTCATAGTGATTTTATAGACCATGTTTTGGGTATAGCGCATATCAGTCATTTTTAGGGTTGGGTTTGGAACCCTCCCCAATATGAGTCTTTATAAGGAATACATATTTATCCACTATGATTCATCCTCCTATCGGTATGAATAATGTTGTTAGTCTCAAATAATTAGAAACATAAAAGAAAATTATGTTTCTCAAAAATATAATATGGGATTAGGAGTCATGTTGGTTATCTTAGGATGAGTAATTTTTAACAATGGGATGTGCAGTAGATATATAATTTTAGGGCTTGAATTGGGACATTACATAGAAATTATTTATTTTATATGGGTTTTAATGAATCTGTTACATTTATTTGAATATATTGATATCATTTTTTAATTTTTCCAAAAATATGATTTTACACAAAATGTAATTAAAACTACTTTATAATGAAAATTTCATTTAACATAAGTATAATATGCATCATAAGTTGTTAATTGACAATAAAATCAAGATTTTGGATCATCTGGGGGTATCCACCTTGACTTAAAGGGGAATATGTAACATATCACCCCTCCTAATTCTCCTTAATCGATGTGGAAGTGTTAATTGGCCTTAAGAAAAATTCGCAAGACACAAAAGGCTAGCAAAAAATGCAGAAAAACATTAATATTAATGGGAAAAAATTTCCCATTTAAGAATAAAACCATAACTCGAACACTCCATCAACAAATAAATACTATATTTTTCATGAAAATTAATTAAAACTCAACATTTCATTATAAAAAAACCCAACTCAAACCAAGTGTCGATACGAAAGACTAAAATATCAAGTACATAGTGAAAAAAAACTATCCAAAACTCAAAGAGAACCAAATAAACTACAAGGAACCACATTCTTAATGATACAACTCCACGAACATCCCATGTATCAAAAAGTGCTTCTAATGATATGTGACACTTTAACTTTTCCCATGTCCCAGTAAACAACTTCTACGAAATCACCAATGTGCCAAAACAGGGGTGAGTAATAAAACTCATTGGATTTTCCCCCAATGACTTCTGTACTCATGTAACTATGATAAAACGTCTTAGCGACATTTATATAATAATTGTTTATATAAAAAGACTTAGAAACATTATTTAAAAACATTTTATATAAAACCATTTATAAAACATTTCATATAAAAATATACACAAGTTCCAATGAAACCATTTTCTGAAAAAAATCAAGTTCTAAGGAGAAAACCAAGAAATGATCTAATATCATTTTTCAAATTCTCTTTTGGCCCAACCATTCCATTTGACATATCTACATATCCAACCATGAATGTAAACTTAGACCTCCCCGTAATGGGAAGTGGTGAGTCATCCTTCCACTAATCCCTTACCTAGTGAACCATTTTGACAAGGGAGAACCCCATCCCTTGTCCACCCCACTACTGATGGGGGAGACTCCTTACCCTCATTCACCATGAATACACATGAACACACACTACCATTATTCCAACCCAATGTGGAAAAAATCATTTCAATCATTCCAATAAAAATGTACTTTAATTTAAAAACATCAATAATTATATTTCATTTAAATAAAACAATCCCTTTCATTGAAAACATTTTTATTAATCCATATATGATAGTTTAAGAAAATACAAAATTTAAAATAAAAATTCTAATATAAATAACCAAATAACATTCCACACAAAAACCCAATTTTCATATTTCCACAAACCATCACAGAAGTGGGGTTTCAATAATCATTACACAATAAGATCAAAATAAATTTGACACTAAAAGATCAATTTAAAATCAATACACCATATTCTAAATAGAGTAGTCGAGATTGAAGGCACCTACCATTGGTTTTATGATGAAAACGAACAACATCTTGAATAATGTCCATGAAACTGGGTTTATTCTCAAAAAACCTACCTTATATATCTTATCCTATAAAAAAATACAAAACTAATCATATTTTTCATCCACTATCTTAGATCTATCCACAATAGATGTAGATCTAAGAAACTGAGAGAGATAAAGAATAATATCTAAGAAAAACTATGAAAAATGACTATGAATGTTTATATACCATGAGATGTGAGATTTAATGCACCATTTCTTCCAAATCAATTGGGATATTTTCTCCAACTGTTGAGATGTCAAAATTCTGAGTTAGGGCCATTTTTGGCCAAAAACAGGGCATTAAAACATGAAATCGACCTAGATCCACAATTTTAAGATCTAGTATTTTTATCGTGCATGGTTAGTCACATGGTTAAGAAAACCATGTGTTAGACACTACCTCAAGGATGAACCTCTCCTGGTCATCTCACACCTTTTTTAAACTATTCACCAATCGTGTTGAAACCACTACCTCAAAAATACTAATCCACTTTTTCAAAGAACGTAATTTCTCTTTAGTGATGCATGGTTTGGGAAAACCATGTGCCACCCATGAACCTTCCCTCTTTTCCCCAGTCTCATTGTCCAGAGTTTCTTGTAGGGGTTTCATGGTTTTCCCGAGATGTTCACCAACTGTGAACCTATAGAAAAGCCCCAAAAAAACTCTAAAATTTCTTTAAACTCTCCAAAACATTATCCATAAACATTACATACTTAAAAATCATAAATAAATGGTTACGAACTTGAAAATAGAGTTGATAAATTCTTCCCACCATTTTCCTTTATGTCCCAAAAATTAAAAAACAATCGGTGCATTGAAATAGTATTCTCCATATCTCTTTTATTTCCTTCTCTCATTCCCAGGTATGTTCCTGGATCTTACCATGTTTCCACAAAACCTTCACTAGACTGATACTTTTCACCTATAATAATTTATCTTTATTATCAACAATCTTTACTAGCATGTGCACCAATGAAGCATCTGTGTCTAGGTCAACTCGATACCATCCAATCTCATGGTTAGGATCTAGATGATACTTTTTTAACTAAGATACATGAAACACATTGTGTACTAAATTGAACCATGGTGGAAATGCCAGTAGGTATGCCACCACACCATCTCGTCCAAGTGTCTCAAAATTTCTTATGAATCAAAGATTTAACTTTCCCTTCTTCACAAAATGTTAATTTTCAAGCCTTGGAGAAATCCTCATGAACACATGATCACTCGCCACAAATGACATCAGACGTAGATGATGATTTTTATAACATTTCTTATGACTCTGAGCCATTTACATCCATTTCTTGATCAGTGGGATCTTATCCATTGTTTATTGGACATGTCTTAGCCCAACCAGTGATGTATCACCTATTTCAATTAAAAAAATTAGAGAATTAAAATGATACCGATAAAAAGCTTCAAAAGAGCTGTATGTATCGAGGCCTTATAGTTGTTGTTATATGAGAACCCCACTAACGACACGTGCTATTCCCATCAACCAAAAAATTACATTACAGAATCCCACAACATGTCTTCAAACATTTTTATCTCCCTTTAGGATTGGCCATCCGTCTAAGGATGATAAACATACTCTTTGTCAACTGAGTCCAAATGGATTTCTATATGGATCTACATAAATTAGATGTAAACCTCGGATCTCTATCTGAGATGATTAAAACCAGTATGTCAGGACTCTTTAACACTACTTGGATATAGATTTGGGACAATTAATACACCATATGAGATTAAATAATAGGGATGAAATGAGCTGAATTTGTGAGGCGATCCACTTTCACCCATATGGCATTGTGTTTCTAAACTGTTGTGGGGAGACTTGTTACAAAATCCATAGAAAACTAATCCTATTTATAAATAGGCATAGGTAATGTTCACAACATACAAACTATTCACTGATTCTCTTCCTTAACATGTTGAAGAGTTAAGAATATAAAAAAACTCATCCAAATTATTTTCCATACCGTTCAACCATAATTGTGCTTTCAATGATTTATACATCTTATATGTTCCGGGATGAACATGACATCTTGAGTGGTGGTAAGTATGAAGAAGTTGTTCCAGAAAAGATATAGGTCTGACCATCTAATTTCTAAATCACATACCTAAACTCTCATACATCTTCCATCCCTTAATAGTCTCCCCACCATTGAGTTTTGAACTCATCACAACACACTTTTAATTGAATATCTATACCTCTTTAACCATATTAAACAAATAAAGAACCACTTAATCTAGGAATAAAACCACAACATCCCTTTTTTCTTCACATTCCAAATGCATGTCGGCTAGGATCACCATCAACTACCACTCATTTGAAGCTCATTTTTTCAACTGAGCATATGAATTTCTACCTAATGAATCGGCAATTGAATTTACCTTACCCAGTGTATACATTAAGCCAAATTAAAAAATTTGGAGATACTCCATCCATCTTATTTTTCTACGATTCAAATATCATTGTTAGAATGTATGTTTCAAGATCTTATGATCTAGGAACAAGGAATCAAAACTATACATTTTGTTATAAAAAATCAAACTAAAACCATGTTCCACAATGGAAGACTACAATCTCATGTACACAAAAGAAGAAAATACAATCCAAAACTCAAAAACAAACAAATAGTCTCTAATTCTCCACATACTCTATGCTAAAACTCCACCAAAACCCCAATATCATTAAGTAATACTAATGATATGTGACACTTTACCTTTTCCCATGTTATGGTAAACAACATATGCAAAAGTAAAAAAATTACAATGTAGGGGTGAGTGATAAAACTCATTATATTTCCCCCAATAACTTCCCTACCCACTACAATTGGATAAAACATGTTAGAAACATTTATATAAAAATAGTTTATATAAAATAATTTCTAAAACTGTTTATATCAAAATATAAAAAAGTCCCAATGAAACCATTTTTTCAAAAAAAACATCAAGTTTTGAGGAAAGCAACCAAAGCGAACTCTAAAATCATTTTTCAAATTCTCTTTTGGCATAACCATTACATTTCACTTATCCACACATCCAACCACGGTTGAGAACCTAAAACTCCCTATTCTTATGAGTGGTGAGTCATCCTTTCACTAAGTCATAACATAGTGATCCATTTTTATGGGGGAGATCCTCGACCCTTATCCATACCTCTAATGATGTGGGAGACTCCTTACCCATATTTGTAGCTATTGTACATGATCACAAACTACCATTATACCAAACCAATGCAAAAAAATAATTTCAATAATTTTAATAAAAATATTATTTTATTGTAAAAATTCAACCATTCCAATTAATTTTAAGAAAACCATCCCTTTTATAGAAGAAATTTTCATTAATAAATTTACAATAATTCCAAAAAAACCACATTTTAAAATCAACATTTTAAAATCAAGAACCAAATCACTTTCTATAAAATAACTAATTTCTAGGTTTCCATAACCCATCACTCAAGATAGTTTTCAACAATATATAAACAACAATTTGGCAATCAATTTCAGAAAAAAGAAGATCAATTTGAAATAAATATTTCATATTCTAAATATTGGGGTCGAGAGTGATTCCCCCTACATTGAGTTTTAGGATGAAAATGGAGAAAATAGTGAATAACATCCACAAAACCTAGTTGAATCTCTAAAAACCAACCTAATATTTCTTATCTTATCAACACAATAGAAAAAACTAATCATATTTGGAATCATATATCTTATATGTATCAATAATAAATGTATATATAAGAAACGTATAGAGATAGAGAAGAATATATAAGAAAAACTATAAAAAATGACCAAGAATAATCACATACCATGAGAATAGAGATTCAATACACTAAGAAATAGATTTTTATTTCATCCAAATTGATGGGGAGAGGTTATCCAACCTTTTAGAGGAACAAATCCTGAGTTAGGTTCATTTTTATGTAAAAAAGAGACATTAAAACAAGAAACTTTCCTAGATCCACAATTTTATGATCTAGTTTTTTTGACCATGCATGGTTAGTCACACGGTTAGGAAAATTGTATGCTAACTATATGTTATCCAATACCTCAAGGATGAATCTAACATAGTTTTCTCACACAGTTTCCAAAACAAGCACCAAATATACCGAATCCCATATAATGAAAATCCAAAGACACATTTTTAATGCACACAGTTTCTCTTTAGTGGTGCATGGTTTGGGTAAACTGTGTGCCACCTATGCACTTTACTTTTTTCTACTGTCTCACTTTACATAGTTTCCAATAGGTGTTGCATAGTTTTCCCAAACTATGCACCAATCGTGTACCTATAGAAATTCCTTAAAAACACTCCAAAAGTTCTCTAAAATCTCCCAAACATTACCCATAAGCTTTACATACATAAACGTAATAAATAAAGTGTTGAATACTTAAAAATGGGGGTGTTAAAGTATATTTCATGTTGTACCCCCATATTTATTTGTTGAAAAAATTTATATAGAAAAAATATTTTTTTTATTTGTATAATTTGACTAAAACAATCATGTATTTACAATATCTTATTATATGATGTTATATTTATTTTAACTTTTTGTTTTTTTATAACTGTGTAAAGTTTTGAGTGTTGTCTATTATTGATATATCTATTTTTTAAATTTTATGTGCTGTTGTATTCCTAAGAAACTTTTTCCATATTTTTTTTGATTTTTAGAAATAGTTTAAAACATTGAAGTTTTAACCAACACTATCTACTGCTAAACCACCACTAAGCCCACTAATTCATTATTAAAACATCTCTAATAAATAAATTTTGGATTAATATAATTATAACTTATGAAATAATATTAAATTGAACTAACCACTGAAAAAATATTTCTCATTGATTGTAACCACCTCTATATAATAAAATAGTATCATAATCTAAATGGCCTTAATTATTATCATGGCAGTTTAAAAAATTCCTCCATTTATGGATTTGCAACAGTTATATAAGACCATCACTAACAAAAAGCTCTCTAATAATTAATGATTTACTCAATAAACTATAGTGGTTATAGAAATAGTCATAATGTAATTAAATATGGTTTAAAACATTTTGAAATGTAAAAAACATTTCAATAGGTGGCGTTTTATTATAATGAGATTATATTAGAATAAAATTTTCTTTGATTTTATATTTTTTAAAAATTATTTTGGTTGAATTTCTAGTTATCTTATTAATTAGAATGTATTTGGTATATTTTTAGGAAGTTTGGATATTCATTGATTAACTTGTCTTAAATTTATGATTTTCTTTGACTATTTGACATTTTTGATATAATAATTATGGACATGAATTTTATATAGCCTATTTTTTAACTATCTAGTGGAAATGTGTTAGTAATAAAAAATTAATAAATCATATAGTTATTGAAAAATTAATTTCATAGCCTAGTAATATGTTATGAAGTTGTAATATGATGGATTATAGGATAAAATTACACCATCTCTCTAATGTAGTTCTACATCCTCAACTTGGAAGGCATCTATAAGACAATGAATCCCACATAATTCCCTATAATACTGTTAGTCACCTAATGTATTCTCATGAATAAGACTAATAATGCAATAAAAACATACATAGTTTTAAGGATACCCCTCATATTATGCTACCCATGAAAGTGGTGTTGTAAATACAACATAGAATACATCACCCAACTGACGTAGTGTGGAAAACCAATGCATGTTATGTTCTCTCTCTGATACTATAAGGGTTATGATGTTTTAAATTTGAGAATTCATAATTTCATAAAAACATAGCATAGGTAGTATCCAATGTAACCTCAATTACTCCCATAAAACTTTTAATTAAACCAATGAAACCTTATTCCTCAACATATTTTATATTCTCATGATAATGTTGTCTCATGATATAAAATTATATGTATTTAGTAACCAAGACATGGACTTTCATCCATCCCCAAGATTATATTTTTCCATCAAATTAACCTACATTCTTCATAAGTTAGATATAACACTTCAGGTTCCCATGTACATCATTCAAACATTATCTTCATCATCATGGTAATTTCAAAGAAGGGACAAGAAGTTCATTAGCTGACCATTACATCACTATCAAGTCCATGTGGATAACATCCAAGATACGTGGACCATGAATATTCCCCCACACTAAACTACCTAAGAATAATTGGAAATGCCTCAATAAACAATACATGTGTAAAAAATTCAAGAGATATGAGATATTTAATGATCTTGGGATTGGGAATTAAAGTCAAAGCATAGTACGGAATAAATCAATCTTATGACATGGTAGTTATCTATTATTCCACTACCACATAACTCAATCACACAATTGATTAAAAATTAAATTTCACAATAGAATAATACTGATACCAAATTAAAGGGGTGAATATGGTTGAGGGACGGAGGACACAAGGATGATATAAGGGTTTTTTTGAGGTAAGAGGAAATTCCTAGGGAGGAGATGAAACTATAGGATATCATATATATTTTTTTGGAGATGGATATAGTTCCTTGTGAGTTCATTTCAGTCTCTTTATCCCTTGTTAATTTTTGTTCTATTTTGACTATGATGTTTCTCAAGTTATAATGAATTTTTAAATTGTGGTATTATATTATACATGAATTTATTTTTTAGTATATTTTTATGTTTTTTTTTCTAGAATCTATGAATTAATATAAATTCATTCCTATATAGTTAGAAAAGGTGGGTATTTGTGCAATGTGGGCGATATAGGGAAAGTGAAATCACACACAACCAATTGAGTGTATAAAAACTTCTAATAAGTAAAGGATCTATGAGTATAGGGTAAATATTAAAGTTTAAAATATAGAAATTATATGATTTTTGGAATTTATGAACATGGTGAGGGTAGTTGAGTGAAGTGACATACACAAGTGTTTGATTTAAATACACACATATTTTGACATAGAAACCCCTGGATGAACACAAAAACTATTGAGTTAGTGAAAAAACGAAAACCACTAAAAATTGAATTTAGTTATTTCAATTGGACTTTTAAGAAACCATATAAGGACCTGAACATTCATTGGAAGGTCTTGGGGGGTATTTTGAATGAGTATTCTTGGGTAAAAAATGGTGGTTTCTAATAAACCTTAAATTTTAATTAAGAATACTTTTATACTCATATATAAGTCACTCATAATAAAATGGGTCCCATGGTTTTCACTCTAGGTTAATAAAATTGTATCCTACATGTCTATATATCTTATTCTTACATATTATCATCAATGAACATTTTATTGGTATTTTATAAAAAACAACCAATTATACCTGTGATTCACACTAATACCTCTAGATAGAATGAAATTATATTCAACGGTATCTATGTTTTGATAACCAACTATACTGGTATAATAATTTTAAGGTATCAATAAACATTTTCATCAATAAATCATAACATATGGATCTTTGACAATTTTAATCATGCTGATGTAACATTGGAACCACAAAATATACATCTTTGAATGATTGGCATAAAAATATAAATATAATAAATGATTAACAAATTATTATAAATGAATGATAATATTTAAATAATATTAAGTAAGTTTATGAATCAAGTAATTAATATATTTTATTTTATTTTTTAAATTATCGTAGGAAATATGGAGTTATTTGGAACTTGAGGTAAGTGGTTCACTCTCTCAATCATTTTATAATTTAATATTGTCCATATTTTTCTAAAACGCCATAAAAAAACTAAGTTATTTGAAATTATAATTATTATATTAGAATTCTTATAAAACATTCATAGGTATTTTGATAGAAATTTATTTTCATATTAAATACTTATTCATAATTCATACCATACAAATTTTTTAAGGGGTGATATTCCAAATCTCATTTTTTATATAACATTTATATAAAAAATAACATGGCTTAAAAATCATATCTCTAAAGTCTTAATATTAAAAAATACTATTTTTCATTAATTTTTTATTTTTTATCTCATTGTCTTTATTGTGGATTCCTAGTTTATATGTTATGATGTCTGTAAGGGAGTATTAACAACACACTCCTTTTTTCCTTTCTATTTTTTTATAATTTTTCTTCATTTATTTTTATTATATTGCATTATGTTCTAGAAAAAATATTTAAAATTAAAGATATATAATTTTCCCTTATTTCATCATATATATACATTTTTTAAAATTATCCATCCAATCATTTATTTCACGTCAAATAATATCATATCTGTAATGGAACATTTTTCCATATCATCTTCCTTTTAATTTATTACATCTCAAATGTATACATTATTAAATTATTTATAAATATAATTTTTTAAAAAAACCAATATATTAGTTTTTCTCTAGTTTTAGAATTATTATATGACTTTATTTTATAAAAATACATTTATCCTTCTCTTAAAAAAATTATGTAATTCTTGAAAATATTTCATTCATCTAAATTATGTTTCATATTATTTATATATTGTATTCTATATTGTAAATATAATTTACTATAAATTTAACATACTTGTATTATTTTGGTTTAGATATTTTTATTATCATTTTTTCGATTGTTCATAATGTCATACATTATCTAATTTATAAGTGGACTTATCTCTTTCTAGTACTCTATCTTTTCTCCAAATATTTATTAGAAATATTACTAATTATTTTATATTTATTTTTTAATATTACTTATTTTACTCATTTTTAAGAAATAAAATATCTTTCCATGATAATTTCAATAATAATTTTAAAATTTATACAATAAAAATTGGTTTTGGAGAATCCTTCTCAAAGTATTTCAAATCCCCTTCCTAGTTTTTTAAATATTTTCTTCGTATTTATCTACCATTGTGACTTGTGTATATCATCCCTTCAACATTTATTATACCATTTAATAATTATTCTGGATATACATACGACTTATCCATGTTATCCCATTGATTTATTTTTATAACATACCCAAAGTTGATGATAAGGGATACACCATTTCTCACTTTAAACACTTTTTATTCAGGATTTCACTCCTTGGTATTCCCTATACTATATTCCTTATGCTCCATTCCTTAAAAGTATAAAATGGAATTTTTTTATTCTTAATATGTAATCACTTATAAATTTAACATCCATTAATTATGAAATTATTATTTCTTAATATATGTTTTAATTATAGATGTACCTTCCAAATTTTCTCTTTATTTATGATATTTGTTTATGTTAGACCTCTATCAACTTTATGATGAAATGAAATTATTCGTTGTTACATTTTTATTTTTAATAGGAAATTTTATATTTTTGATGATATGAAACCCTTGAGGGGTAGCTCTCATAATATATTATGATTTTATGAGGGATTTTGGTTTTTTAATTTATTATTTTTATGATTTATTAAATGTTTAATAGTTTATTAATAATTTTAGTGAAATTATTCTATGGTTTTTAATTATCATTGTTTGATAATAATAATAATAATAGTATGTTTAATGAGAAAGTATTTTTTGTAAATATGTATATGGTAAAATGTGTGTGGTTTTTGTGTTTCAACCCATATATAGGAGATTGTGTGGGTAAAGTGTGTGGAATGATAATTTTGGGTGAGTGTGTCATATTTTTATAAGAATTAAAGAACATGAAATGACAGACTGTTCTTTGTGGGTCTTATTAGGTGGGGGTATTTCTAGTGTATGAGTGTTATGAGATATTATTTGGTGGGAGTTTAAAAATAGTTAATAATTGATGAAGAAGAAAGATCCATACATGCACCCATGTTGGGGATGGTATACCAATTTTTATAAAATAATTGGGATTTTAATTTAAAAAATATTTGTTAAATAATTAAAAATTCAACGAAGGGTTTTATATAAATTTTCATAAAACTTTAGTGAAACCCAATCCTTCTACCTCTCCCCCCTCTAATTCTATTTAACTCCATCAAATATCTTGATATTATCTCCACTATACTTCGCTAATACTCAACTGATTGATGAATAATAAATAGTACTAAAATCAGGTCATTGAGTACAAGGTATGTTTGAGCATTTAATTTAAATGTAATAATATTTTATTATATATCTGGTTATTTATTTTTATTTCTTATTTACCGAATTCATAAAACACTCTATTAATCATTTAATTTGTTGGAAGTTTTCTTAAATTATTATTTTGTGTGGAATAAATTTTGTTACCTAGATATTTTCTTCATTTTTAACTATATAATTATCATGGTTTTATACATTAGATGAATGGTAAAAATTTATTAAAATAAGATAAAAATGATTGATCTAGGTGGGATAAGGGGGATCTAAGGGTATAAAAAGTATAATATTGATATTTTATATTATTTTTTGATTATTGTTGTGGTGGTAACTAGAAAATGTTAGATAATTCTATAATAAGATTTCTATTTTTTTATTAATTTCATTTGTTATAACTATATTTTTAATATTTTTTTTATTTTAAATTGATTATTTTTCATAGTTAATAATGTTTTTACTTAAAATATTCTTGGTTATAATTCTGTTATTACTTAGACTTCTTATTTGACTTTTTCTTGTGCCTGTATTTTTTATAAATGTTAGGGACTGAATTATATAGAGTGAAATTGTATTTTAATAATTATCAAACATGGATTTAAAATTATATCCAGATTATATAGACTATTTTACTTAATATAAAATTTTTAAATCTACTTTTGAAAAAAACGTGATGGAATTCATTATATTCTAGTATATTTAATGAACAAATGTTATAAATGTGAAATTCAAGAATAATATTATTTTTATTATTTATGGATTGTGATATATTTTATAGTTTATCCAAATATGGAGTAAAAATATTTTCAAATTTTTGGATGATAGGTCTTTCATGAATGACTCAAAATTGTTTAAATGGTTATACAATTATGTAGTGATTTTTGGATGTTGTCATAGATAGAAAGAGGGGTGATTAAATCTAATTTAGAAAATAGTATTTTTTAGAGAATGAATTTGTGTGAATATATTTATAGAATTATTCCATGATGTGTTATTACATGATTTTATTGATATAATGATTAAATTTTGATTATAAATAGAAGGTAAAAAATTATATATTTCCCTTTAATTTAATACAACCAATCTTTTCTTAGGGATTTCCAATATATTTTATGATTTTTTAAGACCACGAAATCTATATTTAATGAAAATACAATATTATTTGATTATTACATATGATATTTTAATATTTCTTATCAATGTTATATAAAAAAAGTTAATATGTATTTTTGTGTTGGTTACTTATATTATATGATTGATTTTATTAACTAAAAATCATTATTTAAAATATTAAATATTGAGTAATATTTTATTGTGATTTTTAAATGTTTTTTAAAGGGTTTTATATCTTTTTTAAAAATTATTTATTTGGGTTTCAAAATAATATTTTGGTGTAAAATCTTGAGTTTAAAATCTTTGAGTACATAGATGGTTTCCTTGTGATTTTAATGGAAATTATGAAGAGATATAGTTTTTTAATTGATATAGACTTATTTTGATGGAAGTGAAAATTATATTTTTTATTTAATTATTATGTGCATCATCCATGTTATTTTGTAGTATTTATAAGTATAGTTTATGTAAATTTGATAATGTATATATTATAAATGACATTGGAGATTTTAGTAATTTATAAATTCTTAAGAAGTAAACAACAAAGAATGAATTATACTATCATAGAATTAACGACTTAATGGGTGGGTTAAGAAGTTGTTAGTGATTGATAAGGAATGGATAAAAAAGTTGCAAATAATTGTTGATTTATTTAATTGGAATATATATTTAACTAGTAAATGTTTGAGAAATTTTAATAGGATCTTGGTAAAAAGATAAACAAATATAACATGATAGATTTTTATTTTTGATTATTTGGTCATATTAGGAGAGTTTGTGATGTTAGGATAATGGTATATACATTGGGAATGGTTTTAATTTGGATTAATAGGTTATGGCTTATGTTTACTAGGTCTTCAAGGTATATTTTATTATTTAACATTTTATCATTTCATTAATGTATGATGTTTCATTTCCCATTAATATAATCCACCACCAACTTTTTATAACTTAAACAATGATCATATGTGACAAGGGTCCTATATAGACCCCCCAATATCCATGATACCATGGTAACAGATGGTCGACTATTCCACCTTCCTTGCTCTCCCTTATGGATGCGGTTTCAATTATTATGAGGTGGTGGTATCAATGTGGTATGAATGTGAATGTGGATTTTTATGCCAATGTGAATTAATATGTGCATGTGGATTGGTATGTGGATATGGATTAGAATAGAGAACCCCAATTTTTCCTTTTACATTATATATTATTATAATAATAATTCGTGGAATAAAAATATTTAATGTATTGATTATTTATTATTTTTTAGGCAATGAATAGTTTGGGAGACCAAACATTATTGTTATTATGGATAGGAAATTTAAGATAGTGGGTAATTCATTGTTAGTTCGTGGTTTGGGAAACTATGAATTATAGTCATGCATTTTAAAGGCTTTCCCTGAAACATTTTTATTATTTCAAAACCCCTCAATACTATTAATGATCAATTTAGGGGATACTTTGATGGTTTTATTGAGTGTTCATTATGGTAATATGATTTTTTTCTATGTTTATAATATTTTAGATTATGTATTAATAAAACACATGTGTATGTGTTTCATTGCACAGTTTCATTGAATTATTACTATTTATCCTTATACATAAGGGGTTTATATTGAAATAAATTTAAAATAGATTGGATATATATGTTAGATTTTAGTTAACATTATTATTATTATTATTATTATTACTACTATTATTATAAGAATCACGATGGGTGGGGGTTAATTTTTATTATAATAAAAATTAGTGTTGTTATTGTTATTGTGGTTCTTTTTATTTTTATTTTGGTTGTTATTGTTTTTTTATTGTATTATCCTATTTATTATCAGCATGTCATTTCAAAAGTTATTTTCTCCCTTCTCCCATCTTATATTCGATCAAGGATGAAGACGTGCGAAGATATATTTCCCCACTAATATTCTCTAATCTTCTTATAATGCTAATCAATCAAAATGGATGATTATCCTTGGAAGAAGGTTACTTCTTCTCAATTCCTCTTATTTACATTCATTTTACCAATCTCATTTTACTATCAGGTTCTTCTCTAATCTATGTTTTATATAGATTAATATTTTTTACATGTTAAGGTATACACCCAAAATTCATGGGTCTTTTGGTGCTTTGGGTAAAAAACAATGTCTCTAACCAAAATTCATCTTCACATAGTGAAAGAATCATCATTTTTTTAACTTCTAGGTATAAGGTTTTACCTATATCCGCTACGGGAAAATGGACTTTTGCGATGGGAATAAATCCCATAGAAAATAGTTTGTCAAAGAGGTTATTTGTGATGGGGCATTGACCCTTCGCAAAAAGTTAGGTGTGGTTTGGCACGGTTTGCATGAAAACCCTCAGGAAGGGTATTTGCGATGGGGAGGCATCGCCCCATCGTAAATACCCGGAGGCGGTAATTACTATTTGTGATGGGGAATTTCACCGTCGTAAATAGTTTTTTTTTCGGGTCACTATTTGCGATAGGTCCCGTCGCAAATACCCGGCAGAGGTAAATATGATTTCTGGTGAGATGTTGCTCTGTCGTAAATAATGTGTCGACATGCCACTATTTGCGACATGACTCGTCGCAAATACAATTTTAACTACCAACAGTAATTAATGCGGCCGAAGGTATTGGCGACAGGATACCCATCACAAATACTACTATCACAACTAATCTAACCTATACATACCCCTATTCAGTTTTTTCTATCCTTCCCCT
Organism: Viscum album; assembly: GCA_963277665.1. Taxonomy (NCBI): domain Eukaryota; kingdom Viridiplantae; phylum Streptophyta; class Magnoliopsida; order Santalales; family Viscaceae; genus Viscum; species Viscum album. The sequence goes on from OY728147.1 coordinate 92,635,270, forward strand.
AAATTCCCACTTTCTCTCTCTCTCTCCAAACTTTAATTATAGAGTGAAATTTTATCTGAGTTTGGTTTTTGACAAAGAGTTTTTAAGTCGTCTACACCAATAAGAGATCAAGCTTTATGGTATTAATGTTTTATTTAATTTACTATTTATTTCATTTTTTTATATTAATTTTAATTTTTAGTGATTAGTTGTAATTAAATTAGATTTAGCTTGTTTTGTCATAGTATTTATTTGTAATAATAAATTGAAATTATTAGTACTGATTCTTAGTAATTAGTAATGTATATAAATAATTAGTTGTAATTAGTAATTAGTAGTTGTAATTTGGAGTAATTAATAGTAATTAACGCTAATTAGTAATAATTAGGGTTAATTTGTTATAATTAGAAGTAAATAGTAATAATTAGCGGTAAAAAGTAATAATTAGGAAAAAATAGTAATACTTTGAAAAAAAAACAGTAATAAATACTAATAATTAGTAATAAATATTTACAATTAGTAATAAAAACTAACAGTTAGTAATAAATTGTAATAAACAGTAATAAATTGTAATAAATAGTAAAAATAGTAATAAATAGCGGTAAATAAGAGTAAATAGTGGTAAATAATAACAAATAGTAATAAATAGTGCTAAATAATATAGTAAAAAATAGTAAAAAATAGTAAAAAAGGTAATAGATAAAAATAATTAAAAATAATTGACAGTAATTAGTAATAATTAGTAATTAATAGAAATAATTAGTAATAATTACAATGAAATAGTAATAAATATTAATAAATAGCAATAAATAGTAATAAATAGTAGTAAATAGTAATAAGTAGTAATATATAGTATTAAATAGAAATAAATAGCAATAAATAGTAATAAATAGTAATAAATAATAATAAATAGTAACAAATGGTCGTAATTTGCAGTAATTTCTAGTAATTAATGTTAATTAGTAATAATTAGCGGTAAATAGTAATAATTAGTGGTAAATAGTAATAATTAGGAAAAATAGTAATAATTATGAAAAATTAGTATTTATTAGGAAATATTAGTAATAATTAGAAATAATTAGTAATAAATAGTAATAAATATTAATAAATAGTAATATATAGTCTTAATTAGTAATAAATAGTAATAAATAGTAATAATTAGTAATAAATATTAATAAATAGTAATAATTAGTATTAAATAGTAATAAATAGTAATAAATAGTAATAAACAGTAATAAATAGTAATAAATAGTAATAAATAGTAATATATAATAATAAATAGTAATAAATAGTAAGAATTAGTAAGAATTAGTAATAATTAGCAAGAATTAGTAAGAATTAGTAAGAATTAGTAATAATTTGTAATAATTAGTAATCATTAGTAAGAATTAGTAATAATTAGTAATAATTAGTAATAATTAGTAATAATTAGTAATAATTAGTAATAATCTATATCTATACTAATCTTGGCTTTCCGGCTTCAACATGTCATTCTCCCGTGCCTCCACATCATTTGTTCCATACGTGTCCTTTTTCCAGTATTCCACATCACCCTTCTGTTGTGTTACTAATTTTTTATCTGCCTCTTGCCTTTTGCTACCCCTGCCGATATCGAAAAATTTATCCCCCCCTACTATTACCGCTCGGCTCCTGCTCGCATTTTTCCTCCGCTCATAGGGTTCCCTCACAACTCCCTTTACCGCACCAAGTCCTCCACCTATGCCTACTCCTTGTCTAGCTACTCCACCTCCATTTCATCCTCCACTGAGTTCTTTAACAACATAACCTTCGCATTTGGATGCTCTGTCTTCACCTACTCCAGGTAAGGCTGCTTCTCCTTCTCCAACTACGGATACTATAACGACCCATACTTTACATACATTGTTAATACTTCGAAATTGAAGCACACTTATTACAACATATGACAAAACCACAAAGGACCGTATAGGTATAGTGTCTTTAGAAACTGGGAAACTGGTTCATAAATCTTCTACAGTGTCTCCCATTTATTTCATCATATCTAGGGTCCCTTTTAGCATATTCTACTTAATATCCATCTTCCTGACCTGGGGAAAAGAAAACATAAAAGGGTGAGCTCAAATGCTCAGCAAGGGAAAATAAAGGAAATAAAAATCATGTCATATCTTTATGAAAATCAAAACCTGCAAAAGAGATCATAATATCTTAACATGGAATAAATCATAGAAGTGAAAATGAGATCCCCATAATCATAACATAAAACTTGAAACTTTGTGGCATGCACACATAATCATGGAAAATCATTTCTTGTTAGTCATGACTCATTGCCAAGACTATCTTAGTGGACAAAGTCCCTTTCTGAACCGAGTTCACTCCTCGTTTCAGTCCTGTTTCACTGAACCGAAATAACCTTCCATTCCAGCCATGTCTATCTCATGAGATATAAATCTTTACCCAATGCATTGGAGGGAGATATAGGTCCCACCCATCTTATAATGAATCCTTTCTTATGTGTGCCACATAATCATAAAACATACATCATCGCATAACACATGTAACAAAAATGGGATTCTTGAAACATCATGACATCATAAATCAATTCATATAAGATAAAGGAATTCATAAAAATAATTCCATCACAACATGATCAAATCAATGTAATAATAGGGATAAAAACAGAACCCTTTATCATCTTAGATGGAAAATAATTTTGATAAAACACTTGAACTCCATTCTTGAGGAAAATATCCTTTCTTCTTTAAAAATACTTTTCTTTTCTTAACATGTCATGCAATTATAAACTAAAAGAAGTTGATTAAAAATAAACTTGAAAACTTGTAAAGGAAGCTTCTTGGAAATAATGTTTTAAAAATCCATTCATGCCGTATAAGTTAAAAAAAACATTCTTCGTACTTTTGTCGGAAAAGTCAAAAAGTACCTCGTACGAAAAACGACAAAAGATTCCTTTCATATATTTTACTAAAAACTCACCGAAGGGTAAAATAGGATTTAAACCATTGTAAGTGGATGGAAACAATATTACATATTGAGGGAACATGGATGTGGATGATAAAATACACCCCAGTAAATACTTACGAATAAACAATCTCGGATAAAAATGAGATTGTGATATTTCCCTTACCTTAGGTCCGATTTGCTTTGTTCGTGTCCGAAGCTCCTATATAATGTTTTAAATAATGTTATTGACTTATTCCAGAATCATACATATTGATATGATATCATATATGGTCATATTATTAGCTTCTTGTTAGTAATATTTCATTGTTACTTGTTACTCGGGTCTTTATAACTTTTTGTTCTTATGCGTGTTTTGTCGAATAAATTCTTATTCTTATCTTTAGGTTATAGATAATTCATTTCCAGAATGGTATTAGTTTAGTATATACCATATTCATTCATTCAATTCATTTATATAATCATTATGAAATGAAAATCATGTAGAACGAGTCGCATCACATCGTGGAGACGGTATTCCGTACGTACGCACGAGTGATGATATCGTTCCTATGATCGTGGAATTGTATTGGAGTATATATATATTATTTCAGTATCAATATTACTTCATAATAATCATATATAGTTACTCATTACACCATTATACCCATCCTTGTAAGGTGATGGTGGAAAATAGATTACACCACGGCGTGGAGACGGTATTCCGTACGTACGCACGCGCGGTGATTTCATTTTTCCGTAGGATGGATAGAAGGTGAATTAGGGTTGTTTCATATTTATAATAACATATCAGTATGTAAGTAATACTGATGTTATTACTTTATCATGAAACAACTAAAGAATAAGAAGTTGAGGAAGAAAGAAATTGAAAAGATCGGTAATGGATATTACCTCTTCTTTGGAACGCCTCTTTGAATCCCCCACTTAAGGAACTAAGATTGGTCTTTGGAGAAGACCAGGACCTCTAGGATTATTCTAGGGAAGTGGAGAGGAGAAAATAACAGGGGTTGGCCGAGCTTGAGTGCTCAAATTGGTGTGAGGAGGAGGGGGAGGAGGTGCCCTTTTATAAGGGAGGAGAGGGGCACCTTAGGAATATCTCAAAATATTATTTTATATTAAAGTCAAAATCGGTTTATAATGGTTACAAAGGGTCTTATTTCGAAGCTAAAGTGGGGAAGGGTCGAAATCCTATCAACCAATAGGACTTAGACAAGTTTAGGGTATTATTTTAACCTTATCAATTAGATTTAACTCTAAGTTAATTAATTTAACTTTTACCGTGTCTTTTTGTTTTCTTTCACAATATGGTTAATACACTTACTATAACATGCCAAACGAACCCCAAATTGTTTATTATTAATATATATATCTTTATCTAAGTCATTTGGCCTAACCTTAGATTTTTAGGAATAAAATAACAATTAATAATATAATATTTGATTTAAAAACTATTTTGTGTCAATTTTGACACTATTTGATATATGATTTTTTTGAAAGTCATAACAGAATTATATGTTCGAACCAAGTTGATTAAATCAACACTAATATATCATAGTAACCTAGAAAATTAGTGGAATTCATAAAAAGTCTTAAATTACATTTATTTTGGTATTTATATTATCAATTATGTCAATATTTCATTAATAAGATAATTACTGCATCATCTTTGTGTCATATATAAATTAAATTATTTGATGTCTAAAAATTACAAATAAAATACCATCATGTAGGAAATCTTTTTAGCTTTCTAATGAATATTTAAAATTGAATTTAGCTTATGTATAACCCCATATTAAAAAATGATTTACTTATTAAACTTTGATTTTAACTATTTTCACCCTTCTTTAAATAAATTAATAATAAATGTCCTAATCTAATCCAAGTGGGCCTAAATGGTCATATTTTATTCCTAAGTTTGTTTTTGGTCTAATTACACTTGTCCAATAGAATTAGGACATGTGTTAGGGTAATATTGATATCATATTTACCCTTAGTTACCCTATTTACTATTAACCGCGGTAAAAATAGTAAAAAGTTACTATTCACCAAAAAATTATTTTCATCTCATTGAACCACATTTTAGTCCTTGATATTAACCGTGTCTCTCGGATTTTTGAAATTCCATTCACAGAAGAGGTAAAATTAAGTTTTATGCAAAATTCAGTTTTTAACCTACCACTTAGTGGTTTCACTATTCATCAAAAATTGAAAGTTTTCAGAAAAATACCAAAATTTCACCCTAGGCTAATTTCGATATTCTGAGTCCAAAAATGAAGTCCATTTTGAAAAATAAAATTTATAAAATTTTAAAAAGTGCTTATTACTATTCATAACGGCTAGTTTTAATAGCATATTGTTGTTTAGTGAAACTCGGTATTGCGTACGACGCAAGCTATCGAGGAAGGTCGCGATTGCGTGCAAAGCAAGCCAAGCAAGTGTTGTGTAGAAAAAGATTCCTTTGATGGTTTATATAACATAAAAGTCTCGGGTGTTACATTCTACCCCCCTTAAAAAGAATTTCGCCCTCGAAATTCGTCACTTTGTAACAAACAAATGAGGATACTTCTCCCTCATCATATCCTCAAGCTCCCATGTAGCTTCTTCAAGTTGGTAGTTCCTCCATAAAACATTCACCAAGCGAGTGGTCTTGTTTCGTAGGACTTTTTCGCTACGATCCAGAATCTCTATCGGCTGTTCTTCATAAGAAAGATCTTGCTCCAGCGGTACAACTTCTGAGCTGAGTACATGTGAAGGATATGGTATGTACTTTCTCAGGAGAGATACATGGAACACATCGTGAACTTGAGAGAGATTCGGTGGAAGCGCCAATCGGTAAGCTACCTTCCCAACACGATCCAGTATTTCGAAAGGACCGATATATCTAGGGCTCAACTTCCCCTTCTTTCCAAATCTCATAACCCTCTTCCAGGGAGATATTCGTAAGAACACTTTATCACCCACTTCAAACTCTAGGTCTTTTCTTCGGTTGTCGGCATAACTTTTCTGTCGACTATAAGCTGCTCTTATGTGTTGTTGAATAGATCTGACCTTTTCTGCCATTTCATCAACGAGATCAGGTCCTAATAGCTTTCTTTCCCCAACTTCATCCCAGCAAGTTGGAGTCCTGCATTTCTTTCCATAGAGAGCTTCATAAGGAGCCATCTGAATACTGGAGTGAAAGCTATTATTATAAGAAAATTCCACCAAAGGTAGGTGTTGATCCCAACCTTCTTTGAAATCCATAGAGCAAGCTCTCAACATATCTTCTAGGGTTTGAATTGTTCTCTCAGACTGACCGTCTGTCTGGGGATGATAAGCAGTGCTGAAACTCAACTCTGTATCCAGAGTATGCTGAAGACTTCGCCAGAACTTCGAAGTAAATCTCGGATCCCGATCAGATATAATAGAAAGTGGTACTCCATGCAATCTTACCACTTCCTTTACATATATCCTGGCAAGCTGATCTAGAGAGAAATCCTCTCTAATAGCAATGAAGTGTGCAGACTTTGTAAGACGATCAACTATGACCCAGATAGCATTATTTCCTTTGGATGTTTTAGGAAGTCCTGTGACAAAGTCCATAGTGATGTTTTCCCATTTCCATTCGGGTATGGGTAATGGTTGTAACATCCCCTTAGACTTCTGTCTCTCAGCTTTAACTTGTTGACAAACCAAGCATCGAGAGACATATTCAACAACATCTCTTTTCATGCCATCCCACCAGAAGTACTCTTTCAGGTCCCTATACATCTTCGTGCTTCCAGGATGAATAGAGAATGACGAACTATGAGCCTCATCCAGCAGCTCATTCTTTAATTCGGGGATGGGAGGAACGCAAACCCGATTCCTGAACTTTATTATCCCATCACAATCAAGGTTGAATTTAGGAACATTTCTCACCTTCTTTTGTAACTCGACATCTTCTTTCTGTGCCTCTTTAATCTTCACATGTATAGATGGTTGAACATTCATTTGAGAAAGATAAGATTTTTCCCCTTCCATTATAATTCCAAGATCCATCCTTTGTAAATCCATAAATATTGGATCCTTTGTGATCCTCATCATGGATAAACTAGCATGGTCTTGTCGACTTAATGCATCCGCCACCTTGTTTGCTTTCCCAGGGTGGTAATGGATTGAGCAGTCATAATCCTTAATCAGCTCCAACCATCTTCTTTGACTCATATTCAACTCCTTTTGTGTGAAAATATACTTTAAACTTTTATGATCAGTATAAATATCACACCTTTCACCATAAAGGTAATGCCTCCAAATCTTTAATGCAAAGATTACCGCAGCCAACTCCAAATCATGTGTTGGGTAATTTTGCTCATGGATTTTCAACTATCGTGAGGCATAAGCTATCACCATATAATTTTGCATAAGAACACACCCCAATCCCTTCTTGGATGCATCACTGTAGATCACAAACCTTTCTCCACTACAAGGTAGTGTGAGCACAGGTGCACTGGATAACCTTCTTTTCAACTCCTTGAAATTCTCTTCACATTCCTCTGTCCAGACAAACTTAACTCCTTTCCGAGTCAACTTGGTGAGTGGATTAGATAATCGTGAAAAATCTTTTACAAAACGTCGATAATAACCAGCCAAACCAAGAAAACTTCGGATCTCAGTTACTGTTGTTGGTCTTGACCATCTTTCGATAACCTCTGTTTTTGCTGGATCCACAGATATCCCCTCTTTTGAGATTATATGACCCAAAAATGCAACTTTTTGAAGCCAAAATTCACACTTGGTAAATTTGGCATAAAGCTTCTCTTTTCTCAGGGTCTTCAATATAATTCTCAAGTGATCTTCATGCTCTTCCTTGCTCTTTGAATAGACAAGAATATCGTCTATAAAGACTACCACAAATTGATCAAGATAGTCTCTAAAGACTCTATTCATTAGATCCATGAAGATAGCAGGGGCATTAGTAAGACCAAATGGCATCACTATAAATTCATAGTGTCCATACCTTGTACGGAAAGCTGTCTTTGGTATATCCTCCCTTTTGACCCTTAATTGATGATACCCTGAACGAAGATCAATCTTGGAAAAGTATTGAGCTCCGCGTAGTTGGTCAAATAAGTCATCAATGCGTGGGAGAGGATATTTGTTCTTGATAGTAATCTTGTTAAGTTCTCGATAATCAATGCAGAGTCTCATTGATCCATCTTTCTTCTTAACAAATAGAACAGGTGCTCCCCAAGGTGACGCACTAGGGCGTATGAATCCCTTATCAAGATTCTCTTGGAGTTGCTTCTTCAATTCCTGCAACTCAATTGGGGCCATTCTATAAGGTGTCTTTGAAATAGGCAAAGCACCCGGTACGAGTTCTATTGAAAAATCAACTTCACGATTTGGTGGAAGACCCGGTAATTCCTCTGGAAAGACATCATCAAATTCCCGTACAATGGGCATATTCTTAATCGTGAGTTTCTCACCAACTATTTGAGATAAATAACCTTCATTTAGTGGAATCAATACCCATAAGATGGAAGAAATTTCCACTGGAAGGTTATGTTCATCCTTGCATTGATAGACGATCGTAGGTTGATCTGGAATATGAAATGTGACTTCCCTTCTTTGGTAATTGATATGAGCTCCATGTAGAGAAAGCCAATCCATGCCGAGAATCACATCAAATTCCACTAAAGGAAGGATCACAAGATTTGCAGGAAGCACTTTCCCACAAACTTCGATCGGAGAAGAATTATAAACTTCTGATGCGACTGTTGTGCCATTAGGTGTTGTCACAGCTAACTCAACATCTAATTGTTGAGGTAATACGGTGATACCCTTAGAAAATTATTTAGAAATAAAAGAGTGGGTGGATCCAGAATCAAATAAAACATTTGCTACTTTAGAGTGGATGGTAAGTGTACCTTTCACCACATCGTTATCGTACTCCACATCGCTGATAGAAATTGCATGTGACTTTCCTTTGTCTTTAGCCTTAAGAGTTTGTTGACGTCGACCATCATCATCAACCCTTGGATTTGGGCATTGATTGGCATAATGCCCCATCTCCTTGCACTTGAAACATTGAAGTGTAGTAGGTTCATTCTGTGTATCCCTTCCTTTGTTTGCATCATTAGACATCTTCTTCCCATTATCACGGCATTCAAATGCCCAATGACCTTCCTTTCCACATTTAAAACATTTACTTGTCCCTTTAAGACAAATCCCTCCATGTTTCTTTCCACACTTTGAGCATAAGGGAAAGTTCATCTTCTTTTCCGTGTGCTCTTTAGATTTTTCTTTGAATTCCATCTTCCTCTTCTTATCAAACCCATGTGACTGATGGGTTACTCCAATCTCCATCTCGACTTTCAGAGCACATCGAACGATTTCCTCGTAGCTATTGAAGTCCCTTATGGCTAACGCCCTTCGAAGACTTGGTTTTAAGCCACTAAAGAATCGATCGATCTTACTCTCAGGTTGGATAATAATACCAGAAGCGTACCTTGCAAGTCTTGTAAAATTTTCTTCATAGGTACTAACAGATTCATCATCCCTTTGCTTCAGTTCAAGGAACTCTTTCTCTATCTTTGTTCGGAGAATACGAGGGAAGTACTTATTGAAAAATAAGTTCTTGAACTCTTCCCATTCCATAGACTCAATTTCATCCCTTTGCCTCATATTCTTAACAAGATTCCACCATTGATCCGCATCTCCTTCCAAACGATACACTGCTAGGATGACTTTATCATGCTCAGAACATTGAAGAACTGAAAATATCTTTTCAGTAGTACTAATCCATTGTTCAGCAACTAATGGATCAGTAGACCCGCTGAAAGAAGGTGGACGCTGCCTCATGAAGGATTCAACAGAATGTTGCTCCCTCCTTTGCTCGTTTGGAAATCCTGCATGATTCATAGCTTGAGAAAGTTGTGTGAGCATGGCTACAAGATTTTGCATTCCAGCTCCCATATCGTTTGGTTGCTCAGGGGGACAATCATTGCATTGCCCATCGCATTCCGCATTAACACGGTTCCTTCGGGTTCCAGCCATTGACTAAAACCAAGAAGAATAGTGTGAGCAACACTAATTATAATAGGAAACCACATAATTCAAGAATAAATTTTCATGCTTATGGTCTTATCCTAGGTTATTCATGGCCATTTCTAAGATTGTGTTCTATGCTTAGACTTATCCTTAGGGTTCTTACTAAGGCTTTCATGTAGAGACCCGTATCCTGACGTACATGGACATTACATTACTTTTGCGGAATACTTAGTACATAACAAAAACACACACACAAGGATCGTAATAGTTTAGTGTCTTTGGAAACTCGGAACGTAATCTTCTAATCCTGGTGAAAGATCTTCAATATCTCCCACAAAGGTCATCCCCTTTTTTTTACCTAAAACCTTTCTTTATATCCTGGGGAAAAGAAAACTTAAAAGGGTGATCTCAAATGCTCAGTAAGGGTAAACAAAAGAAATATCAATCACATCATATACATAAGAACATAACATTTTTGGAAATCTTAACCTGCAAAAGAGATCATAATTTCATAACATGGGATAAATCATAGAAGTGAAATGTAATCCCAATAATCATAACTTAAAACATGAAACTTTGTGGCATACACACATAATCATAGAGAATCATTTCTTGTTAGTCAAGACTCATTGCCAAGACTATCTTAGTGGACAAAGTCCCTTTCTGAATCGAGTAATCCTCGTTTCAGTCCTGTTTCACTGAACCGGTATAACCTACCATTCCAGCCATGTCTATCTCATGAGATATAAAATCTTTACCCAATGCATTGGAGGGAGATATAGGTCCCACCCATCTTATAATGAATCCTTTCTTATGTGTGCCACATAATCATAAAACATACATAATCGCATAACACATGTAACAAAAATGGGATTCTTGAAACATCATGACATCATAAATCAATTCATATAAGATAAAGGAATTCATAAACATAATTCCATCACAACATAGTCAAATCAATGTAAAAATATGGATAGAAACAGAACTCTTTATTATCTTAGATGGAAAATAATTTTGATAAAACACTTGAATTGAATTCTTGAGGAAAATATCCTTTCTTCTTCAAAATCAATTTCTTTTCACAAAACATCATGCAATTTTAAAAGAAAGAGATTTTATTGAAAATAGTCATGAAATCTTTTAGAGGAAGCTTCATGAAAATAAGGCTTTATAAAACAGTAGAAATCCGTTCGTGCCGTATAAGTTAAAAAAAACATTCTTCGTACTTTTGTCGGAAAAGTCAAAAAGTACCTCGTACGAAAAACGACAAAAGATTCCTTTCATACGTATTACTAAAAACTCACCGAAGGGTAAAAATGGATTTAAACAATTTTAGGTGGATGGAAATAATATTACATATTGATAAAACATAGATGTGGATGATAAAATACACCCCAGTAAATACTTACGAATAAACAATCTCGGATAAAAATGAGATTGTGATATTTCCCTTACCTTAGGTCCGACTTGCTTTGTAAGTGTCCGAACCTCCTGTATAATGATTTAAATCATGTTATTGACTTATTACAGAATCATATTCATTGTTATGATATCATATATGGTTCACTTATGACATTATATAACCCGTTCTTTTGTAAATTCCATGTTAAAGAAGCGTTTTGGGTAAAATCGTTTCATTTATCGTAGGTGTTTTGACTTGTTGTTCTTGACATCATTATTACTTATATCATGATTTACTCACTTCAAGAATATAAAATATGATTTATATATCATATATATTCAGTATATATATATATATAATAGGTAGATAAATAAAATGAAAAACACCGTTCATGGAGACGGTAGTCCGTACGTACGCATGAACGCTGTTTTCCTTTCCTTATTGTCTTGAAATGGAAGTAAGTAGATGACATACATATGTATATATATACATAAATCCAGTAGCTTTATAATGTCATATATTTCATTATTATTTCTTATATATATATTATAATCATTCTTAAATGGTTAACATGGAGAATGAATCTCATCGCGTCGTGGAGACGGTAGTCCGTACGTACGCACGAGCGATGATATCATTTCTATAAATATTGAATTGAATTGGAGTGGATTATACAATATATCAGAATCAATATGATGTTTTAATAACTATGTATAGTTATTCTTTACACCATTATACCCATCCATGTAAGGTGGTGGTGGAAAATAGATTACACCACGGCGTGGAGACAGTATTCCGTACGTACGCACGCGCGGTGATTTCTTTTTCCGTAGGATGGATAGATGGTAAAATAGGGTTGTTTCATACTTATAATAACATATCAGTATATGAGTGATACTGATGTTATTACTTCATAATGAAACAACCTAAGAAGAAGAAGTGGAAGAAGAAATAAAGATGAAAGAATTGGTAACGGTAATTACTTCTTCTTTGAAGTGCCTCTTTGAGACCTCCTCTTAGGGAACTAAAATTGGTCTTTGAGGAAGACCAGAACCTCTAGGATGTTTCTAGGGAAGTGGAGAGGAGAAATTGGCAGGGGTTGGCCGAGCTTGAGTGCTCAAATTGGTGTGAGGAGGAGGGGGAGGAGGTGTCCTTTTATAGGGGAGGAGAGGGACACCTTAGGAATATCTCAAAATATTATTTTATATTAAAGTCAAAATCGGTTTATAATGGTTCCAAAGGGTCTTATTTCGAAGCTAAAGTGGGGATGGGTCGAAATCCTATCAAACAATAGGATTTAGACAAGTTTAGGGTATTATTTTAACCTTATCAATTAGATTTAACTCTAAGTTAAATAATTTAACTTTTACCGTGTCTTTTTGTTTTCTTTCACTATATGGTTAATAAACTTACTATAACATGCCAAACGAACCCCAAATTGTATATTATTAATACATATATCCTTATCTAAGTCATTTGGCCGAACCTTAGATTTTTAGGAATAAAATAACAATTAGTAATATAATATTTGATTTAAAAACTATTTTGTGTCAATTTTGACACTATTTGATATATGATTTTTTTGAAAGTCATAACAGAATTATATGTTCTAACCAAGTTGATTAAATCATCACTAATATATCATAGTAACCTAGAAAATTAGTGGAATTCATAAAAAGTCTTAAATTACATTTATTTTGGTATTTATATTATCAATTATGTCAATATTTCATTAATAAGATAATTACTGCATCATCTTTGTGTCATAAATCAATTATATTATATGATGTCTAAAAATTACAAATAAATTCCATCATGTAGGAAATCTTTGTATCTTTCTAATGAATATTTACAATCGAATTTATCTTATGTATAACCCCATATTAAAAATGATTTACTTATTAAACATTAAATTTAACTATTTTAACCCTTCTTTAAATAAATTAATAATAAATGTCCTAATCTAATCCAAGTGGGCCTAAATGGTCATATTGTATTCCTAAGTTTGTTTTTGGTCGAATTACACTTGTCCAATAGAATTAGGACATGTGTTAGGGTAATATTAATATCATATTTACCCTTAGTTACCCTATTTACTATTAACCGTGGTAAAAGAAGTAAAAAGTTACTATTCACCAAAAAATTATTTTCATCTCATTGAACCACATTTTAGTCCTTGATATTAACCGTGTCTCTCGGATTTTCGAAATTCCATTCACAGAAGCTGTAAAATTAAGTTTTATGCAAAATTCAGTTTTTAACCTACCACTTAGTAGTTTCACTATTCATCAAAAATTGATGTTTTTCAGAACAATGCCAAAATTTCATCCCAAGCTATATTTCATATTCCGAATTCAAAAATGAAGTCTATTTTACAAAATTCATAACATAAAAGTTGCATTAATTAATTTTATAATTAAATCCCGCTGTTAAAACAAATAGCGTGTTTTTTTAAGAAACAATATCTATCAAAAGATTGACACTTGTTTATGTCTAGTTTAAATGTGAAATTACATCCAATGACCAACATTGTATTAAATTGTAAAAATATATTCTAAATATACTTTAAAACCACTCAAATTAATGATTTATCACTATCAACTATTTCGATTAAAAAAGTTGTTTTTAATTATAATTTAGTAATTTTCACTATTCATCAAAATATGAAAGTTATCCGAAAATCACCAAAATTTCAACCTAAGCTAATTTCGATATTCCGAATCCAAAAATGAAGTTCATTTTAATAAATAAGATTTATAGAATTTTAAAAAGTGGTTATTACTATTCATAACGACTAGTTTTAATAATATTTTAATAGCATATCGTTGTTTAATGAAACTCAGTATTGTGTATTACACACGCTATCGAGGAAGGTCGTGATTGCGTGTAATGCAAGGAAAGTCAAGGATGTGTGTTGTGAAAGCTCCTTTTGGTGTAGCGTACAACACAAGACATTAAAAAGAATATTTTTTTCATAAAATCTCGGGCTGTTACATTCTACCCCCCTTAAAATGAATTTCGCCCTCGAAATTCGTCGGGGTTATAAATGGTTTACTATTCGAAAGTTTCTTTAATAGAAACCCACATCGTAAAAGGGAATATCAAAACTTGGCTTTAAAAACTAAAGTATGAAATGTAACGATTACCCAAATAAACTAATCACTGGGTTTCCACATAGGTGAAAATATGGATATGGAAGAGAAATCTAACCATCATGTTCTGATGGAGAGTGGTAGAGAACATGGCTATGGAAAAGCCAGTAATAACAAATCCATAAATTTGTGATGATCTAAGGTACCATCTGATTCATCAGGTATAAGATCACTAGGACAACATTTTTGGTTTTCAAGATCATCTCCCTAAAGCTGAAAATTTGAATTAGAATAAATACTTACTTTATTTTGGTACAATCTCACTGTTGTTCGTGCCTTGAACAATTTCCACTTCATTTCTTAAATAAATGAAGTTGAATTTGTTATTCGTGAAGTGTTAGCAGATCATGTGATAGAATAACTGTTCATTCCATCTGTCTCAAACAAAAGGTTAGAAAAAGTTATTAAATATACATAAGTCATTCTATAGTGAGATTAATCATATATGGTTCCTAAAATGGACTTATACTTCATATATCATACTTCTTAATATAATAAAACTGGTTTCTACTAAACAAGGACTTCCTGTAGGTCAGTGGTAGGCGATAAAGGCCAGTCGCACTTCGGTTGTGGGTTCGATTCCTACAGCCTTGTCCGAAGCGATGGGTTGTCGCCCGTCCTGCAGGTTGTCCCTTTTTCTAAAACTACGTTACTATAACATCCCTTCAATAATATCGAAAATCTTCTATCCTTAAACAATACTAACTTATGTCCAACATAATCCAGTCTAATCTTTAGGCTTATAATACTGCAGTCCACTCTCATAATATAGTGACAACGATTACCAGAGATTTAATACTGTCGTTGATCCCCACATATCATAAGATATGTCTTGTTGGTCACATTCCAAACATTCAAAGTCCTTAATCGTGTATTCTCTTGAATACCTTAGTGAAAACATGAGTGCAGTTAAAAGTTAACACTTTCCTCATACCAAAATCCTCAAAATTCTATATACTCAAACCATGATATCACTTAGTCCTTATATCAATCATGAGCTCATGAATACTATCAAACATTTAATTTTCTCCTTATCCCTTCATTATGCGCATATCATCTACATTCCAAAAATATCTGAATAACCTTTCATGGATACTGGTAACATTAATCATACACTTTCAAAACACAAGGAAAGACAACAGTGTAACAATCCATAGATGTCTCTTTATTCCAAAATTACACATGATAAACATGTAATCATTCCACTACATTCTCAAACCATTGACCGAGCATCAAAAATTCTTTCATCTCACATATCATTTGTAGTCTCTTAATCATCATCCACATAAATACTACCCATATGACCATACTGATTCTCTTCATGAGTCTTTCCCTTAGGGCATTTGTTTGCATAATGCCCATACATTCCACATTTAAAACACTTAACCATTTTTGATGTCGTAGCAATACCATTATCCTCATCCATGGTGTTAACCGACCCTTTTCCTTTGCACTTACTTGCTTTGTGTCCTTCTTTTCCACACCCAAAGCATCTTCCAGTTCCCTTGAAACATTCTCCTTGATGCCTCTTCCCACATGATTTACATAGGGGAAATTGAACTTTCTTTCCTCTATGATCATCATGGAACTCCATCTTTCTCTTATTAGTCGAGTCAGGAAACTTACCAAATTTTACTTTATTGATCATGTTGTGAGATTGCTGATTCGGCATAATAATGATATTTGGACATCCAAATCCCATTTCATTTGGTTGCTCATGAAGAATATCATTCCATTGTCCATCATATCCTCCATTATTGTGAATCATCTTGTTTCTATCCATTTTCTAAAACCCAAACAGAATAGTGTTAGATGCAAAAATCGTAATAAAGGGGGAGTAACTTAAATATCTATCATCTTTGGTTTATTCTAATATCGTTACCATAGTTCTAGAACTATATCCTATACGTATACTTATCCTTAGGGGCATCCCTAGACATACCTTAGAAATATCTCTAGGGATCTCACTAATGTTTTCGCGTCCTAGTTTCCAAAGGTTGACTAAACCTTTCCTCTGATACCAACTGTAGAGACCCGTATCCTGACGTACATGGACATTACATTACTTTTGCGGAATACTTAGTACATAACAAAAACACACACACAAGGATCGTAATAGTTTAGTGTCTTTGGAAACTCGGAACGTAATCTTCTAATCCTGGTGAAAGATCTTCAATATCTCCCACAAAGGTCATCCCCTTTTTTTTTTACCTAAAACCTTTCTTTATATCCTGGGGAAAAGAAAACTTAAAAGGGTGAGCTCAAATGCTCAGTAAGGGTAAACAAAAGAAATATCAATCACATCATATACATAAGAACATAACATTTTTGGAAATCTTAAACTGCAAAAGAGATCATAATTTCATAACATGGGATAAATCATAGAAGTGAAATGTAATCCCAATAATCATAACTTAAAACATGAAACTTTGTGGCATACACACATAATCATAGAGAATCATTTCTTGTTAGTCAAGACTCATTGCCAAGACTATCTTAGTGGACAAAGTCCCTTTCTGGATCGAGTAATCCTCGTTTCAGTCCTGTTTCACTGAACCGGTATAACCTACCATTCCAGCCATGTCTATCTCATGAGATATAAAATCTTTACCCAATGCATTGGAGGGAGATATAGGTCCCACCCATCTTATAATTAATCCTTTCTTATGTGTGCCACATAATCATAAAACATACATAATCGCATAACACATGTAACAAAAATGGGATTCTTGAAACATCATGACATCATAAATCAATTCATATAAGATAAAGGAATTCATAAACATAATTCCATCACAACATAGTCAAATCAATGTAAAAATATGGATAGAAACAGAACTCTTTATTATCTTAGATGGAAAATAATTTTGATAAAACACTTGAATTGAATTCTTGAGGAAAATATCCTTTCTTCTTCAAAATCAATTTCTTTTCACAAAACATCATGCAATTTTAAAAGAAAGAGATTTTATTGAAAATAGTCATGAAATCTTTTAGAGGAAGCTTCATGAAAATAAGGCTTTATAAAACAGTAGAAATCCGTTCGTGCCGTATAAGTTAAAAAAAACATTCTTCGTACTTTTGTCGGAAAAGTCAAAAAGTACCTCGTACGAAAAACGACAAAAGATTCCTTTCATACGTATTACTAAAAACTCACCGAAGGGTAAAAATGGATTTAAACAATTTTATGTGGATGGAAATAATATTACATATTGATAAAACATAGATGTGGATGATAAAATACACCCCAGTAAATACTTACGAATAAACAATCTCGGATAAAAATGAGATTGTGATATTTCCCTTACCTTAGGTCCGACTTGCTTTGTAAGTGTCCGAACCTCCTGTATAATGATTTAAATCATGTTATTGACTTATTACAGAATCATATTCATTGTTATGATATCATATATGGTTCACTTATGACATTATATAACCCGTTCTTTTGTAAATTCCATGTTAAAGAAGCGTTTTGGGTAAAATCGTTTCATTTATCGTAGGTGTTTTGACTTGTTGTTCTTGACATAATTATTACTTATATCATGATTTACTCACTTCCAGAATATAAAATATGATTTATATATCATATATATTCAGTATATATATATATATAATAGGTAGATAAATAAAATGAAAAACACCGTTCATGGAGACGGTAGTCCGTACGTACGCATGAACGCCGTTTTCCTTTCCTTATTGTCTTGAAATGGAAGTAAGTAGATGACATACATATGTATATATATACATAAATCCAGTAGCTTTATAATGTCATATATTTCATTATTATTTCTTATATATATATTATAATCATTCTTAAATGGTTAACATGGAGAATGAATCTCATCGCGTCGTGGAGACGGTAGTCCGTACGTACGCACGAGCGATGATATCATTTCTATAAATATTGAATTGAATTGGAGTGGATTATACAATATATCAGAATCAATATGATGTTTTAATAACTATGTATAGTTATTCTTTACACCATTATACCCATCCATGTAAGGTGGTGGTGGAAAATAGATTACACCACGGCGTGGAGACGGTATTCCGTACGTACGCACGCGCGGTGATTTCTTTTTCCGTAGGATGGATAGATGGTGAAATAGGGTTGTTTCATACTTATAATAACATATCAGTATATGAGTGATACTGATGTTATTACTTCATAATGAAACAACCTAAGAAGAAGAAGTGGAAGAAGAAATAAAGATGAAAGAATTGGTAACGGTAATTACCTCTTCTTTGAAGTGCCTCTTTGAGACCTCCTCTTAGGGAACTAAAATTGGTCTTTGAGGAAGACCAGAACCTCTAGGATGTTGCTAGGGAAGTGGAGAGTAGAAATTGGCAGGGGTTGGCCGAGCTTGAGTGCTCAAATTGGTGTGAGGAGGAGGGGGAGGAGGTGTCCTTTTATAGGGGAGGAGAGGGACACCTTAGGAATATCTCAAAATATTATTTTATATTAAAGTCAAAATCGGTTTATAATGGTTCCAAAGGGTCTTATTTCGAAGCTAAAGTGGGGATGGGTCGAAATCCTATCAACCAATAGGATTTAGACAAGTTTAGGGTATTATTTTAACCTTATCAATTAGATTTAACTCTAAGTTAAATAATTTAACTTTTACCGTGTCTTTTTGTTTTCTTTCACTATATGGTTAATAAACTTACTATAACATGCCAAACGAACCCCAAATTGTATATAATTAATACATATATCCTTATCTAAGTCATTTGGCCGAACCTTAGATTTTTAGGAATAAAATAACAATTAGTAATATAATATTTGATTTAAAAACTATTTTGTGTCAATTTTGACACTATTTGATATATGATTTTTTTGAAAGTCATAACAGAATTATATGTTCGAACCAAGTTGATTAAATCATCACTAATATATCATAGTAACCTAGAAAATTAGTGGAATTCATAAAAAGTCTTAAATTACATTTATTTTGGTATTTATATTATCAATTATGTCAATATTTCATTAATAAGATAATTACTGCATCATCTTTGTGTCATAAATAAATTATATTATATGATGTCTAAAAATTACAAATAAAATACCATCATGTAGGAAATCTTTTTATCTTTCTAATGAATATTTACAATCGAATTTATCTTATGTATAACCCCATATTAAAAATGATTTACTTATTAAACATTAAATTTAACTATTTTAACCCTTCTTTAAATAAATTAATAATAAATGTCCTAATCTAATCCAAGTGGGCCTAAATGGTCATATTGTATTCCTAAGTTTGTTTTTGGTCGAATTACACTTGTCCAATAGAATTAGGACATGTGTTAGGGTAATATTAATATCATATTTACCCTTAGTTACCCTATTTACTATTAACCGTGGTAAAAGAAGTAAAAAGTTACTATTCACCAAAAAATTATTTTCATCTCATTGAACCACATTTTAGTCCTTGATATTAACCGTGTCTCTCGGATTTTCGAAATTCCATTCACAGAAGCTGTAAAATTAAGTTTTATGCAAAATTCAGTTTTTAACCTACCACTTAGTAGTTTCACTATTCATCAAAAATTGATGTTTTTCAGAACAATGCCAAAATTTCATCCCAAGCTATATTTCATATTCCGAATTCAAAAATGAAGTCTATTTTACAAAATTCATAACATAAAAGTTGCATTAATTAATTTTATAATTAAATCCCGCTGTTAAAACAAATAGCGTGTTTTTTTAAGAAACAATATCTATCAAAAGATTGACACTTGTTTATGTCTAGTTTAAATGTGAAATTACATCCAATGACCAACATTGTATTAAATTGTAAAAATATATTCTAAATATACTTTAAAACCACTCAAATTAATGATTTATCACTATCAACTATTTCGATTAAAAAAGTTGTTTTTAATTATAATTTAGTAATTTTCACTATTCATCAAAATATGAAAGTTATCCGAAAATCACCAAAATTTCAACCTAAGCTAATTTCGATATTCCGAATCCAAAAATGAAGTTCATTTTAAAAAATAAGATTTATAGAATTTTAAAAAGTGGTTATTACTATTCATAACAGCTAGTTTTAATAATATTTTAATAGCATATCGTTGTTTAATGAAACTCAGTATTGCGTATTACACACGCTATCGAGGAAGGTCGCGATTGCGTGTAATGCAAGGCAAGTCAAGGATGTGTGTTGTGAAAGCTCCTTTTGGTGTAGCGTACAACACAAGACATTAAAAAGAATTTTTTTTTCATAAAATCTCGGGCTGTTACATTTCACATCCTAGTTTCCAAAGGTTGACTATACCTTTCCTCTGATACCAACTATAACGACCCATACTTTACATACATTGTTAATACTTCGAAATTGAAGCACACTTATTACAACATAGGACAAAACCACAAAGGACCGTATAGGTATAGTGTCTTTAGAAACTGGGAAACTGGTTCATAAATCTTCTACAGTGTCTCCCATTTATTTCATCATATCTAGGGTCCCTTTTAGCATATTCTACTTAATATCCATCTTCCTGACCTGGGGAAAAGAAAACATAAAAGGGTGAGCTCAAATGCTCAGCAAGGGCAAATAAAGGAAATAAAAATCATGTCATATCTTTATGAAAATCAAAACCTGCAAAAGAGATCATAATATCTTAACATGGAATAAATCATAGAAGTGAAAATGAGATCCCCATAATCATAACATAAAACTTGAAACTTTGGGGCATGCACACATAATCATGGAAAATCATTTCTTGTTAGTCATGACTCATTTCCAAGACTATCTTAGTGGACAAAGTCCCTTTCTGAACCGAGTTCACTCCTCGTTTCAGTCCTGTTTCACTGAACCGAAATAACCTTCCGTTCCAGCCATGTCTATCTCATGAGATATAAATCTTTACCCAATGCATTGGAGGGAGATATAGGTCCCACCCATCTTATAATGAATCCTTTCTTATGTGTGCCACATAATCATAAAACATACATCATCGCATAACACATGTAACAAAAATGGGATTCTTGAAACATCATGACATCATAAATCAATTCATATAAGATAAAAAAATTCATAAAAATAATTCCATCACAACATGATCAAATCAATATAATAATAGGGATAAAAACAGAACCCTTTATCATCTTAGATGGAAAATAATTTTGATAAAACACTTGAACTCCATTCTTGAGGAAAATATCCTTTCTTCTTTAAAAATACTTTTCTTTTCTTAACATGTCATGCAATTATAAACTAAAAGAAGTTGATTAAAAATAAACTTGAAAACTTGTAAAGGAATCTTCTTGGAAATAATGTTTTAAAAATCCATTCATGCCGTATAAGTTAAAAAAAACATTCTTCGTACTTTTGTCGGAAAAGTCAAAAAGTACCTCGTACGAAAAACGACAAAAGATTCCTTTCATATATTTTACTAAAAACTCACCGAAGGGTAAAATAGGATTTAAACCATTGTAAGTGGATGGAAAAAATATTACATATTGAGGGAACATGGATGTGGATGATAAAATACACCCCAGTAAATACTTACGAATAAACAATCTCGGATAAAAATGAGATTGTGATATTTCCCTTACCTTAGGTCCGATTTGCTTTGTTCGTGTCCGAAGCTCCTGTATAATGGTTTAAATAATGTTATTGACTTATTCCAGAATCATACATATTGATATGATATCATATATGGTCATATTATTAGCTTCTTGTTAGTAATATTTCATTGTTACTTGTTACTCGGGTCTTTATAACTTTTTGTTCTTATGCGTGTTTTGTCGAATAAATTCTTATTCTTATCTTTAGGTTATAGATAATTCATTTCCAGAATTGTATTAGTGTAGTATATACCATATTCATTCATTCAATTCATTTATATAATCATTATGAAATGAAGATCATGTAGAACGAGTCGCATCACATCGTGGAGACGGTATTCCGTACGTACGCACGAGTGATGATATCGTTCCTATGATCGTGGAATTGTATTGGAGTATATATATATTATTTCAGTATCAATATTACTTCATAATAATCATATATAGTTACTCATTACACCATTATACCCATCCTTGTAAGGTGATGGTGGAAAATAGATTACACCACGGCGTGGAGACGGTATTCCGTACGTACGCACGCGCGGTGATTTCATTTTTCCGTAGGATGGATAGAAGGTGAATTAGGGTTGTTTCATATTTATAATAACATATCAGTATGTAAGTAATACTGATGTTATTACTTTATCATGAAACAACTAAAGAATAAGAAGTTGAAGAAGAAAGAAATTGAAAAGATCGGTAATGGATATTACCTCTTCTTTGGAACGCCTCTTTGAATCCCCCACTTAAGGAACTAAGATTGGTCTTTGGAGAAGACCAGGACCTCTAGGATTATTCTAGGGAAGTGGAGAGGAGAAAATGGCAGGGGTTGTCCGAGCTTGAGTGCTCAAATTGGTGTGAGGAGGAGGGGGAGGAGGTGCCCTTTTATAAGGGAGGAGAGGGGCACCTTAGGAATATCTCAAAATATTATTTTATATTAAAGTCAAAATCGGTTTATAATTGTTCCAAAGGGTCTTATTTCGAAGCTAAAGTTGGGAAGGGTCGAAATCCTATCAACCAATAGGACTTAGACAAGTTTAGGGTATTATTTTAACCTTATCAATTAGATTTAACTCTAAGTTAATTAATTTAACTTTTACCGTGTCTTTTTGTTTTCTTTCACTGTATGGTTAATACACTTACTATAACATGCCAAACGAACCCCAAATTGTTTATTATTAATATATATATCTTTATCTAAGTCATTTGGCCTAACCTTAGATTTTTAGGAATAAAATAACAATTAATAATATAATATTTGATTTAAAAACTATTTTGTGTCAATTTTGACACTATTTCATATATGATTTTTTTGAAAGTCATAACAGAATTATATGTTCGCACCAAGTTGATTAAATCAACACTAATATATCATAGTAACCTAGAAAATTAGTGGAATTCATAAAAAGTCTTAAATTACATTTATTTTGGTATTTATATTATCAATTATGTCAATATTTCATTAATAAGATAATTACTGCATCATCTTTGTGTCATATATAAATTAAATTATTTGATGTCTAAAAATTACAAATAAAATACCATCATGTAGGAAATCTTTTTAGCTTTCTAATGAATATTTAAAATCGAATTTATCTTATGTATAACCCCATATTAAAAAATGATTTACTTATTAAACTTTGATTTTAACTATTTTAACCCTTCTTTAAATAAATTAATAATAAATGTCCTAATCTAATCCAAGTGGGCCTAAATGGTCATATTTTATTCCTAAGTTTGTTTTTGGTCGAATTACACTTGTCCAATAGAATTAGGACATGTGTTAGGGTAATATTGATATCATATTTACCCTTAGTTACCCTATTTACTATTAACCGCGGTAAAAATAGTAAAAAGTTACTATTCACCAAAAAATTATTTTCATCTCATTGAACCACATTTTAGTCCTTGATATTAACCGTGTCTCTCGTATTTTTGAAATTCCATTCACAGAAGCGGTAAAATTAAGTTTTATGCAAAATTCAGTTTTTAACCTACCACTTAGTGGTTTCACTATTCATCAAAAATTGAAAGTTTTCAGAAAATTACCAAAATTTCACCCTAGGCTAATTTCGATATTCTGAGTCCAAAAACGAAGTCCATTTTGAAAAATAAAATTTATAAAATTTTAAAAAGTGGTTATTACTATTCATAACGACTAGTTTTAATAGCATATTGTTGTTTAGTGAAACTCGGTATTGCGTACGACGCAAGCTATCGAGGAAGGTCGCGATTGCGTGCAAAGCAAGCCAAGCAAGTGTTGTGTAGAAAAAGATTCCTTTGATGGTTTATATAACATAAAAGTCTCGGGTGTTACAGATACGACTACTCTGACTCCACTTACTCTGCCTCTGGATGTTCCACCTACATCTCTGTTACCCCCTACACCAGCATCTGAGTCTCTCAATTCAATTTACATCCCCATATCCCCATTCTCCTTATCTTCAAAGTTATTCATTAATGCACATTAGGGTTTCAACAAAATTCTCTTCATAAACCTTGAAATGTGACATTGGGGTCAGATCCATGCTCAGGTGGACCTTCAAACATTGGCAGCTCATCTTCATCGATTTGGTTTGTTGTTGCTTAAATTATATCTGGTTCAATAAGAAAAAAAATTTGGATCTCGATTCCTAGGTTTCGATTTCAACTGACTCTTCGACTTCTAATTCTGTTGGTTCTTCGAACGTCGACAACTCATCTTCAAACTGCACAGTCACATCCAGGTATGGAATGAATTGTAAAGACCCAAATCCAAAGCCCCTCCACTAGTGCCCCATACCAGGTTTTCCACTTGACCTCAAGCGCATTTACTCAAATGCCAGAGGATTTCGACTAGCAGCGAGGGCCTTGGTAAGTTATTAGGGAAACTATGCCATCATTTGGTAACGTATACAAGGTAAGGAAAAGAATAGTCAATAGAGGATGCAGTAACAACATACATAACTGTAACCAACAGCGTAAGAATAAATATATAGCAACGATGATAATGATACAGTAGGTACAAGTATCTAAGGAAAATAGAAAACATAACAACGTGCTGAAATACAACTGAACACAAGTACTAAAGCAAGAGCCAAAAGAAAACAAATAGATGATCAAATCCACAGCATCGCAAGCCTCGGCTTGGTCCCATTATCTTCAGCTCTAGTGCAATCAAGAACCTGAAGTAGAAGGGTTCTTTCCCTTATCTATACCTGCAACAACATAGTCTACTTGGGCCCAAAAGCATGGCCAAAATAGGGTGTGAGACAAATTCCCTATAGAAAACCACCCAAAGATCTGTGCCTAATAGTCAATGAATACTTGGCAAGTAAAGTACAAGAATAGTAAACAGGAAAATACACAGTAGCTATAGTTTACAGTCTAGAAAATAAACTACACAAGTATAAAACAATCAACAAGTAAAACAAAGGTATCCCACTAAGTATTTCTCATATCCTAACCCTTATGCTTCAACATATAAGTACTACAAACCCCCTGAGAGGCACACACAGTATCACCCCTTTAGTTTAGCTAAAGAATAGACTCTCTGGGGAAGCACTCACTGTAAATTCCCCCTATAGTCTCATGTCGTACTAAATGCTCTCTGGAGAAGCACTCAACGTCAATTCCCCCTTTGGCCCACGTTGAGTAACTACAGACTCTCTGAGGAAGCACTCAACGTCAATTCCCCCTGTGGTCTCGCATCGTAATTAAAGACAATCTGGAGAATCCCTTACGTCCATTCTTCTTATGGTCCACTACACTAGGTTCTCGCAGCCCTGTGTAAAAATAAACATGCATAGCACGCATGTATTGTCCAAGTAAACCTCATAACTACTTGGCTATCATTCTAAGGCACAACAGAAAAATAGCACAACAGTTACACTATCCTACAACAAGGCATGGCAACTAGCATAACGCCTAATAGGAAAAGAAATTACGGAAAACATCCATAGTACATCAAAACTACTCTATTCACAAAGGTAAACCTCTACTATAGAAATCAAACAAGAAGGAAAACAATCAAGGTAAAAACACGAAAACACACAATTCTCGTTCAAGGGAATTGGAGAAATTGCCAAAAATACTAAAAGACTTTCAACAGAAAGGCACAAGCCACCTACCTCAATCATAGGAGATCGATATACATGAACCAAAATGGAAGATTCTCTTTAGAACTTTTTAGATCTGAGAAAACACACAAAAAACTCAACCCACGATAACTTGAAAACGAGGAGGAACCATGGAACAAGGAAAAAGTAGAAGAGAGAGTTTACCGAGGCGATCCCAATGCAATCGATGGCGGTTTCAATAGAGATCAGACGGAGGCACAAGAGCTCAAGGAATATTTTTGGGCGTACGGGTCGCTCTCGGACGAAGATCCTGAAGAAGAAGCAAGTTCTGTCCGTCAGGCGCGACCCTGGTGCGTTTAGTGAAAAAAAGGAAAACACACGGCGTGTACTTATTGAGTACACAGTGTGTACTCCAGTTTTCCATACTCCGCTTTAACCTGCCTCCACCTCACCCTTACACACCATGTGTGTGGCCCGGACATGGCCAGCACATGGCTTCGAGCGGGAAGAGAGTACAGGGCGTGTACTCATAAAGTACACGACGTGTACTTTGAAAATTTCAAGAAACTCCATTTTTCTCAAAAACTCCAGAAATAGGAAAGTCGTTCCTGAAAAGAAGATCCGGGTTCTTACAAACTTTCCCCATTGAAGAAATTCATCCCCGAATTTCCCTAGCGAGGCGTAGAAGAAGAAACCCCGAACAGCTCTGGCCATTGAGATTGTACATCGGCCTCCCTTTCCTAGGTCTTGTCCTGTACTCGCCCATGCTGCCATAGCACCCATACAAGAGGGACATACCGCCCATGGAGAACCTTCGTACTGCGATCAAAAATCCGGATGGGATGCTCCTCAAACAATGCATCCGTTTCGAGCTCAACCTCCTCAGGCTGAAAGACATGAGACGAGTCTGAAAAGTAACATTGGATATGAGAGACGTAGAAGACATCGTGCATGGGGTAGCTGCAAACGATAGAAGACCGACCCAACTCTCTCCAAGACTTAAAACGGCCCGACGTACCACGGTGAAAGCTTAACCTACCTCCAAATCCTCTTGTGTCCCAACCTCAGTGTGACATGTAGGAAAACCTGATCCCTGACCTCGAACTCCAGAGTTCATCTCCGCTGATTAGCATAAGACATCTATCAAGACTGTGCTGTATAAATCATCTTCCGAATAAACTCTATCTGCTCTGAAGTCTCTAGAACAAGAAGAGGTCCCAATAAAGATGCCTCTCATGCATCCATCCAGCATAAGGTTGATCAGCATGGCCTACCGTACAAATCCTCGTAAGGTGCCATCTGTATGGTCTCCTGAAAACTATTGTTCTAGTTGAACTCCACCAGAGGAATATGCTTCTCCCAAGAACCGCCAATGTCTAGGATGCAAGCTCGGAGCATATCCTCAAGCACCTAGATCGTACGCTCAGAATGGCTATCTATTTGGGGTTGGTATGTCGTACTCAGATGTAATTGGGTACCCAAAGCCTTATGAATTCCCTGCCCAAACCGAGAAGTAAAACACGCATCCCTTTTTGAAACAATGGAGTGTGGAACTCCATGTAGACGTACAATCTCTTGGATGTACAGTCATCCAAAATCATCAGCACTGAAGGTCTCCTTGATCGACAAGAAGTGAGAAACCTTCATGAGCCTGTCGATGACAACCCAAACAACATTGTTCCCCTGAGGTGACCTCGGTAACCCGGTCATGAAGTCCATTGCAACATCGTTCCACATCCACTCCGGAATGGGTAACTGCTGTAAAAGGCCTGCTGGTCACTGATGCTCCGCCTTCACCTGCTGAAAATTAGAACATATCATGACAAAACTAGCAACATCCCTCTTTATACATGGCCACTATTACTGGAATTGAAGATCCCGATACATCTTGGTGACGCTAGGATGAACTGCCCAAACTGAGGAATGAAAATCCTGCATCAGTTCCTCGCGTAATCTAATGCCACCCATACGCATCCCTGGAAATGCAAGATCTCATCCTCGCCCACTGCCCATCCAGGAAGAGGGTCCTCTCTTGACACACTCTCCCGCATGACTAAGCCCTCTGAGTCTGATAGCTGCCTCATCTGTACACGATCAAGTAGTGTAGAGGTAACAGCTACATAAGATAGGAAGGTCGGTCCCTGTCTGCCATGCACCTACAGATGCATCTCAAAGAACAGAGCCATAAGCTTCCACTCACTACTGGCCTCCTGAACTGCTTGAATATGAGTTCTACTGCTCAACACATCTACCACTGCGTTTCCCTTTCCCGGTGTATAGGCAAGATCAAAATCGAAAGACTGAAGATACTCGAACCACTTGCACAACCTCAGATTCAGATCACGCTGAGTGAAGATATACTTGAGACTCTTGTGGTCGGTGAAGACCACAAAGTGCTCTCCAAGAAGATAGTTTCTCCAACACCGTAAGGCATGAATAATAGCTGACAACTCTAGATCATGCGTCGGGTATTTCCTCTCATGTGGCCTCAACTGTCGAGACCCGTACGCAATGACTCCATCTCCCTGCATAAGCAGAGCGCCTAGTCCGATACCAGAAGCATCACAATAGACATTATAGCTCTTTCCTGGCTCTGGAAAGACAAGTATCGGTGCTGACGTCAACCTTCCATTCATCTCCTGAAAGGTTGACTCACAATAATCTGACCATAAGAACTTCTCCTCCTTCTTGGTCAGACCTGTCAATGGTGATGCTAGGCATGAGAAGTCCTGAATGAAGTGTCTGTAGTATCCAGACAGCCCTAGGAAACTCTGTACCTCAAAAACATTCTTCAGATGCTCCCAGGAGACTACAGATCTCACTTTTTTTGGGTCCACATATACTCTTGCCTCTGAGATGTCGTTACCTAAGAAGTGAATCTGTTCCATCCAAAAGTGGAACTTGGAGAGTTTAGCATAAATCTGATGCTCTCTCAGTGTACTCAGAATGATCTAAAGATGTGTGGCATGGTTGTGTAGAGTGTGAGAGTACACCAAGATATCGTCCACGAAGACCATGAAGAAGGATTCCAAGTAAGGATGGAATGCTCGGTTCATCAGTTCCATGAAAACTACAGGCGCGTTCGTGATATCGAACGACATGACTGTATACTCGTATAGACCATACATGATCCTGAAGGCTATCAGAGGTATATCTAATGGTCTAACGCGCAACTGATGATAACTGGACCTCAAGTCGATCCTCGAGAACACCTGGGATCCTCAAATCTGATCAAAGAGGTCATCGATCCTCGTCAAGGGATATCGGTTCTTGACCGTCAACTGGTTCAGCTTCCGATAATACACACAAAGCCGAAGGTTATAGTCTGCCTTCATCGCAAACAGGATAGGTGACCCTCAACAAGAAGTACTGGGTTGGATGAAACCCTTGTCTGCAACTCCTCCAACTACTTCTTGAGCTCCTACAACTCAGGTGTGGCCATCCTATAAGTAGGAATGGACACCGGTGCTGCTCCTGGCACGAGCTCAATAGAAAAGTCTATCTCACGCTCTGGAGGCAAACCCAAAAAGGCCTCAAGAAATACGTCCCTGAAATGATCCACCACTGGAGGAAATTCCAACTGCGAAGTCCCCTGATCATCCAGATAAAGACTAGAAATCTGGGCTGTCACTTTTCCTAGCCCATGATGCTCGAGTCCTGCTCGACTCACCTGAACATCCCATTCGCCTCTATGAAGAAAAGATTCACCCTTAGGTGAAAAGAAACTCACTCTATGGCGATAACAGTTGACGACTTCCTGGAAGGGAACCAACTAGTCCATCCTGAGGACGACATCATAGCCTGTCATCTCTAGGACATAGAGATCCCATAAGAAATGTTACCCTGCAACCTCGAGAAGGAACTCTCTACACTAGCGTACACTAGATGTCCTAATCCCCAAGGGTGTGTCTAGTGTCAACGAGTCGGTAGAATAAACGACACAGAGCCCAAGGCTCTCCACAACAGAAATAGATATAAAGCTATGCGTAGCACTAGTATCGAAAAGAGATGAAGATAAAACTGAGGCTACTAAAATCGTAACTCGAACTGTAGAAGTTCTGGGATCCTGCTCCTAATAGGTCTGCTCTAGAGTAAAAGTCTAGCCTGCCCTGCGGCCCTGTGACCCTGCGTGACAACTCTGAGTTGAACCTTCCTGTTGGCGCTGAGGGACTGGCAACTAACTGCCACGACCTCAAACTCCACCTTGGCCCGAACGGCCAGAAGAACTCCAGTTCCCCAAATGGTGAGAAACTGGTGGTTCCTCTCTTGAACGATAAGTCATGGATGAACTCCCGTCACTAGCAACGGGTGAGAAAACCTGGCAGAAACGTTGATGGTGACCCATCTTGCTGCAAGATCAGTACTCCATTGGGTCTCTTTGGAATTGCGACCTCGTGTGCCCTGCCCTACCACACTGGTAGCATACAATCTGGATACTTGATGATGTATCTCGCCTCCTCATATCGCCACGTGTAGGCTCCCTGTGGTGCTTCCTACTGTCAACTGGAGGAACACTAGATCTGGAAGCAGAGACACCCTGGCTTGAAGCTCCGGAGTCTCTCAGATTGTGCTCTACAATCAGAGCCTGGTTGATGATGGAAGTTATGGAAGTCAACTGGAAGATATTCACCTGTGAGCGGATATCCCACCTGAGACCATCCTCAAGCTTCCTTGCTAAGAACACCCCACTTCCATCCCATAAGGGTGTGAAATGCTGCATCTTGCTGAAACGAGAGGAATAATACATGAAATAAAGAGTACCCTGATCTAGACTCATGAACTCTCGGGCTTGATTGGCTCTCAGGGTCTCCAGGTAGAAGTAGTCGTAGAACACGCGCTGGAACTCCTCCCAAGCCATAACCTGCTGATGACCCGCCTGTGAGATCATGTCCCACCACCTCTTGGTGGAGTCTCAGATCATGTAGGTGGAGAGCATGTCCCACCTCTCTGGATGCGTCTCTAGATTCTCGAAGATAGTTAGTGTGGATTCCATCCATGACTCTGCAGTCTGTGGTCCTCCTTCCCCCGAGAAAGTAGGGGGATGTTGCTGCTTGAAAACCCATGTCAAGTCTGCCATAGACGTGATAGGAGGTGGTTCTCCCTGAGAGGTCTGCATCATCCTCATAATTCCTTCCCGAAACTATGCATCAGTTCCAGTAACGAGTATAACGGCTGGTGCCAAGGCTGGCACAGTAGGAGGATCTGCTGGAGGTCCCTGGTCGGCCATATCCGGTGTTTGATCACCGTCTGGAAACTGGTGAACAACCGAAGCACGTCTCAGAGGCATAGCTCTAAAAGATCAAAATCACACCTTAGATCCGGATTAACAAAGACTGAGAACACAAGAGTACAAAACAGGAACATGGAAAGGAAAACACACAAGTTTACAAAACACGACTACACGACGTGTATAAAAACTGCACGGTGGGTCTTCTTAAGCCACTTACATGGGCGTGTACCCTTTCCCTACCGGTCCTGTAACACCTAAAACTAAATGGAGTGTTGACCCCACACACGATGTGTACTTCGGAACTATTCCCCTTCCCGAGTCTCTTTAAACGGCTAACCCACACGGTCCGACTTAACCCGAGACTACACAACGTGTTCTGAACAAACACGTCATATACTAGACAAGGCTTCGGCGGCCTGTGTTGTTAAATACCTGACCTTATACATGGATGATCCTCACACGGCATGCTTCGAACAAACACCGTGTGTATAGGTGAAGGTGACACCGTCCTGTGTTGTTCGTTACATGGCCGGGTACCTGAACAAGACTACAAAGCGTGTTCTAAAAACAACACGACCTGTCTAAGAGAAGGTAACGCCGACCCATGTTGTTCATGACATGGCTGAGTACCTGGACAGGACTACATGACGTGTTCCTTTATAACATGCTGTGTTCTTCTCAAGATTCCCCGAACCGTGTTGTTAGTGACATGACCGGGTACACAGCTCCGCACTACACGACATGTACCTACCGTACATGGCGTGTTCCTAAAGGCATTCTACAACAGTGTGTCCCTGCTCACACGGTTAGTGACATGGTCTAAAAAGTACACAGCGTGTAGTCAAAAAGCGCATGCCTTGTATTCTGGGTTTTTCTGGGTAGTAGCTCAGAAACTGCACAGAAGACCAGAAAACAAAGAAAACAAGGAAAAGAGGTACCAATTTCTGATTCATGAGGGACCATACTCCCCGCGAATCAAAGCTTGGAATCTTCTACAGTCATAGACAAGAGAAAACCGGATCATGATCCACCAATTTCCGATTTAAGAGGGCCCATAACACCACAAGAATCAAAATTCAGCGTTCATTTAAGTAAAGTAGGAAACAATCAATCCTCTAATAAGGCAGTAGAGATTCTATCAAGCATCTATCACAACAACATGCATAATCTACACAAAGTCTATCACAACAGCATGCAATCGCTAATGCACCCTATATGGAATTTCAAGAATGCATGGCATATGGTTTCTACAAGTGCCTATGTGATGCATGAGATGACATATGCTCATCTCATTGGGTTGCGATAGAAATAGAATGAAAATAGTCAAGACAATAACAACATAAAGCATGTGAATCACTCTAGGTGAAATCATATCCATCATAAAATCTCAAAACCAGCAAACTGCAATTAACGAGGTAGTATGGATTTTCCCTATACACAGGTTAGAAACTCCCAAGCACAGCTTAACACCAAGTACCGAATCGGTCCTATCCCTGGATAAAGGCTCCAAACAGTAACTCAAGAGAAAATAACCCCTTTGATAACACTTTGTAACGGCCCGAATCCGGATCCCCTCCACTGGTGCCCCATACCCGGTTCGCCACATGACCTCAAGCACATTTCCCTAAATTCCAGAGGCTACCGACTAGTAGCAAGGGCCTTGGTAAGTTATTGGGGAAACTATGCCCTCATTTGGTAAGGTATACAAGGTATGGAAAACAATAGTCAATAGCAGAAGTAGTAACAACATACATAACTATAACCAACAACGGAAGAATAAATATATAGTAATGATGATATTGATGCAGTAGGTACAAGTATCTAAGGAAAATATCAAACACAATAATGTGCAGAAATACAACTGAACACAAGTATTAAAGAAACAACCAAAAGAAAAAAACATATGAGAAACTCCTCAGCATCACAAGCCTTGGCTCGGTCCCATACTCTTCAGTTTCATTGCAATCAAGAACCTGAAGTAGAAGGGAGCTTTCCCTTATCTATACCCACAACAAAATAGTCTGCTAGAGCCCAAAATCATGGCCCAAACAGGGTGTGAGACAAAATCTCAGCAGGCAATCACCCAATGATCTATGTCTAACAGTCAATGAATACATGGTAAGTATTGTATAGGAACAATAAATAGGAAAATACACAGCAGCTACAATTTACATTCTAGAAAATAAACTACACAAGTATAAAACAATCAACAAGTAAAAAAAGGTAACCCCTGGGTAGTTCTCACAGCCTAACCCTTATAGTTCAATCTATAAGTACTAGCAACCCCCCGGAAGGCACACACAGTCTCACCCCTCTGGTTTATCTAAAGAATAAACTCTATAGGGAAGCACTCATCGTCAATTCCACCTATAGTCTCGTGTCGTACTAAAGGCCCTCTAGGGAAGCACTCAACATCAATTCCCCCTTTGGCCAGAATCGAGGAACTACAGACACTCTGAGGAATCACTCAACGTCAATTCCCCCTATGGTCTCGCATCGTAATTAAAGACACCATGGAGAAGCCCTTCCAGCCATTCTCCCTATGGTCCACTACACTAGGTTCTCAGATACCTTTGTAAAAATAAACATGCATAGCACGCGTGTATCGTCCAAGTAAACCTCAAAACTACATGGCTATCATTCTAAGGCATAGTAGCAAAACAACACAATAGTTCCACTATCCTACAACTAGGCATGGCAACTGGCATAATGCCTAATAAGAAAAGCAAGTATGGAAAACATCCATAGTACATCAAAACTACTCTATTCACAAAGGCAAACCTCTACTATAGCAATCAAGCAAGCAGGCAGACAATCAAGGGCAAAATAGGAAAACACACAATTCTCGTTCAAGGGAATTGGAAAAATTGCAGAAAATACTCAAAGACATTCAATAGAAAGGCACAAAACACCTACCTTGATCCTAGGAGATCGATATACATGAACCATGATGGTAGATTCTCCTTAGAATGTTGTAGATCTGAGAAAACGCACAAAACGCTCAACCCATGATAACATGAAAATGAGGAGGAACCATGGAACAAGGCTAAAGCAAAAGGGAGAGCTTACCGAGGCGATCCCAACGCAATCGACGATGACTGCAATGGAGATCGGACAGAGGCATGGGGGCTCGGGGACGATTTTCGGCCGTACGGGTCACTCTTGGATGAAGATCCTGATGAAGAAGCAAGTTCTCTCTGTCAGGCGCGACCCCGGTGCATTTAGTGAAAAAATACATGGCATGTACTCCAATTTTCCATACTCCGCTTTAACCGGACTCCACCTCACCCTTACACACCATGTGTGTGGCTCGGACATGGCCAACACATGGCTTCGAGCTGGAAGAGAGTACACGACATGTACTCATAAAGTACACGACGTGTACTTCAAAAATTTCCAAAAACTCCATTTTTCTCAAAAACTACAGAAAAAGGAAAGGCGTACCTAAAAAGAAGTTCCGGGTTCTTACAAACTTCACCCTTGAAGAAATTCATCCCTGAATTTCCCTAGAGAGGTGTAGAAGAAGAAACCCTGAACAGCTCTGGCCACTACAATCGTACATCGGCATCCCTCTCCCAGGTCTCATCCTGTACTCACCCATGCTGCCATAGCACCTGTACAAGAGAGAAAAACTGCCAATGGAGAACCTTTATAATGCGATCGAAAATCCGAATGTGATGCTCCTCAAACGATGCATCTGTTTCGAGTTCAACCTCCTCAGGCTGAAAGACATGAGACGAGCCTGAAAAGTAATGTCGGAGCTGAGAGACGTGGAAGACGTCGTGCATGGCCCGGTACCTCTGGGGTAGATGAAAATGATAGGAGACCGACCCAACTCTCTCCAAAACCTAATACAACGCGACGTACCGCGGTGAAAGCTTACCCTACCTCTGAATCCTCTTGTGTCCCAACCTCGGTGCGACACGCAGGAAAACCTGATCCCCGACCTCGAACTCCAGAGGTCATCTCCGCTGATCAGCATAAGACTTCTGTCGAGACTCTTCTGTAGACATCCTCTTCCGAATCAACTCTATCTGCTCTGAAGTCTCCTGAACAAGATGAGGTCCCAGTAAATATGCCTCTCCTACCTCCAGCCATCATAAGGGTGATCGGCATGGCCTACCGTACAAAGCCTCGTAAGGTTCCATCTGTATGGTTTCCTGAAAATTGTTTTTGTAGGAGAACTCCACCAGAGGAATATGCTTCTCCCAAGAACCGCCAAAGTCTAGGATGCAATCTCGGAGCATATCCTCAAGCACCTGGATCGTACGCTCGTACTGGCCATCTGTTTGGGGATTATATGCCGTACTCCGAAGTACTTGCATACCAAAATCCTTTTGAAGTCCCTGCCAAAACCAAGAAGTAAAACGCACATCCCTGTCTAAAACAATGGAGTGTGGAACTCCATGTAGACGTACAATCTTTTGGTTGTACAATCATCCCAAATCATCAACACTAAAGGTCTCCTTGATCGACAAGAAGTGAGAAACCTTCGTGAGCCTATCAACGACAACCCAAACAACATAGTTCCCCTAAGGCGACCTCGGAAACCCGGTCATGAAGTCCATCGCAACATCATTCCACTTACACTCCAGAATGGGTAACTACTGTAAAAGGCCTGCTGGTTACTGATGGTCCGCCTTCACCTGCTGACAAGTAGAGCATCTCATGAAAAAACCAGCAACATCCCTCTTCATACCTGGCCACCAGTACTGGAGATGAAGATCCCGATACATCTTGGTGACGCCAGGATGAACTACCCAAACTGAGGAATGAAAATCTCGCATCAGTTCCTCGCGTATGTCTGCTGGCACCCATACGTGTCCCTGGAAATGCAGGATCTCATCCTCACCCACTGTCCATCCTGGAAGAGGGTCCTCTCCTGACACACTCTCCCATAGGACTAATCCCTCTGAGTCTGATAGCTGCCTCATCCGTACCCAATCAAGTATTGTAGAGGTAATAGATACAGAAGATAGGAAGGTATGTCCATGTCTGTCGTGTACCTCCAGATGCATCTTAGAGAACAGAGCCATAAGCTACCACTCATTGTTGGCCTCCTGAACTGCCTGAATCTAAGTTCTCCTACTCAATGAATCTGCCACTGCGTTGACCTTTCACGGCGTATAGTCAAGCTCGAAATCAAAATACTAAAGATACTCGACCCACTTGCGCTGCCTCAGATTCAAATCATGCTGAGTGAAGATATACTTGAGACTCTTGTGGTCGGTGAAGAACACAAAGTGCTCTCCCAGAAGATAGTGTCTCCAACAGCGTAAGGCATGAACAACATCCTCCAACTCCAGATCGAGCATTGGGTAGTTCCTCTCATGTGGCCTCAACTGCCGAGACCCATACACAACGACTCCATCTCCCTACATAAGCACAACACCTATTACGATACCTAAATAATCACAATAGACAGTATAGCTCTTTACTAGCTCTGGAAAGACTAGTATTGGTGTCGACGTCAACCTTCCCTTCATCTCCTGAAAGGATGAATCACAAGAATCTGACCATAATAACTTCGCCGCTTTCTTGGTCAGACTTGTCAATGGTGCTGCTAGGCATGAGAAGTCTTGAATGAAGCGTTTGTAGTATAAATCCTGCCCTAGGAAACTCTGTACCTCAAAAACGTTCTTCGGATGCTCCAAGGAGACAATAGCTCTCACTTTCTCTGGGTCCACAGATACTCCTTCCTATGAGATGACGTGACCCAAGAAGTGAATCTATTCCATCCAAAAGTGGAACTTCAAGAGTTTAGCATAAAGTTGATGCTCTCTCAGTGTACTCAGAACAATCTAAAGATGTGTGGCATGGTCGTGTCGAGTGTGATAGTACACCAAGATATCACCCAAGAAGACCACAATGAAGGATTCCAAGTAAGGATGGAACACTCGGTTCATTAGTGCCATGAAAAATGTAGGCGCGTTCGTGAGACTGAACGGCATGACTATATATTCGTATAGACCATACCTACTCCTGAAGGCTGTCAGAGGTATATCTGATGGTCTAACACACAGCTGATGATAACCGTACCTCAAGTCAATCTTCGAGAACACCTGGGCTCCTCAAAGGTGATCAAAGAGGTCATCAATCCTCGGCAAGGGATATTGGTACTTGACCGTCAACTGGTTCAGCATCCGATAATCCACACAAAGCTGAAGGGTACCATCTCCCTTATTCACAAATAGGATAAGCGAACCCCAAGGAGAAGTACTGGGTTGGATGAAACCCTATGTCTGAAACTCCTCCAACTACTTCTTGAGCTCCTGAAACTCAGGTGTTTCCATCCTATAAGGAAGAATGGACACCAGTGCTACTCCTGGCACAAGCTCAATAGAAAATTATACCTCATGCTCTGGAGGAAAACCCGAAAATTCCTCTGGAAAGATGTCCCTAAAAGGATCCACCACTGGAGGAAAGTACAACTGTGAAGTCCCTTGATCATCCAGATAAAGAATATCAATATTTGATGTCACTTTCCCTAGACCATGATTCTTGAGTCCATATTGACTCGCCTGAACATCCCATTCGCCTCTATGAAGAAAATATTTACCCTCAGGTGAAATAAAACCCACTCTATAGCGATAACTATCGACGAATGCCTAGAAGGGAACTAACCGGTCCATCTTGAGGATGGAATCATAGCCTGTAATCTCTTGGACATAGAGATCCCATAAGAAATGATACCCTGCAACCTCGAGAGGGAACTCTCTACACTGGAATACACTAGATTTCCTCGTCCCCAAAGGTGTGTCTAGTGTCAATGTGTCGGCAGAAGAAAAGACACAAAGCCCAAGGCTCTCCACAATAGTAGTAGAGATAAATCTATGCATAGAACTAGTATTGAAAAGAGATGAAGAAAATACTGAGGTTACTAAAATCGTAACTCAAACTATAGACGGTCCAGGATCCTTCTCCTGATATTTCTGATCTACTGCAAAAGTCTGGCCTGCTCTGTGGCCCTGTGACCAATTTGACCACTCTGAGCTAAACCTCCCTATTGGTGCTAAGGGACTGGTGACTCACTACCACGACCTCGACCTCCACCTCGGCCCAAATGGCCAGAAGAACTCCATTTCCCCGACTGGTGAGAGACTGGCGGTGCCACTCCTGAACGAGGAGTCATGGATGAACCCCCATCACCGGAAACTAGTGAGAAAACCTAGCAGAAATGCTGAAGGTGACCCATCTTACCGCATGATCGGCACTCCACTAGGTCTCTCTGGCATTGCGGCCCCGTGTGCCCTATCCTTCCACACTGGTAGCATACAACCTGGCTACCTGATGATGTATATCGCCTCCTCGGATCACTGCTCTTAGGCTCCCTAAGGCGCTTCCTTCTATCAAATGAAGGAACACTAGCTTTGGAAGCAGAGCCGCCCTGGCTCACAGCTCTGGAGTCTCTCAGATTACACTCCGCAATCAGTGCCTGGTTGATGATGGAAGTAATGGAAGTCAACTGGAAGATATTCACCTATGAGAGGATCTCCCGCCTGATACCATCCTCAAAATTCCTTACTAAGAACACCCCACTTCCATCCTGAAGGGGTGTGAAATTCTGAATCTCGGTGAAACGAGAGTAATACTCCATGACAAAAATAGTACCATACACTAGACTCCTGGACTCCCGGGCTTGATCAACCCTCAGGGACTCCGGGTAGAAGTAGTCGTAGAACATGCACTAGAACTCCTCCCAAGCCATAACCTACTGATGACCTGCCTATGAGATCATGTCCCAGCACCTCTTGGCAGAGTCTCGGAGCATGGAGGTGGCGAGCTTGACCCGCCTCCCTGGAGGCATCTCCAGATGCTCGAAGATAGTCAGCATGGCTTCCAGCCATGACTCGCATCAAGTCTTCAATAGACGTGGCTGTAGGCGGTGCTCCTTGAAAGTTCTGCATCATCCACATAAAGCTTTCCCGAAACTGTGCATCAGTGCTAGTAACGGGTATAACTGATGGTGCCAAGGCTGGAACAGCAGGAGGATCTGCCGAAGGTCCCTAATCGACCATATCTAGTTTTTTATCACCATCTGGAAACTGATGAACAACCGGAGGATGTCTCAGAGGCATAACTCTGAAAGATCAAAAGTACACCTTATATCAGGATTAACAAATACTGATAACACAAGAGTACAATACAGGAACAGGGAAATGAAAACACACAAGTTTACAAAACATGACTACATGGAGTGTATAAAAACTACACAACGTGTCTTCTTAATCCACTGACATGGGCATGTACCATTTCCCTACAGGTCGTGTAACACCTCAAACTACACGGCGTGTTGACCCCACACACGACGTGTACTTGAAAACTATTCCCCTACCCGAGTCTCCTTACATGGATAACCCACACAGTTCGACTTAACCCGAGACTACATAGAGTTTTCTAAACAAACACAGCGTGTACTAGACAAGGGTTCAGTGGCCCATGTTGTTAAATACACCATCGTCTACACGGATGATCCTTACACGGCGTGCTTCAAACAATCACAGCGTGTATAGGTGAAAGTGACACCACCCCGTGTTGTTCGTGACACGGCTGGGTACCTGGACAGGACTACACAGCGTGTTCCTTTATAACACGGCGTGTTCTACTCGAGCTTCCCCAACCCGTGTTGTTAGTGACATAGCCTGGTACACGACTCTACACTACACGGCCTGTACCTACCGTACATGACGTGTTCCTGAATTCATTTCTACAATAGTGTGTCCCTGCTCACATGGTCAGTGACACGGTCTAAAAACTACACGGCGTGTAGTCAAAAAGTACACACTCTGTATTCTGGGTTTTTCTTGGTAGTAGCTCAGAAACTAAACAGAAGCCCAGAAAACATAGAAAACAAGGCAAAGAGGTGCCAATTTCCGATTCGTGAGGGCCCATACTCCCCGCGAATCAAAGCTTGGAATCTCCTATAGTTATAGACAAGATAAAATAGGATCATGATCCACCAATTTCTGATTGAATAGGGCCCATAACACCTCAAGAATCAAAATTTGGCATTCATTTAAGCAATGTAGGAAACAAACAATCCTCTAACAAGGTAGCAGATATTCTATCAGGAATCTACCACAGCAGCATGCATAATCTACACAAAGTCTATCATGACAGCATCTAATCGCTAGTGCACCCTAGATGGCATTGAAAGAATCCATGGTATGTGATTTGAACAAGTGTATATGTGATGCATGAGATGGAATACCCTCATCTCATCGGGCTGCGACAGAAATAGAACCACAATAGTCAAGACAATAACAACATGAATCATGTGAATCACTCTGGGTGAAATCATATCGACCATAAAATCTCAAAACCAGCAAACTTCAATTAATGAGTTAGTATGGATTTTCCTTGTACACGGGTTAGCTACTCCCGAGCACAGCTTAACACTATGTACCGATTCCATCATATCCCTGGCTAAAGGCTCCAAACAGTAAATCAAGAGAAAAGAACCCCTTTGATACAACTTTGTAATGACCTGAATCTAGAGCCCCTCCACTGGTGCCCCATACCCGGTTCTACACATGACCTCAAGCGCATTTTTCCAAACGCCAGAGGCAGCCAACTAGCAGCGAGGTCCTTGGTAAGTAATTGGGGAAACTATTCCCTCATTTGGTAAGGTATAAAAGGTAAGGAAAACAATAGTCAATAGTGGAAGAAGTAACAACATACATAATTGTAACTAATAGTAGAAAAATAAATATATAAAAATGATGATAATGATGCAGCAGGTACAAGTATCTAAGGAAAACAAGAAAAAACCACAACATGCTGAAATAAAACAGAACACAAGTACTAAAGAAACAACCAAAAGAAAAAAAACAGATGAGAAACTCCTCAGCATCACAAGCCTCGGCTCGGTCCCATGCTCTTCAGCTCCGGTGCAATCAAGAACCTGAAGTAGAAGAGCTCTTGCCCTTATCTATTCCTGCAACAACATAGTTTTCTTGGGCCCAAAATCATGACACAAATAGGGTGTGAGACAAATTCCGAGTAGGAAACCACCCAAAGATCTGTGTCTAATAGTCAATGAATACATGGAACGTAAAGTACATGAACAGTAAACAGGAAAATACATAGTATCTACAATTTACAGTCTAGAAAATAAACTACACAAGTATAAAACAATCAACAAGTAAAAGA
Organism: Viscum album; assembly: GCA_963277665.1. Taxonomy (NCBI): domain Eukaryota; kingdom Viridiplantae; phylum Streptophyta; class Magnoliopsida; order Santalales; family Viscaceae; genus Viscum; species Viscum album. The sequence goes on from OY728147.1 coordinate 92,676,788, forward strand.
AAGGTAACCCCCTTGGTAGTTCTCATAGCCTAACCCTTATGGTTCAACCTATAAGTTCTAGCAACCCCCTGGGAGGCATACACAGTCTCACCCCTCTGGTTTAGCTAAAGAATAGACTCTCTAGGGAAGCACTCACCATCAATTCCCCCTATAGTCTCGTGTCGTACTAAAGGCTCTCTAGGGAAGCACTCAACGTCAATTCCCCCTTTGGCCCACGTTGAGGAACTATAGACTCTTTGAGGAAGCACCAACGTCAATTCCCCCTATGGTCTCGCATCATAATTAAAGACACTCTGGAGAATCCCTTCAGTCCATTCTCCATATTGTCCACTACACTAGGTTCTCCTAGCCCTGTGTAAAAATAAACATGCATAGTACGTGTGTATCGTCAAAGTAAACCTTAGAACAACTTGGATATCATTCTAAGGCACAGTAGCAAAACAGCACAACAATTCCACTATCCTACAACTAGTCATGGAAACTGGAATAACGCCTAATAGGGAAAGCAAGTACGAAAAACATCCATAGTATAACAAAATTACTCTATTCACAAAGGTAAACCTCTACTATAGAAATTAATCAAGCAGGAAAACAATCAAGGGCAAAACAGGAAAACTCACAATTCTCATTCAAGGTAATTCGCAAAATTGCACAAAATACTCAAAGAATTTCAACAGAAAGGCACAAACCGCCTACCTCGATCCTAGGAGATCTATATACGTGAATCACGATGGCATATTCTCTTTAGAACGTCGTAGATCTGAGAAAACGCACAAAACCCTCAACCCATGATAACTTAAAAAAAAGGAGGAACCATGGAATAAGGATAAAGCAGAAGAGATAGCTTACCAAGGCGATCCCAACGTAATCAACGGCGGTTGCAATGGAGATCGGACGGAGGCACGGGGGATCAGGGAAGATTTTCGGCCGTACGGGTCACTCTCGAACGAAGATCCTGAAGAAGAAGAAAGTTCTATCCATCAGGCGCGACCCCGGTGCATTTAGTGAAAAAAAAGAAAATACACGGTGTGTAATTCTTGAGTACATGGCGTGTACTTCAGTTTTCCGTACTCTGCTTTAACTGGAATCCACCTCACCCTTACACACCGTGTGTGTGGCCCGGACACGACCATCACATGGCTTCGAGCGGGAAGAGAGTACACGGTGTGTACTCATAAATTACATGGCGTGTACTTCGAAAATTTCCAGAAACTCCATTTTTCTCAAAAACTCCAAAAAAAGGAAAGGTGTACCTGAAAAGAAGATCTGGGTTCTTACATGAATGGCATTCTTTGCATTTGGGTTTTAGGTATGGACTTCCACAGATCTCTACTTGCCTTCAAGTATGTTTCACTGAACATGCAGTTGTTTTCTGACATTCACATACATGTTCTATAGGGTGTATTCGAAGATTCTTAGGTGGATGCAGACTTCGTATAATTTTCAAGTTTCTATTTTACCTTCAGCTACTCAATGAATCTCTATAATTCATTATCAGGTTACTATTCATTTATCTCTATATGTATCTCCTTTTTTTAATGTAATGGTCACAATATTTCAAGGTAATTTTTCATGGAATAAATTATTTAATTTCTAATTCTAAATTCATAAATTGATGAGGTTTTTTTATCAAAAACAATATTAATATTTCAAACCATACTTTTTACAGGGATTAAAATGCCACTATTGTGGTCATAGATCCAATGGTGAGAAAGTCATTTTATCATTGTTATCGATTTTTTATAAGCATGAAACATATTGTATATTGTTTCCTACTTCTCCTAATATCTTTTTGTATTTATTATAATAATTTTTTTTGTCACTTATGTTGTTTACTTGGGCATGTGACATGAAATACTTCATCTATAGTGTTAATTATTTAATATAAGTTATTTTTGGTGTCCCTGCTACTGCACACCACTCCAAGGCTGATTTACATAATGAAAACCCATATATAATATCACATACACAACATGCTACAATATGAGTTTGAAGTTTGAAGAGGAAATTAATGGTAAGGATATATATTACATTTGTAAATCACCTCTTGAAATCTTTGGAATCATTTAATACTATAATCTAATATCTATTATTCTATTAAATATCCTAATGTTGGGTATCTCAAGGTAGACTAGTCACCTCTACAATATTCCACATCACCCACAAAACACCCTTCCTTTCATCCCTGTATTTCTCACATCTCATTCACATTAATATGAGCCATAGCTGGATGATGTTTTAGAGTAATTCCACCACCAGGTATAGGTGGCCTAATCCAAACTAATGGTGTCATCTTATGGGACAATATGATGAGTCATACCAGGAAATGAAATAATCAGGTAATGGTGTAGATAATTTGATCAATGATATGTGTATTCCTTATATTATCAAATGTACGTCTAATATACTTACAGTACTAATCCTGGGTACCCTTTCTTTCCACATGTCATATATGTTACTATTTTACCAATCAACTTCACCAATCTCCTTCCATTTATTTTCATTTTCCTACATTACTTTTTAATGATTTTTTTCTCTTCCCTAGAGTCGTTCATCATCTACATCACCAAAGTTCATTGACTTTGTTGGTGTTGGAAGTGAGGTATGAGTCATTTCCTATTTTATCATCTTAATGAAAACATAGTGATACCTACTTATTGTCATGATTAATGATGATGGATTTTTATTTCAAGAAAAAAGAGATGATTAGTGTCTACTATTTCTTCCATATCAGTGCCTGTGATTTCGTAGGCTCCTGAAAAATTGTTTTAAATTTTACATTCAAGGAAAATATAAAAATTGATTCAGTATTTTTTTCATCTAAATTAATGTATGTTACATATTATATGTAATTAATTTCATTAGGTTTTAATATATAATCTTGAGTACCCATGCATTACTATTTACTTAATAAGAAATATCACATATTGTTTTTATAATATATTCATAGTCATTCTTCTTATTCTAACAATATCAACTTTCAATCACTATATATATATCATCTTCAATGTTAGTCTATTGTAATAATAGTATGTGTTTCATGTTTTTATGATTTTGGTTCCATCATTTATTTTATGTTTATAGTGTTTCATAGTTTTATTTAGTTATTATATTATAATATTACTTATATGGATCAAATTATCATTAAATTTTTTTGGTTAGGTATATAATAGAATTTTTTATTTGTCATTAATCTATGTTGATGTTTGAAATCCATTTTTATGTGGTCTAAAAGTTCCTCTAATGTCTCTTCAACTATTCAGGAAATCTATAATTCCAAAAATATATATATATATTGATGATATTTAATGACATAGAATACATTCTAATGATTTATTTATTCTATTTGAAATCTATTGAATTTATATACATTTATGTAAAATTGTAAATTTGATGTTTCTATTGTTTATAAGGGATAAAAAATCACCAAAATATATGATGTGAAGAGTTTTTATACCTACAGTAAACCATATTTAATGTGACTGTAACATCAGTGTACCTAATTTTATGTGTGTTATCTAAACCAAGGTGGTCACATTATCATTTTATAGTTAATGAATTAATTTTTTTATATATAGGAGTTATGCGACTTCATGAAGTGCAGAAAAGTTTTTTTTAAACCTACTGCATTTTGTTTTTATAGGCTGCTAATTGAAGTGAGTGGAGGCATTCAATGAACATGTTATTTTCGACACCTGTAACCATTTATGTAGCATGATTTATCCCCTTCCATGGCTTCACCTGCCCAAATATTGAAAAAAAAATTGAAGCTTACATGAAATAGGTTTTGTATCCTCTCATACAGTACACCAATATACAAGATTTCACATATATTATGCATTCTAATATATTTCAATTAGTTTCCCCATTTTTATGTTGTTATGCTACTCATGTTTATTCATGTAAAACCAAATGGGCATGAAATGGTTGAATATTCAATGGAGTATCAAGGCATTTATAGTTAATAAATGATGATATTTTCTACTGACCATTCATTCGTTTTCAGTGTTCCCACTCCATGTCAAATCAAGTGTCCACATGCTATGTACACATCATGGTCAATATAGTTACCACAAAATATGATTTTTTACAAGGTAATTATCATTTTATAGTTATTGAATTGTTGTTTTTTAGTTACCATGAGTAATTCTACTTCATGAAGCGAGCACATGTTGTTTTTAAACCTAATGCATGTTGTTTTTATAGGCTTCTATTTGCAGTGACTGGAGGCCTTCATTGAACATGATATTGGCTACACCTGTAACTATTTATATACCATGACATCCCACAAAACGATGATAATCAATTATAAGAAAAATATTCCTCAATTTAAAGAAAAATGAAGTCTAAGTAGATAGACTAACACTCTTTTCCAAACAGGTAATGCATCTAGATTAATCTGCCAGTAATTTCACCTTCATAATAACTTCACATTATATATTTCATATTATAAATTGAAAATATTATTTATTTTCCAATTTTTTCTACTACATTTTTGATTGTGTTTTCATTTTGTTAGGATGTGATTTATTAATGGTTGTTTTGTTAGAATGTAGCAAAACATGATGGGTATTTTACAATTACCCTCTTATTGCAGGTGAGTCCATTGAAGGAGTCCATTGAATTTCTACTGAAGAGATTTCTAACATGGATGGGTATTTTTGGTAGCTATTTTGTTCTTCCCTTCATTTTTACTTAGTGATGCAGTTGTGTATTATGGTTATTGTCTTGGTGTTTTAGTGATCCTACAATTAGCACTGCTTTGGTTAGCATTAAAATTTCATTGGTTATGTTCAAAACGAGCTTGATTGAAACTATGGTAACATTCATATGGCTGAATGATTTGGTTTTTTTAAATTTTAGTACCATTTTGGTTGTATCTGTTTGCATGGTGGTTTTTTTTCAAGCATAACAGAGGCTGAAAGTGGTGCAATTTTGTATGTTTGATATCTGAAAATGTTTTCTGCATCTGTAACCTGTTTCTGTTTTTCTAAATGTGATGTTTTGACTGGTTTTCTGCTTTCATGTTGGTTCTCCTATAATGGTTCCCACATCATCGAAAAATGAAGTTAATTTTAGAATACATAAAAGGGAATCTGAGTAAAACATGTTTTCGAGAAACCATACCAAATTATATTCTAGACTGACCACACTATAGATGGGTTTGGTGGAGGAAAACCTAAATTTGGTTGTTGAATTGGAGTCATACACTCTGTCACCATTGGGTTGATTCACCAGAGATAATTTCAAGCCTTTATAAAGCTTAAAATCATTTCAATTTTTATTAGGAGACTGGTAATGATTACACAACTTATATCATTTATAAATTTGAGATTTGGCTTCTTTAGTGATCATGTTTAATTTATATTTGATACATTAATCATGTTTGTTATAATATGGGGGAAAAATAATATTTTATTGTTTTGTTTTATATTTTATTTATCACATTTACATTACAATATAGTATCCATATCACACTATTTTACTCATAACATTGTGTTGGGAACCATTACAGGATTGGATGAAGTGACCTATTGTATAACACTGCTTTAATTATAAATGAAAAACAGAGGTGCGTGTGGGAATGAGGATTCAATGCAAGACATATGTGAGAAGAAGATTTGCAAGGTGATGCTTAAGTTAAGATGCAGATGATACCTATATCTGGTGTCGCCAGGGATTCCATAAAGAGAACTAAAAATGCGATCCTTTCCCTGTTTCTTCATTTACCTTCTGATGGATCCATCATTAACGAATTGTGTATTACTGGTTTAGATTATATTTTTCAATACCATGTGGGATATTTTTAAAAGTCCAAATATTTGGGGAGGCAAGGATCAAGGATCTGAGCTCGTAGCTACAAAACAAGGCTGCCCAGCTGTTCATGAACCCAAGCATAGGATCCACAAAACCAGACAATGTTGTTATTGTCATGGAGACCGAAGCACAAACCTCATAGGAAGAAGCAGAGGCTGATGAGAGCTGGGTAGAGGTGAAGGGCATTGATTTGGTGATGAAGCAGGTAGGCGTGTGGAGGATTAAGGTCTTGAAGGCACTCAATGTACAAAATCGAGACGTTGTGATTGCCATTATGGTAACAGGGCAGAGCAGTGTCATAGGTGCAGTGAACAATTTCTCCATATTTGATTTCATTTTGTGGGAAGATTATATGTTAATATTTATTAAGAGCTCCATCAGTTTTATACAGAATGATGTACTTAATTATGAAACCTATCATTAAGCATCAAATTCATATTAATTGCTCTTCAAAAATGTCTGTAATAGTCAACAAAACAGTAATGCAAATACATTTTGTTTTTTCTTATTTTCCATTGCAATACACAGAAGATCGCATGTATCCATAGCCATGGTTATCCATAGCCATGGTTATATGTAGCCATGTTATTACATCTAGAAATATTACCATTTCTCTATTAATATTATGTATTCACATACCTGTATTTACAATATATAGGATACTGTTTTCTCAATTTCTTCATACAAAAAATAATTAATTAACATGTATGATTAATTAGGTTAAATAAACTTACATTCATCTGCATTATCAGTTTTTACTTATATAGAAACTTTCATATGCATTATCAGTTTTCACTTACATAAAATAATTATGACATGGATACTGTATGTGATCTAGTATTCAATGTTATTACATTACGCATTACCTATATGTACTTATATAGAATATAAGTTTATTCTTGTATGCATTTACTTTCCATAAATTACATATTGGAAAAAATCCTTATTAAATTTAAATGAATGTGTAATTAAATGATCATGTTATGGAAATGCACATGGTGGGTAATAAATATATATATACAACCCTGGAGTATTGACATTTAGTGAGGAAACAACCAGATTCAATTTGTCCTTATCTATTTTTATTCAATTTCATTTTGTCAAGTATTATGAAGTGGGTGTCGAATCATTGTGTCTATATATTTATTTTATTCAATTGCATCTTCTGTATAATATTTGCCTCTGATCTATACATACCTCATTCCATATTAGTCCATATACATGATGAATAGTTTTACTCTGTTTCCTTTTTTTCTAAACAGCCAACTCATTCAATTTATTATTATTTTATTTATTTTCACATTTCCCAATTTTATTATTACAACCACTTTCTTATCTTTGAATTATATTTCACTTTTTATTTCAGTTCCTGCATTATAGTTATTGTGATCGAAATAGAAAATCAATTCAAATATACTTCCTCAAAATTTAAAAACTCATATACTTTTACGAAGATTGATTTTCTTTGTCAACTATTTGAATGGTGTCTTCATATTCTATGCACTCCTATTACATTATCATACACCATTACTTTATAATTAAAATTTATTCAACATTAATGTTTCTTCTCAAATTTTATAAATATTAATATTTTATTAAAAAACCATTAATTGAATATGTCATGCAATATCAAAGCTGATTACTAGTTAGTAATAATTAAGAATAAAATTAGTTGTAATAAAATATAATAAATTGTAATAACATGGCACAATTTCCAGTTGATTGGCGACACTCCTTTTTCTGGATGAATCCTCTCCTTTCAACTCTCACCAACTCAAAACATTATGAAAAATTTGATTCTATGTATGCATATGAATTCTCGTATGCACAAGATTGGATATAAATTCATAGGACCATATTTTTCATAATGTTTTTAGGCAGTGACAGTTGGAAGAAGATGATTCATTGAAAAAAGGGGGATCTTTTGTCTGATGGCACATTTACTTGCATCTTTCTCACCCTGAAATCGCAATGAAGAATTTAGTGAGAGGTACGCTTATGCATTCTATTATGAAGGGGAATGGATATGCATACCTCTAAGTATATTATTAATTGTGATTTCAGTGTGAGAAAGTAAAAAGTAAATGAACCTTCAGAAAAAAGAGTAGCCGTCAATCCACTAGAAATTGTGTCGCCCGTAATTAGTGGTAATTAGTAAAAAGTAGCTGTAATTATTAATCTCCCTGTTTTTGGATAATTTTTTTCTTATTTTAAATTATTAAATAACAATAATGAATTTGTATTTTGTAGAAAAATATGGAACAAGGATGTTGACAACAATCATTATTAGATGATCAGGCTTGGATAAATCAGCATAGAAATCCAAACAGTTCTGGTTTAAATCCTATATATATAGAGTGTGTTAATGCTTCCTTATCATTCGCATTACCAAAACCAGAATTTATTTTAGAAGGTGAAATTAAGTGTCCTTGTGAAAAATGTAATCAAAGAACGTTTGACACATTTGAAAATGTTGAGGGACATCTCTTGCATTTTGGTTTTCAACCAGATTATGATTTTTTGTATCAACATGGTGAACAAAGATTTAGAGACGATACTAAGAATTTGATTCCAGATCTATCACGCTTTTGAAATTTAGTACATGATGTTACAAGTCCATCTGTTCAACAAACTAAAACTCAGAATGATATTGATCTAACTCCTGAGTTAGCACCATCTAAATTTTATTAGTTTTTGAGGTTTTTTGAGGATGCATTATATTCTGGTTGCAAGATAAGAAAATTAGAAGCGGTTACAAAATTTATGGATATTAAATCAGATAATGGAATGTCAAACAACTGTTTTAATTAGATATTTTATTTGGTTAAGACACTGTTACCTGAAGGAAATGTGTTTCCGATAAATTACTATTAGAGAAAGAGGCTGGTTCGTAATATGGTCCTTAGTTATTAGAAGATTCATGCATGTGAAAATGATTACATATTATATTCTAGTGAAAATGAGTTGTTAAATAATTTTCCCCCATGTAGACAACCGAGGTATAAAGAAGCTCAATTGGGGATGTTTGGATTGATTCCTGTAAAGAATTTGAGATATTTCCCACTTACACCTTGGTTAAAGCATTTATTTATGTCTCAGAACACAATGATAATGATTTCATGGCATAAATACAATATTTCAATTGGTAAAAACTTGAATCATCCATCTGATGGTGATTCATGGAAACATTTTGACTGAGTGCATCCATCTTTTTCTTTAGAATCCCAAAACATGTGATTAGGTTTTCTACTGATGCTTTCTGTATGTTTGGTTCTTATGGTAGTCAGTATTCATGTGGGCCTATCTTTATAACTCTGTACAATTTAAATACATGGATATTGATGCAGGAGACTTATATATTTTTAACATTATTAATCCCAAGACATCCAAAAAATAATATTGATGTTATTTGAATCCATTGATTGATGGGTTAAATTCATTGTGGAGTAATGGTGTGAGTACGTATGATGTTTTTGTGAAACAAAATTTCCTAATAAAAGCTGCATTAATGTGGAAAATTAGTGACTTCATGGCATATGGAATGTTATATGGATGGAGTACACATGGTCCAAAATCATGTCCTTACTGTATGGGAGACAATAACACATTTATGCTCTTCAATGAAAAAAACCTTGCTATTTTGACTATCATCACAGATTTCTTCCAACTGATCATCCTTTTCGGAAGAAAAAATCTCATTTTAGAAAAGGAAAATTTGAAAGGTATGGACCTCCAAAAATATTCTTAGGTACAGAGTTAAAATAAGTTGTATTTTCATAACCTCCCATCACATTTATACCAATAATAAACCAACATAAAAATCATGGATTTGGGAAAGAAAACAATTGGATAAAACAAATTTTTTTTGGGATATTCCATATTGGTCTACTTTATTGGTCCACCACATGTTTGATGTCATGCATATTGAGAAGAACTGTTTTGATAGTTTATTTCATATAGTTTTGGATACAATAAGTAAGACCAAAGATAATGTAAAGGTACGATTAGATCTTTCCTAAATTTTCAGGTGACCCGAACATGAACTGTTTGAAAATGTTAGATCACAGAGGTTAATGAAGCCAAACATGGATTATACACTATCCAAAGAGATTTTCTTATTATTTTGTCAGTGGATTTCATATTTGAGACTTCCAGATAGCAATGCTTCCAATTTTGGAAGATGTGTTAAGAATGGTCATATTACCGGATAAAGAAGCCATGATTTTCATGTTATAATGGAAATACTTATTCCGATTGGATTAAGACGTTTGTTGAATTCTATAATTTGGGATTCTATAACTGACATATCATATTTTTTCAAGACATTTGTGTGGTGACAACAGACTACGATGTACTAAGAAAACTGGAAGAAAATTTTGTTCTAATAATATGTAAACTGAAAAAAATCTTCCCTCCAACTTTCTTTGACTAAATTGAATATATGATATTACATTCTCCACATGAATGAAAATGTGGAGATCCAGTACAATTTCGATGGATGTACCCATTTGAGAGATGCATGCAGAAATTGAAGAAAAAAGTATATAACAAAGCATCAGTTGAAGGCTCAATTGTTGAAGCTTATTTTCAGGAGGAAATTTCTTTTTTTACTCTCATTATTTTCAATATGAATATCCCTCAAAACAAAACTACATTAGATGGAACTAGGGGAATTTTGATGATAAAATAGACAATAAATTATCAGTTTTTAATTATCCAGAGCTTAGATTCAGTGGAGTTCATGAACGATGGATTTCAGATGATAAACATCACAGAGCTCATACATATGTTCTTATCAACTGTGAAGAAAGTTCATCACTTGTACTGTGAGTGCTTATATCACTTATTCTATAATTTATGTTATAGTAAGTAAACATATTTTATTTATTGGTTATATGATAATCATATGAAGAAATATATTCTAGAAATTACAGCAGCTGGTCTTGAAGATCTCTGAAAAAAAAATTCCTCAGTGGTCTCAAATACTGTTAAAATAAATTATTGATGGTTAAACATATCAATTCAGTTTATTATTTATTATATTGATAATTGTTTTAAAAATTTTAAGGTGTATCAACATGGTGATAAAATTGATAACCGACGGTGAATATTGAGTAACTCACCATCCAAAATTGTTAAATATTATAATAAAAATGTGGCGAATGGTTTTCAATTTCATACACGTGAATATGGGGTATAAAAAAAATTAACAATGGAGTTTTCTTGATAAGATCTCATCATAGAGAAAAAGAAGTTGACTTTTATAGCATGATGGATAAAATTATTAAACTGTGTTATCTATGAAAAAATTACATAATGATGTTTAAATGTTGGTGGTTGGATACTGAGAGAGGCTTAAATGTTCATCCAACTCTTGGAATTGTTTATATTAAATATAATAGTCTTATTATAGTAAATGAACCATTTTTACTGGATAAATAGGCACATTAAATTTATTATGCAAAGTACTATGCTACTTTTTGAGACCTGAGAGATTGGTGGAGGATAATAAAAATGAAATATCAGAAAAAACAAGTTTACTCAATGTGAATGTTGTTCTGATGAAGTGAAATAAATTTAAATTTTTTAAGAGACTACTCAAAATATATCTTTTTTCACAAAGGGACATGAATATCAATGATGAAAAACCACAATTAAGGGTGGATAGTGATGATGATGTTAATGATGTTACAAATGAAATTTAAATGGAAAGAGATAATGAAACTGAAACTTATATGGATATAAATGATGACGAGGAGGAATATGAAGACATTAAAATCATCAGATATGAAGATGGAGATGAAGGTAAATATTGTCATACTTAAATGCTGGTTATAATCAAAACTAATAAATTTCAATATATAATAGTTATTTTCATCTATTTTCTAACAAAAATCATTTTGCGTTTCCAATGGATGATGATCTATTTTGTTAGTTGTAGGAGGGTGACCTACCATTGGATTATGAGGATTTGGGATCATCTGACCCTCAACCTACTAGCGGTTCAGGGGGTACACGAAGGGGGTGCGGTCTTGCGTGACTGATGATTCCTGACCCTATCCCCGAGCGACGTCCATGTCTTGGCTTCAATCCACGCATGCAGAGGTATGGTAACCTGTGTATTTTAGTTATATTTCATTAATTTATTTATATACTAATTGTTTGATTATTTATTTATTTTTTTCTCAAGTTTTGTGCATAAAGATATTGGATAAGGGAGTGCTATCTTATGCAATTATTTTTCTCATCCATGGATCCCATGGGAATAGATCCCCATTGATGTGCATCTCGACATGCTCAATCATTGTCTGATACGTAAATAAATAATATTTATTTTGAAATTTATTTCATTAATAACATGATATTATAAATTATTTGTATGGTTTATGGTATCCCATTGATGATAGCATGCCTGAAGCTATCCACGATGCATGAGAGGTGTCTATGTGTGACCGTTTCCATCAGTTTTTGCACAATTTGAGAAGGATAACCATAAAGAATATAGGAGTGATAATATTTGATGAGTTGTGTAGATCCCACCAAATAGAGTAAACTTCATCTTAGGTTTGGGATGGATTATGTTCACACTGGTTGGTTGGTGGATTTCAGAGGAGATCTTCATTGGGTCGACAAAACCGGGTGAGACAGGAGGTGACACATCAAGTTGGTAGTTGTACATTCAGTACTCATAGAGAGCATCTGGTAAATATATTTTTAAATATTTTATATAATATTAAATATAAACAATTTATTTTATATTAATATATGCAGTCGAGAAACCCAATATTATGGAGTATGATGTTTATCATAGGATGTACAGTGATCTACCCACTGGAGAGATTAGAGGTGATTGCCATCATCAGATTGTAGTAAGTATTATTTATTTTTCAGTCTGAAACTTAACAGCATATAATATTTTCAAAAATTTAATTTTAAGTTGGAATTGAAGGATTTATATGAGGCTACGACCTCTTAGACATAGAATCAGAGTCAGACCGAGATGATTGATCAGACTAGTGCCCACCATTTTGATGAGGTGACATGGAAGCAGGGGACCCAGTATGCCTTTGAGAAGGGTTGAGTAGTTTTTATCATCTCTCATTTGACTCCTGAGACTTATTATGGTACTGTTGTGATGTTAGATTCCAGATCAAGAGGATCTCGTGGAGAGACATCATCTTATGGCTCACAGTATCAGGAGCAGTTGTGAGCTCAGAGTGAGCTTATAGAGAGTTTGCAGAAGCAGTAGGAAGAGATTCATCAGTAGCTGCAACAACAGTATGAGGGGGATATGTATCTATGGTAGTATCAGAAACAACTGCACGAGTATGAGATGCGTTGATGGCAGCAATAGTAACACGAGCAGATGTACTACATGCACTGTTTGAATTGTAGTTTAGGGATGAGGTTTCCTCCACCGTGTCCTCCAGCTCCCCCACTTCCTCTAGAAGACTATCCCCCAATGATTTTTTTTGTCATGTTAAAAACATATGAATTTAATAATTTTTGTGATATTTACTATTTTCAGTTTCTGCCTTTTATATTGGTGTCAATATTTCATAATTTAATTTTTTTTTATTTTTTTATTTTTAATATTTTAGTATTATATTATTTATAATCAGTATTATATTATTTAATTCTTTTTATTTTACTAATAATAATAATAATATTTTATGATTTTTTATATTTTTGTGTGAATATTGAGAATTTTAATATTTTATTATTATTTATTATTATTTTTTTATTTTAATAATATTGATATTATTTTTTTCATTAATTTATCATAATATTATAATATATATATATATATATTTATTATATACAGTATTTGCGATAAGACCTTTTGCGATGGGCCCATCACAAAAGGATTTGATATATATAACATATATAAACGTAGAACTTTTTGCGATGGGAAAACGGGCCCATCACAACACATTTTTATATATATAATGTATATAATTAGAGAACTATTTGTAATGGGATGATTTCCCATCACAAAAAAATACTATTTGCGACGCCGTTTTTTACAACGGGATATTTGCCATGGGACCCCATCACAAAAGCTCATTTGTGACGGGATCCCTTCACAACTAGCCCATCGTAATAACTCAAATTCTAGTAGTGATCATTTTCTTTGATGAAACCATTGGTTCCTCAACATTTTTTATTGAATTCTTACTTGAAAATATATATTCGAATTATATATCATAGTTTTTAGGTGGTTTTCAAAATTTAATATATAATTCAATTGGATGTAAAAAAGGTTTTTCATACAAACAATATATAAATTTTTCTCAGGTGTCTTCCATTCATGCGAATTATTTTGTAAAATTTCTCATTTTTATAAAAAATAGCTAATTTTGTTTTCAGTGAATGATTTATTATGATTTATGAAATATGAATTCCATATTTTTATAGTATTTTTGAATGGAAAAGGAAGATTTTGACTCGATTAACATTGTTTAATGAAAATTTTAGGTTGAATTTTAATAGAAATACATTATTATTCTCTTATTATTTTATTAGGTTATGATTTTTTATGAATGATTTACTATTATTTATAAAGAAAAAATAATATTATTTCATTCCTATTTTCTAAAAATAGATGTCATTTTACATGGAATAATGTGATTTTTAATGTGATTCTCTTACACCCTCAAATTGTTTCCAAAAAATGTTATTAATTTAGATTATAGAGACATATTATTTGATATGTTTTATTAAATAGTGGATATTGATTTGAAAGAGGTTATTTCTTTCACGAGTGTTTATATGTGAGATGTGTCTTTTTATAATCTGTATTGATTGGATATTAAAATGAAATTTGTATATTGAATTGTTGTCTCACCTCCATTTATAACTTCAACAGAATCCTGGAGTATTTATATAGGATATATCAGGGAAGGTACACCCCTAATGTATGATTCAACTCTGTAATGGGGGTGTTTTCTACCTTGGGAATCTTGCTTAGAGATAACTATTTATAAGTGGAGTTAAGATCATATCAACTACCCATAATATTTATTTTAGTATAAATCAATACTAAATTGGATCTTGAGGCCCTATGTCATGATCCCATGATTCTTGAAAATTTATTTATGATCATGTTAATATTTATTTCTTTATTATTTTATATTCATTTCATGATATCCGAAACATTTATGATAACAATGGTATTTATAAAAGATCCAAAAGTGATCCAATATTTTAAACTTATTTGAAAAAAAATTGAAAACCATTTTTTTAAACTCACATAAATGAACCTTCAATAGTAAATATAAAAGAATAAATGTCAAGGTGTTATTTTATTCTCAAAAATAAAAATTCCTTCACTTTATAAATATTACAATTTTAATTTACAAATTTTTCCATGCACTCAAATTTGTTTTAGTCTACATTATGATACTTATATTTTTAAATAAAGAGATACATATAACTATCCCTTGTTATTTTTTTCCTGTAATAAAGAATATTTTTTTTATATTTCCAACTAACATTTATTGTTTTTCATTTGAAAATAGATTTAATATTTAAGGTATCTTGCAATAATTTTAGCTTAATCTCTACATATATACCAATTTTCTACTTACAGATAGACTTATATTGGGATAAATTACTTGTAAAGATGATCTACTTATTCCTTAAGAGTAGACCATAGGCTCAATTGTAGCACTATGGAGATGGTGAAAAATGAAGTTAATCATCTGTCATATTGAGATAGTCAGATCCTTATTTCTATTTATTTTTATTTTGATGTGTTAAATGTTTGGATCTTATTTCAAATTGTAATGGTTATATTATATCATATAAGATTAAAATTTTGTTTATTTATTTGACTCATGATAGTCCCATTTATTCTTCATTATGTATAAAGGAAAAAAGATTTTGAATGTTTATTTTGATACCCTTGGGAATTTGTGTAAGACCTGAAGATTTTAAAATAAGAAAATTATATTTTATTTCATCAAAGGAAAAAAAAACATTGAGTTTTTCTTCTTCCACACAAAACACTCAATTTAGCTTTCATTAGACACAACCTTGAGTTTTTTATGTTTGATGGTGTATTTAACATGCAACAATAAACTTAAATAGCCCATTATATATTTTTCCATTATAAAATATTCATTGGAATGGTGGGTATGAAAAGGATTAACTGAATTTTGAAAATATGGTTTAAATATTATCTTTGGTGAGAAATTATCTTGAAATTAAAATATAACCTATCTTGAAAATAAATGAAAACATTTTTCTGAAAAATAATTTTAAGGCCCAGATATGTGTTTTATACAAATATATTAAACAAATCACTCTAATAGGATTATTTTAATTAAATTTATGTATTATATATTTAAATCCAATATTTAAAATTCATCTTATTTTCTATCAAAATATGATATAAAAAATAAAATATTACTCTTAAAATATATTTTTTTTCAAAAAAACGATATTTTATTACTTTTTTAGGGAATACTTATTTTATGAATAATTATTAAAAAATTTATAATATTTATTTGAAATAATAAAATTAATTTTTGAAATTGGGAAATCAAAATTATGTTTGGGTGAATATTTGGTACTTTTCCAAAATAATCATTTTTTATGAATAGGTAAATTTTCTGAATTTTAATTGAAAACTCTCTCTTTATATGATTTATTTATAAATTTAAACTAAATTTTAATTTGTTTTTAATGTATAACTATTTCCATTATACATATATTAATATAATTTATGTCATTGGAATCATTTTTATATTTAAATTGGATATAAATAATTTGTAAACTTTTGATCTTTTTTCACCTTAAAAACTCAATTTTCTCACTGCATCTCAAATATTAATTTTAAATTGAGTTATTCTACTTTTTGGGGATGAAATTATCAAAATGGATTCCATATTTATAATCATAATAATTTATATTATCTAATATTCTCAACTTAATTTTTTTACTATCATAATTAGTGAAAATATTTAATATTAATTACAGCGCTTAAGGTAAAAATGAGTTTATATAATGGTTAATCAAGATTTATTAGAGTTAAAATAACATAAATTATTATATAAATTTTATTTAACGAGTTTATTTATTCATTTTTCACAAAATTATCTGAAATTTGGAAATTTATTTTCATATTCCTTTGAATGTGACTTATTTAATAAGGCAAGTATTGAAAAAATGAATTAGATTCTTATAATACTTTTAATATATATAAATCCTTTTGATAGGTAAAATCAATTTATATTTATTTAAATACATAATTTTGAATTATAAATGAGTTTTCTTGTCATGATAATTTATCTTTAATTTTTAGAGATGAAATAATTACTTAAAATGCTAATGAAATCCCAATGAAAAAAATTATTTAATTAAAATTTAACTAAAAAAATGATACTAAGAATATTAAAAGGGAAGTAAATTGAATGAATTAGTATCTAATATTATTTTTTGATGATTAATATCTCATTTTACATAACATGTAACTTAATAAAATAAAATTATATCTTTGTATTGATATTTTTGTATTAAAAAAAATAAATAATATCAGAATTGAAATTAATGTTATATTATTATAAATGATATTTTATTAAATGGTTTAAAATTACTAAAATCACTATCTTATTTCAAGTTATTTTTTAAATGTTTATAAATATAAAATATGGTCCATTCATGTACCAATTTAACTTTTGTAATGAGCCTTTATACCCTTAAATAGTAAAAACATAGTTTCTGTAGTTAGGGTCAAAGTAGTGTTATTGCACATTACATGCCCTTATATTAAATTTAATTTCCACCTTTAGACAGTTTGGTAGATGAAACAGACAATCCAAACATTAGAGTATATGTTGTGAGCGTGCATCTTAGACTTTTGTGGATCTTAGTTATGACACTTACCTTGGGTAGATTTTTCTTATAATAATCACTATAAATCTTCAATAAAAATATCCCCATTTTAGGATTTTGATATAAGATATGGTTTTTCTTCATTTTCTTGGACAGAGGTTGGGGAGACATGCGTTCTTTGTCTTGATGTTGTGTAGATCATGATTGAGAAAGCTTAAATTTTTTGTGAGAGGATCAAAGTTGTGCATGACATGAATAAGTTTGGTGAAAATATCAGGAGTCCCTTAGATTTCAAGGTTAGGGAACATGGGTTCTTGAAGGTTTCCCCACAACATGGGAAGATAAGGTTTGGTAGAGTGAGTATGCTTTTCCCTAGTTTGTTGGGCCCTTTGAGGTGTTGGGGCGAGTTGGTAAGGTGGCATATCGGTTGGCGTTACAACTTTGGTTGGAGAGGATCCATGACATATTTCACATCTATCAACTTCGTTGATATCTTCACGATGACTCCCGTGTCATTTACTGGGGAGTGTTAGATATCGGGGATGATGTGATATTTGTGGAAGCACCATTAGAGATCCAGGATTTTCAAGAGATGGCGTTCCATAGATGAAACATTTCTTTGGTTTGTGTTTTGTGGATGCATGGTGTCATAGAGGAGAGTACTTCCAAGTGAGAGATGAAAATTTGTTCCCAAAACTCAAAGTTTTTTTATGTTTTTCTTTTCTATATTTTTCTTTATGATGTGATCATTGGATCCTTCTATTTTATGAGATGATATTTTTTCTTTGGTTTGTGAGGAGTGTGGTGTGATTTGTGATAAATTCATAACATATGAAAAGGGGAGGACATGATTCTTAATTAAGATCCATTAAATTTGATGCAATTAAACCAATTTGGGTGAGTCGGTTCCACTCAAAGTAGATAACATCTTGACATGGATGATGGACTTCCCTAATTCATGTGTTTGGTGTGGTGGTGTTCGTTGGCTGTAGTTTTTGTTGTTTTGGGCTGGCTAGAGGTTCAGAATTTTGTATAGTGGTGATGTGGCATTTTGGTTGTGTAAGAGGATGTGAATTGTGATTGTGTAGGGTATTTGGTGGTTGTTTGGGTTGGCATGTTTAGCTAGTGGTAACATTTGAGGTATGAAGAAATCCTTGAGAGGTATCCCAAGAGATGGTTGTTTAGACCCCTTTCCTTTGGGCTTGGTTTTTTATTCCTAATGGGGATATTCTTCTGATAGTATCTGATAAAATAGTATGTGCTCTACTGTTCTGTTACTTTGTCGATTTTGGTTTTTGGAGTTGTTTAGGGAAGGTTCCGGGAGTTTTTGTGGGAGTTGAAGGTGCAACAGAACTGTTGTAGCAAATACACACCATGTAAGTGTATTACACAATGTGAAAGTGGGTTTCACAACATGTCAAGGCCTAATTCATGACATGTGTATTTTTGGGTTAAAAAATAAGAAGTTTATGTGTTTATCTACAAAATTAAACACAAATGATTTCATGAAATGAATGGGGATTACATGTCGTGTAAACCCCCGATCTAGTGTCATTTTCAAATCCTTTTCTAGATGAATTTTCATTCATTTGTGTATGGAATCTTCTACCTATAATTTTTCTAAACCCCTAGGTACCTTGATTATTTATTCAATCCCTTTTTCTTTCCTCTTGGATTCATTGGTCTCAGTGGTTGTTTTTTAGAAATCTATGGTTGATCTATGATAGGTTCTTCTCCCTTCTTGGTGGTTTTTTATTTATTCTTCTCCCATGGATTCTCTATGGTGATGTTATTATGGGTTTGGGTGTTTTTTGGGTTCTAGTTTGATGGTATTTAGTTGTGGTTTAGGTTGAAATGTGCTTCTAGTGGTGTGTATGTGATTTGTGAGCATTCTTATTCGATCAATAGTGCACAGTGTGTCTATAAGATTCTTTAAGGTAGGAATTCCCTCATTTCTATTGATTGTGTATCATAAGGAATGGGTTTAATTTTTTATCTATGGGGTATGGTTTTTCCATCTTGATCAAAGATAAATAATTGGTTAATTGAATTGAAATGGGAAAATGGGGGTTGATTCACATTCTTTTACATCTTTGATATTATTTGGGATATTTTGAATTGTATGGGATTAATACCCAGTGGAAAAATTTGGTCATTGGGGGTTTTGTTTGGGATGGATATATGTAGTGTGACTATTGTGACTATTTTTATTGTTTTTATATCTCCCTAAATGTAAGTTGGTTAATTACTTATACTTGTATTATGAATTTTGTTGACCTAGGATTTTGGTTTGTGTGATAACACCCCTAAACTAAAGTGAAATATGATAAAATAACCTTTTTAAACCTCAAAAAATGAACATTATGTATTGTGATGTGTGTTTTTTCTTATGGGACAATTATTTGATGTTTCAATGGGGTGTGGGGAGATATGTGGTTTTTTTATGTACTTTTAGGGAACCGAGGATGTGGTTTTTTTGTTTTTACTTTTAAGGTGGCAAGGAGGTGGTTTGTTTGGTCATGATTTTGGTGTGGCAAGGAGCTGGTTTTTTTGCTGTTCTTTTGGGGTGGAGAGGAGGTGGTTTCTTTGGTAGTGATTTTTTGGTGGCGAGGGGGTGGTTGCTTTGTGCTACATGCCTAACTAGTGATGGAAGAAATGAATAATTGTTTAATAATGTTTAGAATGGCTTGGGTTTGTTTGATTAATGGGATGAAAATGGTTAATGGATAATTAAATGAAGGGTTTTTTGGTTTAATGTGGTTGATTCTAAATAATTAAATGAATGGGGTGATTAAATTCAATTGGTTGGGAATGGGAAGTGGATTTTGTGGCTTGATGTGTGGTATTATGCATTTTGAGGTGGCAAAAAAAGAGACTGTGATGTGAGTTGGTTCATTTGTTTGTGAAAAAATGGGTTGGGTTTAAGTGTTTGATAATATATATATATATACTTGTAAATTATTGGGATTTCTATATACACGCCACCCATGTTGAGAACTATGTGCCCACACCCTCATAGTCACATGGGTGGTGTTTTTCCCATCATCGGGTGAGGAGTACAGATGGATGGGTACCCTCTCTTTCCCATTCTTTATTCCAAGAAAATTAGTTATTTCATAGGATATGAGGGACATAGGTATTTTATTGAATTAGATGTTTGTTGTGATAAACCAGGTTTTTGAAGCCTATGTGTAAAGGACCATGTTTTTTTTGCGTGAGACATGATCGTGCTTGTGGGGCGATGGCCCATGATTCTGTGGGCGATATGTGTTATGGATGGTCAGGTGTGGCGGTGAGCCTAGGTGTCTTCATGCAAGATTTTTTATCTTCATTCTTGTGGGGTGGTGAACCCATGTTTCTTAGGGTGAGGTGTGTTGTGACTATACTTGTGGAGATGTGTGGTATACAGAAGAGACGGGAGCTCTTGGACGTATGATGTTGGCTGTGAGAGCGACATACATGTTGGAAAGTTGTGTGGGGTAAACTTATTAATGTGATTCCTATTATATTATACTATTTGTTTTGTGTTATTTGTTGAGCATGACATGGTAAGGTTGGGATGGTTATTATACCTTGATAGGTTCAATTTGGTTTGGATGTTTTCTCACAGAGGGAAATTGTATGCTTCTTTCAAATGTGCATGACAACCTTTGTCTTTCCTACTTAGTTTAATTGTATGGTCACCATACATATATAAAACTATTTTCAGGTTTCTAGTAGGACTACATGGACTATGATGAACATTTCTATCTCAGACCTTTCAATATATGATGTGTCATTTCTTTATCATTACTTTTGGGTATTTTTGTAGATACTTTATTGTATCTATATAATTTATATTTATACATTCATGTGGGATAATTTTTGGATTTATTTTTATATTATTTCTTGGAGTTGTTTGTGGGGGATTCATCTTTTATCTTAATCCTATATTATTATAGAGTTTAGTTCCTCCCATAAATGATATTTTTATACCCTCGGTGCAATTTTACAACTTGTTTCCTACTGGAGGTGGGACCCAAGGGTCATTATCTATCTCCATTCATTGTGGTATCTTTGGTGTGAGGGGGTTATGATAGAGTGGTATCAAAGGAGTTGGTTGAGAGGTAAGTTGGAGTTTGGAGTTAGGCAGTCTGAGGATTTCATAGGATGGTATGGAAACAGTTCCCATAGACCTTGGTGCGTGACATAGGCTTTGAAGACCAGCTTGGAGATGGGATTTTTGGGCCCCCCATGATCCAATGCATGGACTCTAAACATATTGAACGACCAAATGAGATGGACCTTCATTTAGGGTAGAGACCAAGGAGAGTTACATGAATCATAATGACTTGTGTTCTTATTTGAATTGGTTTTTTGTGAATGTTTAAATAGATAAAAAATGAATTAAATGAGTTAAAATGGATCTTAAATGAAATTCCATACCACTAAGGATTAAGAAACCCTTTTTTTATATTAATATATGCCTCTAATTTTTCATTTACATGTGGCTCAGGTAGTTCAGATTTAGCAAGATGATCCATTTGATTTTTATATGGTTTATCTGATTGAGGAGGATGATCAGTGATAGAGGAAGTTGCACACTCTCTAATGGAAGACTTTGGATAAATACGAGGGAACTGTTTTAGATGTGGAGATTGAGAGTTGGCTAGAGGAGCTCAAGAACATTTTTGGTTTCATCTGAGCCTTTATGGAGTACTGGGTCCCTTTAGTAGTCAGTAAGATGTGGGGAACTACATGTCAGCAGAGGAAACTATATCTAGGAGAGCGGGAGGAGGTATATGTTTTGTGGGTTGACTTCCAGAATGAATTTCAGGCATAGTTCCTTTCATAGACCCTGAAGGAGGTAACTATGCAAGAGCTTCTTTCTCTTCACCAGGGGATCATATCAGTATGGGAATAGGGAATCACATTCCACGACCTTCTATGTTTTTCCAATATCTTTTCCTATATGAGGAGTCATGTAAAAGTCATCTTTAGGATGCACTATGTACTTCTATATAGTATGGAGAAACTCCTTTTACATTGAAAACGTATCTGGAGGTTCAGAAGTAGGCAGAGGTGATCTTGTGGATTCACTTTTGGGGAGGATTGCTATGAGAGGGGAACCAGTAGGGTTCCTTGAGGGGCAGGGTTATCAGTAGAAGGTCACAATCATCACTGTACCAAACTCCAACCTCAACCCTATCTCTCAACCATCTCCTTCGATACAACTCGTTCACAAACCCCTCCCTCAAAAGATACCATAATGAAGGGAGATAGATAATGAACCCCGAGTCCCGCCTTTAGTAGGCCCCTAGTTTGTGACTAGCACCAAGGGTATAAAAATATAATGTATGGCAGAGGTTACCCTATATAATAATTTTGGATTAGGAGATAAGAAGAATCACCCACAAAAAACTCCAAATCAAATATAAAAAAAATAAAAATATCATCCCACATGCTTGTGTAAATATTTTTGATATAGATACAATAATGTCTCTAATGTAAATACCCAAAATTAATGCTAAAGCAGCAACACAACAAATATCGAAAGTTCTCAGCTAGAAATTTCCAGCACAATCCATAGAGTCTGCATGGAAACTAAAAAATGGTTTTAAATACGTAGGATGATCATTCATGTATACTCATTATGAAAACAACTGTATCTTGTGCACATGTCAAGAGAGCATACTAATTCCCCAGTTAGAAAATAGTAAAACCAAGTAGAACCTATGAAGATAAACTAATCATCCCAACCTCACCAAGGCATGAACACAAAATGACACAAACCAAGTAATATAATATAATAGGAATAACATCGATAAGGGTACCCCACACCACTTTCCCAGTTTTATGCCACTCTCACACCCAAATTCATACATCCTATCACTCCCATACCTCCTGTATACCACACCACCCCACAAGAATGATCACAAAACACCTTACCTACATACACCTAGGCTCACCACCCCACAAGCACAACCAAAAAACATCTCACCCACAAACACCTGGGATCGCCTCCCCACAAGAACGACCACAACGCATCTCGCTCATAGAAACCTAGACCACCACCCTAAAATAATGGTTACATCTCATTCCAAAACACCTAGGTCTTCAAACCACACCCACAAACACCTAAGCTATCACAACCACCATATAATGGAATAATAGACCTCTAGCCATCATGGATTATGAAATACCTACCTATCCTTGAAGAGAGAGTGGAAAATAGCAGGTACCCAGTCATCTGTACTCCTCATTGGATGTCATAAAAAACACCCCCCGTGTGACTATGTAGTTGTCAACACAAATTTCTTGATGTGAGTGGGGTATGTATACAAATCACAAGAATTTAAAAGTATATATATAATATCAAACACTTAATCCCAAACAATGGGTTAAAAAACAAATGTAGCAACTCACATCACCGTCACTTTTTCTTCCACCTCTAAATGTATAACACCACACATCAAGCCGCAAACCACACTTCCCATTTCCAACCAATTTCATTAAATCACCCCATTCATTTAGCTATTTATAATCAACCACATTTAACCAAATAACCCCTCATTTAATTATCCATTAACCATTTTAATTTCATTAACTAAACCATCCCAATACATTAAAAACATTATTGAATAGTGACTCATTTACTCCATCACTACTAGGGAATCTAGAACATAGAAACCACCACCTCACCACCCCAAAAGCATGGCCAAACAAACCACCTCCTCACCAGCCCAAATGAATGGCCAAAAAAACCACCTCCTCACCACTCCAAAAGAACATCCAAACAAACCACCTCCTCGTTTCCACAAAAGAAAAACCATACAAACCTCCTCTTCACCACCTGAAAATCATGGCCAAACAACCCACATATCAACCCACACACCATTGAAACCACACATCACTATCCCACAAGCACAACCTCACATCACTACACATCACAGTTACTTTTTTTCTATTTTACAAAGGATATTTTATCAAAGTACACTCAATTTAGGGACATTAGAACACAAACCAAAATATTGGGGAAACAATTAATTATCCAATTATAAGTAATTAAAAAATTTACATTTAGGGTGATATCACAATAGTCAAAATAGTTACAACATTCACAATACATATATCTAATGCCAACAAAAACCCCAAACGAGCATAAAATTTGCAGTGGGGCATCAAGCCCATATAACTCATAATTTCATAAATAATATCAAATTAATAAATAATGTAAATAAAACCCCATTTTCACATTTCAATTAAATTTAAAAATTATTTATCTTTAATTAAGTTGGCACAAATATAACCCATATATATAAAAATGTAAACCCCTCTTATATAATACATAATGAGAAGAAATAAGGGAATCCCTACCTCAAAGAAGCTCGATGACTCACTACACACTGCTGGGTGAGGAAGAACACTCAAAAACCATAAACGTTCCATGGTGACCGTAGATAAACCTACACTTCAACCAAATACCATCAAAACACAACCCAAAACACACCCCATACTATAAAAACATTTTCGTAGCGAGCCCCCAAGATCATAACAGAAGAAAACCACCAATAATGGAGAATAAACTACCACAAATCAACCATGGATTGACAACAAACAACCACCAAGAGCAATGGATCAATTAGGGAAGAATAGGGCTTTTTTAACTCCTTAATGAACCTTGGGTTCTCTAAAAATGAGAGGAAGAAGAATCCACGACCGAATAAATGAAAATCCAGCCGAAAAAGAAATTTAAAATTGGTTATATGTTTTAAATTATATACCATATTTAAAGTAATTGGTTCTAAATTAACTAATAATTATAACATATATTTATACTTAAAGGATAAATTACCGAGGTTAAGAAACTAGTCACCATGGTAAAAAAAGGGTAAAATTGAGTAAATATAAACAATAAGAAAAAAATGATAAAAATGATTTTATTTTTCTATGTTTGAAGAATTTATTAACCCAATAAGACCTCACATCCATTATTTATCAATTCTAGATACACATAAGGTTAGGGTGACCACCTGATAGTAAATTATTCTGGGTATTTACAATAATTTCACTCCTCCTCCATTATAAAAGGGTATGCACTCTGCTCACTTATTCACACCTCGCGAACCATTTGAATTATAAAAACTGTAACCAAATAACATATAAACATCCCTAATATCATATTAAAAGACTCAATTTTGGAATAAATATAACCATGAAATGATTTTGGGGAAAACAAAAAGGTGTTACTCGAACAAGAGGCAACGTTCATCATCGATCATTTTTCTTTTATTTCATTCTCCACCCATTAAATTATTATTATACCATGATGATATAATAAAATAAATATCTTAAATGTACTTAGATGTTGTTATGTTAGTTTTATAAACTAAAACAACACAAATTACCATAAAATGGGTTATTAAATCATCATTCATGTGTACATTAGACTTCCACCTCATGAACGGATGCCCTTCATTTTTTCATTACCATCCATAATGGATGCGAATAATGATGTATATAAAGTTTATATATATAATATTTATAAAATAATTATACGTATAGAGTCATTATATGATACATACCATTTTTTCATTCCATACCAGAGGGGTTACGATAATTTCTCTTGTATAATGGACAACTGCATCACGAAGCTATGTGAAGCATGTTTCACTAACACGTTGCATGGATGTTAATAAGGGTATATGTAAATATATATGATATTAATGAAATAATTATGTTATTAATTGCATTATTATATATTTTAAAATTTAATATATCATTTTCATTCGTACCTTTTCACACACTAAGAAAGTGATAATGTCATTCATGGACGCGTGGACTACCGCCTCCTCGACGTAATGTGATTCCTTTTTTTCATCACCACATTACAATAATGATATATATAATTATATATAATTAAATATCATGTTATTTAATATATAATTATCATTCTATAAATTAAAAATATTACTTACCTTTTTCTATGATGATCATTGAAAAATAGAAACGTTACTCATGGGTATGTACGGCCTATCATCTCTGTGATCATAATGTTAAGTCATTTTTAATAACCATATTTCATGATGGTTTTGAAAAATATAATTGATATAAAAATATAATAATTATTTAATTATTATTATTATGGATATTTTTAAATAATGACCTCTTTGACATAGTCAACCACCTACGTCATTTTTGACACACTATCTAAATATGGTCAAAACATCTGACGTAAACTTAATCGATTTTCTAATTTTATATAATATGTTAATAGGTGAAATAAAAGTAAAAATAAAAATGAAAAAAATATCAATAAATTAAATAATTAATATAACTTTATTTTACACTTATATAAATACACATGTGTCATGTTGGACTCAAAGTAAGCATTTTTCTCATCTCACTTTAATTTTTGTGAGATATATGCCATATTCACAACATATTTCTTTGTGGTGTATATAGTGTCCATGAGTGTATCATATGATTCATATATATAATTTTATTGGGATTTAAATATTTATTTTAGTATCTATCTTTCATATGTTTTATGGTTTCAATGTTACTTAAAAGATAAACTATTTTTGTCTCTTTTTTCATTCATGGAGATGTAAGTTTCGTTATACACCTATCTTATTTTATGATGTGTATATAATATCTATTTGAAATTTTATATCATGAATACCCTTATTTTAATAATATTATAATATCAATTTAAGGATATTGTTTCAAGGGTATTGTGATTCAAATTTACCAAATTTGTAAGAGTCTTATGTGTAATATCATCATTTGTCGAGATTGTTTATGATTATGCATCCAATGTTAGAATCTAATGATATATCTCACAAGAAACTCATAAATATTATTATATTATGGTTATGTCATCAGAATACTTTTACCCCTACATTTTCCCTCTCTTATGTACCCAAGAGTTCAAAATATTATTTCTATTATAAATCATCTTTTCGTTCGTAAACTATTTTTGTTCCAAGACCATATTTTCTAAACACATTTTTCTAAAAAACATTTAAATTTTTTTTCAAAACAAAAAGGATATATCCCTCAAGAAATGTTTTAAATGATTTTTTAAAACTTACTTTATATGTTTCTGAGTTTTATTTACAATTATAAGGATTTTCAAAATGTGTTATGTTTTAAAAAAGTGATTTTTAAAATGAAAAGAACACTTTCCCCAACAATACCTTTAATGACGTTTTAATTGAATTTACATTCATTAATTTCAAAAAACCTTGTAGTTAATTATCCTCCACTAGAGATATTTGGTATTTATACCAACCTCATTCCTTCTTTGGATAAAATAATATTGTTTCAAATTATTGTTATAAAACATGTTTCTCTTACACGTGTTAATCATGTTTCAAAGAGATTGTTGTAGAATATGTTTATTCTCCATGGGTTAATATTATTTCAAAAACATTGAAATGAAACCCATTTTATATCCATGGTTTAATCATGTTATAAAAATAATAAAGAATTTTTATATGATTTTAATTCATGTTGTGGTTATTGGAAATCTTATATGATGGAGTGATGTAGACAGAGGTAGGTGATCCCATAACTGCTTTTAAAATGGGATGGCCCTTATAAAATTGTCTAATCCTATAACAGATTATACTATGGGGTATCTGGTAAAGTGATGGGTGATACCATTATAGATTATATGATGGAGTGTCGTATATTGCATCGGGTGAGTCCGTTATATCTTATATGATAGGTGAGATCAGATATGCCTCCAATGCATTGGGTACTGATTATATTGGAATAAAACCATTTGGTTTTACAATTAAAAATGGTTTTGAAAGGGGTTTATGAATATGATTCTACAAGTTACCAAAAAGGGTTTATATTTCTTTTTATGAGTTTATAATGTTTCTCATGATCAATATTGACAACACATGGCTCATGTTTATTTATTTTAATGAATTTTTGCTTTGTTAGGGGTTTATATTTTGTGTTCTATATATTGATGGGTATGATTTATTTTATGATTTTCTCATTCACTATAATTATGTCATTAAAACCTTTTGAACTTATTATTCCCATTGATAACATTCAATTTATAATGCTTATGGTTACCCTTACTGAGCATTTGATATCACTATTCTTATGTTTCATAGTCCCCAGGATATAATTAATTTTTTCGAATGACTTATATCTAGAAGTTATTTTTCAATCATGGTTATGATGTATTAATGTGAAAAATAAAATTTGGGTTACATGGGGGAAATTCTCATTTAATTTCATGTGAATTATTTATATAGTATTTTTTCCTAATTCACTAAAACTCTAAACCTAAGAGGTTACCAATGTTATAATTGATCCAATTTTTATTGTGATATTATAAGTTTTGGAAGGAAAAAATTGGTTCACAATTATCGACATCAAATCCAGAAATATAAAATCAATGATTTCAGCAGTGAATTCGGGATTATGGGTTTTGGGCTGTTATAGTTGGTATCAAAGAAAAAGTTTAGATAACTTTAGAGATTATTATTTTTTCATGTGTGGTTTTATTAATAGTTATGGAAAAAATCATAGGTATATAATCTCAAGGATGATCATAATTTCAATTCCTGAGACACACTATTTTAGGTTTTATGTATAAAAAAATTTGAGGTTATTAAAGAAATATTGGGAGACATTTTTGTTGGTTGAAGTTTTTGTAAAGCTATGGTCTAACCTGATGTATAAATTTAAAATTTTTCAAAATGTGAATTAAGGTGTTGATAGACTTTAGGTTTTATATGATCTTAGATATTTATAACAAAAGTTTTATTATATAGATAACCACATGATTAAAAAAAATTAGTGACTAAGTTATTATTGTTACTTCAAAATAAGATTTCCTAATTTTTGGGCATGAAGTAAGAATAGTTTGAGATAACCTTTATTGTTAAAACACTAATTAATTTGGATTTTAATGAGGTTATTTTGGATATATGGTTATGGAATGATTTTGTTTAAACTTTGGATATTAATATTTGATTTTGATGACTAATGTATTATATAATGGTTTACTCATTTTGGGAATTGTATTACCATGTGATAAACATATTTGTTTTGGTTAATGTTTAAAGACAGTACGAAAATATTTTTATACTTTTTTGGATTAATTTATCCATTAAATGATTATTTTAGTTCTTTAGTTTTGAAAAATTTATCTGGAATATAAATCATTTGGAGAAAATGATGAGATTGTGGTGTAAATAGATTAAAGGATGAAATTATACTAACCAAGTAAGTTTATTTCCATATTATCTTAGTTTATATGGTCAGATAATTCCTCAAATCAAGTTAAAATATCTTAAAATAAAATTATTATCCCAGTAACATAAATTATGATGAACTAAGGACCTTTTTGATCATCAAAGATTTACGATTTTGAGGCCCTAAACATTCCATTGATCATTCACTTGCTAATGATCAATGGCCTTAATCACTCTCTATAATTACTTAAAATTTTTCTCAATTATAACTTATATTATTAAATTGGAACCCTAGTTATGTGTTACTCTAGATGACCCTTATGTTTCCTTTTATCTCTTTCTAAGAGGATGTTTTATTAAAAAAGTTTATGATTTAGGTTTACAATTAAAGTATTTTCAAATGTTTAACCTTTGATTACCAAGATAAAGTTAAAATTGTGAGGATATAATTTAATAAAGGGTGGAGGATGTAACATAATAAGCTTTTATAAGAAGAAAATTATATTTTATAGAATATATAACATGAAAAACTGAGTTTTTCTTTCATTACATGCAACACTCAGTTTATCTTATGTCACACACAACCTGAAACTTTTTATATTCAATTGCATATTCATCACACAAAACCAAACTTAAATAAACCTTATCATATTTTACCATTATAAAATAGTTTTTTGGAATAAGGGGTATGAATAGGATTAACTGAATTATTAAAATAAGGTTTACATATCTTCTTTGGTGACCAATTAATTAGAAATGGATTTCTTATAAAGGGAAATCATTTTCCAAAAAATAATTTTAATCCCCACAAGTGCATTTTATAACAATAAATATAAAAAATTACACTTGTTGTATTTTATTAATGAACTTTTTATATTATATATTTGAACATATTTATTAACATTTATCTTATGACTTTTCTAGTTTTGAGATCGAAATAAAACCAATTTTATGGTTAAAACTATATTTTTTTCATAAAAAAGAGAAGTTTTATCATGTTTCATGGAACACTTATTTTAAAACAAATTTTTATTCAATATTATAAAATTTATTAGAAAAAGAATACAATTTTGGAACTTGGGATATCAAAATTATCTTATGTTATTTTTTGGGATTTTTCTATGAAGTTTTATTTTTTGATGAATAGTAAACAACACTGAATTTTAATTAAAAAGTGTATTTTTTATTTAATTTATTTTTAAAGTTAATAAATATTTTAAATTTTATGTAATTTATAATTAGATCAATTATACATATATTAATAAAATTTAGGTAATTGGATTGATTTTCATATTGAAATTGGATATAAAAACTTTGTAAACTTTTGAAATTTTCACTTTAAAACCTATTTTCTCATTATATCTACAAGATTAATTTTAAATTAAATTCTATCAATTTCATCTGATGAATTTGAAAAAATGTATTCCATATTAGGAATCATCATAAATTATATTATATAATAAGTTTAACTTAATTTTTTGACCATAATGACTAGTGAAGACAATTAAAATTAATTAAATCAATTAAGGTAAAAACATGTTTACTTTGTGGTTAAACATGAATAATAAGAGAGAAAATGAACTAAAATATTATATAGTCTTTATTTAATGAGATTATTTATAAAATTAACATCAAATTATTTGAAATATGGCAATTTATTAATACTTTACTTTGAATATTACCCATATAATATGTTACGTAAAGAAAATAATTAAAGGGATACTTCTCTTACTTTTAATATATATAAAGACTTGGGATGAGAAAAAACAATATATGTTCAATTATATATTTCCTTTCAAAATATAAATACGTTTTTTATCATTATAAATTATATTTAATTTTAATAGGTGAAATAATTTCTTAAAATGCTTAAAAAATTTCAACATGGTAATTATTTAATTAATAATTAACTAAAATAAATTATACTAAAAATATTAAATGTGAAATAATTTTAATTAATTATTCACTAAATTTTTTTCTTGATTGGTATATCATGATACAAAATTCTTAAATTAATATATTAAAATTCCATATTTTTCATGATATTGTTAAATTTAAATTAATTAAATTATTTCAAACATGACATTAATGTTATTATATAATAAATTATATTTTATAAATTTATTAAACATTACTAAAAATCATATATTCTGAAAATTTATTTATAAATGTTAATAAATATCAAATTTTCTCTATTCAGGCACCAATTTAGCTTGAAAAATTAACATATTGACCCTAAAATAGCAAAATCTTTTTTAGCACTCTTAGGGTTAGAGTAGTGTTTTTGCGTGTTGCATGTGCTTCTATTAAAATTAATTTCTAAAAAACAAGAGAATTTTTTCTTTATAAATTATATATAATATTTTTAATCAGTGGGTCTAAATTTTATAATACTTCTCACTTTAATTTAGCTTTAATGGATAAATTACCTAGGTTAGAGAACTGGTTATCATGGTAAAAACATAAAGGGTAAAATTGGGTAAACTTAATGACTAAATAAGAAAATAAAAAAAAATGATTTTACCTTTTTTGGTGGAGGGTTTTAAATACCAAATAAACCAAAACCTACTTATTATTCAATTATGGATCCACTTCAGGTAAGGGAGACTTCCCAATAGTGAATATTGTTGGGTATTTAAAAGAATGTCACTGCTCCTCCACTATAAAAGGCCATTCACTCCCCTCACTTATTCACACCTATCAAGAATTTAGATCTTATAAAAAATTACCATATCAATTATAAAATTTTATAATATCATCCTAGAATCCATACATTGGGAAAAAAGCTATCCAAGAAAGGTATTTGGGGAAAACCAAATGGAGTTACCTGAAGAAGAGGTAATGTTGTTCAATGAGTATTTTGTTTTATTTCATTCTAGACCCCTTAAATTATAATTATACAATGATGATATAATAACTTAATTATAATTAAAATACCGATATTCTTTCATATTAAAGGTATAACCTAAAACTACACACAATTCCATCAAATGGGAAATGAAATCTTCATTCATGTGTACGAGGAACTACGACCTCGCGAACTGATATCGTACATTTTTCCAATACAGCCTCTCATATTTGGTAATAACGATGGATATAAATTATATATATTATATTTATAACATTTTTATATTTATTTTGTACTTATATCATATATAAATTTTTTTAAATCCCTTACCATAGGGGATACGATAATGTTGCTCGTGTGTACGACAGACTACCACTTCACGAAGCGATGTGAAGTGTTTTTCACTAACTCGTTACATGGAACAAAATAAGTTTAAAAAAGAAAAATGTATGATATAAATGAAATAATTATTATATTATTTACATAATTATATTTCTATAAATATAATATATAATTTTTTTTCTTTTCTCTTCACACATTAAAAATGTGATTATGTCGTTCATAGACGTGTGGACTACTGCCTCCTCAAATAGATATGATTCATTTTTCTCATCACCACATCATAGGAATGATATATATGTGTATATAATTAAATATAATTGTATTTATCATGTAATTAGTTTTTTGGAAAGATAAAATATTATATAACTTCTTTCCAAAATTATAATTGAAAATGGAAATGTTACTCAAACATACATATGACCTACCGTCTCCATGATCGTAATGATAGTTTATTTTTCATAACCATATTTAAGGATAGGTTTAAAAATTATAATTTAGGTATAAATATGATAAAATATTTATTTATTATTGTTCTATATATTTTCAAATAATGACCTCTATGACCATAGTCAACTACCGAAGTCATTTTTGACGCACAATACGAATATGGTCAAAACATATGATGTAAACTTAACAGATTAAGAAACTTTATTTAACATGTTAAAAAGATAAATAAATGTAATAATAAAATTTAAAATGTTTAAAATAGGATAATAATTAACATAAGTTTATTATTCATGGAGATAAAGAAACCCATGACAAGTTTTAATCAATGTAAGAGTTGTCTCATCTCACTTTAATTTATGTGAGATATATGACCTATTGACCACTTTTTTTATGGTGTATATAATTTCCATGAATGTATAATATGGTTTTTATAATAAATTTTAGGGTGATTTACATGTTCATTTGACTATATCTCTTTCATGGGGTTTACAGTTTCAAAGTTACCAATGGGGTATGGATTTTTGACTCGATTTTCCTTCTTCGAGACGTAAGTTTTATTATAAAGCTACATTATTTTATGAGGTGTATATACTATCCATTTGAAATTTTATATAATTAATATACATTTTTAGTGATGTTATAATTTTAATTTAATGATATTATTTCAAATGCATTGTGATTCAATGTTACCAAAGTGGTAAGAGTCTTATGTATAATCATATCATTTATTAGGATTATTTGTAATTATAATTACAAAGATGAAATCTTATTAAATATATCCCAATAATCAAATGAATAATATTATACTTAAGTAATTTAATTATAATACATGTTTTTCCATCATTTTACCTCTATTATGTACTTAAGAGTTCAAAAGAATTCTTATTTAATTCATCTCTTAGTTTGGAACCTCTTTTTCTTCCAAAGCCATGTTTTATAAAAAATGTTTTCCAAAAAAAAAGAATGTTCTTTTCAAAACAAGAAGTATATTTACCTAGAGAAATGTTTTCAATTAAAACTTAAATTTTATGTCTAAAAGGTTTTTTACAAATAAATGACTTTTCAAAAAGTTCTATGTTTTGAAAAAGTGATTTTCAAAATGAAAAGGATATTTTCATGAAGAATATAGTTAATGATATTTTAATAGTATTTCCATTAGTGAATGTGAAAGAAATATTTTTTTACTTATAATAAAATGTGTATAATTGGTATTGATACCATCATCAATCTTAATCATGATCGAATAATATTTTTTCAAGATATTGTTATGAAACGTGTTTCTCTTCCACAGGTTAATCTTGTTTGAAAGATATTATTATGGAACCTATTTTATATCCCTGAAGTAATCATGTTTCAAAGAGATTTACATGAAACCCATTTCCTTTACATGTGTTAATCAAGTTAAAAAATTAATAATTATTGTTTCTATGAGTATTATTCATATTCTAGTTCTTAGACGTCAAATACGATGGGCTGTCATAAATATCATTAGGTAAGCCTGATACGAATTAAATGATGGGGGGCCTAAATATCACAGAGTGGTATAATTATAGATTATAAGATAGGATTTCCTAGATATCTTTGGGTGCTCCCTTTATATCTTATATTACGGAGTTTCCTAGATATCATCGGGTGAGCCCGTTATAGCTCATATGATGGGTTAACCCAGATAGAGCTCCAATTCAATGGGTAATTATTATATTGGAATCTAGTCACATGGTTATTCAAATTATAAAGGGTTTTGAAAGTATTTTATGAATATTATGATATATGTATCCAAAAGGGATTAAATTTATTATTATGGGTTTATAATGTTTCTCATGATTAATATTTATAACACATGGCTCTTGGTTATTGATTCTGAAAAATCTTGACATTGCGATGTGTTTTTATTTGATGATTGAGGTATTGATGGGTATGAGATATTTTATTATTATATCATACACTTAGATTATTTCATCATAACATTATGCACATATTATTCCCATTTATGATAATCAATTTCTAATGCTTACTTTTACCCTTACTAAGAATTTGAGCTCACCCATATTATGTTTCTTTTCCCCATGTTATAAAGAATTATGTTGAACAAAGGTTTTCCAGAATTGTTTCATGTAGATGATTATGATGTCTCAATTTGAAGAATAAATTCTTGGTTAAGTTATAACTTTGTATTAATTATCTAAAACTCATATCCTAAAAGGTCCTTGTGGTTCTAAGTGATCCAATTCTTCATTTATATCATGTATGGTACATATGGAAAAAAAATTAGGTCACAATTATTGGTATTATAGCCATAAATATAAAGTTTGTTATTTCCACACTGAATCAAGGAGTGCGGGTTATGGGTGGTTATAGTTAGTATTAGAGGAAAGGTTTACCAAACATTGGACATTAGGATGTTTTATATGAGGTTATCTTAGGAGTCATGGATCCCATCATAGGAATATAATATTTAGGATGATCATAATTTCAAAGTCTCAGAGACCCCATTTTAGGTTTTAAGTAGTAAAAATTTTGAAGTTATTAATGATATTTTGGGAGTCATTTTAGTGTGTTGATTTTTTTTAAAGCACTGGTCTAACATGAAATATGCATTTAAAACTTTCAAATTAGATTTAAAATATTTATAAACCCTAGGGTATATATATTATTTTATATTGATAACCCTTGGTTTATCATATATATACCCATGGGATTCAAAAGTAATTTGTGACTGAGTGATTAATGTTACATCAAAAAACGATTTCCATATTTTTGGGCATGGAATATGAAAGGTATGAGATAACATTGAGGTTAAAATGTATCTAATATTGTGGTTATTGAGGTTTTTCGGTAAATAGTTTTATGGAATGATTTATTTTTATCTTTGGATATTACTATTTAATTTTGATGATTAATGTATCATATGATGGTTTACTAATTTTAAAAATTATCATACCATGTGCTAATAATTTTGGTTTAGGTTAATGTTTAAAGATATGATGAATATATTGTTATAATTTTGGGGGTCATGAAGTACTTTTAAATTTTATTTGAGTGATTAAGGCCTCAAAAATCCATCTTGAATACAAATAATTTGTAGAAAGTGATTTTTTATGATGGAAATTAATTAAAGGATTAAATTCTATTGGTGAGGTAAGTATATTTCTTTATTTTCTGTGTCAATATGGTTAGATAATTCCTCATCTATAGGATAATGATATTGAAAAAATATTATTATCATAGTACCATAAAGTTTTGAGGAACTGATGGTTTTTTTGACCATTATAGATTTATGGTTTTGAGGCCCTTAAATTTCCATTGACTATTCCCTTTCTTGTGTTCAATGATCTCAACACTCTCTATAATTATTTATTATTTTCCTCTATTACACCCAATGATATCCTATTTGGAAATATAGTTATGTGTTACTATAGATTACCCTCATTCTTACCTTTCACTGTTATTCGTAGGATGTTTTATTAATCCTTTTTTTGATTTGAGTTTACAACAAAATAATTTTTACATATCTAACCTTTGATTATCGAGATAAATTTCAAATTGTGAGGACAAAATTTATTAAAGGGAGAGGAAGTAAAAAAATATTTTATAAGAATAAAATTATATTTTATATCATAAATCACATGAAACACTAATTTTTTATTTTGTTACATGACACACTAAGTTTAGTGTGTATTACAAGAAACCCTGATATTTTTATGTTTGATACCATATTCAACACGCAACATCACACTTAAAAGACCAATGTTATATTTTACCATTATAACCAATCCATTGGAATGGTGTTTTTAAACACTGTTATATAAATATTGGAAATATATTTTATATATGATATTTTTGGGAGTAATTAATTATAAATTTAAATAGAACCCTTTTTGAAAATAAAAGGAAATGTTTTTCTAAAAAAATATTTCAAAGTGCACAAGTGTGTTTTATATCAATAAATTTAACAAATCACCCTTATTGGGTTATATTAATGAAATTTATATATTATATATTTCAATATAATATTAATTTTTATCTTATGTGTTATCCAGACATTATATAAAAATAAATTCAATTTTATGCTTAAAACTGTGTTTTTTTTCCAAAAAAGAAGTTTTGTTATCTTTTTATGGTTTGAATATTTTAAAAATAACTTTTTAAACTCTTAAAAAAATTATTTTGAAAAATAATTTTTTTTTAAAAATATAGATATCAAAATCTAATTAGTTTTAATTTTTGGTTTTTTCCCAAAAAGTTTCTTTTTTCATGAATAGCTAAAAATACTAAATTTTGATTGAAAACTGTCTTTCTGTTTAATTTATTTATAAATGTAAAATATATAATAAATTGGTATTATTGTATATTTAGTTAAATAACTCATCTAATAATTCAATTTATTTCATTGGATAAATTTTATATTGAAATTGTATATAAAAACATTGTAAATATTTGAACCTTTTTTCTTTAAAAAGTCGTTTTCTCATTGCATATGTGGGATTAATTTTAAACTAAATTACTAAAATTAAATGTCATTAATTTTTCCAATTGGATTAAATAATTATAATAATAATAATTTATATTATCTCATAGGTTCAAATTAAATTTTTGACTGTAATAATTAGCGAAAACCGTTAAAATTAATTAAAACAATTTAGGTAAAAACAAGTTTACTTAGTGGTTAAACTAAAATGATAATAGTGGATATTACATAAAATATTATCAAAATTTTATTCAATGTTATTGTTTATACTTCTTTCAATATTTTAACTGAAATTTTTAATTTTATTATTACTTTACTTTGAATATGACCCATATAATAAGTTTAGTAAGGAAAAAAGTTAAAATGGATTCCTTTCTTACTTTTAATATATACAAATCCTTGGGAGAATGAAAAAAATTTATGTTAGGTTATATATTTAATTTTATAATATAAATGAATAATTTTAATCATGATAATTTATCTTTTAATTTTTAGAGATCAAATAACCAGTTAAAGTTCATAAGAAATGTCAATGAAAAATTTATTTAGTTAATAATAAACTAAAATAAATGATAGTAAACATATTAAAAGTGATGAAAATTGAGTGAATTATTATCTTACATTATTTTTGTATATTAATATATAATTTTACATTTTTTTAAATAAAATATATTAAAATTATATATTTTTCTTTATATTATTAATTTTAAATTAAGTAAATAATATCAAACTTGACATTAATGTTATTTTATAATAAATGAAATTTTATTAAATGATAGAAAATAACCAAAAGAACTATATTATTCGAATTTATTTTAAAATTTTAATAAATATAAATTATGTTCCATTCACCAACCAATTTATCTTTTGTAATAAATATATTGACCCTTAAATAGTGAAAACTTTGATAGCACTGTTAGGGCTAAAGTACTGTATTTGCACGTTACATGCGCTTCTGTTAAAATATTATGAGTGTTTTTATTTTATAAATTACATGTAATATTTATAATTAGTGTGCATAAATTTTATAGCAAATAACACTTTAATTTATTATTAATGGACAAATTAACTAGCTTAGAAAACTTGTTACCGTGGTAAAAATAAAAGGGATAAAATTGAGTAATCTTAAAGACCTAGGAACAAAATGATAAAAATTTAAGTTTTTTATATATTTTGGAGGTTTTTATTGACTGAATAAACCATATCATACATTATTATTAAATTTCTGAGCCACATTAAATAAGGGAAACTTTTTAATAGTGAATACATTTGGTTATTTACAAGAGTACAATTATTCCTATATTATAAATGTGCATTCACTCACCTCGCTATTTCACACCTGTAAATCCATTTAGATCATCTATAAATATCCCATATCACTTATAATATTCCATAATATCATTCTATAAGACTTTATTTGGGCCTAAAAATAACCATGGGAGTCCTTTGGTGCAAACCAAAAGGAGTTAACTGAATAAGAGGTAACGTTCAACAAGAAGTATTTTTGTTTTATTTCATTCTCCACCCAATAAATTATTTTTATAACGTGGTGATAAAACAAAATCAAAATATTAAATAAAATTATATGTTATTATTTTATGTTTTTTTTAAAACCACTCACACCTATATCAAATTGGTTATGAATTCATTCTTCGTGTGTACGACAAAATACCACCTCACGAACCATTATCGTTTATTTTTCCATTACCACCTCTATAGGTTGGGAATAAAGATGGATATAAAGTTTATATATTATATTTATAAAATAATTATTCCAATATATTCATTATATCATATATAACCTTTTTTATATTCCATTGAATAGTGGATACAATAATGTCACTTGTGTGTACGGCGGACTACCGCCTCATGAAGAGATGTAAAGAGTTTTCACTAACACATTACATGGAATATAATAAGCATAAATAAATTGAAAATATATGATAAAAATGAAATAATTATTATATTAATGAAATAATTATCTTCCTGTAAATATAATATATCATTTTCTTTATAACCTTTTCCCACACTAAAAAACATAAAATGTCATTTGTGTATGTATGGACTACCACCTCCTTGAAGCGATGTCATTAATTTTTTTCATCATCACATCACAAAAAAAAATATAATTATATATAACTATATATCATGGTATTTATTATATAATTTATATTTTATAATGATAAAAAATTACACTCCTTGTTTCTATAATGATCATTGTAAAATGGAAATATTACCAATGCATATGTACGGCCTACCGTCTCCATGATCATAACATTAGTTCAACTTTCTGAAACATATATCATGATGTGTTTACAAATTATAATTAATTTAGAAATATCATAATTATTTCCTTATTATAATTTGTGATAAGTTTAAATAATGACCTATTTGACCATACTCAACCACTTAATTCATTTTTTGACTCACAAACCGAATATGGTCAAAACATCTGATGTAAACTTAATCGATTAAGTAATTGTATATCACTTATTAATAAGTGTAATAAAAGAAATAATAAACTTGAAATTTTTTCTTATAAAACTAAATAATTAACAAAAGTTTATTTTTTAGGGAGATAAATACACACCAATCAAGCTAGACTCAAAGTAAGGGTTTTTCTCATTTCACTTTAATTTCTTTGATATATATTCTATATTCGCATCTTATTTTTTTTTTGTGGTGCATATAATGGCCATTAAGGTATAATATTTTTTTTTATACTAAAATTTATTTTCATTTACATGTCTATCTTATTAACTCTCTTTCATGGGGTTTACGATCTCAAAGTTACCAAAGCGGTAAGGGGTTTTTGTCTTGATTTTACTTCTTTGAGATGTATGTTTTGTTATAAACCTATATTATTTTATGATATGTATATACTAACAATTTTACATGTTTTATTTGTAAATATCCTTATTTTATTGTTATTATCTATCTCATTTAATGATATTCTTTCAATGTTATTGTGATTCAAAGTTACCAATGTGGTAAGAGTCTTATGTATAATCTCATCATTTATCAAGATTGTTATTGTTATACTTATTATAATGAAATATTATGATCTATCACCCAACTAACTCATTAATATCATTATCCTCTGGTTATATCATTAGAATAAATGTATTCCATTTATTATTCCTCTCTTACATACTCATGACTTCAAAATAATGTTTTTATTAAAATTTATTTATTTTTTGGTCGAAAACTCTTTTTATTCCAAAACCATATTTTCTAAAAAAATGTTTTAAAAAAATTAATGTTTTTTTCAAAATATAAAGGATATTTCCCTCAATAAATGTTCTAAATGTTTTTTAAAAACATAATTTATAAGTTTTCATGGATTTTTAAATGTAAAGGATTTTCAAAATGTTTTTTTAAATTTATATTCAAAATGGAAAAGATATATTCTTAATAAATATTTTTAATGATATTTTAATTTTATTTACATTCATCAATTTCAAATAAAATTTTCATTGATTATCCTCCAATGGGGTTATTTTTTAATGATTCCATCATTATTTTTCTCTAGATGGATTAAGCTTTCTAAAAGTGATTGTTATGAAACCTATTTCTCTCCAATGGGTTAATCATGTTTTAAAGATATTTTTATAGTGTATATTTCATCTCCATCAGATGATCATGTTTCAATGAAATTGGAATGAAACCCATTTCCATTATATTGTTTAATCAATTTTTTAAAGTAATAATGACTGTTTCTATGTGTTTTATTCATTTTATGGTTCTTGTACATATTATACTATTGGGTGGCCCAGATAGAGCTAACAGAGACCATTATAGCTTATATGATAGTGTAATGAACAACTAATTCTCAATGGCTTGAGAGTACAACAAGTTATTACTTGGACTTTAGTGACATCCCCAAGATGCCAAAGGGTGGAAATAAATGTTGAAGGGTTTAAATGAAAGTGGGGGATGCTTTGACCTTTAAAAATAAAACCATTAACCAAGAAACCCATAATTGAACAACTCACTATATGATGCATGAATAAAAGCCAGACATCTCAACCACTTTATTCATATAAAAACCACTCCAAAGTATAAAATAGTGGAAGAATCTACAAATATCAAAGTAAATATAAGAAATCAACTAAGGTCTCCAAGATTAGCATAATACTCCAAGCTCTATGTGGCATGTGCTCCATGATCACCAAACAGCCTGAGCATCATGATGTGGTGCAAAAATGTGGAAAACATTACCCTTTCCCTTGTATCAGAAGATATCATCTACAAAAGTATCAAAGTTTTAAAGAAGGGGTTATTATAAAACATAGTAGGATATACCCAATGACTTCCCTACTCATTACACTAGGATATAATAGTGAGAAACATTATTATAAAATAGTTTATATAAAAAATTCACAAAATAGTTTATAACTAAATATAAACAAGTTCCAAAACTATCTTCAACAAAAATGTACAAGTGGAATTAAAAACAATTTTTATAGAAGGATATAAATTAATAAAAATATAATAAATGCTTCCAAATAATTTTTCAATAGCCTTTTTGGCATACCCGAAACATTCCACAAACCCATGCAACCCACCAAGCATGCTACGTTATGAAAGTACCATACTCATGAGAAGTTTCTCATCGATCTACCAAGTAATCCGATGGTAATTGTTTCCCATGTTCCAGTAACCCTTTGGAACCAAGAAAACATTTGTATTTCATTCAAATCCAGTATATGAAATATGAACACACACCACATATGCCCAAATATCATTCCAAAACAACACTTTCAATAAAATCACATTTTATTGATAACTATTTTTTCGTTCAAACCATTATAATTCCAAATAATTTCAATATAATGTATTTTTATTGAAAACCCACGCCCAATAAAACCATTTAGATGTTCTAGAAAATCCACCATTTTAAATTACCATTTTAAATTCAATAAACTAAAACAATTTGCACCATAATTTATCAAGATTCCACAAATCTACAAAAAATGATAAATCATCACTAAAGAGATTTATTACATGTATCAAAAAAAGATTTCAAAATAAATATTATCCAATTTACTCAACTTTAAACTAATCCAATAAATTTTGGGAATATTAGATGAGATTGAATCCACCTACCTCGAAGGTTTTGACGAAACTCGACAACGGACGAAGAATGCACAAGAAGGAAGGTCGATTCTCCAAGAACAACCGTAATTATCTAATCCTTGAAATATCAAGACATAAAATAGAATTATTTGGAATCCAAAACATAGATATAACCACTAAATGTTCATATATGATAAATAATGGTGATTAGAGAAGTAGATCTAAGTAGATCAAAGAAAACGTGAGAAATCAAGAAAGAATGGTGACATACCTTAAGAATCGGATCAAGATTCCAAGAAAGTAGCTTAGATCTCTTCCTATATCATGAAAAACACCATATTTATCCTTAATTAATGGTAAAAAACATATATCTACCCACATGAAGTGTATATATAAGAAAAAGAGAAGGATAGAAGAAGGAGTTTTAAGAAAACTGAAAAGAACCATGAAGATTGGACTTACCCCAAGAATTAGGCTTGAAATCACCAAGGGAGGGATCTATGTTGGATCCAACTCATGTGTGGAGGGTTATAAAACCTTATAGAGATTTAAATCTCAAAATAGGGGCGTTTTTATGCTAAAAAAATATAGAGAAAAAAAATTAATCTCTTAGAGATTAAGTCAAGATTTGACTTTTATGCACGGTTTGACCACACGGTTTGGGAAAACCGTGTATGGATCGTGCGACCTTCCTTTTTATCCCAAAAATCCTTATAAAACCCCCAAAATATCCCATCCTTCACCTTTACCCTTTTTATGGAAACATATTTTTTATGGAAACAACCTCCTCTATTGAAACACCCCACTTTATGGAAACACCCCACTTTATGGAAATACCCAAATTTATGGAAAAACCTACCTTATACGTCAATCTTATTCAAATACATGCTATTTAAAAAAAATCTCTTTTACATAAAAAACATAAGGAAAGGGTTATGTTTCTGAAACTATGGGTATTAAATTATCCCCACCATTGGCCATTCCATCCTTGGAAATTAGAAAACAATCGTTGACAAAAAAT
Source organism: Viscum album (assembly GCA_963277665.1). NCBI lineage: Eukaryota > Viridiplantae > Streptophyta > Magnoliopsida > Santalales > Viscaceae > Viscum > Viscum album. The sequence goes on from OY728147.1 coordinate 92,720,854, forward strand.
AGTTCTGAACACTGCTCTTTCATTTCCTTCTCATGTTCCCAAGTCTCTTCCTAAATCTGACCATGTTTCCATAAAACCCTCACTAGGCTGATACTTTTCCCACGCAAATGCTTCTATTTTCCATCCATGTTCCGCACTGGGATGCGTACTAATGAAGCATCCAGTTCTAGTTCTATGTGATCCCATCTGATCGCATGGTCAAGATCAGGATGATACTTCTTCAACTGAGATATGTGGAACACATTATGTAATGAGATAAACTATGGTAGAAATGAAAAATGATATTCCACTACACCACCCCATTCCAGTATCCTATAATGGCCTATGTATCAAGGGGATAACTTTACATGCTTCCCAAAATAATGATTTTTAATCCTTGGAGATATCCTCAAGAACACTTGATCACTTACTACAAAGGAAAATAGTCGCCAACGATGATCCACATAATATTTCTGATGACTTTGATCCATCTCCATGCTCTTTCTGATCAAAAGGATCTTTTCAGTTGTTTCTTGGACCAGGCTCAGCCCGAATATTGAATTCTCACATGTTTCCACCCAACATAGTGGATAACAATAAGGGAACCCATAAAATGATTCAAAATAGCCATCTGTATCGATGCTTGATAGTTGTTATTGTATGATAACTCCACTAAGGGTATATTATCTTCCTATGAGCCACCAAAATCCATTACACAATCCCACAACATGTCTTCCAATGTTTATATCATCTTCTCAGACTGGCCGTCTATCTGAGGATGATACGCCGTACTCATAGTCAACTGAGTCCCAAGGTATTTTTGTAAGGATCTTTAGAAACGAGAGTTGAACCTCGGATCTCTATCTGACATGATTGAAATTGGTACTCCATGCCTCTTTACCACTTCGTGGAAATAAATTTTGGAAAGATCCTCCCCGTATGAGTTTCAAAAATAGGGATGAAATGGGCCGACTTGGTAAGTCAATCCAGTATCACCAAAATGGAATCATGATTCTGAACTGTTATTGGAAGACGTATAACAAAATCTGTCACTATTTGTTCTCATTTTCACACTGGTATAGGAAAATACTGAAACATACCCACTGGTCTATAATGCTATCCTTTAACCTACTGACAAGTTAGGCACTACGAGAGGAACTCGACAACCTTTTTTTCATGTCGCTCCACCAAAATTATGCCTTCAACATCTTATTCATCTTCTATGTACCTGGATGTACATCCCATATTGAATGGTTGTAGTCATGAAGGATTTGTTACTGAAAATCCATAGGTACAACCATATGATCTATAAGAGACAAAACTGAATTTCCATCATGTTTCCAGCCCTAAATGGTCTCCCCACCATTGAGTTTTGAACTCATAACCAGACATTCTGCATTAGATGTTTGTTCCTATTTTAACATATTTACCAAATCATGAACAAGTGTAGCTGAAAATAAAACGAAAACATCACCTCGGTCTTCACATTCCAGATGCATGTCAGCTAGAACCGACATCAATTTCCATTCATATGGAGCTTCCTTTTCCAAAAGATCATATGGATTCATACTTAATGCATCCACCACTGAATTCCCTTTTTATTGTGTGTACATTCTGTTAATGTCAAATATTTGGAGATACTACATCCATCTCCTTTTCCTCAGATTCAAATATCACTGTGAGAAAATGTATTTCAAGCTTTTATGATCCATAAACACTGTGAGTTTCTCACCAAAGAGATTGTGATTTCAGGTCTTTAATGAATGGACAACTCTCGCTAACTCCAAGTCATGTGTTGGGTAATTATTTTCATGCACCCTCAACAGCCTTGAAACATAACCAACTACATGGTCTCATTGCATGAGAACAGAACCCAACCCTGATTCCAAGGCATCACAGTACACCACATACCCCTGTCTTGATTCTAGAAAAATCATGATAGGTACAGATGTAAGATGACATTTCATCTCCTGGAAAGACTTATGAAATTCCTCTTTCAATTGGAATGGATCGTCCTTTTTTGTTAAAGTTGTCATTGGCGAAGCTGGACGTGAGAAATCATGCACAAAGCATTGGTAGTATCCTACTAGACCTAGAAAACTTCGTATCTCAAATAATTTTTTGGTGGTTTCAATGAGAAAATAGCTTCTATCTTTTCAAGATCCACTAAAAACCCATTTTTTGAAATGACAAGTCCAAGAAAATGTACCTCCTGTATCCAAAAACACACTTTGATAATTTGGCATAAAAAGAGACATCTCTCAATATTTCCAACACTTTCACAAAGTATTCCTCATGATCAGTCCCTATATTTGAATAAACCAAGATGTCATCCACAAACACCAAAATAAAATAATCCATATATCGCTGAAATATCCAATTCATCCAATCCATGAAGACTGCTAGTGAATTATTTAGACCGAATGGCATAACTACATATTCATAGTGTCCATATCCACTTTGGAAAGTTGTCTTTGGAATATCATCCATTCGAACTCGCAATTGTTGATATCCTGATTGAAAGTTAAATTCAGAGAAGCACTAATCTCCCCTTAATTGATCGAACAGATCATCAATGCATGGAAGTGGATATCTCTTCTTTACGGTAACTTGGTTCAGCTGATGATAATCAACGGACAACCAAATATTTCCATCAAATTTCTTCACAAACAAGACTGGTGCTGCCCATAAATACGTACTTGGCCTAATGAAACCTTTTCTTTCAAGCTCCTCCAACTTCAATTTCAATTCCCCTATATTTTTTTCATCCTATAAGAAAAAAGGAAAATTGGGAAGGTCCCTATAAGGAGATCCATCATAGACCTTGTAAGGACCCAAACATTCATTAATGGAAATTCCTCTTGATCTAATTAAATGTCTTATTATGGTTTTATAAAATATGAACTTCATTGGTTGTATGTTTCTGGATCTAAAAAAATTATTAAGGATTTTAAACATTGCTAATATATCCGTTCGATAGTGATTTCATGATTAGTATAAATATAGGGCTTTAACAAATCCAATTTACTCAGATAAGGGAAGCGATGACCTCATCTAGTAAAATTTCCCCGTACGAAGACCATTTGTCAAAGATCGGAATGGAGGTGGCATCATTGGGATTTCCAATTGACCAAGCCCAAGATGATCTTGAACAATTTAAGCTTGAGCAGAACCGACTACAGGAGAAAGGGAAGTTAAGAGAGATTACCACCCAAGAAATGTTATCCGAGCCACCCCAAAAGTCTTCCACCTTCCTACACCTTACCCTTTGGTCTTATGCAGGTGTTATAAGGGTTTATGTAATGATACACTAGCACTATGACTATGTACATTATTCTTGTATAGAGAATATACATTCTTTTTATTGCTACATTGTAAATAGTTTTTAAAGCACAAATAGTATTTTTAGTTAATATTCAACTAAGAAATCTATTTTGATGAATTAATGGATTTTTGAATTAAATAATATTTTAATAAAATATTATTATTATTATCAAATTAATTTTTATTAAATATAAATTATCTTATTATTTTATGAATGCAATTGTAATTTTTATTAATGTTTGAACGCTATTTTTGTCAAAACCCATGAATTTTCGATAAATATCAGTTTTTATTTTAAAAGAAAAAAATTCACATATTTATAAAATTATTTAGATAAAATTAATATTTTTTTTGAATTAGGCCATCGAAATTATCCAATGGTGAATTTTTCATAATTTTCTGAGACTGTTAAATTTTTTGGTAACAATTAAATACCATTTAAATATATAATGTGTTTTATGACATCATAATGACCCAATAGTGATGTAATAAAATACTATAAACATTATTTTGGGACAATATATTTTTTACCATTAAAATAATGGGATTTTCGGTTTGTTTGATTTATTTTAAAAAACTCTAGTGGACCCTTCAAGGGTTATAAAACATTTTTTCCTTTTAAATTGTTTTCCTTGAGAGTGTGACTCACCTCCACATAAGCAACCCAATTATTTTAAGAATTCCTGCCATTGGCTTTACAAAATATTTCTTCCCACTCCCATTTTTAAAAAATACTACGGGCAAAAACCATGGGCTGGTTTGTGGTGTTGATTAGTTTAATGTGTGGTATCCCAAACCTAAATAACAAAGAATTCCCTATCCTTTCCTATATAAACCCACCCAATATCCCACTACCTCTTCACTAAAACCCTTTCTAGTTCCTCCAAACTCTTCCCTCCTCACTCTATAATCTTCCCAAGGCGCCCTAATCTCCCAAGAATCCACTCTCAAGCCTCTCTCAAGCCTTTGGGATCACACTTCCAAGTCAGGGATTCTCACTTTCCTTATTTATGTCCAAGTTTCCATATATTGTTATGCCCTTTTGTTTTCAATTATAAATGTTGGGGTATGATTTAAAACCTTCCCTATACTTTCCTATTTATTTTTAATGGTTAAATACCCCTTTACCTCTCATCGTTTCCTTCCATGTATACCCATTACCATTCTGAAATTGCGTAAGAAATTTCTCTCTCCTCTTTTATATTCAAGTAATTCATTTGTATCATGAATATAAATTCCATTAAAATTATTGGGAGATGTATCTATATGATCCCCTTACAGTCCATTTCATGTAAAAATGATTAGACACCCCTTTCTCTCTCATCAACAATTTTTATGTGTTTTTATGTCATGTTGTTATGCTACCGAAATTGCACCGTGATTTTTCAAGCCAAAGTCATTGTTTAGTGAATACCATGCCCATTTCTCTATCAAGGGTATTCAACTTTATGCACATTTAAATATTGTTTAAAGTTTTTAATTTATGAATTCCGCACTCCTTTATCATGTAGTAAATTTTTTTTAATGAATGCATGTTTTATGATCCATGTGGCACACTTATGCATGAAATGAAATGTTTAAAAAGGGTGCACCCTGATAGTGCTCCAATGCATTGGGTAAAGTATAGTATCATGATTTGTAATTTGAAATGGGTGTTGACTAATGCTAATTCAAGTACAATTAGGGTTTACTTATGCTTCTTGTTCAATGAGGTTTTACTCATTCTCCATGTGCAATGAGCCTTGGCTCATGCTAATTCCATGTTAAGTGTGATTTCCACATTTCCATGTTATGATTATCATGCTTTATCATGCCTTTATGTTCATGTTTCTATTATGCACCATTGATATGCCTATTTTCTAACACGTATTTCTTCCCTCATGTTATTCCATGTTTATTCCCTAACTGGGCATTATAGATCACCCTTTTCTTATAAATGTCCTCAGGTTATCCCATACAATGCTAAGTATGAGGGAATGTAGTGGTCATGTAAAAAAAGTTTTAAATAAAGATGTGGTATTTCATGTTTTAAGTTGTTATGTAATGATCATAATCCCTAAAGACACTATACCTATCAATATTTTATGTTGTATCAAGTGATGTTTATGTAATAAATCATGTTTTAGTGTGTAATAAAGAACAATGTCGTTGTAGTTGGTTTAGAGGATAAGTTTAGTTATTTTTTGGATTAGGATTAGAAAGCCCTAGTAAAGCCTTAGAGACAATAATAAGTATAATAAAAACATCCCTAGGTTTTTCTGGGTATTAATTAAGTGGTTTATCAAGAAAATACATCCCCTTATGGATATGAGTAGGTAGAGGCGGCTCTGCCACAGATGTACCTATGGGTGAAAACCCCGACAAGGAGTTTCGGGCTTGACCTAGGGTATCTTGGTACACAACAATGGGCCTTGCTGCACTCCTGGTTATGACATTCCCAGGGGATATGCTTTGTTAAATTAAAAAGCATAGGATGAACCATTATTACTGGAATTAAAAAAAATCCCCTAAGAATATATGTCAGAAAGTAGATCATGGATAACATAGATTGAAGCATATAGATTCATAAGAAAAGAAAATAAAATTAATTTTAAAAGTCATCTGTTCAGTATAGTTTTACCTTTTATGTTTTACCCCTAACATTCCTTTCATTAAAGAATAAATAAATCTCTATACTTCAAGTATTTTAATATCACAATTTTGTTATGTCTAGAGGGTAACTACAAATCTGATATGTTTTATTACTAGGATAAAGGATAGTTTTGAGATAGAAGGGGAAGAACCTCATAAAACACTCTTGTCCCTTCCAGAGGACATACTAGCAATAATTATTGAGATGTCAAGATTGCATAGTATCAAAACTTTTTCCAATGTCCAACTTTCTTGCAAGATGCTCTACGACATATCAAACACCTCCTCCATTCTGCAGAATCATCAAGGATTATGGATCACTTGTGATCAAATCTTAAGCTCCCAAATATCTCACCATTCTTGGCAAGGGAGGTACTATTAGGGTATTTTCTAATATTCACCCTATCTAGAGAGTATGATAAACTATTTGATTTTAGGATAGCTACTAAAGAGGGAGACCTCCGAGTATCCTATATGTATATAGTCTTGCATTCCGATATTTTTGGAATCTTAGGCTATATATTATAAGAAACTTATTTTAAAAATTTCAATGCTAACTTTGTCAAACTATTTTACAAAAACCCTGTATATGCTGATGTATGGAAACTGTATGTTAGGAGCAATTATTTTCAAAAAGTGCATCATATTTTCAATCAGTACAATCCAAGTTGCACGGATAGTGTCTGGACTAAGGAAGTTGAAGAGTTCAAAAGTGCATTGAGGTATTATTGTGCTAGGTAGACCCACTCTCTTCATGATCAATGTGATAATGAGGGTTGGGGAATACTTAATGGTGGTGTGTAATCCACCCTGAAGTCTTGTTTAAATTTTAGAGTTCTTTTTGTATGTAATCAAATTGAGAGGACACAATTTTTTTAAGGGGGGAAGATTGTAATGAACTGAACATTCATTAATGGGAATCCCTCTTGATCTAATTAAATGTCTTATTATGGTTATATAATATGTGATCTTTGTTGGTTGTATGTTTCGGGATCTTAAATACTGTTATGAATTGTGACCGTTGCTAATATAGCCGTTGAAAAGTGATCACACGATTAGTATAAATATAGGGATTTAACAAATCCAATTTACTCAGAAAAAGGAAGTGATGGCCTCATCCAGAAGACATTCCCCATAAAAAGCAAATTTTTCGGAGCTTGTAAAGGAGATGGCATCATTGGGCTTCACACTTGACCAAGCCCAAGCTGATCTTGAACACGTTAAGCTTGAGTGGAACTAACTACGGGAGAAGTGGAAGTTAATAGAGATTACCGCCCGAGCGATGTTATCTGAGCCACTCCAAGAGTCTATCACCATAACACACCTTACCATTTGGTCTTATGAAGGTTTTATAAGGGTTTATGTAATGATACCCTAGCACTATGACTATGTACTTTATTCTTGTATAGAGAATATACATTCTTTTTATTGTTACTTTGTAAATAGTTTTTAAAGAACAAATAATATTTTTAGTTAATATTCAACTAAGAAATATATTTTTATGATTTAATGGAATTTTCAATTAAATAATATTTTAATAAAATATTATTATTGTTGTTAAATTAATTTTTATTAAATAAAAATTATGGTATAATTTTATGAATGCAATTGTAATTTTTATTAAGGTTTGAAACCTGTTTTTGTCCAAACCAATGAATTTTCGATAAATGTTAGTTTTTATTTTAAAATTAAAAATTCACATATTTAGATTATTAATTATATAAAATGAACATTATTTTTTTAATCATGATGTTGAAATTTCCAAAGGTTGATTTTTCATAATTTTCTGAGATAATCGAATTTTGGGGTAAAAATTAAATACTGTTTAAATATATAATTTGTTTTATGACATCATAATGACCCAATAGTGATTTAATAAAATACTATAAACATTTTATTATGAAAATATATGTTTTACCATTAAAATAATTTGATTTTGGGTCTATTTTATTTTTAAAAAAAAGCTTTAGTGGACCCTTCAAGGCTTATAAAACATTTAGTCTTTTAAAATTGTTTTCCTTGAGAGCGTGACTCACCTACACATACGCAACCCTATTATTTTAAGAAGTTATTTCATTGGACTTATAAAATATTGTTTTACACTCCCCTTTGGAAAAAACTATGGGCAAAAACCATGGGCTGGTTTTTGGTTTTGATTAGTTTAATGTGTGGTGTTCCAAACCTAAATAATAAAGAATTCCCTCTTCTTTCCTATATAAACTCACCCAAGATACCACTTACTCTTCACTAAAAGACTTTTTAGTTCGTCCATACTCTTCCCTCCACTCTCTAGAATCCTCCCAAGGCGCCCCAAGATTTCAAGAAGCCTCTCTCAAGCCTCTACACAGCCTTTGGGATCCCACTTCCAAGTAAGGGATTCTCACTTTTCTTATTTATGTCCAAGTTTCCTTATATTGTTATTCCCTTTTATTTTCAATTATAAATTTTGGGGTATGATTTATAACCCCCCCTACATTGTCCTATTTATTTTTTAATGATGATATCGCCCTTTCTCTCTCATCTATTCCTTCCATGTATACAGATTACCATGCCGAAATTCTGTAAGGAATTTCTCTCTCCTCATTTACATTCAAGTAATTATTTTTTATCATGAAGCTAAATTCCATTAAAATTATTTGGACATGTATATATATGACCCATTACTATCCATTTAATTTACATATAATGATACACCCATTTACCTCTCATCAACCATTTTTATGAGTTCTTATGTCACGCCATTACGATACCAAAATTGCACCTTGATTTTCCAAGCCAACGTCATTGTGTAGTGAATACCATGCCCATTTATCTGTCAAGGGTATTCACATTTATGAAAATTTACTTATTATTTAAAGTGTTTAATTTATGAATTAAAAACTCCATTATCATTGAATAAATGATGTTGTTTATTGAATCCATGTTTTATGATCCATGTGGCACACTTATGCATGAAATGAAATTTTTAAGAAGGGTGCGCCCTGATAGAACTCCAATGCATTGGGTAAAGTATATTATCATGATACGTCATGTGAAATGGGTGTTTACTCATGATAATTCAAGTTCAATGAGGGTTTACTCATGATTCATGCATAGTGATGGTTTACTCATGCTCCATGTGCAATGAGCCTTGGCTCATCTTAATTCTGTGTTAAGTGTTGTTACCACATTTCCATGATATGATTATCATGCTTTATCATGACTTTATGTTCATGTTTCTCTTGTGCTTCATTGATATTCCTATTGTATAACATGTATTTTATCCCTCATGTTATTCTATGTTTATACCTTTACTGGCCTTTATACATAACCCATTTCTTATGCATGTCCTCAGGTTCTCCAATGCAATGCTAAGTACGAGAGAATGTAGTGGTCATGTAAAAGAAGTTTTCAAAAAAGATATTGTATTTCATGTTTTAAGTTGTTATGTAATGATCCTAAGCTCGAAAGACACTGGTCCTATTGATCTTATATATTGTATCAAGCGAAGTTTATGTAATAAATTATGCTTTATTACGTAATAAAGAACATGGTTGTCATAAACTCTGTGTCCATTATAGGTGGTAACCCTGAGAAATTTTTGGGAATGACATATAGAAATCAATAGACCACTGTTTTAAAACTATTTTCTTCAATTTCTTCCATTACTGCCAAATTAAATGCTGTAAACAGATAAGATATTATTCCCACCATTGGTTCCAACAAGCTCTTTGCACCTTTGTTTACAATTCTCTCCCCTCTGAAGAGATGCTCAACGTCGTCCCCATTCATGAAACTAACTGTTCTCCTATAACAGTGGATGTGATCCTTAAACATTGTCAAACAATCCATATACATGATTATGTCACAGACATCCATCTCCAATAGTGAGAAATCCCATTTCAACTCAACTCCCTCCACAGTAATAGGACATTCTCTACACACAAAGGCTTGACATTCTCTTTCATTGAGAGGAGTTTGCAGTTTTAACATAGAAGGCATCATTTCCAGTTTTAAAAATAGAAAGTTAACAACATGAGAAGAAATGAAGGAATGTGATGCAGCAGTGTCAAACAAGACTTTTACCAGTGTAAAACTTTAAAGAATCATACCTCTCATTGTAGATGGTCCAACCTGATCATCGAAAATTATCTTCTCAGATCCATACAATTGTTTCGTCGGTGCACTCTACCCTTCATTCCCTTGTGGATATTTCCCCGGTTGAGGAGGCATGGTATTCATAGAATCTCCATGGATATATCTTCTCTATTTATGAGACTAATTCTTCTATCGTAGATGTATTGAAGAATATGATGCTTGCGATACCTAAGAAGTGTACAGAGCACCTGACCTTAGAGCAATACAAAAAAAGGGCTTAAGGTTTCCCATCTTTTTTCAGTTATGTCATGATCTTGGTGGGGTTTTACACTACCTCTTTATATGGTCAAAGAAACCACATTGATACAATCCTACTTGGATCTTTGGTCATGGAGGAAGATTCATTGATCAAGTTGTCTGATTTTGAGCCCCATTCCCACCTTAGAAATAGGTGTCCCTTTTCCTCTTGCTCCTAGCATTTGAGATCCCATAATTTTCCATGGGTATAATCATATTTCCTCCACCCATAGCTCCTAATATGTCCCTATCTACCTCCTCTACTTTGTTCACCATCTCTGTATAACCAATAATACAGATCACGACAATCTTTGATTAAATCTCTTGCCTTAGCCCTGATTCAAAAATACGTGCCTTTAGGGATGCACTTGCTGTATCTTATGGTGAAATGAGCACTAAATTCATGAATTTATTATCATAATCCATGAGAAATAGTTTTTCATGCTTCAGTTTAAAGAATTCTATCATCTTTTAGATCCTGAATGTATGTGGGTAGAACTGTTTGTTGAACAATTCTTCGAAATCCTCCCATATAAGTCCCTTATCTAATTTATCCCGCAGTACTAGTTCCCATCACTAATGTGCAAGAACCTTGAGCATATATATGGCCATATTGACTTTGAGATCTGTTGGTGTGGTAAAGAATTCGAATATGTGATTCATCCTACTCATCCACACCTTTGCCTTTTCAGGTTCAAAATCACCCCTAAATATCAATGGATTCTACTTCATGAAATGAATGGAATGATCTGTATGCCTTGGATCATCCCTCAGGTTCTCTATATCTGTATATTGAGAATCTTGTATAATACTCAGAACTAGCTCTTATTTCACCCTCGGTTTTGGTGAAACCAAGTTCTTCGTATCTTCTTCAGGTTAGTTTCGGCAACGTCTACTCAATGCCATTTTCTAAACAAAACTAAAATACATCAATCATAATCTCTAGTAACTGATAGATTATCATTAGAAATTCAATCACATAAACTATCACACAATTTTTTTAAAAAATAAATACATTCATGTTAAACCATTTTTGAAAATCATACCTTTTTTAAAATATGACAACCATTCCCTTTTTCAAAATCGTTCAATTGAAAAAACAATTCGATATTTTTTTTTCAAATTTTACACATTTGAACAGATCATAAATCATTAGTCAAAATGAATTATTAAATCATAGTGGGAATTAATTCTTCTACAATTCATGTCATACTGGTCTCATTGGCTTAATCCATGACAATGAGATTTCAAAATCCTAGAAGTGTCTATGAACACCTATGTACCCAACCCCTTGGTAACTTGAAGTTCAACATAAAAGGGTTAGCTATGTCCTTTTATTCTATATATTTAATTTTCTGAAAATATTACTCCTTTATAAGATTCCATCCCAAGGAATAGTCATTAAGTAATTTCAACTCCAGGACCAAGAACACTGAAGACTACTTATTTGGCAAGGACAGAACAAGCTGATACCATTTGTAATGACCCGCTAATTCTCATTTTCTTACGATTAAAACGAGTCATTACTTGGCCTTAAGAGACATCTCTAAGACTCCAATGGATGGAAATAAGTTCTGAAGGGTTTCAATGAAGTTGGGGGATTATTTACCCTTTAACAATAAAACCATTAAACAAGAAACCCTTAACTGAATAACTCACAATATGATGCATGAATAAAAGAAAGACATCTCAACTAATTTATTCATATCAAAACCACTCCAAAGTATAATATAGTGGAAGACTTAAAAAATATGAAAGTAAATAGAGGAAACCAACTAAATACTCTAAGAATACCATAAGACTCCATGCTCCATGTTCCCCGTGCTCCATGATCACCAAACAGCCCGAGCATCATGAAGTGGTGCTAAAAACATGGGAAACAATACCCTTTCCCTTGTCTTGGAAGATATAATCTACAAAATAACCAAATTTACAAAGTAGGGGTGAGTATAAAACTCATTAGGATATCCCCAATGACTTCCCTACTCATGCCACTAGGATAGAAGTGTTAGAAACATTTTTATAAAATTGTTTATACAAACTAATTCCTAAAACAGTTTATAACTAAATATAAACAAGTTTCAAAACTGCTTGTGACAAAAGTGTACAAGTGTAATTAAAACCTATTTTTTCATAAGGATAAAACTTAATAAAAATAGAATCAACTCTTCTAAATCATTTTTCAATACCCGTATTGACACAGCAAACCATTCCACAATCCCATTCAACCACCCATGCATGCTACGTTATAATAGTTCCATACTCATGAGCGGTTTCTCGTCGATCTACCAAGTCATCAAAAGTTAATTATTTACCATGTTCCATTAACCCCTTTCACCAACAACAAGTTTATATTTCAACCAATACCTATATATTCAACATGAAAACACATCACATATGCCCAAATATCATGTCAAAACAACCCTTTCAATGAAATCACCTTTTTATTAAAAATTATTTTTCATTAAAACCATTATAATGCCGACTTGTTTCAATAAAAATGAATTTTTATTGAAACAAATTCCCAATAAAACCATTTAGAAGTTCCAGAAAATCCACCATTTTAAATCACCATTTTAAATTCATGAAACTAAAACAATTTTCACTATAATTTATCAAGATTTAATAAATCTACCAATAACAATAAATCATCATTACAACGATTTATTCCAGGTATCAAAACAATTTTCACAATAAATATTATCCAATTTACTCAATTTGAAACTATGAAAATAAATTCTAGGAATAGGATATGAGAGTGAACTAACCTACCTCGAAGGTTTTAATGAAACTCGACAATAGACAAAGAATGCACAAGAAGGAAGGTCGATTCACTATGAATGGACTTAGTTCTCTTATCCTATCAAGATCATGACTCAAAACAGAATTATTTGGAATACCAAAACGTATATCTACCCACTCTAGTTGCATATAAAAGAAATCATGGAGATCAAAGAAGTAGATCTAATAAGATATAAGAAAATGTGACAAATCAAGAAATAATGGTGACATACCTCAAGAATCGGTTCAAGATTCCAACAAATCAACTTAAATATCTTTCTATATCATGTAAAACATCATATTTAGCATTAATTTATGTTAAAAAACTTATATATACCCACATGAGGTGTAGATATAAGAAAAAGAGATGGATAGATGGTGCTTTAAGAAAACAGAAAAGAACCAAGAAGATCGGAAAAACCCCAAGAATCAGGATTGAAATCACAAAGGGAGGGCTATAGGTTGGATCCAACTCAAGTGGGTAGGGTTCTCCAACCTTCTAGGGTGAGAAATATTGAAATAGGTGCGTTTTTAATAAAATAAATAAATATATAGATTAAAAATGTGTAAGCTCTAAGAGAATAGGATCAAGATTTTACCTCTGCTCATGGTTTGACCACACTGTTTGACCACACGGTTTGGGACAACCGTGTCTAGACCGTGTGACCATCCCTTTGGTCCCAAAAATCATTATAAAAACCCTAAACTCTTAAATCCTTCACCTTTACCTTTTTTATGGAAACACATTTTTTTTATGGAAACATCGTTTTCTGTGGAAACACCCCACTTTATGGAAACACCCCACTTTATGGAAATACCCAACTTTATGGAAACACCAAACTTTATGGAAACAAAAAAATCTATGGAAACACCCAACTTTATGGAAACACCCAACTTTATCGAAACAACCAAATTTATAGAAACATGCAACTTTATAGAAGCACCCAAATTTATAGAAACACCCAACTTTATACGTCAAAACTATTCAAAGCCACGCCATTTAAAAAAATGCATCTTTTATATAAAAAACACGAGGAAAGGGTTATGTACCTGAAACTGGGGGTACTACATATAGGGTGGACCAAAGAGTTTTGGGTGATACTTTAATAGATTATATGATAGGGTGGATCAGATAGTGTTATATGAGCATGTTATAGCTTATATGATGGGGTGTCCTAGATAGTGCTAGGTGAGCTCGTTATATCTTATATGATTGGTGTTCATAGATATCACTCCAATACATTGGATAATGATTATATTGTATATCATTTGTGTGGTAATTTAAATAAAAAGGGGGTTTGGGAGGGTTTTATGAATATAATCCTTCAAGTTACCAAAAAGGGTTTAAATTGCTTGTTATAGGTTTGTAATTTTTCTCATGACCAATATTGATAACACATGTCTCATGATTATTTATTCATATGACTATTTAATTGGATATATGTTCATATTTTATGATATAGTTATTGATGGGAATGAGTTATTTTATAACTTTCTCATGCACTCTGATTCCATAATCATACCCTTATGCACTTTTTATTCCCATTGATGACATTCAACTGAAAATGATTATGTTTACACATACTGAGAATTTGAGATCAACCTTCTTATATTTCATTTTCATTGGGTTAGAAATAATTTTGTTAAGAGATTTATGTCTAGAATGTATTTCATGTGTATGATGATGATTTATTAATGTAAAAAATAAATGTTGGGACAAGTGAGAGAAATAATCATTTAACGCCTTTTTAATTGTTTATGTAGATGTTATTCCTAATTTTAAGAAACTATAATCCAAAAAGGTCCTCATGGTTATAAGTTATCAGATTTTTCATTATGATCTTTTATTGTTTGGATTGAAAAAAATTGGGTGGAAATTATTGGCATCCAAGAAATAAATTCAAAGTTTATGATTTGAGCACTAAATCCAAGGGTGTAGGTTCTGGGATGTTATATTAGTGGTATAAAATAGAGATGGGTAAAATTATTTGGGTATATGGAATATTTTCCTGGTTATTTGGGACAGGTATTCAAACCAGTATTTTACATAGAATATAGTTATGTACTTTTATGTGGTATAATGTTCTCTGGGGAAATGTAATGGGTTGGAGTATAAGGACGTATACCATTTGGGAATAAGGAATACATGATTGGTGGGTAGTGGGTATGTGGTACCTCATTTTTTACACTTCCATTGTTTTATTATATATATACATCATATGGAATAATAGATTTTTATTGTGATGAGATGGGTTAGAGACCTTACATGGGATGGGATCACTTATCAGTTTCACTGTTAACTCACAGTTGTGTGAATATTTTTTCCACACTAAAATTAGGGTTTCCAAAGAGGTACCCCTTACTATACTTTTATTCTCATCCTTACTTATATATATTATTGTAATATATTTTGAGATAGTTTAAAAGGGTGGGTTAGATAATAATATCTCTTGGTCAGGGTTTAATGGTGGAAATCGTTTTTGTTTCTATTGATTTATTTACAATTTTTTAATTTATATATTGTTCCATTATCTCATACTCCTATAATCCAGTTTATATAAACAAATTCTTTACATACTATCTTTGAAATAAACTTAAGAGACCAAATTTTAACCTCCAATAGTTATAATATCACCAATAAATATTATTTCACATACATATAAAGCACATTTTAGGTTTAGAGTTTTTTAAAAAATAAAATAAAATAAATAAATAATCTCACGTATTTAACAAATAATGGAAATTTTATCCACTATATAATAAATTACTTAATCCATAATAATTATTCAAAATCTCCCAAAAAATCCCTACATAAGATATTTTTTAAGGCCTATCATGTGTAATATATTTCTTCATAACCTGGGGAAATGGAAACATAAGAATGGGTGAGCTAAAATGATCATTATGGTTAAAATTAAGATATAATAATAATAAGGTCACAAGTGATAATAAGATGAGAATAAATAATATGTTCAGAATATATTACCAAAAATAATAATTCTATTATAGAATTAAACTAAAATCCTAATATATCCATGGATATCAAGATAAATGAAAATATATCATGGATTAAAATAACTTGTTCCTTAATTATGATTTTAAAAATTACAGATAACTAATTACATTCCCTAATCCTAGACATGAAGATCTTAGACATCATGATCATACTATCAAGGACTTATGTCAAGGAAATATTTTTTTTCTGGGCTAGAATTCCCCTAAAATACCAAATCTATTTTATCTATTAAGGCCTATCAATTCATTAATGTGCTATCTATAATCTATTATCCCTAGTTGATAATTATGTTTATGCATTCATCATTTAAATAATTTAATAAGATATACAATACATGACCAATGTTCCTTACAAATCAAAAACATTGGTATTGAGATTCAAAATATAAGGAATGTCAATAAATTTCTCCATATTAATAAAAAAGGCAAAATTATCATAAAAAATCCATATAATGAAAGAGTATGGTTATAAATTACAAAATCAAATTTTTGGGGTAATCAATAAACAACATTTTTTAAATAAAAATATATATGTATTTTCAATAGTTTTCCAATAAATAAATAGAATAGATTTCTATATAGGAATCCCTCAAACAAAAAGAATATAAAAAATTTATACAATTAATTTGTAATTTAAAAATTTTATTGAAATAGGAAATATAGGTGAACACCCTTTAATCAAAGGAAGGAAATATATAGTGTTCATAAAAGAAAGGTATTAGAAGAAGAATTGTTCCTATGAAAAAGGGGGATTATAAAAGATTATGTTAGTGATGTATTTTCATCAGTTTAACACCTGAAAATAAAATTGTATGATAAGATTTATAATTTAGTCCCTTATAAATATTTACCCCTTAACAGGGTATCAAGTGGTGGATATGAATCAAAACTCAATAAAGAAAAATTAAGATTCAAGAACCCTTATAGTAATGATAATATAAGAATAAAAAGAACATGAGAGAGATTCCTTAAAATTAAAATATTATGTATTGAATGATACTAATTATACATGAAGTTAATAGGGTATTGAATACATTATATAAATTAAAATATGGTGTGTGATATTAAACAAGTCTCATGGAATTAAAATTTTGAAAAAGAAATCTTACGAGTTGAGTAACATTTAAAACAAGATCCATGCAAAATAAATAAATTGAAAATAAACATAAAATACTAGAAAATAAATATAATTCAAGATATAATATAAAAAATAAGAATTATATACACCATATAAATGTAAATTGGCGTATAACATGAATTATGTCTCAAAAAATTGGAATTGAGACAATGAAACCTTATTCAGGTAACATAATATTTGTGGTAAGAAACATTTAATAATGAGGATGTAAGGAATAATTGTAAATACCAAAAAATAAGTATTTAATAAAATAAAAAGAAATTATTATGTATAATTAATAAAATTTGTAATAATAGAGTTCAATAAGAAAGTTTGTAACTCAATGGAAGAAAATTGGGTAGCACAAACCCTTACAGCCACAGTATCCTTTGAATCAAAGTCAATTTAAATAAATAACATGACATGGATCTTCAAAAATAGATAATTATAGGAATATGATAAAATAAATTCATTAATTATTAATCAGACTATATTAAATTCATCCTGGGTCACAATAAGAAATATGTCTCAGGAAATTAAATTTGAGTTAAGAACACTGTACCTTTGTCCTCATCCATTATATGCATGCACTTAACATCCAAGATAATAAAATTATGTTTGTTAAAAAAATTATTAAGAAATTTATTCATATAAATTTCATACTCTATATCTTATCTATTATCATATGTTATTTATTTATTATATTATTTTCTCTTATATTGGTTATTAGGGATTGTTTAGACAATTGTTCTGTAACTTTTACTGTATATTGTGAATTGTAAAAGGTGTTGAAAAATTGAGTCATAATCACTATATTAATATAGTTATGTGTACTTTATTATTCCATTACTAAAAAATTCAAATACTTATGTAGGTTTCCAAAATGCACTCCAAGTATGAAAGTTAACTTGAAATGTTCATTTTTTAGGATTAAATTTACTATGACAGTATATTATTGGTGTCAATATAAAATTTACAATATTATATTTTCATAACCTTAAACAAATATATAATTAGTTATTATTAACCTATATCACCATTATTCATGTTTATATAGTCACACATGATATAAATATGTAGTACCATCCATGTTGGTGGTTAAACCAACCAAAACATTAACATGCTATAATTAATGAATATGTTTTATTATAGGATAATTAGTTATAATATCATTATTTAAAAAGATATAACTAAAATTTTAATATATTATTATTTTGGTTAATATAATTTTAAACTATTTTGAATAATAAGAAAATACTATATGAAAAAATTAAATCTACTACTCTCATGGAGGAGATAGTTTGCACATACGCATGTATGATATTTTCATTTTTTATAGATTTTAAAGATGGTAGAAAAATATTTATAATTTAAGAAAATTAATAATTCCAAAAACATCATATTACCTCATTAATTACTCTTTTAGTAACATGCAATTTTAGTGGTTAAGAAAAATAAGACACCTCAATCATGGAGGCAGTAGTTTGCACGTATGCATGATGAAGTTTTTATTTTTTAAATAATTAAAGAAATTGAATTAAATATTAATTTTAAATTTAATAATAATAAATATATTTTTCTTACCATATTTATTAATCAATTATATCATTATAACCATCCTTGAGAGGTGGTTGTAATAAGCATAAGATGTCAATTAATAGAGGTCATAGTCCACACATACACACTGTCAACGTTCCTTGGTTTATATTAGTCAATAAAAATGAATAAATAAGGGTTATTAAATTAATTTTAGATAATATTATTATATTAATTATTCTTATTCTACAATATTATGGTGGTTATAATATGTTTTTAGGAGTAATATTAAGAATAAATGATTAAGAAAGGGGTAATACTAACATATGGATCCTCGGTTTTCTCTTTGAAATCCCATTGAAAATTGGGAAATTAAGTAAACTAATGGTAAAAAAAGATTGAAGAAAGTAATATTGTGTTCTAGGAGGAATCAATTTCATATTTTTAGAGAATACTGAAAAGGTACTATTGTAACATAATGTGGTGGAAGGATCCCCTTTTTTAAGTGAAGATAATGGATTTTTTTTAAGTTTTCATTAAATTTTAAATAGTGTATAGTTACTAACCAATGGTAAAGGCTAAAATATGTGTAAAAGAGTGAGGTGAGGTGATTCTGGTTATATCCAAACATCTACCATCCATTTTGAAACATGAATCTTACATGTTTTGTGATATTTCCTCTTAGTAAATTATTTTTTTGACCATTTTTACTTTTACTAGGGTAGTTAATTTTTTACCTTAGTAATCAATTTTACTAGCCAAAATTGAAATTGATATTTTCAAAATTGTAACCTTATGATTAAAATTTTTTAAATAATTTTATGAAATAAAAAATTTAAGGATGTGAAATTTTCATTATAAAATAAACAAACATAACTTGTCAAAAAAACCTTTTAGAAAAACTATGTTTTTAAGCATAAAATATATGTGTAAGCCATATTTATTAACATTATATTTTTTCATTAATTAAATTGATTTATTATAATATAAATAAAAATTATTTATTTTTCAAAGAAATATTGAATAAAATTTTACCATTAAAATACTTAATTATAAGAAAACATTAAAACAATTTTACTTTGAATAAATATATCCATTTTGTTTCATAAGGTTGAACATATATTCTATAAATTTAAAAAATATATATGTTTAATATTCATATAATTTTTTCTTAAATACATAATTGACCAATTATGATTTTTGGTAAACATCTATTTCATGATTATATAATAATTATGTCATAAATGTTACAGTTATGGTAAAAGCTATAATTTTCACTATTCACCTAAAAATTAAATATTTCTATAAAAAACATAAAATTTAATCTTAAGATAATATTGAAATTAAAAATCTAAAAATTTATTTTATTTTATAAAATTAAAATTCTAAAAATTTGTAATTTCACTTTTAATATAAAAATATATTGATAACGACTTTCATATTAAAATAACATTTTTGAAAAAATATGAAAAACCCTTATTTTTTTTTGTTTTAATTTATTATAAAATTAGAGTTAATATAGTATTCATATCAACATAATATTTTATCTATAAATAATTTATTTTCTAAAAAAACACATTAAAATTCAATTATTTGGAAAGATTTAATTTTAAAGCATAAATATGCCGTATTAGTTTTTTATCTAAACTAATTTACTTTATCAATGTATTAGTATTGATATAGTTAATTATTTTTATTTAAATATATATTTCATAATTCATTTATATATATTTTTACTCCCAAATTCTATTGTACGTTTTAACATTCATATATTGGATCATGGTTTGTTTTTGGTTTAGTATTTTCCTCTTCAAAAGCAATCACTCACATTAGATTATAAAGAAAATAAAATATGTAGTATTTAATATTAAGCTGTTACATTCTACCTTATTTAAACAAATTTAATTATTGAAATTTTCTAAAACATATACTAAGAGTAATCTATAGGGATTGTTCAAAATTATCATTATACTAATAAACTATTTGGGGTTGACTGAGATAATGAAGTGATATTTCCCTATAAAAATAATATTATCCATTTTTAAAGAGGTATAATACATTCCTAATACCACATAGAATCATACTAAGGGAATAATAGATAGATCCATAGGTAATAACTTCCTAGAAACCTTGAAATGATGTCATATTAATCTTACAACCAGGTTCTTTGGTTTATAATTCCATATTCAGAAGATGTTGGAAACTTATACTACATAATAAATTGGAAGATCTATATTGAATACTCACTATCCTATTTAATATATTCCATTTCATATTATTTTTCGTATTCCCATGGTTTAAGTGATTCTTGGTGACTATTTTACCCACTGGCTATTGTATTAGTGAATTCTTTTTAATTATGCCCAATTTTCTTGCAATTTATATAATGGATTTTCATAACTGATCTTTATCCCTTTTACCCATGATCATTATGAAATTAATTTTTACACTTATAGTTAATTCACATTCCATTAAATAAATACCTGAGGTGTTTTATCTCACATTCTAAACATGTAAGAAAATAAATATTCATTCCTTTGTCATCTTTGTCACCCAAAATTCCAAGAGACTTTAACTTTATATTCTTTAGTGTCTTTGGGGATTAAAGAGTGTTCATTTTGTTAATCATAATTCATGATATCTATTTTTTCATAATCATAAAATTTTACAATCTATATCATGTTCTATTGGGTTTCCCATTAGGACAGTCTCCGACTTATCCATGGCATCCATGGTTGACTTTATTCTTTCTAGATTCAGTAATTTATATTACAAAAAGGAGTTTACTTAAGTGATTAATGCCATAAGAGAATTATTGGATGATAATTAAATTCATCCTCAAAATTTATTACTTATAAAAATTATTACATTAGCTTTTAGTTTAATATAAATCAGTATCAATTCTATCTAGGTTTCTTTAGGATGGGTTCTCTTATATTCATTAACATAATTCCATAACATAGTGAATATTTTATAATTTAAATAAAATATAATGTTATTAAACCAATAAAATCCCCTATAAGTGTTGATCTAAATATACAGCCTTAGTCTCACTCATCATGTAATTGAGTGAAGATTTTGTTTCAAGTAAACCTTCTTTTTGGGGTGATTACCCCTTTGTGCATCTGTTTTACAGCCACATCCACTTGGAAGTATCTTAACAAGCCTATAATTTCATGGAGAACAAAACAATATCTGCTATAATTAAACATTATTATGGAATCCTATTCTTATTCTTAACCCTAATACTTATCCCTAGGGTTTTCACTAGAGATATCTTATCTCAATCTCTAAAATATTAAATTTTACTTCATAAAACTAAAGGGGTTATCCATTCCATTGATATTTTTATAAACCTTAACTTATCAATAATTAAATTAACCTCAACTAAAACCCTATGCTCTAAAATTTCCAAAATACTGATTTGGTACCAACTATATCACCCCATACCCGCACTCTCAGTATCTATTGAAAATAAACACAATGTTCACATATCAGATTTAAAAAGTTCGGATGTGACAACATTTTAACCATTAATATTCACATTATCACCCATAAATATTGATCCAAATGCATTCAAAGGACCTTTTAGATTCATAATTTTAAATTGTTGGTAAAAATCATAATCTAAAAATTCCATATATTTCTCAAATAATACATTGTTTCCAATATATAAGAAAATATTTAATCCATAAAAATTATTTGATATCTGCAAAAAATTCACTACACAAGATATTATATATGAAATATCATGTGTAATAAATTTCTTCATATAATGGGGAAGTGAAAATATAAAAATGTGTAGGTTAAAATTATCTATAAGGGTAGACATAAGAGAAAATAACCAAAGATCATATGTTAGCATAATATGAGCATAAATAATATGGAAAGATTCAATTACCAAAAAAAAACAATTTCATAATAGAATTAAACTAAAATCATAAAATATCCATGTATAAATATGGAAATGAAAATATCACATTGATAATAATATATGGTTCCTTAATGGTGAAATATAGAATTTTAGACAACTAATTCCATTCCCCAAGATAATATATCAGGATCTTATATAGGATGATCTTACCTTCAAGGATATGTGTCTTATAAATATTCTATTTAGGGCTAGAATACACCAAAATATCCATACATGGTTGTATCATGAGACCTATCAATTCATAATGATGGTATATATAAGTAGGCCTACCAGTTTCTAATTAACTCCAAATCATTCATAATTAAAGGAATTAATATGCTATAAAATATATAACTATTCTTCCTTAGTAATCAGTTAACATATGTTTTGAGATACAAATATAAGAAATGTTAATACCTTTCCGCATGTAATTAAAAGGGATAAAATTTTCATAAACCATCCAAATAAATAAGGTGGATGGTTAAAAAATATTTAATCATCCTTCATAAGTAATCAATAAACATATGTATTGGAATAAAAAATATAAAGATCTTCAACCATTCCTCAATCAATAAATGGAATATATTTTTATATAGAAACCCTAAAACTAACATCATATTAAAAAATGGGTATACATTTAAGTAAAAAATTTCCCTAATAAATCAATATATATAATCTAAGTGACCACCCTTCAATCAAATGAAATAAATATATAGTGTTCAATGGGGAAAGGCACTGGAAGAAATGTTATTCCTATAAAAGAAGATTATTTGGAAAGGAAAAGTTAGTAATGTATTATTGTGGGTTAAATACCCTAAAATAAAATATTATGATAGGATTTAAAAGGTAATACATGAACAATATATACAAAAAAAAATGGAATCATGTGATTAATATGAATCAGATCACTACGAAGAAAAATTGAGATGAAAATACCCTTATAATAATGGTTATGTATTAATAAAAATAATATGAGAGGTATACCATGGAATTTAAATACAATCAAATGAAATATATTTAATTTAATTTAAGTTAATAGGGTATTGAATACCTTATTTAAATGAAAATATGGTGTGCAATATCAAACATGTCTCATGGAATTGGAAATGATACAAAGAAACTCTTACGGCTTGAGTAATATTTAAATAACAACTCTTGAATGTGAAATATCTTGAAAAAAACTTTAAATACACTAAACGGAAGTTAATTAATGATATAATATATTAAATAGGTAATATATATTCCATATAAAAGTAAATCAGTGTATAATACAATGTGTGTCTTATGATATCAAAATTGAGACCCAGAAGCACCTTTTATGAAACATAATCGTGGAGGTAAGAGTCCTTTGATAATTATGTTATAATGAAGAATTTTAGACACCCAAATATAGGAGTAAATATAAAAAAATTAATCAATATGTAGAATAAATCAATGTTGGAATAATATATTTTAATTAGAATATTATTAACTCAATGGAATAAAATTGTGTTAGCATAAGAAGTTACAACCATAGTATCCTTTGAATCAAATTTTTTCAAATAAACCATATTATATGGATATTAAAACCTAAATAATTATAAAAATATGATAAAAAAAAGTAGTAATTAATCACATCATATTAAATATTTCATAGTGCACAATAAGAAATATGTGTCAAGAAATTAAATTTGAGATATGAACCCCTAACCATGGTCCTTATTTGTTTTGTGCATGCAATTGACTTCTTGGATAATCAAATTATGTTTAATAAATATGTAATTAATAAATTCATTCATCTATATCTTATAGTCTATTTTTTTTCATAAGTTGTTTAAGTATTGTATAGTTTTTCCTTATGTAATTTACTTGGGGTTCTTCAATCAATTTTCCACAACTCATTATGTATATTGGAGGTGGAAAAGATGTTGAAAAAATTATATATTTATATATATTTATTCCAGTTATTCTTCCATTATTATAAAATTCATATAGTTCTATAGGTTTTGAAAATTGGCTCCAAGTATGATATTTAACTTTAAATGTTTATTTTTTAGGTTAAAATTTATTGCGAGAGTTTATTGTTAATATCACTGATGAAATGTTATATATTATATCTCTATAACCTTATAAATACTTATTAATTTATTATTATTCAATACCACTATTAATCATGTCTCTAAATTCACCCATGGTGGAAATTTAAAGAATCGTTCATGTAGGTGGTTAAACCGATCAAAATAAGAACATTATACAATTAATAGAAAGGTATTATTATCGAGTGATGTGTTACAAAATCATTGTTAAAAATTATAATGAAATTGTTTAGATTTTAATAATTTTGTGAATTATATTTTCAAATTTTTGTAAAAATAATAAAATATTGTGTGAAAAAAATACATAACATTAATTGAGGTGGACATATGAATTTTTCATTTTTTTCTATAGAATGGGATAAAGGAATATAATGGTTTATAATTTGAAAACCATAATTATGTGTTATCCCAATTAGGATAGATACCATGAGAGGGGGTGAATTATGGTATGATAGATAAAAAATTTCTCATCAGATCTTGTTTTGTCCTTGAATAAAACACTTTAATATCCCTTTATCATTTTAATGTTTTAATAGAAATGAAATTAGGTATGTGGCATAATGATTTTACTTGGTTCAACCTTACTTGGATATGTACAAGGAGCATACAATGATAATGTGTCGATGTACAAAATTTACTAACGCTGATTTACAAATCATGGTTTGGGATACATTGATTATATGACTAATAATGCTTACCTTACAATGTTTATGGATATCTCACTGCTTCCCAATGGTCACTCACTCAATATTACTTCCATAGATCACTAATAGGTGAAAGGATCACCTTCTTCCTCTTCATTTTCCCACTGAATTAGAAAGGAATCACACACAATTTATGGATATGTAGGTCCCTTCATTATTATTAATGAATGCATCCTCAAATGTAGGTATATTATTTGTTGAACTCTCATTTTCATCCACTTGATGAATACCACTTTCCACTAATTTATAGGGAAATCCCTTATAAACACTTTCGATATGATCACTACCTTCGTGAAGATACTTCATATTATGAATATAACTTAGCCTTCGCAAAGCCCACAACTTTAATAAATCTCACCAATTTCATGGAACTCAACTATCCTTCATGAGGAAACCTCCTTTTGTGAAGCTCACACTTTCATTCAGTTTTTAATAGCCTTCGCGAACTTCAATACATCCATGATGATTACACATTTCGGTCAACTTTTATAAATTTTTTTAACTTCCTTTCTTTGAATTTTTTTTTCATAAACAACATCCATGAACCACCTTTGTGAATTTAGAGCCTATGGATTTTCATTAAGGAGTTCTCTTTTTCTAAGGGGTAGAGGCATATTTGTTGGAATTTCCTCCCATTACATAATCTTTCATCGACATCATCACATTTTAACGAAGATCCCTAACTTTTTTTGTGACTCTCCCTATTTCACAAAGCTTCAAGGAAAATTTCCATTCACAAATATTCTTTTAGTCACAAAGAGTTCCATTAAACCATCACACATTCAGGATTCTCTATTTCTCATAGTTCCAGATATTTTATGTTTTTCTTCACTTGTTCGCAATACTCCACACCTTTTCCAAACCGAATATTCATGAAACTAAAATGATTTTTAAATGTCTTTACCTTTGAAAAACTCTAGTATTTGTAAAACTCATGCCTTTGAGATAATTTTATGAGGGATTAGTAGAAATATAACACTCTTGATGATTGATCCCTTGTCCAAATTGTAGACCCAAAAAATTTTGCATACACTGGGAAACAATTCCACATTGTATACGCAATTTTTTGTACCACCTCCAGGGAATCCATTCCATTATCATAAATCATTTTTAACATAACATGTCAACAATTTCTTTGTAATTCTATAGTTGACCATGGAAAAATTCTTTTTCAATAAACCCAATCAACTAAAAAACACTACAATGATACCTTGAGGTATCTTTTTCCTAACAATCTATCCCTTTCGGTTTGTTGACTACTCTTCACATTTTGATAACTCGCTAAATCTCATTCCATATTATACCAAAATTATCTTCTTATGATTCATATAAGCAACAATTATTTACTAAACACATACTCTAATATGATATGATTCATGATCGACATGAGAAACAAGAGTAGTATGATAATTTTATCAATGAATCACTATATTACAAAACCACTCTTCTTCCTTCATCACGTACCCCATCTCTTGTGATATATGACATTTGATTGACCATATCTAGCATCTTAGATTTAAAACTCTGCCTATGTAACCACTCCCCCTATCAAATTGTCACCCTATATTGATTAAGATATTTTCCCCCTTGAATGGATACAATTTCTCCCCCTTTTTCAATGAACTGGAAGTCCACTTCATTGTGGTCTACAATAGGGTAAAGAAAAAAATCAACACATTAAGAAAAAAATCATATCTAGAGAAGAGGGGTCCCACATACACGCCTCTTCATGTGTGGGGAGTCAATAGATCTCCAAGATCCAATAAATGGTGTTCCAATGCCTCTTCGTGTAAGGTATTTTTCAGAATGTCTGGAACTTGTGATTCTATAGGCAGATACTCCAACATTACAAGCCAATTCTCCACATTATCCTTGATAAAATGGTAATTAATTTCAATGTTCAATGTCCTTGTGTGATTTAAGTGGTTTTTATAAAATCTATAGCACTTTAATTATCTCAATGGATTCTGATCATAGACTTCACTTCAACACCCATGTCAACAAGCTGCTGCTTCATCCAAAATAACTATGTGCATAATTGAGTAGCAGAAATATATTCAGCTTATGTGGTGATCAATAGAATGTAATTTTGTTTATTTATAATCAGCGAAATACACAATCCTTTAAGATAGAGTACACTGCATGATGTCAATTTTCAATCATCTACTTAACTAGCCTTATTTGTATCTATATATCCCAATGACTCTTGATGAGATTTTTCATTATACATCAAACCAAAATCCACCATCCCCTTGATACACTGAAGTATTATTTTTTACTATAAGTAAGTGAGTTTATATATTATTTCTCTGATATCATTCTAGTTATAATGTGGGATAAATAATTATAGGTCTGGTCACTTTCATGTACAACATACTGCCAATGGTTTTCCTTTATTCTATGAAATTTACATCATTTCCTACATCATCTTGTGATAGTTTTATCTAGGTAGCTACCAAAATTATCAACTCCAAGGAATTAAACATTAAAAATACTCTAAAACATCCCTAGAAGTTTTATATTGATAAATTAATGTTCCACTCTTTCCATGTGTCATTTGTAAACCAAGGAAAAAAGTTCGTTCACCAATTATTGACATTTCGATGAATTCTGCAAACTGTCTTCACCACGCTTCGTCTGATCATCCAAATATTATGTCATTCACTTATACTAGAATCATCATTTTTTTATTATTGTAATTGTTTACACATATATTTTAATCAACTCTACCATGATGAAAACTGATATTCTCAAAAAAACAATCTAGTCTTGAATACCATGCTCTTAGTGTTGGTTTCAACCCATAAAATGCCTTTTTAGCCGAAAGACTCTATTATGATATAAATGAATGAGAAAACTGTATTTATTCTCAATATAAACTTCTTATTCTATAGCCCCATTCAGAAACACTAACTTGAAATCCATCTGAAAAACATTAAACTTTCTTTACACTACTATGGAAATAAATAATCAAATCATCTCTAGCCTCACAATAGGTTCAAATTTCACATCAACATTAATACCCTTTATCTGAGAGTACCATTTATATAGTAATTGTGTTTTGTTTAGAATCAATGTGCCATATTCATTCATCTAGTTATGAAAGACCCAATTGGTCTTAATGACACATTTATCTGTGGGTCTCAAAACAATATCATGTGTCTGATTCTTCCCAATTTTTTCATGATCTTCATTCATAGCTAGAACCCAATTCTCACTTCCACTAGCACCATCAAAACATTTAGGCTCTTACTAAGATTAGAAGGATTCCTTATTTAATGACTTTATTATCCATGTTTGAAATTTTTATTTTTAATCACAAATTAAATTTTTTCAAACAATTTTAGTTTGACTATTAGGTTTTCATGCAGATATGGATTTGACATCTTCATAGTCACCATCAATATCTTCTTTTGAATCTTCATTTTCCACTTCAACTCCCCCTGTGGTGCTTACATCATCATCACTATCCTCCTAATATTTTTCTTTTATTTGTTTAATATTTCGTTTATTCTCTACTATAGTGACTTATTTTCACTAAACTACCTTTTAAAGCCTCTTATTGAAATATTTATATAATTTTAATTTTCCTAAATATCTAGGAAATACCCCCTCATCTCTCAAGGACTCTAATTTAAAATATTTATTTTTATTGAGAATAAAAACAATTTACTTCCAATGATTCCAAAGTATTTCAATGTTGGTTTACTTCTATAACACGTCTTTTATACAGTCTTTTATTACTTCAAACACAATAGCAAGCTCTTAGATATATAGAACGATGTCAAGAATTATTCCTTCCATAATTTCTCTGGTAGGTCATTTTCATAAAAAAATGTTCTAGAAATATTATTGATGATCTGATTTCACCTCTCAACCACTCAATTGTTTTAGGAGTTCTTATAAATGAAACTTGATGCATTATCATGTGTTTCTTTATATAATCTTCCACTTGAATTTTTGTGAATTATTTACCAGTAATAGTATGGAACTTTATAATCTTATTTCCAACCATCGTTTTAGATTCCCTATGATAATATTTTATGCAACTAAACACATATGAAATTTGGTCAATTAAAAATACCCATACCATCTTACTAAAATCATCAACAAAAATAATGTAATACCTCGTCCCGTCAATGGTTCTTGGTATGATTAGTCTACATACATCTGCATGCTCTAATTCAAGAACTCTGGTTGACTATTTATTCCATGTACGACTTTTTGATGATGATACCTTGTTTAAAAGCATCACTTATATTATTACAATCACGTGATAGTTTAGTGAGATCTCAATTTCCATCACATTTGATTATATATTCTAGGGATTATTGGCATAAATGACCAATACATTTTTTCAACAACCTATTTTCTTCCTCTCTTGATAAAAATCTCATATATTCTTCACCACATACTAGGTAGAGATTCACTTTTGTTCATTTCCCATGAGAAATAAATGCACTATATATTCCTTTGATCATACTCATAGTATTAGTAAAGCTTATAGGATGCCTTGAGTCACATAGTTTACTAACACTAAGAAAGTTTTGGCTGAGACCTTCAAACACTAATAAATCAACACGTCTC
Source organism: Viscum album (assembly GCA_963277665.1). Taxonomy (NCBI): domain Eukaryota; kingdom Viridiplantae; phylum Streptophyta; class Magnoliopsida; order Santalales; family Viscaceae; genus Viscum; species Viscum album. The sequence goes on from OY728147.1 coordinate 92,750,890, forward strand.
TTTATTTACCCCATAATTTGGATCTTCCCAAGAAAATAATCTTTAGGAATTTATCATTATCAAAAAATTTGACACCTTCCTTTCCATATTTTATGTCTACAATAATATCCTTATAACTTGTCATATGGGATGTGCATCCACTATCAAGGATCCATACACCAAAAAGATCTGTTGTTTTAAGGGAAATCTCTGTTACAACTGACTACTATGTTATTTTCTTTTGATCGACGTTTTTTACATCATCTATTCCATGGATTGATAATATTTTCCTTCCTCAAAGTATGATAGAGTTGCTTCATATTTCAAATATTCAAATAGATATTTATTTTTTAGGGCATTTGAGGATACATTAAACTTCTTCTTATAAATATATTCCACCTGCATTGGCACATTTCTCTGCATTATTGATTAGATTTTTATTTTGATGTTCTTGAATACACCCCTCCTAAAACAGTGACCATAAAATTATGTCCTAGAATATTGATTCATGCATGGTGTCCTCTATGGGTCTTATTCCGTTAGTTACTTATTGTCTATGGAATATACATTTTGTGAGTGTCTTGTCTTTCCAAAACAATAACCTTTCACGTGGGGTTAATTCATGGGTGATACTACTACACTACTAGTTTTCCCTTGGTTTCTCTGAATCATCTGGTTTTGATTTTTACTCAAATAAAACTTTAATATCGGAGTAGGTTATTTTGGCCTGACTTCAACCATTACTAATTTTAACTTTTTATCAATCCCCATACAATCATTATCAATTAGATTTAATTGTTTCTTATATTTTGTTCGACCTCTATGCTCCTCTTCTATTTCTGTATTTCCTAAATGATATGTTTTCCCAATGTCAACCTGAGATTCAAGAGTTATCACTAGTCCTTAAAACTTCATCACAGGTTGATGAATTCCTCTTCAAATTCTTCATTATGTTTGATTTGATCTTTTTTAGTGTTAGTAAAACTATCAATTTCTCTTTTCTATTTTTATATATTTACTTTGTACTCAACATCCTTCTATGATATCTCTAGAATTGAAGACTTCTTTTTTCCAATTTATTCATTTAGCTCATACATCTCTTCTAGATACTGATACATATAATGTTTAGCATCATAAATCCATTTGTTGGCTTTATTTTTTCTAGACCTCCAAAAATCTATATCCACAAGTGTGGATTCTTATTCATCATACAAATCAATAATCATTTAATATATTCTTCATTATTGTCACATTATTCCCTTTTTTGGGATTACTTGTAAACTTCCACTATAGCATTTTCTCCATGATCTTTGTAGATCTCCATCCTTCTAAATATTCATATTCTTATCAAAGAAGATTATTATTTATGAAGATATTTCTCATGTTTTTTTACCTTTCACATAGGTTAAGGACTTATTAATAAGATTTTAAACTTCATCCTAATCATCTTCTTGGAACGTATTGGGGTACCTTGTAGTAAGATTTCTAACCTTTCCACGTTGAAATCAAGAAAGTTGGATTTTCCCTTTGAACATTACTTTTCCTATTTTTAAATTTGATGAAAGGAATGACATGACTTCATTTATCTCTTCTTCTACATTTCCATCTTCTATATTTAGCTTCTTTATTGTTGTGAATTCCACTTCTTTAGGCATCCCTTTTTCCACAGGCTCGTTGTCATCATTTCTAGTATCAATGGAAATAAGAGTACTATGTAAGTTATCCAATGTCATATCCTTTGGATCTTTATCTTCCAATAACAATACTTTCATATAGAAAAATATTTACATCTTCTATAATTTCATAGAAACCACACATGTCTTCCACCAAAACATCGACCAAGTCCAAGAATACATCAATAGACTCATTTGGGTGAATTCCGAGATCCCCATACCTATTCCATATAACCTAAAACATCGTTTCTCTGAATTTTGATTATCCTTCATAAATATTTATAAATTTTTACCACATAGCATGTGATGACATAAAATACATCACGTTAATATATATTTCATTAGATGGGGATCACCTAATGCATTAATTCCTTTAGAATCTACACCTAATTCCCTTTATTCAGCTTCCGATAAAGCACCATTGTCCACTTTGGATGAAACACCATGAATTACAACTATAAAGACATAATTCCAAAATATCAGATGTAGTGATTAATTAAATTATTCCATAATTTAAAATTGTTTCCATGAAATATAATAATCACATTATAATTGAAAACCTGCATTGAAACCCCTTTGAGAGAATTATTGAAATTAACCTTTGGCCTAGATACCAATTGTTATCCAAACTAAGTTAAATAACAAAAGATAGGGTAAATCACAATATGACATATTAAAATAATTACCCCTTCCGATATTGTTTCTTCATTAAACAAAACAATCTTATCTCCCTTTCCTATATAAATATATGACTAGAAATGAAATCATACATGATACACAACAATTTTCCATGGTTCATGATTAGTGGGATACATCTAAGGAGCGTACGATGAAAATGTGAAAATGTACCAAATTTACTAAGTCTCACTACCAATTCAAGGATCAAAATAGATCAATTTTATGCCTAGGACCACTTCTTTTATAATTGTTAGAGATTTATCATGGCTTCCAAAGGGTAACCCCTTCAATATTCCTTCTATAGATCACTACTGGTGGAATGGATCACCTTCTTTCTCTTCCTTTGCTCACTTTTATGGAAATTACTCACACAAAATTTATGAAATGTAGTTCCCTTCATTATCAATAATGAATGAATCCTAAACTATAGATAGATACTCTTTTGAAGTTCCACTTTTATCTAATTGATGAATATCTCTTTTCCACTGATTTACAATGAAATCCCTTCTGAACACTTTTTCAATTATCACATTGTTCACGAAGCTCCTTCATTTCATAAAGCTCACTTAGCATTTGTGAAGCCCATAACTTTCTTGAAACTCACTACTTTCATGAATTTGTACTAGCCTTTGAGAAGAAACCTTCTTTCAGAAAGATCTCAAATTTGGTCGAATTTTAATAGCCTTTGTGAACATAAATAATTTAATGATTATTAAATCATTAGGTCATCTTTTCTAGCCTTCATGAACTTATATTATTTATGAAAATTTTCTCAAGAACAACCTTCTTAAACCACCTTCATGAATTCAGAGCCTATGTATTTTCATTAATTATTTATCTTTTTTATGAGGGGGTAGATGCCTATTCATTGACATTACCTCTTCTTCGAGTAGTATACATTCATTTCATATCCTTTTCCTAATATCCCCAATGTTGATCACAAATATATCTATTGGATGAATCTCTAGAGAAATTTCTGATTCAAAAATCTTCTTGTAGTCGCGGAGAGTTCCATAAACCTTCACGCATTTGTGATGCTCTACTTTTCATAGTTACAAAGACATTCCTTATTCTTCATGCATTCAAGATCAACTGAACCTTTTAAAAACCCATCCTTTATGAAATTTAATTCCTTTCTAAATCTTCTTACCTTCTGGAAACTCCAATATTCACAGATCTTGAACTTTTTCCATAATTTTATGAGGCATTCAGAGAAATTAAAATTTCATGTTGATTGAGTAAAACTCCAAAATTATAAACCCCAAAAATTTGGAAAGCACAGGGAAACGATACCACCTTGAATATGAAATTTTTCATACTACCACCAGTTCATCCATTCCTTTATCATGGATCCTTCTAAACAAATCGTGTAAAAAATCACTCTTGAACTCCTCAACTGACCACAAAATCCAACATTTTCAACAAACACAATCAACCCAAAAACACATCAATTACACCTTAAAGTATTTCTCCCAAAAAAAGTTACGAATATAATATTATCTCTTTTATTACACTTTTATGACCATCTATGTTTGTTTGTTAAGAAATAAAATACAATTTATCCATGGATGTGGTAGTTCACATGTACACATGAAGGTGGTTTTATTTTTCAATGAATTAAAGGGATTTAAAGTAAACCTTAATTATTAATTTCATAAATATAAATGTACTATAAATACCATATATATTCATCAAATCCATCATTATAACCATCAATTAAAGGTGGTTATGATAAAAGGAAGATTTGGATTCTTGGATGTGGTAGTCCTCGTATATGCACTATCGATGTTCCTTTATTTTTCTAAGAAGATAGAAATGAATAAATTATAGTTCTTACATTAATATAAAAATAAAATGGTTCATTAATTATACGTATTTTATAAAATTAATGTTGTTAGAAAATATTTAGAAGAGTAAGATTAAGGAAAAATGATTAATAAAGAGGTAATACTTACGTCGAGAGCATGAGTTTTATCTTAAAATCACTTTGAAAATATATGTCTTAACTAATGATGACAAGAGAATTAAGGACACGGGAGAGGGTTATTTGATTAAAAAATGGTAGAGTTCCGTAAATAAATTCAATGGGAAAATTTTAGTAGGAAGTAAAGTATATATCCTCATTTATAAGTGAAGTGCGGGAAAATTTCAGAAGCACCCTTTATATTTTCAATAATATAAAGTTATTATTCCAGATTAAAAGGGTCATAAAGGTAAAAAGAGAAATGGTATGAAATTTTTTGTTAATAAAATCCTTAAACATCCATTTGTAAATAATTTTTTAATATATTTTTGTATTTCCTCTTAGTAAATCAATTTCTACCATTTTCACTTTTACTGGATTAATTAATTTTTAACCTTAGAAATTAATTTTTAAAACCAAAATTTTAAATTAATTTTTAACATAATCCAAAACATGTGGTTTAAAATTTTAAATTAATTTTATTAAATACAATTTCTAATATGATGAAGCATTAATTCCAAAATAAACTTACATAATTTATAAAAATTATTTTTAGGAAAAGATTGTTTTTAAGTATCAAACTTACGTGTAAGCTATAAGAATAAAAATTATCAATTTTCATTAAAAAAGTTAACTAATTATGAAAAATATATAGCTTTCAAATCAATTCAAAAAATTATTATAATTTAAATAATTAATTAAAATAAAATATAAAAAACATTTTTGATTAGAATGAAAATATTTTTTATAATGTTAAATATATATTTTAAAATTTTTAAAAAATAATATCATTATGATACATAAAATTATATATTATATACACATTTTACTAATTAATATGTTTATAAACTCATAGATCTTTGTTATATAATTTTAAATTCATTAAAGTTATAGTTTTGGAAAAAAACTGTATTTTCACTATTCACCTAAAATAAAATATTACAAAAAAATTATAAAATCATATTAAGATAATATTTACATACTAAATATAATACTGTTTCTTTTTTTTATAAAATTAATATTCTGAAATTTTATAATTCAACTTTTAACATAAACATACAATGAAAACTATTTTCATAGGAAAAATAATTTTTTTAATAAATTATTTACTATTATAATTCATATTTCATGTCAATTACTAATAATTTTTTTGTTAATATATTCATCTTATCAATAATATATTTTATCCTTGGAGTATTTATTTTCTTAAAAAACACCTAAAATGATAATTTTTGGAAAGGTTACATTTTAAATCATAAGTCACTCTTATTAGTTATTTCACTACACTAATTTAATTTATCAATGTCTTGGAATTGATAATGAACATTATTTTTATTTATACATATATTTCATATTTTAGTTACATATATTTCTTCCCAACAGTTTTACAAGTACATTTAACAGTCATATTTTTTTCCATGGTTTGATTTTATTTTGGTGTTATATTCGACACAAGATATCAAGCACATTAGGTTATAAAGGAAATAAAATATATAATATTGAATTGTGGGGTGTTACATGATCAATTGAGAATTTTTATTTCCTTAATTTACAATTATTTTTATAACATTACATTCAATTTTGGTTTAAAAATATATTATGTTTCTTATATTTCTTGGTTTATGGATGGTGATTAGGGTTCTATTTTTCATTATTGGTCTTAAAGATAGTAATTGCTTCCATATCTCACTTTATAAACCCTAGATTCTAGTATCTAACCATTGGATTATTGGAGGTGGAATTTTGGAGTCAAAGTCAATTTCACTACTAACCTAGGATAGGTTTTAACTTAATCTGGTTAAGAAACTCTTACTCAAATTTATTTAATTCATGTATTAACTCATTATTTGACACCCATTATAGATTATTCTTTTATTGTGTTATTACATACATGGTCTATAATTAACTAATGTAGTGATTATTATATATTAATTTTCTTTGTAACCCATTTCTTAATTAATGGTTTATGATTCCTATGTTTTTTTATGTTTTTTGTTATATATGACATAGATGTGTGTGTACATGTTATGATATAATAGAAGGGATAATAATTCTAAAATAATATAATCAATTTCGTAATTTTTATGTATATAAACCAATCACATTATGTTATTATGCATGGAGAGTGATCCTATAACATTATGTTAGGATGTATTGGAATTGAAGCATGACTTATACTTAGGAAGATATGGTTTATGTTTGTGAAACATTCCTATGATATTTAAATGTTCTAATTATGATATAATTTAATGATGATATATGGTCCCAGTTCTGCGTGGATAAATTCTTTTCATGTTTCTGAGGCTTGAGGTTCCTTGAGGATGCTTATAGGAAGTTTGGATTAGTTCAATTTCTAGAGGCTGGAAGTGGGGAAGGATTTCAAATTGTGAAGAGTTACACAATGTGAAATAAAGATTCTTGACATATAATATTTCAAGGATTTAAAAATAAAATAAATTGGAGAGGCTAAAATTTATTCAACAGAAACTGACCTCAAGGAATTACACAACATGAAAGGGGATTACACGTCCTATAATTCCCCGCTTTATTGTGTTTTAAAACATTTTATAGTTGCTTGGGTAGTCAAACCCTATGGATACTACTTCCCTTCATCTCATCCTTGCTGACCTGACAATCCCCTCTTCAGTTCTTTGGAAATCCCTTCAATAGGGATTGATCCTTGGGTATCCATCTTTGATTCAGGGTGACATGACTTGATTGATGGTGCTTTTTCCTTCATTTTCTAGTAGTTTCCCATAGTTTGATCTCCTTTTCCTTATATTCTTCTTGATGTGTTGTGTAAATTGCTTACTCATGTTTCTAATAGGGTTTTCCTCAATTTTTATTGATGTGGTGGTGCCACAGAATCACTAGATGGATGAATATCTTGTGGGATGGGTGATTAGAGATCCGTTTTTTGGTATGTTCTTGTGTGAAGAATGTCAGTGAACTTTTGAGTTAGGGGATTCATTGCTTCTCTGTTTATTTATGTTTAATCCTTGGGTTACCTTGGATCAAAATTAAATTGACCTAATAATTATTTTAATACTATTAATGAAATGAAATAAACCACATTGTAGTGTTGTTGATTTGTACCGTGATAATTATTGGCCTATTGATTTACTAGATACTGTGATATCTATTCCTTGATTGGTTTATCATGTTTTAATTGATGGGAATTGGTAATGAACTTAAATATATAATAAATTGATAAATAATTGGATGTGGAATTTAATAGTCATGTTTAACGAATTAGGTTTTTGTGGTTGCAATTTGATGATAATCTAATTGATGTATATATGCATGTTTTGAAGCATTTTTGTGCTTGTTGATAAAACAATTAAATGAATGTTAGATTAATTATTTAATTAATTTTTCATAGCTTGTGATATCTTATTTCTAAGGGTGGACCATATTTAGAACCTATGAATAATTAATCGGTTAATTCAAGACGGAATAAGAACCTGTTGTGTGATAAAAGATATTTCCTTTATAGGGCCTGAGTTGATAGTATTATTTTAAAGGCAATGTTCTTTATTCTTTGGTGTTATCAGAGATTGGTGTGTGTGAAGGATGAACGCCTTGCTTTAGGTAATATAGCCTGGTTGCTATGTTTTTTTCTTGCTGCTTATGATATGGCTGATCCTAGAGGGATTTTGTGGTTTGTGGGGGGTAGGGAGGCCCAGATGTGACGTGAACCTAGGATGGATGAGCCTGGAGGGATTGTTTGGTACATGGGGTAGGGAGGGCCAATTGTTCGGGTAGAAGTTGATGTCTGGAGTGGCGAGATGCATCGGTTTATGCATGTGGTGTCAGAGAGGACACTAGAGATGATGTAATGAGTTGATGTTGGGCTTATCTATTGATATGAAATATGGATTCTTGTTTGAATGTCATGTTTTTTATCTAATATCTTTTCCCCATGGCTAAAGTAAGATGGTTTTGGTTACTCTCTTTCCAAGAGATATAAAGTTATACAGGGTATTCCACATGCTTTCTGTGTTTATCTCCTCATGGTTGGATTAGTATTTGATCCTACTATATGTGGAAAAGTCTTAAAGGGTAGTTTATCTACTCATCATTTTCCCCTGTGTTTGGAAGCTTTAAATTTTTTTCTAGATTTCCTTGAAATATGGAAAGTAGTAATGTAGTTAAATAAATGAATAAATATTTAACCCATGGGGTTGGATCTTGCTGGGATGCAAGGCTAAGGTTATAATTATGACAAGTCATAGACTCTATTTTCCTTTTCCTAGAGGTCATGGATCTTTTTTGAGATGCTAATGAAATGTAATTTTTAAATGATAATGGTTAATTAATGTTTAAGAATTAATTAATGTAATGTGAAACTTATAAAAAGGGATAAAGTAAATTAATATAGATCTTTAAATGGTTGTATGCTTATAGGATATGTAGTCTAAGTAGTGGCAATCCGTAATAAAAGATATGTTATCTACATTTGAGTCAAATATTTGGTTATTTCCATACATTGGTTGTGAGATATATTATATCAAGTATATTTTGTGTTTCTATATGCTACTCCACTCTGTCAGTTAGGGAAACTGACACCCTAAGGATTCTGATCCCTAGGGGGTGTTTTCTACAACATCCCAATGGGATATGGATGGCCAACTATCCCCTTTGGCCCCACTCTATTTTCATGGTAGTTACTGGGGTTGGTATGCACGTCGGTTAGTTTTTCTTATATATGTGTGTAAAGGGATGTAATGTCTTGTGGTAATTTCACACACATATATTTTGTATATAGTTTCCTAAGGGATATTATAGGTATAACGTGTATGGGTTGTGATGACTTGGGGATACTTACTCAGTTTACAAGGTGTAATGGCTTGAGTTATAATACTCGATGTATGAAACAAGTTATGTAGACTATGGTGGCTACTAAAAACTAAATACTTACTTTTGTTATGTGGACATGGTTGTGGGATGCATGAGATGAATGTTGACGCATGAGGTGCATGTTGTGGTGCTATACCCAGGTGTTTGTAGGAGAGCCTTTTTTGAGAGAGATACTTAGGATGTGCGACATTGGATCAAAGAAAAAAACAAGTGGGTAATTGGTAGAGGGGAACCCTTGATATTATTTATCATATTATATACTATTTTATGAGATACTTGGTGATCATATCCATGAACAGGTTGGAAACTTAGTACACATTTTTAGGCGATGACATAGTTTCACTTGTTGTTCATTGTGCTTTAGAATTCTTTCTTTCATTTTTCATGAGAGGCTCCGGGGGGATACTTAGTACATTTTTCTAGTCACCCTACGTATATATAAAATGTTTTTAGGTCAGTTGGAGTAGGATGGAGATGAGGTTGGTTACTACTAGCTTGTGGGTTGCAAGAGTTGTTTGGGCTTCGTGGTCACTGTCATCTTTAATTTTTTTTGGGTACTTGAAGTTTCCCCATTCAGTTTCAGAAGATCTTGCATGAAATTACATATCTACACTTTTTATTTTCTTTTATATTGTATTCTAAGAATGATATTGTTGGTGTCTATCTAATCTCTCTCTTCTTTATGTGTTTCTAGGTAATGACTCCAATCTGCATAGTTATTATACCCTCAGTGATAGTCGCCATCCGAGGCCTACTAGAGGCATGACTCAGGGGTCACAATATCTCTTCTCCCATTTCCATCCCAAGAGAGATACACTTTATGGGGATGGGTTTTTGATAAAGTGGTAACAAAGGTCAGGTTGATGGTTGGGATGGAGTTTTTATTTAGGCATAGGTTAGGTTGTATGGGTTGATAGGGAAACAATGATATCTAAGTTTAGAAAGTGTTGTAAACATGGGATATTGGTTGAGACACTAGTATTTAGGGCCCCCTGTGATCTAATTCACTAAACATTAAGCTTACAGTGTCTACTAAATGGGGTGATACTGGTTATAGGGTAGAGACCTAGGAAAGGATCACGCATCAGTATTCTCTATCTTTGTTTGAATGGGTAGAGTTTGAGATAAGTTAACATTAAATGAATAAAATAAAACAATTAATTAATGTTATGGTCTCCCATATTCCATGTCTATGAGCTCTTACTATTTGTTTTTTTGTAGGTATGGATCTGAGTCGGCATTATCATCAGGTTCGTGCAGAAGATGTTCAATAGGATATGCCAATAGATTTCAACAGAGTAGAGGTTAACGACGAAGACACTTGGAGGATGAAACTTAGAGAGTTTCAATAATAGAGTCTACAAATTATGAGGGCTATATTTCAGAATCATTCATAGAATACTAGTTAAGGGATATTGATTTTAGTTTGATCCATGCTCAGAAGTAGCATTGGGTGTTTTTGGAATTGATGATGTTGTGTGGGGAAGCAAGGCAGTGGTGGTTGTTATTCCTCAGGTAATGTGAAGAGGTAGTAGTCTCATGGGATGAGTTCTTAGACCAATTTATATTTGAGTTTCTTTCTTTGATAGTGAAGGTGAATAATTTCCAGGAGCTGCTCACCCTTCAACAGGGGAGCTCTAATGTATGTGAATTTGGAATCTTTTTCCTGAATATTTTGTGAATTTATTCAAACCTGTTTCTAGATGAGGAGTCTAGGGAGATGCATTTTGAGGAGTCTTTTCATCGAAAGATCCAACACAAGGTCACAAAATTTATACTGAAGATGTATCTCAAGGTGATGGCAAGAGAAGAGGTCATCAAGAGGATGTTATCCAGAACAGGATCATCACGAGAGGGGATTCATTGGTATTCCTCATGATGCGGAGTTGTGGTCTAGGGTTCCCAACTCTCAAGATAGAAGAGCATCCAATCAGTCGGGGTAGGTCACAACCATCAATGTATCGTTTCTCTATAGGTAGTAGTTCATAGGGGTATTCCAAGCGATTGGACACTTGTTTTTCACATAGAGGACGAGGTAACATATGGAGAGTGCCCAACCTTTTAGAGTAGTCATAATGCGCCTTGTGTTCCACTTCAGGTTCCTCTATTAATATAGTTATAGTCAAGGCAGAAGCAGTAGGTTGCTTTAGTTTGGGATCAGTAGAGAGAATATGGGGTAAGCTAAGAAATATTTTGGGATGTTCCCCATCTTTTGATATTAGAGCACGACTGTGGAGGTGGTCATCAACATGGTCAAATAGGCCATGGATTGGGTTGTGGTTAGCTTCATGCTTTATCATTCCCAGTGTTGGGAAAGCCAGATGTCATTCAAGGAACTGTTTACTTATTTTCTACTTGGTTTCATTCCATGTTTGATTTATAATAGGCACACACCTTTATCTCACCTACCATTCCCATGTTTTGGGACTTGAGGTAGAGAGACATATAGTGACCTTGTCATTGACTATGATAGTTGGAGGATGAGATGAGTTGTTTGAATTATATAGACATTGTGAGAAAGTGATGGGGTAAAAATTATCTTGGGGATATTTACTATGTTTATAGATACAACTACATGTCATCATCCATAGCACATATTAGTTGTTTTCAGTGAAGGATAACATGGATTTATTCAGGAGGAAGGTTGTGTTCTTCGATGCTGATGGAGAGCAACATGTCTTTGTATGTGAGAGAGACCCTTTAAGGGGTTAAAGGCATGTTCCGTCCTTGTCATAATTGATGGCTGATTTAATTCTAAGATCATCAAAGGTTTAAGAATCAGTGTTTCCTAGGGTCGTAGAAGATTACCATGATTTATTTCTATAGGAGGATTTAGCATTACCCCCTTGATGAGAAATTGAGTCTGGGATCAAACTAAATCTTGGCGTGTCTCCTATCTCAATGTATCCATATATGATGGTGCCTTCTGAGTTTTTAGAGTTGTGTATACATATTGATGGTCTATTGTAGTGTAGTTTTGTTTGTATGGCTGTGTCACTGTGGGTTGAACCAATTTTTTTCTTGAATAAGGATGATGACATTTTGTTGTTGTGTATCGATTATTGTCACTTGAACAAAGTGTCAATGAAGAACCGCTATCCTCTTCCATGAATTAATGATTTTTTAGTCATCTGAGGGGTTCAAGATGGTTTTTAAGGACTATTTTTAGTTAGGGTATCATCATATTCATGTAAAGAATGAGGAAATCCCAAACACTTCATTCTATTGTCTTCATGGGCATTAAGAGTTCTTTCTGATGATGTTTGGTGTGATGAATGCACTAGCTGTGTTTATGGGGTTGATGAATGTTGTGTTCTGCGAGTACCTAGATAAGTTCATGGTGGTTTTCATCGATGACATCCTTCTGTAATCTACATCTAAGGAAGAGTATTCAGAGCATCTATGTTATGTTTTTGGAGTTCTTCTTCATAAGAAACTATTTGGGATGTTTTTGAAGTACGATTTTTGTGATCGGGAAGTATATTTCATGGGGAATGTTGTATCCCAATAGAGAGTAGTTGTGGATCCATCAAAGATAGAATCAATTGTGTCTTGTAAATCCCCCAAGAAATTGGTTTAGTTGCGATGTCCCCTTCATCTTGTAGGATATTATAGGATGTCCATAGACGATTCTCTCAGGCTGGGACTCCTCTAACAATATTGAATAAAAAATATCATACATTCTTGTGGACTGATCAGTGTCAGACAACTTTTCAGTATCTGAAGAAGAAGTTGGTCAGTACTCTAACTCTTTGTCTTCTAATTAAAGGAGTCCATTTCAAGGTTTTCTGTTATGCTTCACATCTTGGGTTGCTTTGTTTTCTAATCCAGTAGAGATCAGTCATTTCTTATGGGTCTTAGTAGTTGCATCCCCATGATCATAACTATGCCACCCATGATCTTGAGTTGGCAGTGGTGGTGTTTTCCATGAATTTTTGGAGACATTACCTCATCAAAAAGTGGTTTTTGATCTTCACTAATCATAAAATCTTGAGGTATGTTTTCTCCCAGTGTGACTTGAACTTGTAACAACATCGGTGGATGGACTTCTTATAGGATTATGACTTTTAGATTTCATATACACTGGGAAATGGAAATTTTGTGGGAAAAACAATGAGTAGGACATCATGTATTGATGTAGTGCGTGAATCATGTGATTTCGTTTGGTTTATAGAAGAACATTCAGCATTACATAGAAATATGGGAGAAGTTGGGGGGCAGAAGTTGGCTTTATCAGATGACGTTGCAGTCATCTCTGGTGGAGCAGATGGAGGATACCAAAATGGGGGATCATGAGGTGTAGGTCTAGATAGACTGATATATTTGTGTTGAGGCCCCTAATGGTTGGTCTGAGGATAAACAAGATTGATTGTTGTTTGAGGTATGGCATTTTATTCCATTGGATATGCGTGAGATTGTTCTTCAAGAGTTCCATTGTTCACCCTTAGTTGTACATCCTAGTGTAACAATGATGTACCAAGATTTGAAGAGTCAGTTTTGGTGGCCTCAGATGAAGCATGAAATTTCAGAGTTTGTGTCTCGATGTTTGATCTGCCAGAAGGTGAAGGTCGAGCACCGTGTTCCCTGTGGTTTTCTCCAGCCAGTAGATGTTACTCAGTGGAAGTGGGAGGACATATTGTTGGACTTTGTTACTAATTTACCTTGAGTTTAGGAAGGCTATGAAGCTATATGGTTGGTAGTGTATTTTTTTATGAAATCATCCCTCATTATATATATCAAAGAGTTGAGCACAATGGAGGTTCTGTCGAGGTAGTATCTAGAGGAGGTGGTTAGACTCTACAGATTCCTGAGAAAAATCATTTCTAATCGAGATCCTTATTTTACCTTCCGGGTGTAGAGAGGTATCCATCAAGCTTTTGGTTCCCATATATTCCTTAGCACAACATTTCATCTGAATATGGATTTTTAGATATAGAAAACCATCAAGACTCTAGAAGACATGTTTCCCTCCTATGACCTAGATTTTGGAGGTTTGTGGATAAGGCACATACCCTTAACAGAGTTATCTTAAAAAATTTCCCCTACACCACTAACATGGAACCATTTTAATCCTTATATATCCAACCATTACATTCTACATTATGTTGGAATGGGTTCAATGACTCATAAATTCTTAGTCCGGAACTAGTACAGAATATGACATAGATGGTTTAGGTGGTTTGTGAGAGGATTAAGGTAGTGCAGGATCTTTAGAAATCCTATATCAAACATAGGAGGAGACCTATGAAGTTTTATGTTGGGGATCATTTTTTCCTGATGTTCGCTCTCCATCGTGGTCAGTGAAGGTTTGTTAATGGGATTAATTTTTCTCCCCTATTTTTTCATCCTTTTGAGGTGTTGGATCGTTTTCGAGAAGTGGAGAATTAGATAGCACTTCACCCATAGATGATCTAGATACATGATGTTTTTAATGTGTCATAACTCCATCATTATCTTCATGATGACTCTCACATCCTCGATTGGGGTGATATTGATGTTGAAATTGATGTGCCCTTTGAGAAGTTCACTATAGAGATCCATGACCTCTATTATAAGTTTTTACATAGGCATGTTATCCCCTTGGTTCATGTATTGTGGTGGAACGGTAGTGTAGAGGAGAGTAACTAGGAACATGAGTCATAGATATGTGATCAGTACCTAGAGCTATTTTATGTTTACTTGTTCTCTTCTAACACTATTCTTTTGGTGGTTGAAAACTATTTCTATTTATGTGATGTATTTTTATTGTTTCTTGTTGTGTACTACTCTATTTAGATATTAATATTCCTTCGGAGAGTGTTTAGGAGATGTTTGTGGTTGTTGTGTGGATTCATGACATTTCTTTGATGAAATAGTTGAGCTCCCATGGTGGAGAGAGCCTTGAGAGGTATCTCACAGGGTGGCTATTTAGAAAACCCATTTTCTATTTTCTCTCTAGGTTGGTTTTGGGTTCTGGAGGATGAGAATGTTTTGATAGGTATCTCATATAAGGTCTTGGATATATGTTTATCGATCCTTCCCATGTTTTTTAGGCCTAAGGTGCCTAGAGGAGGCTTGGAGGAAGTTTGCAGTAGTTCTATTTATAGAGGCTAGAATCTTGAAAGGATTTTATGTTGTGAAGAGTTTCATGATATGAAATTGGGATTCAAGATGTGTAATATTTTGGGGTATGAAAAACAAAATAAAATAAATAGGAAATGGGTTTTTCAGCCTGAACTGGTCTTGATACATTACATGAAATGAAGTGTATTACACGTCGTGTAATTCATCAAAGTTGTATGTTTTAAAACATTTTCCATCTGCTTGGGTTGTCAAACCCTACAGCTTCTACTTCCCTCCATCTCATCCTAGCTAACCCAAAAGTCCCCTCTTCATCACTTTGGATATCCCTTCAATGGGTATCAATCCCTGGGTATCCATCTTCGACCTGTGGTGACCCAGAATGATTCAAGGTGTGTTTTCCTTCATTTTATAAAAGTTTCTTCTAGTTTGATATTATTTTCCTCTTGTTCTTCTCAGTGTGCTGTGGTGTTTTATTACCCATGTTTTTATGGGGGTTTTCATGGTTTTTGTTGATGTAGTGGTTCCACGGTTTCCTCAAATAGATGCAGTTCTTGTGGGAGGGGTGATTAGATATCCATTGTGTGGTCCGTTCTCATGTGAAGAACGTTGGCGAACATTTGACGTAGGTTATTAGTTTCTTATCTTTTTATTTACTTGCAATCATAGATATATTATGATTTATCCCCTTTGATCATAATGAAATTTACCTATTAATTATTTGAACTAGATTAATGAAATGGTATTGATCACATAACAATTTCGTTTATTTGTTCTGTGATAATAGTTTGCCTCTTGATTTTCTAGATAATGTGATATATATGCCTTTCTTGGTTTATTATGTTGTTCTTGATGCATACAGGTAAATAAAATAAATCTATAATTAATTGATAATTAATTATCAATATGTATTTATGAGGCATAATTAATGAATCCAATTTTTTTTGTTTCAGTTTGATGATAATCCAATTGATGCAGGTATGAGAGTTTAATTGAATTTTTTAATGAACCTAAAATATATTTATTCTTGTTGATAATATAATTAAAGGAATTTTAAATTAATTTTGTAATTAATTTGTCATATCTTATGATATCTTGGTTATTTGGTTTCCTGTAGTTGGAACCTATGAATAATGAATCCATCAATTCAAGATAGAATAAGAACTAGTTGTGTGATAAAAGATAATCCATTTATAGCATCTGAGTTGACCACATTCTTGTAAAGACCATGTGGCTTATACTTTGGAGCCATGAGTACTCATTATGTTTGAAGCCAGAATGCATTTATTTATGAACAAGAGTCCTATTGATATGTTTTTTACTACTTCATATGATATGGTTGAGCCTGGTGGGATATTGTGGTTTGTAGGGGTAGGGAGTCCGAAATGTGATGTGATCATGGGATGACTGATCCTGGAGTGATGTTGTGGTACATGGGATAGGGAGTCTTGGTTTTTGTGGTAGTATTTAAGACCTATAGTGGAGAGATGAATCCATTTATTCATATGGTGTCAAATAGGACTCCTGAGATGATGGAACAGGTTGAAGTCGGGCTTACTTATTGATATGAAAGTTGGATGCTTGTTTGAACATGTTTTTTTGTTTATCTTCTACCCTTTCCCAAATACTTGAGGCATATGGTTTTGGGTACTCTCCTTTCAATAGAGGCGAAGATTTGTGGGGTATGCCACGTGCTTTTTGTGTTTATCTTCTCTTGGTTGGATGAGTCTATAATCGTGCTCTATGTGGCAAAGACTTGATGGATCATTTTTATACTCAATGTGTTGAGACCCTTGTTCTTGGTAACATAGAATGTTTTTATTTAATAATTAGAAATATTTAAAGTAGTAATGTTGTTAAATAAATAAATAAATATTTAACCCATGGGGTTAGAGCTTGCTGGGATGTAATGCATAAGTTGTAATTCTAAGACGTCATGGACCTATTTTGCTTATCCCTGGAGGGCATTGATCTTTGTTGAGATTATAATGAAATGTAATTTGAAAATTATAATTTTTTATTAATTGTCAAGATTTAATTAGCATAATATGAAACTAATAAAAAGGTATATAGTAAATTAATATACCTATTTAAATGGTTGTGTGCATATAGGATATCTAGTCTTAGCAGTGGCAACTGAGAGTCCGAGTGACATTATCCATAATTGAGTCTAAGACTAAGTTATGCCCATAGTGGGTCTATGAGATATATTATTTCATGTACATTTTTTGTTTCTATATGCTACTCCACCCTACCGGTTAGGTAAACAGACTGCACCGGGATTCTGGGCCTTGGGGGTGTTTTCCCCAACATCTTGGTGGGAGGATGCATGGATGACTACCCCCTTTGGCCATGTTATCTTCTCTTGGTATTTACTTGTGATGGTATTCACAAAGGATAGTTTTCCCCATATTTGTGTGTAGAGGGCAATAATTTCTTGTGGTTATTTCTCACACATATATTCGAGATATAGTTTCCTAAGGGTTGTTGTATGTATAACGTGTATGGGTAGTGATGGATTAAGGATCCTTACTTGGTGTATGGGTTGTAATATCCTGAGGAATAATACACAATGTATTATACAAGTTATGAAGTCTATGGTGGATTCTCGAAACTAGGTAGTTACATTGGGTATTTGGACATGGTTATGTGATGCACGAGGTGCATGTTGGCACATGAGGTGTGTGTTGTGGTGCTTCGCCCAGGTGTCTGTAGGATAGAATTTTTGGATAGAGATGATCTGGAATTGTGATGTTGTGGAAAATTTGAATACAATGGGGAAGTGGTTGTACATGACCCTTGATATTCTAAATTATATTATATTCTTTTTTATGCGAAACTTGGTGATAGTATCCATGGAGAGGTTGTGAACTTAGTATACATATTTAGGTGATGAGTTTGTTTCTCTTGTTGTTCACTATGCATTAGCATGCTTTCTTTACTTATGAATGAGTGGATCTTGGGAGGATACTAAAGATTATACTATTACACTCACCCTACATATATATAAACAGGTTTTTAGGATAGTTGGAGAAGTTTGGACATCAAGCTTGTTACTACAAGCTTGTGGGTTGAAGGAGTTTTTTCGGATTCATGGTTGCTACTATCATTACTTTTTTTTGGTACTTGTAGTTCCCCTTTGAGTTTTAGTAGTTCTTTCATGAAATTACATAGCTACACTTTGGATTTTATTTTATATTTTAGTCTGAGTAGGATTTGGTTGGTGTATATCTTATCTCTCTCTTCTTCATGTGTTTCTCTTAGAGGGAAATGCCTCCCATCTTTATATTTATTATATCCTCAGTGCTAGTCGCCAACTCAGGGCTTATTGGTGGTTGGAATATGGGTTAACTATCTCTTTTCTCTTATTGTAGGCCCATGAGGGGTACACTTTGTGGGGAGGGGGTCGTGAAGAATGATCTCAAAGTATTTAACATTCTTATGATCTTATTATTCTTATTTCATGTCTCTATATTATTCCTTCTATTTCAATTTTTTAATATCATGTTATAGTTAGTAAACTCTTTAGAATCTGACTAATTATAGTCTTTATGTTTTCCTTTGACTATCCACTTACATGGATTTTATCTCACCATATCATAAATGTACATCCTTAGGTGATCAAATGTGTTAAAGAAATGATGGCCATATTATAATAGGTCTTATATGATGTGTTGGAAAAAATTATTATAGTATTATAAATGATTACCATGTAATATGTACATTGTTCCCAAAGACACAAAACTCTTGAATTTTTAAGTTGATTATATTTCACGTTATATATAAAAAATATTTATTCATATCACTATGTCCAAAAGGTCAGTTATGTGGATGTCTCTCTAAATGATATCGCATATCATTTCATGATGATAACCTTGACATGAAATAAATTTCCACAATTTAACAAAAATTTTAATTAGTGACTTTAACCATATTTTGGTTTTATGCTTCAGTGAATATACCCATAAATCTCCCACTTACGCTAAGGAGACTCTTACATTACAAAAAACATTATAAATATTTTTGAATATATTTAAACTTCTTCGGATGTGATCATCATACTAACTCTATAAAATTTTGGACAAACGTCTTGTAAATAAAATAATATTTACTCTATATCTTACTATATCAATCAATGGAAATTTTTAGTATTTATAATGGTAATAAATTCCTTAATTCAAAACCATAAACAATGTAAAACCACTAGAAAAATATTATTACTGTTCAATTTATAAATGGACTAAATAAAATCTTCATTAAATACACTCACATATTCAAAAGACCATTTCCACTAGATATATTTCATAACACATTTATACTAGTATAATTAATTTTTTGGACATTTAGTCCAGCACCAATCATTAATTTTTTTAATTTGGTGTATAATAAATAAACATTCTCGATTATCTAAATTATGTTGGAGTTTGGGTGCTAAAATAAACTACTTTTAGATTATATATAATTTATATTAAAATAATTGACTATTAACAAAACTTTCTTATTCTATATCATTAATTATTATTTTTACTTTAATGTAATAATATTATAGAGTGTCTATCGCATTGAAAATGATATAAGAATTCCCCATTATGATAAGAATCATGGAATAAAATGATGATATTATTAAACCTAATTTAGTATATGGATAGAATTATCTGATATGGTGAATAGTATATTAAATATTTTGTGACAATACTTATAATAATATTAGACTTCATCTCATGAACTTCTCAATTGGTAATCTACTAGATGGGAGATCATGAGAATTGACCCATCTGTTGGAATTATACATGTTTGGTGTCATGGGATATTCTTATCTACGAGCATGTGTTATGATACTTAGACATTAAAATTATTATATATATATTTCATTAATCATGAAATTTAGTTTTTTTATAAACTTTGATGACTTATGATCATGGTGAAGTTGGGTGTGTCTTGAATGATGTGTTATTAATGAACAATTCATGGAAGGATATGTCCCTTCCATATTTACGGATAATGATATCACATCCCTTTGATTGAAACAAAATTTCCATATTAAATTTAATAGCCATTATGTATTAATGAATTCATTTTAGGTAGTCAAAGAAAGACATATCAAGCATATATGTTGATCACTACTACAAATACGCCTTTTATCAGTGTTAAAAATGGCCTTTAACAGCGCTAGAAAAGCGCTGTTAAAGCCGACAAAGATAAAGGGAGGGTCCCCTTCATCAACGTTCCAAAAAGTGCTGATAAAGACCCCTTTTATCAGTGCTCAAAAAAGCACTGATAAAAGTAAAAAAAATTAAAATTAAAAAAATAATTTTTTTTAAAAAAATATCAAGAAAATCGGGGGGATTTTATAGCGCTTGAGCCCCCTTTTAACAGTGCTTTTTCAGCCCCTCCAACCCCCGCACGCACCCCCTCCACCCTTTATCAGCACTAGCCCCCCAAATCCACCCCCATGCGCATGCCCGTACCTCCACCAGGTTTTGAACTCAAGACCTCCCTCATGCGCGCCTAGGCCCTTACCACTCCTCTATTTTGATTTGTTTTCCATTTCATGATATCTCTATTTATATATATAGTTATATTTATTCAAATAGTAATATATATTTATATTAAAATATAAATATAGTTATATTAATATATATATATATAGTTATATTAATATATATATTTATAGTGATATTAATATATATATTTATAGTTATATGAATATATATATATAGTTATATTAATATATATATATAGTTAGATAAATATATAGGTATATAAATATTCATATATTTGTATTTCAAATAAAATGGATTTTAGTTATTATTTATATAAAGCTAATATATTTTATATGTAAATATATTTTATTATTTATATTTATAATTAAATTTTTATGTGTGAATATATAAAAAATATGTATATTTTGTTATATATCTGATTATAAATAGTAGTTAATTATAAAAATTGACAAAATTTCCAATAAATAATATAAATATGAATGTAATACCTTGGAATAAATTCAATCCCCACCAAAAAAATCCAATAATACCCCCTTAAATGAGGCTGAAAATCCACAAAATGCTAAATAATCGGGGTATCCCACCTAAAAACTCAGTTTTGGAGGCCTTCTAGGCCTTTTTTGACCTCGAAAAATGTGATAAAGGCTTTACCTTAATAATTAGCACGTATAGATCATCATAGGCTTTGATTTGATATGCTGTAGAGCCCAAACAGACCCTCGAATCAAAAGTTATGGTTGTTTGAAGTTCGAGTTGCGTTTTCAACATATTTTGGATCTTTTTTATTTTTTTTATTTTTTTTAGTCTTTAAGTTGTTATTAAATGACTATTACTCCATAATAATTAGCAATTTATTTAATTAAAAAAAATTAAAATTTTTTATAAGCCATTTTCACTAAATATCTTATATATTAAGTGTAACTGTATATTTATACTTATCTAAAATATATTTAAAAATATATTTTAAATATATATATATATTATTTATATCTATATAACTATATCTATATATTTAAATATTAATATATTTTTTTAATGATTTTTTTTGGAAGTAGACCCTTTATTAGCACTTTTAAAAATAGCACTGATAAAAACCCCCCTTTATCAGCCCTACTAAAAAAGCGCTGATAAAGGGGTACCCTTTAACAGCGCTAAAAAAAGCACTGTTAAAGGGTGTACCTTTATCAGTGCTAAAGAAAGCGCTGATAAAGGGTTACTTTTATCAGCATTTTTTAGCACTGATAAAGGTACCCTTTAGAAGCGCTTTTTTAGCACTGATAAAAGTACCCCCTTTATCAGCGCTTTTTCGTTAGCGCTGATAAAGGCTGGCGCTGGCCTTGCGTAGTCTTGTGGTAGTGGATGACATAGGTGTGAAACCTACTTAATTAGATACCTTGACAAAAGGGATTATATTTCACAATCTTCATATGTGATTTTTCCATTGATAAATATCTTCTTCCACTGTGGGCGTCTTGGCCTATTGTTAGACAATAATCTTGGACTATAGGCAATCACTCCTAATTCTTCTAAGAAAGAGAGCTAGAGAGGCACACACAAAGTGTTTCCTTTGATCTTCATTAAATATTATTTATATTTAATATTTTGAATTAATATTATTCTCCATAAAAGGAGTAATATTTATTTTGGATTTATTAAATTATCACATATTTTAATGAAATATTTATTCATAATTTAATTATTTAATTATGAAAATATATAATTTTTATTTATATCTTATTGTTTACACATTAATAAATGATTAATATTTATTAAATAAATAATTTATTTAGTTAGGTGAATATTAAGTTAATATCTATTATCCAAACATGGATTATAATATTAAATTATTTAATGAATGGATAATATTTACTTCAGTATTTATTCGAGATATCAATAAATGTCATAGAGGAAAAGAGGACCAAATTATTTCTAGTTTTAAATATCTATTTATTGGGCTATAAAATTAATATTTATTATTGTACAGGTTTTCTCAAAAACTAATTATATTATTATTATTGTTATTATTTACATGTAATGTAGTTTATTAGAGACTAAATCATAGTTTAGAGCCTTTATAAATTAATTAAGATTAAACCCTATCCTAAGGTCTATTTATAGACTACTATGTCAATTAGAGAAATGTTATTCATTGTGTACAAAAAATTCCTCTCAAGATCACCATTCTCTTCTCTTCCTCTAAAAACCAATAAGAATAAGAGAAACTCATTCAAGGCCAAATAAATGTAAAGTTATCAAAGAAATAAATGAAATATTTTGAATCAGTTGTTATAGCACTCGTTATTTCGTCAGTATTGTTTTGAGGTCAAAGAAGTATGTATGGATCACCGTTTTAAGGGCACTTCATTGTGTCATAAATAAGTATTATGGTACATAAATCAGGTTAGAACAATCCACACCATCAATAATGAAATATCTTAAGATTGAGGTGATATTTGTTATCATGTTTTAAATTTTTTATTAATTAACATGATAAAACCATCTCTCTTGGTTCTAGTAAAAATTAGTTTTCAATATTCTATTAAAAAATACATTTGTAATATCAATCACATCATGTACATTGAGAATGATCATTTTAATCTAAAAGTGGCCAACTTTTTCATAGGCCCAATAGGTGTTTCTGCTATATTTATAACAAAAAAGTGGTATCAAAGTGGTCACATTCAATTTATAATATTTTATTATTTGTCACGACCCGTCCTCGGGGCTCGTTCCGTGACTACCCCAAGCCCGCCTTCCATAGGCCAGGGGCCGGCGACTAGCACCAAAGGCGTAAATCTCGATAACTGGGAAGGCATTGCCTTTATAAAAGTAAACAAAACACCACAGAGTACAAGCGGAAGTAAAAACTAAGTACAAAAGAAGTGATGAAAAGGAAAAGGGCCAGAATACAAACCCAACTGAAAAGTACAGCTACAACTGAACGGAAATACAACAGAAAAGACAAACAATTGGAAGAATAGAAACAGCTCCTTGGTCGTCAAACTCGGATCCTACCTGAAGGGTAGGTACAGATAGCGCAACTCCTGGATCGTCCACCACGGATCCTACCTGAAGGGTAGGTACAGATAGAACAGCTCCTGGATCGTCCACCACAGATCCTACCTGAAGGGTAGGTACAGATAGCCTCCACAACGCTCTCGCCCGTCATCCTCCTCTGAGTGTCGTCTTGTCGTGAAGTCCACCTCCGGATACTGACTCGTCATGAGATCCACCTCTAGTCCTCAAACACTCGGCCTCTGTCAGCGTGGTCCGTCGTCTGCAACCAAAACAACGAGGTGTGGGCATAGCCCGTGCAGGGGTGAGTATAACGAAACTCAGTAGGGACCCAGAGACCCTCAAGGTCTCACTAAATCCAACAAGTATAACCACAAATAAAGATCTCAACAGATAACCCCTACTTAGGTATATACCCATACATATAACTAAGTTATCAAGTAACCCATCTCAATCATGAGGAAACACAAAGATTATGAAATCAACGGATAACCACTACCCAGGTATATGCCCATACATATACCTAAGTTATCAAGTGACCCATCTCAATCATGAGGTAAACACAAGATCATTGACTCAGCTCAAACCAGGATTTTCATTATCGAAACCATAACTGCTGAAGAGCCTCGTCTCTAGAGTATACAGTGGTCCTGTCATGACTACGAGGTACTACTCACTAACCTAAGACTTCTGAGGTATTCCTTATTTCGAGTACCGCGGGTCATCCACCCAAACACAGTAGTGCTTCCCGCCGGGGTATGCCTCCCAAACACAGTAGTGCACACCCCATAATAGCCTGCAGAGGTACTCTCCGGACGAGTATCGTGGGTCCGGACTGTCACACAGTAGTACTCCATCCGCCATGGGTCTGCACCCAAACAAAGTAGTGCTCCGTCCACTGGGCTAGTCGACTCACTCCATGTCGAGTCGGTCAAGAAGTTGTCAGGTCTCAACCGGCTACACGGTCTCCGTACTCCGTACGCTCGTCTCCGGAAGGGTCCGATCATTGAGTTACAGGTCTATACTCCAAGTATCTCAAAGACCCAAGAAGAATTATCTCAATGGACCGCCTCGTCATAGGGGTCTCAACGCAACAGACAGCGCGTCAATCGGGCGCCCGGTCTGTGAGTTATTAGACTTTTCATCCTAGGGTCCCGGTTGGTTTCGTGTGCGAACCAACCCATCTGTTTCTCAACTGTACCTTGAACTCTCATAGGGTATACTCATAGGGACTGTTTCTCAACGTGATCACCAACGCCACTGACGGTTCGTCAAACGGACGTCCAGTCTGGAAATTATCAGCTTTTCTGTTCTAGGGGCCCGGTTGGATTTCGGGTACAATCCAATGCGGCCACTATCCAATTGCAACAAAAACTCAGGTGAAGTATTCCAAAAGTTCCGTCTCATCAAAAGGAATCCAACAAAGTCGACGGCACGTCAATCGGACGTCTGGATCTCAAGATATAAGTATTTCCGCTCCGAGGGCCCGGTTGGTTTCGGGTTCGAACCAACCCGGCCATACTTCAAATGACACTGGTTAATTAAACCAGTCACACCATTGTGATCCATATGAAAAAACACACGAGATGGACTACCCATTGGTCCAAAACGGATAGCCGGTGAAAAGGTTGCATTTCACCCCAACACGCGCGAACCGGGTCTCGTGGGGCCCGCGCCTCGACCTCGACTTAAATATCCACTATTGGTCTTGAAACATCCGTCTTAATTCCAGGGTCACAACCTCGCAGACGGTTCGACATTCTGACACCGTATGAGAGAGATATGTCCGATACAAGATCCCGTAATAATAATAATAATATTATTCGGTGTTTCATGGGCCTGAGCCATGAACCAGAATTTAGTATTCAACATTAGACATGAATCGACCATATTGATGTCAGGATTACATCGCCACTGACGGCAAGCCAATCAGACGTCGCACGCATGAGTTATGGCGGGTCGAAGATTTAATAATAATATTAAATCTATTATTTTCCGAGCACTTCGGGTACCCGGTCCAAAAACCTGAAAACGATATCCAATATTGGACTCATAAATTTTGTCTTTGGGTCAGGGTCACACTGTCGCTGACGGTTCGTGAAACTGAGGTCGCACGAGTAAGATACTGTCAAAATACAGTTTTCCCAACGAAAATAAAAATAACATTATTATATTATTATTATTTTTAATTTAATTTAATTCCTTAAATTATCCCATTCAATATCCACGCACCCACAATCCCCATGCGCCTCACTAATAGGCATCACCCTTTCTTTTATAATTTTTATTATTATCTCTATCTCATTTTATTATTATTATTTCTATCTCCTTATCATTTCTCTCTCCAATTAACTCCGCCCTTCACAATTCTGTTCTCCAATTTAGCGCCCCAACTCCAGCCTTCATCTGCACATCCAGAACTGCCACCGCCTTCTCCTGCCCACCGCGTCGCCGCACCACCCCCGTCTACCCACGTCGGCGCGCCTCAAACCAGCCGTATCGCCTGACCCCTCGTCCGCTCACCGCGCCACCTTCCGTTACCACGCACCCGACCCCATACCGCCGCACATCAAGAACTAGTTGGCGGTGGGTCCGAACTTGTTCGTAGTCCGTACCCACCGCATTAGTAGTTCGAATAAAAACGCAATAGAATATTCTTCCATGCTCAAGGAAAAGAATCACGTAAACTTAAATAAACAAAAACCCCCTACCTCGAAATTGACGTCGCACGTCGTTGAGTCCCAGAAGACTGACGTCATGGTAGTCGGGCGTCGCGGAAGAATGGTGTCGTCCTGTCAACATTGGAGGAAGATTTGTTGACGTAACCGACGCTTTTTCGCGGCGGTGTCTCCTCTCTTAACATAGAGTAAAAATAAGGTTGGAGAAAGAAATGCTTCCGGTTCTTCAAGCCATGGAGCGTTCTTCACGTTCTTCGTGGAAGAACTCTCCCTTCCAATATCTCCAACGTGCTCCCAACACCGCAAGTGCCAAAACTAAATAATAGCCTAAGATATTATTTTATTCTCCCATGATATAACATTGCTATCAAATTCAAATTAATTCAAAAAGACTATTGAATGAATTATGGCATTTGAGTTTGCAACTTTAATGGAAGGGAGATGGAAAGGCTCCACATAATTAATGGGAGGTGTTGTCAAAATAAATAAAGGGAGTGTTAAAGGGGGGTTTAAGGGAGGTGAAGGGTTAGGCCTCGTGTGGGTCCCAACTCACAAATATCCTCCCATGGGAGGTTATGTGGGGTGTGGGACCCACCCCTAACTTCCTATTTGAGGATATAACCATCCAAATAAATAAAATAGTGCACACCCATTTTATTTATTTATTTTTACAAATCCCCAAAAATTAACTTTCAACCCGCATAAAACGCAATTGCGGTAAAGGTCCCCTTAAGTGAATAGCGGCGCTGCGAGTTCATCGGTGTCCTCAGATTTCAATTCCAAGCACCTGTTCAAAAGTTATAAAATTCCGAACGTACGTTTACTGAACGTACCCGAAAAAAAGTTTGCAAAATTAATATCAGTCACCCTCGACCCACTGCGGTCAAGGTTAGGCTCTACCTAAGTGAAACACGCCCCAACGAACCCAATAGTACTCTCTGATTTTCAATCCAAGTTACTGTTTATAAGTTATGAATTTTATAATAAAATAATTGTCATTTAATTATTTTATTTGTGGCCAAAAACTAACTTTTTCTAGTGGCTCGCGGCGGCTATAGTTAGTATTTACTTAAATAAATCATGCCCTCACGAGTTCAACGGTGGTCTTGTATTTTTAATCCGAGATACCATTTGTGAGTTATAAGCATTTGAAAAATAAAATAATTTATTTAATTATTTTATTTACAGTTAAGTCATTTTTGGGATTTCACATAGGAGGCACATGCCGACTAAACTTAAGTCGCGCCTAGGGTAATCCCGCTATCCTGTGTACAACGGTGCCCTCAGATTTCTGATCCGAGAAACCGTTCAAGAGTTACTCCACTTTTTCATGAAAACTTCTTACACGCGTTAATTTAAGCTTAATAAAACTTTAGAAAATTATTGCGGGCACACCGGGCCTCAAGATCAGGTGTCGTCTGAAACCACGCACGCACAAAATTACAATGAAATTAAGAAAAAAATTTCCTTGAAATTTCCGGGTCTTTACATTACTCCCACCTCAGAGATTTAAGTCCCCGTAAATCTTCAACACGCACTAGGGGAAACAAAAGGTGGTATTGAGCACGCATCTGAGCCTTCCGCTCCCATGTGCTCTCCTGGAGGTTCTTGTGCTGCCTGAGGTTTCCTTTTTGCTGACCAAGGAAAACCCATCCCATCGTTGTAAGTAAACCACAACCTTTTTGTCTAATACCGTCAATCCATGTATGAACTGTGATTGCCCAGTCCATACCCAAACTAACGTCGTAAGGCCTCGATGCTGTCACTAAGAGGTTCTAACAGAAACTCTAGCCTCAAGGGTCAGATCACACCTGTCGGCGTAAATGTGTTTATCGAGTCTCCTCTCAATGGTATCTCCAGACGTGAGGGTCAACTCAACAGTTTTAACCAGAAACTCTAGGTCTGGGACATGATTCATGGAAGGAAGGAATGATTGGTACCTATTTCTATTGATATGGCAGCTCATAGTAGACACATCCCATACCTCAAATCATTCTTATAGCCCTTGGGTAACACTCCGTGACCACATGAAACTATTCTCTTCCCCTACCCTCCAGCTCCCTGAGCCCGGCAGGGACTACAAAGGCGGGTGGTTGTAACATGTCAAAATGTACACCACCTCGTGCTGCACTCTTAGCTCTTCTTCCACATCTTCTACTCTGCAGATTCATCTGTCCTTAACACTTCCTCATATTGAAACATTTTACACACCCAAGTCTCTGAGACTGGCGCCAATTCCATGCACTTATACTGCTAACATTCTCTAGCTGTATCTGTTCAGCCAAGAACATTCAACCACAAAGGTCTTCTCTAGCTCTGAGGTCTGAGCTCTAAAGCGCTGATCTTATCATAGTCATCAAGTACCAAGAACGATTAGTACACCTCGATGAATACTCAGTTACCGACATGTCACCCTTCTGAAGCTGTATAAGCTCTAGAAAACTCTCAGCCACCTCCTCAAGCCCGTCCTTAGCTGCATATGAGTCAGGTTTGCCTTAGAACTTGAGGGTATCTGAAGTTAGAACACGTGTAAGTCAGTAAGCTTACATGTGTCAGCTACCGGTACCGTCGGTTGTAACTGCTGACCAATAGGTAGTGATGTATAGCTGACACACTACACGAAGGTACTATCTCAGGCATCGGTCTACGTACCAAAGCCTCATCACTATGCAGACCATCCTCATGGTCATTCACTGGAAAACACTAGTGGCCAAGTCCACCATACAATATACCAATGTCTCAGTTAGGCGGAAAACTCTAGCAATAGCCTCCAGCTAGTAATCTGCTGTCTGGGAATCTGTCTCGCCTCGTAACCTTGGAGGCCTCTGCTTCTGGAACTCATGCAACGCGCTCTCCCAGTGTGCACCGTCCTCTCCCAGCATGCACCGTCCACTAGTACGGCTGGTAGCATCTGCTGCCCAACAGGTGGTGGTGTTGCTGGTATACCACCCTAGGGTGCCAACATAGTAAAAAGGGCCCTGCACCAGAGCCTCGTCACTCAGTGGGCCGTCATCGTGTACTATCTCAAAACTCCAACTGACTGTCTGCATGGAGACATCCTGAACAGATACGACACAGTCAAATGATTTATACCTGGTGAGATGACCTGGTTTGAGCTGACTTTAAAACTCTTTGAAACACACACGCAATCAGTGTTTTCGTGAACAATGTCGGAAATCAGTAGTCAGGGTCCTGGTGTATGGATACGTCAGCCGCCGCACCAACACTGGACTCCCTGAACTGAAAAACACACTCGGTACCATTAACACTATTCCTTTACAGAAAGAAAATATCAGAGTTATAAGTTTTGCGGTAGAACCAACTCCTCTGATACCAATTTGTCATGACCCATCCTTGGGGCTCGTGTCGTGACTACCCCAAGCCCGGCTTCCATAGGCCAGGGGCCAGCGACTAGCACCAAAGGCATAAATCCCAATAACTGGGAAGACATTGCCTTTATAAAAGTAAACCAAACACCACAGAATACAAGCGGAAGTAAACACTAAGTACAAAAGAAGTGCTGAAAAGGAAAAGGGCCAGAATTCAAACCCAACTGAAAAGTACAGCTACAACTGAATGGAAGTACAACAGAAAAGAAAAACAGCTGGAAGAATAGAAACAACTCCTGGGTCATCCACCTCGGATCCTACCTGAAGGGTATGTACAGATAGTGTAGCTCCTGGATCGTCCACCACAGACCCTACCTGAAGGGTAGGTAGAGATAGAACAACTCTTGGATCGTCCACCACGGATCCTACCTGAAGGGTAGGTAGAGATAGCCTCCACAATGCTCTCGCCCGTCAACCTCCTCCGAGTGTCGTCTCATCGTGAAGTCCACATCTGGATACTGACTCGTCGTGAGAACTACCTCCGGGTACTGTCTAGTCCTCAAACACTCAGCCCCTGTCAGCGCTGCCCGTCGTCTGCAACCAACACAACGAGGTGCGGGCATATCCCGTGCAGGGGTGAGTATAATGATACTCAGTAGGGACCCCAAGACCCTCAAGGTCTCACTAAATCCAACAAGGATAACCACAAATAAAGATCTCAACAGATAACCCCTACTTAGGTATATACCCATACATATACCTAAGTTATCAAGTAACCTATCTCAATCATAAGGAAACACAAAGATTATGAAATCAACGGATAACCACTAACCAGGTATATTCCCATACATATACCTAAGTTATCAAGTGACCCATCTCAATCAGGAGGTAAACACAAGATCATAGACTCACCTCAAACCAGGATTTTCATTATCGAAACTGTAACTGCTGAAGAGCCCCATCTCTGGAGTGTACAGTGGTCATGTCACAACTCTGAGGTACTTCTCACTAACCTAAGACTACTGAGGTACTCCTCCGGTCGAGTACTGCGGGTCAGCCACCCAAACACTGTAGTGCTTCCCGCCGGGGTATGCCACCCAAACACAGTAGTGCACACCCACTAATAGCCTGCAGACGTACTCTCCGGACAAGTACCGCGGGTCTGCACTGTCACACAGTAGTGCTCCATCTGCCATGGGTCTGCACCCAAAAAAATTAGTGCTCCATCCATTGGGATAGTCGACTCACTCCAAGTCGAGTCAGTCAAGCAGTCGTCAGGTCTCAACCGGCTACACGATCTCCATACTCCGCATGCTCGTCTCCGGGAGGGTCCGCTCCACGAGCTACAGGTCGATACTCCAAGTATCTCAATGTCCCATGAAGAAGTATCTCAAAGGACCGCCTCATCATAGGGGTCTCAACGCAATAGATGGCGCATCAATCAGACGCCCGGTCTGTGAGTTATTAGCCATTTCGTCCTAGGGGCCCGGTTGGTTTCGTGTGCGAACCAACCCGGCCGTATCTGAACTGTACCCCGAACTCTCATAGGGTATACTCATAGGGACCGTTTCTCAATGTGATCACCAACGCAGCTGACGGTTCGTCAAACGAACGTCCAGTCTGAAAGTTATCAGCTTTTCCGTTCTAGGGGCCCGGTTGGATTTCGAGTACAATCCAACCCGGCCACTATCCAACTACGACCAAAACTCTGGAGAAGTATGCCAAAAGTTCCGTCTCATCAAGAGGAATCCAACAAAGTCGACGGCACGTCAATCGGATGTCTGGAGCTCAAGATATAAGTGTTTCCGCTCCGAGGGCCCGGTTGGTTTCGGGTTCGAACCAACCCGACCGTACTTCAAATGACACTGGTTAATTAAACCGGTCACACCATTGCAATCCATACGGAAAAACACAGGAGATGGACTACGCATTGGTCCAAAATGGATAGCCGGTGAAAAAGTTGCATTTCACCGCAACACGCGCAAACCGGGCCTCGTGGGGTCCGCGCCTCGACCTCGACTTAAATATCCAAAATTGGTCTTGAAACATCCGTCTTAATTTCAGGGTCACAACCTCATAGACGGTTCGACATTCCGACACCGTATGAGAGAGATATGTCCGATACAAGATCCCGTAGTAATAATAATAATAATATTATTCGGTGTTTCGTGGGCCCGAGCCATGAACCAGAATTTAGTATTCAACATTAGACTTGAATCGACCGTATTGATGTCAGGATTACATCGCCACTGACGGTAAGCCAATCGGACGTCACACGCATGAGTTATGGCGGGTCGAAGATTTAATAATAATATTAAATCTATTATTTTCCGAGCACTTTGGGTACCCGATCCAAAAACCCGAAAAAGATATCCAATATTGGACTCATAAATTTTGTCTTGGGGTCAGGGTCACACTGTCGCTGACGGTTTGTGAAACCGAGGTCGCACGAGGAAGATACTGTCAAAGTATAGTTTTCCCAACGAAAATAATAATAACATTATTATATTATTATTATTATAAATTTAATTTAATTCCTTAAATTATCCCATCCAATATCCACACACCCACAATCCCCATGCACCTCACTAATAGGCGCCACCCTTGATTTTATAATTTTTATTATTATCTCTATCTCATTTTATTAATATTATTTCTATCTCCTTATCATTTCTCTCTCCAATTAACTCATCCCTTCACGATTCTGTTCTCCAATTTAGCGCCCCAACTCCAGCCTTCATCCACACGGCCAGAACCGCCACCGCCTTCGCCTGCCAGCCGCACCGCCGCACCGCTCCCAGCTACCCACGCCGGCGTGCCTCAAACCAGCCGCATCGCCTGACCCCCCGTCCGCTCGCCACCCCACCTTCCGTTACCACGCACCCAACCCCATACCGTCGCACATCAAGAACTAGTTGGCGGTGGGTCCGGACATGTTCGTAGTCCGTACCCACCGTGTTAGTAGTTCGAATAAACACCCAACAGAATATTCTTCCATGCTCAAGGGAAAGAATCATGTAAACTTAAATAAACAAAAAACCCCTACCTCGAAATTGACGTCGCACGTCGTCGAGTCCCGGAAGACGGACGTCACGGTTGTCGGGTGCCGCGGAAGAACAGTGTCGTCCCGTCAACATTGGAGGAAGAGTTATTGATGTAACCGACGCTTTCTCGTGGCGGTGTCTCCTCTCTTAACGTAGAGGAAAAAGAAGGTTGGAGAAAGAAATGCTTCTGGTTCTATGAGTCATGGAGCATTCTTTGCGTTCTTCGTGGAATAACTCTCCCTTTAAATATCTACAACGTGCTCCCAACACAGCAAGTGCCAAAACTAAATAATAGACTAAGCTATTATTTTATTCTCCCATGATATAACATTGCTATCAAATTCAAATTATTTCAAAAAGACTATTTAATGAATTATGGAATTTGAGTTGGCAACTTTAATGGAAGGGAGATGAAAAGGCTCCACATAATTAATGGGAGGTGTTGTCAAAATAAATAAAGGGAGTGTTAAAGGGGGGTTTAAGGGAGGTGAAGGGTTAGGCCTAGTGTGGGTCCCAACTCACATATATCCTCCCATGGGAGGTTATGTGGGGTGTGGGCCCACCCCTAACTTCCTCTTTGAGGATATAACCACCCAAATAAATAAAATGCTGCACAACCATTTTATTTATTTATTTTTACAAATCCCCAAAAATTAACATTCAACCCTCATAAAACACAACTGCGGTAAAGGTACCATTAAGTGAATACCGGCGTTGCGAGTTCATCGGTGTCCTCCGATTTCAATTCCAAGTACCGGTTCAAAAGTTATAAAGTTCCGAACGTACGTTTACTGAATGTACCCGAAAAAAAGTTTTTAAAATTAATATCAGTCACCCTCAACCCACTGCAGTCAAGGTTAGGCTCTGCCTAGGTGAAACATGCCTCAACGAACCCAAAGGTACTCTCTGGTATTCAATCCGAGTTACTGTTTATCAGTTATGAATTTTACAATAAAATAATTGTCATTTAATTATTTTATTTGCGGCAAAAAACTATCTTTTTCTAGTGGCTCGCGGCGGACATAGTTAGTATCTACTTAAATAAATCAAGCCCTGACGAGTTCAGCGGTGGTCTCGGATTTTTAATCAGAGCTACCGTTTGTGAGTTATAAGAATTTGAAAAATAAAATAATTTATTTAATTATTTTATTTATGGTTAAGTCATTTTTGGGATTTCTCATAGGAGGCCCGTGCCGACTAAACTGAAGTCGCTCCTAGGGTAATCCCGCTATCCTGAGTGCAATAGTGCCCTCAGATTTCTGATCCGAGCAATCGTTCAAGATTTACTCTACTTTTTCAAGAAAACTTCTTACGCGCGTTAATTTAAGATTAAAAAAACTTCGTAAAATTATTCCGGGCACACCGGGCCTCAGAATCAGGTGCCGTATGAATTCACGCACTCACAAAATTTCAAAGAAATTAAGAAAAAAATTTCCTTGAAATTTCTAGGTCTTTACATTATTAATTATTCAATTGAATATTGAATATTTTGTTTTTATTTCAAGAAATTCTTTATTGTTATATGGTAATATAGATCTCTTTTTTCAACTTTTTTCTCATTCATTTAATCCATTCCTGATTAAATATTGACAAATAACATCTAAATAACCCATCCAAAGGTTATGGAAATTCTAGTCATATAACATAAGAGTACACAGTATGTAGTCCAAAGGTACATATCATATACCAATGTTCAATGCACTAGGATTACTCTCAAATTAATTAGATGTTTAGTTCATTAAATACAAGTGGATCACATTAAATTCAAACCTCATGTTGACCACAATAGGCTCACACAAAGTTCATTGGACTACACATAGTGTAACTTACTTACATGTCTTGTAGACCCCATGTTTTTATAGAAGAAAACAAAGGTTCCAGTCATTTCCTGCATTTATTACACAACACAAGGGATAAAAACCTTATAATAATAAGATCATATGTTGTGTATCAAATGTACGTGACATGTACCTTATAAATTTCTATGTGTAGATACAAATCAAGCCCCTAAATGTGTATCATGGACATAAAAAAACAAAATACACACTGTATAGCCAGATATACACATTGTGTACCTAATATGTTTATATAGAATAATTAAAATTAACATATTCCTCCATAAACCTCATCATTAATTTATTCCTCTACAAACCTCCGGATGGGTATTCCGAGTAGGAGCATTCACCAGAGCAAAGATAACATATTTTGAGTAATGAGAGGGTATGTCAATTATCATCATGACCATCCTGTTCATGCATGATAAGCCTAGCCGAACAACCTTGCGAAGGTGGAGAGATAAAATCATGATATAGACGCTAGATAGGGGTAGTTCTACATATTTATAATCTAGATTAATTCCTATAATACATTCAGTTCATCTAATGTCACTAAGCTTACATACCATGTTAGGGTTCCCCTTCAACCCCTAAAAGGGTGATTATAAAAAATGAATAAAAATAGAAGGCGTTTGGGCCATTTAGAGAAAAAGATACCTAATATGATTAATTCACATGAATTTTATCGTACTAAAATATTGGATTTAAATGAATGATAGCTATATATTTTGAATATATACTCATTATAAAAGTGGATGATCGTGATCTTATACCAAGATGGAGTCGACAAAAAAATACTTATGAGATATAAATGAGAGAGATAGAATGCTACCAAATTAGGCACAAACTAGTGAAAATAGTTTTTTTGTCCTATTCTCAACGGTTTTTATCATATTCTAAATTAAAAAACTTATATTTAAACCTCATGATCATGCACAAATTTATTTTTATATATTCCATGCTTTATTTTATGATGGAAAGATCATGATCATATAAAAAATTGAATAATATGAAAATATGGATTTCAAATAAAAGTATTACGCATAAATATTTTATCTATGAACAATTAATCATTTATGTAAAGTCATCTTAATATTAAAAATATTTGTAAAATAATTCCTAAAAAAATTACACTTAAAAATCACTGAAGCTAATATTAATTCATTATGCCTTCCATTATTTATGTTAAGATGGAATCGTAGTTAAAGTATCAGTTCATGCCTTTGTTAGGGGAGATTTTAATTAGTAGGAAATTTAAACAATATTAGTGGGTCGACTTAACAAAAGTTTTGTTGGATTTAACATTTACTGTATATTAAATTAAAAATTTGGTGCTAGGTGTTGAGTAAATTTGAGTTAGTATTTCAAGATTTAGTAGTTAAAAAAATGGAACAAGGATTTTCAAGACCAAATTTTGGAAATCTGACTACCTAAAAACCATAATATAATTTTCATGTCCTTTTTTGAGATTATAATATGGTAAATATGAATTCTTTACAGATGAATATTTAATGTTAGGGTGAATTCTGAGGATAATTGTGAGAGGCATTGAGACATGATTTTTTTAACAAGAGGGAAGCCCCTCTTTTTTATTATAAACAAAAAACACATTTTATTTATAGTTATAGAGACACCATTATATGGACATAAAGGGATAAACCTAGATCAGTTATTAGATACTAATCCCATAGGCCAACCCTACTGTAGCACAGTATCTGCCTGCTAAAGATGAGATTTATAAGGATTTTGTTATCTTTGAAAAAACATGAGAAATACACTTGATGTTTAGTGTTTGATGGTTTCAACCATTTATATTCTACTCATGAAGTCAAATGAGAACGTGGATTCCTATAGCATGCTCTAGTATCTCCATGATGATTATTAGGAGAGAGTAATACAGAAATGGTTTGAGATATCCAAGGTTCTATTTACAAAAAAAATTATAAAAGGTTCACCAACTTTTTTCCACATGGTCAAAACTCATTGGATAAATGGATCATATAGAGGTTCTAGGGTTCAAAATATCTAAATAACTATTCATAGATATCATTATTTCATCACCAACTCAACTTTTTTTTGTTATATAGTGAACTTCAATATGAAAAATATAGAGAATAAACTACCAAATCTTCTTACTCTTCTTTTACAAGTTGGAAAGAATACGAAGCATGAAAATCATTCTATTGTTATGGTTAATAAAATGAAAAGGCATGGTCAAGATTTTGAATACTGACGCCATGTCCAAAGTTTTTTCACAATTCCATTTCAAGAAGAAGAGGATCAATGTGAAATTAAAAGAATACAACTTTATCATTTTTTTAATGTGCCAAGAAGGGACAATAGAATAAAATAAGCACCCAAACAAAGAATCATAGGGGTTATTGAAGGAAATTTATCTATTTTTGAAAGATAATTATTAGATACAATATGTGGTTTTCACATATATATTCAAATATATGAACTAAGTTAATTCTATAAGATTTCCCATGGTGAGGTGGATTTAAAAGCATCTAATGGATCAAGAATTGTCATGTATGTTAGAGTTTACCACCTCATGTTGTTAATGGGAATGATATTAGTTTTGAAAGATTGTTATTATGTGTATTTAATTAGTAAAAAATTATTTATATGTCTAAATATTATATTGATGGGTTTATTTTCTAATTTTGATATAAGTGTAGATTATTTTAATAAGAAATATTTTTTTATAGTATGGTATATTAAAAACAATCTTTACATGTTGGATTACACAAACTAAGTAATGGAAATTGATAACTAAAATAGTTCACATGACTCATACCACACCTAACTATGGAATCATTGGTTAGGTAAAGTAAATGAAAATAATTTTACCATATTACACCAATATTGATATTTGGATTCATTTGAATTAGAACCACTTGGGATATTTCATGAATCATTTATTTGGGAAAAATGACCAAATACCCATTCAGGGAAAAGGTGAAAGGCACAATGAGCTTCTTGAGTTGGTTCAAATAAATGTGTGTGGATTAATTATAGTTGAATATAGGGCTGGGTACTCATACTTCATTAATTTTACTGGTGACTTTATTAGATATGGATATGTCCACTTAATACGATATAAGTCATATTCCTTTTATAAATTTAAGGAATATAATAATAAATTTGAGAATAAGATTCCAAATAAAATTATAAAATTATACTAAAAACATGGAATATAATATCTATGTTAAAACTTCATTAATTATTTATAGGTGTTTTGGATTTTACATCAAATCAAACCTCCTTATACACCATAATAAAATAATATAAGTGAAAGGATGAATTTTATCTCATTAAAAATGGTTATATCAATAATGAGACAAGAGAGTATTTCATTATACATTTAGGGAAATGAATTAGAGACAATAGTACAATAAAAAAATTGTATCAGGGCATTTTTTAGTAGCATCCAGTTTTCAGAAGTTATAATCGAAACAAAACCCGAAAATTTAATAAGAACATGATATCAAAATGATACACCTTTAACCAAGAGTTTTATAAATTACAATCCAAAAGTTATAATGGATAAATATTTGAAAAAATAAATGTAATTCACTTCTATAGATATATTTTAATAATTCTATGATTATTATTCCTGAGGAGGAAAAGTATAAAAATTAAGAGGGATTTAATGTAAAGGGATTATCAAGCCCAACTCCCTTTCATTAGGTTATCTCTATTTCATGAATTATTTTTTTTTTATTTGTGTAATGTTT
This sequence comes from Viscum album, assembly GCA_963277665.1. Lineage (NCBI taxonomy): Eukaryota > Viridiplantae > Streptophyta > Magnoliopsida > Santalales > Viscaceae > Viscum > Viscum album. The sequence continues at coordinate 92,789,248 of OY728147.1, forward strand.
CTTAAAAATTATTTCACTATTTTTTCATTTTTCTTTTCTGTATATAAATTTTTCCACCATGATTTATAAGTCGAATAAAAAGATTTTCCAAAAAATAAATTTCTTCCCAAAACACATATTTTTCTCTTCTTAAGTGGTTTCTTTTTTACTCAAGAACGAGGATGTATATTACAAATAGGTTTTCCCTTACTACTTTATAAACCCCAATTTTTTTACAAAATTATACATTATGAATTACTTGAAAACCCCATTATTTTCTATGGGGTATTTTATGACTATTTTTATAAATTCTATGTGGCATGCATGATTGTGAAAATTTATGATGTGACAGGTGTGTCTAGAATTATATAGCACTCCAATTCATTGAGTAATGTGATTTATCTAATGATATAATGTGTATTGTTCATGAACGTGATGATATATTTGTTTATAATGATGATTTTATGATTATTCATATATGTTATGTGTGAAAATGATGCTAGGTTTGTTGACATCTATGTGTGGTATTTGACCACTATGACATGATGTTCCATTTTTATGCATCTCAGCATTCATTGTCTTTATCAAATGTTTCTATCATGGTGTTGATGATGATAATATTTTTAGTATTTAGTTATTTTGATTGCTCTCAGCCATGTATTATTGATTCATATCCCTGATTCCATCCCTTTTTTGTATTTTATCTCACCCCTTTGTGAGATATATATCCTAAGTTGATTACATGTACTAAAAAGAACATGATATCTTTTAGGTGGATAAATAAGGAGGATTTTTATAACATGTAGTTTTTATAATGTACAAGTGATTTATGTTCCTGGTTATCCAAATATACTAAAATTGTTGATCATTGAATGTATAACTATTATATTGTTGATCTTGAAAATGAAGTAATTTCTATGTAAGAAAAATTTTGGTAGATATAGTGGTATAAAAGGTATGGTTTAGTTAAGTTGTGTTCGGTCCACTAGGTTAGATACCCTAAGAGGGGGGGGGGGTGAATCAGGGTATGAAATATTAAAACAACTACCCCTATTGATCTTGTCTCGCTATTAAGAAAGTCTCTCTTCTATCTCTTTCCTCCAACAAAGTATAAACAGAAACTAAAGCATGAACAAGACATAGTGATTTTTACTTGGTTCACCCTCACTGGGCTACGTCCAAGGAGAATACACCGACGATGTGCCGATGTACCAAATCCACTAAAAGTGTACTGCTATTTACAAAGTTCGGGATAGATCACTTATATTCCCAGGATGAATTCCTTTACAATGTTTAGGATCATCTCACTGCTTTCCCAAGGGTCACTCCTTGTTTCTCTCCCTCTGGATCACTGCCAGTGGAGAGGATCATTTTCTTCCTCTTCCTTTGCTCACTTCTCTAGAAAGGATCCACTAATAGTTTATAGACCTGTAGGTCTCTTCATTATCACTAATGAATACATCCTCTGTTGCATGTAGATGCTCTGTTGAAGTCCAACTTTCACCCATAGATGAATCTCACTTTGCACCGAAGGTATCAGGAAATCTTCTAGCTTTCACGCAACCCTGAATCACTATCATGCTTCAACCATACCTGGCTCCCTTCTCCAAGTCATATCACATATCTCGGTGCACATGTTAAAACCGGCACGCAAGTTCACCTCAACCACTTGCGCGACACTAGCTTCTGCAACTCCAAACTTGCGCGACTCACACCCTTTTACGCCCAAACCAATTTTGGCATGCAACCACCAACTGTTGCACTTCATCAAAACCTGGTGTGCAAGTGTCACAAAAAAACTTGTGTAATGCCCCTTCTTTAACTCAAAACTTGGGTGACTCCCTTATTTTCTCCCCAAACCACTATGGACGCGCATCAATCAACTAGCGCGCAACTTCTACTTGCGTGACCACAACACAACTTGCGCGACCACCACACCTGCGCGACGGGAGATCTGATTTTATCTATGTGTTGAAATCACACCGAATGAGGAGGTTTCAACCTCCATTTATAGGCATTTGGACACCATGTGTGACGGTGTGCAAGTCTCCTCTTGGCGCAAAAGTCTCAGCGCACAAGTCTCTTCTGTGCAAGTCACTTGCACGACCAACCCTAAAACTTGGAAGCCCATTTTCCCTTTTCCATATTTTGATGTTATGATCTGGAAAAACATATGAAGCACATGTTTCCTATCTTTAAAGACAAAGGCGCGCAAGTCCCTTTTCCAAAACCGCTTTTCTCCATTTGTCGATTTTCTAGTCCTAAATTTTGGTAAACACTGGAAAACGACACCACCTTGTATCTGCACTTTTTGTACTGCCTCTAGATCATCCATTCCTTTTTTGATGTTCTTGAATCAAACATGGATCATTAACCACAACCCTTGAACTCGACTTTCCCCCATGAAATCCCCTTTGTCAAAAAATTTGTACGTCATGGTTTTCATTGTCAACAATCACAACACAGATGTCCACTTTGTCAACAAACACAATCACCACAAAAATTCTTTAATGATTCCTTGAGGGATTCTTGCCCAACAATCTCCCCCTTTGGGTTTGTTGAAAACTATTCCATAAAAAGATAAATCGTTAATTCTTCAATCACCATTCGCCTATTGCGATTCCGATAGCGATCAAGGATTTACTCAACACATACTCTATGCCCACATGAGAAATTATCAGCCTGAGAAACAAGAGTAAATGAAAAGTTCATCAATGAATCACTTTAACTCTGACACCCACTATTGACACCAAAATGATACCAATTTTTGGAAATATTCTTACCGCATTCCAACACCACTCTCCTTCTTTTATCACGATCCTCAGTTGTCTTGATTTCTATTCTTTAATCGATCACTTCTAGCATCGTCATATTTAAAACGCTCCCTCTATCTGCTCACAGCTTTAACTCTTGTCAGCTACAAATCCTCTTTTGCACTATTCCCTATGTTGTCCAAGCTAATCTACGGCTAAGCACTTTGAACCATCTTCAACTCCCCCTATCCGGCTGCTCCACCTATCAGCTTATCCCCCTATCTATCATGATTTCTCAAAAAGCCACACTATCTCCCCCTTGAACAATCACTATTTTCTCCCCCTTTGTCAACGAACCCAAAGGTCACTCCTTTGCATTCTGTAACAGAGTAGAGAACACATATCATAACATTAGGGAAAAACACATCATACCTCAGGGAGAGGGGGGTTCAACATCCACACTCTTTTAAGTGTGGGGAGTCTACTGAACTCCCAGATCTAGTTGATGCCTTTCAAATGCTTCCTTGGGTAAGACAATTGTCAGAATATATGCAACCGGTAGCTCTGTAGGCACGTACTCCAACTTCACAATCCCATGCTGCACCTTCTCCTTGATGAAATGATATCTCATCTCAATGTGCTTTTTCCTTGAGTGATGAACTGGATATTTTCAAATATTGATAGCACTTTAGTTATCACACTGGATTCCGATCAAAGACTTCACTTCAACTCTCATATCTTTGAGATGCTGCTTCATCCACAATAACTGTGTGCATGCTTGAGTGGCCGCAATATACTCTGCTTCTATAGTGCTCAATGAAATGCAATAATGATTATTTATTAACCAAGAAATAAACAATACACCAAGACAAAATGCACCACCTGATGTTGATTTTCTATCATCCGTCGAACTGGCCTAGTCTGCATCAGTATATCCCAATAACTCTGTCTGAGATTTTTCATGATATGTCAGGCCGAAGTCCATTGTGCCCTTGATATAGAAAAGTATTCTTTTTTACTAAAATCATGTGGATTTCCTTGCGATTACTCTGATATCTCCCTGCTGGGAATGTGGCAAAAACAATGTCAGGCCTTATTGCAGTCAAGTATAACAAACTTCCAATATTTTGCTTGTATTCTGTGATGTTAACTGCATTTTCATCCTCATCTTTTGATAATTTCATCTAGGTAGCAATCAGAATCTTCATATCCTTGGAATTCTCCAATCTAAACTTTCTTAGAACCTCCTTGTCATATTTGGATTGAGAAATGAAAGTGCCATTACATTCTCGTGTCACCTGTAAACCAAGGAAAAATGTCAACTCACCAATCATGGACATTTTGAACTCACTTTTCATGAATTCAGAAAATTATATGCACTGAGTTTCATCTAATCCACCAAATAGTATGTAATAGACATAAACCAACACCATCATCCTTTGAATACTGTTGTTGTGGAAGTAGATATTGTAATCAACTCCACCACGTTCAAACCCAAGTTTCTTCAAATATTGATCCCGCATTGACTACCATGCTCTTGGTGCTTGTTTCAAACCACCTAGTGATTTCTTCAACCGACAAACTTTATTCTCATCTTCATGAATGAGAAGACCATATGGCTACTCAATGTACACCTCTTCTTCCAGAAACCCATTCAGAAATGCCGATTTGACATCTATCTGAAACACTTTGAACTTTCTTTTCACTATTATGGCTAAAAATAATCTGATTGTCTCCAGCCTTGCAACCGGTGCAAATGTCCCATCAACATCTATTCCCTCTATCTGGGAGTATCCTTTACACACTAGTCGTGCTTTTTTTCAAACCACTATGCCATCATCATTCATCTTGTTGCGAAAGACCCATTTAGTCCTGATGAAATTCTTATCTGCTGGTATTGAAACAATCTCCCATGTTTGGTTCTTCTCAATCTGATCAAGATCTTCATTCATAGCTTGAACCCAGTTTTCATCTTCAGCTGTATCAGCAAAGAAATTCAACTCTACCTAAGATAAGAAAGATTTCTTCTACAATGACTTCATTCTTCTTGTCCGAACTTGAGCTATCTGATCACCAATGATATTCCTCCTAGAAATTTTAGCTTGACTCTTTGGCTTCCTTGCAAACACATACTTGACACTTTGTTGTTAATCATCAGTGTATTCTTCTGAGTCAGCATCTTCCAGTTCTGCTCCTCCTGTGTTATTATCCTCTTCATCACTTTCATCAATTAATTATTCACTGTGCTATTTAATATTCTCTTCATTTTCAACAATAGTGATGTCATTGCTCTCAACTACTTTTCCCAGCCTATTGCTAAATCACTTGTATGATTTGATTTTTATTGAGTAGCCCAGAAATATTCCCTTATATCCATGTGATTCAAACTTCCTATGCTTTTCTTTATTGATAATGAAGCACTTACTTCCAAAAATTAGAATGTATTTCACTGTTGGCTTCTTTACATACCACATTTAATATAGAGTCTTTCCTTCCTTCGGACACATCATAGCCCTATTAATAATGTAGACTGATGTCAATACTGCTTCCTTCCAAAACTTCTCTCATAGGTCTTTTTCTATAAGCATTGTTCTGTCCATGTTTTTGATGATCTGATTTCTCCTTTCAAACACTCCATTCTATTGGGGAGTTCTTACTGAAGAAACTTTATGCCTTATCCCATGTTTCTTGAGATAATTTTCCACTTGACTGTTTAAGAATTATGCACCATTGTTTCTACGCAACTTCAGAATTTTATGTCCAAGAATCCTTTCAGATTCCCTTCGGTACTATTTTAGGAAGCTGAACACATCAGACTTATGGGAAATAAAAAATACCCATGCCATTCTGCTGTAGTAATCAATGAAAAGGATGTAATACCTGTTCCCGTCAATTTCTCTTGGTTAAATAGGTCCACAAAAATCAGCATGCACTAATTCAAGCACTCTTGTCGACTTCTTTCCCTTCGCTTTGTATGTCATTTTGATGATCTTCCCTTGTTGGCCTGCATCGCACGTGTGAGTATGATCACGTGATAGCTTAGGGGGGTCTCTTGCTGCATCACGCTTCACCAGATTGTCCAAGTATGGTTGGCATAGATGACCAAGTCGCTTATGCCACAATTTGTTCTCTTCCTCTCTGGATAAAAAGCACATATCTTCTTCTCCACTTATAAGGTAGAGATTCACTTTTTCCCTTTTTACCTGCAGTATCATTGTACCATCTCTTCCTATGATGACACAGGTCTTCTTGGTAAACCATATAGAATGCCATGAGTCACACAATTGACTGACACTAAACAAATTATGACTGAGACATTCTACAGCTAAGACATCATCATGTCTTATTTCTTTTCCCCAAAACCTGTCGTTTCCTGATCCAATTATCTTCAGGCCTTCATTATTGCCAAACTTGAAAACTCATTCTTTGTCATATTATATTCCTGTAACCTGATCCTTGTTGCCTGTCATGTGACACGTACAACCACTATTAAGGATCCACACACCAAAATGATCTGATGTTTTAAGGGAAATTTTAGCAACCACTACCTTCTCTACTCTCATCTTATTGGTCCATATTTTTGTCTGCACACTTGGTATAGATTGAGACTCATGATCATTCTCAGAGTATGATGGACCTACTTCATCTTGAAAAGCTGCAAATATATTCTGCATTTTTAACTCACTGATTGGTTTATTGGTATGCTTCTTGTGAACGTTTTGATTCTTCTTTAGCACATTCCTCTGTATGGTCGAAGTGCAGTACCTGGCCATGTCCCCAAATCCTCCGCACCAAAAATAGTGTCCTTCAAAATATATTCTAGAGAATAATTCTTTGTTTGACTATCACCTTGTTCTTGTTCCCTTTGATATCTCCTAGATATGGAATAGACATACTGTGAATGTCCCATCTTTCCGCAACAATAACACCTGATAAAAGGTTCATTCCGTCATGTAACTTCTGCACTATGAGTTTCCCCTTGGGATCTCTGAATACTCTGATTTTGATTTGTGCCCAAATCAACCTTCAATCTCGAGATGGGTGCTTGCGGTCTGACTTTAATTTTCACAGATTTTTGTTTCTGATCAAGCCCTGAATCAGCCTTAACATCAGAGCTCACATGCTTCTTTGTTCCTGCTGAACTACTAGCCTCTATTTCATCTTTTTCTATCCTATGAATGAACTTTCCTGATATCAAATTGGGGGTCAAGAGTTTTTCTTGATCCTTCATTTTTTGTCGCATACTGACCAATTCTTCTTCAAGTTCTTCTATACACCAGACATGATCTTTCAATTTTCTATTTAATCCATCAATCTCCCTTTTCTGTTCTTCAATATTGAGCTTCTTCACATAAATATTTTCTAATCTCTCTAGCCGGGAAGACTTAAGGTTTTTGATTTATTTCACTATCTCATACTTCTCTTCTTCCTGCTGTTGCATGTAGAGTTTGGCATCATGTACCACCTTATTGGTTTTATTTGTTTTTTCTCTCCAAATATGTATCTCTTCAATAGCTGCTTCTAATTCAGCTTCCATGTCAACTCTCCCTTCAATTTCTTCTTCTTCTTCATCAGTCTCGGTTTTTTTCTTTTCTTGAGCACTACCGACTATAGCCACCATTTCATTTTCTTCACGATCTTTTCAATTTTCAATCTCCTCAACCTCTTCAAACTCAGACTCATCTGAACTATCTATTTCTCATGAAAGAAGATTCTTCTTCTCGAAGAAATTTCTCTTGAACTGCTTCTTCCCTTTCACATAGGCTGAATATATTTTCTGGGGAATTTCAACTTTATCTTCATCATTTTATTATTGAAACTTTTTGGGGCACCTTGCGGAAAGATGACCAATTTTCCACATCTAAAGCAAGAAAGTGGGAGTTTTCCATTGAACTTTCCTTTTCCTCTATGAACATTTGAGGAAAAGAATGACATTACCTCATCTGTCTATTATTATTCCTAATAATCTTCAATGGTGAGCTTCTTCATGGCCTTAAATGCCACCTCTTTGGATTTCCCCTTTTCCATAGCCTCGTTATCATCGTTCCTCATTTCATATGCAACCAGGGTACAATGAAAATTGTCTAGTGTTAGCTCTTTTGGATCTTTATCTTCTAGAACTGAAACTTTCGGATTGAAACAAGGTGGAAGTTTCCTCAAGATGCGTTTTACGATCTTTATGTATTCAATGAATTCACCAAGACCTTGCATATCTTCCACAATAATATTTACCCTTTCAAAGAATACATCAACAGACTCATTCGGGTTCATCTTCAGATCTTCATACTTATTCCATAGTACTTGTAGCTTTTCCTCTCTGACCGTTGTGTCTTTTTCATATATATTCAGAAGCCTTTCCCACATGGAATGTGATTTTTTACATGACATAACCTTAATATAGATAGCATTGGATAGGGATCCCCCTAAATCATTTATTCCCTTGGCGTCAGAATCCAATTCTCTTCACTCAGCTTCCGATAATGCCCCAGTGTTGATGTCAGTTGTTATACCAAGCATTAATACTGTGAATACGTCCATTCCCAATGATCGGAAGTAGTGTTGCATCCGATTCTTCCATAACTGAAAATTGTTCCCATCGAATATCGTAATCCCTTTATGATTAGTGGCCTCCATTTGAGAGATAATTACAGATATTAACCTTTCCCTCTGATACCAATTTTTAGGTCCACTAGGTTGGATACCCTGAGAGGGGGGGGGGGGGTGAATCAGGGTATGATAGATTAAAACAATTTCCCTTATTGATCTTGCCTCTCTGTTAAGCAGGACTCTCCCATCTCTATTTCTTGAAGCAAAGTATAAACAGAAACTAAAGCATGCACAAGACATAGAAGTTTTTACTTGGTTCACCCTCACTAGGATACATCCAAGTAGCATACACCAGCGATTCATCGACGTACCAAATCCACTAAAAGCGCACTTCTATTTACAAAGTGTGGGATAGATCACTTCTATTCCCTGGATCACTGCCTTTACAATGTTTAGGATTCGCTCACTACTTTCCCAAGGGTCACACTCTGTTTCTCTCTCTCTGGCTCACTCCCGGTGGAGAGGATCAACTTATTCCTCTTCCTTTTCTCACTGCTCTGGAAAGTATCCACTCACAGCTTATAGACCTATAGGTCTCTTCATTATCACTAATGAATACATCCTCTATTGTATGTAGATGCTCTGTTGAAGTCCAAATTTCACCCATAGATGAATCTCAATTCACACCGAAGGTATCAGGGAATCTTCCAGCTTTCATGCAGCCCTAAATCACTACCATGCTTCAACCATACCTGGCACCCATCTCCAAGATGATTCACAAGTCTCGGTGCGCAAATTAAAACTAGTGCGTAAGTTCACCCCAACCACTTGCGTGACACTAGATTCTGCAACTCCAAAACTTGTGTGACTCACACCCTTTTATGCCCAAACCAATTTTTGCATGATACATCAACTGTCACACTTATTAAAAACTCGGTGCGGAAGTTTAACCAAACCACGTGTGTGACACCCCTTCTTCATCTCAAAACATAGGCGACTCCCTTTTTTTCTCGCCCAAACCACTCTGGACGCACATCAATCAACTGGCGCGCAACTTCTACTTGCGCGACCACACCACCACTTGCGCGACCACCTCACTTGCGTGAAGGGAGATCTGATTTTCTCTAAGTGTTGAACTCACACCAAATTAGGAGGGTTTGACCTCTATTTATAGGCATTTGGACACCCGGTGTGATGGAACGCAAGTCTCCTATTGGCATGCAAGTCTCGGTGTGCAAGTCTCTTCCGTGAAAGTCACTTATGTGACCAACCCTAAAACTTAGGTGCCCCTTTTCCCTTTTCCATATTAATGTTCTAATCTTGAAAAAAATATGGCGCGCATGTTTCCTCTCCTTCAAGACAGAGACACCTTGTATCGTCTCTTTTTGCACCGCCTCCAGATCGTCCATTCCTTTGTCAACGTTCTTGAATCAAACATGGATCGTTAACCACATCCCATGAACTCGACATGGCACCATGAAATCCCCTTGGTCAACAAATTTGTATGTCATGGTTTGCTTTATCAATAATCACAACACATATGTCCACTTTGTTAACAAACACATTCACCACAAAAATGCTTTAATGATGCCTTGAGGGATTTTTTCCCAACACGTTGGTAATTAGGATTAGAAAACTTTAGTTAAAACACTTTGGATATGTATAAGTATATGTAAACAATCTAGAGGATTTGTTTTATAAAAATAGATATATCGGGGGATCCTATAAGATATTCCTTTAGAGTTAAATGCACAAAAGAATAATTTTTTTATTCATGATTTTTTGAATTTTCTTTTTTCAAACCTTTTATATTTTATAAAATAGTGGGAACTAGGAGAAACTAGACCAACAACCCATGTATTTTAAAATTCAACAATTATCTAAATTATATTCCCTTTGCATTGGGAAGTGGAGTCAAAAAATTTATAGCAATTCTTACCCAACTATCTTTGGTTATGAACAACAACGTGAACCACATGGAATTTCCTATTCCTCCCAAGAAGGAATAACTAGATATTGAGTAATTTATGATGAAACTACCACAAAAATTTAGTGAAACTTCAGATCACTTATTGTGGAATAGCGAGTTAACTTAATAGAGAAGAACATTTCTAGGCTCCACTGTTTTAAGAAAGATAATGTGACTCTGATCATCTATCATTGACATGGAGAATTCAATAAATGATGGGTGATTAATATTAATCATTTACCTAAAACTCTTCGATCAAAGATGGATATAGAATTCATAGAGATTAAGAAAAATGAAGTTGAATCAATCATGTCTTGAATAAACAAATTCACAAGGATTAGAAGATATTAGTTGGGATTTTTATCAACAATGATAGAAAAATAGATATATTATTTCGTGGATTAAATCCATACCTTCAAAATGATTTATCTATCTGAGACTTTGGGAGTTATGAATAATTGGTTTGATGTGATCTCAAAGTATACATGGAGTTCTTAGATTTATCCTTTAGATATGGGGATTCAAAGATAATAAGGGAGTTTCAAGCTAGTGGGTTAAATGAAAAGGGAGGAAAGAGGATCCAAAAAACCAAATGTCAAAAATGTGGGAAGAAGCATCATGAGAATTGCTAATATTTATGAAGCCCAATTCACTTTCATGGGTTATATGTTTATGAAATATATTTCTCTTCCATGGGTTGAGACTTTGATTAAATGATTATGAAACCTGTATACTTTTCCATAGGTTATGATATGATTACATTTTTATGATATCCATTTCATTTCATGGGTTATGATATGATTGTTTATGATTTTTTGGAACATGTATGCATAATTTCATTATTTGATGTGCGAAACCAATATCTCCCTCCAATGTTTTGGGTAAATATTTATATCTCATGAGATAGACTAAGATGGTATTGGGAAATAACCTTGACTACTAAGATGTCTATGGGAGTGAACCTTAACTACCATGATGGTATGAGGAGTGAACTCATGATACTAAGAAGGTCATGAGAGTGAACCATGACTACCAAGATGGTATGGGGAATGAACTCATACTACCAAGATGGTATTATTAGCGATGCCTTGGATACTATTGAAACCATATTATATACTTATGCATCTTCCACAATTCATTGTTTTATTCTGAAGTTATGATTTCATGGATTTTGTTATTTATTTCCTTATGATTCATGTATTATGAACTACCGAGATTTATGCCCTGAATCATGTATATGATCTTTGATATTTAGTGTTTAATATACTATTTTCATGATCATGTTCTCATACCCTTATGATCATGATTATGCTTACATATCTCCCTTGTTTAACATTACTAGGTAGATGATATCACCCCTTTTTATGTTTACTTACCTAGGTTATGAGGATGCGTATTATGTTTGATGTGTCTAAGAATGGTTCTAGTCAAGAATAACCTAAAGAGAGAAACTTTTTCTCACTTATATATCAGTGTTTGTGTTTCCATGTTTCCAAAGGCACTAAACTAGTATGGTCTTTGGGCGTCTATTTGTATAATGTTTTAAGTATTCTACAAAAGTTATGTAATGTTTATGTATGAAAAGAAAGGGTCAATGTAGAAAAGGGAATGGGTTTCATAAACATATTTTCGTAAAAAAAATTAACTACCTATAGACTAAATAAACACGGTATCTTTAGATCTTATACCTAATGAAGCTTAGGTATAATCAAGGGATGTCATCTTAGATGGAAATAGATTTTGAAAGATCACTTGGAACATTTATAGAGGGAAATACCCTTTTATTTTGAAATTAATTAATTAAAAACTAAAAAATGAAAATAAACATGGAATACTGAAAAGGAGCGTCAATGAATTCAACAGTAATTATGGTTGTAAATTTCTTTTCTTCTATATAATTTTAAAAAAACATTATTATCATACTTTTTTTAACATTCAAGAAGAACCTCATTCAAAAAACGAGAAAGAATATTCCTTTTTAAAAACATTATAAATGCAAAAAATGGGTAAAAATGGATTTAAAAAATCATATTAGAAGATTAAAAACCTATTTTAAAACCTTTTTTGAAAACTTGTATATAGAATAATTATTATATCTTGACTAAATAGAGAAATTAAGATGATTTTCCTTGAAAACATATTTTCAGTCTCTTGAATTATTAAAGTGAGAAAAATGAAAGGAGAAAATTTATTTTCAATATATAACAATAAGATAATTATATTTATCAATTTATAGATATTTAGACTATAATTTTTCATCATTAGAAACTTATTCAAAAGGAATCCCAATAAATAAAAAAATTCTTATATAAAAACCTTTGCACTTCTGTAACATTGGATTATAATCCTCATAAAGTAAATAACAAAAATTGGATATGTAAATCACAATAACCTTCATGATATGAATAATAAATTACATTAATGGGTATTATCTGCACCAAATAAAAGAAACATCTGGTGAATATAGAATGTTTTCCATATAAATAAATGTGATATGAAGACCCCTTAACTTGACATCCACTTTCTTTGAAAGTTCATTAAATTCATGTATAATAAATTTAAATTTATTATAATTCTATACCATAACAATTTACATGATTATTATATCATATATACAGATAATATATATATATATATATTTAAATTTATCCATAATTTTAACTATAGAAAAAAATAATTACATGTTTCATGGAGACGGTTGGTCATGCATACACATGAACTTTGTTTTCAATTTTAGATGGATATAATGAAATATTGGTGAAAAATAATGTACCTTTAAAAAATATTTATTATATCATATACATAATATATATTCATCAATTCTATCCTTATTACCATCCAAGTAAAATATAAATGAAAAATTAATCAAATTTCTTTGTGGAGGTCGTAGTCCACACGTACGCATGACTGATGTTATCATTTTCCAACGGTTTGGAAGTTAAGAAGTTAGATATGATATTATCAATATATAATAATAATTAGTTTTAAAATATCATATAAAAATATTAAACCCATCTTAATAATCATTCATAAAAATGGTAATGAAAAATTAATTGTATCTCTACGTAGATACGTTAATCTATACGTACGCACGAGCGATACATTGAATCCTTATTTTATTAAAAAGATGGTTGATAATGGTGGTGTAATAATAATAATAAAAGTTTATTTTCTATAATAATGATATTATTTTATGAATAATATAATATATTTATAGGTGGTTAAAGAAGAATTCACATAATTTGATCGATTAAATCAGTTACTTCTTCTTCGAAACAACTCATTTAGATCTCTTATTAAGGATCCTAGGGTTTGTCTTTTAGGGGTCCAGAACCAATATAATATTGATAAGGAATTTTAGAAGAAATTTTTAGATATTTTGTTTGATCTATAAGGATAAAGTGGTATGATGAAGATAAATGAGGGGTTTTCTTTTATTATTGAGGGGAGGGGCGCTTTTGGAATTTATTAAAATATTATATTAATATAAATTGATTTTCATGTAAAAATGGATCTAGATTGATAATATTTGAATATAAGATACTAATGAGTTGAATTGATCTCATCTAAAAAAATTTTTAGATGATTCAATTATATTTTGACCCTTATATTTTTTTCTACTAATTTGTTAACCCTTTTGAAAATTACCGTAATATTAAAGTTTTTTATGCATTACGGGTTAATAATGTTACTATAAAATGAAACATGGTTGGTAAATGGACAATGTTTTATTTTTAAAATAATATCCCATTAATTTTTTCAAATAAAATATATGTAGGAATTTTAAATAATCTAATAAATTATTATTTATCATAAAAAATATCTTTAATTTCATTTTTAACACTATTCATTTAATTTATCTTTAAATACATCAAAAATTTAAGGCATTATAATATAATTATTTAAAAACTACATAATGTTTCACATATACCTATAAATTTTGATGGGACACATTTACTCAATCTCATTAATTCACTTCTAATATTTTTAAAATCATTTAATTTAATTTTTTGTTAATTAATTAAATATTGTATTAGCATTGCACAATAATTTAAGGTAATTTTATAATTTATAAAAATTAGAAATAAATTTCTACCATGAAACTAATATCACTAAAAAAATATAAATTGAAATTTTCTCATAACTTTCTTGTATACATATGTGGATAGTTAAGTGATAGTTAAAACTAAGAGAGTAACATTTTGTAACTTTCTTTGCTTTGAATATTAAATATTCCATTTTCAATTAAAAATATCTATTAAACAAATATATTTTGAGTCTAATATTATATGGTTAGAATTAAATTCATCCTATAATAATTATAATATAAAACTATTGTAAAGACCCGTATTACATTACATTTGCGGAATACTTAGTACATAACAAAAACACACACTAAAGGATCGTAATAGTTTAGTGTCTTTGGAAACTCGGAACGTAATCTTCTAATCGTGGTGAAAGTTCTTCAATATCTCCCATAAAGGTCATCCCTTTTTTCTACCTAAAACCTTTCTTTATATCCTGGGGAAAAGAAAACATAAAAGGGTGAGCTCAAATGCTCAGTAAGGGTAAACAAAGGAAATATCAATCACATAATTTTCATAAGAACATAACATTTTTGGAAATCTTAACCTGCAAAAGAGAGCATAATTTCATAACATGGGATAAATCATAGTAGTGAAATGAAATCATAACTTAAAACATTACTCATTGTGGCATACACACATAATCATAGAGAATCATTTCTTGTTAGTCAAGACTCATTGCCAAGACTATCTTAGTGGACAAAGTCCCTTTCTGAATCGAGTAATCCTCGTTTCAGTCCTGTTTCACTGAACCGGTATAACCTACCATTCCAGCCATGTCTATCTCATGAGATATAAAATCTTTACCCAATGCATTGGAGGGAGATATAGGTCCCACCCATCTCTTAATGAATCCTTTCTTATGTGTGCCACAAAATCATAAATCATACATCATTTCATAACCCATGTAATAAAAATGGGATTCTTAAACAACATGACATCATAAAACCATTCATATAAGATAAAGGAATTCATAAACATAATTCCATCACAACATAGTCAAATCAATGTAAAAATATGGATAGAAACAGAACTCTTTATTATCTTAGATGGAAAATAATTTTGATAAAACACTTGAATTGAATTCTTGAGGAAAATATCCTTTCTTCTTCAAAATCAATTTCTTTTCACAAAACATCATGCAACTTTAAAAGAAAGAGATTTTATTGAAAATAGTCATGAAATCTTTTAGAGGAAGCTTCATGAAAATAAGGCTTTATAAAACAGTAGAAATCCGTTCGTGCCGTATAAGTTAAAAAAAAACATTCTTCGTACTTTTGTCGGAAAAGTCAAAAAGTACCTCGTACGACAAAAGATTCCTTTCATACATATTACTAAAAACTCACCGAAGGGTAAAAATGGATTTAAACAATTGTAGGTGGATGGAAATAATATTACATTTTGATGAAACATGGATGTGGATGATAAAATACACCCCAGTAAATACTTACGAATAAACAATCTCGGATAAAAATGAGATTGTGATATTTCCCTTACCTTAGGTCCAATTTGCTTCGTATGTGTCCGAACCTCATGTATAATGATTTAAATAATGTCATTGACTTATTACAGAATAATATTCATTGTTATGATATCATATATGGTTCACTTATGACATTATATTACCCGTTCTTTTGTAAATTCCATGTTAAAGAAGCGTTTTGGGTAAAATCGTTTCATTTATCGTAGGTGTTTTGACTTGTTGTTCTTGACATCATTATTACTTATATCATGATTTACTTACTTCCAGAATATAAAATATGATTTATATATCATATATATTCAGTATATATATATATATATAATAGATAGATAAATAAAATGAAAAACACCGTTCATGGAGACGGTAGTCCGTACGTACGCATGAACGCTGTTTTTCTTTCCTTATTGTCTTGAAATGGAAGTAAGTAGATGACATACATATGTATATATATATACATAAATCCAGTAGCTTTATAATGTCATGTATTTAATTATTATTTCTTATATATACATTATAATCATTCTTAAATGGTTAACATGGAGAATGAATCTCATCGCGTCGTGGAGACGGTATTCCGTACGTACGCACGAGCGATGATATCATTTCTATAAATATTGAATTGAATTGGAGTGGATTATAAAATATATCAGAATCATTATGATGTTGTAATAACTATGTATAGTTATTCTTTACACCATTATACCCATCCATGTAAGGTGGTGGTGGAAAATAGATTACACCACGGCGTGGAGACGGTATTCTGTACGTACGCACGCGCGGTGATTTCTTTTTCCGTAGGATGGATAGATGGTGAAATAGGGTTGTTTCATACTTATAATAACATATCAGTATATGAGTGATACTGATGTTATTACTTCATAATGAAACAACCTAAGAAGAAGAAGTGGAAGAAGAAATAAAGATGAAAGAATTGGTAACGGTAATTACCTCTTCTTTGAAGTGCCTCTTTGAGACCTCCTCTTAGGGCACTAGAATTGGTCTTTGAGGAAGACCAGAACCTATAGGATGTTGCTAGGGAAGTGGAGAAGGGATTTTGGCAGGGGTTGGCCGAGCTTGAGTGCTCAAATTGGTGTGAGGAGGAGGGGGAGGAGGTGTCCTTTTATAAGGGAGGAGAGGGGCACCTTAGGAATTCTTAAAAATATTAATTTATAATAAATATAACCCCACTTAAAAACCTCCAAAAATGACTCATATTCGAAGCGTAGATGAGATAGGGTTGTAATCTCATCAACCAATCAAATTTATACATGTTTGGATCTTATTTTAAACCTTATCAATTAGATTTAACTCTAAGTTAAATAATTTAACTTTTACCGTGTCTTTTTGTTTTCTTTCACTATATGGTTAATACACTTACTATAACATGCCAAACGAACCCCAAATTGTATATTATTAATACATATATCCTTAGCTAAGTCATTTGGCCGAACCTTAGATTTTTAGGAATAAAATAACAATTAATAATATAATATTTGATTTAAAAACTATTTTGTGTCAATTTTGACACTATTTGATATATGATTTTTTTGAAAGTCATAACAGAATTATATATTCGAACCAAGTTGATTAAATCAACACTAATATATCATAGTAACCTAGAAAATTAGTGTAATTCATAAAAAGTCTTAAATTACATTTATTTTGGTATTTATTTTATCAATTATGTCAATATTTCATTAATAAGATAATTACTGCATCATCTTTGTGTCATAAATAAATTATATTATATGCTGTCTAAAAATTACAAATAAAATACCATCATGTAGGAAATCGTTTTATCTTTCTAATGAATATTTATAGTCGAATTTCGCTTATGTATAACCCCATATTAAAAATGATTTACTTATTAAACTTTGATTTTAACTATTTTAACCCTTCTTTAAATAAATTAATAATAAATGTCCTAATCTAATCCAAGTGGGCCTAAATGGTCATATTTTATTCCTAAGTTTGTTTTTGGTCGAATTACACTTGTCCAATAGAATTAGGACATGTGTTAGGGTAATATTAATATCATATTTACCCTTAGTTACCCTATTTACTATTAACCGTGGTAAAAAAAGTAAAAAGTTACTATTCACCAAAAAATTATTTTCATCTTATTGAACCACATTTTAGTCCTTGATATTAACCGTGTCTCTCGGATTTTCGAAATTCCATTCACAGAAGTGGTAAAATTAAGTTTTATGCAAAATTCCGTTTTTAACCTACCACTTAGTGGTTTCACTATTCATCAAAAATTGAAAGTTTTCAGAAAAATGCCAAAATTTCATCCTAAGCTATATTTCATATTCCGAATTCAAAAATGAAGTCTATTTTACCAAATTCATAACATAGAAGTTGCATTAATTAATTTTATAATTAAATCCCGCTGTTAAAACAAATATCGTGTTTTTTAAGAAAATCTATCAAAAGATTGACACTTGATTATGTCTGGTTTAAATGTGAAATTACAAACAATGACCAACATTGTATTAAATTGTAAAAATATATTCTAAATATACTTTAAAACCACTCAAATTAATAATTTATCACTATTAATTATTTTGATTAAAAAAGTTGTTTTTAATTATAATTTAGTAATTTTCACTATTCATTAGAATATGAAAGTTATCCGAAAAGTACCAAAATTTCACCTTAGGCTAAATTCGATACTCCGAATCCAAAAATGAATTCCATTTTGAAAAATAAAATTTACAAAATTTCCAAAAAGTGGTTATTACTATTCATAACGGCTAGTTTTAATAATATTTTAATAGCATATCGTTGTTTCGTGAAACTCAGTATTGCGTACTACACACGCTATCGAGGAAGGTCGCGATTGCGTGTAACGGAAGGAAAGTCAAGGATGCGTATTGTGAAAGCTTCTTTTGTTGTAGCGTACAACACAAGACATTAATGAAATTAAAAAGAATATTTTTCATAAAATCTTGGGGCGTTACATTCTACCCCCCTTAAAATGAATTTCGCCCTCGAAATTCGTCGGGGTTATAAATGGTTTACTATTCAAAATTTTCTTTGATAGAAACCCACATCGTAAAAAGGAATACCAAAACATGGCTTTAAAAACTAAAGTATGAAATGTAACGATTACCCAAATATACTAATCACTGGGTTTCCACATAGGTGAAAATATGGATATGGAAGAAAAATCTAACCATCATGTTCTGATGGAGAGTGGTAGAGAACATGGCTATGGAAAAGCCAGTAATCACAAATCCATAGATTTGTGATGATATAAGGTACCATCTGATTCATCAGGTATAAGATCACTAGGACAACATTTTTGGTTTTCAAGATCATTTCCCTAAAGTTGAAAATTTGCTTAGAATAAATACTTACTTTATTTTGGTAAAATCTCACTTTTGTTCGTGCCTTGAACAATTTCTACTTCATCTCTTAAATAAATGAAGTTGAATTTGTTATTCGTGATGTGTTAGCAGATCATGTGATAGAATGACAGGTCATTCCATCTGTCTCAAACAAAAGGTTAGCAAAACATATATACATAAGTCGATCTATAGTGAGATTAATCATATATGGTTCCTAAAATGGACTTATACTTCATATATCATACTGCTTAATATAATAAAACTAGTTTCTACTAAACAGGGACTTCCTGTAGGTCAGTGGTAGGCGATAAAGGCCAGTCGCACTTCGGTTGTGGGTTCGATTCCCACAGCCTTGTCCGAAGCGATGGGCTGTCGCCCGTCCTGCAGGTTGTCCTTTTTCCAAAACTACTATAACATCCCATCAATAATATCGTCCAACACAATCCATTCCAATCTTTAGGCTTATCCATAATACTGCAGTCCACTCTCATAACATAGTGAAAACAATTACCAGAGATTTAATATCATCGTTGATCCCCATATATCATAAGATATGTTTTTTTTGGTCACATTCCAAACATTCAAAGTCCTTAATCATGTATACTCTTGAATACCCATTGAACCTTAGTGAAAACTTGAATGCAGTTAAAAGTTAACACTTTACACATACCAAAATCCTCAAAATTATTTATACTCAAACCATGATATCACTTAGTCCTTATATCAATCATGAGCTCTTGAATACTATTAAACATTTCATTTTCTCGTCTTCATTATGCGCATATCATCTTATTTCCAAAAAAAATATCTCAATCACTTTGAATACCACATCAATAAATATTGCAATACTCAATGATACAACATTATTTTGGAATCCCATTACATAAACACTTAATCATTCCACCACATCGTTGTCATATTCAACATTGCCAATAGTGATCGCATGTGATTTCCCTTTGTCCTTTGCCTTCAGTGGTTGCTCATGTTGATCATCACTAACCCTTGGATTAGGGCAATTATTAGCATAATGCCCCATTTCCTTGCACTTGAAGCATTGAAGTGTTGGAGGTGCGTTCTCTGCAGTGTTTGCTTTATCATTAGAAACCCTTTTTCCATTACTTCGACACTCAGCTGCTCGATGACCTTCTTTTCCACACTTAAAACATTTTCTAGTCCCTTTTAGACAATCTCCACCATGCTTCTTTCCACACTTTGTGCATAAGGAAACATTCATCTTCTTTTCACCATTATTCTGAGATTTCTCCTTGAACTCCATCTTTCGTTTCTTGTCAAAACCATGAGATGGATATGTAACACCAA
Source organism: Viscum album (assembly GCA_963277665.1). NCBI lineage: Eukaryota > Viridiplantae > Streptophyta > Magnoliopsida > Santalales > Viscaceae > Viscum > Viscum album. The sequence goes on from OY728147.1 coordinate 92,809,737, forward strand.
CTTCCATTTCTACCTTGATAGAACAACGCACAATTTCTTCATAGCTACTGAAGTCTCTTATAGCTAATGCCCTTCGAAGACTTGGTTTTAAGCCACTGAAAAATCGATCAATTTTACTTTCAGGTTGGATGATAATTCCAGAAGCATACCTTGCAAGTCTTGTAAAATTTGCTTCATAGGTACCAACAGATTCATCGTCCCTTTGCTTCAGTTCAAGAAACTCTTTCTCCATCTTTGTTCGAAGAATACGAGGGAAGTACTTATTGAAAAATAAGTTCTTGAACTCGTCCCATTCCATAGACTCAATTTCATCCCTTTGCCTTGTATTCTTAATAAGATTCCACCATTGATCAGCATCTCCTTCCAAACGATACACTGCTAGGATGACTTTATCATGTTCAGAACATTGAAGAACTGAAAATATCTTTTCAGTAGTACTAATCCATTGTTCAGCAACTAATGGATCAATAGACCCACTGAAAGAAGGTGGACGCTGCCTCATGAAGGATTCAACAGAATGTTGCTCCTTCCTTTGCTCGTTTGGAAGTCCTGCATGATTCATAGCTTGAGAAAGTTGTGTGAGCATGGCTACAAGATTTTGCATTCCAGCTCCTATATCGTTTGGTTGCTCAGGGGTACAATCATTGCATTTCCCATCACATTCCGCATTAACACGGTTCCTTCGGGTTCCAGCCATCGTCTAAAACCCCAAAAGAATTGTGTGAGAGGCAAAAATCATGCTAGGGAAAACAACATAATAAAGGGTTAGTACCCTCAATATCTAACATCTTAGGTTAAATTCGAAGATCGTTAGCGTAATTCTAGGACTATAACCTATACGTATACTTAACCTTAGAGACATCCCTAGACATACCTTAGAAATATCTCTAGGGATCTCACTAAAGTTCTCGCATCCTAGTTTCCAAAGGTTGACTAAACCTTTCCTCTGATACCAACTGTAAAGACCCGTATTACATTACATTTGCGGAATACTTAGTACATAACAAAAACACACACTAAAGGATCGTAATAGTTTAGTGTCTTTGGAAACTCGGAACGTAATCTTCTAATCGTGGTGAAAGTTCTTCAATATCTCCCATAAAGGTCATCCCTTTTTTCTACCTAAAACCTTTCTTTATATCCTGGGGAAAAGAAAACATAAAAGGGTGAGCTCAAATGCTCAGTAAGGGTAAACAAAGGAAATATCAATCACATAATTTTCATAAGAACATAACATTTTTGGAAATCTTAACCTGCAAAAGAGAGCATAATTTCATAACATGGGATAAATCATAGTAGTGAAATGAAATCATAACTTAAAACATTACTCATTGTGGCATACACACATAATCATAGAGAATCATTTATTGTTAGTCAAGACTCATTGCCAAGACTATCTTAGTGGACAAAGTCCCTTTCTGAATCGAGTAATCCTCGTTTCAGTCCTGTTTCACTGAACCGGTATAACCTACCATTCCAGCCATGTCTATCTCATGAGATATAAAATCTTTACCCAATGGATTGGAGGGAGATATAGGTCCCACCCATCTCTTAATGAATCCTTTCTTATGTGTGCCACAAAATCATAAATCATACATCATTTCATAACCCATGTAATAAAAATGGGATTCTTAAACAACATGACATCATAAAACCATTCATATAAGATAAAGGAATTCATAAACATAATTCCATCACAACATAGTCAAATCAATGTAAAAATATGGATAGAAACAGAACTCTTTATTATCTTAGATGGAAAATAATTTTGATAAAACACTTGAATTGAATTCTTGAGGAAAATATCCTTTCTTCTTCAAAATCAATTTCTTTTCACAAAACATCATGCAACTTTAAAAGAAAGAGATTTTATTGAAAATAGTCATGAAATCTTTTAGAGGAAGCTTCATGAAAATAAGGCTTTATAAAACAGTAGAAATCCGTTCGTGCCGTATAAGTTAAAAAAAAAACATTCTTTGTACTTTTGTCGGAAAAGTCAAAAAGTACCTCGTACGACAAAAGATTCCTTTCATACATATTACTAAAAACTCACCGAAGGGTAAAAATGGATTTAAACAATTGTAGGTGGATGGAAATAATATTACATTTTGATGAAACATGGATGTGGATGATAAAATACACCCCAGTAAATACTTACGAATAAACAATCTCGGATAAAAATGAGATTGTGATATTTCCCTTACCTTAGGTCCAATTTGCTTCGTATGTGTCCGAACCTCCTGTATAATGATTTAAATAATGTCATTGACTTATTACAGAATCATATTCATTGTTATGATATCATATATGGTTCACTTATGACATTATATTACCCGTTCTTTTGTAAATTCCATGTTAAAGAAGCGTTTTGGGTAAAATCGTTTCATTTATCGTAGGTGTTTTGACTTGTTGTTCTTGACATCATTATTACTTATATCATGATTTACTTACTTCCAGAATATAAAATATGATTTATATATCATATATATTCAGTATATATATATATATAATAGAAAGATAAATAAAATGAAAAACACCGTTCATGGAGACGGTAGTCCGTACGTACGCATGAACGCTGTTTTTATTTCCTTATTGTCTTGAAATGGAAGTAAGTAGATGACATACATATGTATATATATATACATAAATCCAGTAGCTTTATAATGTCATGTATTTAATTATTATTTCTTATATATACATTATAATCATTCTTAAATGGTTAACATGGAGAATGAATCTCATCGCGTCGTGGAGACGGTATTCCGTACGTACGCACGAGCGATGATATCATTTCTATAAATATTGAATTGAATTGGAGTGGATTATAAAATATATAAGAATCATTATGATGTTGTAATAACTATGTATAGTTATTCTTTACACCATTATACCCATCCATGTAAGGTGGTGGTGGAAAATAGATTACACCACGGCGTGGAGACGGTATTCCGTACGTACGCACGCGCGGTGATTTCTTTTTCCGTAGGATGGATAGATGGTGAAATAGGGTTGTTTCATACTTATAATAACATATCAGTATATGAGTGATACTGATGTTATTACTTCATAATGAAACAACCTAAGAAGAAGAAGTGGAAGAAGAAATAAATATGAAAGAATTGGTAACGGTAATTACCTCTTCTTTGAAGTGCCTCTTTGAGACCTCCTCTTAGGGCACTAGAATTGGTCTTTGAGGAAGACCATAACCTCTAGGATGTTGCTAGGGAAGTGGATAAGGGATTTTGGCAGGGGTTGGCCGAGCTTGAGTGCTCAAATTGGTGTGAGGAGGAGGGGGAGGAGGTGTCCTTTTATAAGGGAGGAGAGGGGCACCTTAGGAATTCTTAAAAATATTAATTTATAATAAATATAACCCCACTTAAAAACCTCCAAAAATGACTCATATTCGAAGCGTAGATGAGATAGGGTTGTAATCTCATCAACCAATCAAATTTATACATGTTTGGATCTTATTTTAAACCTTATCAATTAGATTTAACTCTAAGTTAAATAATTTAACTTTTACCGTGTCTTTTTGTTTTCTTTCACTATATGGTTAATACACTTACTATAACATGCCAAACGAACCCCAAATTGTATATTATTAATACATATATCCTTAGCTAAGTCATTTGGCCGAACCTTAGATTTTTAGGAATAAAATAACAATTAATAATATAATATTTGATTTAAAAACTATTTTGTGTCAATTTTGACACTATTTGATATATGATTTTTTTGAAAGTCATAACAGAATTATATATTCGAACCAAGTTGATTAAATCAACACTAATATATCATAGTAACCTAGAAAATTAGTGGAATTCATAAAAAGTCTTAAATTACATTTATTTTGGTATTTATTTTATCAATTATGTCAATATTTCATTAATAAGATAATTACTGCATCATCTTTGTGTCATAAATAAATTATATTATATGCTGTCTAAAAATTACAAATAAAATACCATCATGTAGGAAATCGTTTTAGCTTTCTAATGAATATTTATAGTCGAATTTATCTTATGTATAACCCCATATTAAAAATGATTTACTTATTAAACTTTGATTTTAACTATTTTAACCCTTCTTTAAATAAATTAATAATAAATGTCCTAATCTAATCCAAGTGGGCCTAAATGGTCATATTTTATTCCTAAGTTTGTTTTTGGTCGAATTACACTTGTCCAATAGAATTAGTACATGTGTTAGGGTAATATTAATATCATATTTACCCTTAGTTACCCTATTTACTATTAACCGTGGTAAAAAAAGTAAAAAGTTACTATTCAACAAAAAATTATTTTCATCTTATTGAACCACATTTTAGTCCTTGATATTAACCGTGTCTCTCGGATTTTCGAAATTCCATTCACAGAAGCGTTAAAACTAAGTTTTATGCAAAATTCCGTTTTTAACCTACCACTTAGTGGTTTCACTATTCATCAAAAATTGAAAGTTTTCAGAAAAATGCCAAAATTTCATCCTAAGCTATATTTCATATTCCGAATTCAAAAATGAAGTCTATTTTACCAAATTCATAACATAGAAGTTGCATTAATTAATTTTATAATTAAATCCCGCTGTTAAAACAAATATCGTGTTTTTTAAGAAAATCTATCAAAAGATTGACACTTGATTATGTCTGGTTTAAATGTGAAATTACAAACAATGACCAACATTGTATTAAATTGTAAAAATATATTCTAAATATACTTTAAAACCACTCAAATTAATAATTTATCACTATTAATTATTTCGATTAAAAAAGTTGTTTTTAATTATAATTTAGTAATTTTCACTATTCATTAGAATATGAAAGTTATCCGAAAAGTACCAAAATTTCACCTTAGGCTAAATTCGATACTCCGAATCCAAAAATGAATTCCATTTTGAAAAATAAAATTTACAAAATTTCCAAAAAGTGGTTATTACTATTCATAACGGCTAGTTTTAATAATATTTTAATAGCATATCGTTGTTTCGTGAAACTCAGTATTGCGTACTACACACGCTATCGAGGAAGGTCGTGATTGCGTGTAACGGAAGGAAAGTCAAGGATGCGTATTGTGAAAGCTTCTTTTGTTGTAGCGTACAACACAAGACATTAATGAAATTAAAAAGAATATTTTTCATAAAATCTTGGGGCGTTACAACTATGGCCTTATCACTTAGTTTTAACCTAGATTAACCTAATTTTCCCTTTACCATTGTGATAAATTTTACCACATTTATTATTTATAATTACTAAAAATAATAGGAAAATATTCACCAAATTTAAAACCCTTGATTAAAAATATGTAATCCATTTTATAATATTAAAAAACTATGAGATTAAGAAATTAATTTTAATATAAGTATGAAAAATGTTGTGAAACAACTCTTTAGAAAAATACAGTTTTTGTAAAAATTAATTTTTTATATAAACATGTTTCTGTAAGAAATTTGATAATAAAATGTATTACAATGAACCTATTCGAATAATAAAAATATAGGAGAACTAATTCTAATTTTCAAGATTATTATAATAAAATTTACCTTTTTTAAATTCATGAAACTGAAAAAAGTAATATTTTTTAATATCCACTAGAAAAACAACCTCTTTTAAAAAATATAAAGAATTCACCCAATGATAATTTTGGTATGTTGATTTTAAAAGTGATATTATTTTTATAAAATAAAATTTATATATGTTTAATAAATTTATTATAATACCTTATCATAAAAATAAATATAGAATATTTTTGAATAAAACATCTCTCTGATGTATAAAAAAATATTACTAAAAATTTAGTACTTATTTCATAATAATTAATAAATGATATTTCATTGAGTAGTTACATTATATATATTTCATAATTTATTTATTAATATTCAGAAATTCTAATTTAACATCTTGGTTATAATGGTAATATTTAAATAATAATATTTTGGGGTTTATTTTATCTCGATGTTGTGTGTCGTATATGCTATCGAACATAATATTCTGTTAAAATATAAAGGTGTTACATTCTCCAACCTTAAATAAAATGTTCCTGCAAAATTTATATTTACTTTTGTAATCAATCATTTTAAATTTTCAAAAACCTTTATGTAAAACCCTCATTGTAAAACGGGTTAATAAAACAGCCTCTAAAAAAGAGGGAAAATGAAAAATGAATGTTATCACAAAACTAAGATTTTGGATATGGGTCCATTAGTGGTTTGTGAAAATATGGATGTATAAGTAAAATCATACTCCCAAGGATTAATATAGAGTCAAATAGAACATGTTCATTTGAAATTTAACCATCATAAATACTATAAAACCATGAAAGGTTAAAAAAGCATTAATTCTCAGTAATAATAGTAAATGGATAACATTTTTTCAAGTAATATTATTAAATTTGAGGGATTATTTCACTATGTGGATAACAATATTGAGGAAATAAACTCACTTATTTTATTCCAATTAAAAAATTAAATATCATCCTTTAGTTGTTCTTCAGTCAATTTCTACTCAATTTCTTATGTGAGGAGACGAATATTCGAGATAGATTTTTCATAACTAAATCACTTTTAAGAAATAATATCCATGAATCATTCTTACATCCTATAAATATTTACCAAAAAATGGTTATCATAGGTTACAATAAACAGTACTTTAAATTCAAACGATAATAACCAAAGTTCAACTTAATCTATTCCATAAGTAGTTAACCTTGAGACTCCTCCAAAATATTATCGACCATATTCAAAACACAAAAATGTTTTGATCTCATATCCTTCCATGGTCAATAAAAAAATTTAATCACTAATAATGTGTCATGAGAAAATGTATATATCATGATCATATATTATCCAATGTATAATTACCATTTTATAATCAAATAATATGTTCTTCAAAAAGATAAATCATCCATAATTCTTTCAATAAGCTCTTATTTTGGCCACAAAAATTCCATTGTATGTTTGGATTCATCCTTGTAGTGATAGATAATCATAGGTTGGTTAAAAATGTAAAATATGATTTATTCATTACATAAATTTATTTGGAATATATGTTGGTAGAGATAATAAAGGATCATAATAACATAAAATTTCACTAAAGGATAATATTTTTATAGGGATTATTCATACAAACATCATCATGGAATCCCCAATACTAGATTGAACGATAATTTTACCCTAACTATCATGATTCAATTAATTTTTTTAATTGCATAAGATTTCCATTTATACTTTTGCATCATAGTTTTTTGTGGATTATTATATTCATTATCCCTTAGATTAGGGCTTTGATTCACATAATTCCCAAAATCTATTCATTATAGAACAGATGTTTGTGTGGTGAATTCTATTGAGCTCTCTCTCAATTCATTTCATTGACTGGACTCTTTGCATCACATCAACATTCAACCTCTAAATGACCAAGCTTGGCACAATTGAAACATTTTTTTCCTTTTAGATTGTCACCCCCAAGTGATACATCCCATATTTTTGGTAAGTAAGAGGTTGAATCTCTTTGTTTCCTCTATGTGAGAAACCACCAGAGCTTCCATGAAGCTCTGTCTTCCTTTTCTTATTATTAGATCCATGAGGGTTTCTAGCTTATATTTCCTCTTTCAGTGAAACTTGAGCTATTTTTTCATAGATTCTAATGTACCTTATGGATATTTACATTATAAGACTTAGTTTCAAACAAATAAGAAATAAATAAATTTTTCTTTCAAGGTTGATGTTTAAACCTGATTCCTACCTTGCTAGTCTTGTAAAATTTTCCTCATATATACCAATGGATTCATCATACATATTCTTCAGACCAAGGGATTCCTCTATCATTTTTAAATAGAATATGAGGAAATATATTAATGAAATATTGTAAATTAAACTCATCTCATTCCATGGATTCAATTTCACTACTACAAACGAGGTTTATCCGACATTAGGGTTTTAAAAGCGCTCACTAAAAGAACTGTTAAAAACATCCTTTCTCCATGATAGAAAAAGCATGGGTAAAGGGGGTCTTTAATATAATTTTTATAAATATTAAAGGTTTTCTTTAACATATCTAAAAAATCATTTTTAAAGATGTACCTTTATCAGATATTGTAAAAAAGAACAAATAAAATGGGCATTAATGAGCGCTTCTAAAAAAGCATTGATTAAGGGGGTTTTTATTAGTGCTTTTAAAACAGCACTGGTAAAAGGGTGGTATTTATCAGCGCTTTTTTGGAAGCTTTGATAAGGATCCAACCCCCTTTATCAGTGATTTTTTAATAGCACTAATAAAGGGTATGTTTTAAAAAAATCATTAACGAACACCCGTAGTAGAAGTTATGGTTGTTTGGAGGCCTTCTATGCACATTTGGCCTAAATATAGGTGATTGAGGGTTCCTATGGGTCACCGATTTGTATATCTAATTGTAATATTCTATTTGATATTTGGAAGAGGAAAATAAATTCAATATTCGGATGTTATGTCCATTTTAAAGGTTGTCAAAAGTTAAAAATCCTTAAAACCCATAAAAGCCCAAACAACACTAAAAAACTAAATGGATCATAAATTTCAATTCAAGAGTATATTTTATCTCTAAAACCAATCAAATAGATGATTATTAAATGATTTAAAACAACATGATATTTAAATAATGTGATAATACATGTAATAAAATATATCTCCATTTCAAAAAAAGGAATAAATCGAACTTGAACATTATACAACCATAACTTTTTATTCGGGTGTCTGTTTGGGCTCTTCTATATATAAAATTCAAATACGTGGCAAGATCTATTCCACAGAGGGTCTTAGATAGAGGCACATGAGCTATTTCCTATTTTTAATACCACAAAATGACCAAAAGGCCTCTAAAACTGACTTTTTAGCCACTAAACCTGGTTTCATAAAATTTAAATGGTTATAACTTTGGATCTGTATGTCTGTTATGCATGTACCATATATAATATTTAATCTATTTTCATGATATTTTATTTGACTAGTTGTGGTGATGAAATGGACTCATAGGTCAGATGTTTTGTCCATTTCATCTTTTATAGTTTTATGGTTTTTAATGTTTCTTATAGTTTTTATGTGTTTTAAGGGGTTTTAGAGTAAATATCCATTTTTAAAAATATATAAAAATAAATATGCATTTGAAAAATATATATATAAATATAGTTTTTAAAGTAAATATCCATTTTTAAAAACATATAAAAATAAATATGCATTTGAAAAATATATATATATATAAACATATATACATAAATATATATATATAAATATATGGAAAAAACATATAATGAAATATAATGAAATATATATATATATATCATATAAAAAGGATATAACTATGGAAGGGATGAGCCTGTAAGGGGTACTGTGCCGTTAGGGTCTTCCCCTGTCACCGCCTCCCTTCTCCTCCCTAGGTCGGCTCGACTCTTCCATAGCATTCGATCAGTGATTTGGTTGTGGCGGTCATCATTTGCGGAAGCATCATGGGGCCTTGTGGGCTCAACCATCTCAATATTTCTTATTACTGCCAGCTTGCTTCCCACCTCACTCCACTATAGCTAGAATGGGCTTCTCTTAGTGGTAAGATGATCGTCCAGCTACCGAGTTGTAGTTACCGCATATAAGGGTTGGAACCTCATCTCTGGCGTATGCATTGGGTGGTCTATTATGGTTTCCAAGGATTTGGATGGCGGCAATGGGATCAAGGTTCTGGATTGTGGTGGATTCCAATGGATACAGAAGTCATGTGGATGACGATATGGAGATAGCCCCTAGAAATATAATTCTTTCCATAGTTTTTTTATCTTGGTTGGGTTATGTTGTTTGTATGTTGGTTTTTCAAAAATTTTGTGATTTTTTCATTGGTAAACTCTACTATTCTTGCTATATATTTGGTTGAATCTATGATGTGATACCGTTGTGAAGTTTACAGGGTACCGGTTCAGGTGTATTTGTGGTATCTGGGCCATTGCAGTCATGAAGGATCCATAGAGGAGGAGGAATCAGGTTGTTTTAGGTTGATATGATTTTTAGTTTATTGGAGATAATTTTTTTATTTTATGGAATAGTTTTTGTGATGTTCTGTTTGATTAGTGTCCCTACATTTCACAGTTTATGGGACAATTCGTTCAATTCACCATTACGGGATTGTTACCGAAGAGGTTTAGACCATGGAGCTTTCATCTGATCATTGCTATCTGGAATAGGATGTTTGATAGGGTATGGAATTTTCCATCGGTACCAGGCCCATGTATCCTTGCACAGTATAACTAGTTGAGTAGTGATGAGAAGGTGGAAGTTGTTCTTAATGTTTTTGGTTCTCGGGAGGTCCTTTATTTGTATCCTTGTATTGGATTGTTTTTCACGTGGGACATTCGACTTTGGGAAATGGTGGTTGTTTGATGTCTTGGAAGTCATGTAGGGTTCCCCATCTTACCATAAAAGGGGGTCTTAATAAAAAATTAATTCTTTGTCCGTCAGTTATATATATCATAAAATGTAAAACAAAATAGTGTAGGGGAGTAGAGAAGTCCACGTTGTATAAGTTAGAGGTCCCATGTTCAAAACTCACTGGAGGTAAGGGCACACATTAATGCACTAATAAAGGGGTGGGGGAAGTGTGGATAAATTGGGTGAGGGTATGACACACTAAAAAAGAGGGGGGTGATGATAAAGGTGGGGATGGGGAATAAAAATATTTATACCCTTTATCAGTGGGGTCATTATCAGTGATTTTTTAGCGTTGTTAAAGGGGGAATTTATCGGTGCTTTTTTACGACCGCTGTTAAATATAACCCTTTAACATCAGTTACATTATCAGAAAATCTATAGAAATGATAAAACCCTTTTACTAGTGCTATTAAAGGCTTGATATGCAGTAGTGTTTCTTACTATTTCTTCTTATAAGATTCCACCATTTATCTTCTTCACCTTCAAAATAAAAATTTGCTGGGAAATATTTTTCATGGTCTAAGAACTAAAGAATGGAATATATGTTTTCTGTAGCATTGAACAGTTTCTCAATAAATAGTGGATCAAAATACTCCTAGAAGGAAGGTGGAAATTCTCATATAAAATATTCAATAACATGTTTCTCCCTCATTGGAAAATTTTAAATTTCAATATGATATGTGTTACCACTAAAAGCTTGAGAGTGTTTAGTGTGCATAGTCAAAATATATTTCATCCCAACTCTTAATCCATTCTATTACTCATGATGATGGTTGATGCATTAGATGTCACATTATTTGTTCAGATGATTCCTTCAGGTTCTATCCATTTACTAAAACCAAAAACATTAGTGTGGGAAATGATAATCCTATTGTAAAATTCTATAATCATGAATCATAAATCATTGGATTTTTAGATTATAGGATGTTATTTTCAATGTTTGAAACCTTATTTTTAATATAGAACGTCAATGTTAATTAGAAAAACCTTAATATATTATGCTACACTTAGAACTATCCCCAAGGTTCTCACTAATGTTTTCTTATCATAGTTTACAATGGTTTACTGAACCTTACTCTAACACCAACTATAGGGACCCATACCATGGATACAAATATATTACATCTTAATATATGAATATTCATTAAAGTACATATAAATACATACCATAATCATAATCTTTCCTTACATATCATATATTATGATCTTGAGTCATTAAATAAAACATGTAATTTCATATAACATGAATCATTAAATAATCAAAAAATATAATACATGAGAGAATAAAATTTTCATAAGATATAGAATTATGGAACACACATAAATTATAACTTTTTGATCATGTATATATATAAACAAGTTCACTCATTAAGTTAAATATATGAAATCAATCCCTCAAATAAACATATTTTCATGAAACCAAGTCCATGAATTATCTTATGGACATAAATTCTAGGTATATGCATAAATATATGGGAATGAAAACTAGGTCAATGGAATAATATTATGGACATGAAATCCTTATAGAAAAAAAACTTCTAGTCATAAAATCTAGGTCTGTACATAATCTAATACACATGAAAAATTGGTCTACACATAAAATTGTGAGCATAAAATCAGGTTCACCCATAATATATTTACTTCATAAGTTATCCATATTTACCCATTTCATTGGAGGGAGATAAGTTCCCACATATCATATAATTAATATCATACATATGTGTTCAATAATAACAAAAATCATTCCCCATATTAGAAACTATGAAAAGATACAAATTTCATAAACATTTAATCATTCTATCACCCAATGAAAATGGAACACATTTTATAAAAATTCTGTCATCAAAATCATAATCCATACAAAAAATGAATAAGGATGGTATCCCTGGATAAAATCACTAGTAAATAATAAGTAATATGAAAGTATTAAATCTTATATGGAAAATTATTTTGAAAGATCACTGAGATGATTTCTTGAAGAAAATAACCATTCTATTTTGAAATAAATTATTTGAAATATAAAAAATTGATAAAAATTATGGAAATCATTTTATTTGAAAATGCCATGGTAAAATGTTAATGTAATATTTATGGAACTGAGCTATCATGATGTAAAGGAAATAAATTAATTCTGCAAAAATGAAACACATTCCTTTCATACTTTTTTAGAATTTAAAAAGTTCATCATTCAAAAAATGATACGAATTTTCCTTTCAAAATGTTTTAATTTTATTTTTGAAAATGGGTAAAAATGACTTTAAATAATCATTGTATAATATAGAAAAAAAATTACAACATTTTTAGAAAACATGGACTTGGAAGAAAAATGTTTTTTGAACAAATAGAAAAATAAATTCAATTTTCCTTACAACATATTTTCAATCTATTTAATACATAAAGTGAGAAAAATGAAAGTAAAATATGTATTTTAAAGAAAAAAACCAGAGTTTAAGAATATTTATTAGCTTCTTGAGAGGTTGATCATAATTTTTCATCATCGGAAACTTAATCATATAAAATCCCAATAAACAATGACAATGTAACATAAAATCCTCACCACTATTGTAACTTTTAAATCATAATCCTGATGAAGGAAATATACATAGATGGATAAATAAATACCCATAATTTTAATGAGAATCATAATAAAATAGATTCATGGGTAGTATATACACTAAATAAAAGAAATATTTGGTGAATATGGCATGTTTCCCATTGAAATAAAAGTGAGATGAAGTTCCATTACCTCAAGATTAACTTTCTTTGACTGTTATCTAACCTAATATAAAATAAATTTAAATTTATTATCATTATATACCAGAATAATTTACATTATTATTATATAATATAAATTATATATATATATATATATATATTTATAGTCATGCATAATGGTAAATATAGAAAAATCAATTACACTGTTCATGGAGATCGGAGGTCGTATGTACGCATGAATATTGTTTTCATTTTTTAATGGATGGAAGAAAAGAAAATTAAATAATAACTAAAATTTATTGAAAAATAATTATATCATATAAATCATATATATTCCCCAATTCCATTATTATTAATTTCCAAGTAAAATATAAATGAAAAATTAATCACATCATATCATGGAGGTGGTAATTTACACGTACATACAATCAAAGTTATCATTGGACAATGATTTTGATTTTAAGAAGATATATATAATATTATCAGTATATAAGAATAATTATTTCATAAATATAATATATAAACCTTATACCCATAATAATAGTCATCCATGAAATATGGAAATGAAAAATTAATTGTATCACTACATAGATATGGTAATTCATACATACAAATGAGTGATAATTTAACTTCACTTTTTATGAGAAAGAGTTTGGATAATGTGGGTTTAATAAAAATAGTAACATTTAATTTTCTTTATTATACTGAATTTATTATTTTATGAAGAATATAAAAGATTTATAGGAGTTAAAATAAGAATTAAAATGAAAGTGATCAGTTAAGGAAATTACATCTTCTTTCAAACAACTCCTTTGGATTAATTCGTAATGATCCTTAGTTGTTCTTTTTGGAGTACATACAAAATTTGAATGTTGATAATTAGTTTGTGAAAGGATTTTCATAGTGTATTGTTGATCTATATGGATTAATTTGGTTTGAGGAAAATAAATAAGGGGTCGCCTTTTATAATTGAGGGAAGGGGAAATTTTATAATTTCTTGAAATATTAAATTATTATAAATTAATTTCGATGTCCAAAGGGATAAAATTGAAAATATTAAAATATAATATTCTTATAATGAAAAATAATCTCATCTAATAATATTTTTACATGTTTGGATCACATTTTTACACTTATCTTTTTGTCTTAATCTTTCATTAAACCTTTAGACAAATACAGTAATATTAATGTTTTCTGCACATTAAGAGTGGATAATTTTACTATAAAATGACATAAAACAAAATAATGGACCATGGAATATGTTTAAAACCATTTAAAATTAATTTCTACAAATCTAATTTATTTTATTAATTTGTAATTAGTTAAAAAAAAATATTTATTATAAAAAATAATTATGTTATTTTAACAAAATTCATTAAATTTGAATTTAAATACAACAAGACAAAACGAAAATTAGAATATAATGATTTATAATTATCTAATATGTCACATAGTTATAGAAAACTTTTGTGGACATATTAACAGATTCATATTATATAAGTTTTAATTTTTTTAAAATCAATTATTTACTTTTTTTTGTTAATTAAATAAATATTTTATTAGGATTGAAAAATATTTTAATATAATTATATAATTTATGAAAATTAGAAATAAATTTATATCATGAAAATAATTTTATTAATCTTAGAATATAAAAATAAATTAATTAATAATTTTTTTCTATTCTTATGTGGACATATATGAGATATTTAAAACAAATAGTGTGACTTTTAACTTTCATTGTCTTAAATTTTAAATATTTCAGTTTCATAGAAAAATGTTCATTAAAAATATATATTTAAATAATAAGATGAAAAGGGTAGATTTTCATTCCAAAAATAAGGTTTAAGATTAAAAATTATGGGCTTTTCTCTTAGTTTTAACCTATATTAACCTGATCTACCATTTACCGAGGTGATAAATTTTATCACAATTACTATTAATGATGATAAAAAAAAGGGACATATTTACCAAATAAAAACCACTTAATTATAAATATACAATCCATTTAATACAATTAAATAACTTTAAGTGTCATATATTAATTTTAAAATAAGTACGAAAAATGGAGTGAACCTATTTTTTAGTGAAATATTTTTTTTTAAAATTGCCTTTTTTATGAACAAAAATGTTTTTTTAATAAAATTAAATAATAATATTTATTAAAATGAACCTAATTGAAAATTAATAATATAACAAAATGACTTTTACTATTAATAAATCCTAAAATAAAAAGGAACTTTATAAATTCTTAAAACAAAAAAAGCATTTTTCAATATTCACTAGAAAATAATTTTTTTAGAAAAATAAAAAATAAATCACCCTTAGAAAATTTTGATATGATTATTTAAAAAATGATATTATTTCTATAAAATAAAAAATTTATATTAGTTCCAAAAAATAATTATAATACTTTTTCATAAAAATCAAGAAAATCCATTTTTGAAGAAAATGAATTTTTGAAGCATAAAATAACATTACATAAAATTGAGTACTTATTTCCTAAGAATAAGTCAATTATTTTTCATTGATCTAATTCTTTTTAGATATTTCATAATTTAATTAATAAAATCCATACCCTCTAATTTAATAGATCGGTTTTAACGTCCATATTTAAATAAATTTATTTTGGGGTTCTTTAAGGATCTAGGTTGTGTGTCATGTATGCTAATAAAAATAATGTTCTTTTAAAATATAAAGGCATTGAAAATTAATTTTTTAAATTAAATATAATTAAACTTTATCAATCCTTCTATTTTTATATTTCTATGTTAATCAGATAATGGTTAATCATTGTGAACAATATTTTAGTCTCAAGATATCCCTTTTCTTCTATTCCCCTAAAGACCAAGAAGAAAAACAGAAATTCCTTCATGATAACAGGATTATAAAATGATCAAATTGAACACTAAATTATTATCAATCTATTACACTAAAACATGGTGTTTAATCACCTTTATTCAAATATCGAAAGAGCATGTGTGGATCACTACTAGAGGGGATCTTACTTGGGTCCTTTCTAGGTATTGATGATAAACAAATAAAGTTATAATAATCAACGCCATCAAGGAAAAACGATCTTAAGCATGAGGTAATCTTTCTAATTAGGTTTTAAATTAATTATAAATTAAAATGAAAATATCCACTCTGTTTTTTTGTAAGAAACAATTTTTCAAAATTCATTGAAAAAAATTCATTATTCATAGTGTTCACATAATATATATTTTGAATGATCAATTATATCTGAAAAAAAATCTGAGTTGGCCATATACCCAACATACACTTCCACTGTATCTAGAACCGTCAAATTATACAAACCATATTTAATATATGAAAAAATTTCACTCTTATAAGTGGATGAGTACATCACATGCCAATTAATAAAACATGACTCTAAATTTACTTACTCCAAATCGATAAGGGGTCAAAATTCCAAACATTTTATGAAAAAGAAAAAAATTGGTATTGGTTAAGAAAAACCTCTCACATAATTAACAGCATACACAACCTTACTTGATTATTTTAGACACAATGTTAGTGTAAGAAAGGTATCAAAGAATTAAGTTTCACATGTGAGGAAACTTTTTAACCTTCAGTAATGTGGATTTATATAAATGATAATCCTCTAAGTACATCACTAACCATACTTATGACATTCCATATGATTTATTTTCATGAATTAGTCTAGATAAAAAAGTTACACTTCTTACCTCATTAGTCTACTTATTGTATTAAATAATACTCTATTAAAACTAATCTTACAATATCATCACAACCTAAAATAGAATATGATTATATAAAATTTGAGACACCTGAAAAAAATGATAAATATGGATTTCAATTTATTATAAAACAATGATAACTTTATATTGAAAAAACCTATTATATAGAGTATCCCAAGTATCTAGGTTTCATTTACATTACATAGCTCACATGTTTTAGAAATTTCAATATATCTATTGAAAAATATATTATATTCTCTTATGTAACCACCAAATAGATATTTATAGAACCCCTTGGAATAATTTACAGAAAGATATGGTGTTTTTAGCTAATTGGTTTCATTTTTTAGTGGGACAAAGGTTCCTTATCCTGAGAAACATCTCCATTGTTTTCATTATATATATATATATCCATTACTTACAATATTCTATGAACCACCCATTGTTTAAAAATGACATTTTTTTATCTAAATTGATTTCACCATAGTACTTGATATAGTAATTTACTCCACCAATTTATTCTGGTCTCTCAGGATGGTTTTTTTAGAACTATTTTAACTAATCTTTTTATTATTGAGAAAAATAATGAAAATATTTTAAATCCTCTAATAATAATTTTGATTTTGGAGACTAGAATTAGTGTAACCCTTTATAGAGTCCTTTTACTCACCGCTAATGAGAAAAAGAAAATCTGTAGTGTCTCAAAATTACCGAATCATATTGTTCAAAATAATTTTGTGACTCCAACCAATTTTAAATTGGTTTCAATTAATCACCTGGTTCGATCAAACACTAAGAGTCGGGTGAGTTTATGGTCTTCATTTATGAATTATTCTAATTCATCCTCTTGAACTTGTTAATGTTATCACTCATGTTAATAAAATCTCTCAACCTTTCCTCATGTGCTGAAGTATTTTGAAATAGATTGACACCCATTATTTGAATGTTTTGGACAATATAGCTTCCTTCTTGTTATGATTTTTTATTCACCCTATTCATGCAATAATCCACTATATTTAATAATCCTCTCTAACCAAGAACAACCTAGTCCTATCAATACAGATACTATTATATTTTGTATTTCAGAATCAATAAGAATATACTCCAAATTTTCAACAGAAGATAATCCAATAATGAAATAACTTCATCTTTCTCATAGTGATATTTTCACCTCTTGGTGATGTTCCTCCTATACAGGTAGATGGATTGGTAGGTATGCATATATACACCTTTGAATAATATCATAGATTGGAAATTTTTATTTACAATACTATCCTCAAAACTCATTCTATATCATGAAGGATATGAATCCTTTGTCGACTTCTAAAAACTCTAACAACATGTCTTCTTATTCAGTGAATGTACTCTAGCTTCAGACTATTCTTCTTATATACTTCATAAAATGATGTATCAATCCCCTCAAAATTTTCTCACATGGTGATCACAAGTTCTCCCAATTATTCTCAACACATATTTATTCAGTACCTATGTATATATTATATCAAACTAAGGGAGTTAATATTAACATAGATTCCCAAAACATTGAAAGAATTTGATATTTAAATAAAGATGATCTTATCATTTAAATCGGTCAGTAAATATAACTTTATTTCCCCCTACAAACTTCTTTTAATTACCAATAAAATATTATCATTTGAACAACCCAAAGTTATTAGGTGTTTTCTACACTTTAATCACCATAAAATATATTTCTTTAAACTCCATAAAAATTTCTATGTGTAATTAATCATACATGGTAGCCACATGGAACTATTTTTTTTAGTTTGGAACATATCTCAGTAGTAGGATCTTCTTCCCTAACTAGTTACACCTTCAACTCATCTTAAATCATAATCCATGTTTAATCATGATTCTTAATTCATAAGGACGAGTTCCATATCATCAACTAACTTTGAATTTTATTTATTTATAATATTTATTATAAATATTTATCATTATTTACTTTTGTTCATTCTCATATATTTCCTATGGAAAAATCCATATGATAAATGAAATAACATACAATATTAATCATTCTTTTATAGCCTATAAAAACCTTATATGTCATATTAAATGTTCCTTTTATAAATTTTTGTAAACTCAAAAATCATAATGGAACAACAAATATTCTTTATATAAATAAATTCTAAAATGAATCCAAAATTTTATACACTTTTCTCTCATGTAGATGATTTATATTTTCCATTTTTCTAAAAAGACATATAATATTCAAATGTCAAGCAGTCTTACTCCATGTAGCAAAATTCCCTATGTGATTCTTCAAGTTCAATATGTAATAAAAAAATAACATATGGAATGTAGATATTTCAGAAGAATTATGTTAATTTCTAGTGATAAATTTTATCATACTCAAAATTCATACAAGCTTCACAAAATATCCCACATGACTTCAGATCTCTTATGAATAGTCAAAATCCTCTATGTGAATAATAATTTCCTTAGTCATTTTTCTTAAAACATGGTTATAAATTCAAAATTACACTTAACCCAAACTAGAACCATTTTAACTCATTTCAGGACTTATAAACCATTAAAAACAATTTCAAATAGTTATAGATTGTTTTTCTTCTTTGACTCACACTTTCCCAAAATTTATTTAATGATCATCTCTATAATAATAAAAATTATTATAAATGGATGCATTAAAAACCATGAAATCTAATTCTAACTCATGAATCCATAACAATATTTCATGAATCATCACTTTCTTTTACTGATCACATATTGATTTATTCTCCATAATGACAAATTTACTCATTGAAAACAATTGAAACTCTAACTTGGGAACATCAATGTTCACCTTTGAATTTATTCTCAATACTAACC
Organism: Viscum album; assembly: GCA_963277665.1. Classification (NCBI taxonomy): domain Eukaryota; kingdom Viridiplantae; phylum Streptophyta; class Magnoliopsida; order Santalales; family Viscaceae; genus Viscum; species Viscum album. The sequence continues at coordinate 92,829,459 of OY728147.1, forward strand.
CACATAAATTTAATTATTTTAAACTTAATGGATTCTATCTTCAAACACTTTCTAAAATAAATTCAAATGGACTATGGGGTCCTATCATCTCAATATCTCCTTATTATCTTCTTCTCCCCCTAAAATCATATATTTATCCACATCTAATAGAATTATATATAAACATTATTTTCATTATAAAACATACTTTAGTTAATTTAATATATGTATACCAAAGAAAACAAAGTATTGAAAGTAAGAGGGATATAACCAAAATCATAAATGTTGTCCATACAATTCCATTCATCTAATACAATAATCAAAATATCATTTTTAGGGGTTATTTAAGCTATATTTATCAAGAGTAATATATAACCAACACATATCTCAATAAATCCAATAATATAGTTCCTGTTCAGGTAATAAAACTCCCCCATTTATTTATGTTTTCATCAAATAACACTCCCTATTAATAAAAATATTTGATGCAGTCCAAAATAAGGTTTAGAAGTATGATTGAGTATGTATTTCTTCAAATTTCATGAGGCTACCCATAAATACCATATAATATATATTCACATAGGTTGTGAGTTTTTGATTTCTCTATATCATTTTTCCTCCACTCAAGGGATTCCCTTGATACCCCCTCCCTATAGTGGTTATAAAACAACATGAAGAAAACCCCATTGATTTTATATCACGTATAACACCCAATAATCCCTTTAAATTCCCTACATGTTAGTGTAAATAAAAATATATTGAATAAGGAGAGGTCTTGTGGTTCCTAATAAGTAACACTAAGTTTGAAAGTTTCCTCTCACCCTAGACTTCTCTTTCCTTATGACCTCAGTATTTTTCTAATATATAGTATTAACAAGTTTCTTACTTATCTTCCTCTATTGTTTAGTTTCCTCATGTAAAGTAATTTTATCTACCTTGGATTCTAAGGACATTACATTTTATTTTACTTGCAACATCCTTTTCATTTTATCTTTATTGGATGGTAGGATTGACATTTAATCTTGTATCCTATGTTAAGGATATAAAAACCTTTTATGTAGTTTTGATTAATTTTTTATTTCTTTATTTATATATATAATATCATAAAATATAAATTCTTCATGAAAATTGACTTATTCTATTTTAGCTTCAACATTCATCTCTTATTTATACATTTTTTAGAAATATCCAACTAATCCAGGATTACTATCTAGAACTCTTTTTTTATTTATCATTTTTCTTATAAATTTCAATTCAAGGACTCTAGATATTATTCATTTATTATATTAAATATTTATTTTCATTCCCCTTCTCTTATAGGGAGTTTGTTCGGGTAAGTTGACCATGAACTTGGTAGCCATGTTAGCCTACTAATTGCATCCGACACACAAATATTCTAACCAATCAAATTTATTTTTGTAGGAAATAATACCTATGATTATGGTAATATATCTTTTCCCATGATACATTGATTTTGTTTTATTAACAGGACTTCCCCTTGAATCATGCATCTTACCTGATAGAGATATATTATTCCAACAAGTGTATGTTTTCTATCCATACCTTCTATAGCACCAATAATAACCTCTTAATTTTGATCACTCATTTTGATAAGAAATATATCAAATGTTTTAATATTTTTTTATAACTATAACAATTTTCATTTTCGTAGGATTAATTTATTTAATTGTAATGTTATTACCTTAATTTTATGGTGCATATTTCCTCTCAGTTGTCTTCTAACTCCAAATAGTTTCAGGTTTATTTTATTAACTATTTGAAATACCTAATCTATTTTCGGTTATAATAGTAATAAATTTACCATTTTCAATAGTGTTATTATTCTCATTATCCTAAGAATATTATCTATTAACAACAATATCCATAGTAAAGTCTTATATAATTTTATTAATCTCATTTTGAATAACACAGTATGTTGACTATGTCTCACTTCCATCACAAAAATATTTTCCTCAAGATCAGCTAAAATATTATCTTATTTAGATTCCCTGAGCCTTTACTTTTGGGACTCATCAATATAGGTAGGTTCCTTATTAACTATCTCATCATTTTATTCAACACCTTATTTTTATCCTTAAACGATTTCCATTTATCTTTTCTGGAGCTATGTGATCTTCTTTAGAAAAGATTCCAACATTTTTTCGAGATCACATTAAAGCTATTTCCATTCTTCTCCATCATAAACACTACTTAATTAATTAAATCCTCTCCCAACATAAGAGAAAAAATTAATTCATGATCTAAACTACTCGATTAGTAATCTATCTCTTTATTTCTCATAATAATTTTTCTTTTGTTGTCATAATTCTTCTTATTCCTATTCCTAATTTTCTATTTTTTATATTATAATTCTCCTCATCTAATTTATATTTTTAAAACTCTTTCTTTGGGAAATAGTTTTTATATGAAGAAAATCATTACAATTATAACATCATAAAAATTAATTACCTTTTCCTTTACATTTTTCATTATTAATCCTCTTTGAAATAAGAGAAATAATGGTATTGAAATCTTCATCATAATCATATTTAGAATCAATTGATTCTCTATATTCCTTAATATTAGGTGGAAAATAAATTGTTGTAACTTAACTTACTTATAATCTAAGAGATAAGAGGTAAAAAAACATCTTATTTCTCCTACTATTGTAGTTATTTTCATCAAATGAAAGAATATCTGGTTCTTTCATAGAGTTTTGATTATCTATACCCAACACCTTCCTGGATATTTATAGGGATCTCCAAACTTTCCTTGAATTACAATTTTAAAATAAAAGGATTATTATCCATTGAGAGAGGGTGAATTTGTTTTCTTATTTTACAAATTATATTAATTCATAATCTTGATCTTATTATGGATCTTCATACTATTAACTAAAACACATTGACAAACCTCATACGATAAATTAATATAATGGAGAGTTTCACATGATATTTATAAGTTTAGTCCATAATAGGCTACCCCTTGTTATGTTTGGTTATTCCCTCTAATCATGGATTCTTCCACTATCTTCACTAATTATTGGAAACCATGGAAATTCCTACCCCATCAATATAGATTACACTATGTTCTCTCTTCAAAATCAACTATAAGTGACTAAAACTTATCAATAAAATCTGATCCATTAATGAAAGAACTTTGAAATACTCTTGGTGATATCTAAACTTCTTGATATTGGACCTCCTAGAAGAGCTGACGCATTACCTTGTTTTCACATGTACATCTTTCAAGAAAATTAGAAGCTAAAAATGGTAACCAACACTAATAGTCTCAAAACTCACTCTAGATCATAAATGATCTAAATCCTTATCCTTTTAAAAACTGAGGTAGAAATTATTATTCGTTACAAAAATTTATCTGACTTTAGACTCTTTTTCCTCTCTCCTTGATACAATGTTATATCAGGATTCCTGGGATTCTATCTCATTATTATAGAATTTTATAGAAATTATTCTCAACACCTAAATATTTTTTAGCTTAAAAAATATGATCTCAATGTAAAAAAGTGAATACTATATTCCATATTAAAAATGTGAAATCACTTTGATCTTTGGATATAGGTGATCTTCTAATATATATTAGTCAAAATATATCATTTTATTTCCACCTTTAAATTGGTTTTAATTCCAAATAAAATATTCTCATTTAAACCACTTAAGGTATCTCATTGTTTACTTCACTTTAATCTTAAAAACAATTTCTTCTTCAAAAAATTAAAATATCTATGTGTGTGGAAGTATACATAGTTTCAATTTCGAGATCCTGTTTTAGATGTGAAACACATCATAACAATAGTATATTCTTATACATTTTTTTCTTTTTATATCTCAACTTGAATCATGATCTAGGTTTGATCGTGATGTTTAATCTATGAGTATTAGTTTAACAGAATAATATGATTTCAATTCACCAATTATTCAAAATATTTTTTTGATTATTTTTTATTCTTCAAATTTTTGGATTATTATTTAATTTTTATGTAAAAAATAATTTTATAAAAAAAATATCATACAAGCATAAAGATTCTATTATATTCTTTAAAATTTCCATCCATCATATGAAATTTTCCAATGAAAAAATCCAAAAAAATTGAAACATCATATGGACACCTCAAATATTCTCTACACATATTAATTATCCCCTATAATCCAAAACCCAATTTTTGTATCTCCCATATAGATGAATTACCTTTTCCATTTTTCCAAAAATTTGTACAGTAGTCAAATATTATACATTCTTACAGCACATAGTAAAACCCCTTTTCATTTTTCAAGTACAATTTGGAACACAAAAAAAATATCATACAAATTTTCAAATTGTTTTGCGTTATATAATAATTTTCGTTTTGAAATTTTGGTATGATCAAAAGTTATTTGAGATACAAAAAATATCTTATGATACATTAAATCTATTTCATGTGAGTGTAATATCCTATGCATAGGATAATTTCCTTGGTCATTTTCCCATAAATTTAAAAACAATTCCAAATTTCAAATAACTTAGATTAGAACCATTTAATATCATTAATAAAACATAAAAACCATTTAGAAACACATATAAATTATTATAGATATTTTTTCTTCATGTACCAATACATTACATAGATTTATTTGAATTGAGACTTCAAAATCATCACAATTATAATACTTAATTCCATAACAAGCATGAAATCCATTGAGTGACTAAAAATTACCTTTTTATTATTTTCACTCAATTTGAGGAGAATGTGAGAAACCTAAAATTTAAAGCACAAAATCATAATTAACAAAAATCTATATCTAAAACATTAAAATAAATTTTGATCCTATTAAAATAATTACCCCTAAATAATTTCTGTGAAAGTTCATTTACCTTTTTAACTGGGTCATCCTTGATCTAGTCTTTGAAATAATAATTCATTCTATCCAAAGGTGAATGACCTCCTCCATATATATATTCCTTTCATTAAATACTCTTGTCAAAATAATATCATTCTTGTTTATCCAATCACACTACTATTTATTTCTATCCCCAAGTATCATTATTTGAGACATCTGATCTGCATCTTCATTGGGGGCCTTAATTAGAAAGGATGCCTTCAAAAATTCATCCTCTATATGGTTTATGATCTCCCATGTTGTTACCATGTCAACAACCTACTTTACTTCAATTTTAATTTAATTGTACAACCCAAGTAAAATGTCACTATTGAAAAAATCCACCACCAGAGGGTTTCCCAACATCTATTAGAGTTATCCATCACACCACATTTATTTACTTGTTCCTTAGAGACACCACCTTTATATTCAAATTCAAAAAAAATTGGAGGCACCATACTGCTCCATGGTCCTTGACTTCATTAATGATATTGTCTCTATGGGATGGTTAGGTATGCATAATCCTTATCCTCTTTTGATTTATTCCCCTTCACTATAATTCAACTCCATGAGTCCCTATCACCCTTCCACACCATTTTTCTCTTTGGGCTGTGTATTCATTTGTCACATCATCCCTCTACACGGTCTCTAGAACCAAAATCCTAATCACATGACTCTACTCAAGAAAAAAAATCCCCTCCTTGAGAGTATCATCCCACATGAGTTCACTTTGTTCTAGAATTAGATCTTTCATTCCCACGCCTTCAAAATGGTTTCTTAGGTTTATGCTGGATGGGTTTCTTTCTTAGAATGGACCCCTTCTTAGCATCAAACCAAAAAAATCACCTTGAAAGGTTATATCCTAGACTTTAAAAACCATTAAACTACCCATGTCTATCACTTTTGTATCCACTTTAGGGTTTTTTCCACTACCAGATCGTAAAACCCCTGCAAAAGAGCTTGAAATCTATTTGGTATGGTAAGAATCAAAAACACCATCAACACTCACCACCCCGGTAACCACTGTCCCTGAAGGATATTTCATAATAGTATTGGGATTTCTAGAACATTTTTCATGTGCTTGAAAATGGAATCCACCTTCAAGTCACCCTCTTGTGTCCCTCATTTCATGGACTTCACATTACATGGATAAATAGACATAACCAATTTAATTTTTATCATCAAACCTTCACCAAAACCAAAAAATAATCTCTTACACTTCCTACTAATCCCTCATCCATCTACTAATCAATTTTCAAGTTTCTATGCTTACAAAATTATATTGAGTGGCCCATTTTCTTACATGAATAGAAAAAACCCACCCAAACCTCATGAAAAAACAAGTTGTTTCCATCAAAAATCTTCCCCAAATGTAATCCAAATGTACTATACTGACCTTATGGAGACATAGACATCCACAATGATTCAAGGAGAAATAGGGTGAAAACCTAATCCAGTTATACTATCAGAACACAGATATCTACCAATGATATTCCCTAGAATTTTCAAATTCGAAAATTTTTGAAACGATAGTAGGAGTTCATGGAAACAAACCCAAATAATCTTGTTCGAGGTACCATGATTCATACGAAAATCATATGTTTTTTAGATTCGGTGCCCTAGAACCAACTTCTATGTACTTTATAATAACCTATATTCATGGTTTTAGAAAACTAATGAATTCCTTATCACATAATGATTGTTCTTCTTTGTGACATTGTATGCAATAATGTTCCAAGAGTAGTTGTTTCCCAAAAAGGTCATAGCAGTTCCCCACTATAATAAGAACATATAAGTGAGAGGACACTATTCTTAGATATATATTATATGGGAATATGATATCATTTGAGTGACAAAAATTATACCGTCTATCAGGGTTGGAGACTCGTTAGAATTTGAGGCTCCTTATCCTGGCGTACAACCTTGATAATATCTAGTAGGACATTATGAGAACGATACCTGAGAGTAGGAAATCCACATTTATAAGTGTCATTTTATGTTTTTATCTACAGATATGTGTATTGGTTCTTAGACATTAAGATTATTATTAATGGATATTATGAGTCACATATTTTGATGTAATGACAAAAACTATGATGATAGATGTTCACGGTGAGGTAGGATACATTATATGTTTCATGAATAATATTGCATTAATAAATAATGCAAGAAAATATTTATCCCTTATTCTCACTAACAGAAGTTAATATCTTAGGACCTTTGACTAAAATGCTATATCCTAAAGAAATATATATCCATATTGTTCCATAGAAAAGTTTTATTTCCATAAATTCAAAGGAATTGATATCGAGCATATAGGTTGATAGCACTGGCTTGCAACCTGCTCTATTAGAGATATTGTGATAAAAGTATTTTAATACATTTTAAAAGTTCTTATGAGGTGGAATTTCATTATGGCATTAAATTCATTAGATATGGGTGCCTTAGTGTGTTGCTAGATTCTAACTCTGGACATTAGGATGTTACGCCTAATGCCACTAAGAAAGAGGCCTAGAGGGTCACATAGTAAGTGTATCAAAAATCTTAGTTAAATAATTTATTATTTAACAATTTGAATAAATATAATTCTCAATCATGGATTAATAATTATTCAAGTATTATTGATCACATTTTTTCAATCACTAGTTACTCAAGATAATATATTATGGGTGGGATAATTAATAAATATTGAGTAAGATTGGTGGATCGAGTTTAATGGTCCAATGAGAAATAATAATATTGAATACTATTTCATTATATAATATTCAATTATAACTCTCATGTTTAGTACATGTCATGAAATAATCATATTACAGTTATAATTTTACATGGGGGTTTTTCTAGGATTAATAAAATAATTAAAGAAACTTGTGAAAATTATTTATTATGACCATAGTGAAATAAATGCCTGGTTAAATTATTCTCTCATTAGCCAAGGGAAAGCTAAGAAATTAAAATTCGGTCATGTACAACATTTTGGATAAAACTTCTCAATACTAGAGATGTATTTATTCTCCAAGTATGCTCTCAAGAACAAGAGCGATCCTCCTCCAATGGATCAAGGATATTTCCTTAGAAATGATTCTCAAGGTGATTGAAGGTGGATGATGAAAGCACATAGATCTTGTATTCTAGCACCCAAAGACTACTACGGTAACGTCTGATGATTTGTCTAACATGTGTGCATCACCACTAGAGGAGATCTACCCTTTATCTTTATAATGAAATAATGGTGCACTACATATCTATGGTCAGACACATCAACTAAGAAATAATAAACCTTGGAGGTAATTCTTATTTAATTAAATTAATTATAAACAATATATGTTGACCCTATCACTTGGTTCTAGGTGTTTATTCCTTTTTCTTATTTCATTGATTCAATTATTTGAATCATGGAATTCATCGTCACATAGATCCTGGATTGTTCGTTGAATATGGAAAAAATCAAAGTTGGGCATCATCCCTCTCGCACTTCAGCTGCACCTGAAACCAATTAGTGGTATAAAGGAAGGAATATTATTATTATAATTAATAAAATTAGTTTTTGATTTATGCATTCATAATATAGTTTTTAAATTTATGTTTAATCATTATTTTAATCTGAATTATGAGATATGTTTCTTCCTCTATCATTTCTTGAAGATCTAACAAAAATGGACAGTTTTATGATTAAAATAATATCGTGGAACTCATCAAGAGGTGAGAATTATTCTTCCCAAATAACACAGTAGTAAACATCATGTAACTGGAGTTACATGTCGTGTAGTTTTTATTAATTCACCAGGAGTTAATTCTGAAATTACTCAACCTGTGTGCATTAAAGTCATGCGATGAAGTTCATTCTTACACTTCATGTTGACTGAGAAAGACTGGTGCTCAGTCAGCCAGACTAAACATCCTGTGGCCCACTGGACATGGTGTGTAGTCCCTTTCAGGTCAGAGTTGGGTTGTGTATCTAATACACGGCTTAGTCGATCGGCGAATGTGTAACCCGGAGTCAACACAACGTGTGGCTCACTCGATGAACCTTGTACTCCAAGAATTTTGAAGTACGCCTCATGAGCTGAGTCCCTAGGTCTGTAATTTGGATAAACAGTGATGGTAGTACTTGATGCATACATTAGATCTACACACCATGTATTGTTACCAAATTATGCAAAATTAAAACTATAATATCTACATAATGTTCAAATATTCATATCATGTATAAGTTGTATTATAGTTACTATTCTACAAGCATGAAAGCATGAAACATTACTGAAATGTCATATAATTTGAGTAATCATATTTTAAGTACACATCGTGAATTTGTGTGATATATCGTTCTTACTATACGTCACAAAGAATAAAGTGTACACAAGTATAATACATGTTGACTAGATTTGGATGGGTATTCACCAAGTTACCTCCAAGGTACATTTATGTACAAGAATAATTTGAAATTAATTTTAATTTTTTTAAAATTATAATGGATGAGAATCTCAAGAAAATTTTGAAAATGATTAAGATAAAAGGATTGATTAATTAAAGATAATAATTAATCTATTTGAGCAAGATTTATCTTAAATAAGAACGATTAATGAAATGGTTTCTAGATTTATTAAATGCATAATTTGTTTTATTCATGTGGATGACCGTGATCTAGACCAAACCTTTGTATGTGATTGGTTTCCTCATTATTAAATTAAATTATGGCCTATATTCTTTCTCTGTTCATTAATATGTATGGAATGTGTGCCCATGGTTTCTTTTATGTAAACACACTTTTACCCCTCTCCTATGTGTGATTAAAATCATATGTAATAGATGAATATTCCAAGCTAGTGGAGGTAGTTTAAGATAGGATATATGGTGAAACCAATCAAAGGAGATACAAAGGTGGATAGGTAGAAAACTATAAACATGAACCTTAAATGGTTCAAGATGATTCCCCCTTTGTTATTGGTTAGTTTATCAGCTGGTAGATAAAATAACCATTAGAACAAGATCATGATCACACCCTTTATTTTATTTCTATAAATTCCATGGTTATTCATTATAGATGTGTTATCATGATCACATAATTAATTATTTAACAAGAATGCATGATGGAACTAAAATAAATTGAATTATGAGTAAATATTTTCTAGTACATGGTTAATCACTTAAGCATATCCCAATTAATATTAACAATCATGTAAAATGATAATAATTAGAAATTTATGCATAAATGATACAATCCATCAATAAAAAATTAAAAAGGTATAGCCTTACAATATTTCGGTTAGAACCAAAGCATAGTTCAAAGTCCCTGACCTCCCAAAGTTGGGGTGGTTTCAACTATCGGGGAATTCTAATATGAGGTTTTAGGTTGACTTAACTTGGTTGAAATCAAGGGTTGACTGCCAAAGCAAGACTTGGTGTAACTAAGAGGAAAAGGTTGAGAAAATATAAATTAATGACCTAAATATTGGGGATTCCAATCAACAGATCAAGGAACTAAGAGTTAATGTAGTTGTCTTTTGGAATGCCTACCTAAAACCATTCTAGTCACTTGACCAGCCAAATTTGGGGTAATGAGAATGGAATATGGATCCTTGACACTTTAATGTCCATGAAATAGGATATTTTTAATCCAATGGTGAGGGATATTAGGTTTCGATAAAATAGTGGGAGACTAATAAATATAATATTTATTTATTAGTCTAAATTTGATCAGATAAAGTACCAAAATTATGCTACTCCTGTTTGTAGAACCAAAATCAAAAATGACATCAAACATATCATTATGATCTATACTCAATAAGTAAAACCTCCTCGCCAACACTAATTTCCAAGAGTGTCAAAGGTTTCTACAGGTCATCCTTTTCAATGAAAGGGAACTATATGTGTGGGAAGAACCCTTACCAATGGCGCATGGAAATGAGGTGAGTGATGAAGAGATCTCTCTATATGAGAAGCATATGAATTATGCTACAGGTGTTCATTACATAATTCTATCATCCCTATCTAATGAGATCTTGAATAAACATAAAGAAATGGATTCTTATAGAATTATGTCTCACCATTGGGATCTCTATCAAGAGAAGGAGATACAAGAGAGGTATGATATCTCCAAAACTTTGTTCATGACTTTTCTTAGAGATTTTGTACCATCTGGGACACATGTAGTCAAACTAATCAACTACATTGAGAATCTAAAAATTTAGGGATTAAATTCCCAAATCAGTTTCATATAGATCTCATATATTCATCACTTCCCAACACATTCTCTAGTTTTATTATGAATTATAATATGAGAAATAATGTGAAAAGAATATTGGAACTTCTAACCTTGATTCACCAAGTGGATAAGGACATGGGTCATGAGAAACCAATAGTTTTATGGTGAATATAAAGAGGAAGGGGAATTCAAATGGGCCTAATAATTAAAAATAGTCTAAATCCCTCGAGCAGCATTAAACCAAGAAAAGAAGATCTAATGGTATGGAATGGAAAATGAGGCAATTTGTTTTTCATGTGGCAAGTCTGGACACTGGAAGAGGAACTACACCCAGAGGCAAGGGGAAGCCAAAGGCGTGTTCATTATCAAGTGAAATATTTCCATTTCTACACATTGGTTATTATATATAGCATATGGTTCCCATATCTATATTCAAATGTAAGAACCAAGTGGATTTTAGAAAATTTCTCAAGGGGAGGTGGATCTATGAGCTGCCAGTTGTGTGAGGATATCTTCTCTTGCCATTGGTGACTACCACCTTTCATTGTTGATGAAATTTCTTTTGGTTTTGAATTTATTGTTATTATGAACCTACAGTTACCAACAACATAATTTCTGTATCAACTTTATATACATATGGGTTTATTTTCATGTTTGGAAATAAAATTTGTTTCTTTTATAAGGACAACATATGTTATGGTATGACAAATTTAAATAACAGTTTTATGTATTAAATTTTGAAAACCACTTGTTATCAATATATAATGAATCAGGTTCATAAGACTCATATAACACATAGTTGTGGAATCACATTCTAGGTCATGTAAACAAGAAGCACCTAACAAATCTCTATCAATATTTTTATTTAGACTCTTTTGAGAATAAACCACTTGATAGATGTCATGCTAGTTTTCAAGGGAAACTGACCAAACCACCATTTTTTGTAAAGGGTGAAAGGGCACAGAGCTTCTAGGATTGGTACATACTGATTTTTGTGGACCATTTCTATTATAATATTGAGGCAGATATTCTTACTTTATAACATTTATTGATGACTTGAGTAGTTATGTATAAATTTAATTTAGGAGGTATAAGTCTTAGTCCTATGACAAATTCAAGGAATTCAAGAATTAATTATAGAATCATCTTGGTAATAAGATAAAGAATCTTATATCATATCGATGTAGTGATTATCTTAACTAAGAGTTTATAGAAATTCTATAGGATTTTGGGAAACTATCTCAACCCACTCCACCTTATACACCATAGGGTAATAGTGTTAGTGAAAGGATGAATTTTTCCTTGTAGGAAATGTTAAGGTTTCTGATGAGTCATGAATATATTCCCTTATCATTTTAGGTATATGAATTATAAACTACGGTATACGCATTAAACTGAGTACTAGATGAAGAAGAAAATGGAATTCCTATCAAGATATTGAGTAGAAAGAAACTCATTTTTTTTTTTGCAAACATATGTGTGAGGATGCAATAATATTGTTAAGGCTCTCTCAAGAAACAAACTCACACCCTAGGGAGTGAAGTGTATCCTTATAGGGTATCCTAGGGGAACAAAGGGATACTAACTATGAAACCACTTAGATAAGAAAGTGATTGTTTCTGAACAAGATTTTTATTGATATGGATCACATCCTCAAAAAAGTATAGTGGGAGAAATATTGAATTCAATGAATTTGATGCTCCAGATACCTAAGAGTTGGTATAGGAATAAGTTCCATAGATCCTTGTAGAAGATGTAGTTCCATAAACAAAAGTACTGTGTCGGAGGGTAAGAGATGTAAGAGAACTAGAATGATATGGTTTTCTAGTCACCAAGGATGGTGACTCATTATTGATGGACAATAATGAACCTCTCTCCTCTAAGGAGGAAATATAGAGCTCAAAAGTTTCAATATGTCTAGAAGCTATGAATTATGAGATGGATTCCATGTATCAGAACTATGTTTGGGTTCTGGTAGATTCACCAGTTGATGTGAATATTGTTGGATGTTAGTGGGTATTCAAGAGGAAACTTGACATGGAAGGTAAAGTTAGTACCTATAAAGAGAGGCTAGTGCCTAAAGGGTTGAAACAACATCAAGGAATTGACTAAAATGAAATATTTTCTCCATTTTAAATGTTTAAATCCATCAAAATCATACTTTCCATAGAAGCTTACCATGACTATGAGATTTGGTATATGAATGTAAAAGTTGCATTCCCTAACAGGAACCTTATGAAAGATGTCTATATCACACAACCAGAAGGATTTGTGACACCAGGTGATGAAAAAGTGGTTTATAAGTGGAAGATATAAATTTATGGATTAAAGCAAGCATCCAGTTCATGGAACATTTAATTTGATCAAGCCATAATGGAATCAAGTTTCATTAAAAACGAATATGATCCTTGTGTTTACAAAACGTTTATTGGGAATGTGGTCATTATCCTAGTAGTATATGTTTATGAAATATTACTTACTGTAAATAACATACCATTCTTATGGTTAGTTAAGGACTGTTTGAACAAGTACTTCTCCATGAAAGACATTGGCAAAGCCTCCTAAATTATATTGATCAAGATCATTCGGGATAGATCCAAGAGGATACATGGACTAAGTCAAAGTACATATATTGGCCAGATACTAAAGTGATTTAGTATGGAATAATCCAAGAGGGGATTGGTTCCAGTGTCACAAGGCTTACATATTTCGAAAAAACATTCCCCAAAACATAATAGAAGAATGATATAATGATTAATATCACATACGATTCAACGATATGATCAATCATATATTCCATTTTATGTACTAGACTTGATATTTCCTATGCATTGAGCATGGTAGTAAGATATAAAGAAAATCTAAGAGAACAATACTGAAGTATTTTTGAGACTATACTTAAGTATTTGAGAAGAACTAAGGATATGTTCCTAGTGTATGGAGGAGATGAGTGTCTTTCTATCTGAGGGTATGATGATTCTAGTTTTCATAATTAGGATATGTTTTCTATCTCAATGGAGGAGATATGAGTATGAAGAGTTCCTAGAAGCTAGTTTTCACTAATTATGTAGTATAGTCCAAGTATATAGAGGCTTATGATGCATCCAAAGAAGTTATGTAGATTTGGATCTTTTTTTAGGAGATTTATTTGATACATAGTATTAAAGACCCTATAACATTTTATTGTGATAATATTGTAGCAGTGACTCTTGAAAAATAGCCAAGGTAACATCAATGGAAAAAACACATATTCTAGAAGTATCACCTCTTAAGATATTTTCATTAGAGGTTTTAAGTTTTAGTAAGAAGAGTATCAATGAAAGAGAGAATGGAGGAACCCTTGAATAAAGGCCTATATCAGCAGAAGCATGAGTATCATGTGAGAGCTAGTGTACTGAACATTGTTAGGAGTTGACTCTAGTGAAAGCGGGAGTCTGTTAGAGTTGGTTCCCTAGAACCAAATTCTATATACTTTATGATATATTATAGTCACAATTTTATAATATCAATAAATTCCTTATCACATCATGATTATCCATCTGTGTGACATTGTATGTGATAATGTCCCAAGATTTGTTGTCACACTAAAAGGTTATAGCAGTTCCCCACTATGATGAGAACTTGGAAATGCTACGACGCTATTCATAGATATATGTTATATGGTTGGATGATATCATTTTAGGGACACAAATGATATAGTCTATCAGTGGTGGAGACTTATAGGACTTTGAGACACCTTCTCATGGTGTATTCACTTAGTGATATCCTGTATGATATTATGAGAATGAGACCTAACAGTAGAAAATCAACATTTATAAGTGTCATTGGATGTTCCTATCTACGGATGTGTGTATTTTTCATTAGAATTTAATATTATTATTAGCAGATACTATGAGTTGTGTACATTGATGTATTGATGAAAAATATTATGACATATGTTCAGGGTGAGATAAGATACATTGGGTGCATCATGAGTAATATTTCATTAATGAATAATGTGAGAAAGGATGTGTCCCTTCTATTCACTAATGAAATTTAATATATTAGGCCCTTTTATTGAAATGATATATCCTAAATAAATCAATTTTCATGGTGTTCTATAGGAAATTTCTATTTTTGGAAATTCAAAGAATGATATATCAAGCATATACGTTGATGGCACTAGCATGCAACCTACTCGATTAGAGATATTGTGATAAAGAGATTATATTATGTGGTAAATGTTCAAATGAGGTGATGGGTCATTGTAGCATTAAATTATTTCTACATGGATACCTTGGCATGTTTATAGATGATAACATTGGACTTTAGGCTGCTCCACCTAATTCCACTAAGAAAGAGGCCTAGAGGGCCACTCGGTAAGAGTATCCAGAATATGAGTCAACTAATTTATTATTTAACAAGTAGAATAAATATTATTCTTGTCTAGGATTTAATAATTATTAATGTATGTATGATCACATTTATTCTATCACTAGTTATTTGAGAGATTATATTTTGTTTAGAATAATTAATAAATATTTTTGAGGATTTGAGAACATAGTTTTGTAGTCTAGTGAGAAATAAAAATATTGAATATTATTTGATTAAATAATATTTAATTATAACTCACAAGTTAAGTTCATGTTAGGAAATAATAATATTGATCTTATTTTTTGACAAAGGGGTTACACTAGGATTAATGAAATAATTAAAGGAACTTGTGAAAATTATTTTATTATTACCCAAGTGAAATAAATTCCCTGTTACATTATTCTCTCAATAGGCAAGGGAAAGCTAAGAGACGCCAATTCAGTTGTGTACAACATTTTTTAGAAAACCTATCAAGTCTAGAGAGTTATTTATTATCCAAGAATTATCTCTAGAATGAGAGCAATTCACCTTTATCGGATCATGGAGAACACTTTGGAATCGGTTCTCAAGGCGGTCTAAGGCTGACGATGCAAGCACAAGGATCATTCATTATAGCACCCATAGACTCCTTCAGTGATGTCCAGAGATTCGTGGAACATGTGTGGATCACCACTAGAGGATATATACCCTTGATTTCAACAACACTATGATGGTTCACTATAGATATGCGTCTGAACACATCAAAGAAGGAAGAATAAAATGTGGTGGTAGTTCTTATTTGGTTAAATTAATTATAAAAAATATTTGTTGATCCTCTCTCTTGGTTATAGGTTTATATTAATTTATATTATTTCTTTGATTCAATTATATGGATCATAGTGTTCATTGTTTCAGAGATCCAGAATTGTTCATTGTATATAGAGAAAATCAAAGTTGGGCACCATTCCTCCGATGCTTCCACTACACACGAAACCTACAATGTCCAGCTAAATAAGAAAAACCAAGATCTTTTGTATCTATGGGGTAACTAGACCAATCTATGACCAATTCATTCTCCTATGAAAAATAGAACATGATATGCATGTTTTTAAGAAGAACCACCATTGCTTGATTGGGTAAACCCCAACTGACAAAAATAAACCTACTAAAATAATTCACTAAAGGATAGTGTAGTTCGAACTGAGAAACCAACATTAGATTCAGCAGAGACGATGCATCACTGAATTATGAGAATGAAATTAGAAGTTGTGGGATATCATCGAAGAGATCGAGAACTTTATGGGTAAGAGATATTTTCCAGAAAGAGGGAAGAAATTCAAAGTTGGAAAAGGGGTATAAGGAACACGATGGAGCTACCTAACTTTACAACATGATATACAAAATGGATCTAATTTATAATGTATATAGAATATCATATATGAATTTCATATATAACACTTTTTAAACACATTATGCATTTGTAAGGATCAAGCCTTTCAAAACTATTAAAGACACATTATTGGAGTTATCCAGGTTAATTTTTTTTCCTATTTATCAATTTGTGTGTTATGAATCAAATCAATAGATATATTTGAAATATCTCTATAAATATTCATACTTAGTATATAGGATATTTCACCAATGTAATTTATTGTGAATCATTTTATTGATAATATATTTACTGAATCTGAATTTGGTATATCATTAACAATAAGTATAATTTCATTGACATAAACCATAAAAATACTACAACAATCCAACTAACCAAATTGCATACTCAGAAATCATCCATGTTCATGATGAACTAATACTCTTCGATTTCATTAATAAAAAACATGTTAAAACCCAAAAATATAAATTTAATCAACAAATGGATTAATTAAACTTTCATAACTTAATGGATCCACTTACAAGCTTAAAAACTTTTTATTTTATCATACTTGTATCCACTATGAAATTACCACAATGAAAATTTGATTTTAAATCATTTTCACATCTCTCATAATTATAAGAATTTTTTTATAGAAAAAACATATAAATGGAATTTATTCTTTATAATATGAAAATGTATCATTATTTTTATTCCAATGAATGTTTTATATGAATTTTCTAACAATTGATCTTTATAAGTAGAAATTATACAATCCATGTAACACTCATAACTTTGATCATTTAAATCCAGAGATTATTTATTATATGGTAATAAAATTTCATGAGAAAACATACTCAGGATCTATAGTTTAGTATCCTTTATGAGAATTGAAACATATATAATAATTATATTACATTAAAACCCCATATTGAAAATTAAAAAATATATCATTATTCGTTCTCTCTTTCATCCCTAATACATTAAATATAGTATAATTCCTATTTACCAATTGAAATATGGAATTAATAGATACGGTTAAGCTCAAACACTCAATAAGGGATCATATTTTAAATAAAATACATAAC
This sequence comes from Viscum album, assembly GCA_963277665.1. NCBI lineage: Eukaryota > Viridiplantae > Streptophyta > Magnoliopsida > Santalales > Viscaceae > Viscum > Viscum album. Next base: position 92,847,309 of record OY728147.1, read on the forward strand.
TATGGTGTATATAATATTTAAAGAACATAAATAAATACAGATACATTTAAAAGTATATATGAGAATATTATATTCAATATATAATTATAAAAATAAATACATAACATAATGAATGGAATTCATAACTTCAAAAATAAAAAACATATTTGTGAGGCCTTAAATAAATACATCATACATAAAATGTATGGAAATTCATATTACCATTCAATAGTTTTATCATGAGAAATATCAATTCATTAAGGGATAATATATTTCCAACACCCTTTAGACAAATGAATTATCCAAAGTACTCTATCATAGAATAAAATTGAATACATTATAATTATAATAATTTTCAATAGTGGGTAAGAAAAATAGTTGGAAACATATTCAATGTGAATAGGGTTATAATGGGTATTTATTTGTAATAAAGTAACATATAGATGTGTCAATAAATTCATAAAGTTTATTAAATTATATAGATATGAAGGTGAGTATTATTGAATCCTGATTATGAATTTTTTTATCAAAATTATGAACAAAGGATCACATGAATGTATTTTTAGGGTATAAATAAAATGTGTAACCATAAAAGAGGAATCCAAGGAAGTTACCCTAAAAGAGATCTCAGTAGAGAGGTAGAGTGACCTCCCACTAACCTATAATTTCATATTTGGATATACACCCAAACATTATTCTACATGGAGATACAATGAGTGTCATAAAAAATATTTTCCTTATAAAATTAATATATTGAATTTTATTGGTATAAAATTATCATTGTGATTGCGTAATAATTTAGAAAGAAATTTTTAACATAACACAAAGGTAGTGATACAAAAATCACCTCTAAAATAAGTTTACATGGACCATATATTATATAAATATTGAGGATAGAAACCCCTTTTAAAAAATAAGATCAGGGTTACTTTAGTATACAAAAAACATAATTTATTAGTAGTTAGTTCAAGGATCAACCCCTACTAACCAGAAAAGTATTTTTCCCCCATGATTTTTTCATGGGTCACATATCCAAAAAGGATTAATCATAGGCTGAACACAAACATATATCGGTTCACATGTACATATTTGGTGTCGATGCCTTCCCAATGATACGGGAATGGGTAGAAAATGATATTTTAGTGAGGGATTCTTTTATTTATTATGTTGGGTATGTGATTTCATTATATGAGGTATATGATCATGGGGCCCTATTATCACATAGGCATTGCAGTGTGGATTTTGAATGGTGGATATCAACAGTTGTGGTATGTGTATGAAATGGAATTAAAATATCTAATTTGAAAATGGTTGTTGATAGAGATAATGGAAATTTTTTTCTAGTTGGTATATTGATTAGAGGATTCCATTTATTGAAATCCCATATATTGCATCAATGACTTAGAATTTTTTCTACTATAAGAAGATCTTCCTCTCACGAGCCTTCGGGTAACATAAATGTTAACATCAAATGTTACAAAAAATCACTCATGTATATCTAACATAATTTATAATAAATTTCATTCAGAACCATTAAAAACCCCTTTATGAAATAACACATTGTACTAATAGAATTAACATTGAAATTTTTCAAGTGGTAATATGAAGATTACTCTTGTTTGGGGTCATACTAAGGTTAAACATGGTATATATTATACCAACATAGATATAGTGTCCACTCTTAAGGATTTTATATCCAAAATAACATAAATACATGAAATAAATATAAATTTTTAAAATGAATCATGGTAGAGTTTCATGAATCATGGGATTATTTTAGGGTAATAGTGATGTATAAATGGGATATAATGAGAGATAATGAATATAAAATTCAATATAATTAAAAGTTAGAATGTTAATACAATATATATAGAATAATAATTTCATATGGAATGGAATTTATAAAGAGATTATAATAAAATAACTATACTTGTAAAATAAAGCAAGAGTAAAAGGAACATTTACTAAAATGGAACATTATATCCTATAACATACCCATAAAATGAGTAATGCATGAAAATCTAAAAATTATATTTTTTTAGAAAATCCATGAGACATATTTTTTGTGTGATGATAAATTAGTGTAAATATGGGTTTTGTAAGTATAGTTATCAGAAATTTTGGAACAAAAAAATGTTGATTTTTTATCAATATCTAATGTGTTTTACCAGACCCCATAATGCTTCACAAGACCCCATAGTGTTCTAAAAATAAATTAAGTAATAAAATTTTATCAATATCCTAATATAATATAGATATTGTATAAGATTATTTTATTTTGATTTTATATTAATAATATTTTCCAATTTTTCCCCATTTTTTACTTTATTTTATTTTTGTATCTAAAAACAATAAATGATAACCCATAACATAATTTTTGGATATGGGACTCATTTCTTCAAATTAATCTTCTAGATATGGGACTCATTTCTTTAAATTAATCTTCTAGATATAGGACTCATTTCTTCAAATTAATATTTTAATTGTGAGAAAAAATTATCTCTTATAAAAGTATGATACATACACAATAAATGTAATGTTGTGGTAAATGTCATTTTATTAATAAAATAATTAACATATTAATGTCTCACTAAATCCAAGATACATAACTCCTTATTAAACTGGAATAAAACGCAATATTAAGGTGCGAAATGATGGTAATTTCATGTGGTGGTTTGGAAAACATTGATCATGTTGTGATTTCTAAAATCTTGAACTTATACAATAAACAATTCCATTTTAAACTTTTTATTCATGTTTGACATGATACTAGTCTAATAAAAACCCTAGTGATGCAACCTCCTTTCCTAAATCAAATAAATGTACTACATATAGTATACTCTTAGTAGTTGAAGAAATGGTTTATCCTTTCCATATAAAGTAACAATCTTAATTACCCTCATTAATATAAATCAATTATAATGATTCTACATCTTTCCCAATATCTCATTGAGGATGATTAATACTATGAATATTATATTTATTAATATTTTAAAATCAAAAAAATAAATAGAACCATTTATTATAATTTAACTATGAGACTAATAGGCACCATAAATATTGGTAGACTATTTTAATAAATATTTCCTCAGAAGACTACTATAATATCTCACTCAACCTCTAGTGCTCTTCCACCCACTACTGATCTACCAAATCATACTTAGGGTGGGTTTCACTAGCTATTTATAGTCAAAATTCATCAAATAAGCCTAGGTTGGGCTCAAAGGCCAAATCAAACTAACATTCAAAAAAATGAAACAATTTTTTCTATGCACCATGAAACTAAAAAATATATATTTCAAGATATGGTTAGAGAGAATAAAATATAAACACATTAAACCATAATTAATTAATTAATTAATTAAAAAATCGTGAAATATCATTGTTTTATTGATCACACCAAACTCTCATACAAAAGAAAACATTGTGTTCTATGATTAACAACATGGTTTGAAAAAATATTCAGAATTGACTTGTAGGATAAATATAGTTTTTTATAAAACTAAATAACACAAATGATTCATTTTAAATTGTTTAATTATTTAATTATTAATTTTTTTTAATTTTAAACACTTATAAATTGGTACCAAACTACACCCCAAGGTGAACACCCCATTATAAGGTGAACTAATCCACCAAATAAATTCAAGGTAATTTACTAGGTCAAATTACCATTTTTATATTTGAGTAATAAGTTACCAAAATACACTCATTAAATTAAAGAAATAAAAAATTAAACTATAATACCTTTATATGTATGATAAAATTAACATATATTTATAACTATATATATTCATCTATTCCCCCACTAAAATCCTTATTTTCATGAAAACAATCATCATCACAATCGTATAATTGGAATAAAAATGTAAATCCCCACCTTATTGAAATGATATAAATCCAATTAATATATCATGAAATCTTGAATAAAATAAATATTTAATATTATTATCTAATTTTATCCATCTATTCTTGCTCATACTAATGAGTCCTTTAGAGCTCATCATTCATCCCCTCATTAAAACAGAATAATCTCATTTCCAAATGTATGTTATATACTTATAAAAAACACATAAAAATAATATAGAGAAGGTAATATATGATTCATAATAATAAAAAATAAAATTTCTGGAATAAAATTATAGATCATATCTCTATGTAAATATACTCATCCCATGAGTAGAAATATTCCTTATCCACTACTTTCATGTTAATTATGAAACAAGCCTGTCATGAAAATGTAATAAATAGAACAATCCACATCTGAGAAAAACAACCTATAAAGGTCATTCTACTAAGGATCCCATATTTTCAACAAACTCATCCCACTATAAAGGTATCATCGAGAAATGAATCTCATATAATGATTCATCAAATTGAGTTATCTCAGCCATTATAGTAGCCTCTATAGTGTGCTGAATTATCAATCAATTAAAATGTGTAGGCCCTTTATACTCATGTCCATAAAATAATTCATCATCATCATCATGATTATAAATGGTCAGCACGTTTGTATATATTTATCCAATAATTCTCAATATAAGACCAAACAATAAATTTTTTCACATGATATGATATCTTATCTAAAATAAATCTCAAACCATCATAATATTATAGTGTAATGAAGATATTATATTTTATGATACCATTTGAATTTCATTAATATCTATCTTATAATAATTCCCCTATAACAAAAAACCATTTATTATAGATATTTTCTATCCTAGAATAATCCCCTATCAATTCTCTAATTAATCAAGTCAGATATAATAAAATCAAAGTCATTTTTTGGGAATTTGTAGACTATCACACCCTATGTTGGATTCTCATTACTATCAATCTAAGCCCTAGTATATCTAAAATTATCACCCATGTTTTCCTAAACTAACTAGAATATAAAAATTTCAAAACCCAAAACTAAAACCAAGATCTAAACCATTATCTAATACTACACTGGAATAACCCATACCAACATAAACCCCTCCCAGAATTAGTGATGAGAAAGAGAGTGACCCCCAAGGCCCACTACTAAATAGCCACCCATTTAAGACAAGTTTCAAGGGTATAAATTGCATAAGTGGTAGTAATTAAGATCTAAAAATAGAGTTGAATACTATTAAAGAAAATTAAAACTATCAAACATTGAAAAAAGTATAATTCATGATCAATTGATATCATAAAAAGGTATAATACATGAATTTCATTCAACATAGTGAATATTAAAGAAACTTTTCATTTTGAAAAAAATTATATTTAACCCCCAACATGTAGAGCACCCCCACCAACTTTTATACCTCAGTGGAACAAGAAACAGTCCCCCAAACTCCATGCTTACTTTTTCAACCTTGGTTATCAGTCTAGCACCTTATGATACCTCTACCACACAATTTTGAAACCATGTAAATAAAATTATGGGTGATTATATTCACATCCCCAATACTCTATCCCCAAAGGATTCACAAAAAATTAAGTATCATTCATGTATAATGATAAATGTTTAAAAATTATAATACATATTCACATCCTCAACAACTAAAACAACCTGGTACAATAGAGGTTGATCCTCAATAAGAAAAATATCTCATTCTCAATGGTTTTAAGATGTCACACAAAAATAAATTACATTATAGATTTAAAAATGGGATTATTGAACCCTATCTTACGTATATATTACATAATTATACCTTATTATACATTACATGTCACAATAAATCACACCATTATAACCCAATCATCCAGTGTCTTTTGATATTTATATATAAATATTGTATCTTGTAACAGAATGTGCATTTCTTCCATAATATCAACACACTTAAGTCCTTCCTAAACATATCATATATTACATTATTATTTATTACATGTGGAATGGAAAAATAAGAAACGGTTGACCTAATATCATTAGTATGTGGTAAAACATAGGAGTTTTCAATCAAATTAATACATGTAATCACAATAAGACCATAAAAGAGAATGTTTGAAATGAATATGTTTGTATGAGAACATAATCATAAAATTAAAACCAAAATAATAGAAACCATTGAGTATAATATGAACCTTTAAATAAATATATAGATTAAAGATAATAATTTAGAACATATATAATCTTTCAAACTAATAAATTATGCTAGGCCCCTATACCAAGACATCATCACATAGTGCCAAAAAGATGACTCGTAACACAGTGGATGAGGAAAACCTCTCATGTCCGCTAATAATAAAAATAGATATAAGACATAACCAATGGATATAGGGGATGTATAATTCTAGTCACATCTATCACATAATGATAAACCATATATGGTAAGAACATGAACATGAAAACAATCAATCAATACATATCATTATTAGCATGTGAAAATAAAAAATATATAAATTTTTTCAAAAAACATGAAGAAAAATTATCCTGAGGAATAAATTTTATGACTTCATGAAAGAATAACCCTAGTTGAAAAAAATAAAAAAGGGAGCATAATATATAGTGTTATTTACATAGATGAAAAATTATTTATTGGAAGATAAGATATTGTATTAAAGATAAATTAGGTTATACCTTTGATTTTGAAATTATTCCATTAAAACATATAGATTATAAATAACTTATTTTAAAAAGGGATGAAAAGGAAAACAATAAAATTTTTAAAAAATATATAATAAGAATTTTTTTTGGAATATTCATAAATAATATAAAACAAAATAAGAGGATAAAGTGATTAATTTTAATACATAAATGAAGAGATATAAAAATTATTATCTTTATACCTTTGTAAATCAGTTATCCCCATTGGAAAGAGACCTTAAAAATCATTAATATGTTGTGATATTTATATATTATGTAAATTAATATCATCAAGAACATAGAAATGGAAGACTAAGGTTCTAATCATTAGTTGGGGTAAAAAAATTCCTACAGGCTTTTACCGCCATCTTCCTCAAACGTGCTCTAACACCCTATATAATAAAAAAATACTTCATAATAAACTATTTATGATACTTATTCATGCACATTATCTTTTATATTAATAAATTAAATTCATTTATTACATATATATTAGTTAGTTCTTGTTTATTTTCAACACCAGATGTTAGGAATTTGAATTGCTTTAGACTAGTCGTGGTATGGTGATTTCAAAAATATTTCTATGATATTAAGTTATTAGATTAAAAGATAATTAAATACATTAAAATCATAATATTATAATGATTTATAAATTAATAGGCTCATTTAATATAATATATGGGTATGATAAGTAATAATGGACTTCGTAAAGAGTATATTTTGGGTAACTATTGTAATAATAACTCTTTAATTTAAAATGATTATTCATTTAGCTGTAACAATTTCTAAACTATATTAAAATTTTAATTTTATCATTGATATTACATATTACCATTATTGTTTTATACTTATATGTAATGTAAATGATGAAGATAGTGTAACATTGTTCATATAAGAGGTTAAACCGACCAAAACTAGAACATGTTATAAGAATGAATCCATACGAATAAAAATTAATATTGTAAAAAAAATAATTTTTAATGATGGATAATTATTTAAAGAACACATAATTATAGTAGTTTATGGGGTATATTAAGTTTTTGTTGGATAATATAAATTAAATAGATGAAGAGTAGCTTGTCACATACTTCAATGGAATAGAACCTTCTCATAACATATTCCTTTATAATGAAAGGTTTAAGCCTCCTTATGAACATAAGACATAAAAATGGAAGGGTATTTTAGGGGAAGAAACTCATAGATGTATTGAAATAGAAACTAAAGGATAGATGTGTCATTATATGTGTAGAAGAGGGGTCCTTTTATATTTGAGTTTGGGTGGAATATTTTCAATTCTTCTTTCCTTAATGGTTAACAAATGTAATTTTAACATCAAAAGTATCCCATAAGTATATAAAACCAATGATTATATAGATATAATTTTTTATGTATAATTTACACACTTAATTTTAACTATATACTATATTTTACCATTTTTACTATTTTCTAACATAATTAATTGTTAACCCTGGATTTTTTTGTCAAAAATTAAATTGACCCAATTAATTAGTTTTGATTACATGATTATAGATATCAAACCTATTTTATCAAATTAAATTTATAAATATGATAATTTTTAATTTTCAGATAAAAATAAAAAATATTTTAATAAAAATATTATTTCTTGAATAAATGTTTTTTGGGTAGTGAATGATTATATTTGGATAATTTATCTTGCCTTAATTTTTTAATGGGAATTAATTAATTATTATTCATGTTAAATATATTGTGTATAATTAATTATTCATATTATTAACCCATTATATCATCATTTTTATATAATTATTAGTTATACGTAATGTCTTTGTAAGACCCTGGGTTTTTCTTAAGGTATAGATCTCATTAAGTCTAGTTTAAATGCTTGGTTTTGACTAATGTGAATGTATAATGAGATCATAAGAGTTTCAATGGTGTTTGAGTCGTGTTCTGAGCTTAGATCCAAAATTTTTAGAAAAAGAAGTTGGTCTGTATGGTTAGTAGAAACTATGTGACCCAATTCACATGGTTTGAGGAAACTATGTGTGGTTGGATAGAGAGCAGAAAACGGCACCCAATTTCCCATAACCGTTCACCCATAGATTCAAACCCCTGTGGGAAGCTCTATAGTTTTTAGTAGAGGCATGCAAAAAAATTTGTACATGGTTTCCCAGATTTTTCAAATGAACGATGTGGGTTTCATATTAATGAGTTGAGGGGTTTATACTTGGTACATGGTTTGGCCAACCGTGCTGCCAAACTGTGTGGCATAGTTAAAATGGGTGAAATATTTATGTTTTTTAATATTTTTTTATTTTTAAACCTCCTATTTCGTTTCTTTTTATCAAGTGGACTTATGACTCTTATGATAGTTTCTCAATCCTAAACTAGTATTTGGTTTCAATTCTCCATTAGACATAAGAATCATAATATAATCATATCGTTGGATCTGTGTCAGTATGTTCCTCCTTAATCCTAATCTATTTTTTTCTTCATATCATTGGAGTTATTTTGGTGCTAGCTAATTTTCTATATTTTAAGCTTTTTCATATATTATTCCTTATTTATCCTGATATGGGTTGAATCAAAGGATGATATTGAATGATTGTTCTTCCATTAGTATATAGTATGCGGTATATATCTTTCCCATAAAATTTGATGTTTTATATTCCTAGTTATTATTGTTCCATATGATGTAATTTTCGACGTTTCCCATAAAATTTATTTAATTCCTCAATTGAATGAATTAGAACCTTTTAGGGTTTCCCACTCATGCCTTTGTACAATTATAGGTTGTACTTCTTAACCTGGACCAGCTATGGGGTGTTTCCTTGTATATTACCATGTTATACCATCCCGCTGGGTGTGTGAGAGCTTTCCAATTTTAGTGGGAGCCTCAATAGGAATTTAATGAACTGATTATGTTTGTGAGAACCTTGTTTTACCTCATCATTTTTAAATGAAAGGAAAAAAATTAATTCATCTAATAGGAGAAATGTGTAACCTCTTTTTCATGTGGTTGAATAGGATTAAAATAGATAAATGGTTCATATGTAAAATATTAATTTTTTTGGAAGAAAACATTGGATGTGAATGATAATAATTGAATAATTGATTATGATAGTCTATTCCAAGTAAATTTATACTCCTTAGATCCCAGAACCATAGGATTCCATGGAAATTTATAATCCCTCGGTCATGATTACGGTTGTGGATGCCTTAGACATTTCTACTCCTTGGATCCTAATTTTGTAGGATTCCAAGGGTATTAATATTTATTGGATCTATATTGATTCAACTCACTTTGGATATGATCTATGGACATGCTCCTTGGTCTCCACCCATGTCATTTCTGAGTTTCCATTGATATTCTACTTAGAATCAATAAGGATTCCTTTAGTGATATACAAGTTGTTTGATAGAAGATTTTTTTTAGGAAATTGAGAAACATGATGGGTACTTAGTGTGACTGCCATAACCTAAATAGTGTTTTTCTACATAGGCTAATACAGAAACCCTAAGAAGCCAATTATCGAATGTTTAGTCATGGACCATTGGTCACGTTGATAGGAATGTGTTATGGTTTGGATTATGTGGTAACCACAAATTGATTCATGAGCTATATAAGACCTTAATCATTAGATGTGGTGACCCATTTGGTTTAACCATTCAAAAGAATATAAAGTAAATATGATTTTAAATGAAATAAAAATTGTAGAAATAGGGAACTTGACCGAGAACTAGCTTTAGAGTGGGAAGTAGAGATCATCTATTATACATTTTACAAATATTCCTTTTTACCCAATCCTATCTTTAAGAGTAGGAATAGGGGTGTGACTTGCATTTAGTTTGGAATATATAGGTCCTATGGTTATATATTTATGAATGAGTCACTACATAAGTCTTTTTTGAGGTGTATGTTTGATATTATAGAGGCATGCCACCACAAAAACCTCCATTCGTGCATCGGGATGGTGGAAACAACCATGATCAAGAGGTGGTGGTCCCATGGATACTAGTAGAACCTCCAGTAGTGAAAGTCATGGAACCAATGTATATACATGACATGGGTGATGATTCTTAGTTTTTTGATAATTTCATTCACATTATAGACACCCTTTAGGGTTCCACAGAGCATCCCTTATCTATGGAAGATCTTATGCATGTTTCCTTGTTGTTATACCCTCCCACATTTTTAGGGGATGAGGGTCTATAGGATGATTAGCTAGGGATAGAGACTATCATTTATATTTTCACGAATCGGGATACACCTCCTGAGAGGAGAGAGAATCTCACAACATATATGTTTCAGAGAGTAGATAAGTGCTAGTGGGATGTTTTGAATTTGGTATATATGCTTCAATATATGGTTTGGATTGATTTCAAAACCAGTTTTTATGATTACTTGTTTTTTGATACATAGAGAGTTAAAAGTGAATGTGATTTTATGTTTTTAGAGTTGATGAAATGACTATTATTGAGTATTAATCATGATTCATATAGATTCAGTTATTTTCACTAATTTATTTTACTAATGAGCCATCACGGGTGAGATGCTTCAAGGAAGGTCTTAGGCATGTTGTTCGATCAGAGGTTAATATATTTCATCTAACTACTACTACAGAGATAGTGAATCAAGTGTCTGTTACTAAACGAAACCCAAGGGAAGATAGTGATGTAAAGTAGGGTAATTAAGCCTCTCAACCCAGTGGTTCAGTGTCACCTTAAAGAAATATTCATTTTGAGGCATCTTGTGAGGGGATTACTAGTCAGGATGTTAGTGGTGGTTGTCATATATTATGTCATCAATGTAGGATATGGGGACATATGTTGAACCAATGATATGGAGGACCAATTGAGTGATTCACATGTGGTAGGATGGTCCATGTACAATTATTCTGAAGTACCATCTATCCAGAAGTCATTTTAAGGTGATTTAAACTGACACTAGGTTTAGGAGATGGATTTACAGATCTGCATTAGGCTACGAGATGGAGTAGTGTCGGTCATTAAGGCTGTGGTGGTGGACATCGTTGAGGTAACCATGATTTAGTTATACATAGAAAGTAGAGTGGTATGACTTTAGGTAATGAGGTTGTTTCATAAACCTATGGTTCAGGAAATATATATTCTATATATTCCACACCTCAAGATTGGAGTGTCGGGTCGTCTATGATGATAGGTGCAATCTTAGTTGCCTTTACTCTATTTTTTCTATTTTTGATATATGTTCTTAACATAGTTTCATATCTATACCTATTTTGGAGATCCTCAAGCTCATTGTTTAGTTTTATGATGGTTCTATAATCATGGATGATCCATTTGGGATTATAATGAAGAGTGTACACTAGTACAGTGAGGTAACCCTTTATGTTGATGGGTGTCATTTCATATGGGACCTTTTTCTCCTCGAGATGTTAGGGTTTTACTACATAGTCAGAATGGACTAGAAAGTTTCTTATCAATCCCATGTTGATTGATATTGTTTTAGGGTGTCCTTAAAATCACTAAAGAGTTGATTTTTTATTCACAAAGTTGAATGGGATGTCCAAATGAGGTGATCTAGACTAGATAATCGCGGGATGGGCGGGATGATATCCTAGATGGCAATTTTATATTCGGATGATCAAGGATGTATTTTATACTTTACTCTAGTGGTTGATAATTTCAAGGACATTTTCCTAGATTAATTTTCTTTTTTACCTCCAAATAGAGAGGTGGATTTCCTTATTGATTTGGTTCTAAGAGTAGCATAGATATCCATTCCTTCTTATATTATGGCTACTACTGAGTTTCAAGATCTCAAGAGACAACATGAGGACTTTGAGGAAAAGGGGTTTATATAACCCATTACTTATTCATGGGGTCTTCCAATCCAATTTGTTAAAATGATAGACATATACCTCAGGATATGAGTGGATTATCAGAAATTGAACTTGTTGATGGTTAAGAACTAGTATCCCTTGACACAAATAGACGATCTCTTTGATAGGATCTAAGGTGTGTGGGTTTCCTCAAATAATGATTTGATGTTATGATGTCACTAGGTGTGTTTATAACCTTCAAAAATACCTCATATAGCATTTCATAAATGGTATGGTCTATATTATTATTTATTTTTTTTGTTGGGTCTCGCGAATGCCCCAACATTTTTCGTAGTGCTGATGAACTATGTTTTCTTTTTTTTTATCTAGATTTTTTGTGGTTGTATTCATGAATGATATATTAGTTTGTTCTCACAATTGATATGGATATGATAAACATTTTCAGATCATTTTTGATACACTGAGATACCATAATATATATTTTAATCTCACAGAGTTCCAATTATGGATGGATAATATTCACTTCCTCGGTCATATTGTCTTAGAGAGAGGAGTATCAATTGACCCATAGAAGGTGAGAGCCATAGATTCCCGGGAGCATCACAAGAATTTTTTTGATATATGGGTTTTCTTATAGATAGATAAATATTATAGGTTCTTCATAAAAGACAAAATTTTATTATCATAAACTATTATAGGCTTGAAAAAGAAGGGTGTAAATTGTGTATAGTCATATACCAGTGAGACAGCCTTTCAGGAGTTGAAAATGAGATTAACTTTAGGATTGGTCCTAATTATACCAGATCCTGGTAGAAGGTATATTTTGTATTGTGATCCATTAGTTATCTTGCTTGGAGAAGTTCTTATGTAGAGGGAGTGATCCATAGTGTAATGACCAGAACTATGATAAATAAAATTCCTCTAGCATTTTTATTAAATGTATTGTTATAGAATATGGTTATGAAAAACACATGTAATTATTATTTATTATTATTCCCATTTGATTTAAAATAATTTTATGTTTCATTAACATTGATTATATAACCATTGAATATTGATCACATTATTATTATAGATATAGGGTGTTAAAAAATCTAATTTTCACAGAAAAAGGAAGTGATGGCCTTAACTAGTTGGATCGTACCCTACAAAGCCCATTTATCGAATTTCCAAGGGAGATATCATTTCTAGTATTTTCCCTTAACCAATCCTAAGATGATATCCAACAACTTAAGAATGAGAAAAACCATGTATGGTAGAAGTTCATTCTCATCGAGATCACGACAGAAACCATGTTCACCGAACTGCCCCATCAAAGTCCCACCATCATGTATCTTACCCTCAGGGAGTTTGTTGGTGTATTAAAGGGATATGAAACAAGAACCTAGAAATGTTATTATTTATATTGTTTTTTATAGAATAATTAATATATTTCAATCCAATTATTGTTACTTTATAAATTATTTAATTTTTTATTCCATAAAACAAAAATAATATTGTTGGTTAATATTCAAATTCAATTAAGAAATATATTTTGATGAATTAATGGATATTTGAAGAAAATATTATTTCAAAAAAAATATTGTTATTAAATTAAATTTATTAAATATATATGATCATGTAATCATTATGAATCCAAATTTAATCTTTATAAAAGTTTAGAAAAATGCAATTTCAAAAAAACACATCATTTTCAATAATTTTCAGTTATTATTTAAAAAGTAAAAATTCCAATATTTATATAATTAAATAGATGAAATGAATATTATTTTTGGAATTCAGTTTTTGAATTTATCCGACATATAATTTTTCATAATTTTTCGAGATAGTAGAATTTTCGGGTAAAAAATAAATACAATATAAATATAATTTGTGTTTTATGACATCACAATGAACAAAATGTGATTTAATAAGTAATATAAATTGGAAAAAAAATCAAATATATGTTTTAAATTTAAAATTATATGATTTCATGTTTATTTTAATTATATTTTAAATCCATTAGGAATCCTCCAAGACTTATAATAAATTTTTATATTTTAAAATCATTTCTTTAAGAGGGTGACTTGCCTCCACATACCGATGGGTAATATTTTAATAATTTCATACCTTTTCATTATAAAATAATAAAAAAACACTCCCCTTTGACATAAAACTTGGGCAAAAACCATTATATGGTTTGTGGTTTTTGATATTTTATTATTTAGAATCCAAAACCAAAATAATAAATAAATCTCCCTCTATTCCTATATAAACCCACCCAAGATCCAATTTATATTCACTAAAACTCTTTATATCTTGTCCTTTATCTTCCATACACTCCATATAGTCCTCACATGGTTCTTCAAATCTTTCAAGAAGCCCCTCCCAAACCACTAGAGTCACACACTTAAGTAAGGTAACTTTCACTCTCCTCTTTTGTCAAGAACTCCTTTTATGTTATGTCTTTTATATTTCATTTCATTGTTATGGGATATGTTCTTCCATATTCACATTACTATTAATTTTATTTATAAATTATGAGATATTATTTTCAATCTCGTTATGCCTCCCATGATCCTTTATGTATGGTCGCTACCATGCATAAATTTCATAAGGATTCTTTTCTTTATTCATGTTTATTCCTTACCTTTTGCCTTATATTTCCACATTTATAGTGTGTGGATATGATTTTCCATGACCCTACTAATAACCATTTGATTTCGAAAAAATTAGATACTCCTTTCTCTATCATCAACCAATTTTATTAATTTTTAAGTAACTCTATTATACTGGTGAAATTTCACCATGATTTTACATGCAAAAATAATTTTGTAGTGAATATCATACCCATTATTCTATCAAAAGTATTAAAATTTATGCACATATACATATTTATTATATAATTGTAGATATTAAATCCATATTACATTATCATGGAATAAATTACAATGATGAATGAATCTATGTTGTGTGATCTATGTGGAACACTTAAGCATGAGAATGAAATGATTATGATGGGTGAACCAAAGTAGCGCTCCAATGCATTGGGTAATGTTTAGTATCATGATATGTCATGTTGGGGCAGGGGTTTTCCTGATTCCATTATGATAATTTTCCCCCAATGAATTGTCTTTGGTTTAGATTTTACATATGTTCATGATTTAGTGTTTTAAGTTGTTTCCATGTTTCCCATGTTATGATTATCATGTTATATCATGCCTATTTATTCAGGCTCCTCTTGTTCCTCATTGATATTATTATTATATATAATGTATCACTTATTCCATGTTTATTACCTTAACAAGATTTATATCTCACCCCTTTATTATGCTGGAATCCAGGTTGTCTCGTTGTATTTTCAAATCCAAGGAATTTTAGAAGCATGTTAAAGAAGTTATCAATAGTGTTGTTGTATCCCATGTTCAAGATATTATGATATGTACCTAATTACAAAATACACTAGACTAATATATTATCCAATCTTTGTTAAGTTATATATTATGCAATAAATCAATTATAAATTTGAAATAAGGATCATGGTTGTTATAGTTGGTTTCAGAGGGAAATTTTAGTTATTTTTGGTATTAAGATTAGAAAACTCTAGCGAAAACCATAGGGATAAGACTAGGTATAATAAAACAACCATATTTTTTTAATTTTAGATTAATTGTCTTATCTAGAAAATACATCATTTTTTGGATACTACAAGTGGACATGGTTTTGGCATAGATTTAATTATAAGTAACAACTCTAACATGGTGTTCTGAGCTTGACTCAGGGTAACCTGGTAAATGAAAATGGGCCTTACTGCACACCTGAATTAACACTGCTATGGGATATTATTTGGTAAATTCATAATCTTACTATGAACCACAACTAAGGGAGCAAAATAATACCATAATTATATATATATATATATATATTAGAAAATATATTATTGATAACATATATTGATGCTTAGAAAATCTTAGTTTAAGAAATAAATGTAATTTATAAGTTATCACTTTAATGTCCTTGGATTCCCATTTCTATGTTCAATGGCATAATGTACTCATCCCTCAATCTATAATGAATAAATTTTAACTAGAATCAAAAAGTGAAAGGTAGGGTTATATTCCATATTTCTACGCATTCTTTCAGATCACAAAAGTTTAGTAGAACTATTAAATCACCACTACAAAGCTTGGAAGCATAGTTATCTGTTAAAATTGAAAATGGGGAAATTATTTCATCCCTTATATATAACTCTTCCCCAATCACAATTTGTGGGATGGACATCCCAGAGAAGCTTGTCATACTAAATTTGGTAGAATTTGATGCATTTTTGGGAATGGATTGGATTTTCTTATATAGATCCAACATAAATTTTCATGAGAAGGAAATCACTCTCCATATAGAGAATCAACCCCCAATTTTTTACAAGTTCAAGGATGAGGGTTAAAATTATTTAGAACCATAATATCAAGAATGGATATTATTTCCCAATTACAATGCATATCTTTCTAAAATGATTTATTTTAAGGAAAGAACCATTATTGAAGACATTCCTATTATGAGGGAATACAATGATGTGTTTCTCAAGTAATTTCCTAGTCTTCCTCCTAGCTGAGAGGTTGAATTTTCAATCAAGAGTATACTTGGGGAACTACCAATATCCAAGAATCCATATAGAATGGTTATTGTTGAACTTGAGGAGATAAGGAAATAACTACCAGAGAATCTTGATAAAGGGTTCATATGAACAAGTACTTCACCATGGGGCACATCAACCCTCTTATTCAAGAAGAAGGATGTTTTAATATTCCCTTATATTTATTATCATGATTTAAACAAGATTATGATAAAGAATGTGTATCCTATGCCTCGTATTGATGACTTGTTCGATCAGTTAAGTGGATCACATTACTTCTCTAAGGTGGATATGTGGTCAGGATATTACCAACTCAATGTGAAGAAGGAATAAATCCCCAGAGTTCCTTTCATACAAGGTACGAGAACAATGATTTCATTATAATGCATTTTGATCTCACTAAGGATCTGGAAAACTTAATGGACTTGGTGAATAGATTATTTAGAGATTACCTCGACAATTTTGTGGTAATATTTATAGATGGTATTCTAATATACTCCAAAACCATGGAGGTTCATGTGGAGTATATGAGCATTGTACAAATGAACATGATAAAAGAGAAGCTTTATGAAAAGTACAGCATGTGTGTATTCTGGTTGAAGGAAGTATCATTCATAGGGAATGTCATAGTAAGTAAAGGGACATCTATGGATCATTCAAAGACAAAAACAATTAAATTATGGATTAGGCCAACATATGTGACAAATATATGTAGTTTCCTTAGTTTAGATAGATATTATCACCGATTTGTGAAAAAAAAATCCTGATTTTAAAACCCTCTTACCATGATAACTCATAATGAAGTAAATTTTTTCTAGATACAATAATGTTTGGAAATCTTTAAGGATCACAAAAAGTGTCTTATTGCTACACTAGTGATCACAATACTAAAAAGTGGGGAACTATTTGTGGTATATAGTGATGATTCAAAGAATAAATTAGTTTTTGTATTAATGAAGAATTATAAAGTGATATCCTATACCTCAAGGTTGTTGAAAATTCAATAGAAAAAATATACCATGCATGATTTGGAGTTGGAAGCTTTGATATTTGTGTTGAATCTCTGGTGGAATTATCTCTATGGGGTGAAGTGTGAGATATATATTGATCACAAGAGCCTCAAATACATATTCACATATAAAGATCTTAATATGAACTAGTGAATATGGTTATATCTCATCAAGGATTACGACTTCTCAACTCATTACTATCCTGTTAAAGAAAATAAGGTGGAAAATGCTCTAAGTAGAAAGAATCCAACAATTCTATCATTAATGAAAATTGATCAGGATCTGATATTCATAGATTTTAAATGGATGGACATGGGAATATTTAATCAAGGAATATAATAAATCCTTTCTCAAATGATTTCTCAATAATAACTCATGGAGAAAATAAAGGATTCTCAAAAAAAATGTTGAAATTCAAAAGAAAGTGAAAACTATAAGGAAAGTTAAATCATTAGTGTTCAATACTAATGAGGAAGGAATTGTGAGATTTGGATCACAACTATATATTAGATAAATCCTAAAATAAATAAGGATTTTATATACGATGCACATAGATTGAATTTCTTCATTCACCTAGGAATCACAAAGATGTATCAAAATCTCCATGAACACTATTAGTAGGATAATATGAAGAAGGTGATCACATAATATACATCAAATTTCCTATTATTCTATAAATTTATGTCTAAGTGGTAGAAGTATAAGGGGACGATAAAACCAGTACCCATACCAACATGTAAATGGTAGAATATCACAGTGGACTTGGTCACCAGACTTCTGAAGACATCTATGAGAAACAATGTTGTCTAGGGTTTCGAGGATCATATTATAAAGAATGCACACTTCATTGTGGTTAGAGAGGATTTATCACTAGATAAACTTGGATGGATATAAATCAGATAAGTGGTGAGTTTACATGGAGTACCACTAATGATTGTGTCTGATTAAGATCCAATATTCACCTCTATGTTTTGGAAAATTCCCCAGCATGCTCTAAACACTGAGCTAAACTTCATTACGGCTTATCACACTGAAACTAATGTCCAATTCAAGTGGACAATCCAAACACTTGAGAACAAGTTTATATCATTCCCAATTGACTTCAAATAAGGATTAGACCAACATATCTCTCTGGTCTAGTTCTCTTACAACAATAGTTTATACTCAAACATTTAATGGATCCCTAGGAATCTCTTTATGGGAAGAGGTTTATAAAACCAACATATTGGGATGAATTAGGGAACTTATAGTTCCTATAATGGTTGAAGAAATGGTGTATAAGGTTAATACCATTCAATATAACATCAAGGATACTCCAAGTTGAAAGAAGATCTATACTAATGACCAATGACTAGACATAAAGTCTAATGTGGGAGACAAGGTATTCCATCACATATATCTGTGGAAGGAAGTGATGAGATTTATGAAGAATGGAAATCTTAATACAAGCTACATTATCCCTTTTGAGATCTGTGATCACATCATAGTGGAGACCTATCGACTAACACTCCCACCTAACCTATCTCAAGTACATGATTTATTCCATGTATCCCTATTTAGAAAGTATATATCATACCCCTCACATGTACTTAATCCAAATGTGGTACCATTGAAGAAACTATATTCTTATGAGGAGAAACCGGTGAAGATATTAGATCATAGATAACAGGTTTTATGAAATAAGATAATGTCCCTAGTCAAAGTATTGTGGAGAAACCACAAGTTTGAAGAAGATACATGGAAACTGGAGAAAGTGATAAAGTATAGTTACACTCATCTATTTTAGTGTGGGAAGAGATAAACTTTAGGGTGAATTTATTTTAAGTGGGGAATATTGTTAAAAACCAAACTATTATAAATAAAATTACCCTTTCATTTTTATTAAATGTCGTATTATATAATATGGTTATAGAAAACACATGCTATTATTTTGAATTATTATTCCCATTGTATTTTAAATAAAATTATGTATCGTTACCGATGAAAATATAATCATTTAATATTTATTGCATTATTAGTATAAATATAGGGTTTTACAAATCCAGTTATCATAGACAAAGGAAGTAAGGGCCTCAACCAGTAGGATCATACCCTACAAAGCCCATTTATTAGAGATTCCAAGGGAGATAGCATTTCCGTTCTTTTCCCTTGACTAATCCAAATCTTAGATGCAACAACTTAAGCACAATAAAAACCATTTATGGTAGAAGTTCATGATCATCAAGATCATGGTCCAAACCATGTTCGCGGAACCACTCCATGAAAGTCCAACCATCGCACACCATACCCTAAAGGTGTTTTCTATTGTATTAATGTGATATGTAACAAGACACTAGAAATATAAATATATATATATATATATATATTATTTTATATATAATAATGAATATATTTCCATCCTATTATTATTTATTTATAAATGATTTTCATTTGGATTTAATAAAACACAAACAGTATTTTTGATTGTTAGTCAAATTCAATTAGAAAATCTATTTTGATGAATTAAAGATTATTGGAAAGAAATAATATCTTAATAAAATATTTTTATTAAAAAACTTTTATTAAATATAAATTATCATATACTATTTATGAAGTCATAAGTAATTTTTATAAGGGTTCAAAAAATGTCATTATCAAAACAACTGTCATTTTCTATAAATAATGATTTTTATTTTAAAAGTGAAAATTAAAATATTTATAAAATTATTGAGAAAAAATTAATATTATTTTTATAATCAGGAGGTCAAAATTATCCAATGGGGAATTTTTTATAATTTTCCGAGAAAGTTGAATTTTCAGGTACAAATTAAATACCGTATAAATATACTTTGTGTTTTATGAAATCACAATGACCCAAAAGTGATTTAATAAGTTATATAAATAGGATAAATGACCAAATATGTGTTTTAACTTTAGAATAATGATATTTTTAGTTTATTTTATTTATTTTTTTAAGCCATTATGAATCCTCCTATACTTATAATATATTTTAAGATTTTAAAATCATTTCTTTAACAGTGTGACTGACCTCCACATCACCAGGGGTAATAATTTAATAATTTCGGCCCTTGAACTTATAAAATAATAAAAACCAGTCCACTTTTGTAAAAACCATGGGTTGGTTTGTGGTTTTAAAAGTTTTATTATGTAGAATCCAAAACCAAAATAATAAAAAAGTCTCAATATTTTCTTATATAAAGCCACCCAAGCTCCCATTTATATTAACTAAACATATTTTGAGCACATCCTTACTCTAAAATACAAACCCTATAGTCATTACAAGGTTTTCCCATGCTTTCAAGTATCTGTTCCCAATCCTTTGGAGTCACACACAATAGTAAAGGATCTTCCACTCTCCTCTTTTATCAAGCACTCATTTTATGTTATGTCTTTTAGTTTTCAATTTCATATGTTGGGATATGATATTACATATTCCCATTATATTAAGTTAGATGTATAAATTATTATATATTACTTTCACTCTCATTAATCCTCCCACGATCCTTTATGTAGACCTATTACAATGCCAAAATTTCATAAGAATTATTTTTCCTATTCATGTTTCTCATTACCTTGTAACTTCTATTTCCAAATTTATAATATTGAGATATTATTTTCCATATACTTATTCATTCCCATTTTACTCACAAATGATAATGAAATGATTAGTAAGGGTGTTCCCAGATAGCACTCCAATGCATTAGTTAATGTTTAGTATCATGATATGTCATGTTGGGATAGGGGTGTACATGGTTCCTTTTTGAAACATTTTCAAACATTAAGACTTGGAAGTTTATCCTTAACATATTTTCATTATTAAATGTTTTATGTTGTTTAAAAATTTCCCATGTTATGATTATCAAGCTATATCAAACCTTATTATTCATGTTCATTTTGTTCCTCATTGATATACCTATTGTCTAACTTATATCACTTATTCCATGTTTATTCCCATATTGGGATTTATATATCACCGTTTTTATGCTTGTCCCCATGTAATCTTGTGTAGTTTTAAAATACATGGAATTTTAAAAGCATGTTATAAAATTTTTCAATAATGATGTTGTATCTCATGTTAAATATATTATGTTATGTACCTAATTCCAAAATATAATATAATTATTAATAATATGAGTTGTATTAAGTGAATTATTATGTAATTAATCAAGTATAAATGTGAAATAAATAGTTGGGTTGTTATACATAGTATACAGGTCTTATTAGTTGAGGCCACACGAGAGGAACTACCTAACACACGATCTCGAGCTAGTAGTTATTGTTCATTCCTTATGTGGTTAGAGGCATTATTTACTAAGAGAGAATTCTTTGGTGTACACAAACAACAAGATACTAAAGTACATATTTAAATAGTTTGATCTAAATCTATAGTAATTAAGGTGGGATGAATACCTACAGACATTTGAATTTGAACGTTCTTATATTCTTAGAAAGGGTAATGTAGTTTCCCATGCATTGAGTAGATGGACTAAGATACTTTCAGTTCAAGAGTCCAGTAGTGAGTGGAAGTTTATGGCCATATTTACAGGGATTCACTTTGAATTTAAGGATGTTCATGGGATGACTTTTACAAGTGATTCTGAGCATAGAAAACCAACCTCATTGGGATGGACAGTTGAAGTGCACTATAAAATATCTTGAGGAAATTATTAGAGGACGAATCATTTATTTTTTTAGATCCTATGAGAGTTATATTCCCCTAGTTTAGTTCTCCTACAACAATATCTGTCAAACGAAAATACATATGGAACCTTAAATTCTTTGTATGGTAGCCTATGTCAATCACCTTTGTGTTGGTTAGTGGTAGGAGATGAAATATAGCTCTGACCACATCACATGTAGGAGACTTAGGAGTAGGTCATGTTGATTATAAAATGAATTGATAATACTCTTTCTAGAAATAAATCCTACTATGATCACCGTATAAGACCTCTAGATTTTGAGGTTAGGGATCATGTCTTTTATGTATCTTACCAAGGCTGGGACACATAAGGATTCTGAGATAGGGTAATATTTCACTGTGATATGTCGGTTCATTCGAGATTCTATAGAGCGTCTAGATGGTATTATTTTAGTTACAGTTACCTTATAGGTATTGATCCATGTACGATATCTTCCATGTATCTCAACTACACTATTATCATTCATACCTCTCTCATACATTTTAGCTGAATGAGGTTGAGTCATTTGTAGATATTTTCTTTGAGTAGAATCTTACATGTGTTGTTGAAAGGATAACAAAGGTTCTTATGAGACTATCAGTTCAATTAGAATGGGTGATATGGAGGAACGAACTTTTAAAAGATGAGACTTGGGAGTGGGAGACTAACGTACATGCCCAAGGGCCAGAGTTAATATCTAGTTATTCTTGACCACCCTTAAAAGGGTAATTTGAGGATGTATTGATTTAAGTGGGAATAGTGTAAGATCCTAGGTTTTCCTTGAATTAAAAATCTCTTTAATTATAGTTTAAGTGATTGGTTTTGACCAAAAGTGAGTGTAAAATGAGATCGTGTGTGCTCTAGGGGTGTATGGGGATTTTTTGGATCCCAGAGCCTGAATTTTTGGAAAATGAATCTAGGCCTCATGGTTAGTAGGAACCATGTGACATAGGAAAAAAGTTTGAAGGAACTATCCAGGGATGAACAAAGAGAAAAATGGGTGTATGGATTTCCTTAATTACATCCCTAGGTTTGAACTCCCTTTTCATAAGCTCTATAGTTTTTATCAAAGGTGTACATAATGGTTTGTGCATAGTTTCCCAAACCCATCACATGAACCGTGAAGGTTACCTATTGAGTTCATGAGGGGTGAACCATTGGTTCACAGATTGGATGACCATCCAAACTATGTGACCCAATTAAAATGGGTAAAATGTACATTTTCACCTATTTTATTATATATTTAAACCTCATCTTTCCTTTATTTATCTCCAGTATACTTTTTTCTCCTTTGATATTTTCTCAAGACAATCCAATTATTTTGTTCCAATTCTCCATATGGCATCGGAATCGAGATCTGTTCATCCTGTTGGATCTATTTTGATCTGTTATTCATTCATCTTGTTCCATTCTTTATTTTAATTTCAATCGATAGAGTTATTTTGGTTTAATCTAATATTCAACACTTATAGGATTTTTCTTCTGTTCTTCTATCATATAATCTGGACCAAATTAGTGTCCAATTCTAGATGAGTGTTCTACCATGGGTATATGGTAGAAGGTCAACACATTTCCCTTAATTTTTTTTGTTTTATATTCCTACTTTTTATTTTATTTTTTGCATGCTATAATTTCTTAAATTTCCCCAAAAATTAATTGAAATCTAGAATTGAATGAATTAGAACCTATTATGGTTTCCTAAAAGTTCCTTTTTGTAGTTATAGGTCTTTATCGTCAATCTAGACAATGTGTTGGGTGTGTCCTTGTATCTTACCATGTTATACCACACTATTGGGTGCATGAATGTTTTCTAATTTATGAGGGATCCTCTATGAGATTATAATTCATTGTTTAATGTTGTGAGAATTTTTTTATATATTCATTTGTAAATGAAAGGAATTAATTGAATTGAATTGATAGGAGAATTTATTTCCTCCATTTCATGTGGTATCATATAATTAAAATGTGTAAATTATTTATATATAATATATTTAATGGGATGGAATAACTCATTGGTTATAAAAGATAATGATTAATTGATTATGGTGGTGGATTCCAATGAAATTTGTACTACTTGGATCACGATTGTATAGAATTCCATGGACATTTTTACAATATAGATCTTGATTATGGTAGTGGATTCATTAGAGTTGTCTACTCCTTATATCCAAATTTCATAGGATGACAAGGGAATTGCTACCCCTTTGACCTTACTTTCATGGACTTTCTTTGGACATGCTCCTTGGACTCCACCCAAGTCATTACCAAGTTTCCCTAAAGATTCTCATCGGAATCAACTACGATGACTTTGAATTATATACCTTTGATATAGCCCTTTGAGGTCTAATACTAGATTACATGGCATATGTTATTATGGACATTACACTTGGTTATAAGGCACATGCATTGTGGATTTTTTTCAATGCTTATGGATAGATAATGATTGTAGTGGATTTATAATATTTCACTCTTTCTAGGGGTGTTTGATACAATTGGTAGATTGGATAGTATAACTTATACATTTTTTTTCATTACCTTTAATATGGTTATACCTATTATGTACTGCACACTACATTAGTTTTTATACACTGATGGACATGTTATAGAAACCATTGGTGGTATCCTAGTGAGTGTTATCTCACATTCTGTTCAAGCCACTATTGGTTACCCAGAAAAACATCATGGATTCTAGTAGAGATCGAGGAAAGAACTCATTGTACAATGGTTGATTGTTATATTCTTGGGAGGAAGGGAACACAGGATTTATCTATACTGATGATGCTATCTAGAGATAGTTATTTTTTTCTATTTTTTTTAATTTTGATACATGTATTGTACTAGATATATGTTTTTTTTGTATTTCCTTTCTTTATTATTGAGATATGAAAAGATCATCATATTGTACATGATAATTAATTTGGATTTATTATTATTATAGTCTTCTGTACATTTGTATTCTATTATAATTTATGTTATCCTTTTTCTACTGATCGATATTTTTACACCGTTATGTTGCACTCTAGCCTGAGGGAATAGTCTCCCAACAAACACACCCTAGGACTTCACTACAAGTCATAATCCTCTGGAATATGGGGAGGTACACTTAAGGCCATGTGACCCACTGGCTTAGGGAACTATTTATTGGCTCTTGGTTCAGGGCGTTACAATCTATATTACCATTTTTCAGTCTTTTATAGAACCTTACATACTTCTACATAATATATTCATCTAATCCATCCAATTTTCTCTAAAAATATTTATCATATTTCTAATATTTATCCTTTCATCCTTTTCTATAATTGTAGGTATGATCCTTACAAAAAACTATGTGAATACATATTTCAAGCTAGTAGACTTTATATTTACTAGTGATTTTTTTTGAAATTTTCATAATTATATTTCATATTTGTTTCTCATAATGTATGAATTTTTATATTGTTTTTAAATATTTTATTGTAAAATCTAGATTTTTATGTTTTGATTGGATGTTTCATGTGAAAAAAGTTTGTCAATATATTAAAAAAAACATTGTGTGCTACATTCTACCCCCTTGAAAATCAGCATGAAAATTTTATTAATTGTATGAAAATATTTGAGGGTACTTTTTCCTCATTATATCTTTGGGTTCCCACATCACTTTCTGAAACTTATTATTCTTTAAATGATCCTGGACTAATTGTGTGATATTTTTTCATATCACTTTATCTTTATGGCCTGTGATCTTGACTAGTTGTTTCTCATAAGATATATAATCTTCCAATTTTATAACCTCAGATATCATTACATGTGATGAATTGGGTATTTACTTCTTAAAACCCAATACATGGAACACTTAATGTCCATGTGAAAAGTTTTGTGTAAGAAACAATCGATATGTTACAATCCCAATGTGATCAAGAATCTTTAAGGGGCCAATGTATCTAGGGTTAAACATTACATTATTTCTAAATCTCATAACCCCCATCCATAGATTTATTTAAAAGAATACTATTTATTTAACCTTGATGTAAAAAAACCATTTTTGATTATCATTATATCTCTTCTTCATCCTTTGAACTGATTCAATATGATATTAAATGGGTTGAATATTTTATAAAATATCTCGATAAAAATTAGGTTCTAATTTATTTCACACTCTAACTTCATCCAATCATGTTGGGGTTATATATTTATTTTCATAAAATGCCTCTTATGGTACTATTTGAATTTTAGAATGGATTTTTTTGCATGAGAATAAAATCAATGAAATATGTTTATCCAAATATCCATTCAAATATATTTATATGGATCTTGAAATGTATTTAATACTTTAAATGGTTCTTTTATATTACTTATTGGTTTAAGGATGATAAGTTTTGTTAAAGAAAATCTTGGTGTACGGTTCTTGTTATGTACACCTCAAAAACATTGTGTAAAATATCATATCTCAATGAAATAAAAGTAAAAGTGTAACACCATATAGTTTACCACTTTGATTATATATATTTGGGTAAATTGATAATGTGATAATTCCTCTCACATTGAAATTAAATATGATGAATTTATAAGTCAATAAACCATAGACTAAATGGAATTTTTTCTTTCAGAGGCCTTAGAAACACTTATGATGAAATACATGGTAATGTTATCTCATTTCTATATAGGTATGGGTAATGGTTTAATCATCTCCTTATACATGGGATTTTTAACCAAAATTTTTTGAAATACTGAGAATCATGACGTATACTCTAAGATATACATCTTCATGTTGTTCAAACATAAATTCTACTTGGTATTTATATACATCTTTGAAATTCTGAGACGAGTAAAGAATTGTGACCTATGAACATCATCAAAAAGAATATTATTTACATCTAATATGGATCAAACACATGTATTTTTCAAAATAATTAATTCAATAATTGTCATGGTTGAACTATTGTTTATTTATGAACGTGTTATAGATTCATATATCCTTTTATGCATCTATAATCTTTATATGTATAAATAAAAGAGAAATCATTTCAAAAGGTTACAAGTTTACACTTTCCTTGGGATTTTTATGTCTCTAATTTGAAAATTCATAACTATAGGGTAGCTTTCAATCCCCATCATGGATAAAGTAAAATAATCCTTAAAACTATGACTATCATCTACCTTTTTTGACATTATATAGCATTAATTTTTTATCCTGGCCCTTTGATATGGTTTGTTTCAATTTAAATATTGGTTAAACTCCCTAGAAGATAGTTAGTGAAATATTTACCCATATTTGGGAAGGTATTAGGAGTGTATCAGTGGTTTAGAACATAGAAAAAGGGTAAATGGGACTTATATTGCAAGTTTCATGTTTGGAACCGGGTTAGTACTCAATGTCCACCATAACCATATGTACCTCAAAAGGAGGATTCAAGGTTCAAAAATTGTGCAAGGTGTACCAGGAGCCCATGTGGTTTGAGGTCCCTGATGGACATGGATGAATTCATGATGGCCGCATTGTTTGAAAAACCATGCATGTCACAAAATAAACTATGTGTCTTAGTTTCCTCTTGGATATAAGGGACTACACAGTTGGAACTTGGTTAGGAGAACCGCATTGTCATACCGTGTGCGTCTTTAAATGTGGGAAAATTACATTTTTTCCTTGAAACCCTAATATTATTTCACATAATTTTCCTCCTCATTTATTCTCCATCATCCTAGGGTGAAAACAAAGATCTCCCCTCTCTTATATGGATTACTCTCCCTTGATTCTAGGGATTTTTAGTTTTTGTTGAGTGTGAATCAAATCTCCAGGTAAGTCTCTAACTCTATTTCTCTATTTTTAATAGAATAGGTTTTTCTTGGTTTTTCATATTATTTCAAAGGTTATGAACTCTATTTCTAGGGGGATATTCACCTTTGTTTTTGTGGTCATTTTTTTGAATCAATGGTCATGGTTGGATGATTGGTTGTCTACGAGCATGACGTAGGTGGTAAAAAATATTATTTACCATAGTCTTGATGTTCTTCTTATGTTTTCAGTTATTCCAATATACTAACTTGATATAATATTATGAATTTTAATAAGAAAATAAATTTGTTCCATAAATTTATGTGTGAGACCATTAATGGACCCCTTGGGTTCTTCTAAAAATATGAATCCCATCCTAAGGCTACCCATAGGGTATGCCAATCCATTGAAAGTGGTGTAATGTGATTAGAAATGATAAGATAGAGAAATTGAGGAGATAAAAAGTTGTTAATATTCATTTTGTATGTTAGTATGGTTAAAGGGATACTTGATATAATTTATGGATGATCGTTTAGAACATGTTAATAGGATGATTTAAAATTTTATCTTTGTTAATATTTGTGAAATTATTTGCAGTCTTTGGAATTAGTTTAAATGGTTTATTTGGGTTTTTTATTTCATTGTGGTTTTCAATAAGGGGAAACTTTGTTTTTAAGTGGAAGATGTTTCAAAATGAGGTGTTGAACTCAAGGTGATTTTTAAAAGGGGGTCTTAAATGGTTTTAAAATTGTCATTTGAAATAGGGCCATGGTTTCTTATTTTAGTTAAAATTCCATATTATCTCTCTGAATGATTTTAAGGAAAATTAAGGCCTTGGGCCTTGTTTAATTTTTAAAGAGGAAGACCCATGTTTAAGGGATGGATTACATGTCTTTAATAGGGGTTGTTTCATTGACCTTAAATGTTAATTGGTATAAGTGATAATTAAGTATACGTCTAATAAATGGTAAAAGGGGTACAAATCATATTGTTAAATGGTTGACTAAATGTTAAATGGTTATGGTTATGAATAATTTGTATATGAATGGAAGTTAAATTTTCTGATCGGAATGAACCATAATATATGTGAATAATGGTTTTTTGGAATGTTGAATTGATGGTCCTCATATTTTTGTCAGTCTAGGTAGATGCACTGGGAATCATTGATGTACTATGTGGTTAAGATGTTTGATTTATGCTTCTTATCTTTGGGGTCATTCTAGACATATTATATAGGCCCCACCAATATATATATATATATATATATATATATATATTATTGGTACCTAGATTGATGCACCAAGGTTATTTTAGTTAAATTTAATTTTTTGAAGAATATCAATTTTGATTTAAAGTGTGTTCCCCCTAAGACATATTTTTCAGATGATTGATAATGGTCATGGTAGGTTTGGGTTTCCAGGGTGTTACCTCATAACCCATGGACTAATAATTTATTTATTTATTAGTTGTTTTAAAATATGTTTTCTTATATATATTTTTTATATCACCTTTGGTTGTCTGTATAAACCATTTTTTAGATTGGTTATCACAATAGACATTGTTGGTGGAAGCCTACTAAGTTTTACTCACACCCATCTTAGGAAACCATGGAACTTGGTTTCATGAGAAGATGTTACTTTTTTATAGGTTTAGGATCAAGAATGTGACCACGCTTGTGTTTATGTATGGGTTGGTAGAATGGAGAATGGGATGTCAGGACTGGGATGGGACTTAGGAATATGTTTAGGGTTTTTGATTACTTCAGTATTTGGGGTTTCATTGTATGAATACCTGTAATGTAGAGTGTACATCTATTTATTATATAATGTTCCATTTGGGTTAAGGTTGGAACTTTATGTATGTTGTTTCATTTACAACTTACACTAGTTTTTATATCTATTTATTTTTTTAATGTTTTTTTCTCTAATAAGAGGTCATAGTCTCCGCACTGTATCTTCATAAACCTGTGTTTCTAGTTGTATACCTTTGGATTATGGGCATGCACTCTTGAAGTCATGTAGTAAACTGTCTTGAGACACCAGTTTAGTGGATCCTGGGATGAGATGTTGAGATGTGGTATCATAGGTGTATGTTTTATCCTACTATTTGGGAATGGTTAAAAAGACTAGGATATTCTTAGTACCTGGTAATGAGCTTGTTCTCAGGTTCCTACATCCCCTCACATTGGGTGGGGGTAACTTTGTTACCAAGGATAGGCAATTGATTTTTTTTCTTTATGAGTTTACCATTGACTAATTTTCCACCTCAAGTGGTGCACTTAGATATGGTGTTACTAAATTATGGGGTCTTAATCACTTGTCGTGGAATTATAGGAGAGGGTGTGTGTTTATGCATAATTATAGCATCATAATATTAATAATTCTTTTTTATAATACTTTTGGTTTGTTGTTTCCTAGGATTCATTATATTGGTTCTGTAACATTCATTCTATGGTTATGTCTACTGATCATTCATATCTTTTTATAGTTGTTAATTATTTATAGTTGTTAATGTTTATTTTGTTTTTATCCATTTATATAGTATATATATATGTGTTTGGTGGCAGTTTTCTGGAAAACATCCTCAAGTGACTTATGGGAAGTAAGATGGTATAAATTAATTATAAAGAGACAATTCTAGTTAAATAAAGTGTCAATAAGAAACTTAAAAAAAATCCAATTATAACTTGTGAATTAAATTATCTTCATCAAACACCATGGATAATGAAACATAATGAAACTGAGAATTTTGAAATGACTATTAATGATTTTTTTTTGAAATCTGGATCATTTTGTTTTAAATGGTTAAATTTTATTATAAGGGGAAATAAGAAATACTGGAACATTTAGGGACACTGTTGAAGAGTATACCTTGTGTCATTATTTGAACTTGGGTATGGGTGGTTTGGGGTTTGAGGGTTCCCTAGTCTTTAGACCATTTATAATGGGTTGTGAGGTCCTGATGGGTTTGGATGTGATGGATAGTAGGATATTACTTTTTTTCCTTTGGTTAGGTTGTGACCGTGCAGTTGTGAAATATTTTCTAGTATCATGGATGTGGTAACTCTAGGTAGTTATGATCATGAAGGTTGTACATTGGACCTTGAAATGAGATTCTTGGGTTATGGTGTCATTCATATCAGTTGTGCTACAATGGTTGTGAGACCTAGAGTAATTTATTGGTTTTGGAACTCAAGGAGTTGTGTGTTTTGGAACAGGGGTAGGTGTATCACCCATGATAAGTGACTTGGGTGGTCTTTTATATTTATGGATTACTAATAGAAACATTAGTTTTGAGAATATTACACATGTGATTTCCATGAATTGGTGGCTTTGGGTGATTGAGCCAGACTATGGTGAAGGTTAGCCCAGTGTTTTAGGTGATTTAGAATGTGAGGCACCGGTGGATGCTTCCAAGTTGGATTCAATGCATGACAGGTTCCCTTGGGTGTTTGTAAAAGTAAAGTAAATTCATTGTTATCCAATATAAATTATTTTGATTTAGTTCTTGTGGTTCTCTTTAAGTTTGATTTCAAAAGGGGAGGACCATTAGGATGTCTAGCCCTATTATTTTGATGTTGTATTACTTGAAGATCGATGTTGACCTTGGATGGAAGATATAAGAGAAACCTGAGAATTAAAGACACATCTGATCTAGGAATTATGTTGTGGTTATGGTTGGTCATGTGGTTACACTTCACTTGTGTGATGGATCGAGTTGTGGTATGGAAACAATGAGGACCCCTCGATCCTGATAATGTTAATGACCATGGATACATTGTTTATTGTTTATGTGGGTGTTTGAGCTTCATTTTTATGATTCATGAATCATGGTAATTTGATTATGGATCATTGAATGGTAAAAAGAAATCATGTTACATGGGGTATCTAGTGAGTTTAATATAGTAGGAATGTGTTCGAGGATTGAGATTCCATTAATATATGTGAAATTATGGCTCAGGAATAAGTGCATATGTTTTTTGGATGAAATCATGTTGATGCTCACTAGTTGTGTACTTGACCATTCATTTTTGGATTGGTGTGAAGTATCATTATTTTTTTGGTAGAAAATTAATTTTTTCATGGTGGAAAAACATGGGATGTGTGGTTGTGGTAGTTCCATTGATAAATTTATTTCATGGTTTCTTTGCATAGATTCATAATGCAATAGGGATTTTTGGTTAGTGCACTCCCCTTAAATCCTGATGACCAAGTTTTTATGAGACACTTGTAAGATGATGTGTCCCTATAGTTAGAGGTGAAATTAGAAATAGATGAGGTTGTAATGGTATTCACCGATGACTTATTCGTGTACTTTTATTTTAGAGATTATCATGCCTAATATATTGACATCATCATTCGTGCACTAAGAGAGCACTGGCTATATTCTAAGATATCATAGTTTAAATTCTAGTTTCATGAGGGGCCTATATGGATATTTCTATAGTGGGTGGTGTAACTTAGAATATATAGTGTGAAGTTCACCATCATTAAACTATGATTAAGTTCATTGTGATGGAACATATATCGACGAATGTCATGGGTTCTATTCTTGAAAGTTAAAAATGGATGATAGACCACTTCTCCATGTATCACTTGAGTGATATCAAAATATCCACATCTATTTCTAGGTTCGGTTTTCATTATAGGATGGGTTTTGGAGGTTATAATTGATTTAGTTTATGTAGTGATAAAGACATCCCAATAGTGGGGATTGACATGAATTTTGTGGGAGTACAACCCTTCTACTAGAAGGGTCATGGAAAATTAGAGATTTTCAGGTATTGGTTGAGCTGGAACTGGGATGTCAATGATTAATTGATCAGATGCATACTTAAAATCTATAAGAAGTGCTAATAGGTATCATATGTGGTGGATTATTTATCAGATTGATAGCTTTAGGGATAAATTAGT
The DNA here is from genome assembly GCA_963277665.1 of Viscum album. NCBI lineage: Eukaryota > Viridiplantae > Streptophyta > Magnoliopsida > Santalales > Viscaceae > Viscum > Viscum album. Next base: position 92,880,611 of record OY728147.1, read on the forward strand.
CTAGAAAGTAATTTCAGGTTCTTTTGTATGATGTGTATCGATTTTTATAGTTGGGAATGATGATGATTTTCATTCAATGGAGAATCGTACAGTGGAATATCACTAGGAGACGGGTGTGGACTATAGTGGGTATGCATAGGTGGTTATGGAATGCTTCTAGATGTGAAGGATTTTTGGTTGAGTGAAGAGATGATGCACCTACAGTTGGAGTTGGTTCTTCTCAAAATGAGTTGCATAAGGATATTCTGACTCTGAATTATTTATGGAACGGATACAGTAAGTTAAAAACCACATCAAGCAAGTCATCTTGGGGAATATGGGTATATATTTAAGATTAAATCATGGTTATTATGAAAAATATGGTTGTTCTCATTTTTTTTATGGATGATGGGAACACAACCTGTTAGTTGGTTTTTCCATGAAGAGGATAGTTCCAATGATAACTAGTGTACTCATGGTTTTATTTTCACATTTTAATTTGGGAACCGTTTCATGCATGTTTTTTAACATGATTTCAAGGTTTTGTAATGATTTTTTTAATTTGGAGGTTCTGAGAAATGATAAATAGTATTAGTAAGAAGAATATTATAGTGGGGATCACTATAGCTCTAGTGGGTGATCAAGAAATAACATAATTTAGGTTTTAGTTAGATGGGATTGGGTAAGCTCTATCTTTCTATTTTGGTTTTGATGGTGGGTGTTGTTTTGAATTTTGGCTGGTTTAGCATCTTGAGTTTGAGATTATGATTTGGTTTTATTTCATGACTCCAAAAGTTAAATGAGGTTTTTTCATTTAAGTTGTAACCTGATTATGTTTGTTGATGTGGATAGATGGCACCATGTCTTATTAGGAATGATAATTATTGATGTGGGGAGGTTATAAGATCTAAAAAATTTAAAGAGGTACATTTATATTTAAATTTTGGTTAAAATCCCTTGAAAATGGTTACTGATATGTTTCCCTAGAGTTGAAAATGTCTTGGGAGTGTCTCAAGTTTTCAAAACATGGAAAAGGGGGAAATGGGACATACATTTTATGGAACACGGTTACTGCATGGTTACTACTAATTGTGCCCCATAACCATACAAACTATAGGAGGAGGATGCATGGTTCACAAACCATTTGAGGTAGTAGAGGATCTTATGTGGCTTGAGGTCCCTCATAGACAGAGTGCAACACATGGTTCTTGCATGGTGTGACATATGGTTCAGATGACCTATAATGTTTGGGTAGGTTTTTCTAGCCTTAGTATCCCCTCATAATTAGAGGGTCGACTAGTTAATTAATAAATGGTTGTTTTAAAATGGGTTTCCTAATATTAATTTTTATATATCCCTTTTTTATCTTAAGAAATTATTTTTTATACTAGTTATTAATTTATAAATCATTGGTGGTGGCCTACTAGGTTTCACTCACAACCTACTCAAGTTTTCATGGCACTTGGGTACCTGAGCAGATGCTACTTGTTTTCAGGTACAGGTTCAAGACTGAAACACATAGATTTTTTAGGATTTATTTCTAATAAATTAACTTTATTTGATATATTATGCTACTTGTAGCACCATGTTAATTTTTTTCTACACATAATACTAGGGTTTTCTTTTATTACACAAGATAATGGGTTGTAATAGAACCCCTTTATATTATTAATATTATTCAAACGTGAACATTATAACCAAAATTTTAAACTAAGTGATATGAATATTAATAACTAATTTTTAATATTATGTACATTGTTTTTATATAAATTTTAACTATTTATAATAAATACTTAATTTTCTTGTAAATCCTTTTTATGTTTTAAAAACACTATATTCTAAAAAATGGTTTTTATCTCTTTTTGTGAACAATACTAAAAATAACTTTTTACTATTTTTTATAATTAGTTTCATAAAATAAAATTCATTTTTGAAATATTTATGTAATAATTATCTTAGGGATGATTTTTTGGTGTTTTTTCTAAAATGTTTCATTTTTCTATGAATGGTGAAAAATACTGAATTTTAATTGAAAACTGTCTTTTGGTTTAATTTATTTATTTAGAAAAAAATATTTTAAATTGATTTTAAAGTTAAATTAGTTCTATTTTACATATATTAATCCATTTTTTTCATTTTAATCAATTTAAAATATAGTTTTTTATAAAAACCTTGTAAAATTCTGATCATTTTCTCTTTAAAACCCAGATTTCTCATCACGTCTGCAGGATTATTATTAAATTAAAATTTTAAACTTCATTAAATTTAATTTGGATGAATAGATTCCATATTTTTAATCATAATAATTTATTTTATCTAATAAGATAAACATAATTTTTTTCCAAAATGAATATTAAATTTACTAAAAATAAATTTTCATGGTAAAAGTATAAATGGGTTTACCAGGGGTTAAACTAAAAATATAAGGGTAAAATAACACATAAACTTGTATAAAAAATATTTTCAGGAAATATTTTGAACATTCTATCTCTAATTTTTGATAATGACCCATTTTTATCCCTTTTTACATATGAAAAACTTGGGAGCACTCAATTATTTTTAAAAATAATTTTTTTTCCTCTCCCCTACTTATTAAAGGCCCCTCTCTATCCTCTCTTAATTAAACCTTAAAAACATTTTGGTTTAGATAATACCTACCCAAATAACATTTTAAATTCCCTCCCTTAATCCTATAATCTTTATTTTGGATACAAATCCAACCATGGAAGGATTTTAGTAAAAACCTAAGGGGGACACCCGAAGAAGATGTAAGGTTCATCACCAAGCATTTTTTATTTTATTTCTTCCTATAAATCATTAAATTATTATTATAAAATTATTATATAATGACATTAATATATTACATATAATTAAATTATTTATTTTTATGTTCATAACCAACAACCATATCCACTTCCATCAAATGTTTTATGAAATTATCATTCGTGTGTACAACAGACTACTGCCTCATTAATCGATGTCATCTATTTTTCCATACCAACTATCTAAATTGGAATTAATGATTCATTTATTATTTATATGTGGTATTTATGATATTTGTATTTTTATTTAATTATTATTTCACACATACCATCATGATTTCTATTTTTTGGGAATACGATAACGTTTCTCGTTTGTACGGTGGACTACCGTCTCGTGAAGTGATGTGATTCATTAACACTTAACATGGAATATGTTAAGGATGAGTTTAATAAAAAAATTATATATATATTATGTAAAAATATTCTTTAATTATAATATATATTGTTTACTTTTCTTTCTTTCAATCTGATAAAATTTTGAAATAGTGTTCATGTGTACGTACAACCTATCATCTCTATGAATGGTGTATTTGATTTTCTATCACTAAATTTTATGAATTGAAGTAAATAAATATATGATATTTATATCATGTTTAAAATTTTGAAGATAATGAAACCACGATCAAATTATGAGGACCAAAAAATAACAAATGAAAACATATATGAAAAACAAACGGTTATTACCCTAAATTTGACATTAACATAGAATATTTAATAATAAGGTAATACAAATTCATTAGAAAACCATATATCTTATGATGTATATGAATATGATTCTATAATATATGTATAATCTATATATACTTATTATACAATATTATTGTATGGGTAAAATGGAAGTCAATATTTAATGTATGGGATTTTTGTCACAATTTTACTTCATTCATATGTATGTTATGTTATACACCTATATTATTTCGTGATGTGTATATAAATCCACATTGATAATTAATATCATGAATTTATTTGTTCTCCTGATATTTTAATTTAAATTTTATTTTATTCCATCATGGTTCTTACAATTAAATGTTACCAAAGTGGTAATGACTTTATGTTACAATCTCACCATTTATTGAGATTGTTTTTAATTATGTTTCTGATGATAAAATATTTTGATCCATCTCTCAAAAATCACACGAATTTTATTATAATCTAGTAATACAAAATAATTTCAATTTATTTTACTATTTTTCCACTCTTTGGTAATTAATATAGTAATGAAATTACAAAAATGAGAATGTATTTCTCTATCTAGTTAGAATTATATTTTATTTCAAAAAAGGTTTTCAAAAAAGGTTTTATTGTCACCCTTTCAAAAATTAATTTTTATACACATGTTTCACTATTTTAAATTTTTAAAAGGAATCTTCATTCTATTTTCCAAATAATTCATTTTTTTATTTTATTGAAAACATGAAAGGGATGTATTTTTTAATGTGTACGGAATGAGTAGAATTTCCAATGTCATGCCCAATCATTACTTCAAAGTTTACTTTATATTTTTTCAAGGTTATTTTCAAATAAAAATATTTTAAAAATGTTTTATAGTTTAATATGTTATTTTTAAATATGAAATAATATTTTTCACAATAAATTATTTAAATGATCAATCAAAATCATTTTCCATCTAAGATAACATATGTGGATGTTACCTATGACTTATTATGGATATGATCCAAATATATCAATATCATTATTTCTCTAAATGTATTATGTTGATGAATGCATGATGTTTATGAAGCACGATTATCTTCCATGGGTTATGCCATGCAGAAATGTTTATCAAACTCACTTCTTTTCATGGGTTTTGCAATGATTAAATGATTATGAATCCTGTCTTTTTTATAATGGTTGTGATATGTTGAAATGTTTACAATACCCATTTTAATATATGGGTTATGATGTGATGATTTTTTATGATATTTTGGCACACATATATATGATATTAATTAAGTGACAGGTGGGACCTATATCTCCCTCAAATTCATTGGGTAAAAATTTATATCTCATGAGATAAAAAGGACATGAACAAAGAGTAAACTCGGTTCAATAAGGGACTTTTTCCACAATGACGTTCTTGAGAGTGAACCTTGACTACTATGATAGTTTAGAGAGTGAACCCATTCCAATAAGACATATTTGTATGTGATCCATGACTAATAAGGAAATTATCTTCTATGATAATGTGTATTCCAAAATTCTATGTCTTATGACAATGTTATTCTCTCACGGCTCATGTTCTTTGATTCCATTATAATTTATGTTGTATAAACTTTCAATCCTTATTTCAGAACTCAATATTATAATGTTTTATATTCAAGGTATGGGTTTTAAATGGTATTCTTTTATTCACATACCCATATGTTCATATTATGCTTATGTATCATCCTTATTTACACTTTCTAAGCATCAAACTCGCCATTTATTATGTTTTATTTCCCCAGGTTTTGAAGAAATGTATTATGTATGACATTTATAAGAAGGTTATAGTTATTAAGAGCATATACGGTGATTAATTCTCTCACTTATAGAACAATAGTTTTGATTCCATGTTTCCAAATACACTAACATGTTACAGTCTTTATGCATTTGTTTGTTTTATTTAATGAATATTCATAAAAAATGTTATAAAATCTATGTATGAAAATATTGGGGTCACTATAATTGGTATCAAATGATTTTTTTAGTTATACTTTGGAAACTAGAATGATAAAACCCGGGCTAGATCCAAAATAATATTCCTAAGGAAGTTTAAGGATGACAAAAGGTATAGGAAAATGTCCTAGAATTTTTATAAAGGAAATACAGAGTAATTTCAATGAAATTACAACCCTTTTTGGACACAATAAGTGGATATGGATATATAATAGTGGTACCTAGGGGTAATAAATCTGAAAAGGGGCCATTTAGCTACACTCGATCGTCACCTAGTGCACAAAAATGTGCCTTGATGCACACTTGGTTTGACACTTCTAGGAGATATGATTTGGAAATTCAAAAACTCTTTATGAACCATCATTAAATATTTAAATAGATGATAAGAATGGATGTACTAGGGTAAACCTAAGGTGACATAAATTAAATAAAGTTTCATTATTTAGGCATCCTATAATAAAATTTTCATTATTAGGTTGTTCCCAAGCATAATTATTATTTTTTACACTGTGATTTTTTGTTGTATTAAATAGATGAACCTGAAGGAACAATTGTAATGATGATTGTGATGGAAAATAGAGTGTTTTTCCTCCTTATAATCCAAATTTTATGGGATCTAGAGTAAAAAATATCATTTCCATACTCACACAACTTTCATAATCTACGAATCATGATGGACTTCTTAATGAACCAAGGTGGAAAAAACATTCTGTTGAGTCCTTTATGAGACAACATCCACCTTCCTTCATTGGATATACAGATCCACCAGTTGATGAGTAATGGATTTGTACAACTGAAAATATATTTTATATTCTACAGTTTCAAGAACATGAAAAGGTTATTTTGGTTTTCTACCATTTTTAAGGTGAAGAAGATCAATAGTGGACTCTTATCGAGAATATTATAAAATAAGATGAAATTGACTCCATGGATTAGGATGAGTTCAACAACTTATTTTCTAATAAGTAATTTTCTATTATTCTTCAAATGATGATGGAGAAGTATTTTCTTGAGTTAAAGAAATTTTATGATGAATCTATTTATACCTATAAAGGAAATTTTACAAGATTTTTTTGGGTACAATTTTGGTATTATCATCCAACCTGAAAGTAAGGTTGAATAATTCTTTACTATCTTAAAACCATGTTGCCAAAGGGAGTTAGTCTTAAGAGACATCAGTAGTTATTAAGAGATTGTTCGATGAGATATCAAGGTGGAAATGGAGGTTGGAGTTAAGTATCAATCTCAAGGTTTTGAAAAGAAAAGGAAGCTAGAGTTCAAAGGAGAAACTATAACCATGGAGATAAGAAAATGACCTTTCATTTACACTAAAAGTGTGGGATGAAGCATGAAGGAATTTTCCATAAGGGGACTAGTAAATTTTTTAATTGTGGAAGGTAAGGTCATCAGGAAATTAATTTCCAAGGAGGTGGGAAGAAGATAGATAATGATTTGAATCAATGGAATGATTCATAGAATGTACCACCCACAAACCAGTGTTTCAAATTCAAGGAGTTTGGAAATTATGCTAACCAATGCCAAAATCCAAAGGATAATGATGATAATTGATGTTAGTAACATTATAAGCCAAGGAAAAAGAGGAAATATCATTTTATCACTATTTTTTACCAGTAGTGTGACAATGAACTGGTGAAAGTTACACTTACCTTCCACTATAGAACTATTAATGTCTTATTTAACTCTAGATCTATCCATTATTTCATATATGTAGAATTTCATAGGGGTATCAATATTCCATACAAATGATTAGATATAGAACTAGTAGTCAACACCCCTACTTGTATGGTGATCGCATCTCAAGTATATGACTCATATATGATTATCGTTGGAGGGAATGTGCTTCCTGCATATCTTTTCATTCTTCCTTTTTTTGAATATGATATTATCTTTAGCATGGATTGGATTTCTCTTCATAAACCCCACATAAATTATCAAGGAAGTGAACTCATAATTTATATTCCAAAAAAACTATGATATTCTATCAATGTGATGATATGTATGAACTTTCAATGTATATTACACCCATTATATGGGTCTTAAATCCCATTCATAAGGGGTGTTTATCTCAGATGATTGGGGAGAAACTTGACATCAGTTATACATCTATTTTTCTAGAATTTCTTAATGTATTTATAGAATAATTTCCTAGTCTTCCACTAAAACATGAATTTGAGATCTCTATAGAAGTCATACCGAGTTGCATAATAATTTCAAAGACTCCCAATAGAATAGACTTAATTGATTTTTCATGAATGAGGAACAAACTCTAGGAAAACCTTGATAAGGGATTAATTCAACCAAGTGTGTCACCTTGTAGCGAACATGTTCTCTTTATTAAAAAATAAATTTGGATCTATGAGAATCTATATTGATTCTTGTGATCTAAAAAATATCACAATTAAGAACAAGTATCTTCTTCCTCATATTGATGACTTGTTTGATCAAATTCATAGATCTCAATACTTTTCCAAGATTGATCTACATTCTTGATATTGTTAATTGAGAGTAAATAAGTATCATATATCCAAGACAACATTCCATACAAGGTATGGTAACTATGAACATTCAGTATTACTAATTCCCCTTCTATATTTCTAGATTTAATGAATAGAGTATTTAGATCATAACATGATTATTCTGTGGTATTATTTATAGATGACATTATTATCTACTCAAAGAGAAAGTAACATCATGAAGATCACTTGATAATTATACTCAATACCCTATGGAAGGATAAGATATATGAAAAATTTAAAAAGTGTGAATTTGGCTATTAAAGGTTTCATTTTTTTGGTCACATAATCTCAATAGAGGGTATACCAGTAGATCTTTCAATGGTAGAGGCTATTGAATATTGGCCCATACAAACCAAAGTGATTGAGATCCATTGTTTTCCTGGTTTAGTAGGATATTATAGATGGTTTGTGGAAAATATATTTTAAATATCTAATCATATGACAATGTTAACATAAAAGGGATCCATGTTCCTCTAGAAATATGAATATCTGGAAAATTTCAGGGAATTGTAGGGAATATTAGTCAGTAAACCTCTTCCTACATTACCTAATAGTGGGTAAATGCTTTTTAATCTATAGTGATGTATCCAATAATGTATTGGGATGTTTTAGTATGCATAATTGCATAGTTATAACTTATTCCTCACAACAGTTGAAGATTCATAATAAAAATTACCCAACTCCTGAGTAGAACATAGTTTTAGTATTTTTTCATTAAAAATGATTAATTATATTTATGGAGAAAATTTTGATATATATATATTGATCATAAATGTTTAAATTTTATATTAACATAGAAGGAGTTGAACATGTGCCGGAGAATATGGTTAGAGATGATTAAATATTATAACTGATCAATACATTAAAACCCTGGGAAAGTGAACAAGGTGGTCAATGATTTGAGTCAAAAGGATCATACAAGCTTATCCAAGTTGAGGATTATAAGCGATATAATATTTTTGGATTTTCAAAGTATATATCTATAAATATTGAAGTAATGGGAAAATCTTATCTTACTCAATTGAATGTTCAACCATCTAATCACGTAAAGATAAAAGAGGAGTTGAAGGAAGATATATATATTTAAAATAAGGTTAGAAATGTTCCTAATTATACATTTATTATCATAGAATTATAATTTTCAAGAACAATGTATGCATTCCATCCATACCATATTTCAAGAAAGAATTGTTAGAGGAAGCTCATAGTTTATCATTCTCTAATAATACAAGAAGTATAAAGAATTATATAGATTTTAAAATGTTTTTCTAGTGGAATAGAATAAATAGTGATATAGTAGAGTTTGTATCTTGATGTATGGTATTTTAGAAATTTGAGGATGAAAGAGAAAAGTCTATGGAGATATTGCATCCATTACCCATACCAGAATAGAAATGGGAAAACATCATCAGGGATTTTGTTTATGGGCACCAAAAAATAGCTAAAGAATATAATTCTATATGGGTTTTATTTCATCTCCTTACTAATTCATCACACTACATTGTTATTAGATAAGACTTCTCTCTAGATTAGATTTCTAGGATATACAATAAACAAGTGGTTATGTTTCATGGAGTAACACATTCTATACTGGTTGATTGCGATCCAAGGATTACTTTATAGTTATGGAGAAGCCTCCAGTAATCTATTGATATATAGTTTAGTTTCAGCACTGTGTATCATCCTCATAAAGATTTATAAACTAACATAATGATTCAAACCCTTTAGGATATGATAAGGCAAAAGTATACTCATTTTTTTATGCTAGAGTAATAAATTTTGGGGGAGAAATTCCTTTTAAGTGGGGTAGAATGTAACACCCTATGTTTTTATGTGTTTTATTCAAATAAATTAAATTTATATGATAGATTACACTAAATTCAATTCCATGTTAATCTTACTCTACAATTAATACTAGGTTACCTTGTGTTACACATGATATTTAGTTTTATTAAAACCATGATATATTATTAATATTATTAAAACATGACCATTATAACTAATTAGTTAAACATAGTGAGATGAATGTTAATAAAAAAGTATAAAATATTAGGTATAATTTTTTTATATAAATAAAACATATTGATAAAAATACTAATTTTTCTGAAATCATCATGTAATAATTATCTTATGGTTGTTTTGTGTTATTTCTAAAAAGTGTTATTTTTTATGAATAAGGAATATAGTGAATTTTAATTGAAAAGTGACTATTGATTTAATTTATTTATAAAGTTTAAATTTATTTTAAATTTAATTTAAAGTTAAATTAGTTCAATTATACATAAATTAATCTCTTTTGGTTCATTTTAATCAATTTCATAAAAAATTGTTATATAAAAACCTTGTAAACTTTTCATCATTTTCTCTCTAAAGACTCGCTTTCTCATCACATCTATGGGATTAACATTAAATTAATATTTTGCACTTATATGAATTTAATTTAAAAAAATGGAATCTATATTTGGAATTAAAATAATTTATATTATCTAATAATGTCAACTTATGTTTGGAACAAAATTAATAGTGCATACGGTAAAAATTAATTACTGTGGTTAAGGTAAAAATGGGATTATCAGGGGGTTGAAGTAAAAAGATAAGGATAAAAATGACCTATAATATTTTATAAAAACCATTGTATATCCTTTTTTAGACCATAAAACCTATAATTTTATATAATGTCCCAATTTGGACCAATTTTACATGTGAAAAATGTGGGACCACTCAATTCTTTTCAAAAAAACCAAGTGTGTCCTCTCCCCCACATATAAAAGGTCATCCCATATCCAATATTATTCACACCTTAAACACCATTTGGTTTGACCAATACCCACCTAAATAAATTCCCAAATTCCCACCCCTCATCATAGAATCTTTATTTTTGAAATTAATAAATTCTAGAAAGGCTTTTAGTGGAAAACAAAGGAGGAGACCCGAAGAAGAGGTAATGTTAATCAACGGGGGTTTTAATTTTATTTTTTTCTCCACCTAATTAAATTATTATTATAACATACCTATATAATAAACATAATATCTTACATATAATAAGATTTTTTATGTTAAATTAATTACCTAAAACCATCTCCACTTCCATCAAATGGGTTACAAAATCATCATTCATGTGTATAGAGGAGTACCGCCTTGCGGACCGATGTCATTCGTTAATCCATTACCACATCTCACGGTTGGAAATAATGATGGAATTATTTTTTATATATGATATTTATGATAATATTAGCCTTCTTAAATTATTTTATCATACATACCATCATTCTTTCCATTTTTTTGGAACATGATAACGCCGATCGTGTGTACGACGGCCTATAGCCTCGTAAAGTGATGTGATTAGTTCATGATTTACATGGAATTTATTAATGATAGGTTTAACAAAAAATATTTGATATATATGGTGTAAAAATTATTCTATAATGTTAATACATATAAATTTATTTTCTTCATATCAAATCGACAAGAAAATCGAAACACCATTCATGTAGATATATGGTCTACCATCTCCATGAACTGTGTATTTCATTTTCTATCACTAAATTTTATAAATTGATATAAATACATATATAATAAATATATATTATATTTATATAATTTTTAAAATTAACTAAATGTTGAAACCATTATTAAATTAATAAGACCAAAATAAAAAACATATCAAAACATATATGAAACAAAAAGAAGTTATTACCTAAAACGTAACTTTAATATGTAATTGTTAATAAATAGGTAATAAAGATTCCTAATAAAATAATGTATAGTAAGAATTTTTTGAATATGGATTTATAATATATGTTTAATAAACTCAAATTTATTATAATGTAGGTTTGAACAAGTATGACGGAAGTCAAGACTTATGGTATGATATTTTTGTCTTAATTTTCATTTTATAGATGTATGTTATGTTATGCACATATATTAAAATACTGGGTGTATATAGAGACTCTATGACAAGTAATTTCGTGAATTTATTTATTCTAATAATATTTTAAGTTCCATTTTATGTTATTTCTTTAAATTTCTTATGATTCAATGTTACAAAAGTTGTAATGACTTTATGTAACAATTTCACCATTTATTGAGATTATTGATGATTATGTTTTTGATGATAAAATATTATGATCCATATCTCAATAATCTCATAAAATTTATTATCCTATTATTATTCATGAAAATTTCAAGTAATAGTAACGTTTTTACACTTAATGGTACTTAAGATAATTAAAAAAATAAAAAAATAGAACTTTATTTCTCTTCTCAATATGAAATATGTTTCTTCCAAAACCATGTTTTCTAAAAATATTTTCAAAATTTTTTTATTACCCCAATATTATTTTTAAAAGGCATATTTACCCGTGTTTTAATTTTTTACAAAAACAGTGAAGCAATATTAATGTCTCTTTCTGAACAATTCCCATTGGGATTTTATCAAAAATGTGAAAGGTATCTTCATTTTAAGGTGTATGAAAGGAATGGAATTTCCTAATGTCATAAACAATCATTTATTTGAAGATTCCTTTATAAATTTTCAAGGTTATTTTAAAAGATAAATATTTGAAAAACATTTTAAAATAATAAAACCAGAAAAGATATTTTCCTCCTGAAATAATTTAAATAATCTATCAAAATCATTTTCCATCTAAGATTACAACCGTTTATGTTACTAATTAATTACTAGGGATACAGTACAAGGATACCATTATTATTATTTCTTTAAATAGTTTATGTTTATAATGGAATGAATTTTATGAAACATGTTTTTATTTTATGGGTTATACCCTGATGAAATGATTATAAAACATGCTACTTTTCACGTTTTATGCTATGATAAAATGACTATAAAACCTATCTATTTTCCAAAGGTTATGATATAATGAAATGATTATGATACCCATTTCATTTCATGGGTTATGATATGATAAATTTTTATGATCTTGTGGCACACATATGTATGATTTTCATTATGTGATGGATGGGACTAATATCTCCCTCTAATGCATCAGATAAAGATTTATACCTCTTGAGACATAAAGGACTAGAATGAGGATTAAACTTAGTTTAGTAAAGGATTTTTTCCACTATGATGGTCCTGGGAGTGAACATTGACTAATATTATGTTTTGTGGAGTGAACCCATTACAATATGATAACCTTTCAAGTGAACCTTCACTAATATGGAAAATAATTTATATGCTTAAGTGTATTCTAGGAATTCCATGTCTTATGAAAATGTTATGCTCTGATTTATTATGTTCTTTTATTATATTGTGATTCACTTATTTTGAAATACCAATAATTATTACATGACTCAATATTCTGATCATTGATATATGGGGCATGGTTTTAAATTTTTTTTCTTATGCTTCCATACCCAAGTGTTCATTTTAGGCTTATGTATCTCCCTTATTTACCCATCCTAAGAATTTGATCTCACGCTTTCTAATGATTCCTTTCCCCGGGTTATGAATAAATGTATGGTTTATGATATGTATAATAAGGTTCTTAGTTATTAAGACTCTAGTGGGAGATGAAGTATCTCACTTATGGACCAGTGTTTAGGTTTTGGCACTAAACTATTACATTCCTTGGGCATGTGTTTGTGTAATATCATGAATATTAATAATAAATGTTGTAATAATAATGTATGAAAATACTAGTTTTTTAAAAATATAGTGACATGGATTTGGTTATTGTTTAACGTGGTCAAATAGAGAATGGGATGTCAAGATTAGGTTGGTACTTAGGACTGTGTTTGGGGTTTTTCATTGTTTCAATATTTTGGGTTTCATTGTATGACTGCCTAACATATAGATTGTACATCTCATTATTGTATGTTGTTTCATTTCATGGGTTAGATATTATATTAGCTAATTTTTTGTATATATTGATATTTTTTATTATTTTACTCTGATAAGTAGGTATAGTCACCCCAATTTATCTTCATATAATCGCTATACTAGTCACCAACCTCTCGCATATGGTGAGGCGTTCTTAAGGTTATGTAGTGAACCAACTCAAGGAACTAGTTTAGTAGATCCCATGCTAGGATTTTATATTTCATTTATTTATCAATCATAATTCATCATTATATCTAACCATATCCTTTGCTGAATATTATCTTCTTCTATATGAATATATAATTTTATCTTTTATGATCAATATATATATCACACTTCTATATCAGGGTCATTTAAATGTATAACAGGCATTAAAATGAATTTTTTAGTTCCCATATATAATATAGAATTTTTTATCAAATGTATATTATATTCTCACCATTGTCTAATGATATCCATAATTAAGGTTCACCTTTGAGAAATATTAATCCCCATCTAGGTTATTAATATAGTCATTAAAACAAGTAAGAGGTTACATTTTCTTGATCGCAATCATTTTAATTTTATGATAATAAATACATATATTCATTTATCCATCCTTCTTCTCAATAAATAGGATTGGTGTACCTCATGGTGAACCACATGGAATTATTAAAATATTATCTAAATTTTATTTAGTTTTTTCTTCATTTTCTATAATTTAATAGGAGACCATTATATAATAACTCAGGGATATGGTAATAGATCGAGGTATAAGTTCAATTGAGAACTCAAACTCATGATCTAGAAGAAAGCTATGAATTGTTTTAGTAAATATTGTTTACTCCCACCATATAAGCATCAGTAAAAATCACAAAGGAATAAATATTTGAATATGGGTATTAACTTCCTCACAAAAGTAAAGGATCCAATAATTTCATATATCATGAGCCTCTAAGGGAATCAAGATCACGTCACCACTTCAAGGTCTCATGAATAATTCATGCACAATATATATGCAATGGAAAATCTCATAGATCCCCCCTTCAACAAACCATACTGCTCTTGTGAAAGCTCTCTAAACAACTGAATGAGTTCCCATATGCTACATGGTTATTCATTTATAAGTGCCTAAAAACCTTATTAAATTCTTCTAAGAATGATAAGGAATAACATTCAAAGGGATAGAACCCCTTTATTTATAAGTCTCATGCTCTATATCATTGTTGGGAAGAATAAAATTACAAGATGATATCCAAGACAACTTGCAAGACCCCAAAACCATTATAGAATAAAACAAGAGTGATAAAGTGAAGGAGGTGAGAGGTACTCATGGTCAATAAAAGACATGTGACATTCCCCTGGTGACCCACAAGACACCACAAGACCTCAGAAACTTGTCTACCTCATCTCGTGAAAGACCTTCGGCTTTTTATCCACGCCACATGGAAGTCCTCGAGTATGTCCAAGAAACTCTTCACTACCCCTTCGATGCTCTAAGGAAGAACATATTTATTTTTCTATTACATGCTCATACACCCCCATATGACCCATAATGGTCATGTGAGGCATCATCAAAATATTGAGAAAATTTCCATGAAATTACTCATGAAATTATCTTAATCGTGGACCTTTGTAAAATAAATAAAAAAAGGATAGAAGAGAAGAGGTGAGAGATATCATAGTCACTAAAAGACATACTACATGCTAGGGAGTCCACTGCATGGCCCCACAATTCCTCCTAACAAGTCAAACAAATCTCACAAAGATTCCTGGAAAAACCAACATTTCTCCACAAAGTATTCAAGTAAATGAATCAAGCTCTCATGAAGTCCCTTATACATGTCCATAGGACCAGATGAAAATTCCATTGACATGCCCACTTGATCAAACAAGCTTACATTAATAAGAAATAATATGATAAAAGGAGTCATTAATGGAAGAGACTCACGATCACTGAAAATCAGGTCCGACACTTGGAATAACCCTTGACAAAGACCCGTGAAGTTGTATGGAACCATCCCCCTTCATCAACTATAGTCTGGATCTATGCTAGATATGCCGCTCAAATTGGAAAAGAACCGGGATATAAGGGCATATAAATCCCCCAACCTAGTATAGAAAAAAATAGATGTATACCACAATGATATAAAAACTATGATAAGGAAACTCCTAAGTGAAAAATAATACTTCTTGGAGCAACTGATCATGCGACCGACTATCCTCTCATCATGTAACATACTAGAAAGTAGTTAGATAAGTCATAAAATAGGCATAAGATACTTCACGTGATCATTAATAGATCATGTGAAGGATATATAGTGGTATATGCGAAGAACATCCTACACGCCCACTAGATCATGCGAGACTCAAGATAAACCAACAGTGAATAAAACATGAAAACTACAAGGAAATGGCCCAAACAAAGACTAATGGTGGAAGGAATAAATCAAAACATGTTTTCTAACCCATTTTCACTTCACATGAGCTTCCTAATGACACGTGACAACACCGAGACACAACGCCCAGATCTCATGATGCTCCTTCAGCATGCTAACTGGGTTATGTGAATCCCTTTGGACTGGTCAAAGAGAAATTCACACAACCCCCTTTGACGTATTTCCATAGTCTCAGGGAAGTACCCACGGACTTGTCTCCCAATCTTCAAGTCATCCTTTAGATGCATCACATAACTCATATAATGGTACCTGATTATGTCAACCAAGTCTCTTAAAATTCCTTGGCTATAGGAATGGGATTTTTAGACTTCCTCTGAAAATATTATCTAGGACCCACTATTCCCTCCATGGATGTCATCCAAGACATGTTACATCCTATGTTCATGTCAACCAAGTCTCATGAGAGCATCAGGGTATATCAACGAACTCTCGTGATATCCACTAGGTGTGTTATCCAAGACTAACGATGTTCCTTAGGGATATCATCCAAGACATGCGACACCTTTTGGGAATGTTAGAAAGGATATTTTATTGCTTCTAGAGTAAACCATATGGATATTGTGATTTCACTTAAAGACAAGTCAACTAAGTCATGTGACACCCTCCAAACAAGCAGATCCAGGTAACTATGGCATCTTGAAAAATGATAGCCTCATTCATCCACAGTGTGTAAGCCTCAAATAAAATGAAAAACTCAAATTATAATCCCTCATAAAGGGAACTATGAAGACTCTAATTACTTCCATATTTAGGATACATAGTCCACCTCTTCGACGTTCGATTTCCATAAGGATCATCTAGGGAAATCCTAGTATTTAAGACCCTTACCAAAAGTAGTGAAATTTATCACTTTTAACACGTATTTCTCACAATGAGCATAGATCACATTGGTTGAAGGAGTTCTAATGATAATTTCATCTTCACTATACACCTAGAGTTACAAGGGTAGCCTTGGAGTGTAATTCCCAACCAATAGGTTAGCCTCAGTCCATAAACCCCAACTACCAACATCATATAGTATTTCCTCGATCAATATGGAATTTGTCTTGATATAAACCCCTAGAATTCCTGAAACCTCGACGTTGGTTATAATGTCCCTAAGTGATCATCCACCTTAGCCTATTAGCAGATGAAGGTTTAACTAAACTACGAGACTCTGACTTTTTCTATACTCAAGATACATAGGATTCTTTCTCAAGGCTCGAGCACTATACCAAACACCCCAAGGACTGTCCCAGTGAAAAAGTCCCATATCTACACACCATGAGATTGATAATATATTCCACCTTATTTCTCACACTGAACAAAGATCATGTTGGCTTAAGGATATGTAATGAACACTTCATTTGGCATCATGAATTTCCACTAACCAGTGAAATCCTAGTATACAAGTCTAAACGAGTTGTATGGAATGAAAGCCCCTCATATAAGGGATTAAGCCTTTGGTCCCATTTCAAGGACGTGAATAAACAACATGGATTTTGATTCCTATAATAACAATGATACATAATACACCTCATAATGACACAATCCCCTCTTTAGAATATTAACCACCTCCTCGTGTGGCATAAAATTTCAATGAATTTGGTCATACAGCTTCAACACATAAAGAGGATATTCACTATTGGGAAAATTGATAAAGAACCTCAAATACATATAGATGGATTCTATAATGAGTTTGACCATTAATTAGTTCATAAATGACACTCCCCATATTTGTTTAATGATAAAATTAACCTTCGAATCATTTTTTTAGGGTAACAGGTCCCCCATCGGGATTAGGAAGAGATTCACAAACATATATTAAATCCATAAGAGAGTCCTAGAGTAGGAATTAATTCCCCCCCCCCAAAAGGGTTTGATGAGACCGAACTCCCATCCTCTCGACCAATACGATCCCCCAATAGTCACTGGTCCTAAAACCCCAATTGAACACTGGTCTTTGGAAATCAGGCCTATACCTAGCTGTAGATGGGGGGGGGAATTGGTAGTTTTTGGGAAAAGTGACAATGGTAGACTGATGAGTGAAACCCATTTCACACCTCAAAAACATGATTAAACAAAAATGTTGAACCAAACATGAATATAATTAACTATGTCATGTATTTAATGAGATAAAAAGGATATACTTTCTAGGCCTTTATTCAAGGTATAATATCAAAAACCTGATGAAACCAAATTGGTAAAGCCGATTTGAATAGACTTCACAGTGGAATGTCCTTAGTGAAATAAAAAAGGATATATTTTTAAACCCCCTTTAGAAAAATTTGTTATGGGTATAATATAAAAAACCCAATGAAACAATAATGGTGAAACCAAATTGAATCTCTCTAATGAAAATATGATTTTTTTTTATTATCCTTCTGGCCATTTCCTTTACCCCTATATGAAAGAAATGATATAACCGACCTAAAAATCTGAAATAACAGAACGATTTTGTTATAATGTTACATGCCACGTTATTTTTCAATCCCCATGAAAAAAAAGTAGTAAGAATTGAAAAATCTTATAAATGACCCCTTGTAACTAGGGTATTTATAAGTCCATCCTCATATTGAAAATCCCAAATGAGTGAAATGGATGATTTAGGAATAAAGGAAAAAAATGAGTTAACCATTCATATATGATTTATCATATTATTCCTTGGATACTACACTAATTGGTAACCTTGATCTTTTTCATCTACAGAATTGCAGATATTGATTCCATTAGCCCGGGTCAAGACAATGTCTTCACCATATAGCATTCCCTCTGTTAAATCATCCTTGATTGTAACCCCCACAGGTAGAAAAATTACTTCACCTTTTCAACAACTCCAATGATAGATGGTGAGTATGATGGTTTGTGAGTACCATCGAAATGGTACAATACCATCCATGGAAGCTGATCATAAAGTTCTATAAGCATGATGACCAGTGAGTCTGCATCACCTTGGAAAGGATGCTGCTAAACCAGTTGCCCTTATTTCTATGACCAACAACTTTAGGAGCTTATGTAACATCCCGACCCTAGTTACCCAGAGTCAGTGCATTATTCTAATACATTGGAATGATTACAAGGAATCTAGTCCTGAAGGACCAATCAGTTTAGCAGTCTTGGAAAATAGATTACATACATTAATGTTACATTACACTTTATAACATACAAAACAACATAAATAATCCTTTATGAACGCCATTATTACCTTGTCTTAACCCTGCATAACAATCACAATACACTTCTTGGAATCCTGGGAAAAATGAAACATAGAAAGGGGTGAGCTCAAATACTCAGTAAGGGTAAGCAATACAGCGGAAACTTTCATAAATAAGCATAAACATTTAAGGAAATGTATAACTAAAACAAAATCCTTTTAAACCTGAACTTCAGCATAATATAGAAGAAATAAAATTAAATAATTCCATTTACTTATTCACATGGATATTCTACTAATTGAATAATCACATTCAATATTAATAACCACTTTTATAATGATGTAATGCATATAATATCGAACTTTAATTTCTATGTCAAGGCCTCATGCCAAGACCTAAGGGATAACTATAACTGGAACCCAACCCAAAGTACCTCTAATAACCGGACACCAACCCAGAGTGCCTCTAATAACCGAACACCAACCCAGAGTGCCTCTAATAATCGGACACCAACCCGGAGTGCCTCTAATAACCGGACACCAACCCGGAGGGTCTACTATAACCGGACCCCAACCCAGAATATACTAGTCCAACACATTCATCTTAAGAAGAGTATGAAATATAACATAAACATTCGTATTAAAACTAGCATAAAAAATGCCAAAATATTAATCATAAACCATTAATGGCATAAAAATAAATCATACATAGTCAAACATATCACAAAACCTTAAATACAATATGGATGAGTTGTATCATAATAAATCAACTTCAAACAAGTGTAAAATTTATCAATGGACGTTGACATAGATGAAAATGATTTGTAAAACTCATTGAGAGAAGTACCCCTTTTTCATGAAAACAATTAAAAGTCACACAATTTAGAAAATAAGTTATTTAAATACATTTTTGAATCAAAGTGTCCCATACCACTTTGAAACTTTTTAAAGGAATTAACATTTTAAAAACATTCATGTCCATATAAATAAATCCTTAAAAACCATTTTCAAGACATAGACATTAATGAGAAAGATTTAGAAGAATAAATATTTATAACATTTGAAATGATGTTTTAGTAAAAATTAGCTTAAAATAATACATTTGAAAACTCTTTCATAAAACATGGACATGGATAATAAATATATCCCAGTAGATACTTACGAAAAAACAACCTTGGATAATAAAGAGATTGTGAAATTAACCCTTACGAATTTGGTAACTTACGAAATATACAACCCATGAAAGAGGTATCATAAAATGAATATGTAAATAAATATAAATTAAAGTGTATTACAAAAAGAATACAATTATGGTCAGTACATACACCACACAAAAGGTAATAGTGGCAATATGGAAAGAATCTCACGGGAATAATGAGTGAGATGAAAACCCATTACCTTGCACTTTCCTTTAGTCAAGGGTACGTTTAAACTTCTCTATGAATACTATAGTATGTTATTAAATTATACCAAAACCATATTAATATTTATTATATCATACATTATTCATATATGACTTTATATTACCCAATTAATAATAATTTCCTTGTTATATTAATATTTCGAGTAATAATCGCTTTCTTTATCGTATGTGTTTTAACTTTTTACTCTTGATTGTATCACATAGATCATGATTTAAATACTTCCATAATATAAAACATTATTTATATATAATATATATTTAGAATATAAATATGTATAATAGACATATATATGAAATGGAAAAAACCGTTTATGGAGACAGTAGTCCGTACGTATGCATAAATGTTGTTTTCGTTTTCATATAGTATTGAATGGAAGTAAGTGAATAAGATATATGTAAGTACATAAATACATACATATATATATATATATCTCGATTATCATTATTATTTCATATATTACATACTTATTAGTAATATATATATTTTTATAATCGTCGATGAATGGTGAACTTGGAAATGAATCTCATCGCGTTGTGGAGACGGTAATCCGTACGTACACATGAGCGAAAATATCATTATTTTGATATAATAATAATATATAATTGGATATTATATTATATATACATAATCCTTATCATGTTATATTTATTATTTACATAAAATACACATCATTATTATACCCATCCAAATAATAATGTATTGAATAACAATTACACCATGACGTGGAGACGGTAAGCCGTACGTACACACGTATGGTGAAATTTCATTCAAAGGGTGGATAGAATAATTAATTTGGTTGTACCATAATTATAATAACATCACATTATATAGAATATACTGGAGTTATTATTTTAGAATGGAAACAAAAAATAAAAAGTAAGTGGAAGGAGAAAGGAACTTGAAAGAGGGTGGTGAAATCATTACCTCATCTTCGGGTTCTTCCTTTTGAATTGATCAAAAGGGATCCTTAGGTTGAATTTAAGATCAAAATAAGGCCTCTAGGTTGACGGGAGGATAGTTTAGATGGTATTTGGGTAGGGTTTGGCTGAGAAAAATGTCTTAGAAGATGTGAATTAGAGTGAAGGGTGAGTGACCTTTTATAAGAGGGGTGAGGGGAACCTTTGGAAAAACATAAAGTATTATTTTATAATAAATTCATATTCGGTTTTGAATGGCTAAAAAGTAGATTATTCAAATTATAAGGTGGGGATAGGTCAAAAAAACTCAACCAATAGGTTTTAGATAGGTTTGGGTCACATTATTAACTTTATCCTTTAGTTTTAACTCTTAGTTAATTAGTTTGACACTTACCATGTCACTTTGTATTTTTATATTATATAGTTAATAAACTTACTATAAACTTACAAGAGTCCTCCATGTGGTACATTAATGATACACCTATCATGATACAAGTCATTTTACAGAACCATATATTTTTAGGAATAGAATATCAATTAATAATATAATATTCGTTTTAAAAACTCTTTTGTGTCAATTTTGATACTATTTAGAATTTGATTTTTGTGAAAATCAAAATAGAATTATTACTTCCAACAAAGTTAATTAAATCAGTACTAATATGTCATATTATCCTATAAAATTAGTGTAATTCATAAAAAGTCTCAAATTAAATTTATTTGGATATTTAAAATATCAATTATTTTAATATTTCATTAAATGGGTAATTACTACATCCCCATTGTGTCATAAATAAATTAAATTATTTAATATATAAAAATTATAAATATAATACTATTATGTAGGAAATTATTTTACCTTTCCAATTAATATTTACAATAGAATTTATCTTATGTATAACTATATATAAAAAATGTTTTAGTAATTCAACATTGATTTTAACTCTTTTAACTCTTCTTTGAATTAAATAATAATAAATGTCCTAATCTAATCCAAGTGGACCAAAGAGGTCAATATTTTATTCCTAAGGTTGTTTTTGGTCTAATTATACTTAGCCAATATAATTAGGACATGTGTTAGGGTAATAATAATTTCATTTTTACCCTT
Organism: Viscum album; assembly: GCA_963277665.1. Taxonomy (NCBI): domain Eukaryota; kingdom Viridiplantae; phylum Streptophyta; class Magnoliopsida; order Santalales; family Viscaceae; genus Viscum; species Viscum album. The sequence continues at coordinate 92,903,466 of OY728147.1, forward strand.
AATTACCCTATTTACTTTTTACCGTGGTAAATAAAAGTAAAAAGTTACTATTCACCAAAAAATATTTTTATCTTATTGAACCACATTTTACTCCTTGATATTAACCATGTGAATCGGATTTTCGAAATTCCATTCACAGAAGCGGTAAAATTAAGTTTTATGTAAATTTGCAAATTCTCCTAGTATATGGGTAAAAGACGGTGAAAAGTTCGATAAATTTTTTATATGTCTAAAATTATTTTAAACTGACTCCAATGAATTACATTAAACTTATATAGGTATTATGTATCTATTTTGACCTAAAATAAATTTAATAAAAATAAATAATTATTTAAATAAAAATTCGGTTTTAAACTATAACTAAGTGTTTTTTCAATATTCATCAAAAATTGAATGTTTTCAGAAAAATACAAAAAAATCACCCTAGGCTAATTTCGATATTCTGAATCCAAAAATGAAGTCCATTTTGAAAGATAAAATTTATAAAATTTCAAAAATTGGGTATTACTAGTCATAAAGGCTAGTTTGATTGGTCACTGTGTGTTAGAATCTCGGAATTGTGTACAATGCAAGCTATTGCATTATTCAAAGGGAAACGTACCGTGGAAGCATGGGGTGTTACAGCTTATCCCTACAGCGTGACAAAAATCGATCAGAATGTCATGAAGGCCTTCATTTTTTATTAATTTTGATTATCCACATTTCAAGGGGTGAGGTGGAACCCTTACAAGTCTTGAAGGCTCAGAGACAATTACATGACCCATAGGTCTGAGAAGGAATCACCTAGAAAAGACAACAAGGAACTACTCCTACCTAGCATATTTCATGATATTAGTACTCCACCTTTGCAAGGATGGTCGGCTAGCTGTCCTATGCAAAGCTTCACATGCTTGGTACCGATGGAAAAGCCATACCCTCTCATTCTTCCAAATCCGATTAGCTATGATCTAGTGAATGTGCATGCCCTAAATCCTCATCTGAAGCCTTGTTCCTTGTAGTCAAATTGGTACATCTGAATTGAAGTGGCCTGAAGGCCTTGGGGTGGCCCTAAGGCCTTAATGTGGCCTGAAGGCCTTGAGAATCTACTGGCATGAAGGCCTTGGGTGGCCCGAAAGCCTTGTAGGACCCGAGACCCAAACTGGTGGCCCAAAGGCCTAAATGGACGAATAGTTATGGCTGCTACAATACTGAACTGTACCTGCTACAGTACCTGCTACAGTACCCAGAAATACGCTTCTACCCGGATTTGATCTCGGGTCTCTTGGATGCACCTACCGAGTCCTCACCAACCATGCTGAGGCTCATGTGCAAAATGTTGTTGTCAATTAAGTCCCCCACTTTACCCGTATGGTGGGTCTGCCAACCTAGGGAGACACATGTTCCCCAGCTAAGCTATGGTGTTGAATATCCTTGTTCATAATATGAACAGTGTTCGAACCTGGCGAGACTTGAGCTTGTGCCAGTTCCCCCCAGACAATGAAATGGCCTAACCGGTGAACCACTCGACAAATTCCATAGGGGCTTAAAACGTGGTTGTTAATTAAGTCCCCCACTTTACCCATATGGTGGGTCTGCTAACCCAAGGAGATACATGTTCCCCAACTAAGACATGAAATTGAATAGCCATGTTCATAATATGAATAGTGTCCGAGCTTGGTGGGACTCGATCCTGGAGTGTGACAACCATCACTTTCTATATATGATGAAGATGGAAAAGGAGGCCAAATATGACTCACTTCTAGTTCAGGTGCTAGTGAGGAGGGTATCGGTCAACCGTCATCACCAACACCATCCCTCTAGTTTCCATAAATCACCTATTAAGGGTACCATCTGACACAAAGTTACCTTTGATGAACAAGAATGGGATACAAGCAAGAATCATCAGAAGAGGAAGAAATTTGATATCCAACAGAGGGCTCATATTCCTGCTTCAGCCGATGATGACTGACAACATATTCAGGTATGACCTAGCTCTCAGGCCCGTATCCCTGATCGATTAGAAAAAAGTCTACAGGAATATTCCTAAATTATGAATAGGGGAGGCTCATACTTTTAACCCCATGCAAGAAGCCCATATGAATATTTCAATGGAACAGGGAGGGAAGAACTGGGCACATATCCCCAATTTAATTGAAGACATCAGCCAGTTTATCATGGATATAGAAAATGTGCAAGCTCATATCCCTACGAACACTTTTCCATAATGACAATATATTTTAGCAATAACTAAAGATCTCTTCTAGCATATTATGAATCTATTACAGATGAAGGGATAAGAACATACTCATATACCTATATCCAAGACAGATGAACACATTAATCATTAAGAACAAGTGGTTATACCAGAGCAAGCACACACAATTGCACCTGCCTAGGAGGATTATAGGCATATTATGATTAAGGGTGCGGTGTCATACCAGGATTATATTCTCATTCCAATCGGTACTCACAAAGTGAGAGTGGAACATTCCTTGTTACATGGACTCGTGAATGTCAGAGAAGTATGATGACATATTCCAAAGGCCCATGATCAGGTTGTTATCCCTATCCATCCATGGATAACAAATTGAGAATGGAACAAGCCTTGGGACATGCTCACATTATTTTTAGAAAATCTATCTAGAATATTATAGAAGATCATGAAAGAAAGGATATTATTCCTAATTCCTCTGATGAATGACTACGCTAGCAATATTCCAAGGCCACACATGGGAATCCCCATATTCCTTCTCCCATTCTGGAGGTCTGTAGGGGTACCCCAATGGGGAATGCATATTCGGACCATGATCATGTTCCTAATCCAATTGGGGCCCACCAAGTTAGAGTGGCACACACCTCAAGGTAGTCTCATACTCCTACCAAGAAAGATCAGTGAAACATCCCAAAGGATCAAGATCGGGATCATACTCCCTTATTGACTAAGGATCACTATGTGAGAACAGCACATGCCTCAGGACATGCTCACATTCCTTACAATAATGATACAGCTCATCAGAATTTTCCATCAGCTTCTTAGAAGAAGCCTCATACTCCTACAACACCATACAATTATATACATGTTTTGGAAACTGTCATACAGTAAGATAATACCCCTTCAAATTCCCAAAAAGGAAGGTCATCATATTCTGACCATGATGTAGAATATGGTTTGTCTTCCTAATATGCTTGATGCCGGTGTCCGTGAGGTTATTTGAGAGACATTCTAAAAAAGACGTGGTTCCATAGACTCTTCTACTGAATTGGAAGTATACAAAATTTATTACAATTATAGTCCTCCTCGTGGTAAGGTGGAGATGGAACATAGGGATTTTTCTCTAGAAACCCATTATGGTCAACCTCCCCATGGTGATATCTCCCATGGACAAGGAAATCCTCCCCTTACCCAAACACCTCTGTATAGAGAGGTCTTAAAAACTCTAAAACCTGCATATAGAGAGGTTCTTGATGAATTAGAGTCAACTGTATATGGTTCCCCATCAACTTCAAGAATCACTCCGCTCCTGTCAGCATGTGACCATCATAGCTATCATTTATGGTCTGAACAGACAGAGGCATATAAGTCTGATGAGGAGGAGGCCGACATTGGCATATGGAGAGATTTATTCAGAAACAACCTACCCATCATGTTCTAGACCCTCACTACTAATGACTATGAGATACCAGATGATCTATATAAGGAGTGTGTTCCTTATCTATGCCAAAATATGTGGGATACTCATCATCAATTGAAGGCTCGACATCTCCATTATCCATTATATGAGTGTCACCTTCAGACAATCAATAGAATCTATTTTCAGTTAGACCTAGCTGCTATCTCCATGGTCAGGGCTCCAAAACCAGAAAAGAACAACACAAATCTACAACATGATTGTCGCTATTTCATCATAGCTCTTCAATAGCTAATATATAAATCTACATCATGCATCTATATTCAAGGATGGGGAAAATATGGAGCATTACACTTTTCCACTCACTTAGAACATTAGATCCCCTCAAATGCAGCATCTTTCAGTATTATAGCCTCTAATGAAATTAGGGGACCTGGTAATGATTGGGATATTTGGTCACTAAAACAAAATTCATCACTTCAACAGTGCCCAGACACCATATAAAATGATGGAGGAGAGCCAAAATGATTCCAAAATAGGCCCCTCAAGACAATAGGATGAAATTTTAAACACGGAGACCAAATTTGTGATCACCGGGAAACTTTTTCATAAGAAAGGGTTGTCATCAGATGTTTCCATCACACCCATATCCTACACGATTGCAACTGTGCCACATCAAATGGGTCATGATTATAGTTATCGTATCATCCATTCAGAAGAAAGTCCATCTCACTGGACAGGGGGAATATCTACCACTACCTCCACCCCTCGAATCATCAATTCTGAAGAGGATTTTAGACACACTGGTAGAAGCTGTAAGTGAACCACAACCCACTAGGATGGGGGAATTTGTATCTTAATCACCATCACCAAGTACATCATCCTCTAAGTGTACCCTTGAAAAATTATCAGTGATCCCAGAACAACCCCACCCCACTTGGCTAGGGGAATTTATACCTATATATTCGTCCCAGGAGTCGTCAAGTCCCAAACTAGAGCCATTGGATCCTCAATGATCAAACCAATCAATGAAAACTTCAGCCTTGAATGACCCCCACCCCACAAGTTTGGGGATGTTTTCATCATAATCAACACCACAAAAGGAATTAGTCTTCTCCTGTTTAAGAGGAATCAATAAGTGGTTGGAATTCCACCAACGCCTTTTTCCATAAGATAAACCCTTACTGGTAGGAGTCACATTCAGTAACAATGACTAAAAACTCCCTCAGAGTAATTTTTAATAATCCAAAATGGGTGGAACATCATATGAAGATAATCAGACCTCATCAGGGCCACAAACCAAAACAGACTAATGTGGGTGAGGGTTCGAATAATGACCCTAAAGAAGATATTGAAGAATCAACCTATTGGGTTAAAAGTAATGGTATAACCATTATTTCCTGGTATGCCACTGTGAATTTCATAACTTTCAACATTGCAGATATTGATCATGAGTCAAATGCAAAGGGTTGCGACATGGAAAACAAACCTTAGAAGGAGGGTGACTTGGATGCACCAAATGAGGTAGCACACACAAAGAACCAAAGACAGCTCAAAAACATGAAACCATCAAATATCGAGTAACCAACTACATGATAGAATATTACCAAGGGGAATAGTAAAACCACATCTTGATAACCTCCCAGAAGAGACATGGTTCTTTCCACATAAGAATGGTTTTCCCAGTATTAGATAAAAATACTAACTCTCTAAAAACTCAACAATGACTTACTTAGAAGAAATATTCCTACTAGGTATCATCTTTAGGAAGATATAAATATTATCTCACTCATGATCGATCATCCAGTATGGGTTGTATCTAAGTATCATGTTGGATCTAGATCTGGACAATCATACCACATAAATGAGGAAGTTGAAAATGATCATGACTTTATTCCATTGTAGAAACAACCTCTCCCTCTCCAAGACATCCATTCAATCATGGAAGTAATCAAATATCAGTGGGAGATAAAAGTGGATCTACTTAGTCAACCCCCACTAGCTCCCTATGGATGGGAGATGGATCAAGAAATAGTTCCATTGGAGCTCCTTAGCGTTATTGAGTCTCTGGATACTCTAATAGAATCCATGGAAGGGAAACGTGTTCCTATACAGCCTGAGAGGAATCCATATCCCAATTGTGTGGAAGACTCTTTTCCCACACCCAATTTTGGTAATCCTACCTTCTCTACCTTTGATGGTGTAGGAGACCCCGAAAAACATCTCATAGACTTTATATACCATTGTGGGCTGATGATGGGCCCTCAAGATCAATAGGAGGCAACAAAACTGAGGTGTTTTCTACAGAATCCAATAGTTCCAACCTTTATTTAGTACATCATTCTTCCAACATGATCCATGTCAGGATGGGAAGACATTAATTATCAATTCATTTATGAATTCAATTATACATGGAGGAAGACAACGATTTTTGACCTGACAAACTATATACAACATGAAAATGAGAGGGTGTGTGACTTCATAGTAAGGTGTAAGGGTATAACCTACTCACTCAACATCCCTCTCTCACAAGAGTATCTGTTGAAACTCTATTCTAAAAATATCAGAAATTATTTTTAGATAAATCTAATCCCAATGAAATATCTAGGTGAATTATTCCCTTTTTCTGAAATGGCCCAACATCTAGAAGAAGCCATCCAGTAGACTCGATCCAAAACTCAACTCATGCCTGAAGCATAGGAAAAAGGGATCGGAAGATCAGATGTTGTAGCTATCACTCTCAAGCTAGTAGTGGTTCCTGTCCAAATACCAAGGTAGGACCCAATCTTCCCAACACATCATATTGAATAAAAATAACCATAGAATATCCCTTGTCTAGAAGCGCAGAGAAATTAGTGTCATCCGATATTTTAAAAATGGATGAATGAGGTGTACTTTTTCTTGAATAAAAAAGTCCCCAGTTATTTCTTGGTAGCCATGGATAATAACCTACTCACACTCCCAAAGCCTAGGAAGCACGATGAGTCCAACCTCCCTGACCATCCTGATTACTTCTCTTTCCTTATAAGGATGGGTCATAATATCCTAAACTTCATCATCATCAAATACATCCTTCAAGGCATGATTTATTCTGGATAAGTGGTGTTAGATAACTCTCCAAAGAAAGTGCCATGCATAATCTTGATCTATCTGGAAGAAGAGGGTGATTGTAAAAAGTCCCAACCAGAACTGCACAATAATTCGACAACTAGATGGCCCAAAATATAGTTGATTTTGATCATACCACTATTAGAGAACAGTTTCAAAAACCCAAAATAGATCCACCACCCAAGAAGGAGACACCATATGTGCCTCCCAAAGGTGGGTGTGACCACTGTAAGTAGGAAGAAAATGAGGAAGAATAGTTATATTATCCTCCAAATTGAGCCTTAACTCTCACCTATTTCTTCCCTATAGCATCTGAAACATGGTAACCAACCCCACCAAATAGATCCCTCATCAAATGAAGAAATCATAATTGGTTCTGTCATTATGATACACTTATCAGAAACCCTATCTGATGATTATTTTTTCCTATAGCATGAGTTTCCTCCAAAAAATTGGAGAACATGAGATCGCATGTGTTGGAACTGAGGATATAGAAGAAAACATGGGTGTGGTTAGACCCAATATCCTAGTTATGTCCCAATGGAAGAAACATATGTAGCTGAGACTCATGGAAAAGTTCTCCAACAGGACCAGTAAGGGAAGGGAGGTGTCTCATAACCCTCTAACAGCTATTCACACCAGATTGTCTTTAATGACCACATAGAAAAGGCTCATCCTGATCATCCTATACAAAGTCGATTTCCAGGATGACCCGCACCACTGATAGAACATCCTCCCAAAACTCCTACACAAGCACCAAGTTCATCTACCCCAAATTCCTTGGCTCCTCATCTGATGTCTAGAATCATCCCCATATTAGAAATCGCTGACATTTGGAACAAACTTTCAACATTATGAAATAGCTGTAAGTAGTCCCATAAAATCTCTTTGTCCTTGATACACTCTATATTTCCAAAGAACTTAGGGAGAAACTTTTTGAAGCCCTTTGGAGGCCACAAGAGTTTGAGATAGAAGCCTCTACATTTGAGATATATCTAGTGGAGACCATGGAATCAGAATGTCATGTCGTTATCTCATTCACTGATCAAGATAAAAAATAGTCACTTCAACGAAACAGAAGACTCGTATATGCCTTGGGAAAACTAAAGAATTTCAATGTTTAAAGAGATGTAATTCATAACAGTTCTTGGATCAATATTATCCGAGTCAAAACCCTGTGGCATTTGGGATATTTTGAACGGTATTTTTTCACCCGCTAAGATAACCATCTAAGGGTATGCTAATAATGAGAAAAGAACTCTTGGGAAGATCAATCTTGAATCCCAGTTTGGGGATCTAACATCAAACACTGAGTTTATGGTAATCCAGAAAGACACCATGTATAACATCCCTCTGGAAAGTCCCTAGATCCATAGCCACCTGAAGATACCTTCAATATTTCAATAGTGTATGAAGTATCCCATTAATGGAAAAGTAGACATACAACTTGGTGACGATTCTTCTTTCAAGACATGTGGGTCCACATATGTTGAAGAATATTTCTATAAAATGGGACTAAAATGACCAAAGGTGGATGATGATGTACATGTTTCCACTCCCAATGGATTGGGGACCACCCCTGTGAATCGCTGGAGTATGCTTGATAGTGACTATGTACTCTCCATAAACCTGGTTGAGGTCTCATATATAATCCTAGAGGTCCAAGACCTTCTTGTCCTCGATGATGGAGAATCAGATTCCTTTAGAGAACCTGAGGGGATCGAACCCCGACAAACATATCAGAATATAATGATCTTCTATACGAAGAGGTATTCTATTCCCATGAAACTCCCTTTAAATGGGAGATATATTTTTATGGTTCCTCAAGAAGTCATATCGGAACATATATAGAAAACACTAGGTTCAACCGATTCGGTCTTTGGGTTTTTTTTCTCTCCCAACAAAGTGGTTCTTCCCTGCTCATTCTCACTCTCTGAAGGCTGCATTAATAATGAGGAAGAATAACAAACCCTCATCATTGTCTTGGAATTTGACCTACAACTGAAATGGCCTACCTTCACATCAAATGGGATTCAGAGTAAGTTATCAAGTAGGTCAATCTAAAATACACCTTCAAAAATGAGAAATTGGATCCTCTCATAAGCTACATCAACGGACTAATGGAATAATATATTTTTTCAATGCACATTGCATCATTTTCTCTGATCATATAATTTCTTCACTGATGCATGGGCCAATTCTTCCATTTTTTGGGCCATCCCGAATCTGGATGAAGAAATATTCTCTATAACACATTAGAGAATGGTCTCTGTAATCATTGTATATAATATGGAAGAGAACAATCAGGTAAAACCCCCCAGAGTGTGAGGAACCAATAAAAACCCCTAGTTAGGTGGAACCCATAATCATCTATCTACAAAATGGGACTCTCGTAATGGATAGAGCAGGAAGGGAAAAAATTTGGCACTGTGCAATGAACAATATCCTATAGGATGTCCCAAATGAGAAAAAAAACACTCTATAAGTGTGGATTTGATGGGGTCCTCATTAGATGCATAGCAGAATTATAGATTTATACCATCATGGAAGAAGTCCATGTGGGATCTTCCTTCAACCATAAATCTCTGACTAAGCTCTACCCCCAGATCAGGAGGTTAGGATATTACTGGAAAACCATGATACTGGACTGGGTGGAATTCAACAAAAAATGTAATTCATATGAAAACTTCATCCATCAACCTCTAGAATTCCTATATATAGCTAAATATTCTTGTATATTTTTCATTTGTGGGATGGATGTCATGTGACCATATACCCTAGCCACAGCTATGAAGTTCAAGTATATCCTTATATTAACCGACTTATATTCCAAATGGGATGAGGTGATACCCCTCTAGGAATTCGGACAATGAATATAATCAACTTCGTAAAGTCCCATATCATCACCAGGTTCGGGGTCCCTTACATAATATTAATAGACAACAACACTAATTTCTATTCTTTAGAATTGAAGAAGTTGTACCATGAGTACAATATCAAGTCCAGTCACTCATCTCGCTATCATGTAGCAACAAATGGACAGATAAAGGCCTTCAATAATACTCTATCAAATATAATCCAGATGATTATGAATAGGGATAATATGTCTTGTATAGAAAAAATCCACCTTGATTTAGGGGCCTACCGTACTACCACGCGTACTACTACATAAGAAATTCCATACTCACTCATGTATGGGATCGAGTATCACTTTGAGTATCCATTTGAGAGAAACTCTCAAATGATGAGAAATCCTAAAAGAGACTAGTTGAATTGGAATGACATGACGGTAATAGGTTTCACACACTACACAACCTTGAGGTTCACCAGAATTGGATTTCACAATCCTTCAATAAAATGGTTCAATACTTCTCATTCCTCCTATGGGAATTGGTGTTGGTCCTCAAACCCCTAATGATACCCATCAAGAATTCCCCAAATATAGAATCCAAATGGGAGGGACCTTAAATCATACATAAGGCCTACCATAATAGATGGGGAGTGTGTCACACCACCCACCAATTCAATATTTCTCAAGAAATACTTTTCATAGCTATTAGCACAAGGGCATCCACATCGATGTAAGTTCCATCATTCATCCCAGTTACATGACATTAAACTATAAATTTTTTTCCTAGGAGTAAGACCTTAAACTGCATGAAACCTTTCATCCAAGAAGCAGGATGTTAAACTACATAGTTCCTTTCATCCTTACCACAAGACATTAAAATTAATGTTCAATGTCCTTACCACATGACACAAAACTGAATGAATATGTGATATCCATCTCTATTGACGTCCAGTAACATATTTCCTTTACACATGACTTTAAACTACATGTTTCATCTAGAAAAATGTATGGATGGATTCTAATTTCCAATGAGATACGTAGGGACACCTCAATCATTTATCTTGGTCTATCTACTACATGATACAAACTACCCTTGTTGTACCCTCAATTATCTCTCTAATGTAGGGAAACACTTACCGTTCATTATTTCTCACACCGACATAGATCACGTGAGCTTAGAAATTGAAGTAGGGACTACCCCTCACAAGAAAGTCATAAAAGTAAACAAGAGGTACATTATGGTCCGAAATGAAAGACTTTAAATAAAATACTAGGAGTCCTCAGTACATGCCATTATTCAACACAATCAATTTCCTTTCCGCATGTCTTTAAACTACATAGTTCTTTAGAAATTTTTGTTGTTTGATTCTCAATATCATGTGATACGTAGTGATGCCCAAAATTCCACCCTTGGGCCCAACAATAATATTCTCATCAATTCATGTTGGTTTACCTTCATCCTCATCGCATGACCTTAAACTGCATGGGATTTCAATGAACGATGTATGGATTGATTCTCATCCTTATGAGACACGTTGTGATGTCAAAATCTCCATATTTGGTCCCAACCACAATATTTACATTTATTTATGTCATTTCACCCCCATCATCATATCATGATGTAAGACTACATGGAATGTCAATAACTACATGTATCCTGATACTTGTCTTTATAGGATATGTAGTGACACATGGATCTCCAATCCTGAGCCCAGCTGCAATAGTCAATAGAAATGATTCCCACCTCTATGTATGGGTCACACATACATATAGTATTTCCCATTCAAGAAAAACTTGTGACTTGATTTCATATCTTATAGGATACATGGTGACGCTCAAATTTCTAACATTGATCCCAATCACAACAAAAAAATATGAAAAATCCAACCTCCTTGCGTATAGGCCAAACTGATGCAGGAGACATCATTTAGAACTACGTGTGGCTTGATTCTCATACTCATGAGATATGTAGTGATTATAAAATCTTTTTCTTTGGGCCCAGCCAAAATATTTTTACACTTTCACATCAGATCCCATGTCCTTACAATATGACATTAATCTGCATGGGAATACGTCCTTACCACACAATGTTAAACTTTATGAAAGTACATCCTTTATTCTTGACGTTAAAATAAATGGAAGTAAATATTAACCACATGATAATAAAAGACATGGAATTATGTCTTTACTATATAATGTTAAACTACATAGAAGTACTTTAACACCTCAAGATTTTGAGAATTATTTCTTTTCAAATTAATTTATCTTTTCAATATTTTAAATTTCATGTGACACTAGAAATAGTTATATATATATATATATTAAAACACTAATTCAAACATTCATTTCATATGAAATTACAACTTTTCTTGCACATCATGCAATACCAACTTGTCTTTTACTACAAGCAACACTGGCTTGGTGTACGATGCAAGAAACATTCAGTTTCTAGGAAACATCTTTATATATATATAATTCATTAAATTATATATTTATAACCTAATAATTAAAAATAGTTATAGTAATATTAATAACTACTTTTCAAATATTTTTTTTATTTTTTTATATAAAAAAATATATTGATAATGAAAGATATGATTTTTGGTAAAGTCGTTTTATGTTTAAGTAAATTGTTTTCCCGAATGAACAGATTATAATAATTAAAGTAAGTTTATACACAATTAGAAATTTAATTTTATAAAATAATATTCATTTTTGAATTTATAATTTCAAAATTATCCTATTGTGAAGTTTTGGTATTTTGTAGAGAAACATCATTTCTTGGATGAATAGTGAAAAATACTATTTTGTAGTTAAAAAATACCTTTTTCAAATTAATTATTAACGATATATGATATTATAAATATAATTTGAGGTCTAATAAGATAAATATTATATATATTATTAAAATTTAATCCATTATAATCATTTTCACTTTGAAACTAAATATAAAATCTTAACAATCTTTTGACCTTTTTCCTACTTTTAAACCCCATTATTTTGTCCTGTCTATGGGATTAGCATTGATCTTAATTTTTATTCTTCACTAATTTGAATTTATAAAATCTGAAATAAACCATTTTATTCTATATAATATTAAATTCTAATAATACCTTGTGAATTTTCGACCAAATTGATTATTAAAAGTGATAAAAATTATTCACAATAGTTTAGGCCAAATTAAGATCAATTAGGGACTAAATATTACAATTATGGGCCCAAATGAACTAAAAACTTTCCTAAAACCCATTATATGTTCATAATTAGGACCTAAAAATTTCATTTTTTTGACTTTGGTTGGTTATTTATAACTTTTATTATGTAAGAACATGTGCACACCTAACTTGTTTCTAAAAATTCCATGTGAGTCCTTTCCCTTCCCTATAAAAGACCACCAACTCTACCCATTCCTCAAACCTATAAAACCTTTTAAGTTCGTAAATCTATCCCAAAATAGCCTCCCAAAAATTATCCTTTTTACCTTTAATTATCCCTTTTGGAATAATTCTTCTCAAGGAATCCTTTGGGCACAAACCAAAAGGAGTTACCCGATTTAGAGGTAACATCTTCTCTCAACCTCCTTCCATTTATTTTCCATATACACCCCTCCACCATATTTATTCCCTTATTGTTTTTCAACACAATTATCCTCCACATAATTTTTTTTTTATCAAATTTTTATGACCTACACTTACACAAAACACCATCAAATAGATGCTGAACATATTGTTTCTGTGTACAGCAAACTACTGTCTCACAAAAAGACGAGTTTCAATTTCTTCTTTACCACCAATAATGGTGGAATTATTATGGAAAATATGTTTATATATGTAATATATTATATTTATTAATTATTTAATCTTCTTTACTCCTTTTAAAACACACATCTCTTAACTTTTAATTTGGTGTCAATACGATAATATCGTTTGAAGAAGTCTGAACTATCGTTCCCTCAAAGCGATGTGATTCGTTCACACACCACCTGGAATGTATTAAGGTTGGGTTTCATTAATTTAAATATTATATGTGATACATTCTTTCTAAAATAAAAATTATATATATATACATATGTCATTTACATATTTTATTTCAACATGGTAATAAAAATAGAAACATTGTTCATGCGTATGTACAACTTACTGCCTCTAGGACTGGTTTATTCCATTTCATTATCATTTATTCTATAAATTAAAGTAATATAAATATAATGTATATACCTGATATTTATATCATTTTCTACATTTTATAATCATTATATATGTATAAAGACCAATGATATAACAAATTAAGACACATGTAAAGAATAAAGAGAATATTACCTGAAGTGAAACCTTAACATATAATTGTTAAAAAGAGGGTAATATAAGGTAATCATAAAAATGTATATTTTAATATATATAAGAATATAATTATGTAAAATATTTATAATAAACATATATTTATTATACAGTAAGCTTATACAATTACGGAGAGAGTTAAGAAACAAGTTAAGGAGATTTCATCCCACTTTTGATTTCTAGGAGATGTAAGCTATATTTTGCACTCATTCATTTTGTGTGGTGTATGTACTAACTAGTATTTTATTCTAAGTATATTTTAATTAAATTTATGTTTATTCATGTTCCCATTTTATGATCCATCTTCCATTGGGTTAAAGTTTCAAATGTTACCAAATCAGTTAGAATGTTTTGTCTGAATTTTCCTTCTTTGAAACTCATGTTTTGTTATGATCCTAAACTCTTATCCAAGTTACATATATTTCTATTTTACCTTCAATATAATTAATCTAAATATTTTAATAATATTATATGCTTCAATAAATTTCCTTTCCTTACATGGAGAGCATGATCCCAATATACAAAGTTATAAGAGTGTATTATGACAATCTCTTTGCTTTTCGATATTATTTACATCTATGCTTAATTGGATGAAATATTATGATCCATCTAACAAGAAAATTAATGAATATCTTTATCATATGTTATTTCATGATATACTCATGTATTGGTGTCATTTTCTACTCTTTGGTACATAAGTTAGTAAAGTGATTTTTTTAAGAGATATCAACTTTACCCTCTCTTTGGTCAGAAATCAATGTTTTCTAAAAAGGGTTACCAAGAATATTATATCGTTACCCTATAAGCTTTAAAATACATTTTTACCCTTTTTATAATTTACTAATATAATGAAAGGGAATATTCTTATTTCATTCCGAACAAGGAACTTTTCTAACTTTTTTTACCGTGAAGAAGGAATGTTCTTTTGACTAAGTATGACATGTATAGATTTACCCACAATCATTTCATCAAATATCCCTTTACAATGTTAAAAAGTATAATATAAAAAAAATTTAAAAGTAATTTTCAAGGAAAATTGTATTCAAAATGGTTTCAAACTTCTATTATATGATTCTATGGAAAACTATTTTCAAAATGTTTTCAAGTCTTATTTACATGTTTTCAAAGTGATTTCAAGGAAATGGTTTTTAAAAAAATTTCATGCTTATTTTATAAGTTTTCAAGAAAAATGACACTCAAAACGTTTTTTAGATTTATTTTTAAGTTTTTGAAGTATTTTTAATGAAATTGTTTTCAAAATAATTTGAATATTTCTTTAAATGATTTAAACTATTATTAAAGAAATTAGTTTTTAAAATGTTTTAAATCTTATTTTTAATTTTTCTGAGGAAAAAGGTTTTCAAAATGATTTCAAATATTTTTTATAATTTTTCAAGGTATTTTCTATTAAAATGATTTTGAAATTGTTTAATGTATTAAAACTTCCTTTTCAAATAAGAAAGTATATTTTCCTCAAGAAATTTTTTTGGAGGATATTTCAAATTTATTTTCCATCTAAGATTACATCTATTTATATTACTTATACCTTACAAGAAATGATCTGAAGGTTCTATTTATATCCTTTCTATTAATAAGTTATGATTAATGTCTTGGTCTATATGAAACCCATTTATCCTTCGTGGGATATACATATATGAAATCCGTTTCACCTTTTTAGGTTATTCTTTTGGTGAAAAGATTACAAACCCTGTAACTCTTTCCATAGATTATGATATGTTTACTGGTTTATGATACCCATTTCATTTCATGGGTTATGATTTGTTTTGTGACACATGTATGGATGATTTCATTATGTGACTGGTGGGACCTATATCTCCCTCTTATGTATTGGGTAAAGATTTATATCTCATGAGATAGATAGGGATAGAATGTGGGTTTACTCGATTCAGAAATACATGGATGGAACGAGGGTTTACTCGGTTCAGTAATATAGGGATGGAATGAGGGTTTACTCTATTTAGTAATACAGGGTTGGAATGAGGGTTTAATAGATTAAGTAATTTAGGGATAGAATGAGGGTTTACTTAGTTCGGTATTACATGGATAGAATGAGGGTTTACTCAGTTAAGTAATATAGGGTGGGAATGATGGTTTACTCAGTTCAATAATATAGGGATGTAATGAGGGTTCACTCGGTTCAGTAATACACGGCTGGAACGGGGGTTCACCCTATTCAATAAAGGACATTGTCCACTAAGAAGGTCTTGGAAGTGATTCCTTGGATACTATAGAAATCGTATTATATACTAATTTGTTTTCCACAATTCCTTGTTTTATTCATATGTTATGATTTCTTGGATTATGCTCTTTATTTCATCATGATTCATGTCTTATGAACTACCAACCTCTATGTAATGATTTTTATTATGGTCTTTGATATGCAGGGTATGATCATATATTTTCAAGATCACATACTCATACCATTATGATCATACTTATTTTTAAATGTATCCCTTGTTTACCCTTAATGAGTATTTGATCTCACCCCTTTTATGTTTCATTTCCCCCATGTTATGATGATATGCACTGTGTTTGATATGTCTAAGAAGGGGGTTATTCAAGAAGAACCTAGTGGGATATTATATAGCTCATATATGTACCATTGTTTATGTTTACATGTTTCCAAAGGAAATATACCAACTAAGGTACTTGGGAATCTATTTGTATAATATTTAAGTATTCCACAAAAGTTATGTAATATAAATGTTAGAGAAGTGAGGGTCACTGTAGTTGGTATCAGAGACAAGTTATAGTTAACCTTTATAAACATGGCTGAAAAAACCTTAGTGAGATCCCTATGTATATTTATAAGTATATGTCTTGGGATGTCTCTATGGATATATATAAGGATGAGTTAATGTTTAGGAAAATTTCATGGAATTTTGTTAAAGGAAAGAGTGAGTAGTTTCCAAAAAATTCATCCATGTTTAGATACTAAATGTGGATGTGGCTCTGGAATAGATGTACCTAGGGGTAACAAATCTGACAAGATATTTTGGGCTTGACTCGGGGTAATCTGGTTCATGACAATTGTCTTTGCTGCACACCTAGTCTGACACTCCCAGGGGATATTCTTTGTGAATTCACAAACTCTTCACAAACCATCATGAAGGATTTAGATATATGTTAGCTATGAATAACCTAGTATAAACCCAAGTTGACATATATTATGTAAGGTGTCATGGTTTATAAATACTATAAGTATTTATTGTCATGTTTATGTGGTTTTCTACTATGATAAGTAATGCTCACACAATGCTTCTGGTTTTAGTCGATTCTAGAACCGAAAGGAACTATATTAATGTTGAATGTGATTAAAGATTTTTGGATGTGTAGTTAGGTGGGATGATCACTACAGTAAAAGATGTCATGATCATGCCAAATCATTTCTCAAAAAACATGATTAAAAATGTTAACCTTAACCAACAATCAAACTCACCAATGAAGAGAAAGAAGGATTTTATTGAGAGTTAGGGTAATGGAGACCATGGAGGAAAGAAGATTTAGTTTCCTTTGTTTCAAGAATGTGGAAAGAATCACATTATTGAATGTCTTAGAGGAACAAGAAGGCGTTTTGACTATGGAAAATAATGACACAAAGAAAGTGACTACAAGGGAAAAATACAGAGTTTGATTAATGAAAGGGATGGTAATTTTGGCCTCCCTAAGTCATCATCAAAGGTTAAGTGTTTTAAGTGTGAAGAAAATGGTCATTATGAAACCCAATTCCCCGAGAGGAAAGTTCCTAAAGATAATCAACAAGTTGGTGTGAGTAATGATTACATTTTGGATTATGACGAGAGTACGGGTGAAATTTGAAAGGAAAGAGGTGTTATTGTTAATTGATTAAGGGTTAAGTAATTGAAATATTTATGTATTTGGATTCAAAATTTATTAATTATGAAATATAAAAGTATTGTACAGCTTATTTTATTCACTCAGTATTTTTAATTTTATATTAAACGTTCTATAGGGACTGGTGAAGAGATTTATCGACAATATGATATTTTGAATAAGGGAAGGTAACACTTAATATGTTATTTATGAAAAATAATGTTTTTGGATAAACATATGTAGGATATGAATAACTAAATTGAATAGTATTGATTACCATGGAACAAAGTAAGGACTTATTTATAGGTGGTTTATACTATCATTGATGAAGTTTACAAGATTTGTGGATTTTTAGAGTAAATCCAATATACTTTGGAATGAAGAAGAATGCATGTTTGAAAAATGATTTTTCTTAATTCAGGTTGTCACCATGTTTTAGGAGAATATATGATGAGGGTATTTACATGTTTCGAATGTGATAACCAAGAGATAATTCTTATTATATAGGGGAATAAATGTTAATAAAATTTCATGACTCTCTTTATAATGTTTTAGATTTTCACTTTTGAGAAGGGTTATAAGGATAATCATTCATGAAAGGTTTATGTTAATCTTTGGAGGAAGTATTTTTGCATTGAGTTTTTATTGAAAAACATAGTCAAAAGGCTAATCAGTTATTAAATTATTTCAAGGAAGACCATCTTACATATTATATTATTGTGGTTTTAAAAACAGACATCGTTTATGTCGGGTGACAACCAATCAAGTCTAGTAATGCTACGAGTCTTGAACCCATGACCAAAGAACGATATGGGTTTCACGCCTACCATTTTCATACACGATGTCTTGGTTAAAGTATATTTATTTGTAATGAATAAATATTTATGATGAACTATTAGTGTTATATTTAATTTTTATATATTAATTCATGTTTTTTCCATAAGGTACAAATAGTTAGACTTTTTATTCTTTTATGTTCCTTAAGATGTGTTAAAAGTGTATTTTAGTTCTATATTCATCAAATTTTATTTCTAGACCTTCATTCCATGAGGTAATATATGTATTATAAATATTTTAATGCACAATCCAAGAATTTAATTTTTTATATAAATTTATCAATAATTACTCAACATTCAAAAAGTGATCAAATTTTTTTTGTCCTAATACATTAATTTTTGTTGAGCTGATGGCCTTTTAAATCATAATAGATTTATAACATTGAAGCCCTAAAATTTCATTTGATAATTCACATTTTTCTTATTGATGACCTAAATCATTACCTATAAATATTTATGTTTTTCCTCCATGTCCAATCTTCACACCCAACTTATGTTCTCTTATGTGGAATCCTAGTTATATGTTACTTTCTATAACAGTTATTATTTCAAATTTCCCTTTTTGAGGTAATTCTTAGTATCCATTTTTATGATGTGGGTTTCTATGAATGAAACATTAAATTATTAAACCTTTGATAACCCAAATGAATTTCTAGGGTGAAATTTATTTTAAGTGGGGTTGAATGTAACACCCCAAGATTTTGAGAATAATTTTTTTCAAATTAACTTATATTTTCAATATTTTTCATTTCACACGACACTGAAAATAGTTCTTCATATATATATATATATATATATATATATAAATTAAAACACTATGTCAAAAATTCCTTTCACATTCAATACCAACTTTTCTTATGCTACACGGAATACCAACTTGTCTTACACTATAAGAAACATTGACTTGGCGTACAACACAGACAACACTTAGTTTCAATGAAACATGTTTATATATATATATATAATTAATTAAATGAGATAATTATAACCTAATTATTAAAAAAATTATATTAATATTAATAACTACTTTCCAAATATTTTTTATAATTTTTTTATATAAATAAAACCAAATTGATAATGAAAGATATAATTTTTGTTAAAGTCCTATGTTTCAAAACATCATTTTCATGAATAAACTGCTTATAATATTGAAATTAATTTTACCCACATTTAGAAATTTAATTTTATAAAATAAAATTTATTTTTTAACTAATAATTTCCAAATTATCATAGGCTTAATTTTTTGGATTTTTTCTGAGAAACTTCATTTTTTATTAAAAGTGAAAAAAAACTACTTGTTAGTTAAAAATTGCCTTGTTGTCTAATTAATTATTAATGATAAATTATATTATAAATATTTTTAAGTTAAAATGAGATAAATATTAAATATATTAATAAAATTTAATTCATTATAATTAATTTCACTTTGAAACTGAATATAAAATCTTAATAATCTTTTGAAGTTTTTCCTACTTTAAAATCCCGTTATTTCATCCCATCTACGGGATTAGCACTAATCTTAATTTTTTTCACTTATGTGATTTTAATTTCAAAAAATATGAAATAAACCATTGTATTCAGTCAAATATTTAGATTCTAATAAGGCCATGTTAATTTTTTATCATAATGATTATTAAAAGTAATTAAAATTAATCACAGTAGTTAAAGCAAAATTAAGATTAATTGGAGATTAAACCTTAAAATTAATGGCCCTAATGAACCTATAAACTTGTCCAAAACACGTTTTCCATCCATATATCATCCATAAAACTTCCATTATTTATATGTTTTAGTTTTTTGTGATTTTTTAGGTAAGAAAATGTGCACACATAACTTGTTTCTAAAAATTCCAAGTGAGTTATTTCCCTTCCCTATAAAAGCACTACTGAATCTTGTTTTTCCCAATGGTATTATACCAACTGTTCCAATGAACCATTGGTATAAGATATTTTTGCCACGATTCCCCAATGGTTTTATCAAACCATTGGGAAAGGTTGATCATTTCCCAATGGTTTCAGCAAACCGTTGGGAAATTTTCACTTTCCCAATGCTTTCCCAACGGTTTAGTTCAAACCTTTGGGAAAATATGTCTAGAAATACTCAAATCGGGCAAACCTCCTCCAGTCGCTCCTCCAGTTGCATTTCTCCCCCAATTTCCAGAACCTTTATCCCCCAATTTGCAGAACCCTCACGCGCGCCCCACAGGTGAACTCCATTAAATCCGGTGAGAATTCCCTATGAGGATAGATGGGATAATTCAAAATCATCATGTATTATTTATCATTTCCCACTTATCTTACATATTTATCCATTTTTATTGAAGTTGAAACCCTAAATTCAATGTTTTAATTGGATATTTGGTTTGTTTTATTAGGGATTAGGTGTATGAGGCATTCCTATTACTATTATGGGTGGTTTTAATCAAAAGTTATGATGTTGGAACCATTTATGATGTTGTTGTCTCTATTTAATATCATTTCCCATAAATTAACATTAAATTCTATATCACATTTTGTTTCTATTTTTTTAATTTCCAGTTAATTTTTTTGTGGTCAATGATTATCCCATGTTAATTGTTTTCAATGGTTTGGTGTGGAAATTAGGCATTTAATGTGACTTTTCAAAATGGGGGTTCCTTGATAATACTCCAAATATTTGTTAAAAATGCTCAAAGGGATTTTATTATTTAAAATATATTTTGAAAGATATTTCAGAAATGATTTAATCTTGAAGAAAGTGTTTTATTAAAATTGGAATTTTTTAATAAGGCTTGTGTAATGTTTTTTGTTATAGTACACTTGTTATGTGACTATTTTTGGTATTTAGTAACACATGAGATAACTGGTGTGTGAGAATGTGTTGTGAAAGAGATTCCATGGTTGGTTCAAGATTATATTTACATTTTGAGCCTATTAATGAGGTGTTTTAAAGATATTTTGAGATATTTACCTATTTGTGTTAAGTAATACAGTGGTCATGGGGGATATTATATTTTTATTGGTAAAAACTGGGAGCTGTAGAGGTGGTTCATGATTAAGGCATATAATTAGTGCTAAACATGTGGATAAACCATGCATAGTATTGAATTCTTGAAGTGTTTGATGTTTTTATTCCTTTTTATTTGGAGTTTCTTTGTATGCTGATGTTTATTATTGATACCTATGATGGGAATTTATTTTAGTTTCTAAATCGGAAGAGACTCTCCCACCATGAACAATTTATGCAACCTCTACACTTATTTAATCATTCTGTTTACACCGCTTATACAACCTCTACCCTAATTTAATCATTGAACTCAAGTCATTAATTCAAGCCTTCATTTTCTAACTAGCATGTAAGAAATTTAATGATGTAAACCCATCCTCACATGATTTCTTACCTTATATAGTGTCCAACATATGGAATACGAGCTTTGTAATTCATTAGTTAACCAAGATCATATATTCCATTTCCCCAAGATGACTGTACTAATATAACTTTATGGTCAATTAAATATGGTTCTTATTGTAAGTTGTATATTATGTGTCCTTTTTGGCCAATACTCACTTTTATGAGGGTGGGGTGCTTTTCACTAGCCCTGCTAGTATGTGTAGACATCCATAAAAATTTTAGATAAGTCACAAGTTCAATTCAGTAATGTTGTTGTCATTGACATACTTTATTATTAATCTCAAATTTAAAAATAAATGTTTTTGTCTATACATAATGAAATTAAATCTTTTTACAATACATGAACAACCTATTAGTGTAGAATCCTAAAATTTATTCACCCATGGGGTGCGCTTGACTTGGGGAAGTAATTGGGAAATGAAAGGTATGACCATAGAGGTTCCAATAATTAGTTATTGAACATGAGTAAATGATTTGGGATGCCTATAACACATAATGGGACCTGAGGCATGTGCCTCTTACAGACCTAATGAAAATGAATATAAATAAATTTTAATTTAATTTATGAGTACTTGTTCTTTACATTATTTTAATAATTCACTACATCAACTAGAAACGTCTTCCTTTATCGTTTACTTAAATATAATTTCTATTAAAGTTCAATCCTATTGAATTGTTTATGACAAAATGACTTATATATATTATATTTACAGAATGGAAAGAAGTTGGATGTATGAAACCGATCATATCTCAAGCAATTTTCAAAACAATTTGGAGAGATTTATAGATTTTTCATTTCACAATGCTTCAGATAGTGGTCGCATACACTTCCCATGTTCTAATTGTTTCGGTAGACCTTGGTTGAGCCGTGATGAAGTCAGCTACCACATTACCAAAAATGGTTTTCAAGCAAACTACTTTTTGTGGTATCACAAAGGGGAGAAAATGAAATATCAAATTGGTGATGATCGAAATGAAAGGATTCGAATGGAGAATTTGTTAGATGATCGGTTTCTGTTTACTTGTCATCATAAAAAACAAAGGATTTCGACTCAAGAAGACTTCGATATGAGGACAGCTGATGCATCTAATGAAAATGGTGATATTGATAGGGTGGAAAAATTGAATGATGCTACCATGACTCCAGTATATCGACAATGCGAAAAAATGAAAAAGCTGGAATTTTTAATCTGATGATTCATGGGAAAACTATGTATGGAATTTCTAATACAGCAATCAATTACATTCTTACCCTCTTGAAGGATTTACTTCCAGGTGATGCAGATATTCCCTCAAACCACTATATGGCATGGAATTTAGTTAAGGAAATTGGATATTCAAGAAAAACAATTCATGCTCCCGAAAGATTTCAATTTATTCTGGGAGGAAACCACTGAACGAAATGATTATATAAAATGTGTCACATCCTTTTGGAAGTCAAAATCTGATGGAACACCATCCTGCGTTCCACAGAATGTAATGTGGCACTTTCCATTGATCCCCAGACACCAGAATATTTTTATGTTTGATGAAATATCAATAAAATTGAGATGGCATGATACCAAGAGAAAGAAGACTAATGATGAGTTGGTTCATCCTACAGATGAATTTTCATGGCAGAGATTTGATACTCGACATCCTGACTTTGAAGCTGACATGTGTAATGTGAGGCTGGGTATTTCATGCGACAGTTTTAATCCGTTTGGGCATATGCTTACTTCGCACAACGCATTGACATTTTTTATACACATTTATAATCTTCCCCCATGGTTGTGTATGAAAAAACCTTTCACCTTAAATAGTATACTCATATCTGGTCCTTCTGATCCTGGCATTGATGTTGATATATACATGAAACCTTTAATAAAAGAGTTGAAACTTTATTGGGATGTGGGTGTGCGCACATACGATGCATGTTCGAAAGACATATTTCAGATGCGTGTTGCGCTTATGTGGACGATCAATGATTTTCCAGCTTATGTAATGATGTCTGGATGGAGCACGAAGGGAAAACTGTCATGTCCAGTTTGTATGAAGAATAAACAATCCAGAAGACTGAAACATCACTATATTTTCAGTTTTATGAGACATTGACGATTATTTCCAAATGATCATCCATATAGAATGAATCATCGAAGATTTGATAATACCATAGAGAACGATGATCCACCTCAATGTATGTCTGGAACTGATGTGATTAATGAATTGAAAAATTTCACTTTTTCATTCGGGAAGGGTCAAATGAAATCTGAAAAGAGAAAGAATGTTTCTACTGAAACCTATTATAATTGGAGGAAGAGGAGTATCTTTTTTGATTTTCCTTATTGGTCAACCAATTTTTTATTTCATTGCTTATACGTAATGAATATTGATAAGAATATATGAGAAATTTTGCTTTCGGTTCATCAAAATGTCAAGGAGAAGACAAAAGATGATTTACGATCTCGGCGTGACTTGGTGGATTGGGGCATCAGACCAGAATTGCATCTTGTGTGTATCAATGAAAATAAATGGAAACTTCCATGTGATTCTTTAGTGATGAAACCTACGGACAAAAACAATTTCTAGAAGTATTAGATACTATTAGAGTTCCTGATGGCTATTCAAGCAACATATCGAAACGGGTTAACAAAAGAGAGTTGAAGCTAAAATATTTGAAGACTCATGATTATCACGTTCTACTGCATGAGTTGATTCCAATATAAATCTGTCATATTTTGTCCAATAATGTAAGGGTTAATTTTATTCGGTTGTGAAATTTTTTTAGAGATCTTTGTGCTAAGAAGTTTTCCAAGTCTTTCTTGCAAAAAATTTTGATAGATGCCCCGTTAATTTTTTTTGAGTTGGAGAAAATATTTCCTCCATCATTTTTCACATGCATGCTGCATCTGACTGTCCATATTCCCACTGAAATACTTCTTCGAGGACCTATTTTGTTTCGTTGGATGTATCCAACTGAAAGAAATATGTACACATTAAAGTCTTATGTCCAAAACAAGAATCATCTCGAAGGTTCTATCGTGAACGGTTACTTGGCTCAAGAATGTATGGATTTTTGCTCAATATATTTTTCTGCTCTTACTACAAGCATGAACAGATCAATGAGAATTGAAGAAGAAAAGTATGAGAAAATTGAATGTAGTTTTCCATCACTTCCTCAAATAGGAGGAATTCCTGGATCATATAGATTCAAGACATTAAGCCATTAAGAGCGGGAGATGGCACATCGCACAGTTTTGTTCAACTGGGATTTGTTTGATGACTATATCAGGTAAATAAATTGAATATGTATATATTACATATATATCTGTTAAACTATTCATATTTTTTATCTATAGGGAATATAAAACAATGATAAATAGGAAGCTCGTTCTTTATCTTTGAGAAAGAGATAGACTTTTCATAGCAAATAGTTTTCTGCTTGGTTAAAATTGAAGGTAAAAATATTACTGTTTAAAATAATTATATCAATATTTAATTAAGTTTAATAGTCATTTATATTAAAGGTATTGAGTTTTTCTATTGACTATGTCTCTGAGGAAATAAGATCTTTGGCTTTTGGTCCTAATACCGTGGATCGTGATTGTAAATCAATTGTTATCAATGGGTAAAAATTTATTGTCACTGAATGAGCAAAGAACATGAGAACACAACATGCTGGGGTTATGGTTACTGCCACAATAGATTGTTATTCCAGTGCATCAGATAGTAGACCGTGATTTGAAAATGTGGGTTATTATGGAGTCATTGAGAAAATAATAATATTGGATTATTACTCTCATGGACGACTCACAATGATGAAATTCCATTGGTTTGATTCGATGAAAAGACAGGGAACATTTATTGATGATTTTGGATTTTGAGTAATTAATATGACTTGAACTCTTGCTACCGAAAAACCATATGTGTTGGCATCAATTGCAAAACAATTTTTTTATGTCAAATACCAACTTCGACCTGAATTTTGTGTCATATTTGAAGTAATTCCAAGACATATTTTTGATGATGGTGAGGATGGAATTGACGCTGTCCCTAGTGCCATTGGAACCAATCCATTTATTTCTTCTGATGAATCCAATAGCTCAATTGTTAGAGTTGATTGTGAACCCGAAGTTGTGGTTGAAAATATATAGAATCATTCATCCATGTTCTCAATTATTTTGGTTTACCTCGAGTTGGGTTGTTAAGGTTGATAATATTCAATTTTATTTTGTATTGATCACAAATATGTTTTAGATGACTTGACCGTTATGTGAATTTTTAATGTTTATTGTTTGCAGTTTTATTTGAATTGCATTTTCTAATTTGGAATTGAACTGTATTCAAACCTAGTCAAACAATATTTCTAACTTGGTAAACATTACAACTTGTATGATTTATTAAATCCATTCAAGCTCTTCTAAAACAATTGATAGCTAAATTACCAATGAATCCTCATAATCCCTCATATATTTAGTTTTTTGGGTTACACGTTAGTTTCCTTTTTCTAATTAATTACATATTTGTTTTCAAAAGTAATAAATGCATCTAATTGAAGAGAGATAAAGGAAAAAATGATGTAGAACAATATTCGAATGGCGGAGATGGGCGTTCCACCATTAGTGCCTACAGTTAGTAATTTATTTCAAATATATATATTTAAAGAATATATAATGTCATTTGATTAATTTTTTTGTAAAAAGTTTTGTAGGATCCAACTATACGTCGACAGTTATTCGATGAGGAGCCTAGTACTGGTCCCAGTACTCAGGCCGATGGTACGAGGAGGGTTCATACTAGAGGTGGACGAGCAGCTTCGTGTACCCGAATAGACCTTGCCCCTCCCACAGACATGTCATCCTTCCCACATTCTAATCTCGGTGTGTTGTTAGGGACGCACGAGATATTTAGGCCTCCCATGTTTTTGCCTCCTTTTTCATCTTCTGGATCATCTTTTTCATATCCCATGATTATTCCCACTCCCCAGTCAGAATCTGATCATATAGCTGTCCCATCTTCTTTTCCTTCTACTTCTGTCTCTCCGAGCTTCTATATTCCATCGTATTCGACTCCTGTTCCACCACATGGTGTTCCATTAGTTTCTGTGGATCTAGCGGCGCTCAACGATCAGACTGGGGCAGGTATATTTATAGAACCCTAACAAATTTTTATAGCAATATTTATTTTCATTATAACATGTTTTGATAAAATATTTGTTTTTATTTCATGAAAGAAACATATACTTAAAGAAGGCAGGGGCAGGGGCGTAAATTCATGTGTGTGGTGTGGAACCGCCACACACATGTTATGGTGGATTACAATGAAGACAACCAAGTGGTTGAGAAAATAGGGCAGCAATGTCGGAGTTTTTTGGCGATGCTTGCCAAATACTCCGACATCATTCTCGTCATCCCGCTTTCATGGATACATTTTCCACATGAGGTCAAGGATAGAGCTTGGGAAAAGATATGGGTAAAAAAATCTGTTGTATTTAATGCCATGAATTATTTTTGTATTTATATGAATTAATATTTTGATGTCAACTTTGAATTAATTTTCCTGATGGTGAGGGTGCATGACCGGAATGTCTAAAAGATTTAGGAGATCTTTGGAGATCCTACAAGAATGAGTTGTATATTGGCTGGCGTTCTAGAGTTGGCACTGAGTTACAGGTGGTACCAATCGTGGATGATTGTCTTATAGAGCAGTATCGTCATATGATTACTAATTGGACGACTTCCCAGTTTAAGGTATTAATTACATTTGAGGTATTTAAATAATAACTTTCATGTTTTGTAGTAATACTATATTTTTCATTATTGAATTTTATTTAGGAATCATCTGGAAAAAAGAAAAAAGCATTGATGCAAAAAAATACCTCCACACACTGGGACGTACTACGATGCCAGATCATGAGAGGAAGCAGGTATAAAAATTGTTTATAATTTTTCTTTACGACTTACAATTTATTTTTTCCTCAATTATTTAATCGTTTGATAAAGTTTTCATATAACCTTAGTTTTCAATGTAATTGTAGAGGCAAATACAGAATATTAAAGGATGTGTGCCTCGAGCAAAACTGTTTTGCTCTAGTAGACAGAAAAAGGATGGAAGTTCCATCAACGAAGTGACTCAGTAGCAGATTGTAAGTTTTAATCTGTTGATTTTATATTTTAATATCTATTTTGTAACTTAATAATATATTTATATTTGTAACATGATGCTTTAGAAGCCCTCAATGCCCAAGAACCAGACAATTTTGGGCCAACTGATCACTTACATTTGGTGTTAAGAGAGGAGCATCCAGGCAGAGTATGCTGCCAACCTAGGATAGCCCCGACGTGGTATTAGCCCTCCTTAGGTATGATTTGTGGTGCCACCGAGCTATAGAAAGTTAGGACACATGCAGAACAGGCTGACAAAAGGGCCACAGAGATGGAAGAACAGTCTTCTAGGGAAAATAGTGCATTTCTGAAATTTATTGAAGTTCTACGTCCAACACTTCCACCAGAGGCCAGCCTAGCTTATGATGAATATATTTCATCAATATGTTCTATATATGGTGCACCAGGTGGCAGTTCTAGTGGTGTTCAATATGATGTCCATCATGACGATGAGGATGGTAAGGAGTCTGATGCGGAAGAGGAGGGAGAGGAGGAGGGTGAGGTGGATAGTGAGGGCGAGGAGGAGGGCATTGAGGAGGGTGAGGACGATGATGGGGACGAGGGATAGGGTGATGATGATGGTGATGATGGTGATGGTGATGTGGGACAAACTGATTCATTACATTTTTGACTAATATGAATGATATTTTATGTTTAATCTATTATTGTTGTTGGTTTTATCTAGACCTGTAGTATAGTATTGGAGTTGAGTTATTTTTATATATTGTCTGTTTTCATGGATGTCGTTGTCTTTTAGTGTTCGTGGTGTATCTTGAGCATGTTTATAGAGTTTTGTGTGTTTGAGAACGCCCTGGATATCCCCCCCCTTCTTGGACCCTGGACAACCCCCCACCATCCTCTTTGGACCCCGGACAGCCCCCCGGACAGCCCCCCAACCATCCTCCTTGGTCCCCAGACAGCCCCCCAAACACCCCTCGGACAGCCCCCACCCCCCAAACCCTCCTCCCTAGACCCTGGAATGCCCCACGGACAGCCCCCCAACCCTCCTCCTTGGACCTCGGAGAGCCCCCCAGAGAGCCCCCCCACCCTCCTCCTTGGTCCCCGGACAGCCCCCTGGACACCCCCCTAGACAGCCCCCCACCCTCCTCCTTAGACCCCAGACAGCCCCCCGGATAGCCCCCCACCCTCCTCCTTGGACCCCCAGATAGCCCCCCCCCCACCGTCCTTGAATTATATATGACGTGTACGAGTCAACCCCGCCTCAATCTGATGCACGGTGTGGCCGACACCACTCAAAGTGTCTCTCTTTTGTTTAAAATGGACTTAATTTTAAGTGAAAACAGCAACTAACATACAGAAAACTGACCAAATGCATTCAAAATGTGTTTTTTATTTAGGAAAACGATCCATGAGCCATATGTGACGTGTACGAGTCAACCTTGCCTCAATCCGAGACCCGGTGTGGCCGGCACCACTAAAAGTGTCTCTTTTGTTTCAAAAGGATATCATTTTAAGTGAAAACAACAACTGGCATACAGAAAACTGACCAAACACATTTGGAATCTATTGATAATATATCACAACGACCCATGGGTCATATGTGACATGTACGAGCCAACCCCGGCTCAATCCGAGTTGTGGTGTGGCTGGGATCACTCTAAGTGTCTCTCTTTTGTTTAAAATGGACAACATTTTAAGTACATACGGAAAACCGACCAAAAACATTCGATTTGCATTAAAACTTTAGTATAACGATCCATGGGTCATATGTGATGTGTACGATTCAACCTCTCCTCAATCTGAAGCACGGTTTGGCTGACACCACTCAATGTGTCTCTTTTTTTAAAAATGGACATCATTTTAAGTGAAAACAACAACTAGCATACGGAAGGCCGACCAAATGGATTATTATTGTGTTGATACTTTAGAAAAACGATACATGGGTCATATTTGATGTGTAAGAGTTGACCCCACCTCAATCCGAGGTGCGGTGTGGCCGACACCATTCATAGTGTCTCTCTTTTGTTTAAAATGGACACCATTTTAAGTGAAATCAACAACTAACATACGAAAAACTGACCAAACGCATTCAAAATGTGTTGATTATTTATTAAAAAGATCCATGGGTCATATGTGACATGTAAGAGTCAACCCTGCCTCAATCCAATGTTCGGTGTGGTCGGGATCACTCTATGTGTCTCTCTTTTCTTTAAAATGGACAACATTTTAAGTACATATGGAAAACTGACCAAACGGATTCTTATTGTGTTAATACTTTATCACAATGATCCATGGGTCATATTTGATGGTTATGAATCAACCTCGCCTCAATCTAAGGCGCGGTGTGGCCGGCACCACTCAAAGTGTCTCTCTTTTGTTTCAAAAGGACATCATTTTATGTGAAAACATCAACCGGCATACGGAAAACTGACCAAACACATTCATATTGTGTTGATACTTTCGGAAAATGATCCATCGATAATTTGAGATGTGTACGAGTAAACCCCGTCTAAATATGAGGCGCGGTGTGGCCGGTACCACTCTAACTGTGTCTCTTTTGTTTAAAATGGATAGGATTATAAGTGAAAAGAACAACTGTCATACGAAAAACTGACCAAACGCATTCAAAATCTGTTGAAACTTTAGGACAATGATCCATGGGTCATATGTGACGTGTACGAGTCAACCTCACCTCAATTCAAGTCGCGGTGTGGCTGACACCACCCAAAGTGTCTCTCTTATGTTTAAAATGGACAATATTTTAAGTACATACGGAAAACCGACGAAACAGATTCTTATTGTGTTGATATTTTAGCACAATTATCCATGGGTCATTTGTGACGTGTACGAGTCAACCCCTCCTCAATCTGAGGCATTGTGTGGCTGGAACCATTCAAAGTGTCTCTCTTTTATTTAAAAAGTACTTCATTTTAAGTGAAAACAACAACTGACATATAGAAAACCGACCTAACGCTATCAGAATATGTTGATACTTTAGGAAAATGATCCATGGGTCATTTGTAACGTGTATGAGTTAACCTCACCTCAATCTGAGGCACGGTGTGACTGGTATCCCTCCAGGTGTATGTATTTTGTATAAAATAGACATCATTCCAAGTAAAAACATATGGTATATGAAAAGCTGATCAAATTATGAATTGAATTCTGAATTCCACATATAATTTTCATCTAAATTTTAAATTTAATTCTAAATGAATTATGTATTTTTATAATTACGTTATGAATTCTGATTTAATTATGGATGTGTATAGTTCCAGGATGCATTATATGTTAAATGTGTATGAATTTGTTCTCTATATGTATGTGTTAGTTAGTTATTTCAAGTACAATAATTGTATATGTATGTGTTAGTTTATTTTAGGTAGAATAATTGGAAATGATTGGAAATGAGATGGAATTAGAAGGGAGAGGGAATGGACTGGCTGCTGTACAAATTGCATGCTGCTGTGCAATTTTCACAGCATAGGCTATGCCAACGGTTTCAAACCGTTGGAATAGAATTCTGAGTATTTTTTTTACCAACGGTTCTATATGAAACATTGGTAAAAATCCTTTCCCAATGGTTTAGAAACCGTTGGGAGAGAATTCATCTGGGTGGTTTTCCCAACGGTTCAAGCCAAACCGTTGGGAAAAACTATCCCAACGGTTTGGAACAACCATTGGGATAGGTTCATTTTTTATAACCTATCCCAATAGTTCAGTGTAAACCATTGGGAAAAGCTTTCCCAACGGCTTACTTCGCTATGGTTTGCAGAACTGTTGGTATAAGATATACCAACGGTTCTATAGGCTTTCCCAACGGTTCAGAACCGTTGGCAAATCCTGCGTTTCCAGTAGTGAAGGCCACCACCTCTACCCATTCCTCACACCTCTAAACCATTTTAATTTTATACATGATCTAACCATGTAGCCTCCAAATAATCATCCCTTCAACCTTGAATCCTCCCTTTTGGAAGAAATATTTTCAAGTAATCCTTTTTTCACGTACCAAAAGGAGTTACCCAATTTAGGGGTAATATCTTCTCTCAAGCTCCTTCCATTTATTTTCCTTCTCTACCCCTCCACTCTCTTTATTACCTTCTTGTGTGAAAAAAACAATATCATAAATATTCTATAATGTTTTTCATCCAATTTTTATGACCTAAATATACACACACATCCATTTATTGGATGTTGAACATACTGAATCTTTGTATGATGAAATACTGCCACATGAAATGATGATTGTTCATTTATCCATTATCACCTATCATGGTGGCCATTATGATGGAAAATATGTTTATATATTTCATATGTTATATTTATTATGTATTTAATCTCATTTGTTATTTTTAAAACACACATATTTTTACTTTAATTTGGTGTTAATATGATATTCTCGTTTGAGGATGTGTGGACTAACACCCCCTCAAAGCGATGTGATTCGTTCACACACCACATGGAATGTATTAAGGATGTGTTTAAAGAATTTATATTATATGTAAGATATATTAATGATAATTTAATAATGATATATATATATATAAACATATATATACATATTTAATTTACATACTTTTTTTCAACAAGACAATAAAAACAGAAACAATGTTCATGTGTACGTACGAATTACCGTCTCCGTGAATGATATATTCCATTTAATTATTTTTTATGCAATAAATTACTATAATATAAATATATTGTATATAACTGATATTTATATCAGGTTATACATTTTTGAATTATGATATAAGTATAAGGACCAATGATATAACAAATTCAAACACATGCAAAAAACAAAGTGAATATTACCCGAACTGAAATATGAATATAGGATCATTAAAAATGGGTAATATAAGGTCATAATTAGACCATATATTTTAATATATATAATAAAATTATTATTTAATATATTTATAATAAACATATATTTATTATATAGGAATCTCATACGAGTATGTAGAGAGTCAAGAAATAGGGTAAGGGGATTTCATCTCACCTTTAATTTCTATGAGATACAATATATATTCTCCACTCTTTAAATTTTTGTGGTGTGTGTAATGACCATGATTTTATTTTTTTTATATTTTAATTAGATTTATTGGTATTCAAATTCCCATTTGAGGATCCTTATTTCATGGGGTTGAATTTTCAAAAGATACCAAATTAGTAAAAATGTTTTGTCCTAATTTTCCTTCTCTGAGACTCATGTTTTTTTATGCACCTATGGTTCATATAATTACATTTTACAATAAATATCATAAATCTAAATATTTTAATGATACTATATTCTTCATGTAATTTCAATTCCTTACATGGAGGGCATGTACCCAAGATACCAAGTTATAATAGTTTACTGAAAAAATCTCATTTATTTTCAAGATTATTTTGGTTTATGATTCCTTTGATGAAATATTATAATAAATATCTCAATAATATTCATGAGATTATTTATCCTATGTTATTTAATTATATAATCAGGTATTGGTACCATTTTCTACACTTTGGTATATAATATTGTAAAGAGTGTGTTTTTAGGAGAGCCCGACTTTACCCTCTCTTTAGTATGAAATCTATGTTTTCTAAAAAGGGTATCCAAGAATATTATACAATTATAATATAAGATTAAAAATAAATTTTTACCCTTGTTTTTTATTTTACCAATATACACATGGGGGTATTCTTGTCACTTCCAGAATAAGGAACATTTCTAACTTTTTTTACTATGAAAAAGGAATGTTCTTTTTATATCATATGACATGTACAGATTTACCCACCATCATTTCTTCGAAGCTCCCTTCGCATTTTTTAAAATGATAATATTTAAGATTTTTTTTAAATGTAATTTTCATGGAAAACTATTTTCAAAATGGTTTCAAACATATTTTATATTTTTTCATGGAAATTGTTTTTCAAAATTTTTTCAATTCTTATTCACATGTTTTCAAAGTGATTTCAAAGAAATGGTTTTCAAAACATTTTCATGATTATTTTATAAGTTTTTATGAAAAATTACTTCCAAAACATTTTCAATATTTATTTATAAGTTTTTAATGTATTCTCAAAGAAATAGATTTCAAAATATTTTTAGGCCTTTATTAAATGTTTTCAAGTGTTTTCAAAGAAAAAGTTTCTTAAAATGTTTTGAATCATATTTTAAAAGTTTTAAAGGAAAAAGGTTTTCCAAATTATTTAATGTATTCTTTATAAGTTTTCAATGTATTTTATAAAAAAAATTATTTTAAAATTATTTTATGTGTTTATTATTTTTTTTAAAACAAGAAAGGATATTTTCCTCAAGAAACATTTTAAGTATATTTCAAAATTATTTTCAATCTAATATTCCATCTATTGATGTTTCTCAAACCTTCTATGAAATGATATAAATGTTCTATGCATATCCTTTCTATGAATGAGTTATTCTTAATGACATGGTCTTTATAAAACCCATTTATCCTTCATGGTTTATATGTATATAAAATCCAATTTTCTTTTACAGGTTCTGCTTTTGATGAAATGATTATGAAGCCTATAACTCTATCCACATGTTATGATTTGTTTACATGTTTATGATACCCATTTTATTTCATGGGTTTTGATATGTTTTTTGGAACATGTATATATTATTTCATTATGTGATGGGTGGGACCTATATCTCCTTCCAATGCATTGGGTAAATATTTATATCTCATGAGATAGATAAATTTGAAATGAGGGTTTACATGGTCCAGTAATACAAGGTTAGAATGATGTTTTAATAAATTCAATAATACATGTATAGAATGAGGGTTTACACGACTCATTAATACAAGGCTGGAATGAGGGTTTACTTGGTTCAGTAATACAGGTATGTGAAGAGGGTTTACTTAGTTATGTAATATAGGGCTAGAACAAGGGTTCACTCAGTTCAGTAATACAGGGCTGGAACGGGGGTTCACCCAATTCAGTAATGAAGTTTTTACACTAAGATGTTATTGGTAGTGATGCCTTGGCTACTATAGAAATCATATTATATGCTTATGTGTTTTCCAAAATTCCATGTGTTATTTCTATGTTATGATTTCATGGTTTATGCTCTCTATTTAATCATGATTCATGTCTTATGACCTGTCAATGTTTATTCCATGATCTCTTTTATGACCTTTGATATGTAGGGTTTGATCTTCTTATTTTTGTGATAACAAAATCATACCCTTATTATCATGTTTATTCTTACATGTATCCCTTGTTTACCCTTACTGGGAATTTGATCTATCACCTTTTATGTTTCCTTTCCCCTAGGTTATGATGATATTTACTATGTTTGATATGTCTAAGAAGGGATCTGGTCAAGAAGAACTGAGTGGGAGATGATATAGCTCACATATGTAACATTGTTTATGTTTCCATGTTTTCAAAGGCACTATACCAACTACGGTCTTTGGGAATCTGTTTTCATAATGTTTAATTATTCCAAAAAAGTTTTGTAATGTTAATTTTTGAAAAGAAAGGGTCTTTATAAGTCTAAGGCCCTAGCCTTAAACATTACATAATCTTGAATTGAGGTATTAATTCACATTGAAAATCTTTACAGGTTTAGAGCTTTAGAGAATTTGGGCATATCTTATACCTAACAACGTGAATATTACAAGTAGAAAATTATTCTCACTATCCATTTTTTCATAAAACAAAAAATCTTAAAAAAAGAATCATGTCTAGTTCCATGTTTTAGACAGAATGAAGTTTCCTTGATCCCATCCTTGTCCGTCGTTTTCATGCAAAACAACGAGGTGCGGGCATATCCCGTGCAGGGTTGAGTATAACGATACTCAGTAGGGACCCCGAGACCCTCAAGGTCTCACTAAATCCAACAAGGATAAACCAAAAAGAAGGACCTCAACAGATAACCTTTACTTAGGTATATGCCTATACATATACCTAAGTTATCAAGTAACCCATCTCAATCATGAGGCAAACACAAAGGTCAATGACTCAGCTCAAACCAGGATTTTCATTAATGATAACGAAACCACAACTGCTGATGATATCCTCCTCTGACGAGTACATTGATCCTATCACAACTCAGAGGTTCTGCTCACTAACCTTAGTCTGCTGAGGTACTCCTCCTGTTGAGTATCACAGGTCTGCCATCCAAACACAATAGTGCTCCTCGCCATGGATCTGTCACCCCAACACAGTAGTTCTCCCCATAATAGCCTATAGAGGTACTCCTTCTATTGAGTACCACGGGTCTACCACCCAAACACAGTAGTACTCCCCGCTGTGGTTCTACCACCCAAACACAGTAGTGCTCCCCACTGGGCTATACAAGTCACTCCGACTAGAATCGGACAAGCAGTCATCAGGTATCAGCCAGCTACAAGGTCTCTGTACTCCGTACGCTCATCTCTAGAAGGGTCCGCTCCGTGAGCTACTGCTCAATAATTCCAAGTGTCACATAATCTCACATGTATGTATCTCAAAGGACCTCCTCGTCATAGGGGTCTCAGCGCAATAGACGGCGTGTCAATCGGACGCCCGGTCTGTGAGTTATTAGCATTACCGTTCTAGGGGCCCGGTTGGATTTCGAGTACAATACCACCTGAACATACTCCAACTACATCCAAACCTCAGGTTAAGTATTCCAAAAGATCCTTCTCACCAAGAGGAATCCAACAAAGTCGACGACACGTCAATCAGACGTCCAGAGCTCAAGTTATAAGTGTTTTCGCTCCGAGGGCCCGATTGGTTTCGGGTTCGAACCAACCCGGCCATACCCAAACTTCACTGAAACCTTTATTGTAATATACTGAAACGACTATCTCGATCCGATGAATCCTACGCAACTGACGTTGCGTCGATCGGAGGTCCACAACTCATGTTATGTCTGTTTAACCGAAAACGGTCCGAAAATAGAGGGTCCGGGCTCGGTCCGACCCGGACCAACACCCCCTGGGTCGGCCCGAACCATGTCGAACTAACCTGGGTCCGTGTCTGGCTTGGATGGCGTGGCCTGACCCGGACGGCATGACCCAGCATGGCTGGCGTGGCCCGGCCTGACCGGCGTGGTCCGGTCCACGTGACCCACGCGGTTGGCCGCGTGGCTGGGCAACCAGGGGGGTAACACCCCCCGGTTCTTCAGAAATGGCCAGCCATTAAGGCCGACCCTTGGTAACCGTGGGACCCCTCAGGTCCAGCCTCTTGATGGCACCGGCAGCCGGCACAGCTGGCCCCCCTTCCTGGTCCGCTGCAGCCTTAGGCCGCGGCTTTCTTCGACCGGAGCGGCGCGCTGGCGATGCGCCCCACTGCCGCGGCCCGCCCCGGCCGCGTCCCCCTTGTAGCTCTAGCACGACACCGCGCCCCTCCACCGCGGCCAGGCTAGGCCACGGTCTGGCTCTAATCTGCGCGGCACGATGGTGCCACGCCTTTGCGGTGACCCAGAAATCATGCTCTGACGATCCGCTCGTAGTCGGCCCGACACCAGCCGGTTCTTCGTAGTCCGCCTCCATCATCCGCAAACAACAAATGGGAGGGGAAGGGTCGGACCGTGTTCATGTGGTCCGAACCCTTCCTCGTCATGATGGTATCAAGAAGCCAAACGGAACTCAAGAATTGAAGAACAAAGAAGACGGTATTAAAACGTAAACACAACAACCCCAACCTCGAGAAAGATCTGCGGTAGCAGAGCACTGTGGATGATGGTGTCGCTTCCGTCATCGTTGGCAAATTCCCCACGTCGGTGTCTCCTCCCTTGTCATGGATGAAAAAGATAATGGAGAACCGTGGTCACCGATTCGTTCTACGTTGAAGGGCTGACTCTCTTTGTTGGAGAAGATCTATTCTTTGTTTTAAGATGATGAACTTCAACAAAGGAGGTATCCTCTTCTTCTTCACAAGAGTTCTCTCCCAATCCCCACAAAACAAGCCAACCCAATTAAAATAAGGCCACCCCTTATTTTAATTAATCATGTCATGCATTTCAAAATTCAAAAATCGAATCACTTAATTAATTAAATGTAGAGTTGTTTAATTAATTAAGAGGTAGGTTGGAAAGATTTAATGGAGTGAGAGAGGGAGAGGAAGAGTTTTCTTAATTAAAGAAGAGTTAGCAAAATTAAAGAGGGGGAGTTTAAGGAGTTTAGGGAATGTGAATGGTTGGGGATCATGTGGGACCCACCTCACAAATATCCTCACATGGTTAGTTAGGTGATTGTGGGTCCCACACCAACTCCCCCATGTAGGATATCACCACCTTAGATATAAAATAAAATTTTACCACAATTTTATTCACTTCTTATTTAATCCAAAAATTTTAACTTCTCCTCCCTTGCAAACGCAAATACAGTAAAGGTCCTCTTAATCAATTACCGGCATTTTGAGTTCATTGGTGCCCTCAGATTTCAATTTCGAGCACCAGTTCAAATGATAGAAAATCCCGCTCATTCGTTCACTGAACGTACCCGAGCTAAACTTTGGAAATTAATTTCGGGCACACCGGGCCTCAGAATCAGGTGTCGTCAGAAACCATAGGCTCGTAAAATTCCAAAGAAATTAAGAAAAAAATTTCATTGAAATTTCTGGGTCTTTACATTACTCCCACCTCAAGGATTTACTTCCCCGTAAAGCTACAACACACACTATGGAAATAAAAGAAGGTACCGAGCACGCATCTAAGCTTTCGCTCTCATGTGCTCTTCTGAAGGTTCTCGTGATGCCAGAAAATGCGCACCAGAGGAATCGACCATCCTTGTAGGACCTTCTCCCGCCTATCCTCAATCTCCACTAGAACCTCTATGAATTTCGCCCTGTCATCGACGTCCAACTCTCCGTGATCGATGATGACAGATAGGTCGTGCACACATCTCCTTAACTGAGATACGTGGATGACGTCGTGCACCCGGTGCATCTGAGGTGGAAAGGCCAGGCGGTAAGCCACCTTGCCTACTCTGCTGGGGACCTGGAAAGGTCCGTTGAACCTCAGATATTACTTGCCGCCTCGGCCACATCTCTGTAGACCTCATCAAGGTGAGACCCGTATAAAGACATGGTCTCCATCATCAAACTTCAGTGGTTCCGTCTCCTATCAACATAGGATTTATGCCTTCTCTGTGCAGTCTTCATCCACTCCTGGACGATCTGCACCTTCACCATCGTAGCTCATACCATCACTGGTTCTACACGTGCTTACTCTATTACTATCCACAAAGGATATCTGAAACGCAGCCAGCTGCTGTCTCGCCTCTCTGAACAGTTGAATGCATGATCTCCTACTAAGATCATCTGCTACAACATTCCCCTTCCCATGAGTATGAACTATCTCGATGTCATAGTCCTGGAGGAACTCACGCCATCGCTGCTATCTCAGGTTTAGGTCCTTCTGTGAAAAGACACACCTGAGACTATTGAGTTTAGAGTAAACTGTAAACCGTTCTCTCAACGAAAAATGGTGAGACTAGCCAATTGTAAGAACTCAGGTACACCCTTCTTCACTTATGTCCCACAAAAGCTGCTGAGATTTCTCCTTTGCCTATAAGAGAAATCTGGTCTCATCCCCTGGATTAACCATATTCTTTTCCTAATACGGTGAATCCAAACAAGAATAATACTTTTTCATGCCATGGGTGACGTCGTAAGGCCTCGACGCTACTACCAAGAGATCCAACCGTCACTCTCACCTCCTAGGGTCGAGTCACACTGTTGGCATCAGTGTGTGGTCACTGGGTCTCCTTCAGTAGGAATCTCAAAAGTGTGGGTCAAGTCAATATTTTTAACCAGAACCTCTCAGTATCAACTATACAAAAGGACAGGAAACTAAACGTCACAAATATAAGTGTCTTTTATTACTGCAGCTCGAATTAAAAAGAAACAAATCAAATTAAACAATGGCAACATGGAAAATAGAAGCACCAAAGACAAAGGCCTACATGCCTAGAACTAGTCCCTCTCCTATCCACCTGCTTTCGGAGCTCCATTGTCGTATGCTTCAGCTGCCTGAAGATGTGCTCTCCCATATCCACCTGTTCCCTGCGGTCGAGGTGGACCTATGCCTCTATCTGGGAGGTCCTTTACCTATCTGTTGATCATATTCATGGCAGGTGGGACAGTCACATGCCATGTGACCAAGCCCTCTGTAGGAGAAACACTGTCTGTTTCAGGAACTTCTGGCTCTGTTTCAACCCCGGGTGACCCACACTACTGATCTTGAGTCGCACGGTCGACCACCTGTTAGCCTAGTCCGCTTGGAATTCTATGTCATTTGTCTACTGTCGGCTGTAGAAGACTCCATTACGGTCGGAAAACCCAGCGGCAAGGGAATAAGCTCTTGAGCACGCTCATAGTGTAGAGTTACTGGTATAAACTCCACCCTGACGAAGGTCTCGAAGTCTCCCTAGGTGAAGGTCATCTCGTCGCAAAACTGGAGCATCTGGCTCCACCACCTCTCAGCTGCTCCCTGAAAGAGACTAACATCTAGGTACACCATCAAGTCAACAGGTGTCCCAATTGTGTGGAAATATCATGCTACAAACTCCCACCAGTACCCAGCCGTCTGAAAAACTGACTCGCCTCGAAACCTCGGAGGCCCCTGTCGCTGGAACTCATGCAACGTGCTCAAGCATCATGCACTATCTGCTGGTGTCTAAACTAGTGGAGAGACCTGTACCGAGGCCTCGCTACTTGGTGGTCTATCATCGCGCTCCCCACACGGTACACACGCTAACTGACTGGGTGAAGACAACCTGAAAGAAACAGATGTGACACAATCAAAAGACTATATCTGGTGAGTTGACCTGGTTTGAGTTGACTTAAAAGAAACTTTTAAAAACACGCATGCAATCAGTGTTTTCATGCACTAAGTTGGAAATCAGAATTCAGGGTCCTGGTGTATGGATACGTCGGCCGCCCGCACCGACACCGGACTCCGTGAACTAAGAACCACACTTAGTACCCTTAACACTATTGCATCATAGAAAGAAAATATCAGAGTTCTATTTTCTGCAGTAGAACCGACTCCTCTGATACCAATTTGTCATGACCCATCCTCGGGGCCCATGTCGTGACTACCCCAAGCCCACATTCCATAGGCCAGGGGCTGGCGACTAGAACCAAAGGCGTAAATCCCGAAAAAAAGGGAAGGCATTGCCTTTACGAAATGAAAACACACACAACCAGAGTAAAAGAGGAAGGAAACACTAAGTAAGAAGTATAAAAAAAGTGTTGAAAGTACAAAGGGTCCAAAAATACAAGCCCAACTGAAAGGTACAACTACAACTGAAAGATTACATACAACAACTGAAAGGTGAAGCAACTCCTTGATCATCCTCCAGGTTCCTACCTGAAGGGTAGGTACAGATTTCCTCCTCAGCACTCCACGTCTCTCCGTCTCCTCCGGGTACCGACTCGTCGTGATGTCCGCCTCTGGGTACCGTCCAGCTCCACAAGCCTCAACCACGATCAGTGTTGTCCATCGTCTGCATCCAACACAATGAGGTGCGGGCATAACCCGTGCAGGGGTGAGTATAACGATACTCAGTAGGGACCCCGAGACCCTCAAGGTCTCACTATATCCAACAAGGATAAACCACAAAGAAGGACCTCAACAGAAAACCTTTACTTAGGTATATGCCCATACATATAACTAAGTTATCAAGTAACCCATCTCAATCATGAGGTAAACATAAAGGTCAATGACTCAACTCAAACCAGGATTTTCATTAATGATAACAAAAGCACAACTGCTGAAGAGATCCTCCTCTGACGAGTACAGTGATCCTGTCACAACTCGGAGGTGCTGCTCACTAACCTTAGACTGCTGAGGTACTCCTCCTGTCGAGTACCGCAGGTCTGCCACCCAAACACAGTAGTGCTCCCCGCCATGGGTCTGCCACCCCAACACAGTAGTGCTCCCCCTAATAGCCTACAGAGGTACTCCGTCTGTCGAGTATCGTGGGTTTACCACCCAAACACAGAAGTGCTCCCCACCGTGGGTCTGCCACCCAAACATAGTAGTGCTCCCCACTGGGCTATACAAGTCACTCCAACTCGAATCAGACAAGCAGTCATCAGATCTCAGCCAACTACAAGGTCTCTGTACGCTCATCTCCGAGAGGGTCTGCTACACGAGCTACTGGTCGATAATTCCAAGTGTCACGTAATCTCACGTGGAAGTGTCTCAAAGGACCACCTCATCATAGTGGTCTCAACGCAACAAACGGCACGTCAATCGGACGCCCGATTTGTGAGTTATTAGCATTACCGTTCTAGGGGCCCGGTTGGATTTTGGGTACATTCCAATCGGGCCAAACTCTAACTGCGTCCAAACCACAGGTGAAGTATTCCAAAAGAATCGTCTCATCAAGAGGAATCCAACAAAGTCGACGACACGTCAATCGGACATCCGGAGCTCAAGTTATAAGTGTTTCTGCTCCGAGGGCCCGGTTGGTTTTGGGTTCGAACCAACCTGGATATACACATACATCGCCGAAACCTTGAGTGTAATATACTGAAACGAAATTCTCGATCCGATGAATACTATGCAACTGACAGTGCATCGATCGGAGGTCCACAACTCATGTTATTTCTGTTTAACCGAAAACGGACCGAAAATAGGGGGTCCGGGCCCGGTCTGACCCAGCCCAACACCCCCTGGTTCGGCCCGACCCAGGTCCAGGTCCGGCCTGGTAGGGTGCGGCCCGACTTGGAGCTGGCGGCCCGGCCCGGCGCTGGCGTCCTGGCCCGACCGACGTGGTCCGGTCCACGTGACCCACGCGGTTGGCCGCGTGGCTAGGCGACAACGGGGGGTTACACCCCCCAGTTCTTCGAAAACGGCCGGCCATTAAAGTCAGCTCTTGGTAACTATGGGACCCCTCGGGTCCCACCTCTTGATGGCACCGTAGGCCGGCACAGCTGGCTGCCCTTCCCTATCCGTCGCGGCCTTAGGCCGCAGCTTTTTTCGACCGGCGCAGCGCGATGGCGCCTTGCCCCTCTATCGCGGCCTGACTAGGCAGTAGTCTGGCTCTACTCCACGCGGCATGACGGTGCTAGGCCTTTGCGGCGACCCGACAATCATGCACTGAAGATCCGCTCGTGGTCGGCCTAACGCCGGCCGGTTCTTCGCAGTCCACCTCCATCGTCCACAATCAACAAACGGGAGGGGAAGGGTCGAACCGTGT
Organism: Viscum album; assembly: GCA_963277665.1. NCBI lineage: Eukaryota > Viridiplantae > Streptophyta > Magnoliopsida > Santalales > Viscaceae > Viscum > Viscum album. Next base: position 92,946,704 of record OY728147.1, read on the forward strand.
TCGTGCGGTCTGAACCCTTCCTCATCATGATGGTATCAAGTGGCCAAACATAACTCAATAATTGAAGAACGACGAAGACAATATTAAAACTTAAACAAAAAACCCCTACCACGAGAAATATCTATGGTAGCCAAGCATCTTGGATGACGGTGTCACTTCTGTTGTCGTAGGCGAGTTCCCTGCGTCGGTGTCTCCTCCCTTATCACGGAGGAAGAAGATAATGGAGAACTGTGGTCTCCGATTCGTTCTACGTTGAAGGGTCAGCGTTCTTCATTGGAGAAGATTTGTTCTTCATTTTAGAATGATGAACTTCAAAAAAGGAGGAATCCCCTTCTTCTTCATAAGAGTTCTCTCCCAATCCCCACACAACAAGCCAACCCAATTAAAATAAGGCCACCCCTTATTTTAATTAATCTTGTCATGCATTTCAAAATTCAAAAACCAAATCCCTTAATTAATTAAATGTAGAGTTGTTTAATTAATTAAGAGATAGGTTGGCAAGATTTAATGGAGTGAGAGAGGGAGAGGAAGAGTTTGCTTAATTAAAGAGGAGTTAGCAAAATTAAAGAGGGAGAGTTTAAGAAGTTTAGGGAATGTGAATGGTTGGGGCTCGTGTGGGCCCCACCTAAAAAATATCCTCACATGAGTAGTTAGGTGCTTGTGGGTCCCACTCCAACTCCCCCATGTAGGATATAACCACCTTAGATATAAAATAAAATTGTTCCACAATTTTATTCACTTCTTATTTAATCCACAAATTTTAACTTCTCCTCCCGTGCAAACGCAACTGCGGTAAATGTCCCCTTAAGAAATTACCGGCATTTTGAGTTCATCGGTTCCCTCTGATTTCAATTCTGAGCACCGGTTCAAAAGATAGAAAAACCCGCTCGTTCGTTCACTGAACGTACCCGAGCTAAACTTCGGAAATTGATTCCAGGCACACCGGGCTTCGGAATCAGGTGCCGTCAGAAACCACAGACTCGTAAAATTCCAAAGAAATTAAGAAAAAACTTTCCTTGAAATTTCATGGTCTTTACACAATGCATTTGAGGTTATAACTTAATCACCCATCCTTGGTTTATCATGGAACCTCCTGTCATTTGGTTTATCAAGTAACCACCTGTCAAATGTCCAAGTACCGTTATATAATCATAACACATAAAATATTGAAAATATCAAAATTTCATTAATAACATTTCATTTGAAATCAAAAGAAATCATTTCACGATATTGGATTAATAAATTCCATTCAAAACCAATTTTCTATACCAAAACACCGAAGAATGGAATAAGGTATTTCATTTTATTTCAAAAACATTAAGGCTTATAGAGGAATCCAAATAATTATTACGGTAGTGGGGAGGTCATTGTAGTCACAAACGATAAAAAAATTCGATTTTTCATTTAATAAAACACTTTATAGAAAAAATATTTCATTTTAATGAAAGTAAATTCAAAGGATTTTATTATACACCGTATAAAATAAGGAGGTATATGTTAGCGAAATATGCCTCAATGAAAGGAGATTGAGACAAAGTCACATAAAAAGATCATTTTGAAAATAAAATAGATCGATTATATTTATTCACTATAAATACACATAAATAAAGTATAAATACAAGATAGGACATCAAAATTAATTTCTCACATAATCATATAAATACATAATCAAGAAGTATAAGATCAACCCCAAGAATGGAAATTGGGTTAAGAAGTTCCCTTACCTCAAGTCCGACTTGACTAGTTCTTTATTTAATTTCATGAATAATAGAATTATGTTAATTTCTACATTCTTAAGAACCATTTTAGAGTTTATTATTCCTTTTATATAACTTATCAAATTTATAAAACAATCATATAATTTTTCATGTTCATATCGGTCATTTTGCTGATGTTCGGTACTTGAGTCAAAAATGAATTTGTTATATTTAATAATTGTCCTTGTGGTCCAAATTAAATTATCTCCAGAATGATATTCATGATTTAAATATCATATATATCATATATATCTAGTATATATGTATTTAAAATAGTCCATAACATTTGGATATAATAAATTAAATGCACCATTCCTAGAGACGGTAAGCCGTACGTACGCATGAATGATACTTTCATTTATTTTTCATATTTAATAGAATGGAAACTAAATTATACATACGTATATAATAACTTCAGTATAATATCCATGTTATATATGTTACATAAGTTCATTAATTACATCATTTATATGTTCCATGTATAGCATGAATGATTCATATCACTTTGAGGGGGCAGTAGTCCGCAAATCCCAAAATGAAATTATCATATATATACAATATGAAAAGCATAAAGGTATGTTATAAATGATAATTATAGAAGAATATAGATAAAATAAATATCATATATAGTTACAGTTCCATCATAATGGTCACCATGAGAGGTGGTAGGAGAATATTGAACAATCATCATTTGGTGAGGCAGTAGTTCGTCGTCCAGAGAAACAATATGTTCTGTACCCACTAGAAAGTGGTGTGTGTAAGTTTAGTTCAGATAATTATCATAAAAAACTTCTTATATTGAAGATACTAGTTTATTTATGAAATAATTGAATAAATATATTTTATTTGGTTTGAGATGGAAAATAAATGAATGAATCTTGAGAGAAGACATTCCCACAAATTCGATAACTCCTTTTGATTTAAGCTAAAAGGAATTATTTAATTTCTTTCCTCCCAATGTAGGGATTCTAGTAGTAAGATAGGGATTTTAGGAGATTATTTGGTCTGGTTTTGAATGATCCAAATTGGATTTAGAGGTGTGAGTAAGGGTTAGAGGGGGTTTCCTTTAATAAGAGGGGGGAGGGTCACTTTAGGAAGGTTTGAAATTTTTATTTTATTATAAATTGATTATCGAATTATAATAAAATAGAGTGATATATTTACATGATAAGATGATGATGGGTCTAAATCCTCTCATCCAATGTGTTTTATATAAGTTTAGGCCATAAAATTAACCTTATCTTTTAGCTTTAACCCTTAGTTAAATAAATTAACTCTTACTATGTCTTCTTGTATTTTCATACTATATAGATAATATATTTACTATAAAATTCCAAGAGACCCAAAAAAGAAACATTAATGAAAATTTTAACCCGATATATGTTATTTAGGCAATTATTATATTTTTAGGACTATTATATCATTTAATAAAATATTAATTTATTTAAAAACTCATTTATGTCAATTTTTATACTATTCATATCATGAATTTTTAAAAATCCATAAAACATGATTAATTCAAAAAAACGAAATTAATTAAAATATAACAAGTTACAATAAACCATAAAATTCATTTATGGAGTGAAAAATTTCAAAATAAATTTATTTTAATATTTATAATCTAATTTATTTAAATCTTTCATAAATAAGGTAATCACAACATCACCATTGTGTCATAAATAATTTTTTTATTTAATATCTAACCATTATAAATAAAATACCATGATGTAGAAAATATTTTTATCTTTCTAATTGCTATTTATAGGTGAATATATCGCTTATATTTCCCCATATAATTTTTTTATCATAAGATACATGTTTAGGTTATATTTTCCTTAACTTTAAATTAAAAGTAATTAAATGTCATTTTCACACACAAGTGGCAACATGGGGTCCTAAAATCAAACCAAATATTCCCATAGTCAGAAATATCTCATATAACAGGGTTAGGACATGTGTTAGGGTAATTTAATATTATTATAGTATTATATTTTACCCTTATTTACCAGATTTACCCTTTAACCATGGTAAATAAAATATTTACTGAAGTTACTATTCATAATGTCTAAAAATAAAAGGTACCTATTTACAAAAATTTTACCTCCTAGTTCAAAATATGAAATCCATTTTTTTTTAATTCAAAACACAGAAGTTTCAGAAATTAATTTAAAATTAATTTCCATTGTCAAAACCAAAAAGATTTTTCTTAAGAAGTAAAAACTACCAAAAGATTGACATGTGTTTACGTCCAATTTCAAAGAAAAATTCCTTCTAATGATCAAAATTGGATTAAATGAAAAAAATATGTTGAAATAAAACTTTAAAACCAATTAAAAGTACAGTATAACTATATAAATAAATTGGATTAAAATGGCATTTGAATTAAAATGTAGTATTTTCACTATTCATTAAAAAAATGAACTTTAGCCATAAAATAACAAAATTCCATCCAATGTAATTTTTTTTGTTATTCTTCTAAATAAGAAGCTTATCTTTTCAAATAAAATATATAAAGGTATTAAAAACATGATTTAAAAAGGGTTATCTATCAAAAGGCGGCAAATCTTCATTTTTAGAAAAATACTTCTTTTATCTAAAAAAAATGAATTTAATCTTATATCATATATAGAAAACATATAAGATGAATTTGATAAATTACTTTGAATATATATCATATATTTTTCATTAAATAAAAATTCATAAAGAGTGATATGAAAACACAATTATTCTCCTTTAAAATGGTTTTTATAAAAACACATCCATTATATTCAATTGATTTTTATTCCCATTTCTAATAAATTTGGTAATCAATGAATAATCATTTAAACATGTGTAAACCATATTTCAAAATCCAGTTGATACAATTCATTCCCTCTATTCTAACGGTTATACGTTAACTACCATTTTAAATAATAATAATATTATTGTATTATTTTTCTGTATAACTCAATGTTGTGTTCAATGTGAGATTTCAGAGAATCTCGTTCTTGAGTGTCGAGTACGCTATCAGAAAATCATCCCCTTGTAACTTAAAATCAATATCTTATTCATAAGTATTAATAGAAATAAAAAGGTATTATTCTATAAATACCTGGTTAATTACATTCTTCTCCCTTTTGAAAATTGCATCCTCACAATTTTAAAATTGGGCTCAGAAACTTAATTGAATGCCCCACATCGAAAAAAGAGTAAATAAAACTATCACTTTAAAAGAAAAAAAGAAGTACAAAGGTCACCCAAGATAACCCATATTAGGATTCCATGTAATAAAACATGGATATATAAGAGAAACTAACCATCAAGTTCTGATAGAAAGTGATAGAAAACATGATCAGGATGAAGTTAACCACCAGAAAATCACAAACTCATGATAGGTTAAATGATCTCTGATTCCCCAGTAGGAAAAGTAAACGGACAATGTTTTTTTCTTTAAGTTCATTTTCATAATGTTTTAGAATTTATCTATGATATTGACTAAGAAAATAACGAAACATACTTAATTTTCAAGTAGAGTTTAATCATTTAATAAATTTCTACCTCAAACTCATCTTTTCTACAAATAATGACTATTCAATATGACTTGGTCACACCTAAAGAGATAGAATCAACTTATAGAGAATCACAAAATACAGAGAAGATGAACTATATATTTCCCCTATCTTTAGACATTAAAAAAGTATAAAATGGTTTTTATGAGATCAGATAATCCCTAAAAAGGATAATCCTTTATAAAAATAAATACTACTCTTAATCTCCAAATTTGAAAAAACAATACCCATAGTTCAACAAAGGTCATTAAATACACAATTGTCCTTATTTTATTTTTAAAATAATCTAACTAATATTGAATCCCAAAATACATAATGATTTTATTACATAGTCTTCCATGATAAATCATTACAGTTATCTCTAAATAACATCGACTACTCTTAAAGTCTCAAACTGAAAAGTAATTAACCTAATCACATATTCTTTATGACAGCTTAATCATTTCCTTAAATAACCTAAACCATCATATGTCCACAATAAATCATATATTCTTTCAAAATAATATTTCAACCATTACCACCACAAATTAAAACCCATAGTATTCAATTTTCCTTAGGAATATAGTGTACCCAAAAGAGAGAACATCCTACAAAATAACATTTATCACTTAATTACCAAATCATTTTCTTATACTAAGGATATCCATTTGATAAAACATAAGTTCAAAAATAAAAATATTATTTATTTATAAAAATATTAAACTAAAGATATTAAGTCATACTAACCAGGGGATTCACATAGCCCAGTGGTAGGCGATGCGCCCATATCACCCTTCGGTTATGGGTTTGATTCCTACAGCCTTTCCAGATGCGATGGGTTGTCACCCATCCAATAGGTTTTCCTTTTTCTAAAACCATATCATTCTTATGAAATTCTCAAAAATAAGTTAATTTTCTCAAAAATTACCATAACCTGCTTTATCCTCAAAGGTTATATAATACCATTCATTTTGCATCCTGAAGTGTAATAACCATTAATCACCTCAAAAAAGATCATATGAGCCCATAAGGTCATCCATTATGTCCCCACCAGAAAAGGTAATTCTTCCTTGATTAATATTTTCACATATCTAACTTCATGGTTACACATACTAGAAAAATTCTTCCAATGTAATCCAATCATTAATACATTTAAATATATCATCATCCATAGATCCAACATAACTCATAAATTCCTTGACATCTTAATCATCGAACATTATTCATGACCCTTTATCCATTTTTTCCATGTTATTCTTTTATACTTCCTACAAACAAAATCATGCATAATGTTCTAAGATTTAAGTAATGTCAAAATATGAGCTATGAAAAAATCCATACCTTTCATCGGTCATTTTCGGTTTCCTTATCTTCAATTGGAATGGAATTTGGAATTGGTAAACATATATTTATACGATTTTACTGATCTCATTCCGGAAAATTTTTCATAGGACATCTATTTTAGTAATGAAAATACACATAACATTTAAAACATTCAATTGATCCCTCGCAAAGAACTTATTTCCCTTTCCATGAGTCAACTAGATGATTCTCATTTCTATGGAAATTTCTTTTTTATAACCTTTATTACCATATCTATAGCATCTTCTCGTCCCTTCAAATCATTTTACTAAGTGTTTCTTTCCACATCTTAGATGCATAGGTTTTTAAATATACTTACCTTTATGATTATTACCTGATTTTTATAGGGATATTTTTCTCTCATATACGATGACTTATAAAAATAACCAAGGTTTAGGTGTTCAATCATGACTCCAGATAGTTGGTTGAGAATAACTACAAGAGTTTTTATTGCATCTCACATTTCATTCAGTTTCTTATTCATAAAACTGTCACAGTTTTCTTCACATCCATTTTAAATTTGGGGCCTGCTAGATCCATCCATTTACAAAACCAAAAAGGTCAGTGTGAGTATATCCTTAAAATCATCATATAATATCTGATGAGGAGGGTAATACTAATATATACTTATTAATGTTATCTTAAACTCATTAAATTTATCTAAAATAATTGTGACTCTTTCTAATATGCTTACCACTATGGTTAGGTCACTTATGCTTAAATAACACCCTATCCTCTAAAGTTATCTAAAATGACCATTGATACCAACTGTAAGGCCCCAACATTAAACATTACATAATCTAAAATTAATTTAATAATTCGCATTGAGGATCTTTTCAAGTTTAGAGCTTTAGAGAATTAGGTTATAATATATACCTGGCAACTTTAATATTACAATTAGACACTTATAATCACTATCCAATTTTTCATAAAACAAAAAATCTTAAAAACATGTCAAGTTCCATGTTTTAGACAACATGAATTTCCTGGATCCCATCCTTGACCCTATTCATCTTTAAGTCCTATGAAAAACATTTTAATACTTAGTATGAGCATAAAAATCTCAGTAAGGGATACATAAAGAAGTAAAACTGTTAGTTTTTCAGAACAACAAGTAAAACATGAATACTTTATCAAAAAGTAATAATTTCACCTTAAAGAAGTAGAAAAAACACTTCACTGAATATAAGATCATTTCTTACCCTTTTGTAACCAAAAAAATAATATAATGCGCATAAAAAACAATGTATAACATATAAAGGTAACGTGGGACATAAACATACATAAATTGAATAACCATACGGTTGACTTCTAGACATATCACTAAATGGAATAGCAATACGGCTGACTTCCATACCCAATGCATTGGAGGTTATAACGTAACCACCCATCCTTTGTTTATCACAGAACCACTTGTCATTTGGTTTATCATGTAACCACCCGTAAAATTTCCAAGTACTATTATATATTCATAACACGTAAAATATTGCAAAATCAACAATTCACTAATAACATTTCATGTGAAATCACAAGAAATAATTTCAAGATATTGAAATAATCAATCCATTTCAAAAACCATTTTCAACACCAAAACACCCAAAAAGGAAATAAGATATTTATTTTCCTTTTAAAAACATTAAGTCTTATAGAGAAACCAAAATAAAGATTATGGAGGAAAAGAGGTCATTGTCGCCGTAAAAGTTAAAAATATTCCTTTTGACATTTATTAAAACGCTTTGTATAAAAAAAGTTCCCTTTGAATGAAATTAAAAGTCCAAGTGTTTTATTATACACCATTTAAAATAAATAGGTATATATTATCGAAATATGCCTCAATGAAAGGATATTGAGACGAAGTCCCCTACAAAGATAATTTTGTCAATAAAATAGATCTATTATGTATATTCACTATAAATTCACCTAAATAAAGTATAAATAAAATAATGGACATAAAAATCATTTCTCACATAATCGTAGAACAACATAATCAAGAAGTAGAAGATCAATCCAAAGAATAGAAATTTGGTTAAGAAGTTCTTTTACCTCGTGCCTGACTTGACACCTTCATTTTTTAATTTCATGAATAATTAACTTAAGTTAATTTATACTCTATTAAGAACCCTTTTCAGGTTTATTATTAATTTAATATCAATTATAACCTTTCTATAACAATCATATAATTGTTTCAGTTCATATCGGTCATTTTTCCAATGTTCGGTACTTGATTCAAAAATGAATTTGTTATAATTTCAAAATGTCCATGTGGTCAAAAGTATGTTATCTCTAGAATGATATTCCACATTTAGATATCATATATATCATATATATAAATATATATTATATATGAATTTATAATAGTCCATTACATTTGGATATAAGAAATGAAATGCACGGTTCCTAGAGATGGTAAGTCATATGTATGCATAAACACTACTTTCATTTCTTTTTCATATTTAAAGGAATGAAAACTAAATGATACATAAGTATATTATAACTTCAGTATAATATGTATGTTTTATATGTTACATAATTTCATTAATTCCATCCATTAGATGGTGGTTTGTGTGAGTTTAGTTCAAATAATTCTAAAAAAACATAGTATATTGAAAATACTATTTTTGTTTTAAAATAATTGAATAAATAGATTTTAGGGGTTGAAGAAGGAAAATAAATGAAATAATATTGAGAGAAGACATTACCTCAAATTAGATAACTCCTTTTGATTTAAGTTAAAAGGCATTTTTTAATTTCCTTTGGCCCAATTTAAGGATTCTAGAATGAAGAGAGGGAAGTTGGGAGATTATTTGGGAAGATTTTGGACAATAAAAGGGGGATTGAGAGGTGTGACTGAGGGTTAGATTTGGTGTCCTTTTATAAGAGGGAGGAGGGGCACTTTAGGAAAGTTTGAAATTATTATTTTATTATTAATTTATTTTCAAATTATAATAAAAAAAGTGATATTTTTAGAATCAAAGATGAGGATGAGTGAAAATCCTCTGAGCCAATAATTTTTTATACAAGTTTAGGTCATAAAAGTAACCTTATCTTTTAGATTTAACCCTTAGTTAAATAAATTAACTCTTACCATGTCTTCTTGTATTTTCATACTATATGGTTAATATATTTACTATAAAATTCCAAGATACTCAAAATGGATCATTAATGAAAATTTTAACATGATATATGTTATTTGGATGATTATTAGATTTTTAGGACTGTTAAATCATTTAATAAAATATTAATTGATTTAAAAACAGGTTTATGTCAATTTTTATACTATTCATATCACGACTTTTTAAAAATCCATAAAAACTTGATTAATTCGAAAAAACTTTATTAATTAGAATATAACAAGTCATACTCAACCATAAAATTTTCGTATGGAATAAAAAGTTTCAAAATAAATTTATTTTAATATTTATTATCTCATGTATTTAAATATTTAATTAATAAGGTAATCACTATATCACCATTGTTTCATAAATAAATTTATTTATTTGATTTATAAAAATTATAAATAAAATACCATGATGTATGAATTTTTTTATATTTCTAATTGTTATTTATAGTAGAATAGATTTCTTATATAACCCCATATAATTTTTTTAGGAAAAGATACATGTTTGGGTTATATTTTAATGAACTTTAAATTAAAAGTAATTAAATGTCATTTTCACAGAAAAGTGGCTCTATGGGGTTCTAAAATCGATCCAAGTATGACCATGGTCGGATTCTATAGAAAATGAATTATAAAATTCACAAGGTTTTGGTGAAACACTGTGGTTAAAGGGATTCAGGTTAATAATATTTTTATACACTATGGTTTTAGGATGAATTTAAATGGGATGATTGCTAGTATCCAGAGATCTCTTCAATCAATTAAAGATGATATTTTAGAGATGGAATTGGCCGAGTTTGATGTTTTTGAAGCCTATAAATATGAGTGTTTTAGAAACTATGAAGGGGAGTTACGAAAAAAAATAGAATCTAAGACCAATTTTTGTTATAATTCTCTATGAAGTTATTTTTTTATGTTTCTTCTCTTTATATCTATCTCTCTATCTTAGTTTTATTTTATTTTTGATGCCCGTGTAACTTGAATGGGGAGGTAATTTACTTTTGATATATAATTTATGAAAATTGAATTATGTTATTGGATTTGAATTTTTATTTTCTAGTCCATGTTGGTTTGTGAAATCAATTTTATATTTCTATCTCGATCATCTTCTTGCCTCATGAACATTGACAGATGAATCTGGAAAGTAATTTTTCTTCACATGACTAATTAACTTGAATTATAATTGCCCATAGTTTAGGGTAATTGTGTTAAATAAGGTATCAAGGAATCTATACTAATAATTAACACAATTATTTGACCCTAAGAAAAGGTAAATTATTATGTTGGATAAGAAGTATCAAGACCAAGGACTTTCTTTATCTCGTCTCTCATTATAATATAGCCGAGTAATTTATCAATAAATGACACTAATACATGAAAATATAATTAAAGAGAAAATAATATTCTCTCTTATTGATTTCAATATCTCATTTTCATTTTCAATCAATAACATCCTAATATTTGAAATTATATAATATTTTAAGACCTAATATGTTTAATAGTGTGTGATACACCCAACAACAAACCACAACAATCACCATTTATTGATTAAAATTTATTTGTGGAGTTGGTGGGTAAAAAATATATGTAACTGAATTATGAAATATATGTATAAATAATAAAAATTTCCACTATCAATTCTAAGGCTTTGATATATTAAATTAGTGTAGCTAAATAACTAATAAGAAATATTTATTCTTTAAAATTTAACGTTTATAAAAATTTAATTCTATGAATTTTAATTAAGAAAATAAATTTGTTAAATATAAAATATATTATTGACCAAAATAATAAACTATGATAAATTTTAGTATAAAATTAAAGTAAATAATAAAAAAAATATTTAATATTTTAAAAATATCTTTTCCTATGAAAACATTTATCATTATATATTAATTTTTTTATTTAAAAGTACTAAAACATAGAATGAGATTTTTCAAAAAAACTATTTTTAAAATAGTAATTTTAATATTAACTTGAAATTATTTTTTAGGATTTTTCTGAAATAGTTTATTTTTAAGTGAATAGTGAAAATTACAGTTTTCACCAAAAGTGTGAATTTTATGACTTTATCATTATATATGCATGACTTATTAGTTTTTAACACATATTAATTGATAAAATATGTGTTTATTGAGTATAAATATACATTTTTAAGTACCATTAATAATTTAGAAGACCTATATATCACATTTTATGAACTTAAATGATATTTTCCCATAAAAAAAGTTATTTTTGGTATTTTATTTTAAATATATATTATTTGGTAAAAGGCAGTTTTGGGTTGATATGAAAGACACATAAATTTTTTATTATAATAAACCAATTTTTTTATTATAAGCATTTAAATTGAAAATTTTATTCTAAATATAAATTTGAAGACTAAAAATACACTTTTTCTACAAATGGGTTTTTACGCATTACATGCACTAATGTTAAAGTTGATTTTTTTATACATAAAAATTTTATATGGTATAATTGATTTCATATTTTGAATTAATAGGTGAATATTTTATAATAATGTAGATTTTATTTTTATATATAATTAATGAATTACTTAGGAAAAACTTGTTATGACGGTAAACCCCGAAATGGTAAAATTAAAAATTATAAGAGTAAAGGTATTAAAAAAATGTTTAAATTATGTGTGAAAATGAGTGGTTGATATATGATCGACCTTATATAATCAAATAATTTATTATTATAAATATTTTTTATTATTTATATATAAATCATGTTCTCTCGTTATATTAAGTTTAAATATTTAAAAAAATTCATTCTCACAACAAATAAAAGGGGCCTCTCACCACCCCTTCAAGGCCACTCAATGAAATAATTTTACTAATAAAAATATACCCTTTATAATTATCCAATAATATTATTCCTTTTCCATTGTCCTCTGATCAAATTATGTTGACCTAATACCTCCATTTCTAAGGATTCTTCTATGGCAAAGCCGAAGTCCGCAACATGAGTTCCTTTTTCCTAACATAATTTATTTTTTTTCTTACATTACCAAATATAAATTTATAATTGATATATAATTAAATAAATATTTTCTGTATAATTAATGTTACTATACTATTGTAATAACTATTAACCACTTTTCCCCTTTTCTAATTAATAAAAATGAAATTGTCATTTGTGAGTTATGCGGACTATCGTATCCACAAAGCAACGAATTCCATTTTCACCAAAGCATTGATTTACTGATTATAAGGATGAAATTAGAGAATAAATGAGAAATATAAAACATAATTTTGATTATTAATAATAAATTTATTATCTACATTATTCTCCTCTCATTATTTGAGAAATGAAAACGTTAACCATGCATTATGCTGACTACTGCCTCCATAAAGTAATGTATCTCATTTTTTATATAATTACTTTATTATATGTTAAATCCTATTATATTATTATAAATTACAGTAAAAGTCTCTAAAAAATATATTTATGGTTCTTTAATTATGAAAATGTTCCCAAAATAAACAACTTTCATAATCGCAATCATCCACTAATTATTATATGTTCATGTTTGAGTCGGTCAAACCACCTCCTTGAAAATGCTATAAAATAATATTATGTATGGATAAAGAAACATAATAATTGATAATATATGAAATAAATAAGAAAAAAATATTTTTTTCTATTGGAATGGAAAAATTAACTTTAAACTCATTAATTACGATACCAACATTCGCTCGTGAAAAATTTCTAAAACTTGTTCCACGAAAATTTCATATTTATGGATCATAATAAAAACTGCAATATAATGAAATTATAACATTATAAATATCTATAAAAAATACATTAACTAGTATGGTCTGGGAATTATTATGTTTGGGAGGAGAATTCATAATAACACTTCTATTACAAAACTAGTTCAAAACTATCATGATTACTCACACCTAATATCAAAAATAGATAATAACTAACTAATATACATTTAGAGAATAATTAAAGATGAATTTTATATATTGTAATATATAGAAATAATTTTCTTAAATAGATAATTAATATATGTATTTTTTATATAGGGGATTCAAGAACATTAGTGGAATTCTGGAATTAATGTAAGGGGTTGTTTATCTAAAATTTCAATTCCTTCATACATGTTTATATTATTAATAATTTTTTCTATTTTATGGTGTGATTACTACATATTTGATATGTTATATCAGGATTATATTATGCTTAATGGTATTTAATGTTAAATTTAAAATTATATCCATCAACCAGTTTGGATTCCAAAGTTTCTAATGTACAAAATGTTATTTGTATTTATTTTCAATTCAGTGAGACTTGTTTGATATTTTGCACCATATTTTTTATTATATTGTGTATTTAATAACCTATTACCATGATGTATAGTAAATATAATTAATTTCATTATATTTTAATTTCATGGTATCCCTCTCATGTTCTTTTGATTCATACATTTCCATTATCAAAATGGGTTTTCCATCACAAATTTTCTTTATTGAGATATGATTCATATTCACCACTTATTTCAATTTTTTGGTTTATATATTGGTCATAGATTAATTTATAAATACTCTCATAACATTTTAATTTTGGGAATTTAAATTTTGAAAATCTATCACGGCCTTTGTCATTCAAAATCCACCTCAATAATAGGCATTATTTTTCTTTCAATGTTCTTCCTCTATAGACACTTGATATTTCCTTTGTTTGATTGAAGGGTGTTTAGATAGATTCTAAACTTTGAATAATTGTGGAAATTATTGACATAACAATTTACCCCATTCTATATATTGTGTTATTTTGATGAATGATTCCATAAGATTCTATTATATTTATTGATTGGGGAAATATTGAAAATATGTTTATTTTTTATTTTGATACTGATATTCATTAACTACTGTGGAAATTTTATTATGTATTTTTTAAATATAGAAACCCATACAATCCAATCATAGATATTACATATCATTAGATGAATATTATATAAATAACATAACAATCCACACCATAATAATGTAGTTCATGTATCTTTGTAAACTTTGGAACATAAAAAACTGGTTCATAAGTGAACTATATCATATCCCACTAAATTATTTATAAATAGAAACAATATTATAAATATCAAACTTAATAACTTTATTCATAAACTGGATAAAGGATATATAATAAAGGGTGACCTCATATGATAAGTAAGGGTAAATAAGGGAGGTATCAACATAAAATTAGCTTTGGAGTATGAGAGAATGAGAAGAACAGTTCAAAAGCCATACCCATTATATCATAGATCATAATACTAAATCATTGAATATTTCTTGGTAGTTCGTAATAAATGAATCATAAAGGAATAAAATAACACTCTCCATGATAGTATAACATTGTAATAAGACATAAGTTTGGGTCATATACATAATATTTGAAAATCATTTACTTAGTAGTCAATGCTCACCACCAAGACTATCTTGTGGGATTGGGATCACTCCTATAACTATCAGAGTTGTAAAGGTTCACTCCTAAGACAATAATTATGGATTTAGTCCCTTAATAAACTAAATTCACTCCCCTATCCAGTCCTATATAACTCACAAGAAATCTATCTTTACCCAATGCATTAGAAGGATATACAATTTTGAGCCCACCCATAACATAATCAAAACCACACAAATGTGTTCCATTAGATCATAATAAATTAATCATTTCATTACCTAGGAATAATAATTTTTTTGATAAACATTCTAAAAAAACATAACCTTTGGAAAAGTGATTGGTTTTATAAACATTTCATCATATCATAACTCGTGGAAAATAAACCGATTTCATAAACATCTTGTAATCATAATCATAAACCATAATGAAATAATAAGGATGGTATAAGTGGATATTATCCCCATTAAATCATAAGTAACATCAAAGGTTGTTGTCTTGGATGAAAATACCCTCAAAATGTCACTTGGTATTTTTATTGATGAAAATACACTTTTTTATTTTGAAATCACTTCATTAAAATATAAAAATTTACAAAACATTAGGGAAATCATATTTTTTGAAAATAAACATGGAAAATATTAAATTAATCTCAAAATAATTGAGTGGTCATGATTGTGGTAAATATAGTTCATTCTACATAAGTTAGAATAAAACATTCCTTCCATACCTTTGTAAAACAAGTCAAAAATTACCTTATTTGGAAATTGATAAGAACATTAATTTAAAAAAAAATATTAAAAATTAAATCATCGGTAAAAATGAATTTAAATATAAAATAATAATATTAAAACATTCTTAAAACATTTTTAGAAAACATTGATGTGTAAGAAAAAATAATTTTAACCAAATAAATAAATAATGTCATATTTGTTTTAAAAATTTATTTTGTTCTCTTGAGTTATTAAAGAGTGGAAAATGAAAAATAAACACTAAATATATAGAAATAAATATAGGAGATAAAAAAATTATGAGATTATTAGGGACTATATCTTAATATTTCGTCGCCTGAACTTGATCATACATGATCCTGATAAATAATGGGATTGTACCATAAAACTCTTACTACTTTGGTAAATTTTAAATTGTAAGCCCCATGAAAGAATAATGTAAAATAAAACATAAAGTGTAATTATAAAAATTAAATTCACGATATAACATGGAAAATTGGATTTATAAACACCTCATAAAAGAAGATAGTTGAATAACATAACATATGTCCCAAAGAAGACAATTTGATATGATAAAGCCTTACCTCATGTCTGACTTCCTTCATACACGTTCAAACCTCATATATAATAAATATTTATTTATTATACATCTATTATAGAATCTTATTATATGTATATAATAATATTTATGATTTACTTATAACCTTTTATCACATATTTATAAACAATTCTCCATTAAAATCACTATTTGGGGGGATAACGGCTTCATTTTTCATGTGTGTTCTGATTTTTTTAGTTTTGTTCCTTTAACTTTGATCATGGTTACATAATCTCCAAAATTTTAATCATGATATAAATTTAATATAAATTTAATATATATATATATATATATATATATATTCCTCTTGGAAATTAGAGATATAAAAATGAATTTCATCATTCAAAGAGATTGTAAAACATATGTAAGCATAAATGTTGGGTTCACCTTTCAATATATGGAATGAAAGAATGGTAAATAATAATTTACCATTAAAAATAATTATTATATCATATAAAATATATATATATATATATATATATTATTCTATCCTTATTACCATCCATGTAAAAAGGAAATGAAAACTTAATCACATCGCTTCATGTAAGTGGTAGTCTACACGTGCACACAAGCATGGTTATCATTTTCCAATAGTTTGGGAGGCAAGAAGTTAGATATTATATTTTGAGAACATGAAGTTATAAAAAATGTATTTTTGGTTTAAATTTTATTCTAACTCCCGTTAAATTGGTTAATGGAATGACTATTGGGAGTCAGAAAGGTCTCACAAGTGTCTGGGGGGTCAGACATAAAAATGGGGGAAAAGATTCCATGTAGTGCATGGTTAATGATTGGAAAATGGTTAGTAATAACAATGACCATAAACATTAATCTTTGGGTAGGTTGGATAATTTTAATAAAACTATACATGGTGGCCCAAGAGACTATATAGCTACAACCCTATCAGACAAAGGCAACTACATAGCTACCACATGATTTTTCAAATCGTGTAGGTGGAAAAACAAACTATAAGACTTGGATTCATATTATATAGATAGAAATTAAAAGTGAGTGAATGGTTTGGAAAATAAAATATCCAAATTCTGTATGTCTAATTTTTTTTTGGATTTTTCCATTTTTTCTCTCCCAAACTTAAATGTTTCTTCCCTGATTTTTCACCTCATTTCTTCTCCAGAAACAATGGGTTTAAACTAGGATCTCCCTCATTCTATAAATATCATTATCCTTTAATTATAGGGTGATTAAAGTTTCTTATTTTCAAAATAAAATCTTTTAGTAAGTCTATGAGTCCTCTTTCATCTATTATCTAAAAGAACCATGGTTGTTTTCTCTTCTTCTAAATCTTCAAAATCCTAATAATTATAGGGTTTATTTAACTTTTTTTAGTAGTTGTTTTTTGAATAAAATACTAATATTGGGAGAGTAGTTGTATAAGAGATTGGGGTAGATGGTCTATATGTTTATCCCATGGTTTTGAAGTTTTTACTATCTACGGTTGTTTCTTTGCAATGCCTTGCAGATTTTTCATGTTCTTATCTACGAAAATAAAATTCATAATGAAATTGATGTTTGAAACCCTAAATAGACCACATAGGGTCCATTGGTTATTATAATATAGTTCCTAAGGCCACTCAAGGTGTTTTTCAACATTTTAAAAATAGTGTAATAGATACTTAATTGATAAATTTCATTGTTTATGATATTAAATTAGTTATACATGGTGTATGGAATATTGGAATATTATAAGGGGCGATTTAGATTAACCTAGAAAATGTAATGATATATGATATCATTATGGGAAAAAGTAATTAATGGTTAAAGGGTAATGATTTTTTTCTTAAACTATTTAATAGAACGTGTAGCATTTGTGGTTATGAATAAATGGTAAGGATAAATAGTTTTGGAAATTGATCTACGGGTGTTGAATTTAATAAACCATCAAAATAATGATAAATGGATAGGTGTACCCACATGGTTATTGTTTGATAAAAATATCACATATGATAAACCATTGAAAATGTAAATTTATGGTATGGTTGGATATTGAAATGAGGCTAATCACCCTTAGGGTGGGTCAAAATGACGATCTAAGAACCCCTAATTCATTTCATGGATTGGGGTAGACTAGTGGTCTAGGCCTAATTGATGATTTATAGAATTTGGATGTTGGAATAATGCTCCATGCTCCCATGGTTTGATATATTTCTGGTGTTGGACTGATTCTCCAAGATCCATGGTTATAAATGGTTTGTGTACCTGGACTGAGGATCTAGGGTAAAATAAACAATATAGAGTTTATTAATGAATCCACCTATAACTTAGAGTATATGACCCCTCAAGGTTCATGGTTCATCCATCATGCATGGGATGAAACATTTTTAGTGTTATGGGAGAAATTGATGAACACGAGTGCCCATGGGGTGAATTGAGATCTTCTTAATTATGAAACGTTTTTTACACACTACATGAAAATTAGTCATTGTTACTTATACATACACAACTATTGGAGAGGATGTTTATTTAGACACCATTGGTGGTGTCTTTATAAGTTATTCTCAAACCCTACTCATGTTATTGTTGGTACTTGAGAAAATTTTATGGTTTCATATTAGGATAAGGGAAAATTCTCTATGATAGATGGTTGAGTTAGGATTTTGATATGGAGCATGGATGAGGGGACCAAACTATTATTGGGACCCATTTTGGGTATTCTATTTGTGTCAATAATTTTGGGGTTTCTTTCAAAACATGACACTAGCTCAACAAGATATGTTTAGTGTATTTGTTTATGGGAATTTACTTAGTTTTTGAAATTTATTACATGATCCATGGTTATTAGTTATTACTACTTCGGTTATTATTTATATTGTTTTCCTTTATTGCCTTACTTTTTTAAAGAGGGTATAGTCTACACACATACCTCATTAAGCCCTCAATATTTTTCAGAATCCTCTAACATATGGGGATTTATTCCTAGGGTCATGTTCTAATCTATCTCGGGGAACTAGTATAGTAGAACCATGTCTTGGACACTACAAAGTGGTATTAGATCCATTTAATTTTTTTAGCCTTAATATTTGGGAAATTTACATTGGATATTGGGATGTTTTGAACCATAGAAATGAGCCCATTAATGGGATTAGTTAACCCATGTGTGTGGGAAAACCAATTTCCTAGGGTGGGGTAGTTTTTCTTGATGTTCTCTTGTTATGGTTGGATTATACTTCACCTTGGGTGATTCACATGTGGTGTGACGTTCTTATTTTCTGATATTTTACTCATGGGATGGTATGGAAAATGATTGTGTATTCATGCATCATATTAGGAAATCCGGTATTTATGTGACATGTATCATATTGTGCATACACATTAGAGAATGTATGGTAGTTTGGAGGTAAATTAAATTATTTTATGTCCTTTGTGCTTTTGGAAGGATAGTGCCTAATAAATAAGATAAAAAAAATTTAAACTGAAAGATATAAATTTAAATGGTTAAAATGGTGTAAAATGAGAAACATAGAAATTGGATTTTTTTTATTTTACCTTGATTTATCCATGGCACCAAGTATGGATGGTTTAGGGTAGTGATGGTGTTCTAATTATGGCCATATGGATCATTTATATGGGGTGACTTGTATACATATATTTGTGAGCCCTATTTTTTGTAACTATGGAAACTATATGTTATGTGCCCGAAGTTGTGCATTTGAAATTAAAGGGTGATGAAACGATGATTATGGTTTCCATTTGGGTGATAAGAGAAAATTTCTAA
Source organism: Viscum album (assembly GCA_963277665.1). NCBI lineage: Eukaryota > Viridiplantae > Streptophyta > Magnoliopsida > Santalales > Viscaceae > Viscum > Viscum album. The sequence continues at coordinate 92,966,939 of OY728147.1, forward strand.
GAATTATCCTTCAATAGTGGAACTGGAGCCCTCGTTGCTTCTGAGGGATGGGGTGGAAGGACTGTTCCATGATAATCTCAATCTTTTTATGTTGTTCATGGAAAGGGATCTAGGGAGGGATATACTGAGTTTTTTTTATCTGATAATGGATATTGGGAGGGATATACTAAGTTTTTTTATCCGGTTAGAGATTTTTAGCTACAACAACCTTTTATGTTCACAAAAGATAATGGACCTGAGGTAATTTAGTTCTTGACTGAGTCTATCCATATGATCCTGGATCACATAAGGACCCCTCTAGAGGGATTGGGTCAAGTCAGTAGCTTATATATTATAAGGGACAAGGAAGCATTGGTTGAATATTCTATATTGGGATGAGCCTTTGGATGAAATAGTATGGAAATATTTTTAGCAAAGGTTCCTGGAACACATTTGCCTAGAGACCCTGAGGTAAGAGAAATCTATGGAGTATATGTGATTGACCCATGAGAGTATTTCAGTGATATATTATGGTTTCTTCTTCAATAAAATGAAGTGTTTTTTCCTAACATTGACTGAGTATGATCCAGGTATGATATGAGTCTTTTAGGATGGACAGTGATATCAATTCCTAGTCGAATATATTTCATTTGATAATGATGTATGAGGCAGTAAATTAGGCTCTCATTTTTAGGGGAACATGAAGGAGGATTCTAGTGATGGGAATGAAATTTAAATCAGGTGATCAGGTAGTGCATCTTTAAGTAGTAAGAACTTAATTATGAGATATTTCACCCATGTAGTGGAAGATAGAGTAACCATGGGAGAGGATCAGCCTCCCATGGAACTAATTGAGTGTTCTTCTATCAGTATGGAAGGATAGGTTACTGGCATGGTCAATGTCCCCATCCACCAATGGAGTGTTGAGATTTCCATAGAATGGTTCAAATACATAGGTTCTATAGTAACCCTTGGAAGATAGGCATTTATTAAAGACCTATTCCAATACCAAGCACCGAAAGGGTATCTTCTACCTCATATTAGTCCAACTTTTGGATTTATACTGGCCATACTGATCAGGGTAGACGATGAGGTGTTCCAATACAAGAGCATGCATACTTGAAATGTATTATAGTACACATGAATCAGGAAGGATAAAAGGGTATATGGATAGGTTAGTTTCATGCATTTCAGTCTTTAATTGATAGTGGTGAGTTTGGACCATCAATTGTTCGAGGTACAATTCTTATAAATTCCACCCTTGCTGGTGCTTTATTTGATACATGAGCCTCTCATTATTTTATATCTTCTCAAAATTAGAATAGTTTGGTTCTGGTGGTATCGTTCACATGTGGAGTTATGTCGATCGACGTGTCATTGGGAGTGCAATAAATGAACATCAGTCTTTCTATAGGGTGTTCCCTTGAGGTTGGTGAGTATAATTTTCTTTAAAAATTTACATTCCTGAGATTTTGGGTTTTGAATAAATATTGGTAATGGTGTAGTTGGTATCTTATCAAGATCACATCGATCATTACCATATGAGAGTGACCATCAAATCTCTTATGGGTGAAATATATGATTTTTTCGGGAATAGGATATCTACGTAGGTTGTACAGGGAAAATTCTTTAGTAGGTGGGTGTGCTCACAGCCTAGGTTGTGAGTCTATTACTAGATGATGAGGGACTAGAGAATGATTTTTTTCCTCCAATAGTGTATTAGTTTCAGGATTTGTTTCCTAAGGAGTTCTTAGGTTTTCTTCCTTAGAGGGAAATTGATATTTCTATTGAACTGATGTCAAGGGCTGGTCCAATTTTTATTCCACCATATATAATTTCACTAGTTAAGATTCAATATATTAAGAATCAGTTGGAGGGTTTGTTGCCTTAAGAGTTTATCCATGTAAGTACATCACCATGGGGTTCTCTGGTTTTGTGACCTAATAATGATGATAGAGTATTATGGTTGTGTGTCGATTATTAGATGTTGAACCAAATGTCAATTAAGAACTGGTATCCTCTTCCATACATTGATGATCACTTTGTCTAGATCAGGTGTTCCTACATGTTCTCTAATATAGATTTCAGATCAGGGTATCCTCAGTTTTGAGTGAGAATATCTGGTATACCGAGAACTAATTTTAGAAGAAAATATGGTTTTTATGAGTTCATTATTATTAAATTAAAGATAAGTAATTCTCTAATAGTATTTATGGATTTGATGAAAAATTATTTCACCCGTATCTAGATTAGTTTTTGGTTGTCTGTTTTGATGAAATCTTAGTGTACTCACATACTTGATATGATCATGCCAAACATCTTGATATTATCCTAAGTATACAGGGAGAGAATGGTCTTTATGAAAAGCTGTCTAAGTGTCATTTCTAGATCTTCAAGGTATATGTCATTATCTCTGACGAAGGTTTTTTAGTAGTCCCTAATAAAATTTGATTAGTTTTTCTTGAGACCGACATTAATTTTTTTGATATAAAAGTCCTTTTGGGTTTGGTAAGTTATTATCACAGGTTCATCAAAGAGTTTTCTCTCTTGGTAGCACTACTCTCGGGATCAACCAAAAAGATAATAAGGATTAAATGGTCTGAATCATGTGATAATTATTTCCAAAAACCAAATTAGATTTTGAACATGGAACTAATTCTAAATTTACTAGAGTTGGGTAAAGGTTATACCTTTTATTGTGATTCATACGGTATTAGAATTAGGTAATATTGATGCAGGGATATCACATCGTGGATTATGGATCATGGAAACTAAGTCCATTTGAAAAAAATTATTCTATACATGTTATGGACGTAGTTAAGGTATTAGATTCCCTGAAATGATGGTGGAATTATATCCTTGGTGGGAATTTTCTAGTGTATATCATCCATAAGAGCCTAAAACATATCTTTTCTTATAAATTTCTAAATCTATGATAGTGGTGGTAGGTTGAATACATAAAATCTTTTGATTTTGAGCTAGCATATATGCCATTTAAGGTAAATAGGGTTGTGTATGTGTTGAACTAGAAGGTGAACACTTAGGCATTCCATGAGTCTATTGTTGAGTCAATGATGATGCCCTTGTTCATCGAGATGCACAAAGGTGTTGAGGAGGAGCGATATCAGATGAAACTCATGTCCTTGTTTTTGTACCCTCTATTCTAATATTTTTAAGGAATGGTTGTATGAGGATATTGAGTTTCTTTAATTGGGTGATAGTTTTGATGGTGATGATATTCCTCCTAATTGGACCATTTACAATGATGAGATCATCCATTATCATAGTTATGTGATCTTGTCTACTTGTATGTCAGAGGATCTGACGTGTGAGTTTCTTACCTCAAAGTGGGTGGTGCACCCTAGATTGACCAAAATGTATTGTGAACTTCATATACAATATTTATTCATTGGAATAAATAAATATATTATAGATTTTTTGACAAAATGCTTCACCTTTTAGTAGGTGAAGGATGAGTATCAATGACATATTGGTCTGTTATAGCTATTTCCCATTCTAGAATGGAAGTGGTGTGATGTTGTGATGGATTTTTTCATTGGATTAAAGAAGAAACCTTATAATAATGATGTAATATTGGTGATTATTGGATGTTTTAAAAGTTATCCCATCTCCTGATGATTTGGAATACTTTTACAATCGATCATTTGGGTGACTTCTATGTTCAGGAGATAATGTGTTTGCATGGGGTGCCTTTGATTTTGTGTTTAAAATAGAGACATTAGTTTTATTTCATTCTTCTGGAAAGGGTTTCATATTGTTATGGTTATTATGTGTTTCTATGTATATATTTTCACACACAAATAGATGGGCATTCAAAATGCACCATCCAAGTATTAGAGGATGTACTGAGAGAATGCATCCAATGTTTTCATGGGATGTTGGAGAAGAAATTAGAACTTGTTGAGTTTGTATATAGAAATAGTTGTTAGTTGAATATTCATATGTAACTCTCTGAATCAATATATAGTAAACCATGTTGATCACACTTTTTTTGGATGAAAGTAGGAGAATTAGAGTTGTTGGGGACAAGTCACATATAGGAGACATCAAATCATGTTTCATTGATCTAGAGAATATAGATATGGGATAGAGTAGGGATAAGTCATATATTGAATAAAATCCTTAAAATCATTAGTTATTAATGGGTGACCATGTGTTACTTTGGGTGTTTTTGAGATTTTCCCTCCAAAAGATTCTAAAACCAGCCAAGTCAGTTCTTGAATGTATAGGGTCATTTGAGATTTGGGAGGGGATCAGGTCAGTAGCATACGGGTTGGATCTTCCACAGTGGTATGGTGATATGAAAGATATTTTTCAAGTGTCACAACATTAAAATTATCATCTCAACCCATATCATGTGATCCATGTTGATGATGTTAATCTTGAGGATGATGCATCCTTTTAGGAGCATTTTATTTAGGTTGGGGACCACAGTGAGAATATTATTTGGGGTAATTTCATGATATTTTTTGGAGTTTTGTGGTATAACATTTGGGTTCATGAAGAAATTTGGGGTGTAAAAGATGATTTATAGGCCCAGTGGCCTGGTATTTATAAATTGAAAGCTTTCTGATGCTTGGGTGAGAAGTTCGAGGATAATTTATTATAAGGTGGGGAAGTTGTAAGACCCTAAAATTTTGATGAGGTGTGTTTTTGTTTATATTTTGGTTTAAATCCCTTTAAATTCGTTAATGGAATTAATCCCAAGTGTATGAATGGTATTGACAGTGTCTGGAGGGTTTATGACATGAAAATGGTGGGAAATGGTCATCGAGTGCATGGTTCATGGTTAGTATTAACAATGCACCGTAACCATATGGCCTGGGGGAGGGTGGCGCATGGTTTTCAAACCACTCATAGTTCCCTAAGAGACTATGTGGCTTGATCCCCCTTGAATAGAGGCAACCACATGGCTACTACACTATTTTTTAAATGGTGTGGGTGGCTAAACAGACTGTATATCTTAGTTTCCTCTAAGACAAAGGAAAATTCATGATTAACATGTGGTTTGAAAAACCATGAGGCCAAACCACATACCTCTTAAAAAGTGGTAATTTTACCATTATATCTTCCAACTATAATTGTTAATTTTCTAAATTTTCACACCATTTCTTATCCAGCATCAAGGGGTGAAAACTAAGAGCTCCCTCCATCTCCAAGGACTGTTCTAATTCAATTATAGGCTGTTTGAAGTGTGATTTACTGAAAATTTAAGCTTCACATGAGTCTAAAAGTCTTATTACTTTTATTTTCTAGAATAACCAAGGTTGGTTGTTTTCTATTCTTAAAAAAATACAAAACCCTAATTTTTCTTCAAAATCAATAGATTTGGTGTTAGTTGTTGTTTTGGTTTGAATCAGAGGCTATGTTTGGTTGAGTGGATGTTTATGAGATTGAGGTGGGTGGTATATAATATTTCTCTAAGAGTCTTGATTATTATCTTGTGTGTGTGGTTGTGCCTTTATGCTGAATTGCTCTTTTTTCATGTTCATGACTAATTAAATGAAACTGGGCCTCAAATTAATGCATGATACCCTTAAAATACCCTATCAAGTCTACTTATGATTATAAGACCAATACTAAGGATAACCAAGGGGTTTTTCAGCAATTTGAAAATGGTGAAATGAATTTTTAATTGAAAAATTACACGGTTTATATAATTAAACCAGTTGTACTTGAAGTTTTGTATATTGGAATGGTATAAGTGGTGGTTTGGATTATCTTGGAAAATTTAATGTGCTATGAGTAGGTTGGTTTAAATTTGATAAATGGTTATAAGGTAATTCTTGTATTTTTAAATGGGTTAGTAGAATGTTCAATGATTATGGTTTTGAATGAATAGTAATGCGAACCAGTTTTGAAAATTGATAAAAGGGTGTGGAATATAATGAACCATTAAAATAATGACAAATTAAGATGTTTAATATTAGGGTTATTATTTTATAAAAAATTAAAGTGGTGATGAACCTTTGAAAATGTGAATTTATGGTATGGTTGGATGTAAGACCGAGTATCCCCATCCTTGGAGTGGTCCAGACCAATTCTCTAGGCACCACTGATGCATTTCTTGGTCTAGACTAGACTAATGCTCCAGGCCCCACTAATATATTGTATGGTTTTAATTATGTAATGATACTATAATCTACCATGGTTGGATATGGTGCAGATACTAGACTTAGACTCCGAGCTCTAATGGTTGGACATGGTTTGGGTACCTAGACTGAGGCTGCAAGGTACAATGACTTGTATGGAATTTATTAATGAATACCTTTGTGACATAATGTGTTTATACCCTCAAGGATCATGGTTTAGATATTTGGAAAGGTAAATAGTACGTTTAGTGATATGGGTGTGATTGAGGAACCCAAGATCCCATAGGGATATTTGATAACTTCATAGTTATTAAAAAAATATGAATTATTTTTATATTATTCATTTATACTCCATCATACAATACTATTGTATTGGATATTTCATTAGACATCATTGGTGGTGGCCTAATGTTTTTTACTCACACCCTAGTCAGACCTATATTGGTACCTAAGAAAATATCGTTGTCGTAGGTTGGGATAAGGGGAAAGGCCCCTTGACAAATAGTTGAGTTGGAATTTTAGGATGGAGCATGAATGAGTGTATCAAACTAATGTTGGGACCCATTTTTTATATTTTTTTGTGTCATTATTTTTGTAGTTTTCTATTCACACATGAAACTAGTTGAACATGACATGTTCCTTTGTTTTGTTTGGGGAATTTAACCAGTTCTTGTAATTGAATACATGATGCATGGTTATTGATTATTACTATTTTTGATATTATTTATTAAAATTTATTTTGTTCTATTAATATATTAAATATGGTTTAGTCACCTCACATACCTCATTAAACCCACATTGTTAGTCAGCAGCCTCTGACATATGGGGAGGCATGCCTGAGGTCATGTGTCGATTCGGATCGGGGAACCAATTTAATGGAACCTGGGCTGGAACCTTTTAGATACTATCATTACATAATAATAATTATATTATAAATAATATATATATATATATATATTAAACCCATTTTAATATCCATCCATAAAATATAGTGATGAAAAATGAAATGTATTGCAACGTGGGGACGGTAAGTCGTACGTATTCACAAGCAGTACATTCAATTCCCATCTGATGGGGAAAAGGGTGCATAATAGAGGTTTCATAATAATTAAAAACTAGCTTATTAAAGATACTTAATCTATTATTTTATGATAAATACCATATATTTAGAGTATGTAAAATAATAATGAAAAACAAATTCATTAGTTATGGCGATTACCTCTTCTTTGGAAGAACTCCTTTCTATATCCTCTTAAAGACCCTAGGGCTGGTGTTTTGAGATGAAAAGAAAATATAGAATGTTTATATGGAAGTTCATAAGGTATTTTGGTGGTTTTTTGTTGAGATATAAGGCACAATGTGGTGTAGAGAATATAAAGGAGGGGTTTCCTTTTCTACGGGAGGGAGAGGTCACACTTGGAATTTCTTAAAAGATTAAAATATAATAAAGTAATTCTCAAGGAAAATGATTCCAAATGAAAATGAATTAAAATAATAGGATTATAGGTTCTAAATAACATCATCCATTGAAATTTAGACAATTTTTTTAGTAATTTTAATCCTTACATTTTTTATTAATCCCTTTATTAACTATTTTTAACCTTAATCTCACTAACAACTATTTAAATATTAAAGGGTTAAAATTGTTATCATAAATGGAAAAGTGACTAATAAATAGAAATTGGTTAATATTTTAAACAATATTAAATTTTCTTGTATGAATAAAAAAATTATAAATTATAAATAATTTAATAAAACATTATTTATTATATAATATCATTAAAGTATATTTTGTAACTATTATTTTAATTTGACTTTAAAGACACAAATAAATTGGTTGAATTATAATATAATCCTTTATAAAAATATTATATATTCATATATATATAATTCAAGTAACACTATAACTCACTTGTATTATATTACTTTCAATGTTTTTTAAAATATTTGTTCAAATTTTCTCTTAGTTGAAGACATATTGTGTTGGTGTTGCGTAAGCATTTAAGGTAATTATATATTTACTAAAAATTTGAAATAAATTATGATCATGAAAATAATATTATTATTCTTAAATAACCATTAATATTCATTTATAACAATATTTTTTACCTTTTTGAACATATAATAGATATTTAAAAGTAGGAGAGTGACATTTCGTAATTTTCTTTACATTAAATATTATATAGGTCATTTACATGGAAAAGTGTCATCTAAAAAATTATATTTTTAGAGTAAGGTTATAAGGATAAAATTACCTTCATCCAATAATAATTGATATGTAGAATAGTGACCGTAATATTTAGTTTTAATCTAGTTTAACTCGATTTACCCTTTACTGAGGTGATAAAAATTTATTTTAGTTACTATTAATATTAACAAAAATAAAGGGGTTTATTTACAAAATTATATTATACTAATTAAAAATATATAATCCATTTTTATATATTCAATTTCTATAAGTGGTAGAAATTTATTTTAAAATAAGTGTGTAAAACATGAAAAAACTCATTTTTTAGAAAAAATACATTTTTAAGAATAAAATGGGATATATATTCTATTATCATCCTAGAAAGAAAATGAATATTAAATAAATTATTTAATATATAATACATATATTTCATTATAATAATTCACCAATATTTATCATTAAAACCCCATTGTGTACATAAAAATCGTTTTTTTAAAAAAACATCTCTTTTAATTATAAATGATTTTTATTTTCATTTATAATCAATTGATAACCAATGAATTTATCTTATACATGTGTAAACAATAAATTATTCTTAAGTTAGTGATTAATAATCAAACATTTCAATTTAAAATCTAGGTTAGAAATGTATACTATTTTATGGTTCACTTAGAATCAAGGTAGTGTATCACAAGCTATCAAAGAAATTAAAATAATTTGAAAAAATATATATCCTAAAGTTATAGAATGATATATTCTAACCCATTTAAAATTAATTACCCTAGTTAAATTCCACTACTATGATATAAAAAATTATTATATCTCTATTTCATCACATTATCGAGTTCCCATGTTACATCTTTGAATTTAATATTCCTCTAGAAAACATTAATAAGGTGATTAGTCTTATTCTTTAGAACTTTATCTCTATAGTACAAGATTTATATTGGTTGCTATTTATAAGAAATTTCATGCTCTAGCAGTATGACCTATGAGTTTAGAACATGTGAATTATCAGTTATGTACTCAATTAGGAGAGATACATGGAATACATCATGAAATTGAGAGAGGTTCAGTGGAAGCGCTATGTGATATGATAACATCCCTTCTAGATCAATATTCCTAAAGGGCCCAATATACCTAGGGATCAACTTTCACTTCTTTATGAATCTCATAACCATTATCCCCATAGAAATTTAAAAAGACACATCATTTTTTATTAATAGCAAAAAATTTCTATTAAATTTTATCTTCATTGATGTGATATTGAATGAATCCCAATTTCTCTATCATTTCCTCAGTTATATCATGCCCTAATAGCTTTATTTCTCTAATATCATCCTAGCATGTTGGATTTGTACACTTATTTTCATAGAGACCTTTATAATGAGCCATCTGAATTCTCAAGTAATGTATATCAATGTAGGAAAAATTTTCTAGAGGAAGGTGTTTATCTTAGCTAACTTTCAAATCCATTGAAAAAGATCTCAACATATCCTCTAGGGTTTGAATGGTTCTCTCAAACTGACCATCTTTATGAGGATGATAAACTATAATTAAAATCAACTATGTATCTAGATCCTACAAAATTATTCACCAAAACATTGAGTTAGACCTCATATCCCAATAAAATATAATATAATGTGGAACTCTATGAAACCTTTCCCCTTAATTAATATAAATTTCGGAAAACTGATCAAGAGGAAAATATTTTCTGATAACAATGAAGTGTTCTGACCTCAAACGGTGGTCTAATAAAACTCAGATATCACTATAGCCTTTAGATGTTTTGGGTATTCCAACAAAAAAATGCATGTTGATGTTTCCCATTTCCATTCTGGTATGGGTAATGGTTATAGAATCCCCTTAGAATTCTTCCCCTCAGCCTTAACATTCTGAAATTCCAAGCATCGAGATACACACTCTGCAATATCTATCTTCATATCTCCCAACCATATATATTACTTAATATATCTATACATATTTATACTTAAAATATGAATAATGAATGATAAACTATAAGCATTATCCAATAAATATTTCTTAAAATATAGTATAGATGGAACAGATACACAGTTCTTAACCATTATCATTTCATCACAATCAATGTTAAACTCATGAACATTTCTAACCTTCTTTGATAGTTCTGCATCTTCTTTCTGCACCTCATTAATCCGTACATGGTAAAAAGTTTCAACACTCATTTTAGAAAGATATTATTTCCCCCCTTCCTTCAAGAATTCAAGATATATCCTTCAAAAATCCAAAAATATTGGATATTTTTTATCCTCAACATAAATAAGATAATTTAGTCCTTTCAAATCATAGAATTTTCCACCTTGTTCTATTTACTAGGGTGGTAATGTATTTAGTAGTTATAATATTTAATTATATACAAATATCTTTTCTAGCCCATATTTCAGTCTAGCTATCTGAAAACATACTTAAAAATATAATGATAAGTATATATATTATTACTTTCTCCATAAATATAATTCCACTATATCTCTAATGAAAAAAATACCACTATCAACTCAAAATCACATGTCAGGTAATTTTTCTCATGTGTATTAAATTTTTGTGAGGCATATGCTATCACCATATCATTTTTCATGAGAATGAATCTCAGTCCTTTCATAGATTAATCAATATAAATTATTAACCCTTATCCACTATTGGGTAATGTAATCATAGGTTCACTGAATAATATTCTCTTTAGTTCCTTGAAATTTTCCTCGCATTAATTTTCCTAAAGGAACACGGATCCATTCCAAGTTAACTTGGTGTATCGATTATACATCTATGAGAAATTATAGAAAAATCATTGATAATGTCTATATAAACCATGAAAACTATGGATATTAGTTAGATTGGTTGGTCTGGGCCAACATTAAATAACATTAGTCTCTTAGGGATTCACAAATTTACCATCTCCTAATATTATATGACCAAAAAATGAAGCTTTTTGTAGCAAAAAAATACACTGTTAATTTTGAATGCAAATTCTCCTTCCTTAGGGTCTTCAATACAATCCTCAAATGACCTCCATGATCTTCATTTCTCTTTTAATATATTAGAATACCATCTATATAGACTACCAAAATCTAATTAAGGTAATCTCTAAAAACTATTCATTAAATATATGAATATAGTTGTAGAATTAGTAACACCAAACGTCATCATAATATATTCATACTGTCCACACCATGTATCTAATGTTGTCTTGGGTATACCATCTTTCATGACCCTCAATTAATGATATCCAAAAAGAAGATCCATATTGGAAAAATATTGAGCTCCAAGAAGTTTATCAAATAAGTCATAAATATGAGGTAAAGGATACTTATTCTTTATTATAATCATCTAAAGTTCATGACAACATAAGTAGAGTCACATTGATCGATATATATTCTTAAAAAATGAATAGTTATACCCAAAGGTGATACACATGGATGAATAAATCCCATGTCAAGATTATCTCGTAGTATCTTCTTAAATTATTGAAACTCTATCAGATTCATTCTATATAGAGTCACTAAGATAGGTGTATCACCATGTATGAGTTATATTCAGAACTCAACATCATAATTATTTGTAAGAATAGGTAACACTTTTAGAAACATGTCAATAAACTCCCATATAATGTTATATCTTTAATGTTGAGTTTCTCCCAGACTATCTAAGATAAGCACCCCATTTGAATAGGAATAAAGACACATACAATAGATGAAATTTCACTTGGGATTTCATATTTATAATCGTATTTCTAAAAAATCATAGGTTAGTTTGTAATATCAAACATGACCTACCTTCCTTAGAAATTGAAGTGTTCTTTATTTAAATAAATATAATCCATTTCCAAAATAACATCGAATAAAACTATAAGAAGAATAACTAGATTAGAAGGAAGCACATTCCAAAAAAATCAATCACAGAATAATCATAGACTTGTGATGAGATCATTGTACCATTATGAATTTTTAATGAAAATTCAACATATAATCATTGAGGTGGTATTTTGATACCCATAGTTTATTCTTTAGATAAAAATTATTGGGTATATTAATAATCAAATAAGATATTGGAAGTATTATAGTGGATAGTAAGTGTACCATGTACTATTTCATTAATATACTCCACATTGGAAATAGTGATTCTATGATATTTCATTTTTTCTCTGTCCTTTATATTTTGCTGATGTCAATCATTATCATTAACCATTTGGATTGTGAATTTTTTAGCATAAATCATGTACTCTTTTATTTTAAAACACTAGAGTGTGTGGGGTGAATTCTTTGGTTCTTGTCCTCTATCATTAGCTGACTTTATCAAGTAACTATGGAATTCAATATCCATATGACTTACCTTTCCACACCAAAAACTTTTACCAATTCCTTTAAGACAATTTCCACCATGTTTCCTTCCACACATCAAGAATAAAAGAAAGCTTATCTTTTTCTATCCATGTTTTTTAAAATTATCTTGGAAATCTAACTTTCTTTTCATATAAAAACTTTGAGATTGATGGGTAACTCCAATCTTAGTATACACCTTGATAATGAAGCCAATGGTTTTAACATATCCATTGAATTTTATTATGGATAATTCCATTTGCATATTTTTTATCTAGTGAAGAATCGATCAACCATACATTCAAGTTGGATGATAGTTCTAGAAGCATTCCTCAAAAGTATTGTAAAATTTTTCTCATATGTACTAACAGATTCATCATCTATTTGTTATATTTTAAGTAAATATTTCTCTATTTTTGTACAATGAATAAAAGGAAATTTATTTTTGGAAAATAATCCCTTAAACAAATCCCACTCCATGTATTCAATTTCTTCCCATAATGTTGTGTTCTTAATAAGATTATACAATTTATCAACTTCACCTTCAAAACTATAAATAGAAAAAATAACATTTTTCATGTTTCGAACATTGGAGAATTGAAAATATTCTTTAATTGGTACTAATACCTTTCTAAAAAACTAGTGGATCAGAATACCCACTAAAAGAATGTGGTTTTTTTAGCATCAAGGAGTCAAAAAAACATTATTACCTCATTTTATTATTTAGAATCCAAGGATGATTTATAAATTGAAAAATTTGTGTAATCATAGAAATAAGATTTTTTTCTAGAACCTATAAAATTTGGTTTCTTAGGAAGAAAAGCATTTAATTTTCCATCACATTCAGCATTAAAAAACTTCATTTGTGTTCCAACCATTGACTAAAAACAAAAAAATAGTGTAAGAAAAAATAATCATTGTGTGAAACTGCATAATCATTAAAAATTATTTGTAGGATATCTAAATAATGACACCTTATGTAAAGACCCAAACTTCTCATACATAAATATTACATCTTAATAGATGAATATGAATTATATAACATAATGATCCATCCTATAATTTTTTAGGTATAGTTCCTTTGGAAACTTAGACACACAAAAAACTTGTTCTTAAGTGTGCTAACCCATATACCACTAAGTTATTCATAATTATCACCCCTCATAGAAATATCATACATAATACCTTTCTTCATATCCTGGGGAAAGGAAATATAAGAAAGGGTGAGCTCATATTCTTAGTAAGGGTAAACCAGATATATATATATCAATATAACATGAGCATATGGACTTGAGAACATGTTAATAATATATGAAAACCATACCCTTCATATCATGGATCATAAACTTGTGTCATGGTATAAATACAGGAAATTTATAATACATATATCATAATGCAATCAAAGAAAATGATCCATGAGATCAAAAAATTGGAATACGACCTAGATTTGATTCATATACATAATAATAGGTAATCTTATGTCAATGATACCCACCAAGACATTTTTAACATGTTAGGATTGGGATAACCACCTATGTAACTGATTTAGGCTTGGTAAAACCTCCCATATACCCTCTGTTAGTTTTTAGATAACCTCTTGTATACACTCTTTTGGTCTTGGGATTAGTACATATTTACCCTTTGAGTTTATATAGAATTAATCATTACCCAATGAATTGGGGGGAGATATAGGTCCAACTAATAACGTATTGAAAATCACACACACATATGCCACAATATCATAAACCATTAATCATATCAAAAACCATAAAAATAAATGGGTTTCATAACCATTTAATCATATCCTCAAAGCATAACATGTGGAAAAAAATTGTAATCATGATCATTTTATCATGGTATAACCTGTGGAAGAGAAAAAGGTTTTATAAAAATATTATCATTAAAAAAATTAAACATCCAAAGAAATAAAATTAATGGTATAACTGGATAATATCCCTCATAAATCATTACTAACATAAAATTATTTAACAATATATGTAAAATGATTTTGATATATAAATCACTTAAAACTTTTCTGGAGGAAAATAACATTTCTATTGAAATTTTTTTTAAGAAATAAAAAATATTAGAAATAATTTTCATTGAAAATTTCATTGAAAACTAATAAATTAATCTTCAATGGAAATAATTTTCATGATGGTGGTAAATTTCATTCATGTCGTGCACATTAAAAAATATTCCTTTCATATTTTTGGTAAAACCCAAACGTTCTTTATTTGGAAAACGACATGAAGATTCCTTTAAAAACTATTTATAAAAATTGAAAAATTGGTCAAAATATATTTAATAAATTATTTTTATAATGGTAAAATATTTTTGAAAACATTTTTATAAAACATGATTTTTGGAAAAAAATGGTTTTCGACTGAAATGAGAAATAAAGACAACATTTCTTAAAAACATTCTATTAAACTCTTGAGTACTTAAGGATAGAGTAATTATATAAAAACATGTATTATAATTATATTACTAGGGTAGAATAAAATGCAATAGTTTCTTGAGATATTGATCATCATATTTCATCATGAGAAACATAATCATAAATAATTCAAATAAATGACGAGATTGTATCATAAAACTCTTACCACTTTGGTCACATTGAATCATAAAAAACATGAATGAATAAAATTAAATGAAACAAAAAAATTTGTTGAGAATAAATAAATTCAAGATATTACATGTCAAATGTGTTGTATATACACCTCATTAAAGAAGATAGGCGCATAACTTAACATATTTCTTAAAGAAGACAAATTGCACAAAAATCCCTTACCTTAAGTATTGGATTCCATTATACAAGTTAAAATAACTATATAATTAATATAATTTTATTATAAATATATTAAAAAACAAAAATTATATATATATATATATAATACCATATATTATTTACTTATAACCTTTTATTACCCATTTATTAACAGTACCATGTCAAAGTCCTATTTCGGGCAATAACTACTTCGTTTTTCATGTATGTTTTGATTTGTTATTTTTTTCTGATTAATTTGATCATCATTACATCATATATAATTTTTTTAAAATGATATTAATATCATATATATTCTATTTATATGTATTTATAATGATCCAAAAATATTAGATATATAAAATGAAATACATTGTTTAAGGAGATGTTAGATAATACATACGCATGAACATTGTTTTTATTTTCTAAATGGATTGAAAAAAATAAGGCATGTAGTAAATAAACATTATAGAATCATTTTAATTTCATATATATCACATATTTTAATTAAAATCACCCTTGTTATCTTACTTTTAAATCATCAATGAATCACATCAGTTTATGATGTGGTAGTTTTCCATACACACAAGAGATATTATCGTATTCCCACACAAGGGAAAGTAAGGAGGAATATGGGAAATAATAATTACAGAAGTATAATAATATTGTATATATCATATATGAACATTTAATCCATAATTATATCCATTTCGGATAGGCGGTGATGGAAAATAATTAACATTAGTTCATGAGGCGGTTATCCACTATACACACGAATGATGATTTCTTATCCCATTTGATGAAAGCGGATATGTTTTTTGATCGCCCACTTAATATAAAAAAACTCAATATATTAAATACACTGATGTTATTATATAATATTTTTTTAATAATTATTTAGTGGAGTTTTAGGAAGAAATAATATAAAACGCTCAGTTAGGGATGTTACCTCATCTTCATACAACTTCTTTTGGATTTCATAAAAAGGATACCTAGTATGGATTCATGAATAAAATAATGATTATATGATAATATTTTGGAATCAAATAATTTATTTGGGTAGGTATTTTTGGAACTAAATGGATTTTGAATTGTAAATTGAAGATGAGAGGGGGTGGCCTTTTATAAGTGTGGGTAGTGGCACACTTGTAATTTTTTAAATAAAAAAAGGTGTACCCACATTTTACACATGAAAAATGGTTCCAAAATGGTTTACTATAGAACCTATAATAGATAAATTTTAAATATGACCATAAAATGGGTTTTAGAAAAGTTTTGGGTTATTTTTAACCATTATCTTTTTAGATTAACCCCCCCCCCCCCAGTAAACACATTTTCACCTTTACCGTAGTAAATAATTTTTATTATTTTTTACTTTTCATTAGGGTCAAAAATTAAGATGAAATTATTATATATTATAAATTATGATTCCAAATATTGAATCCATTTTTCTAAATTCCATTAAAATAAGTGTACAATTTTAATTTAAAATTAATCTTGCAAACACGATGAGAATGTGAGTTTTCCAAGAGAAAATATTCAAAAGCTTAAAAGGTTTTTAAATAACAATTAAATAATTAATTGATTACAATGACCTAAATTGGATTAATTGATATATAATTAAACTAATTTTTATTTTAATACCATATTAAAAAAAAATTATTTAAATTATTCAATTTAAATGACTGTTCTTAATAAAAACCAAAATTTTTCTCTATTCATTGAAAAATTAATCTTCACACAAAATTATCAAAAATTCACTCTAATATAATTTTTAAATGTAGAATAAAAAAAAGGAATCTTATTTAATGAAATAAAATTTCCTGAAGTTTCCAAAAAAAATATTTTATTATTTTTTCACAAAAATTAATAAAAACATTTTTTTGAGAAAATAGTATTTTCAAAACATATAATGACTTTTCTTAAAAATTAAGTACTTTTTTATCAATATATATTTCATTATATAAATCCATTATACATTATATTTAAAAATTATTTATTACTATTCATATTTCTATGTTTAATGGCTAGTTTATAGTGGTCCTCTTTACTAGAAAGTTTAGTGAAGATCCCTTTTATTAAGTAACATAAAATACATAAAGTAGAGGGTTGGGGTCACACAAACATCAATGCCCTCATGCCAAGTCAAAAATCATACTCATTATGATAGGATTCATCATAATCACCATACCATTCAGAATCAAAATCAAAGGGGCCATGAGACCCCGTAACCATAGTCGGCTTCAGATAGGAGTATTCTTTTCTAAGTCCCGCTTTCCTTGGAGGAAGAGGTTGAAAACTTGCATCATCCACAAAAACATTTTTCCCTTTACACAATACCTGACAATAAGATGATTTCTTTGGGGAATCATCCTCAATATTATCCAATTTTCCATGGATACCATGTGTTTCCCTTAACTTATTGATTTCTTCTTGGATCCTTGAAAGATTCCCATCATCACTCTAATTTGGATGACCCTCATATGAAGGAGTCGATCCTGGTATGGGGTAACCCTCAGTCACTTCGGGCACTAACATAAGGACCATCTCCCCTGACCCATGGGTCTCTTGTGACAATCCTTTACCCACATTGCCATTGGGTTGTCCAAGACCAGGCAGGACTACATTGGTTTGTGAGGTCTGCTTCCACATTTTCTTTCTACAAGAAGCCTCATGGTTCCCTTTTAAAGAACAAAATGAGCAAATCACATTCATGTTACATTTATCATTAACATGACCAATAGTTTGGTACTCTTTAAAAAAGTCAAGAAGTCTTTCATACTCCACTTTTAGAGGAATATCATCATCTAATGTCAATAAAACAACATTATGGATCAAGCTAGAGCTCAAATAAACCTCCACCAGTACCCTAGCATAATAAAAGAAATTTAGTAATCTCATTATTCCTATCCATTTTGATTAGAATTCCCACAAAAGAGGCAATATCAAATAAGATCTTAGGATGCCACAAAATACAATTAAGACCAATAATTTTGATCCAGACTTGAAATCTAGTATTCTTTATTGCAAATGGATTAAAATGAAAATCCCACTCTTGAAAACATATCATACCTGGTTTCAAGGCAATTGAACCACTCCCCCAAGCCCTTTGCTTTAGGTCCTCAGATGAAAAAATGACGTGAAAGAAACTATGACCCAAGGGAATACATCTCTAACCAGAAAACCCCCATATAGAGACCAACTTCCGAACTAAATCATCGAGTTTCCAGGACTTACCTCCAGTGGGTAGAACAAGCCTACCGATTATAGAGAATTCACAGATTTTAAATCTATCAAGAATCGCTGCTTGGTTAGCAGCCACACATGCAGTGTCACCGTTCTTGAACATTCTCTCTAGAGAGACATCCTTTACCTGTGAGAAATACCTCTGGTTGAGAATGTTAGATTGGGACTTGCTAGTCCTCAGATTTCCCAATTTTTTCAGGGAAACCCTCAAGTGGGTACATCACAGCATCTCCAGCAACTGCAACTCCTGGAGTACAATCACTGGCCAAAGCCGATCTCTTAGTCTCTGATTTCCTTATAGCAATATCAATTAAATTTCCATCTGCAGCAGAAGCACACTCTGCCTCAGCCACCACAGTAGACCCGACCACACCACCCAAGCTGCCATCATCAGACATCAATAAAAATTATGCTCCATGTGTGCTGCCCGCACCAGTATCCACCGGCATGGGTCTTCCCTCACGACTCTCTCTGCCAACTTTGGTCAGCGCCATATTGCTCTCCCCCTCGACGATCTCCGCTGTGACACTAGAACCGTTCATCAAATAAATTTTTTTAATAAAAAATAATAATTCATAAAAATGGGATTTTACATGTTCTTTTCAACCTATGACACCTTAGGTTTAACCAAAGACATATGTGATCATTGCCAAAAAATTTGAAGGTTATCCTATAATTAGACCTATCCTTAAGCCTCCCATTAAAGTTTTATCAACCTAGTTTCTAAAGGAAACTACATAATTCTTTGAAAATCACTATAGTGACCCATACTTTTATACATAGATATTATATCTTATTATATTAATATTCATTATATAACATAACAATCTACACCAAAATAGTATAAGTCTATAATCTTAGGAAACATGGATACATATAAAACTATTTCATTGATCTAAATCATCTCTCGTTAATTTCTTCGTAACTATCACCCCCTTATACATATCAAACTTAATATATTTCATCATAACCTATAGAAATGAAATATAAGAAAGCATGATCTTAGTAGGTATCAATATAACATGACCATAAGGGTATGAGAAAATTAGCATAACATTTGAAAAACCATACCATTCATATCATATATCATAATATTGAAACATGTAATAATTATTTGAAGTTCATAATACAAGAATTTTAATGGAATCAAACAACATGAGCCCTGAGAGCATAGCCTTGGCATATGACATAAAATCGTGGCATACACATAATCATAGAAAATCATTTACTCGGTACTCATTCCATGCTAAAAATAATATCATAGTGGATTGGGTTCACTACCCAAACCATCATAATATTCAAGTTTCACTTAAAAAGTTGTCAAAGTAGGTAAATTCCCTTAAGAACTCGTTTCACTCCCCACTATAGTCATGTTTATCTCATGAAATATCAATCAATACCAAATACATTAGAGAGAAAAATAATTTAGGAACCACCCATCCCATAATGAAAACTATATATATGTTTTATATAAGATCATAAAATGTTCATAATTTCATAAACTATAAAAAATAAATGGTTTTCATAAACAGTTCATCATAGTATAACCCATGGAAAAGAGTCAAGTTTCATAAAAATTTCATAATTTCATCATAACATAACACAAGGAAAAGTAATAGGTTTCATAGAAATCTATTCAACATAATCATAAACCATCTAGTGAATGAAAAAGTATAGTACCATTACATCATATCCCCATTAAATAATATTTTACATTAAATGTATGTTATCTTAGATAAAAACTCCCTTAAAGAAAATTTATAATATTTTTGGGGGGAATTCCCTTTTTATTTTGTAATCAATTATTTAAAATCTAAAAATTAAAAGAATATTATGGAAAATATTTTCCTTGAAAATAAATTATAAAATATAATATTAAGCTTAAAATTATTTATTGGTCATGACAATAAGGATTCTCATTCATTCATTATAATTTCAAAGAAAACATTCCTTTCAGACCTTTGTAAAAAAAAGTTAAAAAGTGCCTCATTTAGAAAATGGAAAGAAAATTCAAATAATTGTTTTTAAAAAAATTAAATCATGGGTAGAAATTAATTTAAGAAATATATTAATATTAAAAACATTCATTAAAACATTTTTTAGAAAACATGGATATATAAGAAAAAGGATTTTTAACCAAATAAATGAAGTCATGTTTCCTTAAAAAATATTCTTCTTGTCTCTAGAGTTTTTAATGAGATGAAAATAAAAATAAAAATTTTAATCACCTGAAATAATTAGATTAAATGATTATTATAGATATTTTTTAAGGTTTGATAATAATATTTCATCACCATAACTTAATCATAAATGATTTTGACAAACAATGAGATTGTAACATAAAACCATTACTACTTTGGTAACTTTTGAATTCAAATAAAACAATAGCTATCATGATTATAAAAATATTCCTTATATGACATGAGAAATTGGTCATATAAACACCTCATAAAATAATATAGGTCCATAATAAAACATATTTACTAAAGAATTCATTTTGAGATGATAAACCCTTACCTCAAGTCTGAGTTCCTTTGTAGGTGTTCAAAACTCCTATATAATAAATATATATTTATTATAAATATATTACAAAACTTTAATAATATATATCATAACATATATTATTCACTTATAACCTTTTATCACCCATTTATTAAAAATTATTAATTAAAATCAATGTTCTTGGTGATAACTCATTCATTTTTCATGTATGTTTTAGTTATTTGGTTTCAGTCCTTTTAATTTGAACATGGTTACATAATATCCAAAATGTTAATCACTATATAAATTTAATATATATTAAATATATTTATATATATATATTCATCAAAAAATTATTGATAAAAACAAGAATTTCCCCATTCAGGGAGACGATAAGTCATATATATGCATGAACGTTGTTTTCACTTTTCTGAACGATGGAATGAAATAAAGATAAACAATAATTCACCTTTATGTAATAATTAATATATAATATAAATAATATATATTCATAAAATTATCCTTATTACTATCCATGTAAGGAAGTAAATAAAAATTGTTCACATCACTCTGTGGAGGAGGTAGTCCACACGTAAGCATGAGCAAGGTTTTCATTTTCCAATGGATTGGAAGATAGGAAGGTAGATGTGATATTATCATTAGAAAATTATAATTATTTTTTAAATATCATATATAAAAATTAAACCCATCAAAATAACCATCCATAAAATATGGTGATCAAAAATGAATTGTATTGTTATGTGGAGATGGAAAGTCATACATGCGCATGAGTGATACATTCGCTTCCCGTTTGATGGGAAAGATAGTGTATAAAAGATGTTTTTTAATTACTAATTTATAATTTTAAGATAAATAAAATATATTTATATGAGTAGAATAATAATTTAAAACAAAGTGATCGGTAATAGTGATTAACTCTTATTTAAAAAAACTCCTTTAGATATCCTTTTAAGGACCCTAGGGTTGGTATTTTGAGAATACTAGAACCTATATAATGATTCTAATGAAGTTCATAAGGGGTTTTTTAGTTTTTTTTCAATATATAATTCTCAAAGTGGTGTAAAGAAGAGAAAATATAGGTGTAATTTCATATGGGAGGGAGAGGTGACACTTGGAATTTCATAAAGGGTGGTAATATAATAAATTAATTCTCATGATAAATGCTTCCAAATTTTCATTAATTAGAATAAAAAGATTATAGGGTCATAATAACATCATCAATTGAATTTTAGATAGGTTTTGGTGTCATTTTAAACCTTATCTATTTTTTTTAACCCTTTCTTTAACTATTTTGGACCCTAACCACAGTAATAAATAATTCAATATTAAAGGTTTAATAATGGTCACATAAATCTGAAACTTTCTCATAAATAGACCATTAATGATATTTTAAACAATATTCTATTAACTTTGATGAATATGATATTTTTATGAAATTTATAGCGTTTATTAAAATATTATTGGTTTTAAAATATCATTAATGTCAATTTTGGATTTTTTTTATTTAATTTAACTTTAAATACATCAATAAAATGGTGTAATTTGAATACAATCATTTTAAAAATACATAATATATTATTTCATCTTTAAAATTCATATGACACTATAAATCTCTCCAATATATTACTTTTTATATTTTTAAAATCATTCATTATATTTTTCTCTTAATTAAAGAAATGTTTTGTCAGTGCTGTGAAATAATTTAAGGTAATTAAATATTCATTTAAAATTATAAATAAATTATTACAATAAATTTAATTTAATTATTATCAAAATAATCATTAATATTCATTCCAAATTTTCTTTTTTCCCTATACGAGCACATAAGAAATATTTAATTTTATGATAGTGAAATTTTTTATATTTCATTTCTTTTGAAATTATATCATTCATTTTCATGAAAAAATGGACCTTAAATAATTAAATTTAGATCCTAATTTGATAATAGTTGAATTACCATACCATTTACCAAGGTGAAAAAAATATACAATAGTCATAATTCATAATAACCAAAAATAAAAGGGAACTATTTACCAAATTTTATACTCATGATTCCAAATATGGAAAATATTTTTCAAGAATCAATTTATTTAATGAATATAAATTATTTTTAAAATGAGTTCATAAAATGTGACAAAAAACATTTTATTTAAAAACTAAATTTCTACATAAAGAACTTGATATATATTCTTATCTAATGCCTATAAAAAATATAATATGAATGTTAAATCATTTTAGTGAATAAAAAATATATACATTTCATTAAAATTATTTACCAATAGTGATCAATAAAAACACATTGCGTGCATAAAAAATAGTTTTTAGAAAAATATCTCTTTTATATAAAAATGTTTTTATTTTTATTTATAATAAATTTATTGCCAAATAGTTTATTTTATACACATGAAGACCATAAATTTATCATAATTTAGTTATTCACATTCATAATCTTCAATTTATTTTCTAGGTTATAATGGTATACTATATTATGATTCATTTAGTCTTGGGTTTCATGTATCGCAAGATATCCATGAAATTAAATTTATTTGAAAAGAAGTATATCAGAAAATATATGGTTGCTACATTAACTGTCTACCTTATTTATATAGATGGTTTATGATCATGTTATCCATTTTATTTACTTGGGGAAAACTATATAATTTCCATATTTTTTATTCCAATAAGAATGTTTATGAAGGTAAGTTCATTATGCATGGTATTTTTATTCATTTATTTTATAGAGTGAATTTAATGGACTTAAAGAAGTAATGGGAGGGGCCTAATATTATATAGTTAGTCGATACATCAATTTGTCTCATGAGACAAAAGGTTTGGGTATAATTTTATATCAACCCAACATAATAATGAAGTCTTGTTTATGACCTTGATGACAAGAATTATTTCCTTGTTGTGACCTTGAAGGTAATAATGATTCCTTTGACGCATCCTCGATTGCAAGAATGATATTTTAGTTGAGATCTTGAGGGTAAAATATGTCTATCATCATGAAATCCATCTCCTTGAATTCATTTTTTGTTATCCATGTGTTTTCTTATATTGATATATCATACATGTATCTGTTTCAAGATCATTTTTTCATTTATGAGGTATTATTTGACTCTTATTTATTCCTTGAAAATTATTCATTCTATAAAGACTAATAATATATTTTTTACCATGCTGATCATTTGATATCACCATTCTTATGTTTCCATTTCCCCAGGTTATGAAGAAAACTTTTACACCTGACATTTCTAAAATATTTGTAGGTGTGGAGAGTTTTTTGGGAGATATTTAAGTCTTATTATAAATTAATTAGTTTCTTATATACTGTAAAAAATGTACATTTGATGACAAATACATGGTATTTTTTAGTTAAAGTTTTTTTTTCTAAAACACTCAAACATTAAACCTAAATGGTCCATTGAATGTATATGGATCAATATTTATTAGTGATATTGAAATTATTGATGGTTAAAACTATGTATCTTTGATTTATTTCAAATTTGGTTTGTAAAGATGGCATTTATGGGCACATGATCTTGGAGTTTAGGTCTGAGGAATAATAATTGGTATCAAAGAAGGGTTTAGATAACTTTATAGTTTAGGATGTTAGTTGAGGATAACTTAAGGGTTGATAAGATAAAGTTGATCATAATTTCAAGGTATACATAACACTTTGGGATGGAGTCAACTTTGGGGTTGAGGAAATATTGAAGATTCGATGTTTTTTAGGGATTAAAAAATGATAACTTCTATGAAAACCCTAAGAATATGTCTATGTATAGTATAATATCCTAAAGCTTTGGTAAATTTAAGATTTTGTTGTTATCCAAGAATTTATATCCCAACCTTGGTACTAGAAAGTGGATAATTCTATGGTAAATATTCACCCAGGGGAAATCACACTGAAAAATACTTACTGAGTATCAATTGAATCTCTACTTGGGTTCACAACAAGTGGGTTAAAGACTGCACACTTTTCTAGAGACACATAGGTGATATTATTTATTTAATCACATTCTCTAAAGAATATATTATTATGTATTTATTATGGTAAGGAATTATTCTAATTAATATAAGAGAACTGAACCTAAAGAATCCTAGGTTAAATAGAGAGTGATTTGGGTTCAACTTGAATCTAATGTAAAAAATTAAATGAGAAATACATTTTGAGGATTAATTTTTCATGTATTTATATTAAAATAATTCTATTTTGGTGTTAATAAATCATGTTAACACCTTTTTGGTTTTAGTAATTGTGGAAGGATAATAGAATCTAGTTAAATATTGTTTCCTTGGATAATGTGATGATTTTACTAAAAATAAACCTAATAGGAAAATAGCTAGAGTGAGAAGACTTATGATTATGTCAAACTAGCTAACAAGAATAATAATTAATAATGTGGACATAGGTGAATTTCCAAATATACTAATGAATAGAAGGATAGTGATTCATGGATGTTTGGGTGAAAAAGACAATGAACGAAAGAAGATTCTGTTTCTTGCATATAAAAAATGTAGGAAGAAACACCTAGTGGAATGTCTCAAAGGAAATAGAATATGAATTTTATATAAAAAATTAGGTCATATACAAATAAGTTGCAGAGGAAAAAATAAATCAGTTAACATGATGAAGGGAAAAGATTTGTTTTTCTAGTCATGTCTTATATATTAAGGTAGACACCTGATTTGAAAATATACCTTGAGTTATATCAAAATTCTATATACCCTTGAATAATTTTATTTGTAAGTAATGATTAAAAATATGAGGGTTTAGTTTTTTTTGGGGGAGAATGTAACACCCTAGGATTTTAAATATAATATTTCTTGAAGAAAAATATGTTAAATAGCATGTGATCCACAAAAAACCAAACTACAATGAACCACATATAACCAAAAAAATATATTCATAGAATTGGTGGGTAAAAATACACGTAACTGAATTATGAAATTTGTTTTTAAATAAAAAATAAAATTTATTATCAATGATAAAGAATTGATAAATTAAATTAGTGTAACTGAATAACTAATAATACTAATTTATTCATTGGAATTTAACCATCCAAAAAAATCATTTTAAGTGTTTTTATGAAAATAAATTTATTATGGATAAAATTTATTTTTTATATTAATAATATATTAAAACCAATTGGATTATAAATTTATAATAAATAAGAATAAGAATAGTAATTATTTTAAAAAAATTACTATGAAAACAGATTCCATTTTCCCCTATTTTATTTAAAATTTAAATTATAAACTTTTATAATTTAAACTTGAAAAATTAATGTTCATTTTTCGATAAAACCTATCAATATTATTTTAATATGAATTTCTGGGATTTTTTTTAAATGATTAATTTTTAGGTAATAGTGAAACATATAGTTTTCACAAAAACTATAAATGTTATGAATTTAAAACTATATAATCCAGACCTATATGTTTATAAAAACTATTAATTGATTAAATATTTTTTTAAATTATAAAAATATACATTTTTATGTACCATTATGAATTTATAAAACAATTTTTTAAAATTTTATGAACATTAGTAATATTTTCCAACAAAGGGTATTATTTTTGTTCATTCCTTTTAATTAAATATCATTTTGGTAAAATTATATTTTGGATTGATATTAAAGACAAATATATTTTTTTTATTTTATAATAAACCAATTTTTATCTTGAAAAAAATTCATTGATAATTTTATCCTACATGTAAATTTTAAACATAAAAATACACTTTTTCTAAAAATGGGTTTTTACACATTATATACACTAATGTTAATGTTGATTTTAATACATATATAAATTGTATATTGTAAAATGGATTTCAGATTTTGAATTTTTATTAATAAATTATCTAATAAGTTTAATTTTTTTATGAATATAATGATTTACTTAGATAAGAACTGTTTACCATGGTAAACCCCTAAACGATAAAAGTAAAAAATATAATAGTAAAGGATTTAAAACAAATCTAAAACACATGTGAAAGTGAATAATTGAATTATTATAGTCCATATATCACCTCCCCCCCACACACACACTCAATTATTATCCCTTTTTGAGTCTTTTTAACATATAAAACATGTGCTCTCTTTATATTAAGTTGGAATATTTAAAAAAAACTCATTCTCACCATTATAAAAGGGACCTCTCACCATCTCTGAGTGACCACTCAATGAATTCAATTACCTCTTGAAACTATTTACTTTTTCCTTACTACAAAATCATATTCCATTTCATTGGGCCTATGCACAAAATATATTGGAATAATACCTCCATTTTCAAGAAGTCATCTAAGGGAAAGCCTAAGTCCTCAATGTGAGTACTTTTTTCCTAATTTCTTTTATTTTCTTTCATACTATCCCAACTATAACTCTCTAATTCATATATAATGACATAATTATTTTTTTTATATTTAATTTTATTATTATTATTTAATAACTATTAACCACTTTTACACTTCTCTATTAATAATAACAAAACCGTTATTTGTGTATTGTACAAACTACCCCCTCCATAAAGTTATGACTTCTATTTTTCACCATCACCTATCACCACTAATTATAAGAATGAAATTTAAGAATATATGTGAAATATATAATATAATTATGATTATGAAGAGAAAATTTATAATCCACCTTCTTCCCCTCTCATTATTCAAGAAATGAAAATGATAACTGTGCAGTCCATGGGGTGTTAGTCGAGTGGTACCCACTATTTGTACCCAACACTCTCCGTAAGAACTGGCCTAGGCTTGAGTCCTACCAGACTCATACACTGTATGTATTATGGAAAGGGTGATTCAAATCCATCTGCCTAGTCGGGGAATGTGCGGCACGCTCTGGGGCCTTGCGGGGCCCCCTTAGTGAGAGTCGAGCATTAACCATACACATGTTTTTAACATGAGCCTCAGCATGGTTGGTGAGGACTCAAAAGGTGCATCCAACAGACCTGAGATCAAATCTCAGTGAAGGCATATTGTCGGGTATTGTAGTAGAACAGTAGCGGTACTATAGCAGGAACTGTTCGGTACTATAGTAGCCGGAACTATTCATCCATTTGGTCCTTTGGTCCACCGGTTTGGGCCTCGGGTTCTGCAAGGATTTCGGGCCACCTAAGGCATTCAGGTTAGTTGATTCTCAAGGACTTCGGGCCACCTTAAGTCCTTTGGTCCACCCCAAGGCCTTCCGGACACTTGAATTCAGATGTACAACTTTGACTACAAGGAATAAGGCTTCATATGAGGATTCAGGGCAGGCGTATTCACTAGAGAAGAGCTAACCTAATTTGGAAGAACAAGAGGGTATGGCTTTTCTATCAGTACCTGGCCTATGTAGCTTTGCATAAGACAGCTAGCTGACAAGCCCTGCGAATGTGGAGTATTGATATCATGACATATGCTGGGGAGGAGCAGTTCCAAGTTGTCTTGTCTGGGTGATTCCCTCTAAGACCTATGGGTCATGTAATTGTCTCTAAGCCTTAGAGCCTTGTAAGGGTTCCACTTAACCCCTTGAAAGGTGGATTATCAAAAATAATAAAAAATGAAGGCCTTCGGTCCATTCCGACTGACCAACTGTGCATTGTGTGGTCTACCACCACCATGAAGTAAATTATCTAATTTTACATATATTTTATTTTTCATAAATTAAAACCTAATAAAATATGATTAAATAATTTCAAATTTTTTAAATAATATCATTATTCTTCTATAATAGTGATATTATTCCCAAAATAATCCACTTTCATAATCATAATTATCAATTAATTGTCATCTGGTCATGTTTGGGTCTGTATAACCACTTACATGAACAATACTACAAAATAATTTCATAGATGAATGTTTAAAAATAGTTAATTATAATATATGATATAAATAATAAAATAATGTTTTTATTTTGTTTTTCAGAATATTAAGATTAATTTTAAACTCAATAATTATGATACCAATGTTTGTTCATTCCAAATCACTAGAACATTGTAGAGACCCGAATCTTGACGTACATAGACATTACATTACTTTTGCGGAATACTTAGTACATAACAAAAACACACACACAAGGACCGTAATAGTTTAGTGTCTTTGGAAACTCGGAATATAATCTTCTAATCGCGGTGAAAGATCTTCAACATCTCCCATAAAGATCTTCTTTTTTTTAAAAACCTAAATCTTTTCTTTATATCCTGGGGAAAAGAAAACATAAAAGGGTGAGCTCAAATGCTCAGTAAGGGTAAACAAAAGAAATATCAATCACATCATATTCATAAGAACATATCTTTTGGAAATCATCACCTGCAAAAGAGATCATAATTTTATAACATGGGATAAATAATAGTAGTGAAATGTAATCCCAATAATCATAACGTAAAACATGAAACTTTGTGGCATACACACATAATCGCAGAGAATCATTTCTTATTAGTCAAGACTCATTTCCAAGACTATCTTAGTGGACAAAGTCCCTTTCTGAACTGAGTTCAATCCTCGTTTCAGTCCTGTTTCACTGAACCGGTATTACCTACCATTCCATCCATGTCTATATCATGAGATATAAAATCTTTACCCAATGCATTGGAGGGAGATATAGGTCCCACAAATCTCATAATGATACCATTCTTATGTGTGCCACAAAATCATAAACCATACATCGTAGCATAACCCATGTAATAAAAATGGGATTCTTAAACAACATGACATCATAAAACATTTCATATAAAATAAAGTAATTCATAAAATTAATTCCATCACAAAATAATCAAATCAATGTAATAATAGGGATAAAAATAGAACCCTCTATTATCTTATATGGAAAATAATTTTGATAAAAAACTTGAACTCCGTTCTTGAGGAAAATATCCTTTCTACTTCAAAAAAAATTTTCCTTTCATAACATGTCATACAATTTTAAACTAAAAGATTTTGATTAAAAATAAACTTGAAAACTTGAAAAGGAATCTTCTTGTAAATAATGTTTTAAAAATCCATTCATTCCGTATAAGTTAAAAAAAACATTCTTCGTACTTTTGTCGAAAAAGTCAAAAAGTACCTCATACGAAAAACGAAAAAAGATTCCTTTCATATCTTTTACAAAAAACTCACCGAAGGGTAAAATTGGATATCAAATATTGTATAAGGATATAAATATTACATATTGAGGAAACATGGATGTGGATGATAAAATACACCCTAGTAAATACCAAAGTATAAGCAATCTTGGATAAAAATGAGATTGTGATATTTCCCTTACCTTAGGTCCGATTTGCTTCGTAAGTGTCTGAACCTCCGGTATAATGATTTAAATAATGTCATTTACTTATTAAAGAATCATATTCATTGTTATTATATCATATATGGTTCAATTATGATTTTATATTACCCGTTCTTTTGTAAATTCCATGTTAAAGAGTGTTTTGGGTAAAATCGTTTCATTTGTCGTTCGTGTTTTGACTTGTAATTATTCATATGATTACTTAGATCATGATTACTTAATTTAAGAATATAAAACATGATTTATATATAATATATATTCATAATATACATATATATAATAAATCAGTAAATGGAAAGAAATACACCGTTCATGGAGACGGTAGGCCGTATGTACGCATGAACGCTGTTTTCATTTCCCTATTGAGTTGAATGGAATTAAGTAGATGAAATACATATATATACACATAAATCCAGTATCATTATTATGTCATATATTTCATGATTACTTATTATATATACTTTATAATCATTCATGAATGGTTAATCATTGAGAATGAATCTCATCGCGTCGTGGAGACGGTATTTCGTACGTACGCACGAGCGATGATATCATTCCCATGATCGTGGAATTTTATTGGATTGTATGTATACTATTACAAAATAAATATCACTTTACAATAATCATATATAGTTATTATTTACACCATTATACCCATCCAAGTAAGGTGGTGGTGGAAAATAGATTACACCACGGCGTGGAGACCGTATTCCGTACGTACGCATGCGCGGTGATTTCATTT
Organism: Viscum album; assembly: GCA_963277665.1. Taxonomy (NCBI): domain Eukaryota; kingdom Viridiplantae; phylum Streptophyta; class Magnoliopsida; order Santalales; family Viscaceae; genus Viscum; species Viscum album. The sequence goes on from OY728147.1 coordinate 92,998,106, forward strand.
TCCGTAGGATGGATAGATGGTGAAATAGGGTTGTTTCATACTTATAATAAAATATCAGTATATGAGTGATACTGATGTTATTACTTAATAATGAAACAACCTTAGAATAATAAGTGGAAGAGGAAATAAAGGTGAAAGAATCGGTAACAAAAATTACCTCTTCTTTGAAGCGCCTCTTTGAGACCTCCTCTAAGGACACTAAAATTGGTCTTTGAGGAAGACCAGAACCTCTAGGATGTTTCTAGGAAAGTTTATAAGAGAATATGGAAGAGTTTGTCCGAGCTTGAAGGCTCAAAGTGGTGTGAGTAAGAGAGGGAGGGGGTGCCCTTTTATAAGGGAGTAGAGGGGTACCTTTGGAATAACTAAAAATATTATTTTATTATAAAGTCATGTTCGGTTTTAAATAGCTCCAAATTGATTAATTTCTAAGCTAAGGTGGGGATGGGTCGAAATCCTCTCATCCAATAGAATTTAGACAAGTTTAGGTTCCTATTATAACCTTATCATTTAGATTTAACATTAAGTTAAATAATTTTACTTTTACCGTGTCTTCTTGTGTTCTTACACTATAAGGTTAATAAACTTACAATAAGAAGCCAAAAGAACCCCAAGTAGTTTATTATTAATATATATAACCTTATCTAAGTCATTTGGACGAACCTTATATATTTAGGAATAAAATAACAATTAATAATATAATATTTGTTTTAAAAACTATTTTATGTCAATTTTGACACTATTTAGTAATTGATTTTTTTGGAAATCATATAAGAATTATTAGTTCGAAAAAAGTTAATTAAATCAATACTAACATGTCATATTAACCTAGAAAATTAGTGTAATTCATAAAAAGTCTCAAATTATATTTATTTGGGTATTTATAATATCAATTATTATAATTTTTCACTATTATGGTAATTACTGCATCATCATTGTGTCATAAATAAATTAATTTATTTAATGTCTAAAAATTATAAATAAAATATCATTATGTATGAAATCTTATTAGATTTCTAATGAATATTTACAATCGAATTTATCTTATGTATAACCCTATATTAAAAATGTTTTAGTAAATAAACATTGATTTTAACTCTTTTAACTCTTCATTGAATTAAATAATAATAAATGTCCTAATCTAATCCAAGTGGGCCTAAATGGTCATATTTTATTCCTATGGTTGTTTTTGGTCGAATTAAACTTATCCAATAGAATTAGTACATGTGTTAGGGTAATAATAATATCATTTTTACCCTTAATTACCCTATTTACCATTAACCGTGGTAAAAAAAGGAAAAAGTTTCTATTCACCAAAAATTATTTTCATCTCATTGAACCACATTTTACTTATTGACATCAACCGTGTCTCTCGGATTTTTGAAATTCCACTCACAGATGTGGTAAAATTAATTTTTATGAAAAATTCATTTTTTACTACCACTTAGTGGTTTCACTATTCATCAAAAAATGAAAGTTTCCAGAAAAATACCAAAAATTAGGCCTAAGCTATATTTGATATTATGAACTCAAAAATGATGTCTATTTTACCAAATTCAAAACATATTAGTAACATTAACTAATTTAAAAATTAATTCCCGTCGTCAAAACAAATGGCGTGTTTTTAAGAGATAATAACTATCAAAAGATTGACACTTGTTTATAACTGGTTTAAATGTGAAATTATATCCAGTGACCAACATTGTATTAAATTGTAAAAATATATTCTAAATATAATTTAAAACCACTCAAATTAATAATTTATCACTATTAATTATTTCGATTAAAAAAGTTGTTTTTAATTAAAATTTAGTAATTTTCACTATTCATCAGAATATGAAAGTTATCCGAAAAGTACCAAAATTTCACCTTAGGCTAAATTCGATACTCTGAATCCAAAAAATGATGTCCATTTTGAGAGATAAAATTTACAATATTTTAAAAGGTGGTTATTACTATTCATAACGGCTAGTTTTAATAATATTTTAATAGCATATCGTTGTTTAGTGAAACTCGGTATTGAGTACTACACACGCTATCGAGGAAGGTCGTGATTGCGTGTAATGCAAGGAAAGTCAAGGATGCGTGTTGTGAACACTTCTATTGGTGTAGCGTACAACACAAGACATTAATGAAATTAAAAATAATATTTTTCATAAAATCTCGGGGTGTTACATTCTACCCCCCTTAAAATGAATTTCGCACTCGAAATTCATCCGGGTTATAAATGTTTTACTATTAGAAATTTTCTTTAATAGAAACCCACATAGTAAAAAAGGAATACCGAAACCAATCTTTAAAAACAAAAGTATGAAACGTGACGGTTACCCAAATAAACTAATCATTGTGTTTCCACATAGGTGAAAATATGGATATGGAAGAGAAATCTAACCATCATGTTCTGATGGAGAGTGGTAGAGAACATGTCTATGGAAAAGCCAGCAATCACAAAGCCATAAATTTGTGATGATCTAAGGTACCATCTGATTCATCAGATATAAGAGCACTAGGACAACATTTTTGGTTTTCAAGATCATTTCCCTAAAGTTGATGAAATTGGAATTAGAAGAAATACTTTCGTGATTTTGGTATAGTCTCACCGTTTGTCGTTCTTTGGAAAATTTACACTTCATATCTTAAGGAAATGAAGTTTAATTTGTCATTCGTGATGTGTTAGCAGATCATGTGATAGAATGATGGGTCATTCCATCTGTCTCAAACAAAAGGTTAGAAAAGTTATCAAAAAATACATAAGTCCATCTATAGTGAGATTAATCACATATGGTTCCTAAAATGGACTTATACTTCATATATCATACCACTTAATAAAATAAAACTAGTTTCTACTAACCAGGGACTTCCTGTAGGCCAGTGGTAGGCGATAAAGGTCAGTCGCACTTCGTTTGTGGGTTCGATTCCCATAGCCTTGTCCGACGCGATGGGCTGTCTCCCATCCTGCAGGTTGTCCTTTATCTAAAACTACATTACTATATCATCTTGTCAATAATATCGAAAAAAGGTTCTATCCTTAAACAATACTTACTTATGTCCAACATAATCCATTCCAATCTTTAGGCTTATCCATAATACTGCAGTCCACTCTCATAATATAGTGAAAACGATTACCAGAGATTTAATACCATCGTTGATCCCCATATATCATAAGATACGTCTTGTTGGTCACATTCCAAACATTCGAAGGCCTTAATCATATATTCTCTTGATAAATGAATTCCCATTGAACCTTAGTGAAAACATGAATGCAGTTAAAAGTTAACACTTTCCACATACCAAAATCCTCAAAACAATTTATACTCAAATCATGATATCACTTAGTCATTATATCAATCATGAGCTCATGAATACAATCAAACATCTCATTATCTTCTTATCCCTTCATTGTGTGCATATCATCTGCTTTCCAAAATATTTGAATCACTTTTCATGGTTATCGGTACCTTAAAATTATTGAAAACCACAATAGAATAATACAAAAATATTCTAATACACAATAAAAGTACCTCAACAACATTATTCTTGAATACCAATACATAAAAACTTCAATCCATCCTCGTCAATTATTTTCCTGGAAAAAGTCCTTCCATGATTTAGAAGTAACTTTTTACGTCAGGGCATTGAGTTGGGTAATGCCCATGTTCTCCACAAATAAGACATTGAACTCCATAACAGTCTGTCACTCTATGACCCTTTTCTCCACACAGATAACATCTGTCCCTCCATTTGAGGTATTCCTCAAGGTTCTTCTTCCCTTCTTTAGAAATCTCAATCTTCCTTTCTTTATGATCCTCAACATGCGAACATGCATAATAGTATATCTTCCTCTTCTTTGATGAATTAGGCATACCACTAAATTTCACCTTATTAATCATATATCGCGATGACTGATTCGGAATAATCACAATATCTTTCTCTCTAGGCATTACACAATTTTGTTGCTCATAGTCACAAATTTGTCCATTGGATTCAATGTTAACCGAATTCCTTCTGGTTCCCTCCATTAACTAAAATACAGAAAAAATTCTATGAGAGGCAAAAATCATGCTAGAGGAAACAACATAGTAAAGGGGGAGTACCTTCAATATCTAACATCTTGGGTTACCGTAATTCTAGTACTATAACCTATACTTATACTTAACCTTAGGGACATCCCTAGACATACCTTAGAAATATCTCTAGGGATCTCACTAAAGTTATCGCATCCTAGTTTCCAAAGGTTGACTAAACCTTTCCTCTGATACCAACTGTAGAGACCCGAAGCTTGACGTACATAGACATTACATTACTTTTGCGGAATACTTAGCACATAACAAAAACACACACACAAGGACCGTAATAGTTTAGTGTCTTTGGAAACTCAGAATATAATCTTCTAATCGTGGTGAAAGATCTTCAACATCTCCCATAAAGATCTTCTTTTTTAAAAAAAAACCTAAATATTTTCTTTATATCCAGGGGAAAAGAAAACATAAAAGGGTGAGCTCAAATGCTCAGTAAGGGTAAACAAAATAAATATCAATCACATCATATTCATAAGAACATATCTTTTGGAAATCTTCACCTGCAAAAGAGATCATAATTTCATAACATGGGATAAATAATAGTAGTGAAATGTAATCCCAATAATCATAACTTAAAACATGAAACTTTGTGGAATACACACATAATCATAGAGAATCATTTCTTATTAGTCAAGACTCATTTCCAAGACAATCTTAGTGGACAAAGTCCCTTTCTGAACTGAGTTCACTCCTCGTTTCAGTCTTGTTTCACTGAACCGGTATAACCTACCGTTCCAGCCATGTCTATCTCATGAGATATAAAATCTTTACCCAATGAATTGGATGGATATATAGGTGCCACCCATCTCATAATGATACCATTCTTATGTGTGCCACAAAATCATAAACCATACATTGTAGCATAACCCATGTAATAAAAATGGGATTCTTAAACAACATGACATCATAAAACATTTCATATAAGATAAAGTAATTCATAAAAATAATTCCATCACAACATAATCAAATCAATGTAATAATAGGGATAAAAACAGAACCCTATATTATCTTAGATGGAAAATAATATTGATAAAACACTTGAACTCCGTTCTTGAGGAAAATATCCTTTCTACTTCAAAAACAATTTTCCTTTCTTAACATGTCATACAATTTTAAACTAAAAGAAGTTGATTAAAAATAAACTTGAAAACCTGAAAAGGAATATTCTTGTAAATAATGTTTTAAAAATCCATTCATGCCATATAATTTAAAAAAACATTCTTCGCACTTTTGTCGAAAAAGTCAAAAAGTACCTCATACGAAAAACGAAAAAATATTCCTTTCATATCTTTTACAAAAAACTCACCGAAGGCTAAAATTGGATATAAAATATTTTAGAAGGATATAAATATTACATATTGAGGAAACATGGATGTGGATGATAAAATACACCCCAGTTAATACCAAAGTATAAGCAATCTCGGATAAAAATGAGATTGTGATATTTCCCTTACCTTAGGTCTGATTTGCTTCGTAAGTCTCCGAACCTCATGTATAATGATTTAAATAATGTCATTTAATTATTAAAGAATCATATTCATTGTTATTATATCATATATGGTTCACTTATGACTTTATATTACCCGTTCTTTTGTAAATTCCATGTTAAAGAGTGTTTTGGGTAAAATCGTTTCATTTGTCGTTCGTGTTTTGACTTATAATTATTCATATGATTACTTAGATCATGATTAATTAATTTCAGAATATAAAACATGATTTATATATAATATATATTCATAATATACATATATATAATAAATCAGTAAATGAAAAGAAATACATCGTTCATGGAGACGGTAGGCCGTACGTACGCATGAACGCTGTTTTCGTTTCCTTATTGAGTTGAATGGAATTAAGTAGATGACATACATATATATACACATAAATCCAGTATCATTATTATGTCATATATTTCATGATTACTTATTATATATACTTTATAATCATTCATGAATGGTTAATCATTGATAATGAATCTCATCGCGTCGTGGAGACGGTATTCCGTACGTACGCACGAGCGATGATATCATTCCCATGATCATGGAATTTTATTGGAGTGTATGTATACTATTACAGAATCAATAGCACTTTACAATAATAATATATAGTTATTATTTACACAATTATACCAATCCAAGTAGGGTGGTGCTGGAAAATAGATTACACCACGGCGTGGAGACGATATTCCGTACGTACGCACGCGCGGTGATTTCGTTTTCTGTAGGATGGATAGATGGTGAAATAGGGTTGTTTAATACTTATAATAACATATCAGTATATGAGTGATACTGATGATATTACTTAATAATGAAACAACCTTATAAGAATAAGTGGAAGAAGAAATAAAGGTGAAAGAATCGGTAACGGAAATTACCTCTTCTTTGAAGCGCCTCTTTGAGACCTCCTCTTAGGGCACTAAAATTGGTCTTTGAGGAAGACCAGAACCTCTAGGATGTTTCTAGGGAAGTGGAGAAGACAATATGGCAGAGTTTTTTCGAGCTTGAAGTCTCAAAGTGGTGTGAGGAAGAGAGGGAGGGGGTGCCCTTTTATAAGGGAGTAGAGGGGCACCTTTGGAATAACTAAAAATATTATTTTATTATAAAGTCAAGCTCGGTTTTAAATAGCTCCAAATTGATTTATTTAGAAGCTACGGTGTGGATGGGTCGAAACCCTCTCATCCAATAGAATTTAGACAAGTTTAGGTTCCTATTATAAACTTATCATTTAGATTTAACATTAAGTTAAATAATTTTACTTTTACCGTGCCTTCTTGTGTTCTTACACTATAAGGTTAATAAACTTACTATAAGAAGCCAAACGAACCCAAAGTTCTTTATTATTAATATATATAACCTTATCTAAGTCATTTGGCCGAACCTTATATATTTAGGAATAAAATAACAATTAATAATATAATATTTGTTTTAAAAAATATTTTATGTCAATTTTGACACTATTTAGTAATTGATTTTTGTGAAAATTATAAAAGAATGATTAGTTCAAAAAAAGTTAATTAAATCAATACTAACATGTCATATTAACCTAGAAAATTAGTGGAATTCCTAAAAATCTAAAATTATATTTATTTGGGTATTCATAATATCAATTATTATAATTTTTCACTATTATGGTAATTACTGCATCATCATTGTGTCATAAATAAATTAATTTATTTAATGTCTAAAAATTATAAATAAAATATAATTATGTATGAAATCTTATTAGATTTCTAATGAATATTTACAATCGAATTTATCTTATGTATAACCCTATATTAAAAATGTTTTAGTAAATAAACATTGATTTTAACTCTTTTAACTCTTCTTTGAATTAAATAATAATAAATGTCCTAATCTAATCCAAGTGGGCCTAAATGGTCATATTTTATTCCTATGGTTGTTTTTGGTCGAATTACACTTATACAATAGAATTAGGACATGTTTTAGGGTAATAATAGTATCATTTTTACCCTTAATTACCCTATTTACCATTAACCGTGGTAAAAAAAGGAAAAAGTCACTATTCACCAAAAATTATTTTCATCTCATTGAACCACATTTTACTTACTGACATCAACCGTGTCTCTCGGATTTTTGAAATTCCACTCACAGAAGTGGTAAAATTAATTTTTATGAAAAATTCATTTTTTTACTACCACTTAGTGGTTTCACTATTCATCAAAAAATGAAAGTTTCTAGAAAAATACCAAAAATTAGGCCTAAGATATATTTGATATTATGAACTGAAAAATGATGTCTATTTTACCAAATTCAAAACATATCAGTTACATTAACTAATTTAAAAATTAATTCCCGTCGTCAAAACAAATGGCGTGTTTTTAAGAGATAATAACTATCAAAAGATTGACACTTGTTTATAACTGGTTTAAATGTGAAATTACATCCAATGACCAACATTGTATTAAATTGTAAAAATATATTCTAAATATACTTTAAAACCACTCAAATTAATAATTTATCACTATTAATTATTTCGATTAAAAATGTTGTTTTTAATTAAAATTTAGTAATTTTCACTATTCATCAGAATATGAAAGTTATCCGAAAAGTACCAAAATTTCACCTTAGGCTAAATTCGATACTCTGAATCCAAAAAATGAAGTCCGTTTTGAGAGATAAAATTTCCAAAATTTTAAAAGGTGGTTATTACTATTCATAACGGGTAGTTTTAATAACATTTTAATAGCATATCGTTGTTTAGTGAAACTCGGTATTGCGTACTACACACGCTATCGAGGAAGGTCGTGATTGCGTGTAATGCAAGGAAAGTCAAGGATGCGTGTTGTGCAGGCTTTTATTGGTGTAGCGTACAACACAAGACATTAATGAAATTAAAAATAATATTTTTCATAAAATCTCGGGGTGTTACAAACATGCTCATCACAAATTTCATTTTTAAGGATCATAACCAAAAATATCATTATATGAAATTATACCATTATAAATAATTATAAGACATTAATTCAAGTACCTTTAATTTTATTGGAATTATGAAATTTTGGATAATGATGAATAACAACACTGCTATTACGAAACTAGTTCAAAATGATCAATATTACTTGCATCTGATATAAAAAATAATCAATAACTAAGTAATATACACATAGAGAATAATTATAAATGAATTTTATAAAATTTTATATATATGCGGGTAATTTTATTAAATTTATTATTATTAAATTTATTTTTATTATAAATTTTATCTAAGTGCTTTAGTCGAAGTTAGGAATTAAGGTAAGGGGTTATTTGTCTGAAATTTCAATTCCTTGAGACATGTTTATGTTATACACTATGTTTTATATTTTATGGTGTAGATAATTACTATATTATATTTTATATCATTATTATATTTTTATTCATGGTATTAAATTCTCAATTTTAAATTATATCCTTCATGGGGTTTGGATTTTACAGTTTCTAAATTCATAAGTGTTATTTGTCTCTATTTTAAATTCCATGAGACTTGTTTGATATTTTACACAATATATACTTTTATATAGTGTATTCACTTTATTATCACCTCCATGTATAATGAATATGATTTAGTTAATTATATTTAAATTTCATGGTATCCCTATCAAGTTCTTTTTATTCATACGTTACCATTACCGTAAGGGTTTTTCATCTCAATTTTTCTTCATCGAGATATGATTCATATTCAACACGTGTTTCCATTTTATGGTGTATTTATTGGTCATGTATTTCCTTTTAAATAATCTCATAATATTTTATTTTGTCGTATTAAGCTCACGAAAATCCATAATCTCCATTGTATTTCAAAATTATCCTCTATTATAGGAATAATTTTTCTTTCAATTTCTTTCCACTATGAAAACTTTATTTACCATTTCTTTGATTGAAGGTTATTAACACAAAAGCCATATGTTTATTGATTGAGTAAATTATTTACTTAACCTTATGACCCTTGATCTATATGGGTTTTATTTTTAGGGTTATATATATATAAATCTATTATTTTTATTTATTGAGGAAATATATAAAATCCATATATTTTTAATTCTAATATGGATGTTTATTGACCACTCAGAAAAGTTGATTAAATATTGTTCAACTGTCCATTATCTTTATCTTTATGGGTTATGATTATGTTATCCCTTTAATTTATATCAGTACATTTATTGAAATTACATGTATATTTATTCCAATATGGATGTTTATGAAGGATATTTGATTATAAATGGTATTTGTATTCAAATATTTCATATGGTGAATGAATTGTACTTGATGGAATGATGGGTGGGGTCTAGTATTAAATAGCCCCTCGATGCATTCGTTGGTCACATGAGACATAATTTTGGGGTGATTAGTGTATGACTATCAAATATAAGAATGACTTCCTATTTTGGACCATGATGAAAAGAATGGTTTCTTGGTCGAAACCTTGATGGTAAGAATGAAGTTTTGATTGCATCCTTGATGACATGAAAGATGTCTTGTTGAGGCTGTAATGGTAAAATACATTCACCATTATCTGTTTCTTCACCTAAAACTTAGTTTTTTTTATCCTTATGATTATTTATATTATTATTTCATCCATGTATTTATTTCAAGCACATGAGTTCAATTTTATGGAATTATTTGACCATTATTTATTCCTTCCATATTATTCATGTCATAAAGGATTCTAATATATTTTTTCCCTTATTGATAATTCGAGATCATCCTTATTATGTTTCCATTTCCCCAACATAACGATGACGATGGATTCCAGCCATCGTTCTTCACCGTCGTTCTAGTACGACAGCTAGTTCAATCTATGTCATGGTATGTAGCTCAAGGTTATGTGGCCCGAGGAGGTGGTGTGGTTACAGTTTGAAGTTTGAAATTTTAAGGATTAATATTGATGTTTGAATCTAGTTTTTTTGTTCTATGTGTGGCGTGAATGGTGTTGTAGGTTACCACTTATCCAAAAAGTGGTCTTTCAAAATAATTAATAAAAGGATTGAGGCAACATATGAATAAAATTGATAAATGTGATATTTATAGAAGAGTATCATGTGTGTAGTTTTTTGTGTAAGATGTTGAAGACTTATTATAGATTAAGTAGTTTCATATATAGTGTAAAAATGTCTATTTATGATAAAGACATGAGGATTATTAACTAAAAGATCTTAATAACTCTCTAGAACTCTAAAACTAAGACTTTAAATTTATGTGATTTTATTTTTTAGTGATATTGTAATTATGGATGGTTAAAATTGGGTCTCATTGGTTCATTTAAAATATTCATATAAAGAAGGAATTTATGAGAACTAAATCTAGGAGTATGGGTCTAATCTGTCTCATAATCACACTTCATTCACATAATTTTACTAAATTTCACAAAATCCATATCATGGTTTTAACCTCAAACTTCCATTTAATATATTGTAATGAACTTACCCAAGTCTAGTTGACAAGCCACCTAAGTCGGCCCATCACGGTGGTGAGGTGCAACAAGATAATAAAAACCAATCTTAAATAAAACAAAACAAAACATACAACTGGATTACAAAGAGGATTAAATAGATACATTCATGATCCAAAAAAACCCAATTCAAACCAGTAAAACATGAAAGAAATACAAGGCAAGAACAACAAGTCTCCATGTGACCAACTGTCACCTACAAAACATCCTTCTATGAAGGTAATGATGAAAATACAATCCAGCATGCTATAAGATGTCAATTCCTTTACCTAGATCATACAAAACAACATCAACAACCACAAAAAAACAAAATTAGTGTGTGATCATAAATCCCAATAGGATACCACTATAGTGTCTATAAAATATTTAATAATTAAAAGGAATCATTTCTAGCTATTAAGAAAAACATTTTTAATGAATTTCCTTAAATCCAACCCCATTTGTAAATCATTTCCTTTGGTTTTCATAAACTCCTTCAATATTCACACAGAGAGGTGTTTCGGACACTTTTGGCGGGGCGCACATTCTTCTGTGAGGACGCACTGATTGTTTCCCAACAATCCCTCTTTCCAAAGGTGGGCGGCATCCATCACTTCATCCGCGATGTTTTCTCATAGATCAAAATAGGATGATGGGATATTAGTCTCTCCTTCTGTGGATTTATCATTAGATTTTGTTGCGTATTATGAGTCTCCATTATGGATTAATACATTGTTCGTGAAACTCTGACCAGTGAAATATCTTTGTGGATTTTAGTTTATTACACTAATTCTATCAATACATTCCAAGGGGTCAAGTCAGGGCAGCAACCTTTAGCCTGGGAGTAGTCATGTTGAGAATGACCGGTGTTTCTGGACACTGAAACATGAGTACATATGGATTTTACCTTATGATATGGCTTATCAAGGGTGAGAAAGCTAGAGGAATCCCACATTAAATGTACGAAATCATATTCCAGAGGAATTTCTATGAGGTTTTCCTCATATTCCCATGTTTAACATGAGGTATATCATGATTTTAACATCTACCAGAGATGGATTGGACTGATCAGGACACCAATGAGAGTTGATCACATAGGTGCATCTCTAAGACGGAGTACCTAGACATTTATTGTATAGTTGAATCATTGGATGGTGGGTCCCAATAAGAGGGCACCAAGGTTTACCATTGGTTGGGATTGAACCTTAGGGAGGCTTCCTAAAAACCCTGTATGGGAGATAGGGATCAAAACCCATGTAGTTCGTATGGGTGAGATGTAGAATCAGGGCATACACAAAGGAAAACAACCTAAAGATGTGAAGGGGCTTGTGCATTTCTAGGAACCCATGTGGATGGCATCATTTCATAGGGATAAGGAGGCTCAGTCAAAATCAGAATGGATGTGGAGGGAGTCTCGATGGATGAGGATGAATGAAGTGGAACTGATCAGAGGGTGGTTGTGCTAGGATTGAACCTCAAGGAGGTTTCCTACATATCCCAATGGCTAGGAATCAAATTCCAAATAGTTCTAAAATGGGGATATGATTCACCAAAGGAGGTGACTCGTGAGAATGGACACATAGAAAGGGACCCGAAGGAAATAGAACCAATGGTTTAAGGCATGATCTTCCCATGACATAAAGGCTCAAGGGAGAGATTAGGAAGGGACTTGGGAGATGGGCTTGAACCTCCAAATAGGTTCCCTACATACCATATGTTAAATTAAGGGATTGAAGTCCACATAGTTCTGGAATGGGGCATAGAATCAAGGTTTACACAAAGGAAAATAACCCAAAGAAATTATGGGGCTTATGCATGGTCAGCTTCTCAAGGGGATCAGAACACCTCAGGGAGGTGGATCTACGAGATGCGTCCCAAAAGGGTCATATATCGCATCAGGAGGGTACATCCCTAATAAAGAGCATCCAAGTTTACCCTTTGTTCATATTGAACCTTAAAGAGTCTTTCTATGTACCTGAAAGTGATGAAAATTCATGTAATTCATAGAAACATTTTAGAATCATGCGGGAAGAGAGGAGCATACAATTTACCGCCATGCGGGATGAAAGGATCATATAGTTTATCGTCATGTGGGATGAGGGTGAACCTACATGAAGTGGTCTGGACTGATGGTTGATGGGATTAAACCTCAAGGAGGATTCCTATATACCTTTATTGTAAATGTAAAGGATAAAAGTCCACATACTTCAGTTTCAGTTGCATGGGGATTATGCATGGTAAGCATCCCATATGGTTTTCATAGTCGATGCCTACTCTAAGCCCATGTGATCTATGATCAGTTTGAGAAACAAGAGGTATCAAGGGACCTAATGATTATGTTGTGAGAGGTTTATCCACAAGGAATTGTGTGAGTCTTATGCATGGTTATTTTCCCAAAGAGGATGTAGGGGGCTTACATGTGGTTGGCGTCCCAAGGCGCACATCCTGACAAAACATAGTGGGAGAGGAGGAGTGAGAGGGTGATGGTGCACATCCCCTTCATGGTTCTCTCAAGATTTTCACTCATGCGGTGATCATAGTTTAATATCGTGTTTTGAGGAAGTCTATTCTTGCATTTTAACATCATTCAACTCAGATAATGGGGATTTAATCCCCACCCCTATGACTTATATAATTTGTGCGATTTTACCCTTAGTAAAGGGAAGGCACTGGCAATTCCATGATTTTGTGAAGTTTTTGAGTGATCCATTGAAGGATCCATGTTAGAGTAGCTATGAGAAAAAGCAATAGCTGTTAGAATACCAATGAAAAGAAGCATTGGGTTGGACAACACAACATGGAGTGCCACGCGAGGGACTAAGAAATCATTGCACGCTAGCGTGGAGGGCCTCGCGGAAAAAGTTCATGCAAGATAGGGGAGTTTTGTGAAATAGAGGCTTGGACATGGTTCCTTGGTGTAGGGAATATACATAGAGCACACATGAATGGGTGTGTGCAAGAGTAGGAGCCTTTATATATGATGAGTAGTTGTGTGCAAGATTTAATTCTGTGCGCAAAATTTGGGGCTCAAGCGAAAGAGGCACAACTCAAATGCAAAACTTACATGCAAGAATGATCTTTTACACGCAGTTTCATTTGAGTCCAAAGGAAATGGGTGAGGATCAATCCCTAGTGGGCCCACCCAAAGGAGTACCCCAGGGAGACCTATCACGTAGGATCTAGTACCTTGAGGCCATGACTTTCGCGCAGTCAGAGAAGGGGTCGTATTTCACACATAAGAGTGATGGTTCATCTTCTGTATTGGTGCCCTGGAATGAGGGGTTATGTTTCTATTTATAGCTAAAAATATTATCATCAGTGTATAAGTGGTATTTTATGTTGTATTATGTGTGAAAGATCTTGTGTGTCATCTCTCTTCTTGCGTGCCAGCTGATTTTTTTTAGTTCTTCTGAATTTCCTTTTTATTGAAGTTTGACATGGAAGAATACATTTCATGTCACATTGGGAGTGGAAGATCTTTCACTCCAACCTCAAATATTGCATGCACCACCCTCGGGTGCCTTATTATTGTTCACTAATTCAAAATATACCGTTGTTTTTCTCAAAAATTCTCATTCATGGCATTAATTAAAATTTGGAGCCAACAAATGACCCCCTCGAAATCTGAGCTAAAAAGGGTTTTGAAGGTTGGATTTCAAGGGAAACAATGAAGAGTAGATAGTCTAATGGTTAGTGCGCACAAAGATTCCCATTCGGAACACAAACCACTTCCTCACACGTGAAAGGGAAGGTATATTTATTATAAATATGTAGGTGGCCTAAGGCTCCATACCTTGATTTTCCCGTGTGATAGGAGACTTTTCTATCGTGCACGAAAGATCCTCCTTTCCATGTGAAAGATCCAGAATTTTGTCGGCATCTTATGTGAATCTGTAGATTCTTTCACGCTCCTTCTAAATCATGAACACGCCTAACTTTTATGAATTTTTTATGGATAACACCCATAGTGAACTCATTCATCTACCTTACATGCCAAAACACATCCATTGTCAATTCTGATGCCTAGCAGAAATGGATGCTCAATAGACCGACACCGAGAGGGATACTGCTACTGCTTCTGTAAGGAGGACTTATATAATCACAAACCATTGGATTATTCATTCAATAAGAGTCATGTCTGATAATCACATTATTTTTGGTATGCTAATGTAAGATCAAAATGATTAAGTTCTGAGTGACGGTCTACCGATATGGAACATCATTATTCTGGAAGAAGTGTTGATGCCACGCTTTGATACTGACATGTCACGGTCATGGGTAACACACGAGGATAACCATACATAGTACAACATCATGAGGACTGGTGACCCTGCCAAGGAGACAGAGAACATGGTTGTTTACATCCTAAATAAAAAAAAAAGATTTTTGGGGGAAGCGATCTGTCTCCTGAGGAATCTCCAGCTCACTATGTGATCACCTTTAGAAGCAGCATTACTAATGAGACAAAATGTTGAAAGGAATGGGACTTCATGTCCGAGGGAAACTTTACAAGTGAATGGGAAAGGATGTACTAGGTACGTTAGACCAGTGAGGAGTTTGGGGCGGAGCTGTGTTCTATCAAGCTATTTGAAGTTGTGTGGACATTGTTGTTCCATTTCTACCATCATCAAGATCTGGTACCAGAGATGTTCAATCAGTGGTCCCCCAACACAAATATTTTTCATCTCCACCATGGGTAGTTCGACATCAGTCTTTGGTACATCCATTTCATTGGGGGAATTCCCCTGGAATGGTACTAGTACATAGATTTCCTTCCAATGGAGAACGTTTGGGGGGATAGGACAGATACCCCCATTTAGAAACGGAATATCTTGGAGCTGGACAAGGAGAAGCTGAAAATCAAGTGAATCCTAAAGGATATAGCCTATATGGGGTGGATCATCCTATTTATGTGATAGGACAAGGTAGTGAAGATTATAGGCTGAGGGAAGCAATGGATGAACATGTCGGAGAGGGAGAAGGCAGGATCATACTGGATGTTCCTGGAAGCAGGCGAGTAACAATCATGGTGCTTTAGCATAAAAGAAATCTTGGACTTGAATGTGCGATATGTTGGGTTCCTTGATATGTTTCTGAGCATATGGCTACTTCAAGAAAGGGAAATGGGGATGGGGGTCCATCCAAGGATGTTGGTAACAGTTTGAATCATGGAAGCCAAGAACAAAATCAATCTAGGGGTGTTTGTATTGGTCAGGTTGTATAGAATTTTGGGGAACATTTCAAGAGGATGTATGCCTAGGAGAATATGTGAACCATTCCAGCTTCTTCATGGATGGGTTGTAGCTCATGGAGGTGGGTACGACTTCCTGAATTTCATCTACCCTCTAGGTGACAGTCTGCAGCCATCCCTACTAAATATTTCTAAAATTCACTCATTGATGCTTAAAGAGAAAGTGATCAAACTCGTGATTAGAAACCAAGAAAACCTCAAATTTCATCTATTTTGGACCCTATATGTCCAAATGGTAAATTATGAGTGAGGCCCATTGGAGCAGAGGGAATACTTGAAAAGTATCAGGGGCGGTGTGCTGGTAGACTAGATCGATGGAAAACTTTTTTTTTGAACTCTATGTGCCAACAAGGTTTTCCATGAAATTTGGTTGCATGCAGCAGATGCCAAAGAAAGTGTATACAGAGGTTCAGGAAGATAGAGATCATGCATCCTTCACTAAATATTGCTCATTTTCATGACTGCAGGTTTTGGTGAATTCATCACCTTTCCCCCTAAAGATGTTAACGTCAGCCAATCAATGGAGTATGTTGACCATTGGATAACAGTGTATTCGGAAGTGATTCTGCAGAAAAAAATTCAGAAAATAAAGTAGGCCAGCGTGGATTCCATAAAATATGGAAGAAGATGAGGTACTATTGGGGAGGTGGGGCTAGTAATTATAAGGGAAATTAAAACAGTGTGGGCTAAAACTTCATCGGCATGAGAGTCACAAGGTGAGAGTATTCCTCCGCCTTTTAAAGAGATGTGAACCTATGGGAGGCCTCATGGACTAGCTAGGGAACTCCCTGGTAAGAAACTAATACATCTCCTAAATTTGACCGCCGATGCCATTTTCCCATCTCTATGGTCTTCCTAGAGAACACTGTGACAATCTATGTCCACTAAAGCAGTGTGGCGGAGACTAGTGTACACTAGGATTGACCTACCAGATGTAGAAAATATTCAGGTGGTAGAGAGGGTGTAATTTACTCACCGACACACATACCTGATATCCATGGATATTTATGGATTCCAACATGGATGGTATGAAGAACCGCATCTCCTAGTGAAAGTGAAGCTTGTCTTGGAGCATGACCTGGAAAAGAAGATGTATGAGGATGAAGATGATGAGGAAGCCAAAGAAGAAGGGGTGTAAGAGGATAAAGAGGAAGAATATGAAGAACGAGAAGAGGAAGAGGGAGAATAGTAGGATGGGGGTGAAGGTCCTAGAGGCGAGAGACCTCAAGAAACATCAATCCACCTAGGAAGCCCATGTGAGAGAAGAAAAATTACTGGCTCTAATGTAGAACTATTCGAACAAATAGAGGTGAGTCTCAACTCTTATCTGTACTAGTATTTATCTTTTCCTAATTTGAATCCACTAACAAAACTTTTCCATTTTCAGGAACACATCGCTGATGATAGCCAAGAATCTCCCCCTGTAGGGGATGAAAATATACCCATGGATATGGAAGGAAATCCTCATGAATCTTCATCTGGGATCGAGCAGGGTAGAGAACCGACCACATTTGAAGTGGTAGAAGGACTAGACATAATTGAAGTGGTTAGTGAGAAGCAAATAGGGGGGTTGAAATGGGGACCTTGGTGTCTCAAGAAATTCCTATTGTTTAGAAGGATCCATTGTTGATCATCTAATTTACAAGCACTGAGAGATCTCCTGTGGTGGAAACTCCTACTGTGACTCAGGGACTAGACCCTACTGCTCTTGGCTCTTTTAATTTTCTACATTTTTAGGAACACCAATTTTACTTGGGAACTCAGCAGACCAAGATATCAGTTCCCAATGCAGTGATCGCAATAATAGAGGCTCGAAAAACCGTCAAGTCTGGAATATCTGTGGGATATCTATCAATGATTTCATTAGTTCATGCTGATCCAATCATTCAAATTGGTCCAGCCCTGGAACCTAATGAGAAAGAAGCAGCAATCATGGGTGATTCTAATAATATGGTTGATCTCGAGTATGGTGGTGGTGAGGTTGCTGAAAAAGAAAGTGTTCTAAAGGAGGACCCTACTACTGAACTCTTGGTTATTTTTCCTGAGTACAGGCCTAGAAATCCTGAGGAGATGGATGACTCTGATCCTAAAACGACTGAGGAGAGTCATATAATGCAACACAGGGCATGGAAGTGCATCAAATACTTCCTTAGTCAATAACAGGAATAATGGATGAGCTATATGGGGTCACTTCGCACATGGATAAGCTTTCTCTATGTCGGAGGTGTGAATGCTCACCATCTTCATATAATAATCTATGATTATATGGCTGATAAGATATGAGAGAGTATCCAATGCTTATATATTTCATGTTGTAGGAAGGAATCATAGAATTTCCAAAAGCTTCTTGGGGATGAGAAAATGTCGGAGGCCATGAAGAGCAGGAAAATGAAATAGGGGTATTTATCACAAGACAATATAAGCTCATTGAATAGTTTAAGGCCTAGCTAGCGGATGCCTAGAAGCAAGCAGTGTAGGAAATCCATCAAATTGTTTAATTCCAAGTTGAGAAAGAGTGAATGAAGGTCAAATCCAATGAACTCTGCTCCACAACTACTAATGAAGAAAAGGAGATCTGGTAGCATGAGGCAATTATAGAGGCCACATAACACAATGTGGTAGTGTTGAGGCAGTCCGTTAAAGAGATCGATCCATAAGGGTCATGTTTTGACCAAACACATGAAACATGTTTTATCCCTTATTTAATCATCTAGAACTACGTGCATGGACTTATAGTTTGTTTTCTTGTTTTAATTAGCATGTCTCAATCCTAACTACGGATTAATTAGCGATTAATCCCTAAGCTCACGTGGGTATTACCCAATGTTAGAAACAAAGGAAGACTCCATAATCATCCATTTTTGTATGATAGTTCTAGTTATCCATTAAATATTTAGTGGCATGCCATTGTTGACCGACTGCCCAAAATATTCGGGTTGACGGAGAGACTGTAACCAAAGGATAGGGTTCTCGGAACAACCAACTTTCCTTCCGCAACATGAATTAGTGCATGAATGAGGTAATGATAAGGATTTTAGAGTAAATCCAAACAAAAAGGATTGATAAATTTGAACCACAATACCTAGATAAATTGGAACACAGTGATAGTGGCGGGATAATATAAGATAGCTGCTGACCTTATTTGAAATTCAACATCTATATGGTATGCATGATATGATGACGAACAAATGAGACTTAATCACTGATCGTATTTGAAAACATGGGGCCTAACATGAAATTTTTGTCTTATATCTTCTCGAATGTTGGCCTAGAATGGTAGGAGAGTCACAAGGACCAACATCCATACCATCGGGGGGTTCCTTCGGATGTGAGAGAGAATGAGGATCTGAAATAGAGGTAACACTAATCATGGTGATGGAATTATGGGATGTTTGAATAAATTCCAACACTCTTGAAATTGATCCACCATGATGGAAGTACATTGGGTGAATGTATCGGTCTAAAAAAATATAAAACCTACTCCAACCAGGACCTCTCTGGCAAGGACCAAGGATGACATGAAGTTTTATGCCATGAAAATTAGGACAAAATATTCATTGTTTATCATCATATGATGAGGATGATAGGAACCCTTGAGGGGAAATGTGTGGCATGTTACATAACCTGGTGTGGATGGGGACAAAATTCCACACCACATCACATGTTCTTGAAGGAGGCCAGGGACAAGATTCTAGAAAGACAAAAGGGGTTGTGGCTGGACCATAAATGAAGAGTGTAGGCGTCACTACATATCTCATAAGAATGAGAATCAAGACACACATAGTTCTTGAATATAGAATAGCATATGGCCAATACCAAAGTGGAAATGTCTTCTCAAATGATGACATTATATGTCTGGGCAGTTATCATCACACAACCTCGATGTAAAATGAATAGTTTAACATCATACGACAAGGATATAAAAGAATTAGTTTTTGGTCATAGAGCTTAGACCAAAATGAGAAGACTCATAAAGTAAAAATATGTGATGTAGTGCCACTAAGAAACCCAACGTGAATGGGGATAAGGTAGTCTTTACCACATTAGAAATTTCCAATAGAACACACATAGCTTAAAGTCGTGATGCCTGAACTAGGGGACCAGAGCTCCTAGTTTAAAGTCATCGAGTTCAGACCAAAAGGAATCATGACTCTTCTACATAGGAACAAACCTTACACAAATACCTAGTCCCACGTGAGACATGATTGGTGTGGGAAACAAGAGTAAAGAATATCTTTAAAATGCATGTAAGCACATAGTAGGGGATGATGGTTCGGAGTCAAGGGTGACCCCATGACACGGGTTCATCCTCCCAACCTAAAAAGGTGAATGGAGGGATAACCCCAAGGGTGTCGAAGTTCTTTCTAAACATGATAAAATGGAATCATATTTGAATCAGGCGACCAATATTTAGGGAATAATGAGGTTGGCATAACGAAGAAGGATATTTTTTGACCATATTTAAAGCACAACATTTATATCGTGCAGCCTGAAATAGGAACTAACACCTAAGGTTCGGTCGCTGATAGTTTTTGAAATGCAGAACTTGTCTCAAAATTTCATTTTAAATCCTTGAGGACATTGTCCCAAAGTGTTAGGTGATCCTTAAGTCCGATCATCCTTGTCGTTCGCTAGTCCTTTCAGGTGTGAATGTTGATGGAAACCCAAATAAAGGGGCATGTGAAGCCTGGAAACTAATCAAAGCATATCCATGAAGAACCCAGCACTCTATGTCCCAAACCATAATGCATCAGAGAAAATTGATGAGGCATAATAGAGGTCTATAAGTCCATACAAGAATATATTACCTAAGGAGACAAGTGGAGGAAATGGGGAAAATGGTTTGATGAACCTAGGGCTAGACCCAAGAAAAACAAAATCGTGCATTCTTACGTATCCTATAAATATGGGAATCAAGACACACGTAGTTTTGGAGAGCCATGCAGTTTAATGCCATGCTAGGAGGATGAAACTGATAGGGGAAATCCCATAGGGAGGAGCACATGGTGCCACTATTGTAAACCTAACGTGAATGAGGACCAAATAAGTCCGCATGCCTTTCCACGTAATCCCTTAAGAATCATGGAAGTGGGGATGAAAAAAATAGATAATTTGTTGAGCCTGGGAAAGACCCAAGAACAAAATGTTTGGGTATTTTTACATATCCCATAATGATGGGAATCAATCCCCGCATATTTTTTTAGATCTATTCTGCTTAATGTCATGCAGTAAAGATGAAAATGAAGAGGATGTGTTCTTAAGGGAGGCACATGGTGTGGCTATTGTAAACCCGATGTTAATGGGGACCCTAAAAGTACACATCGTGCCACATGCTTCCATAAATAATTTCAGGCAATGAGACCAAAAATGGGGATCATGGGGATGGACCTGAATTCAAAATGTTTGGGTGTTCCTACGTATCCCATAAAGATGGAAATCAAGACACATATAGTTCTTGAATTTTGTGTATTTTAACATCCAATGGTAAGGACATGGATGAAAGGAGGATGTTTTGGAGGGAGGGGTACATGGTGAGGCTGTTGTATCACCTGATGTGAATGAGGACCAAATAATTCCACACCACACTATATGTGTCCCTCTAAGAGAACTAAACCCAAATGGAGAAACTGAGGAGATTGAGAGATTTGTTGATCTGGACTCAAAGAGAAAATGATTGGGTGTTCCTATTTATCCTGTGAGGGTAGTAATCAATCCATATGTAGTTTATTAAATGTTGTACAGTTTAACATCACACGGTGAGGACATGTGGAAAGGGTGTCTCAAAGGGATGTTTATAGCATGAAAAAGTAAACCTGATGTGAGTAGGGATAGGAGAGTCCATACCACACCGCACAATCCCATGAGATAACTTGGGCCAAGAGGCAGAAAAGTTATAGGGACCTGAGTCCGAGTCGTGGATGAAAGGTCTAGGTGTCACTATATATCCCATAAGGATGAGAATCAAGCCATACATAATTCTTTAAACATCGTTCGGTTTAACATCATGTGACAAGGATGTAAAATTACTTAGTTTAGGGTCATAGAGCTCAGACCGTAGATTCCCAATTTAATGTCGTGTGTGTGGGATAGAAGGGAAGGAAAAGGAGAATCATCACGCCTGATATTTGGGAGACCATGGGGATGGAAATAATGATAGAGGATAACTTTTGACCATCTCCACAACACAGTATCCACATCATGTGACCTGGAATGGGAACAAACAAGTGAGGGTTAGCCACTGACCATGTTCACAACGTGGGACCTATCTCAAATGTTGTTCAAGATCTTCCAGTACATTGGCCCAGAATGGTAGGTGAGCTAAGTTGGCATGAATCTGGTCCACTTAGGGGTTCTTTCATATGTGAAAGATGATGAAACCTAAATAAGTGGAAAACTTGAAGAATGGTGGTACCTAGGCAATTTAACGTCTTGTAGAATGGTTGAGTAAGATCATATTTTAAGGTCGTAGAGCTCAAACCATGAAGTTCATTTACTGCTTGAAGTTTATAATCATATAGGATGAAAGGGATCTTAGTTTAATGTCAAATATCTAAGACCAGAGAACTTAGTTTAAGGTTGTAGAGCTCAGAATATAGACAGTTTAACATCTTTCAAGATGAAAGGACCACTCATGCGAAGTAGTGCTGGAGAAATTTGGCATTGGTGGGAGTAATGTGCTCACCATTCATAGTGAAGAGGGAGTACGTAGTAGTAGGGTAAACCATTTTAATGATATAAGGTCCCTCCCACTAGGGCTCTAGATTTGGTGGATTCCTACCAGGTGTCATTAGCATTCTCAGGTCAAACACCATGTCACCTTGAAGGAAATAAATGAGATGAACTTTTTTATTGAATGCTCTGGCTATATTGTTCTGATGCCTCTATAGATTGTGTAAGGCACAAATCATGTTCTCATAGAAAGATTTTAGCGTATCCATATGGACTTATGCTACTCTATCTGACATCTTATGATGGTATATGGCTATACAGACTTATGGTAACTGAATCTCGATGGATAGGAATTCCTCTATTTTGTACACCAGGGAATATAGAGTCACATTGGTGGAATTACGAGACGTTGTCTAGTAATCCTAGAGAGCGTTGGGAGATTTTCCATCCAACTCTTCTTGTTCTGACCAACCATCTTCTGCAATATGTTATAGAGGGTTTTGTTGAACACCTTGATCTACCCATTTACATGCGCATAATATTGATATGTATGATTAGAACAAATATTGTACTTGGTGTATAATTTCTTCAGATTGGATGCACAAAATTTTTCATCGTTATCGGTGAGTATGGAATGAGGGACTCTAAATCGGTGAAAGATATTAGAGCTCATGAAGTCAATGATGGAATAGTCCTTGACCTCCATGAGTAGAATTACCTCTTCCCACATGGAAAAGAAATTTGTAGTGGTCAGGATGAACCTGTACTGGAGAGTTGTTGATGGTAGATATGGTCCCACAACATCAAGCCTCTAGATAAGAAAGGGGAAATAGTACTATCTATTATGGAGAGGCTATGGTGTCCAATGAAAAAAAATAGTATTGATCTGGCACGTGTGGAATCTCTTGGAAAAATAAATATAGCCCTGGATCTTCGTGGGCCAAAAGTAACCCAACCATTGGATCTGATGATAGATTTTTGACCCTACTAGATAATCTCTGGAGGAACTAACATGAACTTCTTGCATGATCTGGGAATCTCATCTCCTTGAATGTAGTGGAGGACGACTCCATCAAACCCACATTTGTAGAGGATTTTCTAAAGATCGGGACCACTCTGGAGGGTGAACTACAATTCGCGCTGACAGACTTGATCATGTTTGGATCAGCCTGTGAAAGGATTATCATGCCATAGATACTTGATAACGGGATCTTTCCAACCAGGTTTTCCATGTAGTACTATAGTAGGGGGAGCCATGGGTTCTAATGTGTATGCATCAGTGGTGAGATGACTTACCTGTTGGCTATCTCCATTATCATAGGTGATGGGAGCAATGAATATTATTTGAACCATGTGGATAATCAATTCATACTTGTTAGGCTCTACGAGAGATGCCCAAATTTTGGCCAAGGCATCGGCTTGATCATTCTGTGACTGAGGAACATTCGTATCTTCTGTAT
Organism: Viscum album; assembly: GCA_963277665.1. Taxonomy (NCBI): domain Eukaryota; kingdom Viridiplantae; phylum Streptophyta; class Magnoliopsida; order Santalales; family Viscaceae; genus Viscum; species Viscum album. The sequence continues at coordinate 93,022,489 of OY728147.1, forward strand.
GAGAAGGGAACTGGGTCATCAGCTGGCGAGTTTTCTCTAGAAAGGGTACGAGATCTGGCTTCCTAACAATATAATCATTTTTTATGTATTTAATGACCAACTCGGATTCCCTTTTCACATGCAGGTGGAGAACATCAACCTCAAGGGACAGTTTGAGACCAATGATGAGGGCTTAATACTCTTCCACATTATTGGTATAGCCTTCCAACAACAGGAATGAATAGGGCATGACTATATGTGCAGGCATGGTGAATAAGACACCTAGGCCCACTCTGTTAAGCCTATGATCATTGACTCTCCTACCAGTAGGGCTTATCGAAGCATCATCGTAGTGAAAATACCAACATGGAATGTCTTGATCAACTGAGAGGATTGTCTCATCTAGGAAATCATAATCTAGATACCACTCTGTGGGGGCTGGATGGGTACAAAAAATTTCCAACACATGTCCCTTAAAATATTTTTTTGGAATGAACCTGATGTCAATCTACTGATGGATCACTTCGCATTAATCTAGATGGAATGTCAACATAGAGAGGTTTAGAATATACTATATTAGATTCACACAAGACACTAGTTGTATCTCTTAGTGTTGTAAGTAATGTCGTAACTTCTGCAGTGTAAATACTAGTGCAAGGAAGCTCCTCTCGATATAGGAATATTTTATATTTGTATAATGGAGTATGTGGCTGAGATAGTAGAAACTATTCTCCATCCCCTCATTGTTCTTCTGGGTGAGAAGGGCAACAAGGGATCGTTCCAGGGTGGTCTCATAGAGGACCAATGTCTTTCCAGAAATGGGAAGCATCAGAATTAGAATTTGTGGCAAGTACTTCTTGATCTCCTCAAATGAGGATTGACACACATCGTCCCACTAGTATTCGACACCTTTCTTCATGATCTAGGGAAAGGGAATACACTTTCAATCTAGATTCATGATAAATCGGCATATGTAGGCTTAGTGGCCTTGAAAACCTCAGATCTCTTAGAGGTTGCTTAGAGGAGGTTTTGGTATGATATCATTGATCTTATATCGATCAATATCAATGCCTCTATACCTGATGAAAATGCTGAAAACAATTCCAGAGGTAACCCTAAAAGCACATTTCAAGGGGTTAATCTTTAGATGTCAAGAACAAAACACTTTATTAAGATCCCTAAGATGGTCCTAACGCTATAGGTATTTAACCACCAAACCATCCACGTAGAATTCCACCAATGTTTTGAGGATTGACTTGAATATGCAGTGCATGGAATGATAATAGGTGTCTCCTACATTTTTTAGACTGAAAGGCAATACCTAGTAGCAGAAATTACCTTGCGGTGACCTGATGGTGGTAGACACTTCATTCTCAAGGTCTATTCGGATTTGAATATATCTAGAATACCCATCCATGAAGAAGAGAACCTGGAACCTAGCGGGGGCCTCAATCAATATTTTTCTCACTAGAAGGGAAAATCATCCTTCAGACAGTGAAATTTGATATCCTAGAAGTCAATGTAGACTCTGATCTGTCTATTCTTATTCCTAACATGCACAATGATGGCTAACCATCTCAGATATTGTACTTCCTTGAAGAAGTTTCCTTTGATGATCTTATCAAACTCAGCCTCGACCATTGTAGCACGAGAAGGGTGCATCTTTCTGGGGTTTTTTAAACCCATGATGGTTTATTGGGAGGCCAAGGTGGTGGACAGTGACATGAGGATCCAGTCCTAGAATCCCTCCATAGCTATAGGAAAAAACAACTTAATTATACTTTAAGAAATCTACATATTTCTAATGTTCCTTTGCAGGCATAGATGGGCCGATCGTTGTCGGCCTTAGATCTATCTAAGTTCCATGGTTCACCTATACCAACTCGTCAATCATAGTGGATACGCCTTCCTAAAATGTGGTAGTATTGTCCTCCATATCTTATTCATCATCTATAGTGGGAGGATCATCAGTATAAGGGAATTCTTCTAAATTGACTTACTCTGATGGGATGCTGGTACTGGCCTGAGCAGTAGTGGAATCTTCATTGGGGGACCCCTATGTTTTTGAAACCACGATGATGAAAGATATCAATATGATTCCATCAGGCCTTCAACCCAATGGGCCATGCTTGATAATATCAAAGCAGTAGTGGTGTGTCGGCTTGAGTTGGTTCAACCTAGCCTTGCAAAACAAGCAGGTATGATGTATAGTTTTTGTTATGGGATGAACATCCTGATACCTTACAAGGGTAAAGATCTCTGGGATCACTTGGTCTTGATTGCTATAGGAGTATAAAGTGATCTTTTTTTTCATTACTTGTACTAGGGAATGAGATTTTCCTCATCCTAGAGATGAAAAAATAGTACCTGAGGTCTAGGTTCAGGGCCTCCATTCAGTGAATTGGAATAATGTAGGCATCATCCATGCTTTTCCATGGGTCAACCACAATGTTAGTGGGTTCAACCTCATTGGAATGAATCTTCTTGTCCTTGATCTTGTAGTATTCAACATACAAATAGTTGGATTCACAAGAAGAAAACGGAGATGCATTACCTTAGAGCACACCCACTTGACCATTGAGGGAGTACTTAAGGCATTGGTGATATGAGGAAGGGACTGCCACATACAGGTGTAGCGATGTTCTACCCATCAGTGCATTGTAAGTGGTGCCCTATGAGACAACCATGAACTCGGTTTTGGAAACTAGGCCACTGAAATAGGTCTTTAGGTGGATGTTACTAACTTGCATCAACTCCGTCCTATCATAAACTTGAATCTTCAGGTCAGAGGGACTCAAATATATTTCACACAGTCCCATCTTGTGGAGCATTCGGGTCGGTATGAGAGTAATCCGATAACCCATGTCGACAAGACATCAGCGGACTTCCATGCCATTAAATTTTCTTGTGATATATAGTGTCCTGATGTTCCCCAATATGAGGGAACATTTATCTTCCCCAGAGAATTAGATGATATCTTGACGCACATCATTAGAAACTCCTCCTGAGTTAGTAGAATATCAAGTGAATATGTGAGGCCCTTCCACTTGGAGACAAAGTCTGCGATGCACTCTTCTAACCTTTGCTAGAATTTGAAGAGGTTTGTAATACTTTTCTTCCAAACGGTGGAACTAAACTGGTAGATAAATTACCAGTGAAGATCCTCCCAACCCGTTATGGATCCGATGGGTAACTAGTTATACCAGACAAACATGGGACCTTCCAATGTTTGTATGAAACACCAGATATTAATAGCTTCTTATCGTGATGGAGTTCCCATCATGGGTCTACACATTGAAATAAAGTGGTATAGGTGCTTCAATGGATCGTCTATCCCATTTAAAGGGTATAATATAGGATTTCTAAAACCCATGGGTGCTGGAATATCATACACCCATTCTGGATATGGATTTCCATCAGGCGGTATTTCCATCTGTCGAGTCTCAAGAGCCTTGAGGCGAGCAATAAGAGTGTCCATCGGATTATCCTGGTGAAGATTCCTATCTTGACAAGGGTCTATGACCACCAATGCATTGGAAGGTTCTTAAACGTGGAAAGTGGGCCTATCGACTTGTGGAGTGACTAGTGGAATTACCCGAGGAGCTAGGGGAATAATCGGTGGGGCTGCTAAAGGAATCTAAGGAGTGGTTGGTGGGGCCTACAGAGTAGTCATTGGGACATGCGCCAGGTCCTGAGGCAGGTTTTCATGTAGCTCAGGTAGATTTGGGGATGCATACTAGTGTATTTTTACCTAAACACTAGTTTCTTCCTTTTCTAGTTGTGTAGGGTTTTTGAGATCACCAGGAGGCAACTCATTGGGGGAAATTGTACCTACCCCTATCTCTACTACCCTGATCTTGGATCACTGTAATATGCTTGTCATTCCATGACATTCTCGGTGGGGATCTCATCAACTATCCTTCATTGTTTATAATGCTACTGGCGTGGCACAACCTCTTCAAGATTTTTTTCCATCTTATGCACTGAACCAGATGGGTTGGGTGTTTGGAAGTCCCATCATTCTCTTTACCCTTACTGGGGTCTCTACTGATTGGAAAAGACTCGGAAGGCACAATAAGGCCAAGTGTATTCCTTTGTTGGAATGTGTATAAACCTGTAGGGTTTTTTAAGTGTTGTACTACCCCAGTGAGCTATTCATATTCTCCAGATCCTATGCAGGTTCTCCCTTCTGGGTATATCTCATGGATGACCATTTATACTGTGACGACACTTGAAATAATATCCTCAATATCACCATGTGAACTAGGTTGGAATAGTATTTGACTGAATTATAGAGTAGCATACTGCCCTATCCAACGATCTAGACATACGGGTTATCCTCCTTAATAATTATATGGATCACCATATAGATCTGGAAACATCATTGTTGGAGGGTTTGATGATGATCAGGTGATGCTGGGTGTTGTGCAACAGGAAGTGTGGCCAACTCAACTAGGTAGCACTACTGTCCAATGTCATTGAAGTGTTCCCAGTTCTTGGGGTAAGCTATCCATTGAAAATGGAGACAAAAATATGTCATCCCTAAGGAATGGTGGAGGCACATAACCTCATCATGTGTAAGGGATTCCAAAACATTGAAGCTTGAAGTTTCCATTGGACAGAACATATAAGAAAAATAGTTCATTCTGATAATGTCCCTAAAACTTCTCCCCTAAGAATAGGGATCTGAACCTTGGTTTACGCACTCCTAAACTGGGGATGGTTGAGGGACCGGTAACAACACTGACGTAGACCATTGTGATGGTGGACTGGCCAGCCGAGATTACGATGTGTGAGCCGACAAACCACTACATCATGGGATACTTCTCAGGGACTATTCGGACTGCACCACCACATCCCTATAAGTAGGGGTACTAACCACCACTTCTCGTACATGATTTGTAGTCTTCAGTAGTGGGTCAGGATGGTTCTCATCATTGACTAATCCCTAGAACAGTTCTTTGTGGTCTCTTGTAAAAGTAGAGAATGATCTTGAAGATGATAGAGAGGATTGTATAGCCAGGCCCTAGAAGAGATCCAATTCATCATCCTCCCACATATATTTGTGGAGGAATTTAGGGATCTAGTTCATCTCACTTTTTGGGAGGACGAATATAATACATCGGGTTCCGGCCCCAGTCCCCAACAAAGAGGATCGGGGTAAAGGTTCCATCATCATATCACACGATGATTCAGAGTTTGAAAAGCAGAAAGGAATGATTGTGATTTAAGGATTATCAAATTTCTTTCTATGGAAGTGATGACCCACCCTCTTTCCCTGGGATGGTTCTTCATAGCAGAGTAGATATTCGGTATGGGGAGGAACATTATATGGGTTAATGTTGGAGTGGGGGAAACCTCTGCTTGGATGAGCCGAGGTGCAGCGATCACCTGGGCATATGTCGAACAGAACATGAAAATTACCTTCGTGATTGGTAATTCTAGAGTGGGGAGGACTTAAGCTCTTCTTGATGCTGATGCGAAGAGGACCTTCACATCAATAGCCTGAAACATGGGGAGAACGTTCCTAATTGAGACCATAGGCATGAGGAGGACCTTCATGTTGGGTGTCAACAAGGAGGGGAGGACCTCTATCTGGAACAATGATTGTAGCATGGGGAGGACCTTCATACCAAACACAAAAGTGGGTATGACGTCCACAATAGCTGGCGATAGTATAGGGAGGACCTTCGTACTAAATGTCATTGCCACGGGTCGGCCTGTGACGGTTTCTGCATGCACTGAAGATCGGAAAATTCGAACGAGCCTACCCAAGGGGGGTTGGGATCTCAATCCAGATTGGGTGTAGTGGTTCCCCTAATATATAGTAACGGGGGCTGATAACACTCTTCGGTGGTGGCTCGAGACACTAGAGCTGTAGATGATGATGAATTTTTATGGGCATCCTCTGGAGCTTGTGCCCGACATTGACGTCGAGTAAGCCAAAATAGGGTCGGTTGTGCAAGGGTATATACTACATGATCTTCAACCTATGAGACTGGATGATGGAACTGACATGGCCTAGTGGGAGCCCTTCTTTGAGGTCTCATATCCACAGTCACATATGAAAGGACTTGGATGCCTCATACTTCATCATCATAAGGGAGTGAGTCATAAGAGCATTCTGGGGAGAGGATCCCAAAATGTTTTAACATTAGAGTTGGGAAGAGTGTATCCATACATGACCCTTGGGTGTGTAGTGATGACGAGGCACAGAAGCCTCCAAATCTTAATGGTCCATATCCCCTGTCAGGATGACTCCCTTCTATTCATATCATCGAACAAGAGTATCAATCATGATCCATTGAATAAATTTAGATGGTGATATGGGGTGTGGAATCCCAATGATTGTGGTTTTTAGGATTCATTGTATAATAGGTGAATCCATGAAGGATGGATGCATTCATGTTTCCCCTTCCCATGTGTATGTGGGTGGGAGGTGATTGGTTTTCTGGAGTTGTATCTTGGGTCCTACAATTAAGAAGAGTCATCCATCAGTACAAATGGTAGGAAAAATGCCCAGTTCCCCACCACCATTCTGTCTTCCATGGCTGGATAGAAAGATCCACACTATCAACATCATAAATCGGAATGCTCAATGATTAACTATCAGAAATACTGGTGAGTTTCATGCCAGGACCACCATTTTATTTGCAGGACCTGGCGTCAGATAGCTGGATCTGGTGACATGTCTATCTACCGATGCCCTGAAAGATACTAGTACCCATTTTTGAAAAGAATAAATTCACATTGGGTTCACAATTTTTTCTAGTAAACCAGTGTGGGTTCGAGTACAACCTTTGATTTGGTACCCTAAATTTCTAAACTCTATGGTTGATGGATAAAATCTTCACATCAGGTTTACCATTTCTATTTCTAATAATTTCATTGGGGCACACATCTTTCTGTGAGGATGTACTGAATTTTTTCCCACATTCCTGATTTATAAAGTTGAGTGGAATCTATCACATCTTTAGTATTTTTTTCTCCTTTATTGAAATGGGGTGTTGGAATGTTTGTCTCTCCTTCCACGGATTCCTCCTCAGAATTCTTCTCCTAGTTCGTGTCTCCCTTAAAGATTAAGACATTGTTTGTGAAACTCGTCCTGAGGCCATATCTTTGTGGGTGCCAATTGATTAGGTTTCTTCTTTCAGGAAATTACATGGGGTTAGTTCTGGGAAATAACCTTCGGCCAGTGATTAGTCACATTGATCATCATTGATGTGTCAAGACACCAAAATACTGGTATATCTGTATTTTTCCTTATGATAGGGCTTCTTGAGGGTGTGTAAGATCAAGGAATCCCATGTTGAATATGGATATCGTATTCCATAGGAATGTGTCTGATGTTTTCCTAATCTTCTCTTGTTTTACATGAGGTATTCCATGAGTTTAACATCTAGAAAAGACATATCGGACTGATCAAGACACTGTTGAGAGTGAATCTGATAGGTACTTACCTCAGAGGGAGTACCTAGAAAGTTACTAGATAGGTGAATCAGAGGATGGTGGATCCCACCAAGGGGGGTTCTAAGGTTTACCATTGGCTGGGATTGAACCTTAGGGAGGATTCCTACATACCATGTCTGGGAGACAGGGATCAAAACCCACGTAGTTCGTATGGGTGAGACTTAGGATTGGGGTGTACACAAAGGACAACGACCTGAAGATATGAAGGGTTTTGCGCATGGCTAGCTGCCTGTATGGATGGTATGATTTCAGCAAGATGTGTATGCCCATGTAAAATCATAATGGATGTGTAGGGAGTATTGAAGAATGATGATGAATGAAGTGTAACTGATGAGAGGATGGTGGTGTTGGGCTTGAACCTCATAAAGGCTTCCAACATATCCCAATGGTTGGGTATCAGAGTCCATGTAGTTTTGGAATGGGGTGATGAGTCGCTAAAGGAGGTGGCTCATGAGAATTGATTCATAGATGGGGACCCAAATGAAATGGAACCAATGGTTTAAGGAATGATCTTCCCAGGACACAGAGGCTCGAGGGAGAGATTAATATGGGACATGGGAGATGGGATTTAACCTCCAAAGAGGTTTCATACATACCTTGTATTAAAGGTAGGGATTAAAGTCTACATAGTTTAGGAGTGGGGAATAGAATTGGGGTGTACATAAAGGAAAACAACCCAAAGAAATTTTGGGCCTTACACAAGGTCATCTACCCAGGGAGATCGAAACACCTCAGAGAGGCGGATCTAGGAGATGCATCCCAAAAAAGGCATATATCATATCAGGAGGGTACATCCCAAAGAGGGAGAACCACAGTTTACCATTTGTTGGGATTGAACCTTGAAGAGGCTTCCTACATACCTGAAAGGGATCAAAACCGGCATAGTTCAGAGATACAATTTTGTGTGATGAGGGACTAAAGGAGCATACAATTTAACATCATGCAGGATGAAAGGAGCATATAGTTTAACATCATGTGGGATAAGGGTGATCTAACGTGAAGTGTTCGGGGTGGATCAGTGATGGTTGTGAACCTTAGGGAGGATTCCTACGTACCTTGCTTAAAAAGGTCAAGGATCAAAGTCCACGTAGTTCAGTGAGAGGGGGTATGGGGATTGTGTGTGGTAAGTGACCCAAATGGATGTCATGGTCTATGATTACTCTATGCCCACGTGATCCATGATCAGTGTGAGAAACAATAGGTAGAAAGGGACCTAATGATCGTGTTGTGAGACGTGAATCCATGAGGAATGGTGTGGTTCTTATGCATTGATAGCGTCCCAAAGAGGAATTAGGCGGGCGTACGCGTGGTTGGCGGCCCAAGGCGCACATGGCGACGAAGTGCAGTGGGATATGAGTGAGAGGGTGCTGGTGAACATCCCCTTCATAGTCCTCTCAGAATTTTCAATCATGTGATGATCACAATTTAAAATCATTTTTTGAGGATGTGGATTCCTGGAAGTTTAACAACCTACAACTCAGAAAATGGGGATTTACTCCTCATCCCTAAGACTTACATAACTAGTGTGCTTTAACTCTTGGTTAATGGAAGGCCCAACAATGCCATGAGTTGGCGAGGGTTGTGGAGTGATCCATTAAAGGGTCCATGTTAGTGTAGCTATGTGAAGAAGAAAAAACCATTAGCGTACCTATGTGAAGAATCATTGGGTAGGACAACATAACATGGAGTGCCCCTCAAGGGACTAAGAAATCACTATTCACAAGCCTGGAGGGCCGCACGAGGGATGTGCAAGAAAGATAGGGGTTTTGTGCACAAGAGAGGATTAAAAATGGTGACTTTGGGTAAGGAAGAAACATGAAGCACATGGGAAGGGGTGCATGAAAGAGCGGGGGCCTACGCATAGGATGAGGAGTTGCACACATGATGGAAGTCTACATTCAAAATTAAAGGTTGGGGGTGAAAGAGTCACAACTCAAAGGAATGTCTTTTGTGAAAGACGGGTCATTTGAATGAATTTTCCTTTGAGTATAAAGGAAATTAGTGAGGATCAATCCCTAGTGGTAGCACCTGAAGTAGGATCCCTATGATACCTATCATGCAAGATCCAATAACTTGAGGCCATGTATTTCGTGTACTCACAGAAGTGGTTGTTTTTCGCATGAGGGATCAATGGTTTGTCTTTTGTAATGGTACCCTGGAATGATGGGGTATGTTTATATTTATATCTAAAAACATTAGCGGTAGCATGAAATATGTCCTACGAACAAGTGTAATTTGACATCGCAATGGGCAGAGAGGATCTTGTGTGTGATTTCTCTTCTTACGCTCCAGTTGATTTTCTATAGCACTTCTGACTTGGTTGTTTTTTGGAAGTTTGATGTGGAAGAATCCATTTAATGTTGAATTGGGAATATAAGATCTTGAACTCAATTTTCTATCTTGTTCACCAACCTCATATCTTGCGCGCACCACCCTCGGGTATCTCGAGATTGTTTACTGATTCAAAATATGCCTTTGGTTTTCTAAAAAATACCCATTCATGGCCTTAATTAAAATTCAGAGCCAACAAGAGGAATATGAAAATTAAAATTGAAAAAATAGTAAATCATATCCACACACTATAAGGTAAGAATGTAAACACATATCCATGAAATAATCCATCATGAGAAACCAAGTGATACAGCTCATGTGAAAAACATGGGAACAACTATCCATGAAAAAATTCATCATGAGATACACAAACCATAAATTAAAAACCAAACTATATTAAGACTTAGATGATTATAATTCATACTATACATAAAATATTCCAAAAACAGGCATATTTTGGTACCATCCAATATTGAGACCTTCCATAGTCAGTCAATATCATGTAACCTCTGGTGGAATTACGCATACTTCGAGTGACATATCTATTCCCAATGCACCAAAGGTTTCTAATGTGAAAAGTTTATCAAAGTCCATTTCAAAACTATTCTCACAATTTGTAAAACATTTCTAAATCCAATCCAATATGATTCAGTGTTTGAAACCCCATCTTCAAACCCAAACCACCATGTAATAATTTAATCAAAAAATTGACATGAAACCCCCATTTTTTAAGAAAACCCCCCTTTAAAAACCTAATTCTTTAAAACAAATCCCTTGAAACCAAAAAATAACTCCAATTAAATTAATAAACCAATTTAATTTACAAGAATTTTTATAAAATAATAGAATTAACCCATTGTATAGAAACACCTACCTTAAGAATGGAGGTAGAACTGTTAGCCTTCGATAAAGGAAACCCAAGAAGAGTAGATTGGGTCATCAAGATCTTATATCCCCAAATAAATTCATTACTATATGAAAAACAATATATCAATAATACAAATATCATTTGGGTTTCATAATACAAGTGTATAAGTGATCCAATGAGAATCTAAGAAGAAAAGAAAAAATCGGAACAAAAACACAACATACCTTGAGTTGATCTGTCAATAATAAAGGAAATCCACCTAGAATATGAATATATAAGCCTCTAGACCACTGGGGAAGGATTAGTTTAGTATAATTTGAGGTTATGGTTCACTAGAGGTTACACTGGGGACTTTGGTATTTTTTATTAAAAATTTGGAGCATCAAAAAAGTGTATGTGTGGTTTTATGGAGAGGCTGGATGGTTATGAGAAACTGAGAGCCTTAACCATGTACCCTATACAAAGCTTCTATTTTTATATAGTGTTGTTTATTCATAGTTACTTTAACCATGTTCTAACTGTGTATAACCACTCTACCTTGGGGTTCATAGTTAAGAGGGGGTGGCTTCATGGTTTGGAAAAACCATGTACCCACCTCAAACCGACCAAACCAAGCCACATGGTTTTCTATGCCATACCACATGGATTTCTTGTCCAAACCATGTGTTTTTTCCTAAATGTGTGCCAATTGTGCATAGCCCCATGGGTCTCTAAAACTTCTGAAAACTTCTTCAAATTACCCCAAAGTAAGTCCCAACCAAATCATACATAAAAAAGGTTAGAAGTACCTAAATGAAAGTAAATAACATTACATATATTCATTTAGGTAATAATAATTTAGTTTGAGTTTTTATAAATTTATAAATATGATTATACCAATTTTAATTAATGACATCCATTGATCACTCCACCATGTACTAAGATAATTAGCATTATATGAAAGGTACCCTAGTTACTCTGATTCCTGGGTCTGGATCTTTTTTCCCTTTCCAATGATGGACTTATCATTTATGGTGGCTATAGAATACAAGATTTAATTGAATTAGAAAGTGCAGAAGGGGTCAGGTTTCTAGTGTCCTAGGTGGCACACAATGACTAAACATATATGCTTCTGAGTTTCTTGTTTATTTTTCCTATTTATATCTGCATTGTATATTATGTCACATATGGGGAACCCCATTGGTGGTACCCTATTGAGATTTATTTATCACAACCTTCATGGTTACCTTGGTGCATATGAAAAACATCATTTTTCATTTTTAGGTTACACGTTTTATAAGGGATCTAGTCAAATTAATTAGATGGGTGTTGGGATACAAGACAAAGGAGGATCGTGGGCCCTGTGGCTATTTATTCACCAATTATTTTGTATTGTGATTATTTTGAACTTAATCAACCAAATGGGTGATCACTGTAATTTATGTTTATTTGTTGAACATGGGATTTATTTTATTATAGAATATTGATTTTTTACATTATGGTTATCCTTTATCTATAAAAATTTTAGACCACTCTGATGTTTTACGTTGATTCAGTTATTTGTACGTTATTGTATGTGATGATACTGAGAGTATAGTTTCCCCATGTTGGATATAAACTCTCTCACTATAAAAATGTATTTGAAATATAGGGAGGTATTTCTAAGGTTATGTGGCACTCTATCTCAAGATATAGGTTGGTTTCCTTGGATAGAGAATTATTGAAGCTTCATGAGGGATCATCCTATGATCCTAGGTGGTGGAAGAAATCCAATAACAATGGGCAATCCATACTCGATAGGATAAATTATGCGTGAAAGCATAGAACATCAAAAAATAAATCATACCTAAAATGATATATAAGAGGCCTCCATCTTCTATTTCGATGGAGTACGATTTGATGATGATTAAAAGTGAAACAAATATAGATTTCTTACCCTTTTATGTGATCTTCTAGACAATGGACCCATGAGCATATCATGAGGAATACCAAACACCGAATGGGTTATAGTGCCATAATTATGGAATGATTAATGGATTTTTCTGAATAAAGGAACTATTGAAATATTTTTATGAAACTAATTACCTATATTACCTTAATATATTCATGAAAGACACGTGACACCAAAGAGAGAAATTCCTTTATATAGGTGATTCCCCATTCTCCTTCATGAATGAAGAACATTCCTAGCACATCAGGTGTCGTCATATGCCACCTTGAATTATTCCATTTTGATGGGTTAATTGAAATATTATAAATATCCATTAAATTAATTTGATGATGATCATGTGGGAGGGAGGTGGTAGATTTATACACCCTACGGTTTCATCACATGCAACTAGGATACATTAGGTGAAACATAGTCTCAGGCTCAAACTTGAGGATGTGTTAGTAAGAAATTTATTATCTATCAAAATGAATCATATGAATATTATTTTAGTTAATATCCAAAAATCTAACACTTTTACTAAAATATTTAATGGCTTCATAAAAAACTTTACAACTCTTTTTGAATCCATAAAAAACACTGTTTGGATACAGTTCTATCTAACACATTTAGTTTTCGTATAAAAACATTATACAAAACATAATCCTTATCTAAAGTCCAAACATGTGATCCTTATTAGTGTTGAAAAAAATAAATAAATTCCTTATTTCATAGAAGTAATGAAAGAGTAGCCTTTAAAAAAGATTAAATTCTTCTCAATATATTAATTTGTGGAGTGTTATCTCCATCAAACATGCTCATATCTCTATAAAATAATATCCACCAAAATATATGTCATATAAATTTTATTTATACCTATATAATCACTTTTTCCTTGACATCACATGATCATTATACATGGAATAGTATCAATATAGTATAGTTTATATCATGTTTTCTTAATTATTTGAAAAATACTGACTTCACCATTGAATACATCACATGTAATTCATCTAAATAGATGATTACATAATATGTCACTTATAAAAGTATTATACTACAATATATGTGACTAAAATAATCATGTACCTGAATTTCCTCCACCTATTTCAATCAGGGGATGGATATCTTTACTTTCCAGACAAGTGGATAGATCTCATCTTGGTTGTACTCCAACTAATGGAATGATCAACAACATACCCAATCAACCCTTGATTAGATATATCAAAATTACTTGTGTAATAATGGTATCAAAGTATGAATTTTCTCATAATATTAATCTATCCAACATTAGGAAAGAAGGATTGATAATAATAATACACCCTAAAGTATATTGATGAGTGCATAAAATTCTACTGGATATACATTCGTGTCTTAATCCAAGTCATAAATATTTTTTTATTACCACATGAATATATTATTCATATCTTATATAAAAACCATTGTATTAAGTATAATATTATATTCATGTTAACCATAACATATCATCATAACCCATAATAATATATGATGATCATTGATTAGGGACAACTCAAAGAAGTACTTCATGGGGGTCTTATCATTCTACCATTTAAGAAAACTAATCTAAAAAATACTATAATGAATGATAATTGGTGGTTTAATTTAGTATAACAACATGATGTATTATTCAAATACTATATCAATATCTTAATTTTTTTATACCAAGAGTCTTTATAATACCATTAAGATTATTTTGTGATAACGAATTGATTAATAGATCTGTTACATTTTCATCTATATCCACCCAGTTGATATTTAAATCACCCTTATTAATGATAACTCAGATAATATAGTATTTTAAAAGTATTGTTTGGTCAATTTTTGAGATGATGGTTCTTTATCTTGAGAAATAGCTAAATTGGTGTCATAGTAAATCTGAATTGTTCTCTCAATTCTACAAACCACTCTAAGTACATTAATAAACTTCTTGATCAAAATAAATTCCTTTATATCATCTAATACAATTTTATAATCATCTTATGTTATTGATTCAATTATAGTGAGTAACACCCCAAGCTTCCACAGTATGTTTCCCTTTGAATAAGGCAATAGCTTGCAGTATACGCAACTTCGAGATTCTAACACACCGCGACCAATCAAAGTAGCCGTTATGAATAGTAATACCCACTTTTTGAAATTTTAAAAATTTTAACTCTCAAAATGGACTTTATTTTTGGATTCATAATATCAAAATTATCCTAGGGTAAAATTTTCGTACTTTTCAGATAACTTTTATATTTTGATGAATAGTGAAAATTGCTAAATTTTAATTAAAAACAACTTTTTAAATCAAAATAATTAATAGTGATGAATTATTAATTTGAGTGGTTTTAGAGAAAATTTAGAATATATTTTTTACCATTTAATATAATTTTGGTCATTGGACATAATTTCACATTTAAACCGGACATAAACAAGTGTCAATCTTTTGATAGTTATTATCTCTTAAAAACGCTCTTTTTGTTTTAACAACGGGAATTAATTTTAAATTATTTTCTGGCACTTCTGTGTTTTGAATTTAGAAAAATGGATTCCATATTTATAATAAGGAGGTACAAATTGTTTAAATATGTAACTTTTATTTTTAGACATTTTGAATAATTACTTCGGTAAATATTTTATTTACCATGGTTAAAGGGTAAATCCGGTAAATAAGGGTAAAAATAATATTATAATAATAATAAATTACCCTAAAACGTGTCCTAACATTATTAGTTGATACATTTCTGACCATGGGAATCTTTGGGTCGATTTTGGGACCCCATGGAGCCACTTGTAGGAGATAAGGACACTTTATAATAATTAAGTTAATGTAAATACAAAAATGACATAAGCAAATATCTTTTGGAAAAACAATTTTTACATAGGGTTATATATATTATATTTTATACTATAAATATTAATTATAAATATAAAAATATTTCCTACATAATGGTTTTTTATTTATAATTTTTAGACATTTAATAATTAAATTTATTTATGACACAATAATGATGCAGTATTTTCCTTATTAATGAAAGAATAAAATAATTGGTATTATAAAAGTTAAAATAAATATAATTTGATAGTTATGATTCCATACACTAATTTTATTGGTTAATATGACATGTTATAATTTATTAAATGAATTTTTTTCTAATTAATAAATTTGTTAAGACTTTAAAAAAATCAATTGTTAAATATTGTCAAAATTGACATAAATGAGTTTTTAAAACAAATATTATATTATTAATTGATATTATTTTCCTAAAAATATAAGTTTCGGAAAAAGGACTTATATGATGATATTTTTATCATTAATGGACCACTTGGGGGTCTCTTAGATGTATATAGTAAGTTTATTAACTATATAATATAAAAATACAAAGTGACATGGTAAATGTCAAACTAATTAACTAAGAGTTAAAACTAAAAGATAAGGTTAATATAATGACCCAAACCTGTCTAAAATATATTGGTTGAAACTATTTAGACCCATAAACACCTTATACTTTTAATAATTCACTTTGGATCCATTAGAAACCGAATATGAAATTATTATAAAATAATACTTTAAGTTTTTCCTAAAGATCCCCTCCTCCCCTTTATAAAATAACACCACTTATAACCAATTATTCATACCTTAAAAGCCTTTTGGATCTGCTAAAATCTACCCAAATACAATCTCAACTACCCTCCCTTCATCATAGAGTCCCTACTTTAGTCATAAATCCAACATAAGGAGCCCTTTTGATCAAATCAATAGGAAGAACCCGAAGAAGAGGTAATGTTTTCACCACCCTCTTTCAAGTTCCTTTCTTCTTCAACTTATTATTTATTTGTTATTTCCATTATAAAATAATAACTCCAGTATCTCCTATATACTGTGATGTTATTATAAATATGGTACAACCATATTCATTATTCTATCCATCCTTTGAATGACATGTCACTGTACGTACGTACGTACGGCTTATCGTCTCCACGTCGTTGTGTAATTGTTATTCAAAACATTATTATTTGGATGGGTATGATAATGATGTGTAATTGATTTAAATAATAAATATAACATGATAATTATTCTTTTTATATAATATACCATCCAATTATATATTATTTTAATATCAAAGGAATGATATTGTCGCTCGTGCGTACGTACGGACTACCATCTCCACGAACGCGATGA
Source organism: Viscum album (assembly GCA_963277665.1). Lineage (NCBI taxonomy): Eukaryota > Viridiplantae > Streptophyta > Magnoliopsida > Santalales > Viscaceae > Viscum > Viscum album. The sequence continues at coordinate 93,039,229 of OY728147.1, forward strand.
GATTCATTCCCCATCGTATCCATGAAAGTATAATTCTCATTTGATGATAAAAATAATATTTAAGTACATTATATCATTATTTATATGAATAATATAAAACCTATCCATAACAAACATGACTTATGTAACAAAACATATTGAAGAAAACGAGTAAGTGAACACCCGAAGCGACGATAATACTAAAATATTATTAACAAAGCAATATTAAAAGATCATATATAATATCATATTTATGTATATGATTATTGTATAATTTAATGAAAATTATTTAACTATTATATAGGAGTTTAACCTACCCTCGACCAAGGAAAAGTACAAGGTAAGGGTTTATTTCACAATCTCTTCATTATCCGAGGTTGTTTATACGTAATTATCTACTGGGACATCTTTATCATACACATCCATGTTTCTTAAAAATGTATTTCAAATAATTATTACTATTTTATATACTATGGGTTTCATTCATTTATACCCTTGTTGACTTCTTATAAGATTATTATAATGGAATCTTTCTCTCGTTTTCCAAACAAGGTCCTTTTTAACCTTTTCGACAGAATTAAGGTAAGAATGTCTTTTTTTAACTTATACGGCGGGTGCGGCTATTTTCTGCCATTATAAAATCATCAAAGCTTCCCTTAAAATCTTATAAGAATATTTTAAAAGTAAATGTTTTAATTATTTGGCTTTTAAATGATTTCAAAAAATGAGATATTTCTATCAAATAGTTTTGATTTCATCTATGTCAACATCCATTGATGGATTTTAAGTTTATTTGAAGTTGATTTATTATGATAAAAAACTTCCATATTGTATTGAAGTTTTTGTGATATGTTTTACTGTGGATGTGTTATTTTTATACCATTCATGGTTTATAGAGAAATTATTGACATTTCGTATGCTAGTTTTAATATGAACGTTTATGTTATGTTTAAACCTGATCATATGAGGAATGCATTGGACTTAATAAGTGACGGGTGGACCCTGCTACAGCTCCTCGATGCATTGGTAGGTATCATAAGACAAACTAGTGTCTTGGAACAAGGCCTTGACAAAATATTATTTGTAGTCTTGGAAAAAGGCCTTCTCTATGTGGTTATGATAGTCTGGAATTATGCATTCCATCATTATGAAAGTGGTTATTGATATTCCATGTGATTATTCGACTAGTAGAATATCCATGTGAATAAGTAAATAGAATTATTTCATTTTATTTCTTCCATATTATGCTGAAGTTCAAGTTTAAAATGCATTTGTTTTAGTTATAAATTGCCTTAAATGTTTATGCTTATTTATGAATGTTTCCCCTATATTGTTATCCTTACTGAGCATTTGAGCTCACCCCTTTCTATGTTTTGTTTTTCCCAGGATGTGAAGAAGTATTTTATGATTGACATGCAGGGATAGTATAAGGGGATATGAGTTTGGATACAAGATGTTGTAGTAGTTTTCACTTTATGATGTAATGTAAGACTTATGAATATATCTAGTGATTCCAAGGATACTAAACTAATTGGTCTTTCGAGACTTGATCATTTTTGATCATGCCAATGTTATGTAATAATGCACTGACTCTGGGTAACTGGGGTCGGGGCATTACATAGTGTATTATATATAACTCTTCCAACCGATTTCTACACCATTTAGGAAAAACACAAATCCAATTTGATATTTCATATCATTTATGATAGATTGGAAACTAGTATCTATGTAAAATTTTATAAAATGATTATCTTATCCTCTAAAGATCAAGAACATATCCAGAGTCCTTCTCGGACACTTAATAATTTTATTTATATCAATCCAGTCACTCTCACCAAAATTGGATTACTGTCTAAAATTAATTACAATATAATATGTGATATCAGGTCAAGTACACAATATAACATACATTATAGAACTTATAGAGTATGCATTATAATTATTTCTATCATTTTTAACCATTTTTTTTGAATATAAACTATTCCTAATATTTGTGCTATATAATACAAGGAAAGACCACTTCTTATAGTTCTCCATTCTAAATCTCATTATCCTTTTACCAATTTATGTTTTCTATCTAAGTCCAAGTTGCATTTTAGATCTATTTATAGAGATCTTCATACCCTTTATGTTGGATGCTTCACCGATTTATTTCATTAATAATATTTTTCCCAACTATTTATTCCTAGATTGAGGTGTTGATATATAATTTTTTATAAGTATTATGTCATCCAGAAACAATATTAGAAACACTATTATACTCCCACTGACCCTTTTATATAAACTGGAATCATTTATATTCTTTATAAAACCAAACTCTTTGATTATATTGTCAAAGTTTCTATTTTAACTCTAAAAATCCTTCTTTAATCCATAAATGGACCTTTATGTCTTTTCTACCTTAATAGTCTCATTTGGAATTTCAGAATGATCATGTTGTAACATATACACATAATTAACTAATTCTTTATCAAGGAAATTGATTTTGAAATCCATTTGATATATCTCATAATCAAAATGAGACTCTATATAAAACAAAATCTAAATGGACATTATTATTGTAGTAGGTGAAAATGTTTCTTCGTAGTAATTACTATGAATTTGTTTATAACCTTTTTCAACAATACATTCTTTATAAGTAAACCCTCTACCATTTATGTTAGTTTATTTATGAAAACCCCACTTGAACCCTATGGGTATTACCCATTCATTTATATCTATCAAGTTCCAAGAATTGTTAGTGTTCATGGATTCCATCTTAGATTCCATGTCTTTTAACCATTTCATGGAATCAAAACTCCCAATGGCCTCCTCATATGTGGTAGGTTCATCTCCAATGAATATTATTGAATCATTATTTCCTATGATAAATCCATATCTCATGATATCTTAATGAATCCTTCCATTCCCTAAAGGTTATTTTGTATTTTTAGATGGTTATTCTATTATAACTCTTTGAAGAACAAAATCAATCTACACTTCAAGAAAACTTACTACTATTGGAATTAAAATTTTACAGGTTCAATTTTCATCTTATTGAATCCTTTATTAATATATTACTTATCAAGGAATACACTCGTTCAATCCACAAATACTTTCTATTCAATATGATAATAAAAATAATATCAATTACTTTTCTCAGGATAACCAACAAATAAGAATTTATAATATTTGACTTCAATATTATTAGAAACCTAAATTTTCATGAATTTATCACATCCCCATATCAAAATAAAATACATGTATGGAAAATTCCCAATCCATATCCAACATTATATATTTATGACTAATTTATATGGAATATAGTTTAGTAAAAATACATTATCATCTAGATAATAACCCAATAATGAAATAGAAACTTCATATTGACTCAACATCAGTCAAACCATGTCTAGTAAGGTACGTTTTCTCCTTACTAATAAACAATTTGTTTTGTTGTTCCAAGAGGATTGAGTTATGAAACTATTCCATGGACTCTTAGATGATTAATGAATTCTTATCTCAAGTATTTACCACATTAATTAGATTATAGAATCTTAATACTTTTTCATAGTTGATTTTTTAATTTGTTTTGAAACTCTATTAATTTGTCTATGTTTTATAATCTATTCTCACTAGAAACACATATAAATAATAACTAAAATCATCTATAAAGGTAATAAAGTTCCTAAAACCACCACTTTATTGAGTAATCATTGGTCCACATACATCATTATGCATGATATCCAATACTCCATTACCCCATCAAAATTTTCAACTAAAAGTTAATTTTCCATTCTTTCCTAATAAACAAGATTCATAATTTTCTAATGATTTGTTATCTAATGGTTCTAATAATCCATATTTATAGATCATTTGGATGAATTTATCATTTTTATGTCCAAGGTGACAATGCTAAAGGTAGTTAGGATTTCAATCAACCCTAAACTTCTGGTCCTAAATGTTATAAATTATATTATCCAAGTCTATAATATATAATGCTTTTACCATATTTCAATGGCCATAAAATATCTTATTCAGATATATAGAAAAAATCTTTTTCATGATAATGAATCAAAATACCATATTTTCCAAACAATAGTCATAAATAAAATTATTGTTTATTGTGGGACCATAATAATAATTATTTGATTCTAGTATCAATCCTCATAACAAAATCAGATCAAAAGTATTAACTTATAATGTATAAACTCTTTCTCCATTACTTACATAAAGATATGCTTCACCCTTTTCCAATTATCCTTTATATATGAGTCTATGTTTGTGAGAAAAAATGTGTGACACACACAAAATATCTAATAACCAAGATTCAGAGTTAGTGAAACTGATATCTATGGCATTTACATTTATATTCTCATAATTATTCTCTTTGAGAACAATTTTTTAACTCTAGAAACTAATATTTAACTATTCTATAAGTTAAACCTATAAGGAATCTCAATATGATTATCATGAAGTAAACCACAACCTATAAAAAATACATATATTTGGGTTATTATTGTGTATTATATATTTTAATCAAGAAATTTTAAAGAAATTACTCCCACTAAAAATATTGACCCTAAAAATCATACACATTTAGTTAACTAAGATCAATATTTCACTAGTAATGAGTTACCTTTGGTATTTCTATCTACATTTATTTATTTAGGTGAGGAATCATCCTGATCATAAATTGTTTTGATTCTTGGATAGTTGAGTCAACAACTATTCTTCCATATCTATCATATGGATAATGGTCATATCAATTGGGTTCTCTCAACAATTATAACACAAAACAAACACCAAGAATATTCTAATAATGAAAAAAAGGGGGACCCAAATTTGGAATGACCAACCCAAAACAATAATCTAGAGTTACATTCATATTTTTTACCTTAAAAATATAATATGTGGGAACCCATATATGACATGACATACCCATATGTATGATTTATATCTTGACAAGTGATACTTTAGTTGAAATCTCACACTTCGGATTCGAATGGTTTTTCATTTTAAAAGACTCACTAGTTTAATTTACATCACATGCATATTAAATTTATAACTATTTCATTTCATTAAATCTTTATCTTCACATCTTTTATTACTTTGTGTATCCATGCTTCTAAATATTTTGTATTGGAATCCATATTCCATCCACCAAATTAATTTGATCACAACACATTAATGTGTAACTATTTACAAAACCCACAAGTTCATGTTGTTAAAAAAAAATAGAAACATAGTATATTACTATATATATATATATGTATATATTAATTTCATGTGTTAGGTAAAATAAATCTTTATGTAAAGTTATAGAGTTATATGAGATTGAAATAGACCACCTTAGTAAACCCAGAGTTAAAGATAGCCAAACCCTCTACCTTTTTTAACAAGGTATGAACTCTAGGATAGTGGGTAGAATAACATGAGGTCCATGTCCCCAATGATACATTATTTAATATATAATTCAATTCATAATATTTGTGACACCTAATATACACTAAATTTATTCAATAGCTATTCTCAAGATCTTAACTCAAAAGACAAACTGATGTCAAGGTAGATGAAAACTAAAACTTATGGAATCACACCTAACATGTAACACAAGGATTTATCTCCTAGGATTAATAAATATAAAAAATGAATTATTTTTATACTATAAATAGTTTATAAACATGAAAAATATTAATAAATAATAATTAAATAAACATTTTATTTAATATAAGTTATAAAAATATGAATTATCATGTTTAACAGAGAACCATAAAATAAATTTTATTAAGCCTATACATATAATTTATAGCTAATATATAAACGATAACATTCTTCAAAAAAATTAAATATTTTAATTTATTTCACCAAAAATATGGAAATACCTTAGATATCCTTCTTAAGTAGCCATCCATTCAGAAGGGACAGTGGCTAAGCACAATGGTGGGGTAGAAAAAAGTGGCAGAAGAGATGTGATCCTACAAGGATTAGTGAAAATATAAGGAGTATGGGGATGAAATTTCAGGAGAAAAATCATGTAATGAAGAATTAATGACCTCTATCATGGGTTGGTGCTTAAGGATTTCAATGGATCCATACAATGCACCCATGCTAACAAGGCAGTGCATTCTCATGGAAATTCCGATATGGAACATGCTTGGCAGGTCACTATTCATCCTTGCATGCACTGCATGTGCATGTCATTATAATAATGCATGTTGGATATTCATACCTCACATTACATGATTTATCCATATGTACAATGTATTCTTGAAACTCAATCCATCATGACATCACATTGACACTCAATGTAACATCAGGTAAAGAAATATGATGCTATATTTTCCATGCCTCATGATTCAAGTTATGTTATCCAATAACCTTGTTGTGTTGTGTCCTCCTAATCACATTAACATAATAACTAAATTAAAAATACAAAAAAGGATAATTTATCATTATGTTATCACATAACATGATTCTAGTTGGATAAAACCCTGTAATGAGTCCTAAAATGTGTACTTAGGAAACTAGTAAATAAACATGACGATTTATCAACATCAGTGGCTCTAATAAAACTAATTGTTCATGGGTATAATCTTATAATACATGGTAATGGAAGAAAACCAAAATAACAAGTCAATATATACTTGATAGTATCAAATGTACATGAAAGTAGTGAACATAAAAAAATAGAGGATACATGGAATGCTAGAGAAGTGGCCTTCATCTTTTTATTGAATGTAGTATAGTTTCATGATGATCACAAGAGAAAAAAGATTAGTTTTCCTACCTTCCTAGGTGTTGCCCTAACTAAATGATACATGAACATATCTTGAGGAATCCCAAATTAAAAAGGGTTATAACACCTTTGCTATAGAATGATAAGTTGGATTTCAATAAGAAACGAGCTATATAAATATTTGTTTGAAACTGATGATCTCTATCACCATAAATTTTTCATGGTTGAAACATTACACCAACAATGGAAATTAATTTATATATGTGATGTTTGATAGTCCATCATGAATGAAGAAAACATCGAGCATGTTGGGTGTCATCAAATACCACCCTATATTACACCTCATTAATGGGTGAATTGAAATAATATTAAAATCTATTAAATCTATTTGATGAGTGTCACATGGGAGGGAGGTGGTAGATTCTTACACCCATGGGTTTCATAGTATTCAACTAGACTATGTTGAGTGAAATATATTCTCAAGATCGAAAATATGTATGAGTTATAATATAATGAATTATTAAGAAATATTCATCATATGAATATTAATTTAGTGAATATCCCATAATTATATCACTTAATCCTTAAAAAATAAAAATATTATAGAGAAATGGATATTTAAATTCTTGTACATAATCCATTAAAGATATATTCAGTATTTATTTCTAGGTTAAGAATACAACATACAATATACCATGATGACCTCGTGAAATTAACCTCATACATAGCCACTATCTATTCCTCCTTCTATTCTAAATTCAAGAATTTTATTCCATTTTATCTAGATTCTCACTTAGAAAATATTTTTCTAAAAAATCACTTTAAATTTATTCTAGTGCATGTTTTATATCACTTATTCCTTTTTATCACTTTTAATAAATGGCCATTATTGGTCATTATTTCCCCTTATATGGTATATATTAATTATATAATTTTTATTTGTTTTTATATTACAGTGATATGGAAATATTGTCTATATAATTGATCCATTTATCTATCACTATTGGGTGAGTCGATCCATTTAATTATGGAGGTCATTTCCTCATAAATCTGCCTGAATTGGTTAATCCCTTTTGAGAAGAAAATAATTTCTCTATGTAGGAAATGTTATTTTCATAACCTAAGATAATTTATCTACAATAATAATAATAATAATTCATCACTAAAATTAACTTCATTATATTTCTCATTTATACAATTGGCATATTTTCATTGATTTTTTCCACATTTTATATTCCTTATAAAAGAATTTATTATCTAAAAAATTGATTACCAAAAATTACAATGTTATAAACTAAAAATATTAGAAACATGATTCATATATCATTTATTTTTAAAATAAAATACTTTATATATTATATGGGAAACCAATTATAGAATATTATTGTAGAATTTAATATCCCCACCCCCTTCTTAACCAAGATATCTCCCCCTACGAGGAGTTTCCAATAAGGTATCCTTATTCCTCAAGGAACCTTGTAATGGATGGGGGTATCAAATTTCATAAATAAATAGTTTCTAATTTGTTATATATATAGCTCGAAAATTTTGTATTCTTTCTAGTTTGTAGTTTCAGATATAGATGTTATCTCTTAGTTTGATAGAGGCTTGTTGTTTGTTACTATTCATGTTGTCCAAGATGTGACCCTTGAATATGCATATTCATTGGGAATTTTATTTGATGAATTTTACTATTTCCATTCCTTAGATAAATTTTGGCCTCTTTTATTGGTATGTACTCTTCTTCTAGGTCCTCATATCCCAGTGGGTTCTAGTTTGGTTGTTTGGGATTTTATTCAATGGTCCTTATCCTGATGTGTACTAGGCATGACCATTTGTTCAACATTTATTTTATTTATAACCTGTATCTAATTCCTAATAGCTTTGTATCCCTATATTTCCCCTTTACACCCACACTGATCAGTTCTAGGTGATGTTTGGAAAATATGAAAATTGATCTGGCTTCGATCGACTAACACATTGTCACCTATGGGTCCAGTTTTTGGAAGAAGCTCTATTTTCCATCACTTCATGGTTATATATAATCCTTATGTGTTTATCTGATGCTAAGGTATTATTTAAGATCCTACTATTTTCAGTTACTATTTTTATTATATGGAGATTTTAGATACCATCACTATAGTGGATTATAGTGTTTGGGTTCCTCGGTCGGTCCCCATTGATGTTTTTTCCTTTTCTTAACTAATTTTTTGTTTTTTCTGCATGTACTTGTGAATTACAATGAATCTTATAGTTCCCCACCACTCTCTTAGTTTCTTATCAGTTTTCTTTATGATACCCCATTATCATTTTGTATTTTTTTTCTTTCATGCATGTATCCATCAAATATTTAGTTATAGTTTATGCATGTCTTATTATTATTATTAATTTTTCACCAAACTGAACCTGTTGATTGTGTTCTAACTCCATCACTTGTTTCATACTTCTCAAGAATAAATTATATATTACTTGGTTATCCCCTAAATTATTTTATATTTTCCAATATATATATATATCCCTCATTATCTTCTCCCCTACAAATGATCATTCTAGTAGAAAGAAGGGGCTTCGAACTATGGATTGGGGTTTCTTATTGGGGCTTGGGATTTTAATTTGGCCATCACTGCCCTATTTTTACTTCTTTTATTCAAAAAAATAAAAATAAATTGGTGAAACAACACCCATTAATTTGATCATATTAATCCAATAGTTATTTATTACGTTATAATTTGATTATATTATATCAGACACCTAGGAATCAAAGTTTACTATTCATTAAGAGACTAGATAAATACATAAGCATTACATTGCATTATAAAATTGCAGTAAAAATAACATAATATATAATTATTCATTAATCATGTTATCTATAGTACATTCTTCTTTATTTGGAGAAATTTTTAAACAATATACAGTGTTGAGCTCAAACTCTCAATAAGAGATAACATATCAAATAACATGAAAAACTATGGAATATATAATATTGTTGGAAAATAAAATTAATGAATATAAAATAATACATGAGAATATCATAATGAATAGAAAATGATCATAAAATGGAAAAAATAATTATGTGAATGAATAATTTGGCATACCATAAACATTTAATTGATGCCTAGTGATAAAACGTTATGCTTAAAGGGTATGGATGCTCTCATTACCCAACCTTAGTTGTATAATGATACCTACAAATACACCAAGGGGATACATAAGTTAAGACCCCACTCATAATATAAGTCATCCAATGAATTTCATTATAGAAAACAATTAACATGTAAAATTTGGAATGATATTCTATAATAAATAACTTAAATACTTGAATCTTAAATAAGTATTTTATTTCAATGGCTGTCTATATGGAATCAATTAATATACAGATATACTAGTAATTTTCCCCAATAAATCGAATGGTATGTCTATCTATGTGAATATCCTATTATTAAAACAATTATATATGGATTATTAGATGTTTTTACAAAGTATTTTCATGGTAGCAATCAAATGTAGAACCATAGAAGCAAGCCAAGGATACTACACCAAAATTGGCAGTTGTGTAAAATAATATTTTTTCTCATAATAGGAGTTTATAGAAAGATATCGATAGAAAGGTTATCATTATGATTGGATAATATTTTAAACAAGTTATAAAAAAACAAGGAATGTTAAATTATGGAAAATTACATCTAAAATGGGTGTATGTAACTCATTTAATTTAAATAAATTAGGGATACAAACCTCCTAGAGAAAGAACTCTCGGTATTGGTGGCATCAATACTAAAAGTTCACTAGTTACAATATAAAAAGTACCCTTGTTTGAGTACATATGAAAGATGAACTAGATATATTTTTGGCTCAGAAAATATATAACTCCCTTGATAGATATTTTATATCCATATCTCTAAAAATACATGGAAAATTTAGGGATTTAAGAAATAAAACATGCTTTATTTTCTTGAATATTATTATTATTGTAACATAATAATGGCTATTGAAAATGATTTAATAAGGGATAAGGTGTAATAATTCTTGTATAATAAAATAATAAAATGATAGTATAGTTTATATGGAAGTATAATTTCAAATAATATAAAAAATTTAAATATGTTATTAAAAACTAATTACAATGCGACAAGAAAGAGAGAGGAAGAGGAACCCTACCTCACTTTATCTTTCAAGATTAGAACCGAACCTTAAAACCACAAAACCACTTCATAATTAAAGATAGGTTTATGGGAGATACTCATTAAAGGATATAAAACTAATAAACTTGATATATTTTAAAAGATAAATGAGATAATTGATGATTATTTATGGGTGTGGTGAGTGGATATTTTAAAATAAAATTTTTGAATATTTTATTTAATCATTGTCCTAAGTTCTCCACCGCACCCAATAATGATTAACTTTACCCCTTAACACTCTACCAATATGTTTAGTTCAAAATTATTTCAATATAACTATCTTAGGTGGATCTTGGTCATTATTACCTATTAAATATGATATATTTACTATATTCTAAATTATATTACCATTTCTTATCTTGTTGTACATTTTTACCAAAAAATACTAAATTTCACCCCTTGCCTAATTTAGAAGTCATTATTCCAAATATATAAAAGATTTTATTAAATTAAAAATTTTAATTATAAAACTTTTATCTTTTAACTGAGGATGATACGTTACATTAAAATTTTTACATCAGGGTATATGTCATTTTATTACTCCTAGATTCATAAATTATTTTTAATTTGACTAACAGCCTAAGGGTAAGGTGTGAGATGGAGGTATATTCATGTTATGGATCATTCAACATTGATCTTTTAATTTTTTTTCAATAGATTAAAACTTATTTCATAGAATTTTTCATTCAAGACTCAATTTTTGAATTTTTATTTGAGTATGGCCTAGGAAAAACCCTAGTGATGAACCAATTTCCAAAGATTAGATAAATGTGGGATGTTTTTACTATTTAAAGCCATTTTTTATCCCTTATAAACAAATTAACTTCAGTTTACAGTCACTTTATAAAATTTATATCTCTAGTATTCATAATACCCAATAATTATATTATGTATATTAACCTAATTTACTTTATAAAAATCCATTCCACATAGATCCTTTAAATAACCCTTCACATTATTAAGTTTAGTTCTCCTATAATATTCATTATAAGTATTTTATTATATTCCTTTTATATTCTACTTCTCATATTCTTGATATTTATTATAGAATCTAGGACAATATATTTTTACATTATATTCACATTATTCAAATTTACATATTATCCATTGTTACTAATAGAAATTTAAGTGGATTTGTATTATTGGTTTTGTATTGTTTCATTGTGAAATATTTAAATATTTATTTAATATGAGAATTTTTGAAGTATTTTAATTCATGTTATCTTTCTAGGGAAAACTCCACATTCAAAATATGAGTCTTTCCCCTTCAGTTTAATCTACAAAGATACAAACATGGTTAGTGTACAAGAATTCAATATTAGATATCCTGGATTCTAACCATCTATTGTAATCAAAACTCTCAATTTCCTCTTGTTATATAATATGTTTATCTTTTTTTAATGTTAATGTATCATCATTTTACATAAAAATTCATACTCTTAAATAATCCTACCAGCCCATCAATGTTTTTTGTGTATCTTGGGTTGATTTAGATTTCCATAACTTCATATGGAATTGACTCACTTTCCATCACAAAAAAAATTATTTTTTAATGTTCATGAATATCTCCAGGTTCAATTTTCTTCTAGATAATACCATTATTCACATGATTATTCTCAACTAAAACACTATATTGAGACAAAAACAAGTTTTATTCTAATGGTTTATAGAAAAAATAACTGATCATTTCTTTAGAATAACCAAAAAATATAGTTATTAGATTTTGAGACAATATTTACTATAACATTATACATTGTATAATTTTTAAAATATCAAATGTTTATAAAATAAAAATTGGGACACATAAATTTCCATATCTCAAAAGATTTATTTATGTCTTCTTTATATGAAATGAAAATTAGTATAAAATATATTTCTTCTAAATCATTTCCTCAAAGTGATATAGTATGGTCAGTCATACTCATCATTAATTTTACCATATCTAATAAGGTATAAATCATCATACTATAAAAACTTTTTTATTATGGATTCTTAGAGTATTAAGTTTTAAATATTTTATAGAAACTCTCTGATTATTAGAAAATTCATGAGTCAAGTAATCACCACCCTAATAAAATAAAAAAACCTTAATACACTTTACTCATTGATTTTGTTCTTTAGATTTGAAACCATTAAAATTTTCAAAGGATCTAAACTTTTTCTCATAAGAAAAACATATCCATATTAATTGAAGTAATAACTAAGTGTTAAAAAGTACTTATCCCACTAATTTTATGTATACTAGTTGGTCCACATACATCACTATGTATTAGTTCCAATAGTATATTAACCCTCTCACATTTTTTACCAAATTTTATTTAGTCATTTTATCTTATAAAAAAGGTTCAAATTCTATAAATATTCATAATAGAATGATTTCAATAATATAAATATATTTATTCCTTAAATGAATTTCTCATTTACATGTCCTATGTGATAATTCTGATGATAAGTGGTGTTAGAATCAAGTAAATTAACCTTATTATCTTCAACGTTATAGATAGGATTATCCACATCCAAAATATTTAAACCATTCACCGTATTCTAAATACCCTGAAATATTTCATTCATATATATATATATTAAAAAATATTGTTTTTTATTACGAATAGAGATCCATTCTTATCAAAAAAATATGGATAAATTACATTTATATTTATAGATGGAACGTATTACTAATTTTTTAACTCTAAAATTGATCCACTAAGAATATATAGATCACATATACTTACCACCAATATAGAAACTCTTGTATCATTACCAAGACATATAATTACTTATATTTTCATCAATTTTCTCTTATTTATTAGTTTTTTTACATAATTATAGATGTGTAATACACATTAGGTGTCTAATACTCATGAGTTAGAATTGGATAAATTTATTTTGATATCACTCATATCCTTTTAGAATTCTTATCCTTGAGAACAATTTTCAAATATGGATATTAATATATTAAATTATAGTTATTAAATATAAAAAATATCAAATTATATTCACGATGAAATATATAATTTACAATAAGATATATTATTTCGGTGAGTATCATGATTTATATCAATTCAATATGAAATTCTATTGAATGTGATTATAATAAAATAACGAGTCATATATCATATTTATTAGTGATCCAAGATCTATATTTCACTATGATTTGGGTTCCCTGTAGTATTCCAATAAAAAATTTGTTATTAAAGATAATAATAATGTTAACCGAATCACATGTGACTTTTAGAGATTTTCATAGAAATTCCTTCTCCAAAATCATCATATGAATTTTACCCAAACTCTATTGCTTTGGTTACCTAAATTTTAGTGGTATTGGTTAGTTGAAACACAAATCACATAACTATATAACATTAATTGACATTTAATGTAATCCACATCATCTATAATATGGTTACTAATTTTTCTTAGACATTTACATTATGTTCTGTAGGTGTTGGAGATGGTTGAAATATATTTAGTGTTGAATTGTTGGTAAATAGGTGATTCTTTTAATCTTGAAATGAAAATGTATCATCGATTGGTAATCACCACAACATGGTTTTTATTGGTTTATCATGCTTTTATTCTCACTCATGGCATGTTGGTCATGATTTTTAGATGATTTAAGGTTAGTCATTTATGGGGATGGATTAATAAATGTTAGAAAACCATAATGTGGTTTTGGATGAGTGATTATTTTTTTTATCATAGTTTATGTATGGTTTTATAGGAAGATTCAAGTTTCCACTAGAAGTGGTAAAATTTGTGTGTTTTTCTTCATGGTGGAGAAACCATGTGTTTTTAGGTCACCATATCATTGTTTACTTGTGGTTTAAAGAGGTGATTGAAGGAAAAGATCATGGTTTTATAAAACCATGTCATGGCTTAGTCAACGACACTTTTTTTTTAAATAAATCAATCAAAGATATTTAAGGGAGATGATATTTTATGGATTCACGGTTTCAAATCAACATTTATAAATCTAAAGCATAATTTTATTTATGTTTAACGCACCATTTTTTGTTCACCTAAATTCTAATTGTAAATTTAGCCACTCATTTCCTCTCAATTAATTCTATGATCATTATTGAAACCTTATAGGACTAAGAGAAACTATTTTGGTGAATTTTTATACCCTTGGCGGGTCTTTTAGTCCTTCATATTGTGATTTTTAGTTCTCATAATTTAAGGTAATATTCTCCATTCCTCTTACTCTATTATCTCATTTTATTATCCCTAAGAGATATAAAAGTATTAATGGATATTATGGAATATTTATGTGTACATAAATAATTTCGTTTTTTAGAGGATTATTATGATATTATGTGAGCTTAATTGTCAAGATTTAACTCTACTATATTTCATTATGTTTTGAGCCACTTTTCAACATATGTCATTTAGATTCTCTCTTTTATTTTGTGTTGTAGATGTTATATAAGTATGATTTAGTTTATATTTGGGTAAAAATATGGAAATGGTCTAATTATAGAAAAATATAATAAAAAATATATTATGGATGTGAGTTTTTATATGGTAATTATACATATATGGGTATTTTTTGTTATTTATGCTATTTTGTTATGGTTTTTGATATAAAAATTAAATTTTAGTATATTGAGCATGTGAAGAGTTGGTAATTGGTGTTATAAAATGATAAATAAATGTTAATTAAATAGAATTACATTTATTATTGTTATGTTAGTGTTATAAGGTTGATTATATATACCTATTTTATGAATTATGGGAGTAATGGTGGAAGAGGTCTTGGTTCGGTTTGTTGATGCCGTTATGAAATTAAGTTGGTGTGGTTGGTATGTTATAGTTTCCATGGAAATGAAAGCATGATGAAATGAATTAATAGATTGAAAAAAAGTCATGTGAATAGGTTTATATGGAATAAATGAAGTTCTAACTAAATTAAATTAAATTAATGAATAATATTATGTGGCTAAAAGAAATTACATGAAAAAGAGTATTTAAAAATATCTTTCAAAAACAATTCTAAATGTTTCATTTTTATTTTTTAGTAATGGTTTTAAATAACAGTTGTTAATTCATAGTGTTTTATTAAAAATAGCCTTTATTTATTTGTAGTTTTTTAGTTTCACCCAAAAGCATTATTAAATCACAAATTTTTACTTTTATATTATTTACTTAAATTTAGAAATAACATTTTTAAAAATCATCATGCAATTAAAAGTAATTATTAATTATTATTAATTAATTAATTAAGATTTTAATTTATTGTTAACAATTATTAATTATTTATTTATTATTTATTATTTAATCATTATTATTTATTATTAAAAATTATAATTAATTATAAATTAAAAAACTATAATTTTTAATAATTCAAAAACAAAATTAATTATTAATGATAAATTATTAATTATTAACTAAAGATTGTGTCATGATCAAGAGTCACAATCAGGACCCCCTTCTGAAGCAGATCGCCATGGAGATCAAAACCCTAAGCTTCTCTGTAACACCCGAGACTTTTATGTTATATAAACCATCAAAGGAATCTTTTTCTACACAACACTTGCTTGGATTGCTTTGCACGCAATCGCGACCTTCCTCGATAGCTTGCGTCATACGCAATACCGAGTTTCACTAAACAACAATATGCTATTAAAACTAGCCGTTATGAATAGTAATAACCACTTTTTAAAATTTTATAAATTTTATTTTTCAAAATGGACTTCATTTTTGGACTCAGAATATCGAAATTAGCCTAGGGTGAAATTTTGGTATTTTTCTGAAAACTTTCAATTTTTGATGAATAGTGAAACCACTAAGTGGTAGGTTAAAAACTGAATTTTGCATAAAACTTAATTTTACCGCTTCTGTGAATGGAATTTCAAAAAACCGAGAGACACGGTTAATATCAAGGACTAAAATGTGGTTCAATGAGATGAAAATAATTTTTTGGTGAATAGTAACTTTTTACTATTTTTACCGCGGTTAATAGTAAATAGGGTAACTAAGGGTAAATATGATATCAATATTACCCTAACACATGTCCTAATTCTATTGGACAAGTGTAATTCGACCAAAAACAAACTTAGGAATAAAATATGACCATTTAGGCCCACTTGGATTAGATTAGGACATTTATTATTAATTTATTTAAAGAAGGAGTAAAATAGTTAAAATCAAAGTTTAATAAGTAAATAATTTTTTAATATAGGGTTATACATAAGATAAATTCGATTGTAAATATTCATTAGAAAGCTAAAAAGATTTCCTACATTATGGTATTTTATTTGTAATTTTTAGACATCAAATAATTTAATTTATATATGACACAAAGATGATGCAGTAATTATCTTATTAATGAAATATTGACATAATTGATAATATAAATACCAAAATAAATGCAATTTAAGACTTTTTATGAATTCCACTAATTTTCTAGGTTAATATGATATATTATTGTTGATTTAATCAACTTGTTTCGAACATATAATTCTGTTATGACTTTCAAAAAAATCATATATCAAATAGTGTCAAAATTGACACAAAATAGTTTTTAAATCAAATATTATATTATTAATTGTTATTTTATTCCTAAAAATCTAAGGTTCGGCCAAATGACTTAGATAAAGATATATATATTAATAATAAACAATTTGGGGTTCGTTTGGCATGTTATAGTAAGTGTATTAACCATATAGTGAAAGAAAACAAAAAGACACGGTAAAAGTTAAATTAATTAACTTAGAGTTAAATCTAATTGATAAGGTTAAAATAATACCCTAAACTTGTCTAAGTCCTATTGGTTGATAGGATTTCGACCCTTACCCACTTTATCTTCGAAATAAGACCCTTTGGAACCATTATAAACTGATTTTGACTTTAATATAAAATAATATTTTGAGATATTCCTAAGGTGCCCCTCTCCTCCCTTATAAAAGGGCACCTCCTCCCCCTCCTCCTCACACCAATTTGAGCACTCAAGCTTGGCCAACCCCTGCCATTTTCTCCTCTCCACTTCCCTAGAATAATCCTAGAGGTCCTGGTCTTCTCCAAAGACCAATCTTAGTTCCTTAAGTGGGGGATTCAAAGAGGCGTTCCAAAGAAGAGGTAATATCCATTACCGATCTTTTCAATTTCTTTCTTCTTCAACTTCTTATTCTTTAGTTTTTTCATGATAAAGTAATAACATCAGTATTACTTACATACTGATATGTTATTATAAATATGAAACAACCCTAATTCACCTTCTATCCATCCTACGGAAAAATGAAATCACCGCGCGTGCGTACGTACGGAATACCGTCTCCACGCCGTGGTGTAATCTATTTTCCACCATCACCTTACAAGGATGGGTATAATGGTGTAATGAGTAACTATATATGATTATTATGAAGTAATATTGATACTGGAATAATATATATATACTCCAATACAATTCCACGATCATAGGAACGATATCATCACTCGTGCGTACGTACGGAATACCGTCTCCACGATGTGATGCGACTCGTTCTACATGATCTTCATTTCATAATGATTATATAAATGAATTGAATGAATGAATATGGTATATACTACACTAATACCATTCTGGAAATGAATTATCTATAACCTAAAGATAAGAATAAGAATTTATTCGACAAAACACGCATAAGAACAAAAAGTTATAAAGACCCGAGTAACAAGTAACAATGAAATATTACTAACAAGAAGCTAATAATATGACCATATATGATATCATATCAATATGTATGATTCTGGAATAAGTCAATAACATTATTTAAACCATTATACAGGAGCTTCGGACACGAACAAAGCAAATCGGACCTAAGGTAAGGGAAATATCACAATCTCATTTTTATCCGAGATTGTTTATTCGTAAGTATTTACTGGGGTGTATTTTATCATCCACATCCATGTTTACTCAATATGTAATATTATTTCCATCCACCTAAAATTGTTTAAATCCATTTTTACCCTTCAGTGAGTTTTTATTAATACGTATGAAAGGAATCTTTTGTCGTTTTTCGTACGAGGTACTTTTTGACTTTTCCGACAAAAGTACGAAGAATGTTTTTTTTTAACTTATACGGCACGAATGGATTTCTACTATTTTATAAAGCCTTATTTTAATGAAGCTTCCTCTAAAAGATTTCATGACTATTTTCAATAAAATCTATTTCTTTTAAAATTGCATGATGTTTTGTGAAAAGAAATTGATTTTGAAGAAGAAAGGATATTTTCCTCAAGAATTCAATTCAAGTGTTTTATCAAAATTATTTTCCATCTAAGATAATAAAGGGTTATGTTTCTATCCATATTTTTACATTGATTTGACTATGTTGTGATGGAATTATGTTTATGAATTCTTTTATCTTATATGAATTGATTTATGATGTCATGATGTTTCAAGAATCCCATTTTTGTTACATGTGTTATGCGATGATGTATGTTTTATGATTATGTGGCACACATAAGAAAGGATTCATTATAAGATGGGTGGGACCTATATCTCCCTCCAATGCATTGGGTAATGATTTTATATCTCATGAGATAGACATGGCTGGAACGGAAGGTTATTTCGGTTCAGTGATACAGGACTGAAACGAGGAGTGAACTCGGTTCAGAAAGGGACTTTGTCCACTAAGATAGTCTTGGCAATGAGTCATGACTAACAAGAAATGATTTTCCATGATTATGTGTGCATGCCATAAAGTTTCGAGTTTTATGTTATGATTATGGGGATCTCATTTTCACTTCTATGATTTATTCCATGTTAAGATATTATGATCTCTTTTGCAGGTTTTGATTTTCAAAAAGATATGATATGATTTTTATTTCCTTTATTTTCCCTTGCTGAGCATTTGAGCTCACCCTTTTATGTTTTCTTTTACCCAGGTCAGGAAGATGGATATTAAGTAGAATATGCTAAAAGGGACCCTATATATGATGAAATAAATGGGATACACTGTAGAAGATTTATGAACCAGTTGTTTATGTTTCCCAGTTTCTAAAGACACTATACCTATACGGTCCTTTGTGGTTTTGTCATATGTTGTAATATGTGTGCTTCAATTTTGAAGTATTAACAATGTATGTAAAGTATGGTTCGTTATAGTTGGTATCAGAGGAAAGGTATAGTCAACCTTTGGAAACTAGGATGTGAAAGCCTTAGTTAGAACCCTAAGGATAAGTCTAAGCATAGAACACAATCTTAGAAATGGCCATGAATAACCTAGGATAAGACCATAAGCATGAAAATTTTATTCTTGAATTATGTGGTTTCCTATTATAATTAGTGTTGCTCACACTATTCTTCTTGGTTTTAGTCAATGGCTGGAACCCGAAGGAACCGTGTTAATGCGGAATGCGATGGGCAATGCAATGATTGTCCCCCTGAGCAACCAAACGATATGGGAGCTGGAATGAAAAATCTTGTAGCCATGCTCACACAACTTTCTCAAGCTATGAATCATGCAGGATTTCCAAACGAGCAAAGGAGGGAGCAAAATTCTGTTGAATCCTTCATGAGGAAGCGTCCACCTTCTTTCAGCAGGTCTACTGATCCATTAGTTGCTGAACAATGGATTAGTACTACTGAAAAGATATTTTCAGTTCTTCAATTTTCTGAGCATGATAAAGTCATCCTAGCAGTGTATCGTTTGGAAGGAGATGCGGATCAATGGTGGAATCTTGTTAAGAATACGAGGCAAAGGGATGAAATTGAGTCTATGGAATGGGATGAGTTCAAGAACTTATTTTTCAATAAGTACTTCCCTCGTATTCTCCGAACAAAGATGGAGAAAGAGTTCCTTGAACTGAAGCAAAGGGATGATGAATCTGTTAGTACCTATGAAGCAAATTTTACAAGACTTGCAAGGTACGCTTCTGGTATTATTATCCAACCTGAGAGTATGATCGATCGATTCTTTAGTGGCTTAAAACCAAGTCTTCGAAGGGCGTTAGCCATAAGGGACTTCAATAGCTATGAGGAAATCGTTCGATGTGCTCTCAAAGTCGAGATGGAGATTGGAGTAACCCATCAGTCACATGGGTTTGATAAGAAGAGGAAGATGGAATTCAAAGAAAAATCTAAAGAGCACACGGAAAAGAAGATGAACTTTCCCTTATGCTCAAAGTGTGGAAAGAAACATGGAGGGAGTTGTCTTAAAGGGACAAGTAAATGTTTTAAATGTGGAAAGGAAGGTCATCGGGCATTTGAATGCCGTTATAATGGGAAGAAGATGTCTAATGATGCAAACAAAGGAAGGGATACACAGAATGAACCTACTACACTTCAATATTTCAAGTGCAAGGAGATGGGGAATTATGCCAATCAATGCCCAAATCCAAGGGTTGATGATGATGGTCTACGTCAACAAACTCTTAAGGCTAAAGACAAAGGAAAGTCACATGCAATTTCTATCAGCGATGTGGAGTACGATAACGATGTGGTGAAAGGTACACTTACCATCCACTCTAAAGTAGCAAATGTTTTATTTGATTCTGGATCCACCCACTCTTTTATTTCTAAAGAATTTTCTAAGGGTATCACCGTATTACCTCAACAATTAGATGTTGAGTTAGCTGTGACAACACCTAATGGCACAACAGTCGCATCAGAAGTTTATAATTCTTCTCCGATCGAAGTTTGTGGGAAAGTGCTTCCTGCAAATCTTGTGATCCTTCCTTTAGTGGAATTTGATGTGATTCTTGGCATGGATTGGCTTTCTCTACATGGAGCTCATATCAATTGCCAAAGAAGAGAAGTCACATTTCATATTCCAGATCAACCTACGATCGTTTATCAATGCAAGGATGAACATAACCTTCCAGTGGAAATTTCTTCCATCTTATGGGTATTGATTCCACTAAATGAAGGTTATTTATCTCAAATAGTTGGTGAGAAACTCACGATTAAGAATATGCCCATTGTACGGGAGTTTGGTGATGTCTTTCCGGAGGAATTACCGGGTCTTCCACCAAATCGTGAAGTTGAGTTTTCAATAGAACTCGTACCGGGTGCTTTGCCTATTTCAAAGACACCTTATAGAATGGCCCCAATTGAGTTGCAGGAATTGAAGAAGCAACTCCAAGAGAATCTTGATAAGGGATTCATACGCCCTAGTGCGTCACCTTGGGGAGCACCTATTCTATTTGTTAAGAAGAAAGATGGATCAATGAGACTCTGCATTGATTATCGAGAACTTAACAAGATCACTATTAAGAACAAATATCCTCTCCCACGCATTGATGACTTATTTGACCAACTACGCGGAGCTCAATACTTTTCCAAGATTGATCTTCGTTCAGGGTATCATCAATTAAGGGTCAAAAGGGAGGATACACCAAAGACGGCTTTCCGTACAAGGTATGGACACTATGAATTTATAGTGATGCCATTTGGTCTTACTAATGCCCCTGCTATCTTCATGGATCTAATGAATAGAGTCTTTAGAGACTATCTAGATCAATTTGTGGAAGTCTTTATAGACGATATTCTTGTCTATTCAAAGAGCAAGGAAGAGCATGAAGATCACTTGAGAATTATATTGAAGACCCTGAGAAAAGAGAAGCTTTATGCCAAATTTACCAAGTGTGAATTTTGGCTTCAAAAAGTTGCATTTTTGGGTCATATAATCTCAAAAGAGGGGATATCTGTGGATCCAGCAAAAGCAGAGGTTATCGAAAGATGGTCAAGACCAACAACAGTAACTGAGATCCGAAGTTTTCTTGGTTTGGCTGGTTATTATCGACGTTTTGTAAAAGATTTTTCACGATTATCTAATCCACTCACCAAGTTGACTCGGAAAGGAGTTAAGTTTGTCTGGACAGAGGAATGTGAAGAGAATTTCAAGGAGTTGAAAAGAAGGTTATCCAGTGCACCTGTGCTCACACTTCTTGTAGTGGAGAAAGGTTTGTGATCTACAGTGATGCATCCAAGAAGGGATTGGGGTGTTTTCTTATGCAAAATGATATGGTGATAGCTTATGCCTCACGACAGTTGAAAATCCATGAGCAAAATTACCCAACACATGATTTGGAGTTGGCTGCGGTAATCTTTGCATTAAAGATTTGGAGGCATTACCTTTATGGTGAAAGGTGTGATATTTATACTGATCATAAAAGTTTAAAGTATATTTTCACACAAAAGGAGTTGAATATGCGTCAAAGAAGATGGTTGGAGCTGATTAAGGATTATGACTGCTCAATCCATTACCACCCTGGGAAAGCAAACAAGGTGGCAGATGCATTAAGTCGACAAGACCATGCTAGTTTATCCATGATGAGGATCACAAAAGATCCAATATTTATGGATTTACAAAGGATGGATCTTGGAATTATAATGGAAGGGGAAAAATCTTATCTTTCTCAAATGAATGTTCAACCATCTATACATGTGAAGATTAAAGAGGCACAGAAAGAAGATGTCGAGTTACAAAAGAAGGTGAGAAATGTTCCTGAAATCAACCTTGATTGTGATGGGATAATAAAGTTCAGGAATTGGGTTTGCGTTCCTCCCATCCCCGAATTAAAGAATGAGCTGCTGGATGAGGCTCATAGTTCGTCATTCTCTATTCATCCTGGAAGCACGAAGATGTATAGGGACCTGAAAGAGTACTTCTGGTGGGATGGCATGAAAAGAGATGTTGCTGAATATGTCTCTCGATACTTGGTTTGTCAACAAGTTAAAGCTGAGAGACAGAAGTCTAAGGGGATGTTACAACCATTACCCATACCCGAATGGAAATGGGAAAACATCACTATGGACTTTGTCACAGGACTTCCTAAAACATCCAAAGGCAATAATGCTATCTGGGTCATAGTTGATCGTCTTACAAAGTATGCACACTTCATTTCTATTAGAGAGGATTTCTCTCTAGATCAGCTTGCCAGGATATATGTAAAGGAAGTGGTAAGATTGCATGGAGTACCACTTTCTATTATATATGATCGGGATCCGAGATTTACCTCGAAGTTCTGGCAAAGTCTTCAGCATAATCTGGATACAGAGTTGAGTTTCAGCACTGCTTATCATCCCCAGACAGACGGTCAGTCTGAGAGAACAATTCAAACCCTAGAAGATATGTTGAGAGCTTGTTCTATGGATTTCAAAGGAGGTTGGGATCAACACCTACCTTTGGTGGAATTTTCTTATAATAATAGCTTTCACTCCAGTATTCAGATGGCTCCTTATGAAGCTCTCTATGGAAAGAAATGCAGGACTCCAACTTGCTGGGATGAAGTTGGGGAAAGAAAGCTATTAGGACCTGATCTCATTGATGAAATGGCAGAAAAGGTCAGATCTATTCAACAACACATAAGAGCAGCTCAGAGTCGACAGAAAAGTTATGCCGACAACCGAAGAAAAGACCTAGAGTTTGAAGTGGGTGATAAAGTGTTCTTACGAATATCTCCCTGGAAGAGGGTTATGAGATTTGGAAAGAAGGGGAAGTTGAGCCCTAGATATATCGGTCCTTTCGAAATACTGGATCGTGTTGGGAAGGTAGCTTACCGATTGGCGCTTCCACCGAATCTCTCTCAAGTTCACGATGTGTTCCATGTATCTCTCCTGAGAAAGTACATACCAGATCCTTCACATGTACTCAGCTCAGAAGTTGTACCGCTGGAGCAAGATCTTTCTTATGAAGAACAGCCGATAGAGATTCTGGATCGTAGCGAAAAAGTCCTATGAAACAAGACCACTCTCTTTGTGAAAGTTTTATGGAGGAACCACCAACTTGAAGAAGCTACATGGGAGCTTGAGGATATGATGAGGGAGAAGTATCCTCATTTGTTTGTTACAAAGTGACGAATTTCGAGGGCGAAATTCTTTTTAAGGGGGGTAGAATGTAACACCCGAGACTTTTATGTTATATAAACCATCAAAGGAATCTTTTTCTACACAACACTTGCTTGGCTTGCTTTGCACGCAATCGCGACCTTCCTCGATAGCTTGCGTCGTACGCAATACCGAGTTTCACTAAACAACAATATGCTATTAAAACTAGCCGTTATGAATAGTAATAACCACTTTTTAAAATTTTATAAATTTTATTTTTCAAAATGGACTTCATTTTTGGACTCAGAATATCGAAATTAGCCTAGGGTGAAATTTTGGTATTTTTCTGAAAACTTTCAATTTTTGATGAATAGTGAAACCACTAAGTGGTAGGTTAAAAAATGAATTTTGAATAAAACTTAATTTTACCGCTTCTGTGAATGGAATTTCAAAAATCCGAGAGACACGGTTAATATCAAGAACTAAAATGTGGTTCAATGAGATGAAAATATTTTTTTGGTGAATAGTAACTTTTTACTATTTTTACAGCGGTTAATAGTAAATATGGTAACTAAGGGTAAATATGATATCAATATTACCCTAACACATGTCCTAATTCTATTGGACAAGTGTAATTCGAACAAAAACAAACTTAGGAATAAAATATGACCATTTAGGCCCACTTGGATTAGATTAGGACATTTATTATTAATTTATTTAAAGAAGGGTTAAAATAGTTAAAATCAAAGTTTAATAAGTAAATCATTTTTTAATATAGGGTTATACATAAGATAAATTTGATTGTAAATATTAATTAGAAATCTAAAAAGATTTCCTACATGATGGTATTTTATTTGTAATTTTTAGACATCAAATAATTTAATTTATATATGACACAAAGATGATGCAGTAATTATCTTATTAATGAAATATTGACATAATTGATAATATAAATACCAAAATAAATGTAATTTAAGACTTTTTATGAATTCCACTAATTTTCTAGGTTACTATGATATATTAGTGTTGATTTAATCAACTTGGTTCGAACATATAATTCTGTTATGACTTTCAAAAAAATCATATATCAAATAGTGTCAAAATTGACACAAAATAGTTTTTAAATCAAATATTATATTATTAATTGTTATTTTATTCCTAAAAATCTAATGTTCGGCCAAATGACTTAGATAAAGATATATATATTAATAATAAACAATTTGGGGTTCGTTTGACATGTTATAGTAAGTGTATTAACCATATAGTGAAAGAAAACAAAAAGACACGGTAAAAGTTAAATTAATTAACTTAGAGTTAAATCTAATTGATAAGGTTAAAATAATACCCTAAACTTGTCTAAGTCCTATTGGTTGATAGGATTTCGACCCTTCCCCACTTTAGCTTCGAAATAAGACCCTTTGGAACCATTATAAACCGATTTTGACTTTAATATAAAATAATATTTTGAGATATTCCTAAGGTGCCCCTCTCCTCCCTTATAAAAGGGCACCTCCTCCCCCTCCTCCTCACACCAATTTGAGCACTCAAGCTCGGCCAACCCCTGCCATTTTCTCCTCTCCACTTCCCTAGAATAATCCTAGAGGTCCTGGTCTTCTCCAAAGACCAATCTTAGTTCCTTAAGTGGGGGATTCAAAGAGGCGTTCCAAAGAAGAGGTAATATCCATTACCGATCTTTTCAATTTCTTTCTTCTTCAACTTCTTATTATTTAGTTGTTTCATGATAAAGTAATAACATAAGTATTACTTACATACTGATATGTTATTATAAATATGAAACAACCCTAATTCACCTTCTATCCATCCTACGGAAAAATGAAATCACCGCGCGTGCGTACGTACGGAATACCGTCTCCACGTCGTGGTGTAATCTATTTTCCACCATCACCTTACAAGGATGGGTATAATGGTGTAATGAGTAACTATATATGATTATTATGAAGTAATATTGATACTGAAATAATATATATATACTCCAATACAATTCCACGATCATAGGAACGATATCATCACTCGTGCGTACGTACGGAATACCGTCTCCACGATGTGATGCGACTCGTTCTACATGATCTTCATTTCATAATGATTATATAAATGAATTGAATGAACGAATATGGTATATACTACACTAATACCATTCTGGAAATGAATTATCTATAACCTAAAGATAAGAATAAGAATTTATTCGACAAAACACGCATAAGAACAAAAAGTTATAAAGACCCGAGTAACAAGTAACAATGAAATATTACTAACAAGAAGCTAATAATATGACCATATATGATATCATATCAATATGTATGATTCTGGAATAAGTCAATAACATTATTTAAACCATTATACAGGAGCTTCGGACACGAACAAAGCAAATCGGACCTAAGGTAAGGGAAATATCACAATCTCATTTTTATCCGAGATTGTTTATTCGTAAGTATTTACTGGGGTGTATTTTATCATCCACATCCATGTTTACTCAATATGTAATATTATTTCCATCCACCTAAAATTGTTTAAATCCATTTTTACCCTTCAGTGAGTTTTTAGTAATACGTATGAAAGGAATCTTTTGTCGTTTTTCGTACGAGGTACTTTTTGACTTTTCCGACAAAAGTACGAAGAATGTTTTTTTTAACTTATACGGCACGAATGGATTTCTACTGTTTTATAAAGCCTTATTTTAATGAAGCTTCCTCTAAAAGATTTCATGACTATTTTCAATAAAATCTCTTTCTTTTAAAATTGCATGATGTTTTGTGAAAAGAAATTGATTTTGAAGAAGAAAGGATATTTTCCTCAAGAATTCAATTCAAGTGTTTTATCAAAATTATTTTCCATCTAAGATAATAAAGGGTTCTGTTTCTATCCATATTTTTACATTGATTTGACTATGTTGTGATGGAATTATGTTTATGAATTCCTTTATCTTATATGAATTGATTTATGATGTCATGATGTTTCAAGAATCCCATTTTTGTTACATGTGTTATGCGATGATGTATGTTTTATGATTATGTGGCACACATAAGAAAGGATTCATTATAAGATGGGTGGGACCTATATCTCCCTCCAATGCATTGGGTAATGATTTTATATCTCATGAGATAGACATGGATGGAACGGAAGGTTATTTCGGTTCAGTGATACAGGACTGAAACGAGGAGTGAACTCGGTTCAGAAAGGGACTTTGTCCACTAAGATAGTCTTGGCAATGAGTCATGACTAACAAGAAATGATTTTCCATGATTATGTGTGCATGCCATAAAGTTTCAAGTTTTATGTTATGATTATGGGGATCTCATTTTCACTTCTATGATTTATTCCATGTTAAGATATTATGATCTCTTTTGCAGGTTTTGATTTTCAAAAAGATATGATATGATTTTTATTTCCCTTATTTTCCCTTGCTGAGCATTTGAGCTCACCCTTTTATGTTTTCTTTTACCCAGGTCAGGAAGATGGATATTAAGTAGAATATGCTAAAAGGGACCCTATATATGATGAAATAAATGGGAGACACTGTAGAAGATTTATGAACCAGTTGTTTATGTTTCCCAGTTTCTAAAGACACTATACCTATACGGTCCTTTGTGGTTTTTTCATATGTTGTAGTAAGTGTGCTTCAATTTTGAAGTATTAACAATGTATGTAAAGTATGGGTCGTTATATTCTCAGCCCTATTAAAGACATAGATTCTGATATTGTTAGCCACAATGAGATGTTTGTAGTGTTTCAGAGTACTCCTATTAAATCCAGAAGGAATTTAATTGATGTTAGTTAAATTTTATCTATGGGTGATTTTTTTCAAATGATCATCAATAAATGGAATATTTTGTATGTAGTTATAAACCAAGATGTCATTACTCAAAATAATTTATTCTTTCAAGAACTTGATCATTATTGGGGTTTTCTTGCAAGGAGTACGAAGTCAGAGAAGTTTAATGACTTTTATAAAAAGATTTCTATTTTTTAGGGATTCATAGACTGGAATATATAATTAATAGGGTATAGATATTTCCACATTTCATTTCCATCTGAGAAGATTAATTATTTTTCTTGGTGTCTGGACTAATTTTTTCTCAAATATTGAAATGTTTTTATTGAATAATGGTATATTTCATTAAACCCCTTTGAGGAATGTAAATCTCTTGCCCATGTTTGTATTAAAATATTTAGTATAAATTGGATTTATAGGATTCCAACTATTCTTATGGATATTTCTCCATCTATAGGAACTCTAATTAAAATGGATAGGGAGACTAAAAATTCATGATTCAAGCACTTCTAAAGGATAGTTTTTTTGTTGGACTTACAGAAACTTTGATCAGTCAGTTTTTCTTGTTCCCTTCTAATAAAAACATAAAATTAAAGGCCTGTGTGGAAATATTTCTCCATTTTGTAATGTTTACAATGCTATTGGACATTCTATTGATGCTTGTTTAAGGAAATAAAATAGAAAATATATTTTGTTTTTTTAATCTATATGTTCATGAGAATGCTGATTTTAAGAAGATGATTAAATTATAAGTTCACAACGGTAATTAGAATATTAGGCCGGATTTTATCCCTAGTAAATGAATGTATAAACTTTGAACTTCTAAGGAGGCACTTACTAATAATGATCAAACTCCTAAATCTATATATGTGATTACTGGTGGTAAAACTATAAAGGATATATCATATAGAGGTAATGTTGGAAATGATATCAATATTAAGCATGATGGTGACCTAGTAGACAAATAGAATGTTCAATCCACTAAATATTTCATTTTCAATGTCTTTACTCCTCTAAATTAATATCATGAAAATATGGTCATGGTCACTACTGATGGCAGGAGAGGTGATGATATACTAAGGGATCAAATGGAGTTTCTTTATGGGAATGTGGACAATGTTATTAGGAAAAAGTGAGTATTGAATCATATAAAGATACACTTACTAATTAGAAACATATTCATATCCATGATCATGGTGAGGGATCCATGCCTCATTTGACATATCAATAAATTAGGGGAGGTTATAAGATTGATGTATCTTTATTAGATAAGGATCATAATTTCAAGCTTGGTACCTATGATATTAAATCACTGGAAGGTATAGAAGTTGATTTAAGGATAATTAACAACATTAATTCTACTCAAGTTCCACTAAAGGAAAAAAAATAAGGTTAAAAATATATGTGGATCTTATTCTCTGTAGGCAAATAAATGAAAAACTTGAAACTATTACTCAGATTTGTAGAGAATTATGTTTATAAGATCCTCTAGGGTATGATCTATATTATTTACAAATATCACTACTAAATAAGTAGTTGAAAAGTTGAAAAGATCCTTAATGGTTTATGTTAATCTTAGTGAGTAATTATTTGAATGGATTGAGGTGCGAGATAAGGTTTTCATCAAGGATTAAGAATATGATTTGATTAGTATTGATAAGAATCATGAAATCTGGAAAAGGATAATTTTAAAAATTGATGATGATTTAAATAGTAAACCTAATTTGGATTACAATAATATTACAAATACATGATTTTTATTGGTCACAAGTTGCACTATTATGGTTTAATACTAATTTTTTTATGGATGATTGATGGTATCTGGCCTGTATAGATAAATCATTTATATCTTCAATTTTTTGGCTTATTTATTTACACATTTTCAGGTTGGTTTCTTTCTAAGAAGATAGATGTTGGTATTTTTATTACAGTTTTATGTATGTATTGTGGTTTTTTTATTGGTGCTAGAAATAAATGATGGCTTATAAGGGTTCTCCATGATTTTTTCATAATTCTAGGTGTTTGGGTAATATGGTGATTGTTATCCAATGGTATAGAGTTTTGCTTTTGTTTGTTACTATAAGGATGTTACTATTGCTTATGAATACATGATATAGGTTAATACAATGGTATTTCTAGTTATAATATGATGTTAATTAATTATAGTACAGTTATTTTCTATAGTGGATTTTTAGGTTTCTTTATGGTTTTTATTATTATTATTTTTATTGGGTTCTTCAGCCTTGTAATCCAAAAACATGTGTGTGTGAGTGTGTTATTAAATTAAATTTCTTGGGATCATGGTTTTGGGTTCCCAAATACATTGTTCACACCACTTTTAAATAATTATTTACTAATTCATAATTATTAATTTTTAATTATTAATTATTAATTAATTATTATATATACACTTATAAATGCATATATATATATGTAAGCATATGCAGATCACTAGTTTTGGTGGTAATAATGTATATATTTAAAAGGGGTGTTGGGGTAAAATGAATCTTTTAGTCACTTCACTGGCAATACCTAAACCCAAAAAGGGATCACCATCCTTTGCTTCTGGCTCTTCGACCTTGAAGAAAAAGGATGGGTTGTCTGTGAAGGGTTGGAGAATCAATAAATATCTTGTATTAGAGACCCTATATCATTCATTATGTAATATGGGTTAGTATAGGTAATTTAAATCCCTAGACATGGATAGAATAGACTATTTTCAAAAGGTTGGTCCCCCCATTAAGGGAACTCTAGACCCAACAAAACCAAGGAATAATATAAAAAAGGTAAGGTGCCCATATTAAATTATCTTTTCATACTCTTATGTGATGAATGTCTTAAAAAAATCCCATATAATATAGGGAAAATATCAATCCTATGATGAAATTATGGATTTTTGAGAAACCAGAAGCAGTATTATAGACTATATGGGAGTTTCATTCGGTCGATCCTAATTCCAAAAAATCAATGGAGATATATCTCAATCTATGATATCTTGTAAGGACCTTTATGGTTCAATATAAAAAGAGAATTAGGATTATTTAAATAAAAATATTCCATTAATGAATATTAAATTTATAAGTGGGTGTTACCCCTATGGTAAGGTAGAATGAGGGGATCATTATAGTATGAGTCTTTGTAACTCCCCAATATTTTTTGAAAAAAAATCAAATTAA
The DNA here is from genome assembly GCA_963277665.1 of Viscum album. Taxonomy (NCBI): domain Eukaryota; kingdom Viridiplantae; phylum Streptophyta; class Magnoliopsida; order Santalales; family Viscaceae; genus Viscum; species Viscum album. Next base: position 93,070,823 of record OY728147.1, read on the forward strand.
TTCCATATTTTCAATATTTCTCTTTACATTCAATACTATTTTTATCTTGTGTAACATATAACACTGAGTTTATCTTTTGTTATATGCAATTCCAAGTTTAAATAAAACGTGACATACTATTAAAAATTATTATTTATTTTGATATTTATCACCTAGCCATTGAAATAGAGTGTATGGATATGATTAACTTAATTATGAAAATATATGGTGAAAAAATGTATATATAATAAATTTTTTGATGACCAATTAACTGTAAATGAAAATAATAACTATTTGAATATAAAGGAAATCTTTTTTTGAAAAATGATTTTAATGCACACAAATGTCTTTTACTATAATAAATTCAATAAATCATTTTGTTGAATGATTTAACTGAAATATATAAATTTTAAATTTTAAAAAATAATTAAAATTTTTCATGGGTGTTCCATAGAAGATAGATATAATAAATACAACTTTATTCCTAAAACATTATTTTTCTAAAAATTTGTTTTGTTACCTTTTGTGCACTTGTTTTCAAACTAATTTTAGACACTTTTAGAAAAAACATGACAAAATAAAGTTCATTTTTGAAATCATTATTTCAAAATTATCTTACTGTGATTTTTTGAGAATTTACTAAGAAGATAAATTTTTTGATGAATAGTAAAAAATACAGCTCCTTATTAAGAATTTTCATTTCTTGTAAATATTTTAAAAACTTCCAAATTGTTTTAAGATGGTTTTCGATGAAACATTAGTTAAATGATATATATATTAATACAATTTATGTCATTATAATAATTTTAATATTGAATTTTGATATATCCATGCTCCAAAGAGCACTTACTCTACAACTAGGATGGTCATGACCATCCTTTCTCTTTATCTCGAGTGCTCTTAGTCCCTATTTTTTAAACTTTTGAACATTTTCTCTTTGAAACCCCAATTTCTAATCACATCTATGGGATTAATTTTCAATTAAAAATTTTTCAATTCTATGAAAGGAATTAAAAAAATGGACTCCATATTTGGAATCATCTTAATTTTATTTATTTAATAATTTCAAACTAACTTTTTATCATAATGAATAGTGAAAATAGTAAAAATTATTTTCTGTGGTTAAGGTAAAAAATTGTTTAGATAGGGTTAAAATAAAAAGATAAGGGTTAAAAATTACCCTAATATTTTCCAACACCCATTGGATATCCATATTTCAATCTTATATATTCTAGGTTCGATAATGACCCATTTTTGATCCTTGTGTCAAGTGAAAAACGTGGGTACACATTTTTCTTTTCGAAAATTACAAGTGTGTCACTCACCTAACTTAGAAAATATCACCGCCTATCCTTTTAGAGACCCTAATCTTGACGTACATGGACATTAAATTACTTTTGTGGGATAATTAATACATAACAAAAACCAACACACAAGGACCGTAATAGTTTAGTGTCTTTGGGAACTCAGAATATAATCTTCTAATCGTTGTGAATGACCTTCAACATCTCCCATAAAGATCTTCCCCTTTTTTTCTTACCTAAAACCTTTCTTTCAATCCTGGGGAAAAGAAAAAATAACAGGGGTGAGCTCAAATTCCCAGAAAGGGTAAACATAGAGAACATAAAACAATCCATAAACATTTGAATGCAAAAAATTGAACATAAAATCAAAACATCAAAATCGTGAGAAAAGACATGAATCCTAGAAGTACATAAGCCATATATCATAAGGGAACAACAATCATGATAAAATAGCATGGGAATAAAACATGTAATTATTTCAACCATTAATCACATGATATGATTTCCATAGCAGCCAAGGCATTGCTGCCAAGACCATCTTAGTGGACAAAGTCCTTTTCGGAATTGAGTTCACTCCTCGTTCCAGTCCTGTATTACTGAACCAGTTTAACTTTCCGTTCCAGCCATGTCTATATCATTAGATATAAATATTTACCCAAGGCATTAGAGGGAGATATAGGTCCCACCCATCTCATAATGAAATCATTCTTACTTGTGCCACAAAATAAACATACATCATTCATAATAACCCAACGAATAAAATGGGTTTCATAAACATAATCACATCATCACATAGTCCATATAAAATAAATGGATATAATTTAATAATAAGAAAAGTGAAACCATGTAAATCATAGAGACATTATACTTGAAACATACACATATGAAATAATGTCATCTAAGATAGTAAATGGTTTTGATAAAACACTTGAAATGAATTCTTGAGGAAAATATCCTTTTATTTCAAAATCATTTTATTTTCCCAAAATGTTGTGCAATTTAAAAAAAAGGATTTTGTTGAAAATAGTCATGAAATATTTTGGAGGAAGCTTCATGAAAATAAGGCTTTATAAAACCGTAAATATCCTTTCATGCCGTATACGTTAAAAAAACATTCTTCTCGTACTTTTGTCAGAAAAGTCAAAAAGTGCCTTGTAGGGTAAACAAAAGAAAGATTCCTTCCATACCATTGGGTAAAAGTCAAAATGGGTAAAAAGGAATTTAAACATACATGAATAAAATTTTATAAAACATGTACGTGGATGATAGAAATAACCCCAGTAAATACTTACGAATAAGCAATCTCAGATAAAATTGAGATTTGAAAAATTATCCCTTACCTTAGGTCCGATATGCTTCGTACGTATCTGAACCTCCTTTATAATGATTTAAATAATGTCATTTACTTATTACAGAATCATATTCATTGTTATGATATCATATATGGTTCACTTATGACTTTATATTACCCGTTCTTTTGTAAATTCCATGTTAAAGAGCGTTTTGGGTAAAATCGTTTCATTTGTCGTCCGTGTTTTGACTTGTAATTATTCATATGATTACTTAGATCATGGTTACTTAATTACATAATATAAAACATGATTTATATATAATATATATTAATAATATACACATATATATAATAGATCGATAAATGGAATGAAATACATCGTTCATGGAGACGGTAGGTCGTACGTATGCATGAACGTTGTTTTCGTTTCCTCCTTGAATTGAATGGAATTAATTGGATGACATACATATATATATATATATACATAAATACAATATAATTATCATTTCATAAATTTAATTATCAATTATTATATATACTTTATAATCATTCATGAATGGTTAATCATTGATAATGAATCTCATCACGTCATGGAGACGGTATTCCGTACGTACGCACGAGCGATGATATCATTCCCATGATCGTGGAATATTATTGGAATGTATGTCTAATATTACAGAATCAATATCACTTTAAAATAATCATGTATAGTTATTATTTACACCATTATACCCATCCAATTAAGGTGGTGGTGGAAAATAGATTACACCACAGCGTGGAGACGGTATTCCGTACGTACGCACGTGCGGTGATTTCGTTTTCCGTAGGATGGATAGATGGTGAAATAGGGTTGTTTTATACTTATAATAAAATATCAGTATATGAGTGATACTGATGTTATTACTTCATAATTAAACAACCTAAGAATAAGAAGTGGAAGAAGAAATAAAGTTGAAAGAATCGGTAACGGGCATTACCTCTTCTTTAAAGCGCCTCTTTGAGACCTCCTCTTAGGGCACTAAAATTGGTCTTTGAAGAAGACCGGGATCTCTAGTATGTTTCTAGGGAAGTGGAGAAGATAATTTGGCAGGTTTTGGCCAAGATTGAAGGCTCAAAGTGGTGTGAGGAAGAGAGGGAGGAGGTGCCCTTTTATAAGGGAGGAGAGGGGCACCTTTGAAAAAACTAAAAATATTATTTTATTATAAAATCATATTCGGTTTTTAATAGCTCCAAATTAATTTATTTCGAAGCTAGGGTGGGTATGGGTCTAAATACTCTCATACAGTAGAATTTAGAAAAGTTTAGGTCATTATATTAACCTTATCTTTTAGTTTTAACTCTTAGTTAATTAGATTGACATTTACCAAGTCACTTTGTATTTTTATATTATATAGTTAATAAACATACCATATACATCCAAGAGACCCCCAAGTGGTCCATTAATGATACACCTATAATTATATAAGTATCTTGGACGAACCTTAGATTTTTAGGAATAAAATAAAAATTAATAATATAATATATTTTTTAAAAACTATTTTATGTCAATTTTGACACTATTTGGTACTTGATTTTTGTGAAAATCATAAAAGCATGATTAGTTCCAGAAAAGTTATTTAAATCAATAATAACATGTCATATTAACCTATAAAATTATTGTAATTCATAAAAAGTCTCAAATTACATTTATTTGGGTATTTATAATATCAATTTTTTTAATATTTCATTATTTAGGTAATTACTGCATCACCATTGTGTCATAAATAACTTAAATTATTTAATGTCGAAAAATTATAAATAAAATACCATTAGGTAGTAAATCTTTTTAAATTTCTAATGAATATTTTTAGTCTAATTTATCTTATGTATAACCCTATATTAAAAATTATTTAGTTATTAAACTTTGATTTTAACTATTTTAACCCTTCGTTAAATAAATTAATAATTAATGTCCTAATCTAATCCAGGTGGACCTAAATGGTCATATTTTATTCCTAAGGTTGTTTTTGGTCGAATTACACTTATCCAATAGAATTAGTACATTTTTTAGGGTAATAATAAAATCATTTGTACCCTTAATTGGCCTATTTACTTTTAACCGTGGTAAAAAAAAGTAAAAAGTTATTATTCACCAAAAATTATTTTCATCTCATTGAACCACATTTTAGTCCTTGATATTAACTGTGTCTCTCGGATTTTTGAAATTCAATTCACAGAAATGGTAAAATCTCATTTAAATGAAAAAGTTGGTTTTTTTAACTACCACTAAGTGGTTTCACTATTCATCGAAAATTGCAGTTTTTCAGAAAAATACCAAAAATTCAGCCTAAGCATTATTTGATATTCCAAAATCAAAATTGATATCTATTTTTTAAAATTCATAACATATAAGTGACATTAATTAAACTTAAATTTAACTCCCGTTATCAAAACAAATAGCGTGTTTTTAAGAAACAAAAACAATCAAAAGATTGATACTTGTTAATATCCAATTTCAAAGTGAAATTAATTTCAATGAACAACATTGGATTAAATGGTTAAAATATATACTAATTACACTTTAAAATCAATTAAAAAGATAATCTTACCATATAAATTATTGAGATGAAAAAAGTTGTTTTTAATTAAAATATAGTGTGTTTTTACTATTCATTAAAATAAGAAAGTTATCAGAATAATATGAAAAATTTATCCAAAGTAAATATTTATATCCTGATTCCAAAGAAGAATTTTATTTTTTCAAATTGAACTTATAGACATGTCAAAAACAAGATTTAAAGTGGGTGCGCCATCAAAAGGCGGCAAAACTACATTTTTTAAAAAATAATTATTTTACTCGAAAAATTGATTTTGTTCTCATACCATGTTCTAGAAAATGTGTAAGATGAATAATAATGTTATAAAATTCAAAATTTAGTTTATACTATTCATAATGGCTAGTTCATAATAATATTATAACCATATATCGTTGTTTAGTGAAATTCGGTATTGCGTACAACACACGCTATCATGGAAGGTCGCGATTGCGTGTAAGCCAAGTTAGGGTTGTGTTTTGTGCATGCCCTTTTTGGTGTAGCGTACAACACAAGAGATTAATAAAATTAAAAGGAATATTTTTCATAAAATCTCGGGGTGTTACATTCTACCGCCCTTAAAATGAATTTCGCCCTCGAAATTCGTCGGGGTTATAAATGGTTTACTACTCGAAAGTTTCTTTAATAGAAACCCACATCGTAAAAAGGAATACCAAAAGTTGGCTTTAAAAACTAAAGTATGAAACATAACGGTTACCCAAATTAACTCATCACTAGGTTTCCACGTAGGAGGACATAGGTGAAAATATGGATATGGAAGAAAAATCTAACCATCATGTTCTGATGGAGAGTGGTAGAGAACATGGCTATGAAAAAGCCATCAATCACAAAGCCATAAATTTTTGATGATCTAAGGTACCATCTGATTCATCAGATATAAGAGCACTAGGACAACATTTTTGGTTCTTAAGATCATTTCCCTAAAGTTGATGAAATTGGAATTAGACGAAATACTTTTGTGATTTTTGTACAGTCTCACCGTTGGTCGTTCTTTGGACAATTTCCGCTTCATTTCTTACAGAAATGAAGTTGAATTTTTCATTCGTGATGTGTTAACAGATCATGTGATAGAATGATGGGTCATTCCATCTGTCTCAAACTAAAGGTTAGAAAAGTTATCAAAAAAATACATAAGTCCATCTATAGTGAGATTAATAATATATGGTTCCTAAAATGGAATTATACTTCATATATCATACTGCTTAATATAATAAAAATAGTTTCTACTAAACAGGGACTTCCTGTAGGCCAGTGGTAGGTGATAAAGGCTAGACGCACTTCGGTTGTGGGTTCGATTCCCACAGCCTTGTCCGACGCGATGGGTTTTCACCCATCCTACAGGTTGTCCTTTTTCTAAAACTACATTACTATAACATCCCATCAATAATATCGACAAAACTTCTATCCTTAAACAATACTAACTTCTGTCCAACATAATCCATTCCAATCTTTAGGCTTATCCATAATACTACAGTCCACTCTCATATTATAGTGAAAACGATTACCAGAGATCTCATATAACAGGCATGTTAATACCATCGTTGATCCCCATATATCATAAGATATGTCTTGTTGGTCACATTCCAAACATTCGAATGCCTTAATCATGTATTCTCTTGAAAAATGAATACCCATTGAATCTTAGTGAAAACATGAGTGCTGTCAAAAGTTAACTCTTTCCACATACCAAAACCCCAAAATTCTATATACTCAAACCATAATATAACTATTTCCTTATATCAGTCATGAGCTCATGAATACTGTCAAACATTTAATTTTCTCTTTATCCTTTCATTATGCGCATATCATCTACTTTCCAAAAATATCTGAATAACCTTTCATGGTTACTGGTACCATTAATCATACACTTTCAAAACTTAAGGAAAGACAACAGTGTAACAATTCTTAGATGTATCTTTATTCCATAGTACCATGAAATTACTTATACAACATTACACTTGATAAACATGTAATCATTCCACTACCTTCTTAAATCATTGACTGAGCTTCAACAATTCTTTCATCTCACATATCATTTGTAGTCTCTTCATTGTCATCATCATAAATACTACCTATACGACCATACTGATTCTATTCATGAGACTTTCCCTTAGGGCATTGGTCTGAATAATTCTCGTACATTCCACATTTAAAACATTTAACCATTGTTGATGTCGTAGAAATACCATTATCCTTGTCCATGGTGTTAACTGAACCTTTTCCTTTTCACTTACTGGCTTTGTGTCCTTCTTTTCCACACCCAAAACATCTTCCAGTTCCTTTGAAACAATCTCCCTGATGCCTCTTCCCACATGATTTACATGAGGGAAATTGAACTTTCTTTCCTCTATGATCATCATGAAAATCCATCTTTCTCTTATTATCTGAGTCGGGAAACTTACCAAAGTTTAGATTATTGATCATATTATGAGATTGCTGATTAGGAATAATAACGTTGTTTGGAATTCCAAATCCCGTTTCATTTGGTTGCTCATGAAGAATATCATTCCATTGTCCGTCATATCCTCTATTATCGTGAATCTTCTTGTTTCTAGGCATTTCCTAAAACCCAAAAAGAATAGTGTGAGAGGAAAAAATCATGCTAGGGAAAACAACATAGTAAAGGGGGAGTACCCTCAATATATAACATCTTAGGTTAAATTCTAAGATTGTTATCTCAATTCTAAGACTATAACCTATACGTATACTTAACCTTAGGTACATCCCTAGACGTACCTTAGAAATATCTCTAGGGATCTCACTAAAGTTTTCGCATCCTAGTTTCCAAAGGTTAACTAAACCTTTCTTCTGATACCAACTGTAGAGACCCGAAGCTTGACGTACATGGACATTACATTACTTTTTCGGAATAATTAATACATAACAAAAACCAACACACAAGGACCGTAATAGTTTAGTGTCTTTGGAAACTCGGAATAAATTTTTTTAATCATGGTGAAAGATCTTAAACATCTCCCATAAAGATCTTCCCCTTTTTTTCTAACCTAAAACCTTTCTTTATATCCTGGGGAAAATAAAACATAAAAGGGGTGAGCTCAAATTCCCAGTAAGGGTAAACATAGAGAACATAAAACAATCCATAAACATTTGAATGCAAAAACTTGAACATAAAATCTAAACATCAAAATCTTGAGCAAAGTCATGAATCTTGGAAGTACGTAAGGCATATATCATAAGGGAACATCAATCATGATAAAATAGCATGGGAGTAAAACATGTAATTGTGGAAACCATTAAGCACATGATATGATTTCCATAGTAGCCAAGGCATTGCTTCCAAGACCATCTTATTAGACAAAGTCCCTTTCTGAATTGAGTTCACTCCTCGTTCTAGTCCTGTATTACTGAAGCGGTTTAACTTGTCGTTCCAGCCATGTATATCTCATGAGATATAAATCTTTACCCAATGCATTGGAGGTAGATATAGGTCCAACCCATCTCATAATGAAATCATTCTTACTTGTTCCATGAAATAAACATACATCATTCATAATAACCCAACGAATAAAAAGGGTTTCATAAACATAATCACATAATCACATAATCCATATAAATAAAATGGATATCATTTCATAATAAGAAAAGTGAAACCATGTAAATCATAGAGACATTATACTTGAAACATACACATATGATATAATGTCATCTTAGATGGTAAATGGTTTTGATAAAACACTTGAAATGAATTCTTGAGAAAAATATCCTTTTATTTCAAAATCATTTTCTTTTCCCAAAATGTCGTGCAATTTTAAAAGAAAAGTATTTTATTGAAAATAGTCATGAAATATTTTTGAGGAAGCTTTATAAAAATAAGGCTTTATAAAACCGTAAAAATCCTTTCATGCCGTATACGTTAAAAAAACATTATTCTCGTACTTTTGTCAGAAAAGTCAAAAAGTACCTTGTAGGGTAAATAAAAGAAAGATTCCTTCCATACCATTGGGTAAAATTAAAAATGGGTAAAAAGGACATTAAACATACATGAATAAACTTTTATAAAACATGGACATGGATGATAGCAATAACCCCAGTAAATACTTACGAATAAGCAATCTCAGATAAAAATGAGATTTGCAAAATTATCCCTTACCTTAGGTCCGATATGCTTCGTATGTATCCGAACCTCCTGTATAATGATTTAAATAATGTCATTTACTTATTACAGAATCATATTCATTGTTATGATATCATATATGGTTCACTTATGACTTTATATTACCCTTTCTTTTGTAAATTCCTTGTTAAAGAGCGTTTTGGGTAAAATCGTTTCATTTATCGTCCGTGTTTTGACTTTTAATTATTCATATGATTACTTAGATCATGATTACTTAATTCCATAATATAAAAATTTATTTATATATAATATATATTCAGAATATACATATATATATAATAGATCGATAAATTGAAAGAAATACACCGTTCATGGAGACGGTAGGCCGTACGTACGCATGAACGTTGTTTTCGTTTCCTCGTTGAATTGAATGGAATTAATTGGATGACATACATATATATATACATAAATCCAGTATAATTATTATGTCATATATTTCATGATTACTTATTATATATACTTTATAATCATTCATGAATGGTTAATCATTGAAAATGAATCTCATCGCGTCGTGGAGACGGTATTCCGTACGTACGCACGAGCGATGATATCGTTCCCATGATCGTGGAATTTTATTGGAGTGTATGTATACTATTACAGAATAAATATCAATTTAAAATAATCATATATAGTTATTATTTACACCATTATACCCATCCAAGTAAGGTGGTGGTGGAAAATAGATTACACCACGGTGTGGAGACGGTATTTCGTATGTACGCACGCGCGGTGATTTCATTTTCCGTAGGATGGATAGATAGTGAAATAGGTTTTTTTCATAGTTATAATAACATATCGGTATATGACTGATATTTATGTTATTACTTCATAATGAAATAACCTAATAATAATAAGTGGAAGAAGAAATAAATTTGAAAGAATCGGTAACGGACATTACCTCTTGTTTGAAGCACCTCTTTGAGACCTCCTCTTAGGGCACTAAAATTGGTCTTTGAAGAATCCCAGGACCTCAAGGATGTTTCTAGGTAAGTGTAGAAGAGAATTTGGCAGGGTTTGGCCGTGATTAAATGCTCAAAGTGGTGTGAGGAAGAGAGGGAGGAGGTTCCCTTTTATAAGGGAGGAGAGGGGCACCTTTGGAAAAACTAAAACTATTATTTTATTATAAAATAATATTCAGTTTTTAATAGCTCCAAATTGATTTGTTTTGAATATAAGGTGGTTATGGGTCGAAATCCTCTCATCCAATATAATTTAGACAAGTTTAGGTCATTATATTATCCTTATCTTTTAGTTTTAACTCTTAGTAAATTAGATTGACATTTACCATGTCACTTTGTATTTTTATATTATATAGTTAATAAACTTACCATATACATCAAAGAGACACCCAAGTGGTCCATTAATGATACACCTATCATGATATAAGTATCTTGGTCGAACCTTAGATTTTTTAAGAATAAAATAACAATTAATAATATAATATTTGTTTTAAAAACTATTTTATGTCAATTTTGACACTATTTGGTACTTGATTTTTGTGAAAATCATAACATCATGATTAGTTCGATAAAAGTTATTTAAATCAATAATAACATATCATATTAAGCTATAAAATTAGTGTAATTCATAAAAAGTCTCAAATTACATTTATTTGGGTATTTATAATATCAATTATTTTAATATTTCATTATTTAGGTAATTACTGCATCACCATTGTGTCATAAATAAATTAAAAAATTTAATTTCTAAAAATTATAAATAAAATACCATTAGGTTGGATTCTTTTTAGATTTCTAATTAATATTTATAGTCGAATTTATCTTATGTATTACCCTATATTAAAAATTATTTTGTTATTAAACTTTGATTTTAACTATTTTAACCCTTCTTTAAATAAATTAATAATAAATGTCCTAATCTAATCCAAGTGGACCTAAATGGTCATATTTTATTACTAAGGTTGTTTTTGGTCGAATTAAACTTATCCAATAGAATTAGGACATGTGTTAGGGTAATAATAAAATCATTTTTACCCTTAATTACCATATTTACTTTTAACCATGGTAAAAAAAAGTAAAAAGTTACTATTCACTAAAAATTATTTTCATCTCATTGAACCACATTTTAGTCCTTGATATTAACCGTGTCTCTCGGATTTTTGAAATTCAATTCACAGAAGTGGTAAAATCTCAATTAAATGAAAAAGTCTGTTTTTTTAACTACCACTAAGTGGTTTCACTATTCATCGAAAATTGCAGTTTTTTCAGAAAAATACCAAAAATTCAGCCTAAGAATTATTTTATATTCTGAAATAAAAATTGATATCTATTTTTCCAAATTCATAACATATAAGTGGCATTAATTAATTTTAAATTTAATTCCCGTTATCAAAACAAATAGCGTGTTTTTAAGAAACAAAAACAATCAAAAGATTGATACTTGTTTATATCCAATTTCAAAGTGAAATTAATTCCAATGATCAACATTAGATTAAATGGTAAAAATATATTCTAATTACACTTTAAAACCAATTAAAAAGATAATCTAACCATATAAATTATTGTGATGAAAAAAGTTGTTTTTAATTAAAATATAGCGTGTTTTTACTATTCATTAAAATATGAAAGTTATCAGAATAATATGAAAATTTTGTCCAAATTAAATTTTTATATCCTGATTCCAAAGAATAATTTTATTTTTTCAAATTGAACTTATAGACATGTCAAAACAATATTTAAAGTGGGTGCTCCATCAAAAGGTGGCAAAACTACATTTTTTGAAAAATACTAATTTTACTCGAAAAATTGATTTTGTTCTCATACCATGTTCTAGAAAATGTGTAAGATGAATAATAATGTTATAAAATTCAAACTTTAGTTGATACTATTCATAATGGAAATTTCATAATAATATTATAACCATATATCGTTGTTTAGCGAAATTCGGTATTGCGTACAACACACGCTATCGTGGAACGTCGCGATTGCGTGTAAGCCAAGTTAGGGATGCGTGTTGTGCAATATCCTTTTGGTGTAGCATACAACACAAGACATTAATGAAATTAAAAAGAATATTTTTCATAAAATCTCGGGGTGTTACAATCCTCTCTTCATTACACATCTTAAACACTTTGTTTTATCCAATACCTACCCAAATAACTTCCTTAATTTCATCCTCTCATAGTATAATCCTTATTTTTTCATAAGTCCAACATAAGAATCTTTTGGAGAAAACCAAATGAAGTTTCCCACAAAAGAGGTAACACACCTAACCGAGTGTTTTATTTTATCTCTTTTCTAAACTCCTTAAATTATTATTAAAGCGTATTGATATAATAAAATCATAACCTTATATATACTTATATTTTATTATATTAATTTAATAACATAAATCATTCCCATCTTCCATAAAATGGGTTATGAAATCATCATTCGTATGTACGACGAACTACCACCTTACAGACCAATGTTATTAGTTTTCTATCCTCACCTCTCACAACTATACATAATGACATATTTATTGATTATATATGATATTTATGATATTATTATTCTTCTAAAATTATTATATCATATATAGCTTCTTACTTATCATTCTGTATTAATATGATAATGTCGCTTGTGTGTATGGAAGATTACCACCTCGCGAAACGATGTGATTCATTAACAATTTACATGGAAGGTAATAAGGATGGTTTTAATGAAAAAATGTGATATATATGAAATAAAAAATATTATGTAATTTTAATATATTATGTATATTTATTTATTTAAATCCTTCAAGTAAATGGAAATAACATTCATGCGTATGTACAACCTACCATCTCCAAGAGTGTGGTATTTCATTTTCTATATCTAACATCTTTAGATCAGTCTAAATACATATACACTAAATATATATGAAATTTATAACTTTTTTAACATTATTTATTTGATTTAACCATGTTAAATTAATATCTCCAAAATTAAAAGTTCAAAACATACATGAAAAACAAAGCAGTTATTGCCCGGAACATGAATTTAACATGTAATTGTTAATGAATGGGTAATAAATGTTCATAAGTAAATATTATATGGTATGATGTATATAATTATAGTTATATAATATATGTATAATAAACTTATATTTATTATACATTAGTTTTTTACATTTAGAAAGGAAGGCAATACTTAAGGTAAGGGTTTTTTAGTCTCTCTTTTCTTTCTAGGAGACATATGAAAATTCACCACTCATTACATTTCTGTGGTGAATATACTACCCCTTTGACATGTAATATCTTTAATATCCTTATTTTCATGATATTTAAATTTTAATTTTATTTTATTCTTTATTAGGGCTTATGATTAAAAATATTACTAAAGTGGAAAGGGATTTTCGTCTCAGCTTTTTTACTTATGTGAGACACATTTCTTATTAACCACCTATTTATTTTATGTAGTGTACATAATTCCTATGAATATATTTTATTATTCTTCTGAAAATTATTTGTATTTAAATATACATTTGATTATCTATATTTCATGGGTTTTAAATTCAAAAAATAACAAAGCGGTAAGGTATTTCTGTCTCAATTAACCTTATTTGAGACGTATGTTATGTTATGAACCTATATTATTCTTTGAGGTTCATATACATTCCCTTTGACAAGTAATATCATGAATTTATTTGTTCTAATGATATAATAGGTTTAATTTTATGTTATTAATTAATGGGGATTATAATTAAAATTTACCAAAGTGGTAAATATTTTATGTTATAATCTCATAGTTTATAAAGATTATTTATGGTTAGGTTTTGGATGATAAAATCTTATGATACAACCCTCTAGAAACTAATGAATTTTCATATTTTATGGTTATGTTGTAAAAATAAAACTCTTTCCCTCATTTTTCTCTCTTTATGAACTAAAGAGTTCAAAAAAAATGTTTTCATGAAAAATCAACTTTATTTATCTCTTCGATCAACATAACATTTTATTTCAAAACCAAGTTGACAAAAAATGGTTTCAAATTTTTTTTAACATTCTCTAAATTATTTAATAAATAAATTTTTTAACCTTATTTTACTTTAAAAAAAATAAAAGGAATATTTATATCCTTTTCCAAACATGGACCATTTGTATTTTACTAAAAATGATAAAGTGATAACTTTTTTAATGTGTATGACATGAATAGAAATTTCTAGACATCGTGACTATTATTGTTTTTTAAATATTACTTTATAAGTTTCAATGTTTATTTTCAAAGAAAATAATTTCCAAAATATTTTATAAATTACTAGTGATTTTCAAAATAAAGAGGATATTCTTCTCCGGAAATATTTTGAATTATTTTTAAAGATTATGGTATAAGTTTTCAAAGTCTATTTTCAAAGAAAATTATTTAAAAAATATTTTATAAAGATTAGTTTTAAATTTTTATTTTCAAAGAAAGGTTATTTTCCTCAAGAAACATTCCATGTGATTTTTCATTAAAAATCATTCTCCATTAATAATGACATACCTTAAGTATGCTTATGATTTACTGGGGATATAATCCAAGGATATCATTCATATTTTTTCACTTAATGATTTATGTTAATTATGAAATGATGTTTATTAATCTCACTTATTTTTCCAATGGTTATACCCTGATAAAATTCTTATGAAAACAAATTATTTTTCCATGGGATATACCATTATAGAATTCTTATGAGATATTCTTCTTTTTCCACAGGTTATACCATGATAATATTCTTATGAAACCCACTTTTTATATGGGTTATACCATGATATAATTCTTATAAAACCCACTTATTTTTTCATGGGTTATGCAATTAATGAATTATTATGAAACCTGATTCTTTTTCCATGGGACCATGATAGAATTCTCCTGAAACCTACTTCCTTTTCCACATGTTTTTCTATGATGAAACAATGAAACTTTTATGAACCAATTTATTTTCCATCGTTTGTGATATTATTAAATGTTTATTAGCCCATTTCTTTTCACGGGTTCTGATATGATTAATGTTTGAAGATATGGTGAAACACATGTGTATGATTTTCATTATCTAATAGGTGGGACCTATATCTACATCTAATGAATTGGATAATTATTAATGTTATATGATCTCAAAGGGTATATGGGAGGTTATATCAAGCCTGAAATAGGTTACATGAGAGGTTATCCAAATCTAAAAAAGAGGGTACACTGGAGGTTATCCCAAGCCCTAAGTAGCTACATGGGTGGTTAGTCCAAGACTAACTATGTATGAATTCCTTGATGTGTATCCTTGACAAAATATTTTCTATGAATCTGTATATTACACAATTATATACCATATTATATTGTTATTATCTCAAGGATTATGTTATCAGATTCCATTATGATTCATGTCATGTTAACTAAAAAACATTATTCCATGACTCAAGGTTATGATCATTGATATGTAGGGTATGGTTTTCAAATGTTATGATCATGTTTTCATACTTTAATATTCAAATTATGCTTACATATCTCCCTTTTTTAGCCTTAATAAGAATCTGATCTCACCATTTTTTATGTTTCATTTCCCCAAGTTATGAAGAATGGTTTTAAGTAGGGTATTTCTAAGAAGAGTACTATATGGGAAGATATTTATGAAAGATGTTGAAGATATTTCAATAAATAAATATATTTTATGTTTAGTATCCAAAATCACTAGACATTTAAGATCTTCATGTGTGTGGTTGTGTAATGTAATTAATATTTATCTAAAAAGATGAAATATCTATTTATAATAAGCCTAGGTTGATACAGTCTTTGCTCTCAGGCTGAGTACTTGGAGAATATTTTCAGTGATTTGTGAAGGGATAATACTTCATCAAACATTGAGTTGGTTTTTGGGAATTTTTTCGATCTAAAACCAACATTTTATTGATTTATCATGTTTTTATCTTGATTATTGGTCTATATGGGATGTTTATTTTGTGATACTTTTTATTTTTCTCTATTTTTGATGATATGAGGGTATTTATCCATGTCTAACACCATACTTTTTTCCCTTTACACTTGATTCTTTTTTAATAAAAGGGGCCTCGACCCCAACCTATTTTGATATATATATATATATATATTAATACTATGGATTAAACTTCCTCACATATATAATGTTCTAAGAGAAGTTAAAAATCATAATTTATCTTAAAACACGCATAAATTTTGATTCGGGTGTGCATTTATACTCTTTAACCTATCAAATTGAATATCATAGAAGGGGACTCTACGACCTGTCAAAAAAACATACAATGATCTCTATGACATCTAGTACTAATGGGACTCCGTACTCTATTTATTATTGTTCAAAAGAGGAATATAAGTCCAATAGAACTATTTTTTAAACTAAGTTACACTAATTTTATATATTTTTTATGGTTTTTTTACTTGTTAAATAGAGTCGTTTTTTCCATTTGGGGTGGGTGTTTGGCTAATCACATATACTTCTCACATGGGAATTTCAAGACATGAATTCAGATGGAATTCATGGCTAAACCATAGTGTACATGGACATAACTTATAGTGGGAAGTTCAAGGTTAAATTTTTTGTGTGTAAATAATTGTTTGAATGTATGTGTGTGTTTATATCAATTTATATATATATGTTTATATATTTAAATTTATTTATGTATAACTATTCTTACATTTTTATTTATTTATTAATTTACTTATATTTATATATATTGATATTTAAATTTATACATATTTATTTTTAATTATATATATATCTATATATATGTAAATTATAGCACAACACTTTTCTTGATGTGGATTTTCTCTCCATACAACCTCTATCTAGGGTCCCATTATGTCTCCCTCTCTTGATGGTGATCCAATCTATATTCATCTCAACTTCATTGATCTTTTCAAAGGGTGATAAGTTCTGTGGTGGATTGGGATTGTGATGATGATGACAACAATGGTGGATCGGTCACTCGGGGTGGGATTAAAGGATCTTACAGTCATTTTTTGTGTGTTTTTGGGTTCTCGTCTTCCTTAGTGATCTCTTTTGATGGGTCCAGTCTCAACAATATTTCTTTGGTAGGATCCCCCTTTCCTATCCCTTCCCTGCTCTCGTTTCATGCTTCTCTTGTGTCTCCTAGCAAAGGCTTTAGTTTTACGATGGTCTTCAAAACATTAATGGAATCATTGATGTTGAAGGTTCTGAGGTCCATGGTCTTAAGGCATGGTGACATGATGAGTGTGTGAGGAAGTGTCTGATGTAAGTCTTGATGTGTGCTGATAAACGGGTTGTGTGTGGTGGAGTCCATCATGGGTCCCAAGGTGGTTGTCTTTGATTTTTTAGGTTGATCGGGTGGTTTCTTCTCGGTTGTGTGTGGTGTTTTTACCCCTCAACCCATTCTAATGGGTTTTCTGACATCCCATGAAATAGGGGTTTCATGTGGGTTCACTCCAACCCTATTCAATAGAGTCTGATATTGGTTCCCCCTCAACCATTTAAAATAGGATATTTGAAAAATCAGTATGTGTTTGTGTGTGTAAATTTATTTATATTTAGATATATTTATATACATTTATATTCATTTATGTATATTTGTCTATATTTATGTATATTTTTATATATTATGTGGGTATATATATATAAATATTTATTAGTGTGTATATATATATTTATGTATATTTATATATATTTATATTTATATAAAATAATATTCAAATATATATATATATATATGTATGTATGTATGTATGTACGTATGTATGTATGTATGTATGTATTTTATTTATATATATTTATGTAAATTTATTTATAGTTATATATATATTTAGGTTTTTTATGTGTTTATGGATATTTTTGTATATTTATATATATATTTATATATATTAAGTGTGTGCATGTGTTTTTGTTTATTTTTTTCCTATATATAATTATATATAATTATATTTTATTATGTGTGTGTGTTTATATATATTTATGTATATTTATTTGTAATTATATATCTTTATATATATTTATATGTATTTATGTATATTTCTACATATTTTTATATATTTATATTTATATATATATATTATGTTGGTATATATATTCACATATATTTTTATGTATTTGTGTGTCTTTAGTAATAGTTTTAATTAATTTTATTTATTTATATACATTTATGTAAATTTACTTGTATTTATATATATTTAGTTGATAGTTATATGTACTTTCAAATACTTATAAATTTATATATAACTATATTTATATTAATTTATATGAAATTTTATTCTTATATGTTGATTTTTATAAATTATGATTAAATATATATACGAATATATATATGTATGTATGTATTTACATGTATTTATCTATATATATATAAGTCTATTTAAGACTATTTAGTCATCTAATTATTGGTTTTGTGGAGTGGTAAATTCTTTGTAAAATAACCAAGAGGTAAGGGGTTAAAATATCACCCTACACATTTATATACTTTATCTTACAGGGCTATTTTGGGTATGCCAAGGTGTGTTGGGCCTGAGCCAAGTGTGGGGTCCGACACCCCTATTACACACACACAAATATATATATATATATATATATATTGATTTTAAAAAACCACCAAAAAATCATTAGTTGTGGTTCAAAAACCACTACTATATATTTTTTTAAAAAAATCATTACAAATATAAAATATATAAAATCATAAATAATGTCAAATCCAATATTTAAGTGTTCATTTTAATTCCCTAATCTTCTTGTTTTATTCTTTATAATGAATAAAATCATAAGTAAGAATTAAATAATATAACAAATGAATCAAATTAACATCTTATTCTCTCATAATGGATAATTACAACAAAATTACATCAAACCATGCATTAGAAGTCATGGATTTTTATAAATTGTGGATGATTAGATCGCTTAAAATTTCATAAATTAAAATGGGACAATAAATAGAAAAAATATATTATTATTTCAATTAAATATCTTTGATCATCTTCACCCTTGAGAATGAAAATTGGTGTAACTAAACATATAATGAGAAAAAACATTATGAAAGGAGAAAGAAAAATATAAAATTCAAATTGAAAACTATGGGAAGAAGTGTGCCTTTTGAGGTTAGAATATAATGAATTTATAGGATCAAATGGGGGTAATATAGTCATTATATGACTATTATTAAAGGGTATATATTCATTGGTTATAATACTAGAAAACACATTATTAATTTCAAAATTATTGATATGTGGTTAATATATATAAAGTTTTTTTTGATATTAAAAAAATAAAAATTTCATTATAAATAATTTATTTGAAATAAAATAAGTGATTTTTTATTATAATTAAAAGATACTAATTCACTTAAGGATATAACATTTATTATAAAGAAATTTTTTTATTTTAATTATTTGTTATTTTTACGTTTGTTTTGTTGATAAATTAATAACATCCAAAAAATAATTATCTCTTAGAAATACCAATTAAGTTATCTATAAAAAATAGTTTTATTATATATTATATTTATCATATTTGTAGTATGAAATTTAATGAAATTTATTTTTTACACATATAAAAATATGGATAAACATTCATACATTGATTATTAATTAATTAGTAATAAAGTTAAAATCATTTAATGTTAAAACAACTTATTTTTAAAATAATTGGTGTTTGTATATGTTGAGTATTTTTATTTTCATATATTAAATTGATCACAATTAAAGAATGATTATAATAAAATTAATTATATATGTATATATATTAAAATAAATATCACATCATCTGATGATTAATAATTGGTAATGGAAAATAATAAATTCACTTTTATTCTTAAAAATGCATTTTTCTAAAAATTGTTTTTTATGAGATATGAATTTTTATTTTAAAAAACTAATTATATAATGGTTTAAGGTTGATATAATTAAAATATAGTTTTTATATATATAAAAATAGGTTACAAATCATTTGATTATTTGTTATTGATATGAAATAATAATAATAATAAAATGTTTAAAAAGTCATTTTTCAACAAAAACTATTTATTCTATATGTCTTATGTTTTTATTTAAAAATTAAATTTATCATATCTATAAATTGAGTTAGATCAAATGGGGTCAAAATTTGGAATAATCACATCAAAATTAGATAATAGTGTTATCTTATGATTTTATCTAACAAATATTTATCATAGTAAATAATTAAACAAAGTAAAAAGACATAAAATATGTAAAAATGACATAGAAAAAACTTTTTATAATTAAAAGGAAATAAACACATCATAGATTACCCTTTTGAAGTGTGAGATTCAATATTAAAATTTTCACTAATATTTACTGACAGAACCATTAAACTCCCATCTGATTCCATCTTTACCCTTCACCTAACTCAAGTTTCCCAAGAATTGTCCTTCATTTTCACCTATAAAAGTATCACTATTACACCAACTTAAAACCACTTCTATACTTAGATTTTGTCTTGAATATTTGTATAATATACTCTGTTAAATTAGTATACCAGGTCTAGTCTCCATTGGTAACAATAATTTGGTGAAATTTCTTCACATAAAAGGAATATGTTGCGAGGATGAACAGTTTTCGTTAGTGGTTAAAGCACATCTGATCAAGAAAAAATACAAGGTAAGGGGTTTTCATCTTAAATTTCTCTTATTTAATGTATCTTTCATATTATAACCCATTTTCATTTATATTTTGTATATACGGACTCTTTTACATAGTTTATTATAATTATATTTTTTCTCAAGGGATTTAAAGTTTCATTTCAAGTTCTCTCTTCAAGGGATTTTGATTCAAAAGTTACCAAAGCCTTATGGGTTTCTTTTCTAGCTTCACATTAAATTTAATATTTTCTATTCTTAAATTGAAATTTTCATAAAATTTATATTATTTATTTCAAAAACCACTTATTTTTTCTTCTCCCTTTTTTATTCCTAGGGTATATATGTCTCTTTACCATTTCAGTTCCTTTTAGTTCACAATTCAACCAGAAAAATGCTTGTAATTAGAGCCAACCTTATCTATTATTTTTTGTTGATGATATTTCACCTATTTTGCATAATTTCAAATTTTTTTATATATTTTTTTATCCCTAATTATATGATTTATTCATCTCATTTTTTAGAACTTTTCATTTCCTTATAAAATTTAGAAAGCAAACATTTTTAATATTTCTCAAATGGTATCTTTCTTTAATTGTTTTCTTCAATTTTCATGACGAGGCTTCATTTAAAAGTTTTCATGGTTATCCAAAATATTTTTAATCAATTTATAATTATTTCTATAATATTATTGTTTTTAAAAATTATTTTATTTTAAAATAAAATTTATCAAAATGTAAGGTATATTTCTTCTTATTTTTTAATAAAATTTTCTAATTCTCTAATAAAACATTTTTTTATCTATACCAACCCATTTCAATTTTTCTTAGTTTTTAATAGGGATATAATCCAATGACACCATCTAGATTGTTTTTCTATATGTATTTTTTTCATTTCTTATGGAAATATTCATGCAACACATTTCATTCTCATGGGTTAATTAGGATATGATGGAATAATGAATGTGGTCATGTTCACGTGATGCACATATGATTGTTTTATCATTATATGATAGTTGAGTCTAATATAACCCTCCAATTCAATGTTTAAAGCATTATATCTCATGAGATATTGATTTTATTTATGAACCTGGTTGCATTTAGCAAGGTTCATACCTCTATACAGGGACCAAATTTTGTTTATCTATATTCACAACTCTATGTGTGGACCTAATTATGATTAGATTTTTTTATAACTCTATAAGTGAACCAAATAAAGGTTATATTTGTTGAAAAATATATTTTCGGACTTAATTATGTTTATATATGTTCACAACTCTCTATATAGACCTAATTTTATTTAGTTTTTTCACAACTCTATGTGTGGACCTAATTAATTTAGATATGTCCACAACTCTATGTGTAGACCTAATAATATTTAGTTTTTTAACAACTCTATGTGTGGAAATAATTTCATTTATCGTTATCCAAAACTCTATATGTGTACCTAATTGTGTTAATATATGTACAAAACTATATCCATGACCCTAATTCTTTTTAGTTAAGTCCAAAAATATAAGATTTTCCAAAGCTTCTGTTTGTTCCACATTACACCATGGAATATGTTATGATAATATGATATTCCTTTTGATGTTATATATCATTTTCTCATGAATCATGGAAAAATATTATGAACCCATGCTCTTTTTAATTAGATATTTCTCATTTGTACATGTTTACTCTCATGTATATTATCTACCCCTTTGTGAATTTTTTATAAGTTTTTTCTTACATTATGTTTGATATCACTCCTTATTATGTTTACCATTTTAATAGGGAACTAAATTCAAGAATATTTTTAGGAGTAATTCATGTGAGGTGAATATTATTGGAGATATTTAATAAGTAATGTGCAATAAGGCATTTATATAGCTAATCTTTAGAGACACTAAACCATTGGGTTTGGGGATAGTATGCTTATTTGAGATATATAATGTTTAAATTATGCATATGATGTAAATATGTTATTTTTTAAGCTTATATCACATCATTTTTTATTAGAGTCCTGTTTAGTTATTTTTTTGGATTGGAATAGGAATAAAATTGTTATAAAAAATAAATAAACACATATTGAACTAAATTTATTTTTTGATGAACCTAGACCGTCATAAGTTAAACCAAATATGTTATAGGTTGAAATAAAAGTGTTAAAATTTAGGAAACCTTAGTATTTATTTCCAATATAATATAATTTCTTACTCTAGCTATTATTACATGAAACTCACACTATCCTTTTCAATTTTAGACAATGGTTTGAACCAGGAGGAATCAAGTTAACAATGAGTGTGATTAATTATACAGTGACTATCACAATGTGATACCAAATGATATAAGAGTTGGAATTGAATGTATTATGGTTAAAAGGTTATAATCAAGAAGAAATATATTATATTGAAATGAATAGTACTATTAATATGATGAAGGAAAATAAAGTTCTTCATAACATACCATTAATAATTAAATGTTTTAAATATGAAGAACTTAGGAACTATGAAAATTGATGCATAAACTCAATTGTTAATGAGTAAAATTGATTCGAGTAACCTCCTAAGACAAAGAGTAAAGGAAAACCTTATGAATTTAAAACTACTAAAATTCATCAATAAAATGAAGTTGTGAAATGTATACTCATTATCAACTCAAGAATTAAAAATTTCCTATTTGATTATGGTTCTACCCACTTGTTTATATATCTATAATGTTGGGTAATAGCATTAAATCACCACCTTAATAACTAGATATTTAATTATTGATGAAAACTCCTAAAGGTATGATAAATTCATCTCAAGTATACACCTCTTCTCTGATATAAGATCATGGGAATTTACTTCCTAAAAATCTTATTATTATCCCTTTAGTTGAATTTTATGTGATTTTTTTCAAAGATTATATCTCTCTGCATAGATCTCATATTAATTTTCTAGATAGAGAAATCACATTTTATATCCTAAATCAAACTATGATTATTTATCATAGCAGGGTTAAATATAAAGTCCTTATGAAAATTAATTCCAGTATACATGTCTTAATACATGATCATGAGGTGTGTTTATCTAAAATTGTTTTGGATAAACTCATTATTAAAGATAATATGATTTTCACTGAATACATTGATGTTTTTATAGAATATATGGTTAGTATTATCTTGGATTATGAGTTTAATTTTTCTTTTGAACTCATACCCAGTTCTGTACCAATATCAAAGACTCCTTATAGAATAGCCCCTATTAAATTGAAAGAATTTAATAAGAATATATAATAGAATATAGATAATGGTTTTATATTCCCTATTGTTTCACTATGGGGTTAACCATTCCTCTTTATTCAAAAAATGATCAATGTGTAAGAAAATTGAATATTATGAAATAATAAAGATCATGATAAAAAATTATCTTATACCCTATATGGATAAATTATTTGATCAACTAAGAGAGTCTCGATACTTCTCAAAGATTTCCCTTTAATTTTGATATCACCAATTAAAGGGTGTAAAGAGAGTATGTATAAAATACAACCTTTCATATAAGATATGGAAACTATTAATTCAAAGTGATTCTATTAGAATTCACAAATTCATATATTATATTCATGGATATAAATAATATAATATTTAGGGATTACCTTGATAAATTTTTAGTATCTATTATTGATTTTATTATTATATTTTCCAAAATCAAGGAAGATCATTAATATCATTTGAGGATTGTGTTAAAATTCTTGAGAACTAAGAAACTATATTCCAAATTTTCTAGTGTGAATTCTAGATATATAAAGTTTTATTTAAGGGTTATTAAATCCCAAGAGAGGGTATATATATGGATCCTTCAAAGATAGTATTGATTAAAGAATTGATCATATCAACCACTGTAATTGAGATCCATAATTTTCTTAGATATATTATATACTGTCGACACCTTATGATAAATTTCTCATGACTGTCAAATCCAATAACCAAATTAACTCATTAGGGATTCAAGTTACTATGGAAAAATTAATGTGTATAAAACTTCAAATATCTTGATATAATTTTGTACACTACACATGTAATCAAGCATCTATTTAGTGAAGAAGGTTTTTTGATACACAACGATGCATCAAATAAGATTTTAGGATGTGTCCTCTTAAAATATGATATGGTGGTAGACTATACATCATGTTTATTAAAGGTAAATGAGAAAAATTACTCGACTCGTGAACTAGAGTAAGAAATATTAATATTTTAATTAAATTTATGGATGGATATTTGCAAAAAATGGTTATCAAAAATAAAAATCTAAATGAATGCCTATTATGAGGGAAATGAAGAGTGTCTTAGTACCAACGAATATAATAAGGTAGAGATATCATTAAAAATAATATATTGAGACATGACTATGTCAAGAATACCCACATATATTTTCATTGGCTATAGAAATTAAAATTGTGAGTATGTAATTTATTAAGGGGATAATGTCACATCCTAGATTTAAGTGTTCATTTCATTTCCATAAGTTACTTGTTTTATTCTTTATAAGGAATCAAAACATAAATAAGAAGTAAAAAAATATTAAAACGGATCAAATTAACAAATTATTCACTAATAATGGATCATCACAACAAAATTACATGAAACCATGTATTATATACCATGGATTGTTACATATTTTAAAATTACATAAATTAAAAAGGAATAATAAATAGAAAGGAATAATATTTTCACCTAGGAAATTCTTGGACCACCATCACCCATGATAATCACCATTAGTAGAATTAATATTGTAATTATAAAATGATAAATAATATTGTAAAATATAAAATGAAAACTATAGAAATAAGAATTGTATTTTGTGAAGTTAGAATGGATTAAATTTATAGGGTGTAATGGGGGTAATATAGGCATTACATGATTCATATTAAAGGTAATATAGTGTTTGTGTATAATACTAGTAAACATTATACAAGTTCAAAATTACTAGTATGTAGTTAATATACATAAATTATATTTTTATGACAAAAAAACTATAATTTTTTATTATAAATAA
The DNA here is from genome assembly GCA_963277665.1 of Viscum album. Classification (NCBI taxonomy): domain Eukaryota; kingdom Viridiplantae; phylum Streptophyta; class Magnoliopsida; order Santalales; family Viscaceae; genus Viscum; species Viscum album. The sequence goes on from OY728147.1 coordinate 93,096,685, forward strand.
TTTATTTGAAATTGATTAGTTGATTTTTCACAAAAATTAAAAGATAATAATTCAATTGAGCAAATACCATTGATTCTACATAATTTTTTTTATAAATTATATTTTCTAAAATTAATTACGTTGACAAATTAATAAAATCCAAGAAATAATTAAATAACTGTAAGGGATACTGATTTGATTATTAATGACTATAAAAAATGTTTTTTTTATAATTTTTTAATTATATATTATATTTATCATATTTTGATTATGGAATTAAATAAAACCTATAATTTATATACAAAAAAATGAATAAACATTAATTAATTAATTATTAATTAGTTATCAATAAATATGATATCATTTAATGTTAAAAAAGACATATTTTCAAAAATATATATCTATTGTTTATTTTTATATTAACAAATTAGATAGATATTTAGTAAATAATGATTATAAAAAATGACTTAGCTGTGTGTGTGTGTGTATATATATATAGATATTAATAAAATATTTTCAACCATCACATCATTATTACCTAGTAAGAGATAATAATAAATTCATTTTTCTTCTTATAATACATTTTTATAAAAATGATTTTTTATGTCTTGTGCATTTTTATATTAACAAACTAATTATATCATGGTTTATGGGTTATTTTATTAAAAATTACCTTTTACAAGTATAAATAAATATGGTATAACTCATGTGATGATTATTAATTAATATCAAATAAGAAGAAGAACCCTTAATTTTTAAGAAGTTGTTTTTATATTAGAGTAGTTTTTTCTATATATCTCATGTTTTCATTTAAATGTAAAATTTATCATATATATATATAAAAATAAAATTATATTAATTAGAATTTGAATTTGGATTCCCCACATTTAAATTATTTAAAATGGTTCATCTTATATTTTTAGTAAAAAATAATGACCATTATAAATAATTAAAAATAATAAAAATAGGTAAATGTGTAAACTTGAAATGGATCAAATTGTTTGTAATTAAAATGATATAAACTCATTCTAGATGAATTTATTAGTAATTTGGGTCAAAATTAAAATTATCACCAACATTTCCTACCTAACACCAATGTGATTCCATCTTTACCTTTCACCTAACTCAAGATTTCAAAGAAATGTCCCTCATATTTAATTATAAAAGGAGATCTCTTCCACTCACTCTTAACCACATATATCCTTAGATTTTATCTTGAAGACCTTACTAAATTACCTAACGTAAATTACTCTCCCATTTTAAGTAAGCTTTGGTGTGAAGAACCAAACATCTCATACATAAATATTACATCTTAATATAAGAATATTCATTACATAACATAATAATACACTCTAGAGTTGTTTAGGTATAGAGACATTGGAAACTTGGACACATAATATCCCACAAATTTATTCATAATTATCACTCCTATTAGAAATATTGTACATAATACCTTTCTTCATTTCCTGTGGAAAGGAAATATAACAAAGGGTAAGTTAAGATTCTTAGTAAGGGTAAACAATGGAGATATTAATATAACATGAGCATATGGGTATGATAACATTAAAATAACATATAAAAACCATACCCTTCATAGAGTAGATCATAAACATGATTCATGGAATAAATATTGGAATTCCATAAGATATAAATCATAATGAAATCTAAGAACATGATCCATGAGAGCATAAAATTGGAATAAAAACTAGATTTGTGGCATAAACATATTCATATAAAATCATATGTCAATTATACCCACCAAGACATTCATAACATGTTAGTCTTGGTCTAACCACTCATTCATCTACTTTGGGATTGTAATAACCCCCTATATACCCAATTTCATGATTGGGATAACCTCCTATGTACCCTATTTTGGGCTTAGGATAACCTCTCATGTACCCTCTTTCGAGATTATAATAACCTCCCATGTACTGTATTTCGAGATTATAATAACCTCCTGTGTACCCTCTTTTAATATTGGGATAACAATTCACATAACCTATTTTGGGCATGGGATAACCTCTCGTGTACCCTCTTTTGGGATTGGGATAACCTCTTGTGTACTCTCTTTCAGTCTTAAGATAACCTCATGTGTACCCTCTTTTGGGATTGGGATAACCTCTCTTATACCCTTTGATCTCTTATAACCTTAATTATTACCCAATGCATTGAATGGATATATAGGTTTCACCCATAACATGATTAAAATAATGCATAAATGTTCCACAATATCATTAAAAACATCATATCATAACCCCTAAAAATATATGGGTTTCATAATCATTTCATAATTTCTACAAAGAATTACCCTTGGGAAAAGAAGTGGGTTTCATACTAATTTTATCATGGTATAACCCACAGAAGAGAAATGAGGTTCATAAACATATTTTCATCATAATCATAAACCATCCAAAGAAATAATAGTAAATGTATCCTTGGATCATATCCCTGATAAAGCATAAGTAACCTCAAAGGTTTTCATCTTATATGTAAAATGATTTTGAAAGAAAAATCACTTAGAACGTTTCTTGAGGAAAATATCCTTCCATTGAAATTTACTTTTTTTTAATTAAAAATTCATAAAATATTTTTTATATCATTTTATTTTAAAATTATATTGAAAACATATAAATTATGCTTCAAATAAAATAAGGGTCATGATTTCATGAAATTTCTATTCATTTTGTACACATTCAATCAAATATTCCTTTCACATTATTAGTAAAATACAAAAGGTCCATGTTTGAAAAAGGATATAAATATTCCTTTTTAAAACATTTATAAAAATAAAAAAAGGGTAAAATTGAATTTAAATAATAGTAGAGGAAAATTAAAATATTTTTGAAATCTTTTTAGAAAACATGGATATAAAAGAGATTGGGTTTTCGACCGAAGAGAGAAATAAAGTCTGTCTTCTTTAAAAAAATATTTTAAAATGTTTAGTGTATTTAGAGAGTAAAATTAAGGGTAAACATGTATTCTCATGAAATAAATATATTACAATAAAATTCATGAGTTTATTGAGATATGGATCATATAATTTCATGGTCAAAATCATAAACAAAAATAATCTTGATAATTGATGAGATTGTATCATAAAGCCATTACCACTTTTGTAACATTAAATAATAATACCCATGTAATAAAAAATGAGACTTAAATATAGTTAGAATAAATAAATACATGATATTACATGTAAAAGTGGTTTCATATTCTTCTAATAATAGAATATAGGTTCATAACATAACATATGCCTCAAAGATTTCAAATTGAGACAAAAATATCTTACCACAGTGGTAACATTGAAACTAAAACCCACAAGAAATAAATATCCTAAAATTTATATAAAAATCACCCTAATATTTAGGAAAATAATCATACAAAAATAAATTTTATTATATACACCACATAAAAGAAAGATGTGGTGAATATTGCATTTTTCTCACATAACATAAAAGTGAGATGAAAATCCCTTACCTTATGTCTATAATTATTTAATGAACATTTATAACTCTTTTATAATAAATATAAGTTTATTATACATATATTAAAAAAAATATTTATCATATGAAATATTATTTACTTATGACCTTTTATTACCAATTTATCATTAATTCCTTGTTAAAAGCATGTTTTGGGTCACTACTACTTTGTTTTTCGAGTATGTTTTGATTTTTTATTTTTTTAGTAAAACTTTTTTCATGGTTAAATCATTCCCATAATTTTAAAAAATATATAAATATCATATAAATTCATTATATATTTATTTATAGTAATCCATAAAATTTAGAGGTGGAAAAATAAATACAACTTTCACGGTGACGGTATGTCGTATGTACGCTTGAGTGTTGTTTCCATTTTCTTAAATGATGAAATTAAATTAAATAAACTAATATATTAAAATTCTAGAATAATATTTTTGACATATATATCACATATATTGAATAAATATACACTAATCAACTTCCATTCAAATTTTTAACAAAAATGAATCACATTGTTACGTAAGGCGGTAGTCCACCGTACATATAGAAAACATTATCATATCCCCCAAGGAATGGAAAGTAAAAAAAGGTATATGTGATATCATAGTTAAATAATTATAATTATTTTAAAAACATCATATATATTCATTAATTATTTCCTTATTTCCATCCAAGTGAAATTGAAATGGAAAAACACATCACATCGGTTCCTTAGGCGGTAGTCCGCCACACAAATGAGTTACGTTATTATTTTCCAAAGATTTAGAAGGTAATATGTTATATGTTTTATTATAATTAAATAGGTATTATAATATCATAAATATCATATATAAACATTAAATCCATCATAATATTCATTAGTGATAGTTGGTGTTGGAAAAAAATAACATCAGTTTGTGAAGCGGTAGTCCCCCATACACATGAATGATGATTGCGTAAAACATTTGATAAAAGAAGAGAAGAATTTAGTTTATTACATTTATATAATAACATATACGTATATTTAATATAATTAGGCTATTATATCATCATTTTTTAATAATAATTTAATGAGGTGGATAAAGAAATAAAATAAAATGCTTCATTTTGGGTGTTACCTCTTCTTTAAAAAACTTATTTTGGTTGTAAAAAAAGTATTCATAGGTTGTATTTCTTACCAAAGTAATGATTATAGGATAAGATAATGAAATTAAGTTATTTGGTTAGTCATTATCTTAACCAATGGGTTTTAGAAGTGTGAATAAGAGATGAGAAGGTGTGGCCTTTTATAAGTGAGGTGAATAGTATAATGGTAAATTTTGAAAAGAAAAAAGTGAACCCACATTTTTCACATCCCAAAAGGCTCAAAAACTTAGGTCAGATAGGGTAATGGAAGATGGTCTAGGGTACTATGAATAGACCAGATTAAAAATTTAAACAAATAAATTTATTTATTAAAATAATTATCAAAGTTAATTATCGAGGTTAATTGGCAGCGAAAAAAGTAAAGAACGACAAGGTGTTTTTTATAATAGTTCAGTTTGAAGTGGGACTACTATACTCTTATACCTTACTAATATAGAAGAGAAACATTTACAATGAAAATGATTTTTATGGTAGAATCATAACCCAATTACAGTTTCCTTTTCTAGTGGAGGGATAACCATGACACTAACATTTGTATGGGGATTCATAACCCTTACAACCTGACATTAGATAAAGGGAGATACAACACAAAAGTCCTGAATTTAGATATAGGGAGTCATAAACTTTATATCCATACTTTAGAATATGGGAGTCACAAACTGAGAAAACATGATAATAAATAATTATTTGTGAGTAAAATCATAAACAGAAAAATAGAGTTCATGTGAGAGATGGGGAAAAGTGTTACAAAATCAAAACCAAAAAGCACGAGATAAAAATGAATGAACGGGTACTAGTTGTTGATAATTTGATTGCACATCTTCTCAAGTAAATTTTATTTTAATTCTAAATTATTCAAAACTTGATAGATCATGAAGATGATGAAACAGAGTGTTAAAAGATGTTGCAAATGCACAACAGATTCAAATTTCACATCAATTTCTCTTTAAAAAAATAGGGTATCAAAAACGTTAACATGTGTATTTCAATTTTTATTTTTATATCATTCATTATCCTATAAATGTGAATGACATATATAGAGTAGATATTCATAAGTTATAGTATCTTCACTTCCTTTGTATTTTCAAAATAAATTGAGTTAAGAGCATTCATAAATATCTCCATAAAAACTCTGCATCTTTTCGTCTTTATTCCTCTATAAAAAATCTTAAAAGTATTTAAAATAAATTGAATAAGTCCTATAAAGATATATCCAACGAAATAGCAGTGTTTAAAGATTTAAAACTTTTGTTTAAATCCATTCAAACCAATTTAAATTTAGTTAAAACAGTTCCTAAAAACTAGTGGCAAAAATTGAAAGTAAATTCAAATATTTTAATTTAAATAAACTTGAAACAACAAACTTTATTAAAAATATATATTGAAATAAATTATTAATTTTTATATTTAAATATTCCACCAAAAACATTAAAAACCCCCTGATCATAATCCATATATTTAACGTGAATTTATCTAGTAAAAAAACCTTTGAAAATAATCCATATATATGCAGAAAAACAATTTTCAGTAAAAACACACGAAATGAACAGTAACATCGAAAATGAACAGTATCATAATGTAGGGTATGAAAAATAATGTTTCATAGGGTATGAACAATAACATAGCATAGGGATGATGAACAGTAAAATAAGGTTGATGAACCATACTTTATTGAATGAACAGTAATGTAATGTAGGGATGATGAATAGTATCATAGGGTTGATGAACTATACATTGTGTAATGAATAGTAATTTAGTGTTGGTGAATCATACTTTGTGGAAAAATAATTATGTAGTGTAGGGATGATGAATAGTAATGTAGTGTTGATGAACTATACTTTTCATAATGAATAGTAATGTAGTGTAGGAATGATGAACAATAAATTTGGGAAAATGAACCATACTTTGCGGAATGAAAAATTACATAGAGTTTATGAACCATGCATTGTGGAGTGAACAATAATATAAGGTTGATGAACCACACTTTGCAGAAAAACTAGACAACATGCTTTAACAAACATCAACTAATTTTTAAGGGCTCTAAACAGAAGATTCATAATTTGGTCAAAAAGACTTATTTGAAGAAAAAATTATTAGTTTTCCAACGAATCGAGAATAAAATAAATTAGACATATATTGTTCCAAATATCATTGAAAAATAGAACCAATAACATTCTGGAAAACCATAGTTCTGAAAAATCAAAAACAGAACTTCAAAAAATTTAATCACTATTCAAAGGACTGTTTTAGACATCAATGTAAACTAATGAAATCAAGATAAACATGTTTGATTTCTATATATCCAAGTTTCATGAAAATATGATATTTTTATAAGTTTTAGTAAAATTAATACGTAAATTTTTAAAAACTGAAAACTGTAGAGTTTCGGAAACTGTAGTAGAAAATTAATTAAATTTTTAGAGTAATAAAAATGAATTTTCAGACTTCTATATAAATTAATTAAATACAGATAAATATCTTATCAATCAAATGTGATAAGAATCATTGAAATAAATATTCTATATTTTAATAAATCATCAAAATACAGAATGTTTTTTAAATAAAAATCACATTTAATAAAACAAGTAATCAAACAAAAGAGAATACACATGCATAAACAATCTCCCCATTTATTTGATTAAAAAACTAAAACATTTCAACAATTAAAACCAAATTTATAATCATTTAAAACTAGTTTATTTATCCCCATTTTGTCTCAAAATATCTCTCCCCCTTTTGGTATATAAATAAAAAGTACAAAAAAACTCCCCCTAAACAAATGCAGTAATAAAAGATTAATACTCCAACATACCAAGTTCAAATTTAATTTTTTCAAACAGATAAGAGTTTAAAGGCTTTTTAAAAATATATTCTAGTTGATTTTATGAAGGTATAAATTCTAAAACAATATCACCCTTGTTTAAATTATCTCTAATAAAATGAAATCTAATATTAATATTTTTTATCTAGAATACTGTAAGGGGTTTTTAGAAATAGAAATTGCATAAGTATTATCACAATAAGTAGGATATTTTTTAAGATCAACACTGAAATCTCATAATTTTTTCTTAATCCATAAACTTTGAGCACAACTATTATTAGTAGATATATAATCATCTTCTGTAGTAGATAAAGAAACTAACAGTTGTTTCTTAGAAGACAGAGAAATTATTAAAAATATAGAAAATTACACATACATAATGTGCTTTTTCTATCAATTCTTCATCCTCCAAAATCATAATCAAGATAAGATGTTAAACGAAAAAAAAATATATTTTGGATAAAATAAACTAGAATCAATAGTTCTTTTAACATTTATAATTATTCGTTTGAAATACTTGATATGAATTTCTTTAAGATATCCTTGCAATCTATCACATAAAAAACACTAAAAATGATATCGAGTCAAGATGTAGTAAAATATCATTCCTCTATAAACTTTAAAATCAATAGATTTACCAGAATCATCAATATCAAATTTATAATTAGTACTCATAGGAGTTTTCATAGATTTATTAGAATTAAGACCACATATTTTAACTAACACTTTAGCATGCATTATATTGATTAAGAAAAATTCCATCTTTTCTTGGAAAAATTCGAAGTGTAATAAAAAAATTTAATAAGCCTGCTAAAGTCATGTAAAATCTAGAATACATCAAAGAAGAAAAATTATTGAAAATAATTTCACTAGATGATCCAAAAACAATATCATCAACACAAATTTGACCAACTGAAATATCATTAGATGTTCTTTTAATAAATAGAGTTGGATCACCATTGCCTTTATTGAAACCATTATTTAATAAAAACAAAGAAATTATTTCTTACCAAGAACAGGTTTCTTGTTTAAGACCATAAAATTCTTTAGATAATTTGAATATATTATTAGGAAATATTTCATTTTCAAAACCAGGGGTTTAAGAAACATAATCTACTTTAGTTATACACCATTTATGAAATCACATTTTTACATACATTTGATATAATTTAAAATCTTGAAAACAAGTAAAAGCTAATAAAATTTTAATTGAATATAACCTAGAAATAGGTGAAAAATATTCTTCAAAGTCTATACCTTCCTCTTAATAGAATACTTGAGCAATAATACTATATTTATTTTTGGAAATGTTTCCAGATTCATCCAACTTGTTTCTAAATATCCACTTTATTCCAATCACCTGTTTACCCTTAAAAAATTATACTAAAGTTAAAAAATTATTTCTAACAAACTAATTTAATTCATCTTTCACAGAAACAATCTAGTTTTAATCTTCCAAAGAATCAGTAACATTAAAATGAACAAAATTTGAAATAAAAGAAAATTTTTCACAATAATTTAAAACAGAATTTATAGTTTTAATACAAGAATTAAAATTACCAATTAAAATTTCAATAAAATGATATTTTTGAATATTCCATGATTTTGGATCTAGTTGAGAAGGAGTATGCTCCCCCTAAATTAATTCATTCTTATCTTGAGGAATTTTTTTACCATAATTAAAATCTATAAACGCATCATCAATAACATTATAAATAGAATTTATTTTTATATAATTTTCATCAAACATAACATGAACATATTCTTCAATAATCATAGTTCTTTTATTATAAACTCTATATGCTTTACTATTATTAGAATATCCAATTAAAATATGTTCATCACTTTTAGCATCAAATTTATCTAAATTATTCATTTAATTTAAAATAAAAACATTACAACTGAAAACTCTAAAGTAACCAACATTAGGCTTTTATTTTTGAATAATTCATTATTAGTTTCCTTTAAAAAAAGTATAATAATAATTCTATTTAAAATAAAACATGTAGAAAAAATAGCCACAACACAAAAATATCTAGGAAAATTATATTGACATAACATAGTTAGATCCGTTTGAATAAGAGTTCTATCTGTTCCTTTCTATGACACCATTTTGTTGTGGTGTTCTAGTAGTAGAAAACTTATAAAAATAGCCACACTTTTCACAAAAATTTTCATAATATAAATTATTAAATCCGCCTCCTTTATCACTACAAATAGAAATAATCACACAAACTTTTTTCATTTTGAACTAATTTACAAAAAACATTAAATATTTGAAATGTATCATTTTTATGAGAAAGAAAGTATACCCAAGTAAATTTATTATAATCATCAACAATAACTAAGGAATATTTCTTTACACCAGTGTATGAAATTCAAGTGGGTCTAAGTAAATCATGATTTACTAAATATAAAGTTATATTAGTACTTATCTAATATATGGGTCTAAAATAAATATTGGGTTACTTTCCCTTTATGCAAGCATAAAAACATGAAGATGTTCTTTCTTCAATGATGGAAGCTGTAAAAAATTTAATGTTTTGAGAGTTTATGTAACATTATAAAATTAACATGACCTAAATGTAGATTTCAATGGTTTTTTTCATTCTACAGAGCATTCAAACATTTTACATATTGAATTGTTAATTCAAAAAAAATCATAGCATAAATAATATCTTTTCCATTATCATAAACTTTAAAAACTAAACATTTATCATTTTGAAATTTAACTTCCATTCCATCATCACTTAATTGTGATATAATAATTAAATTGTGTTTTAAACCATTAACATATAAAACTTTAGAAATAAAATTAGAATTTGAAATACCAACTTTACCAAAACCTTTTACATTTCCTATGGAATTGTCTCCAAAAGTAATAGTGCATCCATCACATGTGTTGTAAGTGGTAAACATTGATGGGTTTCCATTTATATGCCAAGAGTATCCATTTTCAATGTAACATATGTTGTTCTTGAGACATCCAAGTCTTTTTTCTTATAAAAATCAATTGCATGACAATTTTGGTACCCACACTACTTTTGGTCCAATGGGATTACTTATACAATTTTTAGGTACCCATACAGAATTTAAACATGTATTGTATGATACTCTAGATAATAAGGATTTATAAATATTAGTTTTTATAAATCCCAAGGATTGTTTAAATCTAAGTGAACAATCATTTTCATAGTGACCATTCATGCCAAATTTAAAACAACTCACAGTCGAAGTACAACCATTTTTACTTTTAATAAAATGAGATTTAGACACTTGAGGTAATATCATTTCGTAACCAAAAACGTCTTTATTTTTATTAGTTTTTTTCAAAGACATCTTATCAAGATATTTTTTGTGACCATGAATAAAATTTGACAAACATTGTTTAATATATTCAACTTCCTTTCTCAAATTTTCATTCAAAACATGAGTAGATTTCAAATTTTCGTAAAATTTGGAATGATAAGTATAAGAAGTGTTATTTAGTTTTTCATTCTATTGAAAAATTATTTTATATTAAGAAAACAATTTCTCATTGTTTTCTTTAATCATATTATATAAATCAGTATCTTTGATAATATATTTTCATAATATTTTAATTTATTTATTTAATTCAAAAACATTAGAGTTTTCAAAATTTCTTTCAGAATTATAATATTCATAATAAAAACAAGAATTAAAAACTTTATCTAGTGATTCCATGAAGCACAAGTTATTAGATTCATTTTCATTTCCTGATTGTTCACTAGAATCATATTCTTCTGCACAACTCCAGCTAGTGGTCAATGCATTTTTTTTCTTTATTTTTAAATTTTCCTTTATTATTTAGTTTTTTAAAATCAGGTTTGATATTCCCTTCCTTCATACACTCATAAAAAGTTGCATTTGAAGCATTATAATTCATATCACCTTTCTTATATCCCTTATACTTTTCTTCTTGAGGGTTTCTTCTCAGCAGATTCTTGAATCCTTTATTTTTCATTATTTTCTAAACTCGAAACACAATCTAATCCATATCTTATTTTTCAGCATCTTTTAGGTCTAAATAAGAATTGTCAGTAGAGAAAAAAATTATAGATTTAAAAGATTCACCTTTTAATTTTATTTTCTTCTTGGAAACTATGTTGTTCAGTTAGATTTCATACTTAATTAGTGATCCAATTAATTTATCAAGTATTTACTCTTTGAAATTATTTCATTCATCAATGTAAATTTTCTTGGATTGCCATTTCTTTGGTATGTTTTGCAAAACTCATTCAACTATTAATGGGTTTTCTAGAGCTTCTCCAAGTGAATTCATTCCATTCACAATGCTTATGAATCTATGGAACATTTGGCTTACCATTTCATCTTCACCCATCTTGAAGACATGAAAATTAGTACAAAGAATTCCATGTTTGGTACATATTATTTTTTTAGATCCAAGGTGAGTAACTTATAAAATCTTCCATATTTTATAAGATTCTTTATAAGTAGAAGCATGAATAAATACACTTCTATTAAAAGAACAATATAAAATATTAACGATTTTATAATTTAAAACATATCTTGTAGCATCGATTCTGATAAGAGAATCTGGGTTAGCTTCAGGTAGTTTGTATTGTTTAAACATTATAGACCAGTGCTCAATGATCAACTATTTGAGGTAAGCCTCTATTTAAGATCTCAAATTGCCACAATAATTACCATCAATTTTTTGAGGATTTCAATTTATCCTAGAATCATTTGGGTTTAATCCTAAAATCTTATAATATCTTTATCCTTAGACTGTAAGGTCTATTAAGAGGTCACCATAATTAAAATCAAAGAATCCTCTATAGAGGATTTGATAATTCCAAAAGGAACAATATTTTGATACAAATTGAAAGGTATCAGAAATAGAATAATAGGGCTAATAAATTCTAAAAAGTATTTCCCTATGATACTAGTTGTTAGGTCAGATAGGGTAATGATAGATAGTCTATAGGGGTTGAATAGAATAGATCAAAAATTTTAATAAATAGATTTATTAATTAAAATAATTATCAAAGTTAATTATTGAGGTTAATTAGCAATGGAAAAAGTATAAAATGTTAGGATGTTTTTTATATTAGTTTAGTCCGAAGTGGGACTACTATACTCTTATACCTCCCTACTCAGTGAGAGATATGTGTGCACTAAAAATGTTTTTTCTAGGGGAATCATAACCAAATTACAAAATCATTTTCAAGTAAAGGGATAACCATGACACTGACTTTTGTATGGGGAGTCAAAACCCTAATAACCTGACTTTAGATAAAGGGAGTCACAACCCGAACATTAATAAATTTATATTTAGGTATTCAAAACCCTTAAATCCTGAATTTAGAATTTGGGAGTCACAATATGAGAAAATAGAATAAAAAATATTTCTTTTGTGTGTAAAATCATAAACAGAAAAATAGATTGTGTGTGAGAGATGGGAAAAAGTATTACAGACTCAAAACCAAATTAGAGAAGATAAAAATGAAAGAATAGGTACTTTTTGTTGATAATTTTATCATAACATCTTGTTAAGGAAATTGTAGTTGGATAAGAATAGATTCAGCACTTGAGAGATCACGCAGATGGTGAAACAAAGTGTCACAAGATGTTGGAAATGCCTAGAAGATTCAAATTTCATAGCACTTTCTATTTAAAAAATAGAGTATAAAAATTTTGATGTGTGTATTACAATTTTTATCTTTCTATATTATTTTATCCTTTAAAATAGAAATATATATAGAAATTAGATATTCTGCAGTTACAGTAGCTCTGCTTCCTTCACATTTTTAAAATAAATTGAGTTGAGAGCGTTCATAAAAATCTCTATAAAAATCACTGCATCATTGCCTCTTTATTACTGTACAATAAATATTAAAAATAATTTAAAATAATTTTAATAAGTGTTAGGACCTCCAGGTAAAATACCCTGATAGGGGGTGAATCAGGGTATGACAGATTAAAACCACTACTCCTTCGGATCTTGTTTCTTCGTTAAACAAAACACTCTTCTCTCTCTTTCCCGTAGCAATATATGAGATGAAATTAAAACATGGATAGGAAAAATAAATTCTACTTAGTTCACCCTCACTGGGCTATGTCCAAGGATCATACAATGTCAATGTTCCATTGTACCAAATCCACTAAAAGCACACTCTTGTTTACAAAGTTCAGAGTGGATTCACTATCACTCATGGTTTGCAACCACTCACAATTTGAAAACTCATTACTCTCTCAACTAAAGTGTGCTCAATAATTCTTTATAATATCCACTCATATTTTATAGACTTGTAAGTACCTTCACTATCTCAAATGAATGCATCCTCCACTATATGTATATTCTCTATTGATGTACCACTTTCATCAACTGATGAATACCGCTGTACCACATATGTACCAGGAAACAACAAATCTTTCACACAACCCTTACTTTTCCTTTCATGCAAGTTTTATGCCTTGAGTGAAAAACCTCCTCTTATGTGCAACTTCAATATTACACACAACTCCAATATTATGCACAACTGCCTTAGCATGTGTGCATCTCAAATCTTACACACAACTTCTTTAGCATGGGTGCAATTCCCAATCTTTAACACAATTCCCTCTTCTTAAAAATCATACGCGATTCAGAGCTTGAATTCTCGCTTTGTGTTGAGATACATAGAATGAGTGGGTCACCTCTTATATATAGGCGTCACTGACCCCTGCGTCGAAGATTCAATGCATCGAAAAAGATCCCCTATGTGCACACAAAACCGAATTTGACATCGCATTGGGCATGCAAGTTTCTTTCTTACAACCTCATCTTTCGCACACATTTACAAATCTTTTATTCACATCATACATTTTCCATTTTTTGAAATTATGATTTTGAAAAATTCCTTACACGCAAATGACCAACGAATCCCTCTTTGTCAACAAACACAATCATCCCAAAAATTATTTAATGTTACCTTGAGGGATTTTTCCCCAAAAATCTCCCATTTGGGTTTGTTGAAAAATATTTCAAAAAATGATACCACGTTATAGATTAATTAAACTTCTACCACCATTCACCTCCAATGATTCTGATAGCAATCAAAGACTTAATCAACACATAATTTAATCCCACATGAGTAATGTTAGATGTGAGAAACAATAGTATAATGAAAATTTCCTAAATGAATCACTTCATTCCTGAAACCAACTATTGAAACCAACCAACTGCTTTCTTAACAATCCTCAACTATCATGATATATCATATTTGATCAATTACTTTTAGCATCGTTAGATTTAATACGCCCCCTACCTCGATTCATTGGTTTTTTTATTTTGGAATGCCTAAAGTTTTCCAAGCTAAGCTTTGACGGTTTCCTCATAATACCGAGAAATTCTCATCATGTTACTCCCCTTATCAGCTTCTTCACCTATCTGGATTAACTCCGCCTATTTCACTACTCTACCTATTATCTTCTCCCCATGTCTTGACTAAGACATTTTCTCCCTTATTTAGCCACAATTTATCCCCCTTATAGAGCCACACTTTCTCCCCCTTTGTCAATGAACCCAAATGATAGTTTTTTTTTGTCATCAAATTTGGAAAGAACATATATTAGTAAATTATAGAAAAACACATCACACCTTGGGGAGAGGGGAGTTCCCACATCCACACTTCTTTATGTGTGGGGATTCAGTGGAACTCCCAATGCCAGTCAATACCTCTTGAAAGATTATTTGGGAAAGGACTTTATTAGAATTTATGTAACTTGTAGCTTTGTAAAAACATACTCCAACTTCACAATCCATTGCTCCAAATTTTCCTTAATAAAGTGATATTTTATTTAAATGTTATTTTTCTATGAGTGATGGACTGGATTTTTATTAAGATTTACAAAACATGAATCATCACAATAGATTTTTATTAGGGACTTCACTTCTACTCCCATGTCATCAAACTACTACTTCATCCACAATTGTTTCATGCACGCTTGAGTAGCCATAATATTCTCAGCTTTTATCGTCCTTAATGAAATACAATATTATTTATTTCTCAACCAATAAATACCAAATCCATCAAGATAGAATTCACTAACAGATGTTGACTTTCTATCATCTACTAATCTGTCCCAATCTGCATATGTATATCACAATAACCCCTTCTGATATTTTTCATTGTACATCAAGCTGAAGTCTATTGTGCCCTCGATATACTTAAATATTCTTTACACTAAAATCATGAGTCTTTCATTGGGATTACTTTGATATCGCACTGCTTGGTACATGGAAAAGACAATATGATGCCTTCTCACTAGAAAGTGAAACATGCTTCCAATTATTTTCATGTACTCTATGATATTAATCACCTTGTCATCATTATCAAATGACAGTTTCATAAGGGTAGACACTGGAGTCTTCATCTCCTTGGAATTGTCCATTTCAAACATCCTCAAAACCTCCTTGGCATATTTGGAATGAGAATTGATTGTTTCATTCCTTCCTTGTTTCACCTATCAACTAAGTAAAAACATTAGCTCACTAATCATTGACATTTCGAACTCATTTTCATGAATTTAAGAAAACTATTTGCACTAAGCATCATCTAATCCACTTAAGATTATGTCATCAACATATACTAATACCATCATTCCTTAATTGTTGTCATTATTTACATATAAATTGTAATCAACTCCACTACACTAGAAACCAAACTTCTTCAAAATAATAGATAGTGGTAATACATGCATCCTTACAACTTCCCTGATATATCTGTGCCAGTTGATCCAATGAGAAATCCTATTGAATAGAAATGAATTGTAAAACCTTCGTAAGACGATTCACAACAAACCAGATTGTATTGTTGCCTTTGGATGTCTTCGGAAGTCCGGTAACAAAGTCCATGGTGATTATCTCCCATTTCCATTCTGGTCTGGGCAATGGTTGCATCATCCCCTTAGATTTCTTCCTCTCTTCCTTTACTTGCTAACACACCAGGAACCTTGATGTATATTCAGCGATCCCCTTCTTCATACTATCCAATCAATAATTCTCTTGGATATCTCAATACATCTTTGTGTTTCCTGGGTGAATAGAGAAATTTGAACTATGTGCATCATCCAAAAGTTCCTTATTTAGCTTCGTACTTGATGGAACACATATTCTTTTCCCAAATCTCACAATTCCTTATTTATTAACATTAAACTCCAAGGATTTCCCTTTTCCGATTGCTTCAACTTCTTCCTGAATTCCCACATCATCTTTTTGAGTATCTGTTAACCTTTCCAAAAGTGATGGTTGAGCAATAATTTGTAAAAGTATTGGTGGTGTTCCCTTATTTAGGATTCCCATGTCCGTCTACATCAAATATAATAAGATTAGATCCTTTTCAATTCTCATCAATGATGAAATCGTTGGGTCCTTTCTACTTAGGGCATCTGCCACCTTGTTCGCTTTCCCAGGGTCGTAATGGATTGAGCAGTAAAATTCATTGATCATCTCTAACCATATTTATTGGTGCATGTTCAACTCTTTCTATGTGAATATATACTTGAGGAATTTGTGGTCCACATATATTTCAAACTTCCCCCCAAAGAGATAATGCAGCCAAATTTTCAAAGCAAATAACACTACAACCAACTCGAGGTCATGTGTTGGATAGTTCTATTCATGAACTTTCAATTACCTTGAAGCATATACAATGACTTTTGTCATTTTTCATCCACACATATCCTAGTACCTTCTTCGAAGCATCATTGAATACCATAAAAAGTTCTCCACTTGTGGGTAAAGTGAGCACGGGCATAGTGATAAGCCTCCTTTTCAACTCATTTAAGCTTTCTTCGCATTCATCACTCCAAGAAAACTTTACTCCCTTCCGAGTTAGCTTGGTAAGAGGGTTGGACAATCGTGAGAAATTTCCCACAAATCGTCGATAATATCCCACTAACCCCAAGAAGCTATGGATATCTGTTACTAATATTGGCCTCGACCACCCCTTAATTGCATCTATTTTAGAGGGATCCATATATATCCCATTTCTTATGATGATATGGCCCAAGAATAAGACCTCCTTCAACCAAAACTCACACATGTTTTACTTTTCATAGATCTTCTCCTTCCTCAAGGTCTCTAGTACAGTTCTTAGATGATCCTCATGATCCTCCTTGGTTTTGGAGTATATCAGAATATCATCTATAAAGACTACCAAAAATTTGTCAAGGTAATCTATAAAGACTCTATTCATCAAGTTCATGAAGATTGTTGGAGAATTAGTGAGTCAAAAAGGCATTAATATGAATTCATAGTGCCCGTATCTTGTATGAAAAGCAGTCTTGGGGATATCTTCCTTCTTCTCCTTTACTTGATCATATCCCGACCAAAAATCCACCTTGGAGAAGTATTGTGCTCCACGCAGCTGATCGAATAAGTCAACAATTCATGGGAGAGGATACTTGTTCTTTATCGGGATTTTGTTGAGCTCAAGATAATCGATACAAAGGCGCATTGACCCATCCTTCTTCTTGACGAACAGGACTGGTGCACCCCATGATGAAGAACTTGGGCATATAAACCCTTTATCCAAATTATCCTGTAGTTGTTTCTTCATATCCACAAGCTCCACAACAGCCATTCTATATGGAGTCTTGGATATTTTCAATGCCCCAGGTATAAGATCAATTGATAATTCAAAATTTCTTCTTGGAGGAAGACCAGGCAATTCCTCATGAAACACTTCAGCGAATTCCCTCACAATAGGCATGTCTTCTAGGATGGTTTCCCCCTTAGACTCAATCATCTGATCCAGATACGCATGCTCATAGGGCATTAATATCCCCACTTGAGATTGTGGAGCTAAAGAAGATTCATCTTCCAACTTTCACTTGAAAGAATCGGGGGTTGATTCTCCACATGGAGAGTGGTTTCCCTCTCATGACAATTTATGTTGGCTCTATATAAGGAAATCCAATCCATGCAAAGAATTGCATCAAATTCCACCAATGGGAGTATGAATATATTCACCAAGAAGTTTAATCCACATATTATGATAGGGGGGATTTATATTCATGGGATGCAATGATTGCCCCATTTTTCATACTCATCGATATCTTCACTTCCATGATTTTTGGTGGTTCTGGGATTGTTCTACTAAACTTTTGAGATATAAAAGATTTCATAGAACCTGAATCAATAAGTACGTTCACTATTCTTGAATGAATAACTAGTATTACTATCAACAATTAATTTTCGGGGTTCACTTCTGTAGTAGTGATGGTAAAATCTCACCCTTGATACCTTGGAGGTTGATGGTTGCCTCTGAAAACCCTTGGCTTAGGGTACTGATTTGCAAGATGTTTGGTTCTTTGTAGTTGTAGCAATGAACCATGTGTTGAGGTTCGAATGGAGAATTCCTCTCCTCTATCACAACTGTGGGTCTTTCTTGCCGACAGTTAACAGCTAGGTGCCCTTCTCTTCTATACCTAAAGCATTTCCTCATCCCCTTCAGGCAATTTCCAGGGTTCTTCTTTCCCCACCATTGGAAAGTTGGGTGATGGATCTTCTTAGCACCTTTGGATTTATCCATTGGACTTCCAGCATTTAATTCCACCTTATGCTTATTATCCCTATGATACCCATGAGATTCTATGATCTTCATTTCGACCTTGAGGGCACATCAGACAATTTCCTCATAGCTGTCGAAGTCATGGATCGTCAGCGCTTTCCGCAGGCTAGGTTTCAGCCCACCAAAGAAGTGGTATACCTTGAATTTTGGGGTAACGACAAATACAGAAGCATATCGTGCAAGAATTGTGAAGTTTTCCTTGTAAACTACCACAGATTCGTCGTCTTTTTGCTTAAGGGAAAGGAAGTCCCTTTCCATCTTAAGCCAGAGGGTGCGCAGAAAATATTTATCAAAAAATATCTTCTAGAAATCCTTCCATTTCAATGCCTCGATCTCCTCCTCAGTCTGTGTATTTTTGATCAATGTCCACCATTGATCAGCTTCACCCTCTATACGATAAGCATCCAAGATAACCTTCTCTTGTTTAGAAAATTGAAGGATGTATAAGATCTTTTCAATGGAGTTGATCCATTTTTCAGTGATTGAGGGATCATATGGTCCATTAAAAGTAGGAGGCCTTTGTCTCATGAAGCTCTCGATAGTGACTTGTTCTTTCTTAGGGGGGTTTAAAGTTCCTCTTAACCTATGTTTCTATTCAAATATTTAGTTAGATGAGAGAGAAGCATGAAAAATTCAATGAAAAACTTCTAAATAATTATTATATATCCTTAATGAAGTTTGCACACTTCATTCCCTTAATCATGTGTTTTCCCTAAAATATTAAGATACTATTAAATCACATTTCTAGGTCATTAGTACTAGTCAACATAACTATTACATATCCTTAATGAAAAACTTCTAAATAAGAGTCCTAATATATTTCATTATACATGTAACATAATTGTTGAATTCCAATACATATACTCTTCAAACATTCCACTTCATTCTAAAATAATTAACTAGTCTTAATCACTTTATTCCTTAATAAACCTTTCCTAAAATATAAAAAATAAATTATTTATTAACATTCATCAACCTCAATTTAATCACACTTCTCACATTTAACATAAACAATACTATTAGATAATATTATACCTTTTATATGTTGTTCATGTTATCTTCATCATTAGTGGTATAACTATTCCTCAAACCAACATAGTGATTCTCTTCACGAGATTTTCCCCTGGGACATCGATTTGTATAATGTCAATACATTCCATATTTATAAAGTTTAACCATCGATTATACATTAGGTAAACCATTATTCTCATCAACTGCATTAACTGAACATTTCATTTTTCCTCTAAAATTACTTTCATTGTTTCTTTATTTTCCAAACTCAAAACATCTATCCATTCCTTTGAGATATTCTATGATTTCTTATTCTCACATTCTTGACATAAAAAACTGAGTCTTCATTCCTCCAAAGTCTCCACCACCAAAGCTCTTGATGAAATCTATCCTCATCCAATTTGGTGAGTCTAAGATTTAGTTGTGGTACAAGTTGTTAATTATATATCATGATAATTTATTGGGAATAATCAGAATATACTTTAATCTAGTCATCAACCCATTTGGTTTCTTATCCACTAATTTTCTATCAAATTCAATGTTAAACAAGTTTATTTTGGTTCTTTACATAGATTAAAACCAGAAAACATAGTTCCATCAATAGTAATCATAGTGGGAAACCACATAACCATGAAAAATTAGTTATTGGATATCTAAATCATGGAACCTTCTATGAAACATGAGATTTATCCTAGGTTATTATTCAAAACCTTCATGATGGTTCATAAAGTGTTTATGAATTCCCAAAGTGTATCCCATTAGAGTGTCAAACCATGTTTATAGAGATGGTTATTTTTCTTCAACAGGAGATGATCAAGTCCATATAAATTCATCCTTTTTATAGTTATTATCCCTAAGTACCTCTATGTTAGAGCGACATCTACATGTACTATCCATACAAGGATTTATTTTCTTGGAAACCACTCACTCCATATTTTATCAAAATTATTAGAAATTGTCCTATAATTTGAATCATCTTTAGACTTATCCTTAAACATATCCCTGGACACATCCTTATAAATATACTTAGGGATATCAATAATGTTTTCTAATCTTAGTTTAAAAAGGTTATCTAAACCTTTTCTCTAATATCAGCTGTAAAGACCCAAACTTCTAATACATAAATATTATATCTTAATAGATGAATATTAATTACATAACATAACAATCCATGCAAGAATTATTTAGGTCTATTGCCTTTTTAAACTTGGACACATAAACAATTGGTCCATAAGTGATCTACATTATCTCCTACTAAGTTCTTCATAATTATCACCCTTCTTATACATATCAAATATAATAACTTTCTTCATATCCTAGGGAAAGGAAACATAATAAAGGGTGGGTTCAGATTTTTAGTAAGGTTAAACAAGGGAGATTTCAATATAACATGAGCATATGGGTATGAGAACATGAGAATAACATGTGAAAATCATTCCCTACATAACATAGATCATAAACATGAGTCCTCGAATAAATCATGGTAGTTCTTAAGACATGAATCATAGTAGAATCAAAGAACATGATCCATGTGAGAATAACATTATTATAAGACATGGATTTGTGGAATATATGTAATAATATAAAATATTATGTCAAAGATACCCACCAAGATATTCATAACAAGTTAATCTTTGGTTAACCTCCCATGAACCAACTTTGGGCTTAGGATAACCCCATATGTACCCTCTTTCAGAACTACGATAACCTGTAATTACCAAGATTTCCATTTATTTATTTTTATTGTATGTATTATTTTGGAGACTAAGAACTAAGATGATGTACGATTTTAAAGCCCGATGTTCTTGAAATAATTTTTGAAATTTATTAAATATATTAAATTTCACATGCATGATATTTTCCAAAAAAGGTCGAATAACTTCTAAATGGGGGCCCAGAGAAAAAATATAAGAGTAACATTGATATAATAAATTGGGATTTACCCTAGGTGTAACATAACCTTGTTCGATGTGGGTGTTTGTGGAAAATTAATCACAGGAATTAAATGAATAAAATAATGAAATAAATTATTTTATTTTTATTTCATTGACACAATAAGTGACATGTATTTAAATATACTATTATGATGCAATTCGACGGTTACTTGAATAACCCTAGAGTCATTAGAGAACCCTTGGAGTGAGCATTGGAGGATCTCTCTCAGGTGAACAACAACCGAATCAAATATCGGTGATCGGTGTGCAATAGGATTTGGAGATCTCACCAACAATGATGGTGTCAACTCATTACTCATCCTAAATCAATCCATATTAAGGTTGGATATTTTTTTATTTTATTTCATTCCCCATTTTATATTTCTATGATGAACACTGATTAATCAACCAATAGATTGATCTGTAGATCGTGCGTATTTCATGATGGGATTATTGTGGAAATTTATTAGGATAATTTTATTTGTGATGATTTTATTCTTTATTGACATTATAATGGTGATATATCAAGTCCAACATGAAAATTGGCTAGGGTTTGTTCCTCATTTATGGGGTTTTTTATTTCTCCCCCTTTTCTATCATTCATTGTGGGTCTTATTCATTGGCCCATGGTTCGATTTATTTTGAAGAAATCAATCATTGTGAACCAGATTCTTGGCACAATGATTCAATACTGTAGATATGGGATTTGAACAACATGAAGAAGGTGTGACGGTGGTAGCATTAAATGGGTTAGAATATATTGGAAAAATATAATTCAATCATGGTGTCTTAATGGTAATGGGATGAATGAAACCCATTTTCTGAATATATCAAATGACCAGAATGTTTTAGTTGATGATGGTGTGGATTTTTGGGACATGGATCTCAATTTAAAGATTAGAATATTTGTCGGAATGAATTA
This sequence comes from Viscum album, assembly GCA_963277665.1. Classification (NCBI taxonomy): domain Eukaryota; kingdom Viridiplantae; phylum Streptophyta; class Magnoliopsida; order Santalales; family Viscaceae; genus Viscum; species Viscum album. Next base: position 93,119,565 of record OY728147.1, read on the forward strand.
TAGAGGAATATATGAGGACGCGAGATCCAAATCTGAGATTCTAGAAAAATCCATAGTACACAGAATGTAACTTGAAGCTACACATAGTGTGGGACCATACTAGTGGTGGATAGGGTTTCATGAAGAAGATAAGTATCAAAAGGCGTGTGACATTATCACAAGGCATGTGGCCCCTCCGTGAAGGTTTGGTATATACCTTAGTGGGTACACAGACATGGGATAGAGTACACAGACATTTTTATTCCAAGTACTCCTAAACAAACATGGATTGTCCATGTATACATGGGCATACCTATGTACTGGTACACATGATGAAGTACACGGACAAGCACATGTCATATACTATTAAAAAAACGTGAACATGTGCACAGCCCGCTTACAGGGACAGGACCTGGGGTTGAAGGTACATAGTGTGTACCCATACTACACACTATTCACTCCTCAAATGTTGTCTTAGAACCCTTTTATTAAGTATCTTGGTCATGTTTCATTAGGGTACGTTCTCCATATCCATTCCCTAAGGGTTAGTATGGAATCACCTTCTATACATAGGACAGTGATCCCTTCAACATGACCTCTTGGATAGAGTTTTTAGAATCCTTCTATGAGGCCTGGAGTGAGATTATATGTTCATATTCATGCCCTAGGAGGAATTATTTGTATCATCATGACCAACACTATACCATAATAGATCCTCTACTTAATGGGTTATTCCAGATTGAGTTGTTGGTATCCCTTGTGGATTTGGGTGTGATCCTCATCTATGTATCATATCTCTTCATACATTAAGTGTGTACTTCCAATGGAGTGACTTGATGAGAAATAACTCTCAAACAGAAGTAATCAATGTCATCAAACTTATGAAGTATGATCTCTCAAACGAGTGCTATCACTACTGGAAATGTGACCTTTCCTAACACTTTTATACCCCCTTTCCCAACAGTTTGGCCAAACCGTTAGGAAAGCCCAATTTGTGGCCACTTTTCCCAACGGTTTTCTAAAACCGTTGGAAAAGGGTAGGCTTTCCGAACGGTTTGGCCAAACCATTGGAAAAAATCCACTTTGTGGCCACTTTTCCCAATGGTTTTGCCAAACCGTTGGGAAAGGATAGGTTTTCCCAACAGTTTGGAAAAACTGTTGGGAAAGTTCCAATTTGTGTCCACTTTTCCCAACGGTTTGGCCAAACCTTTGGGAAAGCCTACCCTTTCCCAACGGTTTGGCCAAAACCGTTGGGAAAGGTCCAATTTGTGGCCACTTTTCCCAACGGTTTGGCCAAACCGTTTGGAAAGGTCCCCAATATTTCAACATCTCTTCCTAGATTCCAGGGACCTATACCAACGGTTTTCAAAACCGTTGGTATAGGTCCTTTGATTTTTTATCGGATCCTCTTAACCAGAACTTTCTATAAATAAAAATTTAAAATAATTATGATAATACATATATAAATTTATGAAATTATGTTCAGAAAAGTCATGTTAGGTTAGTGGTTAGGTTGTTCAATGATAGACCGGAGGTCCTGGGATCAAATCCCAGTGAATGTTTTTTTTTGGAAATACATATACCAACGATTTTAAGGAACCGTTGGTATATATATTCATATTACTTATACCAACGGTTTTCAAAACTGTTGGTATAGGTATATACCAACAGTTTTCCAAAAACCGTTGGTATTGACCTATCCCAACGGCTTACTTGCCTACGGTTCTCCAAACCGTTGGTATAGGCTATACCAACAGTTTCGAGGCCTATACAAATGGTTCCAAACCATTGGTATAGGTTAGTTTTCCAGTAGTGTATGTGGAACCTTTGTAATGCAATCCTAGATTGGCATTATAGTTGTGAAATACCATTATAATGTGTGACTTTGTTAAGTATATCTAGATATTCATATCATATGTATTGTAGACATATAATTGTGTAGAGGTAAATGTTATAATTTTTTGGTATACTTGTGGTTTCAGGGTTTTCTATAGGGTATTTTTATACTTACCCATGCACGGTCTTTTCACGCACACGTCATGTCTTATGATGCTGATCGACCTTTTGAAATAGTAATAGATAAACCAAGACCAGATTGTGCTTAATGAGACCAAACAGACCGAGGCATGTTTTTATAGTGTCTTGAAAGTAGTCTTTATCTTTACTTTTAGGTTGTAATTTCTTTTAAACTCTTTTTGGTGAACTAGTATTTGGACCTATTTATTTACCTTTAATTCCTATCATACTCTGGTTGTGGGATTTTGATGTATGCAAGCATTTTTGTTCAATTTTTTTTAATTTCAATATTTTATGGGATTGGATATGTGTGTATGTGTGTAGGTACTTAGGCTAAGGACTCCCATGTTAGTGATATGCCTATTCGGTGCTAGTTTCCTACCCTTGGCCTATCATAGGTGAGCTTAGGGAGTCGCGGAATGGACCCCATATGGGTTATGACCGAGTGGTATCAGAGTAGTTGATTCTACCTTAGGAATATAGTATATGGTATGGGTTTGGGGAAACATTGTTAAGTGTTTTGCATTCATATTTCAATCTAAGGACTACATTGTCAGTGAGTGGGGTGATGTATCCATACACTAGAACTCTGGTCACCAACTTTTCTACTCGGTACATGAGAACACTAGTTTTAGGGAACACAATTGTATATTCAACATATAAGAATGGGTTGGGGTTTTCATGTCCTTTTGGTGTCATCTCTTTAGATATACTCCTTGACCATGGTATATCTTGTTTACTTTCAGGATGCCTCCGTGATGTATGTCATCTAAGATTCAGCATCGGGATCATAAAGATGATCTACTTAAAAATAAGGCATCAATATAAGTATCAGTTCCATAGATTTTACCTCTATGTGGTGCACCAGATATACCACCACATATATATAAACAGATGGTACTTGTAGTACCAATATATGTGGTGTGCAAGTTGAGCACACATTAGGAGTTTTTGTAAAAGAGACTCCATAGGTTTTGAGGTGATCCCTACCAACAGGTGGCTAAGGACTATCATGAGGTGGTGCCCTTAGTTTTTCTTCTATTCAAGAGACCATCATATTAGATGGTGGTCCTAGCTATGATATTTCTTCATGGCTCAATGGGATGATGGAGGGGTTTAGTGACCCAGTCTTATGATGAGGAAACTTTAGCATGGTCATAATTTGAGCTAATTTTTAAAGATGAGTTCTCTCTAACTATGATATGGTTTTTGAATATCCTATAACTTTTAAATATCTATTAGGGTAGTGAGATAGAACCTGAGTATTCATCTTGGTTTACCAACCTCTCTAGGTACTCAATGGATATGGTTTAGGATCAGTTTCTTTAGGGTTATACCTTTAATAGAGGACTAATTATAGATATTTGAGCTATTTTTATCCCTCTATTCATTCCTACTTATACTAGGTTATAATAGATATCTTTGTTAGTTGAGAGTTTCTTGGATGAGAAGACATAGCCAATGGTTTCTGATAATGGGAAAGAAGGTGCAGAGACCTCAAAAGCAGGGGGATGACGTTAGTATCTAGGACATGAAATTGAAAGACATTTCAGGAGGAGTTTCTATGGCATATGATCTATACTTCAGGTCTCGCTTTATGGGTCCAGTCATCATAGGAAGATGCAGTGCTACTCATATGATGGAAGGGGACATACTGCATGATATTTTCTATCCCACCGTACAGATGATAAAGAAACTTTGGATGGGGACATAGAGGCATCGGTAGGAGAATATAGTTTCATATATTAGAGGATTTGGAAGATGAGTTGAGAGAGAATTTGGAAGTGGTATACACTATTACTTGTTACCACCACCACCCACAGGTGGTCTACGCCAGGCTCAAGGAGCTGGAGGACATGTGTGGGGATAGCTTCAGGTGGTCAAGGCTTATGACCGAAAGGCTTTGGGAATGATTCAAGGTATGATCGGTGTATTTTCTACCATAGTTATAGTATTTATAGACACAATTTCAATTCATTAATTTCTTTATACCAATATGGTATGAGACTTAGATATTCTAGTTGAGCCCTTGGCTTGACCCTTGCACCAGGAGACTCCTACAGGAGTTGGCTCGATGATCAAACAATTGTGCGGGAAATGTGACCTGACTCTTTGGGGAAAGAGTTTCTATTTGGATATCTTAATGGTTATGATGAGGCCTTATGATTCCATCTTATGTATGAACTATTTATCTATAGTTCATGCCCAGATAAACAGTTTCAGTCAGTGGATATAGTGTGTCCACGGTGATGGAACTAGGTTTTCCTTTTTGGGTAAAAAGGAAACCCATAAAACATAATATGGACTCATTCATAGGAGGTTTCATCTGATTACTCGTCATTTGGATGAAATAACCCTTGGTGTAGTGCATGTTATGAGTTTTTAAGTTCCCTATAGTGGTGACGGAGTATGAGGACATCTTCCCTAAGGATGTTCCAGGCTTACCTCCCCACCAAGAGATATACTAATATATTTATATACACCCAATGATGAAACTGATATCTATGATAGTATATTGGATGGCTCCTGCGGATTTTCTGTAGAGTAAGGTCATTGTTAGACCTAGTATTTCACCCTGGGCAGCCCCAATTTTGTTTCCCAAGAAGGTAGATGGTATATTCTGGTTATGTGTGAAATAACGAAGATAGAACTAAGTGACCATGAAGAATAAAAATCCACTACCAAGGATCGAGGGACAATTTGATCAGTTGATATGGGAATGATGGTTCTCAAAGGTTGAACTTAGGTCATGTTATCACCAGTTGAGAGTATAGGATGAGGATATACTAAATATGGAATTCAGATGTCACTACCATAACTATGAGTACATGGTGATTCAATTTGGACTGATGAACGCCCCAGTGGTGTTTAGGGGACTCATGAACCAGATCTTTTAGCCTTTCTTAGACAGGTTTGAGGTAGTCTTCATCAATGATATCCTTGTGTACTCGAGATCCTAGGAGGATCATGTGAGACACTTGATAATGGTTCTGGACATACTCTAAGAGCACCAACTTTATAAAAATCTCTTTAAGTGTTAGTTTTGGATACAATAGTTCCATTTACTAGGATATGTTTTCTTAGTAGATGGTGTGACAGTGGACCTGACCAAGGTTGAGGCAGTTTTAGATTAGAATACACCCAAAAGCGTGATGGAGGTGCGGAGCTTCTTTGGGTTGGTAGTCTATTACCATAGATTCATACCTAATTTCTCTAAGAAATTTTCACCCATGACTTATTTTACCTAAATGGGACAACCTTTCATGTGGATAGAGAGATGTCATTAGGATTTTCAGGATTTTAGATAGAGATTGATGAGGTATTCTATATTTAGAGTACAAAAGGAGGGTGTCGAGTACATAGTGTTCTATGATGCATCAGGATCAAAACATGGTTGTGTTATGATATAGAGTGATACGGTGATTGCTTATGGTTCATGTCAGTTGAGAGAACACTAGAAAAATAATGTGACCCATGATCTTGATTTAGCATCTATAGTCTTCACACTAAATATGTGGCCACACTTCCTGATGTCCAAGTTATTTATAGTCTATTATGATAAAAAAAGTCTCAATTATATATTCTTTTATAAGGATCTTAAGTTGATACAGATGTTATGTCAAGAGTTACTCCAAGATTATGAATTAGAAGTTTTCTATACTCAAAGGAAGGGGAACGTGGTAGCAGATGATCTTAACAGATGATATTGTTCACAGTTGTTGAATGAGGTGTTGGAGTAGTTTTCCTCATTGAATTTATCCTTTATGGATGTATATAGAGTATATTACTTAAAGTTGATGGTTGTTATCCCTCCAATTTTTCATAAATTCTAGGAGACACATCATGGTGATACCGATTATGAGACAATACATACTTAGATATCTACTAGACATGCTCCTGATGGGTTTTCTAAAGGTGGGGAGTGTGTCAGTATATTAAAAGGACACATAATGGATCTAGTGATGTTATGGAAGGTTTTTAAAATAGTGTTTCATAATTATCCTTTAGAGGAACATCTATTTGTTCTAAAGATGTACTGGGACCTTCCACATCGATTTTAGTGGACAGGAATGAAGAAGTGAGCAACAGAGTTTGTCTCTCGATGCCTTTCTTGTCATCAAGTTAAGGTTAAACACTAAGTTCCAAATGTTTGGATCAAACCCATGAGGTTTCATAATTGAAGTGGGATGGGGTATCCATGTAATTTATGATGGGAATACTAGGTACATGCAAGGGAAAATATGCCACATTGTTGATCATAAACTGACTCACCAAATCATCCCGCTTTCTATCTATTCAAGAGCTAAGTTTAGTAAAGTTATTGGGTCACTTCTATGTGCAGGATATATCCCATCTCCATAGAGTTTCATGAACAATAATTTATTACCATGATGCTTGTTTCACATATTGATTATGGAATGGATTATAGAAGGTTTTTTGGAATCAGTTATACTTGAGCTTAGTGTTTCACCCTCATACTAATAGCCAGAATAAGTGGATCATTCATGTTTTATGGGACATTTTGTTAGCTTTCATGTTAGAATTTGGTCATACTTGGGAAGACCATCTACATTTGGGGGAGTTTTCATACAACAATAGCTACCATTCCACTATTTTTATGGTACCATTCAAGGCTTTGTACGAGAAACCCTACAGGTCACCACTTTGCTAGACTAACCTAGGAGATTCAATGACCATGGGCCTAGAGTTGTTGTAAGAAAATATTGAGAAGGTGAATATCATCCAGGAATGGATGTTGATTATACAGATCCATCATATGTCTTATGCAGATAGATGATGAAGGAAATTAGAGTTTGAGGATGGATACCAAGTATTCCTATGAGTTTCACCTCAGAATGAATTAAAGAGATTTGGTTGGGGTGGAAATATATCTTCAATATTCATTATCACTTTATAGAAGCTTTGTAACATTGGAGATCTTTCATAGTACTTTTCTCTACTACCATAGTTACACCAGGTACACGACATCTTCCACATGTCACAACTGAGGGGGTATGTGCATGAACCATCGCATGTTATCGATTAGGGTGATCTAGACATTAATGATGGAGCTACCTTTGTTGAGTAACCAATGAATATTAAGGATCATAAGCATAGGATCCTTCGTGGTCAAGATATTCCTTTACTGTGTGTTTGGGGGAAGCACGAGAATCTTTAGGAGAGTACCTCGGAGTGGGAGGCTCATAAATATGATCAGTACCCACATCTCTTTGTGTAACCACATGTTTTTGGATTTTGGGGATGTAAATCCCCAAGGTGGAGAGATTATAAGGGTTTATATTTTCCATGTAATATTTTCGATATTTTATAAATTATATTTTAAACTAGGCGCCGATATTATGTGTGATTCAGAACCCCGATATGCCCAAAATAAATTTTTGAAATATATTAAATATATTGCATAGCACGCATGTATGGTTTTCTAAAAAAGGTGGAATAACTTATAAGTAGTGTCCTGGATTAGAAGTTTGATGGCACCATTGAGTTTAGAACATGGTTTTTACCCTATGCATGATATAACATTTGTCGACAAGGGGTGTTTTTTGGAAAAGTCATTATGGGAGTTAAATCAATAAAATAAATAAATAAATTATTTTATTTTTATTTTTTAACATAGTGATGGAAATATCTTTAAATAAACTATTATGATAGAATTATAGGGTAATCCAAATAAACCTATAGCTATTATAGAACCCTTATAGGGAGTGTTGAAGGATATCTCCTAGGAGAACATCAATCGAACCAAAAATTGGTGATCAGTGTGCAATGAGATTTTGAGATCTAACCAATGATGATGACACCAACTCATTCTTCATTATAGATTGATCCATATGAGGTAGGACATTGTTTGATTTGGTTTCTTCCCTTGTTTTCTATTTCTATTATGAACATAGATCAATCAACCAATATATTGGTATATGGTCCATGCGTATTTCAGTATGGGATTACTGCGGAGATTTATCTGGAGAATTTTATTTGTGATTATTTGATTCTTTAGTAACATTGTAATAGAATCAAATCGGGTCCAACAAGAACATTTTCCATGGTTTGTTCCTTGTGTTTGTGGATGTTCATTTCTCCCATTTTTTCTTTGTTCGTCATTGGAGTTCTTCATTGGCCCGTGGTTCGACATATTTTAAGGAAATTGATCATTGAGAACCTGATTCTTGGCATAATTATTTGATATTATCGATCTTATCTTGGCATGTTGTGATAGAGGTGTGATAGTGGTAGTGGATAATGAATTAGACTGGATTGGAAACCCCCTGATTCGATCGGAGCATGAAAACAATGATGAGATGAATAGAAACCATTTTTGGAATGGATCGAAGGGCAGAAATATGTTATTTGGTGATGGTGTGACTTTTTGGGACTTAGATATTGATTTTCCTATGATAATAATTTCCTCGATGAAAGCTGAAGTAATGGATAAGGATGTGGTATCTAGATATGAGATTCTAGAAAACTCTAAAGTACATGACATGTAAGTCAGAGGTATATGCCATGTGGGTACCTCCAAGAGGTTACTAGGATTTTGGGAAGAAGGTAAGTATCACACTACATGTTACATTGTCACACGGTGTGTGAACCCCTCCCCAAAGGCTCAACGAGTACCTCTGTGGGTACACAGATATGGGCTTGAGTACATAGGAACATGCATGTCGTGTACTCCTACATGGAGATAGCTTAGCAAGGTATACATGAGAATACCCATGTATAGGTACATGGGATGAAGTACATGGGAAATTGCATATCATGTACTGTTACATGGACATAGACATAGACATGGACCATTTACACGGGAAGGACTCAAGGTCGAAGGGACACAGCGCGTACCCCTACAAAATGTCATGTACTCCTTAAATGTTAGATTGGAACCCTTTTCCTTTGTATATTGGACAATTTTTGTTAGGATAGGTTCCCCATATCTATTCCCTGAGGATTATTATGGAATCACCTCCTAAACATAGGAAAATGATCCCTTTAGTAGTAATTCTTAGTTAGAGTTGTTGGATTCCTTCCATGAGGCCTGGAGTGAGATCCTCTATTCATCTTCCTTCCCTAGGTGGAGTTCTTGGTATCTTCATGAACAACACTGTGTGGGATCCAATTCTCTACTTAGAAGTTTATTCCGGATTAAGCTTTTGGTATCCCCCATGGCCTTGTGTGTGATCATCATCTGTGTATCGTATCTCTTCGAACTTTTAAAGTGTACTTCCTATGAAATACTTGATGGGAACTACCTTTCAGGTGGACATCATCGGTGTTATCAAACTCAATGAGTATGATCACATGAAAGAGTGTTATTTGGAACCATAAAACTAGAATCCTAGGATGGAATTATGGTTGTGACTTATCTTTATAATGTTTGTCTTTTTTTAGTATATTTGATTATTCTTAATATAGGTATTTGAGACATATACTAGTTATATAAAGATGAATATTATACTTTTGTTATATGCTTTTGGTTTCATGGTGTCTTAATATATGCTTGTATACTCATCCTTTGGTGGTATTTTCCTACACATGTCACTTCTTATGCAGATGATTGAATTTCTAATAGAGTCCTAGACAAACCAAGACCAAAAAATTCTTAATTTTCTCAGATGGACCAAGGCATATTCCTACAGTATCTTGACACCAATCCCAATATTTATTTTTAGGCTAAACTTGTTTTCATAATCTTTGTGGTGATCTTTTATTTGGACCTATTAACTTATATTTATTTTCTATTGTACTCTAGTTGTGGGATTTAGATGTATTCATGCATGGTTGCTTTTTTTTTCATTTCAGCATTGTATGGGTCTAGAGATGTGTATGTTTGTATATGTACGTAGGCTAAGTCCACCCATGTTAGTGATATGTATACTCGGTGCTATTCTCCAGCCTTTGATCTAATGGAGGCCATCATGGGGGGTTGTGTAACGATCCCCATTGGGATGTTTCATGATATAACCTCCCATATACCCTCTTTCGGGCTAGGGGTAACCTCCCATGTACCCTCTTTTGGGCTTGTGATAACCTCTCGTGTTCCCTCTTTCGATATTGGGATAACCACCCATGTACCCTCTTTGGGGATTGGGATAACCTCTCATGGGACCTCTTTCATGCTTGGGATAACCACTCATGTACCATTTGATCTCATATAACATTAATCATTACCAAATGCATTGGAAGGAGATGCAGGTCCCACCCATAAATTGATGAATGTAATACATATGTGTGCCACAAGATCATAAAACATTAATCACATCATAACCCATGAAAATAAATGTATTTCATAATCATTTCATCATTTCCTCAAAACATAACTTGCGGGGAGAAAAGAGGGTTTCATTAACATTTTATCATGGTCTAACCTGTAAAAAAGAAATGGGTTTCATAAATATATTTTCCAAAAAAACATAAACCATCCAGATAAATAATAAGAATGGTTTCCATGGATAATATCCCTGATAAATAATAGGTAACATCAAAGGATTACATCTTATATGGAAAATTATTTTGAAAGAAAAATCACTTGGAATGTTTCTTGAGTAAATTAACCTTTAATTGAAAATGAATTTGTTTAAATAAAAAATTAATAAAATATTTTGAAAATAATTTTATTTGGAAAAAATATTGAAAATTTATAATTTATTAATCAAATAAAATAATATTCAGGACATTAAGAAATTTTCATTCATATCATATAAGATAAAACAAAGATTCCATTCCCTTTTTTGGTTAAATCCATATGGGCCATGTTTGGAAAAAGATATATAGATTCATTTTAAAAACATTTTTAATAATTAAAAAATGGTAAAAATGAATTATAAAATCATCTATAAAAATTAATACATTTTTTTAAAATATAGAATTTATGGATAGATAATAGAAAGGGTTTTCTACCGAAGAGAGAAATAATATTGGTTTTCTTTAAAAACATTATTTTGAAATATTGAGTGTATATAGTGAGGAACATGAATGGAAAACATGTATTCTCCTAAAATAACCATATTAAAATATAAATCATGAGTTTCATGATATAAGGATCATAATATTTCTTCAATGGGATCGTAAACATAAACAATCCAAATAAATGGTGTGATTGTATCATAAAGTCATTACCTTTTTGGTAATGTTTAATCACAATCCCCATGAAAGAATAACATTAAATGAAACTTAAATATCATGATAATAAATATATTCATTATATTACATGAAAATGTTTATGTATATACATCCTATAAAAGATAATATATATATAACATAACATATGTATTAATGAAGGCATATTGAAACAAAAATCCCTCATTACATTGGTAACATTGAAACTGTAAGCCCCATAAAATATAGATAATAAATGAATATTTAGATCCCCATAATTTTTAGGATAATAATAATAATAAACATTCATGGGTATTATATACACCACATAAAAGAAACATGCGGAAAATATAGTATTTTTCTCCCAGAAAATAAAACTGAGAAGGAAATCTTTTACCTTAAGTCTTGACATCCATAGTACACATTAAAAACCTCTTTATAATAAATATAGGTTTATTATAAATATATTACAGAAACATAATCCTTTTTATCATACCATATATTATTTACTTAAGTCCTTTTATTACCCATTTATCAATAATTCCTTGCTAAAATCACGTTTTGGGTAATAACTTCTTTGTTTTTCGAGTATTTTTTGATTTGTTACTTTCAGTACACTTACATTTTTCATGGTTAAATATTCTCTAGAATTTTAACCGTTATATAAATATCATATATATTCATTATATATGTATTTATAGTAATCCATAAATGTTATAGATAAAAAATAAAATACAATATTCATAGAGACTATAGATCGTAGGTACACATGAGCATTGTTTCCATTTTATCAACAGATGAAATGAAATAAAAATAAATAATATATTAAAATTATAGAATAATTTTTTGGTCATATATATCATTTATGTTCATTAAATTTTCTTTAATTACCTTCCATTCAAGCGTTATGGAAAAACAAATCACATCGCTACATGAGGCAGTAGTCAACCGTATACACAAACGAAGTTATCGTATCCCCCATAGAATAGAAAGTATGAAGGTATATGTTATATAATAATTAAAAAAGAATAATTATGTTAAAAATATCATATATATTATTTAAATATATCCCTATTTCTATCCAATAAAACTGGAAATGGAAGAACACATCGCATCGGTTCGTATGGTGGTAGTCCTCAGTACAAGTGAGAAAAGTTATTGTTTTTAAAGGTTGGAATGTAAGTAGTCATAAATGATATTATAATTAAATATGTATAATAATATCATATATAAACTTTTAATTCGTCATTATATACAGTTTTTAGAGGTGGTGATGGAAGAAAAATAACATCGGTTTGTGAGGCAGTAATTTTTCGTACACATGAATGGTGATTGTGTAACACGTTTTATAGAATATGAGTGGGATTTATGTGATTACATTGATAAAATAAAATATTAGTATATTTATGATAATTTTTTTATTATGTAATTATTTTTTAGTAATAATTAAATTATGTGGAGAAATAAATAAAATAAAATGCTCGATTAGGGACGTTACCTCTTCTTTAGACAGCTTCTTTTTGGTTGTCACCAAAAGCCTTATTAGGTTTGATTTTTGATCAGAATAAGGAATATTGGATGATATTATGGAATTAAAGAATTTATTTTTTCGGTTATTATCTAAAACAAAGTGATTTTTAGTGTAAATTTGATAGGAGAATGGGTGTCCTTTTATCAATGAGGTGAGTAACACACTTGTAATTTTTGAAAATAAAAGCATGTACCAAAACTTTTCACAAGCCATTGAGTTCCAAAATGGACCATTTTCACAAATATAACATATAATGTTTAATTATTTCCATTAAATTTATTTTATAGATGTTTTGGGTCATTTTTTACTCTTATTGTTTTAGTTTATCCCCTGGTAAAACCATTTTCTCTTTAACCGCAATAATTTTTTTAACTTTTTTTACTATTTGTTATGGTAAAAAATTAAGTTGACAATATTATATAATATAAATTATGATGATTCCAAATATAGAATTAATTATTTTAAATTTAATTTACATAAGTGGAAAAACAAAATTTAAAAATAATCCCACAGATGTGACGACAATAATCCCACAGACGTGACAACAAAGCATGTTTTCAAATCGAGAATGTTTAAAAGATTAGAAGGTTTTTATATCAAAATTCTATATAAAAATGTTTAAAATGTAATAAACTAAATTTATAGATATAAAATTGAACTAATTTTACTTTTAAACACATTTGGAAACAAAAAATAACCTTATAAATTCTTTAAATGAAAATGATATTTTCAATAAAAATGAGTATTTTTCACTATTCATCGAGAAATTAATCTTTTTAGAAAAATTCCAAAAAATCACCATAACATAATTTTTACGTGATGATTTCAAAAATTTATTTTATTTTATCAAATTAATTTTATATATGTGTCAAAATTAATTTTATTATTTCTCACTAAAAGAAATAATAAAACATTTTTTTGAGAAAATAGTATTTTTGAAACATATAAAGACTACTGAAAATTAAGTACTTTTTAATCAATATTTTTTAATTATATAAAAAAGTTTTAATTAATATTTAAAAATTATTTAATTCTATTCATATCACTATGTTTATTGACTAGGTAATAATGATCTCATTTAAATAATAATACTAATATTATATCCTAGTTTTTTAAAACTCAGTATCACATGTGGTGAAAGATAAACTCAGTTTTGCATGTAACACAAGGTATCAAAGAAATTTAATTTATGAGAAAAAATAATAATTCATAAAAAAAATCATGTTATTACATTTGGTCATAATTATTATCTTTAATTTCTTCATTTATAAGGAAAAGTTTTGAAGAATAAGTGATTTTATTAAAGGTATTTGAGCACATCCAATCCAGTTAAAATCCAGGCTATTGGATTTTCATAAAAAAAATTCCCCTTCTTCAATACATGTTTCATATTATTCACTTACTTTAATTTATATTTCATATATAATTCCCCATTTAAATATTTATTATAAATATATTTTAATTCATGGTATTTAATGTTTTGTTATAAGTTATCTCTTTCAAAGGATTTTGATTCCAATGTTACCAAAACCATAAGGGTTTTTATCCAATATAACTTTTAAATAAATATTTTTTATTTATAAATTCTTATTTGGGATAATTTTATGTAATTTGTCTCTACAAACATCTATTTTCTTCTCCTATGTTTATTTCATGGATTTACATATCTCCTTACTAGTTCACCTCTATTTAATTCAAAATTTGGCAAAAAAGATGCGGGTAAGTAGAGAAAACCTATATATTATTTTTTATTGTGAATATTTCTACCACATACCCATATTTTTAAAGTGTTTGATGAATTTTATTGTCCATTATTTTTTGATTTCCTAAATTCATTTTCTATACACTTTGAATTTTTTTACCAAATTATGAAAGGATTTTGTTTTAATATTTTCTATATGGTCATGTTATCTCTTTTTTTATCAATTTTTTTAATAAATATTATTTTCATGGTTTTCATGGTTTTAAAACTTAAATTTTATTAACTTTATTATTAATTTTATGAATTTATTATTTTTTTTTAAAATATTATTTTTAAAATGAAATTTAAGAAAAAGTTAATTATATTTCTTATTATTTTTAAAAGTAATTTTATATTGCTCTTCTAAAATATTATTCCTCTATTACAACATCCTTTAATATTTATTAAGCTTCATTTGGGATATTATCTAATGATATCATCCACTTTATTTTTATGAATGGATTATTATCTTTCCTTATGTAAATATATATGAAACTTATTTCATTATCATGAGTTGATTATGTTATGATGGAATTATAAATTTGATCAAGTTCATGTGATACACATATATATATATTTTATCATTATTTGATGGTTGGTTATGATATAGCCCTCAAATTCATTAGTTAAAGCTATTAATCTCATGAGATAATGGTGTTATGCATGGAATTAAATATGTTTATCTATGTTCACAACTATATGTGTAGGACTAATTGCATTTAGATATGTTTACAACTCTATGAGTGGAAATAATTGTGTGTATCTATTTTTAAAACTATATGTGTAGAACTAATCGTGTTAAATTAGGTTTACAACTCAATGTATGGTCATAATTTCATTTAGTTATTTTCACATCTCTATATGTGGACCCCCAATTCTGTATTACTATGTTCTGCATAGATCTAATTATCTTTAGCTATATTCACAACTCTTTGTGTGGACTTAATTAGATTTAGCTATGTCCACAACTCTATGTTTGGAATTAACTGTATTTAGCTATGTATAGAACACTATACATAGACCTGATTGTGTTTATCTATATTTGAAAAATACAAATGTCTTATGATAGTGTTTCTTCCACATGACTATGTTATAATTCAGGGATCATGGTTATTGTATGATGTTTCCATATTCTTATTCCAAGGTATATGTTATACTTCTATGATGATCCTTTTGAGGTTATATAACCTTCTATCATTCTTTATGAACAACACTTATTATTCTATGTTATTTTTAATTATATATTTATCCATTCATCGTGCTTTATCACATGATTATGATCTAACCCTTTATGAATCATTGATAAGATTTTCAATTACTTGGCATTTAAGCTCACTCCTTATGCTTCCCATTTCCCCATGTAGTTACATTTAGGAATGCATAGAGGAGGAAGACATGTAAAAATAAAATTATAGGGCACATCAAATAAATAATTTTCAATATGACATTTATGTAGTTAATATCCAATAACACTAAACCTTTGGATTTTGTGATTATGTGGTTATTTTTTATATGTAATGTTTAAATTAGGTATACGATGTAAAATATATTTTTTTATGCTCAATTAATCTTATATAAACATTATCAACCACCATGAAATGATTCAAAAAAAATTTAAAAGCATCACAGAATGATCCCTAACATTGGAATACATTATTCTTTTGAAAAAAATTGCTAAATGGAATTTTTGGAATAGTGTGAAATTACTGTGATATGTAATAAATAATGTAAATTTTCAGTTAAAATATAAAATTGGATGAAGTATGTGTATTTTTTGTGGTGTAGTCATGTTATATTGTTTGATGTGGAAGTGGTTATTATTATATGGTAGTGATAGAAAATCAATAGGATGTGGTTTTATGGGTGTTTAGATAATAAGTGGACCCTTAGTTGGGATTGTGTGTTACATTATATTGATTATATTTTTTGTTATTTTTTATGGGACACCACTAAATTCAAGTATCTTATCCCATTCACATATGATGTCTTGGATACAGGGTAAACCCCCAATATCTATGATATAGGTGATATATAAGGATAAATACTCCCACTTTTCCTTTCATCCATAGTGTTGTTAGATGGGAATGTTATAAGGAAGTGGTTAAGTGGTTGTGTCGAGAGGTTTTGTTATATGGGTATGGTATTTTATATGTATTTTTGTTTTGGTATGTAGATATGGGAAGAGAGGGTGTGCTAGGATGTATTTTATTGGGACATGAGGTAAATTATATCTATGTGTAAGTAGGTGTGGAGTGCCTACTTTCCATAATTTTCAAGATTTACTATATATGTATATTGTATGTGATTTTTCGATAGTGTCCCTATAGTAAGATTGGTTTAATAGTTTTCCAAGGATGGTAAGTGAGTTTATTTCACAACTTTTTCACTGAGGCTTTAGTATTATTCTTACACATGAGCATATTATTTTATTGGAAGGATATATTTAGAGATCAATATAGACATTACTAACTCATGACTAGGTGGTTGGTTGGTATTATAGTGTCTTCGCATATGAGTTATTTCATTATTGTTATTGTCTTTGGAGATATTTTCATTTATTAACATATGAAATTACATGAATATTTTTATTAGAAATGGGATTTTTGATATTTTTAATTTATAGGAGTATTGTTGAGTATGTAATTTTTCAATATTTCATAGGGTAAATAATGGTGATTCCCCCCATAATATGTGTTTTATATGATATTTTATTATCTCCAACCTATGGACTATTGGAGGTGAGATTTAGTGCTTACGCTTAGCTCCACTGCTAACCTAGAAGGGTTTTTTTATATGAGTCATGATGAAGTGATATCAAAGATTTGGTTGGGAGTTGTATAAGAATTTAGAGTAATAACTTGTGAGGATTAAGGTGGTTTAGTAAGGAAAAAGATCATTTAATATTATCATGTCACATAGACCAAGGAAAATTTCAATGATGTATAATGATCCTATGATTTGATGTAAGAACCTTGGTAGTCTATTGAATATTCTTAAGGAATAGTGTTTTAATTATAAGGTGATGATGAAGGTGTGGTACATGAATCATGATTTTTTATGCCATTGTTTGAATTATGAAAGATGCATAGGGAATTGAAATGAGTTTAATTAAATGAATTTAAATAGAATATATACATTATACATAGTAGTTTGTTTTTGTTTATAGAGATGGATGGTGTGATACAACCCCATGTAGTTCAGGTTGGTGAAGAGAAAATGGTCTCACATGAATAGTGAGAATTCACTAAGAGGGGATTGAATTAGTGAATTCACATATTTTTATGTTTCTCATTCATAAATCTGTATACACCTATTAAGGTAAAAAACATGATCAATTTACAAAAATAAACAAACTTTAAGGTGCACACACAATAGGTATAACATATTTTGACAAGGTTTACTATCCAAAATGAAAAGTTACATCCTTTTTATAATTAGATAAATTTTAGGATCACACATTCTTCTAGAATAATCATGTGGATTACAAATAATGGTGGATTATTGCTGAACTCATGATACATAATTTTTCATCTATCCTATGTAATTTTCTCCTACAAAAACAATGATTTAGAATCATAATTTTAATAAAAAAAGGGTTTTTACCAAGAATATAACTCCATAACGTTGTTGTTTTGCTTTCCCTTATTAATATTATTATTCTTATTATTCTTATTAATCTTTTTCCAATTATTCCTCTTCTTATTTTTATTCCTATATAATACTCTACACTTGCACAAAATTATTTTCTTCTCCTATTACACCCCAAATATGAATTCTTATGTAATTTTAGGTGATAAATTATTCTTCAACCATTCATGACTTTTTTCAACAATAAAATCTATATAGGGATTATATCCACCATTGGATATGATTGAGGAAATTATAGGATAATGTTTTTTTATACCATTATTCACTAAGTGGGATACATCAGAATAAATTTAATTTTCTCTTTTCTATTTATCATGGAATGAAACTTACCATTTTGGTACAAAAAAACTAGTTTTTCTCTAACAACTTGAATAAAGACTCTTCTATTGCAGCATAAAATATCTATTGTGGCAAGATCAATTGCCCCTTAATTTCTAAATTTTAACCTAATTATCATGTCTTAATCACTATGTTGCAATTCTTAATAAGTTTCTCTTACTATCTTGATTTTTACTCCAATGCAAGACCACTCACAGTGTAACCGCTTCCTTTACAACGATATCTATATCCATTACAAGAAATTATTATTTTTTTAATTTGAATTTACTCTTATATATGAATGGTTATATATTGGTCACCTCTTTCACTATTTAATATCTTTTTTATTTTTATAATATAAATCCTCATACAGGTGCATTATAGTGCAACTCCTTGGAACTTCTAATAAAAAAGAGCACGAATTTCTCATGGTATCCTCATTAAGACTTTATTTCCATTACTTGAAGACAACATAAATGAGTATCATTAGATTTATTCTTTAATTATGACTTGAAGAACTTGTTTGGGGTGTGATTTAATATTAATTCAATATATTATACTCTTATACAACATGCATAATGGAATGAACATATAAGTTTTATCATGATAACATCTACAACTCCAAAATTTCTTAAAATCCCATATTTCCAAACTAAAAAATTTCCTCCCTCTTCTAAGATTCTAAAATACATTCACCTTAATTAACAAATCTTGAACCACTTTATATTAAAAATTCATTGAAAATAAAAGTTAACCCATGATTCAAAAACCATATTAACATCACCTTATCTGCAAAAAAAGTTCCCCTTTGACACACGTTGCATAAATGTTTAGGTATCCATCTTCCTAAACTCAATAAAAATCAACCAAAACAATGGTATCAACATTATCCTTTAGCTTTGTCTCAAAAATGTTTAATAATAGATGGGTTGATCATAAAGAGTTGGTGTAAATACCCAAACTTTCATAAATGGAAATACCTCTTGATCTAATTAAATGTCTATTTATGTAAAATGTTTATATAAAATGTCAACTTATTTGGTTTTATGTTTTTGGATTTTAAAATACTGTTAAGAATTGTGACCGTTGCTAATATAGACGTTGAACAGTGATCACATGATTAGTATAAATATAGGGCTTTAACAAATCCAATTTACTCAGACAAAGAAAGAAATGGCCCCATCCAATAAATGTGCCCCATAAGAAGCCCATTTGTCAGATCTTGGAAAGTAGGTTGCATATTTGGGCTTTTCTCTTGACCAATCCCAACCCGAGCTTGAATATATTAAGCTCGATCGGGACCGCCTATGGGAGAAGTGGAAGTTGATAGAGATTACCACCCGAGTAATGTTATCTGAGCCACCCCAAGAGTCAGTCACCATCGGACACCTTACTCTTCGGTCTTATGTGGGTGTTATAAGGGGTTATGTAACAATACCTTAGCACTATAGTTATGTACATTATTTTTTCTATATAATAATGAATATACTTTCATCTTATTATTGTTACCTTGTAAATAGATTTTAAAGCACAAATAGTATTTTTAGTTAATGTTCAACTAAGAAATACATTTTGATTAATTAATGGATTTTTGAATTAAATAATATTTTAATAAAATATTATTATTATTATTAAATTAATTTTTATTAAATATAAATGATCGTATAATTTTATGAGTGCAATCAAAATTTTTATTAAGGTTTGAAAACCATTTTTGTCATAACCCATGAATTTTTGATAAATGTCGGTTTTTATTTTAAAAGTGAAACTTAAAATATTTAGAAAATATTTTAGATAAAATAAATATTATTTCTAGAATCAAGATGTCTAAATTATCCAATGGTTAATTTTTCATAATTTTTTGAGACAATCAAATTTTTGGGTAAAAATTAAATAATGTTTAAATATATAATGTGTTTTATGACATCATAATGACTCAATAGTGATGTAATAAAATACTATAAGATTTATCTTAGGACAATATATGTTTTACCATTAAAATAATGTGTTTTTGGGTTTTCTTGACTTATTTTACAAAGCATTAATGGACCCTTTAAGACTTATAAAACTTCTTGTCTTTTTTAAATTGTTTTCCTTGGGAGTGTGACTCACCTCCAGATAAGAAACCCAATTATTTTAAAAAGTTATGAATTTGTAATTATAAAATATTGATTTCCACTTCCCTTTTCCAAAAACCATAGGCAAACACCATGGGCTGGTTTGTGGTTTGGATTAGTTTAATGTGAGGTGTCCCAAACCTAAATAATAAAGAATTACCTCACCTTTCCTATATAAACCCACCCAAGCTCCCACATCCTCCTCACTAAAATCCTTTGGAGTTCGTCCAACCTCTTCCATAATCTCTATATAATCGTCCCAAGGTTCTCTAATCTCCCAAGAATCCTCTCTTAAGCCTTTGGAAGCACACTTCCAAGTAAGGGTTTTTCTTCCTTTCTAATTTTGTCCAATTTCTTAATGTTGTTATGCACTTTTAATTTCAATTATAAATGTTGGGTTATGGTTTCACGCCTCCCCCATACTTAAATATTTATATTTTAATTATGGTAGACCATTTTCTTTCTCATGAAATGCCTCCCATGTATACCCATTACTATGCTGAAATTCCGAAAGGAATTTCTCTCTCCTCTTTTACATTCGATCAATTCTTTTGTATCATGAATCTAAATTCCATTAAAATTGTTGGGACATGTATCTATATGACCCCCTTAATTTCCATTTCATGTACATATGATGAGACACCCCTTTCTCTCTCATAAACCATTTTTATGAATTCTTACGTCACGCCATTACGCTGTCGAAATTGCACCGATTTTCCAAGTCAGTGCCATTGTGTAGTGAATACCAAACCCATTTCTATATCATGGTTATTAACATTTATAAACATTTAATTATTGATTATAAAGTTTCATGTATGAATTACACATTCCTTTATCATGGAATAAATGATTATGTTTTATGAATTCATGTTATATGATCCATGTGGAACACTTATACATGAAATAAAATGTTTAAGAAGGGTGCGTCCTTATAGTGATCCAATTCATTGGGTAAAGTATAGTATCATGATACATCAAGTGCAATGGGTATTTACTCATTCTAATTCAAGTGAAACTAGGTTTTACTCGTTCTTCATGTGCAATGAGGATTTACTCATGCTCCATGTGCAATGGGAATTGGCTCATGCTAATTCAATGTTTAGTGTTGTTGCCACATTTCCATGTTATGATTATCATGATTTATCATGCCTTTATGTTTATGATTCTATTTTTCTCTAATGATATTCCTATTTTCTAACATGTATTGTATTCCTCATTTTACTCTATTTTTATTCCCTTGCTAGGCTTTATAGATCACCCTTTTCTTACGCATGTCCTCAGGTTATCCCATGTAATAATAAGTATGAGGTAATGTAGTTGTCATGTAAAAGAAGTTTTCAATAAAGATATTGGTTTTCATGTTTTAAGTAGTTATATAATGATCCTATGCCCTAAATAAACTAGACCTCTCAATCTTCTATGTTGTATCAAATGAAGTTTATGTAATAAATTATGTTTAATTGTGTAATAAAAATATCAGGGTTGTCATAGTTGGTATCAGAGGATAGGTTTAGTTATTTTTGGGATTAGGATTAGAATAACCTAGTAAATACTTAGATATAGGACTATGTATAATAAAAACATCACTAAGTCTTGGTGAGTGTTGAGTAAGTGTTTTATCAAGCAAATACATCCCTATCTAGATACGATCAGGTAGAGGCGTCTCTGGCATAGATGCATCCTAGGGATAAAACCCAAAAACACCGCTTTGAGCTAGACTTGAATGGGAACTGGTGCATGACAACAAGCCTTGATGCACTCTTGGTTACAACACTCCCGGGGGATATTCTTTGGTAAATTCACAAGCTTAGTATAAACCATTATTAAGGGACTAAAAAAATTCCCTAAGAATATATGTTAGAAAGTAGATCATGGATAACATAGACTAAAGCCAATAGATTCATATGTTAAGGAAATAAAAGTTATTTATAAGTCATTATTTTCATCCTTGTATTAAACTTTATGTGTTGCCCCTAACTTTCCTTTTATTACAACCAATGACCGGTAATAGGAGGACTCAGGCTAACAGCTGATGTGAAGATCAAAGTGATGACTGTACTAATGAGATGCCCAATACAATGGGAGTAGGAATCTCAAAATTTGTCACACATCCCTCTCACCTAACTCAATATTTGAATAGAAAAATGGGTCAAGAGGAACGTTAACCCCCCTAATAAAGAACAAGTCGCTATCGAGAGCTTCATGAGACAATGGCCTTCAACTTTTAATGGATCATCTGATCCCTCAATTGCTGAACAATGGATCAACTCCATTGAAAAGATTGTATACATCCTTTACTATTCTAAACAAGAGAAGGTTCTCCTGGATTTTTATCATATAAAGGGTGAAGCTGTTCAATGGTGGACATTGATCAAAAATACAAAGCATGGGGAGGAGATTGAGGCATTGAAATGGAAGAATTTTTGGAAGATGTTTTTCGATAAATATTTTCCGCGCACCCTCTGACTTAAGATGAAAAGGGACTTCTTTTACCTCAAGAAAAAAGACGACGAATCTATTGGAGCGTACAAGGAAAACTCCACAAGTCTTTCATGATATGCTTTTGTCTTTTTCGTTACCCACGAATGCAAGGTAGACCACTTCTTTGGTGGGCTGAAACCTAGCCTGCGAAAAGTGCTGGCGATCCGTGACTTTGATAGCTATGAGGAAATTGTCCGATGTGCCCTCAAGGTCGAAATGGATATCATATAATCTCAAAGGTATCATGGGGATAATAAGTGTAAGGTGGAATTAAATGCTGGTAGTCCGATGGATAAATCCAAAGGTGCTAAGAAGATCCATCACCCCACTTGCCAAATGTGCGGAAAGAAGAACCCTGGAAATTGCCTGAAGGGGATGAGGAAATGATTTAGGTATGGAATAGAAGGGCACCTAGCTATTAACTGTCAGAAAGAAAGACCCACAACTGTGATAGAGGAGAGGAATGCTCCATTCGAACCTCAACGCATGGTTCATTTCTACAACTGCAAAGAATCAGGGCATCTTGCAAATCAATACCCTAAGCCAAGGGTTTTCAGAGGCAACCAACAACCTCCAAGGTATCAAGGGCAATCTTTTACCATCACTACTGCCAAAGTGAACCCCGACAATGAAGTGGTGATAGTTATGCTAGTTATTCATTCAAAAATAGTGAATTTACTTTTTGATTCAGGTTCTATTCAATCTTTTATATCTCAAAAGTTTAGTAGAACAATCTCAGCACCACCACAAATCATGGAAGTGAATATGGTAGTGAGTACGAAATATGGAGAAATCATTGCATCCCATGAATATAACTCCTCCCCCATCATAATATGTGGATTAAACTTCCTGGTGAACCTCTTCATACTCCCTCTGGTGGAATTTGATGCAATTATTTACATGGGTTGGATTTCCTTATATAGAGCTAACTTAAATCATCATGAGAGGGAAATCACTCTCCATATGGAGAATCAACCCCATATTATTTACAAGTGCAAGGAGGAAGATGAATCGTCTTTAGCTCCATAATATCAAGTGTGGATATTACTTCCCTATGATCACACGTATCTGGATCAGATGATTGAGTCTATGGATGAAACCATCCTAGAAGACATGCCTATTGTGAGGGAATTCGCTGAAGTGTTTCCCGGGGAATTTTCTGGTCTTCCTCTTAGAAGAAATTTTCAATTCTCAATTTATCTTATACCTGGGGCATTTCCAATATTCAGGACTCCATATAGAATGGCTATTGTGGAGATTGTGGAGATGAAGAAACAACTACAGGAGAATCTGGATAAAGGGTTTATATGCCCAAGTGCTTTATCATGGGGTGCACCAGTCCTCTTCGTCAAGAAGAAGGATGGGTCAATGCGCATTTTCATCGATTATCGTGAGCTCAAAAAAATCCTGATAAAGAACAAGTATCCTCTCCCACGAATTGTTGACTTGTTCAATCAGCTGCGTGGAGAAAAATACTTATTCAAGGTGGATTTTTGGTATGGATATTCTCAAGTAAAGGTGAAGAAGGAAGACATCACCAAGACTGCTTTTCATACAAGATAGGGGCACTATGAATTCATATTAATGAATTTTGGACTCACTAATGCTCCAGAAATATTTATAGACTTGATGAATAGAGTTTTTAGAGATTACCTTGAAAAATTTGAGGTAGTCTTAATATATGATATTCTGATATACTCCAAAACCAAGGAGGATCATGAGGAGAATCTAAGAACTATACTAGAAATCTTGTGGAAGGATAATCTCTATGAAAAGTACAACAAGTGTGAGTTATGGATGAAGGAGGTCTCATTCTCGGTCCATATCATCATAAGAAGTGGGATATCTATAGAACCCTCCAAAATAGATGCAATTAAGGGGTGGTCAAGGCCAATATTAGTAACGGATATCTGTAGCTTCTTGGGGTTAGCGGGATATTATCGACGATTTGTGAGAAATTTCTCATGATTTTCCAACCCTCTTACCAAGCTAACTCAGAAGGGAGTAAAGGTTTCTGGAAGTGGTGAATGTGAAAAAAGCTTCAAGTAGTTGAAAAGGAGGCTTATCAATGTGCTCGTGCTCACTTTACCCACAAGTGGAGAACTTTTTGTGGTATTCAGTGATGCTTCGAAGAAGGGCATGTGATGTGTGTTGATGAAAAATGAAAAAAGTCATTGTCTATGCTTAAAGTTAATTGAAAGTTCATGAATAGAACTATCCAACACATGACCTCGATTTGGTTGTAGTGATCTTTGCTTTGAAAATTTTGGTGCATTATCTCTTTGGGGAGAAGTGTGAAATATATATGGACCACAAATGCCTCATGTATATATTCAAATAGAAAGAGTTGAACATGCACCAACGAAGATGGTTAGAGCTGATCAATGACTATGACTGTTCAATCCATTACCACCCTAGGAAAGTGAACAAGGTGGCGGATTCCCTAATTAGAAAGGACCCAACGATTCTATCATTGGTGAGAATTTAAAAGGATCTAATCTACTTATATTTTATGTAGATGGACATGGGAATCATAAAGAAGGGAACATCACCAATCCTTTTACAAATTATTGCTTAACCATCACTATTTGAAAGGTTAACATATGCTCAAAAAGATGATGTGGGAATTCAGGAAAAAGTGGAAGCAATCGGAAAAAGTAAATCCTTGGAGTTTAATGTTAATAAAGAAGGAATTGTGAGATTTGGGAAAAGACTATGTGTTCCATCATGTCCGGAGCTGAAGAAGGAAATTTTGGATAATGCACATAGTTCAAATTTCTCTATTCACCCCGGAAACACAAAGATGTATTGAGATCTCCAAGAGAATTATTGGTGGGATAATATGAAGAAGGAGATCACTGAATATACATCAAGGTTCTTAGTGTGTCAGCAAGTAAAGGAAAAGAGGAAGAAATCTAAGGGTATGATGCAACCATTGCCTGGACCAGAATGGAAATGGGAGAACATCACCATAGACTTTGTTACCGGACTTCTGAATACATCCAAAGGAAACAATGCAATCTGGGTTGTTGTGGATCGTCTTACAAAGGTTCCACACTTCATTTCTATTCAAGAGGATTTCACATTGGATCAACTGGAACAGATATATATCAGGGAAGTGGTAATGATGCATGTAGTGCCACTATCTATTGTGTCCTATCGAGATCCAAGATTCACCTCTATGTTTTATAAGAGTCCTCAGCATGATCTGAATAAGGAACTGAACTTCACTACGGCCTATCATCCTCAAACTGATGGCCAATCGGAGCAGACTATCCAAACACTTGAGGACATGTTGAGAGCGTGCTCAATGGGCTTTAAAGGTGGATGGGATCAACATCTTCCTCTAGTTGATTTCTCTTATAATAACAGTTTCCACTCAAGCATCCAAATTACACCATATTAATACCTTTATGGGAAAAGGTGCAGAACACTAGCGTGTTGGGATAAGGTCGGTGAGCATAAGCTGCTTGGACCAGAAATGGTCGAAGTAATGGTGGAGAAGGTGAAAACCATTCAGCAGGATATCAAGGCTGCTGAGAGTTGAAAAAAGATTTATACAGGTAACCATTTATGAGACCTTGAGTTTAAAGTTGGAGACATGGTATTTCTACGCATATCTCCATGGAAGAAGGCCATGAGGTTTTGAAAGAAAGGAAAGTTAAGTCCAAGGTACATTGGCCCCTTCGAGATTCTTGATCGTGTTGGGGCTTTAGCCTATCAACTAGAACTTCCACTACCATGGCCAAATTACTTGATATCTTTCATGTATCCCTCTTAAGAAAGTACATACCAGACCCTTCACATGTACTCTCTTCAGAGGTGGTACAGTTAGAGGATGATCTTTCTTATGAGTATAAACTAGTGAAGATCTTAGATCATAGAGGAAAAGTTCTACGAAATAAGAAAATGCCCCTCATCAAGGTGTTGTGGCGAAACCACAAGTTTGAATAAGCGACGTTTGAATCGGAGGAAATTATGAAGTAGAGTTACCCATATCTATTTTAGTGTGGGAAAAGAAATTTTTTAGGGAGAAATTTTTTTTAAGGGGGGAAGATTGTAAAGACCCAAACTTTCATTAATGGAAATCCCTCTTGATCTAATTAAATGTCTCTTTATGTAAAATGTTTATATAAAATGTCAACTTATTTGGTTTTATGTTTTTTATATTAAAATACTGTTAAGAATTGTGATTATTGCTAATATAGCTATTGAACAGTGATCACATGATTATTATAAATATAGGGCTTTAACAAATCTAATTTACTCAGACAAAGGAAGCAATGGCCTCATTCAGTAGACGTGCCCCATATGAAGCCCATTTTTTAGATCCCGGAAAGGAGGTTGCGTCTTTGGGATTCTATCTTGACTAAGCCCAAGCCGAGCTTGAATATTTTAAGCTTTAGCAGGACCGCCTATAAGAGAAGTGGAAGTTGATAGAGATTACCACCCGAGCAATGTTATCCGAGCCACCCCAAGAGTCTGTAGCCATCGCACATCGTACTCTTCGGTCTTATGTGGATGTTATAAGGGGTTATGTAACAAAACCTTATCATTATGGTTATGTACATTATTTTTCTATATAATAATGAATATACTTTCATCTTATTATTGTTACCTAGTAAATGGTTTTTAAATCACAAATAGTATTTTAAGTTTATGTTCAACTAAGAAATCTATTTTGATGAATTAATAGATTTTCGAATTAAATAATATTTTAATAAAATATTATTATTATTATTAAATTAATTTTTATTAAATTTAAATGATCGTATAATTTTATGAATGCAATCATATTTTTTATTTTGGTTTGAAATCCATTTTTTTCAAAACCCGTGAATTTTCGAGAAATGTCAGTTTTTATTTTAAAAGTGAAAATTAACATATTTAGAAATTTATTTAGATAAAATAAATACTATTTTTGGAATCTGTACATCAAAATTATCCAACGTTTAATTTATCATAATTTTCTGAGGCAGTCAAATTTTTGGGTAAAAATTAAATATTTTTTCAATATATAATGTGTTTTATGACATCATAATAACCCAATAGTGATGTAATAAAATACTATAATATTTATGTTCAGCCAATATATGTTTCACAATTAAAATAATGTGGTTTTGGGTTTGTTTGAATTATTTTACAAAGCATTAATGGACCCTTCAAGACTTACTAAGCATCTTGTCTTTTTAAATTGTTTTCCTTGGGAGTGTGACTCACCTCCACATAAGAAACTCCATTATTTTAAAAAGTTAAGACTTTGGCCTTATAAAATATTGTTTTCCACTTACCTTTTCTAAAAACCATGGCAAAAACCATTGTCTGGTTTGTGGTTTGGATTAGTTTAATGTGAGGTGTCCCAAACCAAAATAATAAAGAATTCCCTCACCTTTCCTATATAAATTCACCCAAGCTCCCACTTACTCCTCACTCTAAGCCTTTATAATTCGTCCAACCTCTATCCTAATATCTATATAATCCTCACAAGGTTCCTCAATATCCCAATAATCCTCTCTCAAGCCTCTCCCAAGCCTTTAGAAGCACACTTCCTAGTGAGGGTTTTTCTTCCTTTCTCATTTCTGTCCAATTTTTTAATGTTGTTATGCCCTTTTAATTTCAATTTTAAATGTTGGGGTATGGTTTCGAACCTCCCCTATACTGCCATATTTATGTTTTAATTATGTTAGACCCCTTTATCTCTCATTAAATTTCTCCCTTGTACACCCGTTACTAAGCCGAAATTCTAAAAGGAATTTCTCTCTCCTCTTTTACATTCAAGCAATTATTTTGTATCATAACTCTAAATTCCATTACAGTTTTTGGGACATGTATATATATGACCCATTACTGTTCATTTCAATTGAATATGATGATACACCCCTTTCTCTCTCATCAACAATTTTTATGAATTCTTACATCATGTCGTTACACTGCCGAAATTGCACCGATTTTCCAAGCCAATGTCATTGTGTAGTGAATACCATGCCCATTTC
Organism: Viscum album; assembly: GCA_963277665.1. Classification (NCBI taxonomy): domain Eukaryota; kingdom Viridiplantae; phylum Streptophyta; class Magnoliopsida; order Santalales; family Viscaceae; genus Viscum; species Viscum album. Next base: position 93,148,500 of record OY728147.1, read on the forward strand.
TCTATCAAGGGTATTCACCTTTATGAACATTTAATTATTGATTATAAAGTTTCATGTATTAATTCCACATTCCATTATCATGGAATAAATTATTATGTTTTATGAATCTATGTTATATGATCCATGTGGCACACTTATGAATGAAATGAAATGTTTAAGAAGGGTGCACCCTTATAGTGCTCCAATGCATTGGGTAAAGTATAGTATCATGATACATCATGTGAAATAGTTGTTTACTCATTCTAATTAAAGTGTGATGAGGTTTTACTTGTGATTAATGTGCAATTAGGATTTAATTATGCTTCATATGCAATGAGCCTTGGCTCATGCTAATTCCATGTTAAGTGTTGTTGCCACATTTCCATGTTATGATTATCATGCTTTATCACACCTTTATGTTTATGATTCTATTGTGCTATAATGATATGAATATTTTCTAACATGTATTGTATTCTTCATGTTACTCCATGTTTATTCCCTTACTGGTCTTTATATCTCACCATTTTCTTACGCATGTCCTCCGGTTATCCCATGCAATGCTAAGTACGAGGGAATGTAGTGGTCATGTAAATAAAGATGTTATTTTTAATGTTTTAAGTTGTTATGTAATGATCCTAAGCCTCAAATACACTAGATCTCTTGATCTTCTATATTGTATCAAATGAAGTTTGTGTAATAAATTATGTTTAATTGTGTAATAAAAAGATCAGGGTTGTCATAGTGGGATACATGGAGGAAGACCCTAGGTGGGTTTTAGTTTAAAATTTTGATAAAGTATGAGGGGTAAATATCTTATTAAGGGATAGAGACATGACATGATGAAATCTTGATTTCCTTTGGTTTTATTTTTGTGAGAAATCAGCATTGGATTCATTTAGTTATTAACTTATTTAGATCCCCAACATAATAATTATGGTATATTTTCCTTAGTGATCATGATGAGTCCTAGGTAACATAGGAGAAATTTTTGAGAAATTTCCTTATTGATTTCCTATTATTTATGTTAAAGGTAGTGCGGTGATGGGAGTTTTTGAACATTTTTTTGGGAGTTTGAGTGCGTCAGAATTTGAGGTAAGATTAATAATCCTTCTCCATGATTCTCCTAATATTTTCCATATGATAAGGAGAGGGTGTAGCCTTTTAAGGAGGATTTTTGTATAGAGATATATTATTAGGTTATCCATTTCAGGTTATTGACATATATTGATGTGTTTATGAAGGATGAGTTCATTGATAAAAATTTAGTATAGATAGATTCATTTATATGGGGAATTCATAATAACATCTTAGAAAGTAGATCGATGGGTAGAATCTTTTATTTGTTAGGGAAGTTGATATTTTGGCAGATAAAGAGTTTTCCTTGGCCCTTTTTCTCATATCTCTAGAGATAGAAGTTATTAAACTTCAAAAAAGAAACCAAGTGTGGTGTGTTATTTATATAGCGATAATGGTCATTAACAGTATTAGTCTCCAACCCACCATAGTGGTCATTATGAAGTTATCAATGTGGAAGATGATAAACCCCAATAGTTTCAATAGTAATTTCCTCTTAGACCTTATTAGATACAAAATATTCCTTGGCATTTTAAACCACGAAAGTGTGATAGATTAATTGGATAATAGACACAAAATATTTCCTTTCTAAAGTTCTAAGGGATTGAATACAATATGAGAAGGGTATTTGAATCAATTGTTAACTTTTTATAAGTTTCAATATTTTTAAAAACATAACCCCTGAAACTTATTAAAGTTTATTTTCTTATCATATTTTTATAAATACTCATGCATGAAAAAGTAGTAAATAAATAAAATCACACAATATTTACAAGGTTTAAACTCATTATGAGAACCAAAAAAATTTTCATAGCCACTCCCATTGGTCTGTAGAAATCCACTAATAATAATAAGTGAATACAACTAGTTCCAACTCCTGATAGACACCTTTTTCTCCTAATTGGAATGATTATACTAACTCGCATCAGTTTATAATGTTTTATTATAAATAATTGATCCAAATAAGTATAAATACTTTTTTCAATTTTTTATAAAAAAATTACTCATTATGATGACCCTAAGTCCAATGGACTTCACTTCAATGAACATAATCCAAATGAATCAATACGATCGACTCAATACAATTCTCCAGTTATTAGCCTACACTTATAAAACTCTGATCAAATGCTCAGCCCAGCCTTGATCAATCTGGTTGACTCAATACAATGCTACTTAGGAGAGTAAAAAAACAATATATGATCGACATTATAATGAAATATTTGTCGGGAAATAACTCTGACTCAAATTATAACTAAAACATTATATCACTACACCTTTTCTGCACAAGAAAAATATTGAAAAGTTCAAATTCATTGTTGTTCTATTTATAGAAGACATAAAATAGATAAGGTAGGAAACTAAAAAACTGTTCCTTATTACTCAAATTTTAAATCTATATCACAAAAATTTAAACATCAAATTTGAATACTTAAAACCTTCTCATGATTTATCCAAAATAAGTCCTTTTTTAACATACTTAATTTTCTTCAGTGTGATTTAAACTCCTTAAATTCTGTCTAATTGACTTCCTCCGCTTCAAACCGATTAACTTCCTCAACATCAATATGAGGTGACTAACTTCCTCTACTCATTATGATTTTACTTTCTTCCTTAACTCATTACGATCAGACTATCTTCCTCTACTCATAATAATATGACATTTTTCATATCCTCATTACGATCAGACTTTCTTCCTCTTCTCATTATGATCTAACTTTATTCCTCTTCTCATTATGATCTAAATTTTTCCTCTAATCAATAGGATCTGACTTTCTTCCTCTAATAATTACGATCTTACTTTCTTACAAAAACACGGTCTACTATGAATTTCCTCCTCAAAGTTAGTCTGATTGACTTTATTCATTAGACTTAGTTTGATGGAACTTCGTTACGATGGAATTTCCATTTATGATGGATTTCACATTACGATGGATTTCCCATTATGATAGAATTTTCATTACAATGAAAACTCCACTCTATGACTTTGAGAATATTCATACCTTATCAGTTATAACACATTCAGACTTTTAATGACTTCTATGTCTGGTACTTCTGGATCTAATGAAAACTTATTCTTGGAACCTATAAAATCTTTTTGATTCATCCATTTATTAAAAATATTTTATCATGATAATTTTTCATGAATTATGATAAATCCATGACCAGAAAAACATTATTTTATTTGAGGTTATAATGTTTAAGAACTTTTTAACTCTAGACATCACTATCTTCCTTCAACCACTTTAGTAACATTTTGAGTATCTAATTTAGAAACTTACTTATTTATCTGATTATGGTAAAGGAAAACATCTATAAATCAAAAAAAATGCCTCTATTTCTTTTGGATCTAATGATGTGAATCGGATTATGCGTCAGATCAACAACTTTATATAACTTTATGCTTCCATCTTCCTTACACCTTGTGCATCCAGTACTACTCAGTCCAAAAACATGTGTCCAAAAGGCAACTTTATCAAGTTAAAAAATCTGTCTACCCCTTTATTTTTGGTTTTGAACAATGAAAAACTTTCAACTATCTTAAAAAAAATCATTCTGATGGATTGGATCTGATCCTAAAGAATAAAAAAATTATTTTACAAAAAAATTTAGTGTCAAAAAATATAAAACTCTGTTAAAAAATCATTAAAAAGGTTCTTAAATTTCCTTAGGGATTTAAGGATGGGAATATTCTATTTGGTGTATGAAATTAGAGTTAATGGGGAAAAGGAATAGGACATGACTAATTTCATGTGATGGATATTTAGGACCAAAATATAACCTCCTTGTCTAGGTTCACTATGAATAGTAACCATACCAAGTTACTATAAGATCTTTGGGATGTCACTCTATACACCAAAGTATTCCAACTAATAGTGAGGGTCTATTGGGTGATAGTGAGGAGACAATACCCTCTCATGGTAATAATAATAATAATAATAATAATAAAGCATAGTGTAAGTGATTGATCCAATACAATGGAAACAATTTTAAATAATAGTAATAATGTGCCAAAATAAAAATGATGTCACACGTATAATATCCATATTTCATTATTGTGATACAAGAATAAAAGGTATTTATCATAGGATGAATATATATGTATATTAATAAAATAACCAAAAAGATCATTATCCCAACTCTGAGGAACTAACCGGCTCGACTTTCAAAAACCATGCCATCCTTCTTGTGCACTATTTTCATGCCCCTATCCACTATGCTCCAAATTCAGAGCCTTTTCCTTTAAATTTAATCAAAATCTATAAATTCAGTATGTATCCAGAAGGACTCATGTAGGATGTGAGTATAAACCTAGTAGGCTACCACCAATAGTGTCTCTAGCTTACATCCATGCATAAAGAAATTTATTAACAACATAAATAAATAAAACTGAACACATATCACATACCCTATTACAATCATTCTCTTCTAAAATTTAGTGAGCCTTTTTATCTTATCTATAATGGAATTTGAATGATACATTCATGATCATTTATACTAGAAGTTCCCTTATCATTCCAACTATTTCCATGACACATTGTCTTACACACCAAAAATCATCAAATAATCAATCTGAGTCATTCTAACATCCCAAATTCATGTCCTTGAGATATAACACAAGTCCTAATGACTTCCACTTCATTAAAACAACCATTAGTTTTAAATCCTAAAATACCAAGGCACGGTGATACCTATCCTACTATAATCTCAGACTAATGACCTCAATATAGTGGTGAGCCTCCTTCCACAAACTAGTGGTCTCAACTACCACCTACCATGGCCTTCTATGACGATTATCTATTCCTTACCTATGGTCAATACCATCCCATATACCGCTTGATCTATGGAGGCCTCCACCCAAAAATAAGTGGTAAACATCCCCTCAAGGTTCATATCTTATGTACATATGACCCCAATGGACTTCTAGGACACCCATGGTGAGAAACCTCACCAAAAAACAAATTTCACACCTTTTATGATCTTCTATTTCCACCTAAGAACCATGTTTCCCCACTATATTAATGTTTAACACAATCTAGTTTACCCTAGATAACACATCACCCCACTTCCTATTATCAATATCACCGACAGTCATATAGTACATGCCCAACATATTTCCATATAACCAACTCAACCATCACATCATTAAAATAATTTCCATAATTGGAATAATCATTTAAATCCAACCATAAATCCATATATAACAACTCATTTCCATATCAGGCTCAATCATACCATTTTATATATGAGACTACCCTTTGGTATCTCCTAGGAATAATAAATACTCAAACTATCACATACTCAGTCTCGCATGGATTCCCCTCTCATTATTAGTTACCACACATAGCATAGCACATGTATAAATTTTGGATAAATCTAGGAAATATATATCATATACTCAAATATTCCCACTCATTTAATATCAATCATTGATTTAGGATCAAAAGGTGAAAATAAAAAAAAGTAAAACCCTAAAATAGGTCATAAAAACATGAATGGTGGGAACTCTCTAGGAAATGAAAGAACCGGAGAAATGAAACTTATATAATTTTATCCTCACCCACACCTACCTCCCCTGATGAACGATGCTTTATTATATCAATAGAAGAGGGATAAATCACTTGAATGTGGAAGAACCTAAAGAGAGGGTGTGTCTGGTACTAGTTGGTTGAATGGAACTCCCAAAACCCTAATTTTATTTAAAAACCATTTTTAAATTATAAAATTTAAAAAAAATATTTTTGCATTCTAAAAAACATGACAAATAGTTCACTCTATAAAATAATTGGGACAGGGGGATCCCCCCCCCATGTCTGTCTATTTCACATCTTGGCACTAAGTGTGAGGTCGTGAAAGGATATTGTCCATTGATTTTGATCTGAAAACCCTCTAGATCCTCTCAAAAACCCTTCCAACCCATTTTTTACACCCAAAAAAATTAAAATGGATAAAATATGTAGGATTTTATAAAATTTTAAATGGTTCCTTAACTTAGACAAAGTCCTAGGTTTTACACAGAAGGACCAAAGATCATTTAAGGTACTATTTATCTTTATTCCTCCATAATTTATGATTTTATTGATTTAGGATTCTTATGAACCACCCCTATTGGGACTCAAACTAAGATAGAAACAAAATTTAGTATGCACTTTGAATCTTGCCTTTAATAGAGAATGTGTTAGAGACTAGGACCAAGGGAAAATCTCCATGAATATGTAGAAGTCATTACCCTTTTTAAATAAAATCACCATACCACCATGAATAATATAATGAATTTATAAACTAAAATTCATGAATAATTTATAGAAAATTAATTTCATTTTATATATATCCAATCTATAAATGGAAAAATAACCAAAATTTTATCTACTCATCTATACTATAATCATGATATAATGAAACTGCCTCCGCCAATAAGTCTATAGTTCCCAAAGCTATGGTCACCCATACCAACCACTATATCACCCAATATTAAATTACGGTAAGTGAAATTTTCACTATAAATAAATTCTAATAAAATAAAATTTTTAATATTTTATGTCATAATATTTCTAGTTTTATAGGATGAATATCACTTTTGAAATTACTATGATGAAATAAGCCTATCATGAATTTTTAAAATTTTCACCTAGAAATGACCTTTTATGAATAATTGGAAATATATTATTTAAATAATATCCTTTTATTTATAATAATGTGTTATAATATATATAATTAATAATAAATTGATTATCAATTGGTTATAAATAAATATAAAATCTTTTGAAAGTAAAAGGAGTTATTTGTTCAGAAAATTATTTTTAAGTGAATAATGTTTTTATAAATTAAAATAATGTATATTGATAAATTATTTTAATGAAATTTTTAGATTATATATTAAATATAATTATCTTTTATTCATATTATGGTGGTTACTAGAAAAATATTAAGAATAAATTCACTTTATTCTTGAAAAATGGATTTTTTTTAAAAGTGTTTCCATGTTTTATGGGTTTATTTTTAGATTAATTTATGAAACATATAGGAATGGAATTTTATAAAATTGATTACAATTTTCAAATCATCATGTAAAAATTTTATAAATAGTTCAATTTAATTTTCATTCATAATGAACAATAATCAAGGTAAAAACTCATTACAACGGTGAAGGTTATATTGGGTTAAAATCATGTTAAATTTAGAAGATAAGTATTAAAATGACATAAACAATCATCTACATTATATTATTTGACCATATTTAGACTTTATAAGTATAAAATTTAATTTTTTGATAGTTTAGATCCAATTTAATGGAGTAATATGTATAATATATAATAATAATTCAAATATTTACAAGACTTCCACCCACCTCACTTATAAAATGGAACCCCTTATACACTCTTATTCACGACAATTGTGCCACTTAACTTAACCAATAGCTACCAAAAAAAATTCCAAACATCACTTAAAATGTCTTAGAGGTCCTAGTATCACCAAAATACATTTTCAATAAGACTTATGGTTTAATCCAAATGAGGTCACTAAAAGAAGAGGTATATATTCTTGATGAACTGTTTCAAGTTCCTTTCTTCTTAAACCTCCTAAGAATATTTAATAACTGTATTAACATAATTAAATCAGAATATTCACCATAATTATGTTTTTTTATGTTAATTTTGAATCCATTTTATATATCCTTTCCATCCTATGGAAAATGAAAACATCTCTTGTGCGTACATATGACCCGCCATCTCCATGTAATGGTGTAATTCATTTTTCATCACTAATTTACTTGGATGGAAATAAAGATGTAATTAATAAACATATAGGATATTTATAAAATAAACATAATTATTTAAATATAATATATCATCTGAATTATTACCCTTTCACCGATTATAAAATGATAATGTCGTGTGTGCATATGTGTGGACTACCACCTATATTAGTGATGTGATTCATTTTTCTATTACCAGCATGAATGGATGATTATAAAATTTTATATAATGAATAAAAATTATATTAAAGGAATAATTAAAATTATATATATAATTTAATAATTTCATTAAACCTTTAACCACTAATAATGTACTGAAGTAATTTTGGAGAAATTGACGGAACAACCATAAGTGGTCAGTGTAAGCAAGGACAATTAAATGAATAGATTTAAAATAGCTATAAAATAAATTAATAAATTAAATATATATGAGACATTTTCTTAATAATTTTATAAATTTAAATTCATTATACTAGAGGATAAGACTTTTATGACTAAATTGTTACCCAAGGTAAGGGATTTCTGTTACAATCTCATTTAATTTCAATATTATTCAAGTTCAGATTTCTTTGGGGAAAATTATATGATCCTAATATCTTCAACCACATATATTGTATTATATTTTTTATATTCTATATTTTTACATGTTTATATTTCATTCATTCTCTTTTAATATCATCAATCAATAATAATGTTACATAAGGGGTACTTTCTTTTGAAAAACATGTTTTAGAGTTTTCCTTCCAACTCTTTTTCTTCCATACTAGGGTTATTTTCAATGTTTCAAGAATGTTATTTTTATAATTAATTGATTATTTTAAGATATTTTTAACTAAATTTTACTTTATTAACAATTTTTTAATAATTAATCTTCTAATAATTTTTTGAAAAATGATTTTTTTTAATTTTTATACAAAATTGTTCAAGGAATGTTTTTTAGTATATATAGCGTGAATGGATTTTTCACACCTCCATTACCATCATTATATAGTTGGATTCCTATAAAGGTTTATATAGTTATTCAATGAAAATCATTTTCTATGAATTTTTTATATTAAAATTAAAGTGTATCATTTTTTTAAAGGACTGAGAAGAATTATGAATGAAATTTATAACTATGTTATTACGCAAAGTTACAGCCAACTTATTTTTAGTGTTTTGATTCTATTTTATATGGAATAATTTCCAAAAATTTGATATTTTATTATCCATATAAAATTTATATATATGATATCAGTTAATTAATATTATTAATAATGTTATATCATTGATTGGGGAAAAATTTTATATTCTTGATTCAATATGGATAATTATTTATTTATAGGGAATTTTGATAATAAATTTTATTTATCATTCAATATATGATGAGTTAATTGGATGTGGAAGTGATAGTAGTGGTGTGTTTATATATATCTCCTCAATGCATCAATGGGTATCATGAGACAAAGTAACATACATGTCATATTAGATGGGTATCTGGTTTACACCTACCTATTTAATAAGAATTTCTTGGTCAAGGCCTTGATGGTATGATTCATAATATCTTAGTTGAGGACTTGATGGTAAGATCATGAATGTATAAAATTATGAATTTAATTAATTGATAATTCATTTTCCATTTTCCATGTGATTTCTATGTGGATATTTTCCATGGATGTATTTTAAACTCAAGTTGTTGATTGAGTGGCGTGTTTTTTGATTATACACTCCACCATATTAATTATGACTTATTTAATCATCATATATTTCATTGTGCGTAACCCTTACTGGTCATCTAATCTCCCCATTTATATTATTTCCTTTTCCTAGGATATGGAAAAGGATATTTTGAATAATTTCAAGGATATAATAATGTTTCTTCTTCTTTGTTTTTATATTTACAATGTAATATGGGAATCATGTATGTATCTAGTTTTTCAATACTCTTAAACTGATTGATCTTTCATGGTGTTATCCCTTATATCTTTTACTAATGTAATATTGTAAACACCAGTTTTGGGTTACTAGAGTCTAGGTTATTATATTTGGTATTAGAATAATTTTATTAGGACCCTTAGGAGTGAGATTTTATAATAACATAAAAAGACTGATATTTAAGATAAACCCCTTGAATATTTAATATATATTAGGGATTTTTATGCTATGGAACAATATTAATGATGTTATGAGCTAATTATTTCTATTAAATTGATTATATATGGTTCCTATTAGAATATATTTAAATAATATTAACACCCATAGTCAATTTAGGGATTTTGCTTCATAGAAATCCAATAAAACTAGTGTTAGAGATGAGCATATCATGGTTATATTAGGGCAGCTAACTCAGCATATGAAAAATAATGTTTCCCATATAGAGTAACCTATTATTCCAAATCATGATTAATATTTGTTGGATAACTTCATGTGGCTAAATCCTCAATATTTTAATGTAAATACTAATCCATTTTTAGCTAAACAATATACTAAGTCTTTAAATATTTATTTTTTCCCTTGGGAACTAATGAAAGGGAATGGGTTATTTTGGAAGTACATTTTTAAAAGGGATATAGTAATAAATGGTGTTATTGATCCAGAACATAATGATTTTGGTGAAATATAAATTATAAAATAGATAAAGTTTAAAGTGATATTCTTTGATAAATATTTTTCTTGAGAAAAACGATTTAGAATGGAGTGAAAGTTACTTAACCAAAATTAAAAGGAAGAGGAAAGTGTTACAGAGAATGGGGATAAAACTAAATAATTATTCAAGCATGTTGAAGACTACATATATAATTCAAAAAGTAAAATCTAATGTGTATTATATGTATTAATCCGAGTCTCTGAACGATATTAGTTTCTAAAACATTTTCATTATATGAAGATATAGTATCAAGTTCCATCAATACAAAGAAATAATTTTCTAGGTATTTTATCTTCCAGGGAAAGTAAGTAAAGAAGAGTTCAATTGATAACCAAGAGAAAATAAATATGTTAGAGAAGAATATTAAGAAGATGACATTTCCAATATGTTATAATTTTATAAGGAAATTACTAGGTACTTTCTTAAGGGGAAAAATATTTTGTTTCAAGTATGGTGAAAAGGGTTATAGGGATCACGAATTAATGGTAATGAAAGAAACCACTATTATCCAGTTATTTATATATAAATAGATGAGTAATTATTCCAATAAATATCTTAAGAATCTAGGGAACCTCCCACATTAAGAGTCTAAGGGGATAAGTCTAAGATTATGTAATTACTATATCTAGGGTTGAAATTCCTAAAGATGTGGTAGAAGGTACATTAATCATAACCTCAAAATTAGCTAATAATTTATTTTATTTTATATATGGTCACTCTTTTATATCTTCCATGTATTCCAAGAGCATTTGATATTTCCCTAGAAGCATAAAAAGGGATTTTCCAATCATGTCACAAATTGGAAACCTTATTTCAATAAGGATATGTCAGTCAATCCCCAGGATGATGTATAGATATTATCTATTTGAAAAATTAGTTTTTATATCTATAGTTGACTTTTATATAATCCTTAGTATAGATTTTATTTCCAATTATAATTCTATGATTTATTTTCTAGAGAAATATATTATGATTCAATAATGAATGTATGGATTACTAGTATTCAGAGGGGAGACTGCATCATCTAAATCATGTCTAGATCCACCTCCAGTAGATATTCTCAAGAAATTATTGAAGAAGAAGAGTTTAAATGAACTGTAAATGGGAAATGTATCCTTACAATTGAGGATATAAATATTGTATAAGAATACATTGATTTATTTCCTAAATAACTACTTGTACATCCACTTATGCATGATGTTGAGTTTTCCATTAATCTCATCCTTGATGAAAATTTTTTATCTAAGAATAACTACAGGATGGATATAATGGAATTAGCTGAACTAAAGAAACAACTATATGAGTTTTATGATAAGGTATTTATATTCCCTACCGTTTCATCATGGGAAGCCCATAAAATTTTTATTAATATGGAAAAATGGTCTAATAGGATAAGCATTGATTACATAGAAATAAATGTTGTTGCTATAATGAAAAGGTATCATCTTCCCTGCATTGATGACTTGTTTTTTTTTCAAATTCAAAGTCATAAATATTATGAAAATATTGATATTTGTTTTGGGTATCATTAACTATGAGAAAATATGGAAGATATCCCAAAAAATTACATTTCTAATATGGTATGGGTATTATAAATGTACAATAACTCCCATTATATAGACTAATTCGCCCCATGATTTAATGGATTTGATGAATATTTTATTCAAGTATTATCTTAATAATTTCATTATGGTATTTATTGAAGACATATTGCAAAACTAAAAGATCCATGATGATCAAACGAGTTATTTTCGAATCATTCTTAAGAATATTATAGAAAATGAGTTATATCAAAAATTTAGAAAATGTAAATTCTAGATTTGGGAAGTTTCTTTTCTTATCCATGTTGTATCAATGTATATAAAATCAATTGATTCTTCAAAGAAAAAGGCAGTGATGGAATGGCCAATGCAAATGAATATAACTGAGGTATGTAGTTTCCTTGTATTAGCATGTTACTATCAATGATTTGTTGAAAAAAATATTGATTAGATAACTTTTTAACCAAGTTGACGTGTAAAGGGGTTAAGTTCATATGGTCAAAATAATATAAAGAAAGTTTTGAAGAATTGAATAGGATATTGATGAATGCACCAATATTGACTTAACCATTAAGAAGGGATGGATTTGTGATATATATATACGCAATAAATAATGGACATGGGTGTTTCTTTATAAAGAGAAATAGAGTTATTTCCTATGCATCAAATTAGTTAAATATCCATGAAAAAAATTACCCAACCCATGATCGTGAGTTTGTAGTTATATTCTTTGTATTGAATATATGTAAACATTAACTTTATAGTGAACGATGTGAAATATATAAAAATAAAATATGTTTTAAATACAACTTTTCATAGGAAATGATCAACATCTAGAAAATAATATGGCTATAACTACTCAGTGATTATGATTTATCATCACACAATAACCTTGGGAAGGAAAATAAGGTGGATGGTTCATTTAGTGGGAATGATCATGGGGTTTTGATTAAAATGAGGATTAAAAAGATCCTATATTCATGGATTTAGTACAGACAAATATGGGAATCTTTAGAAAAGGATAAACATAATATCTATTCTAAATGATTTCCAAACCATCCTTAATAGAGAAAAATAAAAATTTCTCAGCTTTATAATAAGAATATTCAAAATAAAATCAAATTCATAAATGATTGAAAGTTAGAAGGCCTCATCTATGAAAATGATATACTAAAATATTGAAAGAGGTTATGTATTTCATCTGTTTATGATCTAAAAAAAGAATTATTAGATGAATATCATAGCTCAAATTTATATATACACCCTGCTAGAACCAAAATGTATTGGTATTTGAAGGAATGTTTTTTTGGGATAATATGAAATTAAAAATTAAAGATATTATATCAATATTATTGGTCTTCAAATAGGTAAATGTTGAGATACAACATCCTAAATCTTTCATGAAACCTCTACATGTTCCTATGTGGAAATGGGATTATATTACTATATAATTTTTCAATGGATTTCAAAATACATCTATAAATAATTATTCCATATGGATTTCTATTGATCACTTTATGAAGTTAACATAATTACTCATTATAAGGGAAGATCTTCCTATTGAGTGACTCATTAGATTTTTTATTAATGAAGGTGTGAGACATCATGGTGAACCTCTTTCAATTGTATCTTATTAGGATTTTCAGTTTACATTGAAATTCTAGAATAGTCTCTATAAATATTTTTAAATCGAGCTATATTTGAGCACTATTAATCATCCTCAAATTGACAGATAGTCTGAAAAGACTATTCAAACATTTTAAGGTATGTTAAGGTCATAATAAATTGAATTTTAAGGTTTGTGAGATTAATATTTACCTTTTATATATTTCTCATATAATAATATCATTCATTCATGCATTCAAATGGAACCATATGAATTATTTTATTGTAAAACACACCTTACACCAACTTTTTTAGAAGAGGTTAGTGAAAGGAAGTTTTTAGGCCAAAAACTTATTGAGTACACAATTGAAAAAGTGAGAACTATTTAGAGTTATATTAAGGAAGTTAAATTAGGCAAAAGAGTTATTTCAATGACTAATGGAAGGATTTGGAATTTCATGTTGGTGATCATGTTTTCTTGAAGGTATCCCCATGGAAGGGTTTTATAAGGTTTGGAAAGAAAGGGAAACTATTTACTAAGAACATAATTCATTTTAAAATTTTATAAATAATTAGAATTATATAATAAAATTTTGTAAATTCAACCTAGACTCTCTAAAATGAATGATATGTTCCATATCTCTTTTTTAAGAAAGTACAATCCATATACAATACATGTTCCCGCCTCTAAAGAAATAGAATTGGATTCTGATTTATCTTAATAGAGGGTGTTAAGTACTTACATAAGGGATAATGGGATGTCAATACGATAGGATAAGTAGAGGATGGTTAATGTGGTGGCATAGATCACTATTATATTCCTTGATGACCAGGGTTTATGACCCACTATCCTTCCTCCTGTAGTGGATCATTTCAGAGACGTCTTTCCAGATAAATTCTCTAGTATATATATGGTGAGAGAGGTTGAGTTTACTATTGATTAAATTATAGGAGCAGCACTAGTGACCATTCCTCCTTATAGGATGTCACCAATGGAGATTTTATAAATTAAGAATAAATTGGAGGATCTAGAGGATAAAGGATTTATATGACCCAATAATTCTCCTTGGGGTTCACCAGTCATTTTCACTAAGAAATATGATAGTACCCTCAGGATTTGTGTGGTTTTACATAATTTGAATTAGCTCATAGTAAATAATCGGTATCTACTACCTAGAATAGATGGCCTCTTCAATTAGATCCATAAAGTGAAAGTATTTTTAAAGATAGATCTGAGGTTGGGCTATCATCAGGTGCATTTCAAGACTTCATACATACCTTTCACAACCATTAAGAGCTTGTATAGTCTCTAAGTATACCTATTTATGCCATTTCAACTCAAAAATGTACCTGTGTTCTTCATGCCAATTAGAAATCAGTTTTTTAACTCCTATCTAGATTCATTTGTGGTAGTCTTTATTGATGATATCTTGGTGTATTCACACTCTATACATGGACATGAAACCCATATTGAGATTGTGATGAATACACTAAGATTACATTAGCAATATCCTAATATCAATAAATTCCACTTCTGGATCGACAGAGTACACTTCTTGGGTCACAATATCTCAGAGATAGAAGTTTCAATAGACCTAGAGAAATTGAGTGCTATAGTTTCCTAAGTGAAACCCAAGAACATATTAGACATTCATAGTTTCTTAGGGTTGGACAGATATTATAGATGCTTTATTCAAGATTTCATAGGCCTTTTAGTACCATACGGGCCTAATAAAGAAGGGTATGAATTTTTTATGGTAATAATCATATGAAGAAACCTTTTAAGAGTTTAAAGTAAGACTAAATTCAACACTGATACTGATTCTTCCAGATCCATATATGAGCTATACTATAAACTATGAATAATTTGGTATCAATATTGGAGTTATTATGATGTAGTATGAGTGAGTCGTTGCATACAGGCCTTTTTATTTGAGGCATCATGGGTATATTTAACCAACGCATGACCATTATCTCGTAGTTATTTTCATTCCTTACGTTGTTAGAGACACTATTTACTTATTGAGATACTTGTGGTATTTACAGACCATGAGAGCCTCCAGTACATATTTAGATAGCTATATCTCAATCTCAGGTAGTACATGTTGGTGGAGTTCCTATAGTTGTTTGATATCAATCTTTCATGCATGCCTGGAAAAGGAAATTTTGTGGCTGATGCTCTGAGCTGGAAGACTCAAACATAGGATGTTTTATAATATGATCATGAATGGAAGATTATGAACTTATTCTCAAGGATTCATGTTGTGGTTTAGGGGGACCATGGTCAGACTATCCTTTCGGCCTTAGTAGTGACTTTTTCTCTTCTATAATGGATAATAATGAATAATTTATGTAATATTGAAGGCCTTTTCCTAAGGTAAATCATTTTAGATGATGATAAACCTTTAAGTTGGACCATATATGTGGTTGATTCCTTTTTATTCCATGAACATGTATTATCCCTGAAGACATAAAAGATTATCTGATGTGGTAATTTCACACCTCAGTATGGGTAGTTCACCCTAGTGTCACTAAAATGTATCGGGATATTCAATGCCAGTATTTGTGGTCTGGCATGAAATTCAAAAAAAAAATCTTCATCACTCGGTGCTCCACCTGTCATTAGGTGAAGGTATAAAATCATAGACTAGTAGGTATTATATAGTCATTGTCAATTCTTTAGTGGAAATGTGATGATGTTTTGATTGATTTCATGATTGTACTATTCAGATCACCTCAAGGTAATGATACAATCAAGGATGTTATTGATTGGTTGATAAAGGTTGCACACTTATTACCTATGCGAGAGACCTTCACAGTAGATTTTATTTGAAGATTTTATGTCAAATAGGTTATATGTCTTCATGGAGCTCCTCGGTCGATCATTTCCGATAAAGATTCTCATTTCACATCATGGTTCTAGTAGGGGTTACAAAATCCCTTGGGTACGCAGGTGCTTCTGAGCACAGCCTTTCACCCACAAGCCTATGGGTAGATGGATCATATGATCCATATACTAGAGGACATGCTTCGTGCATGTGTCCTTGACTTATGGGGTACGTGGTAGAAGCACATTCGCCTCATCTATTTTTCTTATAACAATAGATTTTAGGCTTCCATAGAGATGAATACCAATGAAGCCTTTATGGTAGACCTTTCTTCTCACCTCTATGATGGCTAAAGGTAGGGGAGGAAGTTATGCATAGACTGTTTCTTGTGAAGGAGACTATAGAGTAGGTCCAGCTGATAAAAATTTCATATTGACTACTCAGTCTAGACCACAGTCATATGCCAACAGTTGTTGGTGACCTCTTGAGTTTGAGGTCAGATATGGTTTTTCTTTTGAGTCTCTCCCAGGTTAGGCCATATAAGTATTTAGAAGTATGGTAATTTCTCACCAAGGTTTTTTAGAACCTTTGATGTTTTGAAATAGATTGGACCTATGGATTACCTATTGGAACTTCCTCGGAGATACTAGTCCTTGCATGATGTCTTTTAAGTATCATAGCTTCGCTGATACTATCCAGACATGAAAAATATCTTTCATCCTGATGAGGTCAAATTGGATATATATGCATCATTTGAAGAGTATCTAGTGCTATAGTGTATTGGAGTGTGAAGACACTCCGAGGTAGTTCAGTTACATTGATATGGGTTCTATTATAGTATGACTGAGTACATAATGAGACCTGGGGGTGGGAAGCTGATGTATGATCTCATTGGATGGAACTCTTTTCTAACATGACATCTTTACCCTCATAAGGCCAACTCAGGGACGAGTTTCTTTATGGAGGGGAGTTTGTAATGAACTTTATTTTCAATGAAGGTATTAAAAAATGTTTAATCAAAATTAATATATTAAATTGACCTAATAACGATGTCTAATCAAGTCATAAAGGTCATGGGTGTGTTTGGATCTCATATATCTAAAATGAATAAAATAGATTGGGCTACACAATTTGTCTACAACCGTCCAACCCAGGGTGCATGGCCATTCGACCAGTTGTAGACATGGGAAAGAGACATTCTATACAATTTTCACATGGTTATTCAAACCATTTTCCTAAACAAGTGGTCTTCCCCATGTAGTAGTGAACATAGCATAGTTTTCACATGGTTTGGACCAACCGTGCAGCCAAACATTTTGGGGTTAAAATACTATTTTCCCTCTCATTTAACAAAAAACCTATCTTTTATTTTCCCTTCTTCCTCCAGCATCCATTACCTCTCTTCTTCCTCCTTTTACCTCATGAACACCCAAGTCTAGTCATTGACCTAGTTCATATGTCCGGTTTCTATTTTTCAATCCATCGAAAGAATTGGATCCAGTTTGGTAAGGTCCCCTAGTCTCTCAATTCCAACCTAAGTTTATCTTTCTATCCATTGTGCTAATTAGGCAATGGCTCATTTTCTTCATATTTTGGTCATTTAATTGTTTCTCAAATCTCTTACAACATACTTCAAATCTGAGGCTGGTATTGATAAAGAATCATCAATGGAGTTTAGGTAGGTGGTCAAGTCATTTTCCCATTGAGTTTTTCTATATCGTAATTATGTCATTGTGTTGCATGCCAGATTTTTCCAAGAACCTAAATTATATTGATTCCTTCATGTATAATTGACCCTATCACCTTAATACAAGTATATTGATCTTGGTTTGGTGGTTTATAAGTCGTAATTACCTTATATAATCACCCCTAGGTGTGCCAAGTAAAAGTGTCCATTTTAGCCAACAGTTTGAAAAATATTAAAACTCCCTTGTACCTTTTGGCCTAGCTTTCCAATTAAACTTCCCTTGAGACAAGAGTATTAAATGGAACCCAAAGTATCCATTAGGTTTTATGCCCTCTTATAGTTGAAATTTTTTAAGTGGGCAGTTGTCTTGTTTCCTATGTCAACTCCTAAGTGACCCCTTGAGCCTTATGAATGGAACTGGTATGCCTTAGTGAATTGAACAGATTGGATTGTATAGGATGGCCTACTCTTGATGGTAACCCTTCTTCAAATGGATCGGATTACACAAATTAAATGGTTTAATTGGATTGACATATAAAGTATTATAAAAACATGCCTTTTGATTAAGTCTTATTAAATGATTATGGGGGATTGAATTGACTTGAATGAAATTGAATTTGGATAAAGGGACATGTGGGTGGTATTTCCTCATGTGTGATGTTATAAATATGAATATTACGTAACTGAAATTGAATTTGGATAAAGGTACATGTGATAGGTATTTCCTCATGTGTAATTTTATAAATATGAATATACCATACTTATATATATATGGGCTGAATGAACATGATGGATGGGAGGTAATGACTTGTGCTAGTAATAATTATAATGTGCCTTTATAGAGGTTTTCATATGATGATAAGGGAATGTTGATCATGAAAACATCATGCTCCCTTACATCGAGTGTTGATTAATGAGTCTCCCACCAGTGATACTATATGGGTGATGTTCCAAGATTAGAGTGTTTCCATGGCAGCTCACTCGCCATCCCAAGTGTTGTATCATGGTGTCTCTCACTATATAGAGATGTAGGGAATATAATCTATTATATGATCTTTTAGGATCATTAGACTAGTTGTGGATGTCTAAGTTATTCCCCAGTCCAACCATCACTACCATTCTATGTATATGGCCACTTATGTCTGCATGTACTTGGTTCATATAAGTGGATGCAATATAGAACTAAACTATATATATAATTATATTTATATATATAGTGACATGATCAGAAACTCCTCCTATTTTTGGTCAAAAGTAGGTAGAATCTAGGTATCCTATAGAAACCTGAGTGTACCAGATATTTATTTTAGCTTTGTTTTACTATTATACTTATAGCTGCAAACTGTTTAGTTATGATCACTACTCATATTACATGTAGACACAATTGGTGGTGTCCTACTGATATTTTTATCTCACACCCTACTCAGGCTTCCTTTGGTGCCCATGAAGACTGTCAATTTTCAATTATTGATAATGGAAAGGGACCTAATACAAGATATTGACATGTATTTATTTTAGATGGATCTTAGGAGTAGAGGACCAGACATTAGTTTGAGATGCTATGGAGCATCTTTTTGGTCTTTTTGTCTTTATTATTGTATATGCATGTTCCCCTACACCCATTTTGTATTATATTTTTGTGTATACATGTATCAGACACATCCTTATAGGATTTTGATACTATTATCAATTTTTCTATTTATCTCTCACTTTCACACTTGTCTATTACTCAGTTATCTAATTATGATTATGTAATTTGTTGATTCTATCTATTTTGATATACTTATGTTTTTTTTACTATTGGTTATATTCATTGTGATACTTTGATATGATTTTATTGTCTCCCCACTATACCACCTTGACACCCTCACTACTAGTCAGAAGCCTCTGGGGTGGGAGGAGGCACACTTGAGGCCATGTGGCCCACCAGCTTGGGGCACAGGTTAAGTGGATCCTGGGTCTGGACATTACAAAGTGGTATCAAAGGGGTTTATTTATTTATTACTATTTTGAGACAATAAATTAATTATTATGAATGTTTGTAACTTTTTCATAAGTCGTTCTTGGGCATCATGAACCCATGTTTGGGGTAAAGTCTGAGTTTCCCAAATTATAATTATTGTTCTTCTTTTTCCATTTATTGTTGATATGACTTCACTGTTGGGTGACTCACTTGGTTTTTGATGTTATTTATATTTATATTATTGAAATAATTATTTCTTTACTATCACCCAATTAAATGAGGGAAATTCATTACATGCCTCACTATAGGCAGAAAATGCTTCATAGGCCATGTATTTTCCCATTTCACGTCTATTTTCAACATGCATTTTCCTGTTGCATATTATTAGTGCCTTGATTATATTGAATTGTGATGACACTTCTTGATGTGATTAGAAATAATAATTGATACTTAAAGTGTCTACCTTAACCTAATATGGATTTCCTGAACAGGTTAAAGCAGACACCTTAATCATTCAATTATAGAACGTTGAGGTTTGGACCATCAGTCGCATGAGTAAGAACGTGTTGTGGTGTGGGTTAGTGGATTTTATATTTTGGTTCATAAGTTGTATAATCCTTTATAGATAAAATAATGGTAATACAATAAATTCAACCATTTACAGATTTTATGATATGTTCAAAAAGGAACAATTTCAAAATCAATATGACTTAAAACGTGAGAACCACCACATTCTATATCCATCATAGAGACTTGGACCCAATATCAGAAATTGTAATGGGTAGTGGGCTTTTTCTTTTACATTCTTATGGTCTGTTATGGTCTCTTCTACTATCTAGAACTAACATTTAAAGTATACATAGAGGTATGGTTATTTATATAGGAAGGATTTATAAATGTCCTAGTTTCTTAAATTCAATCTTCTGAATTATTTAAACTTCTTTTGAGTTGTGTGTTTGGCATCATAGTGTCATGCATCCATGAAGTCCTCTGGTCACATGCCCTAAAGGTAGTGATGATCATTTTCCTAAGGTGGTGGGCTATGATCTGCCTATGATTCCTCCTATAGAGTCGCCTTTGGGTCCCATTTTAGTTTCAGATATGGGCATTGAATCCCAGTTCTAAGAGTGTTTTCTATGTATGATTTAGTCTATGCAAGGTGTAGTTCATCCTTCCCTGAACATGGAAGAGTTGATTCTTGAGTTTTAGATGTAGCATCCCCACACCTTTTTGAGGGATGGAGGACCTCAAGCTGCATATTATTAGCTTGAAGCAATCCTATCTATATTTTAGCATTTAGATATTTTTCCAGATTAGAGGGTCGATATCATGGAATATATTATATGATATTCATCCAAGAAATGGTGGGATGTCATCACCAAGGCATATAAACATCGATATATGGTCTGGGATAACTTTTAGATGATATTCTATGAATAATTATTTCTACATACTCTTAGGGATGACAAATCTTGGGAATTCATGAACCTAAAGTGGGGGATCATGTCAGCTATCAAGTACTCTGCTAATTACGCAAAGTTGTAACGATTTGCTCCTATTCTAGCTATCGATGATATTATGACCACTAGTCAATTTGAGGATGGTCTAGTTATTCCATCTGATTTTAGGTCAATGTGTTTAGGTTGAAAAATATTTCTAAAATTTTCAATTATACCCATATTATAGAGAAAAACTAAGGGAAGTGTATGGTGTGGTTTACGGACATCTGGTACCTAAATCTAGCAGTGGTTCATTTTCTAGAAGTAAGCATTGCTTTGAGGTTGCTTATGGGGGTAGTAGTAGCTAGGAACCTCACAATTAAAGATTCATGGTTTTTCATCAATATGGAAAACCAGGAAACGTCAAGTATTAGTGTCCCTGGGATCCAGTTGAGTGTATAAGGTGTGGAAGGATGGGCCATATACAACATTTATATAGGACTTTCCTTCTAGTACCTAGTGAGTGGGGATATAAACCTTCTCCTTGGTCAGGTGTAGGGTCAGTAGGATCACGATAGGCAGGCATCTAGAATACCACTGCCTGATCAGGCCAAGGGGGCGGTTGAGATAGAGTCATTCGGACTTTTGATTCTCAACACCAACAAAGCGGGTTTACTTAGGGAAGTCAAACAATAACTTACATTCACATTACTGTCTATTTACATGTAGTTTAGCCTATGCCACATTAGAAAAGCACCGAACCTTCTATAGTTCAAGGTATTTTTCTTGTTGCCTCCAAATTAGTGTTAACATTATTTAACATAGGCATGTCTCGCTTTTTTATATCTGAGACTATAATGGGAATTTTGGTCCTTGATATTTAACACTGTTATTGTGTCACAATTCTATACACACTATTAGGTATCAATTCAGAGGGTGTTCTCTATTTAAGGGACTACCCCTGGTGATAGGTGGTTACCTTTTCATATATAATCTTTACATCCTTTATATAATGGGATTTGATTTAACCATTAGGATGTATTTGTTAGTTCTCTATCAATACCATATTTACTGCTATCATCATAGGGTGTTGTTTACATCACTAGAGGGATTTAAGCACTTCCATAAGTGAGAATGGAATGTTAGTATGACAGGAGTAGTAGAGGATGGTTAATGTGATGGCATAGATCCCTGGTATTTTCCTTGATGACCAGGGTTTATGACCCACTATACTTCCTCCTGTGGTAGATTGTTTTAGAGACGTCCTTTCAGATAAATTCTCTGGTCTACCTCTAGTGTGAGAGGTAGAGTTTAATATTGAGTTATTTATAGGATTATCACTAGTGACCATTCATCCTTATAGGATGACACCAAAGGAGCTCCAAGAAATTAAGAATAAATTGGAGGATCTAGAGGATAAAGCCTTTATATTCCCCAATACTTCTCCTTGGGGTTCACCGGTCATTTTAACTAATAAATATGAAGGTACCCTTAGGATTTTCATGGTTTACCATCATTTGAATTAGATCACATTAAATAATCAGTATCTACTACCTAGAATAGATGGCCTCTTCAATTAGCTCCGTGAAGAGAAATTAATTTCAAAGATAGATCTGAGGTCAGGCTATCATCAGGTGAATTTCAGGACTTCATACATACCTTGTACAACCTTTAAGATCTTGTATAGTCTCTACGAGTACTTTTTTATTCCGTTTCAACTCATGAATTAACTTTTTGTCTTCATGGATATTACGAATTGGTCTTTGCACTCATATCTAGATTCATTTTTGGTGGTCTTTGTTGATGATATCTTGGGGTATTCAAGCTCTATACATGGCCATGAAACCCATCTTGATATTGTGATGAATATACTAAGAGATTATTAACACTATCCTAAGCTCAATAAATTCCACTTCTGGGTCGACAAATTCCACTTCTTAGGTCACATTATCTCGAAGTTAGGAGTTTCAATAGACCCATAGAAAGTGAGATTTATAGTTTCCTGAGTGCATCCCATGAACTTATTTGACATTTATAGTTTCTTAGGGATAGATGGATATTACAGATGCTTCATTCAGGATTTCTCATGCTTTTTAGCACCATTTACAGGCCTAATAAAGAAGGTTATGAAATTCATATTGTTAGAAGCATATGAATCAACCTTTCAAGAGTTGAAGGGAAGACTAAATTCAACACTTATATTTATTCTTCCAAATCCACATATGATGTATACTATAAATTGTGATGTATATGGTATCAAGATTAGAGTTATTATAATGCAGGATGAGTGGGTCTTTACATATAGGAATTTTCATTTGAGGCCACATGATCAGATTTAAACAACACATGACCTTAATCTCATAGTTGTTGTTCATTCATTACGTTGTTGGAGACACTGTTTACTTGGAGAGTTACTTATGGTATTCATAGACCCTAAGATCCTCAAGTACATCTTTACACCATAGGATCTCAATATCAGGTAGTGTAGGTGGGTGGAGTTCCTATAGTCGTTTGATTTCGATCTTGCCTATATTCCTGGAAAAGGAAATTTTGTGGCTGATTCTTTGAGCTGGAAGACTCGGGCATCAAAATTTCAGGAATATAGTGGAGAATGGAAGCCTATGTACTTATTCTCAAGAATTAATGTTGTGGTTTAGGAGTACTATAGTTAGATTATCCTTTTGGCCTTATTATTGACTTATACTCTTCCAAAAAAGATTAGAATGATAAATTTATCTAATCCATATGGCATTGTCCTAAGGGAATGAATTTTAGATGATGATACATCTTCATGTTGGACCGTGGATGGGGATAATTCCTTATTATTCCATGAATGTGTATAGGTCATTGAAGAAATCAAAGAGGATCTGATGTGGGAATTTCACACCTCATTATAGGCATTTCACCCTGGTTCACTAAAATTTATCGGGATCCTCAATGCCAGTATTGGTGGTCTGGGATGAAATGAAAAATTTTCAACTTCATCACTATGTGCCGCACCTGTCGTTAGGTGAAGGTGGAAAATTAGCGACTAGTAGGGATTCTATAGTTGTTGTCCAATATTTAGTGTAAATGGGATGATGTTTTGATCGATTTAATGATCGTACTACCCATATCACCTCGAGGAAATGATATAGTATGGGATATTGTTGATTGGTTGATGAAGGTTGCACACTTCTTACATGTGTGAGATACCTTCACGGTAGATGTTCTAGGAATTTTTTATATCAAATAGGTGGTGTGTATTCATGGATATCCTCGATTGATCTTTTTCGACAAAGATTCTCATTTCACATCACGGATCTGGTAGGGGTTAAAAAAGGCCTTGGGTATATGGGTGCTTCTAAGCACGGCCTATAAACCATAGGCCTATGGATATATGGTGTAACGTCCCCGACCCAGAATCCACTAAACTGATGCTCCGAGCCGGGTGGTTACAAGACCTTAAGTGCGCCTCCCCGTACGCCATAGGCTTCCGACTAGTAGCGAGGGTCTATGTAGTCAAGTGGGGAGACTATACCCCTTTTTTATCAGATTAATCCGCAACAGAGACAACCAATAGCAGAAATAATAACCAATAAACAAGGAACATGTATAACAAACATTTCCAACAGTAAATATGCCATGTCATAATACAAGTGCAAAAGTGAACAAAATCCCAAAAATAAAGACAATGGCCAAAATCCCAAAATGGTCCCGACTCCAAGTCCAGATCCTCCACTAAGTGCAACCCATGTCCACTCAGCTAACTAGCAAGGACCCTTGCCCTTGTCTTGACCTACAAGCATGAAGTCTGCTCGGGTACCCAATGGCGGCCCGAGAAAGGTGTGAGTACAACTCAGTAGGCCACCACCAACAGTGTCTACAAAATATCCAGTAAGAGCAGCTAGTGCATGCAAAAAGAATAGGAATGATAAGGCCAAGTAATTAATTAAGGTGCCATTATCTAGTTCAAAGCCCATCCATTACCACATTCATTACCATTCATTTTCCAACACTTACCATCACTTTCCTTTTCATCACATTACCATGGGTTAATCACATTCATCATGTTACATGGGTCAAAGTCCAACAATCACATGAAAGAGGGTAAACACATTATTATTCTATCTCACTAGGACTAACTCCCTCATAGCAACCATATCCTCACCTTGAAGCCTCAGTCCTGGTGGATGCAACCATTAGGAGAATAGACCCTCAGTCCCCTTTCCTAACCCATGCATTTAGGGTGGAGTTTAGAGCCTCAGTCTTCACTCGACCCGTGGGCATATATCCTCATGTCATACCCCACTCTACGAAGCCATGTGCACTTTCTTATATATAAATAACCATCAACCTTCCAACCATTTCCCATCGGCAAACATCATTCACAACGACCCACATGGGAAACCACATCATGCCTTAACCCATTAACACATTACCATTTCACATCATTTAACTATTCACCCAATTCCCATGTGTTATGCCTATCTCAGTAAGCATTTCATCCTAGACCCATAATCTATCACATTATGGTCTTTATTCAATTTACACATTAACCCCTTTAACCCGTTCATCATTTCCATGAATCAACCCTTCATTCTATTTCAAATAACCCTTTTATTTTTACCAAGTCTATGGGAATCACATAACCTTTATTTTACATTAAACCAATCATGCCAATATATTCATCAAGGGATCTACCATTTTTCACCACATGGTCACTTTTTCAATAACAGTCCCTAAACCCGGGAAAAGCCGGCACACCCCATGGATGGCCCTAATTTAGGTCAAGTCAATCCCAACACACCCCACGGGGATCGTGAGGGTTCCCATTTACTATTTTAAGCACCATCATGCCTAGGTTATTCAAAACATAACCAAGGGAAAACAAGAACACAAGTAAACATGCACAAAACTCTAAATAACCATGGGATATAACTTGTAGACCACCTACGTCGAATTCGCGGTTGAACGCACCCTCAATCGAGTCCTTAGACCTCGATTTGAACAACCCTTGGAGATTCAACCTAGAACTCACCCAAAAGATAGGGTTATAGGGTTTTGGAACAAGAGGGAGAGAAGGTACTAACCTTAAACCAAAAGAGAAGTAAGGATGAGGTTAGCCTTACCCGGAGCTTCGATCCGCAACCAATGAAACCAAAAACGCCTTAGAATCCAAGGAGTTTGATCTCTTGAAGTTCTTGTGAGGTTAGGTTTGTGCCTAAGGTGAAGAGAGGAGGAAGATAGGAAAATCCCGAGTTGGGGTTATAAAGCCCGGAGTGGAAAACTTATAATTTTTTCAACTTTAAGTGGCCGCACGGTTTAGCTGCACGGTTTAGCAAACCGTGCGCAAACTGTGCGCACACCACTACCCGGAGGAGGAGGATCCACACGGTTTATCCGCACAGTTTGTAAAATCGTGCATAAATCGTGCGCTCACTTCTATCTAGAGGATGGAGGATCGCACGGCTTAGCCTGGGCAGGCCGCACGGTTTGGCTGACCGTGCGCAGGTCGTGCGCCTTGGTCTGCTTTTCCCAGACTTCCCTTCTTCCGTGCCTCAATCCCCCGGAACACCCCCAAGGCCTCTCACACTTCCAAGAAACATTTTAAAGCCCCAAAAACAAAGGGTTTAACCCAAAACACAACAAAACATACCTTTCCAAAAACTGGGATCTTACATTATCATTCCTATTCATTTTGCATGTACTATCTGCTCTTGCTGGATATTTTGTAGACATCGTTGGTGGTGGCCTACCGAGTTGTACTCACACCCTACTCGGGCCACCATTGGGTACCTGAGCAGACTTCATGCTTGCAGGTCAGGACAAGGTAAAGGGTCCTTGCTAGTTAGCTAAGTGGACATGGGTAGCACTTGGTGGAGGATCCGGACTTGGAGTCAGGACCATTTTGGGATTTTGGCCATTGTATTTATTTTTGGGCTTTTGTTCACTTTTGCACTTGTAGTATGACATGGCATATTTACTGTTGGAAATGTTTTTTTACATGTTCCTTGTTTATTGGTTATTATTTATGCTATTGGTTGTCTCTATTGTGTCTTACTCTGATAAAAAGGGGGTATAGTCTCCCCACTTGACTACATAGACCCCCGCTGCTAGTCGGCAGCCTTTGGCGTATGGGGAGGCACGCTTAAGGTCATGTAACCACCCGTCTGGTAGCACCGGTTTAGTGGCTTCCGGGTCGGGGACGATACATATGGAGCATACGATCCATGTACTAGAGTACATGATTTATGCATGTGTCCTTGACTTAGGTGGTTTTTGGAAGAAAAAACATTCCCCTCATCTATTTTTCTTATAACAATATATTCCAAGATTCCTTAGAGATGGATACCTATGAAGCCTTGTATGGTAGGCCTTTCTTCCCACCTTTGTGATGGATAACGGTAGGGGAGGCAGTTATTATTGGACTATGTATTGTGAAGGAGATTACAGAGCAGGTCCAGATGATCAAAAGTGCATGGTAACTACTTAGTCCAAACAGTAGTCATATTCCAATAGTTGTTGGTGACCTCTTGAGTTCGAGGTCAGAGATGGGTTTTCTTGTGAGTCTTACGCAGGTTAGTCTATATAAGTATTTGGAAGTATGGTAATCTCTCACTGAGGTTTGTTAGACCCTTCAAGGTTGTGAAATAGATTGGACCAGTGGATTACCTATCGGAACTTTATCAGATATACAAGTACATGCATGATGTCGTTCAAGTATCTTAGCTTTGCTAATACTATCCAGACCTGACAAATTTCTTTTAGCCTAATGAGGTCGAATTGAATTTGGATGCTTCCTTCAAGGAGTATCTAGTGCATATAGTGTATCAGAGTGTGAAGACACTCCAAGGAAGGTCAGTTACTTTGATATGGGTGTTCTGATAGCATGACTGAGTATAGAATGAGACCTGGGAGTGCGAAGCTGATGTACGATCTCAGTGGATAGAACTCTTTGCTGATAGTACCTCTTTACCCTCATAAGTCCAACTTGGGGATGAGTTTCTTTATGGAGGGAAGGTTGTAATGACTTTTCATTTAAATAAAGGTACAAAACATTGTTTTTTCAATATTAATATCTTAAATGGGCCTCATAACTATGTTTAATCAAGTCACAGAGGTCACAGGTGTGTTTGGAGATCATAGCTCTAAAATGAAG
Organism: Viscum album; assembly: GCA_963277665.1. Classification (NCBI taxonomy): domain Eukaryota; kingdom Viridiplantae; phylum Streptophyta; class Magnoliopsida; order Santalales; family Viscaceae; genus Viscum; species Viscum album. Next base: position 93,177,137 of record OY728147.1, read on the forward strand.
AAAACAGACTAGGGTATACAATTTGTCTACAATCGTGCAACCCAGTGTGCACGGCCATGCATCCAGTTATAGACATGGGACAGAGCCATTCTATACACATTGTACATAGTTAGTCAAACCATTTTCCAAACCATGTGGTGTTCCCCATGTAGCAGTGAACATATCATAGTTTTCACACGGTTTGGCCAAACCGTGTGGCCAAACATTTTGGGGTGAAATTACTATTTTCCCCTCATTTAACAAAAAACCTATCATTTATATTTCCTTATTCCTCCAGCATCCATAACCTCTCTTATTCCTCCTTTTACCTCATGAAACCCCAAGGCTAGGCATTTATCTAGTTCATATGTCTGGTTTCTATTTTTCAATTCATCGGAAGCATTGGATCTGGCTTGTTAAGGTCCCCTAGTCTCTAAATTCCTATCTAAGTTTATTTTTCTATCAATTGATCTATTTAGGTACAGGATCATTTTATTTATTTTCAGGTCATTGGATTGTTTCTCAAATCTCTTCCAACCTACTTCGAATCTGAGGTCAATATCAAGCAAGAAGTTGTCAATGGCCTTGAGGTAGGTGGTCAAGTCATTTTCCTGTTGAGTTTTTTCATTTTGTAATTATGTCATTATATTTCACGCCATATTTTTCGAAGAACATAAATTGTATTGATTCTTTCATGTCTAATTTACCCTTTTGCCTTAATAAATGTATATTGATCTTGTTTTTGTGGTTTAGAAATCGTAATTACCTTATATGATCACCCCTTGGGTGTGCCAAGTAAAAGTGTCCATTTTAGCCAATAGTTTCAAAAATATTGAAACTCTCTTATACCTTCTAGATTAGATTTAACATGTAACTTCGCTTGAGACATGAGTATTAAATGGAACCCAATGTATCCCTTAGGTTTTTTTCCCTCTTATAGTTTGAATTTTTCATGTATGCAATTTTCTTGTTTCCTATGTCAACTCCAAAGTGACCCCTTGAGCATTATGAATTGAATTTTCATGCCTTAGTGAATTAAATGAATGAATTGGTTTGTATAGGATGGCCTACTCTTTATGGTTACCCTTATTTAAATGGATTGTCTTAATCAAATGAAATGGTTTAACTAGAATGAAATATAATGTATGATGAAAACACACCTTTTGATTATGTCTTATCAAATGCTTATGGTGAATTGCATTTCCTTAAATGAAATTTAATTTGGCTACAGGGAAATGTGAGAGGTATTGACTCATGTGTAATGTTATAAATATGAATATTCTTAAATGAAACTGAATTTGGATAAAGGGACATTTGAAAGGTAATTCATCATGTGTGATGTTATAAATATGAATATTCGTTATATATATATGTGGGATGAATGAACATGATGGATGGGAGGTAATTTCCCAATATACTTATAATTATAATGTGCCTTTATAGAGGCTATGATATGATGGTAAGGTATTGTTGATAATGGAGGCATCATGATACCTTACATCAGGTGTTGATCAGGTGTCTTTCACCAGTGATAATATATGGGTGATGGGCTTTATGTGTCATGTTCCATGATTAGAGTGTTTCCATGGAGGTTCACCCACCATCCTGAGTGTTTTAGCATGTCATCTCTCGCTCTATTGGGATGTAGGGTATGTACACTATTGAATGAACTTTTAGGATCATTAGACTGGTCATGGATGTCTAAGTTATTCCCCAGTCCAGCCATCACAAGTATTCTAGTTATGTATCCACTTACGTCTACACAAACGTGGTTCATATAGGTGGATAAAATATAAAACTAAACTATATATAAATATATCATTACTATTTATATATATAGTGACATGATCAGACACTCCTCCCGACCATGGGCCAAAGAAATTAGACTCACTAGATGTCCTATAGAAACCTGAGTGGGATGGTTATTTATTTCATCTTTTTTTACTTTTCCGCTTATACATACACACTGTTTATTTTTGAGCACTACTCAGATTACACATAGACACCATTGGTGGTGGCCAACTGAGATATTTATCTCACACCCTACTCAGGATGCCATTAGTACTTGATAAAACTATCTGTCAACAGTTATTGATAAGGGAAAAGGACCTACTGTAGGATGTTGATATGTATTGATTTTAGATGGAGCTTATGAGTAGAGGATTCGAGTTTAGCTCGAGATGTTATGGAGAATATTTTTGTTTTTTCTTGTCTTTCTTTTTGTATATTCTTGGTCCCATTCACCCCTTTTGTAATATCTTTCCATGCATACATGTATCATACACTTCTTTGGAGGATTTTTATATTATTATCAGTTTTTCTATTTATATCTCACTTCATCACATATCTATTATTTAGTTATCTAATTACACTTCTGTGGTTTATTGATTAAATCTATTATGGTATGATTCCTATATTGTTTATTATTTGTTTTATTTTTTGCACTACTATTATATTAGGGTATATTCTCCCCACTAGACCACCTTTACACACTCACTACTTTTTGGTATCCTTTGGTGTATGGAAAGGTGCACTTGAGGCTGTTTGGCCCACTGACTCGAGACACGAGTTAAGTGGGTCCCAGTTTAGGATGTTATAGGAATTTTTAAAGATCATTTTCCTCAAGAATTTTATTAATAAAATTTTAAGGGAATTTCCATTCATCAATATTAACAACCCTTATTGTTAATTATCCTCTATTGGGGACATTTCATATTGATACCATCCTCTTTCTTTTTATGGATTGATTATGTTTGTTTCATATTGATTTTTATAAAACATGCTTCTTTTCCACTGGTTGATTGTGTCCTTAGAGATTGTTATGGAAACCATTTATTTTCCTTAGGTTGATCATGTTTCAAAGAAATTATTATGGAACCTATTTCTTTTCCTCTATTAAATCATTTTTTCAATAGATTCTTATGGAACCCATTTGTTTTTTATGGTTTAATCACATTTTAAAGATATTTTTATGGAAACCACTTCTTTTCTATGGTTTAATCATGTTTCAAAGAGATCGTTATGGAACCAATTTCTTTTCTAAGGGTTAGTCATGTTTCAAATATATTGTTTTGGAACCCATTTCCATTCTATGGGTTAATCATGTTTTGAAAAGAATAAATGTTGTTTCAATGAGTTTTTATGAATTCTCTATGTATTCAGTTCATGGACGTTATTAATGATGGGTGTACCTAGATAGAACTGGGTAATAAAAATATATCTTAACATGGGGTGGCCTCGATAGAGCCGGGAAATCACATTATAGCTTAACAGGGTGTTTTCTAGATAACACTGAGAAATCCCATTATAGATTTATATGGGGTGGCCTAGACAGAATCGGGTGAGTCTATTATAGATCTCTAGTTCATTGAGTAAAGATAATGTTGGAAGTCATTCATGCGGTTATTCTAATTAAAATGGTTTTGAAAGGGTTTTGAAATGGTTTTATGAAAGTGATTCTCTAAGTTACCAAAAAGAGTTTTAATTGTTTGTTATGATTTTTTAATGTTTCTCATGATTGATATTGATATCACATGGCTCGTGATTTTTTATTCTAATGTATTTTATATTTTCCTTGTTTTCATATTTTAAGATCAAGTTATTGATGTGTATAATTTTCTTTATAATTTACTCATAAACTTTGATTATTCTATCATACCCTTATGATCTTCTTATTCTCGTTGATTACATTAAATTTTTAATGCATATGTTTACCCTTATTGAGAATTTGAACTCACAATTCTTATGTTTCCATTTCCCTTGGTTTTAATGAAATGATGTTGAATGAGTTACATCTAGTAGTGATTACATATAGATGATTATGATGTATTAATGTGATAAAGAAAATCTGGGTTATGTGAGAGAAATGATCATTTAATGTCTTGTAAATTGTTTATGTAGGAGTTTTTCCTAATTCTATAAAACTCTAAACCTAAATTTTCCTCCAGAATATAAGTGATCCATGTTTTCCTTTTGAGGTTTTAAGGTTTCTGATAGAAAAAAATTAGATCACAATTATCAGCATCATAATATAAAATATAAAGTTATGGATTTCTGCATAGGATTTGGGAGTGTGGGTTCTAGGCTGTTATAGTAGCAGTAAACGATTATAAAAAACATGGAACCAAAAATCAAAATACATGAAATACTCATTGTACCAAGGTAACACCACTCTAGACATTGGGACTCAAGTAACTCGCAAGATCTATCTTCCATCAACCATGATTGAAACATCACAGTGCTTCACTAGTGAAGTATGAGATCTCCACCTTACTTATATAATTACAAGTAGAGACTTCATATGAACAAAGGTTCATATATAAGGGGTGAGTACATCAACATAGTATAAAATCCTCAAAACTTATTTTTCATACCACTAAGAAAAAATACAAGTTAGCACACTATTTTATATAAAATAATAAGAAGTAATATCAAAATAGTTTTTACCAAAATTTCATTAAAATAATAAGTGTAAATAATTATTTCTATGTGGAATGCCAAATCATGAACTCACACAGCCATACATGTAACCTTCCTTTGAAAATTCTTAACTCATGAGCAAAAAAAATTGTCCTTCCAAACATAAGTAGTCCCTTGGTTGTGCAATAATATTCTCTTGTGGAACTGATAGCCATGTATGAACCATCAAGGCCCTTTATATATGTACCATTAACTCATTCCAACCATGTGAATAAAAAATAATCACACCCAACATTTCATAAATAAAAAAATCCATTTTAGAATATAATTAAACATGTTGTGGGTGACACCAATAATTTTATAGTTTTAAATCCATAAAACATAGAATTTTTTCCAATAAAATTTCAATATTACTTTAAATAAAAAATAAAAATCATTTAATTTATAAATCCAATCCTTCAGGTTCTAGGAGAAATTGGAGAGGGATGAAAAGAATTCATCAACCTCACAACGGTTTACTATCATGTAGAATTTCATAATTATCTAGGAAGATTCGGGTTCCTCATTCCCTTTCTCAGAAGTTCCCAAATTAATTCCATAATATAATTCCATGGCCCATATATATATTCATGGAATCCTAAATCTTGGTTTCTTCCTAAGGTAAAGTGGTATTATTGATATGGAGAAATAGAAACAGTTTCTTGACTTTGATATCCATGATCCAATGCTCTGTAATTCGTTGAAATTAATCTTTAGAATGAAGAGGGTCACCAAAATCACCTGGACGATGGATAGAGTTTGAGAGCCTAATATAAAGGAGGAACAATGAGGGTTTAATGGGAGTTTTTTTGTTTCAAAATACATTTTTTAACTTAATTAATTTTTTCACACATTTAGGCCACACAGTCAATTAAAAAAAATTCGGTCGGAATGGCTAGAAGGCCTTCATTGTTTTTTATTATTTTGATAATCCCCCTTTTAAGGGGTGAGGTGGAACCATTACAAATCCCAAAGTCTTAGAGAAAATTACATAACCTGTAGGTCTTAGAGATAATCACCTATACAAGACACTTAGAACTGCTCCTCCCCAGCATATGTCATGATATCAGCACTCCACCTTCGTAGAGATGGTCGGCTAGCTATCTTATGCAAAGTTACATAGTCCCGGTACTGATGGAAAAGACATACCCTCTCATTCTTCCAAATCTAGTTAGCTCTGTTCAATTGAATGTCCCTGCCCTGATTCCTCATCTGAAGCCTTTTCCCTTGTAGTCTAACTAGTACATCTGCATTCATGTGGCCCGAAGGCCTTGTGGTGGACCTAAGGCCTTAAGTTGGACCTAAGACCTCAGGAATTAACTGGCTCAAAGGCCTTGGGTGGCCCAAAATCCTTGAAGGACCTAAGGATCAAACTGGTAGCCCAAAGACCCAAATGGATGAATAGTTCTGGCTGCTACAGTACCGAACAGTAACTAATATAGTGCCTACTCTAATTCCAAACAAAAACTACTAAAGTACTGCTACAATAACCTGGAAAACTTATAAGTCACACAGTTACCTCATGATTTGGAAAAAAATGTGCAACCCATGAACCTACCTAGAGAACCCCTCCTCACCTTGCACAGCTTCTGGGGTAATCTGTATATTTCCCCCTAAATATTCTCAAACTATGTTATACACCCTCAAAAACCTCTCCAAAATATTCTAAAACCATCAAAACTTACCAAGTATAAACCCAAATATTCCATAACTCAAAATAAAAAATAAAATAATGAATTACCTCAAACTGGGGGTTTCACATTCTCATAACCATTGGGATTTCTATCCTTAGAATTTTGGGGAATGGAGATGCATTGGGAAGGGCTTTTTCTATTACTCTAGCAAAACTTTATCTCATTCCCAATTCTCTTATTGAATATGACCTTGTTTCCAAAATTCCAAAACCAAAGGAATAAATTTTACACACAATATTTTATCCATTTTATCCAAGGTATAGATCATTATATGGATAAATATTGAATTTGGATCAATTGTGACATGATCCCATCGAATCAAGTGGCTAGGATTGGGTTGGTACTTCATGAATTGAGATACATTAAAGACATTATTGATCAAGATGGATCTTGGTGATAAGGATAAATGATAATACTAATATTTAATATGTTCAAGTATCTCAAATGGTTTGATGTACAGAGGATATAACTTTCCTTTCTTTCCTAAATAATGACATGTGAGCCTAAGAGAGTCTCAAAAATACATGTCACCTAAGGAAAAGGTTAACGAGTGAAGTCAATGATATTCATAATATCTTTAATGATTTTGGGATATTTCCACCAATTTTATGATCATATATATCTTCTTGGTTGAATTACGATAAAGGAAAGGTAATGCTATTTAATTTTCACTTGAATCTATCTAATAAAGTGGAGACCTGCATGGAAGGTTTATGGGCCCAAAGGGAATTGTTATTTCCTTATGGGTCTAATGAAAATAATATATATATATAAACCCAATAGATGAAACTAATTAATTAAAATGTGTATAGTAGAAGGTAGAGTTTAAAACCCTGTAGATGGTTAAATTAGTTAATTTAGTTATTTATAATAATTGATTTATTTAAAATGAAGAAATAGGTAAAGAATATATGAGTTTTATTGATTTCAAGAAAGAAAAAAATAAAATGAATCATATTGATTTTTTAAAAAAGAAATTTGAAAGTGTATCAGGGTTTTGTAGTTTTAGGTTTTTAGAACAATTTCATTTTATAAATTAAATTTATTAATCCTTGTTTAGTATCATATTCTAGATTAGGTGGTTCCAATGGTAATGGTATCCCCTACTCAATGTGATGACTCTCCTTTTCCCATGGTTAGGTATTTAGGACATTGCTAAAGAGAGTTTTTCTTGATACAATATTTATACTGGGATTCCCTGAATGATACAATGATCATGTATCAATTCAAGGTAACTATTTTCACAATTATAAAGCTACTTTCATATTTATTAACTAGTTTTCATGAGTAAATAAAAATATGAGACTAGATTTGGATAAAAAATTATAGTAATCCATAACATGAATAAAAAATAAATAAATCAAATGGTACCTTCCCCATTAGGATACATAAACCTAGAATAATATGAGTTTTATGCCCTCATCCTAGTGATGAGGGATTAAGGATAAAGATTAATGTAAATTAAATCATAAATAAGTGAGTGGAGAATTATAAGTAGTGAGGACCCTACACAGTGCAGCTTCTCGCTTTAAGATTTGGTCTTCAGGTCTCTTTGGTAGCCGAATATTAGAAATATATTTATAAACTCTCACAATGCTTGTGATGTATTAATTGGCATTATAATTTTTCAAAAAGTGATCTCGGGTGGTCCTAGGACATAAAATATGTATCCTACCATAATTTCATCAAATACACCCTTTTTTAGTTGCCTTGACACTTTCACGTCATGTAAGTCATTCATGACATGTGATGTTTAGGGCCTTGAAATATACAAGGATTGATTTCACATTCTATAAATCTCATAGAGTTTCACAGATTTTATTTTTTTCACATCGTGTAATGTATTCACATCATGTAATTTATTCACATCATGTAATGTATTATTTTTTACAGTGTCACATCAGAACACAAATTTTCACAGCATGATGTGTTTTTTCTCCTCATATTCACCTATTTTATTATCTTTTTTCCAATATTGGTTTTATCATACCATAAATAACAGAACAAGTTAAATAGACAATAAATTGGCAAGAATATCAATTATAATATGAAAATTAATGTATGGAAACACTCTAAAATATATTCATGAAATAAATGTATCAAATTTCATGAAATTCCTTGAATGAAGCAAAAAATATCATGGTCTGATAACTTAGATTATAAGAAAACTACACTAAGGATAACTGATCTTCCTATGAATCACCAAAATACATAACACACTATTAGATCATGTATTCAGATTTCTATATAGTATGTTCAGAATAACCATCAATTAAGGGATGATATGCAGTGCTTATGGTCAAATAGGTTCCTAGGGATTTTTGTAAGGACTTCCAAAACCATGAGTTGAGTCTAAGGTATCAGTCAAAGATAATTTAAATTGGTACTCCTTGTAATTTTTTCACTTCCCATATATATATTTTCCCCAAAATATTCTATTTTATTAGAATCTCGACTTGGAATAAAGTTTTTCAACTTGGTGAGTTGGTCCAAAATCACACAAATAGAATCATACTTCTGAAGTTTTTTTGGTAGACCAGTGAAATATTTTATGGAAACTTTTTCCCATTTTCATATAGTTATAGGCATAGACATTAACATGCCTATTGGTTATTGATTTTCATTCTTTACCAATTGAATGGTGAGGCATTTCATAACAAGATCAGTCATCCTTCTATTCAGGCTAGGCCACCAAAAATGATCTTTCATTTCTATATTAAATTTTTGAATATCGTGATGGAAAATCAATTTAGAATAGTGATAAGTTGAAAAAAGTTTTTTTTGGAATAAAGGAGGAATGAAAATATGGTCTCAAAAGTGAAACATAGAGTTTGTATCCATTGTCTAACCTTCAATGGTCTCCCCACCATTGAGGTTTTACCCAGTGTTAAGATATTAACGATATGATCATTGATCCTCCATAACTAGGTCAATCAATTTAGGAACAACTGTGATCGAGATGAAAACTACAACCTCATTGGGTTTTGAATAGTTCAGATGCATGTCAGTGATTGCGCTCATCAAATTCCACTGGTTATGAGCTTCCAAAACTACAAGGTTATACAAATTCTAATTCAAGGTATCAAGCACTAAATTTATTTTCCCCATTGTATACACCAAATGTAAATCAAATATCTAGTGACATTTTATCCAACTTTTTTTCATTAAGTTCAAGTCTATCTGATAAAAGATAAGAATTAAACTCTTATGATCATTGATGTTAGTGTAATTTTCACTGAAGAGATAGTGGCACCATGTCATTAACCACTTTAGTCAACTCTATGTCATGCATCAGATAGTTCTTTTCATGTGTTCTCAATTTCCTTGAGCTATAAGTTTTGACATGGTCTCCTTTAAAAATAAAAAAAACTAAACCAATTTTAGATGCATCATAGAATTCCACATACCCCCATGGCCTGATCCTGTCCATGACATAGTATGAGAGGCATTCCCGATCCTCCTGGGCTGGAAAAAAGCACCAGGGCATCAATAGAGGACAATTGGAAACAATTTCACCCAGTGAAAATAAATAATGCAGCGGAAAAAAGTAGAATAACACAAAGTAAATAAACAACACGAAAAGAAATAATGACCAACAACAACCAACTAACCTGACCATTACCAAAAACTCCTCACGACTCCTAGATTCACTCACCAAACCACAAACAACTCTTTCCCATAGCGAGAAAGCTCGAGTCAAACCTGCAATAGAAACTAAAAACAGGAAAACACTATAGGCGTGAGTATTAAAACTCAGTAGGTATGCCCGACTAATTCTATTCCCAATGAACATACCATTAAATAAAGAATTTATCAATTCTAGGTCTGAACTAAATTATATAAAATATGGGTTTCCACACACACACCATCATTTCTAATACAAGTAACAATCCAGTGCCCTATTTAATTTAAAAACAAGTTTAATTCTTGAAATGAGAAGGTGCATTTAATTTTAAAACGTTTTTTTGAACAATTTAGAAATCCAAATTTTATTTGTTAGTCAAAAGGAAAACCACACATAACATAAAACACACACTAAGGGCAATAGAAAACGTGGCACACAGGAGCCAGCAATTGAACTAGACCTTTCAACCGTCTTCCACATTCAAATAAGAACTAAAACAAACATGGGTCAAACCTAGGAGCTCATGAAGAATCCAGAACATAATATACATGTGACTCATCCTGAAGGCATGCCCTACTCAATGACATCATAACACCCTAATGCCGAGTTTTTCCCTACATGGCCTAACCGAGGGGCCCAATCCCCTAGCAGAGTAAAGTTCATACTAAGGGCCACTATCCAGTGCATAATCTAAACTAGTGCAACAATTGTTCTCAGAAGATTCACTCACTATGCCAAGTTCTCATGTCAACACGTATAATAAAAAGGAAATGTGTGAGTCAACAAAGTCAATCATGTAGAAAAAACATCACACACAAATTATGCAGTCAACGTACACCAAATATCACCCCTAATTCACCCCAAAGAGAGTTTTCCAAAATAATTTTTTTATTAAAGATCCAAATGGGCCTTCACCAATGTTAAAGAAAATCCTCATTTCTCAAGAGAACCAAAACACTTGTTCATATTTCAAAAGAAATCATTTATCAATAAACCAGAACTACATTTGAAATTTTGTGAATTATGTTTAAAAGAAAAATGGGCATTCTTTCACTACTGGGTGTCTGTCCATCAAGAAAATATTTCAAGTGTCATGTATAAAATAAACGGCTCTTTTTACACCAAATAATCATTTAAAAATTAATTATCTTATATTATTTTCCATTTATTAAAATTATTAAAATATCAAGAAATAAATAAATTCTGAATTTAATGGCGAGTTCAGTGGGGGACCTACCTCGAATTACCGTCCATGCATGATGGCATGACACACCTCGAGTGGGTACGCAAGCACATGTAAGCTAACGATCGCAGGATCTTGGAAAAATCTTGCAAACACATTGCAACTAAAAAGATAACTAAAATACATAAACGTGGACTTAAAAAGATACAAATAAATAAACAACACAAAAATAACGTGCTCGACATGTTTTCAAAACATATTTCACATCACCTGCATTATTACTAAACCACTTTAAGATTTATGAAACAATACTCAAAAAGTAACTCATAACTTTACTCAAACAAAACTTAATTGTTTTAAAATTAAATTCTCACGAATATAAATAATCCCAACACACACTAATTTAATTATTTACTTCCAAAACAAAAATAGCACAAACCTCACATTGGTGCAGAGATGCGCTCGACCGGCGGGGTGACACGACCGTCGAAAAGGGGTGGCAAGCACGCCGAAAGTGGGTGAGGTCCAGTTGGGAGATCGCGCAATTGTCGTACAAGAGGAACATCGAGCCAGAGATGCACGCGACAGATGGACAGGAAGAAGCCATGAGCTAGTCGGAGGGTCACTGGTGGAGGAGGTCCAGCCAAGGATAGGGCAGTGGGTAGACAACGGGTGCCAGCGGGAGGCAGGTCAGAAGACGAAAGGTGTGGGGTGGCTGGACAAGGACTTGCGGCGGTCCTACTCATGCTGCAGCAAGGGAGAAATAGGAGGCTGCAGTTGTAGGGGAGCTGCTCGGATGGGGGAGGCAATGCCAGGGATAGATGGAGTGGAAGTGCTAGCTCGGGAAAGATGGAGCAGTGGAACAGGGGTTGGCGAGGAGGCCTAGCCAGTAGGGGGAGGAGCTACGGAACGACAAAGTTGGTTGGAAGGTGGTCCTTGGTCGGCTAGAACAGGGGGAACATGCTGGTGTGGTGCACTGAGCAGGGAGGAGGAGGCTAGTGTTCTGAAGGGAATGAGGGTCGGAGGGGTGCAGGAGGTCGTGTTGGAGGTGTGGGGCAGCACCGGAGGGAGCGAACAGGGAGGGGTGCTGCAGATCAGCGACGTCTCATGCAGGTAGGGGGAAGCGGCGGCGATGATCGGCGCTAGAGAGGGTAGGGTGGTGCGGCACTGGGAGAGGGAGCTGTATGCAGGGGGATCCGCTGGGAGTAGGGCAGGAGGTTCACCAGTAGAGGAGCAGGAGCGATGTGGGAGGTCGAAGAAGGGATGGTGACTATGCACAGAGAGAGGGGTAGGGTAGCATGGGACAATGGGAAGGAAAACCTACCCCTAGCAAAAGAGGTGGAGAAAATATTAATAATAATTAAACAAAAAAATCAAATAAACAAAATAAAACAAAACATTAATCTATATAAAAAAACAGTACACATAAAAATTGATAATAAGTATAATAATAATAATAATAAATTTAATGTATTATAATAATTACACTAATAACAATAATATTAATGACAATAATAATAACAACAATAATAATTAAACTTTTTAATGGTAGTGATAATTTATAACTTTCACAATAATAATAAAAATAATAATAATAATAACTACAACAGAAAGATAACGATATCAATAATAATAATATTTATAATAATTTTAATAACAATAAAAACAATAATAATAATTTTAATAATAATAATAATAGCAATAGATAAATTTTGTAATAGTATTATTATCCGCCTCATTTTAATTATACCTCATTTTTCTTTACTTAGTCTTATTAATTGGATATCGCAACCTTGCGGCCCACACACAACTCAAGTGCTCATGTGCGGACCGTGTAGTAGCTTCTGTCCAATCCAGAAGCTGTCACATGGGTGCCCGGGCTGACTGCATGGACTTCACTAACCATGCAGTGCCCACGCACAATCCAAAATAATAATAATAATAATAATAATTAAAATATTCATTTCATTTTAATAATAATAAGAAAACTATTATCATGAATAAATATTTTAAATAACATAATAAATTACAAAATTTTCTCATATAAATCTTTTTGAAGACAGACAGATCGAGTCGATGCCTGGGCAAAGCCACGCGGGGTTTCCAAAACGTGCTTCGCTCGTGTGCCCAGTGACATCAACTCAAAAACGTGCACTTTTTGTCAAAAATAAAAAATCTCACTCAGGATTCAACCCAAACCTCGAAAAAAAATTAAAAATGAAGGAAATAATAAAATAAATTAATTAGATCGGTCAGGGTGTGAAAATTCTCTCCACCACAACACTTTCTGACCTCAGAAAGCCACAACATAATCTAGACCCCAAGATAAATCTTATCAAGTTTCACCCACCTCTAATATTTTAAGCGCCACCAGCTGATCGATCCAAACAGACCCTAAAACCTATGAAACACAACTCATCCTTAAAACACGAACACCTTAACCACCCCCAACAGAACCCAGACAACCCATTTCTACTAAGTAATGAATGAACTTAAACCATCTCCAACACTTATTCCTATAATCCTAGTCCAACACAACTGTTGGATGTACTCAAATTACAACATTTAATCAAGAGGAAGAACCTAGGATTAGGTGGTTCCGCACAAGACCACCCACCACAAAAACAATATCCAGAGAAAACTCACCTACTGACATAGGGAGGTCCGAATGGGCTCCCCACCATAAGGATCGGGATAACACTAAATTACTTCTGGTGTAAAACTGTGAGACCCACTGTGGGTCTCCCCGCCATAAGAACTGACGATATTAACCGAACATAAAAACATTTCTCATGGAAAACCCATTTAGAATAGTGATAAGTGGAAAGAAGTTTTTCTTCAAATAAAGGAGGAATGAAAATATGGTCTCAAAAGTGAAACATAGAGTTTGTATCCATTTTCTAACCTTCGATGGTCTCCCCACCATTAAAGTTTTACCCAGTGTTAAGATATTAACGATATGATCATTGATCCTCCATAACCAGGTCAAGCAATTTAGGAACAACTATGATTGAGATGAAAACTACAACCTCATTGGGTTTTGAATAGTTCATATGCATGTCAGTTATTGCGCTCAACAAATTCCACTGGTTACGAGCTTCCCAAATACCAGGTTATACAAATTCTAATTCAAGGTATCAAGAACTAAGTGTTTTCCCCAGTGTATACACCAAATGTAAATCAAACATTTAGTGACATTTTATCCAACTTTTTTTCATTAAGTTCATGTCTATCTGATAAAAGATAAGAATTAAACTCTTATGATCATTGATGTTAGTGTAATTTTCACCGAAGAGATAGTGTAACCATGTCATTAACTCATTACCCACTTTAGTCAAATCTATGTCATGCATCATATAGTTCTTTTAATGTGTTATCAATTTCCTTGAGCTATAAGCTATGACATGGTCTCCTTTTAAAATTAAAAAAAAACTAAACCAATTTTAGATGCATCATGGAATTCCACATACCCCCATGGCCTGAGCCTGTTCGGGAAATAGTCTAAGAGGCATTACCGATCCTGCTGGGCTGGCGAAAAGTGCCAGGGCATCAATACAAGACAATTGGGAACAATTTCACCCAGTGAAAATAAATAAAGCAGCGGAAAAAGTAGAAAAACACAAAGTAAATAAAAAACATGAAAATAAAGAATGGCCAACAACAACCAACTAACCTGACCATGACCAAAAACTCCTTGTGACTCTGAGAGTCGCTCACCAAACCACAACCAACTCTTTCCCACAATGAGAAATCTCAAGTCAAACCTATAATAGAAACTAAAAACAAGAAAACACTATAGGAGTGAGTATTAAAACTCAGTAGGTAGGCCCGACTAATTCTATTCCCAATGCAAATACCATTAAATAAAGAATTTATCAATTACAGGTTTTAACTAAATTATATAAAATATGGGTTTCCACACACACACCATCATTTCTAAAACAAGTAACAATCCATTGCCCTATTTAATTTAAAAATAAGTTTAATGCTTGAAAAGAGAAGGTGCATTTCATTTTAAAATGTTTTTGCGAACAATTTAGAAATCCAAATTTTAGTCGTTAGTCAAAAGGAAAACCACACATAACCTACAACACACACTAAGGGAAATGAAAAAAGTGGCACATAGGAGCCAGAAACCAAACTAGACCTTTCAACCATCAGCCACATTCGAATAAAAACTAAAAGAAACATGGGTCGAACCTATGAGCTCGTGAACAATCCAGAACGTACTAGACATCTGACTCATCTTGAAGGCATGCCCTACTCAATGATGTCATAACACCCTAACACCCGGTCTTGCCCTACATGGCCTAATCGAGGGGCCCAATCCCCTAGTAGAGTAATGTCCATACTATGGGGAACTATCCAGTGCATAATCTAAACTAGTGCAATAATTGTTCTCAGAAGATTCACTCACTATGCCTAGTTCTCATGTCAACATGTATAATAAAAAGGAAAGGTGCGAGTCAACAAATTCAATCAAGTAGCGCAAACATCACACACAAATGATGCAGTCAATGTACACCAAATATCACCCCCGAGTCACCCCAAATAGAGTTTTCCAAAATAATTTTTTTTCTTAAAGTTCCAAACGGGCCTTCACCAATTTTAAAGAAAATCCTCAGTTCTCAAGAGAACCAAAAAACATGTTCATGATTCAAAAGAAATCATTTATCAATAAACCAGAACTACATTTAAAATTTTGTGAATTATGTTTAAAAGCCAAATGGGCATTCTTTCACTACTGGGTGTCTGTTCATCAAGAAAATATTTCAAGTGTCGTGTATAAAATAAACAACTCTTTTTACACCAAATAATCATTTAAAAATTAATTATCTTATATTATTTCCCATTTATTAAAATTAGTAAAATATCAAGAAATAATTAAATTCTGAATTTAAAGGCAAGTGCAATGGGGGACCTCCCTCGACTTACAGTCCATGCACGATGGTGTGACCCGCCTCAAGCGAGTGCGCAAGCACACGTAAGAAAACGATTGTAGGACCATGGAAAAATCGTTCTAACACGTTGCAACCAAAATGATAACTAAAATACATAAACGTAGACTTAAAATGATCCAAACAAATAAACAACAAAAAAATAACAAGCTCGACATGTTTTCAAAACATAGTTCGCATCGCCTCCATTATTACTAAACCACTTTAAGTTTTATGAAACAATATTCAGAAATTAACTCATAACTTTACGAAAAAAAACTCAATTGTTTTAAAATTAAATTCTCAGGAATATGAAAAAACACAACACGCACTAATTTAATTATTTACTTCTCAAAAAAAACTGCACAAACCTCCCATTGGCATGGAGACGCACTTGACCAGCGGGGTGACACGACCGTCGAAAAGGGGCGGCGAGCACGCCGAAAGTGGGTGCAGTCCAGTTGGGAGGTCGTGCAACTGTCAGACAAGAGGCGCATGATCCAGAGATGCATGCGATGGATGGATATGAAGAGTCCACGATCTAGTCAGAGGGTCACCAATGGAGGAGGTCCGGCCAAGGATAGGGTAGCAGCCAGACAGCGGGTGCCAGCGGGAGGTGGGTCAGAAGCCGGAAGGTGCGGGGCGGCTGGACAAGGAATTGCAGCGGTCCTGCTCGTACTGCAGCAAGGGAGAAATAGGAGGCCACGATTGCAGGGGAGCTGCTCGGATGGGGAGGAAATTCCAGGGATAGTCGGAGATGAGGTGTTAGCTCAGGAAAGAGGGAGCTGTATGTAGGGGGATCCACTGGGAGAAGGGCAGGAGGTTCGCCAGTAGAGGAGCTAGAGCAGTGTGGGAGGCCAAAGCAGGGAGGGTGACGATGCGTGGAGAGAGGGGTAGGTTAGCATGGGACAATGGGAAGAAAAACAAACCCCTAGCAAAAGAGGTGGATAAATTATTAATAATAATTAAACAAAAATAAAATCAAATAAACCAAATAAAACAAAACATTAATTCATATAAAAAATAGTACACATAAAAATTGATAATAAGTATAATAATAATAATAATAATAATAAATTTAATGTATTATAATAATAACACTAATAACAATAATATTAATGATAATAATAATAACAACAATAATAATTCAAATTCTTAATGGTAGTAAAAATTAATAACTTTCACAATAATAATAAAAATATTAATAATAATAACTACAACATAAAGATAACAATATTAATAATAATAATATTTATAATTATTTTAATAACAATAATAAAAATAATAATGATTTTAATAATAATAATAATAATAGCAATAGAAAAATTCTGTAATAGTATTATTATCGGCCTCATTTTAATTTTACCTAATTTTTCTTTACTTAGTCTTATTATTGGATATCGCAACCTTGCGGCCCATGCACAATTCAATTGATCATGTGTGGATCGTGTAGTAGCTTCTGTCTGATCCAGAAGTAGTCACACGGGTGCCCGAGCTGACCACAGAGCCTTCACTAATCGTGCGGTGCCCGCGCATAGGCCAGAATAATAATAATAATAATAATAATCATCATCATTTCATTTTAATAATAGTAATAAAACTATTATCAGGAATAAATATTTTAAATAACACAATAAATTGAAAACTTTTCTCATTTTAATCTTTCTGAAGACAGACAGATCGAGTCGATGTTTGGGCGAAGCCGCGCGAGGTTTCCAAAACGCGCTTCGCTCATGCGCCCAGTGACATCAACTCAAAAATGTGCACTTTTTTATCAAAAATAAAAAATCTCACTCATGATTCAACCCAAACCTCAACAAAAAATTTAAAAAACGAAGGAAATAATAAAATAAATTAATTAGATCGATCGGGGTGTGACAATTCTCCCCACCATAACGCTTTCCGCCCTTAGAAATCCACAATACGACCTAGACCCTAAGATAAAACTTATCAAGTGTCACCCACCTCTAAAAGTATAAGCGCCTCCAGTTGATCGATCTAAACAGACCCTAAAACCCATGACACACAAATCATCCTTAAAACATGAACACCTTAACAACCACCCAACAGAACCCAGACCACCCATTTCAACCAAGGAACGAACGAAATTAAACCATCTCCGACACTTATTCCTATAATCCTAGTCCAACACAACTATTGGATGTACTCCAATTACAACATTTACTCGAGAGGAATAACCTAGGATTAGGTGGTTCCGCATGAGACCACCCACCACAAAAACAATATCCAGAGCAAACTCGGCTACTGACACGGGGAGGCCCGAATGGGATCCCCATCATAAGGACCGGGCTAACACTAAATTACTTCTGGTGTAACTATTTGAGACCCACTGTGGGTCTCCCCACTACAAGAACTGACGATATTAACCGAACTTAAAAACATTTCTCAACCATCCGCCAAATACAAATAAGCACTAAAGGAAACATGGTCCGAACCAAGGATCTCTTGAACAATCCAGAACGTACTATACATGTGACTCATCCTAAAGGCATGCCCTACTCAATGACCACATAACACCTTAACGCCTGGTGTTTCCCTACATGGCCTAACTGAGGGGCCCAATCTCCTAGTAGAGCAAAGTCCGTACTAAGGGCCACTAGCCAGTGCGTAATTTAAACTAGTGCACCAATCATTCTAAGAATATTCATTCACTAATCCAAGTTCTTATGTCAACACATATAATAAAAAGGAAAGGGTGAGTCAACAAAGATAATCAAGTATCGCAAACATCGCACACAAATCATGCAGTCAACATAAAACAAATATCACCCCTGAGTCACCCCAAAGAGAGTTTTCCAAAATAATTTATTTTATTAAAGTGACAAATGGGCCTTCAACAATTTTAAAAAAAATCCTCATTTCTCAAGAGAACCAAAACAGTTGTTCATGATTAAAAATAAATAATTTATCAATAAACCAAAACTACATATGAAATTCTGTTAATTATGTTTAAAGGTTAAATGGGAATTCTTTCACTATTGGTTGTCCGTTCATCAAGAAATTATTTCAAATGTCATGTATAAGATAAACGGCTCTTTTTACACCAAATAATCATTTAAAAATTAATTATTTTATATTATTTACCATTTATTAAAATTAATAAAATATCAAGCAATTAATAAAATATCAAGTAATTAATTTATTCTAAATTTAAAGGCGAGTGTCGTGGGGGACCTACCTTAACTCGCATTCCAAGCATGATGGTGTGACATGCCTCAAGCGGGCATGCAAGCACATGCAAGCTGACGATCGTAGGACTGTGGAGAAATATTACTAACGCGCTGCAATTGAAAAGATAACTAAAATACATAAATGCATACTTAAAATGATCCAAAAAAACAAACAACGGAAAAATAACTAGCTCGACATGCTCTCAAAACATAGTTTGCATCGCTTGAATTATTACTAAACCACTTTAAGATTTATGAAAAAAAATTCAAAAAGTAACTCATAACTTTACACAAACAAAACCCAATTATTTTAAAATTAAATTCACACCAATATTAATAAACACAACACACAATAAATTAATTATTTACTTCTCAAAAAAACAGCGCAAACCTCACTTTTGCGCGGAGACGCGCTCAACTAGAGGGGTGACGCGATCATCGAAATGGGGCAGTGAGCACACCAGAAATGGGTGCGGTCCAGTTGGGAGGTCACACGGCCGCAAGCTAGCCAAAGGGTCACCGGTGGAGGAGGTCTGCCCAAGGATAGGGCAGCGGCCGAACAGCGGGTGCCGGCGGGAGGCGGGTCAGAAGCTGGAAGGTGCGGGGCAGCTGGACAAGGGCTTGCGGTGGTCTTCCTCGCGCTACAGTAAGGGAGAAATAGGAGGTCGTGGTTGCAGAGGAGCTACTCGGATGGGGGAGGCAGCACCGGGGATGACCGGAGAGGAGGCGCTAGCTCGGGAAAGAGGGTGCAGTGGAACTGATGTCTGTGAGGAGGCATGCCCAGTAGGGGGAGGCGTTGTAGAATGCTGAATACAACTGGAAGGTGGTCCTTGGTTGACCGGAACAGGGGGTAGTGTACTGGTCTGGCACCCTGAGTATGGAGGTGGAGGTTGGTGGTCTGAAGGGAAGGAGGGTCGGAGGGGTGCGGGAGGTTGCACTGTAGGTGCGGGGTAGCATCAGAGGGAGTGAATAGGGAGTGGTGCTACAGATCAGTGACGGCTCGCGCTGGTAGGGGGTAGCATTGGTGGTGATCTGCGCTGGAGAGGGTAGGGTGGTGCGGCACTGGGATAAGGAGCTGCATGCCGGAGGATCCACTGGGAGCAGGGCGGGAGGTTCGCCAGCAGAGGAGCTGGAGTGGTGCAGGAGGCCGAAGCAAGGAGGGTGGCGGCGTGCGAATAGAGGGGAAGGGTAGCGTGGGACAAGGGTAAAGAAAAAAACCTAGCAAAAGAGGTGGGGAAAAATAAAAAAAATAAATTCAAATAAGCAAAATAAAACAAAACATTAATATATATAAAAAAGAAATACACATACAAATTGATAATAATAATAATAATAAATTTAATTTATAATAATAATAACACTAATAACAATAATATTAATGAGAATAATAATATCAATAATAATAATTAAACTTCTTAATGGTAGTAATAATTAATAAATTTCACAATAATAATAATGATAATAATAACAACTACAACATAAAGATAACGATATCAATAATAATAATATTTATAATGATTTTAATAAAAATATTAAGGATAATAATAATGATAGTAATAGAGAAATTCAGTAAAAGTATTATTAAATGCCTCATTTTAATTTTACCTCATTTTTCTTTACTTAGTCTTATTAATTGGATATTTCAACCTCACGGCCCGCACACAACTCAAGCGCTCATGTGCGGACCATGCAGTAGCTTCTGTCTGATCCAGAAGTAGTCACACGGGTGCCCGGGCTGACCCCATGGCCTTCGCTAACTGTGCAGTGCCCACGCACCGTCCATAATAATAATAATAATAATAATAATAATAATAATAATAATGATGATGTTGAAAATATTCAGTTCATTTTAATAACAATAATAAAACTATTATCATGAATAAAGATTTTAAATGACACAATAAATTACAAACATTGCTCATTTTAGTCTTTCCAAAGACCGAAAGATCA
Source organism: Viscum album (assembly GCA_963277665.1). Lineage (NCBI taxonomy): Eukaryota > Viridiplantae > Streptophyta > Magnoliopsida > Santalales > Viscaceae > Viscum > Viscum album. Next base: position 93,198,154 of record OY728147.1, read on the forward strand.
AGCTGATGCCCGGGCGAAGCCACGCGGGCTTTCCAAAATGTGCTTCTCTCATGCGCCCATCAACGTCAACTCAAAAACACGCACTTTTTGTCAAAATTCAAAAATCTTTCTCGTGATTCAACCCAAACCTCGACAAAAAATTTAAAAACCAAAGGAAATATTAAAATAAATTAATTAGATCGGTCGGGGTGGGACAATATGTGCCAAAGTGAACCAATTTTTAATCACTCGGAAGAATTGTAGAAAATTATCATTCCATGTGAATGGAATACCCATTCTTATCAATGTCATCATAGTTGAAGTGGTCCTTGAGAAATATAAGACAAAGAAATGATAATAAAATGTTCGTCTCAAAAAAACTGTTGTAACACCCCTAAATTATAAAATAATAAAATTGTATTTGATATCATATATGACATGCAAAACTAATCATAAACAACCCACAAAATATATTTCTTTAAATTTAGACTTTTTGATAGCTTGCAGAACAAGCAACCTAAAGTCCAAATAAATTGTAATGTTGTATATAATTATAACCTAGCCATTAAATTAGAAGTTATGAATAGTAATGACTAAATTATGAAAATTATTTTCATCTATTGATAACAAATAAAATAATAATCCTTTAAATTAAAAAAGAAAAGTTTTCCAAAAAAACTATATATTTTTCTAAAAGATGGTCTGGTTTTGTTTTACACACGTAATTTAGAATTAATTGTTTCCAATTTTAGAGAAATATTTTATAAAATGAACATGATTTTTGAAAACATCATATCAAAATTATCTTAGGGTTGATTTTTTTTATTTTTCTAAAATGTTTCATTTTTCAATGAATGGTGAAAAATACTGATTTTTATTGACAAAATTATTTTCATTTAAATAATTCACAATATGAAATTGAATTGTAAATTTGTTTTAAAAGTAAAATTAGTAAAATTATATTAAAATTTAACAATTTTAGTTTATTTTATTCAATTTCATGTTGAATTTTTATATTAAAACCTTATATACTAATAATAATTCTCTCTTTGAAAAACCGCTTTTTCAAAACGTCTATGTGTATAATTTTAATTTGTATTCTACCAATTATATGAATTGAATTTGGAAAAAGGGATTAAATGTTTAAAATAGTTATGATTTATATTATTTAATATGTTCAACTTAATTGTTGATCATTATGAATTGTAAAACATGTAAAAATTAATTATCATGGTTAAGTTAAAAAATGATTTACCATGCGTCAAACTAAAAAATACGGGTTTAAATGACATGAAAAATTATTAAAACAATATTTTATGGATATATTTAAACCATAAAACTTATAATGGTTGGTAAGGACCCATTTTTTAGGCTTGTGACAATATAAAAACATGGGTGTAATTGATTATTTTCAAAAATTCCATGTGTGTCGTCTCCCCCACTTATAAAAGGCCACCCCCTCTCCTCCCATCTTCACACTTCCAAATCCATTTTTATTGACCAATACCTACCCAAATAAATTCTTTAATTCCTTATCATCATCTTAGATCCATTTATTTTATCATAAATCCATCCTATAAAGTATTTTTGTGAAAACCAGTAGAAGTTCCCTAAAGAATAGGTAACGTTCTTAAACAGGTGTTTTTATTTTATTTCTTCTTCCACCTACCTAAAATATTATTTAATCATGATAATATAATCACACTAGTATATACCATATACTATGTTTTTTTATTTAAATTTAATAACCTATACCTATCTCCTCTTCCATAAAATGGGAAATGAAACCATCGATCATGTGTAAGGCAGACTACCGCCTTGCGACCCAATTTAATTCATTTTCCATACCCACCTTTGAAGGATGTATATAATTATGGTTTTAACACATTTATATGATATTTATGATATTAACATACTTTTATAATTCTAATATCACATATACCTTCTTAATTATTATTCTGTTTAAAATATGATAATGTCGATCAGGTGTACATAGAACCAACGTCGCGTGAAGTAATTCAATTTGTTTTTCACTTATGCTTTACATGGAAAGTAATAAGGATAAAGTTAATGAATATATGTGATATATATGAGATTATATTGATTATTTATGATTAATGTATCACTAAATTCTTTACACTTCCACTTATTAAGGTAATGATAACATTGCTCATGTGTACATGCGTTCTATCATCTCCATGAAGTGATGTGATCCATTCTTCATATTCAAATTTCAATAATGATTTAAAAAATGTAAATAAGGAAAAAAATGATATTTATAATATTAATATCATTATATTTATTATGAATCTATATCCAATTCCCAATAACTATAACTTTCATGAAAACACATGCATGATAAAACAAGGCAATTAACACTAAAAACAATGATAATAATTAATAATTAATAAAAAAAGAGGATAAGATGTTATAAGAGGATCATATATGATATTATAAATATTAATATTGTTTTTTTATAAATTAATAATATGATGGAAACCATTATACATGATTTTAAATCATGTTCAATCAAAAGGGAGTGTGAGGTAAGGAACTTCATATCAATTTCTCTTCATCAAGGCATATTGTAATGTTATGCATATAATTTATTTTATTTGGGGTGTATACTTCACCTATAACTTTTAGTATCATTATTAAATAATAATTAATGTTATTTTAAGTTTTAACTTAAATTATTTCGTCCAAGGGGATTGGAAATGAAAGTTACCAAGTGGTAAAGAATTTCATAACTCAATTCATTTTCATTGTGTTGCGTTAATTCTTCATTTGCCTTTGATATTTTTAGATTTTGTGTCTAATGAATTTTGATTATATTATTTTTTATTTAAAATAATTTTATTTTTATTTAAATTTTATACACACAATCTATTAAATGATTAATTATTACTTCGATGTTATGATCATTGTAAGGGACTTTGTCTCAATTTTGTTTAATTGAGCCATATTGTAATGTTATACACATAATTTATTTTATATGGTTTATATAAATACTATTTGAAATTTAGTATCATTATTACTTAATAATTCTTTGTATTTTACGTTTTAGTTTTAATTATTTCATCCAAGGGGATTTTACAAGAAAGTTACCAAGTGGTAGAGAATTTCATAACTCAATTTCTTTTCATTGGGTTATATTACTTCTTCATTTTATTGTGATATTCCAAGATTATGTGTATAATTTATTTTTATTATATTATGTTGTATTTAAACTTTTTTATGTGGATTTACATTTAATACACATAATCTATTCATTGATTAATTCTCACTTCAATGTTATGATAATAGTAATGGATTTTACCTCAATTTCCATATCATTGATACATTTTTGTTAATATGAACCTATTCACTTTTACATGTTGTATATACTAACACTTATATGTATTTAATATGAATAACTACTTATTAATGATGTTTAATATTACAATTCAATTTTATCTATATTCTTTTTATCATGGATATAAATATTTTAAAAGTTGTATATCATTCTTACATATGGTGTTTACTTTGAAAGTTATTTGATTAATTAGAGAAATATTGATAAATCGACATTCATTACACAATGAAAATATTTTTTAATATGGAATATTATTCATCAATTAAATATATTATTTGATATATGAGGAATTTATTGGACTTTGAGATATGGGTGGGTCCCAATTGTACATATCCCCTTGATGCATCAGTATTCTCACGAGACAAATCAGTTTGTTAGCCTTAGTTAAATGGGTTTCTCATTTATACCTACCTATCAACATTAAACTGTATTAAAGAAGGTATTGAGAGTATAGGTATCATGATTCCTGAGATCATGATTTCTAATAGTTAATCATTTCTTTCATTGAGGATTTATTTATTATTACTCATGGTGTTTTTACAATGATATAATCATTAGATTCATTTCATTCTAAAATTGTTGATTAAAATACATGTTTTTTAGTTATTTAACTTTCCATATTTATTTTTCCCTATCTAATTATGATAATCATGTTATTGATTAAATGGAATGTGTTTTTAGTTATCTACCTTTCCATTTTGAATATGCCTTATCCAGTTATGATTGTCATGTTATTGATTAAATGGAATGTGTTTTAAGTAATTTACCATTGACATATTTATTATTCAATTAAAATTATTTATATGTAATGTGTGCTCAGTTATTAGCCTTAACATGACTATTATTATTGATTCATGATATTTTGTTTGTACTTAACCCTTACTGATCATTTGAGCTCACCCTTATTTCGTATCATTCCCTAAGAATAAAAGAAGTGTAGTAAGAACGATATGGAAGGATTTTATAGAGGGAATACAAATATTCTCAAAAACATTATTGTAATTTGTGTTTTAAAATTTAATATGAGAATCATGTATGTATCTAGTTTACCAAGACTGCTAAACTATTCAGTCCTTTGAAATATGATTCATTGTATCTTATGCCAATGTAATAATGTAATACATTCAATTTGGGTTAATGGAGTCAAGTTTGTTACAAATTTGTATCTCAAATACATTTTTATGTGGTTTCCAAAAAATGACTCCTTTTATTTTCACAGGTACAACTATGATACCTTTCTAAGAAATAAAATTCTGTAAGGAAATGAACTTCTTGTATCCAAAAGTCACACTTATAAAATTTATCATAAAGTTACTGATCATGAAATGTTCTCAATATAATATCTAAGTACTTCTCATGATAATTTTTAGTTTGTGAATAAACCAATATATCATTAATGCATACCATTAAAAATAGTTCATTGTACTTTTGGATGATAAGGATCATCAATTACATAAAAATATAAGTGAATGCATGGGACCAAATGGAATGAATAAGTATTCATAGTGACTATATCAGCTTCAAAAATTTGTCTCTAAGATATCATCTATCCTAACTTGGATTAGGTGGTATCCTGAGAATAGATCAATTTTAGATAACCACTTAGATGCCTTAAAATGATTAAATAGTTTTTTAATTTTAGTAAGAAAGTATAGATTCTTTATCATAACTTGATTCAGTTTATGATAATCAACACATAATCAAAGCTTACCGTGCAAATTATTTACAAATAGTACTAGAGTATCCCAGGATGATGTACTTGATCTAATGATTGATTTTATTTCTAATTATTTCAGATAAATTTTTAACTTCTATTTTTTTGGTTTCGTTCAATATAATAGAAGTGAAATAAGATTTTTTCCTAGAAGGAGATCAATTGAAAAATCCACTTCCCTTTCAGGTGGAAAACCAAATAAATTTTTAGAACACATATTAGAATATCAATCTAAAATGAATGGAAAATATTTAGTCTTAATTTCATTATGAGACCCCAAAGTTACTATTACAAACTAAGAAGTGATAGTTTCAACCACTGGTTTTAAATGACCTTATCTTCTAACATTCACATCATAGTCCCATTTAAAGAGATGTGTCGATTAATTTAGAGATGTAAACCCACCCACTAAGATTAACATTTGATATGATCTTTGAGAGATATTAACCAGTCCATTCCTAGGATTAAATCAAATATTTCCATTTCAAGAACAAAAAAATTAAAAACAAAAAGGATTTCATTAATGGTTATAGACTAAGTGGTTCACTTAAATCCCTTACACTCCTATTTCCCAAGAGGTGTATGAAATCTGGTAATATAGGGATTCATTTCCTCATTCAACCCCATTTGATTTACCATGAGTTAATAAATGAATGAATGGGATAAAAATTAATCAAAAAATAATTTCGTAATAGTATAATTTATAAGGATATTACCTACCACAATAAAGGGGATTGATTACTCCTCCATGATAATCTACTCAACACCATATATCTGCTTGAAAACTTCTATTAAGTAACCCTTGCTTCCCTATTGTGGTTGCATCAGTTCAGTTATTTGGGTGTTTATTGGATCACAATAACACACTCGATTATGGGGTTAATAACTATTTTGACATGATCATCCTATTTGGGAATGATAGGGGCGAGACACATTTGATCCATTCACACCATCAAACTTGGGAGAATTAGTAAAATAATTTCATAGATGTTCCATTTGGGCACATCTTAGATAGTAATAAGTTGGTCTTGTATAGTGTCTCTTTATGTTCTCCATTGATATACATTGGAATCATTTTGAAGGTTTTTACATCATGGAGGAAAAGAAACCGATCTCATGGTTTTATTACCTAATACTTTTCTTCTCTTGGAGTGGGTCTCCCTCTTTCACTTACTTCAAACACAAGAGTTCTTACCCATTCCTATATAGAAAAAAGTGTTTCCTATACCATCATTCCCAAAGATGTAATTTCCCACCATTATCACTCTATTGATCATTTCAATATAATCATTAATACATAACATGACTATCTTAGAGATAATTTCTAGTCATAGTTTGAACTCAAATATTCATTCCATCAGTTTCTCGCTAGCAGCCACTTTTAGAGTGAAATGAACTAAGTTCATAAACATAGTTTCATATTCCACCACTAAAAACTTTCCTTTAATCATAAAAAAATAATATTTTATTTTGGTTACTTTAAGGTATGTAAATATACTTTTTTGTTAAGAATTTACTCAAATTCTTTCCAAGTAAGGTATTGGTAATATTTAGTTTAAATAACTAAATCCCACCATTTTTGTGAAATATCCTCCAGTATATATACTCCAATATTCACTATAATGTTTTTCAGCGTTCCAAAGAAACTGAAAATTCCGTTCTTTCAATTAATCCATTCCTCCACCTATTTTGGTCCTACCTAAACACTGGATGACCTTATTATTATTATTTTTTTTATTTTTTGATAATCCCATTTTAAAGGTTTAGGGGTAACCATTACATAATCTATAGACCCATGGGAACATGGAATGGTTCTTGATTTTTATTCCCTTTATCTATATCTTGAAATTATTGTATAATGCTTTAAATAAGATATTGATTCATTGTAGATCATGTTTTATCACATTCTTAGGGGTCTCTTATTATGGACTTCTAGGCCTTTTTATTTGTGAAAACTCTCAAAAGTAATCCTAAAATTTTGACTTAGTCACCACATTAATACTAACTAAAGGTTTATTATATTTATAATCATAACAATCAAAATCATCATAACAAATTTCAAACAGTGATTAAATAAAATATTGATGATGCAGTCCTACCGGGATGACTTATTATAAATGAAAGTTACTATTAACTCATTATCCACAACCGTGATAATGAGATGGAGACACTATTATAGGTTTTTTAAGAACAAATTTTTTACCTGGCCCACCCTGGTAATTTTAAGTTCATCAAAAAGAGGTTAGCTACAACTTTTTTTGCTCTATACTTCATGTTCTAACACATCCAATGTCTGGTTCTACCAAGCCAACTAATAGACCATACCAAATTGATATCATTTGTAACATCTCAACCCTGACACATAGAATGGCTTGGTCCAATATTCTATTGACCATAGGTTGAATTACCTTATACACCAAAGAATGGTAATAAATTTCAAGGGCATAAAGAAACATTGGGGGATGATTTTCCCTTAGACACACATCTTGTAAGATACCGCAATACAAATAATGAGAATACATAATATAATGCATGAAAATAAACCGATGCAACTTAATATCCAAAATAATTGATTAATATTAGATTATAAATAGAAGATGATATAAAATAGTAAGGCACAAATCAAAATATATGAAAGACTCAAGGTACTAAGGTAGCACAACTCAAAGCACTAAGACTCAACCAACTCCGAATATCCATCTCCCATTAACCATGACTACAATATCATGGTGCTTCTCTATTGATGAAATAGATCTTCTCCTTACCTATATCAAAATAAATAGTGTATTTATACACACAAATGTTTATATATAGGGAGTGTGTATATTGACTCATTAGGAAATACCCTAGACTTCCCACAAACACCACTAGGGAAATAATAATTTATTTCATTGTTTAATATATAATAAGAAGAAATAATATCAAAATGATTTTTACCTAAATTAAATTCAAATAAGTAGTGTAAAAAATTATTTCCATATGGATTACCAAATCTATAACTCACACACCCATGCATGAAACCTTCCTTTGAACAGTCTTAACTTTCATGTAGAAAACTCATCTTTCTAGACACAATTTGTCACTTGGTTATGGAAAAATGTGCCCCTCAACACTAGTGGATAATTACTAACAAAAAATACCCCTTATATATGCAACATTACCTTACTCAAACCATCTGTATGCCAAAGTCTTACACCCAACATTTCATAAAAAACAATATTCCTTTTTAAAATTTAATCAAATATATTATGGGAGACACCCACATTTTCATGGTTTCAAAGTCATAAAACATTGAAGGTTTTTAATAAAAATATGTTTTTCCATCAAATATATAATATTTTAATTCAAAAATCATATAATTAAAGTTTTAGGAGAAAGTGGAGATAAATAGAGGGATAAGATTCCTACCTCATAATGGTTTTTAATCTCAAACAATTGTATAAATATATTGGTTTATATGGGTTCCTCCTTAATTTCCTTCAATGATTTCTAATGAAATTTCATCAGATCATGAAATGAACCATATATTTGTGCATAAAAGACCAATTCTATGATCATTCCTAAGAGATAATTAAAGGGTCAATATACATAAGGATAAATAGTCTCTTACCTTTGATTTACTAGATTAAATGCTCGATGATTTGTTGAAATCAAGATTTGGAAGGAAGAGGGTCACCAAAATAAACTATAGAAGAGATGGAGCTTGATATCCTAATACAATGGTGTAATAAATAAGATTTTAGGGGTGTTTTTTGGTTAAAAATACATTTTTTGAATTTAATTAATGGCATTGAATAGTTTGTAAAATCATTGTCAACTCGTGTGACTACCTACTGCCTCGAAGATTCCTAAGTCATGTGGTTAAAGTATGGTTTATCCAAAGCATGTGCCAACCATGAACTTACCCAGAGAACCCCCACCACACCCCACCCCCACCTCGCACGGTAACCTGGGGAATCCACATGGTTCCCTTAAACATGATCAAACCATACACCCTTAAAAACCACTCCAAAACATTCCAAAATCATCCAAAAACTTCTAAAGGATAAACAAAAACATCACATAGCTCAAAATAAAAAATAAAATAGAGAATAACCTTAAATAAATGGTGTTGCAATATATTTCCTTAGTTGATATCAACCAATATCTTATATTCCATACACATAATATGTGAGGAAAATCATATCCTGGTTGAGCTCCAACTAATCAGATGATCAGCAACATACCCAACCACCCCCAGGTTAGTTAAGCCTCAAAGATTGTGTAAGAAGTGTATTAAATTATGAAGGTTCTAATTATAAGTATCACTCCAACATCATGTGTGGGGACACTAAATATGAACAATTCATCCTTAGTATACCAAATGCATAGTGTATGACACTCCATGTGTTACAATTTAGGGGTTATTCTGTACATGAATCACTTTTGTGCCTCATGCGCATGTTCTTTATCTCTATATGAGAATCATACTAATGCTAACCTATATTTCTTCATGACCTATAATAATCCAAGATAAACATCAATTACGGATAACTCAAAGTCATCCATTGAGAGTTCAACTATTATTACAATTCATGAAATGTGTATTAACACATATATTTTTATAGAAAACATGAATAAATAATAATGTGTAGAATGCCTTCTATATGATAATTTTTACATTCTTAAACTCTTTTAAGAATAATTATCAGAACACCTATATATGAACCTATCTATCCTATCGTATATGATAATCTTCCATAGAATCCTTATATTTATTTCACTTTATAGAGTTTAGTAAACACATTACATCAATATGTAATTCTTACCACATCTCTATGTGAACATTTGATAAGTATTTCCTACTATACTATTTGATGAGTAACATCTATAAAGTATGCGAGATTGAATAATCATGATAATCAAGAATCATATTCCTAATGTTCAAATACTTGAACATATTAAAACTCATTAACTCTGCAACATCCAAAGTTATATTGTTAATAACTCATTTTGTCTATTTATAAATTTTCTAAGTTCATAATCATCATCCTTGGAACCCTTTACATAAAATATTTCAATTAAAATATTATGGTAACTAATATAAATTTTACATTGTATCTTTACCCAAATATATTAAACATCTTTAGAATATCAATTGGAATTCACCCTATTATGGTAACTAATGTAACTTTTAATTTCGTTTTTTTAATAATATATCTAAAACCTTTTTTGATTTATAATGAAATCCACTAAGAGGTTTAACTAATATATTGCTTTTTTTGTTTTCGAGTAATTTATTTAAGTTCCAACATACTACCAATAGCCTCTTAGACATAATATTCTGTTTATAAAATCATGATAAGATACACAAACTTCTCTGTGATTAAGAAATAATAATTATTTTCATTTACATACACAAACTATTATATGATTATAAAATAACTCTTATTCATAAAGGAGATATATTCCCTAAATCACTTTTTGTATATGATTTAATAAGATTAATATTATTTTATTATTAAAGGGTATCATGAAACCATATGATCCACTACCTTCATATGATGCATGGATATATTGTATTTTTTTATTTTGGATAATCGTAAAGGCATGAAATGTGATTTCATGCCACTACCCCTAAATAATCCTATGGTATTATTAATCCTTATCTTATGGAATCTTACTCTTACAATATGGGTAGATAAACATTAAGAATTAATGTTCATGATATCATTCCAATGTTATTTATCATCAACAGATCATTGTAATAATTATAATTCATGGAGATAAACATTCATGCATATGATACATGAAGGAGCATTGCATGTAATCATGTGTTATAAATTCATGAGTAAATTCATGTGTTTTAAAGGATAATCCTTGAGGGAATATAAAATAACACTACTATATGATAGTAGGGGGTGTTCTTGTTCATTCATGATCGAATAAAACTACATGTTCATAAGGATCTCTTCTCCCTTCGCATTATCAAAGAGAGGTACTGTCATATCATAGATAAAGGGTGATCCCGCTCTAAAAACGAGTGATTATTTTCACCCCATGGATACCTATGGAGTTTTAAATACTTTTTCCACTATTTTTATATTTAAAAATCATAAAGGACAAAGTTTTATTATCATCAACATGCAATGATGATTTAAGGTACATATATTTACAGTATTCTTCATTTCCAATTTTTCATGACTTCAAATTTCTAAGATAGAGATCTTGGTTTTGAATTCATAATAATTTTTTACCTATAATATGTGTTTTTACATCCCTATAAATCCTAGTAATGGTATCATATATTTCCATGTTTTAGATTTGGGAAATCATACTATGAAAATGAAGAAATTTATATTGTATTTCATATCACTTTTTAATCATAAAATGTGATAGGGTGGTTTTTTCTAGCTAATTTAATTTTTGTTTAAGATATAAAGATATTGTAACTATAAATTCAATGATAATATAAAAATTTATACATATTATATCATATAATATCATGATATCATAATATAATATTTTATATGCCAAGTTTTGAAAAAAAATAGTGTCATATTACTCTTATAATATCATTATATATCATAAAATATAATTGTATATCATGTCCAATGATTGGGTTATCATCCATAAAATATGACTTATAATGCATAAAAAATTTATGTACTACAACTTCTTAATTTTATTCTATGATTAAAACTAAATCATAAAATTCAATATGTTGAGAAATTTTATTTTTAAAAAAATACCATTATTAATTTAATGTTATTTTTGACAAATTATTTATAAATAATTAGAAAAATGTATTTTGGGGATATTTATTAATTTATAGATAGTTTATAAATTAATTAGTTGTAAAGAGATTTTAATTAATTAATTAATGTTTATGAAAAATTTATTAATAAATATTCCATAATATTAAATGTTAATATTAATATACATTTATCAAATTATATGTCATACATTATGACTTACAAGTAATGTTTTTTAAATCATATGGTATATTTATAAAGTGTTTATAAATTAAAAAATAAAGGAAAAATATAATGTTTTTATATTTAAAAATTAAGAGTTGTCTGCAATACTTATTTTGAAGTATTAAAATTAATGGTATTATTTAGGATATTATTTTAATAATGTCAAAAAAAATTTGATGATTTGTTTGATGATGATTTAAAAAATGTTAAGTATGTGTTATTTTGATTGTGTAAAATGTTTATATAATATAAATTTGGATTATCAAATGTTTATACTTCATAAAATATTATATATTTAAAGAAAATTCCATATAATGAATTTAAATGTTTATATTTGAGATTATGGAATATCCATAATGAATAGATAAATTATAAATTGTTTATAATTATATTTTATTCATGAATTGTTCATAAATGTTTATTTCATGTTAAAATACTAGAATAATTCATTTACTTAAAATTTTTACTTTGTTTAATATTCATGGATATAAATTTTTATATTTTATTAAGTGTATGAATTAGTTTAAGTTGTTAAAATTCTTCTTATTAAATTTCCAAGCCTTGCATTGCATTGTAAGTATGATAGCATAAGATTTAGTTTTTATTTGTCTTAACTTCGATTTATAATCACATTATTAGCTTGAATTTAGTTATGTAATATAGTTTTTAAATATTTGATTTTATATTTATAATGAATTTGATTCAATATTGAGTAAAATATCCCTAGGTAGAGGTTCGTTGGTTCATACTTCCCACTATCCTAGAGGCTTATGCCTTGTTCTAGAATGATGGGTGTTGCTATCTATGATTCCAGTATACTCATGATGATATTTTCATTCTAATTTAAGTATAAACCATTGAATTAAAGGTTCACATACCTTATACATGAGATTAATTTGGATATTTCTAAATATATTTGTATTCTAATTTTGGAAGAGCAGCATCGACTATGGGTTGTGAAAATAGTTACACGTCAATATGGTTTGAACATATTTATTTTATAGAGGAAATAGAATCCCAAACTAAAATATTAGAATCTTGAATACATAAAAATAATAGCATGAGATATTATTATGATATTAAATACCATATTAAATATTATATTTTAGATTCCTTATAAGTAAGAACATGTCAACAACTCCATTATTCAAATGGGTAGGAACATCCAAACCATGGTTCTCATGGATCATCTTGTGTAAGGCATAGTGGAAATGGATAAACTTAAGATTTATTCAACTAAATCCCACTATTTTATTTGGGTTACACTTAGTTGGGAAACCCTAACAGTTTTAATACCATAGTAATAGAGTTATGATTATCCAAATGATGTATTGGGTAAATAGTTACCCATTTAGCTATCCAACAATCATATATAATATGATTGGGATGATTCCCTATCTAAATAGCTAAGTGGTGAGAGTAACACCAAGTATGACTTATTACTTAGTTAAATATGGATCCTGGACCACTGATGGATATGGTGAATTTTAAAGTGGTAATCATTTTTGGGGGATCCCATTTAAAAAATCCCTTATTAATTGGTAATAAAAAATGATACTCATCTGATAAAAGATTTGGTTGTAGATAAATAACCTCATCGTCATTAAAATTATCTTTGAGATCAATTCTATAGGAAAGAGAAGCTTAGTGTAAGCAATACCTATGATTGGTAAATTAAGAATATTTCTTAATAAAGAAATAATTTAGATGTGTTAGAGAAATACCTTCCTAAGTAACTATGTTTTGATTTTTTTTCAAAGGATTGATTTCAATACTTATAATAGGAATAAAAATTTTCACTTAAGGTTCTATAGGAATTAAATTTTAAATGACCTAGGTAATTTTATTCACATATACTCAGTATGATTGGGTATTTAAAATTATAATCAATATGATGAAGTGTGAAAATGACTTTTTGAGATAAGAAGTTTCCTTAAAGATTATTATGGTTATGGAATTAAAACTTTCATAACCTATTGAATGGGAATTTGATGTTTCAGTTCTTCTCCTATTCAGAAAATATAAAATTGTAAAAGTTTAACTAGGATAAGTAAAATTAGTTGGAGAGTCCAACTAATTTTATTTAAGTAGTTAGTCATGGTCATTGATACTTAAAGGTGAAATCAAGAAGGAAGCAGTAAAGATTCCAGAGGTTAGAATTGACTAAGAAGCCTGAAGGAGTTTTAGAAACTCCATGGAATTTCTATGTTAGTTTTTAGTGTTATAGAAATAAATTATTTAATTTTGAATGGTATTTCATATCAAATTGATACTTTACAAGTTTTTTAAATATAAATTATTTTAAAATCAAGGTATGATTTAATAGGTCTTCTAATTTTCATTCAAATTGATGAAGTGAAGAGTTTTTACATCAAATACTTGAATGAAAATCAATTTATAAAACTCATATGGATCTAAACTAAGTGTGTGTATCTCCATTTCATTTCCATTATATGATAAGATAATTTTTTCATTAATAAAGATTTTTTATCGACACAATTATATGATTAATTATATACACATGGTTTATAATTCATTGTATTCTATAACATTTTTTGAAAAGGATATTAGGATAAAAATATTTAATCTAGGATAAAGTGTTTGTCTAAGTATTTTTTAAAATATAAGGGGAGGTGTAATGGGATCACATCAGTGTTATATATTAATAAATAGTCCTTCTTTTAAAAGGAAAATTATCCAAACACATAAAATACCATATGTGATATGGAAATAATTATTTTTGTTAAATATTTCTAAAAATAATAAATAAGGGTTATTTCTTACACAAAAAAAGTTTTTATATCTTAAAATGATATTTTAATAGAATATATTTTCAAAGGGGATACTGGAAGTATGGTTAATTTTATAAAAGTTAAAATTTACCAAATAAAAAATTATACCAGTCTAAAATTGATGTGATTTCAACTTAATATCCAAAACAGTTTAAGATATATTATGGTAAAGAAAATGGAAATCGTTAAATTTTGTTACCTTTAAAAGTGAATATCATTATTTCCTAGATGGATTACTTCATTTTAAGCGTAAAGTTACTTTCACTTAATATCCTAAAAGAGTTTTATGGTATCGTGATGAAGAAAATGTAAAGAGTTACATTTAGTTTCCATAACATAAGAGAATGAAACTTTATCCTAAAGTAATTCAGGATGTTTTAGTAAGTAATAATGTAAATAATTACATTAATTATTATAATATATTATGGTAAATTTTTATAGAAAGGTTTCCTAGAATGTTGATATTGAAATTACAAAGAGTTTTATGTAGACAACAGAAGTTGAAATCATAATATTTGACGCAGTAGAGTTTATAAATTTGATTATGTTTGATGATTTAAACATTATGAATATTATTATTTTTTCTCTCCATTACTAAAACATGCTTTCTTCGTAGATTGTTATAAAAATTTAGTGGGTGGGTTTTATCTAATGGTCACATAGTGATGTGATGGGATTTACATATAGATGTAATAAGTTAACAAAGCCTAATAAAGTGAAACAAACATATGCATAATCTATAAGTTTATCATATATGATGTGATAGACACGTTTTTATTTTTTGTTTTGTTAAGTATTCTTAAAATGGTTTTAAGAATAAAAAATTTATCATATAAAAGTAAATCTTCACTTTATCAATTTTCATATTGGTTGCATATATGTATATATTGATATATGTTTCATGAAATGTAATGATGATTGTACTCTCAAAGTATGACTTCTGATTTTCCCTAACTAATTTTCATCATGATATATTATAGTTTATAATGAAATTTTAAGGTTAGTATGAGTAAGATTCTTGTGTAGAGATACATAATATGATCATGAGGAATAAAAAGTGTTTCTGCATACTAGATAACTCACCATGTATACCACATGGAGTGTCATGCACTATATATTTGGTGTAATAGGGGTGTATGGATCATATAAGAGTCCCTGTTACATTATTTTGGTGAGATAACTAGAGTTATAACCTTTAAAATTTTATGCCATTATTATGAAAGCCTTTAAGCTTATCTTATCAATGGGTGGTTGGGTTTTTTTATTCATGTCTTCAATTAGAGATTAACCAAGATGTGATTTGTCTTCTCATGTGATGAGTATGAAATATGGAACCTTTTATTGGGATAGAATGAGGGGTGTTTTTCAACCTATATGGTATATATGATGTACATATCTATTCAGATAAGGGATAACTGATGTGATTATCCATAAAGGTGAATTATATGAGATTTATTCATCAACCTGGTCAATATATACTTGAAGAGTTGAGAACATATGTTTTTCATATATGGGACTTTCATAAAATATTTCTCATGGTCACTCAATATCTTATACAAAGGAAACATATGAGAATGCATACTATTTTGTGATGAAATTGGTGGAATAGGTAAATAGATACATGTGTTTGATGGAGATAATGATTGATCCCTTTATAGATTGACTAAGATTTATTATTTTATAGAGGAAATTATTTTATTAAATTTATAGATTCGATGATTTAAATTTATTTTCAATGCTACAAAGTCCCCTGGGGTCACATTTTATGATTGAATAAATAGAGATTGATCTTAACTTAGAGGAATACTCTAAAATTGTTTAATAGTAAGTCCAAATAGGTTTACATGGATATTCACAAGATATTATTTATAATTAGATTAATGGGGAAGGTAATTATATCTTTCCAAAAGTTTTTTGGAATATATCCAAAAGAGTTTTAGATATGGTTTCACAAGTTATTATATATGATACAATATATGGTGAAATAGAACAAATACTTTCAGGCTTTGGTACTAGTGGAAGATTAAAGGAGATATATAACCTAAATAAGTTTTTCCCTATGATGCAATAATATCAATAATAATTTTAGATTATAGTATATCATAAAACTATAACAACCCTAACTCTAGTTACCTACATTTGGTTTTTACTTTATTACACTGTCATAGATTCAAGGGGTCTAATCATGAATGACTAATTAGTTTACTAGACATTGGGTGTTGGATATATACATGATACCCATTTCATATTGTTAATAAAATATAAGATATGGTATTGGAAAACTTTCAGTATCCTTAAACTCATTCACATAATCCTTCTTCATATACTAGGGAAAGTAAACAAAATAATGGTGATCTAAAAAACTCGGTAAGGGTTATGTACATTAGAATATATCATGAGTAGAAAGTTTAGGAAATAATAATATCTAAAATACAAATAATATGGATATTTAATAAAAATTTATTTTTCAATTATCATAATAAAGTAAATGTTTTATGAGAAATTTAATGGCCACAAAATTATTAAGAGATAAGAATTAACCATGGATTCATTAGAAATATATGTTTCAAAATAAAATCATTTCCTGTGGAGAAATAAATAAAAAAGAAGAGAAATTTTAAATTAAGATTTCATTTATGATTTTTCTTTTAAAATTATTTAAAATTTTTAGAAGATGCTGAATGTTGTAAAATAGTTATGGTGGAGGAAATGTCTATTACTGTCGTATATGATAAAAAAAATTCCTTTTTGGCTATTTTTTATGAAATTTTAAAATAAAACATTCATAAAAAATTATAAATATTCCTTTAATACAATTTAAAAATTAAATTATAACATAAAATTTCTTTAATAAATCATTTGAGTAATAAAATTGGATTTTGTAAAACAATCTCGGAAAATATGGACATGGATGAAAAATATATCTAATTAAAGGGGAAATAAAATCGGTTTTTATTTTCAAATTACAATTTATTGATTCAAGTTCCAAAGGGAGATAATGTTTCAATAAAATATTTTATGTCCTAAATATCCATAGGATATTAAAATTGTTGAATATTATGAAGGATAATTGATAATATTTCTTCAATGAAAATATAAGCAATCCCAAAATAAAGAGATATTGGAAAATAAATTCTTACCTCTTTGGTAACATTTAAATTTTAACCCGTTAGAAGAATAAACTTGAATTTAAAAATTAATCATCATGAATAAGTACGTATTCATGATAAAAATGTCAAAGGGTTAGTATATACACCATATAAAAGTGAATAGGTGCATAATAACAAATATGTCTCAATAGAATGAAAATTGAGAAGAAGTATCTCACCTCGCACTTCCCTTTAGTTTAATATGATTTAACATAAAATATAATTGTTTTAAACTTGTTATTAATTTATAACAGGACCATATTAATATTTATAATTTCATATATGACCCTATTATAACATCTTATCACCCATTCACTAATAATATTTCATTATTACTATTATTTCGGGTGTTAACTGCTTTATTTTTTTATGAATGTTATTTCATGGATATTTTGTATATTGTGGATATTATATAGTTACATCATATTAATAATTATATTAAATTTATAAATATCATATTTATTCATTATATACATGTTTATAATCATTCTTTAAATTTGAACATGGAAAATAAATCACATCACTTCATGGAGACAGTAGGTTGTGCATACGCATGAGAGACGTTATCATTTTATTAATGGGTAAAAGGGTAAGTAATTTGGTGATATATTAAATTTATAGAAAAAATATTAATTCATAATTATAATATATATTAATTGGTTCCATAATTATGGCTATCCATGTGATTCAGTGATGGAAAAATCACATCAGTTCGTGAGGCGGTAGTCTGCCGTACATATGAGCGATGGTTTTGTTTCCCATTTGATAGAGAATGAGATAGATAATATTATTCCATTAACATGATAAAATTTTATTATATGATAGATAAATTTTTATTATATTTTAATTTTTAAGACATAATTGAACGTGGTAAAATAATAAGTAAAAAAAGAACTTAGTGACGATGATTACCTTCACATAGAAAACCCTCATTTGGATCTCTTATTAAGGACCCTAAGGTTGGTATTTTTTCAATACCAATACCTATATAAATTGTATAATGATATTATGGAGATATTTTAGTATGTTTTTGTTGATATAAATGGATTTATTGGGGTGAATAAGTGAGGGTATGAGGTTCCCTTTTATAATTGAGATGAGTGGCACACTAGTAATTTTTCCAAGTTTTTCAATAATGTCAAGTCACTTTCCTATAAATATGGATCCAAAATGGATCATATTTGAATGGATAAGGGTAATAAAGAAATAAGAAATACCAATAGGAATTAATAACATTTTTGGACATTTCAATGCTTATATTTAGAGATTAACCCCCTAGTACACTTGTTTTAACCATAACTATAATAAATAATTTTTACTATTCATTATAACCAAATATTAAGTTGAAATTATTACATAATATTAGTTATTATGATTCCAAATATGGAATAAATTTTATAAAATTAAATTAAAAATATTTTAGGAATTTAATTTAAAAATAATCCCACAAAATGTGTTAAAAAATAGTTTTTTTAAGAAATGTATTTTTCATGCATAAGAAAATCTTAAATTAACTATATAAATATTATTCATAATTATATGGGTTTTAATTAATATATTTAGATATATAATATATATATTATTTAAATCATTCATCTTTAAATATTGTTTAAATTGACTAAAATGGATAGACATTATTTCTTTTAAAAACAGCAGTTTTTTAAAGAAGAAAAATAGTCTTTTGAAAATATAACCCTTTTTACCTCCAAATGATCTTGAATATATTTTTAATAAATTTATAGTAAATAAATGAATAATTATACATATTATAACATATTATTATAAATAAATTTAATAATAGTTATATACTGTATTTTTAATTATTGATTAAAGCTTATTTCTAAGGGAAAATTCCAAAAAATCATTCTAGGAATTTTTTGAACAAGTGAGTTAAAAATTGTTAAACATCCTATAAAATTATAATTTTTACACAATTAAATATTAAAATTTTATATTTTTATATTTTTTTAAATAGAATGTTCACTTACTATATTTGAAGCTTAGGTGTTAAATTCTTCCCTCCTATAAAAATTTTATCATCAAAGTTTTCATGGATATTAATTTCTAAAAAATGAGGGTGGTTCTTATCAATCCTAAAATTCCTGCATTTTTTAATCCACTTTAAAATTTCTACAAATTACCTTTACCAATCAATTCATCTAGCTCGTCAATAATTTCTATCTAGTGTCCTAAATGTGGATGGGATTTTCACAGTAATATAGATCAGGTTCCAATTATATTTCTTCAGAGATAAGGACATGAATTATGTCAGGAATGTAATTCCATGAAAATGATATATGGACACATAATTTATTTTAAATATACTTGGTGTCATATTCATATGATAATCCATGGCACCAATTCATTCCACAATTTCAAAATGTTTCATGTAACTAGGGATTAGTTTTCATTTCTTACCAAACCATATAATACACTTCCATAGAGATACTTTAAATAATCTATGATCACCCACTTGAAATTAAAAATATTCCCATTAGTTATCGATAAAAATGTTTTTCCTAATTTTGAGATACTTTAATATGAGTCTGAATATTCTTTAAATTTATCATTGTATCCTCAACACGTTTTGGGCCTATAAGTTTTCTTTTACTAACTTCATCCAAGTAAGTTAGAGTATGAGATCTCTTACCATATAATACTTTATACGACACCATTTGATTACTTTAAGGGAAAAATTATTATAGGAAAACTATACCAAAGGAAAATAATGATCCAATATACCTTGAAAGTCAATTTTTTGTGATATCAAAAAGTATTATAATGTTTGAATAGTCCTTTTAGACTATCCATCTGTTTTAGGATGGTAGGTGGTTCTCAAATGAAGCTCGGTATTAAGAGAATTTTTAAGAATCAATCAGAATATTGATGTAAATCAAGGATCACCATCATTCACAATTAAAATAGGTGAACCATGAAGTCTTTAACTTTATAAATATAATGTATTAAAAGGTTCTCAAGAGTTAAATATTCTCTTATAATAATTATGTTCACAAATTTTTTAAGGTAGTCAACAATAACCCACATTGTATCATTCTATCTAGGAGTCTTTGTTAGTCTTATGAATAGTACATAGTAATTTCATCACATTTCCACATAGTAATAGGTATAGGTTTCATGACTCCTCTAAGATATTGTCTCTCAACTTTAACCTGGTTAAAATCCAAGCATCTTGATGCATAATCAGTAATTTCCTTATTCATGTTATCCCACCAAAAATGTTCCTACAATTCCCTATAAATATTTGTTCTAATATAGTGTATAGAGAAATTCGATTTATTAGAATCATCCAAAAATTCAATTTTTAGATCAAGTATAGATAGAACACATAGTATCATTCCAAATTTGAAAATTCCATCTTAACAAATAATTTCTACCATTTTTTCTTCATTCATGGATTTATTTTTGTTTTGAAAATTCTAATCATGTAGTTAATAAATTTTTATCTTTTCTAATAAATATTGTTTTGTAGTTATTTGAAAAATTATGTATTTATTCCCATACTTACTAATTCCCATATCAATATTAATTATATCCATGAACATAGTATCCCTACCAGTATTTATTTTGGTCATAACACCATGATCATTATTACTCAATGCATCTGCTACCTTATTTGTCTTCCTTGAGTAGTAGTGTATTGATAAATTATAATCCTTGAGTATCTTGATCCATAAACATTGAATCATATTTAGATCTTTCCATGAAAATAAATATTTTACGCTCTTATGATATATGTATATCCCACATTTTTCACCATAGAGATAATGTATCTATATCTTCAAAGAAAATATTACAACTGCTAACTCAAGATCATGGTTTATATAGTTATAAATCCAAGTAATGGAGTAAACATGGAATAACATGAAGAAAATAATACATGTTAGAAAATTGGAATATCAATGAGAAATAAAAGGGTGAGAATAATAAACATGAACAATGAGGAATGGTGTATAATAACATAAAGGCAACATGGGAAATGTGGCAAAAACTAAAAATATTTCATCACAAAAATAGGTTAAGGATAAATTCCAATATATAATGATATAAAAAATTTATTTGATAGATTATTTTCACTCCTTAATCCCTTTCATGATGTCTCATGATACTAAAATATTACCGAATTCATTGGAGTGCTATATAATTCCAGGTGCACCCGACGCTTTCATTTCACTCCCATGCTTAAGTGTGCCACATAAGTCATAAAACATGGAATCATTTGTCATCAAATTATATTACTTGGTCAAGGAGTGTGGAATAAATACATTTAATTCCCTAATAAAATAATTTTATGGGCATAAAGTGGAACACCCCTGATAGAAAATGGGTATGTATATTCACTACACAATTGTTTTGGCATGAAAAATCGTGATGAAATTCTGGCAGCATAATGGGAACGTATGGATGTTAATGGGATGGATTCATGAGAGTGGAAGGGGTATATAATAATTTATACCTAAATTTTATTATAATTTGGATGTGTAATAACATATCCCAACATTAGTAATTAGATATAAAAGGCATAATATACTAAATATACCTGAATAAAGTTGAGAAGGATGGGATCCCTAAAAAATTTTAGCATGGTAACCGGTGTAAAAAAGAATTTATGGGAGGTATTAATGATATTAAAATGGGTCTATAATAATTTATAAATAAAATTTAAATTAATGGAGATATTTAAGAACATATACCAAAATGAACAAGTTGAAATTAAGAGGCATAACATAATAGAGGTTCTTGAGTAAAAAGGAGAGTGGGAGATCCCTTACTAAATTTCAGAATGGAAATGGCTTAGGTAAATGCTATAATAAGATGGGATAAATGGTATCTCATTATTAGTGATTAATATGGAAAGTAGAGTGGTCATTATAAATACAATACAACATAACAAATAGAGATTAAAAAAGATTATTGCAAAGAAAGAGCTTGAATATAAATGAGAAGAGAGAAATCACATACCTTGAGAGGGAGATTCCAAATGCTTGGTAGGAGTTTCTTGAGAGATTGGGGGAACTATAGGAGGACTATAGAGAAGGGAGGGTAGATTAAGGATGTTCTAAAAGGTTTTTTAGTGGAGATTAATGGGTGATTTGTTGTGTTTATATAATAAATAAATGGGAAATTCTTAATTATTTATGAAACTTAGGTTTTGGACTCTATATAATAAAATAACCAAAACCACATAACTCTCCATTGTTTTTTCCCATGGTTTCAACTAAATGGAATTGATTTAAATTATTTTATAAGTACAAGGTCCTAACTTATGAAAATATGACCCTGGATTATATGGAAGTGAGTCATGTCCTTAAAGAAATGATTTCAAAATCCTAAAATATAATATATATTTTTAAGGATTCATAAAGGCTTCATAAAGTCAATAAAATAATCTCAAAAAATAATTATTTTAAATGGTAAACCTATATTTTGATGTGGATACATTTTATAACATTTATACCCGAATGTCCCGAATTCCTTTTTTTTAATTTTATTATGGATAATACCCCATTTAAAGGTTGAAGGGGAACCCATACATGACCTATAGGCCCAAGGAACAAGGCCCGACATGACTTGTAATACACGACCCGTAGGCCCATCCCACTAAAATTATCCCTCCCCATCTTATGCATCATTTAACATCTAGCCCCCCACCTTTCATTGCCGATCGGCTAGCATTGCCCCGTACAAAGTTGTACGGTGCCTGATCCTGATGGTGGTTGACATACCCTCTCATTCTTCTAATCTGGTTAGCTATGCTTCTGGTGACTGCTACTCTTTTTGCTTTGATCCTCTTCTGGGTCCTACTTTGTGTGAACTGGGCTACTCCATGGTCTCCGTGGCCCGAAGGCCCTATGGCCTGAAAGCCTTTGATGACCCAAAGGCCCTTGAGACATGTAGGCCCAAACTGGTGGCCTGAAGGCCCAAATCTAGTGATTAGTTCTAGATACAACAATTTCGAACAGTACCTACTACAGTACTACTACAGAACCCCAAAAATCCGCCTCCACCCAGTTTTGAACCTGGGTCTCTTGGATGCCAAGCAGGAGCCCTTACCACTCGGGTACATGCTCGTTGGCTATAACATTTATTGCATCACTTTTAGTTCATTATAATTTCATAATATGCACCATATATTTATACCGTATTTAATTTTTATTAAATATCATTTGCATAAAAAACCATTAATTCATCAAATGGAATTTCATAATTGAATTTTCATATTACTCAAAAATATAATTTGTGTTTTATCGTATCAAAATATAATTTCTATCAAATAGATTACTTAATCATTTAAGAAGTAAAAAAACTAATGAATAAATATAATAATAATTTTAAAAAAAGTAAATATAAAAATTCATACTGTTAGGTTCGATCTTTTCTAGTCATTTTTATATTATTTTTACGTTTAATTAACTTATTTTTCTTTTACCTTGGTAATAAATATTTACTACAGTTACTATTCATACTTTTCAGAAATTATGTTGTCCTTATTACCTAATATTAATTATGAAGATTCTAAATATGAAATCAATTTTATAAAAATCAATTCACATAGGAGGAATAGTTTAGTTTAATATGAAACCTGTACGCATGATGGAAAGTGGTTTTCCGAAAAATACATGTCTTTTTGGAAAAATATTATTTTACTTTAACACTATAACTAGTAATATTAATTAATATGATTTTTCATTATGGGTTATTTTAATTAATTAAAATGTAGAAACATTATGCATTTTAAAACAATTTTCTAAAAAATTCATTTTTAATCCTAAAAATAAACTTATTCTAAAATTAGATATAATGATGATTTAAATATAATTAATTTAATTAAATATAACCAAATAATACCTATGTTACATTTAAATCAAATTAAAATAATATTAGAAATTTCATATTACTTATTTTATCAAAATAAATGACAATTTTACTTAAAATCGATATTTTTCACTATTCACTAAAAAATTGATATTTTTGAAAAAACCAAAAATTTCACACTATGTTAATGTTGATATGATGATATAAAAATGGATATCATTTTATAAAATAAATTTTTTAAATTTTATAGAAAATAATTACAATACTTTTTTATATAAATAAATTAAAAAATATTTTCGAAGAAAACATATTTTAAAGAAAAAAATGACATTTCCAAAATTTGATTGATTATTTACTAAGAATTTATCAATATATTTAGGACATATATATTTTTTATAAAGTATTTAATCGAAATAATATCCAAAAAATAAATGGAATGTTTAAAATATTCATATTTAAATCATTATTGTTTGTTTGTGTTCAGTGTTGTATATCACATATGTTATCAAACATATTTTTCACTTTTCAAAAACTTAGGGTGTTACATAGGTTTTTCATCAAGGATTAAATCAATAAAAATTTCAAATTCACTCTCTGATGGATGTCTAGGTAATTTCTCACGAAATGGATCAATGTATTCATGTACAATTGGTGCATCCTCAATTTGAATATTACCTTTTCTATCTGTAGATTATGTATGATATTATTCACCAAGAATATCATTAATAATATCTTCTAGGTGGATCTATACATGAATTAGATGATGAAGTCGCCAGTCTAAATATAAAGAATCCCACATCTTCCTTGCGAATCATAATTTCCTTCTATTTGAAATAGTTTTTTGCTTCATATTTTGAAAGTTAGTCCATAGAGAGGATCATATAAAATTAAACCATAGGTATGATAATAATGATAATAAATATAGAATGTTTATGTGTCATAATGTAAACTATTTAACCCATCCTAATCACCATAATATTTCAACTATGAGTTTTGACTGACAAATCCCTTCTTAAGTTTCTAGGTAAATATCTAATTTTATTAAAAATAGGGAAGATATAAAAGAGTGAGATAATCTAGAATCAAATAAATACTTATCTAAATTTTAATATATTATTAAAGTACCTACATCCATATATTTAGGAACATAAACCTCAACTGTAGTGATTTATAAGCTTGGCCTTCTCCCCTTAGCCTCTTCGATAGTAAGTTCCCTTAACACATGGGATATTGGTTTGATAAATTCCCCATTTATTTATAGTTTAAGCATAGGATACAATTGGGAAAATTATTTCCATTATATTCATTAGAAAGACAACCCTTATAATTATACTTTTAATACACTACCTTTACCTTTATCTATTTTCTAGGATGTTTCTTTCCATGATTTTTACATGACATAAATTGATTCATTTTATTCTTATCCTTTGATGTGCTCCCTTTTTCTTTGTGTTTATATGAAATATTATTCTCATTATTTACCTTTAATATATATGATCTATAAAATTACTTATTTATTTTTGTGGTGTATAAAACCATTTCATCATATGAGGAAAAAGTTTGAGAAATCAGTACCCTTTAGAGACATGGATTAATCCCTTAAAATAAATGATCAATCATGCATTCTATATTACATATGTAATCTATAGAATAACAATATTTTCTTGTAAAGGTAGCCTCATAATATTCCAATAATTTATTTTTCCTTTTTCTTTATGTTGATGAACTTTTTGTTCATTTCAGTTCATTGATCATGAGGTAAATATTTTTTAGAGAAATTTTTTAAGATCTCTACATTCCATGTGTTCTACTTTCTATTAATCCTTAGTATTTTGGATCAATAATCATCATTAATCAATATCCCTTTTGATAAAATATTCTAGAAGTATAACCTTTTCCCTTTTATTATATCCCAAGCACAAAAATAGCTTTTCAAGGGACAAAATTCATTACTCATCTACCACTAGATTAGTAGTTTCGCTAAAATATGGGGTCTTATACCATATGAAACAGTCCAATATATGTGTATAATTCCATGTAAAATAGTGTTTCTCTGTATTCTTAAGGTTATTATCCATAACTTGGGTCATCTAACCTAATAAATCCATGATTTGATCATCTCTAACACCAGTTCTATTGGCTTTCTCAGTAAAGAAATTTCAACATTATCCATGATTATTAATAATATTATTTATTTCATTTTTCATTTTTAAACATTGGAATATACTGGATTAGATTATGAAATTTTTAATTTTTAATAATAACATCTATTTATAAATATAATGAAACACTTAACATAAATTGAAAATTTATGCATTGTTAATATTGGAATAATAAAATTGGTTTCGTTGGGAATATCTATAAATCATAAAGACATTTCCAAATCTATCATAATGGTTTGTAAAAAAAATTTGAATTATCCAAAGAATATCTACCATGAGTATCAAACTAGGTGCGCAATAATTACCCATTCACCATGCACAATAATGATGGTTGAGATATACACAACTATCTCTTCTCGAGGTTATTATCTATAGATTCGTTCATTCCAATACCACATCCACATGTAGTATAAAAATTCGGATGTGTGTAAAGGAAAACACATAATATTTTACTTACCAAAACATTAATATTTTATTATATACTTATAATTATCCATAAATTTGGTCATAGGTTTATGTTTCCAAATCTAGGTTTTCCTAAATCTAATTCCCAAGGTTCTAATAAACATATTCTGATGCCAAATGTAAAAACCCTAACTCTAGTAACCTAGATTCAATGTCTACTATTTTATATTAACATAGATTCAATATTTTTAATCCCAAAGGACTGATCAGTTTATTATATTTTTAGATCCATATATATACATGATACTCATTTTATATTGGAAATAAATTATAAAACATAGTAATGGAAAACATTTGGCATCCCTAAACTCATTCAAATAATGATTCTTCATATCAATGGGAAAATAAAAATATAGTGGTGAGCTCAAATGATCGGTAAAGGTTTTATAGAGCAAAATATATCATGAGTAAATAAGGAATAATCAATATGAAAAGGTAAATAACTGAAAACACAAGTCATTTAATAAATAACTTGAGCATGAAATTCATCCATGGATAATAACAATGAAATAATTTCATGGGTAATAATAACTAAATTCTAAATAAAGGAAATTCTTAATTTTGGATATCATGATCTAAGAATTTAGGAAATCTATGCCATTAAGACCTTGATCTAAGATAGTTTAATGTATGGTTAAGTATACACCAAAAAACCCAATTATTTTGGATACTAATTTGTATCATGATATCTTTCAATGATTCAGGGGGATATCTATAGCTGGTCCCCACCCATCACTACATGTCAAATAAATTCCTTATATATAGAATGATCAATTCAATTCATAAAAAATATTTCTTCTCAATAAATATACATATTGATTAAAGAATATAGATTTACCAAAATTTTCCCCTGTCAATAAAATAACTTTTATAGTAAAACACCATATGTAAAAATGTTATATGGTTTATAAGATAATCATATTAATGATACAAATAATATGTATATTTAAGATAAATGTAATGTATAATGATTATATGAAAGTTAATGTCTCCTTAGAAAGTTAATGACCACTATAATTATAATAGATAAGAGTTGACCATAGATTCATATAAAATATAAGTTTTGAAATAAAGTCATGTCATTTTAAAAAAATGAAATAAAATATTAAAATATGATTTCAATTAATATTTTTATTTTTTAAAACCTATAGAAGAGTCTAAATATCATGAAATTTTTATGGCAGTGGGAAAGTCCTTTAATGGATTATACATTAAAAAACATTAATTTTGACTTTTTATAACGAAATTAAAAAGTGGACCTTTCAAAAAACAATATAAATATTCCATTTATACCTTTTAAATATTTAAATATAACTTAAAATTTCTTTAATAAATCATTTGAGTAAAAAATACCTTCTATAAAATAGTCTTCAAAAATAAAAACATGAAAGAAAAATATATCTGATTAAAAGATAAATAAAAATTAATTTTTATTTTAAACAATTATTTTCTTGATTAAATTTAAAAATAGAGGAAAATTTATAATAAAATATGTAAATTCCTTGAATATCCAAAGGATAATAAAATTATTGGATTTTATGAAGGATAAATGATAATATTCCTTTAATAAAAATATTAGTAATCCCAAAATGAAATTAAATTATAAAATAAATTCATACTTGTTTGGTAACATTTAAATTATAACCCCTTATAAGAATAAAATTGAATCAAAACATTAATAATCATGAAAAAATATTTATTCATGTTAAATATATCAATGTTGAAATATATACCCCACACAAAATTGAATAGGTTCATAATAACAAAATATGTCTCAATGGAATAGAAATTGAGATAAAATCCCTTTCCTCACACTTAACTTTACTTAAAAATGATTTAACCCCATGTATAATGGTTTTAAACATGTTATTAATTTCTGCCAAACCATATTCATACTTATAGTTTTATATATGATCCTAATATAACATATTATTACCTGTTCATGGATAATATTTCCTTATTGTCGTTATTTTGGGTGTTAATTACTTTTTTTTCCATGCATTTTTTTTCATGAATGTTCTGATTCTTATGTATAGGATATAGTTAAATAATTTAGATAATTATATAAAATTTATAAATATATTTTTTATTTATTGGATAGATTTTTATAATCATTCTTTAAATATGAACACATAAAATGAATCACATCTCTTAGTGGAGATCGTAGGTCGTACGTACACACAAGCAATGTTATCATTTCCTTAATGGTTGAAAGGGTAAGAAAGTAGGTGATATATTAAATTTAAATAAGAAATTTTATTTTATAATTATCAATATATCCATTCGTTCCATCATTATGACTATCTATGTGAGTCGGTGATGGAAAGTAAATTACATCGGTTTGTGAGGCGGTCATCCGCTATACACATGAGAGATGGTTTTGTTTCTTAATTGATAGAGAATGAGATGGATAAATTTTATTCCATAAACATAATAACATATGAATATATTTTTGATACTTTCTTATTATATTATAATTATTTATACATAATTTAAGGTGTTAAAATAAGAATGAAAAAAAGAAAGAGTTTGGTGAAGACAATTAACTTCGCTTAGAAAACTCTCCATTGGATCTCTTATTAATAAACCTAGAGTTAGTATTTTGAGAAGAAGAGAACCTGTATAAATTTTATAAGTATGTTGGGGAAATAATTTTATAGTTTTTAGTCAAGATAAATTGCTTGAGAATTGATAATAAGTAAGGTAAGGATGTTTCCTTTTATAATTGAGGTGTGTGGAACAGTTGTAATTTTTCAATGTTTTCCAATAATGTCAGGTAAAAGTCAAAGAAATATGGCACAAAAAATGACTCATATTATAAGGGGTAATTTTCATTGCTAAATACAATTAACCAATAGGTTTTAATCAGGATTTTTGTTAATTGTAACCCTTATCTTTATAGATTAGCCCCCTTGCAAACCTGTTTTGACCATAACCATAGTAATTATTTATTACTGATTTTACTACTATTGTGGCAAAAAATTAAGTTGGAATTATTAACTACTATTAATTATACTGATTAAAAATATGTAATATTTTTTATAAAATTAAATTCTCAAAATTTATTGTATTTCATTTAAAAATAATCCCACAAAATATATTAAAAATGGGTTTTCAAGAAACGTGTTCTTCATGCGTAAGATGATTTGCATTAACTATATGATAAGTAATCATAATTACAAGTATTTAAATTCATATTATTATATATTTAATATATTTATTTCATTTAAATAATTCATCATTAAAAATTATTTTATTTAATTAAAATGGATAGGCATTATTCATTTTTTTAAAGCAAATTTTTGAAAGATAAACAGTTTTCTGAAAAAATGTCTCTTTTTAACTACAAATGATCATATATATATTTATATAAAATTTAAATTCCATAAATGGTTAATTATAAATAATATAATATATTATTATAAATAAAATTATGAATATTTAAATACTGCATTTATAATTATACGTAAAAAATTATTTCAAAGGGAAAATTCTAAAAAAACCATTCTAGGTTTATTTTGACTGGGTAAATTAAAAAACTATATAAATCCTATAAAATTTGAATTAATATTCCATAAAATAGTAAAATGTGAATTGTTTTATGGTTTTATCAAAAATATAATTTTCACTTACTATAATTGAATCTCAGGTGTTATAAAAACAATATAATCTACTTTTTCATGTGTTGCGTGGTAATATCATATTTTACGATTTGGGGTAATCATAATGGAATGAAATGTAATTTCAAACCTCTAACCTTAAGCAGTTTTAAGGTATGATCATTCCTTATCATATATAATATTCTTTTGAGATTATGGGTGGCATAAAATTAATAATTAATGTTAAAGAGATCATTACCACGTTGGATATCATCAAAGTATCATAACAAGAGTTATAACACATGTTGAGAAACAGTCATACATGAGATGCATAAAGAGGATGTTACATTTAATCATTCCTTATAAAAACATAATTAAATGATTTTTCTATCAATTAGTGCTCTTTAAGGAATTTAAAATCCCAATGTTTTGCAATGGTAGGGGCGATATTGTTCATTGATTCTTGGCCAAAACTCTATGGTTTATGAATATTTATTCACCCTTTATCTTTGTGTACTAGAAAACCATAGATGAAGGGTGATCCCACACATATGATTAATGATTATTTCCAACCCATTTTTACCTCTAGAGGTGGTAGTCATTTTACATCCACTATTATGATCTTTATAATGCACAAAGGATAAATATGGTTTTGGTAATAGTATGAAGCGATGGTGTAAGGTACACATATTTATAGTACTCTTCAATACAAGTTTTGTATGATTTCATATTTATAAGTATAAATATCATAGTTTGGGATTATTAATCTTCTTAACTAGTTATAATAAGTGTTATTAAATTCTTATGAATCCAAGAAATTTCATTTTTATTAAAATATTTAATAAATAAACTATTGTTTCTATATCATATATGGAATTATATGTGTTTGGAAATCTTATTATAAAGAATACTATGTTAATTATCCCACTATTGGTGATATAAATATATTACTATATATTATTGGATTAACACTTTACCCTAGATAAATATCTTTTTATCTTTTTCTCATTTTTATGAATATTATAGAATTTAGATGAGTCATAAATATTTTATTTCAAAATATTCATCTCATTCACTTAAATAGTGATTTTTATAAGATCTTATCAAGAGAAAAATTAGAAAAACAATACACAATCTTTAAAAAATTCATCCAAAATAGAAGTTCACCCAACATCAAAGTATTTAATGCAATAAATCCTTGATACATTAGTTTAAATAAAAAATTCAACCTCACATCATCAATTATTCATTACTTATGTATTTATATATATATACAACACATTAAATCATATAATCTATATTATATACCATTCAGAATAAAATAATTGAATTCTATAGCAGCAATACATGATGTGGATTCTCTATGGTGTTTCTTATAAACTTTCAAGTATTTCAGGAAGTTCCACTTCCAATGGATAGGTTTTTCTCAATGAAATAACTGCCCCTCCTTACTTTTATTTGGTTTGGGAGGTATTATAAACTATATATGACCTCTTTTATTCCCTCTATAGAAAAAACATTTACCCTTATATTTCCACACCATAATGATGTCAATTGATCTTATAAAACCCATTTATAACTCAATTATCCTTAGAATATTGAGAATATCAAGGTAACTTTATTGAACCCATTCAAGTTATAATTCATAATAAACAATTGGAACCCTTCCAACAGTGATTATAGAATGAATCATGTAGCATTATCGGGTGTAAGAGGTCATACCATCCTCTATAATTCATAATAATATCCAATAATATTGATTAATTGATTTGAGACTAATGTTCCTTACACTTTTTTAGACCAAATGAGAACCTTTTATACCCCATGCCTCTCATGCATATCTTTTTATTGATAGATCCTCTTCAAGTTTCCTATCATTTTATAATCATTCATAGTCGCATCTTTCTTTTTCAACTTGTATTCTACAAATTCTAAAATTAGATATTTATAAGTGGTTCCTCGAACACATATAATTTTCTCTCTTACTTGAGAACTTTTCTCAAGTTGTGGTTCAAGTCGAGGAAATTACTACCATTTAGTTATTCTTTATAAAAAACAAATCCCAAGGTCAAGATTTATGATAATTATTCCATTATCTATAATATATTTATTATAAAATGAGAGTCATGATTTACATTAGTTTAATAAGAAATTTTATTAAAATCAATCCCACTAAAAATTATGACCCCTTAAATCATATCCATTTCATGACACAAGACCCATATTAATCACGAGTTACACTATGTATCGGATAAATAATCTATTACTATATATGGTATAAAATAATTATAAATCATATAATATATTAATCTTGGATATCTAAGTGGATAACTATTTATCCAAATATAACACATGGATTCACTCAACTCTATTTCTATAGTATCTTAACGGTTATGGTTCCCCAACTAAGAGTAACTCAAAAAAACACCAAGAATAATGCATCAAATGGTTAGGGTTTCCATATTACTTACTTTATCTAAAATATATAATCAAAAGAAACTTAATGTCTAGGTTCACCCATATTGAATGATTGATATGTTGACAAGTGACACTTTATAAGGAATATAACACTTAGTATTTTGATAAAGGTTTTAATATAACCATCTTATCTCTTTTCATTCCCTTTATGTATACATGATTCTAGCAATTTAGTTTATGGATACTTATTCCAACCACCAAATTAATATATTCTCACTATAATAATGTGTAACTCATTATAAAACCCATGTTTTGTGTTACTCACCCAAAAATAAATTCCAAACATATTCATACATATACAAATGCATAATATGTACAAGGTATATAAACTTTTCATATAAAAATTTACAATTCTATGAGATAAAAAATATCCACATGAGTAAGCATAGATCCATGGATAATCAACCCCCACCTTTCTAGAACAGGACATAATCCTCCATTCCAGTGTGAACTATGACCCAAATTCCCTTTACTAAGGTATAATCTATTCAAGAGTGAATCTAATTCATCAAAACACTAAAACCTAATATGTATAAAATATATTCAATTAATAAATTCAACCTAAATATTTTAATTATAAATTGAGGTCAAGGAACATGAAAACTAAATATTATGTTTACATTCTTAGTATGTTATGTATGGCTTGAAAATTTATAAGAATAAATTTTTCACATAAATTATATCATTCATGATATTCAAAATTCATAAAAAAATTATAAACATGAAAAATAAAAATAAAAATAAAATATATATTTTATGTATTTTCCAAGCACGAGATATCCTTTTATGAACAATTTATAAATCCAGAATTATAAATACATTATAATTTTTATGTACATTATATGGTCATGAATTTAAACAATTTATGTTAATTTTATAATATAAACTCTTTCATATTATTCATTATATGGAATTTCATTTTAATATATGATAATTGATGAAATATAAGTATTTTATATTCTAATTTATATTATATAAATATTTTATATAATTTTAATATCATATATTAATATTAATTAATCCTTTTATCACATCATTTATCAAAACTATATTGATGATGTTTAAATAATTTTCAAATAAGTATCTTTACATATCAAATTAATAACCATAAAAAATAATAATTTTCTAAAAATAAACACTATATTTTTAATTATTTTTTAATTTATAAAATCTTTTTAAATTACTATTCTAATTTTCATATGAATATTTTATATTTCAATTATAATATAATCCATATAAATTTTGAGAAAGGTTTTTTTAATATTAATATTTAACATTAAGGAATATTTAATAATAGATGTATGCATTAAATAGTTTGGATAACACCCTTAGGTGGTCAAACCAATCAAGCATCACTACAAGTAGTATCTAGCTTTGTGATCCCATGAATAGGATCATCGGTCCAATTGGACGTCCCCAACTCATGTTAGAATTTCAAAGAAAAATAAATTTTATATACCAATTGTATTTTATGATATACAGTGATATCGTAGATTGTAAATAATAGGATAGTTGATCATAAAACATTTAAAAACTATTTTTAATACTCTATGATAGATAATACTATCATTAAATATGATATTCCTTATATGTAATCTTTTTTTAGTTAAATTAGAAAGTTAAAAACTTATGCATCATTGGTAAAACCTTATGTATCAACACTAAAAACCTTACATATGAATTTTATTTTAAAATTCACTAGGATGTCATAATTATAATTCAAAACACTATTTTTGAGAAAATATGAATAGAAATTATATGTTATAATATTTCAACATTATAGGCTATGATTATTAAAAAACTATGGGTTTCTATTGATTTTATACCTATGATATCAGCATATCATAAGCCCTGATTCCATAAGGCAAAAAAACATGAATCATATTTTATAACAGGCATTACGAGTTTTAAAAACCTTCATTTCTCAAATTATTTCATGTATCAAATGACACATAATAGCTCTGATACTACTAATATGATTCTAATCATAGATTAAAAATTTATTTAACCAGTGGAACTAAAAAGAAACTATAAATCCATGATCATCATTAATTTATAATTGAAAAAAAATATGTAAATAGAAATAAAGAACATGTATCCATTTTACCATCATATTCAACTACCAATGTCAATGTATTCTTTTATGATTTGACGGTGATCACTAAGGAATGAACAAAAAGTTATTCCCTATGAGGTGTGTCTATGGGAAGAACTAACCCCCCCCCCCAATGGATTTGGGTAAGATATTAGAACTTATCATGATATTATATCATCTCAAGAGAAAGTAAGAAAGGAAGAATATCTTTGGGAGAAGAAGTGGGTGTCAATCATATAAAAGAATAAGGATTGAACACTTCAACCCTTGGACAAGACTCATTTAAATTGGTCAAACGAACACTCCCTAATCCATGAAAATATTCATATGATTCATAAAAGTCTGAGTAATAGATTCATTCACATCGTATATGACTCCCATTCATAACTATCCTAGCTTTAATAATATATGATGTGTAAAGAGACTTAAATGTTAACTCATTGGTATTCAGGAAGGAGGTTTAATTCAGGAAAATTCAGAATGAATCAAACATTTTTATTCATGGCACTACAACTCAATCAAGTCTAATAATATAATATTCCCATGCAGCTTCCGAATGATTTTAGTATATCATTCAATATGATAATTCTACAAAAATAATATTAATACTTTTATCATATTTGTATTATACTCTATGATACATCAAGTTATAAAATATGAAATTCCAAGCATTATGGAATATTCTTCATAAAAAAAATTTAAAATTATATCCATAAATTCTTCTAGATAACCTTAAAACACTATTGGGTTAGATCTCGACATTTTATAAACTTGATCATCACTTTGAAAACATAAAAGTTTTACCCCATGGTCCTTTATAGCATTGAAAACAATTATAAATTCCTAAATTAAAAAATTCAAGCAAACGGTGTCCTCTATTAAAGCATTAATGTTACTAAATCTACAGAGGGATCTGGTATTATTTCTATCAAACACATAAATGTCCATGAATGTGTCCAATAATTATATCATATAAAAGTATACATAGTCATATAATCCTTTCTTCCATAACATTGAGTGTCTATGGGATATATATAATTTCAATCCCATATATCCTATACAAACATTCTTGATTCTAAAAGTATAGACTTCCAAGACTAATGGACATATCACATGTCATTCACCTAAGAAAATATTTATATCACATTATCCTCATCCAAATGGATAAGAACACCATATATACCTTATCTAGGTATGGTTATAAACTTCCTTTGTATCTCTCAACTATGAGACATGATTTCATACTCTTCATACAAAAGGAAAAATATCATCTTTTTTAAGAATCATCTGATGGAATGATCAATAATATACCCAACCACCCATAATTAACTAATCCTTTAGGATTTCATAAGATATAATCAAAGTATTATGGTTTAAATATCATTCTAATATCAGGTATGTGAATTAAATATAAAACATGCACCTCTATAATTTCAAATAAATAGTGTATGTGACTCTATATTTTATACATGATGGGTCATCTAGATAAAAAAATTCATTTTCTGCCTCAAGAACATATTTTTTTACATCTATAAGAAATCCTACTCATGAAAAACTTAATATTGCATCACAAACTACAATAATCTATGATAACAAAATTGTTAGAGATAACTCAAAGTCATACTTTTAGAGTTCATTATTATTACACTTCACACAATATATATATAGCCAATGTAAAATAATGATCAAGTGTATATATTCCTTATATATAACATGATATATATTTTTATATCCATAAACTCTTTTAATAATTTGAACAAAATAAAACATAACCAATCATCTAATCATATCCTATATGATAGACTACCAGAGAGTCCTTATATTCACTAATATTTTTGGTATTTGTTAAGATAATTACATATATAGAAATTTACTATTGCATCTCTATGTGACCATATGATAAAATTCTACCACTAAACTCTTTTATTTGGTATCATCTTTAAAGAAATATATTTTAGATAAAAGTGAGATTTAAAAATCATAAACTTAATGGTAAAGTCATTTAACATAGTATTAAAACTACTTTACATCACAAAACCAAATTTTACAATGTTAATAACTATTTTTTTCTACTTAGAAATATTTTTAAGTTCATTGTCATGATCCTGGAACATTTCCATTCAAACTTTTCCATTGAGATCATTTCATAACAAAATGTCACACTTTTCATTAGTTGCTTTCCTTACCAATGTGTCTTAAAAAAATTTAGGCAATAAATTAATATTCACCATATTATGATAACCAAATATAACTCATTAAATTTCTATTTACCAATATACTCTAAACTCATTTAATATATTAAGTGAAATTCTCTTTAAATTTAGACTAAAATCATCTTTTATTTATTTTACTTGAAACTTATCAAAGTCTAAATATACTCCCAATAGCCTCTTAAAAACTATATTATATCTAAAAATTATTCTAAGATGCCAAACAATCTTTTTTGTGATGACTATTAGCCAAATAAACTCATGATGGTGATTTTTGGTTTATTGTGTTTGTTGTTAAGGTTTGAGGATGTTGACAAAGGTTGGTTGTCAAAGAAGGAATGAAGAGTTGGCACGAATGTTAAACTAAACTTGCAAACAGAAAGTGATGAACTGATCTCATAATGTGATCATGTGTAGCACTCATAGTTGCCTTTGGAACTCATGATACATCATTAAAAGAGTTGGAATACAACAACATTGAAAATCGTAAGATTTCACGTGATTGAATTTGAGTCTAGCAGTGAGATATCGCGAAATACATGTGATTGTCTTTGGATCACACGGGGGGATCTTTCACAGCACCCATGATGGTCTTTGGATCTCCTAAAAGGATCTTTCACAACACTAATGATTTTATCTAGAGCTCGTTCCCATATCTTACACAAAGAACAAATAGGAATCGTGCTCAGGAATTGCGAAGTCACATGAAAATAAAGAGAAAATATGGAAATGACAGAAGGGGTGCATGGACATTTATGATCTTTCAAAGCACATGATTTTATTTAAGACTCAGACTCAGGTTTCATGGAGTGTAAACAGGACTCAAGCCAGAGACTCATGAAAAGAGTGAATATCTACCAGGGACTCGTAAAATTCATAAGTGAGAATGATAACCAAGGACTCACATAATGCACGAATGTTGAAAGAGGACTCGTGCCCAGATCTCAGGCAAATCAGGAGCATATCACACACTCGGATCTTACGGGGCATGTTATTCCCATGGTTGGATGGTTTTTCGTGATTTGTGGAATTAATGCGGTGGACACTCACCTATAAATACCTCAACACCTGTCTTTAAATACTGATGAAGTTTTTCATAAAATGTTGATCTGAATCTCATCCATAGAAGAGACTCACAATGAGATCTTGCAACAGGGGTTCACAGAGAAGGATAATATGTGATTGAAATTGTGTAATTGTTACGTATTATGTAAATAAAGTCTAGTTCAAAGATAGAATGATTACTCACAAAAGAGTACTCACAAAATATAACTCATGAAAGCATACTTGCGGAATATACTTGCGAAGAGTGGAACTTGTGCAGCGCATGAAGTGGGGTTCACACTAGGGGTTCATGGTAAAGGAGGTTCATGCTAGGGGATCTTGGTGAAGGAGTTTCTCCCCAGGGTTTCATGGTGAAAGAGGTTTGCACAAGGATCCAAGGGTTTTCAATAGGGGACTCATGCAAGGTGAGGTTCGTGAAAGGCACTAGGGGTTCATGCTAGGGGACTCACATAGAGTGGGACTCGCGCAAGGCACCAGGGGTTTGAAAAAGGGGAATCGTGCAATGTGGGACTTGTGCAAGGATCCAAGTGTTCTCATGAGGATCTCACGCAAGGGCACGCACCAAGATCTTTCACAATGAGTTATACACCAGGGTCTCACATAGGGGTATCACACTATAATATTGTGCATAGAGATACATGCTTACATTTCACTATAAATAGTATCATTGTCACATATTAATTCTGAAAGAGAAGAATAAGATAGAGGATCTTTACTATTCAACAATACTTGTAGAAGGAGGTTATTCACTAAAACATTCAAAGTGGTGAAAGGGAGACTTTTAATCACTTGAATATCTTTCCAAAATAGAGGTAATTATTGTTTCTATAGTAAATATAAGTCTGTTTAGTTGTATGGAAAGTGGAAGTGTTCCATATAGGTGTTTTCACATAAGTAAAGGAGACAACTAGAAAGAGAATAAATAGAGAATCTATATAGAGTTAATGATGAATTCATTAGCGATAATTAAGGGACCTACATGTCCATACACTATGTGTGGATCCTTTCCATAGTAGTGAGAAAAGGAAGAGTAAGATGACGATCCTTTCCACCAGAAGTGAGCCAAAGAAAGAGACATAGGGAGTGGTCCTTGGGATAGTAGTAAGTTGACCAAAAACATTGTAAAGGTAGTGATCTTAGGAATAGAAGTAATCTAGCACAGACATCATTATTGGAATTGATCCTTAGTGAATTTGGTACAATCGAGATTTTATCGTTGTATGAACCTTAAACATAGCCTAGTGGGGGTGAACCAAGTAAAAATCACTATGTCTCATGCATGATTTAATTTTTGTTCATATATTGGTGTGGGAATAAGAGATAAGAATTTTTTTTTACAATGAAAAAAGATCTTAAGCAGTAGTTGTTTTAATCATTCATACCTTGATTCACCCCCCAAGGGTATTTAACTTAATTGGGATAACAATGAAATAATACTTATTTTCTTTTGTTATAATATTTAAAAAATAAATTAAAAGTTATATCTTATATGGTATTCAATGAATTTTAATAAATATTATAAAAACAAGATTTTATTCTTTAAAATATTCTACTAAAGGTGGTGGGAATTCTTTAACTCTTATTTTAGAAAATATCTCGAATAAGAAATTTTATCTAAGATAAAACATTTTTATCATTATCATATTTTCAAACATTTTATAGAATTAAATTAAACATAAATTATTTATATTAAATTTTTCATCTCATATTATTCATAAAAACTATTTTCCAACAAAAAAATCTCTTATCACATAATAGAAATAAGATTAAAATACATATCCTTTATTTAGATCCATTTAATCTTGAAAAAAATACATTTTATCCACTTGATGATGTAGAATCCCTTTTCTTTATCACTTGAATGAAAAATACAAGCTTCATCTGTTGTTACATTTCTTTTTAATTCCTTCATATTTAAAAAAAATATGTAAAATAAACATTTAGTATCTTATGACCTTCATGATCAAATAATTTATTTCTATAACACTAATACCTAATGTGGAGTTTCAAAGAAGTTTCAAAAACCCCTTCAAATATTATAGATAATTCTATATCATATAGAAACATTGAACCTATCTCCTAATACTTATTTTACGTTTCAAAGAACTAGGATGACTATTAGACCATCAATATTTCTTTCTCAAGATTAAACATCTATCCTTTTGTGCTATAAACACAATATAATAACCTATACATCTCATTCCTAGTACATATACCCTTAATTATTATAAAAAATAGGGTAAATTTTTTTTAAACACATTCACATTTTCAAAGAAAAACAATAATGATTATAGAATGAATTCAATAGGATGAAAAATCCTTAAGGGAAAACTTATTCTCTCATAATCATTTACGTACCCATTCATATTGAGTATATGAGAAAAAGACAAAATTTATGTAGTTCCTTCTTCATCTAATTTCTTTGAAACCTCATGTGAATCAATTAATTCTTTTCATAATAATCTATAGACACTCATTGAATAAATTCATCATTTGGTCACTCATGAATGTATTACTCTAAAAATAAATTTCTTTATACTTTTTTAAGAAACAATGTTTTGTTTTTATACTAGTCTAATAATTTACTTTCACTAATATTTTCTTTCTAAAGTGTTGATCTCAAAGTCATTTTCAATGATGATGATGTCATTTTATCTACAAAAAAATCTTTTATCATATGAGTATCATGTTTTTATATCATTAAATTAAAACATTTATCAAATTTTCTCATACTAAAATGAAACTCCTTTTAAATAAAATCTTATCCATTAGTAGCCCAAGACCCATATTTCACTATGTAATGACCCCATTTTGGTGAAAACCCCATAAATTTAGCTATTTAGGTTGTCAATCATGTCGGTTATATCATATAATACTCTTTTATGTTTGAGTGGATAACTCCTTTACCAATTCATAATATGGATAATCTTAACACTATTACACTATAATCCTTTACAATAGTTCCTCATCTATGTTTAACCCAAATAAAATTTCAAAAATAAGGCACCTAACTCTTAGGTTCACCTCATTACTTTCTTTATTTAAACAAGATAATATAGTGGAACCATTATTTTTCATGAAACTGTCCAGTTGGATGATCTCAATCATAATAAGTGTTTTCTTTGGAATGAATCGAACACTTAGTATTTTTTAAACGGGATTTAATCTCTCTACCTTATTTCATGTTATCCGCTTTACAAGTATGCATGTTTTTAATTATATAGTTTGAAATATCTATTCCTTTCACCAAATCAATATTTTCAAAAAAATTCTACATAAACCTTATTGACGTGTAACTCTTTACACAACTCAAATCTTGTGTTACTAACCTAAATAAATGATCCAATTATATTTACACATATCCAAATGCATCATACGCATAAGGTAAATGAAACTATTTCATATAAAGTCTTAGAATGATATGAAACCAAAAATCCTCACAAGATTAAGCATGGAATGGTAGGTATCCAACCCCCATTTTTTTTAAACAAGGCATAAGCCTCTATGATTGTGAGTATTCTGATACAAACCCCTTTACCCATGGTCTTCACTCAAGAGAATCCTCAATTCCATCAAAATTATAACATATAATATATATATATATATAAACTATAATTAACTTCTTAATTCAAGATCATGACTTAATACAATATAATATAAAGGTATAATAAAACTAAATAAATTATTATACCTAGCATGTAGTACCTTAAATTCTTGAATAATTATTTAAGGAATTGATTTAGAAGCATTAAAATTAATCATACATCAAAATTCATGATATATAATTTATATTAATATATAATAAATCTAGTAATAATATCAATTAAATGAGAAATTTAAAAATATAACATGCAATAATCATTAATGAACAATTCCTATATAATGAAATTATAAAGACATTATAATTTTTTTATGTATAAACATGAACAATTCCTTTATATCAAATATGAAATTTTCATATTATCATTTACATGATTTTAATATGAACTACTTTATATTTTAGAAATGTGTTCCATTTATAAATTACTTTATTATCAAATAATAAACATTATATATATTATTTAATAATTTACATAAATCACACATTTTTTATATAATGTTACTAATATAATAATTTTATATTTACATTTGTTATATAACCACAAATAAATATAAATAGTTCTATATTTCTCCTTGTTTTAACCAATAAATTTAATTTAAACCTATATCATATCCACCAAAACATTATCAGTATGGTTTAAAATCCCTCAAGGATCTGGTGTAGTGCTAGGTTTTTCATAATTTTAACAAAAAATGGTTTTTCATTAAAATTATACTGAAAATGGATTACAACATGACATAGTGATTGTTGTTTTCATTATATGTTCATACTATAACAACAACCATTTTGGGGATGTCATTTTTTGTGAGGCAATGTAGTGTTTCTTAGAAAATGTGCTTTGGGAAAACTATTTTTTCCAAGATCTTTTTATTGACTATGGATTTTAA
Organism: Viscum album; assembly: GCA_963277665.1. Lineage (NCBI taxonomy): Eukaryota > Viridiplantae > Streptophyta > Magnoliopsida > Santalales > Viscaceae > Viscum > Viscum album. Next base: position 93,241,498 of record OY728147.1, read on the forward strand.
GAAATCAATTTCTTATTACCAATACATTTTGGGTGTAAATCCATTTAAATTATTCATGTCATTAAGATTATATGTTTGATCCATATAAAATGGATTGGTGACTCCAACTATAACATGGTATGTCTTCATAATAGTGTTCACCATGGCATAGTAAGTTCATGACCATGATAAAGAGACATCGAATATGATGCTATGTTTTTCATGAAAAAAAAATTATTTTCAATTATTCCCATTTTTCTTAGACTATTTCATTCTATTGTATAATTTTTGAGATTGTTCATATTTCTAAGAATAATATTTTTTTGTTTGGAAAATCTAAAAACAAAAATTCCCATTTAGAATGGGGATATGTTGTGGTACTTGGAAAACTCATATTTATAGTTTTCTTCATTCATTTATAGATAAAACAAATCATTGATAGATAGGAAATAACACCACTTAAGGGTTTCATATATATTATTATCATCCAAAAAATAGGAAAAAACCCAAAAACAGTTAATCTAGAATATATCTATGCATTTGGAATGAATAATAAAATAAAGAAATAACATTGTTACTTAATCCTTGATGATATTACATGTCTGAGATTCACATGAGATTGATTTAGATCACAAAAAATCATGAGAATGACTCATTCCTTGGGGGTATTCATGGGTTTAATGAATCTTATCAAAATCAGGAAAGATATCTCGTTATCAATTGTTTGCTAGAAACTTTGATTAAGGGAAGGATATAATCAAGAGATAAGAATTTTGACATTAAGGAGTTCTATAGGAGTTACAATTACTACACCACTAGAAATAATATTGAATCTTTTTATATAAACATACTAAAATCAAACTTTTGATCATATATTTATTGACCATTTCACAAAATACTCGAAATGTTTTAACTCTTTAAAATGTTTGATTCATTCCTTATAATAATCATTTAACATTAAAGTGATCACATAAAATGTTTAATACCTTCAAAATTATTATCAGAAGATAAAAAACCAAGTATGATAGTTGGAGTGAGATAAATATTAAAAGATGAGAATTGTCACATAAGGCATGAAATTTCTTAAATTTCCCTATAGAATAGTGATAATTACCACATCGTGGTGCACCTGATCATCAACCATGACATTTTATAAACCACCACATCGTGGTGGTGCCTTTATTACACAATTCCATCACCCTCACCATCACTTCAATATATATTCCCAGTGAGTGTAACGATGCCCATACCTTATTGAAATAGCCCATATAAAAATTCTTAAATTTCACCCCTCTCACTTCCATACTATTTTCGATAGTTTTTTAATGTCTTGGGATCTAAGTTTAACAAGGGGGGTTATAAAATGAGTTATAAATAATAATAATAAATAATCAACACCCATTATCTACAATATAAAATTTATTAAATAATTATCACATGAATTATAAAAATAATCTACACCAATTCATCAATTTCATATATCATATAATTTTCCACTTCTTAAAATATTTCCATAAATATTAATAATTATATAATTCCACCATTATTAATCCAAAAAAATAAAACATTAAATTTAATTTTATATAATTATATTTCTCATCTGCCTCTATATTTGAATCGCATCATTCACCATTTCAGATTTTTTTTTGTTTCATCCTTTCACCCTAATCTTCACTACATCCATAAATTTTATCGAATGCCTCTAAAGAGATCTAACATTTACTAATTTCATAATAATCCAAAAATTCATATTATTTTTAATTTCAATAATTCATCAAGAGATATTATATCATAAATTATTTATTCATGTCCATGGTTTAACATTTTCAACTATTAACCGAATTCTATCTCTACCTATTCAAATTATATAGTTATAAATTTTATATCCATAAAATTTACATATTATAATTTCATAATATATCAAACCCTTTATATAATCCACTGATTCTTATATCATATAATTTAAAAAATAATAATACTTTTAAAGTTAGTATTTTTGGAGGAAAATTTAATATTTGATTTTGAAGAGGATTTTGTTTGAGGGTTAGGGTTTTGATCGAGTTTTCTATGTGTTGGGACTACTTAGGATTATTTTTTAAGACGTGATTTGAGGAGTAAGTGGTGTTATGGTTTCTCAAGTGGACATTGGGGTGAGATCAAGTGAGAAATTGGAAACTAAGGATTTTTCTTATTGTAGATGGGGATCACTATATTGTAGATATCTTCATGGAGGAGGGTGAAATTCTCAGGCTCGGGAAGCTTTTAATGGATAAATTTATGGTTCATGTATTATTTGAGAGGCACCTGGGGTTGGTCACCTATCTAAAATGCTAGGGAAAATTTTCCCAGTCAAGGGTTTTGATGATCATGGTGCCTCATTGGGGACTCATGCAAGGAGAAATTCCTAGTTCCACATCTTAGCAGGAATTGGGTGGGCATTTTCAGTGAACCAAAAGGAGTCCTTGCTTGTGGTGATATCATTGGTGTGTAAGGGGGTCTTAATGGTTCACCTGTAAAAAATGGATAGTGTTTTAGGATCCAATTTCTTGTTCCTCGGGTTATTGGTATCCTTAGAGGCCACCAGAGCATGCACCATAGTATAGTGAATGTCGTGGTGCATGTCATTTCATCCTGTATGGGTGAGAGTTTTGAGGTGGTTTTACATTTCTTCCTTCACCCATATTAAACACCCATCCTCCACTTTTCCTACTATCTCATGCATGGTTAATCTCAAAGGGACTCTTCATATTCCCCCTTTGATTTAACCTTAAATGTGGGGAATTTTGTTGTGATTCCTTATATGATAGTAGTGAGTTCTTCCTCCTTCCCTCATTTGTTATTCACCCCTCTTATTTTATTTTATTTTTTATTGTCCCTAGCTAGGGTTCATGATGATTTCCACTGAATCATGGTGGAAATTGTCATGATTCTTGTGGGTTTCATGTGAGGTATGTAGTGGACATAATGAATCCACCAATCATTTTTTTCCTTAAGGTATGTTGCATCATGAATAATTTAGGGATTTGGACTAAATTAAATTGAATGACCTATTTTTTTACGTCGATTACTATGAATTTTTTCTAGAATATTTTTAGGAGAATTTCATTAGAGATTAGTGATTGGTTGGTCTCAATTTAATTGTGACATGGTTTTTGGGTGAGTTATTAGTAAATAATTTCTAATTGATTTAAATTTAATAATTAATTTAAGATTGATGTGAGTAGTCAAATGGGAATAAAATTAATTATTAAATGTTATAACTAATTTGATTATGTGTTATGTCCAAATTTAGGATCTCATTTTTTATGGAAGATGTCATTTGGACATGGATGATCTTAGTAAGGAGATGTTGGGTTATCGTTAGAGGGGAAAATGAATCGTTTGAGGTAGGTGGACTTGAATTTATTTAATTCTCCTTCTTATTTGATGATTTTATTTCTATAAGACATTATTATTATATATGTTTGTATATTTCATGACATGAGTGATTTTTACATATATTGGTATACAGTCACATTGGTCTAATATTTAACATAGATAGAAAATCTTCCTAAAGGTTTTAATGGTTGTTCATTAGTCAAACAAGTGTCAAGACCTCTTTATATATTATTTAGAGGTTTTTAATGGATTTTTAAAGTAAAATGGATTTATTTTTTAATTTTTTTTTAAAAAAATATATTTTTTGATTCAAATGGAATTTTAAGGGGTAATGGGTTATTTGGTAAATGATTTTTAAATGGTATTTCAAAATAGAAATGGTATTTTCAAAGGAATGTGTATATAATAATTATTCAAATTTCGAGAATGATTAATACGGGATGTGATACCATTTCAAAATGGTTTCAAAATGGGTTCTTGGATTGATTTCTAAGGGTAAGATGGAAGGGCTTGGTTGAATTGTTTTGTACTATTTGACCTTAGGTAGGTGATTCCCTACTTTATAAAGAATGAATGATTTTTTTATTTTTCCATCACTATGATTTACTTGTGTGATTCTAGTTGCATGATGATTCATGTTATGTTTGTTAGATGATGATGTTTTATTTTTATATCAAAGTGGTAGGTTGATCCAAGCGTATGTGATAGACCCCTTTGAGGGGATTGAGATAGATTTGAAGACCCTAATGAACAAAGAGAGATTTTGTGACAAGAATAATAGGTTGGGATCAAGAGAAGAAAATATGATAGAGGAACCCAAGTAAGGTGTCCATGATACGATGTAACCCAGAGGACCCATGTTGGCACCCTAGTACTATATTTAACCTAGAGAGGGTGTGTGTGATAAAAAGTAGTGATGATATCAGGTGTTACCTTACAACATTAATTGTCAATGATGTCTTTGGGTTTCCACCCCCTTCATCCCTTAAAAGGGGTTTTATCTTATAATAAATATTTTCAGGGCTTGGGGCCATTGGATAGTGATGATAGGTCATTTTCTTAAGAGACTAACCCTATTTAAGTGTGATGGTCTTGGGAAGTGGTCTAACCCGATTTATTTTTTTATTAATGGGATGATCGTGGTGGGACACATTTCCCCCAATACGTATATAGATACATAGGATGCCTTAGACTATCCCCTTGGATCTGGACTTTTTGATTACTAATTAAGATGTATGTAGATACATGGGATACCTTGGACTATCTCCTTGTATTTATCCCCCTTGTTTGATATTACTTTTTAATTCCTTGTATATTCTCATTGGATTTGAATTTCTTGTTGGTTTATAATGACTTAGGAATGATCCATGGATTTGGATGTGCTATCAATTTGGAATGCCTTATACATGCTCCTTGTATTTTTATGTTCTACCAATTTGGATTCCTAGGACTTACTCCTAGGATATGGTTATTGATCCTAATACTAATAGATTTCCTATAACTTTATGTGAGGAATAAATAATGAGATGGATATTGGTTGGCATGGTATGCCAAATCCCAAATACACTCTTTCACTGGACAAAGAATCAATGATATATGGATACAATTTTTGGGTTAGAACATGGTTCCCCTAAGTGGTTGGTGTAGCATATTCCTAGATACTCTAACATTGGCCAAAAAAGATACGGTTAGGATTTGAGTTGGTATAGTTTACACCTAATTACCTAATGTTTGATGTGTGTTGCGTGTTATGTTTCCAATTAAGTGTATTGAATGGTAATGAATTCACTATATATATATATATATATTAATTTTATACACATCCACCTGATCATAATATCAGTCAATATTTTTAAGTCATTAAGGATTCCTACTGGGTTTTTGGACTCACCGCCAACCCACATACACCATGGGTTTTGATGTATGTGGGTAGACCTTCATGTTTTACCTTAGGGAAAAATTATTTCTTGGACCTAGACACATGGTACAGATATAGTGAGTTGTGAAGGCCAAGTATTCAGAAAGAAGATTAATTTTCAGATATACCAGAGAACAATTTATCTTTTTAGCACTGTACAACATGTATTAGATAGTATTTCTTTGTTTATTTATATATTATTCGTGTTATTCAAAGTAATTTAGTGTTTATCTATTATGTTTTTATGCATCCTATAAATATATTTACTCGTTTATATTTTATACTATAGGGTCCCATGGGGATCCTCGGTTTATTTCTACAAGTTTTTTGGATGTTGGTTATATATAATTCTCATGCTGAATTTTTAGTATATTCATGCATGAAACATGGGATTTATATTATAGGGAATAGTATCCCAATGACTATATTTGGCCCTCACTACTAGTCAGTAGCCTATGGGTAGAGGGAGGTGTGTCGAGGGTCAAGTATCATTCCTGTATGGGTGTTGTTCAGTTAGTCTAGAATGAGTCATTTCAAAGTGGTATGAGTGCATGTTTTGGTATGGGATAGTGTAAGATTGGAGTGGAGATAGGTTTTCATGACTCAAGAGGTGGATTTAATTCATGTCTATCTAGCACAAAATTTGGTGAAACCTAAGTTCCTAAGTGATTCCCGGTGTTGGGACTAGGATCTATAGGATGATTAAGGTGTTTTATTGGATCAAGAATCCCAATGTATGGTGGATGTGACTCATGTTTCTTCATATTAATTGACTGGGATCTAGTGAGCTATACATACATCATTATTGTGATATGCTTATAGCATGATACATGTGCTTATGAGTGATAGTGTTTGACATATTTACTTATTTATATCCATTATTAATTTTTTAAACTTATAATATAATAGATGTTTTATCAATTATATTATTAGTGGTTATTATATTAATATAGATATGAGGGTCTTCTTTCATTGATTGTGATTTTTATTGTTTGGTCGCTATGGGGAAACGATTTTTGGGTTGGTTATTTTTTGATAAAAATTAGTTTTTAAAGGAAAACTCATGAAATGAAATGCGGTGTGTGTAAAATAGTTTTGAAATTTTGTTTTATTTAAATGTATTGTAGAGTTGATTATTTTGAAATAGGTTTAGATATTCTAGTTTTGAGAAAATTTTATGCAAATGGCTTTTGAAATTAAATTTTAAAAAGGATTTTGGAAGTGGGATTAGTTTTTGTGAATGAAACTCACAAGGATATGGATTTTTATATCTAGTTTTTAGTAAAACCCTTGGATACTAAGGTGTGTTTTTAATAAAAGATTAGTTTTGGTCATTCATAAAGTTATTTGAGTGGGTTTGTGAAAAAAAATAGTTAGTACCTATATAAATAAATTTTTCTTGGATTTTGATGTGGTTTAGACAATAATTAACCATATTTTTTAACTGTATGATTATCTTATGGTTTGTGTTTTTTTGTGACTTCCATGTGTGATTGGAGAGTGTAGTCTGATTTTTTTTCATGGTGAGAAAGTAACTAGTTTATATGTAGACTAGTTTTTCTTGGTTTTTTTGCGATGGATCTGAGTGACTTGGGTGGTTGATACATGTGTTTATAAGGTTTATCATGGATTATTTTAGATATTCACATGCGGTTATATCATGAGATGGGTGATATTTATGGGATCAAGTATCCAAATGTGAGTCAGTGGGTTCGGGGATTAGATCCCTTAATGTGAATTTAGAAGATTTCACGGTTAGACCACTTAGTGTGTGTGTGTTTTGTAGTTGATTCCAATAGTGGGAAGCACTATTGGAAGAAATAATCCTTTTTTAGTGGTGTCTAAATTTAAGGAGCACTATATTACTTGGGATTAATTTATTGTCGACATTTCATTTTCTTGGGATCATCAGTTGCAGATGAGAACTATCTTGGTGTTTGAGTGATCGGTGTTTTATGTTAGCGCTCGGGTATGAGTGGGGTGATCATGACCAGCCATTGCATTCAGTAATAGACCGAATATGGTACAAAAACATCAATTGTTTTGATTTAGTGAGGAAACAATAATGATACTTTTATAGTGGGGATCATCTTATATATTGGGAATAAATGACCCTTCAGTCAGAAGGGTCATGGGAACAGTGAAACCAATAGATGGACAGTTGTAAAGACAGTGGGGTATTATTGGGAAGATAGACAAGGTTTGGTAATTCATGTGTGATGTTGGATAGATTTCGTGTGTTATAAAAAGTCTTAAGATGATGATGAAATTATTAAAAGGTGAGTGTTATCAATGGTACGTCGATGCTCATAACCAGAGCATGGTGGTTGGATAGATCATTTGAGGATCCAACCATGGGAATTACACAAAGATTTGGGTTTGAACTTTAGTGTGTGTGTTTGAATGGTTTAGTGATGTGCATGGTAGTTAAGTAATCGTGATCATATTGGGTTAGGTAGTGATGCATCGGAAGATAATATTGAGATTTTTTTAATGAAAATTCAATTTGAAGAGGGTTTACCAATGATCTTGAGAGGATAGTTATGGTGAGGTAGAAGTCATATCAATATAATAATTTGGGATATGGTAGAGGTAGTTCAGATATCAAACCATGTTTCTAGAATAAATTCAGTGTATCCAGGTGTAGTGGAAAGAGTTGCATAGTGGAATCATGTTAATCATTTTGGGATAAAACATGAAATTTTGAGTGTGAATTCAAGATCAGGAGAGGTCGGGGATTTTGGATAAGGACCATTGGGGATCCTCAATAATGATAAGTTCTATTGTGGGGAGGTTGTAAAACTCTAGGTCTTTTCAAGTTATGAATTTTAGATTAAATTTTATTTTTTATTTTTAAGAGGGTTTTTTTAATAACCGAGGTTTGTATCGAATTTTTTGAGTTTTCATGTAACACCCTAATATTTTATGAGAAATATAATTTTTTTATGTCTTATGTTATATTCAACACTAAATTAATCTTTCACTACATACAACACTAGCTTGGCATGCGTTATAGGCAAGAGCAACCTTCCTCGATAGCGTGTGTTGTACGCAATATCGAGTTTCACTAAACAACGATATATTTTTATAATATTATTAACTAACTTTTGAATTTTATAACATTATTATTCATCTTACACATTTTCTAAAACATGGTATGCGAACAAAATAAATTTTTCGGGTAAAATAAGTATTTTTCAAAAAATGTAGTTTTGCCGCCTTTTGATGGTGCACCAACTTTAAATCTAGTTTTTGAAATGTTTATAAGTTCAATTTTACAAAATAAAATTCTTCTTTTGAATCAGGATATAAAAATTTACTTTGGATAAATGTTTCATATTATTCTGATAACTTCCATGTTTTAATGAATAGTAAAAACACGCTATATTTTAATTAAAAACAACTTTTTTCATCGCAATAATTGATATGGTTAAATTATAATGTTGAATGGTTTTAAAGTATAAATAGAATATATTTTTACCATTTAATATAATTTATTTCATTACCATAAATTTTACATTTAATTCATAGGTAAAAACATTTCAATCTTTGGCAATGTTTTAACTTTTAAAACCCGTTTTCTTAACAACGGGATTAATTTTAAATTAATTATTGAAACTTTTGTGTTTTTAATTTTTAAAAATGGATTCCATATTTGGATTAATTGGGTCCAAATTATGTTAATAGGTTAATTTTATTTTTTTGATATTATGAATAGTAACTATGGTAATTTTTATTTATGGCAGTTAAAGGTAAATCGGGTAATTAATGGTAAAAATAAGATTATAAAATTACCCTAACACCTGTCAAAATTTTATTGGATGACTAAAAGTTGACCCTTATCACCTAACTGTCAGAATAAATTCATTTTATGGACTTTTGACTATTAAAATAATTTAATTATTATTAAAACCAAAGAAAGTGACAACATGTCACTCTCTTAAATCTTATAAGTATAATAATTTTAATTTAATGATAAACTTCATGAAACCTCGAACATCAATGGTCTCAAAAAATATAATAAAATTATCTACATCATTTGAGTTTATTTATAATTTTTAGGTATTAAATAATTATCATTAATTATGACACAACAGTGATGTTGAAATTATTTTATTGATTGAATTATCAAATAAATGGTTTAAAAAGTATTAAAATAAATATTATATGAACTAATTAATTTGCTCCACTAATTTTATAGATAAATATGATATGTTATGAATCTATTAAATCTTTTATTGAGAACATATCTTATGTGTATATTTTATATAAATTCAAATAAATGAATAGTGTCAAAATTTACACTATTGTTATTTTATAAAAATTACGTATTATAAAATTGTTTAAAAATCACAAAAATATTTAAAACTTATAAATTAAAATTTATATGGTAGAAAATGTAATACAGTATAAAATTATGGAAAATTAACAACATATAAGTAATTATTTATAATTATTTAAAATTTAGAATATTATTACCACAAATAAAATTAAATAGATTATATAAGGATACATCAAGTTGATAATGTGTAAAATAAAATCCCAACTTTTCTAAATTTTATTGTTTGATGATATTAAAACCCTATATCATCTAATATTCGTATTTGAGTCATTTTTGGAGGTTTTTAAATGGGGTTTGAATTTATTATAAATTAATATTTCTTATAATTCCAAAGGTGCCCCTCTACTCCCTTATAAAAGGGCACCTCCTCCCTCTCCTCCTCACACCACTTTGAGCCTTCAAGCTCAACCAACCCCTTCCAATTTCTCTTCTACACTTCCCTATAAACATAATATATGTCCTGGTCTTCTTCAAAGACCAACTTTAGCTCCCTAAGAGGAGGTTAAGAAGAGGCGTGTCAAAGAAGAGGTAATATCCTTTACCGATTCTTTCCATTTTATTTCTTATTATACTTATTCTTATTTATTTGTTTCATCAAAAATTAATAACATCAGTATCACTAACATACTGATATGTTATTATAAATATGAAACAACCCTATTTCACCTTATATCCATCCTATGGAAAATTAAATCACCGCACGTACGTACGTACGGAATACCGTCTCCACGCCGTGGTGTAATCTGTTTTCCACCACCACCTTACATGGATGGTTATAATGGTGTAAATAATAACTATATATTATTATTATAACATTATAATAATTCTGAGACATTCCATCTTCCACTACAATACCTTTCAATAGTTATAGGAACGATATCATGGCTCGTGCGTACGTACGGCCTACCGTCTCCACGATGTGATGCGACTCGTTCTACATGATCTTCATTGAATAATGATTATATAATTGAATTTAATGAATATATATGATATATATTACACTAATACCATTATTTAAATAAGTTATCTATAACCTAGAAATGGTAATAAGAATTTATTTGACAAGACATTCATAAGAACATAAAGCAATGAACACCCGAATAACAAGTAGCAATGAAATATTACTAATAAGAAGATAAGAATATGAGCATGTATGATATAATAAAAATGAATATGATTATTTAATAAGTCAATGACATTATTTAAATCATTATACAGGAGGTTCAGATACGTACGAAGCATATCAGACCTAAGGTAAGGGAAAATCTCGCAATCTCATTTTTATCCGAGATTTTTTATACTTTAGAATTTACTGGGGAATATTTATCATCCACATCCATGTTTACTCAATATTTGATACTATTTATATCCTCCTACAATTGTTTAAATCCAATTTTACCTATTGGTGAATTTTTAGTAAAAGATATGAAAGGAATCTTTTGTCATTTTCAGTACGTGATACTTTTTGACTTTTTCGGCCAAAGTACGAGAAGAATGTTTTTTTAACTTATATGGAATGAATGGATTTTTATAATTTCCATAGAACATTATTTCCTTGAAGATTCATTTACAAATTTTCAAGTTTATTTTTAATTAAATTCTTTTAGTTTAAAATGTTGTGACATGTTAAGAAATGAAAAATATTTTTGAAGTAGAAATGATATTTTACTCAAGAATGGAGTTCAAGTGTTTTATCAAAATTATTTTCCATATAAGATAATATAGGTTTATGTTTCTATCCCTATTATTAAATTGATTTGATTATGTTTTTATGGAATTATTTTTATTAAGTCCTTTATCTTATATGAATTGTTTTATGATGTCACGATGTTTAAGAATCCCATTTTTATTACATGGGTTATGCTATGATGTATGATTTATGATTTTGTGTAACACATAATAATGGTTTCATTATGAGATGGGTGGGACCTATATCTCCCTCTAATTCAATGGGTAAATATTTATATCTCATGATATAAACATGGCTGGAATGGAAAGTTAATTTGGTTCGGTGATACAGGAATAGAATGAGGAGTGAACTTGGTTCAGTAATAGAATTTGTCCGATATGATAGTCTTGGAAATGAGTCTTGACTAAAATGAAATGATTTTATATGATTATGTGTGTATGCCACAAAGTTTCAGGTTTTAAGTTATGATTATTGGGATTACATTTCACCACTATGATTTATCCCATTTTATGATATTATGATCTCTTTTTCAGGTTAAGATATTCAAAATGTTACGATATTATGAATATGATATAATTGATATTTCTTTTGTTTACCCTTACTGAGAATTTGAGCCCACCCTTTTGTATGTTTTCTTTTCCCCAGTTCAGGAAGAAGGGTATTAAGTAGTATATGCCAAAAAGGGACTCCAGATATGATGAAATAAGCAGGAGACAATGTAGATGATTTATAAACCAGTTGTTTATGTTTCTTAGTTTCCAAAGGCATTATACCTATACGGTCCTACCATGGTTTTGTTATATGTTGTAATAAGTATGCTTCAATTCTGAAGTAATAAGCATGTATCTAGAGTATGGGTCGTTATAGTTGGTATCAGAGGAAAGTTATAGTCAACCTTTGGAAACTAGGATGTGAAAGCCTTAGTAATAACCCTAAGGATATGTCTAAGCATAGAACATAATCTTAGTATTTTAGAAATGGCCATGAATAACCTATGATAAGACCTAAATTGTGAAATTTTATTAGTGATTATGTGGATTTCCTATTGTAATTAGTGTTTCTCACACTATGATTCTTGGTTTTAGTCAATGGCTGGAACCTGAAGGAACTGTGTTAGTGATGAATGTGACGGAAAGTGCAATGATTATCCCCCTGAGCAACCAAACGTTATGGGATCTAGAATAAAGAATCGTGTAGCCATGCTCACATAACTTTCTCAAGCTATGAATCATGAAGGACTTCCAAACAAGCAATGGAAGGAGAAAAATTCTTGTTGAATCCTTCATGAGGCAGCGTCCACCTTCATTCAGTGGGTCTTCTGATCCATTAGTGGCTGAACAATGGATCAGTACCACTGAAAAGATATTTTCAGTTCTACAATGTTCTGAACATGACAAAGTCATCTTAGTAGTGTATCGTTTGGAAGGTGATGATGATCAATGGTGGAATATTATGAAGAATACGAGGCAAAGAGACGAAATTGAGTCCATGGAATGAGATGAGTTCAAGAACATATTTTTCAATAAGTAGTTCCATAGTATTCTTCGAACAAAGATGGAGAAGGAGTTTATTGAACTAAAGTAAAAGGATGATGAATCTATTGGTACCTACGAAGAAAATTTTACAAGACTTTCAAGGTATGCTTTCAGAATTATTATCCAAACTAAGAGTAAGATCGATTGATTATTTAGTGGCTTAAAACCAAGTCTTCGAAGGGCGTTAGCCATAAGGGACTTCAATAGCTACGAGGAAATTGTTCGATGTGCTCTCAAGGTTGAGATGGAGATTGGAGTTACCCATCAATCATATGGGTTTTATAAGAAGAGGAAAATGGAATTCAAAGGAAAATCTAATGATCACACTGAAAAGAATATGAGTTTTCCTTTATGCTCAAATTTTGGAAAGAAACATGGAGGGAATTGTCTTAAAGGGACAAGAAAATGTTTTAAGTGTGTAAAAGAAGGTCATCGGGAAATTGAATGTCGAAATAATGGGAAGAAGATGTCTAATGATGTGAAAAAAGAAAGGGATACACATAATGCACCTCCAACACTTCAATGTTTCAAGTTCAAGGAGATGGGGAATTATTCCAATCAATTCCTAAGTCCAAGGGTTGTTGATGATGATCTACGTCAACAGACTCTTAAGGCCAAAGACAAAGGAAAGTCACATGCAATTACAATCGGCGATGTGGAGTACGATAACAAAGTGGTGAAAGGTACAATTACCATCCACTCTAAAGTAGAAAATGTTTTATTTGATTCTGGATCTACCTACTCGTTTATTTCTAAATAATTTTCTAAGGGTATCACCATATTACCTCAAAAATTAGATGTTGAGTCAGTTGTGACAACTCTTAATGGCACAACAGTCACATCAAAAGTTTACAATTCTTCTTCGATTGAAGTTTGTGGGAAAGTGCTTCCTGCAAATCTTGTGATCCCTTCCTATAGTGGAATTTTATGTGATTCTTGGCATGGATTGAATTTTTTCATACGGAGCTCATATCAATTGACAAATAATGGAAATCACATTTAATATTCCCGATCAATCTATGATCATCTATCGATGCAAGGATGAATATAACCTTCCAGTGGAAATTTATTCCATCTTATGGGTCTTGATTCCAATAAATGAAGGTTATTTATCTCAAATGGTTGGCGAGAAACTCACGATTAATAATATGCCCATTGTACGGGAGTTTGATGATTTCTTTCCGGAGGAATTTCTAGGTCTTCCACCAAATCGTGAAGTTGAGTTTTCAATAGAACTCATATTGGGTGTTATACCTATATCAAAGAAACCTTATAAAATTGCCCCAATTGAGTTGCAGGAATTGAAGAATCAACTCCAAGAGAATATTGATAAAGGATTAATACGCCCTAGTGCGTCACCTTGGGGAGCACCTTCTCTGTTTTTTAAGAAGAAAGATGGATCAATGATACTTTTCATTTATTATCGAGAACTTAACAAGATCACTATCAAGAACAAATACCCTCTCCCATGCATTGATGACTTATTTGACCAACTACGTGGAGCTCAATACTTTTCCAAGATTGATCTTCATTTAGGGTATCATCAATTAAGGGTCAAAAGGGAGGATATACCAAAGACGTCTTTCCGTACAAGGTATAGACACAATGAATTTATAGTGATGCCATTTGGTCTTACTAATTCCCTTGCTATCTTCATGGATCTAATGAATAAAGTCTTTAGAGACTATCTTGATCAGTTTGTGGTGGTCTTTATAGAAAATATTCTTGTCTATTCAAAGAACAAGGAATAACATGAAGATCACTTTAGAATTGTATTAAACACCCTAAGAAAGGATAACATTTATGAAAAATTTACCAAGTGTGAATTTTGGCTTCAAAAAGTTTCATTTTTGGGTCACATAATATCAAAAGAGGGGATATCTATGGATCCAACAAAAACAGAGGTTATCGAAAGATGGACGAGACCAACAACAGTAACAGAGATCCAAAGTTTTCTTGACTTTTCTGGATATTATCGACGTTTTGTGAAATATTTTTCAAGGTTATCTAATCCACTCACCAGGTTGACTCGAAAAGGAGTTAAGTTCATTTGGACAGAGGAGCGTGAAGAAAATTTCAAGGAGTTAAAACTAAGGTTATCCAGTGCACCTATGCTCACACTGCCTTGTAGTGGAGAAAGGTTTGTGATCTACAGTGATGCATCCAAGAAGGGATTGGGGTGTGTTCTCATGAAAAATGATATGGTGATAGCTTATGACTCATGATAGTTGAAAATCCCTGAGAAAAATTACCCAACTCATTTTTTGGAGTTAGCTGCAGTAATCTTTGCATTAAAGATTTGGAGGCATTACCTTTATGGTGAAAGGTGTGATATTTATACTAATAATAAAATTTTAAAGTATATTTTCACACCAAAGGAGCTGAATATGCGCCAAAGAAGATGGTTGGAGTTGATTAAGGATTATGAATGCTCAATTCATCGTCACCCTGGGAAATCAAACAAGGTAGCAGATGCATTAAGTCAAAAAGACCATGCTAGCTTAT
Organism: Viscum album; assembly: GCA_963277665.1. Classification (NCBI taxonomy): domain Eukaryota; kingdom Viridiplantae; phylum Streptophyta; class Magnoliopsida; order Santalales; family Viscaceae; genus Viscum; species Viscum album. Next base: position 93,256,845 of record OY728147.1, read on the forward strand.
CCATGATGAGGATCACAAAAGATCCAATATTTATGGATTTACAAAGGATGGATGTTGGAATTATAATGGAAGGGGAAAATCTTATCTTTCTCAAATGAATGTTCAACCATCTATACATATGAATATTAAAGAGGCACAGAAAGAAGATGTAGAGTTACAAAATAAGGTGAGAAATGTTCTGGAATTTCACATTGATTGTGATGAAATAATAAGGTTCAGGAATCGGGTTTGTGTTCCTCCCATCCCAGAATTAAATAAGGAGCTTCTGGATGAGGCTCATAGTTCTTCATTCTCTATTCATCCTGGAAGCACCAAGATGTATAGGGACCTGAAAGAGTACTTCTGGTGGGATGGCATGAAAAGAGATGTTTCTAAATATGTCTCTCGATGCTTGGTTTGTCAGCACGTTAAAGCTGAGAGACAGAAGTCTAAGGGGATGTTACAACCATTACCTATACCCAAATGGAAATGGGAAAACATAACTATGGACTTTGTCACCGGACTTCCTAAAACATCCAAAGGCAATAATTCTATTTGGGTCATAGTTGATCGTCTTACGAAGTCAGCACACTTCATTGCTATTAGAGAATATTTCTCTCTGGATCATCTTGCCAGGATATAGGTAAAGTAAGTGGTAAGATTGCATGGAGTACCACTTTCCATTATATCTGACCGGGATCTGAGGTTTACCTTGAAGTTCTGGTGAAGTCTTCAGCATACTCTAGATACAGAGTTGAGTTTTAACACTGCTTATCATCCTCAGACAGATGGTCAGTCTGAGAGAACAATTCAAACTCTAGAAGACATGTTAAGAGCTTTCTCTATGGATTTCAAAGGTTATTGGGATAAACACCTACCTTTGGTGGAAATTTTATTATAATAATAGCTTTCACTCCAGTATTCAGATGGATCCTTATGAAGCTCTCTATGGAAAGAAATGCAGAACTCCAACTTGCTGGATGAAGTTGGGGAAAGAAATCTATTAGGACCTGATCTTGTTGATGAGATGGAAAAAAAGGTCAGATATATTCAACAACACATAAGATCAGCTCAGATTTGACAAAAAAATTATGCTGAAAACCGAAGAAAAGACCTAGAGTATGAAGTGGGTGATAAAGTGTTCTTATAAATATCTCCTTGGAAGAGAGTAATGAGATTTGGAAAGAAGGGAAAGTTGAGCCCTAGGTATATCGGTCCTTTTGAAATACTGGATCGTGTTGGGAAGGTTGCTTACCAATTGGTGCTTCCAATGAATCTCTCTCAAGTTCACGATGTGTTCCATGTATCTCTCCTGATAAAGTACATACCCGATCCTTCGCATGTACTAAGCTCAGAATTTGTACCACTAGAGCAAGATCTTTCTTATGAAGAACAGCCAATAGAGATTCTTGATCCTAGCGAAAAAGTTCTATGGAACAAGACCACTCTCTTGGTGAATGTTTTATGGAGGAATCACCAATTAGAAGAAGCTACATAGGAGCTTTAGGATATTATTAGGGAGATGTATCCTCATCTGTTTGTTACGAAGTGACGAATTTCGAGGGCGAAAATCATTTTAAGGGGGGTAGAATGTAACACCCTGATATTTTATGAGAAATATTTTTTTTATGTCTTATGTTATACACAACATCAAAGGAATCTTTCACTACACACAACACTATCTTGTCTTGCGTTATACGCAAGAGCAACCTCCCTCGATAGCGTTTGTTGTACGCAATATCGAGTTTCACTATACAACGATACATTGTTATAATATTATTATGGACTAGCCGTTATGAATAGTATTAAATACATTTTGAATTTTAAAACATTATTATTCATCTTACAAATTTTCTAAAACTTGGTATGTGAACAAAATAAATTTTTCGGGTAAAATAAGTATTTTTCAAAAAATGTAGTTTTGTCACCTTTTGATGGCACACCAACTTTAAATATAGTTTTTGACATGTTTATAAGTTCAATTTGTCAAAATAAAATTCTTCTTTGGAATTAGGATATAAAAATTTACTTTGGATAAATTTTTCATATTATTATGATAACTTCCATATTTTAATGAATAGTAAAAACACGCTCTATTTTAATTAAAAAAACTTTTTTCATCGAAATAATTTATATGGTTAAATTATAATATTTAATGGTTTTAAAGTATAAATAGAATATATTTTTACCATTTAATATAATTTATGTCATTACCATAAATTTTACATTGAATTCATAGGTAAAAACATTTCAATCTTTGGCAATGTTTTAACTTTTAAAACTCATTTTCTTAATAATGGGATTAATTTTAAATTAATTACTACAACTTATGTGTTTTGAATTATGAAAACTAGATTCCATATTTGGATTCAGTGGGTCCAAATTATGTTAATAGGTTACTTTTATTTTTTTGATATTATGAATAGTAAATACGGTAATTTTTATTTACTGCAGTTAAAGGTAAATCAGGTAATTAAGGGTAAAAATAAGATTATAAAATTACCCTAAGACCTGCCAAAATTCTATTGGATGACTAAAAGTAGACCCTTATCGCCTAAGGGTCGGAATAAATTTCATTTTATGGAATTTTGACCATTAAAATAATTTAATTATTATTAAAACCAAAGAAAGTCACAACATGTCACTCTCTTAAATCTTATAAGTATAATAATTTTAATTTAGTGATAAACTTCATGAAACTTCGAAAATGAATAGTCTCCAGAAATATAATAAAATTGTATACATCATTTTAATTTATTTATAATTTTTAGGGATTAAATAATTGTCATTAATTATGACACAATAGTGATGTTGAAATTATTTTCTTGATTGAATTATCAAATAAATGATATTAAAAGTATTAAAATAAATATTATATGAACTATTTAATGTGTAAAACTAATTTTATAGATAAATATGAAATGTTATGAATCTATTAAATCTTTTAGTTCGAACATATCTTCTGTTTATATTTTATTTAAATTCAAATAAATGAATAGTGTCAAAATTGACACTATTGTTATTTTATAAAAATTACATATTATAAAATTGTCTAAAAATCACAAAAATATTTAAAATATATAAATTAAAATTTATATGATCTAAAATTTAATAAAGTATATAATTATGGACAATTAACAACATATAATTAATTATTTATAATGATATAAAATTTATAATATTATTACCACAAATATAATTAAATAAATTATATAAGGATAAATCAAGTTTATAATGTTTAAAATAAATTCCCAACTTGTCTAAATTTTATTTTTTGATGATATTACAACCCTATATCATCAAATCTTAGTATTTGAGTCATTTTTGGTGGTTTTTAAGTGGGTTTTTAAGTTATTATAAATTAATATTTCTTATAATTCCAAAGGTGCCCCTCTCCTCCCTTATAAAAGGGCACCTCCTCCCTCTCCTCCTCACACCACTTTGAGCCTTCAATGTCGGCCAACCCCTGCCAATTTCTCTTCTCCACTTCCCTAGAAACACACTAGAGGTCCTGGTATTCTTCAAATACCAACTTTAGTGCCCTAAGAGGAGGTTAAGAAGAGGCGCGTCAAAGAAGAGGTAATATCCTTTACCGATTCTTTCCATTTTATTTCTTCTTCTACTTCTTCTTTATTTTTTTCATCATAAATTAATAAAATCAGTATCACTAATATACTGATATGTCATTATAAATATGAAACAACCCTATATCACCTTCTATCCATCCTACAGAAAATGAAATCATCGCTCGTGCGTACGTACGGAATACCGTCTCCACGTCGTGGTGTAATCTGTTTTCCATCACCACCTTACTTTGATGGGTATAATGGTGTAAAGAATAAATATATATTATTATTATAACATGATACTAATTCTGAGACATTCCATCTTCCACTCCAATACCATTAAATATTTATGGGAATGATATCATCGCCCGTGCGTACGTACGGCCTACCATCTCCACGATGTGATGCGACTCATTCTACATGATCTTCATTTAATAATGATTATATAATTGAATTGAATGAATATATATGACATATATTACACTAATACCATTCTGTAAATAAGTTATCTATAACCTAGAAAGAGTAATAATAATTTATTCTACAATACATGCATACGAACATAAAGCAATGAACACCCGAATAACAAGTAGCAATGAAATATTACTAATAAGAAGATAAGAATATGACCATGTATGATATCATAACAATGAATATGATTCTGTAATAAGTCAATGACATTATTTAAATCATTATACAAGATTTTTGGATACGTACGAAGCATATCGGACCTAAGGTAAGGGAAAATCTCGCAATCTCGTTTTTATCCGAGATTGTTTATACTTTAGAATTTACTGGGGAATATTTATCATCCACGTACATGTTTTATCAATATTTAATATTATTTCTATCCACATACAATTGTTTAAATCCAATTTTAACTACTGGTGAATTTTTGGTAAAAGATATGAAAGGAATCTTTTTTCATTTTCAGTATGAGATACTTTTTTACTTTTTCGGCCAAAGTACGAGAAGAATGTTTTTATTACTTATACGGCATGAATGGATTTTTATGATTTCCATAGAACATTATTTCCATGAATATTCCTTTACAAAAATTCAAGTTTATTTTTAATTAACTTCTTTTAGTTTAAAATTCTATTACATGTTAATAAAGGAAAAATGTTTTTGATGTAGAAAGGATATTTTCCTTAAGAATGGAGTTCAAGTGTTTTATCAAAATTATTTTCCATCTAAGATAATATAGGGTTATATTTATATCCCTATTATTACATTAATTTGATTATGTTGTGATGGAATTATTTTTATAAATTCCTTTATCTTATATGAATTGTTTTATGATGTCGCGATGTTTAAGAATCCCATTTTTATTACATGGGTTATGCTATAATGTATGATTTATGATTTTTTGGCAATAATAATGGTTTAATTATGAGATGTGTGGGATCTATATCTCCCTCCAATGCATTGGGTAAAGATTTATATCTCGTGATATAGACATGGCTGGAACGACAAGTTAATTCGGTTCACTGATACAAGACTGGAACGAGGAGTGAACTCAGTTCAGTAATGGAATTTGTCCGCTATGATAGTCTTGGAAATGAGTCTTGACTAAAATTAAATGATTTTCTATGATTATTTGTGTATGCCACAAATTTTCATGTTTTAAGTTATGATTATTGGGATTAAATTTCACCACTATGATTTATCCCATGTTATGATATTATGATCTCTTTTGCAGGTTAAGATATTAAAAATGTTATGTTCTTATGAATATGATATGATTGATATTTCTTTTGTTTACCCTTACTGAGCATTTGAGCTCACCCTTTTGTATGTTTTATTTTCCCTAGGTCAGGAAGAAGGGTATTAAGTAGGATATGCCAAAAAGGGACTCTAGATATGATGAAATAAGCGGGAGACAATGTAGATGATTTATGAACTAGTTGTTTATGTTTCCCGATTTCTAAAGACACTATACGTATACGGTCCTACCATGGTTTTGTTAGATGTTGTAATAAGTATGCTTCAATTACGAAGTAATAACCTTGTATCTAGAGTATGGTTCGTTATAGTTCAGAACCATTAGAATGATATTTTTATACATACATCAAGACTTGTAGGGAGTTAAGGCTTATCGAGTTGATTTCGATGAAAGGTCGAGTGAGAGAGTAGTGGTCAAGGACTATCCCTATCAGAAATGAGAAGTAACATAGTGTAGGGCTCATTTTGGTGGGGGGTGAAAGTCCCAGGCTAGAGGGGATTCAACATAGTGAAGTTTGTGGAGTCGAGGTTGTCCATGTAGAACTTGGGGTTGGTCGTCTATCGAAAATTTCTATGGTGAAATGCCCTGGATGGGTGATTTTATGACTATAGCACATCATTGGGGGGTCACGTGGTTTAAAATTCCATGTTCCATTCCATAGTGAGTCCAAGGCGGATGTTTTGAGCATACCATGGGGAGCCCTTCCACATGGAATAAGTCTTAGTGAATAGGGGGCCTCAGTGGTGCACCAATCCAAAATAGTGAGTAGGGGAGGGACCTATATTGTGGTCCTTAAAGTGTCAAGCTCCACAAGGGCCAACAGTACATGCACCATGGAATATTTTATTTCATGGAGCTTGATTTTTTCGGCCTTCCTGGGTTTGATTTGTAGGGTGGATTTAAATTACTATCATCATCCATTTTAAACACACCCTCCTCCTATTTTCTTCCACCATCATGCACAAACAACCAATGAGGGACTCCCCCTATATACACTTTGATTTATCCTTGGATTTAGGGCATTTAGATGTGATTAATTTTGTGATTAAGGTGATTTATTCCTCCCTCCATCCTCTGTTATACTCCCCTCATGATTTCTCCATTTTTAAGTTGTATCTGACTAGGGTTTATAATGTTTTATACTAGAGCATGGTGGAAATTGTCCCATTTCTTGGTATCTTCATGTGAAATATAAAGAGGAGGTCCCGAGAGTATGTAATAAAGTTTCCAATCATTGTTATCCATGATATATGTTTCACCATAGATTAGTTTAGGGATTTAGATTAAAATAAATTAAATAGCCTTTTTTAGTCAGTTGTTAAGTATTTTTCCTAGAATGGAATAAATTGAATATCACAGGATGTTGGAAAATGGTTGGTTATTTTTTTGGTATAAATAGGTCACCATGTGACTTATTAGGTGATTATTCCTAATTGATTTAAATTTAATAGGTAATTAAAAAATATCTTGAGTAATAAAATGGGAATAAAATTAATTTTAAAATGTTATAATCAATTTTTTTTTCAAAATTATGTATTGATTCAGGACCTCATTTAGTATAGTTGATGTTGATTGGACTTGGATGAGCTTGTGTAAGAGATTATGGTCTATAGTTCAAATAAAATATGACTTGTCTGTGGTAGGTGTACTTTAATTTATTGAATTCACTAGCTCATTTGGTTATTTTATGTTCTTGTTCCATCATTATTATATTTTTCTACAGGATGCATGACTAGTGTGATTCTTCCATGGATTGGGATGGGATTGCATCAGTGTAATAGTCAACATAGACTACATAGCTTTCACAATTGGAAAATTAGTTATTTTCAATGGATCAATTATGAAGGGATCCCGACACAAATAGTCAATTGTGATTGGAACCCATAACAATTGGAATGTGGCTAAAAATAGAATCATAAAAGGTTTTTTTGATATTTTTCATCACAAAAAATTATGATGATGCATTTTCCCATTGAAAATACCTATTCACTGAATATAGAAGGGTGTGTATTTGAGACGTAATTTTTATTTCATCACAATAAATTATTTTCAACAGAATATTTTTTCTATAAATAAGTGATTAGGATAGAATAAAAACTCCATTGAAAATACCTTATTAGGAAAGAATATTTATTCCATCACAAATAACTAATAAAATTAAAAAAATTAAAAATTGGAAAAAACATCAAACAAATTTAAAAAAAATATATATAAAACTATACATGTGTGAATTAATAACAATATCATTCAAATATTACCATAATATGTTTGTCAATATAATATAGAAATCACTATATAGGTGGTGGGTCATCCAAAGGACCATGTGGAAGGAAATCCATCCATATACGATATTGCATTCATTGAATTTACTCCATCATGTTCTCATTCTATTTCTCTTACCATCGATTTTGTTGCTTCTCCTACTATTGTTGATGTCAATGAAGCTCTTCCATCAACCTACATAAGGTCTATATAACCTCATTATGAGCTCAAATATTCTCATCATACTCTTCAGATGATGAATATGACTTTATATGTAATGTTTTGGTTTTTTTCATGTAAATCAATGAAATATATCTAGTGACTTTTTCAAATCCATGAATAGAGACAATACATGATTCTAGAGGCCCGATAATCCTAAAATTGATATTTTAAAAATATTCAATATATTACTATCATGCTCATAAAATTTTCCAAAAAAATTAAAATAACTCCCAAATGGAGTCTTAGATCAAAAATATGAGGTCTTCATTGTGTTCAGAGCACAGGTTTTACCATAGGAATGATATAACCATGAATCACATCAGATGCTTGGGTTATGTGCAGTCATGGATGAATAAATAAATAAATTTATTTATTTATTTATTTTATTTATTTGTTAAATTTTAATGACCTAAATACATTCCTTTATAAATACCCAATTACGGGTAAATCTTAGGGTTTTTTTAATATCTATAGAGACCTAGAGAAGAACTATTGGAGATCATTGCTGGATGACAATAGATCAGAGGATTAGATCGATACCTTAGGGATTGTTTACACCAATAGAGTTCATGGATCTCACCAACAACTACAACATAGGATCATTCTTCACCATAACCTGTTCTAAACTCAAGGTAGGAAATTTTATTTTTTTGGATTCATCTGTTTATTTATCCTATGTTGAACATGAATCAATTCCACAAATAAGAATTGATTCACACATTTATGGTTGCTTTATTTTATGGTTTATTTATTTTTTCATTGTTTCTTATTCATATTCATTATTCTATTCTAAGATAGTATATTTTGGCTAAAATGAATAAATTTGGAGGTTTTCCCTCATATTTCGGATTTATGGTCCCCCCCCCCTCATTTCTTTGGACGTTCATCGTGGGAAATTTATTTTGTATATTAGTTCTATGAATACCTAGTATCTGATCGTTTCACAAACATTCATTAGAACAATATATCAGTACCATGGGTGAGATTCATGATCAAGGTTACGAGAAAGGTGAAAAAAGGAGGGTGGTCAAAGGAGGGTTGGGATCAGACCAATGATTTAAATTTTCTCAGTTTATTCATGACAGTGGCATGTTGTGGTGAAAATATGGTTTGATGTAGAGATTTACAAGAGGATTGAAGACCAGTTTATGATGAATGGTGATGGAAAGGGTTAGCCATACCTGGATCCCTGTTTCTTGGAAAGATTGATGCAGAAAGAGGCAGATCCCTATGATTCATGAAGGAAGCCATGGGTTTCTAGAAAACCCACACTACACTAAATGTAATCTGGAATTACACATCATGTGTGGCCTAGGCTGTGGTGCTAGGGTTTTTGTGGATGTAAAATATCACACACTGTGTGATAGATGTCACACACCATGTGTCCCAGGGATGGCTACTCAATGTGTACTCTAGGAGTATATGAGAACATACATAGTTTGGAATATGGGTCATGGGTAGAGTATATTTAATGAGTTGTGTACTCAAATACATCCAAGTATACACGGTCATGGCCTAAAGTACATGAGCATTGACAGAAGTCATGTTCAGGGTGTTAGATTACCTTTACACGTTGTTTACCCTATGGGACACATTGTGTATGTGGAGGTTTATATTCCAGGTGAGACAGTGAGACACAGAAATACTAGTTGTTGGAAAGACATTACATATACCCCAAGTACACATCATGTACTACCTATGAGGATTTTAGTGCCCTTAATTGTTTTTAGGTTTGTTTCAGTTGAGTGAGATACCTCGGTTCTTTCCTAAGAGGGTATAGTTTAGAGTTATGTCCTCTAAATAGGGTTATGATCCCCTCCATGGGTTTATTATTGGATAGAGTTAGATGTATCCCCCTGTGGGACTAGGTTTGGATCCTCTATCATTCTTAGGTGGGTTTCATGGTATCGGTGTGACCACCATGCATAGGGAATCAATCCCCTATCTAGAGGTATGATCCAGTAGGGTTTATGGTGTCCCTTAATAACCCCTAATTTGATCAAATACCTGGATGATGAGATCTACTAAGATCTAGTGATTACTTCTTGGGTGGTGACCAATAATAATGACTTTTTGGATGTGCATCATCATTGATATCATGGTTCATGAAGTGTATTCTCCTATAATGAGCCTTACCCTGAATCCTTGAGCAGAATCCTGTGGTGGGGAGTATTGGTTGAGACCACTGGAGACTGGTTGTCTATTATGAGTATATCTAGGTTTTGTTTATTGTATTGTTGTTATGAGATTACTACTCTTAATGCTTTATACTTAGTGATTTTAGGGTGTTCTACTGGGCATTTTTATACTCACTCATGAAAGGTATCTGCCCACATGTGTCATTTCTAATACAGCTAATCAAACTATTGATGGATTTTTAGGAGGACCGAGAGTAGGAAGATAATAGTATTGGACTAGGAAAACTATGGTTTATGTTGATTTTTAATTTGACATTAGTCCCCTCCAATTGAGTAGGTTGGAATACTTTAAAATTTTAATTGGGCTTTTTTTTGGATCTTAATCCCTTTCCAGTATTTATTGTCATACTCTAATGTGGGATAGATGTTTTTCATGCATTTATGGTATCATTTATTTTATTTTATAATCATTTTATAGGCTAGGAGATGTTTTCATGCGTATATATCCATTAGGTCAATTCCTCCCATGTATGGGATATGCCTACTCAACATTGTTCACCATCCCCTGGCCTATTGGGGGTGGTATTAGGGTAGTCACATTTGGTATATCACTATTTAGGTGGTTCTGGTGTGTTATATCATGATAGAGTGGTATCATAGGAATGATTATACCTTAGGAATGGATCATTGATTTTTTTCTAGTTGTGAAATTGGTTTTGGATTTGTGAAAATAGTTTCAAAGTGTTTTGAGTTTGGATTTTAATCCAGGGACTATAGTGTTGGTGTGGTAGTTGACGTATCCATTCACCAAGTCTCTAATAACCTACTTGTTCCCTCAGTAAATATAAACAATGGTTGTAGGAATAACATTGGTACATGAATCATATATAAACAGTTTTATATTTTCATATCATTCTTGAGTTATCTCCCCATGTATACTCTTTGAACATGGTGTGTCTTTTTAGGATGCCTCCGTGAAGACAGCCAACTAGGATTCCACTATGTGATCATGAGGATGATCCTATAAGTGATGAGGCTTTATTAAAGGGGCTTGTATAGTATGGAGTACCCATAGGTTTTTTTCTAGTTATTTCAACACTCTTTTATTATCATTTAACACCGGTAGTACTGATCAATCATGGATGCAGGATGAGTGTGCCGCATGATTTTCCGATGTGGCGACCTCCCTAGTTTTGGGGCGTGATAGGCCACCAAGTAGTTGAGTAATTTATATAATTAGTTTCCATAGTTTTATATATTATGAGGATTCCTATAGATCATATTTAGGTACTCACATTGAGTCCTATTCATGACTCCACTAGGAAAAGGAAGAGTCCGGGGACTCAGTCACACAATAATATAGATCTCCCTTAGTTAGACAATGAGTGACTCTTTAGGTATTAGTTTTATCTGTACACACTGATATTAGTGTGCATCTAAGATATTTTTCATTTTCATTTGGGTAGTATGCCCATATAGGGGTATTTATAAAGTTTTAATGATATATCATGATACTAATTGGATGTGGTATAGGATATGTTCTTCATAGAACAAAACTTTCAATGGGGTTTACGCCAAGATATCGGAAATACAATTATATCTCTATGAATTCCCACATATTCTATACTTCTTGAGTGGACTTTAATATTGGGGATATTTCTGGCATAGTATATTCCAGTAGAGAGTGTTGGTAGTGGTAACACAGGAGCTGATACATAGGCAACTAGTAGCCAATGGTAGTCATAGGGATCTGGGTGTGTAAGAAATTTAATGAGATGATACCAGGAAAAAGGATCAGTGGTTTAGGGTTCTCAATATTTCTCGATTCATCTAAGGTAGAGGAGGCTCTTCTCATGTGGTAGTCAGGGACATCTCACTTCGGATTTTCCGACCTGACATACAGATGACAAAAATATGATTAAGGGATTTACTAGGCATGGATAAAGGCAGGAGTAGGGAAATCCACAGAGCGGTGGATATAAAGACCCATATTATTTATACTTAGATATTACACCTTGATAGATTAATATTCATTACATAACATAATGGTCCAAGTTAGAATCTTATAGGTTTAGTATATTTCGAGACTTTTATATATAAAAAACTTGTTCATAAGATTCTCCCATTAAGTTCTCCATAACTAGAACCCTACTTAGACATATCATTCCTAAAACTTTTATTCATAACCTTAGAAAAGGAAACATAACAAAGGGTGATATTATATTCTCATTAAGGGTAAAAAGGGATATATCAATGATCAAATAAGAATAACATGAGTATAAGGGTATAAGAACATGATTTTAACACTTGAAAACCATACCCTATATATCAAAGATCACAATCTTGAGTCAAATTTATAAATCTTTATAGTTTATAAGACCTGAATAATAAATTAATCAAAGAATGTGAGCCATAAGAGAATAAAATTATCATAATACATTATTTTTTGGCATACATATAAGCTTATAACATTTTGAAAATGTTTAAATAGAAACATGTTCAATCATTAAGTAAAGGACACAAAATCAGTCCCTCCCATAAACATAAGGACATGAAATTATATCCACAAATAATATTATGTACAAGAAATCCAGGTTCATGTGTAATGCCCAGACCCCAGTTACCCAGAGTTGGTGCATTATTATAATACATTGGCATGATTACAAGGAATAAAGTCTCTAAGGACCCATAGGTTTAGCAGTCTTGGAAAATAGATTACATACATTAACATTACATTACAAATTCAAACATAAATCACAGCTTAAATAGTTCCTTGAGAACTCCATAATTCCCTTTAGCTTAACCCTACATATCAATCATAATACACTTCTTGGAATCCTGGGAAAAATAAAACATGGAAAGGGGTAATCTCAAATGCTCAGTAAGGGTAAGCAATACAGCGAAAGATAACATTAATATTAAGCATAGAGAATAATTGGAACCACATGCCTTTACTAATAATAAACATGAATACTTTTAAGGCAAGAATATGAGCTGAGTAAATAAAGCCATAATAAAACATAATCATGGGTATTCTACTAGTCGAATGACCACATGAACCATCAATATTATTTCCATAATGAGGGAATGTATAATGCCAGACATTTTGAAACATTTTGTCAAGGCCTCGGCCAAGACGTCTAAAAATTATTAAGGCCTCGTCCAAAACCATAACTCAAATTGGGAAAGGGCCTCAGCCAATTCCACGTCTTGTTGTCTCATGAGACCTACCGATGCATCAAGGAGCTGTAGCAGGCTCCACCCGTAACTTACTAAGTCCAATACATTCCTCATATGAAAAGGTTTAAACATATCATAAACATTCTAATTAAAACTATCATATGAAATGTCAATACTTTAACCATAATCCATGAATGTTATAAAAATATCACATCTACAGTCAAACATATCACAAAACCTTCAATACAATATGGAAGTTTTGTATCATAATAAATTAACTTCAAAATAAGTTTAAAATAAATTAAATGATTTTAAATATATATAAATTATTTGTAAAACTCTTTGATTGAAATATCCCTTTTCATGAAAACATTTAAAAGTCACACAACTTTGAAAGAAAGACATTTAAAAACATTTTTTGAATCAAAGTGTCCCATACCACTTTAAAATTTTTTAAAGTAATTATCATTTTAAAACATTCATGTCCATTTAAATAAATCCTTAAAACCATTTTGAAAACATGGACATTTATGGGAATGGTTTAGAATAATGAATCTTTAAAACATTTAAAATGATGTTGACATAGATGAAATCAAAACTATTTGAGAGAAATATCTCTTTTTTAAAATCATTTAAAAGTCACATAGTTATAAAAGAAAAAATTTACTTTGAAAATATTCTTACAAGATTGTAAGGGAAGCTTCGATGATGTTATAATGGCGGAAAATATCCGCACCCACCGTATAAGTTAAAAAAAATACATTCTTGCCTTAATTTTGTCGAAAAGGTTAAAAGGGACCTTGTTTGGAAAACGACAGAAAGATTCCTTTATAAACATCTTATAAAAAGTAAAACAAGGTTATAAATTACTTTAACCCATAGTTTATAAAATAGTAAGAATTATTTGAAATACATTTTTAAGAATCATGGATGTGGATGATAAAAAGGTCCCAGTAGATAATTATGTATAAACAACCTCAGATAATGAAGAGATTATGAAATAAACCATTACCAATTTGGTAACATACTAAACATACACCCCATGAAATAGGTATCACACAATGAATATGTAAATACACATAAATTAAAGTGTATTACACAAATAATACAATTATGGGGAGCACATACACCACACAAAAGATAATAGTGGTAATATGGAATGAATCTCACGAGAATAAGGAGTGAGATGAAAACCCCTTACCTTGTAATTTTCCTAGGTTGAGGTTAGTTTAACCTCCTATATAATAGTTAAGTAATTTTTATTAAATTATAAAATAATAATATATATAATTATGATATCATATATGATCTTTTAATATAGTTTTGTTAATAATATTTTAGTATTATCGTCGTTTCGGGTGTTAACTGATTCGTTTTCCTTTATATGCTTTGTTACATAAGTCGTGTTTGTTATGGATAGATTGTATCTTATTAATATCTAGAATGATATAAAGTCCTTAAAAATTACTTGTAATCATCAAATGATTATTAGTCTTGAATGGATATGATGGGGAAATGAATCTCATCGCGTTCGTGGAGACGGTAATCTGTACGTACGCACGAACGCTACTTCCATTTCATTTTTCATTTTAAAAGGAATCAAGACCAAATGATACATAGGTATATTATTATTCTATTATAATATATTATTTTATATATGTTACTTAAGTTCATTAACATCATCCTTTATACGTTCCATGCATGGTATGAACGAGTCATATCACTTTGAGGGGGCGGTAGTCCGCACTTCCTCAAATGAAATTATCGTATATATATACAAAATGAAATGAATAATGGAATGATATAAAATGGAATTAGAGAAGATTATATATAAAATAAATATCATTAATATCATATTTAATTACAGCTCCATTATAATTTCCACCATGAGAGATGGTAGGAGATAATTGAACAATCATCGTTTCGTGAGGTGTTTGGTTGCCATCGACAGAAACATTATGTTCTTCACCCATTAGATGGAGGTTTGTGTAAGTTTAGTTCAAATAATTATCATAAAAATATCCTATTATATTTTGGATACTGTTTTTGTTTCAAAATAAAATAATAAGAATATTTTAGGGGTTGGAGAAGTGAAATAAAAGAAAAGAAGCTAAGAGAAGTTGTTATCTTTAATTTGGGAAACTCCCTTTGGTTTGAACCAAAAAGGACTATTTAGGTGATGTGTGCCTAAGGTAATGATTATATGAGGTGTAGAGGGATTTATGGAGCTTAATTGGGTAGAGATTTAATTATACAAAAGGCTTGAGATGTGTGAGGAATTGGTTAGAAGTGGTGTCCTTTTATAAGGGGGAGGAGGGTCTCTTTACGAAAAACTTAAAGTATTATTTTGTAATAAATTCATATTCGATTTCTAATGGCTCCAAAGTTGATTATTAAAAGTATAAGGTGGGTATAGGTAGAAAAAAACTTAACTAATAGGTTTTAGATAGGTTTGGGTCAATTTATTAACCTTATCTTTTAGTTTTAAATCTTAGTTAATTTTTTTGACATTTACCATGTCTCTTTGTATTTTTATATTATATGGTTAATAAACATACTATAAACTTCTAATAGACCCTCAAGTGGTCCATTAATTATACAAATATCATTATATAAGTCATTTGGCCGAACCTTAGATTTTTTGGAATATAATATCAATTAATAATATAATATTTTGTTTTAAACTCTTTTATGTCAATTTTGGCACTATTGGGTATTTTGTTTTTGATAAATTTATAACAGCATTATTGCTTTGAAAAAAAATCATATAACCAATTATAATATGTCATATTAACCTATAAAATTATTTTAATTCATAAAAAGTCTCAAATTACATTTATTTTGGTATTTATAATATCAATTATCTTAATCTTTCATTAATACGGTAATTACTGCATCATCATTGTGTCACAAATAAATTAAATTATTTAATGTATAAAAATTATAAATAAAATACCATTATGTAGGAAATATGTTAATATTTCTAATGAATATTTATAGTCGAAATTCCAACATATATAACCCTATGTAAAAATTGTTTTTCTAAAAGACATATGCTTATGTCATTTTTGCATTTACTTTAACTTAATAAATATAAAGTGTCATTATCACTTACAAGTGGCTCCATGGGGTCCCAAAAATCGACCCAAATATGTACATGGTCGGAAATGTATCAACCAATATGGTTAGGACATGTTTTAGGATAATTTAGTATTATTATAATATTATTTTTTACTCTTATTTACCGGATTTACCCTTTAACCATGGTAAATAAAATATTTACTGAAGTAATTATTCTAAATGTCTAAAAAACAAAGTTACCTATTTACACAATTTGGACCTCCGGATTATAAATATGGAATCCATTTTTCTAAATTAAAAACTCATAAGTGGCAGAAATTAATTTAAAATTAATTCCCGTTGTCGAAACAAAAAAGCGTGTTTTTAACAAATAATAACTATCAAAAGATTGACACTTTCTTATGTCCAGTTTAAATATGAAATTATGTCCAATGACCAAAATTGGATTAAATAGTAAAATTATAATCTAATTATACTTTAAAATCACTCAAATGCATAATTTATCACTATTAATTATTTCGATTAAAAAATTTGTTTTTAATTAAAATTTAGTAATTTTCACTATTCATCAAAATATGAAAGTTATCAAAAAAGTACCAAAATTTTACCCTAAGATAATTTCGATATTACGAATCCAAAAATAAAGACTATTTTAACAAATTCAAAACATAAAATTTTCATTTATTAATTTAAAATTAATTCCCGCTATTAAAACCAAAAGTCGTATTTTTAAAAAATAATAACTATCAAAAGTTTGACACTTGTTTATGTCCAATTTCAAAGTGAAATTACTTAAAATGACCATAATTGGATTAAATGGTAAAAATATAATCTATTTATACATCCATACCATTAAAATGTATAATTTAATAATATAAATTATTTTTATTAAAAAAGTTGTTTTCTGTTAAAATATAGTATTTTTCACTATTCACCCAAATATGAAAGTTATCAGAAAAACAAAAAAACTTTATTGAAACTAAATTATTATGTCCCGATTCTAAATAAGAATTTCATTTTGTCAAATTGAATATATAAAAGTTTCAAATATTGGATTTAAAAAGGCTTCTCCATTAAAAGGCGGTAAAATTGCATTTTTTGAAAAATACTTTTTTTTATCTGAAAAAAATGTATTTGTTCTTAAATTATGTCTAAGAAACTCATAATATGGATTATAAAATTATAAGGATTATATAAAGTTCAAAATTCAGTTAATACTATTCATAACCGCCTTTTAACGGCTTGTTTGGTAAGTCATGGTGCGCTAGAACTCGGTGTTGCGTGTAGTGAAAGTTATTGAATTACTTTGAAGAAATAACATACTATGAAATCTTGGGGTGTTACATTATTCCCTCATTAAATAAATTGTGTCCTCACAATTTGAAATTATTTTTCAAAAATAAAAGGTTGAAAATAGAAGATACCTTTGGGAAAACCCACATTGGAAATTAGGTTAATAAAATTTAGTCTTAATAAGAGGAAAAGGGAAATGAAAGGGTCACCACCAAATTATGATCTCGATTAGGAGAACATTGGTGGAAATTAGAGACATATAATTGTAGGAAAAACATAAATATTTATAGGTAGTGATTGAGGTCATCAATCAAAAACAAGTGTAAAATTGAGGGCCTTAAATTCATCAATCTATGATGATTTAAAATACCATCGGTTCAACAAAACATATGGTATTAGGATAACACATTTTTTGTTTTAAGATCCCTTCACTAAAGTATAAGAATTAATTTCTTCATTTAATAAGAGAAGAAGAAAAATATATACTTGACAAGTAGAGTCCCATCCTTTAACTAAGTTCTACCACAAACTCATCTTTCACTCTAAAAGATAATAGAACTTAAAAATAATATTCTATTTATCATATTCATATAGGGTTCAAAAAATTGAATTTATAATTCATCAAGAAGAATCATTAAAAAAATACATTATTCAATCCAAGACATCACGTGGGTCAGTGGTAGGTGATACACCCTTGTCGCCCTTCGGTTGTGGGTTCAAGTCTCACGGCCTTGCCGGACGCGACGGTTGCCGCCCAACCTCTGGGTTGTCCTTTTTATGGAAATCAAAAAATAATCTCAAACTAGACTTTTCCAAATCAACAATTTATTATTCCAAAATCACTACCTCGGTATCAGAACCATATTATGGTTTATCTTTCTCTCAACCATATATTTTCCAAAAATTAAACATGCTATTGAGTCACTTTTCTTGGTTCCACACAATCTCAAGTCCTTAATGAAATAGTACTGCAGTACAATCCTTATATACTCCATAATTATTATAACCAATACATTGTTGATACAACACTCAAATGACATAATTATATAATAACAACATAAGAACTCTAATAATTACTCCTCATCTGTGGTAGTATCATAACTTAATTATTATCCAATAGCATCATTTGGGGAATACTCTGATGATTTGAACATTGATTCATGTAGTGTCCACACTCTTTGAAGATGAAGCATTGTATATTTGAAATCTTTCTCTTACCCTCGTAATCACGAACGTGGTGTCCTTTTTCTCCAAACTTATAACATACTCCCATTCCCTTCAAGCATTTTCCAAGGTGATTCTATCCACAGTTATCACATATTGGAAAATCCTTCTTTACCTTCTTCCCTTTATCTGTCTTTCTCTCTACCATCCTTTTCTTCTCTTGCTACCCTTCAAAACCATAGGACTCAGAGAATTCTTTTCTTGTCTTATTAACACATGATACTGTTTCTTCATATGTTGAGAATACATGGGAGACTATTTATCTTCTAAATGTTGGATTAATACCATGAAAGGTATGATCCTTCTTACTCTTTGGATCATACGTATTTCTAGAGTTCACATTCCTTTTACTGGGCGCCATTTCTATACAATAGCATAAACTAGGTCAGTTTATGAATTTCAATAATTCCAAACTTTTAAAATACCTTACGTAAATTTAATGGATTATGGATATAATCCATAATCATAAACATGTTTTCATTGAGGAAGTATATACTCATAAACCCTTCATAATGATTTGTAAAGAAAATGAGAATTATCCTAAGCATACCCCCTGGGAGTGTCGTAACCAAGAGTGCAGCAAGGCCCGTTGTCATGCACCAGTTCTTGTTCGAGTCTAGCTCAAAGCGGTGTTTCCGGGTTTTACCCCTAGATACATCTGTGCCAGAGCCACCTCTACCTGCTCGTATCCAGACAGGGATGTATTGATTGGAAAACTCACCAAATATCTACAATACTAAAATTCTAGGAAGTTCTTCTATACTAATCCTCAAAGTCTATCTTAGGGTTATGTGCTCTAATCAGAGTTTATCTAAATCTAGTTTCCAAGGTTATTGATAAACTTCCTCTGATACCAACTGTAACGCCCTGACCCCAGTTACCCAGAGTCAGTGAATTATTTTAATATATTGGCATGATTACAAGTAATCAAGTCCCGAAGGACCGATTGGTTTAGAATTATTGGAAAATAGATTACATACATTAACATTACATTTAAAATTAAAACATAAATCACAGCGTAAATAGTTCTTTGAGAACTCCATAATTCCCTTTATCTTAACCCTGCATATCAATCACAATACACTTCTTGGAATCCTGGGAAAAATAAAACATGGAAAGGGGTGATCACAAACACTCAGTAAGGGTAAGAAATACAGCGGAAGATAACATTAATATTAATCATAGAGAATAATTGGAACCACATACCTTTACCAATAATAAACATCAATACTTTTATGGAAAGAATATAAGATGAGTAAATGAAGCCATAATAAAACATAATCATGGGTATTCTACTAGTCGAATGACCACATGAACCATCAATATTATTTCCATGTTGGGGGAATGTATAATGACATACATTCTGAAACATTTTTTCAAGGCCTCGTCCAAGAAGTCTAAAAATTATTAAGGCCTCGGCCAAAACCATAACTCAAATTGGGAAAGGGCCTCGGCCAATTCCACGTCTAGTTGTCTCATGAGACCTACCGATGCATCGAGGAGCTATAGTGGGCTCCACTCATCACTTACTAAGTCCAATACATTCCTCAGATGAAAAGGTTTAAACATATCATATACAATCGTATTAAAACTAGCATACAAAATGTCAATACTTTAACCATAATCCATGAATGGTATAAAAATAGCACATCCACAGTCAAACATATCACAAAACCTTCAATACAATATGGAAGTTTTGTATCATAATAAATCAACTTCAAAAAAAGTTTAAAATCCATTAAATTATTTTACATAGATTTAAATGATTTGTAAAACTCTTTGATTTAAATATCCCTTTTCATGAAAACATTTAAAAGTCACACAATTTTGAAAGGAAGACATTTAAAAACATTTTTGAATCAAAGTGTCCCATACCAATTTGAAACTTTTTAAAGTAATTATATTTTTAAAACATTCATGTCCATTTAAATAAATCCTTAAAACCATTTTGAAAACATGGATATTAATGAGAATGATTTAGAAGAATGAGTCTTTAAAACATTTAAAATGATGTTGACATAGATGAAATCAAAACTATTTGAGAGAAATATATCATTTTGTTAAATCATTTAATATTCACATAATTATAAAAGAAAACATTTACTTTTAAAATATTCTTAAAAGATTTTGAGGGAAGCTTTGACAATTTTATAATGGTGGAAAATAGCCGCACTCGTCGTATAAGTTAAAAAAAATACATTCTTACCTTAATTTTGTCGAAAATGTTAAAAGGGACCTTGTTTGGAAAACAACGAAAAGATTCCTTTATAAACATATTATAAAAAGTAAAACAAGGGTATAAATGACTTTAACCCATATTTTGTAAAATATTAAGAATTATTTGAAATAAATTTTTAAGAATCATGGATGTGGATGATAAAGAGGTCCCAGTAGATAATTACGTATAAACAACCTCAAATAGTGAAGAGATTGTGAAATAAACCCTTACCAATTTGGTAACTTACGAAACATACACCCCATGAAAGAGGAATAAAACAATGAATATGTAAATACACATAAATTAAAGTTTATTACAAAAATAATACAATTATGGGCCGCACATACACCACACAAAAGGTAATAGTGGCAATATGGCAGGAATCTCATGAGAATAAGGAGTGAGATGAAAGCCCCTTACCTTGTACTTTTCCTTGGTTGAGGGTAGGTTAACCTCCTGTATAATAGTTAAAACATTTTTATTAAATTATATAATAATCATATATATAAATATGATATCATATATTATCTTTTAATATTGTTTTGTTTTTAATATTTTAGTATTATCGTCGTTTCGGGTGTTAACTGATTCGTTTTCCTTTATATGATTTGTTACGTAATCCATGTTTGTTATGGATAGGTTGTATATTATTCATATACAGAATGATATAAAGTCCTTAAACATTACTTTTAATCATAAAATAATAATTATTCTTGAATGCATATGATGGAAAAATGAATCTCATCACGTTCGTGGAGACGGTAATCCGTATGTATGCACGAACGCTACTTCCATTTCATTTTTCATTTTAAAAGGAATCAAGACCAAATGATACATAGGTATATTATTATTCCATTATAATATAGTATATTATATATTTTACTTAATTTCATTAACACCATCCTTTATACGTTCCATGTATGGTATGAATGAGTCATATCACTTTGAGGGGGCGGTAGTCCGCACTTCCTCAAATGAAATTATCGTATATATATATAACATGAAAGGAATAATGGTATGATATAAAATTGAATTACAAAATATTATATATAAAATAATTAACATTAATATCATATTTAATTATAGTTCCATCATAATTTCCACCCTGAGAGGTGGTAGGAGATAATTGAACACTAATCGTTCCGTGAGGCGTTTGGTTTCCATCCATATAAACATTATGTTCTTCACCCATTAGATGGAGTTGAGTGTAATTGTAGTTAGAATAATTATCATAAAAATATACTAGTATATTTTTCATACTTTTTTTGTTACAATAAAAATAATAAGAATAGTTTTGGGGTTGGAGAAGTAAAATAAAATAAAAGAAGCTAAGAGAAGTTGTTACCTTTAATTTCGGTAACTTCCTTTGGTTTGAACCAAAAAAGACTCTTGAAGTGCCTTATTCCTAAGGAAAGAATTATAGAAGGAGTATAGGGATGTAGGAAGATTAATTTCACAGATTTTGGATGATCCAAAAGGCTTGATAGGTGTGAGAAATTGGTTAGAAGTGGTGTCCTTTTATAAGGGGGAGGATGGGCTCTTTAGGAAAAACTTAAAGTAATATTTTATAATAAAATCATATTCAGTTTCTAATGGCTCCAAAGTAGATTATTCAAATTATAATGTGGGGATAGGTCTAAAACAACTTAACTAATAGGTTATAGACAAGTTTTTTTGACTTTATTAACCTTATCTTTTTGTTTTAACTCTTAGTTAATTTGTTGGACATTTACCGTGTCTCTTTGTATTTTTATATTATATAGTTAATAAACTTACTATAAACTTCAAATAGACCCCCAAGTGGTCCATTAGTGATACACCTATCATGATGTAAGTCTATTTACCTAACCTTATATTTTAGGAATATAATATCAATTAATAATATAATATTTGTTTTAAAATATCTTTTATGTCAATTTTGGCACTATTGGGTATTTTGTTTTTGATAAATTTATAACAGCATTATTATTTCGAAAAAAATTCATATAACCAATACTAATATGTCATATTAACCTATAAAATTATTTTAATTCATAAAAAGTCTCAAATTATATTTAGTTGTGAATTTATAATATCAATTATCTTAATATTTCATTAATACGGCAATTACTGCATCATCATTGTGTCATAAATAAATTAAATTATTTAATGTCTAAAAATTAGAAATAAAATACCATTATGTAGGAAATATTCTTATATTTCTAATTAATATTTATAGTCGAAATTACAACATATATAACCCTATGTAAAATTGTTTTTCTAAAAGATATATGCTTATGTCATTTTTGCATTTACTTTAACTTAATTAATATAAAGTGTCATTATCACTTACAATTGGCTCCATGGGGTCCCAAAATCGACCCAAAGATGTCCATGGTCGAACATGTATCAACCAATAGGGTTAGGACACGTTTTAGGGTAATTTAGTATTATTATAATATTATTTTTTACCCTTATTTACCAGATTTACCCTTTAACCATGGTAAATAAAATATTTACTGAAGTAATTATTCAAAATGTCTAAAAATAAATGTTACCTATTTATAAAATTTCTACCTCCTGATTCTAAATATGTAATCCATTTTTATAAATTCAAAACAAAAAAGTGGCAGAAATTAATTTAAAATTAATTCCCGTTGTCGAAACAAAAAAGCGTGTTTTTAAAAAATAATAATTATCAAAAGATTGACACTTTTTTATGTCCAGTTTAAAAATGAAATTATGTCCAATGACCAAAATTGGATTAAATGGTAATATTATAATATAATTATACTTTAAAATCACTCAAATTCATAATTTATCACTATTAATTATTTCGATTAAAAAAGTTTTTTTTAATTAAAATTTAGTAATTTTCACTATTCCTCAAAATATGAAAGTTATCAGAAAAGTACCAAAATTTAACCCTAAGCTAATTTCAATATTCCAAATCCAAAAATGAAGTCTATTTTACCAAATTAAAAACATAAAAGTTGCATTTATTAATTTAAAATTAATTCCCGCTATTAAAACCAAAAGGCGTATTTTTAAGAAATAATAACTATCAAAAGTTTGACACTTGTTTATGTCCAATTTCAAAGTGAAATTACTTACAATAACCATAGTTGGATTAAATGGTAAAAATATAATCTATTTATACTTCTATACCATTAAAATGTATAATTTAACAATATAAATTATTTTGATTAAAAAAGTTGTTTTCAGTTAAAATATAGTATTTTTCATTATTCACCCTAATATGAATGTTATCAAAAAAACACCAAAAATTTATTGAAACTAAATTCTTATGTCCCTATTCTAAAGAAGAAGTTTATTTTTTCCAATTGAATATATAAAAGTCTCAAATATTGGATTTAAAAAGGCTTCTCTATTAAAAGCCGGTAAATTTTCATTTTTTAAAAAATACTTTTTTTATCTGAAGAAAAATGTATTTTTTTCTTAAATTATGTCTAAGAAACTCATAATATGGATTATAAAATTATAAATATTATATAAAGTTCAAAATTCTGTTAATACTATTCATATCCTCTTTTGAACGGTTTTTTTGGTATGTCATGGTGCGCTAGAACTCGGTGTTACGTGTAGTGAAAGTTATTGAATTACTTTGAAGAAATAACGTACTATAAAATCTTGGGGTGTTACATCATGCATAAATATATGGACATGAAATATAGGTCCACACATAAAGTTATAGACATGAAATCCAGGTCCACACATAAAATTGTGAACATGAAATCAGGTTCACATATAACATATTTACCTCATGAGTTATCCATATTTACCCAATGCATTGGAGGGAGATATAGGTCACACCCATCATATAAGAAAATCATATATATGTGTTCCACATTATCATAAAGAATTCATCATATCAAAACCCATTAAAATAAATGGTTTTTATAATCATTTCAACATTGCATAACCCATGGAAAAGAAATTTGTTTCATAAACATTGTGTAATAATATTCATCAACCATCAAGATAATTATTAAGGATGGTCTCCTTGGATCATATCCCTAGTAAATAATAAGTGAAATCAAGGTTTGTTTTATTTTATGAATAGAAATTTTGTTAAAATATCATTAAATCATTCTTTAAAAAAATAACATTTACATTTTTGAAATAAATTATTTTAAAAAAAACTACACAATTATAAAAGAAATCATTTTATTTGAAAAGAAACCTGTAAATTTTTAAATTAATATTAAAATATAAAAAATCATTACATAATTAAAATTCTCTCTTTTCATATAAGTTAAAAAAACATTTCTTCCACACTTTTGTTGAAAAAGTCACAAAGTACCTCTTTTGGGTAACGATAAAAAGATTCCATTCAAAAAAAAATAAAAAAGTAAAAAATGTATGAAAATAAATTTAAATAATAATATATAAATATTAAAAACCTTATTTAAAATATTTTTTAGAAAACATGGATATGGAAGGAAAAGGTTTTTCAACTGAAGAGAGAAATGAAGTCGATTTTCCTCAAAAACACTTTTAATCTCTTAAATAATTAGAATGAGGAAAAAATATAAAATAAATATAAATAAATAAACAAAGTAGAATAAAATTAAATTTATTCATCATATAATAATTATATAATTTCATCAGTATTAATTCAAGTATAAACAATCCCAATTAAAATATGATTAAAACATAAATCTCTTACCTCAAATATCACCTTTCCTCATTCATGTTCAAACATCCTATAAAATAAATATGGATTTATCATAACTATATTACATAAACATTTTCATTTCAATAATACATTTTATTATTTATTTATAACATCTTATCACCCATTTATTAATAAGTTTTTATTAAAATCATTGTTCTGGGTGATAACTACCTCATTTTCCAAGCATGTTTCAGTTCGGTAGTCTTAGTCCTTATACTTTGATCATGGTTATATCATTTAAAAAAGTTAAAAATGTTAAAAATGTAATATATATTAATTATATACATATTTATGATCATTCATAAAAATTATAGATAGAAAATGAATTACACCGTTCATGGAGACGGTAGGTCGTACATGTGTATGAACGTTGCTTCCATTTTTCGAGTGATAGAATGAATGAAAGGTAAATAATAATTTACATTTATTGAATAATTATTATATAGTATATATTCATAAAATTCATCCTCATTACCATCTGAGTAAAATATAAATGAAAAATGAATCACATTTCTTCATGGAGGTGGTCGTCCACACTTAAGCACAATCGATGTTATCATTTCCCAAATGATTGGATAGTAAGAAGGAATACATGATATTATCATTAAATAAGTATAATAATATCATAAATATAATATATAAATATTAAAACCATCATAATATCCATCCATAAAATATGATGATGAAAACGAATTGTATCACTATGTGGAGACGGTAAGTCGTAAGTACGCACGAGCGATACTTTCACTTATCATTTGATGGGAAAGTGGGTTTATAATGGTATTTTCACAATAATAATAAAACTTAAAAATATTTATGATAATAAAGCTATTATTTTAGGAAAAATAAAATATATTTAGATGAGGTAACAAATAGTATAAAAGAAAGTGATCAGTTAAGCTGATTACCTCTTCTTGGAAAGAACTCCTTTAGATATCCTCCTAAGGACCCTAGAGTTGGTCTTTTCAGAATACCATAACCTCCATAATGTGTCTAGTAAGTTTAAAAGATATTTTTTTAGATTATTTTAAATCTATAAGGATCATAGTGGTGTAAATTACTGAGGGAGGAGGTTCCATTTTATAATTGAGGTGAGGGGCACTTTGGGAATTTCAAAAAAAATTAAATTATAATATGATTATTCTAGAGACAAATGCTTCCAAATGGAAATTTATTCAAATTTAAGATTGGATAAAATTTTAATACCATTAACAAATATAACTTAGATATATTTTGATTTTATTTTAAACCTTATCATTTTGATTAACCATTATATAATCAATTTTAATTTAAACTATGGTAACACCAGTTTCTATATTAAAGGGTTGTAGTTTTTACTTATAAGGTGATAATTGGACCATAAATGGAAAATTAATGAACTTTTCAGCCATATATTATCTCATTTATCCTATTTTATTATTTTTATGATTTTTATGTGATTTATTATTATATTATTCTCATAAATAATCATTATTTTCCATTTAGACGATATCCAATTAATTTGACTTAAAATACATAAGGAAAAAGTTTTAATTCTAATATAATATTATGAAAAAATAATAATATTTTATATTAACATATAAAATTCTTGTAACACATTAAATCAATTAAATTATATTTCATTTATATTTTTAAAATCATTTATTTTATTATTTTAAAAATTAGAGAAACACTACATTGGTGTTACATAGGCAATTTGGGTCACTATATAATTACTAGGAATTAAATATAAATTTATATCAAGAAGATAATTTTATTAAGATTAAAACATAAAATTATATTTATTAATAACTTTCTTTTTTTCCTACACGGACACACAAGAGATATTAAAAACAAAGAGTGTGACATTTTGTAACTTTATTTGATTTGAACAATATATAAGTTATTTACATGGAAAAGTGGCCCTTAGAAAACTAAATTTCAAGACTAATGTATTAAGGATTGAATTATATTCATCCAATAATAATTATGATGAAAACTTATGGCCTTATAACTTAATTTTTACCTAGATTAACCTAATTTTTCCTTTACCGTGGTGATAAATTTCACCACGGTTACTATTCATATTGACCAAAAGTAAAAGGGTACAATTTATAAAAATTAGAACTCCTAATTATAAATATTTAATCCATTTTATTCATTTTAAAAAATATAAGTTACATAAAATAATTTTAATATAAGTTCACAAAACACGATGAAAATTTCTTTTAGAAAAAATATAATCTTTTAAGCATTAAACCAGATTTATTCTTATCCCATGCCTAGAAATATATTTTATAAATGTTAAAAAAATTGGTTGAGTATATTATATATATATATATATAATAATTCACTAATATTGATCAATTTAATTTATTAATTTAAAAACATATTGCGCACATAAAAACAATTTCTTTGGAAAATGTATTTTTATGTATAAAAATGTTTTAATACCAAATGTAAACATAAAATTGATTCCAATGAAATTAATTTTATTTTTTATAATATAATACATATAATTTTACTTTGAAACTATTTTAAAACAAAATGTAAATTTTTACATGCTTGAAACAAAAAATCATTTTTAATTAAAAATTAGTATTTTCACTATTCACTAGAAAATCAATCTCTTTGGAAAAATACCAAAGTTTATCCCTATGATAATTTTTATATTTTTATTTAAAAAATTAATTTATTTTTGTGAAATAAATTTTTTTAAATTTTTAAAAAGTAAATATAATATGTTCACACAAAAAGAAGTTTAAATCATTGGTAAAGAAATCTAATTTTTTTATACATAATATAACTTTAAAAAAGATCTTTATTTCCAAAGAATTAATAAATAAATTTATATTGAGTAAGATATTTTTATATATCTCATAGATTAGCTGATAATATTCTTACCCACCAATTTTAAGGCTAGGTTATAACTGTCACAAATAATAATATGTTAATAGTATATTGTGGTTCATTTAAACTTAGTGTTGTGTGTAATGAAATCTATCGAAGAAAAAAAAAATTACATAAAATCTCAGGGTGTTACATACCCCCTGCCTAAATAAATTTTTCCCTCATAATTTTTCTTGGTCATTAATTTTTTAGTATTAAAAAATTTCTTTGTTAAAAACCACATCGTACAAAGGAATAATAAAACTTCTTTTAAAAGAGAAACTAGAAAACAAAAAGGTTACCAGAAATAAAACAAAATCAAGTTCCCAAATAAGGTCAAAAATGTTCAAAAGAAAAAATATAGACATGGAATATAAAAATAACTCTCAAGGACTTGTAAGATTTAATAGGGAACATGGTCAGGAGATCATTAATGACCAAAAATCCATAAATTTGTGAGGAGTTAAAAGACCATCAATTCATAAAAATTGCAAGTTATAGGAAAATATTTTTATATTAAGATAATTTTAATAGAGTTTAGGAATTCCTATATGATATAGAATAAGAAAATATGGAGATATACTTACTTAAAAAGTACAATTTCATATTTTAATCAATTTACACCACAATTTAATTTGTTTCTCCAAATGATGAGTATTCGAGATGAATTTTTTAGTACCGAAGCACAAATATAAAATTCTAATAGATCAAAAAAGTATATCAAAACATTTATCATACTTTTATGCATTATCCAAAACCAAAAATGGTTCAAAAAGGATAATTATCAAAATAAATAAACCATTAAATGTAGAAAAACAATATTAATCTCTAAATCCTTAAATACCTAAATTAATTCAATATTAAATAATGTTTTAATATCAAATTCTATATCATACCCTTCTTCTTAAATATTCAAAAAAAATCATTATTATAAATAAGTTTTCATGTTAAATCACTTGTTAAACCTAAGGATTATATATACCACAACCCAAACAAAAAACTCCCAGATATCATTAACCAACATGATAAATTACTATATAATCTTTTAATATAGTAAAATTCATCAAAACATCGAGAAATAAATTTAAATACTATCTTAAAATTTAATCCTTAACTTGGTTATAAATATCTCTAAAAATATCACCTTGTCAATGAATCTCTTTTAAATCATTAGGATTATGTGTATTCTATTATCCAATATTTCATAATTAACTTAACATCAAATCATATACCAACCCAAAAGGTTATTTAAACCTCAATATAGTATTCTTCCAAAAACCTTGTAAACTTTAAACATTAAAATACCATCACATAAAACATTAAAAAGGAGTTGTTGATGCCTTTAAACTTATGATCATCCTTAAACATATTAACTCATGACAGTATCCATAAATTTTATGTTAACCTTACAAGAAAACATGTATGTTTTCAAAATAAGATTCACCCTTCATTCCTTAAAAAAAATATCATATCTTAAACAAAAACATTTCCATTGGAGGTTTGGGTTCATTTATTCCCTAATAGATTATCATAATATGATTAAGAATATCAAATGTGATTTCCTTATTCTAGAATATATGTATAGAGAGGTAATCAATGCTCAGAATCATTTTCAAATTTTACTAAAGGATAAACAATAATATTTTCATCGGGTTAATTTATAAAAACTTCAATATGGAATCTAAAAACCTATAGCGGTGGATGAATATTCCCTAATTATCATGATTCACTTAAATTGTGTTGATTTCATAATATTTCTCTTTGTCCTTTTACTTCGATGGTTTTTGGGGTAGATTATCCTCATTTTAACTTGGATTAAAAAATTGATGCACATAATTCCCATACTCCTTGAATTTATAGCACTATAGTGTGATTGATGTATTCAATTTATCCCTCTCTCCATTCATTTCAATGACTATCCTATTTAAAAAACATTGACATTGTTTTTCTCAATGGACATGCTTCCCACACTTGAAATATTTTCTTTCTCCTTTTAAGCATTCACCTGAGTGTTACTTCCCATATTTTTGGTAAGTAGGGGATTGAAACTTTTTATTCCCTTTATATGAGAAACCACTGGATATTCCATAAATCTCCATATTCCTTTTCTTATCACCACAACCATGAGTGTTTCCAAATTACATTTCCACTTTCAGTGCACATCGAACTATTTCCTTAGAGATTCCAAAGTCCCTTATGGATAATTACTTTTGAATACGTGGTTTAAAACCACTAAAGAACCAATCATATTTTCTTTCAAGTATTATGATTAAACTTAAATCATAGCTTTCAGTTATTTTAAAATTATCCTTATAGGTACTAATGGATTCATCATCATTCTGATTAAGCTCAAGGAATTCCTTCTCTATTTTTTGTATATAATATTAGGGAGGTACTTACTAAAAAATATCACCTTAAAATCATCCCATTATATAGAGTTAATTTCCTACTCTTTTCTTGTATTCTTAATAAGATTCCACCTTTAATATTCTTTTCCATCGAAACAATAAATAGCAAGGAAACGTTTTTTATAGTCTGAGCACTGAAGAATGGAAAATATATTTCCCATCACATTTATCCATTTCTTATCAACCAATTGATCAGAAGACTCATTGAAGGATGGTATATGTTGTCTCATAAAATATTCAACAATATATTACTCCCTCCTTGGTGCATTAGGGCGTTCAACATGATATGTATTACCACCAATAACTTGAGAGAGTTTAGTGAGCATTGTTACAAGATATTGCATCCCAACTCTTTATCCATTCAGTTTATCATGAGGATGGTTATTTCATTTTCTATCACATTCATTATTCACACGATTTATTCATGTTCTATCCATTCAATAAAACCAAAAAACATACTGTGAGTAGTGATGTTCATGGTGGAAAACCACATTATCATGAAAGATCATTCAATTGAGTTCAAAATAAATACATCTTATTTTTAATATGTGATGCCTTAGGTTTATCCTAGGTCATCTATGATCATTACCCAAACATTAAGATTTTTTCCTATACTTAGTCGTATCCCCATTGTTCTCACTAATGTTTTCTCATCCTAGTTTCCAAAGGTTAACTAAACCTTGATATGATACCAATAATAGTCACCCAAACTTTTCACACATAGATATTACATCTTAGTAAATAAATATTTATTACATAACATTATTATCTTCACCAAAATCATATAGTTTTATTATCTTCAGAAACATGGACATATAAAAAAATTGTTCATAAGAGTCCCCCATTAAGTTGTTCATAACTATCAGCCTTCTTATAAATATCATTCCTAAAACTTTTCTTCATAACCTGGGGAAATAAAACATAATAAAGTGTGATTTTAGATGATCAGTAAGGGTACAAAGAGAGATATAAATGATCACATAAGCATAATAATAGTATAAGGGTATAAGAACATGAGATTAATAGTTGAAAACCATACCCTACAAATCAAATATAATAATCTTGAGTCATGCTATAATGATTGATAGTTCATAAGACATGAATCATAAAGGAATCAAATAACCTAATCAACAACAACATAACATGAGCATAATACATGATTTGGTGTCATAAACATAAGCTTATAACATAGTGAATGTGTATAAATAGAAATATGTTCACTCATTAAGAAAAGGTCATGAAATCAGGATCTCACATAAACATATGAACATAAAACCAGGTCCTCATATAATATTATCTATATGAAGGTCTAGTCCACACATAAACTTATAGACATGAAATCTAGGTCCATTCATAAAGTTATGGACATGAAATCTAAGTCCACACATAAAATTGTGAACATAAAATTAGGTTCATGCATAACATATTTACCTCATGAGTTATCCATCTTTACCCATTTCATTCAAGGTAGATATAGGACCCACCCGTTATATAATGAGAATCACACATGTGTGTGTTGTGAGATCATAAAGCATTAATCATATCAAACCCCATGAAAAGAAATGGGTTTTATAATCATTACATAATAGCATAACCCATGTAATAGAAATGGGTTTCATAAACAATGTGTCATCATATATATAAACCCTCTAGATAAAGAATTAATATGGTATCCTTGGATCATATCCCTAGTAAAGAATAAGTAAAATAAATTCTTATTGTCTTTGAAGAAAATAAATACCGTTAAAATATCATGAAAAAAATCTTGATGGAAATAACCTTTCCATTTTTGAAATAACTTATTTTTAAAAAATCTATAAAATTATAAAGGAAAACATTTTCTTTGAAAATAACCTTGTAAAATTGAAAATTAAGCTTCGGAGAAAAAATTATTCATGATGAAGGAAAAATCCATTTATTATATATTTGTTAAAAAAACATCTCTTCCATACTTTTGTTGAAAAATTCACAAAGTACCTCATTTGGAAAATGAAAAAAATATTACCTTCAAACTATTGTGTAAAAAGTCAAAAACATGGTAAAAATGGATTTAAAAATCATATGAGAATAGTTAAAACTTTATTTAAAACATTTTTTAGAAAACAAGTACATGCAATAAAAAGTTTTTTCGACCAAAGAGATAAATGAAGTCAATTTTCATTAAAAATTCTCATTTAATCTATTAAATAATTAAAGAGAGGAAAATGAAAGTAAAACAAATAATCTAAAGAAATAACTAGAGAGTAAAATTAAATTTATTCATCAGATAAGGATAATATAATTTACTCATTATAAATTCAAGTATAAACAATCTTGGCCCATGATGATAATCCGATGAAGAAAAAAAGTTATAAAAAATTATAAAAAATCTCGATTAAAATAAGATTGAAACACAAATCCCTTACCTCAAGTCTCATATATCCTCATTAATATTAAAACCTCATGTATAATAAATATATATTTATTAAAAAAATATTTCATAAACATATTCACACATATAACACCATTTATTATTTATTTATGGCATATTATCACCTATTTATTAATAATTTTGTTATTAATATTATTGTGTTGGGTGATAACTTCTTCAAGTTTTCCAAGCATGTTTCATTTCGGCAGTCCTGGTTCTTAAACTTTGATCATGGTTTCTTTATTTACATAATTTTAATCATGGTATAAAAATAATAAATATACATTATATAAATTTTTATAATCATTTAAAAAATAATACATAGAAAAATTAATTGCATTGTTCATGGAGATGGTAAGTCGACGTATGTATGAACGTTGTTTGAATTTTTTGAATTATGGAACAAAATAACGGTAAATAACAATTCACATTTAAATAATAAATATTATATCATATATATCATATATATTCATCAAATTTGTCTTCATTACCATCCAAGTAAAATATAAATGAAAAAAATCGCATTGCTTCATGGAGGTGGAAGTACACATGTACACACGGGCGACGTTATCATTTCTCAAATGATTAGATGGTAAGAAGGTAGATATGATATTATCATTTTAGGAGTATAATTATTTCATAAATAACATATATAAATATTAAACCCATCATAATACTCATCCATAAAATATGGTGATGAAAAATGAATTGCATAGCTATGTGGTGACGGTAAGTTGTATATACGCATGAGTGATACTTTCACTTCTCATTTGATGAGAAAGAGGGTGTATAATGGTGATTTCATTATAATAATAATAAAATTTTAGAATATTTTGTATAATGAAGTTATTATTTTAGGAAAAATACCATATATTTATAGGAGTTACAGAAATGTATAAAATAAAGAGATCGGTTAAGGTGGTTTCCTATTCTTGAAAATAACTCCTTTATATATCCTTCTAAGGACCATAGATTTGGTATTTTGAGAATACCAAAACCTCTAGAATGTGTCTAGGGAGGTCTATAAGATACTCTTTCACATTATTTTCAATATATAAGGTTCTTATTGATGTAAATAAGTGAGGTAGGAGGTTCTCTTTTATAATTGAGGTGAGGGGCACTTCTAGAATTTCATAAAAAAATAAATTATAATAAGATTTTTCGAGATCCAAATGATTAAAAATGTACTTTTAGTCATATTCAATATAGTATAGGGTTGTAATATGATTAAAAATTTTAATTTATATAAGTTTTGTGGTCATTTTAAACATTTTCATTGTGATTAACCCTTTGTTGATCAATTTTAATTTTAACTACGGTCACACCTTTTCCGATATTCAATTGTAGTAATTTTTTACTTATAAGGTGATAATCGGCCCATAAATGAAATATTTATAGAATTTTCGATTATATATTATCCCCTTTGTCCTATTTTAATATTTTTATGATTTTAATTTGACTTAATAAAATATTATTCTCATAAAATACTATTATTTTCAATTTAGACACTGTTCAATTAATTTGACTTAAAATACGTAAGTACAAAATTTAAATTAGAATATAATATTATAAAACAAAAATAATATGTTATTTTCACCTATAAAATTATTTTCACACATTAAATCACTCAAATTATATTTCATTTAATATTTTTAAAATCATTTATAATATTTTTTATTAATTGCAGAAATATTACATCAGTGTTGCATAAGAAATTTGGGCCATTATATAATTACTAAAAATTAAAAATAAATTTTTATCATGAGAAAAAGTTATATTAATTTCAAAATATAAACCTATATTCATTCATAATGTACTTTTATTCCCATGTGTAGACCTAAGAGATATTAAAAATAAAGAGAGTAACATTTTGTAGCTTTCTTTAATTTAAATGATATATAAATCATTTTCATGGACAAGTGTCCTTTAAATTACTCAATTTTAAGAATAATGTATTAAGAGTAAAATTATGTCCATTTTATAAGAATTATAATGAAAAATTATTTCCTTATCACTTGGTTTTAACCTATATTGACCTAATTTACTATTTTCTAAGGTGATAAATTTTACTGCATTTACTATTCATATTGACCAAAAATAAAAGGGTAATATTTGATAAATTTCAAAATAATAATTAAAAATATTTAATCAATTTTATCAAATTAAATACATACAAGTGATAGAAATTAATTTAACATTGGAGCGTAAAATACGGTGAAAATCACTTTTAAAAAAATACAGCTTTTTTAAGCCTTAAACCATATTTATTCTTATCCCATGCTAGAAAAATATTAGATAAATGTTAAAAAATTGATTTATTATATAATATATATATATATTTAAATAAAATAATTCCCAAATAGTTATCAATTTAATATGTTAACATAAAAACACATTGTGCGCTTAAAAACAGTTATTCAAGAAAATGCCTTTTTATGTATAAAAATATTTTTACACCAAATTAAAACTGAAACTTGATTATAATGAATTTAATTGGATTATTTAAAATATAAGAGATCTAATTTTTCTTTTAAATAATTTTAAAACTGTAAGAACTCGGATCTTCTTTTTAGGCATGAATCTTGCTTTCTGGTTGTTTTTTAGAAAAAGAAGAGTTTCTGGAAATTTCTAGAGTACACACCGTGTACTTATAAGTACATGTCATGTACTCGGTTTCCATGGGTGGTCATTCACTAGATGTGTAATGGCAAAGTACATGGATGTGCGGGGTAACCTAGAGGCCACCTAAAGCGGGGCCTGATAAGGGAAAGTACAGGTCGTGTACTTATAAAGTACACGTTGTGTACTTTTTTCATTAAACGGACCGGGGCCACGTCTAATGGACAGAATTATCTCCTTCTTTGTTCATCTTGACTAGGAGAATCTGTATGGTTGAAGATCTTCTTCAATCCCTCGACTCTCTGTCATTTCTCTAGATTGAACTCTATCAGTTGTGTTGGAATCACATCGATGAGTTATCCCTTCTTCTTGAATACCATCTCTTGATTTCTCCTCCTTTTCAAGATATCCTCGGTTGAAAGTTTTTAATGTTTTTTTAGATCTATGGCATTCTTGGGAGATTCAAGGCCTGAGGTTAATCGATCTCACAACGCCGAGGTAGGTGGTTTTTGCCTTTCTGTAGATAGTCTTTGAGTTATATGTGAAAAAGTACTCAATACCCTTGTTAGGGGTATTGTGTGTTTATGGTTTTTAGCCCATTTATTGCCTGTTATGCCTTTTTTGTTTGTATGGAGGTTAATTGTTTATGAATAGGGTTATCTTTTCCAAGCGGTGGATGTTTTGCCATGTTTTCTTGTTTTTGACCGTTTGGTCTAGCTTTGCCTGTTAGGTTGCTGCTTTGCTTTCCATGCCTAGTATTGTTGGATGGAGTGATTTTATCTGACATGCTATGATATGTTGTAGACTATTTAGCCAAGTAGTTATTGAGGTTTAATTTAGCTACTATATATCATTGTGCTCGATTGACTTACATAGGGTTATGGGAACCTGGTGTAGTAAACCATATGGGGAATGGACGTTGATGGCTTCCCCAGAGTGTCTATTTACTTTTACGTTGTGAGACCATAGGGGGGATGGATGTTGAGTTCTCCCTCGGAGTTTCTGTAGTTCCACTATGCGGGCCACATGGGGAATTGGATGTTGAGTGCTTCCCTAGAGAGCCTAATAGTTACTGATACGAGACTATTGGGGGAATTGACGATGAGTGCTTCCTCAGAGAGTTTGTGCTAAAGCTGAAACAGAGGGGTTAGACTATGAGTACTTCCTAGAGGGATTCTTGTCTTGTTTGGTTGAACTAGAGGGGTTAGGCTATGAGTACTTCCCATAGGGTTACCTGTTTGTGATTATCTGATTACTTGATGTATGAAATTGAATGCAATTGAAACTGTTGGATTGTTTACATTTGGGTACTTCCTTGTTTACTGCTTCTCTTTGCTTATTATCTTCCATATATATTCACTAACTATTAGGCACAGATCTTTGTGGTTGCCTACTAGTACTAGTCTCACACCCTGTTTGGGTCATGCTTTTGGGCCCAAATAGATTATATTGTTGCAGGTATAGATAAGGGTAAGCACCCTTCTACTTCAGGTACTTAATTGTTGTGGAGCTGGGGAGCATAGGACCAAGCTGAGCCTTGATATGTTGTGGAGCTGTTTACTTTATTTACTTTATACTTTGGTTTATTACTATATTCCAACATTGTGACTTGTTTGGATGTTTTCCTAGACATATGTATCATGCATCATTTATATATGTTCTCCAATTTTTATTTACTTTCAGTCTTCAATTGTTTATTGTTGTCTGGTATTATTATTTCTTCCACTATTATTGTCTATTTTATTTCTGCTATGTTACTCAGCCAATGAGGGAATAGTTTCCCCAATATCACACCCAAGGCCCTCACTGCTAGTCAGCAGCCTTTGTGTTAGGGGAAATGCGCTTGAGGGAATGTGACCAATTGGGTACGGGGTGCCTCTGGGCTGCTTCCGAAACCGGGACATTACAAAGTGGTATCAAAGGAGTTGATTTTATTCTTGACTTACGGTTTGGAACCTATAACTAGGGATAGTAAGTAATAGGTACTTGGTAATAAGTTGTTCCCAAGAGTATATAACCCGTGTATAAGGAAAATCCAATTTAACTCACTATTTCTTTTTTCTGATTTTGAAAATTTACAGTTGATTGATTTCACCTTGAGTGATTCATGTGTTTTGTGTTGTTATTGTTAATATTATTGAGGTTGTATTCTATTGCAACCTGGTGAGATGAGGTTATTCCATCTCATGCATCATATAGTAACTTTCTAGAAATAACATTTCATGCATTCTTGTCATGCCATTTAGGGTGCATTAGTGATTGCATGTTGTGGTGATAGATGTTGTGTAAGATATGAATGTTATTGTGATAGATTACTTGATAAAATATTTGTTATTTGATAAGGTATTGGATTGTGTAAGATTTTGTTTGAATAAATTCCAAACTTTGGTTCTTGAGGTGTTATAGGCCCTCATGGACCGGAATTTGGTGGATCATTGCACTATCATCCTTTTTTATGACATGTATAATATGCCAAGCTTTGATTCGCATGGATTATGGGCCCTCACGTATCGTAATTTGGCCCCTTAATGTTCATTTCAGTGTTTTTCTGGGTTCTAGAGTAGTTTCTGAGGCTTACCGTCTGGAAAAACCTAGAACACAAGGTGTGTAATGATGAATACACGCCATGTGTCCTTATGTTCGAAAAGGAACTATTTTTTCTTTAGTACATTCCATGTACTTATGTACATGTTGTGTAGCCTCTAACTGTGTCACTAGCTGTGTGGGAAGAGATATAGGGTTGGTAAAATCATGGTTGAACACGTTGTGCGCCAGACGTACACGTCGTGTTGTGTAGACCATGTGTCCACCTATGTGACTAAAGACATAGATGGGTGAAAACTTAAGTCATACACGTTGTGTCAAGCTTGGACATGTCGTGTAGTGTAACCCTGGATTCCGGCCATGTAACAAACAACATAGGTCGGTGAAATATTCCTAGTATACTTTGTATCTAGCATAAACACATCGTGTAGAGTGAGCTGTGTAACCAGTCGTCTGACTAACAAAACGGGTCGATGAAGTTTGTCTAGTACATGCCGTGTCTAGAACTAACATGTCATGTAGTCTTGTTCTAGGAGAACCGTGAGGCTTAGCTATATTAGGGAACCCGAGCAGGGGAAGAGGATTCAAGTACACGATGTGTGTTAGGACAACACGTCATGTGTATGGTGTGTTACACAACCAGTTTTGGAAGGAGTACATGACCTTATGAAGGATTAAGGGAACACATTGTGTAGTTATTATATACGCTGTGTATCTATGTTTTGAAAAACTCGAATTCTATCTTTCTCCCATTCCCTTTTTACACTTCTAGCTTTCAGTCCTTGATAATCATGATCTAAGGCGTTTTCTTGACCTTGCAGAGTCATGCCACTGAGACTTCCTATGGTTGTACTCCAGTTACAGGGCAATGATCAGACCTCGGATATGCCTGATCAGGGACTACCAGCAGATCCTCCAGTTTTTCTAGTCTTGGAACCAGTTGTCATTCGGGATATTGGTGCTGATGCACAGTTTTGATAGGGTTTTATGAGGTTCATGCAGACCTTCCATGGAGTACCACATCCTACCCTGTCTATGGCAGAGTTGACGTGGATCCTTCAGCAACAGCATCCTCCCACCTTCACAGGGGAAGGAGGACCCCAGGCTGTAGAGTCATGGTTAGAATCCATTATATCTATCTTCGAGCATCTAGAGACGCCTCCATAGAGGAGGGTCAAGAGTTATATGTATATGATATGGGACTCTACCAAGACATGGTGGGACATGATCTCATAGTTGGGACACCACCAGTTTATTTCTTGGGATGAGTTCCTGTGTGCCTTCTATGATGACTTTTACCCAGAGACTTTGAGGGCCGATCGAGCCTAAGATTTCATGAGTCTAGAGCAAGGTACTCTTTCTGTTATGGAGTATTCTTCTCTCTTCACAGGGCTTCAACAATTCACACATATTCTAGGAGATGATGATTTATTTATGGTAAGGAAATTTGAGGATGGACTCAGGCATGACATCTGATCTCAGGTGAACATCTTCAGGTAGACTTTGATATCTTCTATCATTAATCAGGCGCTAATCACAGAGTGCAACCTAAGGGATTCTGGATCTGTGATCTAGAGTGGCTCCACATCTAGAGTTAGTGCTTCTCTGGCTGACACTAGGAAGCACTATAGGGAGTCTTCATGTGGAGATTCGAGTAGGCGGGATGCACCTTCAGGTAACTAGGTGGAATGCTACTAGTGTGGAAAGGTCGGGCATACCAGGCCACCTTACCCAAGAGACCCAGTGGAGTGCCGATCATGCGGAAAGATGGTTCATATTCATCACTTCTGTCAGATCTTATCACCAGTAGCTGGTGATAGGGGTTCTTCTATGACTCCTCGTTCAGAAGCAGCACCACCAGTTTCCCATCAGTCAGGGAACTGGAGTTCTTCCAGTCGATCAGGCCAAGGTGGAGGTTTCGGTCTTGGTCATCAGTTTCCAAGATTTCAGTTACAGTAGGGTGGATCAGCTCAGGGTGGTCAGGCAGGGTCACTGGGACACGGTACAGGTCAGACTTTTGCAGTGGAGCAGACCCAGTAGGAGCAGGATCCCGAACCCTCTACAGTTCAAGGTACGATCTTAGTTGCCTTAGTTTTAGCTTATTCTCTTTTTGATACAGGGGCCTCCCATAGTTTCATATCTGTTTCTGTTGTGGAGAGCCTTGGGCTCTGTATATTTTCTTCTGCAGATATCTTAACACTAGACACTCCATTGGGGACTAGAATGGCTAGTGTACGTCAGTGCAAGGAGTTCCCTCTTGAGATTAGTGGGTGTCACTTTTTATGGGACCTCTATGTCCTAGAGATGACATGCTATGATTTCATTCTCAGAATGGAATAGTTTGTTCCCTTCCAAGAAGTTGTTGATTTCTATCACTGCAAGGTGAGTTTTACGTCACCCGAGGGCAGTATGTTTCTGCATAAGGGTGAATGGGATGTACAAGCGAGCAGAGCAGGACCCGAGCATCATGGGTTGTGAGTAGTTACAACCCATTTTTCTAGTCTATATCTGGATAACCAGGGGACTTCATAGATGTACTTTACTCAAGTGGTGGATCATTTTAGGGATGTCTTTCCAGAGGATATTTCATGTTTTCATATGGAGAGAGAGGTGGACTTTTCGATTGAGCATGTGCCAGGAGCGGCACCAGTGTATATCCCTCCTTATACGATGGCTACACCAAAGTTGTAGGAGATTAAGAAGAAGTTGGAGGAGTTGAAGGAAAAGGGTTTAATCTGACCCAGTACTTCTCCTTGGGGTTTTCCTATCCTTTTTGTGAAGAAGGTGAATGGTACCCTCAGACATTGTGTGTATTATCTAAAGTTGAACTAGTTAACGATCAAGAACTGACATCCCTTACCAAGGATTGATGATCTATTTAATCAGCTTCGAGGAGCTTGGGTGTTCTTGAAGATTTTCTTGAAGTCCGGTTACCATCAGTTGCATGTTAGACCATCTGATATACCTATTATAGCCTTCCGGAGTAGGTATGGTCTATATGATTATGTGGTTATGTCGTTCGGTCTCATGAATGCACCTGCAGCCCTTATGGAACTAATGAACTGAGTGTTCCATCCATACTTGGATTCCTTTTTGGTATTCTTCGTGGACGATATCTTAGTGTACTCTCACACTCGAAACCACCATGCTACGCATCTTGAGATCATTTTGAATACAATGAGAGAGAATCAGTTATATTCTATGCTCTCAAAATGAAACTTTTGGATGGACCAGATTCACTTCTTGTGTCATGTTATCTCAGAGACAGGAGTATCAGTAGACCCAGAGAAAGTGAGAGTAGTAGTTTACTGGGAGTAGTTGAAGAACATCATTGAGGTATGAAGTTTTCTAGGATTGGAAGGTTACTACAGATGTTTCATATAATACTTTTCACACTTAGCAGCACCACTGACGGGTCTAACTAAGAAGGGTGTGAAGTACTTGTGGTCTGATTCTAGTGAGTCAGCCTTTCAGGAGGTGAAAGGGAGCTTGACTTCCGCATTGATACTAGTTCTTCCAGAGCCAGGAAAGAGCTATAC
Organism: Viscum album; assembly: GCA_963277665.1. Lineage (NCBI taxonomy): Eukaryota > Viridiplantae > Streptophyta > Magnoliopsida > Santalales > Viscaceae > Viscum > Viscum album. The sequence continues at coordinate 93,298,800 of OY728147.1, forward strand.
TATTTACTATGATGCTTCAGGCATCGGGTTGGGAGCTGTGCTTATGTAGGGGGAAGGAGTCATTGTGTACAGGTCTCGGCAGTTGAGGCCACATGAGAGGAATTACCCGACGCATGATATTGAGTTGGCGGTAGTTGTTCACACTTTATGTTGTTGGAGACATTATCTTCTGGAAGATAATTTTTTGGTTTTCACCAACCAAAAAATTCTCAAGTATATCTTTACTCAGTGTAACCTAAATTTGAGATAGTGAAGGTGGGTTGAGTACCTTCAATCTTTTGACTTTGATCTTGGCTACACATTCGGTAAGGGCAACGCAGTGGCAGATGCGCTGAGCAGGAGGACTCATATATAAGTTATTCAGGAGGCCAGCAGTGAGTGGCATCTTATGGATCTATTCTCTAAGATGCATTTGGAGGTTCACGATAGATAGGGGCAAAGGTTTTTATCTTCTATAGGTGTTACCTCTACTCTTCTTGATCGAGTGCGAATGAGACAACTATCAGATTCAAAAGGCCTAGTCCTACAGGAGAGTGTGTCAGGAGAGGACCCTATTCTTGGATGGACAGTAGTCAAGGATGAGATCTTTCATTTTCATGGATTCTTGTGGGTACCAATAGACATACATGATGAGATCATGCGAGAATTTCATTCCTCAGTTTGGGAAGTTCATCCTGGCGTCACCAAGATGTATCGTGATCTACACCATCAGTATTGGTGGTCTGGTATGAAGAGAGATGTTTCTGGTTTTGTCATGAGGTGTTCCACCTATCAGCAGGTGAAGGCGGAGCATTAGTGACCAGAAAGGCTTTTATAGAAGTTACCCATTCCCGAATAGAAGTGGAGCGATGTCGCGATGGACTTCGTGACAGGTTTACTGAGGTCACCTCTAGGGAATGATATAGTATGGGTTGTTGTTGAAAAACTCACGAAGGTTTCTCACTTCTTGCCGATCAAATAGACCTTCAGTGTTGATGTTCTTGGAAGGTTGTACATTCGCAAGATTGTACATCTACATGGGGTTCCACACTCCATTGTTTCAGATAGGGACACATGTTTTACTTATCAGGTCGAGTAGGGACTTCATAGGGATTTGGGTACACTGGTACTTTTGATTATAGCTTACCATCCCTAGAAAGATGGCCAGTCTGAGCGTATGTTTTAGGTACTTGAGGACATGCTTCGAGCATGCATCCTGAATTTTGGAGGTTCTTGGGAGAAGCACATACCTCTTGTAGAGTTTACAATAATAGTTTTCAAGAAACTATTCATATGGAACCATATAAGGTTTTGTATTGTAGGCCATGTTGTTCCCCCTTATGTTGGTTGGAAGCAGGAGAGGTAGCTATGGTGGGACCTCATCTTGTCCAGGAGACCACAGAGCAGATAGAGTTGATTCAGAAGAGGATGGTTACTGCACTGTCTCAACAGAAGTCTTATGCTGATCGACGAAGATGACCTCTGGAGTTTGAGGTCAAATATTAGGTTTTCCTACGTGTCACACTGAGGTTGGTACATATAAGGATTAAGATATAGGGTAAGCTTTTTCTAAGGTATGTCGGGCCGTTTGAGGTGTTAGGGAGAGTTGGGCCAGTTGCCTATCAGTTGTAGTTACTATAGAAGTATCGGGCTATGCATGATTTCTTCCACATTTCTTAGCTTCAATGTTACTTCTCAGACTCATCTCATGTTTTTCAACCTGAGGAGGTTGAGATAGAAGTGGATGCATCATTTGAAGAGCATCCTATCTAGATTTTTGATCATAGTGAAAAGGTTCTTCTTGGTCGGTCTGTTCCTCTGGTACGAGTGCTATGGTAGCAAGGGCGAGTACAGGATGAGACCTGGGAGAGGGACGCTGATGTACAATCATAGTGGTCATATCTATTCGAGGATTATTCTTCTACGCCACCTTGCTGGGGAAATTCCGGGACAAATTTTTTTAAAGGGGGAAGTTTGTAAGAACCCAGATCTTCTTTTTAGGTATGAATCTTTCTTTATGGTTGTTTTTGAGAAAAAGAGGAGTTTCTGGAAATTTCTAGAGTACATATCATGTACTTATAAGTACATACCATGTACTCAGTTTTCATGGGTGACCGTGTACTAGCTGTGTAACAGCCAAGTACATGGCCATGTGGGGTGACCTGGAGGCCACCTAAAGCTTGGACCGGTAAGGGAAAGTACACGCCATGTACTTATAAAGTACACACCGTGTACTTTTATTTTTTTCACTAAATGGACTCGGGCCACGTCTAATGGACAAAATGCTCTCCTTCTTAATATTTCTTGACCAGGAGCATCTGTATGGCCGCAGATCTTCTCTGAGCCCCCAAATCTTCCTCCATTCTCGGAATCAAACTCCATCAGTTGTGTTGTAATCGCATCAGTGAGTTCTCTCTTCTTCTTGAATACCATCTCTTGATTTCCCCTCTTTCGCGAGATATCCTCGGTTAAACGTTTTTAACATTTTTGTAGATATAAGACATTATAGGTAAATTCAAGGAATGAGGTTCACGTATATCAATCTCACAATGATGAGGTAGGTGGTTTGTATCGTTCCGTATATAGTCTTTGAGTTATATGTGCAAAAGTTCCCAATACCCTTGTTCGGGGTGTTGTGTGTTTATGGTTTTTAGCTATTTTATTTCCTAATATGCCTTGTTTTTTTGGATAGAGGTTAATTGTTTGTGAATGGGGTTATCTTTTCCAGTCTATGGATGTTTTTTCCATGATTGCTTGTTTTTTGACCGTTTGGTCTAGCTTTACCTGTTAAGCTGCTGCTTTGCTTTCCATGCCTAGGATTTTAGGATGGAGTGATTTTATCTGACATGTTGTGATATACTATAGACTATTTATCCAATTAGTTCTTGAGGTTTACTTTGGCTACTATATATCGTTGTGCTCGATTGACTTACACAGGGCTGTGGGATCCTGGTGTAGTAGACCATAGGGGGAATGGATGTTGAGGGCATCCCTAGAGTGTCTGTTTACTTGTATGTTGTGAGACCATATGGGGATGGACGTTGAGTGCTCCCTTAGAGTGTCTGTAGTTCCTCGATGCAGAACACATGGGGAATTGGACATTGAGTGCTTCCCCAGAGTGCCTATTAGTTACCGATACAAGACTATAAGGGGAATTGACGGTGAGTGCTACCTCAGAGAGTTTGTTCTAAAGCAGATTTAGAGGGGTTAGACTATGAGTACTTCCCAGAGGGTTGCTTGTCTTGTTTGGTTGAACCATAGGGGTTAGGTTGTGAGTACTTCCTAGAGGGTTGCTTGTTTTTTATTATATTCTTACTTGATGTATGAAATTGAATGCAATTGAAACTGTAGGATTGTTTACTTTTGGGTAATTCCTTATTTACTACTTCTCTTTACTTATTTCCTGACATATATATTCACTGACTGTTAGTCACAGATCTTTGGGTGGTTTCCTCTTAGGACTAGTCTCACGCCCTATTTGGGTCATGCTTTTGGGCCCAAATAGATTATATTGATGTAGGTATATATAAGGGTAAGTTCCCTTTTACTTCAGGTATTTGATTTTTGTGGAGCTGGGGAGCATGGGACAAAACTAAGGCTTGAGATGTTGTGGAGTTGTTTACTTGATTTACTTTGTACTTTGGTTTATTACTGTATTCCATAATTTTTACTTGTTTGGATGTTTTCTTAGACATATGTATCATGCATCATTCATATATGTGCTCTAGTTGTTATTTACTTTCAGTCTTCTTTTATTTATTGTTGTGTGTTATTATTACTTCTTCTTCTATTTTTGTCTGTTTTACTTCCATTGTGTTACTCAGCCAATGAGGGCATAGTTTCCCTACTATCACACCCAAGGCCCTCACATCTAGTCAGCAGCCTCTGGCATTCGGGGAAATGCACTTTAGGCCATGTGAAAAACTGGTTACGGGGCGCCTCTGGGCAGTTTCCATAACCGAGGCGTTACAATAACAAACTGTAACTTTATATATTCTTGAGAAAAATATAGTTTTCAATGAAAAATCAGTATTTTTGACTATTCATTAGAAAATCACAAAAAATCACTCCAAGATAATTTTTATATGATTATTTAAAAAAATTAGTTATTTTTATAAAAAAAATTAAAATTTTAAAAAAAAAATAAAAAAATTTATTTGAAAAAAATTAAAAACAATTTGAAAGAAATCTATTTTTTTAAGCATTATATAACTTTTATAAAAAATGAAATCTTATTTCCTAAGAATTAATAAATACATTTATATTTAGTAGGATATTTTTATATATCTCATAAATTATTTAATCATATTCATACCCACCAATTTATTGGCTAGGTTATAACTATCAGAAATAATAATATTTTAATAGTATATCATGGTTCATTTAAACTAGGTGTTGCGTGTAACACAAACTATCGAAGAAAAAGAATATTTTATAAAGTATCTGGGTGTTGTATTAGACATTTCATAGGAGTAGAAAGATAAATAGGACGTGGAAGGTAGTTTGACCTATTTCCCTCACTACCCTGAGGTGGTATGTGTCAGGCTCAGGGAGTTGGTGGTCAAAGGAGGGGACAACTACGGGTTGTGGAGGTCTACAACCCTGAGGCTCCAGAAATGATACGAGGTATGATCTGTGTCTTCTCTAATTTATTTGCAGTACTAATAGACATGGGTTTGAGCCTCTCCTTTCTTTCCACTTCTCTCGTTCATGACTTATAGATTCTCTCTAGGACCTTATCTCGATTCATGCACTTGGTGGCTCCGATGAGAGGTTACTCGGAGATCACACACCAATGCAGATAGTGTGACCTAATATTTTGAGGTAAAAGGACCTTATGTGATCTCTTTATATAGATGTTGTGGCCTTAATAATTCATAATAGTTTTGGAATGTATATTCATAGATCATGTTAGATTGACTATTTTTGGTAGAGGATACAGTGTATCTGTAGGGATTGATCGAGGTTTTCCATCATGGGTGAGAAACCCTCATAGAGTAGGATGGGCCAATAAATAGGATGGTTCTTCTGATTAATCAGCAATTTTCCAGAATGACTCTTGTAGTATTATATGATATGATCTTTTATATTCCTGTAGACATGGTGGAGTACAAGGACGTCTTTCCTTAGGACATGTCAGACTTACCTTTCCACTGAGAGATAGACTTATGAATTGACTTACACACTGGGATGGACCCAATATCTACACAAGTATATTGGATAGATCTTGTAGAGATTCAAGAGATGAGGGTATAATTAGTGAACTTAAAAAGGATGTCCTTTGTGATACCTAGTGTTTCCCCCTGGGTATCCCATGTGCTGTTCGACAAGAATGCAGAAGGGAGCTCGAGGTTGTGTGTATATTGTCACACCTATACTAGGAAACCATGAACAATAAGTATCAAATATTGGGGATTTAAAAGCTCCTAAATAATTTTATAGGGGTGTGATGGTTCTCTAAGATTGATCTCAAATCAATCTATCATCAGTAGTGAGTACGGGATGGGGATATACTAAATATGGAATTTATATGTCACTGTAGTCACTATGAGTGATGGAGGTATAGAGATTCGTTGGTTTAGCAGGACACTACATGAGATCCATGCTTGATTTATCTAGGATATCATCACCTTTGAATGCTTTCACCCATAAGGTACATTCTTTTGTGTGGATGGAATGGTTCCAGTAGACCTTTCATAAGTTGAGGTAGAGGTTGATTAGCACCCCCATCTTGATATTTTTATATGAGGGTGTCAAGTATGTAGTGTTCTATGATGCGTCATGGACCAGACTTGGATTTATACTAATGCAGAGGTTGGAAGTGATTGTTTATGGGTCTCGATAGTTGATACTACATGAGGGAACTATGAAATCCACAACCTTAAGTTTGTAGTGGTAGTCTTCGCCTTGAAGATATAGTGAAAGAACCTTATGGGTGAGTGATTTATCATCTACTGTGAGCACAAGAGCCTCAAGTATATATTCTATCATACAGATATTAACTTAAGATATAGATTAAGGATATAGTTCCTCCATTATTATGACTTTAAGATAGTATATATTTCTATGAATGAGAATGTGGTAGAAGATGCTCTTAGTAGGAAATCTTTCTTGTAGTTTTTAAGTGGGGATTCAGATCAGTTAGCCTCATTGGATTTTTCCTTGGTATAAAAGGATTGTTCTTTATATATACAGTTGATATTTGTCTCACCACTACTTCTAAAATGTGTTAGGGAATCTCAACATGGAGATACCGACTATGGGGCCTTATATTCTCAAATATCTATAAGATGTTATTCTAATGGATTTTATGTTATTGGGTAACATGTTATCCTTTTCAGAGGATGTATGGTGGTACTAGTTATGTTTTAGGAGGATATTATAATGGATTTTTAAATATCCCCTTTAAAGGTATATCCCCATGTGGAAAAGATGGACTAGGACCTTTGATATCAGTTTTGGTGTCCAGGTATGAAGAAGTTTTTAGCATTTTTTATCTCTCAATACCTTACTTATCTATAAGTGAAGTATAAATACCATATTCCTATATGTTTAGCACAACCCCTTGAGGTTCTAGAGTGGAAGTGGGATGGTATATCTATGTAAATCATGATGAGGCTTCCACAGAAATCCAAAGGGCATGATTCCATCTGGGTGATCATAGATCGACTCACCAAATTATCTTACTTCCTTTCTATCCAAGAGCATAGTTTAGTAAAGAGATTAGGGTACCTTTACATGCAGTACATAGTCTGTATCCATAGACTTTCCCCAATGATAATTTCATATCATGATGATTTCTTAGCATCACGATTATGAATATTATTGTTGGAGGCCTTTGGTAATCATTTGTGTTTCACCATGGTGTTTCACCCCCAGACTGATGGACAAACTGAGTGGACTATTCAATTTCTAGAGGAAACTTTATGGGTATTCATGTTAGACTTTGGTCATAGTTAGGAGGATCACCTACCCTTGTTGGAGTATGCATACAAAAATATCTACCATTCCACAATCTATATTTCACCATTTGAGGCCTTGTAAGGGAGACCCTATATTTCACCACTATGTTAGACTGATCCAGGTGATTCAGCACTCATTCTCATAGAGTTTGTGCAAGCTAAAATATATAAAGTGTAGGTAATCTAGGAGTGGATGAGGAATGCACTGAGCTGTCAAAATTCCTATGAAAACTGATAATACAAGCCTTTTAAGTTCAAAGAGGGACACCATGTGTTCCTAAAGGTCTCCCCTCAACATGGACTATAGATATTTATCTAGGGAAAAAAATTTCTCTAAGGTTCATTGGCCATTTTCAGATACATTACATAGTTTATGATGTGGTTTACCACTTGGATTTACTACCACAGTTAGATCAAGTACCCAATGTCTTCCATGTGTCATAGATAAGGAGGTATCTGCGCAATCATCACATGTTATTGACTCAGGTGAGATGGACATCAAGTATGGAGTTTCCTTTGCGGAGTCCCTGATAGAGATCTAGGATATATAGGATAGGATTATCCATGTGCAAGTGATTACCTTAGAGTCTATCTTATGGTAGAAAAGGAGTTTTTAGGAGAGAACCTATGAGTGGGAGACCCAGATATGAGCCCAATACCTACATTTTTTTAGTAATTTTTTCACTTTTTAGGATGAAAATCACTAATGTGGATAGAATTTTATGTCTTGGTTTTTTCATGTAAATCTTTGAAATATATCTAGTGATATTTTTAGAGCCAAGTGCTATTATGGTGTGTGATTCTGAGGCTCAGTGAGTCAAGAATTGACATTTTAAAAATATTAAATATATTAATATCACACATGTGAAATTTTTCTTAAAAAGTGAAATAACTCCAAAATGGAGTCTTTAATTGGAAATATGAGATTGATATTAAGCTCATATAATGGGTTTTACCCTAGGCATGACATAACTTTGGAGAGCCTCATACGCTTGGGTTATGTGAAGTCATAGATAGATAAATTAATTAATTAATTAATTAATTTTACTTATTTGTTAAATTTCTATAAACTAAATCCCTCCTCTATAAATACCTTATTATGGGTAAATCTAATGGTTATTATAATAACCCTAGAGACCTATAGAGGATACATTGGAGATCATTGTCAGACAACAATGGATTATAGGATCGGATGGATATTGAAAGGACCATCTTCACCAACGGAGTCCATGGATCTCACTAATGACTATGACACAACATCATTATTCATCAATTAATGATCTAAAATCAAGGTAGAATGTTTGATATATGTGGATTCAACCCATTTATTTTTCCCTTTTAAAATTTGAATCAATTATAAAAATTAGAATTGATTCACACATCGATGGTTGATTTTTTTTCATTATTTCTTATTCCTCTTAATTGATCTATTCTAAGATAACAGATCAAAGTTGAAATGAACAAAGGAATAGTTTAGTTCCTCATGTATATGGTTTATGGTTTTCTCCCCTTGTTTCTTCGCACATTCATCATGGTAAATTTCTTTGGTCAGTGGTATGACAGATACTCAGTATCTAGTCATTGTGTGACCATTATTCTGTATAACAGATCGATATCGCAGGTGAGGTTCATTATCAAGAGTATGACCGAGGTGCAAAAATGGAGAATCATCGCATGAGATTTGGTATCGAACTGGAAAAAAAATTCCTAGTTTATGTGTGATGGTGACTTGGGGTAGTGATGGTACAGCTCGATGTGGTGATTTCTGAGTGGATCAAAGCTCGATTTATGATGAACAGTGATGGTGAGGGTGGCTGACCTAAGATTCACATTTCTTGGAGAGATTAATGGAAGATTTGTATTATCTTGGTAATGTGTGAAGGAAGTTACAGGTTTCTATAAAACTCACGTTACACATCATTTAATCTGTAATTACATGTCATGTGGGGCCTTAGTTGTGGTGCTAGGTTTCTAAGAAATTTAAATATCACAAGTTGTGTGATAATTGTCACATTTTATGTGTCTGGTGGCTATAGGCTTAGTGTACAATCTAGTATTATATGGGAATATACATGGATATTCAAATAGGAACTGGTAGAGTATACAAGCTAAGTTGTGTACTCAGACACAACCAGGTGTATATCGGAATGGCCTATAGTACACGGGTATTAACAAATGGAATAGGAAGGGTGTCAGTTGACCTCTATACACTATGTAACCTATGGGACACGCTAGGTATATAAAGTTTTATATTTTTTTGAGACGATGATACAAGAGAAGACTAGGGATTCGTAATACATGCCGTGTACCCATAGTACATGTCGTGTACTCCCCCTAGGGGTGTTTAGAGCCCTTTATTTATTCACTTTAAACCATGTTTAGTTGAGTACGATACCTTGGTCCTTTTCCATGAGGGTACAGTATGGCATTACATCCTCAACATAGGATTGTGATCCCCCCCATGGGTTTATTATTAGATAGATTTAGATATATCCCCCATTGGGACCAAGGTGGGATCCTCTATAATTCCTAGGTGGGGTTCATGGTATCGGCATGACCAAAATGCATTGGGAATTGATTTCTTATCTTGAAGTATATTATAGTAGGGTTTGTGGTGTCCCCTAATGGAATTGGTAGTGATCCCCTACCCAGATTATGATGTATTTTGTGATCCATTGAGTGATTTTTGTGCGATTCCCAATGATAATGACCTCTTGGATGAGTTCTAATAGTGATATCATGGCTCGTTAAGTGGGTTATCTTGGAATGAGTGTTACTTTGAAGCCTCAATTAGAATCCTACGTATAGAATTATTATTTGATACCACTTCAGACCAGTTTTCGGTTGTGATTATATCTGGGTTTTGTTTATTGTATTTATGTTATGATACTACTACTCTTGATGCTTTATACTTAGTGATTTTGGGTTGTCCTACTGGGTATTGTTATACTCACCCCTTCATGGGCTCTTCCCACAAGTTTCATGTTTTTTTCACACGAGTGACCTTTTGATGGAGTCTTAGGAGGACTCAGAGAAGGAAAAGCATAATATTTTTCTAGATAGACTAAGGTGTATTACAGTGTTTCATTTGATAGTAGTACCCTCCTTACGAGTATGTTGGACTCCTTTGCGGTTTTTGGTTAGGCTTGTATTTGGACCCACATCACTTTCTAGTACTTATCGTCATACTCTGATGTGGGATATGTATTTTCCATGTATTTAAGGAATTACTTGTTTTACTTTCTTAGAAGTGTATGGACATAGAGATGTGTGTGTGCATACATGTGAATTAGGCTAATGCCTCCCATATGTGGGATATGCCTACTCAACACTTGTCACTATCCCCTAGCCTATTAAAGGTAGGATTGGGGTAGTCACACTCATCTTATCACTAGCTAGGAAGGCCCCTATGGGTTGGTTCATGAAATTATATGATGTCCTCTCAAGTTGGATGATGACCATGCAGTAGTACTATAATAACTGGCAAGTGTCAATCAAGAACCGATACCCATTACTCATCCTTTATCAAGAGTGTACAGAGTCACCTTCATCAATTCTACCTCATCAAATCCTAGAGCACTTGTTTTCTAACCCTTAATCTCATCCTAACTCTCATCATGTGTGTAAGAATTTTCAATATCATATGCCCCTTCAAATGGTATTTTAAGTCAAAATAGTTAAAATATTGTTTTCAATTAATTTTAAAAATCAAATAAAATTATAATGACCACAATCTGATTCTTTCGAACACCAGTAATTTCTCCAGTAGAAAGATCAATGTATATACTCTTAAAAACATCAAACACTATAACATTTATATGATTTACTACCTATATGAATATAAAATAAAAAAATTACATATAAATTATATAAAAATTATTAGATAAAATTACTTACCATATTTCATTGATGAGTATTAAATGTATGACTACCATATCTATGTGTGACCTCCTACCACCCCTAGTTCTGCTGGTCTGATGATGATATCCTCTAAAAATTATCTCTCATTCAGTAAGATAAAATTCCATAAAAAACATGAGATAAGATATAATCTGGTTGATGGATCCAAAAAGACTAATAAAAAATTTTGTCTCTAGCTTTTTCCATGGCTCTCTTCCTCAAATTATATAAAAATCGATAACATCTCTCACACATATAGATCTCCCTGAATTCCCAGATAGGGTCTCTCATGATATCTTTGATGGGGTACCATAAATCCTATAAATAATTAATAATAAAATGTTAATAATAAAATAAATATAAAAATATGTAATATTTATTTACATACCATCCAATGATCAAACATATTATGATTGAAATTAATGGTAATATAATCCCACAACACCCATGGTCCATAAAAATAACTTTGTATAATCGCACCCCCTATCCAATAATTATGTTTGAAAAACTATGGAAAAAGTAAAAAATAATAAAGAAATTCACATATAAATATATTGATGAAAATTAACTAAAATACACAACTGATCATACCTCTATATTCATGGATCGAAATTAGGATGTGAACATTACTCAAGAATAGCGTTGGGAATCATCAATATTACAATACCATGACCCCTCCTAGTCAATGATAAACTAGAATCAACCTATGGGTTGGATGATGAAGCATCAGGATGATCATTAGGAATAATAACCACCTTGAGGATATGAATCATCTCATAATAATCATCTCCATCCATTAGAAATAAAATAATAATGTTGTCTGTAAATAATTAAAAATTGGTTTTATATATTAATTATGCATGTAACCAACATTTATTTTCCTCATTATTCATCTTTATCCACATATTTTAATTTAACGGTGTCAATATGTTCATCTTCATCCTCAGTATCATTAATTTCCATAGTATCTTCAACTTCATCCTCTCTTTCTATTTCAAATTCATTTGTTAAATCATCACCATTAGTCCATAATTATGGGATTTCATCACTGATATTTGTGTATCTTCATGGAAAAGATTTATCTAGAGTAGTCACTTGAAATTTTTTTAATTCCTTTCACTTCAAGAAAACCATTTTCACTTCTCATAAACTTATTTTCATGAGATTTCATTTTTATAAAAGTCCTCCATTCAATTAACTCTTTTGAAGAACCATAATAATTTTTATAATAAATTTGATGTGTTTTATGAGACAATATAAATGGTTTGTTTACTGAAATAATAATTTTATATTTAATTTCAATGATTCCTTGGTATTGATGAACATATAAGCCTCTATCAGTATCAACCCAATTCCATTTGAACATTGTTACATAATTCTATCCCAAATAACATAGATCAATTATTTCATCCAACATTCCATAAAATTCAACTTTACTTTCTGTATGATGATATCCTCTCAATAAAAAAATATTATTTATTGTTTTTTTATTCACCATATGCACATGTATGAAATTGAAAAACATTTACAACATATGAATTATATATTTAACCATTTTGGATGGTGGGTGACTCAATGAACACAATCGATTATCAATTTTATTAGCATGTTGTGATACATGAAAAACTGAAAAAATCGTAATATTACAAATAATAAATTGATTTTATATATTAAACTATAAAAAATTTACTTTATAAGTCTTTAAAACCAGTAGGAAAAATTACACTACCAATGTTTTTCAAGAGAAGCTGGTGTAATTTGTGGAAACTCTTTCTATATATAATCAGCATATAATATAAAAATGAAATAATATTAATTTAATTTTAAAAATATATAATGAATAGGGGAAATTAGAACTCACTGTAAAAATTATTTCATTTCATCAAAATTGAGCGGAAAATATGTTTGAGACTTATAATGTTAATCATCCAAAATCCATCATTCATGAACACCACCAAATCTATGTTTAGACTGATTAAAAACTAATAATTTATGGTTCATTTCAACATCAATGGTTCCCTTATTATAAACCATTTATCTATGTATTGAAGGATATTTAGCATTAAAATAATGCGATTAGAAATAAAATACTCTTGAAAATATGATTATGTAATTAATCATTTATCTGATGCTTTGTAACATACATTTTTCTTCAATTTCTACATACATATCTTATATGGGTACATACATTAGAACTATATTGGTCCTCTATATTTTTCATCATGTGGAAAATGTAATATTAAATGTTCCATTGAATCAAATAAACCTGGTGAATAAAATCCAATTTATATAAAATTAAAACAATATCTTCTTATATCATACTCAGTGCATCATAGTTTTTTTTCATCATACAAGTGCCTCATAACAAATATTATATTTCTATAAAGGATTCCCAAATCAAATAATTCAACAAACCTCTAAATCCAATAGGTAAAATTATTTCCATTATGACATGAAAATCATGACCTTTTAATCTGGTAATATGACCATTTTTGTCACATCTAGCCAATTTTAAAAAAATAACTATCCGATAACCACAAATCTACAATCCACTAACAGAATAATAAATGAATTTATTTAGAAACTATATAATCCACATTTGGCTTTATTAGCTTCTGTGATCTGTCATTTTCAAATAACTCGAGTTCTAGATGGCTATAAATTTGGGAAAGATATAATTATGCCTTTATATTATCTTTAGTCTTACCAGGTGTGTGAAAGACTATATAAAATATATTATCAAATAATATGCATGATGTTTAATATGTGGTAGACCAAAAAATCAGACCAATATGGAAAATCCCAAAAAATAATCCATTTTATCTAATTTTGATCTTTCTCAAATACATGTATTTTTTGTTGGTTTATAGTTGATCTAAAGGTAATGGGAGGTGATGAAAAGATAGTATATTTTAAATCAATACCTTAGATCACTATTGGAGGTCCATCTTTTTTAATTGTTCCTTTTTTAATGTTATTTCTTTTCCTTAGGAAAGGATGGTGAGTAGGAATAAATCTATGATGATGGTTGAAAAAATAACATTTTATTCCATTGATGAGCATAAACACATTTCCAACACTCTTATAATACGAACATGATTTCAGACCATATATACTCTAATAAGATAACATATCATTTGTTGTGAAGTCGCTAATTGTATACATTAATGTATCTTTCATTAGGAAATTTTGTTTCTTAACAACATCATATATACTGACACCATTACTCTACAATAAATTTAACTCATCAATCAATAGATTCAAACAAACATTAATATTCTTTTTTGGATGTCTTGGAATTAATAATGTTAAAAATATTTATGGTTCATTCATCAACATCCAAGGAGGTAAGTTGTATGTAGTTATAAATATGGTCCAATAAGAATATTGACTACCATAACAACCAAATAGATAGAAACCATTAGTATAAAGACTCAATCAAGCATTGAGGAATTCAAATTAAAAATATGAATTCAATGGATCAAAATTTTTCCATCGATCACTATTACAAGGATGATTTAATATTTTACCATTTCAAATATTGAATTTTTGTCATGACATCAATGAAATTATGTTCTCCTCCAAATCCATTTTTTTAATATTTACTAATAGCCATTTTAAGGGTAAGTGGTAACCATACATCATAAGATTCAAAAACATTACCAAATTACAAAAACTACATCACATTCCAATTTCAAGAGAAAATCATCACATCCCTCATTCAAAACCAAAGTGCTGCACGACAAGTTATCAAATTCAAATTCAAAAACCTAAAACTGCTTTAAGAACCACGTGACAACCATCATCATTTTGAGTTGATATAAGAGCCACCTCGAGATTCGTAAACATTGATTCTCTCACCTACCTCGATTTGAGCTGATGAAATGTCTAACATCCAGTCACCTCTATCGTCATCGCTTCTCAGAACCATCACCATCGTCATCACTGTTGTCACTGCCAGATCTTCCGTCATCGTTGTCGTCGTCCTCATCACATGACACTTACGTCCACTTTGTCAATGTAATGACCCAAAACACACTTTAAAATCAACATCCATCCCACAAACATTGTATAAGAACATATATCTCTAAACATGGCATCCTCAACATAGCAAAAATCACCAGTCGCAGTCCATGAACACCCATGTGCTCGCACGAACACATCCCAAAGTATTCATGGAAGCTAATGCACCCAACTGACCTGGGAGGACGTGAAGAACCTAGAAACCATAGTAGAACATAAGTGTGGTGGCCTCTATAGCAAACCACGATGAATCCAATGCCATCAATGCTGGTGGAAACTCCATATTCAAACCTGAAAGAAGAACCTTTGACCGCCAACCCACAAACCCAACACCAATTTGCTGTCACATTATTAAGATCTGACTTGGAGAGGAGAAGGGGAACATGAGTCCTGAGTGAGGTATGAGCAGACAAGGGTTTCTAAATAGGTATCATACAGTAATACCACGAAAAATTCCTCATCGAATAGTCAATCATGAATATCACCTTGAAATTGCCAACAAAAAGAGAGGATCATTTTCAGTCGTCATCCCATCGCAAGCGAGGAAACATATCATCATCGATGAGTAGGAATAGAGAAAGAAGTTGAGGGAAGGAAGAAATAGGGGAGAACAAAATATGGAAAGATGGAACCAATCCAGACTCCCCTTGTTGTGCCTTCTTGTACCCTGAATGTCCACATGTAGAAAAACTAACTAACAACTCATTTTTACCATAATATATGATGCAATCATTTAAACATACATGAATATTCTGATAACCAAGACCCAAATTATAAACCAACCTCTTGATCTCATATAAATTTATAAGAAACTCAATTCCTTTAGGTAATAGTGATTTAACTAAAGATAATATTTGATCAAAACATCTATTTGATTTTATATGGTTTGATTTAATAGCTATAAATTTAGTAATAGCTTCAAATTTTCTAATCTTGCAACTTGGATATAAGGAATCCTCAGTAGACTTCAAAAAATCAGAAAACAAAGATGGTTCTAACTTGGGAGTAGAATCATAATTCTGAGTTTAAGTTTTCTTAAAATATGGACCACTAACCTCATGTACTAAAGTTTGAAACCATGATGGATTTGGAACCAAATTATTAGTATCTTCTCTGGAACTGTGTTCACCATGTTGATAATAAAAAACAAAATCTTTCTAAAAACTAAAATTAAATAAATTAACTCTAAAACTTTCAAATGTTTCAAATATCCTCTGATCACATTTCCTACATAGACACTTAATTTACCCTTCTCAAAAAAATTCTAGTTTCGATGATGTAAATGATAAAAAGGTTTCAACACCCTCAATATATACATTTTTTATACCAAAATCATTTAGATTTAAGTGATTATTTTTCTAATAATGATCTTATAATAAAAATTTTGGTCTACCTTTTTACTACATATTATTCAAAAAAAATTAATACAAAAAAAATTATTATGATTAATCTGAATGAAGGAATGGATAATCTGAGAAAAAATTTAAAAATTACTTGTAACTATGACCAAATTTGATAATTATTAGTAATAATAAAATCCTGATATTTTATGAAATATATTAAATAAAATATTTTTCAATTAATCCAACAAGTTTTATAAGAATTCAATAAGAATCGATGCAATTTTAAGTATAAAACTTTGTATTTCTCTAAAAGGCACTTTTGTCGTCTTTTAATGGAGGACTTATTAAAAAATAAAATTTTGAAAATTTTATAAATTTTATTTGAAAAAATAAATTTATTTTTTGGAATTGTAATGTCAAAATTTTCCTTGTGTGAATGTTTTATATTTTTCTGAGAACTTTCATATTTTGATAAATAGTGAATGACACTGAATTTTAATTGAAAATTTATTTTTTTTTTCGAATTTATTTATAAAGTTAAATTAAATTATAAATTGATTTTAAGGTATAATTAGTTCAATTACACATAAATAAATCCTATTCAGTTCATTGTAATTAATTTTACATTGAAATTGAATATAAAAACGTTTCATACTTTTATGATTTTTACTTTAAAAAACTCACTCTCTCGTTCCGTTTGTGGGGTTATTTTTAAATTAAAGTATGAACCTTATATAATTGGAATTTGGAAAATGGATTAAATATTTGGAATCAACATAATTTATAATTTATATTAAGTTAATATTAGTTTTTTACCAAAAAAATTAGTAAAACTAATTAAAATTAATTACAATGATAAGGTAAAATGGGTTTACTTATTGGTTAAACATTAATCTTAATAGGCCAAATGACCTATAAATCTGTCTAAAAACCCTTTTATAGAAATATATCAACCCATATGACCTTATTCAATATTTATACTAAATATTGGGAATAAAATTCAATGAAATTGACCCATATAATAAGTTAACAATAGAAAAAGACAAACAATGTACTTTTCTTCCTATTATTTTCTATAAAGATTTGGGGATATGGAAAACTATATAAGGTTTGGTTATAAATATTATTTTTAAATATAAATTAATTTTTGTTATCATAATAATTTATATCTTATTTTTATAGATTATATAACAACATTAAATGATTAAGAAGCACCAACGTGTGGATTATGTAGTTAATAATTAAATAAAACAAATGATACTAAAAATATTAAAATTAAGGTAAATAGAATGAATTTTTTTGTTCCATTATTTATGTAAATAAATATATCATAATAAAAATATATGAACTTGATATATTTTTATTCCATTTTTTTCATTTATATTTTTTTAATTTAATTAAATATATAATGTTAAAATTGATATTAATTTTATTTTATAATAAATAATATTTTAATAAATGATATAAAATTACTAAAAAATACTATTTTCAATAAAGTGGTTTTAAAATGTTAAAAAATATATAATATGTTAAATTCATGGACTAATTGATCTTTTATAGTGAATATATTGACCCTGAATAATAAAAACATTGTTCCCACAGGGTTTAAGTAGTATTTTTGCGCATTGCATGCGCTTCTATTAAATTTAATTTACAACACGCATGGGATTTTTATTTTATTATTTATATTTGACATTTAAAATACAAGGGTCTAAATTTTTAATAATTCTCATTTTAATTTATTCTTAATGGATGAATTTAATAGGATAGAAAACTAGTTTCCATAATGAAAAAAAAATAAAAAAAATTAGGAAAATTAGGATTTAAGGAATAAAATGATTAAAAATGAATTTATTTTGTATAGTGTGAGTGTGGGTGAACCATAATTCCCATATACTCCATTAGTTTTCATTTTTCAAGAACATGAGGTAAAGGGTGCCTCCTAATAGTGTTTTCCATTTTGTATTTACAAGGATATAACTCCTCTTCCACTGCAAATGGGTATTCACTCTCACGCATTCTTCACACCTCTCAAATATTTTGGCTCACCCAAAACAAGACCAAATAAACTCCCAACATTCATCCTCTCATCCTAAAAGCCTCAATTTCTCCTCCTATTAATGATTACTTTCCCTACTAAAAACAATTCAAAAACAAATCTATAGGAACATAAGTATTTACAAGGTTCACTATTAAATAAGAATCGTTATGTCCTTGGTATGGTTTGGAAATGATCCAATGACACACAATACAATATAAAATAATTATTTTAGGGGAATAAAATTAGCAGTATATTCCCTTTCACTCATGTAACACTATGTAAAAAATTCAATAGTGTGAGTGCTCCATCTGGAAAAAGTGGTGTAATGCAAAGTTTGGAAACTAAATATGTTTTCGTAATTCTTTATCAACTTCCAAAAATTTATTCCTTCAAAACAATTCCTCAGTTTATT
The DNA here is from genome assembly GCA_963277665.1 of Viscum album. Taxonomy (NCBI): domain Eukaryota; kingdom Viridiplantae; phylum Streptophyta; class Magnoliopsida; order Santalales; family Viscaceae; genus Viscum; species Viscum album. The sequence continues at coordinate 93,317,460 of OY728147.1, forward strand.
ACCTAGAACCTGGTAAGAACTACCTAGACTTTTTTATAAAACTCAATCGGATTCTCCCAATATGATTTCTCGGTGCAGAAAATGTAACTCTTACATAATATGATTGAGACAATTATGAACAATTCATTCTTCAGTACCAAAATCATAATATGATAATCTTATCCAATATGATAACTATTTGAATATGATAATCAGCTAAATATGATGATCAGCTGAATATGTTGCAATCTTTTCTCTTCTCCTTTCACTTCTTTCCAACATGACTTCTTTGAGAAAAATAATATAGAAACCTCTTCTTCTCTCTAGAATTTCTATAGCACTCATCCATATCTCCTTTTCTAGAAAAATATTTTTATTAAAAAGTATATGGTACTTTTCTTTTAATACTCTCCCCAAATATGGTTTGGACCAAATTCTTGAAATTTTCCTGTTCAACTAAATTTACCCAAAACTGAAATTTTCCTTGAATTTTAGGTGCATTTATGACTTCTTCAATGCTTCTCAACTCTTCTCATTTATTATCGATCCTTCTTTTCTCTTCTAAAAACTTAAACTTTCTTTTTACGTTCTTCCTAAACATCAATCTGATTCTGATTTTTCATTCTAATTTCCCCAATATTATTTCTCTATTACAATTCCCCATACCAATTGCATGCATGAATAAATGGAAAACTTTAATAATCATTACAATGTGGTCATTTTATCACTTTGATTTTCTTGAACCTCGATCAAAAAAATAAAAACTAAATATATCTCACTTTATTACTCTAAAACAATTTAAAACAAACATATTCTACTTTAAACTCTTCAAGTTTCATTGATTGCTTTTCCAGCACTTTCAAAAGTCTTTAAACAAGTCTATTCTTTTTCTTATTTCTTCTAGGATGATGATCCTAAATCCAATTAATACAATGGTTTCAAATAAATTATATTTATCAGTCTTGTCTTTATTTAGTCAATTAGATTCAAATTCAATATGATGGTTCTTGATCCATTTGAAATAAAAACAATTCAACCCTGATGAATGGTTGACTACATTGTCGATCTATCTCTAACATTTATTTTTAAATTGGATCCAACAATCTCACTTGATTTATCATCGGTCCCACAACAATTATTTATTTGATAAATATTATGAAATACTGAATAAAATGGTCCGATGTTAGCTGCTTCAACTTTAGAAACTTATTTTTTTCTTCATTATGGTCATCCTTCTCAACCTTCAAACAAATCTGCATATGAAACAAATTATTACAATGATCTTGAGATCAAAAAAATTTGGTTTCATCAACTTTATTCTTTCAAAAACTTTCTCTTTACTCGTGACTTCATTAATGACTTTGATTACATTAAATATCATCTTTAGTATCATCTGAATTGTAATGGAAAGTATTGTAACTTCCAAATCAACATATTTCATTCTTTATTATCTTGGATATAACTTACATGATTACGATCAAGTTGAATATTATTTTGAATGCCTTTTATTCCCCATTATTTTAATAAGATTTCATCAAAAGTTTTATAGAATACTTATGATTTATTATAACTCCAACATCCACAAATCATCATCACATTTGTATCGGATCCATGATGAATCTGATCATGATCAGAACCTTATTATGATCGTATTTTCCTTCATCGAACCCAAGGTAGATCTGATGATCCTTTCCAACAAAAAATCCCAAATATGATGGACGTTCATAACCATTGTGAGTCTGATTATCTTGAATATGATGTTTAGTCTAATTTTCACCAAATAAAAAGTGATATGATTTCTTTTTTTGTTAAACTTCCTTCATAATGAAAAGACAATAACAAAATATGATAGTTATCCTTATCAGCTTGCTCCTAACAATCTCCCAATATGGATTTTTTTTTCAACCAACAATTATAAATCACTAAAATTTGTATCCTAAAGCTATATATTACTCAACAACAATTCTAAGTCTATGTGAGCTAACTCATTGTAGGAAACAAGAATTATTGATAGAAAAACCGTGTTGTCCAAAAGTAGTGATTATGAAAAAATTCTCAGCTTTCTTCATCATCTTTTCTTCCCCAGCTTTTCAACTCTCCTAGAATACAAAAATTTTGTTTCCTACAATAACTCTAATAAATAGTAATAATAGTTCACACACATACAATTTTTAATTCACAGACGGCCCACAACTCTTCCTTTAAACATGCTTCCTTTAAGGATAGATTTATGAAACAATTCTCCCCCTTAAAAAAACTATCCAAAGGTAATATGAGATAGGGGAAAAACACATACCTTAACCTTGATGAGAAAGAGGTTGGATGCCTGTGTTCAACCTCAATTTCAAAATTGCTTCCTTTGGTAAAGGTTTTTTGAAAATTTCATCAACTTGTTCCGATGTTAGAACATATTCCAACTTTAATTTATTATTTTCCACATTCTCTTTGATGAAATGATATTTGATATCAATATGTTTTGAATGATAATGTTGTACTGGATTCCTAGTGAGGTTCATTGCACATTGATTATCACAACCCAAGAGAAAGGGTAAATTCACTTAAATAAATAAATCTTCTAAATGAGTCTTTATCTGCACAAGTTGGGTAGTAGCTTGAGTAGCAGCAGTATACTCAGCTTCAGTTGTACTAAGAGTTATAGAATTTTGTTTCTTTATAGCAATAATAACATAAATTTTCCCAAGAAAGTAAACTCCAACAAATGTGGATCTTCTATCATCAACATTTACTACCCAATCAACATATAAATACCCAAAAAAGTTAATACTTTCTCAGCTATCATACATGATTCTGAAATTTGTTCTACCTTTGATGTATTGGATAATTATTTTTCCAGAAATTAAATTATATTCTTTAGGATTACCCTGAAATCTTTCACATAAGGTAACTGTATAAATAATATTGGTTCTTGAGGAAGTCAAATATAAAAAACTTACAATTAGCTTTTGAAACTCTTTCTAATAAAATTATTTGCCTTCTCTATCTTTTAAAAAACTCCCACTAAAATCGGTGTGGAAATAGGTTTTGAATTTTCCATACCAAACATTTTAAGAAGTTCCTTATCATAATTTTCTTCAAAAATAAAAATGTGTTTCTTCTTTTGTAAAATTTGTAACCCAAGAAATTATTTCATTTCCCCCATCATGGATATTTGAAATAAATTTTTCATTTCATTATAAAATCTTTCACATGATCTTTCATTATTCCCAGCAAAGATAATAGCAATAACATAAAAAAAATTATTAGGGAAAACTCTTGACTTTATTTGATGTAAATATTTCTATCAACTCTTCCTTTATTGAAGCTCGTATTCCTTAATAAAGTATCCAATTTTCAATACCATTCCCTCAAAACTTGTTTCAATTCATATAAGGATTTATTTAATCCACACACATAAATTTCATATTTCCTAACAAAAAATACACAATGTTGTTCAATTTAAACTTCCTCGTCAATATCCCCATTCAAAAATGTGGACTTTACATCAATTTAGAATATTTTTTAACTTCGTTGTGCAGTAATAGGAAGAGAAATTCTAATTGTTTCTAACATTTCCACCAAAGAAAAAGTTTCATCAAAATCAACACCTTCAATTTGTGAGTAACCTTTGCACGCTAATCCTAGTTTTCTTCCTATCACATCACATTCTTCGTTCATCTTGTTTTAGAATACCCACATTGTACCAATAAAATTTTTGTTATCTGGTTCAGGTATGAGTTCCCATGTATCATTCCTTTTTATCTGATATAGCTCTTTATTCATGGTTTGAACCCATTTTGGGTACTCAAAATATTTTTTCACATCATTTGGCCCAACTTTTGAATACAAAAAAGTATGTTTGATAGTATTTGATGTTCTTATTATTTAAAAGTTATGATGTTGATCACCAATAATTTTCTAAGATTCCAGTTTATTTTTCATCCTAGGATGATATTTTTGAGTATCTTCCTCATCACTAGAAATAGATAATTCTGATTATTATTCTTGAGTAGGATTACAATTTTCTGTATCCTTATTAGAATTATTAAGAAAACTTTCCATATCCTTCTCAACTTCCTTATCTACATGAGCTTGTTTATCTTACTAGGTCTTTTTAATGACTTTCACATTATAAGAATCAACAATTATTTATGTTTCTTTTTTGAAGCATATATATCATCTTCCTTCTGAAGTATATCCAAGAAAAATTCCATCCTCACCTTTCTGCTCAAACTTTCCAAGGTTTCCACCTTCCTTATTTATAATTCATAGACTCCCAAAAACTCTTAAGTGTTAAGGCTTAGAATTTTTTCATAAAAAAAATCATATAGATTCATATATAAACTTTAACTATATAAACATTAGTTTTGAATATATATATAGCAATACACATGGCTTACCTTCAATAGTAATGAGAAATACCATCTTCAAGTAACATAGTTCTCCTCATTTCCACCAAAATTCGATTCTTCTTTTCAGTAACCCCATTTATTTAAGAAGTGTATGGGGAACTATACTCATCCATAATTTCATGATTCTTAAATAAATTTAAAATTATACATTATTATACTCACCACTATTATTAGTTCTCAACTACTTCACTGAATACTCACATCCTTCTCATCTTTCCTTATAAACTGTTAAACATTTTTAAAGCATTTGAATTATGTTTCATATATATAACAAAATTAATGCGATTAAAATCATCAAAAAAAGTGATGAAGTACTTATCCCCAATTTTTTTTTGTTTTCTCATTGGCCCAAAATTATCATAATGAATAAGTTTCAGGGGGTTTTTTGAGAAAATCTCAACTTTATTATGCACTAAGTTTGTAATTTTTCACCTCTAGAAAATAGTAAAACAACAATCTATTATTCTTGAAAAATCCAAAATATCTCAGACACTATCTCACTTTGATAAATTGATCATGTTTCTTTGACACATTTTTTACAGCCTTTTATTCCACAACTAATTCTCTTCTACCATACCTAAGTAACAAGAGTTTTTTATTTCACAAACATGAAATTAGTTTCCTTTTGTACATTGGTCTCTTGTAACTATTTTCCCATATTCTTTACTTTTTTTTAAAAAACCCATGTTTTTTAAGATAAATTTTTTACCCTCATCAAAAAAAATTAAAGCAGTTAGAAAGTTGTGTTTCATCCCATCAATATATAAAACTTTCTCGGATTTCATCTTTTCTTTACTAATAACAGTTGAACCAACACTTTTGATTCTCAATGATTCATATTTTCCAAATATTACCATTACTTCCTTGAATACATTCATATTATTAAACAACCATAAGTCTCAGTCCATATGATATGAACTCCCACTATCAAGATCCCAAAGTTGTTCTCCTTTTATAGATTTCATATCAGTTTCAATAACAAGATCCTTTTCTTTTTACTTTTCTTTCTTCACTTTTGGCTTCTGAGAATTGTTAAGAAATATTTTATGTGCTGGAAACAAAAAAAAATACAACACTTTTTGAGATGTATAGGTTGTTCACACCTTTTACATATTTTTTTCGTGGGTTGGAACCTATTTTTAACTTTTACTCCAACCTTTTCGTGTCACTTCAAAACAACCATATCAGACTTCTTCATTGGAGACAATGGACTCCCCCTCAAAAAATTTCTTCAATAACCTATGGAATAATATTAATGTTTTTGGTTGAACTAATACATATTTTTCATATGTCTGAATCCACCATAATACTAGTAGTATCCATAAAAAGAATATTTTCTTCTAAAACTTCTATATTGATAGGAGTTTTGTTCTTGTTTCTCATCAAATTTCTTATCTTTATTATATGAACCACTAACCTTTCTATTATTAATCAGAATCTTCTTTTTTATCTCAGTTTTATTTTCAGATTTATCAAAACCGTATGTATTATAAAAATTTCCATATTATTAATCTAAAGAAACATTTTAAAACTTAAGTTTTTTAGTAACTTCTGAATTATTTACTTTATCAATCTTGGCCATATATATAAATTTTCAAACTTTCATCTTTCCATAAACAATTATATATTTCTTATAAACATGTGAATGTAACTTTTATTGATCCTTCTCAGGTTTCTCATTATGAGAACTTTCACCAACTTTAGAGATAGAGTTCTTGAAAATAGTACCTTTATGTTCATATTTAGAAGGTTTTTTTGGGACAAGTTCTAACTCTTATTATTTTTCCTTCATCTTTACTTCTAGATGTTCATTATAATTATTTTCTTCCTCAAGAGATTTTTTCAAATCATCAATCTCCGCTAGCATATTTTTCTTTTCTTCTAAAAAATTTCCTTGAATTTTTGTTGAGGAATATTCATCTTCCAACTTCTTGTTTTAATTTTCATGACTTCTAATCTTTATTAGACATTCCTTTAACACTTTTAAAAATTAAATTTAAGTTGTGTTTCTTCTTCATTAGAACCGCTACTTTCAAATTCTTCATCATTCACTGTTGCATTAAAATTATTATCACTAACATGTTCAGTAGACTTTTCAGATTCATCTTCACTATCTTGTTCTTCATTATATTTAGATAAAAAACTTCTCCTTTTAGATTTTGAGAATTTTATATCTTTCCCTATGGAATATGATTTTTCTTTATCATCATGTTTCTTCCATGACCTTATTGTCCTTCTTTCTTATTCTCCATCACTATCTTCCTTCTTTATTGGGGTAAAATTATCCACAAAGTGTCCAATGGATCCACATTCAAAACATTTTAAGGGAATTTTCCCTTTGTATTTACCTATACCTCTTCTCAGATTTTTATAAAACAAGGATAAAATTTCATCAAGATTTTTACATACCTTGTTTTTAGAATCAAAATCACTAACTTATTCTTCAATATTAATATTATTTGACTTATCCTATTTAGAATCCTTGAAATACATTTTTCTATCAAATATATTTTTGTTTTTCATAGATTTCTCACTTATCATTTCATAAGTGATGACAGTGCTATGTAAATAATCTAGAGATAATGTTTTAGGATATAAATCTTCCAATGAAGAAACTTTAGAATCATACTTTTCAGGAATAATTCTTAAGATATTGTCTAAAATTTTAGATTCCTCAAACTTTTGACCAAGATATTTGATAGTTCTAATAGTATCATTTACCCTGGTAAAGAAGTCCCTAATAGATTCATAATAATCGATTTTCAAATATTCATAATTTAGCATCCATATTTGTAATTTTGGATTCTTCACTTTTGTATTATCTTCATATATGTTTTTCAACTTATCTCATATACCTTTGGATATAGAAAACCCATTTTCTCTTAAGAATTAAATTTCATAAAATGATGATAGTAAATCATTCTTGTCCCTTCCATCATTCTCAATATTCTTCTTATCAACAGTTGTGAGAGAAACTTTTTCATCAATTAGAGGAAATACATCTATTACAGCTTCGAGAACATCATACCCAATAGAAATAAGATAAGGAAACATTATATATTTATATATATGGTAGTTCTTACAATCAAAAACTAGGATACCTTTATTTTTCACACAATTCAGATTCCCCATCAACTACTCTTAAAAAAATTAGTAATGAAAAATGAAGGTAACCTCCCTCTGATTATATTTGTAAGTGACCATTCAGTATAATTGTATCACTGAGAGGTGGATGGGGTGAATCCATGATTTTATTTTCTTTTATATTTACTTTCTAATGAAACAAACTTTTCCTCCTATTAAAAATTACTTAACCTACTAAAAATAATTCAAACACACATCCATAGGAACACAAGTATTTATAAGGTTCACTATTCAAGAAGAATAGCTACATCTTTGGTATGGTTTGGAAATGATCCAATACCACATAATCAACTAGAAAATAATCATTTTTTGTGGAATACAATGAGTACGATATTCCCTTTCACTTGTGTAGAACTATGTAAAAAAATAAATAGTGTGTGTACTCCTTCTGGCACAAATGATGTAAAACAAAGTTTTGTAACAAAATATGTTATGGTTCTTATTTATCGACAACCACAAATGTATTCTTTTAAAACAATTATTCACTTTCATACCCAAAAACTGGTAATAACTTCTTAGACTTTGTTATGAAACTCATTTCGATTTCCCAATTTGATTCTCCCAGTCTGATTGAACAATACGTAAAACGTAACACTATCATAATACGATTGAGAAAATTATGAACACTTCATTATTTAGTCTAAAAATACCAATATGATAATCTATCCAATAAAATAACCACCTAAATGTGATAATCAAATGAATACGATGATCAGCTAATACATTGCAATCTTGTCTCTTCTCCTTTCACTTCTGTCCGACATTACTTCTTCAAGAAAAACAATCTAGAAACCTATTCTGCTCTCTATAATTTCTTCAGCACTCTTACTTTTCACCTATTTTTGAGAATAGTACTTCTTATAGAAAGTATAAGGTATTTTTCCTTTTATAATCACCCCAAAGACATTTTGGGTAGGATCCCTAAAATTTTTCCTGCTCAACCAAATTTACCCAAAATTAGAATTTTCCTTAAATTATAGGTACATTTATGACTTCATCAATGCTTCTCAACTATTCTTGTTTATTCTCAATCCTTCTCAAATATTATAAAAACATCAGATTTCTTCAAAATTTCTTTACAAACATCATTCTGATTTTGACTTTTCATTCTAAATCCCCCAATATGATTTCTCCATTATGATACTCTATACAAATTGCATGCATGGAGAAATGAAAATTTTTAATCTTCATTATGATGTGATCATTTAATCACTTAAATTTTCTTATCCCTCTCAAAAAAAATTATAACTAAATATATCTCACTTCATTACTCTACACAAATTAAAAATAAACATATTTAACTTCAAACTCTTAAAATTTCTTGATAACTTTTATAGAACTTTCAAAAATTATTTAAACAAGACTCTTCTTTTTATTCATTACTCTAGGTCAATGATCCTAAATCTGATTAATACATTGGTGTTAAGTTACATCAGTTTATTAGTATATTCTTTATTTAGTCAATCAGAGTAAACTTCAATACGATGGTTCTTGACCCATTTGAAATCCAAAAAAAAATCAATCCTAATGAATGGTTGACTACATTGTTGATTGGTCTCTGAAATTTCGTTTTGAATTAGATATAACAATCTAAATTCCTTTATCATCGGTCTCATAACAATTCTTCCTTTGATGAATATAATGACACACTGAATATGATGGATCAGTGTTAGCATCTTTGACTTCAGAAAGTTTTTTATTTTCTTCATTACAATCATCCTTCTCATCCTTTAAATAAATATGCATCCATAAAGCTTATTATGATGGTCTTGATACCGAAAAACTTCTGATCCACCAAATTTATTCTTTCACAAACTTTATCTTGTATCATGACTTCTTTAATGACTTTTTTGACATTGAGGATCATCTTCAGCATCATCTAACTTGTAATAGATAGTATTATGTCTTCCTCATCAATGTCTTTCTTTCCTTCTCATATTGAATATGATTGAAATGATTATGATCATACTGAATAAAATTTCCAATAACTTTCCCCCCCCTATTTTATTAATCTTTCATCACAAGTTTTATAGAATATTTATAATTTATGAGAACTCTAATATCAACAAAGAATCGTCATATTTGTATCGGATCCAGGATTAATCTAATCATGATCAGAACCTCATTATGATCACATTTTCCTTCATCAAACCCAGGGTAGATCTAATGATCCTCTCCAGAAAATGATTTCCCAATATGATATACTTTATTAACCATTTTGAGCTAGATTATCTTGAGTGTCATGGTCAGTCTTATTTTCACCAAATACAAAGTTAGGTGATTTCTTTTCTTCTTAAACTTCTTTAACAAAAAAAGATAATACTTAAATAAAATATTCATCCATATCGTATTAATCATAAAAATGAAATCAGTATCCATAATATACTTATATGTTGTTATGTTATGGGTTCGAAATACACCTACACACACTGTTATCAAATGGGTAATGAAATCATCGTTCATGTGTATGGAGGGCTACTGCCTCGTGAAACGATGTCATTCGTTTTTCTTTTACCACCTCTCATGGTTGAGAATTATGATGGACATGATATTTTTATATTATATATATGATATTTATGATTTATTTATATTTATGTAATTATTATATAACACATACCTTCAATATTTCCATTTTGTCAAAATATGATAACATTGTTTTTGGATGTGTGGACTACCGCCTCCTCAAAGCGATGTGATTCGTTTACAATTTACATAGAATGTATTAAGGATGGATTTAACAAAAATATCTGATATAAATGAATTATTTATGATATTCATGAAATAATTATCTATTTCTATATTTAATATATCATTTTTTTCTTTTCATTTCACACAATGAAAAAGTGATAACGTTGTTCGTGGACGTGTGGACTACCACCTCCTCAAAGCAATGTGATTCTTTCTTTTTCATCACCATATTACAAGAATGATATATATAAGTACATATAATTAAATAATATGATATTTATTATATAATGGTAATTTTTTAAGATAATTTTTACTTACCTTATTTCCATAATGATCATTGAAAAATGGGAATGTTACCCATGTGTACGTACGGCCTACTATCTCTATATCATAATGTTTGTTCATTTTTCATAACCATATTTCCTATTTTATTTTAAAAGTGTAATTTATTTAAAAATATGATAATTATGAAATGTTTATTATTTTGGATATGTTTAAATAATTAACTCATTGACAATAGTTTTCCTATCAAAGTTAGTTTTGACACATAAGTAGAATATGGTCAAAACATCTAACTTAAACATTATTGATTAAGTAATTATATATAACTTTTTTATAAGTAAAATAAAAGTAATAATAAACTTGGAAAACTATATTAAATATTTAAATAATTAATATAAGTTCATTATTCAGGAATATATAGGGAAATCATGACAAATAAGACTCAAGGTAATGGATTTTCATCTCGCTTTTTACATCTATGAGATCAATGTCATATTCACCACTTACTTATTTTGTGTGGTATATATACTACCAATTTTGATATATTATACCATAAATTATTTTATCTTCATGTTTTTTAAATGTTTCATTTTATTTTTTTTACTTTTTGGTTTTTTGATTCAAATTTTACCACAGATGTAAGGGGATTTCTACTCTCACTTTTACTTCTGCGTGACTTATGTCATATTCCCCACTCATTTCTTTTGTGTCTTGTATATATAACGCCAATTTGACATATAATATCAGGAATTTATTTATTCTAATGTTATTTAATTTTTTTTAAATGTAATTCTTTCTTGGGGTTTATGATTCAAAACATTTCAAAGTGGTATGGGATACTTTGAATATTTAAGGATTATTTTTCACAAAAATGTTTTTAATGATCTTTTGAGAGAATTTTCATTCATAAAAATTAATAACCCTTGTTTTTAATTATCTTGCACTAGATATATTTTTTTATTGATATCATCCTCAGTATTTCTTTGTATGGATTATGAATATTTCAAAGATATTGTTAAGGAACCCATTTCTTCTCTATGAGTTAATCTTATCTCAAAGAGATTGTTATTGAACCCATTTATTTTTTATGGGTTACTCATGTTTAAAATAGATTATTTATGGAACCCATTTATTTTACATGGCTTAATCATGTTTTAATGACATTTTTATGGAACCCATTTCTTTTCCACTGGTTAATCATGTTTCAAAGGGATTAACATTAAACCCATTTATTTTACATTGGTTTATCAGGTTATAAATGAATAGTAATTGTTTCTATGAGTTTTATAATGAATGTTTTTTATTTTTTATATGGTACTTGAGAATTTTATGAAACGGGTGAGCTTGATATATATAATACAAAAAGTTTATCCCCATTATATATCACAGTTGAACCCAATATATCTTATACAAAGGGTAATCCCCATCATATCTCATGAATAATGGGTGAGACTGATATAGCTTATATGAAGGGTGATCCCCATTATAGATCTCAAATACATTGGGTAATGACTATATTGTAAGTATTTTGTATGTTTATTCAAATTAAAATGGGTTTTTAATGGTTTTGAAATTATTTTTAAAGGGTTTTTATGAAAGTGATTCTCTAAGTTTCCAAAAAAGAGTTTTAATTGATTGTTATGAGTTTATAATGTTTTTAATGATCGATATTGATATCACATGGCTTTTGATTATTGATTTTGATAAATCTTTAATTTTCTCTATATTCATATTTTATGATTTGGGTATTTATAGGTTTGAGTTATTTTATTATCCACTCATGCACTTTGATTATGTCATTATACCCTTAGGCACTCTTATTCTCATTGATGACTTTTATTTGTTAATGCTTATGTTTACTCTTACTAATAATTTGAGCTCACCCTTATTATGTTTACTTTTAACTATGTTTTAAATAACTATGTTGAATGATTTATGTATATAAAATATTTCATAAGGATGATATTGATGACCTAATGTGGAATAAGAAAATCTGGGTATAACGGGAGAGGATGTTCAAATTTATAAACCAGTTGTTTATGAGTCCAAGTTGGTGTGAATTATTTATGTAGGAATTTTTACTAATTATCTAAAAATCTAAACCTAAAAATTCCTCTAGAATGTAAGTTATCCAAGTTTTCATTTTGATGTTATAAGGTTTAGATGAAAATTTTGGTTTACAATTATCGACATCAAATCTGGGAATTTAAAATTATGGATTTCAGTATAGGATTTAGGTGTGTGGGTCCTATACTATTATATTTGGTATCAAAAGTAATTTTAGATAAATTTGAAGATTATTATATTTTCATTTTAGGTTATCTTAAGATTTTTGGACACCATAATAGGTATATAGGATTAAAGTATCATCATAAGTTCAAATTCTCAAACACCTTTTTTTAGTGTTTTAAGTAGTAAATTTTTTTGAGATTATTAACGAAATTTTAGGAGAAGTTTTATATGGTTGAAGTATATGTAAAACATTTGTTTAATGAAAAGTATTACTTTAATTTTTTCAGAAATAAGTTTTAAGTTATTCATAACCTTTAGGGTTTATATGATCTTGTATTTGGAGTTAATTATGAGAACACAATTATTATCGTATAGATATCCACAATATTGAAAAGTGATTGGGTGACTAAGTGATTAATGTTACTTAAAAAAGATCACCATATTTTTTGGGTTTGAAATCTTGAAGGTATGAGATAACCTTTGATGTTAAAACACACTTTAATTTTGATGTTATTGAGGTTATTTGGAATATATGGTTATGTAATTATTTAGTTTCATCTTTGGGTTTTACTGTTGAATTTCAAAGATTATTTTATCATTTGATGGTTTACTCATTTTGGGAATTATCCCCTATGTTATAACCATTTTAGTTTTGGTTAATGTCTAAAGATAGGTGGAATAGCTTGACTATCGGTTTTATGGTTATTTGTTCTTTAAAAGTTTATTTTGTTTCTTTAGGAATTAAAAAATCATATTGAATACTCCTCATTTTTAGAAAATATGAGGTTTTGGTGGAAATTAAAAAAAATGATGAAATTATACTCATCAAGTAAGTATACTTCCATATTCTCTCAGCCTAGATGGTGAAAGAAATATTTAAACTTTAGAAAAAGGATCTTGAAATAAAAAAATTTCTTATAACCATAATTTATGATGATATCAATGACATTATCCACACCTATTTGGTTTGGAGTTTTATTGTCATTGGCTTCCTCTGGACCATGTATTCTATAACTCTCTATTAGTCTAGGGAATTAGTTTTTTCATCCAAATAAATCTTTTAATTTTCTGCCAATTTTCTTTATGTGTGGAATCCTAGTAATTCATATCTTTCATTAACCTTTATGTTTTCCACTTACCCTTTTTAAGAGTATGTTTTATTAAACCCTTGAATGATGTGGGTTTCAATGAAGGAATTCTAAAAATGTTGATCCTTTGATAAACAAGATGAATTTCTAGGGAAAATTCATTTTAAGTGTTTTAGGATGTAACATCATGATATTTAATATAATATATTAAATAAAATATTTTTCAATGTATATAATAATTTTTATAGGCATAAAATAAGAATAAAGCTGATTTTAAGCATAAAAAGATCTATTTTTCTAAAATCCAGTTTTGTTTCCTTTTAATGGAAAACTTATTTTAAAACTAATTATTGAAACTTTTATAAATTTTATTAGAAAAAATAAACTTAATTTTTTTAATTGTAATATAAAATTTTACCTTGGGTGTGTTTTTGGTATTTTTTTGAGAACTTTCATATTTGCATGAATAGTGAATGGCATCGAATTTTAATTGAAATTTGCATTTTAGTCTACTTTATTTATATAGTTAAATTATAATTTAAAATTATTTTGAGGAATAATTATATTATTTATAAATAAATAAATTTAATTAAATTCATTGGAATTAATTTCACATTTAAATTAGATATAAAAACATTTTGATCTTTTGAACTTTTAACTTTAAAAAACATGTTTTCTTATTTCGTCTGTAGGATTAATTTTAAATTAAATTATGCCACTTATGTGAGTGAAATTTAGAAAAGTAGATTAAATATTGGGAATAATAATAATATAAAATTTATATGAATGTAAACTTAGTTTTTCACCTAAAATATTAGTGAAATAAATTAAAATTAATTGCAGTGATTGAGGTAAAATTGAGTTTACTTAGTGGTTAATCTTTAATATTAAGGGTCCAAATGAATTTTAAACTAGTCTAAACCCTATTTTATGAACATATATCAACCCATATTACATTATTATAGATTTATATGAGTTATTGGGAATAATATTCAATGAATGTGACCCATATAATAAGTTAAGAAAAGAAAACGACAAAAATGTACATTTCTTCCATTTATTTTCTATAAAGATTTGGGGATAAGGAAAACTATGTAAGGTTTAGATATAAATATTATTTTGAAACATAATTTAATTTATTTTATCATGATAATTTATATATAATTTTTAGAGATGATATAAATACATTAAATGTTTAATAAACACCAATGCACCTATTATTTAGTTAATAATCAAATAAAATAAATGATGCTTAAAGTATTAAAAGTAAGATAAATTAAATAAGTTTTTGTGTTCCATTTTTATTTTAGATTAATATATAATGATAAATATATATGAACTTAATATATTTCAATTCCATTTTTGTCTTGAAATTTTTTAAATTTAATTAAATACATAATGTCAAAAATTGACATTAATGTTATTTTATAATAAATGATATTTTATTATTTGATTTAAAATTACTAAAAACAATATAATATATAAAGGGGTTTATAAATGTTAATAAATATAAAATATTTTCCATTAATTGTCCAATTTTTCTTTTATAATGAACATATTTACCCCTAAATAATTAAAACATTGTTGGCATGTTAAAGAAGTATTTTTTGCGTTACATGATCTTATATTAAATTTAATTTCCAAAAAACATGAAATTTTTAGTTTATAATTTATATTTAATATTTAAAATCAGTGTTTGTAAATTTTATAATAATTATAACTTTAATTTAGTATTAATGGATGAATTAAATAGGTTAGAAAACTAGTTACCTTGATGAAAAAACCAAAAATGAATAAAAAATAAGAAAACTTTAGAGTTAAGGAATAAAATGTTTAAAAATGAATTTACATTGTATGGTGTGAGTTTGGATCGACCATAAATACCCTTAACTCCATTAGTTTTCATTTTTTAATCACAAGAGGTAATGGATAACTCCCAAAAGTGTTTACCTTTTTTGTATTTATAAGAATGTCACTCCTCCACTATATAAGGGAATTCACTCTACCCCATTCTTCACACCTATAAATAGTTTTTTATCATCCAAAAACTACCAAAATAACCACCCAAAAATCCTTAATATCATCCTAAAATCCTCAATTTTGTTATAAATTAATCCAAGGAAGTCTTTTAGTGCAAACCAAAAGGAGTTTCTCGAAGAATGGGTAGCATTTTTCAATGAGCCCTTTTGTTTATTTATATTTACACCACTTCAATTATTCTTATTATATGATTATATAATAACCACATTATCCTAAATATACTGAGTTATTTTTTTGTTATGGGATATACCTAAACCTATACACACTTCTATCAAATGGGTAATGGAATCACAGTTCGTGCGTACAGCGAACTACCGCCTCACAAAACGATGTTGTTCATTTTTCATTTACCACATATCATGGTTGTGAATTATGATATAAACAGTGTTTTTATATGATATATATGATATTTATTGTTTCATTATGTTTCTATAATTTTTATATAACACATACCTTCATGGTTTTCATTTTTTGGGAATATGATAACATTATTTGTGGACGTGCGGACCATCGCCTCCTCAAAGCGATGTTATTTGTTCATGATTTATATTGAATATATTAATAATTTATTTAACAAAAATATTTGATATAAATAGAATATATATGATATTTATTAAATAATTTTTTATCTAGAAATATAACATATCATTTTCTTCTTTCCATTTCACACATTGAAAAATTGATAATGTCATTCGTGGACATGTGGACTACTACCTCCTCAAAGTAATGTGATTTTTCCTTTTTCATCACCACATCATAAGAATTATATATATAAATATTTATAATTAAATAATATTTTATTTATGATATAATTGTAATTTTGGAAATATAAACTTTACTTACCTTATTTCCATAACAATCATTGAAAAATGGGAACGTAACTCATGCGTACGTGTGGCCTACCATCTCCATGATCGTAATGTTTGTCACAACCCGACCTATCTGTTGCTTTTATTCCAGAACCAGATGTTTGTGCTTTGTCAAAAAAATGTATGTTTTGTCTTCTACGCCATTGAACGCGCGGGCGGAGCGCGACGCCGCGCGGCTTCACCCATGCAACGACATTGTCCGTCGGTCTTCGAAAAAAAAATTTAAAATTAATATGGGTTGTATTTTATTATGGTTACGATTATTAATTTTAATTATTACATTTGTTATAATTAAGGTTATTATTATTATTATTATTATTATTATTATTATTATTAGAATTGTTATTACTATTATTAGTCATATTTTTATTTTTATTTTTTGTTTACTTTTTATCTTCCTCTCTTTCCATTCTTCTTTCTTTTCTTTTTTTTATTTTCTTTTTTTTTGTTTGTGGTGCCTCTTCCACGTGGCTGTCCCCATGCTTTCCTTCTTCTTCTTCTTTTTTTTTTCTTTCCTCCTCCCTTTCTTCTTCCCGTAGCAGCACGCCTCCTTGCTATTCAGCCTCCTGTGCAGCTCCCTCCCGCCTGGTTCGTTCCCCAGCCACAGCGGCCCCTACCTTCTTTGGCTCCCTCACACCCTACCTTGCCTACACCTTCCACCAAACCAGCCGGCTCCCTGCCGGCTCCCCACGCACTGCCAGCCTTAGTGCGATGCCCCCTGGCTTCAGTACTCCAGCAGCGCCCCCTTGCAACCCTCCGCACTGCACCACCGCACGGTACCCACTCCTGCTCCCGCACACAACAGTTCCTCTTGTCCATCGCACTGCACCGATGCACGGTGCCCTCTCCTACTCCCGCTGGCCTCCCTCCTACTACGCGCAGCCTGCAGCCGTATCCCTTCTTCCAATGCCGCTTACCTCTCCGCGTCCCATCCACCCTCCAGATCTGCATTCCTGTTCGCACCCCCTTATTCTCCTCGCGCACCAACAGCAGCACCACTTCTGCCGGTGCGCCCCTGCATAGCAGGCTGTTCGGCCTCCAACGCACCCACCTTCTACACCATAGAACAACCAGTAGCTGGTGCCCCTCCTTCAGCCACTCCCAGACGTGACCCAGTGCTCCCCTCCAGCAGCGCCTCCTGCAGGACCCCCCTCCCTCTTCTCTTCGTGCGGCACGAACTTCTCCCGGTTGCGCCCAGTCTGGTGACCCCCCCCTTGCAACAGCCCGTCTCCAGCTGCTCCCCCCTACCGGTGTGCCTAGTCTCCATTCCAGACCCCCCCTTCTTCCCGGTGTGCACACAACTCTGTTCGAGCCTCCTGTCGGCTCCTTCATAGCACTCGCTGGTGCACCTAGTCCCGGGTCGAGACCCCCACGCGAACCGCCTCCTGCCCAGCTGTTCTTGCAGTGCGGCTCCCTACCCCCTGCACCCGACCTCCTTCGACCGGCAACCCTCTGGCTAGATCGTGGCAGTTTCCTCCTTCTACCCGCACCTCTTGCCGACCTCGCCAACCGGTTCCGGCTTCCCTTCTCAGGCGATCACCTATTGTATGGTGTGCCCCTGCTACACCGCTGACACGAAGGGAGTGTTTGTGCAGCCAGCCAAGTATGAGGCCTTTGGGCTGACCATGGTTGAGTCGATGGTGAGTTCTACCGCTACATCGCTGCTCTTTCCCCCTAGCATATGAACCCTCCAGTACGCCCTCGTTTCGCACCCACTATCCGTCCAGCCCCCGCTGGTGTGACGAGCACTTTTCCCGACCAGCGACCCTCCTTTCCAGTGCGCGTCGTTGCTTTCCGACCATCAAATGACCCCTTTACCATCCCTCGATCATAGTGCGATGCATCGCAACCCCCCCCCCCCCCCAGCTGCTTTGACCAGGACTGCTGTTAGCTGCCCAAGTTTTTGCGCCGCCGTTGACGACGTCAGTGACCTTTCCAGTGCACCGCAGCACCGCGCCCAACCATTCACCCTTTTGTGCGACCCTGTTGGTCGAGGCCGGCCCCACGCCGAGGTAACATTTGTGCTGCTTCTTCATTGGTTTGTTGTAATTTTGTGTTTTTATTTATCTTTGCGGGTGTTGCAGCACATTGGTGACGTTTTTCCACGGTACCGTAGTCGTCGGCTTGCGTGTACTTGTGCGCGAGTGTGAGACACACCGCGTCATCGTCGTAACCGAACTGCGAGTCAAGGTAGGTCCCCCACTGCACTTACCTTTAAATTTAGAATTTATTAATTGCTCGATGTTTTGTGAATTTTAATGAATGATAAATAATATTAGATAATAAAATTTTAAATGATTATTTAGTGTGAAAAGAGCCGTTTATTTTATACCGAACACTTGGAACATTTTCTTGACAGGCGGACACCCGGCTTTGAAAGAATGCTTGTTTGGTCTTTAAACATAATTCACAGAATTTCAAATGTACTTCTAGTTTTAAAGATAAATGATTTCATATGAACAAGTGTTTTGGTCTTTCTTGAAAAATGAGGTTTTGATTTAAAAGTTGTGAAGACACGTTTGGCACTTTAGTAAAATAAATTATTTTGGAAAACCCATTCAGGGGTGATCTTTGGTGTGTGTTAATTTCGTGAGCTGTATGTGATGTTTGTGCATCGTGACTGATTGTTTGGCATTGTTGATTCACCCCTCTTTTATGGTGTGTGTTGGCATGGGAACCTGGCATATTGAGTGAATTTTCTGAGAACGATTGCTGCACTAGTTTAGATTATGCACTTGCTAGTGGCCCCATAGCAGGGGAATACTGAGTTATTTCTGCTATGGGGATTGGGCCCCTCGGTTAGGCCATGCAGGGCTATGCCGGGCGTTAGGGCGTTATGACGTCATCGAGTTAGGGCATGCCTTCAGGATGAGTCAGATGTATAGTATGTTCTGGATTGTTCACGATCTCCTAGGTTCGACCCATGTTTCTTTTAGTGTTTGTTTGTATGTGGCGGACGATTGAGAGGTCGAGTTCGGTTGCTGACCCCTGTGTGCCACTTTTTCTATTGCCCTTAGTGTGTGTTGTGTTTGATTTTCCTTTTGACTAACAACTAAAGTTTAGATTTCTAAATTGTTCTAAAAATGTTTTAAGATGCAATGCACTTGTTTCTTTCAACATTAAACTTGTTCTAAATTAAAAAGGTCAATGGACTGTTACTTGTCTTAAAAAAATGAAAATGTGTGGTGAAACTAATATTTTCTATAATTTAGTTCAAACTTGGAATTGATAATTTCTTTATTTAAAGGTAGTGCATTGGGAATAGTTTGTTGGGCACGCCTACTGAGTTTTAATACTCACGCCTATAGTGTTTTCCTGTTTTTAGTTTTGTTGCAGGTTGGCTCGAGTTTGCTCGCCGTGGGCGAGAGTTGGTTGTGGTCTGGTGAGCGACTCTCGGAGTCGCGAGGAGTTTTTGGCCGAGACCAGGTTAGTGTGTTTTTGTTGGTCGTTCTTCCTTTTTCGTGTCATTTATTTTCCTTCCACTACTTTGTTTATTTATTTATTTTTGCTAGGTGAAATCGTTCCCACTTTTCCTCTATTGATGCCCTGGCGCTTGTCGCCAGCCCAGGAGGATCGGGAATGCCTCTCGTTTCATGTCGCGGACTGGCTCGGGTGATCAGTTCAGGGTCGTCCCGGGTTGGTTCGTGACAAAATGGTATCAGAGCAGGTCAGCTCCTGAGCGGACCTTTTTTTCAGAGCACCCATTATTATCTGGGGTTTTCATGGTAGAAGGTGTATGATTATCAAGACTCAAGGCATACGGACAAGAAGGACGTCATGAACCCTTGCTTGTTTCGAACCTCGGGTTACCATCAGATGTTTGGGTTGTCGATGTCTTTTAATTCTTATGGTTTGTTTGGTATTGGGAAATGAAATGAGAGTTGGGAAAGTGACCTCCGTGAGCTCACATGGTCTGGCAAGCCATGTGGAGACAGAGACTTTATCCTAGAATGCTCTCAGTGACGGTGGTGTGACTGGCGTATGGCCGCCAACTATATGGTCGAGTCACCCATCATCACTAGTTTCCCTCTAGTGAATCGTCTGGATTTTCCTTATTTCTGAAAAAAAAATCGTTGTGAAAAGTGTTATTTTTGTATTTGAAATGACAATGACCATGTTTGACCCATCTTTTTGTTTTCTTGTTCCTTAGTGTTTTCCCCCACGAAGGTTCGATGGATTCCCAAGGTGCAGCTTCAGGTGGTGCATCCTTAGAAAATCCTCCAGTTGATAATCCTAAAGACTATTTCCTCGAGTTTCGGAAGTTGAACCCTCCCCTCTTTTATGGGAAGACAGATCCTCTTGAGGCAGAAGAGTGGTTACGGAAGATTGAGAGGAAGTTCAGTTTTATTGGATTGCCTGAGTCGTTAAAGGTGAAGCTGGCTAACTTTATGCTTGAAGGTCCAACCTGGAAATGTTGGAAGTCTGTGTCTCAAAATAAACCTCGGAAAGATCTCACTTGGGAGTTCGTCAAGTCATTATTCATTCAACAGTACTTCTCTGAAGTGACAAAGGTGAGGAAGAGGATGAAGTTGTGCGGTCTCCAGCAAGGTGTCGGATCGGTGTTTGAATTCTTTCGTCGTTTCCTGGACCTGGCTCCGTATGAACCGGGGTATGTTGGAAATGATCCTGTGAAAGCTCGGCATTTTGAGCTTGGATTACGTCCTGAGTTGCAGTCGAAGGTGGGAGAATTCAACGTGATAACTTTCCCTGATGTGGTGAGACAAGCTTTCCTCGTCGAAGGTGAGTTAGCAGGAGGACATGAGGTGACGAATCCTCCTCCGGCTTTGGGAAACAGTGTAGAAGATAGAGATAAGAAGAAAGAGAAGTGACATGATGGTGGTGGAACTACTAGAGGAATCAAGAGGCCTTCAGACCTTCAGTCGTCTTCCTCACAGGACAATGCCTTGATCTGTCACCAGTGCGGTAAGCGGGGGAACAAGAGGCCGATGTGCTCGAATGCTCCAAAACCCTGCCACACCTGTGGACATCTGGGCCACTTACAGCGATTCTGTCGAGGTGTTTTCAAGAAGCGCGCTAAATCCATACCTGGCTCGTTGAAGGTCACCTCAGCCCGTCCGCAGGAGTAGGATGGTGGTTGGATATCATTTTGGGGTTTTCTCTTTATAGTGTTTCTTGGATGTAGTAGTCGTCACCTGTACCATTTTGTGGTGTTTCTTTTCTTTCATTTGTAAGAATGGTTGTGGCTGAACCTCTTTGAAACCTTTGTTCTAATGGATGTGTGTTTGGTAAAATTCTTGTTCGGGAATTTTTGAAGCCTGACTACGATGCAGGAGATGCTTCAATCATCGGTGCTCCAGCCATAGGCTCCGTAGTGAAGCTGGCGCGTAGTCAGTTGAACCCCAGCGGTGAAGAAGGGCCTTAGTTTAATCTTCATCATTAGTGTGGTATGTTTTGTGTTCTTCTGAGGGTGTGACATTATTGGAGTGACGGTGACGGTAGTTTCGATACTCTACCCATAGGCCCCTTCCCTTCTCCCCCTTGTGGTGGGGGGTTTTTGGACTGTGTGGAAAATCTTCAAGCTCGGTTACCCTAGTCATTCCTTATGGTTGGGAGAATGATCATGGGTCTCATTGAATTCAGTTGGCTTGTTTCCTATGGTGGGGAGTCCGTTCGGGCCTCCTCGTGTCAGTATCAGAGTTTCTTCTCGGGTATCATTTTTGGTGGTGTTTAAAGTGTTCGTGCTTTGAGGATAAGTAGCGTGTCATGGGTTTTCGGTGTCTACTTGGATCAATCAATTGGAGGTGCTTAAACTTTTGGGGGTGATTGACACTTAAGGAGTTTCTTCTATGGTCTAGGTCTTATTGTGGCTTCCCGGGGACGGGAAGCATTATGGTGGGGAGAATTGTCACACCCCGACCTATCTGTTTCTTTTATTCCAGAACCAGATGTTTGTGCTTTGTCAAAAAAATGCATGTTTTGGGTTCGATGCCATTGAACGCACGGGCGGAGCGCGACGCCGCGCGGCTTCGCCCCTGCAACGACATTGTCCGTCGGTCTTCGGAAAAAATTTAAAATTAATATGGGTTGTATTTTATTATGGTTAAGATTATTAATTTTAATTATTAAATTTGTTATAATTAAGGTTATTATTATTATTATTATTATTATTATTATTATTATTATTATTAGAACTGTTATTACTATTATTAGTCATATTTTTATTATTTTTTTGTTTACTTTTTATCTTCCTCTCTTTCCATTCTTCTTTCTTTTCTTTTTTTTTATTTTCTTTTTTTTGTTTGTGGTGACTCTTCCACGCGGCTGTCCCCATGCTTTCCTTCTTCTTCTTCTTTTTTTTTCTTTCCTCCTCCCTTTCTTCTTCCCGTAGCAGCGCGCCTCCTTGCTATTCCGCCTCCTGTGCGGCTCCCTCCCGCCTGGTTCGTTCCCCAGCCACAGCGGCCCCTGCCTTCTTTGGCTCCCTCACACCTTGCCTCGCCTACACCTTCCACCAAACCAGTCAGCTCCCTTCCGGCTCCCCATGAACTGCCAACCTTAGTGCGATGCCCCCTGGATTCAGTACTCCAGCAGTGCCCCCTTGCAACCCTCCGCACTGCACCGCCGCACGGTACCCACTCCTCCTCCCGCACACAACAGTTCCTCTTGTCTGCCGCACTGCACCGCTGCACGGTGCCCTATCCTGCTCCCACTGGCCTCCCTCCTACTACGCGCAGCCTGCATCCGTATCCCATCTTCCAGCGCCGCTTACCTCTCCGCGTCCCAGCCACCCTCCAGATCTGCATTCCTGTTCGCACCCCCTTATTCTCCTCGCGCACCAACAGCAGCACCACTTCCGCCGGTGCGCCCCTGCATAGCAGGCTGTTCGGCCTCCGACGCACCCACCTTCTACACCAGTGAACAACCAGTAGTTGGTGCCCCTCCTTCATCCACTCCCAGACGTGACCCAGCGCTCCCCTCCAGCCACGCCTCCTTCAGGACCCCCTCCCTCTTCTCTTCGTGTGGCACGAACTTCTCCCGGTTGCGCCCAGTCTGGTGACCCCCCCTTGCAACAGACCGTCTCCAGCTACTCCCCCCTGCCGGCGTGCCTAGTCTCCAGTCCAGACCCCCCCTTCTGCCCGGTGTACACACAACTCTGGTCGAGCCTCCTGTCGGCTCCTTCAGAGCACCTGCCGGTGCACCTAGTCCCTGGTCGAGACCCCCACGCGAACCACCTCATACCCAGTTGTTCCTGCAGTGCGGCTCCCTACCCCCTGCACCCGACCTCCTTCGATCGGCAACCCTCCGGCTGGATCGTGGCGGTTTCCGCCTTCTACCCGCACCTCTTTCCGACCTCGCCAACCGGTTCTGGCTTCCCTTATCAGGCGATCACCTGTTGTCCGGTGCGCCCCCGCTACACCGCTGACACGAAGGGAGTGTTTGTGCAGCCAGCCAAGTATGGGGCCTTTGGGCTGACCGTGGTTGAGTCGATGGTGAGCTCTACCTCTACATCGTTGCTCTTTCCCCCTAGCATATGAACCCTCCAGTACGCCCTTGTTTCGCACCCGCTATCCGTCCAACCCCCGCCGGTGCGACGAGCACTTTTCCCGACCAGCGACCCTCCTTTCCAGTGCACGTCGTTGCTTTCCGACCATCACGTGACCCCTTTGTCATACCTCGATCATAGCACGACGCATCGCAACCCCCCCCCCAGCTTCTTTGACCAGGACTGCCGTCAGCCGCCCAAGTTTTTGCGCCACCGTTGACAACGTCAGTGACCTTTCCAGTGCACCGCAGCAACGCGCCCAACCATTCACCCTTTTGTGCGACCCTGTTGGTCGAGGCCGACCCCACGCCAAGGTAACATTTGTGCATCTTCTTCATTGGTTTGTTGTGAGTTTGTGTTTTTATTTATCTTTGCGGGTTTTGCAGCACATTGGCGAAGTTTTTCCACGGTACCGTAGTCGTCGGCTTGCGCGTACTTGTGCGCGAGTGTGAGACGCGCCGCGTCATCATCGTAACCGAACTGCGAGTCGAGGTTGGTCCCCCACTGCACTTACCTTTAACTTTAGAATTTATTAATTGCTCGATGTTTTGTGAATTTATTGAATGATAAATAATATTAGATAATATAATTTTAAATGATTATTTAGTGTGAAAAGAGCCGTTTATTTTATACCGAACACTTGGAACATTTTCTTGACGGGCGGACACCTGGCTTTGAAAGAATGCTCGTTTGGCCTTTAAACATAATTCACGGAATTTCAAACGTACTTCTAGTTTTAAAGATAAATGATTTCATATGAACAAGTGTTTTGGGCTTTCTTGAAAAATGAGGTTTTGCTTTAAAATTTGTGAAGGCCCCTTTGGCACTTTAGTAAAATAAATTATTTTGGAAAACCCATTCAGGGGTGATCTTTGGTGTGCATTAATTTCATGAGCTTTATGTGATGTTTGTGCATCGTGACTGATTTTTTGGCATTGTTGATTCACCCCTCTTTTATGGTGTGTGTTGGCATGGGAACCTAACATATTGAGTGAATTTTCTGAGAACGATTGCTGCACTAATTTAGATTACGCACTTGCTAGTGGCCCCATAGCAGGGGGATACTGAGTTATTTCTGCTATGGGTATTGGGCCCCTCGGTTAGGCCATGCAGGTCTATGCCGGGCGTTAGGGCATTATGACGTCATCGAGTTAGGGCATGCCTTCAGGATGAGTCAGATGTATAGTATGTTCTGGATTGTTCACGATCTCCTAGGTTCGACCCATGTTTTTTTTAGTGTTTGTTTGTATGTGGCGGACGATTGAGAGGTCGAGTTCGGTTGCTGACCCCTGTGTGCCACTTTTTCTATTGCCCTTAGTGTGTGTTGTGTTTGATTTTCCTTTTGACTAACAACTAAAGTTTAGATTTCTAAATTGTTCTAAAAATGTTTTAAGATGCAATGCACCTGTTTCTTTCAACATTAAACTTGTTCTAAATTAAAAAGGGCAATGGACTGTTACTTGTCTTAAAAAAATGAAAATGTGTGGGGAAACTAGTATTTTCTATAATTTAGTTCAAACCTGGAATTGATAATTTCTTTATTTAAAGGTAGTGCATTGGGAATAGTTTGTTGGGCACGCCTACTGAGTTTTAATACTCACGCCTATAGTGTTTTCTTGTTTTTAGTTTTGTTGCAGGTTGGCTCAAGTTTGCTCGCCGTGTGCGAGAGTTGGTTGTGGTCTGGTGAGCGACTCTCGGAGTCGCGAGGAGTTTTTGGCCGAGACCAGGTTAGTGTGTTTTTGTTGGTCGTTCTTCCTTTTTCGTGTCATTTATTTTCCTTCCGCTGCTTTGTTTATTTATTTATTTTTTCTAGACGAAATCGTTCCCACTTGTCCTCTATTGATGCCATGGCGCTTGTCGCCAGCCTGAGAGGATCGGGAACGCCTCTCGGGTCATGTCGCGGACCGGCTCGGGTGATCGGTTCAGGGTCATCCCGGGTTGGTTCGTGACAATGTTGGTTCAGTTTTCATAACCATATTTACTATTTGATTTTCAAAGTTTAATTTATGTACAAATTTTATAATTATTTCAAGTTTATTATTCTTTATATGTTTAAATAGTGATATCATTGACCATAGTCATCCTATCAAAGTCAGTTTTGACACTTAAACTGAATATGGTCAAAACATTCGACTTAAACATTATTGATTAAGTAATTTTATATAACTTGTTTATAAGTGAAATAGAAGTAATAATAAACTTTTAAAATGATATGAATAAAGTAAATAATTATCACCAATTTATTATTTTGGAAGACAGAGGAAAATCCTAACAAATTGGACTCATGGTAAGGGATGTTCATCTCAATTTTTACATCTGTGAGATAAATTTCATATACAACACTTACTTATTTTATATGGTGTATCTACTATAACTTTTGATATATTATATCATGAATCATTTTATATTCATGGTATTTAAATTTTTCATTTTATGATTATTAATTTTGGGGTTTCTAATTCACATGTTACCATAGTTGTAAGAGGATTTCTAGTCTCACTTTTATTTATGCAAGACTTATGTCATATTCACAATTCGTTTCTTTTGTGTGGTGTATATATACAGCCTCTTTGACATTTCATATCATGTATTTATTTATTCTAATTTCATTTTATGTTTTTTTAAATATTATTCCTTTATAGGTCTTGTGATTCATAATGTTTCAATGTGGTATGGGACACTTTGAATGTTTAAGGATTATTTTACTCAATAATTTTTTAATGATCTTTTAAATGAATTTACATTCATCAAAATCAATAACCCTTACTATTAATTTTTCTCCAATAGGGATATTTTTTATTGATACCGTCATAATTATTTATTTGGATGGATTATAATTCTTTCAAATATATTATTAAGGAACATGTTTCTTTTCCACGAGTTAATCTTATTTCAAAGATATTTTTATGGAACACATTTCTTTTACATGGGTTAATCACATTTCAAAAATATTTTTTATAGAACCTATTTCTTTTTCATGGTTTAATCATGTTTCAATGAGATTTATATAAAACCCATTTCTTTTCCATGGTTTAATCTTATTTCAAAGTGATTGATATTAAACCCATTTATTTTCCATTTGTTTATCAGGTTATAAATGAATAATTATTATTTATGAGTATTATGATGATTATGTTTTATTCTTGATGTGTTACATGAGAATTATATAAAATAGGTGAGCACGATATAACTTATTCTAAGGGTTGAGGCCTATTATAGCTCATGAGTGATCTCGATATAGCTTATATAAAGGGTTGAGAACCATCATAGCTCAGGAGGAATGGGTGAGCCTGATATAGATTATACAAAGGGAAATCACCATTATATCTCTCCAATGAATTGGTTAATGATTATATTGGAATTTGGTCATATGGTTATTACAATTAAAAGTGTTTTAAAAGGGTTTTATGAAATTGGTGCTCTAAGTTACCAAAAAAGAGTTTTAATTACTTTTTATTAGTTTATAATGTTTCTAATGATTGAGATTTATATCACAAGGATTTTGATTATTGATTTTGAGGACTCTTACCTTTTCTCTATTTTCATATTTTATGATCTAGATATTTATGTGTTTGAATTATTTTATGATCATCTCATGCACTTTGATTATGTCATCATACCCTTATGCACTCTTATGCTCATTGATGGAATTCATTTTCTAATACTTATGTTTACCCTTACTGATCATTTGATCATAGACTTCTTATGTTTCCTTTTCCCCATGTTTTAAAGAATGGTGTTAAATTATTTAAGTTAATAAAAGATTTCACAAGGATGATGTTGATGAAATATGTAAAATAAGAAAATTTGGGTATAACAGGAGATGATTTTCAACTTTATGAATGATTTTTTTATGAGTCCAAGCTATTGTGAATTTTTTATGTAGGAATTTTTCATAATTCTCTAAAACTATAAACCTAAAAAGCCCTTAATAATGTAAGTGATAAATTTTTTCCTTTTGATGTTTTAAGGTTTAGATGAAAAATTTGGGTTATAATTATTTGCATCAAATTTGGGAGTGTAAAGTTATGGATTTCAGCACAAGATCTCAGAGTGTGGGTCCTAGGTTGTTATAGTAATTATTACTAAATATTACTAATTATCAGTAACTATTACCAAATATTAATAATTCCTGGTGATTATTAAGAAATATTAATAATTATCATTAACTATAATGAATTATTACCAATAATTGGTAACTATTATTAATTACAATGAATTATTACCAACTATTGTTAATTATAACAAATTATTTCCAACAATTTTTAATTAGAATGAATTATTGACAACTATTGTGTATTATAATGAATTATTTCCAATTATTGTTAATCATAACAAATTATGTCTAACTATTGTTAATTACAAAAAATTATTGAAAACCATTGTTAAATATAATTAATTATTACAGTTATTGCAACTATTGTTAATTATTGCAGCTACTGCTAATTATTGAAACTATTTCTAATTTTTTCAACTATTTTAATTATTGAAATTATTACAACTATTTCTAGTGTTTTATAATTATTTGATAATTATTTATTAATTCTTTGATAATTATTTGATAATTATTAGATAATTATTTGTTAATTATTGTTTATTTATTCGATCATATTAGGATAACTATTTTTTAATTATTTTTCAATTATTTATTAATTATTTGTTAATTATTGGCTATTTATTTCTAATTATTTGTCTAATTATTTGATAATTATTTACTAATTATTGGTTTATTATTTTTTAATTTTTCTGATTACTACTAATTATGACTAATTACTACGAATTATTTTCTAATTACTACTAATTACTACTAATTACTACTAATTTCTTCTAATTTGTTTCTAGTTATTACTAATTATTGCTAATTATTGTTAATTACTACTAATTTTTTTCTAATTACAACTGATTTTTTTCTAATTACTGTTAATTTTTACTAAACATTACTATTTCTTGAGAATTATTACTATTTTTTATAATTATTATTAATTATTACTAATTATTGTTAGTTATTATTAATTATAATTATTTATTATTGATTACTAAAAAATTATTTTTAATTTCTTTCTAATTATCTTTAATTATTACTAGTTATTTTCTAATTATTTTCTATTTATTTTCTAATTATTTTCAAATTACAGATAATTATTTTCTAATTACTACTAATTTTGCTAATTTTTACTATTTTTTGTTAATTAATGCTAATTTTTTTTATAATTATTGTTAATTTATTTTCTAATTAGTGCAAATTTTGCTAATTTTTTCTAATTTTTTATAATTATCATTATTTATTACTAATTGTCATTATTTATTACTAATTAATTACTAATTATCATTAATTAATTTATAAATATCATAAATTACATACTAATTACTGTTAATTACTTACAAATTATCGTTAATTATTACAAATTATATGCTAATTATTTTATAATTACTGCTAATTATTTTCTAATTACTGCTATTTTTTTCTAATTATTGCTAATTTCTTTCTAATTAGTACTAATTTTTTGCTAATTACTGATGATTTTTGCAAATTACTACTACTTTTTTCTAATTTTTGTTAATTATTATTATTTATCATTATTTTTTACTAATTACATGCTAATTATCATTAATTACTTCTTAATTATCATAAATTTCTTTTGAATTATCATTAATTACTTACTAATTATCATTAATTATTACTAATTATCATTAATTGTTACTAATTATCATTAATTGTTACTAATTATCATTATTTGTTACTAATTATCATTTTTTATTACTAGTTATCGTTATTTATTGCTAATTATCAATATTTTTTTTCTAATTATCATTATTTATTACAAATTATTAGTATTTATAACTAATTTTTATTATTTATTATTAATTACTTATCATTTATTATTAATTACTTACTAATTATTGTTAATTGCTACTCATTATTGTTAATTATCAGTTAATTTTACTAATTATTGATCATTTTTACTAATTATCGGTAATTTTTACTAATTATCAGTAATTATTACAAATTTTTACAAATTATCGATATTTTTTATATTTTTAACTAATGTAAGCTATTTTTTTTACTAAATATCGGTAATTTTTTCTAATTATCAATAATTTTGGCTAATTATTGATAATTTTGGAAAACTATTATTAATTATCAATAAATATCACTAAGTATTTTTTAATTATTGTTAATCAATAGTAATTATCAATAAATATTTTCTAATTATAATTAACTATTTATTAATTATTATAGTAGTTACTAATTATTTATCAATTATTTATAATTAACATCTATTGCAACTAATTACTGTTAATTACTACTAAAAGTTTTTAATATAGAATAAATTAAATTACCTAACAATTAAGAAGATTAAAATAAATACCTCATATATGATGCTTTATCGGAATTAGAATAGTGATTCAATGCTAAAAGTGCCAGATCCCTGGGAAAAATAAAAATTTTATATAGAGCGGTCAAGGAGGAGAGTATATGAGTTGTGTTGGAAAAACATTTGTAGGGTGCCATATATATATGTGTGTGGTTAGTTGAGACGACTGTATTTGCAATGAAATTCCATCACAAATAGTATCATTTGTGATGGGCTCCATCACAAATAGTTCTCACCATAAATAAGATTGGTGGTGATATAAAGGGAATTGTAACGGAACCCGTCACATATGGTTGGGGAAATATAAAAGAATTTACAAAGGGTTCCATCACAAATGATACTCAATCAACATACTAGTTGCGATAAGAAATTGATTTCATCATAAATAACTATAGATATGGTGAAGATATTAAAATGGTATTTGTGATAAAATACATTTCCCCATCATAAATAAGCATAGATATGGCGATGATATTAAAATAGTTTTTACGAGAGGAAACATATTCTTATCACAAATAACTCTCCAAGATATTTTCCATGGGAATATGTTTCTCATCATAATAGTCCTTCCTGTTGTATGACATGAATTCATTCCAAAATTATTTGTGAAAGAAATCTATTTCCATTTCAAATAACCAAAAATAAATTGTTATATATGATAGTATCCATTACCCATCGTAACATGTCCCAAATAAGTCGATCATATAGACTATTTGTGATGGGAGCCCACCTCGTCGCAAATAACCCTTTTTCTCAAAGTGTTTATAAATGGTTTGATAGTGGCACCTTGGTCAAATGAGTTCTAGTGGCCCTCTTTATGAATTATTTGTAGGTATTCATTATATTTTAAAATTAAAATGGATTTTCTTTTTAAAAAGTGATTTTAAAAGGAGATTTTGATACCAATGTAATTTTAATGGGAAATGGATGATTTGTTAAATGAATTTTGAAATTGTATTTCAAACCATAAATGTGGTTTTCAGAGGAATATTTTGTTGTTATTTGATCAAAGGTATGGTGTGAGTAAAATAGCATGTAGTTCCATTTCTGAATGGTTTTGAAAGAGGATCATGAGTTTATTTCTAGGGAGAATCCATAAGAGCTTGGTTGAATTGTTTTGGTATGTTTGACCTCACAAGGGTGATTCTCTATTTTATAAAGCATGTGTGCTTTTGTATATTCCCCTTGTCGTGATTTCCTTGTGTTCTACTTGTTTGATGATGAAACATGTTATGTGTGTTGGCCGATGGGGGTTCTTTCGGTATCAAAGTGGTATGTTGATCTAAGTGGATGTGACAACCCCCTTTGGGAGGTAGAGATGGGTTTGAAGGACCCTAATAGGGATTGAGGGCGTCATGACCAGAATAATGGGTTGGGACTGAGAGATAGAAAAATGATATAGGCACCCATGTAGGTTTTCTGTGATATGACATAGCCTATGGGACCTAGGTTGGTGCCCCAGAACTATATTGACTCTAGAGAGGGTGAATGTGAAGGGTTTGTGATGATTGTGGGTGTCACCTAAGATCCCAAATCATCACTACGAACATAATATCGATATCATAGTGATGATAGGTTGTAAACATGAGACACTATCCTAGGTTAAGTGTGATGCGCTTAGGGAGAGGTCCAACCTAAGGTACACTTTAATTTATAGGATGATTAGGGTGTGATGAATTATCCACTAAGATATATACAGATACATGGGATGCCTTGGACTAGATCCTTATATTTGTCCTTCATGCCTGATAATGTTTTGGAATGAATTGGACATGCTCCTTGGATTTGGATGTGTTATCATTTTTTGAATGCCTTGGAAACACTCCTCAGATTAAGATATGCTATCATTTGGGATTCCAAGTACTTTCTGTTAGGATCTTGTCATTGATCTAGATACTACTAGATTGCTTAGGACTTTCTCTTAGGAATCGTTCATGGGCCTGATACTGGTTATCATGGTATGACACATGCTTGGAGACAATTTGGAACCAACCATATTAGGTATTATATTTGGATTTTGGTTTCGCTGTAGGAATTGATTCCTCTGATTGGTTGATGTAGCATGTTCAAAGACACTTCAGCATCGGCTGAAGCAAGTATGGTCGGGGTTCAAGGTGTTCTATCTGACACCTGAAAACTTGATGATTGTTGTGCATTGTGTGTTTTGTTTTTAGATGAGTTTGTTGTATATGAACAACTACACTCCCCATATATGTGTTGAATTCACATCCAGTTGATCACAATATCACTCAGTGTTGTTAAGGCATTGGGGATTCCTACTAGGTCATTGGACTAAGCCCCGCTACTACAAATAAGGATTTTAAAAGCGCAAAAAACTACCTTTAACAAGTCTAGAAAATCATTGTTAATCGCGGTGAAGATAAAGGGGGGTCCCCTTTATTAGCGCTCAAAATAGAACTGATAAAGGGTCCCCTTTATCCACGCTAAAAAAAGCACCCATAAAGGTCCCCCTTTATCAGCGCTTGTTTAGCGTGGATAAAGGACGACCTTTATCATCGCTATTTTGAGTGCTGATAAAGGGGGAATTTATCAGTGCTATTTTGATCACTGATAAAGGCCAAGTTTCTTGAGAAAACCTGGCACCTACACAGCACCTGCAAACCTGAGACAACACCTACACACATAGTAGAAAACTGCAGCACAAAACAACACCTACACACAAACAAGGTATATAAGAACAAAACATCACACACAAGAGTTTCCCAAACAATTATATATACATTTACTTGAAATCATGAATACAAAAAAACACAGTTCTATATACATTTGAAATAATTTTTTATATGGTTACAATTACAATTTTCCAACAAATAATTAAAAACATTAATGTTTCATCCTTTTTTCATCTATGATCCCCTCTCAACAATTTTCATCCATGGTATTAGTTTCTGAACAAATCATTTGAACTCAGGAAAAAAATTCCACCAATATAAGAAAACAAATATTATGTTAGTAATACAATAATGAAATAAATTAAACATTGATATGAAAAGAATACATTAATAAAATTTCAATTGTTACCTGTTACAACCTTTACATGTACATATTTCTTTGGATTGAATTAATATTTTATAAGAGTCTAAAAATGATTCATTGACTTATAAATATTGTTTTATTAAGATTACATGAATCAGAAAAGAAGAGGAAGAAATTTCAATAACAACATGGAATCCAAAAGGTTTCATTTATTGACAATAAAAAAAGGGAGGAATCTCCATAGTCTAGAGTCTCTCCCATAACTCCCCAAATATGGGGGGTAGGATGAAGTTAGAATAATCAAAATAGTATGTGCTCAAAATACCCCCTCGAGCTCTACTATCCAATGCTCTATAGTAGGCTATATATTAGCACAAATGAGCAACTAATTTAGTTTCCACGTATACACCCTGTTTTAGTGCCTCTTCCCTACTAGCAGCATCAAATCTAGACTTTTCTACCACATTGATAAGATTATGTTGCTCTATCACTGTTTTCTCTTCAACATTGAGCTTTTTTTATAGGTGATACAATTCATGTTAGAATATGTCTATCTCATACCTCCCATCAATGACTAAATTTTTATGAGATTCTACTTCTATTGTACACATGGATGCTTCATTCAAGTACTCATTATGATCATTAATTTCCAAATTGTATGCCTCCGTTATCGATACTCTCAGCTCGATGAACCTCTTTTTCTCCCTCATGGTGACCACCTCCTTCACACTAGCATGGAGTTATTGATAATATAACTCACTATAACCAAGGGTTGTGAACATGTATTGGAGGTGTCCAAACTAGTATTTTAACTCTTTGAAGGTTCCCTCCATGATTATATTCCAAATATCCCCCACACTTGTCACTGAAACTATTGATGAAATGTTGTGTGTTCTGCAAATCAACTCAGGACTAGTCTAGAAATAGGAATACACTCCAAGACCAAGTTTCTAAGTGAGGGACTCATACTCACATCCCTTTATGTGCTTGAAAAATGAAATACTTATGCCCTAGTTATTATAGTGTGGAGAGATAAAAAGTGGAATGGTATGGGACTTCTGATATCTAAGGTGGAGTTACTCTAATAAATCATATAAATATTATTATTCAATAGAAAAATAATTCCATCAAAAAATCAACATTCATGATAATAATTGAGAACATACTTCTATCATCCACGTTATTAGCCACTTTCATCACCTCAATGTTGAATTGATTGGTGATAATGAAATATTACTATAAAAAATGACCTCGAGTCACATATAAAGTCCCTTATATCAATACTAATTGATATTCACCTTGATGTGCTAAAAGTGTAAACAGAGGTTATACAATATGACACATACATGATGGTGTATTCGATTTCATAGGAGTATTCAATTGAAGAATAAATTCTAACATTTTCCTAGTGATACCACCATCCTAGATAGGCTATAAAACTAATAGTTACATATATCAGGAGCCTCTAAGAGTGTACTCTCCCATGCCAGGTCAAAGGGAATGAGTGCTAGTGTGTCCACATCAGACATCAGGTCCAACCCTACTTGGACCCTGGCCACTTATGACTCTCCAAGAACCCCATACAATATCTAAGGTCTCGTGGAACGTATGGAAGGAATGTATTTCTTAGTTTTATAGAGGTCCTGATGAGAACCTACACAATTAGATAGGACATGATCATACCGGTTCACTTTTCTCTTGATCTCCTAGTTCTTTAGTCTGATTAGCCAGACACCCCCTCCCTTCCCTCCCCAAGACAACCCTCCTGGACAGCCCCCTCCCTACCCCTGGACATCCCCCCACCACTCCACCTCATCCCCCTCCTTCATCCTGGACAACCCCCCTCCCCCCACATCCCCCCTCCCTTTCCCTGGAGAGCACCCCCCACCCACCACCACTCCCCCTGCAGCCCCCTCCCTTTCCTTAGAAAACCCCCTCCCACTCCCACCCCTGGACCACCCCCCCACCCTACACATCCCCCCTAGACAGCCCCCCCCCCCCCCCCCTCCTGAACACCCCCCCCCCCTCCCCTCCCTGAAACAACCTCGCTGGACAGCCCCCTCCCTACCCCTGGACATCCCCCCCCCACCACCACCAATCCACCTACAGCCCCCCCCCCCCACCCTCCCCCCTGGACAACCCCGCCTCCCTCCCCCTGAAGCCCCCCTCCCTTTCCTAGACACCCCCACCCCCACCACTCCCCCCATAGCCCCCCCCCCTCCCTTTCCCTGGACAACCCCCTCCCCCTCCCACCCCCCTAGAAAACCCCCCACCCCACCCCCACCCTACACATCCCCCCTGGATAGCCCCCTTCCCCCCTGGATAGCCCCCCTCCTGGACACCCCCCCCCCACTCCTCGACACCCCCTCCCTCCGAGACACTCCCTCCTTCCTGGACACCCCAATCCACCCTCACACCTAGACACCCCCTACCTTTTGGATGTAACCCTCCCTCCTGGACACCCCCTACCTTCTGGACACACCCCTTCCCTCCCCTCTGGACACCCCCCACTCATGGTATGGCATGCCGCCTTTTTATTACATAACTTTTCATCACATTTTACAAATAGAGGATCTTTAAAGTCTAATGTCCTAGAAAACAAGAAAATAAAACATGAAAATATAAAACATTCTTCTAATACACTTGTATGAATTCATCATAAGTTCCTCCTAAGTATAATTATTGCATCTCATAACCTGGAGACATACATCAAAGAAAAGGGTGAGCAGAAGACCCAGTAAGGAAAGAAAGGGTATCATTTTACATGTGAAATCAATATGAACTTGATAAAAACATGAAGGCATGAGAAATGGAAGTAGAGGAATATCATAATAAAAATAATTTGAATCACAACATGAATATGTGGCTACAACATTTCATTTAGACATTCATGAACATATCACCAAGGTTCATTCCCAAGGTGTCATAAAAATGTTACCAAGGTTATTCACCAAGGTATCGTGAAAATTTTCATCTCTAGAGATTAATTATTTACCTAATGCAATAGAGTTCTATTAGGGCGCACCCTTAATATTTCTTTATTTTCAAGTGATCCATATAGATCATAATTAAACATTTCATAAATAACCCAAATAGAATCAAATAAATGGGTTTTATGTCAAAATCGTGACGTTTAAAAAGTACTTAAAAATAAGATCATTATTTCATTTATAACCCATGGAAAGGGAGTGACGGTTATATGTATGTCAATTCCAGAATCAAATAGATCAATTTTATGTATTGATGAATACCCCTAGAAATTAAAATAGATTTGGGTATCCACATAAAATAATACAAGATAATAACAGCTACCTAACATCATTTTAGAAAACAATAAAAAGAGTGGGGACAAGGGTCAACCACTAATAAATAATTCATAATACAGTATGGTTACATAATAAGATCATGGTATTTATATTTTAATGAAATACCACATGAAATAAAAGAGAAGACACTATTTCTTTTACGAAAAATTCGGCAGCCTAACGGCATCTCTAAAAAAATTCAGAAAATTAATTGATGAGAGTGGAAAGGGTATCTCATAATTTGGACATGAAATGGAAATTAATGAGAATATATAACAACATACCCTCACATAAGAAGATGTAAACTAGAAGACATAACATAAAGGAAATCATGACTAAAAAGAGGAGGGTGAAAGGTTCCCTTACCTTGAAGAGTAACTTTGAAAGCTTGAAGGTTGGGATTTTGGGGGGCTTGAGGGAACCTTGGGAGGACTCCTTGGGAGCTATAAATACTAGAGCTTCGTTGAGGAGGGTTTTGGAATGAAATAAATGAGGGAATGACTTGGTATTTATAGGAAAATTGAGGGAATATTTAATTAATTTCCAAGGGACACCTCATCAGTAGTATTTGCAAAACCATGAGCTTGCCTATGGTATTTTACCATGGTATTGGCCACTTGGGATACCTCATAAAATATCTAACTATTAAAAAGTCGACCAAAATGATTACATCATCATTACATCATCAATGATGTCATTAAACACCCGAAACTCCAAACTGGATTTTTACTATTCACCAAAAATTCAACTGTTTCAGAAAAATCCCAAAAATTTACCCTAACCTAATATCAATGATATGAATTCAAAAATTAACTCCATTTTATAAAAGTAAATATTTTTAAATATTTTTAATTTAATTTTTAAATAAAATCGTTATTTATTCAAAAAACATCTTTAAAACTATAACTTATTTTGTAACACCTTGAAAAAGTAATCAAGGTACCATAAAATTATTTTATAACCATAAGAAAATAAAGTAACAATTTATGGTTAAATGTTATGAAAATACATTTTCATTTTAAACTGTCAAATTACTTATAAAACTATAAATAAAATATTTATGACCAACAAAAATAAAAAAATGTATACTATGATCATTTTTTCACTTTTAAGATTTCTAAATTGTATTTATACATTAATTGGTGATGTTTCTATTTTTTTGGCCGATTTACTATTCATTACTATTCATAAGGGTATGTTACTATTCATAATTACTATTCACTAAAAAACAAGTTGATCTTATTAGACTCTAAATTTATTACTGATCACAACTTTAGAAGAACTTTTTTTGAAAATCATTTCACATTATTAATTATTTAAAGTTTACATTAATATTTTAAAATACATTTTTTTCAAAATTCATTAGTAATATGGAACTATAAATTCATCCTATATTTATCCGGATATTTGAAATTCACCAACCTTTACATAATAAGAAATAAAAAATTTACTTATACAAAAGGTTTACACAAGTAACTAAGGTTGTGTTACATAGCCCCTTATAACACCTGCATAAGACCTAAGTGTAAGGTGTGTTATGGTGATAGAATCTTATGGCGGCTCAGAGAACATTGCCCAAGTGGTGATTTCAATCATCTTGAACTTCTCCCTTAGGTGATTCCGTTCAAGATTTACATGTTGAAGCTCAGCTTGGGCTTGGTCCAGAGCAAATCCCAAAGATGCTACCTTTTTCCCAAGCTCTAACAGATGGGCTTCATACGGCCCGAGTCTACTGGATGAGGCCATCAACTCTTCTTTCTATATTAATTAACCAAGATCACTTTTATTTGTAAACAATAATTGTAATGTTAAGAGTTTATTTTCCAACGATAATATTGACCAATGGTCATAAAATAGTCTAAACACAACGGTATCGCTTCATTAATTAAAGGATATAGTTTTGTGGAGTATAAAATAAAATAACACACAAAAGTTGGAAATAAAATTTATTCAAAAGTTTGGGTCGTTACATTCTTCCCCCCTTAATAAATTTCATCCCTGAACTTTGAACTTGTACCCTAAGAGAAGAGAAAAGGTGTGGGTACTTCTGCCTCATAGAATCCTCTAGTTCCCACATGGATTCATCATATTTGTGGTTCCTCCATAACACCTTAACATGGTGGGTAATCTTGTTGCGTAGAACCTTGTCTCTACGATCCAAGATCTCCACTGACTATTTCTCATAAGAAAGGTCATGTTTTAGTTGTACCAGCTCTGGATTTATTACATGTAAAGGGTTAGGTATGTATTTCCTCAAGAGGGATACGTGGAAGACATCATGAAAGTGTGCTAGATTTGGAGGAATTGTAAGCCGATAGGCCACTGCTCCCATCTGATCAAGGAATTCATAGGGGCCAATGTACCTAGGGATGAGCTTCCCTTTATTCCCAAACCTTATGACTCTCTTACAAGGTGAAATTCGAAGAAATACTTTGTCACCAACATCAAACTCCAAGTCCCTTCGACTGTTGTCGGCATAGCTCTTTTGCCAACTCTGAGTAGCCTTAATGTGTTGCTGGATGGCATGGACTTTTTATATCATCTCCTTCACAAGATCAGGCCCAAGAAGCTTTCTCTCACTATCTTCATGCCAAAAAGTAGAAGTTATACATCTTTTACCATATATAGATTCATAGGGTTCCATTTGAATGCTCGAGTTGAAGCTGTTGTTGTAAGAGAACTCAACTAAAGGGAGATGTTGGTACCATCCACCCTTAAATTCCATTGAGCATGTTCTCAGCATGTCCTAGAGTGTTTGAATAGTCCTTTTAGATTTTCCATCATTTTGGGGGTGATAAGACTTACTGAAATTCAATTCGGTACTCAGAGCATATTGAAGACTTATCCAGAATTTTAATGTGAACCTTGGATCATGATCATATACAATTGAAAGTGGAACTCCATGCAGCCTTACCACTTCCTTCACATAAATCCTCGCAAGTCGATCAAGAGAGAAATATTCCCGAATAGATATAAAATGGACAGTCTTGGTGAGATGGTACACAATAACCCATATCACATTGTTTTCTTTGAAAGTTCTCGGGGGACCAGTGATGAAGTCCATAGTGATATTGTCCCACTTCCATGCTGGTATGGGTAGTGGTTACAAAACCCCTTTAGGAAGTTGACGCTCTGCCTTCACTTGCTGACATACCAGGAACCTTGAAGTGTAGTCATCAATCTCCCTTTTCATATTATCCCACCAACAATGATCACGAAGGTCCCTATACATTTTTGTGCTTCCAAGATGTATAGAGGAAGTAGAGCTATGAGCTTCATCCATCAGAACCTTCATTATTTATAAAATATATGGAACACATAGTCTTGTACGAAATCTCAACACACCTTCTTGATCAATATTGAACTCAGGAAACTTCCCATCCTTCATAGCCTCAAACTTATTCTGTAACAAAGGATATTCTTTTTTATCTTTCTTAATCTTCTCTAGTAATGACGGTTGAGAAATCATTTGGGTTAGGGTTAATGATATCCCTTCCCTTATAATTCCCATGTCTGGCTTTACTAGGTCATTGATCAAAGGATATATTTAAATCCTCATCATGGAATGAAAAACTGGGTATTTCCTTCTTAATGCATCAGTGACTTTGTTTGCTATTTCGGGATGATAATGAATTGAACAATCATAGTCTTTGAGAAGTTTCAACCATCTCCTATGTCTCATGTTCAATTCCATTTGTGTGAAAATATACTTCAAAATTTGATGGTCTGTGTATATATTACATTTCTCCCCATAAAAATAGTGCCTCCATATTTTCAGAGCAAAAACGACCACAGCCAGCTCCAGATCATGTGTAGGATAGTTCTTCTCATGAGTCTTCAACTATCAAGATGCATAAGAATTTACCTTTTCATTTTGCATGAGGACACACCCAAGCCCTTTCAAATATGCATCGCTAAAAATAATGAATCCTTCTCCACTTGAGGGCAGAGTTAACATGGGTACATTAACCAATCTCTTCTTTAGCTCTTGTAAACTTTCCTCACACTCTGTTGTCCAGATGAACTTGAGCCATTTTTGAGTTAACTTGGTTAATGGATTAGAAAGTCGTGAAAGGTTTTTCACAAAACTCCTATAATATCCGACCAATCCAAGGGAACTACGAATATCAGTTATTATTGTAGGATAAGGCCACTCCTCTATAACTTTATTCTTTGTAGGGTCAACTCGGATTCCTTCATTAGTTAAAATGTGACCCAAGAAAGCAACTTGTTGTAACCAGAATTCACATTTTCTGAACTTCCCAAAAATACTCTCTTTCTGTAGAGTTTCCAAAATACCCCTTAGATGATCCTCATGCTCCTCAAGACTTTTATAATATATCATAATATCATCAATAAAACTACCACAAAGTTATCAAGGTAGTCCTTAAAGACTTTATACATCAAATACATAAAAATAGTAGGTGCATTAGTCAGTCTAAAGGGCATTACAACAAACTCATAATGCCCATATCTTGATCGGAATACAGTTTTCGGAATATCTTCTTTCTTCACCCTCAATTTATGATAACTAGATATAAGATAAATCTTAAAGAAGAATTGAGCCCCACGAAGTTTGTCAAATAAGTCATCAATTATCGAAAGAGAGTATTTGTTCTTCACTGTGATCCTATTCAGTTCTCTATAATCAATGCATAGCTGCATCGATCCATCCTTCTTCTTCATAAAGAGAACAGGTGATCCCCAAGGAGACACACTTGGTTGGATAAAACCGTTCTCCAAAAGATCTTGGAGTTGTTTCTTTAACTCCTCCAGCTCCACATTTTCCATCCTATACGGGGTCTTTGATATCGGATATGATCTAGGTATGAGTTCAATGAATAAATCTACCTCTCTTTCTGGGGGAGGTCTGGGTAACTCCTCAGGAAATATATCAATATATTCCTAGATGATGGGGACATTTTCTATCTTCAAACTCTTATTTCATTTTTCTTATTCACCGATCAACTCCACAAAGAAGGATATATGAGGTTCTTCTAGACAAAGATCAAGTTGAGATATCTCTCCTTGGAAAATAACTTTAGGTTTTCTATTCAAGACTACTGATATTTCCATGCTTTTGCATTTGATCTTAGCATTATACTTTGAGTGCCAGTCCATCCCTAGTATAATGTTGAATTCCAGCATGCGAATGACTAATAGATTTGTGATAAGATTGTTCTCACTAAAGTAAATACTAGATTTTATAAACATTGATGATGCTTGGATAATCTCACCTGGAGTCTTGACTGATAACTCTACTTTTAGAAAATATGGGGTTAATTCTAAATTATTTGAAAACTTGGAGGAAATAAAAGAATGTGTAGAACCAGAATCAGACAAAGTACTTTCTAGATTTGAGAGAACAACAAGAGTACCTGCCACCACATCATTTGGCACTTCAACTTAAACCGTAGTGATTGCAAAAGTATGACCCTGTTCCCTTGGTCGTTGCTGAGGCTGATGGTGATTCACCTCCATTGCGCTCAGATTTGGATAGTGATTGTAAAAGTTCCCAATTTTTCCACACTTATAACATTGGAAATTAGGTAGGGCTTGTACCATCTTCTCCTTGTCGTTAGTGTTGGCACGTTGTGGCTTCACCTCACTATGAAAATTCGGTGCAATGTTTCCATCTCTACCACACTTTTAGCATTTCCCACTCCCAAGAAGGTAGTTCCCTGAATGCTTCTTCCCACATTTATTACACATGGGAAGTTTTACTTTATTGCCTCATCTTCCTTGATCAAAGATCATCCCTAAGCTTGGATCCATTTATCTTTTCTTGTCATTGTATTTATGAAACCATTGTGTCTCACTAAACTTTAGTTCATCTTTCATCACACTTCGCACGATCTCCTCATGGATATCATAATCTCGGTTGGCTAGATTCTTCCGCATATGAGGTCTCATTTAACCAAAGAATATATCGACCTTAACATTTGCATCCATGAAAAAGATAGATGTGTAACGTGAAAACCTTGTAAATTTCATCTCATAGCTTCCCATAGATTCATTATCCTTATCTTTTATCTCGAGAAACACCT
The DNA here is from genome assembly GCA_963277665.1 of Viscum album. NCBI lineage: Eukaryota > Viridiplantae > Streptophyta > Magnoliopsida > Santalales > Viscaceae > Viscum > Viscum album. The sequence goes on from OY728147.1 coordinate 93,360,418, forward strand.
TCTCCATTATTGTTCTCATCGATCGAGGGAAATACTTGTTGAAGAGTATCCCTTTGAACTCTTCCCACTCAAAATATTCAACTTCAACTCTTGGCCTTGTTTTTTTAATCAATTCCCACCAATAATCAGCTTCTCCCTCTAAGCGATAAATATCCAAAGTAACCTTCTCTTGTTCAGAAAAGCGGAGCACAGAAAATATCTTCTCGATAGAGCTAATTCACTGTTCATAAACCAATGGGTTGGTAGATCTATTGAAGGTTGGTGGTTGTTGACTCATAAATGATTCAACAGAAAGTTGTTCCCTTTGCGGTGAGATCAGTCTCTCAGCTTGATTCAAGTTATTTCCCATATCTTGAGTCATTTGGTTCATTATTTGCTTGAAAGTTTCCATTCCGGCTTCCATCGGAGGGTTGTCAGTGCATGGTCCATTACGGTCACCATTTTTACAGTTCCTCCTATTACCTACCATTCTATAAAATAATAAAACCTTAGTGAGAAACTTATTTGATTTATGAATATTTTAACAATAAAGTATTTTATGTCTTAAAACGTCATGCTTTAAACAATTACATTTCTCTATAAATCCTTCACAATGATTCATAAAAAGTTTATGATTAACCAAACATACCCCCCAAGAGTGTTATAACCAAGAGTGAAGAAAGGTTCGTTGTCATGTACCAGGATACCCTAGGTCATTCCCAAAACTCCTTGTCAGATTTTTTACTCCTAGGTACATCTGTGCCAGATCCGCCTTTACATGCTTGTATCTAGACATGGATGTATTTTATTGACAAACCACTTACTCAATACTCACCAAAATACCATGAAGTTTTCCTATATTTAAAATTTTATAAAGGATCCTTCATAAAGTTTTCATAGCCTAATTTTCATAAGTAACTAAACCTCCCTTTGATACCAACTATGGAATCCTTCCTTTTTATTGCATTACTTTTCATTAAATTTTACAAACAGAGGATCTTTAAAGTTTAGTGTCTTGGAAATTAGTAACATAAAACATAAAAATATAAAAGAATTCTTCTAATTCATTTTTAGGGCTTCATAATAAGTTATTACTATGTACAATTATTGCATCTCATAACCTGGAGGCATACATCAAAGAAAAGGGTGAGTAGAAGGCTCAGTAAAGAAAGCAAGGGAATCAGTTTACTTGTGAAATCAATAAGAACTTGATAAAAACATAAATACATGAGCAATGAAAGTATAAAAATATCTTAATAAAAAGAACATGAATCAATGCTTGAATATGTGTCTACAACATTTAATTTATACATTCATGAACATATCACCATGGTTCATTCCCAAGGTGTCATAAAAATATTACCAAGGTTATTCACCAAGGTATCGTGAAACTTGTCATCTCTAGAGATTAATTCTTTACCCAATGCATTAGAGCACTATTAGGGATCACCCTTAATATTTCTTTATTTCTATGTGATACACATAGATCATAATCAAATATTTCATAAATAACCCAAATAGAATCTAAGAATTTGGTTTCATGTCAAAATCGTGACATTTAAAAAGTACTTAAAAATAAGATCATTATGTCATTTATAACCCATGGAAAGGGAATGAGGGTTATATGTATGTAAATTACATAATAAAATATATAGATTTTATTTATTTATTAATACCCCTAGAAATGAAAATATATTTGGGTATCCACATAAAATAATAAAAGATAATTTCTTGAGAAAAATATAGATTTTGAGACGAAAATTCTGCAGCATAACTACTACATAATATCATTTTAGTGAACATTAAAAAGAGAGGGGACAAGGGTAAACCACTCATAAATAATTCATAATACATTATTGGTGCATAATAAGATCATGGTATGGATATTTTAATGACATGCCACATGAAAAGAAAATATGAAAGAAAAGAGCAGACGCTATTTCTTTTACGAAAAATTCGGCAGCCTAACGGCGTCGCTAAAAAATTCAGAAAATAAATTGATGAGAGTGGAAATGGTCTATAATTATTTGGAAATTAAATGTATAGTAATGAGAATATATAAGAACATACCCCCAAAAAAGAAGATGGAAACTAGAATACATAACATAAAGGAAATCATGACTAAAAGGAGGAGGGTGAATGGTTCCCTTACCTTGAAGAGTAACTTCAAAAGCTTGAAGGTTGGGACTTCAGGGGGGTTAAGGGCACATTGGGATGACTCCTTAAGAGGTAGAAATACCAAAGCTTCGTTGAGGAGGATTTTGGAATGAAATTAATGAGGGAATGGCTTGGTATTTATAGGAAAAGTGATGAGATATTTAATTAATTTCCAAGGGACACCTCATCAGTGGTATTTGCAAAACCATGGGTTTGCCTATGGTATTGGCCTATGGTATTGTCCACTTGGTACAAATCATAACATATATTAATATTCACAACTCGACCAGATTTATTACATCATCATTAAATCATAAATGATGTCATTAAACACCCGAAACTCAAAACTATATTTTTACTATTCACCAAAAATTCAACTATTTCATATAAATCCCCAAAATTTACCCTAACCTAATATTGATGCTCTGAATTAAAAAATTAACTCCATTTCATGAAAATAATTTTTTGAAATATTTTTAATTTAATTTTTAAATAAAATCATTATTTATTTAAAAAAACTACTCTAAAACTAAAACTTATTTTGTAACACCTTGAAAAACTAATCAAGGTCTCATAAAATTATCGTCTAACCATAAGACAATAAAGTAAAAAATTTATGATTAAATCTTATGAAAATAAATTTTCATTTTATATTATTAAATTAATTAATAAATTGTAAATAAAATATTTATGACCTACAAAAATAAAAAAACTTAGACTATGATCGTTTTTTCACTTTTAAGATGTCTAAATTGTATTTATACATTCTTGGGTGATGTTTCTATTTTTTTTGGCCGATTTACTATTCATTACTATTCATTAGGGTATGATATTATTCATACTTTACTATTCACTAAAAAGAATTTTGATCTTATTAGACTCTAAATTTCTTACTGATCATAATTTTAGAAGACCATTTTTTGAAAATCATTTCACATTATTAATTATTTAAATTTTACATTAATATTTTAAAATACTATTTTTTCCAAAATTCATTAGTAATATAGAACTATAAATTCATCCTAAATTTATCTGGATATTTGAAATTCACCAACCTTTCCATAATAAGTAATAAAAAAATTACTTATACAGAAGGTTTACACAAGTTACTAAGGTCGCGTTAAATAGCCCCTTATAACACCTGCACAGAACCTAAGTGTAAGGTGTGATATGGTGATAGAATCTTGGAGCGGATCGAACAACATTGCCCGAGTGGTGATTTAAATCATCTTGAACTTCTCTCTTAGGAAATTCCGTTCAAGATTTACATGTTGAAGCTCAGCTTTGGCTTAGTCCAGAGAAAAGCCCAAATATGCTACCTCCATCCAAAGATCTAATAGATGGGCTTCATATGGCTCGAGTCTACTGGATGAGGCCATCGACTCTTCTTTATGTATTAATTAACCAAGATCACTTGTATTTATAAACAATAATTGTAACATTAAGAGTTTAGTTTCCAATAGTCATATAACAGTCGAAAACCAATGGTCTCACTTCATTAATTTAAGGATATAGTTTTGTGGAGTATAAAATGAAATAACACACAAAAGTTGGAAATAAAATTTATTCAAAAGTTCGAGTCATTACACAAGGACACCCCCTCCCTTTTGGACACCCCCACTCCTAGATAACACCTGGACACCCCCCCCCCCTTCCTCCTAGACACCCCCTTTTTTCTGGACACCCCCACCCACCCTCCCACCTGGACACCCCCTCCCTCCTAGACACCCTCTTGGACACCTCCCTCCCCTCCTAGACACCCCCACCCCCCCCCCCCCCCACTCCTAGACACCCCTCCCTCCTGGAACCCCCCACCCACATATAAGTGAAACTAATTAGAAAATTAAAAATCCAAGATATTGGTTCCCATTAAGTTTTTAAGATGCTTGTGAGTGGACTGAATGACTATGCATTGGTCAACCTCCACACTATCAACCATTGTAGTCCAATGAACTATAAAAACCTCAGATTCAATTCTTGAATTTATTTGTATCATAAGAAAGAGAAATTTTAAATTAATTATGAAAATGGAGTATTTTGGGTTAAAAATGTATTGGAGTAAGAAAGGGCCACATGACTATTTAGAAATATCATATTAAGTGCATGACTTATTCAAAGTCATGTGATCACATGACCAGAATATTATTACGTGATCAAATTATCCTAGGAGATTTATATGATTACAAGACCCTTGAAGATTTATACGATCATGTAAATAAGACAAGAATACACAAATCATGGTTCAAGTGAATTACCTTAATTGATTATGTGATTTGTTTATGTGATTTGATCATGTGATGAGATCACACGATCAGTTCACATGAAGCATTCATACAAAGGATCTTATGTGACACAATCACATGAAGAGGCTTATGTGAAGTAGAGAAAAAACCTAATAGTTCTCGTAGAGCTATGAAATATTGAGTCATTGGTGAAATATATTTCCCATTACTCTCTTATCTATAAGAAATTTCACAAAATACCAAGAGTATCTTATAATACTAAAAGAAAAATAAAATCCCAAGGGATTCAGACAGGTATTCACTTCCTTATAACAAAGTCTTTTTTTCTTCTTCTAGAATTTGTATGTGAGGTGTGTGTGAATCTGGGCATTGATGTGATACAGGTTCTAATATGAGGTGTGTAGGAACCCAGATTTTGATGGGCAAGCATATGTATATATGATGCGGGTTTATTTAAGAAATTGTTGAGATGAAAGATCTATAGACAATGATTTTACTGCGCAAAAATCAAGATTACCTCTGTGATTGAGCAGATACAAAATTGTTTCCCTTCCTACGAAGGCATGTCACATGGAAATAAATCTTCTAAAATAAATGAACCCTGCAAGGAATGATGAAAATCAAATCAACGTTTCATTATAAAAACAATTCATTAAAGTAGAAATATTATATCGTAAAATTACATTTATATCTTTCCAAATGGTTTCTTTGGTCCAGATATAAGCTAATAACAAAACTAATGAATATTTGTGCATTTTACCACTATTGGTTAACTATTTCTTACCATAGCATCTGATCTGAACTTCTAATCTGGAATCCCCATGATGCTCTCATCCGACACCATAATTATGATGATGATATCATAAGGATGGTGTCAGTTGAGAGCATCATGGGGAAGCCTGATCCGAAGTTCAGATCAGATGTTATGTTAAGCGGTAGTTAACCAATAGTAGTGAAGAATCCTTAGTTTTGTTATTAAATTTGTGAGTGTTGAATAACCATTATTCTTCCAACACACTACATCAGTAGAAACAACTTAATAAATAACCAAAATACAGAATATAAATGATCCATGCCATAATAGTTTAGGTCTAGTGATTTTGGAAACATATAAACATAAAGAACTAGTTCATAAGAGTCTCTCATTATGTTTTGGTTTACTAGAAAGACAAATAATTTCTAAAACTATTCTTCATAACCTAAGGATATAAAACATAATAAAGGGTGATCATAGATTCCCAATAAGTGTAAATAAGGTAGATATCAATGGTCATATAAGGATACCATAAGTAGTAGGAATTCACCTTCATCCTATTTGTGTACAATATTCTATAAGGTATACTACCCAATCATTTCTAAACACATCTATATCATCTTGTGAATATGAGTTTTTGCGACAGTCATGGTAGTACTGAAAAAATATAAACACACAATGGATTAATTAATATTTTAAATGAAATCGAAATTATTTTCAAAAATACCTCTTCAGGGATGCTATTTTTTTGATGAAATATGATATCTTTCATAAATATAAAAACATAATAAACACAGTCCTTTTTGTTTGTTTGTTTTGGAAACTGCAGAAACATCAATAAAAATAAGTAATTTGTTTTGATATGTGTTTGGATAGCGCAATATTATTATATATACCAGGATACTTGTCTAGTTTTAGATCTTGTGGGAATTCTTTCCCTTAGGCCTTGGATTTATTCCATAAAGTAGAGGATATTGATGCACCGCCCTATCATAATAGAATCCTCATTAAATGATAATATAAATTATATAACTAGATGCTTAGTTCTAAAATGTTGGATTTAGTGTATTACAGATTGACAAATGCCATCATGAATGGTCAGTTTTTTGCATATCCATGCATTGAATCCATAAAATAAATCATTGCAATATCCAATTTGACTGTAATCAGCATCCAATTCTGCCTAAAAACACAAAAAGGAGTAATTAATTAAAGAAGTGAAAATATAGTTTATATGATTAAATTGTAGCGTTTTACCCCTGCATCATTGGTATTAAAAAGAGTAAGTCATTCGTAATGTTGTTTTCAAACAATTTGATTAGGGATGACATTATTTCATCCTATTTAGTAGAATCTAATTCTTCTTTTGAATAGGTGATGTGAGGACTAATGAGACCAAATTTTTGTTCATGGGAAAATACCTTCAATTATTTTTCATATTTACACCTGTGAAAAATATGAAATTTATTAAGTCATAATTATCATAGTATATCATGTTTTTCAAAATAAAATCATGAAGACATACCTCATGTATACATTTAAAACTAATGCACCTATCCATTCATACTTGAGAATTTCATTTACATTTTTAGCACTAATGTAATCTAATTTTTCCTCTCCATACATATTTTTTTTAAAATCAATTATGTGAGTATTTCCATCTATCAACTTTGTATCCACATGAGCCTGTAATGATATTAAATGTGGATATTGAATGGGTAGGGTGAAGGTGCTCTCAGTAGATCATTTCAATCGTTTGGTTGATCCTTGAGATGGTTTTGAGTCAATCTTTCATTTTAACCTATTCTCTTTTTTGTTCTGTAGTAACATTCATTGGTTTAAACCTTTTTTCATTAAATGTTAAAGGTTTAGCTTGAAAAATAAATTAGAAATGGATACCTCCTTGTCAAAGTGTTTTTTTACAAGAATTGATGGTCAGGCGATGAATGTTCCAACATCTTGTTCAACCATATGAATGTGTTCATCGTCATTTGGAAAAGGTATCTTGGAACTAAGATCATTAGCATTGTTAATTGACACTCTGATAGGATCTGTTTGAAGTTTTTTGTTGTGTAGCATGTTGGTCTGCATATTGAACATCGTATCCCTCACTACAAGGTGATAGGTGGGAGTTAATATATTTAAATAAAAATTATTTTCACCCTGTAGAATATTAGTATAGAAAAGGTATCAGTGTCTATGTGATTCACATTTCACAGAAAAAATTATTATAACATTGATTACCTCATCTAAGTTAGGTTTTTGAGGGGAATGGCTCGCCTCAAAGCTGGTAGGGGTGCGGTGGGATCTTCACTCACGGGTTGTTGTTGAGTTGTTTCTTCTCTTTGCTTCCACCCATCAAACTTACTATCATCTCTCTCTGGTGTTATAATTATTCTTGAAAAATATCTAATTTATATTGCATCTTTTTCATTTCCTCAGTTTGATCATCCGCTTGTTTTTGTTTCTGAAAATATGTTCGAGGTGTCACCCCAAAACCCGCACCTCTAACGCGGCCATACTATTCTGGCTACTTAAATTATGCCGAAAGTTTTTCTGCATGTGTCATGGGTGTATTTTATTCATTTGACTGTGTCAAATATAAAATATAGGAAAATAAATATTCATTGTTATGTAATAGCAATTTAAAGCAAATCAAATTTACATTATGTCAAACTTACACATGTTTCCCACACTTTTTGTGTGTTTTCATCTATTAGTATCCCCTCTTTATTTACACGAGCCTCCTTCTGTAGCACATAGCATGGGATGGATATGGATTTTGATTTTGATTCATCAATCTGCATATAAATAGGGAAACATGGTTATGGTGTTGTTTTATGTCACATAAAATTATTATGGTAGATTTAAAAAACATACCAATTTTTTCTCAAGTGAAGCGTACCCCATCCTTGCTTTACGATAGGGGTACATTGGTTTTGTTACTCATTCTTTATTTTCATCAATCAGTTTCTATTTCATAAATAAAAAATTTTCAATCAAATTGATGAATACAAGAAACATCAAACAACGTATTACTAGACACACTGTACCTGAAAATTCTGCTCCACACGACGGTTTCTAAATGCATCCCACGCTCCTTGGGATATCAAGTGTGCATAAATAGGAGTGAGGTGTGGCTTTATTTTCCCTTTAGCATCTTTAAGATGATATTTCATTAAAATTGTGCGAAAGGCCCTATGAATCCTTCCTAAAACTCTTAATACATATTCCTTGTGTGAAGCATCTAATATAAATGCACTCTGCAATAGATGATGAAGAGTAAGTCAGTGTTTTAGTATTTTATTTTATTTTAATAAATTAAAGAAATTATATCATAATGTTACCGTAATATCTTCCCACATTAGTGTCTTAAGCTCAGTGACAACATGGTACCATGATTGTACATCAATTGGCATGTGTTGTCAAGTGATGATTCCAATGTAGCTACTAAAGATGGCTTTGTTGGGGTTAACATGTCGGCCTCGCTTATTCCATCCCACCTCAAATTTGATGCCTTTTTCTTTTGCCTTAAGTATTTTGGCTAACACTATCAAACTACGATGCTCTTGTTTTTTTACACTATCAGGGTTTCATTTCCTACCATTTCCTCAGAAGCATAATCATTATGTTCCTGTGGAGCGCTAGCATTGGCACTGGGACTAGAAGCAGTAGGCTAAGAAACCTGTTGTACCTCAGCACTGGGACCAGCAGCAACAGGTTGAGAAACCTTTTGTTGCTCTGCACTGGGACCAGTAGTAGTAGTTTGAGAGACCTATTGTGCCTCGGGATTGGGCGCATCAGCAGGTGCAAAAGTCCTTATCTTCAGAATTGGTTTATCATTTAATTTAGATTACATAAAAGAAACAGTGAAGAGATAATAACATAAAGTAACATAATTTATTTTACAATAAACAAATAACTTGATTATTGAAATATCTTTTATTAAGGCTGAAGAGATTTTACCCCTCTATCGACTATGTAAATCCCTTCATTGTGGCCTCCTCTGACATACAAAATGTCTTCTACAATGGGAACACTAAAAAATGATTGAAAAGTCCAAATTAAAGGGCTATCCTCCATTAAAATTTTATCTGACCTTTCAGTTGTTTTGGTCGATAACAAAACAATTGACCAGTTTCAATTTGCAGGATTTGGAACATAAAATACTTGTACTTCCTGTGAAGCCATTATAAATGGTTCATCTTTCTCCCCTTCTTTACTAAAATCAACTTTCATGAATCCCAACTCATCTATTTTAACACCACTCCTATTATCAACCCACTTGCATTGAAAAATAGACACTTGAAATTTCATATAATCTAACTCCCATATTTGTTTGATGATGCCCAAGTATGACATATTCACATAAATTGGATTTTTGTCTTTAGCATCGGAAACATGCATCGCTTCAGCCACAAGTGTAACCCCACTATTTTTCATGGTACTATCTTCATCATGTTCATTAGTATATAATATATAACCATTAACAACATAATCATTTTAAGATAATACATACACACTTGCTCCTCCAGCTAGCCATCGAAGTCATTTTAAAATTGAGTCCAGATTTTCATCTAACTTCTTAAAAATATGATCCTAAAACCATCCTATAAATTATTGATTATATGTATATGATATCCATTTTTTATCCCTATATGGATTCAAATGCCTAATAATTTCTTTGTGGGTTTGAACATATGGGTCAACGTCGAAACTGTTATTCAAAACGTAAAGGTGGTCCTTCTCCCGATCTGTAATATTGATTGTGACAACCTCTCTTTCAAAAATTCCTTCACCCTCAAGCCACCTCGTGTGATGAGATTTCGATATGCCAATGTTTTCCACACCAGACAAGTATTCATTATAGAATTCAACGTCTTCCTCAAAAATATATTGCTTCAAAATACAACCCTCTATCCAACTTCGATTTTTGACATACCCTTTCAAAATCATCATATACCATTCAATGGGGTACAACCATCTATAATCTACAGGACCACATATTTGAATCTCTCTCACCAAATGAACCATCATATGAACCATAATATCAAAGAATTTTGGTGGGAATAACATTTCCAATTCACATAATATGATGGAAATTTTTCTTTCCATAGTTGGAAATTTTTCTAGGTCTATAACCTTTTTGCATATATCTTTGAAGAAGAAATAGATCTTCGTTAATGTATGGTGTAAATTCTTGGGAAAAATGCAACGTAAAGATATAATAATTCGATCTTTCATAAAATCATGACAGTCATGTGATTTTAGACCCTTTAATTTTAAATCACTCATTGACACGATGTTCTTGATATTTGATGAATACCCCTCTGGAACCTTTACATCATTCAAGAAGTTGAAATCTAATATCTCTTCTGCCTGTAAAGAGTGTAAGCAGTAGGAAGAAGAAATGTTTGTTTTTCACCCTTCACTGGTGCCAACTCTTCTCGTATTATCATCTCATCCATGTCCAATATAGCCTTAATTCCATCCTTTGTTTTTTCGGGTGTATTTAGCAATGTGTCGATTACACTATCACATACATTTTTTTCAACAAGCATAACATCAAGAAAATGTCTGACATACAGGAAATTCCAGTATGGTAATTCAAAAAAACTGATCTCATTTTCCAACTGGTTTTCGTAAGGTTTCTCAAAAACAGTTTACCAAAAGTAGTGTCCACATCTTTTACTTTCTCAAAAAATTGATCACCTATTAGTGGAGATGGTGTTGTACATTCTTTTGAACTTCCATTCAATGATGTTGTCCAAGATCGGTACATATGTCGTCGGGGTAGAAATCTATGATGTCCTAGAAACACAGTTTTTGATGAATGTTTCAACCTAATTGATTGTGTACCTTGTTCGCAAATGGGACACCCTTGAGTTTCTTTAATGCTATATCCTGACAAATTTTCATAAGCAGGAATGTTATTTATTGTCTCGTACAACATGTCTCTCAAAGTGAAATCTTCATTTTTGTAAGCATCATACAAAGTAACACCTGAATCCCACAATAATTTCAAATCCTCGATCAATGGAGCCAAATAAACATCAATATCATTACCCAGTTGTTTTGGTCCTGATATAAGCATAAATAACATGATGTATTTTTGTTTCGTGCATAACCACGGTGGTAAGTTATAATTTACCAACATAACTGTCCATGTACTGTGAATGCTGCTTTGAAAACCAAAAGGATTCACCCCATCTGTGGATAACGTAAGATGAAGGTTTTTCAAATCATGTCCAAATTCAGGATACTCATGATCAATTATCTTCCACTGAGGAGATTCTGTTAGGTGACGTAGTTCCCATCTTTAATTCTTTTATTTTCATGCCATGTCAATTGTCCTGAAATCTTCTCACTTCAATTGTATCGATAAGCACCACACTTTGGGCATTCTTTAAGTGATTTTTGGTCCTTACAAAACAATATATAGTCATTTGGGTAGGCATGTATTCTTTCAGAGATCGTACTCATCGACCTTAGCATTCATTTGGCATCGTATGTTTGGATTGGGAGCTCATTATCTTCTAGGATCATGTCATTTAGGTTAGCAAGTAGTTCCGTAAAACTGGTGTCACTCCACCTGTTTCCTGCTCTCAAATTATACAGCTTTATTACGGCTAACAATGCTGTATATTTAGTGAAACCATCATACAATGGCATTTTTGCAGAACTCTTTAACTTGTCAAAAATTTTTGGGAAATCATGAAGTTCATCTTCAATTGTCCTTTTCATTTCTTCAATATGATCTTCATCATCATTCACATCTGTAATCACATCCTCCATACAATCGTCTTCATTGTTCATGCTTGTAATCATATCAGATGATCCATAAAATGTAGTATTATTCCAGCCACTAGCTACATTCGTTTTTCCCCATGTTTATTCCAACATGTATAACTTCGATCTATTCTGTGACAGATTAGGTGTTCTTCCAACTCCTATGGACTAATTTTTCTTGAATAACAACAGTTTAAACACAGACAAAGGATTTGAGAAGGGTTACATGCATGATCTTTTGAAAACTTGATAAACTCTTTCACGCCATCTTCATACTCTTTTGTCAACCGATTGACATCCATCCATTATTTATTCATATTAATCCTATTTGATACAGTAATATTAATATTTAATGAAATTATTACACAAAATATGTTCAAAAATCTTTGAGAATCCCTTGCACTAGAATTATTTAGTTTCCCACATGTGATCTATATGCATCGTTTTGGTTTTTTAGTGTTTCTCTAGAAACATAATGTCTCTAGTCAAGAACTATGGTTCTAAAATAATAGATGGTATGATTTTTAATAGATTTCTTGTGGGTGGAAGGATTAATTACACGTGTTTTTATTGTTATTTGACTAGGGTGTCTATAAAGTGTCTCATAGAGTCCTCTAGTAAAGTGGTTTTCTAAGATTCAGTGGAATTACACTAGTAACAAAGTGGTGGTGCCATTGAAATGGGTAAATTTTGGATTGATATTCAATGGTGGAAGAACTATAACATGAAAAAAATGGAATACCAATCATGCCAACAACTATAACACCATACAAACACACAATCATGCTCACAATCACAACACCATACAAACCAAACAATTAAATTTTCATATTTTAAAAAGCATCCCTTATTCAATTTCTAGGTGCTACTGCTGCAATGGGACATGCCTTCTTTTTAGGAGAAATATCATTTTAAATTTACTCTAATTTAGGGGTAAAATATTCCACATTAATTGTATCTTTTTTACAGGGGATCATTGTTATCCCGTAGGGATCATGAATGCCTTTTAGGATAGTGGAATGTCAGGTCAGTTGTTGGTTATAATACTAGCATGGTTCGATCATTACATTTCCAATTGTAATTGACCCATGTCCATTTAAATATAATATTTGGGGGGGGTCAGAAAATAATATATAGAAGGATTAAGAGAGGTAAAAATTATCATAGGATCTCCAATACAAGTGATGAAAGACGAAACATACACCGGGTGAGGGAGAACCACCCAAGAGGAGAGGAAGGGGAGGGTGGCGTTGCGCGGAGGGGTTCTGGATGATAAAAGGGTAAAATCCAGTAAAACATAAAAGTTTAAAAGGGAAAGGGGGCGGGCTATCTAGGGGGTAGGGGTTGTAGGGGTGTGGGGGAGGGAGTGTGGGTTGTCTAGGTAGGGGGTGGGCTGCCGAGGTGGGGTGGGGGCTACAGTGGTGTGGGGGAGGGGGCGTGGGCTGTCTAGAGGGGGTGGGTTTTCCACTATGAAATAACCATTAGGGATCCTAAAGAGTGAATTATGAGAGGGTAAAATTATGGGGAAGAGGGGTTTGGGTGATGGGGTCGAGTGGATAATAAGGAATAGGGGAACCTCATTAAAAAGACTAAAAAATCTCTTTTCATTTCAAGAATATGGTAAATTATGGTGTAGCCTAATGGGCTATTGCATAGTGCACCCTAAGGGTACATTATGGAACCCCATGTGTAGATTTACCTACCCTTGAGGTCATAAGGAATTCACATTATCATTTCCATTAACATTATAATCAACCCCTTTCCATGTACTATACCTATAAGGGTTATAAGTGAGATGTCACAATTTTATATAGCCATGATAAATATTTTCTATGGAATAATAAATAAAAATCATGTACTCAACATGATATAAGATTTAAAATAATCCTTGATATATCTCACACAACAACCTACCCACTGGTCATTCCATCACTAGTACCCACCAAGGCAACCCCCCAATCGAATGGTCGAGGGATAAATATCTTAGGAGAACACAAATACTATGGGACATAAGATTATATCTCCTTATCTTCCATGATCTAATGATCACTCTCTAATCTATTATCTCACTCGGTCCAGTGGGATACCATCTAAATATTATAGACATCCAATACAATGGTTTACACATATCCAGATCAATACCTAGTCTCCTAAGAGTCCTAATACATCAAACAAGGTGGTTAGAAATCAATAAATTCAATGCATCAAGAATCATCCAAATTGAATACATTTATAAATAAATTATCACCCAATATCAAATTACCTAGAAAGAAAAATCACCTTTCTCTATCACAAGAACACCACATGTATAGAGAATAACCCATTAGTTAGAACAAAACTGTCACGACCCGACCTCGGGGCCCGTGCCGTGACTACCCCAAGCCCGCCTTCCATAGGCCAGGGGCTGGCGACTAGCACCAAGGCGTAAAATCCCGGTAAACAGGGAAGGCATTGCCTTTATAAGTAACAACCACCACAGAGTCAGCAAGCGGAAAGTAACTACAAGTGCAGAAAAGTAAAGGGGGCCGGAATACAAGCCCAACTGAAAGTACAACTGAAAAAGTAAAGAACAACAACTGAAGAGAAGACGGCGGCCTCGTGTCGTCCACTGGCAATCCCACCTGAAGGGTGGGTACAGATAGCCTCCAGGCTCCTCGGGTCCCACGTCCGCTCCGAGCACGTCCCGCCCAGTGGTCCACCTCCAGGTACCGTCCTGCTCCACGCCCCAATCGTGATCAGCGCTGCCCGTCGTCTGCATCCAACACAACAAGGTGCGGGCATAGCCCGTGCAGAGGTGAGTATAAGCTACTCAGTAAGGACCCCGAGACCCCCGAAGGTCTCCCGAAATCCACAAAGGATATAGCACAAAAAGGAAGGTTCAATCACGAAGTAACATCTGACTCGACTTAGGTATATGCCCATACATATACCTAAGTCCCCACTTCTAGCTCTGCTCACGAGCTCAAGAACAACTCAATCCACATAGGAAAGCAAGACTCAAATCCACAAAGGAGAGTAAACAGTAAATCCACATAGGATAGTTCAACACAATCCACAAAGGAGAGTAACATAAGATTCAGCTCAACCAGGTATACTTTTTCAGATGACGTCAAAGATGATCACTGATCCATCTAAGTCGTCGGACCCACGAAGGATCAATAGGTACTAACCCCTGCAAAAGACCCACACAGGATCAGGCTCACACAGAACCTGTAGGCAGTGGCTCACACAGAACCGGTAGTAAGGACCCACATAGGATCGGGCTCACACAGAACCTGTAGCACTGATCCACGTAGGATCGCTGAGTGTAGTAGTCGACGCAGTCCACTGAGGATCTCTGCACAGTCGTCGCCGCAGTCCACGAAGGATCTCTGCTCTGCCGTCGTCGCAGTCCATTGAGGATCTCTGCTCTGCCGTCGTCGCAGTCCACGGAGGATCTCTGCTCTGTCGTCGAAGTCACAGCCAGCGCTAGGGTTCCCGCACACAGCGAGCTCGTTTAGGAGGGTCCGCTCCACAAGCCAAGAGGCTGATGCATCAACTGACACGTAGTCTGAAGTTGATGTATCCAAAAGTTCTGTATCGACAACAGGATCTCAACGCAACAGACGGCGCGTCAATCGGACGCCCGGTCTGAGAGTTATTGGCATTTCCGTCCCAGGGGCCCGGTTGGTTTTTAGGGCAAAACCAACCCGACCGTACTCCGCATGTATCCGATCCTCGGGCGGAGTATGCCAAAAGTTCCGTCTCACTTAGAGGAAACTACCACAGCTGACGGTACGTCGATCGGACGTCCGTAGCTCAAGTTATGAGCGTTTCCGCTCCGAGGGCCTGGTTGGTTTCGTGTACGAACCAACCCGGCCGAACCCAAAGTCTTCCGAAACCTTGAGTATAATATACCAAAACGACCGTATCGATCCAAGGATCGCGTAGCCGCTGACGGTTCGTCAATCGGAGGTCTCAGACCCAAGATATGGGCAAAAGACCGAAGAAGGCCCGAAAACGGGGGTTCTGGGCCCGGGGCGACCCGGCCCGAACCGCCCCTGGGTCGGCCGAACCGGGTCGACCCGAACCGGGTCGGCCCGACCCGGCCTGGGCGCGGCCCGACCCGGCCTGGGCGCGGCCCGGCCGACCGGACCGGCCGGCTCGGCTTCGGCCGAGCGGCCGAAGGGGGCGCCGCGGGTTTGACCCGCGGCTTAGGTGGAACGCGGCCCCGCGGGGGGCCGCCTGTCACGCGGACGCGGCCGGGCCGCCGCGTCCCTCCCCGGTTCCGCGCGGCCGTTGGAACCGGCCGCCGCCGCCGCGGCTTCAGCCGCGGCGGATCTCCTCCACGGCGGCGCGCCGGGCGCCGCCGCCTCCGGCCGCCGCCGCCTTCCGCGGGCCGCCGGAGTTGCTCCGGTGGCCTGTTTTGCCTCCCGTCTGCGCCGTTGCTCCTCCCGGGGGCCGATCTTCACTGCGGAATCAACGGATCGCCCTTGCCGCACGGTTCGTCTTCGTCCGCCAAATCCCCACAACAAAAGATCGGCGGAGGGTTGCCGGGTCTTGTTCGTTAGATCCGCACCCTCCGCGTTAGTCATAAACAACGGGAGGAAAAGAAAAATAATCAACAACAATTTTAATTAAATTAAAATTGTTCGGAGATCAGGTTCTTTATTTTAAAAGAATAAACATGGGGAAATAAAATATTCCAACATCCCTTACCTTGTCGTCGTCGGACGTGAGGTCGTCGCGGAAGGAGGGGATCGTCGCGTCGTTGTGGAGGAGACGTTCGTCGCACCACGGGAAAAACGTTGCGCCGACGATCTCCGGATCAAGATCAAACGGATTTAATTAATTTAAATCCGTTGATATCAAATTATAAAAAGGGGAGAATTAGAAGATTCGATTCTCACCTTTAACCGCTGATCGAAGGTCCGCCGCGGAAGAAGAGGCGCCGTAGAAGAAGAAGGAGAAGGTCGCGGAAAAGTTTGTTGACGTCGCGGATCGTGCGTCGTCGAATTCTGCTTCCGGCGTTCTTCGCGTTCTTCGCGTTCTTCGCAGGGAGGGTGGAGGTTTAGAGGATCTCGCACAACAGAAGGATCCTCCAAAATAGACAAGTTTGTCTATTTTATTATTTTGCCAACAAACGCAAAACGCGTAAATAACGACCCATTAAATTCGTTGAATTAATTCAACGAATGAAATAGCCCATTTAATTCACGAAATAAACCGCCCAATTAAATGGTCTGTTAAGAAATAAAGAAAACGTGTCGGTTGACTTTTCAGTTACTTTGACGGGTTTTCGCGGGTGCGTTACTTAGCGAAAGAAACGGCGGGGCTCGTGCGGGCCCTGCCTCACAAATATCCTACCAAGAGGGTAGGATATTTCCGGATAGCACCCTATCCTCTTTAACTCAGTTCAAGTGGCTTCCAAGTGACTTCCAAGCAGCTTAAGTGAAATAAAATAAAGTTGTCGCACAAATTTTATTTTATTTCTGTCTTAAAGCCCCAAAATTTAAAAACCACGTCTGAGCAAACGCAACTCCGGAAGAGGCGTTTCTAAGCAAATACCGGCACTACGATTTCATCGGTGCCCTCAGAATTCGATTCCGGGCACCGGTTCAAAAGATAGAAAAACCCGCTCGTCCGTTCACTGAACGTACCCGAGCCAAACTTCGGAAATTGATTCCGGGCACACCGGGCCTCAGAATCAGGTGCCGTCAGAAGCTGCGCTCTTGTAAAATTCCAAAGAAAATTAAGAAAAAAATTTCCTTGAAATTTGCGGGTCTTTACATTACTCCCACCTCAGGGCTTTACGTCCCCGTAAAGATACATCAAAAACTAGGGGAACAAATGGGGGTACTGAGCACGAATCTGAGCCTCCCGCTCCCAAGTGCTCTGCTGGAGGTTCCCGTGCTGCCATCTGATGCGCACAAGAGGAATCGACCGCCCACGTAGGACCCACTCCTGTCGATCCTCGATCTCCACTGGGACCTCCGCAAAAGTCGCCCCATCGTCCACGTCCACCTCCCCAAAGTCGATGATGTGCGTCGGGTCGTGCACGTATCTCCTCAGCTGAGACACGTGGAAGACGTCGTGCACCCGGTGCAACTGAGGTGGTAGAGCCAGGCGATAAGCCACCTCTCCTATCCTGCTGAGGACCTGGAAAGGCCCGATGAAGCGTGGAGACAACTTGCCGCCTCGGCCAAATCTCCGTAAACCACGTCGAGGTGAGACACGCAAAAAGACGTGGTCGCCATCCTCGAACTCTAGTGGCCTCCGCCTCCTGTCAGCATATGACTTCTGCCGGCTCTGAGCTGTCCTCATTCTCTCCTGGATGATCTGGACCTTCTCTGTCGTGGCTCGGACCATCTCTGGTCCCACGAGTGCTGACTCCCCAGGGTCTGTCCAGCACAACGGTGATCTGCAGGGTCTGCCATACAACGCCTCGTATGGTGCCATCCCGATGGTGGAGTGGTAGCTGTTGTTGTACGCGAACTCCACCAAGGGTAGGTGGTCCTCCCAGCTACGACCAAAGTCGAGAACACATGCACGGAGCATGTCCTCGAGTGTCTGTATGGTCCTCTCAGTCTGACCATCCGTCTCAGGGTGGAAGGCTGTGCTCAGATGGAGCCGCGTCCCGAACGCCTCCTGTAACCCCTTCCAAATCTGGGAAGTGAAACGAGCATCTCGATTGGAGACGATAGACGATGGCACACCGTGAAGCCGTACGATCTCCTGGACGTAAAGACGTCCCAAGCTCTCCACTGAGCCCTGCTCTCTGATGGGTAAGAAGTGTGCCGACTTGGTGAGTCGGTCGACAATCACCCAAATGGAGTCGTGACCTCTGGAAGTGCGTGGAAGTCTAGTCACGAAGTCCATAGATATGCCATCCCACTTCCACTCCGGGACCTCCAAGGGCTGTACCAAGCCTGCTGGTACCTGATGCTCTGCCTTCACCTGCTGGCAGGTGAGGCATCGTGAAACGAACTCTGCCACAGCTTTCTTCATGCCCGGCCACCAGTGCTGTCGTCTGAGATCCTGGTACATCTTCGCCACTCTGGGATGTACCGCCAAGGGAGAAGTGTGAAACTCTCCCAGCACCTCCTCTCGTAAAGCGACTGGTACAAAGGTACGTCCTCTGAAAAGGATGTCGTGCTCTACTCCAAGGGAGAAACCATCAGGCGCCTGACCTGAGGATATCAGTGCACGCTGGGTCTCACAGTCAGCGTCCCCACGCTGAGCCTCTCTGACCCGCTGTAGAAGTGGAGGAGAGACTGTGAGAGACTGAAGAAAGGCTGCTCCGTCTCTATCCACGAAGGATATCTGTAAGGAGGCTAGCTGCTCTGTCGCCTCCTCAAGTAGCTGAATGCCCGTCCTCCTGCTGAGGGCATCGGCTACCACGTTCCCCTTCTTCGTCAACGCTGAGAGTGGTGCCGCAACTATGGAGAAGTCTGGCACGAATCTCTGATAGTATCCGGCTAGGCCCAAGAAGCTCCGCACCTCTGTCACGCTCCTGGGTGGATCCCAAGCTAGCACTGCCTCGATCTTCACGGGATCCACTGCAACTCCCGCCTCAGAGATAACGTGCCCCAAGAAGTGGACCTCACGTAACCAGAACTGGAACATTGAGAGCTTTCCATAAAGCTGGTGCTCTCGCAGCGTGTCTAGCACAACTCGCAGGTGGTAGGCATGCTCCTCCTCAGTCGTCGAGTATACCAAAATGTCGTCAATGAAGACCATGACAAATCGGTCGAGGTATGGCTGGAAGATCCTGTTCATGAGGCTCATGAACACTGCTGGAGCATTGGTTACGCCGAACGGCATAACCAAGAACTCATAATGGCCATACCGACACCTGAAGGCCGTCTTCTGCACGTTCTCGTCTCGAACTCTGAGCTGATGATAGCCTGACCGGAGGTCTATCTTCGAGAACCACCGCGCTCCCTTGAGCTGATCGAAGAGGTCATCAATCCGTGGCAGCGGATACTTGTTCCTCACTGTCACCTGGTTCAGGCGACGATAGTCGACACACAGTCGCAAGCTCCCGTCCGCCTTCTTGGCGAACAAAATCGGGGAAGCCCAGGGTGAAACACTGGGTCGGATAAACCCCTTGCTCTGCAAGTCCTCCAACTGTACCCGCAGCTCCCGAAGCTCGGCGGGGGCCATCCGATATGCTGGAGTAGATATCGGGGCTGTCCCGGGGTACAAGTCGATGTAAAAGTCTACCTCTCTACGAGGAGGTAGCCCTGGAACGTCGTCGGGAAAGACGTCCACGTACTGGTCCACCACTGCAGGAAAAGCTGGACTCCGCACGTCCACTGCTCCTAGGATGAGGCTAGCCAACTGATGAGAGATGGGCTGCACTCTCCTCCGCGGAAGTCCATCCTGTGCTGCAAAGGTTCCCTTCTCGCCGGTGAAGGTAAACCTGCTCCCGTCGGTGCGAACACATCGCACCTTGCGCCTAAAACAGTCGATCTGGGCATGAACCGTGGATAGCCAATCCATGCCCAAGATGACGTCGTAAGGCCTCGACGCCGCTACAAGGAGATCTCAGCCGAAGCTCTCGCCTCCTAGAGTAAGCTCACACTGCCGGCACCAGTGCGTAATCGTCGAGTCTACTCCCGTAGGAGTCTCTAGCCGTAAGGATCGAGCCAACGGCTCAGTCGGAATCTCCGAGCTCCGAACAAGGGCAGAGGATATGAAAGAGTGACTCGCCCCTGTGTCTATAAGTACTGCAGCAAGGGTGGAATAGACACAGATCGTACCTCGAATCATCTCGGGCATGTCGGGGTCGTAGGCCTCCACTGCCTGGAGCTGGGTCTGTCCCTGCCCGCCAGCTCCCTATGGTCGAGGTGGCCCTCCTGGTGGTGGTGGGGGTAGAGCCTGGAAGCGTCGCCCACCACCCGCTGCTCGGCCAGCTCCTCTGCCACGTCCGCCTCCTCCCTGCGGACCGCCACGGTCGACCCTCTGCCTCTGCCTGGGTGGCCCCTCCACCGTCTGCTGCTCCTCTGATCGGCGAGTCGGGCAGTCACGAGCCATGTGACCCTGCCCGCCGCAGGAGTAGCACAACCTGCCTCTCGGAAGGCTGGCACTCCGCTGTGTGCCCTGCACTGCTAAGCCGGTGTCCCGAGGCCGTCTGCGTGGGGGTCTGGTCTGCCTGGACCCGAGAGTCATCCGTCGGCTACCTGCTGCCGAAGACTCAGCTACCTGCCGCCCTGCGCTAGGTCTCGCCGCTGAAGAAGGCTCTGCCAGGAAGCTCTCGATCAGGAGGGCTCGCTCCAGCACTCCCGCCTGGGTCGGAATGCTGAGGGAGATCAGCGACGCCCGAATCTCCTGTCGCAAGCCCTGCTCGAAGGTCTGGGCCCGGAATAAGGGGTCCCGTACCATGTCGGTCGAGTAGCGAGATAGGTCAGTGAACCTCACCGCGTACTGAGCGACCGCCATGCTGCCCTGGCGCAGCTGGAGAAGCTCCTGGATGCGCACCGCTCGGAGGGTGGTCGGGACGAACTCAGAGCGGAAGAGGCTCTCGAAGTCCGTCCAGAGCAAGGATGCCTCATCGTGAACCTGGAGCATCAAGCTCCACCATCGTCCTGCCTCCGCCTGCAGGAGGCTCGCCGCGAGAATCACCATGAGATCCGCTGGTGTCCTCACTAGCCTAAAGATCCGTACCACCGCCTCTAGCTAGTCCTCGGCGGCCTGGGGGTCCGCCTCACCGCGAAACCTGGGTGGTCGCTGGCTCTGAAACTCATGCAGTGCCCTGAGGCGACGTGCATCGTCAGCGTCTGGTACTGGTAGCATCGGTGGCTCGGCGGGTAAAGCTACCGCCGGTGCCACTGCTGGAAAAGGGCCCTGCACCGAGGCCTCGTCGCTCGGTGGGCTGCCGTCGCGCCCTACACTCGGAACCCTAGCTGGCTGTCGTCGCGGGGCCATCCTGAAAAGGAGAACAAGAGCACCACAGTCAGAACAGTATACCTGGTGAGCTGGCACAAGTAATCACAAGGAAAACCTGAGACTTTCATAAAGCAGATCAGTATACCCGGTGATCTGACACAAGTAATCCCGAAGAAGACTTGAAACACACACGCAATCAATGTTTTCATGCATTAAGTCGGAAATCAGGAGTCAGGGTCCTGGTGTACGGATACGTCGGCCTCCGCACCAACACTGGGCTCCCTGAACTGATAACCACACTCAATACACTAAACACTATTGCTTCATATAGAAAGAAAAGATGATCAGAGTCTGCGGTAGAACCGACCACCTCTGATACCAATTTGTCACGACCCGACCTCGGGGCCCGTGTCGTGACTACCCCAAGCCCGCCTTCCATAGGCCAGGGGCTGGCGACTAGCACCAAGGCGTAAAATCCCGGTAAACAGGGAAGGCATTGCCTTTATAAGTAACAACCACCACAGAGTCAGTAAGCGGAAAGTAACTACAAGTGCAGAAAAGTAAAGGGGGCCGGAATACAAGCCCAACTGAAAGTACAACTGAAAAAGTAAAGAATAGCAACTGAAGAGAAGATGGCGGCCTCGTGTCTTCCACTGGCAATCCCACCTGAAGGGTGGGTACAGATAGCCTCCAGGCTCCTCGGGTCCCACGTCCGCTCCGAGCACGTCCCGCCCAGTGGTCCACCTCCAGGTACCGTCCTGCTCCACGCCCCAATCGTGATCAGCGTTGCCCGTCGTCTGCATCCAACACAACAAGGTGCGGGCATAGCCCGTGCATGGGTGAGTATAAGCTACTCAGTAAGGACCCCGAGACCCCAGAAGGTCTCCCGAAATCCACAAAGGATATAGCACAAAAAGGAAGGTGCAATCACGAAGTAACATCTGACTCGACTTAGGTATATGCCCATACATATACCTAAGTCCCCACTTCTAGCTCTGCTCACGAGCTCAAGAAGAACTCAATCCACATAGGAAAGCAAGACTCAAATCCACAAAGGAGAGTAAACAGTAAATCCACAAAGGATAGTTCAACACAATCCACAAAGGAGAGTAACATAAGATTCAGCTCAACCAGGTATACTTTTTCAGATGACGTCAAAGATGATCACTGATCCATCTAAGTCGTCGGACCCACGAAGGATCGATAGGTACTAACCCCCGCAAAAGACCCACACAGGATCAGGCTCACACAGAACCTGTAGGCAGTAGCTCACACAGAACCGGTAGTAAGGACCCACATAGGATCAGGCTCACACAGAACCTGTAGCACTGATCCACGTAGGATCGCTGAGTGTAGTAGTCGACGCAGTCCACTGAGGATCTCTGCACAGTCGTCGCCGCAGTCCACAAAGGATCTGTGCTCTGCCGTCGTCGCAGTCCACTGAGGATCTCTGCTCTGTCGTCGTCGCAGTCCACAGAGGATCTCTGCTCTGTCGTCGAAGTCACAGCCAGCGCTAGGGTTCCCGCACACAGCGAGCTCGTTTAGGAGGGTCCGCTCCACGAGCCGAGAGGCTGATGCATCAACTGACACGTAGTCCGAAGTTGATGTATCCAAAAGTTCCGTATCGACAACAGGATCTCAACGCAACAGACGGCGTGTCAATCGGACGCCCGGTCTGAGAGTTATTGGCATTTCCGTCCCAGGGGCCCGGTTGGTTTTTAGGGAAAAACCAACCCGACCGTACTCCTCCTGTATCCGATCCTCGGGCGGAGTATGCCAAAAGTTCCGTCTCACTTAGAGGAAACTACCACAGCTGACGGTACGTCGATCGGACGTCCGTAGCTCAAGTTATGAGCGTTTCCGCTCCGAGGGCCCGGTTGGTTTCGTGTACGAACCAACCCGGACGAACCCAAAGTCTTCCGAAACCTTGAGTATAATATACCGAAACGACCGTATCGATCCAAGGATCGCGTAGCCGCTGACGGTTCGTCAATCGGAGGTCTCAGGCCCAATATATGGGCAAAAGACCGAAGAAGCCCCGAAAACGTGGGTTCTGGGCCCGGGGCGACCCGGCCCGAACCACCCCTGGGTCGGCCGAACCGGGTCGACCCGAACCGGGTCGGCCCGACCCGGCCCGACCCGGCTAGGCCGGGTCCGTTTCGGCCGGGGCGCGGCCCGGCCGACCGGACCGGCCGGCTCGGCTTCGGCCGAGCGGCCGAAGGGGGCGCCGCAGGTTTGACCCGCGGCTTAGGTGGAACGCGGCCCCGCGGGGGGCCGCCTGTCACGCGGACGCGGTCGGGCCGCCGCGTCCCTCCCCGGTTCCGCGCGGCCGCGAAACCGGCCGCCGCCGCCGCGACTTCAGCCGCAGCGGATCTCCTCCACGGCGGCACGCCGGGCGCCGCCGCCTCCGGCCGCCGCCGCCTTCCGCGGGCCGCCGGAGTTGCTCCGGTGGCCCGTTTTGCCTCCCGTCTGCGCCGTTGCTCCTCCCGGGGGCCGATCTTCTCTGCGGAATCAACGGATCGCCCTTGACGCACGGTTCGTCGTCGTCCGCCAAATCCGCACAACAAAAGATCGGCGGAGGGTTGTCGGGTCTTGTTCGTTAGATCCGCACCCTCCGCGTTAGTCATAAACAACGGGAGGAAAAGAAAAATAATCAACAACAATTTTAATTAAATTAAAATTGTTCGGAGATCAGGTTCTTTATTTTAAAAGAATAAACACGGGGAAATAAAATATTCCAACATCCCTTACCTTGTCGTCGTCGGACGTGAGGTCGTCGCGGAAGGAGGGGATCGTCGCGTCGTTGCGGAGGAGACGTTCGTCGCACCGCGGGAAAAACGTCGCGCCGACGATCTCCGGATCAAGATCAAACAGATTTAATTAATTTAAATCCGTTGATATCGAATTATAAAAAGGGGAGAATTAGAAGATTCGATTCTCACCTTTAACCGCTGATCGAAGGTCCGCCGCGGAAGAAGAGGCGCCGTAGAAGAAGAAGGAGAAGGTCGCGGAAAAGTTTGTTGACGTCGCGGATCGTGCGTCGTCGAATTCCGGTTCCGGCGTTCTTCGCGTTCTTCACGTTCTTCGCGGGGAGGGTGGAGGTTTAGAGGATCTCGCACAACAGAAGGATCCTCCAAAATAGACAAGTTTGTCTATTTTATTATTTTTCCAACAAACGCAAAACGCGTAAGTAACGACCCATTAAATTCGTTGAATTAATTCAACGAATGAAACAGCCCATTTAATTCACGAAATAAACCGCCCAATTAAATGGTCTGTTAAGAAATAAAGAAAACGCATCGGTTGACTTCTCAGTTACTTTGACGGGTTTTCGCGGGTGCGTTACTTAGCGAAAGAAACGGCGGGGCTCGTGCGGGCTCTGCCTCACAAATATCCTACCAAGAGGGTAGGATATTTCCAGATAGCACCCTATCCGCTTTAACTCAGTTCAAGTGGCTTCCAAGTGACTTCCAAACAGCTTAAGTGAAATAAAATAAAGTTGTCGCACAAATTTTATTTTATTTCTGTCTTAAAGCCCCAAAATTTAAAAACCACGTCTGAGCAAACGCAACTCCGGAAGAGGCGTTTCTAAGCAAATACCGGCGCTGCGATTTCATCGGTGCCCTCAGAATTTGATTTCGGGCACCGGTTCAAAAGATAGAAAAACCCGCTCGTCCGTTCACTGAACGTACCCGAGCCAAACTTCGGAAATTGATTCTGGGCACACCGGGCCTCGGAATCAGGTGCCGTCAGAAGCTGTGCTCTTGTAAAATTCCAAAGAAAATTAAGAAAAAAATTTCCTTGAAATTTGCGGGTCTTTACAAAAACAAAAATGGGAATAATTTGATCATAAGTATTTTATAAAAAACTATTTCTCATAATGTCCCAAATGAAAAAAAAAACATTTTTAGGGTGCAAATCCAAATAAATTGATTTAAAATATCTTCCAAATCAAATCTTAAGACCAATATTATGAATATAATTTTATAAAACCACATGGGATCCAAAAATCCAAAATAATAACAATTTTAATAGTGAAAGTCTGTCACAATGTTTATAATATAACTCATATGGGTTAACACACCCTTGTAAAATCTAACAACACCTTTAAGACACTTCAATAACATTACACACCCCAAACACATTTTTTAGAAATCAATAGGTGTAAAACTCCCATTTAAAAACCTTTATATAGTACTGAATTTGAATTTTAAAATATTTCCATGCTTTGAAGGCCACTTGGGAATTTTTCTATACAATTGGTACTTAAACTATTCCATAATAAGGCTTAAAAACCTCTTAGAAATCAACATTATTCTATCATATGACACGTAAATATAAACAAGATGGATGATTCTTCCTTCAATGAAAACTAGTGAACCAAGCCACAATATGTGAACTCATGTGGACATTCCACACTATGAAATTCCATCATCCAGTCCTAGAAGATGGAACTATAAAATTACAGTGTAAACTCTTATGATTATTGCATGGTTTCTGTATATATACTCCAAAATCGATCCATGGCCCATACGCACCAATGGTTCCCAATTGTTTTACCTAGGTTCCCCATATTTTGCACAGAACTATGCTACCAGTGATGAATGACCTTATATAAATCAGAATGAACTAAAAAATCATATCTATAAGAGTTACCAAGTAGGATGGATCAAGGATGAGGAGGGATCGCAGTGGAGGTAGAAGCGGCGGAGGCAGCAGCGGTGGAGGTAGCGGCGGCAGAGGTAGTAGTGGCAGAGGTAGCAGCGGCAGAGGAGGAGGAGAAGGGGTCACAGCGGAGGAGGGGTCGCAAGCGCAGGGTTCAACTTCCACGAAGGCTTGAACAGGTGTGATGGAGGAGGGGCATGTTAGGGTTCTTTTTATAAAAATCGTTGGAACCTTTATCAACGCTAGTTAAAAGCACTGATGTAGGTATGTTTTATCAGCTCTAAAATAAAAGTGCTGATAAAACATACCTTTATCATCAATTTTTTATTGCTGATAAAGACATGCCTTTATCAGCGCTAAAAAATCGCTGATAAAGTACCTATTTATCAGCGCTATAATTTTAGCACTCATAAATAGGTGTTTATCAGCTCTTTTTTAGCACTGATAAAGATAGACCTTTATCAGTGCTAAAAAATGCAGATAAAACACCTATTTATCAGCGCTAAAATTATAGCTCTGATAAATACTTATTTTATAAAGGTATAATTTTAATAATTTATTTATATTCTTATATATTTATTTAAAATGATATATAGGGCAACTATATATTTATTTATTAATAATTATAACTATAAATAGTATATATTTATAAATATTGGTATATACTTGTTAATATATATTAATAAAATTATAATTACACATATATATTCATTGACCAAATTCATTGGAAAACACATATATATTCAATAATTTAAATTATAAATATATATATTAAAAATTATTAAATATTAATAAATATATTAAATATAAAAAATATAATAAATACAATGAATTAATCTAATAAATCTCTAATAAATATAATAAATCTAATAAATTTAATAAATATATTTATTATTTAATGTAATTTATTATAATCTTATAATTATTTAATTATATATGTATATATTTAATTATAATCTTAGAAATAATTTTTTCAATTCAAATATTTTTGAATTATTAAAAATTATATATTAAATATAAACAATTTTTTTTATTTAATGTAAACAAATAAACATTATTTTTTAGTATAAATATAATAATTTTATATAAATTAATAATAAAAACTATTATCAGCGCTAATAAGAGAGTAGATAAATGTAACCTTTATAAGCACTAAAAGAAGTGCTGATAAAGGGTATACCTTTATCAATGCTTGTTTTAGGGATGATAAAGGTTACCTCTATCAGTGCTTTTAGCTAGCACTGATAAAGGAACACCACTTTATCAGTGCTTTCTATTTAGCACTGATAAAGGGCAGCGCTTCCCTTGCCCTGTTTTGTGCACTACTACAAACATGGCTTTTATTAGCGCTAAAAATCGAGGTGAAGATAAAGGGGGGTCCCTTTTATCAGCGCTCAGAAAAGCACTGATAAAGACCCCTTTTATGAGTGCTGATAAAAGGTGTCTTTTATCAGTGCTTTTAAAAAGCACCGATAAAACTCAAAAATAAATAAATAATAAATAAAAAATAATTTATATTCAGGGGGAGATTTTAATAGCACTTGACCCCCCCCCCCCCCCTTATCAGCGCTAGGCGGCCCCCTCCCACTCCTGCGCGCTGCCCTTGCCTGCGCATCCTGCACTTGCCCGTGCGCCCCTCCTTGCTTCCACCCAGATTTGAACCCACGACCTCCCCCTTGCGCACCTGCACCTTTACCACTAATTCATTTCGTTTTTTTATTTATTCAATGATACATCTATTTCTTTTTATATTTATAGTTATATTTATTTGTATATTAATATATATTCATATTAATATAAATATATTTAGTTATATTAATACATATATATTTATTCATATAGAAATATATATATATATATATATATATTTTTTTATTTGTATATTAATTTATATTTATATTTATTTATATATATATAGTTATATTTATTCGTATATTAATATAGATTCATATTAATATAAATATATTTAGTTATATTAATACATATAAGTTTATTCATATATTATTATATATATATTCTTTTGTATATTAATATATATTTATATCTATTTATATATATATTTGTAGTTACAATTTTTTATCCGTATATTTATTTGTATATTAATATATATTTATAAGATTAGTTTTAAATACATTTATAAAAGTTTTTTATGTGTTTTTATAAATAAATAAATACATACATACATACATATATACAACATACACACACACACACACACACACCCACACACACACACACATATTTATGAATAAATACACATATATGTGTATTTGAAAAGCCATAGAATGTTAAAACGACCATAACCTATAATCCAGAAGCCCGTTTCAACTCTACAAATATTCAAATTGAATAAAATGAAACAATATTCGATATGATATGTGGTATAGGGATAACGCACATCCGGATTAGAAGTTATACCTGTTTGAATGTTAAAAAATGGGATATGCTGACTAAAAACTCAGTTTTGAGTACTTTTGGGCCTTTTTTGGCCTTGAAAAATGTGATCGAGGATTTTCCTCACTCACCAGCACATATAGCTCGTCGCAGGCTTCAATTTGATATGTTGTAGAGCTCAAACGGACACCCGGATCAAAAGTTATGGCCGTTTGAAGTTTGAGTTACATTTGCAACGTATTTTAGATATTTTATTAATTTTTTTGATTTTTTGTGTCTTTAAATTGTTATTAAATGATTATTAATCGATGATAATTAGTAAATTATTAATTAATAATATTTTTTAAAAAAAGTTAAATCCATTTTCACTCAATGTTTTATATATTAAATGTATTAGTCTATTTATACTATTCTAAAACATATTTAAAAAATATATATTAAATTTATATCAATATAAATATACTTATATAAAAATATATTATTTTTCATGATTTTTTTGAAATATAAATTTTATCAGCGCTAGGAAAAAGCGCTGATAAATCCCCCCTTTATCAGTGATATTAATAAAAGCGTTGATAAAGGGGCCCCCTTTAACAACGCTAAAAAAAAGCGTTGATAATGGGGGGCCTTTATCAGTGCTAAAAAAAGCGCTGATAAAAGGTCACTTTTAACGGCATTTTTTTAGCGCTGTTAAAAGTGCCCCTTTATCAGCGCTTTTTTTAGCACTGATAAACGTCCCCCCTTTATCAGCACTTTTTTTAGCACTGTTAAAGGGTGGCACTGCGGAAACCCAGTTTTGTGGTAGTGGTGGTAGTGCCCTACACATATATACAGTATGAGTTTCGATGTATATGAGTAGACCTTCATGTTTTCTCTGAGGAAATAGGTATTTATTAGAACTAGATGCATGTTGTAGGTCTAAAGAGTTTTAAAGGTTTAGAATTTGGCAAGATGATTCATTATGAGTTGGTCCATAGGACAGTTTTCCATTTAGTATTATACAACAATTATTGGCCAGTGTGCCATTGTTTACATATGTATGATCTATAGAGACCCAGTTTTTTTCTAATAAGACTTTGAAATATTTTTAAATATTATTCCAGAGCTTGATACTGAGACGGGGTGAAATTCGGAGGCCCGGTGTGCCTGGAGTTAATTTTATAAAAATATTAAAAATATTTTCTATAACGCACGCACAGTTAGTTAAATAAAATGGGATAGGTCTTAAATAGTTGATCAGATCGAAAATCTGAGACCACGGTTGGGTCCATAATGTAGTGTTTCCCCTAAGAGTGACATAAAATGAGTCGGTACTGGATGTTCGAACCCCCTACTTATTGGAGGTGTGTAAAATGGATGGATTAAATTATTAATTTTGACATTTAATGAATCAAACCTGAATAACTCATGAACAAGGACTCAGATGAGAAATTTGAGACCACCGATGAGCTCAGAATGTAGGCATTACCCTAAGAAGGGTATAACCTTTGTCAACATCAGGAGTTCGGCTTATGTGTCATCGTGGCTGAGTAATTAAATAATTAAATAATTGTTTATTTAATTATTTGATTAAAAATACTTTAACCTAATTTATGAGTGTAAAATCATATTTTTATGGGGTTGCCTCATAATTCAGTTTTTCCAACGATGATAACTCATCTCCTCTCCTTCCCATTGGCGAATGACGAACGACGAAAATTTGGTTCCAAGCATATCGAGGCGTGAAAAATCAACAGGTCTCCTCCTCCGTTGGAAAGAATTTTCTTAATCAAAAAAAGATTCAAGCTTGAGGTAGGATTTTTCTTTGGTGTTTTTACACCTCTGATTAAACTTTGAACATATTGATTTCTTGTTCGTCAATCTGTGCCCTTGCACAATCCTATAAATTGAAATATACTATTTTATCAGTTTTTTAATTATTTTTATTTCTATTCATTTATCATTCTAACGGAAATGAATCAAGAATAACCCAAACAATAGCTGAATCTACGGCACTGGACAGCGGTTTCAGTTGGGGAGGACGTGTGATGAAGTCACTACATTGGGATGGGGTCACATGGTCAAGCCTAGTCGGCAGAGTGGTAAGGCATTGCCAGTGTGGTGAGGTGTTTCTCGTGAGGTGAAGGCACGCCTGGCGAGATGGAGAGAGAGAGTTGAATTAAATGAATAAAAAAAGAAGATAAAACTACAGCCAGTGCGGGGTTCTGTATGAAAATCGTGAAACAAGGTGGGGTGCCTTGTGCTGGGAATTTAAGAGGTGAGTCCCCCATTCTCATATATTATTAAAAATTAATAATAATGATATATTATTTTATTTAAATGATATGAGTGAGGCGTGGTGGGAATGGAGTCAAAGCTGAGGGAGGCACCACTTTTTGCTTGTGCGTGGTGTATCTTGGACATAAGGTTTTAGAGAAATCAATTATAAATAATAATAACTATATATTATTATTATTATTATTGGTTATCAAAACATAATTTGTCTTAAACTCCACCGTGCGGCATCGGTTTGACGAATCGTTAGTGGCAGTACGACCCCGATTTCGATACTGACATTCTGAGTCCAATATTGGATGTCTGTTTCAAGTTTGGAGATCGGGTACCCGAAACGCTCAAATAATAATAATAATATATTATTATTATAAAATATTTGACCCACCCTAACTCCTACGCACGACGTCCAATTGACTTGAAGTCAATGACAACATGACTCTGCCTTTAAGATGGTTGATTCAAGACTAATATCAAACATTGAATTCTGGTTCGTGGTTTGGGCCCACAAAACACCCCAATAGTAATAATATTATTATTGTCGTGGAATCTTTCATATGTCATAACTCTTTTATACGATATCATATTAGCGAACCGTCAGCACCGTTGTGATATTGACATTGATGCAGACTTTTCAAGACTAATTTTGAGTATTTAAATCAAGATCGAGGCATGGGCCCCACAAGGCCCGGTTCACACCTGTTGCGGTGAAATGAAACTTTTTCACCGGGTATCCATTTTGAACAAATGGGTAGTCCATATCGTGCATTTTTCTATAAGGATCACAATGGTGTGATCCATAAAATTTGTTTCAGGACCAAGGTATGAGCCCCACATGACGTATTTCAAGCGCAATGCGGCAATATACAACTTTTCCATTAGATGTCTATTCTGGGTGAATGAATAGTCTATATTGTAAGTTTTTCTCTAATGATCGCAATGGTGTGATCTGTTTGGTTATCTGGTACCATTTGAGGAGGTCTTCTAGTAAAATTACGTTTTTTCCCTTCGGTTTAACAATAAGAAATGTGTGCTTATCAACTTTTTGGCTAGAGATATCATGTACTCTGGGAGTACAATAGCATGTCTGGGGGTACTTGATTGGTAGTTTAGTACCTAAGTATGGATAGGTACACGTCCAGGAAAGAGGTGGGGTCACACGCTGTGTGGGCCCCACAAGCACCATGTACCACTTTACGAATCTTCTATCTTTCGTATCTCCTTCTTTTGGACTTGGACTTCAGCATATGAGTAGAAGATCCTGGATTTTTTTCTACGTAAAATGCGATGGATCCTTCCATAGTGGTTTCTGAGATACAATAAGATTTTTTCTAGGTGCGACGCCTATCCAGGGCGCCACCCGATGTCTGCAACAGCATGCTTTCTGAGAGGTACCATCTAGCAGGGATGACCAGTGTTCCTTAGTGGTTTCTGAGAGGTACCATCTAGTAGGGATGACCAATGTTCCTCAATGCTTCCTGAGAGGTACCATCCAGTATGGATGACCAGTGTAGTTTCAGGCCAACCCTCTAGTCGGGCCGGGTAACGTAGTCCCCAAGAAGATACCGGGATAGCCCAAAGCGTAGTCCTCGATGAGATATCAAGCTAACCCTCCAGCTGTGCTAGGAAGTGGTGTTTCATGACAACAGTTCTAGGATCACCCTCTCGTAGGGCTAGGAAGTGGTGTTCCCCAATGATAGTTTCAGGCTTACCCTCCAATGGGGATGAGAAGTGTCTTTCCCTAACGATAGTTTCGAGCTTACCCTTCAGCGGAGTTGGGAAGTGGCGTTCCCTGATGATCATGTCGAGTTACCCTCCAGCAAGGCTTGGAAGTGGTGTTCCTCAATGACTACCAGATCATGCCCCTCGATTGTGCAGTGCAGTGGCAAGGCGTGGTTCGATTTACCTAAGGACTCATGAGAAAGAGGGGTTTTCCCCCTACAGATACGCGTTCTTGTGACGTGACCTAAAATCATTTGGGTGTGTCAATTCTTCCCAAAGTGGATAGTTTTGAAGTGCGGTGATTTGAGACCCTTTAACTTGTGACTCCTAAGAAGACACATGAGGTGTTGAGCTTTTTAGATAGTGTGTTACTTGTAATTGTTGGCTACTCACTTTCTTGGGCTGAGCTGTGAGATTGATATCCCCTTACTCCATCGTTTGAGTTTCTTTGATTGATCACACACACACATATATCTTGTTTCCAGTTCCCACTCCTTGGATTTTATGCATGGGGTATGCCACGTACTTTCCGTGTCTAGCTACTCGTGGTTGGACGAGTCTACTCTTCTTATATAGGTAGCAAAGAATTGATGAGAATTTCATCTTCTCACTCTTTCTAGCTCCTTGTGTTTGAATGATCTTACTTCACTCTCTTATTGGGTTGAGTTGTACTCATTTTACTGTAACTTGTCCTATATCTTGATTTCCTTTTCAAAGTATCTCTTACGGATCCCCCTTCGCCTTTTCGAGGCGTCATACTGAATATTTTTATACTCACCCCTACATGGGATTTTCTCATACGTGTCATGCCTTATGCAGATGATGAATAGATTGATCTTGACTTCAGATGAGCATAGGGATACTGATGCTT
The DNA here is from genome assembly GCA_963277665.1 of Viscum album. Taxonomy (NCBI): domain Eukaryota; kingdom Viridiplantae; phylum Streptophyta; class Magnoliopsida; order Santalales; family Viscaceae; genus Viscum; species Viscum album. Next base: position 93,394,133 of record OY728147.1, read on the forward strand.
GGACCACATACTGTGGTCATAGCTTCGGTTCCCGGATCTGGGCTCTCTCATCTATTTACTTTTTAGTTACTGCCAGGTAGTGGCTCTTTCTAGTAAGGAATGTACTTTTTCCTTTTTCCCATTTCATTTTAATCTATTTTACTTATACCTTTTAGTGGTTCATGCATGTTTGGTTTATTTATAGTAGTTTTGCATCTTTTTTTCTTTCCCTCAGAACTTTGGCATTGAATTGGATGCATGTGTGTGTACAGGTTCTTAAGAAAAGGCCTCACTGAGTTTGTTGTGCCTTCGGTGCTAGTCCTCAGCCCCTGGCCTATAGAGGCGGGCTTGGGGTAGTTACGGTTCGAACCCCAACATGGGTCGGGTCATGACATAATCATGTCATGTTATGTTATTATTTATTTCTATGTTATTTTTTTGTATCATATAGATATATTTAATTCTTTCTATTCTATATAATGGGGTCTCATGAGGCTCTTTATTTTATGTTTATATCTTTTTGGGATGTTTGTTGTATGAATTGGTCAGGTTGAAATTTTGATAAATTTGGGAAAGGCCCTTGGGATTTATATATAGGTAATTGTATCCTTATGACTATCGTAGGTGCTCTCCACTAGTCAAAATCCTCTAGTGTATGAGGAGGTACACCTTAGGTCATGTAGAATATATGAACAGGTGTTTTTTGGGTGGTTATGGTTGAGTAACTACACAAATATTCTTATAGATTAATCACTCAATTTACTTCATATTCATATTCACTATTAACATTTTTACATCAATAATTCAATATATAATAATTATTATTCATAGAAAATATTATCTTAAATATTTATTACTCAAATTCCATACTCATATATCATTTTTTATTTCTATTTACCAAATATTCTTCATCCCATATTATTATGTACTATATACCCATTATAGAAAATTAAAAGCATGGTAGATTTACAAGGATTTTAAAAGAAATTAGAATATCAAGAAACCTACCTTGATTCCATGATGAAAATTATTTCTTAAATGATCTAATGATCTCCACTGATAATCAATCTATATCCTATTATCCATTTTTATTCCTTTAATATACTATGACACAATGAAACCAAGAATTATCTCTTCTGAGAATCAAGAGAATAGAGAGTGAGTCCTCCAAGAATGTTTTACATTGCAAAATGAATTTTCCCATGGATTCATTTAATCTAATTATCACATTAATTCACATAGTTACTTTACAATCCTCCCCATTAATCCATACATAAATACACATTATATCTTCTATTTAATCACATTAAATCCACTCATTCAATACATCTTTTTTAATCCCTGTAACTTTCCATTCAATCAGCATAAAAATATCTAACCCCACTTCCTCTAATAATTCTATATCACCCCCACCATAATAAATATCTCACATGACACATTATTTAATTAATAAAAAATAATCTATAAAAATATTAAATACTTGAATAAATTAATAATCATTAAATTCCATTTCCACCTGATATTTATAATAAAAAACAATTATTTCAAAAAATTGCTAAATTATCACCCCGGTGTAAATATCATATTTCAAATATAATACTCTATTAAAAATTTCATTTTAAAAACTATAAAATTAGAATATTAACCTTATTAAATAAATATCAATATAATTTAAAAAACTTTAAAAAATCAAATTCTTGGTTCTCTATATTACGCACCCTTTTCAACTTTTCACCCTCAAGAAGCTTTAAACATAATCACAAAAAGGGGAAACACCTTACACATTCACTTTCATTCCAATTCCATCAACATAACAAAATTTTATATCAAACACATTAAGAATAATAAAAAAAATCAATATATTAAACTCAAATTTTTTTATTCTCTTTCACAAGTGGTTCCCTCTACACCACAAAGCCTCCAATGAACATGCATTATGAGGATAACACCCCCACAGAGAAACTTATCCTTAATATACTAAATTTAAATCAAATACTCCACAAATTTTATATCATCCATGATATCCATGTCACACAAATTAATCACATGTTAAGAATAATTATAATGATTTTGAAATTTAAATAAGTGAAACATATTAATAACCTTTTTTAATAACAGAGGTAACATCAATCAATAAGTTACCACTCCAACTCACTCCAACACCTCAAAATAGATAATAAAAATAAATGATGACTTGATTCCCATTATAAATCCTAGCTAACTAAATTGATTTGAATCTCAAAAAAACATTAATCTCCAACTAGAAACTCCAATGGTATCCTCCTATGATCTATATATGATTTTTTATTACTTTGATCAGTCCTCATATGATCCTGAGTAACATGAACATGCTCTATTATATCCAATACCATCTTCAACCCAACCATAGTGGCCTCACTAACCTCAAAACAAAATGGTTTTTAATGGCACAGTCTTCCATACAAATCCCTATAGCATGTTATTCCAATTTTGGAATGAAAACTATTATTATAAGAAAACATCACCAATGATAAATGATTTCCTAATGATCCTCCAAAATCAAATATTCATTCTCTCAATATGTCATCCAATGCTTAAATTATCTACTTAGTTTGACCATCAATATATGGGTGAAATTGTTAAGGAACAACTAGGTACCAAAGGAATGTTATAATCCTTTTCATACCCTCAAAAACTTCATGGTACAACCTATCATAGTTTTCCACCCACATGGACCTTACTTTCCATACCAAACCACCTCCCTTGTCACATATCCACAATAATAATAAAAACTAACACCAATTTGTATCTGAAAACTATATAGTTTCCTATCTATAGGGACCTCACTGTAATATAACCAGTATTAGGAATCTATACATCCATAGGGATATCATTATCACCCCTCCATAAATAAGAAGTTTTCTACCTACAAGGAAATCACTATCATATCTCCTTCACTAAGTAGTTATCTACCCATAGGAAAATCACTATCATGTCACTATCACCAAGTAATTATCCACCCATAGTGAACTCCCTATTATATCACCATAAATAAGTAGTTATAAACCTATAGGAGACTCACATAATATCCAAATACATGGGTTTTATTTCTTCCCATTCGTAGGGAATCACACTAGATTTTCATGTTTCCACCCTCAAGGAATCTCCCCGCCACAACCTGTATCATTTGGGTGGTTTTACACCCTTGATAAGTCTTTATAAATTATTAGGTGTCCTCCATCATGGAATATACCCTCCTAAACTTGTATTATCATCAATCCATATCACATATCCACTATTCTTATCCATATCATCCACTCAATCATCACTTTCAACATCATCACATCGTCATCATAAACATTTTATATCACAAGCCACTATCACGTAACTAGTCATAACTTACACACTATTATCACATATAATAAATGGATTAAGATCCCACCATACATTTATTATCCAACCTCAGTCATCACACATACAAAGTTCCTATGTAATAATCCATCATATACAATATCCATACCGCACTCTTTCCCATGTCTACAAAAAATTAGAACTTAGTGAGTAAATTACCATATCCCTAACCTTCCTCATATCTTGGGAATATAAAAGTTCAAAACCTCATCACAAGGTCAACACATAATAAGTAACCCTTTTTAATCAATCCATATTACTCGCCATACCATTCTATATTTACACCTCCATCTATTCAAACTATAGAGGTTATGTAAACATTCATACAAGATTTGAGTTCCACTAGTACTATCATCTCATAATATTATCAATACATCTTACAAGAATCAGACTACATGGACCTTTATATAAATGGAATCACCCATTCCAATAAATTAAAGACTTATTCTAATATGTCATGAACCTATAGAATTTACACTACACTATATGACTCTATACAAAAAATATTATACCATTCCAAAATTTGGTATAACCCCATGCCTATGTGTAATATTCCTATGTAACTCACTAATATTTTTTCCCTAAACCTCGCTATCACTTCAACACATATTCCTAGTGAATTTCATGACTCCCATTACAAATTGGAATGGCCCATGAAAAAGTTTTTAAATTTCATCCCTTATTCCTCAAATGTATCTTTCTATTGTTTTTCATCATTTTGGGCTCTAATTTCAACATGGGGACTTAAAAAATATTTCATAAATTTTTAAAATTAAATATTAACACTCATTTTACACAATAATATATTTATTAAAAAATAAACACATGAATTATAATAATAATCAACATCAATTCATCAATTTCACATATCATAGAATTTTCCTTTTCTTCAAATATTTTCACAAAAATACATAATTATATAATTACACATTTAGTTCACCACAAAATAATAACACTTTAATTATAATATTATATAATTATATTTATTATCAATCTATATAATTGAATACTATAATTTACTAATTTCATAATAATCCATCAAGAAAAATTATCTCATCAGGTATTTATTCATGTCCACCATTCATCATTTTTCACTTTTAAACATATTCCATCTCTACCAATTCAAATTATATAATTATAGAATATATTTCCGTCAATTTTACATTTTCTAATTCCACTATTAATCCACTTATTTTTATAATCCACAAATTATTATATCATCCAAATTTTCTTAGAAAATATCCATTCAATTCATTTTCATATTCATATTCATCATTGATAATTTATTATAAAAATCTATCATATGAAAATATTTATTCATAGAAAATATTATCTTAAAATTTTATATGACCAATACCATACCCATATATCATTTTTTTCCTTTTACCATATTTTCATCATCCCAGATTATTATAAATTCTCTACCCATCAAGGAAAATCAAAAGAATAGTGGATTCACTAGGAATTTATAAGATATGAGAATTTAGAGTCACCTATCTCAATTCCATGAAGAATAGTATCTTCTTAATACTTTTATGATCACCATAAATCATCCTTCAATATATTGTTCAATGTTCAGCTTCATCCAATCCACCATGACATAATGACACCAAAATTTATCCCTTAATAGAATTAGGATAATAGAGATAAATCCCTCCAAGATTTTGTTTTCACAATTAGATGAATTTTCCCACCCATTAATTTCCAATAATTCCTCAATAAATTCACACAATTACTTTCCTATCTTTATATCCCATTAATAAATGAATATTTTCACATTAAATCTTTTATTAAATCCTATTAAATACTCTTATTAAAAATACCCATTTTTAATTCCTCTTATTTTATATTCCATAATCATAAAAATATCTAATCCACCATGCTCTAAAAATTACACATAACCATTATTGTATTAAATATATCACTATCACATTATTGTTTTCAAAAAATAATCCAAAAATAATAAATTACTAAAACAAAAAAATAATGATTAAATTCAAGTATCACTTGACATTTACAAGAAAAACCATCCATCTAAAAAAATTAAAAAATTACACCCAAGGTTAAGCATTAATTCCAAAATCCAACCATATACTTAAATTTTTATTCTAATAATAATAAAATTTCCATATTATACCATGTAATCAAAAGTACAAAAAATTTCACACAACTTCCAAAATCCAAATTTTTAAGTCTCTACAATGATACTTATTCTATTTTATTACACCTATATTAGTTCAAGTCTTGAAAAATTTGGTGTATATGATTTAATTTCACTTAGAATTATCTATCATAGTTTGAGGATGAAGGTGAGTTGGTGGTGTGAGCTAATGTTGGGACAACAACAGCCTATGGGTGATTTTTTTAATTTCAGATGCAACTATATGATGTCATCATTTTAATGGATTTATTGTTAGGATACCATTTATTTTTAGAGGAGAGTTTGTTTTATTAATTTTGATGGTGAAATTATTAAATTTATTTGAAATCAATATTATCAAATGGATCTTTGATGTCCTAATCTTATCTTGTCATAATAGGAAGGATTGAGTTAAGTTTAATAGAAGTGTGGGTGAAGGAGATTACAAATTTTTTTGAGGAGTTTATATATGTTTTTTATATAAGAGGTTTCACTACTATCCCTTGATATGAAATCAATATTGTGATAGATTTACATCTTGGTGTTTCACCGATATCTATGCATCCTTATAGGATGATACCCTTAGAGTTGTGAGTGTTATAGATTTAGGTTGATTATTTTGTTATAAAAAGGTTTCATATGTATAATAATACCTCCTTAGGAAGATCTAGAGATGTTTTCAAATATGGAAGATGATAGCTTGTGCTTATATATGGATTATTTTTTATTGAACAATATAAAAATAAAGAAGCACTATCTCATCCTAAATATTAATGAATTTTTAGATCAGTTTAAGGGAGATAGTTGGCTCTTGAATATTAATTTTTTTTGGGTATCAATGGATGAGGATAAAGGAAGAAAATTTTCTGAAGACTGCTTTCAGGATTCACTATGGGAATTTTGAAATCATGTAGATGTATTTTGGATTCATTAATTCACAAAAAAAATTACGGTATTGATGAAACCATTGTTCTATGAGTTATAGAGCCATTACATGGTGGTGTTAGTTGATAAAACCCTTGTGTATTCAAGGAATAATAGGATAATGTTAATAATTTGAGAGAACTTTTGAAGATCCTTTAATGGAATCATCTTTATGGAAATTTTTCTGAGTGTAATTTCTGGATGAATAAAATGTTTTTCGTTAGGCATGTTATCTCACTATTGGGTGTTTCCATTAACCCATCTAATATTATAGCGGTTTTTTCTTGAGTAATACCCAAAATGATTTCATGGGTGTGATTTTTTCTATCTTACGGGAAATTAGAGGTGTTTGTGCATAATTTATCTAATATTATGGCACCTTAGATAACTTTGACCCAAAAATATCAGGTTTTTTGTGGAAATATTAGTGGTATACAATGATTAAGTATATGAAGGATAACATGATAAGTTCTCTTTTTCTTCATTTTTCTAGGGAAGGAGTTATGTTCGAGATTTATTATGATGAATCTAATATTATTCTAGGTTGTGTCAGGATTCATGAGTATGTGGTGAAATATTAGGGGTATTAGAAGTTACATACTCATAACCATCAATTTAATACCCTAAATTAAATAACCCAAAGTTAGTGATTGTTTTATTACATTAGTACATAATATAAGAGATCAAACTATATAGGATCTAATAGTTTATTAGTCTAAGGATACTATATACATACATGATCCTAAAATTTCAATTGGAAACCAAAAAAATATCATAAAATTCAATGATATATTTATTATTCCTTATATAATTTATTTGAATCATTCATAATACTCTTATTGGTTCCCTAAGGGGAAAGGGGAAAAATAAATGGTGATCTTACAAACTCATTAAGGGAGAGTGTATAATGGAAGCTATCATGAAATAAACAAAGAATAATTAATATACCAGGAATAAATAATAATCAAATGATTCATTATAATTAATAACATGAGTATGAATTATATACATGGATAACATAAAAATATATATAAATAACCACATCGATAATAATAAATTATTTCATAGTGATAGAATTCATAATATTAAACATTATAATTATACCATCAAGGATTTGTTCTATAACATCATACATAAATGAGTAAGGCATGCACCAAATACCTGAGCCATTTTATCTCATGACAAATTTCTATACATTCAGGGGATATATAATTTTAGGCCCCACCTATCACATAATAAGTTAAATACACCCATCATATGAAAACTTTTAGTTACCAATGCATATCATAATGTTCCAAAAAGAACTATTTACTTACACATGTTTTAGTAATCAATATGTGTCCATATAGAAGTAATGGGTAAACAAATTTTCAAAGTTCCCCTGGTCAATTGAATTACATGGATATCTAGGTTAATATATATAAATCAATTAACATTTATAAGATATTCACTATTCAATGGAAAGTATCTTTGATGATGATGTGGTAAAGTCGTAAAATCTCATCATATAAGGTCATTATTAGGAACTAGTTAATGAATGAAATGGTTATAGGACAAATAAATGATAGAAAAATATTTCCCCCTTGAAAAAAATTCATTTTATTATATGGTTGGTATAATTAGATACATTGAAATATATTATTCACAATATAATCATGAATTTGTAATAATGAAACATAACATCATTACATATGTAAATATAAGAAATTCAAAGGACTTTCGAAAGATAAATGAAGATAAAGGTATGAAAACTATTACCTTCATATGTACCTTCCAAAATCTTAGCAATAAACTCCTTTTATCCTTATATTTTGGGCACTCAAAAAGAGATATATAGATAAGGGTTTAAGAACCCTTACCTGACTAGGTCTCCGGAGAAAATATATTCGGATGAGCATCGAGAGAGAAATAGAGAGAGAGTTTGGAACTTATATCCACCTAAGTCTCTTCCTAAATCTTCTTTAAATGGAAAATTAGAGGAAAACTATGCTCAATGGTTTTGGAGTGGACAGAAATGGGAAGATATGATGTTATTTATAGAAAATGAGGAGGAATTGTTTATTAATTTGTAAACTAGGCGATAGACATTAGGTTGTGTAATAATAGAAATGTATCGGCCTTATCATAGTTTTAAACCATGGTATTTGACATTTAGGGCCTATTTTTTGAATTTTTTAAGATTCATAACCTAACTCCCTTAAATTATATTATTTTGGAGATGGAAAAAGATATTTATTTATAAATAATTTTTTTAGATCATAAAATATACTTTAGTATTTTAAAACCTATTAATAGGTTTGGAAAATTAGTTTTATTATTTTAAAAAACATTATTTTCATGAATAAACATATTTTTTTAATAAATCATTAATATTATTTGTTAAATCATTTTTAAATCACTATGATGTCATAATAATTACCATATATTAATATTATATTTTACTTTTACCAAAGAAAATCAAAATTTTCTAAATGAAAAAATCATCATTGGATAATTTAGACATGATAATTCCAAATTTTAAGCCCTTATTATGAAAATAATTTTCTATCTATAAGAAATTTAATTATTAAATAAAAACACTTTTATATTTCAAAATCATGCATTTGGTGCCAAAAATGAAAAACTCCCTTTTAAGTCATATGTATTTAGTAACATTGTTATTTATTAATAAATATAAATTATTAATAATTAATAATTATATTATTACCAACTGATTATATATGTATAATAGTTACATTATTTTTATAATGGTCATATTTACTATTACAATAGTCAGATTCCAAACGTTCAGATTCCAATGGTCATATTTCTCTTCCTATAAATTCACTTCATTATTACCTCTAAAATCAGTCACTTCATTCTCTAATTTTCTACAATGTTTATTCCTATAATTATTGTTTCATTTATAATAAAAATGTATATAGTACAAATTTTAATCTTCTCAAAGTATGAACCTATAAATTTCAAGATTATGGTGTTTCTATATATTTTACTTGTTCTATAGTACTATTTGGAGTTGTTATAGTGATTGTAATATTCTAGTCTTGTATTATATTATTATGATAAAATAATAGAATGTTCATCATTAAATAGTTTTTTAATAAAATATTTATTTACAATGGTAAAATCTTGGGTTTCACATTATCCCCCTTTAAATAATTTCATCCTCAAAAATTTTTAATATGCATTAATACATAATCAAATATGGGTAATTTTTAATCATTTATTTCTTAGCCTCTCATGTTGCTTCCTTTAACATATGATTCCTCTTATATACTTTCACTGTTTGAATTATCCAATTCCACAATACTTATTCTCTAGGATCAAGAATCTTGATGGGATATTCATTATAAGATAATTCATGTTTCAACTCTATTTTCTCAATGCTAAGTATGTTTGTTGAGTCTAGCTTGTACTTATTAAATAAAAAGACATGGAAAATGTCATGGGATTTAGATAGGTTGGGTGGGATAACTAAACGGTAATCCAAAACTCTAATTCTATCTAAAATCAATATACCTTGTACTTATCTCCCCCTTCTTACCAGACCTTATAATTCCCTTATATAATGATACTTTCAAAAGGATAGGATTATCGACTTGAAATTCCCAGTCTCTCCCCTGATTACCTATATAGTTCTTTTATCTACTTTGAGCCATATTTATATGATTCTAAATGGATCAAAATTTCTTAGTTTTCTCCATAATGAGTTCTATGAAAACTAATTTCAATTATCTAACTTCATCCTAATAGGTTGGAGGAAAACATCTTTTCCTATGAAAGGATTCATATAGTTCCATTTGAATGCTTCAATGGGAGCTATTATTGTGTGAAAATTCCACCAAAGGTAGATACTAGTCCCGTGTTTCTTTTAATTAAACTGATCATGACCTCAACATATACTCTGGTATTTTTATAGTCCTTTAAGACTACCCATTAGTTTGATGATGGTAGGAGGTGATCAAATATATATTAGTGATTAAATCCATATGAATACTCCTCTATAATTTTCATGTGAAATGAAGTTCATGAATAAATAAAATTGACAAATATTCTCCATGAAGCCTCAAAACTTCATTAATATAGAGTCATGAACGACTCTCAATAGGTGGATCATCCCTTATTTCTATGAAATTCACAAACTTTGTAAGGTGATCCACAATGACCCATATAGCATAATTCATCTTAGATGTCTTGGGAAGTATAGAAACAAAGTCCACTATGATATTATCCCACATACACATTGGTATAAGGGGAGGTTGCAAGAAACCCTTTATATTTTATGTCTCAACCTTTACTTATTGGAACACCAATAATATTAACACATAGTCAGAAATTTCTCGCTTTGTATTGTCCCTCCTAAAATGGTCTCTTAAATGCCTATACATCTTGGTACTACTAGGGTGTATAGGTAAATTTGATCTATGAGATTTATCTAGAAATTATAACTTCAGCTTAGTTATTGATGGAATACATGGTGTCTTTCCAAACTTCAATACACCATCATTATAGATTAATTATATTAATTTATCAATATTCATGGATTTAATATTATTTTGTAAGTCGTTATCATCTTTTTTTTACTTCTTTATCTTCTCCAGTAAATATGTTTGTGCAGTTACTTAGAAAAGAAATGTTGTTTCACCTTCCCTAATAATTTCCATATCAAAATTTACTAAATTATTGAATACAAGATCTTTGTATAACCTAACATGGATAGAACTCAATTATATTTCATACTCAATTCATTATACATCTTGTTTTCATTCCCAAAGTGATAATGCATTGAGAATTCATAGTCCTGGAGTAGTTACATCCAATTCCTTTGTCACATGCTAAGTTCATTCTATGTGAATATATACTTTAAACTCTTTGTATTTGTATATATATCACATATTTCACTATAGAAGTAGTGTATCCATATCTTCAATTTGAATATTCTAGCTTCCAACCCAAGTAAATTATCTATCTTGGTTATATTTGTAATGCCCCAACCCTAGAATCCCAGAGTCGGTGCATTATTACGTATCATTGGCATGATCACAAAAGATCTAGTCTCGAAAGACCGATTAGTTTAGTAGCCATATAAGTACTTGATACAATCATAAGGTTTACATTACATCATAAAATGGAAAACTAAAACAACATTGTTTCCATATACAACACTGATATCCCATAGACTATCCCTGCAGGTCAATCATAATATACTTCTTCGCATCCTGGGAAAAATAAAACATAGAAAGGGGTGAGCTCTAATGATCAGTAAGGATAACAATATAGCGGAAACTTTCATAAATAAGAATAAACATTTAAGGCAATGTATAAATCTAAAAAAATCATTTTCAACATAAAATTCATCATAATATGGAAAATATAAATCAAAATAATGTCATTTACTTACTCACATGGATATTCTACTAGTCGAATAATCACATACAATATCAATAGCCACTTTTATAATGATGGAATGCATAATGCCAGACTTTCATAACCACATATTCAAGGCCTTGTGCCAAGAATAAAAATAAGATTCTTTCAAGGCCTTGTGCCAAGACACTAGTTTGTATCATGAGACCTACCGATTCATCGAGGAGCTATAGTGGGCTCCACCCGTCACATATTAAGTCCAATGCATTCCTCATATGAAAAGGTTTAAACATAACATAAACATTCATATTAAAACTAGTATACAAAATGTAAATACTTTATCCATAAACCATGAATGGTGTAAAAATAATACATCCATAGTCAAAAATATCACAAAACCTTCAATACAATATGGAAGTTTTTTCTCACAATAAATCAAATTCAAATAATCTTTAAATCCATCAAAGGATGTTGACATAGATGAAATCAAAACCTGACATAGATGAAATCAAAACCTTTTTTAGAGAAATATCTATTTCTATTTTGAAATCATTTAAGAAAAAATTTATTTTTAAAATATTCTTATAATATTTTAAGGGAATATTCGACGATGTTATAATGGAGGAAAATAGATGCACCCTTCGTATAAGTTAAAAAAACATTCTTACCTTAATTTTGTCGAAAAGGTCATATAATACCTTGTTTAGAAAACGACAGAAAGATTCCTTTCAAAAAATATAAGTTCAAATAAGGGTATAAATAAATTTATACCATTTTCTAGTAAATATAAAAAAAATTGAAATATATTTTTAAGAAACATGGATGTGGATGATAAACAGGTCCTAGTAGATAATTACGTATAAACAACCTCAGATAATAAAGAGATTGTGAAATTAACCCTTAACTTGTAATTTTCGTTGTTCGAGGGTAGGTTAAACTCCTATATAATGGTGAAATAATTGTTATTAAATTATACAATAATCATATACATTAATATGATATCATATATGATCTTTTAACATTGCTTTGTTAATAATATCTTAATATTATCGTTGTTTCGGGTGTTAACTGGTTCATTTTCCTTTATATTCTTTGTTTCGTAAGTAATGTTTCTTATGGAAAAGATGTATCTTATTAATATTCATAATGATATTAAGTCTTTAAACATTATTTTTAATTATCTATTGAAAATTATTCTTGAATGGATACAATGGGGAATGAATCTCATCGCGTTCGTGGAGACGGTAATCCGTACGTACGCACGAGCAACAATATCATTATTTTGATATTAAAATAATATATAATTGGATGATATATCATATATAAAGAATAATTATCATGTTATATTTATTATTTACATCAATTACACATCATTATTATACCCATCCAAATAATAATGTATTGAATAACAATTACACCACAATGTGAAGACGGTAAGCCATACGTACGCACGTATGGTGACATGTCATTCAAAGGATGGATAGAATAATGAATATGGTTGTACCGTATTTATAATAACATCATAGTATATATAATATAGTAGAGTTATTATTTTATAATGGAAACAAAATGAAAGAGGAAGTGGAAGAAGAAAGGAAGATGAAAGAGGTGATGCAATATTTACCTCTTCTTCAGGTTCTTCCTTTTGATTTGATCAAAAGGGATCCTTAGGTTGGATTTATGACTAAAGTAAGGCCTATAGGATTAATGGAGGACAATTTATAGGGTATTTGGGTAGGGTTTGGCCGAGAAAAATGGCTTTGAAGGTGTGAATTAGAGAGAAGGGGGAGTTCCCTTTTATAAGAGGGGTGAGGGTCACCTTAGGAAAAGCTATAAATATTATTTTGTAATAAAATAATTTTCGGTTTATAATGGCTCATAAATGAATTATTTAAAGGATAAGGTTGAGATGGTCGAAAACCACTCAACCAATAGGTTTTATACAGGTTTGGGTCACTATATTAACCCTATCCTTTAGATGTAACTCATAGTTAAATAGATTGACATTTACCATGTCTCTTTGTATTTTTATATTATATGGTTAATTAACATACTATATACTTCCAAGAGAACCCCAAGTGGTTCATTAATGATACATATATCATTATATAATTCCTTTGGCCAAACATTATATTTTTAGGAAAAGAATATCAATTAATAATATAATATTTGTTTTAAATACTCTTTTATGTCAATTTTGACACTATTTGGTATTTTGTTTTTGCTAAATTCATAAAAACATTATTACTTTGAAAAATATTAATATAAAAAATCCTAACATGTAATATTAACCTATAAAATTATTTTAATTCATAAAAAGTTTTAAATTACATTTATTTTCATATTTATAATATCAATTATTTTAATATTTCATTAATACGGTAATTACTGCATCATCATTGTGTCACAAATAACTTTAATTATTTAATATTTAAAAATTATAAATAAAATACCATTATGTAGGAAATATTTTTATATTTCTAATTAATATTTATAGTCGAATTTATCTTATGTATAACCCTATATTAAAAATGGTTTAGTTATTAAATTTTGAATTTAACACTTTTAACTCTTCTTTGAATTAAATAATAATAAATGTCCCAATCTAATCCAAGTGGACCTAAAGGATAATATTTTATTCCTAAGGTTGTTTTTTTTTCGAATTACACTTGTAAAATAGAATTAGGACATGTTTTAGGGTAATAATAATATCAATTTTACCCTTAATTACCCTATTTACTTGTAACTGTGGTAAATAAAAGTAAAAGGTTACTATTCACCAAAAATTATTTTCATCTTATTGAACCACATTTTACTTACTGATATCAACCATGTCTCTTGGATTTTTGAAATTCAACTCACAAAAGCAGTAAAATTAAGTTTTATGTAAATTTGCAAATGCTCCTAGGAGGTGGGTAAAAGACGGTAAAAAGTTCAATAAAATTTTTATATATCTAAAATTAATATAAACTGACTTCAATGAATTACATTGAACTTATATAGGTATTATATATCTATTTTTACCTAAAACAAATTTAAATTAAATAAAAAATTATTTAAATAAAAATTCGGTTTTAAACTATTACTCAGTGTTTTTCACTATTCATCAAAAATTGAAAGTTTTCAGAAAAATACCAAAAATTCACCCTAAGCTAATTTCAATATTCCGAATCCAAAAAAAAGTCCATTTTGAAAGATAAAATTTATAAAGTTTCAAAACGTGGGTACTATTATTCATAACGGCTAGTTTGATTGGTTGTGGTGTGTTAGAACTCTAAGTTGCGTACAACACACATTATTGTATTATTCAAAGAGAAGTGTACCGTGGAAGCTTGGGGTGTCACATTCTCCCCTCATTAAAATATTTTCGTCCTCAAAATTTCTATAATATTACTGTATAAAAAGACTCGGGTGGTTCTTTATCATAAGTTCCTCGGGTTCCCACGTTGCCTCTTCTATCTTATTGTTTCTGTATAGAACTTTTACCAAACGAGTCATCTGGTTTTTCAGCACTTGTTCTCTTGTATCAAGAATATTGAAAGTCTCTTCGCAATAAGACAGATTGGGTTCCATTTCTAATTCCTCATAGGTGAGTACATGCATTGGGTCGGACATGTATTTTCTCAACAGTGATACGTGGAACACATCATGAACTTTTGAGAGACTTGGCGGCATTGCCAAATGGTAAGCTACATCCCCAATTCATTCTAGAATTTCGAAAGGTCTGATGTACCTGGGACTCAATTTTCCCTTCTTACCGAAACGTATAAAACCCTTCCATGGAGATACCTTCATGAAAACATGATCTCCTAACTTAAATTCCAAATTCATTTTTCAGTTATTGGCATAGCTCTTCTGCCTACTTTGAGCTGCTTTGATGTGGTTTTGGATTACCTTTACCTTTTCCATCATTTCCTCCACAAGTTATGGGCCTACGAGTTTCCTTTCACCAACATCATCCCAACAGGTTGGTGTGTGACATCTCTTTCCATATAACACTTCATATGGTGTCATATGAATACTTGAATGGAAGACATTGTTATAGGAAAATTCTACCAGAGGTAAATATTGATCCCACATACCTTGAAAGTCAAGTGAGCAAGATCTCAACATGTATTCTAAGGTTTGAATAGTTCTTTCTGATTGTCCATCAGTTTGGGGGTGGTAGGAAGTGCTCAAATGAAGTTTAGTATCTAGGGATTTATGAAGACTTTTTCAGAATCTTGATTTAAAATGGGGATCACGATCAGAAACAATCGATAGTGGTACTCCATGAAGTCTTACAACTTCATTAATATAGATTCTTGCTAAACATTCAAGTGGTAAATGTTCTCTTATAGCAAAAAAATGTGATGACTTGGTAAGATGATCAAAAATGACCCATATTGCATCATTCCTTCTAGGAGTCTTTGGTATCCCCATGACAAAGTCCATCATGATATTATCCCATTTCTACTCAGGTATGGAAAGAAGTTGCATGACTCCTCCAGGCCGTTGCCTTCCAGCTTTCACTTGTTAACAAACCATACATCTTGACACAAAATTAGTAATTTACCTCTTCATGTTGTCCCACCAAAAATGTTCCTTCAAATCTCTATACATTTTGGTGCTCCTAGGGTGCATAGAGAAATTGGAGTTTTGAGCATTATCCAACAATTCTCTTTTTAGATCAAGTATATCGGGAACACAAAGTCTCTTCCCAAATTTCAAAATTCCATCTTCACATACAAAGTCACTCAATATCCCATCATTCACAGCTTTAATCTTCTTTTGAAACTCCTCATCATCAACCTGAGAACTTTTTATCCTTTCTAGTAAAGATGGTTTGGCAACCATTTGAAAAAGAATTGATGTTTCACCTTCCATGGTTATTCTCATATCCATCTTTACTAGATCCATGAAAATAGGATCCCTTTCAACTCTCATCTTGTTCAAAACTCCATGATCATTTCTACTTAAAGCATCATCCACCTTATTTGCCTTCCCCGGGTGGTAGTTTATAGTGTAATCATAATCCTTGAGTAGTTAAATCCATCACCTTTGCCTCATGTTGAGTTCTTTTTGTGAGAAAATATACTTCAAACTCTTGTGATCAGTATAAATCTCACATTTTTCACCATAGAGATAATGTATCAATATCTTTAAAGAAAAGATTACAGCTTCTAACTCAAGATCATGAGTAGGATAGTTTTCTCATGAATTTTTAGCTGTCATGATGCATAATAAATAACCCTATCATTCTGCATAAGGACACAACCAAGTCCTTTCTTTGAATCATCACTATAAATAACAAACCCGTCATTCCCGGATGGTAGATTCAATATAGGAGCATTGACTAATATTATCTTCAGTTCTTCAAAATATTATTCTCACTCTTTTATCCAAAACAAATTTTACCCCTTTATGTGTGAGCTTGGTTCATGGGTTATCCAATCGAGCAAAATTCTGGACGAAATGCCGATAATACCCTGATAAACCAATAAAACTACGTACCTCAGTTATAATCTTCAGTGCTAGAAATTCCTGGATTTCTCTTGTCTTAGAAGGGTCAACAGGGATTCCATACTTAGAGACAATATGTCTAATAAAAGAAATCTCATGAATCCAAGATTTACACTTGCTAAACATGTCATATAATTCGGGTCTTCTAAGAGTCTTCAGGATAATGCGCAAGTGATTTTCATGATCTTCGTAGCTTTTGGAGTATACCAAGATATCATCAATAAATACCACTAAAAATTCATCAAAATATTCCTTGAAAACTCTAATCATTATATCCATTAAGACATAGGGTGTATTAGTCAATCCAAAAGGCATTACTGTAAACTCGTAATACCCGTACCTGGTTCAAAATGTTGTTTTCGGAATGTCTTCCTTCTTCACACACAAATGATGATATCCAGATTGAAGTTCAATCTTCGAAAAGTATTGAGCTCCATGAAGTTGGTCAAATAAATCATCAATGCAAGGTAGGGGATACTTGTTATTTATTGTTATAGCATTGATCTCCCTATAGTCAATGCACAACTTCATAGATCCATCTTTCTTCTTAAAAAAAGGACAGGGGATCCCCATGGAGAAACACTAGGGTTAATAAATCCCTTATTACTCAATTCCTCTAGTTGTTTCTTTAGTTCCACTAATTCCACAGTGGCTATTCTATAAGGGGTCTTCGATATGGGCTTTGAACCAGGAATTAAATTAATGAAAAACTCAATTTCTCATTCTGGAGGATATCCAGGTAAATCCTATGGAAACACATCAACATATTCTTTCACAATAGGTACATCCTCTATTTGAACATTTATTTCCTCACCCACAGTTATTTCATTCTCTTCCTCCCCAATAATTGAATTTAGTTGAGCTATTAGGGGTGTATCTAGATAAGAATTAGGTGGTGACGATTCTTCTCTAAATATAAGGTGTTATTTATCATCGTCATAAAAAATAGTAACATCATTCTTCTTACAATAATTTTTTGCATCATGGTTCGAAATCCAATCCATACCGAGGATTATATCAAATTCCATCATGGGTATAATGATTAGATCAGCAAATAAAGAACATTTATATACCTAATGGGGACTGATTCACAAAACTCTGTTGCAATGATACTTCCCTTTGGAGTTTTGACTGAAAACTCCCTTGTTAAATCAAATTGGAAATATCTTATTTTCTTAGAAAACTAGGAATATATGAAACAATGCGATGATCCAAAATCAAATAAAGCATTGTCTAAACTTGAGGAAAACATTAAATTACCTACAACTACGTCTTTCAGAGCTTTAACCTCATCATTAGTGATAGCATGAGCTTTGCGTTTATCCCTTGTCCTTTTCTGAGGTAAGTTCTCCTAACTCTTAGGACATTCATTTTCATAATGCCCCCTTTCTCTACAATTGTAGCATTAAACATCGACAACCTCTTTCTTCACCTTGCAATCACGAGATTGGTGGCCTTTTTCACCATGCTTGTAACAAACTCTCATTCCCTTCAGGAAAGTACCAGGGTGTTTCTTCCCACATTTACTGCAAGATGGATATTAAACTTTTCCTTTCTTCCCCTTATTTCCATTTCCAGAGTTTTCAACAGATATCTTCTTCTCTTGCCTTGCTTTAAAGTCATAAGACTTAGAGAATTATTTTTCTTTCTTGATAGCACATGAGACAATATCTTCATACGATGAGAAGGATTGTGAGACTAATGATAGATGAAGAAATGGTTTTAACCCATCAAAGAAATGATCAATATTACTTCTTGGGTTACGTATATAATCTACAGCATGCCTTGCTAACCTTGTAAATTTAGCTTCATACTTTGCGACATTCTTATCCTCCTTTTGCCTCAGACTCAGAAATTGTCTTTCTATATCCGCTCAATGGTCATGAGGAAAGTATTTTTCTAAGAAAATTTCTTTAAACTCCCTCCATTGTATATTTGATACTTAATCATCTTCCTTTGTGTTTTGAATCAATGACCACCATTGATCAACATCTCTAGTGATGCGGTAAACTGCCATGAAATTTTTTTCCCTTTCGCTACTCCCCATGGCGTGGAATATTTTCTCTAAGGAATTTATCCATTCCTCAGCTACTAGTTGATTTTTACCCCCATTGAATGTTGGTGGTTGTTACCTCTTGATGTGATCTAACATTGATCCTCCATGCTGCGGATCAGGGTGCTCCATACAGGTAAGGTTATTATTCATAACCTGAGTGAGTTGTCCCAATATAGTGATAAGCTGATTAGCACTAGTTGTATCACTAGCTCCACTATAATTATCTTAAGCAGGAGGGAAATCCCTACATGGAGTGCATGCATTGATACAGTTTACATTCCTTCCACTAGGCGCCATTTCTAAACAATGGCATAAACTAGATTAGTTTATGAATCGAAATACATAATTCCAAACTTTTAAAACACTTAACATAAATTGAACAGTTTATGGATATAATCCATAATCATAAAAAATGTTTTCTTTGAGGAAGTATATACTCATAAACCATTCATAATGGTTTGTAAAGAAAATGAGAATTATCCTAAACATATCCCCTGGGAGTGTCGTAACCCAGAGTTCAACGAGGCCTGTTGTCATGCACCAGTTCCTGTTCGAGTCTAGCTCAAAGCGGTGTTTTCAGGTTTTACCCCTAGGTACATCTATGCCAGAGCCGCCTCTACCTGCTCATATCCAGATAGGGATTTATTTTTTGGAAAACTCACAAAATCTATACAATGCGAAAATCCTAGGAAGTTCTTCTATACAAATCCTAAAAGTCTATCTTAGGGATATATACTCTAATCAGAGTTTATCTAAATCTAGTTTCCAAGGTTTGTACTAAACTTCCTCTGATACCAAATATAATGCCCTGACCCCAGAAGCCTAGAGTTGGTGCATTATTACATATCATTGGCATGATCACAAAATATCAAGTATTAAAATACCGATTATTTTAGTAGCCTTGGAAGTACTAGATTCATTCATAAGGTTTACATTACATCATAAAATGGAAAAATACAACAACATTGTTTCCATAGACAACACTGAGACCCCATAAACTATCCCTGAAGGTCATTCATAATATACTTCTTCACATCCTGGAAAAAATAAAACATAGAAAGGGGTGAGCTCTGATGCTCGGTAAGGATAACAATATAGTGGAAACTTTCATAAATAAGAATAAACAATTAAGCCAATGTATAAAAATAAAATAAAAGACTTTTCAACATAAATTTTATCATAATATGGAAAATATAAATCAAAATAATTCCATTTACGTACTCACATGGATATTTTACAAGATGAATAATCACATGCAATATCAATAGCCACTTTCATAATGATGGAATGTATAATTCCAGACATTCATAACCACATAGTCAAGGCCTTATTCCAAGACTACAAATAAGATTTTGTCAAGGCCTTGTTCCAAGACACTAGTTTGTCTCATGAGACCTAACGATTCATCGAGGAGCTATAGAGGGCTCCACCCATCACATATTAAGTCCAATGCATTCCTCATATGAAAAGGTTTAAACATAATATAAAAATTCGTATTAAAACTAGCATACGGAATGTCAATACTTTATCCATAAACCATGAATGGTGTAAAAATAAAACATCCATAGTCAAAAATATCACAAAACCTTCAATACAATATGGAAGTTTTGTGTCATAATAAATCAACTTCAAATAAGCTTAAAATCCATCAAATGATGTTGACATAGATGAAATCAAAACCTTTTTTAGAGAAATATCTCTTTATATTTTGAAATAATTTAAGAAAACATTTATTTTTAAAATATTCTTATAAGATTTTAAGGTAATATTCAATGATGTTATAATGGAAGAAAATAGCCGCACCCACTGTATAAGTTAAAAAAACATTCTTACCAAAATTTTGTCAAAAAGGTCATAAAGTACCTTGTTTGGAAAACAATGGAAAGATTCATTTAAAAAAATATATGGTCAAATAAGTGTATAATTGACTTTAACCCATTCTCTAGTAAATAGTAATTTTTTTTTTGAAATACATTTTTAAGAAACATGGATGTGGATGATAAAGAGGTCCTAGTAGATAATTACGTATAAACAACCTCAGATAATAAAGAGACTGTGAAATTAACCCTTACATTGTAATTTTACTTGGTTGAGGGTAGGTTAACCTCATATATAATGGAGAAATATTTTTTATTAAATTATACAAGAATCATATACATTAATATGATATCATATATGATCTTTTAACATTGCTTTGTTAATAATATCTTAGTATTATCATCATTTCGTGTGTTAACTGATTCATTTTCCTTTATATGCTTTGATTTGTAAGTGATGTTTATTATGGATAGTAAGTATCTTATTCATATTAATAATGATATTAAGTCTTTAAACATTATTTTTAATCATCTAAGTAAAATTATTCTTGAATGGATACGATGGGGAATGAATCTCATCGCGTTCGGTGAGACGGTAATCTGTACGTATGCATGAGCGACAATATCATTATTTTGATATTAAAATAATTTATAATTGGATTTTATATTGTATATAAAGAATCATTATAATTTTATATTTATTATTTACATCAATTACACATCATTATTATACCCATCCAAATAATAATGTATTGAATAACAATTACACCATGATGTGGAGACGGTAAGCCGTACGTACGCACGTATGGTGACATGTCATTCAAAGGATGGATAGAATAATGAATATGGTTGTAAAATATTTATAATAAAATCATATTATATATAAGATACTGTATTTATTATTTTAGAATGGAAAAAACAAGTAAAGAGGAAGTGGAATAAGAAATAAATGTGAAAGAGGTGATGAAATATTTACCTCTTCTTCGGGTTCTTCCCTTTGATTTGATCAAAATGGATCCTTAGGTTGGATTTCTAACTAAAGGAAGGCCTCTAAGATTAAGGGAGGACAATTTATAAGGTATTTGGTCAGGGTTTGTCCGAGGAAGATGGCTTTGAAGGTGTGAATTAGAGAGAAGGGTGAGTGCCCTTTTATAAGAGGGATGAGGGCACCTTAGGAAAAGCTAGAATTATTATTTTATAATAAAATAATTTTCGGTTTTTAATGGCTCAAAAATGAATTATTTAAAGGATAAGGTGGGGATGGTTATAAAACTACTCAACCAATAGGTTTTAGATAGGTTTGGGTCACTATATTAACCTTATCTTTTAGATTTAACTCTCAGTTAAATAGTTTGACATTTACCATGTCTCTTTGTATTTTTATATTATATGGTTAATAAACTTACTATATACTTCCAATAGAACCCCAAGTGGTTCATTAGTGATTCACCTATCATTATATAAGTATTTTGTTTGAGCATTATATTTTTAGGAATAGAATATCAATTAATAATATAATATTTGTTTTAAATACTCTTTTATGTCAATTTTGACACTATTTGGTATTTTGTTTTTTTTAATTCATAACAGTGTTTTTACTTGGAAAAAATTAATCTAACAAACCCTAAAATGTCATATTACCCTATAAAATTAGTGGAATTCATAAAAAGTCTAAAATTACATTTATTTGGATATTTATAATATCAATTATTTTAATATTTTATTAATACGGTAATTACTACATCATCATTGTGTCATAAATAAATTTATTTATTTAACGTATAAAAATTATAAATAAAATACAATTATTTAGGAAATCTGTTTATATTTCTAATTAATATTTATAGTTGAATTTATCTTATGTATAACCCTATATTAAAAATTGTTTAGTTATTAAACTTTGAATTTAACACTTTTAACTCTTCTTTGAATTAAATAATAATAAATGTCCTAATCTAATCCAAGTGGACCTAAAGGATCATATGTTATTCCTAAGGTTGTTTTTGGTCGAATTAAACTTATTCAATAGAATTAGGACATGTGTTAGGGTAATAATAATATCATTTTTACCCTTAATTACCCTATTTACTTTTAACTGTGGTAAATAAAAGTAAAAAGTTACTATTCACAAAAAATTATTTTAAACTTATTGAACCATATTTTACTTACTGATATCAACCATGTCTCTCAGATTGTTGAAATCCAACTCATAGAATTGGTAAAATTAAGTTTTAGGTAAATTTTCAAATGCTTCTAGGAGGTGGGTTAAAGACCGTAAAAAGTTCAGTAAAACTTTTATATATCTAAAATTATTATAAACTGACTCCAATGAATTGCATTGAACTTATATAGGTATTATGTATCTATTTTTACCTAATAAAAATTTAAATAAAATAAATATTTATTTAAATAAAAATTCGGTTTTAAACTATAACTCGGTATTTTTCACTATTCATCAAAAATTGAAAGTTTTCAGAAAAATAAAAAAAAATCACCCTAAGCAAATTTCGATATTCCAAATAAAAAAAAGTCCATTTTGAAAGATAAAATTTATAAAATTTCAAAAAGTGGTTATTACTATTCATAACGGCTAGTTTGATTGGTTGTGGTGTGTTAGAACTTGAAGTTGCATACAACACATGCTATTGTATTATTCAAAGAGAAGTGTACCATGGAAGCTTGGGGTGTTACAATATTCATTTGTGTGGTTCATTATTTGATTTACTTTATCTTTTTAACTATCAATAGATATTACGTATTTGAGATAATATAACCAAGAAAGGAAACTTTTATGGGCCAAAATTCATGTTTGCTAGATTTCCTCTATAAATTATTTTCTCTAAGATCTTCAAGAACAATTCACAAATTTTTATCACACTCTTTAGATAATTTAGAGTATATCAAGATATTATTAATAAATAACACCATAAATTTATCGAGATAATCCTTGAAAACTATATTCATGATATAAATAAGCACTAAGGTTAAATTAGTTAATCCAAAGGGAATTTCTATAAATTAAAAATGTACATACCTTGTAAAAAATTCCATCTTATGTATATCATATGTCTTCACTCTTAATTTATGATAACAAGAATTAAAATTAAACTTTAAAAAGTATTTATATTCTTGAATTTGATAAAAAAAAGTCATTAATTTGTGGTAAACAATACTTCTTCTTTATATTAATGGAATTTATTTCTCTATAATCAATGAAAACATCATAGAACTATCCATATTTTATACAAATAAGATAGGTTATCCCTATAGCGAGAGACTAGGGTGTATAAATCCCTTATCAAACAACTCCTATAGTTGTTTATTTATCTCCACCAATTCTACTAGGTCCATTTTATATGGAGGATTAGACATGGGTTTTTCATCAGGGATGAGTTTAATGAAAAACTCAACTTAAGGTTTAGATTCTTGAGTTTGATGGCCATTATTGCCACACTTTTAGCAAACTCCGACTCCCTTAAAGAAATTATTCGAGTGTTTCTTTCCAAAATTATTACCTTTTAGAAATATCATCATTCCCTTCTTCCTATTTTCCATATTTCTCTTTATGTAGTCCTTATTAATCCTCTTGTTCTCTTTATTTACTTTAATAATATATGAATTCGACAATTCTTTCTTCATGTTTATATAACTTGATATTATCTCCTCATATTCTTAAATGTTTTAAAGATTAATTCCCTTTGAATTCTTAGCTTTATCCCATAAAATAAATTATCAATATTACTTTATAGATTATGTACAAAGCATGAAATATATCTTGATAGTTTTTCTCATATTCAGCAATATTTTTCTCTTACTTTTATCTTAAATTTTGGAATTACCTTTCCATGTTAGCTCTTGGTCATGATGAAATTTTCTTTAGAAGAATATAACCTTAAAATAATTCTATTTCATACTCTCTAACTCCTCTTATTTCTTATTGTTTTGAGTCAATTACCACCATTTATTAGAATATTCCCTTAATCAATAGATTTCCATGATAATATTCTCCCTTTTATTTCTTCCCAAAGTGAGGAATATCTCTTCAAGGGACTTGATCCATTATTCAACTACTAATGGATTAGTTGTTCAATTAAAGGATGGAGTTTGTTGTTGTTGTATTAAGAGGTCTATAATTTTTACACCATGTTGTGGATAAATAGGTTTTTAATACATGAAAGTTTATTGGTACTATAGCAAGCACTGTAGCAGGCACTGCTCGGTACTGTAGCAACCAAAACTATTCATCCATCTAGGCCTTCGGGCCATCAATTTGGTCCTCAGGTCCTGCAAGGCTTTCGGGCCACCCAAGGCCTTCGGTCCAGTTGATTCTCAAGGCCTTCGGGCCACCTTAAGGCCTTAGGGACACCCCAAGGCCTTCAGGCCACATGAATGCAGGCCCTAGACACACTAAAAAAAAGGAGCAGCCCCAGAAGAGGATTCAGAGCAGGTGCACTCACCAGAGCAGAGCCAAATGGATTGTTATACTGAGAGGTTATGGATATTTCATCGATACCAGCCTGTGCTTGCATGATAATCCTAGCCAGATGGTCATGCGAAGGTAGAGATCTACTATCAGGATACAGATGTTGGGGAGGGGAAGTTCCTTGTAGATAGTCTGGTTGATTTCCCTAAGACCTTCGGGTCATGTAATCTCCTAAGCCTACAGGCCTTGTAATATCTGATCCTACATGCCTTTTAAGGGTTCCCCCACATCCCTTGAAAGGGGGTTTATCAAAAATCAACAAAAATGAAGGCATTCGGGCCATTCAGGCATAAACTAATCCAACTTTCCTAATACAGTTATAATCAACTCATATCCAATACCAACCTCATTGAATTTATCTAGAGGGAAATTCCCACATTGATTATGATATTATACATGGTTTTCATCACTTTTATTAGGTACCATTTCTAAACAATGGAATACACTTAATTATATCATAATAATGTGAATATTTAATCAAAACATAAAAATTATTCTAGAAAAATTTCTTGAATATCCTAAGCGTTTATCATAATGTTTTTGTTGTCTAAATAAGTTATTCTATATATAGTTACCAATGTTTCTAGTAAACTTTATTTGATTACAATTATAACACCCTCAATCCAGAAACCGATATCCAATAGTTATTTTATTATATTGGTTCAAAATAAAAGTGATCACATTACATGGGATCTAATAGTTTGGTAGTCTTAGGAAACTAGATGCATACATGATCCTTACATTAAATTTGAAAACCTAAAATACATCATAAAAATTAAATAAAACCTTTATTATTCCTTATATAATTTACTAGGATCATTTATAGTACTCTTATTGGTTCCATAGGTAAAAGAGAAACAAAATAAAGGGGTGTTCTTAGATGCTTAGTTTAGGGTAGTGTAAAGTGAAAGTTATTATGGAATGAACAACACATAAATAATATATCATGAAAAAATAACAATTTAATGATGCCATATAATTGAAAAAATGGCCCTGAATTATATTCATGGATGACATAAAAAATAGGAATAAATAATCACATGGATAATAATAAAATATTTCATAGTGATGTACAATATAATGTCAAACATTATAAACATATCATCAAGGATTTATGTCAAGACATCATACATAAATGATTAAAGAATGCACCAAATACCTGAGCTAGTTTTCCTCATGATACCTACCAATACATCGAGGGGATATATAATTCTTGGGCCAACCCATCACATAATAATTCTAATGCATCCATCATATGAAATATTTTGGATAACAATACATATCATAATGTTACAAATGAAACCACTTATATACACATGTCTTAGTAATCAATACTTGTCCATATAGAATTTATTAGTATAAAAATTTTCAAATTTACCTTGATAGATTTAATTACATGTATATCTAGGTGAATATAAATAAACCTAGTGGGAGTTATAGGATATTCACATTGAAATGGAAATTATCATTGATGATGGTGTAGTAAAGTGAGATAATTTCATTGTATAAGTGTATTATTAGGAATTATTTAATTAATTATTTGGTTGGAGACCAAATAAATGATATAAAAATAATTCCTTCTTGTAAAAAATTGAATTTATTATGATGATGGTAAAATAAGAGGCAATGTAAATATCTTATTTATAATACAATCATGAATTTGTAATAATGAAACATAACATCATTGAATATAGAAGTATAAGGATTTCAAAGGAATTTCAGAAGATATCTATAGATGAAGGTATGAAAAATATTACCTTGATATCTCCCTTCCAAAATATTTAGAATAAACCCTTTGACCATTAGATTTTGGGATCTCAAAATAGAAATATTGATAAGGGTTTGGGAACCCTTACCCTACTAGTTCTCTTAAGAGAAACTATTAGAACTGGCTTTGAGAGAGAAATAGTGATATAGTTTGGAACTCTTACCTACCTAAGTTTCTTTCTAAATCTTCTTGAGAGTGAAAATGAGATTTAAACTAGGATCAATGGTTTTAAAGTGATGAGTAATGGGAAGATGGGTGAATATTTGTAGAAAATGAGAGGGAATTTTTAATTAATTCC
This sequence comes from Viscum album, assembly GCA_963277665.1. Lineage (NCBI taxonomy): Eukaryota > Viridiplantae > Streptophyta > Magnoliopsida > Santalales > Viscaceae > Viscum > Viscum album. The sequence goes on from OY728147.1 coordinate 93,421,857, forward strand.
TAAATATAGGTATTAGACTTTAGGTTGTGGGAGAATAGAAAACTATTGGCCTTGTTATATTATTAAACCATAGTATTTTAAATTTAGGGCCTTATTTTGGACTTTTATAAGCTTAATAACCAAAATCAATTAAATGGAATTATTTTGGATATAGAAAAGATATTTATTCATAACGAATGTTCTTTTCATGATTTAGAAACTTCTTTATAAGTTTGGAAAATTAATTTATTAATTTAAAGTACATTATTTCAAATAATAATCATATTTTTTTCAATAAATCCTTTATATTATTAATTAAATCATTTTAAAGTAATTATGATTTCATAATACTTATATTATATTCATACCAAAATTTTATTTTACAAAAAAATGATTGTCTCAAAAAATTATGAAAAATTTACTATTGGATAATTTCAATATGATGATTCCAAATTCAAATTATTTTTTATGAAAATAATTTTATATCTATGAAAAATTTTATAATTAAATAAAAACACTTTTTTATTTCATAATCACACATTTGGCACAAAAAATTAATAACTCTTTTCTAAGGCATATGTATATAGTTACACTGTTATTTATTAATAAATATACATTATTAAAAATTAATAATTAAAATATTACCAAATTATTATATGTATTATATTTTATTCTTGTATGTATAATGATTATATTACTATTACAATGACTATATTTACTATTACACCAGTCAGATTCCAACAGTTGTATTTCTCTTCCTATAAATTCATTTCATTCTTACCTCTAAAATAATTAACTTAATTCTATAAGTTTATACGATTTCCATTCCTCTATTTATTTTTTTCTCTATAATATCAATGTATCTATTTTATTTTTCATTATTTTTAAAGTATAATCCTCTAAAGTTCAAGATTATAGTGTTTCCCAATATTATTTGTTGTTCTATGATAAAAGTTTCATTTTTTATAATGAATTTAATTTTATTATTTATGTACTATTATGATGAAATAATATAATTCTCATTTTTAATAGTTTTGTGATTAAGTGTTTACTTACTATAGTAAAATATTGGGTTTTACACTAATTATACAACCCATGATCTCAAGATAGTGGCGCTGATGTTAACCTTGAATTTGTGGTGGTATTACCTTATTATTGAGTGATTTTTTCTCTTAATAAATTAAAAAATTCCATGGTATATCTTATCTTATATATATTCAACTTTTCATTAATAAAGTTTGGTAGAGTTATTATAGTATTGTGAATTTAAGATCTCTTATACTCTAGGGAAAGGTAATATGGTAGCTAATGTGATTTACAAGAAATTTTTTTGTGATGTTTCCTATAAGTCTAGATATGATTGGATAATCATAGTGAAGTTTTCATCTTTCCACATGGATATGAAGGAATTTATCAGTGGAGTTTTTTTTTTGTATCAGATGATGGTGAATTATTCATTATTTTAGTGGGTGGAGGATTATCTCCTTGGATGCTATGAGTTAAAGGTTTGGAAAATTGTATCATTAATAGATATGTTCTTGAGTGATGGATAGAGGATGGGTAACATCAAGTGTTGTTTTTAGGGAAATTATTTTTTCCATTAGAAATGTGAGAGGTAGTTTTGTGTCAGTTTCATATTTTACCATTGGTAGTGAATATATGTTTTTATAAGATGTATCATTCTTTGAGTGATCAATTTTTATGGACTAGTATAAAGAAATCATTAGAAGTATTTTTATCTTAGTGTGTCATCTATCAGAAGGTTAAAGTCAATCATTGAGTTTTAGCTTCCCTATTTTAGCCTTTGTATGTTCCTCAATGTAAATTGAAGTACATATCGATGGATTTTATAAAAGGAATAGCTTGGATATTAGGGAGATATGATTTCATATGAGTATTTATAGATCATTTTATGAATCCATATTAATTCTTAGCGATCAAGGAGTTGAGTGTAGTGGATTATTTGGAAAGGGTTTATGTGAAGGAAGTGATTTGACTTCATTGAGTTCTAAGGTTGATCATTTATACTTCAAATACTTGTTTTACATTTTTATTATGTATGAGTTTATGGTATATTTTTTGATCTAATTTTTGAATTAATACCTCTTTTCATCCCCAGATTGATGGGAAAACATAGTGATGATCTATACATTGGAGGAAATTTTTTGAGCATGTGTTATTTATTTTAGAGGTTTTGGATGAAGCATTTATCTTTGGTTGATTTTTCTTATAATAACAATTATCACTCATTTATATGAATGGCATCATTTGATGAATTGTATGGGTGGCCTTGAAAATCAACATTATGTTGAAATAATGTTGGGGAGTTAGTGATTATTAGGCCAAATTTGGTATAGAGTGCAATGAAGAAGGTTAAAATAATTCATGAGAAGATAGAGGCTTCTCAAGATCATAAAAGGTCTTATGTGATCATAGGAGGAGACCTATAGAGTTTGAGGTTGGTGATCATTTACTTCTAAAGTATTATACTTGTCATATACAATAGAGATTTGATAGAGTAAGTGTTATGTTAGAATAATATGAAGATATAATCTTGAAAGATTCTAGATTTTATCTTTATTTTTGATTTATGCAAAAATATAGTGCTCTATTCTATAATTCATTTTATCAGTGGATAAACATTAAAGAAGAACACAATAATTTTTATAGTGTTTTGGGACATAAAGATCCCCTAGTCCACTCCACCAAATATCTCTCTGTGAGCTTAGTGATTTTCACTAGAAAGATCCTCTTACCACAAGACCATCACAACTGAGTGTAGGAATCTAACACCATTACAACAAGGCCTTACAGAACCTTTTCGGTTCTTTTAAAGGGAATCGTATTTTACACATCTTAGTCTGAAAAGATGATACTCTTCAACGACTGAGTCTTAGTAGCCGAAACTCCAATAAATCAAAAGAGTTTTTATTTTACTGAATTGCGAGTTCTTGATCATAGTTATAGAAGAAACTGATAGAATATGGATCTTCTTATTCAAAGATTAATGTCTTTAATAAATAATCACTTCAAAGATATCCTGGTTGTGAATAATCTTTAATAAAAATAGCGATGAACAAACAACAGTGATTACACAGCAGCACGAGGTTGAAACATTTTTATCTACAAGATGTAGTTTCTTTAGAAATAACATAGTCACTCGATCTAGTTTATTTGTAATAGTTTTATATTAAAATTTTTATTGAAAACAGAAATTCATATATATAAGAAAAATTTATCTTACTGACCAACTATAATTTTTTTATTAAGACACTTTAAATACAAGTGGGAAACCAAAGTTCGCACACAAGGACTATGTGCTGAAAGAGATCACAGAATTGTTAAACACAAGAATAAGGTTATTTGAGTTAGATGATCTGTATAATTCCCAGTGTATAGTACTAACCTAGATGTCTGGATCCTCCCTAATAAGTGCTTCAAGGTGAGAAATCACTTTTTCCATCACCTGGATGAATTTTTCCAAGGTGATTCTGCCTTGGTTGAAGCCTCGAACGATGATTCGGTCTTGCTCGTCTATCCACGCTTCTTGCTCTTCTATGGCCTCAGTCTACAAGCGTCTTTAATAAATCCTTAAAATCTCTTCATTTGATGCATTTGGCTAGAGGACTTTTTCAAGCATATCTTCCTTAGAGTGGAAGATGAGCCTTAGACACTTCACACCCTCTTCCTCTATTACTCTTGATTCTATGCTTGGATCCCCACTTGCCCCGCCTTGAAGGAATTTGCTTTCCTTGCTTCCACATTTCTTGGACGACCAAGTTTCCATTGGTTTTGGAAAGTGAGAGTAGTCTTTGTGCCCCTTGGGGTTTTCCCCCCCTGAACCACTATGAATTTCCCCGAGTCGCGCTTTCCTTTTTTCCCCTTCTTCTTTCTTGGACTGTGGGGACCTTTCCCTTGGAACTGGTCTAGGCTGTCAACTAATATTTGGCTAAAAATATCATCACCTGAATCCACATCCTCTTGTGAAAATGACTGTTCTTGAGTTTTTAGGACTTCAAATCAGTTTTTCACTTCAACCCCCGAACCTTCTTTCAGAGCCCTCAGCCTACCCAAAGAATCCAACTTGCCTTCTTTGACCGCCATGTCCTTCTTCTTCTTCCCCTCGCTCCGAGTCATCTGAAAGGAGGACTTCGAAATGAGTGTTTTTGGATCAAGAGGTCCCAACACGCTATCCCCTTCCTGCCTTCCTTGACCATCCTACCATCTTTGACCGTGGAGGTAGCTTGTAGCTACATGCAAAAAGGATTTCCCCTGCAATGCCTTAGCAGATGGTTCATCCTCCTTTCCAAATTGAGAATGCTTGGTAGATCCCTCCCATTCTCGACCTTGAGGACCCCCTAGGCCATGAAACTCACTAACACCCATCTCCACACCAATTTTGACAATTTTATCCGAGACCAGATTCTCCACCACATCCACATCCAAGGATAGATCCTTTCCTCCCCCCTACACTGGCTCCACTCCATTCTCGTGCAAGGAAATGATCCCCAAATCCTGCCTTAACCGAGCTATGACATCCACAACCCATGGAAAGGGGGCACTGTCCTCCACATCCTTCACTGCTTCTGGAACCACTGAATAAGTCCCCTTCAAAGGCTGGCCCTCCCAAGGACTGCCTTCTGTTTCCAGCCTCAAATCCTCACCTGGACCAAAATGAGCCCCATCTGGATCCTGTTCCCCTGGATCAACCCTGCGCGCCTTTGCAGTCTTGTCCAGTCTTGCTCTATCTGATAGCTGAATCACACCAGGAATGGCCTGCGCCTGAGACTCTTCTGGTTGGGAATTCAACAGCTATTGAGCCCTTGGACATCGACCTTGACGACATCCAGGTACCGAATGTCCTAGATGATGGAAACTCGAGAAAAACACTGGCCAAGACTCAAAGACCACCTGCTGTTTCCATCTGAATTCTTCGCCAAACGAAATCCAAATCCACTCTGTAGGAGGCTTCGAAATGTCGACCTCAACACAAACGTGAGGGTTTATAGGATGACAAACAGCAACAGTACTACTATCCGAACAGAGAAATCTACCAACCATGTTCCCTAACATGCTTATTATTGACGGAATCTGAAAAGGAAGCGACAAATCTGGGAAGCTTACCCACACCGCCGTCATCGGTTCATCCCGATTCATGATGGATTCGAATGACCAGTGAAGGAGGTAAAATCCACATCCATTGAGGGTTCAGGGGGCATTGGACCAAGCAGCAATCAAAAGTAGGATTCCAAACATAGGGTTTACAATGTAGGGTTGATTACAAAAGTAGGGTTGATGTATCATATTTTTTTTCTCAAACATAGGGTTCCTTACAAATATAGAATTGTTTATCCACACTTCTCTTTTCTCAAATGTTGGATTCCATACAAATATAAGGTTGATAAATAATACTTTTCTAACAATGTTGGTTATATAATCCATATGTGTTATCCCAAATGTAGGGCTTCTGAACCATATGATATGCTTACACTTACAAATGTAGGGTATGACCAGTGTTTTCAAAATACTTTCAAAACATGTTCAGAATAATTTAAAAAACATTATAACCTAAAAATAAGAAAATATTATCTAGAAATATATTCATGAAAAATATTTAAATTATCTTTATTAGTAAAAAATGATATTTTTGAGAATTAAAATAAATATGATTTATAGAGTATTATTGAGACAATAAATGTACAACAATATCTCCCTTTTTGATGATCACAAAACCCATAAGTTAACTTAGAAAATATTGTAATTATAAAAACAAATTAAATAATATATTTTAAAAAGATATAGATATTAGTTTTTGACTTGAAATTCAGTTTTTATTCAAAAAAAACAAACATTCAGATAAAAAGATCTAGGGGTGGAAGTAATGAAGTCCAAGGGCGTCATTTCTAACAATAATCTTACAATCATAAGGTAAGGACCCCAGGTTGTTGTAAATAATTAGTCTCTCACCCAATATACCTTTTCTATCCAACAAATCGGCCACATACTTACCTTCATGCCATGTGTGTCTAACCAAAATATTCTGAGTGATATAAATCCCGAAATACCTACTCATATAAACTAGCTCTTAGGGAACGTCACCTTTATTAAGAATGAAATTGGACAACATATCAGAGTCAAACTCAACTTCTTTAATTTGGATGTTGAATCACCTATATAAAGATAAAATGGTGGCCAAATATTTAACCTCCACACCCATAAAATCACATGCTCCAAATAAGGCTGAAAACCCCAAAAGCATGGAACCTCAGTTAACTTAGACCAGCCCTCCCCCTCTCATCTCCCCATTCAAGCAAGACCCATCCACGTTCAGTTTTAACCCCAAGCAGGGGGAGTTCCATATAACCCATTGGACCGGTTTAAATTTCCATGTAGCCACATTCATGTAGTAGCTAGGAAGAAACCTCCTTAGAGTGATATAATGATCGGCATTATTGATCAATGCCCCCAGTTCCATCACTAAAAGATTCACCCAAACCTAAAGATGAATACCGGAAATCATAGTATCATGCCTTACTTTATTTTGAACTTCCCATAGAATCCAACAAGCTTCTAACAGAACCTTTCCCTAAACCTTGACCTCCATCCCAAGATGACCCAACTCCTAAAACCAATCCTCAATCGTGCCCTCCGTCAGACTATCGAAGACATTGAGATTCATAACTTGTTGAAGGTAATTAAAGATTCCCTTAGACCAATATCCATGGAAGAATACATGCTATTTTGTTTCTTTTTTTGGTCTACTACAACACTAACATCGATAAGTAAGGGTTTATTCTCTTCGTTGAAAATTCTTGTTAGTGGTAATCGTATTTTCCTCATGAGCCAGACTAAAAAATTCATCTTCTTAGGAATCTACTTGTACCACAGCTTTGAAGCCCACACATCTAAGCTACTAATAGAATGTATTATATTCCTGAAGGCATGACTAGAAAACCTCCCAAAGGAGGATCCTAAAAAATTAAACCTATTCGGTTCATCCACCAATGTAATTCTTTCAAAAACCTATTTTTGATCCTTGTTCAGAATATCATCAAGAAAGATCATATACAAACTAGCCTCTGAAAAATGAAATGGTTGGGGATGGTCAGCCTGGGAAATGGAGAATATCACCCAAACAATTCATATTCCATAGATTTATTACTCCATGACAAACCATCCAATGAACAATACCATACATCTCATTCATATGACTAAGTAATCATTGAGAAAGACCTGATAATATCCTTGAGTTTAGATCCCATATCCTCTATTCCTCCTCATATATACTCATAATGAACATAGACCAGAGGTAAATCCTTTCACAAAAATCCCAATCCAACCTAGCTTGCATGGATATCATGGTCTCCTCCACATCACAAAGGTCAATTCCCCCTTCATCAACTGGTTTTACAGTATTTTCCACAAGGCCCAGTGGCAAAGGCTAGCTTGATTGGAATCCCATCAAAAAGAAGTAAAGACATTTTGCAAGTTTCTAATAGTCCCCTTTAGTGGCTTAATGATGGAAATAACATGAATCATAATAGATGTGAGAAAACTATTAATAATAGAGATCATACCTATGAATGAGAGGAATTTAATTTTCTAGTTGCAAAGCCTCCCCATTATTTGATTGATAAGATCATCAAAAAACACCTTCTTGACCTTACCATTGGATATTAAGGCACCAAGGTAAACCATAGGAAGATGAAGCTGCTGAATACCCAACTTGGATTGAATGGAACTGAAATATCTACATGATTTATTGTTGGAAATGAAAACATTTATCCTTATTGAATTAATTCTTTGACTGCTCAACTTTCCTTATTAATATATGACATAGAAGAACCCAAAAATTTATTTTTTCTTACCATTAATAAAGAATAGAATATCATCATAAAACATAATATGTGACACCATTACATTTCCAAACCTGTTATGATATGGAAGAATCTTCCCCTTCTCAAGGCTTCGATGAATGTTCCTTGTAAGTTCCTCTTGAGCCATGATGAACAGAGTGGGAGATAAGGGATCACCATACTTACATCATGTGCTGATTTAAAAAACCCAAAATCCTTACCCATAAGGGAAATTACGATCCATAGGGAAGCATAGCATCTAAAACACAGGTCACAAAACCATTCGTGGAACCCAAACTTCTTCATGACCTAGATAATGAACGTTTATTACAATTTATCATAAGCCTTGTCCATATCTACCTTAATCGTGATGTTGGAGGAAACTATTTTTATTCAAGTCGTTAACTATTTCTTGGGAAATACCAATGGCCCTCTGAATGCTTCTTCCTTGTACAAAACCATGTCGCTCAGTTGAAATAATTTATGAAATAACACTTCTAAGTCTTCTATTGAGAAGAGTTGATCATACCTTATAAAAAATGAAAATGAATTAAAACACATTCAATGCAGCATAGAATTGTAAATGAATGTTACATTCTATGTAAGATAAAAATGAGATATGCATTTTGGCAGTAGAAATGAATAGAAATAAAATCAAATCAAATATAATAATAAAAATAAATTCATAAAAAGATTTCTTTTACAAGAATAATGTTGGATGAGAACAGTTTAAAAATTAGGGCTTGCTGAATGTGAAAGGGATAGTTTAGAAGAAGTTTTATATTTTAGTAAAACTCGAACATCCTGAATGACTTATTTCAATTTTGACATATATCTTATTAAAATTTCATTTATATTTTCATCCAACTACCTCATAAAAATATTGGAATCTTGACCAATATTTAAACTTTCAACCAAATTTACTTTCATAAATTCATGAACTATTTCTTCTGACTGAACAAACTAAGATAACATTGATCCAAACTAATTGAGAAGATTCATGATGCCTAGTTCTCCTGAAGTTATTTCTCAATAATATCTCATAGGTTTTACAGCAACACATTGAGTGGTAAACTTTCATACTAAAGAGTATAAAATCATTCATTGAAATTGGACATTACAGTAGTGATTTCTTCAAATATTCTAAATAAATTTAGAGAAGTTTTAGGGGAATATGTAGAAGATCTGGATTAATTAGAACTAATTATGAAAGACTAAAACTTACTCCCCAAATATCTTTTCAAATATATAATTTTTTTTTGAAACAGTCTCTACTTGGAGCTTTCCAAACCGATCATCCATTTCTCTACGAAAAGCATCAAAATCTCTCCTTATAACTAAACTATCTCTAATATTGTTTAGTTATGATGGAAAAGATTCTAAATTTTCTCTTGGAATAATTTTACTTCTTAAATATTCCAAATATTTTCTTCTAGCCTCCAATTCCGTTTGAAGAATTGATTTTTCTTATCATATTTTTTTAAAATGAACAACAAGTCCTTAAATTTTATTGTTCAAAGAATTATAAGATTCTTCTTCTTGTGCTTGATATGGTTGGCCTCTTTCAACCAAGGGTAAGTATTTTTCTTTAATTTTATCAATAGAGGTAGAGAATTCAGCCTGAGGAACCTCTATAACTTTAGCGTTTATAAAATTTTCCTTGTACTAGGAATCATTTATTATAAAAAATTGATTGAATCTGGGATAAACTTGTAGTTTCAACTACATCTGGTTGATATTTCTCATTTTATTAAGCATTTTCCTGAACATGTGATTAATTAGAATTTCTTTGAATCTTATTTTCATCTTTTTTGGTAATAAGATCTAGTTTCTCTTCTTTGTTGACTATTTTATTTTCTGGTTGATCAGCTTCACCAGTTGTAGTAGCCTCTACTTCTTATGCTTGAACTATAGGCTAATCCCATTTTCTAGTCTAGATGATAAGTGCCTCGTCATTTGGTTCTTAAAAATTTTCTTCAAGATATTTAGGTGCATCTCTTGTAGATTCTATATTAGAGACATTGTATCTAATTTTGAATATATTTAGTTGAATTGTATTATCTATTATTGATTGTGAAACTTATTCTTCTTGAATTTAGACTACAACAGCAGATCCCAAAATTCCTTTATCCCCCTGAGAAATAGAAGTATATCTGTGTTGTTATTATACACCAATAGGTAGTATCATTTCTTAGAATGTACTCTAAAATAAACCTATCTTCATTATAGTTTTGGCATTGAGAATTTTACTTTGATTACACTAGGTGTGCATCTATACATCTCTAATCATGCCTCTTTTGTATAGTAGCAAATAAATTATCCTTCTATAAGGATAAAAAGACATCATTTCCTCCTCCTGGAAACAGTGGTTCTTGTAATTTAACATATACCTTATAAAATTAATCTTAATATAACTTATCATAAAAAACATTAGATACATGTCTAGGTAAATAATATTTTTGATTTTATAAGTTCTTATAATTATTATGCACCAGATAACTTGATTAGGAGCTTCTAGTTAGCATTGATATCCTTAATAAGCATTTATCTTAATTGGGTAGAACTGAAGAGGAATGAAATAATATACTCTAATTTATGTTCTTGGTTCTATATAGATTAAAGATCAAAATTCAAAACCCATTCATTGTTATACTTTTTCTATTTCAACTGAAGAGTTTGAATAATCCATATCATTTATCTAAGATACGATGAAATATTATGTGTCATTGAAACTAAACTAAACATTCCTAAATAACTCTTTTACTTATATATCAAAAATAAACTCATTGTTTACTTCAGTAAAAAGAGTGTCTAGACCTTGAAATTCTTGATCATGATTTAGAAGAATATTTATCTGACTGATCCATTCTAAATATATTACCTTTACTTGAAGAATTGTTTTGTAGGTGACGTGTTATCGCTTCATTACACTTTACATTCCTACATCAGTTCTCTAAATAATTGAAATTTCATAGAATTCGAGTGTTGATAGTCTTGAATTTTAGTGCTTTGAAATAATAAAGAGAGATTTGGAAGTCGAAATGGTTTGAATACTAAGGGTGATAGTAAAAAGGAGAGAGGGTTTTCTGATGGTGTTAGTAACACTGTTCTGGATTCTTGAGCCAACAACTCAGTGTAATGGTTAATTCTTTATTTTGAAGAGATGTTCTTTTTCAAAAATGAAATAAATTATTCTTTTCATTTAATTTATTAATAAATAAATAAATAATAAAATTAAATTAAAACTATTAATACATAATTTTAACAAAAAAATATAATAAACATTGGTTTAAAATTAAATATTCTCAACTCCACCTTAATAAAATCAAAACTTGTAGTGGGAAGTGGTTTAGTAAAAATATCAGTAAGTTCATATTCATTATTTAAAAATTATAAAGATATATCTTTTTTAATAACATGATCTCTTATAAGATAATGTATTATATCAATATTCTTGGTTTGTGAATGACTTTGGAAATATTAATTGAAATTTTGTTATCACATAAAATAGGTATATTATTAAAATTAATTCTAAATTCAAATAAGGTGTGTTTCATCCAAAACACTTGTTCACAGAAACTTCCATTAGATATATATTTTACCTTAGTTGTTGATAGAGCAACTTATTGTTGCTTCTTACTCGACCATGAAACTAAATATTTTCCAAAAAAGTGAAAGGTTACTGATGTGATTTTTCTATCTAATCTATATTATCTAAATTCATAATTTGAATATGAAATTAAATTATATTTATAATTTTTTGGGTAAAGTAGATATTGAAAATTAGTTCCTTTTAAATACCTAAAAATTCTTTTAACGGAAGTAAGATGGGATTCTTTTAGGTTTGACTGAAATCTAGTGCATAAAAAATAGAAAACATTATGTCTTGTATACTAGTAGTAAGTTATAATAAACTACCAATCCTAACTCTATATAACTTTTTTTCTACAAGTTTTTCAGCTTCATCCAAATCAAGTTTTACATTCGTACACATGGGAGTTCTATAGGTCTTATTTTTTTCTACTCCAAAGTTTTTAAATAAATCAATATTGTACTTAATTTTATTTAAAATATTTTTATAATATTTTTGATAAATCTGAATTTCTAAAAATAAATTTAGTTCTCCCATCATAATCATTTCAATTTTTTTTAAATAAGATTTGAAAAATCATTATAATTTTTTTTATTTTTTGATCAAAAAATAACATCATCTACATAAATTTACACTAATAATATATTAGAACAAAAAAATTACTTAAAAATAGTAGGATCTACTAACCCTACATAAAATCCATTATCTAATAAAAATGAGCTTAATCTTTCATACAAATCCCTAGGTTCTTGTTTAAGTCCATAAAGTGATTAGGTAAGTTTAAAAACTAAATTTAATAGATGAGAGTTTTAAAAACTTGGTGTTTGTTAAATATAAACTTCCTTTATTAAATATTCATTTAAAAATTCATATCTTACATTGATCTGATATAATTTAAAATTCATATGAGATGTATAATATAGAAAGATCTTAATTGCCTCTAATATAGAAATAGGTGAAAAGGTTTAATCAAAGTATATTCATTCTTCTTGTTTGTATCATTTTTCTACTAATCAAGATTTATTTATAGCAATGATCACATGATTATATTGGTTATTTCTAAAAAACATTTGGTTCTGATTATTGGATAATTGTTTTGTTTTTTAACTAATTACCAAACTTTATTTCTAAATAATTAATTAAGTTCTTCTTTTATATAAATTAACCAATTTTCATCATTTAATGATTTTTATATAGTATTTTTTTTAATTGTGATAAAAAGGAAGAAAAATAAGATAAATTTCCTACATTTTTATAGATATTACTCATGTATCTAGGTTTCCTATAATAGTTTATAAAGGACAATCCTTTAGTGTTCAAGATTGTCTAAGTAATACACTTTAAGGTTCTTCAGTTTCATGTTCTTATAAACTATAATAATTTTCATTTATTTATTTTTCAAAAAATAGTATTAGGTGATTCAGGCCTCATGTTTTCAAAAGAGTCAACAATTTCATCTATTTGATCTTTCCTTTTATCAAAAGTATCACTTTCATCAAACTTCACATGAACTGATTTTTCAAAAATCCTTGACTTTTTATTATATGCTATGTAGTATTTATAGGTAGCATAATATCCTAGAGAGATTTCTTCTTTAGACTTTGGATCAAATTTACCAATGTTCTTCTTAGTATTCAAGATATAAACCATTCATCCAAACACTTTAAAGTACTTTACTTTATTTTTTCTATTATTCCAAAGTCCATAGAGTATTATTAATTAGATGTATTATTAAACTCTCTTCATGATATATAAAGCTATATTTTGACATTCTTCCCAAAAATAGGCATGAAGTATATATTCATTTAACATAGTCTTTATCATCTGTTGAATAATTCAATTTCTTCTTTCAATAATTCCATTCTATTGAGGTGTTATTTATATAAAGAAGGTTTGTTTAATACTTAAGTTTGAGTAAAAAGAATTAAATTCTTAGCTATCAAATTATTCAATATGACCACTTCTTAATGAAATTATTTTAAAATCATTTTATTTTTGAACAATTTTGTATAATCTTTCAAAAATATTGAATACTTCACTTTTGAGTTTTAGAAGATAAAACAATGTAAATATTGAAAATCATAAAATAATAAATAAACATACAATTTTATATCCAATCTTGCTACCCTTGATGGTCCAAACAAATCCATGTTGATAATTTCTAGTGGTTTATATGTAGCAACTTTGTTAATTGATTTGAAATATGATTTGTTTTGTTTTCCAATTTTTCATGCATTATAGAATCTATCATTATCAAATTTAAGACTAGGAAAATCATAAAATAAGTTTTTCTTATTCAATTTATATAAGGTAAATATGTTGTAGTGTCTAAGTATTCTATTACGGATCCAAGACTCATTTGTATCATCAGTTAAACAATTCACTTTTTGTTTACATAAGGAGTTAAAATCCAAAGTATAAACATTTTTAGTTCTAAGTGATCTAAATTTAAGCAGTTTATATTTGAAAACTGGGAATGAATTGTTAGAGAAATCAATATAAAAACCATCATCATGGAGTTGAGAGATACTTATCAGGTTTTTCTTTATCCATTTTACAAACAACACTTTGTTGATTGATATTAACTTTGGATCTCTAACTGATCCGACTCCAACTATCTTCCCTTTAGCATTGTGTATAAAGGTGACTAGACCTCCATCTATTTTTTCCATTGTATGGAAATTGGAAGAGTCTCCACTCATGTGTCTTGATCATATATTTCCATATACTATACAAATTTTTTTCTCCTATGGTCTTTTTCATGAAAAAGTATTTAAACAATAGTTTATTTTGGTACCCATATTTTCTGGGGTCCAGCTGTTTTAGCAAGAAAAGATCTTGGAGTCCATATTTTCCTAATTTTACCATAATTTACATTATATATTTATAAAATGTTTTTTGAAATAAAACCCTTTTTTATCCCACTTATCTAAGGATTTCTCAAACAATTTTTATTAGAATAATTTCATTTCATATCATAATAGAAATAGGTAGCATTTTTAGAACTTGGAAGAAAATAATTTTTTTATAATATTGATTTTTTTCCTTGGCTTCATATTCTATATTTTTTATTTTTAATAACATTTTTTCCATGAATCTCATTTTGATATTTTTATTCTTTGGTTAAAATACTAGCATCACTTTTAAATGATTTTACTTTATATTGTAATTATTTTATTTTATTTTCATGAATAAGTATAATTTGATGTAAATGTGTTAAATTTTTCTTTTAATTTTTTATGTTGTTTTATTATTGTATATTATCATTTAAAACAAAATTATGAGAAAAAAATAGTTATTTATGCTTTTTTACAATAGAATCATATTTTTCTTCAGGCATCGGGCAATAAGAAGGTAGTTTTATACTTAAATTTTATCAAAATCAGAAGCAGAAGAATAATAGGTTTGTAACTCATTTTCTTACTTGTCCATAAATTACATGTTTACTTTTAGATTTTTGGGATCTATTTCAGATTCATATTTGGAAGACTTGTTAGAGACATCATGCACACTCCAAGTATCCTTCATAGCTCTTTTCCCTTTATGCTCATAATCAGTTTTCTTCTGATTTTTCTTTTCTATCTTTATCCTTTATTCTTTTAACTAGGGGAAATAATCTATAATATGAACCAATTATTTTCATTCATATAATCTAAATTATTTGGATCCTTTCTCATATTTCTTAAAGGATTTTTTAAATCCACTTTTCTCCTTGTATAATTTTCTAAATTTCATGGATAACTGAGCCATCACCATTTTAAAATATAAGAAGTATGAATACTTTTAGATTTTGATATATTTAATCAATATATTTCCATGATTATGAAATGCATCTTTAAGGATAGTGTTTTCCCTTTTTACTATTTTATGATATTCAGCTTCATATTTTATCTCTGATTCGTACATCATAAGGGTCCCAATCAATTCTTTCATTGTCAAATCTTTGACTAGTGATGATTTTTATATAGCCACAAATATCCCATTCCATTTTAAAGGTAGTACACTATATAATTTAAATTCTTAATCTGATTGAGTAATTGAATCTCCTAAAGCAGCAACATCTTTGACTATTTCTATCAATCAGCCATTCATTTGGGCATTTCTCTCACCATCATACATTTTAAATGTGTCAAACTTTAGTTTTGCAATAGCATACTGCATTTTTTTGACATTTTCAATTCCATTATATGCAATAGTTATTGTCTACCACATTTCATAAGTAGTAGGACATTAGGATACTCAATTGAATTTTTCAGGACCAAGTCCACATATGATATCATTTTTTTTTGAATTGATGTCATAATCAGCTTCTTTGGATGTATCCCATGTTTTTTCTTTTTCAGGAATTATATATGGAGTGATAATCTTAATATATACTTTAAATTTAATATTTTTTAGATATATGATCATATGATATTTATACCATCCATATTTATCACCATTGAAGAATGGATCACATATCATAGACATTCCTTCTCTAAAATCCTCCATTTATATTTGTCTTTGTATAGAATTTATACTTTTGAGATTTCTAGTGATTTATCCACTTTATCAAAAAAACTATCCTTTGATACCAATTTTTTGGTTGGAATAATACAAAGATACACAAGATAGGGTGAATTGTTCCTTTTCCAAAAATTTAATAGATTATATTTTTTGTCTTTATTTTCATTTTATATAGATATACAACGTTCTATTCCATAAGTAGTTTGAGTAATGGATAAATAGTAAAGAAGAACATATATTTTTCTATTGTATTTCAGGACACAGAGAACCCCTAGTCCACTCCACCAACACTCTCTTTGTGATCTTAGTGATTTTCATTAGAAAGGTCCTCTTATCATAGGAACTTCACAAATGAGTGCAGGCGGTTGATACCTTTACAACAAGGCATTACATAGAATTTATGGTTCCTTTACATGGAACTGGATTTTCAAGTAGCTTATTCTAAGAAGTTGATACTCTTCCACAACCGATTCTAGGCAGTTTAAACTCCAATAAATAAAAATATTTTTTATTTAATTGAATAATAGGTTCTTAATCATGGTTACAACAACAATTGACAGAATATGGATCTTATTCTTCAAAGATTAATCTCTTTAAGATAAAAATTATTTGAAGAGATCCTGGTTGTGAATGATATTCAATAAAAATAGCAATGAACAAATAGTAGTGATTACACAGTAGCATGAGGTTAAAACATGTATATCACCAAGATGTATTTTATTTAGAAATAATAGAGTCACTCGATCTGTTTTTTTATAGTAGTTCTATATTCAAAAATATATTTAAAACATACAATCATATACATAAGAAAAAATAATATTTCTAGTTATATAGAAATATTGGATTTCTTTGGGTTTATCAGATCCATTAATGTCGCATGAAAAATCACAATAATTCAAATTTAAATCACTTAATAGAGTTGTAACTTCCCTTATAAATAGAATTGATTTTCTCTATTGAATATGAGATTTCAAAAAATAATAACAAGCCTTTTAATTAGTTGAAAAATATCTTTAAAATGATATTTACTTCCATTAAGACCATTGCAGAAATCACAAAAACAAAATTCTTTAAATTAAACTTCATCATTGAATAGTCAAACTTAGGGTTCCTTAATGTTATGACAAAACTCCAAACCTAGGGTTGAAAATGTAGGGTTTATCACCAAAAGTAGGGTTGATATACCATATGTTTTTTCCCTAAACATAGGGTTCCTTAAAAATGAATGGTTGTTTATCCATACTTCCCTTTTCTCAAACATAGGATTCCATCCAAACATAGGATTTATAAACAATACCTTTTAAACATCAATGGGTATTTGATCCATACATGATATCTCAAATGTAGGGTTTCTGAACCATATACAATGCATACACTTATAAACATAGGGTATGAACAGTATTTCTAGAATACTTTCAAAACATGTTTAAAATAATTTAACAAATATTATGATTTGGAAATAAGATAATATTCTCAAGACATATATTCCTGAGAAATACTTAAAGAAACTTTATTAGTAATACAAACAAGGATATTTGTGAGCATCAAAATCAATAATATTTATAGAGTATTATTGATACAATACATTCCCAATAGTAAGTAGGATTTATCTATGTGTTTTTAGACCTTTAATATGTTTTAGTTATTTAGTGAGGTGTAATTTCATTTCTCACTTACACTCTAAATAAATCAAATTCATGAATTTATCCACATGTTTTAGCTTCATAGGTTTATTTATGATGAATCTCATGTTATTTATTAGGGTAGGTTGGATATTAATGAGGATGATACATTCATGGATAGACTCATTGAGATTTAGGATCATCGAGAGAAATTTCTATAAAGATGTGTCATTCCATAGGTGTGAGCCACATTGGGGGATGAGGGTCTAGATGAATGTACATGTGATGATAATTCTCTATTCAAGATCCAAGGTCTTTTTCTCTTTAATAATTTATAAGACATATTAACCTACATTTCTTATTCTTAATCAATCCTATTATTAATATATTTAGAGTTATAATTTTGATTCAGTTCCTCTAGTAGAATCGTGAGGCAGTCATTAGTTTTATACCCTTTCCTTTCACACATTCCACAAGTTTCTTTAAGTGAACTAAAGTTTTTTCACCTTAACTTCTTGTGTGGGATATTGTATTGGTTTCTTTATTTTATTTTTAGATCCTCAATACCCTAGAATCAAATTTACTTATTCATTAAGATAAATATATATTTCACCAACAAACATTGTTCTGATGGACATACATGCCATAATACTAATATCTAACTTAAAATATGGATTACATCATAGGATAAAAATCATGTTGATCAAAATCTGTTTATTGAATTTTCCATAGTTGTTGAATTCTATAATTTTTTCTCAACTTTATAATTCATGGTCAATTATTTATTCTTAGTAGTTTTTCCCTTTATCTATAAATTCAAATTCTTCTTCTTCTTCCTCACATCCTTTTTATTGTAACTTTTAGTATAAGCACTTTATGTTGTAATTTGTGTAAAATTATTTCTTAGATAACTAGTTATGACCTTCTCCTTATTTACATTGATGTATTTACTTTTTTGATTTACTTTTGTGTCCAAAGTATTTGTTTGATTATTGTTAATACATTCATCAATTTTCTTATTATCTTTGGAAACTTGCTCCCACGATTTTAAAAAATCACCAAATGCTTGGAAAAAATTCTAAAAATCAAACCAAAAGATGTTTAGTGAATTTTAAAATTCATGTAGATTTTATTCAAGTGAGTAAAGAACATATTATATCATAACTAAAACATAAACTGTATAATCAAGGATATTATTTCTTTTAGCATTAATGACATTAAAATCATCAATATCCCTTAAGAATTATCCTTCTTTATCGAAATATATATTGACATTTGATGAGTTATTGTTTTATTTAAGGATTAATTCTCCTCATAAATTTTTAAATATATTTAACAGAAATTATGAGCTCTATTATTAGAACACATTCCTTATCTATCCCTCATTCTTCTTCATCTAATTCATAATAATTATTCATTATAGGATTCACTAGAGTGATTATATTTTTTCATGAAATCATAAACACATTTATCCACTAGGTATTGTACTTCAAATTTACCTTCATTACCATAAGGTTATACTTATTATTTAGATAAAAAATAATATTTTTTATGAGGTGTAAATATTCCATTTTACTTTATAGAAATTCCTTCTACTTCAATCACTAGTTACCTTATTGTTATTCTTTGATGATATTTTGGATTGATCACCATCACCACATCATGATTATTCATGGGGCCATTGGCTATAAAATTTCCATTTTTTCACAATTGAAACATTTAAATATAATATTATCCTTTTACTTACCTTTTCCGTTTCAAAATAATTTAAATAGAAGTGGAATAAACTAATTAAAATTCATGACATCCTAATCAAATAAAAAATTCTTTATCATGATATTTTTTTATTCATTGAACTTTAAGCCTTTGAAGTCTTAAAAAATATCTTTTTAATTATCTCATTCTTCTTAAATATAAAAACTATTCTAATTTTAAATGAAATTAATATGTTATGGATTGTTTTAATTATGGACTCATTTGATTCATGATCCTGAAATACTTAAATCTTTATATCAAATTTATCTGGTAGAATTCATATCAATATCTTCATGATGTTTGAATCACTAATTTTTTATTCATATATAATATAGATAAAAATATTATTCCCCATTATTTCTCATTCATGAACATCATATAATTTAGCCTATATCACCTAGATTGTTTTAAAACCCATTACTTTTGTTAATTACTTATCCCGGAGTGATGATAGAAACAAATTGTGAGTTATTCCATGAGATTTAATATTATTTTAGCCCATAAAAGTATATGTTTATCTAACTCTAGGTGGAATAAATCCATTAATAGTGATTCCAAGCACATCTATTTTAAAATATAGAATGCATGGAATCATTTTTCCTCATTGAATATATAAATTCCCTTTGTTTTTGATGAAATAAATACATTCCATTGTAAATGATTTAATTGAAATAAATATGATCAATAGTAAATGATATTAAGATCCTTGATAGAGAACCAAGGCTCTGATACCAATTGATGTAACCAAGTGAGTATGAAAAACACTGAGGAGTGGGTAAACTAGTGCACATAAAAACTTTTCCCACAAAACACTTTGATATAATTTATAGTTAGTAAATAGGATCTTTTAATCAACCTATCAAATTCTGATTAATAAAAAAAATATCACATGTATACCCGGTTTTATAAGGTTCACCAACTCTTTATAATTGACTAGTAATTAGTACTCAGTGGGTGTTATCCCATACCTCACAGTATTTTTTATATTGTCAATGAATGGTAAATTGTGTGAAAAGATAATATTTAACACTTTACAATGATGTATCCTAACAATCACATCATATATACCACACATTACAAGATAATAATATCAAGAAAACTGTGAATAAAGAAAAAAAATAATCATAAATAAGCAAGAATGATCTTTTTGCCTTCCATATCTAGTGTATTTAATTATAAAAGTGTACACATATTTTCCTCTCAAAAACCATCCCTTTTATCCCAAAACAATTATGTGTAAAATGTGTGATATTATCTCTCATTATATAAGATAATCTCTATTTATTTACAGTAATTCATAAATTATGGAGTGATCACATATACCACAGAATAATATTCTATCAGACATATATACTAAAATCATGGATCAACTCCCCTATATTACTCATCAAAATCAGTAATAAAATCTATTAAAATATACAAAAAAAATCAAATGTATCATGTCATGATTAATTAATCCATGATGTAATCAATTTTTTCCACCAAAATCAAGATATGTAATTACGGTCTAATGCTTTACTTATGTTGAACAGACTGAACTTTTTAAATTTAATATGGTTTAGTTTAGAAAATAGCATTATGTTTTAATAATCTTCAATTCTAGTAGATACTCTATTTTATCTTCTAGAAGACATTAATGGATTACTTCATTTTATTTTTATTTTTTATATTAAATAATTTTTCTAAAATATTCATAAAAATATTATGGCTTGAAGAAATTCCACTACACTGTGAATTTCCCTATTATATGAAATATTTATTCTTTTTAAACTGTATAGTATAATAAAACTCAAAAAATCCATAATAATATTGATAATAGATTATGAAATTCGATCATGTGAGTAATTACTTAATCGGAATGTGGGAATCCACCAAACATTGTGTGAGGGAAACATGGTAGTAGATTTTCTATCATGGAAAGGTGGGAAAGAAGATAATATTATCATCTAATCCATTATCGGTATGCTTTCCCCTTAATAAATGCACATAATTAGAGGATATTCCTTCAATCTGTTTTATTATGGGCCCCTTGAACTGGTCTTTTGGGTGTTTTTGGACCATTATGTAAGGCTTCTTTACCATTTAGTAAAATTTTGAATGAATGTGTGTGTTCGTTTGAAATATAATACAAAAAAAAGTTCATAACTTATGAATCAATAATTCAAGAAAATATTTCTAATTATACTCAAAATACAGGAGTTATATAAACATCACATTACCAACTAGAGTAGTGTGAATAAAATAACTTTATCTATTAATGTAAAGAAAAATACTAAATTAACCAAGTCTAATTATATAAAGTACTTTTTATCAACTCACTTCTCAATGGATCTTCAATAACCCCCCAAGAGCTCTTTGAAATCATTGATTTCTCTTCATCATTTTTAAATTTTTAAATATTGTAATTATTATCCTTCAACTCTCTCTTTGATATAAAATCTATTGGTGCTCCTTCATATATTTTCTTCTACATTCAACTTCTTCAATACATGAAGTATTTCCCTTTTCATTTACCTTATAAATGAGAGTATTTTCATTTTAATCACATAAATAATAAAATTTAGTTTCATTTTATTCCCATGAATATTTTTCATTTATATATAATAAATTTATTTTTATACTTAAGAAATTTTTCCATTTACTATCTATAAAAACATCACTTTATTGAATTTATTGGACTTTCTTCTTGATAATTTTTTTGGTAAATCATATTCATCACTATCATCCTATTTAGTAATCAAAATATTCACTACATAACGACCAATTTCACCATTATTGATAAATTTAAGAGGAATTTTACCATAAATTTTCATTTATATTTGGAAATACTTCTTGAAATAAGATACATTTATCATCAAATCGATATTGTATTTGGATAGTGTTGGAAATTTTTTTAAAAGTTTCTATAGTGTTGGATTTTTTGTCAATGGTGATAAATAGTAAAAAAAAATTTGAATAAAAATAGGATGTTAGAATATATGAGTGGAATTGATGGAGTTCTAGAAGTTTTGTTGAGGTTTCATAAGTTGTGATAATCCTAGTTGGTGTTTTGGAAGAAGATCTAGAAATGGTTTGGTGGAAGTTTGGAAGTGAAGTTGGTGTTCCTAAAATATATGATATAAATGAATATTAGTTTATAATAAGATCTATTTACCTCTTTTGGATTATAGATAACCATGCCCAAGGTATTTTCAACATGGACATAGGTTTTCCACCACCCTGTGGTGAAGGGCATTAAGAGTTGGGAGAATAATTGTCAGAAATAGGGAATCCCAAATCGAGGACTATTGAAGTCATGGTCAAGGTTGAAGGCTTTGGGAAAGGATGGTCAAAATGGTTGGATAATGGTGAACACATCATGAATGATGGATTTTTTCATTAGAGTAATCCTTGTACAAATTAGGGAGTATAAATTCATAAATTATGGAGACCATGGTCTAGGTCAAAGGTTGTTTAGTGAAAAATAGTAGATACCTGGAGATTCCAAAATGGGAAGCTGGAAATGATTATGCCATAGTGGTCATCGTATTGAACTTATGAAGTACTTATCAGAAATGGGGATTTCCTTTTTGGGTGTTTTGGTTATCATGGTATAGTAAATGAAAAAGATCAAGAGTTCTAAGGAAAAAATAAAAACAGAAAGGTTCCCATGGTGTTGGGAATTTCAAAGGTCATTTCTCCTAGATAATCACTACACCACATCATGGTGTCAAGGTTAAAGAAATTATACTGTGAAGTTTTCCTATAGAAGAGAATAATTGTGATTTTTAATTGTTTCATGTTATATTCATGAGTTTATACCATGAAGGAAGAGATCAAGTGGTTAGAAATTAATATATATCATGCCTTGAAGGATTGGGTTGCACACTGATCTAGATATTTACAAATTTGGGTAAAGGAATGAAATAGGATAAAAGTGGTGCAAAGCATAAGTATTTTATACAACTCTTGTGTAGGACTTTATAAAATAAATAAAATCATAGTAATGATTTTAAAAATGATTGGGAGTTCTTCATAAAATAGGAAGGAGGAAATTTAAGTGGAGAGAAAAGAGATATTTCAACTATATAGAATAGTTGAGATAACAACAACACATCTATGAGAGAGAAATAAAAAGAGGGAAATCCAAAAAAACTAGAAATGGAGACAATATCCATATCTTCTTGAAAGAAGGATTAGTATGAGTATATTATTGTATAGATAAGTGAAGAACATTTTCATATTTTATTCAATAAAAATAAGATGATGAATTCCATATTTGAAATTGAAGGAGAAAAAAATTTAGAATCACTATTTTGTAATAAAAAGGAAGTCTATACTTATTCTCAAAGGAGATTCCATCATTTTAGTCCAGTAAAGATGAAGGAATTCCATATGATGGAATAGAATAGAATGAGGTGTTTTCTCTGATAACTCATGGAATGATGAATAAGAAGTTCATAAAGAATTTCATAGACCAAATATAAAGGAGTAGAAAGAGGAGATTAATGGATCCAACCTATATTCTATATATCAATAACAATAGTGTGGTTGTTATGTATTTGGATAGTGGTGCTAGATATATATCATATCAGAATTAGTGAGAAAATTAGGGGAGTAAAATGAGTTACCCTTATGTGTAAATTATCAACAATATAAAATAAAGAGGTTGTGGATAAAGTGTTCAAATTGAGAAAAAAATTCCATAACCCGATTCACCCCTCAGGGTATCTCTCACCTAAGCCCCTCATGGGTCATAACAAGTGGCATCAGCTCATAGGTTTCTTCATTGTATTTATTTCACTATAAAGAAATTCAATTATTTTATTAGAATTAAATTTCATTTTTCCTGTACAATTTTTTTGTAGCATGGAAAAGGATGAGAATCTAAGGAAGAAACATAGATCCAAGGGAATTCTATACCCCATAATGGTTTTTGGAAAAAAATCAGATTCCGACGAAGGAATCTAGTATCTCTCAAAGGAAATGTATGGATGATTAATATTTAAAATCTTTTAACTCTTTCAATGATGTTATAGGAATGGATGAGGCGCATAATATGATAATTGAAATTTAATCCACAAAATATGAGGAAATTATAAGGAACCCAAATAGGGAATTTTTCCACCTATAAAATGAGATAGATCAAAGGATATAAGACGGTAACATGAAGTTAAAATAAGAGAATAAGTCTTAGGAGATTCATGTCATTATAGTGAAAATGAATTTGGAAAATTAAAAAATATTAATAATAGATTTTTTTAAGTGGATGTTAATCATGGAAAAATAATGATTCCCAAGCTGAGGAATTAAAGGATAGGTTTTCCAGAGTGAAATAGTGTAAATCTGGTTCAATGTAAAAGATACTTTCTATAAAATAAGTTAAAGATAAAATGGATATAAAGGATGAATTGGATACACACATGATGAAATTGGTTAAGTATAACCAATGGTTTATTTAAGTAAAAGTATCATTGGATAGAGATATTATGAAAATGGGTGCAAAGATAAAGAATAAAAGTGACCTACTTTGTGAACATTCACATGAGATCTAGAAACAAATGGTAACAAATAAAGATATAAAATCTATCATTATAACTCTTAGGACACAACTTGATGAGATGATAGAATCTATAAAAGAAGCTTACTCAATTTTAGTAGATATAACTTCTGGATTTTTAGAGAATAAAGAGAATTTTAAGGATCACAAAGAGGGTTGATAACCTTAAATGAAAATAAGAATATCTCATCCAAGGAAAAGGATCAAAGAGAGGTTGAGAACTTCAAATGAAAAGAATAATATCCCTTCTAAGGAAAAGTCTACAAGTGGATTCCATAGTTGTGAAAATATAGAACTAGCGATAAATTTAAAGATTTATATAAAATTCAAAGGTGAAGTATCATAAATAAAGGTAGCTATCAAATGATACTATTGTGGAAGTATGGGAAACATTATGAGTGTGTGTTTATAAGTCCAAGGGCTCATGTAAGAAAATAGGTATGTTGTAACCATATCTCATTTGATATTTGATTAAACAAGGTATGATTTTAAAGGGAGATTATTTATATGTGTTAAATGTAGACACATGTCTATAAATTTCATCAATAAAATTGTTTAAGGTTTCATAAGGAAACCCATTATTCCTATAATAATTATTAATATAACATAAATTTAAAAGTATGCTATTGTGATATAAAATAGGTTCATTGTCTTGGAAGAAAATGATGAGGATTGATAAAGGTTTCACTAAGCATCAAAATTAGTTTACTCATAGCAGCCCTCTTGTACATAACAAAAACAAGTTTGTATGAAAAATAAGGAAGTTAATATTTCTATAATTAAGGATCGTGATAGATTAAATATGGATCCACTAAGGAAATAAAAGTACAATGTGTCACTCAAGTCTATCAAAGAATATAAACACAAAGTGTGCCTAAGTGGACTCACAAAAACCACTATATGTAAAGAGTTGAAGACAGGTGGAGTATTAATCATATAGAATAAAAATAATTATTAATTTTGCAGTGGAAAGTAATCAAATGATTAAACATACACAAGTGGGATTAGTCTCACAATTGAGGAAAATTACAAGCCAATAAAGGATAATACATAAGGAAACAATTGAAATGTAGCTTGTGTAAGTGGAATCACTCAAAGTAGAGACACTATTAATGGGTTAAAGAATCTTGTTATAGATAATAATATGAATAATATTAAATTTTAGAGGTAATGGAATTAATTTACTTAAATATAAAAATAGGAAAAGGAAATATTGAAAGTTAAGGGTTTATCTACCAAGATCAACCACATTTATCAACTTTTGGAAATTAAAAGATCCCCTCTCCTAATGTAATTAAATTTTATTAACTATTAATGAAGTGTTTAAAGTTTTTAGGGAGATGTTATCCATGGGGAGGTTGAATAAAGAGATGAAATTTGATTTTTTTTAAACACTCTAAATTTCCATATGGTGATTAGAATGGTGAAATAGAGATGTCATTGAATCAAGAATAATAAGAAGAATCAGAGAAATTATAATTGGTATTATAAGAACTATCAAGGTTTGGTTAAAATTATTGGTGTTAAGATAACATCTTACCAAGTGATATAAAAAATTTAATATATAAGATGATAGCTTGAGGGAATAGTAGTAAGAAAATGAATGATCGAAACTTATTTTTTTTAATCTAACAAATGGTTTAACTTGTGATATTAGTTAATGGATTTTAGGATATTAAAGGATGTTGTGGATGGATGACTTCTACTAAGTATAAATGATATATTTGGTTATGAATCTGAAGCAATCGTGGGAGTTTAGAGTTGAATATCCAAATTTGGTATCCCCGTCAACCAAGGAAAGACACCTGGTGAAGAAAGTACATAAATCTATTCTTAACAAGTGTTATTAATCTATTTTTAACAATTAATATCATTTTTTGTGTTCTGAGCTAATTTTAAAAGTAAAAATCATGTATAAAACACACACCATGTAACTCAAGTTTATTCACTGACGATATTGTGAAAGTGTGGTTGAGTTCACATGAAGAGTTCATTGTAATAATCTAAGAATTGTGACTGCTTTTTTCTTGTGGAAGTAAGTGAAGTGAAATGGATAGAAGTAGTGTTGTTAGTTTATTCTCTTGTTTCCTACACCAAGTTATAACTCAGTAGACTTGGATGTTTTTTTTGATGACTCATTTACAAGTGATCATACCACTCCCTAAAAGAATTTAAGAATAAAACCATACATGAGTAATTTATAAATCTCAAAATTAAAATCTAGTTTTATTAATATGTGAAGAAAGAGATGGAAATTTCAGGATCCTTGAAATATATTTCAAGTGGGAGAGAATAATATCTCTTGATATGGTCAAAATTTTATACTAAGGGAGGAATATTTATTGATGATTCTCTATAAAAATAGTGCATTCTAATAAGTGGTTTCGTATAAAGTGATATTAAGTTTTTTCCCAAGTAATTTACAAGATTATCAATGAAGTGAAGTTTTTGTTGTTTGACATAAAGAATATAGGGGGCATTAGAATAAGTGAAATTTCTTTATAAAAAGGTTTATGATTTATATTTAATATCAATATGGGAGAAGGTGCATCATG
The DNA here is from genome assembly GCA_963277665.1 of Viscum album. Taxonomy (NCBI): domain Eukaryota; kingdom Viridiplantae; phylum Streptophyta; class Magnoliopsida; order Santalales; family Viscaceae; genus Viscum; species Viscum album. The sequence goes on from OY728147.1 coordinate 93,449,261, forward strand.
AAGTGACAATCTACCTGGCCCTCAAAGGGGGAGTAGGAAGCATGTTGGGGTAGAATGCATTTTGGGTTCATGATAGTTTTGTCAACAAATCCAAAGCCAAGATTTTTAGCATCCAATTCAGGATTGTATTTGGATTGAATTGGGATTTTTTTCAACTGTTTGGATGGAATTGGATTTTTTTCATCAATGATCAATGGAGAAGTATTTTTTATTAGAAATAAAATCGGTGTTGATAATTTTAAAGTAGAAGTGATGGAGTTTTATTAGAAGTAATTTTTATTAGAAATGGTTTTTTGGAATTAAATAAGTTTAATAGGTGTTCTATAAGATATTAGTTGAAGAAATATTAGTTCATAATAGGAGTTTCTTACCAAACCATGAAGCGTAGTTACCTATTATTTTTGTGCTTACAACATGACTGGAGGTTTTTCACCACCTTATGGTGAAGGTTATTTTAATATGGAAAATACCTATAAAAATGGGCAACCCCAACTCATGCATTTTGAATTTTTTGGTCAAGTTTTAGGTCTTTGGAAAATAATGGTCAAAATTTAAGGTTAGTGGTAACCATGACATATAGGGTAGTGTTTTGTGTTAGAGGAATCCCTAAGGAAAATATGGAGAAGTAGGTTGGTTGTTTTGGATATCATGGTCTATAAGGTATCTTAGTGTGAAATATTAGAGACCTAGAGATTCTAAAATAGGAAACTAGAAAATAACACATCATGGTGGTTTTGGGGGTGAATATCCAAAGCACCTGTTAGAAATAATGAGGCCATCTATTGGTGTTTTGGGTTTTTATAGTACAAGAAATAAATAATATAGTGATTTATAAGGAATAAGGAAAATTAAAAATTTCTCAAGGTGTTATTAATTTAAAAGGTAGTTTTTATCAGTGAATAACTACACCATTATATAGTGTCAAGGTGATGGGTGTTCTACTAGGAAATTTTCTTAGAGATGAGAAACATTGAGGTTGTCACATGTGTCATGCCATAGTGGTGAGTTAACATAGATAAGGATGATATTGGGTGGATAGAAATTAAAATATGACACACCTTGAAGGATTTTATTATGAAATGATATGGGTAAAAGAATGATTGATGACAAAAGGTATCATGAAGCATGAGGAGTTGACTCTATTCTTTTATAAGACTTTACACAAAAAATGCAATCATAGTGATGAGTGTAAAAAATAACAAATAGTTCTTCCTAAAATGTGTATAATGAAAATTGAATGGGGAGAAAATTTATATTGATACTACATGGTAAATAATAAATAACAATGACACATCTGTGAGAGGGAAGGAAAAAAATTAATTCCAAAATAAATGAGAAACAAAGATAATTGTCAAATCTTCTTGAGGGAAGTAATTTCTTGTTATATAGAAAATTGAATAAAATTTATATATACAATTATTTATGAATAAGAGAAGTGTAAAGGTTAGGAATATTCATGATCCTTCCTTCTTTATTCTCGGGTGTCTAGTGTTTTGGAAGAGTTTTTAATGTTTTAAGGAGTGTTTTTAAAAAGGTCTTGCAAATCCTGAAAGTAATTTCAAAATTTTCAAAAGTTTATTAGGAAAGTAATTTGGAAGTTTCTAAATTGAATCTAATATTTTAAAAGTATTATTAGGAATTTTTAAATGATAATAAATCCTTATCTTAATTATTTATATGTTTATGTAAGTTGGAATTAAATTTTTTTAAAATTTATTATTACCCTTATGTATGGATTTACTTCTACATAAAAGGATTTGTAAAGGTAATTGGAGTTCTAAATAGATTGTATAAAGGTAGAGTTCATTTTTATGAGTAGCATAAGGGTAATTTCCCTTTTATTCTATGTGTTGAAAGGTAAAGGGAGTCTCTATAGGATTTATAAAGGGATATTTTATCTATGTAATGGTATCCACTATTTCTCTATACACTGCTTAAAGTTCATTCCAAGCTCAAGTAAGGTTATTTTGGGTTTTCTAATACCTATGTAAGGGTAACCCGAGTCTTGCGTGAGGGTAAGTTTGAGTTTTCATTTGTTGTGTAAGGGTAATGTTTTTCTCACATAAAGGTATGTTTGAAATTTTGAAGGCCATGTAATGGTAAAATGTATTACCCTTATGTGAACATGATTTATACATAGAGGTTTTCTTAAACCTGCAGTGTGTAAGGGTAAACCAATTTATTCATATAAAGAGTGTATCTTCTTTGTGTAGGTGGGATTTTTATTACAAAAACTACATTTTTTATTCTTATTTCACTCATGGAACTCATTTTTATTATTTTTAAAGGTTTTAAATGCTAAAAATCAAGGATTTAAATTCCTATTTACCATTTAAAATTGTATCTAATATTTTCAAAGGTTTTAATTTGATTAAAATCAAGATTTGAGTTAAGACCAAAATAAATAAGGAATAAATGGAAAGTTCATTGAGTTTTATAAAATATCCATAAAGATGGTCAATTTTATCTTAATATCAAATAATTATATCTCATTTGAAGTTATATTCCTTTTCTCAAGTCTGGGTGATCCTAGAGCCTTCTCTAGGAGTTTTACAAATCCTTAGGTGCTCATTCAAGGCTTCTTCTATAAATTCAATCTTGAACACATACCCTTCCTTCATCCTTTATTTTGGGTATAGTTTAAAATATTCTTCTTCTTCGGTTAGAGGATATATTAACCTCTCTTTTATAATATGAAAGTGTGATTTTAAAATGATTTAAACTAATGTATTTTGATGGATATGATTAACCATAATCAAAAAATTATATGTAAAATAATCACATGAAGAAATAATATAAGATAATATGGAATTATTAAATATGGGGATGAAATGTGTGTTATGTAAAACTATTAATGAAATATTATTATTTTAAGAATAAATAAATAAGATAAAATCATGCAGTAAATAATTTCTTCTAATAGAAAATAAGAAATTACATGATGTAGGTTGATATCGTTAATATGATAGTTACATTTTTAATTCTTCGTAATTAATGTATTATAAGAATTAATGAATTAATATTGAGTAGTATCATCACATTCTTAAAAATATAAACTATTATTTTTCATATATTGAAAATTATCAGAATATACATAATATAGTAAAGCATTCAAATCTTTGCTATTGGAAAACAAACCGAAATTGTCATAAAAAATAAATAATTATCACATGTTGAAATATTATTTCCATGATGTAACATCATATAACTATTTTTAGGTATTAATAAACAATACTTTTAATTGATATTTGGTTGTGTTTTGTGTGGGGTTGTTTTGGGTTGAAATTTTATGAATTTTGAGAATTTTGGGTTGGCGCACGGTTGGCACATGGCCTGCTCACGGTTTTCCAAACCGTGCATCTTGCTACAGTAAAATTTTAAGTTTTGTATAGAGATATATACACTAATTTCACAAGGTTAGTAAAGTTGTGTTACCCCTTAAGAGAAACTGTGCAACCCATTTATAACAAGTGCATGGCTTGTGCATGGTTTGTCCAAACCGTGAGATGTTTCCCAGGAAACCGTACGAACGGGGTTTTAATTAATCATATTTTTTGTTGAAATGTTTTCAACCCCTATTTTAGGTCCTTAATATTACTCCTTCAACCAAAAATGGTTTCTCTCAACCTTGGATCTTCCAATAAGGATTATTGGCCCCTAAGACCCCTCCGAGATGTGAAATGAATCTACGATATCATCGGTCGATCCTTCTTCGTTTAGTTTCCTCATCCTATTCTTGATCTCCCATGATATCTCTCTTTATACCAAGGGTTTTATAGATATTAGTATGTTTTTTAAGGATCTAATATACACTATTATGGATCTAGACCTATCTTTGAAACTTTTTTCTTCTAAATCCCATTATTTTTTTCCTTCTTTGATGAATCTCGTCTTGGGTTTGGTGATTTGAGATTCGTTGATCCCAAGGTAGGTGGTTCCATTAAGATGCCCAAATTTTATTAAACATAAATTGATTTATTTAATCTCAACTATTTTTAATTAAATTAAATCTATTGGTTTTAATTATGTGGATTTTAATTGATTTATTAGAAATACCCAATTCCGATGAATTGGGATTTTTAAGAAGAATGGGTTTTTGGATTGAAATTGGAAAACCCCAAATTCCATTAAAGTGTCTTGTGGTTATGGAAATTATGGTAATTTAAATTTTTAGATTTAAATTCAGGTTTGGATGGAAATTGAATCAATTGAATTGTGGAATTTAATTTACGAAAATGTTTTTATGGAAAGATTTGTGAAAAATCCCAATTCCAGTGAATTGGGAGTTTGTGATGAAATAGATGGAATTGTTTGAAAATTAAATTTTATAAATTTTATTGTGTAACGAATTGTGAAATTTCATGAATTTGTTTCAAATACTTTTTTATGAAAAATCTCTTAAATGGATTTCATGGAAACCCAGTGGTTTCATCTTTTTAAAAAAGTAATGTTTTTGATTAAAAACTCGTCATAGTTTTTAAGGGAAAATTGGCATATTGAAATGGAGTATGGGATTTAGTATTAATTTAAGTAGTCTTAAAATAAATTTTCCATCATTTTCTTTTACTAGAGAACATGAAATCCTTAGGTCGTTAGTGTGTTAAACTAGACAACACTTCATGACTTACAACATTCTAAAACATCATATCAACACATCACATCCCTTAGGCAATAGTGATGAATTATCTTGTCCTTGGTTCAAGGGGTGTATGTACATACATTTCTGTATTCATAGTTTTGGGTCCCTATATCCTAGAAAATCATACCTACTTGGAACATGACCATGTTTCTCACTTATTTTTATTTTTAATGTGTTTATTTTCCATTGTTATAAACAATTTTACATGCCTTTTAAATTTATATAAACTGTTTTATATAAATGTGCACTACCACAAAACTGGGTAAGGCATGCGCCTACCTTTATCAGCGCTAACGGAAAAGCACTGATAAAGGGACGGACCTTTATCAGCGCTAACAAAAGCGCTGATAAAGGCCTTCCACTGTATCAGCGCTAACAAAAGTGCAGATAAAGGTCCACTTTATCAGCGCTTTTTTAGCGCTGATAAAGGCTGTATTTATCAGCGCTTTTCATTTTAGCGCTGATAAATACACCCTTTATCAGTGCTTTTTACTAGCGCCGATAAAGGGTCCCGCGGATTTATTAAAAACCCACGGGTCCTCTTCCTCCTCCCCACACACAATCAAGCTCTCGCGGAAGCCCTCGTCTGCGCCGCTGCCACCGCTGCCACTGCCACCTCCTTCTCCTCCGCCGCGGTCGTCGCCTCCTCCTCTACTTCTGCTCCTCCTCCTCCTCCTCCGGTGCCTCTGCCGCCTCCGCCCTGCCTCAGCCCTGCCTCAGCGCCGCTGCCGCCGGTGCCTCCTCCTCCACCGCGGCCTCCTCCTCCTCCGATGGTGCCTCCTCCTCCTCCGCCGGTGCCTCCTCCTCCACCGCGGCCTCCTCCTCCTCCGCCGGTGCCTCCGCGGCCTCCTCCTCCTCCGCGGCCACCTCCTCCTCCATTGTGCGGTGTGTTATGCCTGTAATTTTCTTTGTTTTTTGTTTTTGTTCTATATTTCAACTATCATGATTTGTGTGAATCAATTTTATTTGAAGTGGGGGGTGCAGGTGCTGTGGGTGTAGTGGGTGGGGGGGTGTTTAGGTGGGGGTGTTTAGGTGGGGGAGATGTTTAGTGGGTGAACATGTAGGTGGGGCGTATAATGGGGGGTCCAAATACTGTATCTTCCTCATCCTAAAATGTGCGATCTTTTTCAATACCATTTTATTTCACTATCCATAAAACATAGCATTCGCCCGTTTTCTCTTTTCCCATCCAACACTATCATATCCAGTACCATTACCTATAAAATAACACATTATGCATGCGTTCTTAAAAATATAATAAGCGAGTAGTAAAACTCCGCCGCCTCCTCCTCTGCTCCTGCTCCTCCTCCTCCTCCACCGGCCTCATCCTCCTCCTCCTCCTCCGCTGCCTCCGCCGATGCCTCCTCCTCCTCCGCCGGTGCCGCCGGTGCCTCCGCGGCCTCCCCCTCCTCCGCCGGTGCCTCCGCGGCCTCCTCCTCCTCCGCCGTCACGCCGCGGTCAAGCCGCGGTCACAACGTGGTCACGCCGCGGTCACGCCGCGGTCACGCCGCGGTCACGCCGCGGTCACGCTGCTGTCACGCCGCGGTCACACCGCGGTCACCTCGGTGCCTCCGCGGCCGCCGCCTCCTCCTCCGCCGCCGCGGCCGCCTCCTCCTCCTCTGCTCCTGCTCCTCCTCCTCCTCCTCCACCGACCTCATCCTCCTCCTCCTCCGCTGCCTCTGCTGCCTCCGCTGCCTCTGCTGCCTCCACTGCCTCCGCTGCCTCCACCCTGCCTCTGCCCTGCCTCTGCATTGCTGCCGGTGCCTCCTCCTCCACCGCGGCCTCCTCCTCCTCCATCGTGGCCTCCTCCTCCTCCTCCGCTGCCTCCGCTGCCTCCTCCTCCTCCGTCGCGGCCGCCGCCTCCTCCTCTACTCCTGCTCCTCCTCCCCTCCACTAGCCTCATCCTCCTCTTCCTCCGCTGCCTTCGCTGCCTCCGCCCTGCCTCTGCCCTGCCTCCGCCCTGCCTCCGCGCTGCCGCCGGTGCCTCCGGTGCCTCCTCCTCCACCGCGGCCTCCTCCTCCTCCACCGATGCCTCCTCCTCCTCTGCCGGTGCTGCCAGTGCCTCCACGTCTCCTCATCCTCCGCGCGCTGCGGTCACGCCGCGGTCACGTCGCGATCACGCCCCGGTCACGCCGGTGCCTCTGCGGTCGTCGCCTCCTCCTATTACGCCGCGGCCTCCTCCTCCTCCTCTGCTCCTGCTCCTCCTCCTCCTCCTCCACCGGCCTCATCCTCCTCCTCCTCCGCTGCCTCCGCTGCCTCCGCCCTAACTCCGCCCTGCCTCTGCGCTACCGCCGGTGCCTCCTCCTCCACCGCGGCCTCCTCCTCCTCCGCTGATGCCTCCTCCTCCTCCGCCGGTGCCGCCGGTGCCTCCGCGGCCACCTCCACCTCTGCGGTCACGCCGCGGTCACGCCGGTGCCTCTGCGGCCGCCGCCTCCTCCTCTCCTCCTGCTCCTCCTCCCCCCCACCGGCCTCATCCTCCTCCTCCTCCGCTGCCTTCGTTGCCTCCGCCCTGCCTCCGCCCTGCCTCCGCGCTGCCGTCGGTGCCTCCGGTGCCTCCTCCTCCACCGCGGCCCCCTCCTCCTCCGCCGATGCCTCCTCCTCCTCCGCCGGTGCCGCCAGTGCCTCCACGTCTCCTCCTCCTCCGTGCCCTGCGGTCACGCCGTGGTCACGCCGCGGTCACGCCGCGGTCACGCCGCGGTCACGCCGCGGTCACGCCGCGGTCACGCCGCGGTCACGCCGCGGTCACGCCGCGGTCACGCCGCGGTCACGCCGCGGTCACGCCGCGGTCACGTCGGTGCCTCCGCGGCCGCTACCTCCTCCTACTACGCCGCGACCGCCTCCTCCTCCACCAACCTCATCCTCCTCCTCCTCCGCTGCCTCCGCTGCCTCCACTGCCTCCGCCCTACCTCTGCGCTGCCGCCGGTGCCTCCTCCTCCACCGCGGCCTCCTCCTCCTCCGCCGATACCTCCTCCTCCTCCGCCGGTGCCGCCGGTGCCTCTGCGGCCGCCTCCTCCCCTGCGGTCACGCCGCGGTCACGCCGCGGTCACGCCGCGGTCACGCCGCGGTCACGCTGCGGTCACGCCGGTGCCTCTGCGGCCGCCTCCTCCTCCTCTTCTCCTGCTCCTCCTCCCCTCCACCGGCCTCATCCTCCTCCTCCTCCGCTGCCTTCGTTGCCTCCGCCCTGCCTCCGCCCTGCCTCCGCGCTGCCGCCGGTGCCTCTGGTGCCTCCTCCTCCACCGCGGCCTCCTCCTCCTCCGTCGATGCCTCATCCTCCTCCGCTGGTGCCGCCAGTGCCTCCACGTCTCCTCCTCCTCCGCGCGCCACGGTCACGCCGCGGTCACGCCGCGGTCACGCCGCGGTCACGCCGCGGTCACGCCACGGTCACGCCGTAGTCATTCTGGTGCCTCCTCCTCCACCGCGGCCTCCTCCTCCTCTACCGCGGCCTCCTCCTCCTCCTTCCCTGCCTCCGCTGCCTCCTCCTCCGCCGCGGCCACCGCCTCCTCCTCTGCTCCTGCTCCTCCTCCCCTCCACCGGCCTCATCCTCCTCCTCCTCCGCTGCCTCCACATCCTCCTCCTCTTCTGCTCCTCCTCCTCCTCCTCCTTCTCCTCCACCGCAGCCTCGTCCTCCTCCTCCTCCACCGGCGCTTCCTCCTCCTCCTCCTAGTCCGTTGCCTCATCCTCCTCCTCCACCGGCGCCTCCTCCTCCTCCTCCTCTGCCTACTCTGTTGCCTCATCCTCCACCGTGGTTTGAGAGGTGCCTCAAGTGATTTCACCATCTTCCTTACCATTTTATTCTTTATATTTAGTTTTTATTGATTTTTGATTTATCTAGATTAGGTTTTATGGGTGATTCAACTGGCGCACGGTGGTATCATATTTATGTGAGGCTTGGGGATTTTAGTGGTTCCCAATATATTTTTTATTTTGGTATTTATTTATTCCTTTATTTCCTTGAAGTATCTTGTTTTTTATCTAAATTATACTCATATTCCTTCTCCTTTAACCTATATACTTATCCTATGGATTTTAAATAGGATGAATATAAATAAAGAATGGATAAATGTCAATCGGTTGACAAAAGAGTATGAAGAAGGCGTGAAAGAATTTATCAAGTTTGCAATAGATCATGCATGTGACTGTTCTCAAATCCTTTGTCCGTGTTTACGCTGTTGTTATTCAAAGCAAATTAGTCTAGATGAGTTGGAAGAACACTTGATCTGTCACGGAAAAGATCAAAGTTATACATGTTGGAATAAACACGGGGAAACAACGAATGCAGGTAGTGACTGGGGTGACACTGCGTTTTATGGATCATCTGATATGATTACAAACATGAACAATGAAGATGACCGTATGGAGGATGTGATTACAGATGTGAATGATGATGAAGATCGTATTGAGAAAATGACAAGGACCTTCGAAGATGAACTTCGTGATTGCCCAAAATTGTTTGAGAAGTTAAAAAGTTGTGCAAAGATGCCATTGTATGCTCGTTGCACTAAATATACAGCATTGTCAGCCGTACTAAAGCTGTATAATTTGAAAGAAGATAACGGGTGGAGTGACGACAGTTTTACAAAACTACTTGCCCTCTTGAATGACATGCTCCCAGAAGACAATGAGCTCCCGAGCCGAACATACGATGCCAAATGAATGCTACGCTCTATGGGTATGATCTCTGAAAGAATACACGCCTGCCCGAATGAATGTATACTGTTTCGCAAGGACCACAAATTACTTAAATAATTCCCAAAGTGTGGTGCTTCTAGATACAAGAAAGATGAATCCAGTTCTACTAAATTTGTATGGTACTTTCCAATCATTCCAAGGTTTAGACGCCTATATGGAAGTGAGGAGACTGCAGAACAATTAACATGGCATGCAGATACAAGAATTAAAGATGGGATACTACGTCACCCGGCAGACTCTCCTCAGTGGAAGAGAATCGATCATGAGTATCCTGAATTTGGAAATGAGTCAAGAAACCTTCGTCTTGCGTTATCTACAGATGGAGTGAATCCTTTTGGTTTTCAAAGCAGCAGTCACAGTACATGGCCGGTTATGTTGATAAATTATAACTTACCACCGTGGTTATGCATGAAACAAAAATACATCATGTTATCTATGCTTATATCAGGACTAAAACAACCGGGTAATGATATTGATGTTTATTTAGCTCCATTGATCGAAGATTTGAAATTATTGTGGGATTCAGGTGTTACATTGTATGATTCTTACAGAAAGGAAGATTTCACTTTGAGAGTCATGTTGTATGGGACGATAAATGACTTCCCAGCGTATGGAAATTTTTCAGGATATAGCATTAAAGGAACTCAAGGCTGTCCCATTTGCGAAGAAGGTACACAATCAATTAGGTTGAAACATTCATTGAAAACCGTGTTTCTAGGACATCGCAGATTTCTACCGCAACGACATAAGTACCGTTCTTGGAAGACATCATTCGATGGAAGTTCAGAAAAATGTACAACACCATCTCCACTAACAGGCGATCAATTGTTTGAGAAAGTTAAAAATTTGGACACTACTTTTGGTAAACCAGCTTCGAAAAACCTTATGAAAATCGGTTGTAAAAAGAGATCAATTTTTTTTGAATTACAATACTGGAATTGTCTGTATGTAAGACATTTTATTGCTGTTATGCATGTAGAAAAAAATGTATTTGACAGTGTTATCGGCACGTTGCTAAATACATATGGCAAAACAAAAGATGGAATTAAGACTAGGTTGGACATGGTTGAGATGAGAATACGACAAGAGTTGGCACCCGTAAAGGGTAAAAAACGAACATTTCTTCCTCCTGCTGCTTACACTCTTTCCAGGCAGGAGAGATATTAGTTTTTCAACTTCTTGAATGACGTAAAAGTTCCAGAGGGGTATTCGTCAAATATCAGTAACCTTGTGTCAATGAGCGACTTGAAGTTAAAAGGTCTAAAATCACATGACTGTCATGTTTTGATGCAAAATCTCATTCCAATTGCTTTACGTTGAATTTTGCCCAAGAATGTCCGCCATACATTAATGAAACTGTGTTTCTTCTTCAAAGCTATATGCAGCAAAGTTATAGACCCGGAGAAATTGCCAGCTATGGAAAAAGAAATTGCCGTCATATTATGTGAATTAGAAATGTTCTTCCCGCCTTCATTTTTTGATATGATGGTTCATTTGATGGTCCACTTGGTGAGAGAGATTCGACTATGTGGTCCTGTACATTACAGATGGATGTACCCCATTGAACGGTATATGAAGATTTTGAAAGGGTATGTCAAAAATCAAAGTCGGCTAGAGGGTTGTATTGCAGAGCGATATATTGTTGAGGAAGCCGTTGAATTCTATACCGAATACTTGTCTAGTGTGGAGAGCATTGGCTTACCGAAATCTCGTCACACTGGGCGGTTAGAGGGTGAAGGAATTTCTGGAAGAAAGGTTGTCACAATCAATATTACAGATCGAAAGCAGGCCCACCTTTATGTTTTGCATAACAGTTTGGACGTTGACCCATATGTTGAAATCCACAAATAAATTCTTAGGCAATTGAATCCATCAAGGGATGAAAAATGGATATCAAATACACATAATCGACAGTTTATAGGATGGTTTCAAGATCATATTTTTAAGAAGTCATATGAAAATCTAAAGTCTATTTCGGAACGACTTCGATGGCTAGCCGGAGGACCAAGTGTGTATGCATTATCTTACAATGCTTATGTAGTTAATGGTTATACATTTTATACTAATGAACATGATGAAGACAGTACCATGCAGAATAGTGGGGTTACACTTGTGGCTGAAGCGATGCATGTTTCTGGTGCTAAGGACAGAAATCCAATTTATGCGAATATGTCATACTTTGGCATCATCAAACAAATATGGGAGTTGGATTATACGGAATTTCAAGTTCCTATATTTCAATGCAAGTGGGTTGATAACAGGAGTGTTGTTAAAATAGATGATTTGGGATTTGTGAAAGTTTATTTCAGTAAGGAAGGGGAGAAAGACGAACCATTTATAATGGCATCACAGGCAGTGCAAGTATTTTATGTTCCCGATCCCGCAAACCGAAACTGGTCAATTGTTCTGTTATCGACCAAAACAGCTGAAGGGTCAGATGAAAATTCAACGGAAGATGATCCTTTCATTGGGATTTCGCAATCATTTCGCAATGGTCTCAATGTAGACGACGTTTTGTATGTCAGAGGAGACCGCAATGAAGGGATATGGATAGTTGATAGAGGGTTCAAATCCCTTCAGCCTTTTAAAAAAAAGGGAGTTCAATAATCAGGTTATTGATTTTTATTGTAATATAGATCGTGTTAAATTATGTTATCATCTGTTCGCTGCTGCTTTTATGTGATCTAACTTAAATTTTAAACCAGTTCTGCAGATAATGACTTCTTCACCTACTGATGCACCCAATCCCGAGACACAACACGTCTCTCAACCTGTTGCAGCTGGTCCCATTGCTGAGAGACAACAGGTCTCTCAACCTATTGCAGCTGGTCCCACTGCTGACGTACAACAGGTCTCTCAACCTGTTGCAGCTGGTCCCACTGCTAAGAGACAACAGGTCTCTCAACCTGTTGCAGCTGGTCCCACTACTGACGTACAACAGGTCTCTCAACCTGTTGCAGCTGGTGTCAGTGCCGAAGCTAGTGTTTCGGAGAAACATAATGATGATGCAGAAACTGAGGAAATGGTAGGCGATGAAACCCCAGCGACACAAAAAAAACAGGTGCGCCATAGTTTGACAGTTTTAGCAAAAATCCTTAAGGCAAAAGCAAAAGGCATCAAATTTGAGGTGGGATGGAATAAGCTAGGCCAGCATGTAAACCCCAACAAAGCCATGTTTAGTAGCTATATTGGAATCGTCACTCGACAACGCGTGCCGATTGACGTAGAGTCGTGGCACCATGTTGTCAGTGGGTTGAAAACATTAATGTGGGAAGAGATTACGGTAACATTACGATATCATCTATTTAATTTATTAAAATAAAATAAAATATTGAAATATTGACTAACCCTTCATCATCTCTTGCAGAGTGCATTTATAGTAGATGTTTCGCACAAAGAATATGTTTTCAGACTGGCAGGAAGGATTCATAGAGGCTTTCACACCATTTTAACGAAAAATCATCTGAAAGATGTCGAAGGGAAAATCAATCCGCACCCGCCTCCTCTTTATGCACACTTGATATCCCAAGGAACGTGGGATGCGTTTTGCAACCATCGTGCAGAAAAGAATTTTCAGGTACATTGTGTTTGGTTACACGTTGTGTAACGTTGCTTGTATTCATCACATTGATTGATAGGTTTTTATTTATGAAACAACAACTGAGTGCTGGAAATAAATAACGGGCAGCAAAACCAGCGTACCCCTACCGTAAAGCAAGGTTGGGGTACGCTTCAATTGAAAAACAATTGGTATGTATTTTAAAAGTACTGTAATAATTTTATGTGACATAAAACAACACTGTAACCATGTTTCTCTGTTTATAAGCAGATTGATGAAGGAAAATCTCAAGTCACTTCCATTCCACGCCATGTGCTATGGAAGGAGGCTCGTGTTAATAAAGAGGGGAAACTGATAGATGAAAACACACAAAAAGTGTGGGAAACATGTGTAAGTATGACATAATATAAACTTGTTTTGCTTTAAATCACTATTACATAACGATGCTTACTTATTTTTTCATATTTTCTATTTGACATAGTCACAGGAAACATCAACACCCTCACCGGATGTAGACATACTTTCAACGGCCTTGAAACAGCCAGAACAGTATGGCCGCGTCAGAGGTGTGGGTTTTGGGGTGTCACCCAAGACATATTTTAATAAAAAAAAACAAGAGGATGAACAAACTAAAGAATTGCATGTAATGAGAGATAGAGTAGCTACCCTTGAAGAACTAATCCAAACTCAGGGAGAGATGCTAAAGAGTTTTATGGAGGAGAGGCGAAGAGAACAAACAACTCAAGAACAACCCCCGCGAGAAGATCCACCCCTCACCAGCTTTGAGGCGATCCATTCCCCTCAAAGACCTGACTTAACCGAGGTAATCAATGTTATAATATTTGTTTTTGTGAGATGTGAATCACATAGACACTGATACCTTTCATTTAATGATATTCTGCAGGGTGAAAATGACTGTTATTTATATCTGTAAACTCCCACCCATCGCCTTGTAGCGAGGGATACGGTGTTCAATATGAAGAATGACACGCTACACTCCAGACCACTTCCAACCGGTCATGTCAAAGTGTCGATTAACGTAGCTAATGAGCCGAGCACCGAGCTACCTGTGCCAAATGATGATGACGACATTCATACGGTGGAAAAAGCTATTGGAACATTCGTTGCATGGTCGTTGAATCTTGTAAAAAAAACACGTCGAGCAGGAGGTATTCATTTCCAGTTCATTTTTCAAGCAGAACCTTTAACATTAAATTAGAAAATGGCTGAACCGATGAATGTTATTACAGAAGGATAAAATGGAGAAGCTAAAACGAAAGAGCGTCTCCAAGATTAGATCAACCAACCGATCAAAACGATCTACTGAGAGCACGTTCACCCCGCCCGTTCTATATCCACATTTAATATCATTGCAAGCTAATGTGGATACGAAAATGAAAGACGGAAAGAATCATAAAATTGTTTGTGAAAAAGATATGTACGGAGAGGAAACAATGGATTTCGTTAGTGCAGACGCTGTTTCTGAGATCATCACATACGACTGGCTAGGCGCCTCAGTTATAAATGTATACATGAGGTATGTTTTCATGATTTGATTTTACATAAGCTGATATACTTTGATAATTATGGATAAATACATCTCATATTTTTCACAGGCGTATATATGAAAAACAGTTGAAGGGATTTTCCCATGAATACAAATTTGGACTCGTTAGTCCTCACACCATTTCTACACAACGAACAGAAATAGATTCTAATTTTCAGGCTGAATTGATGTCAAATCTGCTCAGAACGTTTCAAAGAAGAATTACGACTGACGGGCTCTTTTTAATACCAACGATGCAAGGGTAAAACTCTACATTTTAATCATATCAATTATATTTTCATTTCTATCAGTACTTATTTCTTTTTGTGTTTTTAGGGAACATTGGATGCTCATTGCAGTCAATTTGGATACTCCAAAGATTTATTTTCTGGATTCACTGCATGGATATCCAACTAACCGGCCACACATGATGGCGATTGTCAATTTGTAATACACTAGATCCAACATTTTAGAACTAAATATCTAGTTATATAATTTATATTATCTTTTAATGAGGATTTTGTTATGATAGGGCGGTGTATGAATATCGTCTAAAGGCTGGAATGAATCCAGGTCATAAGGATGACAATGCCCACAAGATCTACAAATGGAGAAGTATCTGGGTATATATAATTATATTTCACTATCCAAATACATATCAAAACAAATTACTTATTTTTCTCGATGTTTCTTCAGTGTACGAAACAAACAAATGACAAGGACTGCGGTTATTATGTTTATAAATTTATGAAAGAGATCGTATTTCATGGACAAACTAGCATCCCTGAAGAGGAATTTTTGAAAATAATTAATACTTTATTTAAAATAATTATTAATCCCTTGTGTATTTATATTTTTTCAGTACTATTATGACTGTCGCAAAAACTCCTATTCAGAAGATGATATAAATGTCTTTAGAAACGAATGGGCAGCGTACCTGATCGAAGAATGTAAACAAATAGGACAATGAAGGTGAATTCCTAATACTTATGTTATCTTTATATGGTCATTGATATCTCCCTTTACACTTATTGAGCATCTATGATCTCCCTTTCTTATGTTTCATATCCTTAGATTAGTGAATTCCTACTACTTAGTTTGAAAATGAGATAAACTTTGGAAAACAACACCAATGACATACGTCAAACTGAAAAAACGTGTTCGTATTGTTTTTATACTTTAGTACAACGATCCATGAGTCATTTTTGATGCGTACGAATCGACCGCACCTCAATCCGACGCACGGTGTGACCGGTATGGCTAAAACTTTCTGATATCAGTTTGAAAATGACATGAACTTTGGAAAACAACACCAATGACATACGCCAAACTAAGCAAATGTGTACGGATTGTTTTGATACTTTAGGACAACGATCCACGAGTCATTTGTGACGCGTACGAATCGACCGCACCTCAATCCGACACACGGTGTGACCGGTATGGATAAAAGTGTCTGATATCAGTTTGAAAATGAGATAAACTTTGGAAAACAACACCAATGACATACTCCAAACTGAGCAAATGCCTTTGGATTGTTTTGATACTTTAGGACAAAGATCCACGAGTCATTTTTGATGTGTACAAATCGACTGCACCTCAATCCGACGCACGGTGTGACCGGTATGGCTAAAAGTGTCTGATATCAATTTGAAAATGACATGAACTTTGGAAAAAAAACACCAATGACATACGCCAAACCGAGAAAATGCGTTCGGATTGTTTTGATACTTTAGGAAAACGTTCCACGAGTCATTTGTGATGCGTACGAATCGACCGCACCTCAATCCGATGCACAGTGTGACCGGTATGGCTAAAAGTGTCTGATATCAGTTTCAAATTGAAATAAACTTTGGAAAACAACACCAATGACATACGCCAAACCAAAAAAACGCGTACGGATTGTTTTGATACTTTATTACAACAATCCACGAGTCATTTGTGATGCGTACAAATTGACCTCACCTCAATCCGACGCATGGTGTGACCGGTATGACAAAAAGTGTCTGATATCAGTTTGAAAATGAGATAAACTTTGGAAAACAACACCAATGACATATGCAAAACCAAGTAAACACCTTTGCATTGTTTTGATACTTTAGGAAAACGATCCACGAGTCATTTGTGATGCGTAAGAATTGAACGCACCTCAATCCGACGCACGGTGTGACCGGTATGGCTAAAAGTGTCTGATATCAGTTTGAAAATGACATGAACTTTGGAAAACAACACCAATGACATACGCCAAACCGAGCAAACGCATTCGGATTGTTTTGATACTTTAGGAAAACGATCCACGAGTCATTTTTGATGCGTACGAATTAACCGCACCTCAATTCGACGCACGGTGTGACCAGTATGGCTAAAAGTGTCTGATATCAGTTTCAAATTGAGATAAACTTTGGAAAACAACACCAATGACATACGCCAAACCAAGAAAACGCCTTCGGATTGTTTTTATACTTTAGGAAAACGATCCACGAGTCATTTGTGACGTGTACGAATCGACCGCACCTCAATCTGACGCACGGTGTGACCGGTATGGCTAAAATTGTCTGATAACAGTTTGAAAATGACATGAACTTTGGAAAACAACACCAATGACATACGCCAAACCGAGAAAACGCATTTTTATTGTTTTGATACTTTAGGAAAACGATCCACGAGTCATTTGTGACGCGTACGAATCGACCACATCTCAATCCGACACACGGTGTGACCGGTATGACTAAAAGTGTCTGATATCAGTTTGAAAATGAGATAAACCTTGGAAAACAACAACAATGACATACGCCAAACCGAGAAAACGCCTTAGTATTGTTTTGATACTTTAGGAAAACGATCCACGAGTCATTTGTGACGTGTAAGAATCGACCGCACCTCAATCCGACGCACGGTGTGACCGGTATGGCTAAAAGTGTCTGATATCAGTTTCAAATTGAGATAAACTTTGGAAAACAACACCAATGACATACGCCAAACCGAGCAAACACCTTCGTATTGTTTTGATACTTTTGGAAAACGATCCACGAGTCATTTGTGACACGTACGAATCGACCACACCTCAATCAGACGCATGTTGTGACCGGTATGGCTAAAATTGTCTGATATCAGTTTGAAAATGACATGAACTTTGGAAAACAACACCAATGACATACTCCAAACCGATAAAACGCGTTTAGATTGTTTTGATACTTTAGGACAACGATCCACGAGTCATTTGTGACGCGTACGAATTGACCACACCTCAATCTGACGCACAGTGTGACCGGTATGGCTAAAATTGTCTGATATCAGTTTGAAAATGACATGAACTTTGGAAAACAACACCAATGACATACGCCAAACCAAGAAAACGTGTTCGTATTGTTTTTATACTTTAGGAAAATGATCCACGAGTCATTTGTGATGTGTAATAATTGACCGCACCTCAATCCGACGCACGGTGTGACCGGTATGGCTAAAAGTGTCTGATATCAGTTTGAAAATCAGATAAACTTTGGAAAACAACACCAATGACATACGCCAAACCGAGAAAACGCGTTCGGATTGTTTTGATACTATAGGACAACGATCCACGAGTCATTTGTGACGCGTACGAATCGACCGTACCTCAATCCGACGCACGGTGTGACCGGTATGGCTAAAATTGTCTGATATCAGTTTGAAAATGACATGAACTTTGGAAAACAACACCAATGACATACGCCAAACTGAGCAAACGCCTTCGGATTGTTTTGATACTTTAGGAAAACGATTCACGAGTTATTTTTGATGTGTACGAATCGACCGCACCTCAATCTGACGCACGGTGTGACCGGTATGGCTAAAAGTGTCTGATATCAGTTTGAAAATGAGATCAACTTTGGAAAACAACACCAATGAAATACGCCAAACCTAGCAAACGCCTTCGGATTGTTTTGATACTTTAGGAAAACGATCCACGAGTCATTTGTGACGTGTAAAAATTGACCGCACCTCAATCCGACGCACGGTGTGACCGTTATGGCTAAAATTGTCTGATATCAGTTTGAAAATGACATGAACTTTGGAAAACAACACCAATGACATACGCCAAACCGAGAAAACGCGTTCGGATTGTTTTTATACTTTAGGAAAACGATCCACGAGTCCTTTTTGACGCGTACGAATCGACCGTACCTCAATCCGACGCACGGTGTGACCGGTATGGCTAAAAGTGTCTGATATCAGTTTGAAAATGAGATAAACTTTGGAAAACAACACCAATGACATACGCCAAACCAAGAAAACACCTTCGTATTTTTTTGTTACTTTAGGAAAATGATCCACGAGTCGTTTGTGACGCGTACGAATTGACCGCACCTCAATCTGACGCACGGTGTGACCGGTATGGCTAAAATTCTATGATATCAGTTTGAAAATGACATTAACTTTGGAAAACAACACCAATGACATACGCCAAACCAAGCAAATGCGTTCGGATTGTTTTGATACTTTAGGAAAACGATCCACGAGTCATTTGTGACGCGTACGAATTGACCGCACCTCAATCCGACGCACGGTGTGACCGGTATGGATAAAAGTGTCTGATATCAGTTTGAAAATGACATGAACTTTGGAAAACAACACCAATGACATACGCCAAACCGAGAAAATGCCTTCGGATTGTTTTGATACTTTAGGACAACGATCCACGAGTCATTTGTGACGTGTACGAATCGACCGCACCTCAATCCGACGCACGGTGTGACCGGTATGGCTAAAATTGTCTGATATCAGTTTGAAAATGACATGAACTTTGGAAAACAACACCAATGACATACGCCAAACCGAGAAAACGCGTTCAGATTGTTTTGATACTTTAGGACAACGATCCACGAGTCATTTTTGATGCGTACGAATCGACTGCACCTCAATCTGACGCACGGTGTGACTGGTATGGCTAAAATTGTCTGATATCAGTTTGAAAATGACATGAACTTTGGAAAACAACACCAATGACATACGCCAAACTGAGAAAACGCCTTCGGATTGTTTTGATACTTTAGGACAACGATCCACGAGTCATTTGTGATGTGTACGAATCGACCGTACCTCAATCCGACGCACGGTGTGACCAGTATGGCTAAAAGTGTCTGATATCTGTTTGAAAATGAGATAAACTTTGGAAAACAACACCAATGACATACGCCAAACCGAGCAAACGCCTTCGGATTTTTTTGATACTTTAGGAAAACAATCCACGAGTCATTTGTGACGCGTACGAATTGACCGCACCTCAATCCGACACACGGTGTGACCGGTAAAGCTTTTCATTAGATAAAGAATCGGTATTTATTAAATGAGATAAATCAATCAAAAACATATTGATTTTACATTATTCCCTTTCATTGTTATGAAAATGAAAACTTTTGAGTTTAAAATTTAAAATTTTAGTTTCACATTTCCATATTAATGTATTCTTTCATATTCTGTTTTAATTTATTTCATTATTGCATTACTAACATAATATTTGTTTTCTTATATAGGTGATTTTTTTTCCTTGAGTTCGGATGCTTTGTTCGGCAACAAATACCATCGAGAGAGGATCACGGATATCAAAGGATGAAACATGAATGTTTATAACTGTTGTTGAATAATTTTAAATGTAACCATGTAAAACAATTTTTGAAATGTATATAGCAATGTGTTTTTTTTGTATTCATGATGTTAAGTAAATGTATATACTGTTGTCAGTCAAAATATTGGGTGTGGGTGCTATGGTGTGCAGGTGTGCATGTGATACTTTGTGCAGGTATTCTGGTGTGCAAGTGTGCAGGTACTGTTTTTTAGGTGCATGCTCTGGGCCCTTTATCAGCGCTTTTTTAGCGTTGATAAAGGAAACCTTTAACAGCGCTAAAGGAGCGCTGATAAAGGAACCTGTATCAGCGCTCCGAGAAGTGCTGATATAGTTGACCTTTATCATCTCTCCACCACGTGCTGATAAAGGACCCCTTTATCTACACTGGAATTAACAGCGCTTTTCTAGCACTGTTAATGATGTTTTTTAGCGCTGATAAAGGCGCAGGTTGTAGTAGTGGTGTTTATTTAGTCCATTTTGTGAAAAGTTCCATTTGGGTAAAGTTCCCTTTTTATTAAAGGTAAATTTCTCTTTTGAAATGTATTTCTATCAATTGAAATGTGAATCATAAATTTCTAAATGTATTTCCATCTTTCAAATTATAAATCATGATTTTTTTAAATAAGCTTTTGTAAATGATAAAACTATTTAATTGAAAATTGAAAGTACATTACTGGTTAATTTAATATTGGAATATTATTATGGAATCATTAGTGAAATCAAACTAGGCTTTGGCTCACAACCTACTTGTGACTTTGGGAGTTTATGGATTATCTCCTTATAGGTTTGAGTAGGGGGAAAGGATCTATTGGAGGTGGGTCTACCTGTTGAACCTTGGAATTTTTGAGTTTTTTCCTTAGGGACTTGGACAGTGTTTCCCTGTTTTGGTACTTGGGTCATAGTATTGTGGGATTTAATGCCCCGTTGACTTATAGTAGTATATTACTCCCAGTGGAGTTTCTTTTGTATCCATACTGTCTTGATTGTCTTGTTTGTCTTTCTTCCACTATGTTTTGTGGAAAATTTGTTCCCACTTGAAAGTTTTATGATGCCATGTGCTATTCATCAACCCATAGGGATCAGAAATGACCTTCAGGCTATGTTAGTACTAACTCAATTATTAGGTTACCAGGGTACTGGGGCTGGTTCATGAAAAAGTGGTATCAAAGGGAGGTTGAGTTTACTATTAACTTGATTCCTAGTACTCAACTAGTTTCTATTCCCTCTTACTACATGGTCCTAGCTGAAATGAAAGAGTTTAAGTCCTTATTGGATGATATTTTAGATAAAGTCTTTATACGCTCGAGTGTATCACCTTGGGCATCTACTATTCTCTTTGCAAAGAATACTGATAGTTCACTTCACCTATGTGTTGATTTTTGAAATCTCAATCGAGTAACAATAAAGAATAAGTATCCATTAACACATATTGATGATATTTTTGATTAGTTGAAAGGGTAAAATGGTTCTCAAATATTGAACTTCGATCTAGTTACTATCAGTTAAGGATAAAAGATTATGACATTTAGAAAACTCCCTTTCGGAGTAGGTATGGTCATTATGAGTGCCTTGTTATGCCCTTTGTACTAACCAGTGCTCTGTAATTTTTCATGGATTTGATGACCAAAATTTTCCATGATTACTTTATACTTTTATGGTAGTCTTTTTGGATGATATCCTTGTTTACTTTAAGTACAAGGAGTATCATGTGCATCATCAGAGATTGGTTTTGATATTGCTAAGAAATCACCAACTTTATACGAAAATATCGAAATGTGATTTTTGGATCTAGGAAGTGAAGTTATTGGGGAAACTTTGTATCAGAACATGGAATATCATTTGATCCTAATAAGGTGAAGGTTTTTATGACATGGGAACAACCACAAAATTTCATCGAGATTTAGGGCTTCTTTGGCTTAGTTGGGCATTATCACCAGTTTGTTAAGGACTTCTCTAAGTTGGCTTCTCTGATGAATTCACTAACTTAGAAGGAATTAAAGTTTGTGTGGTATGAAAAATGTAAGAGTTATTTTTTTGATATGAAACATATTTTTACTAAAACACTATTTTTGAATCTTCCAGATGTCAGGTAGGGCTATGCGATCTTCTTTGATGCATAGCGTTCAAGTTTGGGTTTTTTTCTAATACCAGGTGATCATGTTGTTGCTTATGGTTATCTTCATCTTAGGTCATATGAGAAGAATTATCTGACCCATTACCTTGAAATTTAATTTGTGATTCATGTACTGAAGATTTTTTGGTATTACCTTTATGAAGAAAAGTTTACCATGTATTCAGACCACAAGATATTGAGTTATATCTTCTCCCAAAAGGATTTGAATCTCTACCAGAAGCATTGGGTGAAATTCCTAAAGTATTTTGATTTCAACATTGCCTATACCCCGTGGAAAAGGAATGTTGTTGTTGATGCTTTGATCAGAAAATTTCCGACCCAGAAAGTGAAGGAATCATTAGAAAAGTGGAACTTGATGTCACTTTTTTCAAAGTTGCACATCGGAGTCTAGGAATCATGGGATGAGGTTTCTTTGTCCAGTGTTTATTTGATATATTCTCTTCTCGAGTTGATTCTTTGGGAGCAGCAGCTTGATGGTGAGTTTCGTACCATTACATACTCTCTTTATGGTGGGTATACTATACTTGATTGGTATTTATCTAAGGGGGGAATTCTATACTTTTAGAAGAATTTTGTGGTACCATCTTCGATAAGGAAAGATATGATGGGGGTTTTCATAGTTTCTAGTGGGCAGTGCACTCAGTAACCACGAATATTCTTTATGAAATGTGGCAGAAGTTCTAGTGGCTAGGTATGAGATGGGGAATTGATGAGTTTTTTTCTCAATGTTATACATGCCAACAGGTTAACTCCAAGCATCAGAAGCCTTCAGGTTTTCCTTAGCTACTTCCAATACCTACTTGGAAGTGGGATGAGATATCTATAGACTTTTTGGTTGGGTTTCCTCATACCCAGAGAAAGAAGAGTGTGATATGGGTTGTGATCAATAGGATGAACAAGTCGGCTCACTTTATACCCATTTGTGATACAACCAAAGTTGAGAAGTTGGGAAATATCTATGTGAAATAGATTGTTCATTTTCATGGAGTTCTATCTATTATAGTCTCTGATAGGGATCCTTGGTTCACTTCTCATTTTTTGAGGGGTTTTCAAGAGGAACTGGGATCTCACATTCTTTTGAGTATGGTATACCATCCATAGTTGGATGGCCGAACAAAAAGAGTTATACAAATTCTTGGGTATATGCTTCGTGCTTGTGTTCTCGAATTTAGTGGGGGCATCAGATGATCACTTGGGCCTGGTTGAGTTTTCTTACAACAACAGTTTCCAGTATGTGATTAGAATGGATCTTTTTAAGGCCTTGTATAGCCGTCCTTGTAAATCTTTATTGTGTTGGTCATAGATTGGTGAAAGTTCCTAGATTGGACTGATCTTGGTCCAAGAGATGGCACCAAAGATTCATTTGATTATTCCGATGATGTTGAAGGCATAGATTCAATATAAATATTATTTTGATCTTCATTATATACCTTTTTATTTTTCAGTTGGTTACTAGGTGTTCTTGAAAGTTTCACCCTGGTTGGGTCATCGACGACTTGGGAGGAAAGGGAAGCTTTCTC
This sequence comes from Viscum album, assembly GCA_963277665.1. NCBI lineage: Eukaryota > Viridiplantae > Streptophyta > Magnoliopsida > Santalales > Viscaceae > Viscum > Viscum album. The sequence continues at coordinate 93,472,947 of OY728147.1, forward strand.
CTCATTTTGGTGGAAATGTTGAGGTTGTTGAGAATGTGGGAAAAGTTTCTTATTATTTAGCACTACCACAATATATGACATCAATACATAAGGTGTTTCATGTATTTCTACTAGGGAAGTATCTATCTGATCCATCTCATGTTATGAGCTGGAGTGATCTTGAGGTCGAGCCGTATTTATCTATGACTGAACAACTAGTTAGGATAGTTGATTCTGAAACTAAGGTAATTTTTGGGAGGATGATACATTTGGTTTATGCACCATGGCAGGATGGTACTGACACTCATGAGATGTGGGAGAGAAAGGCATTGATGAGAGAGTAGTGGCCTCATCTTTTGATATCCAAGCTTTATCGGAGGATTTCTAGGGAAAAAATGCTTCTATGGTGTGGAGTTTGTGTAGAGACCCAAGCTTTATGTACATAGACATTACATTACTTTTGCAGAATACTTAATACATAACAAAAACATACACCAAATGACCATAATAGTTTAGTGTCTTTGGAAACTTAGAACATAATCTCCTAATCTTGGTGAAAGATCTTCAACATCACCCATAAAGATCTTCCTTTTTTTTACCCAAAACCTTTCTTTATATCCTGGGTAAAAGAAAACATATAAAGGGTGAGCTCAAATTATAAATAAGGGTAAGCATGTATAAAATAAAATAAACCATATACATTTGAACTTCAAAATATGAACATAAAGTTTAAACATCAAAATCTTGAGTTGCGAAATAAATCTTGGTAGTACATAAGGCATAGATCATAAAGGGACATTAATTGTAACGACCCAAAGTTTTATTAATGGAAAATACCTCTTGATCTAGTTAAATGTCTCTTTATGAAAAATATTTTTATAAGATGTCAACTTCTTTGGTTTTATGTTAAGAATTTTGACCATTGCTAATACAGTCGTTGAACAGTAATCACATGATTAGTATAAATATAGGACTTTAACAAATACAATTTACTCAGACAAAGGAAATGATGGCCTCATCCAGTAGAATTGCCCCATATGAAGCTCATTTGTCGGAGCTCAGAAAAGAGGTGGCATCCTTGGGCTTCGCACTTGACCAAGCCCAAGCTGAGCTTCACCATGTCAAGCTCGAATGGGACCGTCTATGGGAAAAGTGGAAGTTGATAGAGATTACCACTTGAGCGATGTTATCCGAGCCACCCCAAGAGTCTGTCACCATCGCACACCTTACCCTTAGGTCTTATGCAGCTATTTTAAGGGGTTATGTAAAAAATAAGTAGTACTATGTTCATGTACATTATTTTTTATATAATAATGAATATAATTTCTAGTCATTTTTGATACATTGCAAATAGTTTTTAAAGTACAAATGGTGTTTTTAGTTATTATTTAATTAAGAAATCTATTTTATTAAATTAAGGGATTTTTGAATTAAATAATATTTTAATAAAATAATAATATTATTATGAAATTAATTTTTATTAAATATAAATTATCTTATAATTTTATGAATTTTTTATTAAGGTTTGAAAGCCATTTCTGTCAAAACCCGTGAATTTTCGATAAATGTCGGTTTTTATTTTAAAAGTGAAAATTAACATATTTAGAAAATTATTTAGATAAAATAAATGTCATTTTTGGAATCAGGACGTTGAAATTATCCAACAGTGAATTTTTCATAATTTTCTGAGAGAGTCAAATTTTTTGGTAAAAATTAAATACCGTTTAAATATATAATGTGTTTTATGACATCATAATGACCCAATGGTGATGTAATAAAATAATATAATCCTTATGTTCAGCCAATATATGTTTTAACATTAAAATAATGTGATTTTGGGTTTGTTTGACTTACTTTTAAAAGCATTATTGGGCCCCTCAAGACATATTCACCACTTTGCCTTTTTAAATTAATTTCAATGGGAGTGTGACTCACCTCCACATAAGCAAACTTATTATTTTAATAAGTTCTGGATTGGGCCTTATAAAATATTGTTTTCCTCTTCCCTTTTCCAAAAACCATGGGCAAAAACCCTGGGATGGTCTGTGGTTTGGATTAATTTAATGTAAGGGGACCCAAACCTAAATAATAAAGAATTCCCTCACCTTTCCTATATAAACCCACCCAAGCTCCCACTTCCTCCTCACTAAAAGCCCTTGGAGTTCTTCCAACCTCTGCCCAACTCTCTCTAGAATCCTCCCAAGGTGCCCCAATCTCCCAAGAAGCCTCTCAAAAGCCTCTATCTAGCCTTTGGAAACACACTTCCAAGTAAGGATTTTTTCTTCCTTTCTCATTTTTGTCAATTTTCTTTAAGTTGTATTGCCCTTTTAATTTCAATTATGAATGTTGGGGTATGGTTTCTCACCTCTCCCATACTTCCCTCTTATTGTTTGAATTATGGGAGACCCCTTTCTCTCTCATTAAATTCCTCCCATGTACACCCATTACTATGCCGAAATTCCGAAAGGAACTTCTCTCTCTTCTTTTACATTCAAGCAATAATTTTGTACCATGAATCTAAATTCCATTACAATTGTTGGGACATGTATCTATATGAACTCCTTGATGTCCATTACATGTAAATATGATGAGTAACCCCTTCATATCTCATCAACCATTTTTTTATGAATTATTATGTCACGCCGTTACGCTGCCGAAATCGCACTGATTTTCTAAGCCAATGCCATTGTGTAGAGGATACCATGCCCACTTATCCATCAAGGGTATCCACCTTTTTGCACCTTTACTTATTTATTACAAAGTTTAATGTATTAATTTAAAATTCCTTTATCGTGGAATAAATGATTATGTTTTATGAATCCATGTTTTATGATCCATGTGGCACACTTATGCATGAAATGAAATGTTTAAGAAGGGTGCGCCCTTATAGCGCTCCAATGCATTGGGTAAAGTATAGTATCATGATACGTCATGTTCAATGAGTGTTGACTCATGCTAATTCAAGTGAAACGAGGGTTTACTCGTTCTTCATGTGAAATGAGGGTTTACTCATGATTTATGTGCAATGAGCCTTGGCTCATGCTAATTCCATGTTAAGTGTTGTTGCCACATTTCCATGTTATGATTATCATGATTTATCATGCCTTTATGTTCATGTTTCTTTTATGCTCTATTGATATGCCTATTTTCTAACATGTATTGTACTCCTCATGTTATTCCATGTGTACTCCCTTACTGGGATTTATAGCTCACCCTTTTCTTATGCATGTCCTCAGGTTATCCCATGCAATGCTAAGTACGAGGGAATGTAGTGGTCATGTAAAGGAATTTTTCAATAAATATGTTGTATTTCATGTTTTAAGTTTTTATGTAATGATCATAAGCCCCAAAGACACTAAACCTCTCGATCTTCTTATTGTATCAAGTGAAGTTTTATGTAATAAATCATGTTTAAGTTGTAATAAAAAGCAGGGTTGTCATATTAATCATGATAAAATAGCATGGGAATAAAACATTTAATTGTGTAAAACCATTAATCACATGATATTATTTCCATAGTAGCCAATTCATTGCTACCAAGACCATCTTAGTGGACAAAGTCCCTTTCTGAATCGAGTTCACTCCTCGTTCCAGTCCTGTATCACTGAACCAGATTAACTTACTATTCCATCCATGTCTATCTCATGAGATATAAATCTTTACCCAATGCATTGGAGGTAGATATAGGTCCCACCCATCTCATAATGAAATCATTCTTACGTGTGCCACAAAATAAACATACATCATTCATAATAACCCAAAAAATAAATGGGTTTCATAAACATCATCCCATAATAACATAATCCATATAAAAGAAATGGATATCATTTCATCATAAGAAAAATCAAACCATGTAAATAATAGAGACATTATACTCGAAACATACACATATGAAATAATGTCATCTTAGATGGAAAATGGTTTTGATAAACACTTGAAAAGAATTCTTAAGGAAAATATCATTTCTTATTCAAAATCATTTTATTTTCACAAAATGCCATGAAATTTTAAAATAAAAGGATTTTTTTGAAAATATTCATGAAATATTGTAGAGTAAGCTTCATGAAAATAAGGTGTTATGAAACCGTAAAAATCCATTCATGCCATATAAGTTAAAAAAACATTCTTCTCGTACTTTTTCTGGAAAAGTAAAAAAAAGTACCTCGTAACGTAAACAAAAGAAATATTACTTACATACCATGTATTAAAAGTCAAAAATGGTTAAAAAGGACTTTAAACATGCATGAAACCATTTTTAGAAAACAGGGATATGAATGATAAATATAACCCCAGTAAATACTTACGAATAAACAATCTCGGGTAAAAACGAGATTGGAAAAGTTATCCCTTACCTTAGGTATGATATGCTTCGTACGTATCTGAAACTCCTATATAATGATTTAAATAATTTCATTTACTTATTAAATAATCGTATTAATTGTTATGATATCATATATGGTTCACTTATGACTTTATATGACCCGTTCTTTTGTAAATTCCATGTTAAATTAGCGTTCTGGGTAAAATCATTTTATTTATCGTACGTGTTTGGACTTGTTGTTCTTGATATTATTATTACTTATATCATTATTTACTTACTTACATAATTTAAATAATTATTTATATATCATATATATTCAGTATATATATATAATAGATAGATAAATGAAATGAAATACATTATTCATGGAGACGGTAGGCCATACGTATGCATGAATGTTGTTTTCCTTTCCTTATTGAGTTGAATGAAATTAGGTAGATGAAATATATATATATATATAAATCCATTAGCTTCATTATGTCATATATTTCATTATTATTCATTATATATAATTTATAATCATTCTTGAATGGTTAACATGGAGAATGAATCTCATCACGTCGTGGAGACGGTAATCCGTACGTACGCACGAGCGATGATATCATTCCCATAATTATTGAATGGAATTGGAGTGGATGATATAATAAATCATAATCAGTATGATGTTATAATAACCACATATAGTTATTCTTTACACCATTATACCCATCCACGTAAGGTGGTGGTGGAAAAACAGATTACACCACAGTGTGGAGAAGGTATTCCGTACGTACGCACGCGCGATGATTTCTTTTTCCATAGGATGGATAGAAGGTGAAATGGGGTTGTTTCATATTTATAATAACATATCAGTATATTATTTATACGGATGTTATTACTTTATAATGAAACAACTAAAGAAGAAGAAGTTTAAGAAGAAAGAAACTTGAAAGAATTGGTAGAAGAGATTACCTCTTCTTCGACGCACCTCTTTTAGGCTTCCTATTAAGGCACTAGAGTTGGTCTTTTGAGGAGACAAGAACCTCTATAATTTTTCTAGGTAAGTTGATAATGGAAATGGTCAGGATTTGGCCGATATTGAAGGCTCAAAATTGTGTAAAGAGAAGAGGGAGGAGGTGCCCTTTTATAAGGGAGGAGAGGGGGGCTTTAGGAAAAAACTTAAAATATTATTTTATAATAAAGTCATATTCAGTTAATAATGGATCCAAAGTGACTTATTTAGAATATATAGTGGGTATGGGTCTAAATCCTTTCAAAAAATAGGTTTTATACAAGTTTAAGTTACTATTTTAACCTTATCATTTAGATTTAACTCTAAGTTAAATAATTTAACTTTTACCGTGTCTTCTTGTTTTCTTACACTATATGGTTAATAAACTTACTATAACAAGCCAAACTAACCCCAAGTGGTTAATTATTCATATATATAACCTTATCTAAGTCATTTGGCCGAACCTTAGATTTTTAGGAATATAATAACAATTAATAATATAATATTTGTTTTAAAAACTATTTTATGTCAATTTTGACACAATTTGGTAATTCATTTTTGTGAAAATAATAACAGAATTATTAGTTCTAAAAAAGTTAATTTAATCAATAATAACATGTCATATTAACCTAAAAAATTAGTGGAATTTATAAAAAGTCTCAAATTACATTTATTTGGGTATTTATAACATCAATTATGTTAATATTTCATTAATAAGGTAATTACTGCATCATCATTGTGTCATAAATAAATTATATTATTTAATGTCTAAAAATTATAAATAAAATACAATTATATAGGAAATATTTTTATCTTTATAATTAATATTTATAGTCGAATTTATATTATGTATAACCCTATATTAAAAATGTTTTAGTTATTAAACCTTGATTTTAACTACTTTAACTCTTCTTTAAATAAAATAATAATCAATGTCCTAATCTAATTCAAGTGGACCTAAAGGGTAATATTTTATTCCTAAGGTTGTTTTTGGTCGAATTACACTTATCCAATAGAATTAGTACATGTGTTAGGGTAATAATATCATTTTTACCCTTAATTACCCTATTTACTTCTAACCGTGGTAAATAAAAGTAAAAAGTTACTATTCACCAAAAATTATTTTTATCTTATTGAACCACATTTTACTCCTTGTTATTAACTGTGTCTCTTGTATTTTAGAAATTCAACTCACAGAAGTGGTAAAATTAAGTTTTTTTTACAATTGAAAATGCTCCTAGGAGGTGGGTAATAGACGGTAAAAAGTTCCATAAAATTTTTATATATCTAAAATTATTATAAAATGACTCCAATGAATTGAATTGAACTTATATAGGTATTATGTATCAATTTTTACCTAAAATAAATTTAAATAAAATAAATAATTATTTAAATAAAAAGTCAGTTTTTAAATAGTAACCCAGTGTTTTCACTATTCCTCAAAAATTGAAAGTTTTCAGAAAAATACCAAAAATTCACCCTCGGCTAATTTCAATATTCCAAATCAAAAAATGAATTCCATTTTGAAAGATAAAATTTATAAAATTTCAAAAAGTGGGTATTACTATTCATAACAGCTAGTTTATATAATATTTTAATAACATATCGTTGTTTAATGAAACTCAGTATTGCGTACAACACACGCTATCGTGGAAGGTCGCAATTGCGTGTAAAGAAAGCCAAGTGAGGGTTGCATGTAGTGCAATATTCCTTTGTTGTTGTGTATAATAGAATCCAACCATATTTCATTTATACATTGAATATATATATATACACACACTCAATGTTGCTTAGAATAACATCTATCAAACTAACTTGAAATTTTGTGTAACACGATCCAAGAATAGTGTTGTGCATACTGCAAGCTAATACGGTGTTGCATATAGCACAAGATAATCTTGGTGTAGCATACAACACAAGACATAAAATAAATTAAAAATAATACTTCTCATAAAATCTCAGGGTGTTACAGTTTATAACATCCTATTGTTGTTTTCAGGTATTCCTAAACCCTCCTTTTAATTTATATTTGATTGGGTTTAATGTGGGGTTGTTTCAGATTAAAAGTTTTTGAAATTTGAGAATTCTACACTGGTGCACGGTTGGAACACAACCTCCACACGGTTTGTCAAATTGTGCACCTTGCTACAAGAAAATGGAAAGTTTTGGATAAAGATATATGCATGGATTTCACACAATTGGTCAAGTTTTTCTTCCCCTTAAGAGAAAGCTTGTGACCCATTTATAATGGGCACATGTCTTGTGCATGGTTTGTCTAAATCGTAAGCCATTTCTCAAGAAACCATGAAAACGGGATTTTAATTAATCCAATTTTTTGTAAAAAATTCCCAAACCCTTTTTTAGGTCCCGAAAAAACCTCCTTCGACCAAAACTAGTTTATTTTGACCCTATATCTCTCATGAAGGATTATTATCCTCTCAAGACCCTCCCAGATGAGATCTAAAGATATGAAAACATCGGTCAATCCTTCTTCGGTTAGTTTCCTCCTCCCATTATTAATATCCTATGATATCTCTCTTTATCCCTAGGGTTTTATAGATCTTGGTATATTGTTGAAGGATATAATACCCACTTTTATGGATCTAAACCTAGTTTTGATTTTTTTTTCTCCAGGATCCCATTGGTTTTGTCCTTTTTGATGAATCTCGGCTAGGGTTTGGTGATCCCAGATCCATTGATCCCGAGGCAGGTGGTTCTGTTACGATGCCCAAATTTTATTAAACCTAAATTGGTTTATTTAATCTCAATTTTTTTTAATTAAATTCAATAAATAGGTTTTAATTATGTGGATTTCATTTGTTTTATTAGAAAGACCCAATTCTGGTGAATTGGGGTTTTTAAGATGAATGGGTTTTTGGCTTGAAATTGGAAAACCCCAATTCTATTAAATTGGGGTGTGGTTATAGAAATTGTGGTAATTTAAATTGTTAAATTTAAATTATGGTTTGGATGGAAATTGAATCAATTGAATTGTGGAATTTAATTGAAGAAAATGTTTTAATGGAAAGATTTGTGAAAAATCCCAATTCTAGTGAGTTGTGGGTTTGTGATGAAATTGGTGAAATTATTTGAAAAATAAATTTGTTTAATTTAATTGTGTAATGTATTATGAAATTTCATGAATTGGTTTTAAATCCTTGTTTATAAAAAAATGGCTTAAAAATGTATTTGATGCAAACCTAGTGGTTTCATATTTTTGAAAAGGCATGTTTTTTATTAAAAACTTGTCATAGTTTTTAAAGGAAAAATTGGAATATTGAAATGGAGTATAGGATATAATTATATTTTAAGTAGTCTTAAAATAAATTGTCCATCATTGTTTTGTACTAGAGCACATGCAAGCTTTAGGTAGTTAGTGTGTTATATTGGACAACACTTCACAAATTATAACGTTCTAAAACATCATATTAGCATATCACATCACTTAGGTGATGGTGATGAATTATCTTGGCCTTGGTTCAAGGGGTGTATGTACATACTTTTTTGTATTAATAGTGTTGGGTTACTATAGATAGAAACTATCATACCTACTTAACACATGACCACATTTCACTCTTGTCTATATTTTTAATGTATGTATATGACATTGTTATAAACTGTTTTACTTGCCTTATAAAATTATATAAACTATTATATATAAATGTGTTTATTTAGGACATTTTTTTGAAAATTTCCATTTTTTAATGTACTTTTTTATTAAAGGTAAATTTCATCTTTTGAACTGTATTTTCATCAATTGAAATGTGAAGCATGAATTTCTAAATGTATTTCCATCTTTTAAATTATAAAGCATGATTTGTTTAAATATGATTTTGTAAATGCCAAACCTGTTTATTTGAAAATTAAAATCACATTATTTGTCAATTTAATATTGGAATATTATTATGGAATCTTTGGTGAAATCCTACTGGGATTTGGATTACACCCTATTTATGCCTTCAGGCGATTGTATATTATCTCCTTCCAGGTTCAAGCAAGTGGAAAGGATCTCTTTGAGGTGGAGCTAGCTATTGAACCTTAGACTTGGTGAGTTGTGTCCTTAAAGACTTGGGAAATGTTTTCCTATTTTGTTACTTGGGTTATAGTATTGTGGGCTTTAATTCCATTTTGACTTCCGATAGATTACTCCTAGTGGAGTTTCTTTTGTATGCATACTATATTGCTTGTCTTTCTTGTCTTATTTACACTATGTTTTATAGAAAATTTGTTCCCACTTTCATGTTGTATGATTCTAGGTGATAGTCACTGACCTGTGGGGAACGATAATGCCCTTTATGTTAGTTTAGGATTGCCTCGGTAATTAGGTTACCAAGGTACTCGGGCTGGTTCGTGAAAAAGTGGTATCAAATAGAGGTTGAGTTTACTATTGACTTGATTTATAGTACTCAACCAGTTTCTATTACCTCATACCACATGGCCCCAACTAAAATTAAATATCTCAAGTCCCAGTTGGATGATATTTTAGAGAAAGTATTTATACACCTTAGTGTGTCACCTTGGGTGGTGTCTGTTCTCTTTGTAAAGAAGGCTGGTGGTTCACTTCGCCTATGTGTTGATTATCAAAAACTCAATTGAGTAACACTAAATAAAAAGTATATATTACCATGGATTGATGATATATTAGATTAGTTGAAAGGGTAAAAGTGGTTTTCAAATATTATACTTTGATCTGGTTACCATTAATTGAATATAAAATAATATGACATTTAGAAATCTTCCTTTTGGAGTAGGTACGGTCATTATGAGTACCTTGTTGTTCCCTTTTTCCAAACCAATGATCTGGTAGTTTTCATGGATTTTCTGAAAAATATTTTCCATGAGTATCTTGATAATTTCATGGTAGTATTTATGAATGAAATCCTTGTTTACTCAAAGTCTAAGGAGGATCTTGTGCATCATCTTAGATCATCTCTGATTTTACTGATAAATCACCAACTTTATGAAAATCTATTGAAATGTGATTTCTGGATCTTTGAAGTGAATTTATTAGGGCATGTGGTGTCAGAACATGGAATATCAGTTGATCCTAAAAATGTGAAGGTTGTTATGACATGGAAACAAACACAAAATTTCATCGAGATTCAGAGCTTATTGGGATTAGCTAGGTATTATCACCATTTTTAAGTACTTATCTAAATTGGATTCTCTGATGATTGTACTAACTCAAAAGGGAGTAAATCTTTCATGAAATAAAAAATTTCAGAGTTATTTTGTTAAGACGAAACAACTTTTGACTATGGCACCAATGTTGAATTTTCCAAAGGTCGAGTAGGGATATGTGGTCTTCTATGATGCATCGGGTAAAAGTTTGGGCTATGTTCTAATGAAAGGTGATCATGTTTTTTCATATATTTCTCATTAGTTTAGGTCACAAGAGAAGAATTATCTGAATCACAACCTTGAACTTAATGTTTTGATGCACCCTTTAAAGAGTTGTCTTAATTAGCTTTACATAGAAAGGTTTACCATGTATTCAGACCATAAGAGATTTAGTTATATCTTCTATAAAAATGATTGTAATCACCACTAGGGGTGTTGGATGGAATACTTATAGTCTTTTGATTTTGAAATCACCTATACCGTGAGGAAAGGGATTGTAATTTCTGATTATTTGATCAAGAAATTTCTAACCTAGGCAGTGAAGGAATCATCGAAAGAGTGGAACTTGAAGTAAATTTTTGCATATTTTTACATCGATGTCTAGGAATCAGAGGTTGAGGCTTTGTTGGCCATCGTTTAGTTGAAATATTCTCTTCTTGATTTGATTCTTTAGGAATAGTATCCTGATGATGAGATCTGTAGCACTAAAGACTCTCTCTATGGTGGGGATATCGTACTTGATTGGTCTTTCTCTAAGGAGGGAATTATATGATTTTAGAACCATTTTTTGGAACCATCTTCAGTAAGGAAAGTTGTGATGGGGGATTTCCATAGTTCCCATTGAGCAATACACCCAGGAACCATGAAGATGTCCTATAATATGCGACATTAGTTATGGTGTCTAGGTATGAGATAGAGCATTGTTGAGTTTTTTTCTCATTGTTATACATGCCAACAGGTTAAGGTCAAGCATCATAAGACTTTGGGTTTTCTTCAACCACTTCCAGTTCCTACTTGGAAGTGGTCTTAGATCTCTATGGTCTTTGTGGTTGGGTTTCCTCGTACCCAAAGAATGAAGAGTGTGATATGGGTTGTGATCGACAGGCTGACCAATTCGTCTCACTTTATACTCATTCATGATACAACCAAAGTTAAGGAGTTAGTAAATCTCTATGTGAAAGAGATTGTTGGTTTTCATGGGGTTCCTTATATTATAGTCTCTGATAGGGATACTCAATTCAATTCTCATTTTTTGAGATTCCTTCAAGAGGCATAGGGATCTCACGTCCATTTGAGTATGGTATACCATCTATAGTCAAATGGATAGATATAAAGGGATGTAAATATTCTTGAGGATATGATTATTGATTGTGTTCTTGACTTTGGTGGGGCATGGGATGATCACTTGGGGTTGGTTGGGTCTTCTTAAAACAATAGTTACTAGTCCGCAATCAGAATGGATCTTTTTGAGGCCTTTTATGGACATCCTTCTAAATCTATACTGTGTTGGTCATAGATTGGAGAAATCTCTTTGGTTAGACTGAGCATGGTCTAAGAGACGACAGAAAATATTTAGTTGATTATTCACAGGATTTTTATGGCACAAATTTGATATAAATATTATATTGATTTTCATTTTATACCTTTGGAGTTTTCATCTGGTGATCAAGTGTTCTTGAAAGTTTCACCCCAGTTGGATCATTGATGGATTCAGAGGCAAGGGAAGTATACTCCTCATTTTTTTAACCTTTTGAGGTTGTTGAGTGGGTGGGGAAAGTTTCTTATCATTTAGAACTACCACCATAGTTGATGTTGATACATAATGTGTTTCATATATCACAGCTAAGGAAGTATCTATCTGATCCATCTCATGTACTAATCTGGAGTGATCTTGAGGTTGAGACTGATTTATCTGTGACTGAATGACCAGTTAGGATAGTTGATTTTGAAACCATGGTACTTCATTGTAGGATGATACCTTTGGTTTGTGTGCTATGATATCATGTTTCTGATTCTCAGGATACTTGGGAGAGATAGGAATTAATGAGAGAGAAGTGGCCTCATATTTTTGACATGGAAGCTTCGTTGTAGGATTTTTAGGGATAGAAAGTTTCTATGATTGGGAGGTTGTAACAGCATGTTATAGTTTTCAAGTATTCCAAAACCATCCATTTAATTTTTCATTTTTAGGTTTCATATGGGGTTTTTTCAGGTTGAAAGTTTATGAATTTTGAGAATTATAGGCTAGTTCACGTTTGGCACATGGCCTACACACGATTTTCCAAATCGTGCACCTTGCTATAGGAAAATGAAAAGTTTTGGACATAGATCTCCACATGGCTTGCACATTGTCAATCAAGTTGTGAAGACCCTTAGGAAAAACCCATGTGTCCCATTTATAATGGGTGCATGACCTATGCATGGTTTATCCAAAAAATGAAATGTTTCTCAAGAAACAATGCAGATAAGAATTTAATTAATCCAAATTTTTGTTAAAAAATAATTAACCTCTATTTTAGGTACCAAACAGACCTCCTTCGACCAAAATTAGTTTCTCTCGACCTTAGAGCTTCCAAGAATGATTCTTATCCCCTCAGACCCCTCCTGAATGCAATCCAAAGCTATGTGAATATTGTTATATCCTTCTCTAGTTAGTTTCCTCCCATTATTGATCTATTGTGATCTCTCTCTTTCACACTAGGGTTTTATAGATCTCGGTATATTGTTAAAGGATCTAATAAATGATATTATGGATCTAAACCTAGGTTTGAATCTTATTTATCCAGTATCTCGTTGTTGTCTTCCTTCTTTGACGAATCTTAGATAGGTTTTGGTGATCGGAGATCCATTGATCCCATGGTAGGTGGTTCTGTTATGATGACCAAATTTTATTAAACCTAAATTTCTTTATTTAATCTCAACTATTTTGAAATAAATTCAATCAATTATTTTTAATTATGTGTCTTTCAATTATTTTATTGGAAAGACCCAATTCCTATGAATTGGGGTTTTTAAGAAGAATGGGTTTTTTTCTTGAAATTGGAAAAGCCCCAATTCCATTGAATTGAGGTGTGGTTATGGAAATTGTGATAATTTAAATTTTTATATTTAAATTCTAATTTTGGATGAAATTGAATTGTTGAATTTAATTGAAGAAAATTTTTTGGTGGAAAAATTTGTGAAAAGCCCCAATTACAATGAATTGGGGGTTTATGATGAAATTGATGGAATTGTTTAAAAATTAAATTTTCTGAATTTAATTATGTAATGGATAGTGAAATTTTATCAATTGGTTTAAAATCCTTGTTTATGAAAAAATTCTTAAAAATGGATTTGATGGAAACCTAGTGGTTTCATCTTTTTGAAGAGTTGGGTTTTTTATTAAAAACTCATCATGGTTTTTAAAGGGAAAATTAGAATATTGAAATGGAGTATAGGATTTAATTGTATTTTAGGAAGTCTTAAAATAAATTTCCCATTTTTTTTTGTACTAGAGCACAAGCAATCCTTAGGTAGTTAGTGTGTTATATTGGACAACACTTCATGACTTGCGAATTTCTAAAACATCATATCAGTACATCACATCCCTTAGGAGATAGTGAGTAATTCTCTTGTCCTTGGTTCAGGGGGTGTATGTACATACTTTTCTCTATTCACAGTGTTGGGTCCCTATAGCTTGGACCTATCGTACCTATATTGCACATGACCATGTTTCTCCCTTGTTTGTATTTGGAATGTATGTACATTCCATTGTTACAAACTATTTTACATGCCTTATGAATTTATATGAACTGTTTAATATAAATGTGTTTATTTAATCCATTTTGTGAAAAGTTCCATTTGTCAAAATTACAATTTTTATTAAAGGTAAATTTCATCTTTTGAAATCTATTTCCATCAATTGAAATGTGAAGCCTGGATTTATAAATGTATTTCATTATTTTAAATTGTAATTCATGATTTTTTTAAATATGATTTTGTAAATTCCAAACCCATGTATTTGAAAATTGAAATAACATTACTAGTTAATTTAATATTGTTATTTTGTTATGGAATCTTTGGTGAAATTCTATTGGTCTTTGGCTCACACCCTACTTGTGCCTTTGGGTGTTTGTAGATTATCTCCTTCCAGGTTCGAACAAGGGAAAATGATCTCTTGGAGGTTGATCTATGAGTTTAACCTTAGACTTGGTGAGTTGTGTCATTAAGGACTTGGGTAGTGTTTCCCTATTTTGGTTCTTGGGTTGTAGTATTGTGGGATTTAATGCCCTATTGACTTCTGGTATATTACTCCTAGTGGAGTTTCTTTTGTATACATACTTTCTTGCTTGTCTTTATTGTCTTTCTTCCACTATGTCTTGTGGCTAGTTAATTCCCACTTGTATGTTGTATGATGCCAGATGCTAGTCTCTAAACCATGGGGATCAAGAATTCCCTTCAAGCTATGTGAAGACCAACTTGGTTATCGGGTTACCAAGGTACCCAGGATGGTTTGTGACACATGACCTAAAAATTTAAAGGAATGTGTTAATAAAATTTCATGGATAAATATTAATTATCTATAAGAATATATAGTTTCATGCAGTATAATATGTTTAATGTGTTGTTATGGCTATTTCATCAGTTAGAATAAAAGAATTTACATGGAAGAACTGATGTATGATGTAGAATATTATTAATGTGTTATTACTATTTCAAGAAATAAAATAGAAGTTTATTGCATATATATTATGGTTAACCTATGATTTTTATTATTTCCAAAATTGATATATAAATAATATTTTGTGCTCTAGATAATTATGATTATCTTAGATTCTAAGAATCACATTTTTAAATACATATTAAATATTATTAATTATAATTTCAGAAAAGGAATTTAATAATTTATCACATGCATTAGATATTAGTATTTGATAATCTATAATATTATCAGAAGAAAATGTAAATAAATAATTGCATGTTGTATAATAATTATGATTATTCTATAAATTATCCAAGAGAGAGAAATAGATAATTGCATTCCATTATTTAATTATTATTTGACAATATAGAAATGATAGAACGTTGTAGTGTTAAACTAATTAAATAATTTTGATGAGAATTATTCTATAATTTTGGATATTAGAGAATTTTAATGGGGATTATCACATATTAATCATAATTAATATTTTATGACAAGTGAATTCAATGAATGGTCGGGTTTGTGATTGAATGTGTTTTATGTTGCCTCTTGATATTTACTAAATATCTTATTATCTACTTGGCTATATTTTTTTGTTTATTAACATGGTTGAATGATTGAAATGGATAAACAACATAAATCTGAATGGTATTGTTAATTAAATTAAAGACACATGATTCGAATAAAAAAATTATCATCTTTGAATTGTTTAAACATGGAATTAATTTTTGAAGCATGTTATGTTGATTATAGATACTTATAGCTACCAATATAGATTTACTAACATGGAAAACCTATGTATAATAAACTGGTTAAATCAATATGGAATTAAAATGGGTTTTTACTAAAAATTAATTTATTAGGGCTGAGCGAGCCCATTCTTGATTGTGGGAGCCTTGAATTCCTTAATGATATGGTTGTATTTTCCCTTAAAATTATGTGTAGAATAAATTTAATATATATTAAAACTCTATGGATTTAAAACCTTAATGTGATTGATTGATAAATTAATATGGTTGGTTTGATGATGGTGGTGGAATTGGGTTCTGGTTATAATGGTGGTGGTGGTACAGGATGATGGTTATAGTGGCGGTGGTGGAACAGGGTGTTAGAAATGATGATGGTGGTGGAATGATATTTTATATGTGTTTTTATACACAATGTTGTGGGACACCAAGGTGGTTGGGATGAGTTCAGATCAGGTCTTGATCGTTAATTTTTACTGCTTTCTTAATTCTTTCTTAATGTACAATAGATGGTTTTTATTTATATTATCATTTTTTTTACTACAGGATGCAGTTTGATGCTATTCACTATGAGTGAATATTTTAAGTGGTATCTTAGGATAAGTCCTAGAGTGTTTGATTTTTATGAATTGATAATTATTTAATTAAAAAATGGGTTTGGTTCTTGATGCTTACTTATAATGATGACATACTTGAAAATATAAGAAAAGAATAAATAGTGTCATCAGCACTTGGCTTAGAATATTATAATAATAATCTTGGAAATTAAATAATATTAATTAATGGATAATGTATTAACTAATATTAAACATTATTATTGTACTCTTATTTGATATCTACACCTTAGTGGTGGTATCCATGTGTCAAGTGTGATGATATAGGAAGATGAGTCTAGGTATAGGTCGTTTCCCTAGTGTGGTTGTGAGATATATCTATTTTTTATGTTTTGTAATTTCATACACACCCCACCAATTTCAAAAGGGTGATTGAAAACTAGAGGTTTGTGGTAGTTTTCCACAACATCAAGGTTGGAAAGGATACAGATGGCTGACTGCCCCATCTCCCACACTCTCTCTTAAATTGTAGTATTACACTAGGGTATTTACAAGGGTTATTTCCCATACATGTGTGTTTTGGGTTGTTTTGGATTGAGTTTATTATGCAAGCATGTATTTTGGATGCAGTATTTAAAGGATTATTAATGGTGTGTTATGTATGGGTTGTGATTGATTGAGGTATAGTGCATAATATATAGGCTATAGTGGATTCTAGAAATAAATTTGTTACTATAAAAGGGATTTGGATGTAATGATGTGTTTCATGAGGTGTATGGTATGATATGGTTGCCAAGTGTTTTTATGAAGGCTTATTTATGGAAGATTTGATGGCTCAAGATGTATGATGTTGGGGTTTGAGAGAGGTAAATCAGTGGGGAAGTGATTACAGGGTACCCATTTCTAGATATATATATATATATATATATATATATGTTCTCAATTTTTTTGTTATAATTTTTTATTTAATTGAGTGAGTGGAACATGGTGAGGAATGGAAAAGAATAGTATACATGTTTAAGTGAATAATTAGTTTTATTTTTTACTCATTAGTATTTAGTATGATACTTTTACATTTTCTAAGGGAGGTTTCATGGAGGATCCTACTATGTATACATGTTATGTTCACACTATGCATATATAAACTATTTTTTAGGTTAGTAGGAGTTGTTTAGTAATTTATCTGGACATTATTGGTTTGAGAAATTGTTTAGGAGATGTTATAGATTTTCATTCATTACGAAGGATGTATCTGTTTTATATTTTCAGTTTAGTTGTATCCAATTATGTATAACATCACTTAATGTATAGGGATTAATTCTTTATTTATTATGAGTAGTATTTATTTGGTGGTTGTTCTCATCTTATCTCTTAATGTTTTAATCTTTATGAGGGTAATTCTTCCCAAGTGTGTGATTATATACCCTCAATGCTAGTTGGAAACCCTTGGCCTATTAAATGTTGGATTCATGCATCATTATCTCTCTTTCTCCATTTCTAACCTAGAATGAGTACCTTTAGTGGGAGGGGTTATAACAGAGTTGTATCATAGGTGATGGTTGATAGATGGGATGGAGTTTGGAGTTAGGAACTAGTGAGGATGTCTAAGTTGGTAGGGAACAATATCATCTAGGATTAGTATGTGATGTAAACAAGGGATACTAGTGAGGACATGCGATTTTTGGTTCCCTTGTGATCTGACACAAGTAAATTTAAGTGTACTAGACATGTTAAGTCAAGTGATACTACTAAAAGGGTAGAGACCCAAGAAAAGATCATGCATCAGGTTTTTATGAGTTTGTGTTTAAACTAGGTAGAAATTGGGGAAAAAGTTAAATGTGTATTAATTAATTAACCTAAAAAATAAATATTTACCCTAGGTTATGAGTCCCTAAAATTTTTTCTTTTGAAGGATGGATTCAAGTTGATGTCCCCATCAACAAGATGTTTTAGAAAATCACTATATCATAGAAAAAAATAATGAAATTTCTCAGAGGAAGACACTCTAATAATTTCAGCATCATGGTATACAGAAGCCTAAGGGATATTTTTTGAATCATGGGATAGAGACTTGGTTGGAGGAGGTAGTAATAGCCTTCAATTTGAATCATACTCAGAGAGAGAATTGGGCTTTGTTGGCTATGAAGGTGTTGTGTAGGATAAATTGATAATGGTGGTTATTATTCCTTAGGGTTTTTTTAGTATTTTTCTATTTGAGGGGGTGTTCTTAGATCAATTTTTAGGCTATGTAAATTTCTTAAAATTTAAGGAATTGCTTCTAGGATGGTGATGTTTTCCCTTATCTTATGTTTTATGAGCTCTTCTCTTGATATGTGGTGAGACCTTTGAATTTCATTCCTGACCCTAAAACCCTTTAATTTTTATCCCCTTGAAGTGAATGACTAGGATTATCATCATTCTTCAATTGTTTTTTATTTTGGATGATTATAGGGAAACCTACTCATTCTATCAATTGAAACCCACCTATTAAATCTTTAAGTTATGATTAGTTTTACCACTTAAACCTTTAGTTTCCAAACCACACCTAATTTCCTTCAGAGAATGTAAGTATAACCCATTCCTCGGGCTTGGTGTTGATATGGATATATGGCTTGGGGAAAGGGTTTCTCTTACCTTATTCATATCTTTCTATAACTCTCTCATTGGGCTCAATAATATAAAGAAATGGTTTGGGGTATGGATTGTTATAATCATATGCATTCTATACTATTCTATATGGGTTTTTGTGGTGTAGATTTGGTCTAAAGTAAGGTGTTCTTGTATATATTCTTTATTTTAATCAGTATACTTTTCACTCGATCTTGGTGAATGGGCCCTAGTTCAAAGAAATAAAATATTACATATTTTGTATTAAATTTTTTCAGCCTAGTATTAGATTAATTTTCCTCTATGTTATGAATTAAATTCTTATATATTATGGGTTGTTCATGTGACTTTTTTTATGATGTGGTTGTGGCCTTATGTTCTTACATCCCTAGAAGGGATTTCTATTGTACTAGTAACATGTGATATGGCTTCAAGAATATTAATAGAGGTGGAACTGCACCCATCATGACAGGTTCTTTTTCATGATTCATTTTAAAACCATGTGAGTGAGTCATTTTCACCTAAAGAAGACAATATCATGGTGTTGTGGATGGGTTTCTTTGATTTTCATGCTTGTGGAGACTCTATTTATGTTGATCAAATTACTTTTTTTGGTAAAGGAATATTATGCAGTGTTAATTTAAAACCCTTAAAAGTAATGGAATTCACATGTAGTAAATAGAAATTGAAATGTTAAATCATTTATAGTTTTTGTAAAAGGGTGTTCTTGGTAAATAAAGTTTTATTAGTAAAATTGTGAAAAACTTTTATAGCTAGATAAAGTGGATTATACGAACCTCTTTTTTTGTGATGCATGTCATATGTTAAATTGGGTTCTCTAATTTTGAAGTTATGTGTGTTGATATTAACTTGGTAAAGAGAATGGTATAGATATGTAGTTGAATAAAAATAATTTGATGAAATCGTGTAAATTTTCATTATATGTAAGTTATTATGGAAAGAATGTTAAATATGGAATTTTAGAGAATGAACTTTTTCATGAAATCGTGTAAATTTTTGTGGAACCCAAACTTCTTCATGATCTAGAGAATGAACTTCTATTTCAATTTATCATAATCCTTGTCCATATATACCTTAATCATGATGTAGGAGCAAATTGTTTTTTATTCAAGTCGTTAACCATTTCTTGGGAAATACTAATGGACCTATGAATGCTTCTTCCTTGTACAAACCCATGTTTCTCAGCTGAAATAATTCATGAAAGAACACTTCTAAGTCTTCTATTGATAAGAGTGGATCGTACCTTATAAAAAAATGAAAATGAATTAAAACACATTAAATGCAGCATAGAACTCTAAATGAATGTTACATTCTGTGTAAGATAAAAATGAGATATGTGTTTTGGCAGTAGAAATGAATATAAATAAAATAAAATCAAATATAATAATAAAAATAAATTCATAAAAAGATTTTTTTTATTAAAAGAATAATGTTGGATGAGAACAGTTTGAAAATTAGGGCTTGCTGAATGTGAAAGGTCTAGTTTAGAAGATGTTTCAGATTATAGTAAAACTCGAACATCCTGAATGACTTCTTTCAATTATAACATATATCCTATTAAACATTCAGTTATATTTTCATCCATCTACCTCATAAAAATATTTGAATCTTGACCAATCTTTAAAAATTAAACCAAATTTACTTTCATAAATTCATGAATTGTTTCTTCTGACTAAAAAAACTAAGATAACATTGATCCAAACTGATTGAGAAGAGTCATGATTCCGATCTCTCCTGAAGTTATCTTCTCAATAATATCTCATAGGTTTTACAACAACACATTGAGTGATGCACTGTCATACTAAAGAGTATAAAATCGGTCATTAAAATTGGACATTACAGTTGTGATTTCTTCAAATATTCTAATTAAATTTAGAGAAGTTTAAGGTGAATATGTAGAAGCTCTATATTGATTAGAACTAATTATGAAAGACAAAAACTTACTCCCGAAATATATTTTCAAATGTGTAATTTTTTTTGAAATAGTCTCTACTTAGAGCTTTCCAAAATGATCATCCATTTCACTACGAAAAGCATAAAAATATCTACTTATAACTAAAATATCTCTAATATTGTTTAGTTATGCTTGAAAAGATTCTAAATTTTCTCTGGGAATAATTTTACTTCTTAAATATTCCAAATATTTTCTTATAACCTCCAATTTAGTTTGAATAATTGAGTTTTTTTCTCATAGTTTGTTAAAATGAACAACAAGTCCTTCAAATTTATTGTTCAAAGAATCATAAGATTCTTCTTCTTATGCTTGATATGGTTGGCCTCTTTCAACCAAGGGTAAGTATTTTTATTTAATTTTATCACTAGAGGCAGAAAATTCATCCAGAGGAACCTCTATAACTTCATCATTTATAAAATTTTCCTTGTATAAGGAATAATTTATTATAAAAATCGATTGATTCTGGGATAACCTTGTAGTTTTAGATACTTCTTTTTGAGATTTCTCATTTCCTTAAGCATTTTTCTAAACATGTGCTTAAGTAGAATTTATTTGAATCTTATTTTCATCTTTATTGGTAATAAGATCAACTTTCTCTTCTCTATTGACTATTTTATTATCTAGTTGATCATCTTCACCAGTTTTAGTAGGCTCTAATTATTATGCTTGAACTGTAGGCTAATCTAATTTCCTAGTCTAGATGATAAGTGCTTCATCATTTGGTTCTTAAAAAATTTATTCAAGAGATTGAGGTATATCTCTTAGAGATTTTATATTAGAGATGTTGTATCTGATTTTTAATATATTTAGTTGAATTGTATTATCTACTCTTGATTGTGAAACTTCTTCTTCTTGAATTTAGACTACAGTAGTATATCCCAAAATTCCTTTCTCCCCCCCAGAAATAGGACCAGATCTGTGTTGTTATTATACACCAATAGGTAGTATCATTCCTTAGACTGTACTTCAGAATAAACCTATCTTCCTTATAGTTTTGGCATTGATAATGTTACTTTGATTACACTTGGTGTGCATCTATACATCTCTAATCATGCCTCTTTTGTATAGTAGCGATAAATTATCCTTCCATAAGGATAAAAAGACATCATTTCCTCCTCCTAGAAACAGTGGTGCATGTGACTTAACATATACCTTATAAAATTAAACTTAATATCACTTATCATCAAAAACATTACATGCATGTCTAGGTAAATAATATTTTTGATTTTAGAAGTTTTTATATTTATTATGGATCAGATAAACTTGATTAGGAGCTTCTAGTTAGCATTGAGATCCTTAATAATCATTTCTCTTAATTGGGTAGAACTGAAGAGAAATGAAATAATATCCTCTGATTTATGTTCTTGGTT
This sequence comes from Viscum album, assembly GCA_963277665.1. NCBI lineage: Eukaryota > Viridiplantae > Streptophyta > Magnoliopsida > Santalales > Viscaceae > Viscum > Viscum album. The sequence continues at coordinate 93,495,292 of OY728147.1, forward strand.
CCATATAGACTAAATATCAAAATTCAAAACTCATTCATGATTATACTTTTTCTATTTCAACTGAAGTGTTTGAATAATATATATCGTTTATCTGAGATACGATGACATATTATGTGTCATTGAAACTAAACTAAACATTTCTAAATAACTCTTTTACTTCTATATCAAAAATAAACTCAGTGTTTCCTTAAGTAAAAAGAGTTTCTAGACCTTGAAATTCTTGATCATGATTCAGAAGAATATTTTTTTGACTGATCCATTCTAAATCTATTACCTTTCCTTGAAGAATTGTTTTGTAGGTGACGCGTTATCGCTTAATTACACTTTACATTCCTACATCAGTTATCTAAATAATTGACATTTATTAGAATTTGAGGGTTGAGAGTTTCCAATTTTAGGGCTTTGAAAGAATAAAGATAGCTCTGGAAGTCTAAATGGTTTGAATACTAAGAGTGATAGTAAAAATGAGAGAGGGTTTTCTGATGGTGTTAGTGACGCTGTTCTGGTTTCTCAAGCCAACAACTCAGTGTAATGGTTAATTCTTTATTTTAAAAATATGCGATTTTTCAAAAATGAAATAAATTCTTGTTTTCACTTAAAGTATTAATAAATAAATAAATAATAAAATAAAATTAAAACTATTAATACATAATTTTAACAAAAATAATAATAAACATTGGTTTAAAATTAAATATTATCAACTCCCCCTTAATAAAATCAAAACTTGTAGCGGGAAGTGGTTTAGTAAAAATATCAGTAAGTTGATATTAATTATTTAAAAATTCTAAAGATATATCCTTTTTAATAACATAATCTCTTATAAAATAATATATTATATCAATATGCTTGGATCGTGAATGACTTATAGGATTTTTGGAAATATTAATTGAACTTGTGTTATCGCATAAAATAGGTATATAATTATAATTAATTATAAAGTCAAATAAGGCGTGTTTCATCCAAAACACTTGTTCACAACGACTTCTAGAAAATATATATTCTACCTTAGTTTTTGATAGAGAAACTGAATATTGCTTCTTACTCGACCATGAAACTAAATATTTTCCTAAAAAGTGAAAGGTTCCTAATGTGATTTTTCTATCTAATCTAGATTCTCTAAAATCATCATTTGAATATAAAATTAAATTATAATTATAATTTCTTGGGTAAAGTAGATATTGAAAAATAGTTCCTTTTAAATAGCTAAAAATTATTTTAACAGAAGTAAGATGAGATTCTTTTAGGTTTGACTGAAATTTAGTGCATAAAAAATAGAAAATGTTATGCCTGGTCTACTAGTAGTAAGTTATAATAAACTACCAATCATACCTCTATATAAATTTTTTCTACTAGTTTTTCATCTTCATCCAAATCAAGTTTCACATTAGTACACATGGGAGTTATATAGGTCTTATTTTTTTATACTCCAATTTTTTTTAATAAATCAATATTGTACTTAATTTTATTTAAAATATTTCCATAATATTTTTGATAAATATGAATTTCTAGAAATAAATTTAGTTCTCCCATCATACTCATTTCAAATTATTTTTACATAAGATTTAAAAAATCATTGCAATGTTTTTTATTTTTTGATCCAAAAAAAACCTCATCTGCATAAATTTACACTAATAATATATTAGAAAAAAAAATTTACTTAAAAATAGTAGGATCTACTAACCTTACATAAAATCCATTATCTAATAAAAATGAGCTTCATCTTTCATACCAATCCCTAGGTTCTTGTTTAAGGACATAAAGTGCTTTGGTAAGTTTAAAAACTAAATTTAGTAGATGTGGGTTTTCAAAACTTGGTGTTTGTTAAACATAAACTTCCTCTATTAAATATTCATTTAAAAATTCATATATTACATCGATCTGATATAATTTAAAATTCATATGAGATGCATAAGATAAAAGGATCCTAATTACCTCTAATCTAGCAATAGGTGAAAAGGTTTCATCAAAGTCTACCCCTTCTTCCTGATTGTATCATTTAGCTACTAATCTAGATTTATTTATAGTAATGATCACTTAATTATCTTGATTATTTCCAAAAAATCATTTGGTTCTGATTATTGGATAATTGTTTTGTTTTTCAACTAATTACCAAACTTTATTTCTACATATTTAATTAAGTTATTATTTCATATAAATTAACTAATTTTTATCATTTAATGATTTTTATATAGTATTTGGTTTTAATTGTGATAAAAAGGAAGGAAAATAAGCTAAATTTCCTACATTTCTTATAGTTCTTACTCATGTATCTAGGTTTCCTATAATAGTTTCTAAAGGATAATACTTTAAGGTTCTAGATTGTCTAAGTAAGAAACTTTTAGGTTCTTCAGTTTCATGTTCTTATAAAGTATACTAAGTTTCATTTGTTTATTTTTTCAAAAAATAGTCTTTGGTTATTCAAGCCTCATGTTTTCAAAAGAGTCAAAATTTTCATCTATTTGATATTTCCTTTTATCAAAAAGATCACTTTCATAAAACTTCGCATGAACCGATTCATCAAATATCCTTGACTTTTTATTATATGATCTACAGTCTTTAGAGGTAGCATAATATCATAGAAAGATTCCTTCATTAGCCTTTGGATTGAATTTACCAATTTTATCCTTAGTATTCAAGATATACACCCTTCATCCAAACACTTTAAATTACTTTACTTTATTTTTTCTATTATTCCAAATTCCATATAGTGTATTCTTAATTAGAGGTATTATTAAACTCTATTCATGATATAGCAAGCTATATTTAGAGCTTCTTCACAAAAATAGGCATGAAGTCTATATTCATTAAACATAGTCTTTATCATCTCTTGAATAATTTAATTTCTTATTTTAATAATTCCATTTTATTGAGGTGTTATTTGTACAGAGAAGGTGTGTTTAATACCTAAGTTTGAGTAAAAATAATTAAATTATTAGAACTCAAATTATTCACTATGATCACTTCTTAATGAAATTATTTTAAAATCATTTTATTTTTGAACAATTTTACATAATATTTCAAAAATAGTGAATACTTGACTTTTTAGTTTTAGAAGATAAAACCTTGTAAATATTGAAAAATAATAAAATAATAAATAAAAATACAATTTTCCATCCAATCCTGATACCCTTGATGGTCCAAAAAAATCCTTGAGGATAAGTTATAGTGGTTTATATGTAGAAACTTTTTTAATTGATTTGAAATATGACTTGTGTTGTTTTCCAATTTTTCATGCATCACAGAATCTATCATTATCAAATTTAAGACTAAGAAAATCATAAAATAAGTGTTTCTTATTCAATTTATATAAGGTTACTATATTGCAGTGTCTAAGTATTCTATGCCAGATCCAAGACTCATTTGTATCATCAGTTAAACAATTCAATTTTTGTTTACACAATGAATTAAAATCCAAAGTATAAACATTTTTAGTTCTAAGTGCTCTAAATTTAAGCAGTTTATCTTTGAAAAATGAGCACGAATTGTTAGATAAATCAATATAAAAACCATAATCATAGATTTGAGAGATAATTATGAGGTTGTTTTTTATCCCTTGTACAAACAACACTTTGTTGATTGATATTAACTTTGGATCTCCAACTAATACAACTCCAACTATCTTCCCTTTAGCATTGTGTATAAAGGCGACTAGACCTCCAACTAGTTTTTCCATTGTATGGAAATTGGAAGAGTCTCCACTCATGTTTCTTGATCATCCATTTCCATATACCATACAAAACTTTTATACCTATGGTCTTTTTCATGAAAAATTATTTAAATAATAGTTTATTTTGGTACCCATATTTTCTTAGGTCCAGCTATTTTAGCAAAAAAAGATCTGGGAATCCATATTTTCCTTATTTTTCCATAATTTATATTACTTATTTATAAAATATTTTTTGAAATAAAAGACTTTTTTATCCCACTTATCTAAGGATTTCACAAATAATAGTTATTAGAATAATTTCATTTCATTTCATAGTAGAAATAGGTAGAATTTTTAGAACTTAGAAGAAAATAATTTTTATATAATATTGATTTTTTTCCTTGGCTTTCTATTCCATATTTTTTATTTTTAATAACATTTTTTCCATGAATATAATTTAGATATTTTTATCCATTGGTTAAAATACTAGAATCACTTTTAAATGATTTTACTTTATTATGTAATTATTTTATTATATTTTCATAAAAAAGTACAATTTGATGTAGATGTGTTAAAAAAAATTTTAATTTTTATGTTGTTTTAGCATTGTATCTTCTCACTTAAAACAAAATTATGAAAAAAATAGTGACTTATGATTTTTTACTACAGAATCATATTTTTCTTTAAGCATAAATCAATAAGAAGGTAGTTTTCTACTTAAATTTTTATCAAAATCAGAAGTAGTAGAATAATAGGTTTGTAACTCATTTTCTTAATTGGCCATAAATCACATGTTTACTTTTAGATTTTTAGGATCTATTTCGGATTCATATTTGGAAGAGTTGTTAGAGACATCAGAAACACTCCAAGTAGCCTTCATAGCTCTTTTCCCTTTATGTTCATAATCAATTTTCTTCTGATTTTTCTTTTTTATCTTAATCCTTTATTATTTTAACTAGGGGAAATCATGTATAATATAACCTAATTATTTTCATTCATATAATCTAAGTTCTTTTGATACATTCTCATCTTTCTTAAAGGATTTTTTAAAACCACTTTTCTTATTGTATAATTTTCTAAATTTTATGGATAACTGAGCCATCTCCATTTTAGAATCTGAGAAGTATGAATACTTTTAGATTTTGATATCTTATATCAATCTCTTTACATGCTTATGAGATGTATACTTAAGGATAGTGTTTTCCCTTTTTACTATTTTATGATATTCAGCTTCATCTTTCATCTTTGATTCGTATATCATAAGGGTTTCAATCAATTCTTTCATTCTCAAATCTTTGACTAGTGATGATTTTTATATATCCACAAATATCCCATTACATTTTAAAGGTTGTACTCTATGTACTTTTAATTCTTAATCTGATTGAGTAATTGCATCTCCTAAATTAGTAACATCTTTGACTATTTATATCAATTGTCCATTCATTTGGGTGAATCTCTCACCATCATACATTTTAAATGTGTCAAACTTTGGTTTTGCAATAGCATGCTACATTTTTTTGACATTTTCAATTACTTCATATGAAACAGTGATTCTCTACCACATTTCATAAGTAGTAGGACATTAAGATACTCAATTGAATTTTTCAGGACCAAGTCCACAAATGATATCATTTTTTTAATTAATGTCATAATAAACTTCTTTGGATGTATCCCATGTTTTTGGTTTTTTAGGAATTATATATGGAGTGATAATATTCATATATACTTTAAATCTAATATTTTTAAGATATATGATCATACGATATTTTCAACATCCATATTTATCACCATTGAATAATGAAGAACATATCATAGACATACCTTCTCTAAAATCCTCCATTGATATTTGTCTTTCTATAGACCTTATACTTTTGAGCTTGCTAGTGATTTATCCACTTTATCAAAAAAACTCTCCTTTGATACTAATTTTTAGGTTAGAATAATACAAAGATACACAAGAGGGGGTGAATTGTGCCTTTTCAAAAAATTTAATAGATTCTATTTTTTACCTTTCTTTTCATTTTATGCATATATACAACGTTCTATTCTATAAGTAGTTTGAGTAATGGATAAATAATAAATGAGAACATATGTTTTTCTATAGTAGTTCAGGACACAGTGATACCCTAGTCCACTCCACCAACACTCTCTTTTTGATCTTGGTTATTTTCATTATAAAGTTCCTATTATCATAGGAACTTCACAAATGAGTGCAGGCGGTTGACACCTTTACAACAAGTCATTACAAAGACTTTCTAGTTCTTTTACATGGAACTGGATTTTCAAGTAGCTTATTCTAAGAAGATGATACTCTTCCAAAACTGATTCCATTCATTTTAAACTCCAATAAATAAATAAAAATTTATTTAATTGAATAAAAGATTCTTAATCCTAGTTGCAGCAGAAATTGATAGAATATGGATCTTCTTCTTCCAAGATTAATGCCTTCAAGAAAAAAAATTATTTGAAGAGATCTTGGTTGTGAATGATTTTCAATAAAAATAGCAATGAAAAAATAGTAGTGATTACACAGTAGCATGAGTTTGAAACATGTATATCACCAAGATGTATTTTCTTCAGAAATAACAGAGTTGCTCGATCTGTTTTTTTACAGTAGTTCTATATTCAAAAATATATTTCCAACATACAATCATATACATAATAAAAAATAATCTTTCTAGTTATATAGAAATATTGGATTTCTTTGGGTTTATCAGATCCATGAATGTCACATGAAAAATCACAATCATTCAAATTTAAACCACTTAATAGAGTTGTAACTTTCCTTATAAATATAATTGATTTTCTCTGTTGAATATGATCCTTTAAAAAAATAATGAGCCATTGAATCAGTTGAAAAACATCTTTAAAATGATATTTACTTCATTTAAGACCATTGCAAAAATCACAAAAAAATTCTTTAAATAAAACTTCATCATTGAATTGTTAAACTTAGGGTTCCTTCATGTAATGACAAAACTCCAAATGTAGGGTTAAAAATGTAGGGTTGATCACAAAAAGTAGGGTTGATATACCATATGTTTTTCCCTAAACATGGGTTTCCTTACAAATGAATGGTTGTTTATCCATACATACCTTTTCTCAAACATAGGATTCCATCCAAACATAGGATTTATAAACAATACCTTTCCAACATAAATGGGTATTTGATCCATACATGTTATCTCAAATGTAGGGTTTCTAAACCATATATTATACTTACACTTACAAACGTAGGGTATGAACAGTGTTTCTGGAATACTTTCAAAACATGTTAAAAATAATTTAACAAATATTATGATCATAAATAAGATAATATTCTCAAGAAATATATTCCTGAGAAATACTTAAAGTGACTTTATTATTAATACAAACAAGGATATTTGTGAGCATCAAAATCAATAAGATTTATAGAGTAATGTTGAGACAATACATTCCCAACAGTAATTAGGATTTATCTATTTTTTTAGACCTTCAATATGTTTTAGTGATTTAGTGAGGTCTAATATAATTTCTCACTTCCACCCTAAATAAATCAAATTCATGAAGTTATCCACATGTTTTAGCTTCATAGGTATATTTATGATGAATCTCATGTTATTTATTAGGGTAGGTTGGATATTAATGAGGATGATACATTCATGGAGAGACTCATTGAGATTTAGGATCATCGGGAGAAATTTCTATAAAGATTTGTCATTCTTTAGGTGTAAGCCTCATGGGGCCATGGGGTTCTATATGAATGTACATGTGATGATAGTTCTCTATCCAAGATCCAATGTCTTTTTCTCTTTAATAATTTATAATACATATTAACCTACATTTCTTATTCTTAATCACTCCTATTATTAATATATTTAGAGTTATAATTTTTATTCAGTTCCTCTAGTAGAATCATGAGGAATTCATTAGTTTTGTACCCTTATCTTTCACACATTCCACAATTTTCATCAAGTAAACTAAAGTTTTTTTTTCACTTTCACTTCTTGTGTGTGATATTGTATTGGTTTCTTTATTTTATTTTTAGATCCTCAATCCCCTAGAATCAAGTTTACTTGTTCATTAAGATAAAAATATATTTCACCAATAAAAATTGGTCTGATTGACATACATGCCACAATACCAATATCTAACTTAAAATATGGATTACATCATAGGATAGAAATCATGTTGATCAAAATATGTTTATTGAATTTTCCCTAGTTGTTGAATTCTATAATTTTTTATGAACTTTATAATTCATGGACAAGTATTTATACTCAGTAGTTTTTCCCTTTTGAAGGGAATTCAAATCCTTCTTATTCTTCCTCGCATCCTTTTTATTGTAACTTTTAGTATAATAACTTTATGTTTTAATTTGTGTAAAACTATTTCTTGGATAACTAGTTTTTACCTTCTCCTTATTTCAATTTATGAATTTACTTTTTTCATATCCTTTTGTATCCAAAGTATGTGTTTGATTCTTGTTAATACATTCATCAAGTTTCTTAGTGTCTTTGGAAAATTGCTCCCATGAATTTAAAAATTCACCAAATGATTGGAAAAATTTCTAAAAATCAAACCGAAAGTTGTTAAGTGAATTTTCAAATTCATGTAGATTTTATTCGAGTGAGTAAATCTCATCTTATATCACAACTAAAACATAAACCATATAATCAAGGATCTTATTTATTTCATCATTAATGACATTAATATCATCAATATCCCATAATATTTGTCCTTATTTATCAGCATCTATTTTTACATTTGATAAATTATTGTTTTATTCAATGATAAATTCTCCTTATAAATTTTTAAATATATTTAACACAAACTATGAGATCCATTATTAGAAAATATTCCTTATCTATCCCTCATTCCTCGTCATCTACTTCATGATAATTATTCATTATAGGATTCATTAGAGTGATTATATTTTTTCATGAAATCATAATCACATTTATCCTCTCGGTATTGTACTTCAACTTTACCATCATCCCCATAAGGTGATACTTATTATTTAGATAAAAAAATAATATTTATTATGAGGTGTAAATATTCCATTTTACTTTATAGAAATTCCTTATACTTCAATCACTAGATACCTTATTGTTCTTCTTTGATGATATTTTGGATTGATCACCATCGCCACATCATGATTATTCTTGGGGATATTGGCTAAAATGTTACCATTTTCTTCACAATTGAAACATTTAAATAGAATATTATCCTTTTAATTACATTTTCCTTTTCAAAATACTTTAAATATAAGTTCAATAAACTCATTACAATTCATGACATCCTAATCAAATACAAAATTCTTTATCATGATATTTTTTTTATTCATTGATATTTAAGCCTTTAAAGGCTTTAAAAAATATCTTTTTTATTATCCCATTATTCTTAAATATGGAAAATATTATAATTTTAAAACAAATTAATATGTTATTAATTTTTTTAATTATGGACTCATTTGATTCATGATCCTGGAATACTTAAATCTTTATATCAAATTTACCTGGTAGAATTCACATCAATATCTTCCTGATGTTTGAATCACTAAATGTTTATTCATAGATAATATAGATAAAAATATTATTCCCCATTATATCTCATTAATGAACATCATGTAATTTATCCTATATCACATATACTGTTTTAGAACCCATTAATTTTGTTAATTACTTATCCATGAGGGATGAGAGAAACACATTGTGAGTTCTTCCATGAGATTTAATATTATTTTGTCCCATAAAAGTATATTTTTATCCTAATCCAAGTGGAATAAATCCATTAATAGTGATTCCAATAAAATATGTTGAAAAATATAGAAGGCATGGAATCATTCCATCATAAAAATAAATACATTCCATCATAAAAGAATAAATACACATAAAGGAATTCCCTTATGGGAACATCTGTTGAACATAGGAATTCCCTTTGTTGTTGATGAAATAAATACATTCCATCATAAAGGATTTAATTGAAATAAATATGATCAATATTAAATGATCTTAAGATCCTTGATAGAGAACCTAGGCTCTGATACCAATTGATGTGCCAAAGTGAGTATGAAAAACACTGAGAAGTGGGTAAACTAGTGCATATAAAAACTTTTCCCAAAAAACGCTTTAATATCATTTCTAGTTAGTAAATAGGATATTTTAATCAACCTATCAAATCTTGATGAATAATAAAAAAATATCACATGTATACCCAATTTTATAAGGTTCACCAACTCTTTATAATTGAATAGTCATTAGTACTCAGTAGGTGTTATCCTATACCTCACAATATTTTTTATATTTTCAATGAATGGTAAATAGTGTGAAAAGATAATCTTTAAAACTTTACAATGATGTATCATAACAATGACATCATATCTACCACACATTAAAAGATAATAATATCAATAAAATTTTGAATAAAGATAAAAAATAAGCACAAATAAGCAAGAATGGTCGTTTTCCCTTCTATGTCTAGTGTATTTAATTATAAAAGTGTACACGTATTTTCCTCTCAAAAACCACCCCTTTTATCCCAAAAGAATTATGTGTAAAATTTGGGATGTTATATCTCATTATATAATAGAATATCTATTTATTTATAATAATTCATAAATCATGGAGTGATCACATATACCACAGAATAATAATCTATCAGACATATATACTAAAATCATGGATCAAATCCTTTATATTACTCATCAAAATAAGTAATAAAATCTATTAAAATATACAAAAAAATTAAAATATATCCTGTCATGATTAATTAAACCGTGATGTAATCAATTTGTTCCACTAAAATCAAGATATGTAATTATGGTCTAATGCTTTACTTATGATGAACAGATTGAACTCTTGAAATTTAATATGGTTTAGTTTAGAAAATTACAACATGTTTCAATGAACTTCAATTCTAGTAGATACTCTATTTTCTCTTCTAGAACACATTAATGGATTACTTAATTCTCTTTTTATTTTTTATATAAAATAATTTAGCTAAAATATTCATAAAAATATTATGGCTTGAAGAAATTCCACTACACTTTGATTTTCCCTATTATATGAAATATTTATTCTTTTTAAACTATACAATATAATAAAACCCAAAAAATCCATAATAATATTGATAATATATTATTAAATTCAATCATGTGAGTAATTACTTAATCAAAATATGGGAATCCAACAAACATGGTGTGAGGGAAACATGGTAACAGATGTTCTATCATGGAAAGGTGGGAAAGAAGATAATCTTATCATCTACTCCATTATCAGTATGATTACCCCCTAATAAATTCAAATAATTAGAGGATATTCTTTCAATCTATATTATTATGGCCCCCTTGAACTGGACTTTTGGGTGTTTTTGGACCATTATGTAAGGCTTATTTACCATTTAGTAAAATTTTGAATTGTGAATGTGTGTGTGCGTTTAAAATGTGATACAAAAACAAGTTCATAACTTATGAATCAATAATTCAAGAAAATATTTCAAATTATACTCAAAATATAAGAGTTATATAAACATCACATTACCAAATAGAGTAGTGTGAATAAAATACCTCCATCTATTAATGTAAATAAAAATACTAAATTAACCAAGTCTAATTATATAAAGGACTTTTTATAAACTCAGTTCTCAAGGGATCTTCAATCACCCCCAAAAACTCTTCAAAATCGTTGTTTTCTATTCATCCTTTTTAAATTTTTAAATATTGCAAGTATTATCCTTTAACTCTCTCTTTGATATAAAATCTATTTGTGCTCCTTCATATTCTCTGATACATTAAACTTCTTCACTACATGAAGTATTTCCCTTTTAATTTACCTTATAAATGAGATTATTTTCATTTTAATCACATAAATAATAACATTTAGTTTCATTTTATTCTGATGAATATTTTCCTTTATATATAATAAATTTATTTCTATAATTAAAAACATTTTCCATTTCCTATTTATAAAAACATCACTTTATTGAATTTATTGGAATTTCTTCTTGATAATTTCTTTGGTAAATCATATTAATCACCATCATCCTATTTAGGAATCAAAATATTCACTACATAATGACCAATTTCACCATTTTTGATAAATTTAAGAGGAATTTTACCATAAATTTTCATTTATATTTTGAAATACTTCTTGAAATAAGATACATTTATCATCAAATCGATATAGTATTTGGATGGTGTTTAAAATTTTTTCAAAAGTTTGGATGGTGTCAGATATTTATTTAATGGTGATAAATAGTAAAATATTTTTTGTTTGAATAAAAATAGGATGTTAGAATATATGAGTGGAATTTATTGAGTTCTAGAAGTTTTATTGAGGTTTCATAAATTGTGATAATCCTAGTTGGTGTTTTGGAAGAAGATCTGGAAATGGTTTTGTGGAAATTTAGAAGTGAAGTTGGTGTTCCTAAAATATATGATATAAATGAATATTAGTTTATAATAGGATCTATTTACCTCTTTTTTGAGTATATATAACCATTCCCATGGTATTTTTAACATAGTTATAGGTTTTTCACCACCCTATAGTGAATGGAATTTTGATTTGGGAGAATAATTGTTAGAAATAGGGGGATCCCAAATCAAGGACTGTAGAAGTCATGTTCAAGGTTAAATGCTTTGGGAAAGGATGGTCAAAATGGATGGATAATGGTGAACACATCATGGAAGATGGATTTTTTTCATTAGAGTAATCCTTGTACAAATTAGGTAGTAGAAATTCAGGAATTATGGAGACTATGGACTAGGTCAAAGGTTTTTTAGTGAAAAATAGTAGATACTTATAGATTCCAAAATGGGAAGCTAGAAATTATTATACCATAGTGGTCATCATATTGAACAAATGAAGTACTTATCAGAAATGGGGAGTTTCTTTTTGGGTGTTTTGGTTATCATGGTCTAAGAAATGAAAAATATCAAGAGTTCTAAGGAAAAAAGAAAAAAGGAAAGGTACCCATGGTGTTGGGAATTTCAAAGGTCATTTCTCCTAGAGAATCACTACACCACATAATGGTGTCAAGGTAAAAGGCATTATACTATGAATTTTTCCTAGAGAAGAGAAGAATTGTGATTTTAAATTGTTTCATGTTATGTTTGTGAGTTTATACTATGAAGGAAGTGATCAAGTAGTTAGAAATTAATATATATCATGCTTTGAAGGATTGGGTTTCACACTAATCTTGATATTTACAAATTTGGGTAAAGGAATGAAATAGGATAAAATTGGTTTAAAGAATAATTGTTTTATACAACTCTTGTGTATAACTTTATAAAATAACTACAATCATAGTAATGCTTATAAAAATGATTGATAGTTCTTCATAAAATATGAAGGAGGAAATTTAAGTGGAGTGAAAATAGACATTTTAACTACATAGAAAAGTATAGATAACATCAACACATCTATGAGAGATAAATAAAAAGAGGAAATTCCAAAAAAACTAGTAACATAGCCAATAGCCATATCTTCTTGAAAGAAGGATTAGTAAGAGTATATTGTTGTATAAAGAAGTTAATAACATTTTCATATTTTATTCAGTAAAAATAATATGATGAATTCCATATTTTAAATGGGAGAAAAAATGTGGAATCACTATTGTGTAATAAAGAAGAAGTATATACTTATTCTGAAAGGAGAATCCATCATTTTAGTCCAGTAAATATGAAGGAAGTCCAGATTATGTCATAGAATAGAATAAGGTGTTTTCTCTGATAACTCATGGAATGATGAATAAGGAGTTCATAAATAAGTTCATAGACCAACTATGAAGGAGTAGAAAGAGGATATGGATCCAATATTCATTCTATGTATCAATAACAATAGTTTGGTTGTTATGTATTTGGATAGTGGTGCTAGATATATATCACATTTGAATTAGTGAGAAAATTAGGGGAGTAAAAGGAGTTACCCTTAGGTGTAAATTATCATCAATTTAAAATAAAGAGGTTGTAGATAAAGTGTTCAAATTGAGAACAAATTTTCATAACCTGATTCACCCCCCAGGGTATCTCTCACCTAAGTCCCTCATGGGTCATAATAAGTGGAATCAGATCATAGGTTCCTTCATTGTATTTATTTCACTATAAAGTAGTTCAATTAGTTTATTAGAGTTAAATTTCATTTTTCCTATACATTATTTTTGTAGAATGTAAAAGGATGAGAATATAAGTAAGAAACATAGATCCAAGGGAATTCTATACCCCCGAATGGTTTTTGGAAAAAATCAGATTCAGATGAAGTAATTTGGTATCTCTCAAAAGAAATGTATGGATGATTAATATTGAAAATCTTTTAATTCTTTCAATGATGTTATAGGAATGGATGAGGAGCCTAATTTTATAATTGAAATTTAATTCACTAAAGATGAGGACATTCTAAGGAACCAAAATAGGGAAGTTGTCCACCTATAAAAAGATATAGATCAAAGGATAAAAGAAGGTAACATGAAGTTAAAATAAGACAATATTCCTTAGAAGATTCATGTCATTATACTGAAAATGAATTTGGAAAATTGAAAAATATTAATAATATATTTTTTGTAGTGGATGTTAATCAAGGAAAAATAATGATTCCCAAGCTGAGGAATTGGAGGATAGGTCTTCCAAAGTGAAATAGTGTAAATCTAGTCCAATGTAAAAGAGACTTTCCATAAAATAAGTTCAAGATAAAATGGATATAAAGGATGAATTATATACACACATGATGAAATTGGTTAAGGAGAACCAATGGTTTATTTAAGTAAAAGTATCATTGGATGGAGATATCATGAAATGGGTACAAAGATAAAGAATAAAAGTGACCTACTTTGTGAACTTTCACATGATATTGAGAAACAAATGGTAAAAAATTAAGAGATAAAATCTATCATTATAACTCTTAGGACAAAACTTTATGAGAGGATAAAATCTAGAAAGGAAGCTTACTCAATTTTAGTAGAGATAACTTCCTGATTTTTAGAGAATAAATAGAACTTTAAGGATCACAAAGAGGGTTGATAACCTTAAATAAAATTAAGAATATCTCATCAAAGGAAAAGTCTCAAAGAGAGGTGGATAACCTAAAATGAAAATAATAATATCCCTTCCAAGGAAAAGTCTACAAGTGGATTCCACGGTTGTGAAAATCTAGAACTAGTGATAAAGTTAAAGATTTATATAAATTTCAAAGGTGAAGTCTCATAAAGAAAGGTAGCTATCAAATGATACTATTGTGGAAGTTTGGGAAACATTATGAGTGTGTGTCTATAAGTCCAAGGGCTCAAGTAAAAAAAGAGGTATGTTTCAACCATATCTCATTTGATATGTGATTAATGAAGGCATGATTTTAAAGGTAGATTGTTTATATGTGTTAAATGTAGACACTTGTCTATAATTTCATTAATAAAGGTGTTTAAGGTTTCATAAGGAAACCCATTGTTCCTATAATAAATATTAATATAAAATTAATCAAAAATTAGGCTATTGTGATAGAAAATAGATTCATTGTCTTGGAAGAAAATGATGGGGATTGATAATGGTTTCACTAAGCATCAAAATTAGTTTACCCATCACAGCCCTCTTGGAAATAACAAAGAAAAGTTTGTAAAAAAAATAAGGAAGTTAATATAGATATAATTAAATATAGTGATAGATTAAATATGGATCCACTAAGGAAAGAAAATTACAAGGTGACACTCAAGGCTATCAAAGAAGAGAAACACAAAGCATGCATATGTGGACTCACAAAAACCACTATATGTAAAGATCTTAAGAAGGGTGGAGTATTAATTATATGGAATAAAAATAATTATTAATGTTGTAGTGGAAAGCTATCAAATTATTAAACATACAAAATTGTGATTAGTCTCACAATAGAGGAAAATTACAAGCCAATAAAGGATAATAAATAAGGAAACAACTGAAATGTAGCTTGTGTAAGTGGAATCACTCAAAGGAGAGACACTATAAAGGGGTTAAAGATGCTAGTTATAGAGAATAATATGAAGAATATTAAATTGATGAGGTAATGGAATTAATTTCCTTAAATATAAAAATGGGAAAAGGGAAGATTTAAAGTTAAGGGTTGGTCTACCAAGATCAACCGCATTTATCAACTTGTGGAAATTAAAAGATCCCCTCTCCTAATGTAATTAAATTATATTAACTATTAATGAAGCGTTTCAAGTTTGTAGGGAGATGTTATCAATGGGGAAGTTGAATAAAGAGATGAAATTTGATGGTGTGAAACACTCTAAATTTCCATATGGTGATTAGAATGGTGAAATTGAGATGTCATTGAATCAAGAATAATAAGTAGAATCAGAGAAATTATAATTGGTATTATAATAAATGTCAAGGTTTGGTTAAAATTATTGGTGTTAAGAGAACATTTCACCAAGTGATATAAAAAATTTAATATATAAGATGATAGCTTGAGGTAATAGTAGTAAGAAAATTAATGTCCAAAACTTATTTGCTTTAATCTAAAAAATGGTTTAACTTGTGATATAAGTTAATGGATTTTGGGATATTAAAGGATGTTGTAGATGGATGACTCATACTAAGTATCAATGCTATATTTGGTTATGAATATAAAGAAATCAAAGGTGTTTAGAGTTGAATATCCAAGTTTGGTATCCCCATCAACCAAATAAATACACCTGGTGAACAAAGTACATAAATCTATTCTTAATAAGTGTTATTAATCTATTTTTAACAATTAATATCATTTTTGGTGTTCTTGGATAATTTTAAAAGTAAAAATCATGTATGACTCACACACCATGTAACTCAAGTTTATTCACTGATGATATTGTGAAAGTGTGGTTGAGGTCACATGAAGATTTCATTGTAATAAGCTAAGAATTGTGACTGCTTGTTTCTTGTGGAAGTAAGTGAAGTGAAATGGATAGAATTAGTGTTGGTAGTTTATTCTCTTGTTTCCTACACCAAGTTCTAACTCAATAGACTTGGATGATTTTTTTATGACTCATTTCCAAGTGATCATAACACTCACTAAAGGAATTTAGGAATACAACAATAAATGAGTAATTTCTAAATCTTAAAATTAAAATCTAGTTTTATTAATATGTGAATAAATAGATGGAAATTTTAGGATCCTTGACATATATTTCAAGAGGGAGAGAATAGTATCTCTTGATATGGTCAAAAGTTTACACTAACTAAGGGAGTAATATTTATTGATGATTCTCTATAAAAAAACTGCATTCTAATAAGAGGTGTCAAAGAAATTAATATTATGTTTTTCCCCAAGTAATTTACATGATTATCAATGAATTGAAGTTTTTGTTGTTTGACATAAAGAAGATAGGGGGCATTAGAATAAGTGAAATTTCCTTATACAAAGGTTTATGATTTAGATTTAATATCAATATGGGAGAAGGTACATCATGAAGTGATAATCTACCTAACCCTAAAAGGGGGAGTAGGAAGCATGTTGTGGTATAATGTATTTTGGGTTGATGAGAGTTTTGTCAAAAAATCCAAATCCAAGATTTTTAGCATCCAATTGAGGATTTTTTTTGGATTGAATTGGGATTTTTTTCAACTGTTTGGATGGAATTGTATTTTTTTCAACAACGATCAATGGAGGAGTATTTTTTATTAGAAATAATATAGGTTTTGAGAATTTAAAAGTAAAAGTGATGGAGTCATATTATTTTCACTAATGCTTAAGAAGTTCTGAGAATATTGGATTGTGTTTTAAAAGAAGATCTAGAAATGTTTTTTTGGAATTAAATAAGTATATTTGTTGTTCTATAAGATATGATTTGAAGAAATATTAGTTCATAATAGGAGTTTCTTACCAAACCATGGAGCATAGTGAACCATTCTTGTTGTGCTTACAACATGACTAGAGGTTTTTCACCACCTTAAGGTGAAGGTTATTTTAATATGAAAAATACCTATAAAAAATGGACAACCCCAACTCAGGAATTGTGGGTTTTTTGGTCAAGTTTTAGGTCTTTGGAAAATAATAGTCAAAATGGAAGGTTAATGGTAACCATGCCATAGAGGGTAGGGTTTTTTGTTAGGGGAATCCCTATGGAAAGTAGGGAGAAGTAGGTTGGGTGTTTTGGATATCGTGGTCTATAAGGTATCTTAGTGTGAAATATTAGAAACTTGGAGATTCTAAAATAGGAAACTATAAAATACCACATCATGGTGGTTTTAGGGGTGAATATCCAAAGCACTTATTAGAAACAATGAGGCCCTCTGTGGGCGTTTTGGGTTTTTATAGTAAAATAAATAAATCATATAGTTATTAATAAGGAATAAGGAAAATTAAAAATTTACCAAGGTGTTAGGAATTTAAAAGGTAGTTTTTACCAGTGAATCACTACACCATTATATGGTGTCAAGGTGAAGGGTGTTCTACTGGGAAATTTTCCTAGAGATGAGATACATTGAGGTTGTCGCTTGTGTCATGCCATAGTGGTGAGTTCACATAGAGAAGGATGATATTAGGTATATAGAAATTAAAATATGACACACCTTGATGGATTTTATTATGAAATGATTTGGGTAAAATAATTATAGATGACAAAAGGTAGCATGAAGCATGAGGGGTTGACCCGATTCTTTTATAAGACTTTACACAAAAACTGCAATCATAATGTCGAGTATAAAAAATAACAAATAGTTCTTCACAAAATATGTATAAGGAAGATTTAATGGATAGAAAATTTATATTGATACTACATGGTAAATAATAAATAACAGTGACACATCTGTGAGCAGGAAATAAAAAAAATGAATTCCAAAAGAAATGATAAACAGAGATAATTATCAAATCTTCTTGAGGTAAGTACTTTGTTGTTATATATAAAAGTGAATAAAATTTCTATATACAATTAAGTAATAAGAGGATAAGTTTAAAGTTTATGAATATTCATGATCCTTCCTTTTTTATTCTAGGGTTTCTAGTGTTTTGGAAGAGTTTTTAATGTTTTAAGGAGTGGTTTTAAAAAGGACTTGCAAATCATGAAAGTAATTTCAAATTTTAAAAAGTTTATTAGGAAAGTAATTTGTAAGTTTTTAAATTAAATCTAATATTTTAAAAGTATTATTGGGAATTTTTAAATGATAATAAATCCTTATCTTAATTATTTATATGTTTATGTAAGTTAGAATTAATTTTTTTTAAATTTATTATTACCCTTATGAATGGATTTACTTCTACATAAAAGGGTGTGTAAAGGTAATTTGAGTTTTAAATAGATTGTATAAAGATAGAGTTCATTTTTATGAGTTTCATAAGGGTAATTCCCCTATTATTCTATGTGTGTAAGGGTAAAGGGAGTCTTTATAGGATTCGTAAAGGTAGATTTTATCTATGTAAGGGTAGCCACTATTTACTTATACACTGATTAAAGGTCATTCCCAACTCGTGTAAGGGTATGTTGGGTTTTCCAATACCTATGTAAGGGTAACTCGAGTCTTGTGTGAGGGTAAGTTTGAGTTTTCATTTGTTGTGTAAGGGTAATGTGTATCTCACATAAAGGTATGTTTGAAATTTTGAAGGCCATGTAAGGGTAAAATGTATTACCCTTATGTGAACATGATTTATACGTAGAGTTTTTGTTGAACCTATAGTGTGTAAGGGTAAATGAATTTATCTGTATAAAGAGTGTATCTTCTTTGTGTAGGTAGCATTTTAATTACAAAAACTACATTTTTATTCTTATTTCACTCCTTGAACTCGTTTTTATTATTTTTAAAGGTTTAAAATGCTAAAAATCAAGGATTTAAATTTCTATTTACCATTTAAAATTGTATCTAATATTTTCAAAGGTTTTAATTTGATCAAAATTAAGATTTGAGTTAAGACCAAATTAAATAAGGAATAAATGGACAGTTCATTGAGTTTTATAAAATATCCATAAAGCTGGTCAATTTTATCTTAATATCAAGTAATTCTATCTCATTTAAATTTATATTCCTTTTATCAAGTCTGGGTGATCCTAGAGCCTTCTATATGAGTTTTACAAATCCATAGGTGCTCATTCAAGGCTTCTTCTACAAATTCAATCTCGAACACATACCCTTCCTCCATCCTTTATTTTGGGTATAGTGTGAAAGATTATTCTTCGGTTTGGGGATCTATTAACCTCTCTTTTATAATATGAAAGTGTGATTTTAAAATGACTTAAACTCCTCTATTTTGATGGATATGATTAGCCAAATTCAAATAATAATATGTAAAATAATCACATGAAGAAAGAATATAAGATAATCTGGAATTATAAAATATGGGGATTAAATGTGTGTTATTTAAAACTATTAATGAAATATTATTATTTCAAGAATTAATAAAGAAGATAAACACATGCAGTAGATAATTTCTTTTAATAGAAAACTATAAATTACATGATGTAGGTTGATATTGTTAATAGGATAGTTACATTTTTAATTCTTGGTAATTAATGTATTATAAGAATTAATGAATTAATATTGAGTAATATCATCACATTCTTAAAACTATAAACTATTATTTTTCATATATTAGAAATTATTAGAAAATACATAATATAGTAAAACATTCAAATATTTGTTATAAGAAAACAAACCAAAATTGTCAAAAAAAATAATTATCACATGATGAAATATTGTTTCCATGATGTAACATCATATTACTATTTTTAGTTATTCTTAAACTCTCATTTTAATTGATATTTGGCTGTGTTTTGTGTGGGGTTGTTTTGGGTTGAAAGTTTATGAATTTTGAGAATTCTGGGTTGGCGCACGGTTGGCACATGGCCTGCTCACGGTTTTCTAAACCATGCATCTTGCAATAGTAAAATTTCAAGTTGTGGATAGAGATATCTACACTTCTTACACATGGGTTTCAATTTGTGCATCCCCTTAATAGAAATTGTGCAACCCATTTATAACAAGTGCATGGATTGTTCATGGTTTGTCCAAAACGTGAGATGTTTCCCAGGAAACTGTACTAATGGGGTTTTAATTAATCATAATTTTTGTTGAAAAATTTTGAACCCCTATTTTAGGTCCTAAATGGTACTCCTTCAACCAAAACTAGTTTCTCTCGACCTTGAATCTCCCAAGAAGGATTATTAGCCCCTAAGACCCCTCCCAAATGTGATCTGAATCTAGTATAACATCAGTTGGTAATTCTTTATTTAGTTTCCTCCTCATATTCTTGATCTCCCATGATATCTATCTTTCTACCAAGGGTTTTATAGATATTGGTATGTTGTTTAAGGATCTAATACACACTATTATGGATCTAGACCTATTTTTTAAATTTTTTTCTCCTGGATCCCATTATTGTTTTCCTTCTTTAATGAATCTCGTCTAGGGTTTGGTGATTTGAGATTCGTTGATCCCAAGGTAGGTGGTTCCATTACGATGCCCAAATTTTGTTAAACCTAAATTTATTTTTTTAATCTCGACTATTTTTAATTAAATTAAATCGATTGGTTTTAATTATGTGGCTTTCAATTGATTTATTGGAAATACCCAATTTTGGTGAATTGGGGTTTTTAAGAAGAATGGGTTTTTGGCTTGAAATTGGAAAACCCCCAATTCCATTGAATTGGGTTTTGGTTATAGAAATTATGGTAATTTAAATTTTCAGATTTAAATTCTAGTTTTGATGGAAATTGAATCAATTGAATTGTGGAATTTAATTTAAGAAAACATTTTTATGGGAAGATTTGTGAAAAATCCCAATTCCATTGAATTGGGAGTTTGTGATCAAATAGATATAATTGTTTGAAAATTAAATTTTCTAAATTTAATTGTGTAATGGAATGTGGAATTTAATGAATTTGTTTCAAATACTTATTTATGAAAAAATGCCTTAAATGGATTTGATGGAAACCTAGTGGTTTCATATTTTTGAAAAAGGAATGTTTTTGATTAAAAACTCATTATGGTATTTAAGGGAAAATTGGCATATTGAAATGGAGTATGGGATTTAATTTTACTTTAAGTAGCCTTAAAATAAATTGTCCATCGTTGTTTTTTACAAGAGCACATGAAATC
Source organism: Viscum album (assembly GCA_963277665.1). Lineage (NCBI taxonomy): Eukaryota > Viridiplantae > Streptophyta > Magnoliopsida > Santalales > Viscaceae > Viscum > Viscum album. The sequence goes on from OY728147.1 coordinate 93,516,945, forward strand.
CTTATGTAGTTAGTGTGTTATACTGGACAACACTTCATGACTTACAATATTCTAAAACATCATATCAACACATCACATCCCTTAGGCAATGGTGATGAATTCACTTGTCCTTGGTTCAAGGGGCGTATGTAAATACTTTTTCATATTCACATTTTTGGGTCCCTATATCCTAGAAAATCATACCTACTTGGAACACGGCCATGTTTCTCACTTATTTGAATTTGGAATGTATGTATTTTCCATTGTAATAAACTATTTTACATTCCTTATGAATTTATATAAACAATTTTATATAAATGTGTTTATTTAATCCATTTTTTGAAAAGTTCCTTTTTATTAAAGGTAAATTTTTCTTTTGAAATGTATTTCTATCAATTGAAATGTGAATCATAAATTACTAAATGTATTTTCATCTTTCAAATTATAAATCATGATTTTTTTAAATATTATTTTGTAAATGATAAACCTATTTATTTGAAAATTGAAAGCACATTACTGGTTAATTTAATATTGGAATATTATTATAGAATATTTAGTGAAATCATACTAGGATTTGGCTCACACCCTAATTATGCCTTTGTTAGTTTATAGATTATCTCCTTATAGATTCGAGTAGGGGGAAAGGATCTATTGGAGGTGGATCTAGCTGTTGAACCTTGGACTTTGTGATTTTTTTCCTTAGGGACTTTGATAGTGTTTCCCTATTTTGGTACTTGGGTCGTAGTATTGTGGGATTTAATGCCCTATTGACTTATGGTACATTACTCCCAGTAGAGTTTATTCTATATCCATACTGTCTTGATTGTCTTGTTTGTCTTTCTTCCGCTATGTTTTGTGGAAAATTTATTCCCACTTGAATGTTGTATGATGCCATGTGTTATTCATCGACCCATAGGGATCAGATATTCCCTTCATGCTATGTCAGGACTGACCCAATTATTGGGTTACCAGGGTACTGGGGCTGGTTCATAAAAAAGTGGTATCAAAGGGAGGTTGAGTTTTCTGTTAACTTGATTCCTAGTACTCAACCAGTTTCTATTCCCTCTTACTGCATGGTCCTAGATGAAATGAAAGAGTTTAAGTCCTCATTGGATGATCTTTTAGATAAAGTCTTTATACACTCAAGTGTGTCACCTTGGGCAGCTCTTGTTCTCTTTGTAGAGAATGCTGATAGTTCACTTCACCTATGTGTTGATTATTGAAAACTCAATCAAGTAAAAATAAATAATAAGTATCCATTAACACATATTGATGATATTTTTGATCATTTGAAAGGGGAAAAATGGTTCTCAAATATTGAACTTTTATATGGTTACCATCAGTTAATGATAAAAGATTATTAAATTTATAAAACTACCTTTCGAAGTAGGTATGGTCATTATGAGTACCTTGTTATGCCCTTTGGCCTAACCAATACTCTGTAATTTTTCATGGATTTTATGACCAACATTTTCCATCAGTACTTGATATTTTTGTGGTTGTATTTATGGATAACATCCTTGTTTACTATAAGTTTTAGGATTATCATGTGCATCATCTGAGATCGGTTTTGATTTTGCTAAGAAATCACCAACTTTATGCCAAAATATCAAAATGTGATTTTTGGATCTAGGAAGTGAATTTCTGGGGGAACTTGGTATCAGAACATGGAATATCATTTGATACTAAGAAGGTGAAGGTTTTTATGACATGGGAACAACCACAAAATGTCTTCGAGATTTAGAGATTCTTTGGCTTAGTATGGTATTATCACTGGTATGTTAAGGACTTCTCAAAGTTGGCTTCTCTGATGACTACACTAACTTATAAGGAATTAAAGATTGTGTGGGATGAAAAATGTAAGAGTTATTTTGTTAATATGAAATTCATTTTGACTACAACACTATTTTTGACTCTTCCAGATGTCAGGTAGGTCTATGTGATCTTCTATGATTCATAGGGTTCAAGTTTGGTTTTTGTTATAATGTAAGGTGATCATGTTGTTGGTTATGGTTCTCATCAGCTTAGGTCATATGAGAAGAATTATTTGACCCATGACCTTTAAATTTAATTTATGATTCATGTACAAAAGAGTTGGTGGCATTACCTTTATGAAGAAAAGTTTACCCTGTATTCAAACCACAAGATCTTGAGTTATATCTTCTCCCAAAATGATTTGAATCTCTACTAGAGGCATTGGGTGAAATACCTAAATTATTTTGATTTCAAACCTATACCCCGGGGAAAGGGAATGTTTTTTTATGCTTTGATCAGAAAATTTCCAACCCAGAAAGTAAAGGAATAATTAGAAAAGTGGAACTTGATGTCACTTTTTTCAAAGTTGCACATTAGAGTCCAGGAATCAAGGGCTGAGGTTTCTCTGGCCAATATTTATTTGACATCTGCTCCTCTTGAGTTGATTATTTGGGAGCATCAGCTTGATGGTGGATTTTTTACTATTAGAGACTCTCTTTATGGTGGGGAGACTATACTTGATTGGTATTTCTATAAGGGGGAATTCTATACTTTTAGAAGCATTTTTTGGTACCTTCTTCGATAAAGAAAAATGTGATGGAGGGTTTCAATAGTATGGGGAATTGATGAGTTTTTCCCGTTGTTATACATGCCAATAGGTTAAGGCCAAGCATCGCAAGCCTTCAAGTATGCTTTAGCCACTTCTAATACATACTTGGAAGTGGGATGAGATCTCTATAAACTTTTTGGTTGGGTTTCCTCATACCCAGAGAAAAAAGAGTGTGATATGGGTTGTGATTAACAGGCTGACCAAGTTGGCTCACTTTATACTCATTCATGATACAACCAAAGTTGAGGAGTTGGGAAATCTCTATGTGAAATAGATTGTTCATTTTCATGGAGTACTATATATTATTGTCTCTGATAGGGATCCTTGGTTCACTTCTCATTTTTTGAGGGGTTTTCAACCGGCACTGGGATCTCAAATCTATTTGAGTATGGCATACCGTCCATAGTTGGATGGTCAGACCAAAAGAGTTATACAAATTTTTGAGGATATGATTACACTTATGTACTTGAATTTAGTGGGGAATGGGATGATCACTTGGGGCTGGTTGAGTTTTCTTATGACAACAGTTACCATTTCTTGATTAGAATGGATACTTTTGAGTCCTTGTATAGTCGGCCTTGTAAATCTTTATTGTGTTGGTGAGAGATTGGTGAAAGTTCCTTGGTTGTACCGATCTTGGTCCAAGAGATAAAAACAAAGATTCATTTGATTATTCAGATGATGTTGAAGGCACATATTCAATATAAATCTTATGTTGATCTTCATCATATACCATTGGATTTTTCAGTTGGTTACTAGGTGTTCTGTAAAGTTTCACCACGGTTGGTTCATCGAAACCTTGGGAGTCAAGGGAAGATTTCTCCTCATTTTGGTGTACATTTTGAGGTTGTTGATAATGTGGTAAAAGTTTATTATTATTTAGCACTACAACAATAGTTGACATCGATACATAAGGTGTTTCATGTATTGAAATTGGGGAATTATCTATCTGATCCATCTCATGTTATGAGCTGGAGTGATCTTGAGGTCGAGCTTGATTTATATGTGAATGAAAAACTAGTTAGGATAGTTGATTATGAAACTAAGGTACTTTCTAGGAGGATGATACCATTGGTTAATGTACTATTCCAGGATGGTTCTGACACTCATGAGATGTGGGAGAGAGAGGCATTGATGAGAGAGTAGTGGCCTCATCTTTTGATATCGAAGCTTTATCGGAGGCTTTCCTGGGACAAAATGTTTCTATATTGGGGAAATTGTAACATCCTATTGTTTTTTTCAGGTATTCCTAAACCCTCCTTTTAATTTATCTTTGATTGGGTTTCATGTGGGGTTTTTTTAGTTTACAACTTTGTAAAATTTGATAATTTTTTGCTGGTTCACGGTTGCCACACAGCCTGCACACGGTTTGTCAAACTGTGCACCTTGCTACAGGAAAGTGGAAAGTTTTGGATAGAGATATATGCATGGATTTCACAAAATTTTTCAAGTTTTTCTTCCCCTTAATATAAAGTGTGTGACCTATTTATAATGGTCGCATGTCCTGTGCATGGTTTGTGCAAATTGTGAGCTATTTCTCAAGAAACTTTGAAAATGGGATTTTAATTAATCCAATTTTTTGTTAAAAATTCCCAAACCCTTTTTTAGATCCCAAACAAACCTCCTTTGACCAAAACTAGTTTATCTTGACCTTGGATCTCTCAAGAAGAATTATTATCCCCTCAACCCCCTCCCAGATGTGATCTAAAGCTATGAAAACATCGGTCAATCCTTCTCTGGTTAGTTTCGTCCTCCCATTATGAATCTCATGTGATCTCTCTCTTTATCCCTAGGGTTTTATAGATCTTGGTATATTGTTGAAGGATATAATACCCACTTTTATGGATCTAAACCTAGTTTTTAATTTTTTTTTTTCTCCCAAATCCCATTGGTTTTGTCCTTCTTTGATGAATCTCAGCTAGGGTTTGGTGATCCCAAGTCCATTGATCTCGAGGCAGGTGGTTATTTTACGATGCCCAAATTTTATTAAACCTAAATTGGTTCATTTAATATCAACTTTTTTGAATAAAATTCATTAAATTGGTTTTAATTATGTGGATTTAAATTGTTTTATTAGAAAGACCCAATTCTCGTGAATTGGGGTTTTTAAGATGAATGGTTTTTTCGCTTGAAATTGGAAAACCCCCAATTCTATTAAATTGGGTGTGGTTATAGAAATTATGGTAATTTAAATTATTAGATTTAAATTCTGGTTTGGATGGAAATTGAATCAATTGAATTGTGGAATTTAATTGAAGAAAATGTTTTAATGGAAATATTTGTGAAAAATCCCAATTCTAGTGAGTTGTGGGTTTGTGATGAAATTGGTTAAATTATTTGAAAATTATATTTGTTTAATTTAATTGTGTAATGGATTATGAAATTTCATGAATTGGTTTCAAATTCTTGTTTATGAAAAATGGATTTGATGCAAACCCAGTGGTTTCATATTTTTGAAAAGACATGTTTTTTATTAAAAACTTGTTATGGTTTTTAAAGGAAAAATTGGAATATTGAAATGGAGTATAGGATTTAATTGTATTTTAATCAGTCTTAAAATAAATTACCCATCGTTTTTTTATACTAGAGAACATGCAAGCCTTAGGTAGTTAGTGTGTTATATTGGACAACACTTCACGAATTATAACATTCTAAAACATCATATCATCACATCATATCACTTAGGTGATGGTGATGAATTCTCTTGGCCTTGGTTCAAGGGGCGTATGTACATACTTTTTTGTATTCATAGTGTTGGGTCCCTATAACTTGGAACTATCATACCTACTTAACACATGACCACGTTACACTCTTGTATATATTTTAAATATATGTATATGCCATTTTTTTAAACTATTTTACATGCCTTATGAAATTAAGTAAACTATTTTATATAAATGTGTTTATTTAAGACATTTTTTTAAAAGTTCCATTTGTTTAAATTAATTTTTTTATTAAAGGTAAATTTCATCTTTTGAAATGTATTTCCATCAATTGAAATGTGAAGCATGAATTTCTAAATGTATTTCCATCTTTTAAATTGTAAAGCATGATTTGTTTAAATATGATTTTGTAAATTCCAAACCTATTTATTTGAAAATTAAAATCACATTATTGGTTAATTTAATATTGGAATATTGGTATTGAATCTTTGGTGAAATCCTACGGGGCTTTGGATTACACCTTACTTATGCCTTCAGGTGTTTGTATATTATCTCCTTCCTGGTTCAAGCAAGTGGAAAGGATCTCTTTGAGGTGGAGCTAGCTATTGAACCTTGGACATGGTGAGTTTTGTCCTTAAATAATTGGGAAATGTTTTTATATTTTTTTACTTGGGTTATAGTATTATGGGATTTAATTCCTTTTTGACTTCGGATAGATTACTCCTAGTGGAGTTTCTTTTGTATGTATATTATCTTTCTTGTCTTTCTTATATTATTCCCACTATGTTTTATAGAAAATTTGTTCCCACTTTCATATTGTATGATTCCGGGTGCTAGTCACTGACCTGTGGGGATCAAGAACTCCCTTCAGGTTAGGTCAGGATTTCCTCGGTTATCAGGTTACCAAGGTATCCGGGCTGGTTCTTGAAAAAGTGGTATCAAATAGAGGTTGATTTAATATTGAATTGATTCATGGTACTCAACTAGTTTTTATTCCATCATACTGCATGGCCCCAACTGAAATTAAAGATCTCAAGTCCCAGTTGGATTATATTTTAGAGAAAGGATTTATACACCTTAGTGTGCCACCTTGAGTGGTGTGTTTTCTCTTTGTAAAGAAAGATGATGGTTCACTTCGCCTATGTGTTGATTATCAAAAACTCAATTGAGTAACACTAACGAAAAAGTATCTATTACCACTGATTGAAGATATATTTAATCATTTTAAAGGGGAAAAGTGGTTTTAAAATATTTTACTCTGATCTGGTTACCATTAGTTGAATATAAAAGAATGTGACATTTAGAAAACTACCTTTTGGAGTAGGTATGGTCATTATGAGTACCTTGTTGTTCCCTTTTTCCCAACCAATGATCTGGTAGTTTTCATGGATTTTCTGAACAAGATTTTCCATGAGTATATTGATACTTTCATGGCAGTCTTTATGAATTACATCCTCGTTTACTCAAAGTCTGAGTAGGATCATGTGCATCATCTTAGATCAGCTCGGAGTTTGCTGATAAATCGCCAAATTTATGAAAAACTATTGAAATGGGATTTCTGTATCTTTGAAGTGAAGTTATTAGGGCATGTAGTGTCAGAACATGGCATATCAGTTGATCCTAAAAAGGTAAAGGCTATTATGACATGGAAACAAACACAAAATTTCATCGAGATTCAGAGATTATTGGGATTAGCTGGGTATTATCACCAGTTTTTTAAGGACTTCTCTAAATTGGATTCTCTTATGACTATACAAACTCAAAAGGGAGTAAACTTTTCATGGAATAAAAAATGTTATAGTTATTTTGTTAATAGGAAACGTATTTTGACTATGGAACCGATGTTGACTTTTCCAAAGGTTGAGTAGGGATATGTGGTCTTCTATGATGCATCGGGTACAAGTTTGGGCTATGTTCTAATGTAAGGTGATCATGTTTTTTCTTATAGTTCTCATTATATTAGGTCACAAGAGAAAAATTATCTGACCCACAACCTTTAACTTGAATTTGTGAGGAACGTGTTGAAGAGTTAGCTAAATTAGCTTTACATAGAAAAGTTTACCTTGTATTCAGACCATAAGAGGTTGAGTTATATCTTCTATCAAAAAGATTTGAATCTTTAATAGGGGTGTTGGGTGGAATACATGTAGTCTTTTGATTTTGAAATCACCTATACCTTGAGCTAATGGAATGTCATTTCTTATTCTTTGATTAGGAAATTTCTAACCTAAGCAGTGAAAGAATCATCAGAAGAGTGAAACTTAATGGATCTTTTTGCAGATTTTCACATCGAAATATAGGAATCAGGGGATGAGGTTTTATTGGCCATCATTTCATTGACAAATTCTTTTATTGATTTGATTCTTTAGGAGAAATATCTTGATGATAAGTTCTGTAGCATTACAGACTCTATTTATGGTGGGGATACCTTACTTGATTGGTCTTTTTATATGGAGGTCATTATATGATTTTAGAACCATGTTTTGGAACCATCTTTAGTAAGGAAAGTTGTGATAGAGGATTTTCATAGTTCCTAGTGAGCATTACACCCAGGAACCATGAATATGTTCTATGACATGTGGCATCAGTTCTAGTGTCCAGGTATGAGACAGAGCAATGCTGAGTTTGTTTCTCATTTTTATACATGCCAACAGGTTAAGGTCGAGCATGATAAGCCTTTGGGTTTTCTTCAACCACTTCAAGTCCCTACTTGAAAGTGGTCTTAGATATCTATGGACTTTGTGGTTGGGTTTCCTCATACCCAAAGAAAGAAGAGTGTGATATGGGTTGCGATTGATAGGCTGACCAAGTCGTCTCACTTTATACTCATTCATGATACAACCAAAGTTGAGGAGTTAGTAAATCTTTATGTGAAAGAGATTGTTGGTTTTCATGGGGTTCCATATATTATAGTATCTGATTGGGATCCTCAATTCACTTCTCTTTTTTTTTTGAGATTCATTTAAGAGGCATAGAGATTTCACATCCATTTGAGTATGTTATACCATATGTAGTCAGATGTCTAGAGAGAAAGAGTTGTAAACATTCTTGAGGATATACTTCTTGATTGTGTTCTTGAATTTAGTGGGGCAAGGGATGATCACTTTGGGGTGGTTTAGTTTTCTTACAACAATAGTTACTAGTCCCCAATTAGAATGGATCTTTTTGAGGTCTTTTATGGCCAGAATTCTAAATATCTATTGTGTTTGTCATAGATTGGAGAAAGCTCTTTTGTTAGACTGAGCATGGTCCAAGAGATGATAGAAAAGAATCAATTTATTATTCATAGGATTTTGATGGCACAAATTTAAAATAAATATTATTTTGATTGTCATTATATACCTTTGGAGTTTTCATCAGGTGACCAAGTGTTTTTGAAAGTTTTACCCCGGTTGGATCATCGATGGCTTGGGTGGAAAGGGAAGTTTACTCCTCATTTTTTTGATCTTTTGAGGTTGTTGAGTGGGTGGGGAATGTTTCTTATCATTTATAACTACCACCATAGTTTATGTTGATACATAACATGTTTCATATATCACAGCTGAGGAAGTGTCTATCTGATCCATATCATGTACAGAGTTGGAGTGATCTTGAGGTTGAGCCTGATTTATCCGTGACTGAACGATAGTTGATTCTGAAACCAAGGTACTTCATGGTAGGATGATACCTTTGGTTTGTGTGATATGGTATCATGTTTCTGATTCTCATGATACTTGGGAGAGAGGCATTGATGAGAGAGCAGTGGCCTCATCATTTTGACATGGAAGTTTCGTTGTAGTATTTTTGGGGATAGAAAGTTTCTATGGTGGTGAGGTTGTAACATCCTATTATAGTTTTCAAGTATTCCAAAAACCTTCATTTAATTAATATATTTTGGGTTTAATATGGGGTTTTTTCAGGTTGAAATTTTATGAATTTTGAGAATTCTAGGCTGGTTCACGGTTGGCACATGGCTACACACGGTTTTCCAAATCGTGCACCTTGCTATAGGAAAATGAAAAGCTTTGGACATAGAGCTCCACATGGGTTGCACATTGTCAATCAAGTTGTGAATACCCTAAGGAAAATCCCATGTGTCCCATTTATAATGGGCGCACAGCCTATGCATGGTACATCCAAAAAAATGCATTGTTTCCCAAGAAACCATGCAGATAGGAATTTAATTAATCAAAATCTTTGTTAAAAAATATTTAACCCCTATTTTAGGAACCAAACAGACCTCCTTCCACCAAAATTAGTTTCTATTGACCTTAGATCTTGCAAGAACAATTCTTATCCCCTCATACCCCTCCTGAATGCAATCCAAAGCTATGTAAATGTTGGTATATCCTTCTCTAGTTAGTTTCCTCCCATTCCTAATCTCTCATGTTCTCTCTCTTTCACACTAGGGTTTTATAGATCTTGGTATATTGTTGAAGGATCTAATAACTGCTATTATGTATCTAAACCTAGGTTTGAATCTTGTTTCTCTAAGATCCCATTGTTGTCATCCTTCTTTAACGAATCTTAGCTAGGTTTTGGTGTTCCGAGATCCGTTGATCCCTTGGTAGGTGGTTCTGTTATGATGCCCAAATTTTATTAAACCTAAATTTCTTTATTTAATCTTGATTTCTTTGAAATAAATTCAATCAATTATTTTTAATTATGTTTCTTTTAATTGTTTTATTGGAAAGACCCAATTCTTATGAATTGGGGTTTTTAAGAAGAATGGGTTTTTGGCTTGAAATTGGAAAAGCACCAATTCCCTTGAATTGGGGTGTGGTTATAGAAATTGTGATAATTTAAATTGTTAGATTTAAATTATAATTTTGGATGACAATTGAATCAATTAAATCATTGAATTTAATTAAAGAAAAAAATTTATGTAAAGATTTGTAAAAAACCCCAATTACATTGAATTGGGGGTTTGTGATGAAATCAATGGAATTGTTTAAGAATTAAATTTTCTGAATTTAATTGTGTAATGGATTATGAAATTTCATGAATTGGTTTAAAATCCTTATTTATGAATAATTTCTTAAAAATGGATTTTATGGAAACCTATTGGTTTAATCTTTTTGAAGAGTCATGTTTTTGATTAAAAACTCATCTTGGTTTTTAAAGGGAAAATTGGAATATTGAAATGGAGTATAGTATTTAATTGTATTTTAGTAGGTCTTAAAATAAATTTCCCATTTTTTTGTACTAGATAACAAGCAAGACTTAGGTAGTTAGTGTGTTATATTGGACAACACTTCATGACTTAAAAATTTCTAAAACATCATATCAGCACATCACATCCCTTAGGAGATGGTGATGAATTCTCTTGTCCTTGGTTCAAGGGGTATATGTACGTACTTTTCTATATTCACAGTGTTGGGTCCCTATAGCTTGGACCTATCATACTTACACTGTACATGACCATGTTGCTCTCTTTTTTGTATTCGGGATGTATGTACATTCCATTGTTACAAACTATTTTATATGCCTTATGAATTTATATAAACTGTTTTGTATAAATGTGTTTATTTCAGCCATTTTGTGAAAAGTTACATTTGTGAAAATTACCCTTTTTATTAAAGGTAAATTTCATCTTTTGAAATCTATTTCCATCAATTGAAATGTTAAGCATGAATTTATAAATTTATTTACTTCTTTTAAATTGTAATGCTTGAGTTGTTTAAATATGATTGTGTAAATTCCAAACCCATTTATTTGAAAATTTAAAGAACATTACTAGTTAACTTAATATTGTTATCTTGTTATGGAATCTTCGGTGAAATCTTACTGGTCTTTGGCTCACACCCTACTTGTGCCTTTGGGTGTTTTTAGATTATCTCCTTCCAGGTTCGAACAAGGGAAAAGGATATCTTGGAGGTTGATCTATGAGTTTAACCTTAGACTTGGTGAGTTGTGTCCTTAAGGACTTGGGTAGTGTTTCCCTATTTTGGTGCTTGGGTTGTAGTATTGTGGGATTTAATTCCCTACTGACTTCTGGTACATTACTACTAGTGGAGTTTCTTTTGTATACATACTTTATTTCTTATCTTTATTATCTTTCTTCCACTATGTTTTGTGGAAAGTTCTTTCCCACTTGAATGTTTTATGATTCCAGATACTAGTCTCTGAACCATAGGGATCAGGAATGCCCTTCTGGTTATGTCAAGACTGACTTGGTTATCGGGTTACCAAGGTACCCAAGATAGTTTGTGACACAAGGCCTAAAAATTTAAAGAAACGTGTTAATGAAATTTCATAGATAAATATTAATTATCTATAAGAATCTAGAGTTTCATGCAGTATAATATGTTTAATGGGTTGTTATTGCTATTTCATAAGTTGGAATAAAAGAATTTACATGGAAGAACAGATGTATGATGTATAATATTATTAATGTGTTATTACTATTTCAAGAAATAAAATAGAAGTTTATTGCATATAGATTATGTTTAACCTATGATTTTTATTATTTCCATAATTGAAATAGAAATAATATTTCGTTCTCTGGATAATTATGATTATCTTAGAATCTAAGAATCACATTTTTAAATACATATTTAATATTGTTAATTATAATTTCAGAAAAGAAACATAATAATTTATCACATGCAGTAGACAATAGTATTTGGTAATCTGTAATATTATCAGAAGAAAATGTGAATAAATAATTTCATGTTGTATAATAATTATGATTGTTCTAGAAATTATCCAAGAGAGAGAAATATATAATTTCATTCCATTATTTAATTATTATTTGACAATATAAAAATGATAGAATGTTGTAGTGTTAAACTGATTAAATAATTTTGATGAGAATTATTCTATAATTTTGGATATTAGAGAATTTTAATGGGGATTATCACATGTTAATGATAATTAACATTTTATGACATGTGAATTAAATGAATGGTCGGGTTTGTGATTGAATGTGTTTTATGTTGCCTCCTAATATTTACTAGATAGCTTATTATATACTTGGCTATATTTTGTTATTTATTAACATGGTTTAATGCTTGAAATGGATAAACAACATAAATCTGATGGTATTATTAATTAAATTAAAGATAGATCAGTGGAATAAAAAAATTCTCATCTTTGAATTGTTTAAACATGGAATTAATTTTTGAAGCATTTTATGTTGATCATAGATACTTATAGCTTCCAATATAGATTTATTAACATGGAAAACCTATGTAGAATAAACTGGTTAAATCAATATGGAATTAAAATGGTTTTTTGCTAAAAATGAATTTATTAGGGCTGAGTGAGCCCATTCTTGATCGTGGGAGTCTTGAATGCCTTGATTCTATGGTTGTAGTTGCCCTTAAAATTATGTATAGAATAATAAATTTAATATATATTAAAAATCTATGGATTTAAAACCTTAATGTGATTGATTGATAAATTAATATGGTTGGTTTTATGATGGTGGTGGAATAGGGTTGTAGTTATAATGGTGGTGGTGGTACAGGGTGTCAGTTACAGTGGTGGTGGTGGAACAGGGTGTCATAAATGATGGTGGTGGTGGCATGATCTTTTATATGTGTTTTCATACACAATTTTGTGGGACACCAGGGTGGTTGGGATGAGTTCATATCAGGTCTTGATCGATAATGCTTACTGCTTTCTTAAATCTTTCTTAATGTCTAATAGATGGTTTTTATTTATATTATCATTTTTAGCTATAGGATGCAATTTCATGCTATGTGCTATGAGTGAATATTTTAAGTGGTATCTTAGGATAAGTCCCAGAGTGCTTTAATTTTTATGAATTGATAATGATTTAATTCAAAAATGGGTTTGGTTCTTGATGCTTACTTATAATGATGACATACTTGAAAATACAATAAAATAATAAATAGTGTCATCAGCACTTGGCTTAGAATATTATAATTATAATCTTGGAAATTAAATAATATTAATTAAGGGATATTGGATTAACTAATATTAAACTTGATTCTTGTACTCTTATTTGATATCTACACCTTAGTTGTGGTATCCATGTGTCAAGTGTAATGATAGAGGAAGATGAGTCTAGGTCTAGGTGGTTTCCCTAGTGTGGTTGTGAGATATATCTATTTTTTATGTTTTGTAATTTCATACACACCCCACCAATTTCAAAAGGGTAATTTAAAACTAGATGTTTTGGGGAAATTTTCCCCAACATCTATGTTGGAAAGGATATGGATGGCTGACTACCCCATCTCCCTAACTCTCTCTTCAGTTGTAGTATTACACTAGGGTATATACAAGGGTTATTTCCCATACATGTGTGTTTTGGGTTGTGATGGATTGAGTTTATTATGCATGCATGTATTTTGGATGCATTATCTGAAGGATTATTAAAGGTGTGTTATGTGTGGGTTGTGATTGATTGATGTATAGTGCATAATATATAGGCTATAGTGGATTTTAGAAATAAATTTGGTTACTATAAAGTGGATGTGGATGTAATGATGTGTTTCATGAGGCGTATGGTATGATATGGTTGCCCAAGTGTTTTTATGAAGGCTTATTTATAGAAGAGGTGATGGCTCAAGATGTATGATGTTGGGTTGTGAGAGAAGGAAATCAGCGGGGAAGTGATTGCAGTTTACCCATTTCTATATATATATATATATATGTTCTCAATTTTTATGTTATAACTGTGTATTTTATTGGGTGAGTGGGACATGGTGAGGGTGGGAAAAGAATAGTATACATGTTTAAGTGAATAATTAGTTTTATTTTTTACTCATTAGGATTTATTATGATTCTTTTACATTTTTCAAGGGAGGTTTCAAGGAGTATCCTACTAAGTATACATGTTATGTTCACACTATGTATATATAAACTATTGTTTAGGTTAGTAGGAGTTGTTTAGGGATTTATCAGGACATTATTTGTTTGAGAAATTGTTTAGGAGATGTTATAGATTTTCATTCATTACCATGGATGTGTCTATTTTATTTTTGTCAATTTAGTTGTATCCAATTATGTATAACATCACTTCATGTATTGGGATTAATTATTTATTTATTATGAGTATGGTTTATTTGGTGGTCATTATCATCTTATCTCTTAATTTTTTAATCTTTATGAGGGTAATTCCTCCCAACTGTGTGATTATATACCCTCAATACTAGTTGGAAACCCTTGGCCTATTAAAAGATGGATTCACACATAATTATCTCTATTTATCCATTACCAACCCATAAGGGGTAACTTTAGAGGGAGGGTTCATAACAGAGTGGTATCGTAGGTGATGGTTGAGAGATGGGATGGAGTTTGGAGTTAGGAACTGGTGAGGATTCCTGAGTTGGTAGGGAACAATATCATATAGGATTAGTATGTGTTGTAAACAAGGGAGACTAGTGAGGACATGGGATTTTTGGTTCCCTTATGATCTCAAACAAGTAAATTTAAGTGTACTAAACCTTTAGTTTCCAAACCACACCAGTAAAGACCCAGAATTTCTCTGTATTTTTTTAATATATTGAAATTTTACGAGTTCGCGAAAATTGACGGCGCTTGATTCTGAAGCCTGGAGTGCCCAGAATGAATTTCTGAACTTTTTTCAGGAACATTCAGTAAACATATGAGCAGGTTTTTATAACTTTTGATCTGATGCTCAGAATTGAAATCCGAGGACACCATTGAACTCGCAGTGCTAGTTTTCGCTTAAGGAGACTTTCACCTGGACGGTATTTGGTCGAGGGTGAAAGATATTTTTTTGGGTTTTTCATAGAAATAATAAAATCAAATAGACACACATTTTATTTTATTTTGTTGTAACCACCCTCTTGTGGATATTGTGGAGGTGGGGACCATAGGAGTTTTATTCTCCAAATTGAATGCTCAATGGTGGGGACCACCCAAGCTAGTAAAACCTCCCATGAGGGGTTACGGTGGTGGGGACCACTCGAGGCTTGAAACCCTCAAACTTCCTATTAAATATGGGGGATCCTCTTCAACTCCTCCAACATTTATTATGCCAACTCTTCCCCTTTAATTAATTAATCCAATTAATTTTGTGCCAACTTGAAATGTTCCCTCATAATTTAATTTGACAAACTTAAATTATTAAGTGGTTATTTTCATTTTGGGGGATTGGGGGAAAGGATTGGAAAAGGGGAGAGATCTTGGAGAAAATATCTCCAATGAAGAACGCCAACGAAGAACGCCAATGAATAAAGTCAATGAAGAACTCCAACTTTGACTCCGACTTCTTCCACGGGACATTCGTTGATGATGAACATCTTCAAGGTCAATGAACCGACAATCAAGGGAAACGCCGATGAAACCAAAGTCTGTCTTTTCCCAATGATTTGTCTTCTTCTTTGACTCATCTCTTCGTCATCAACAATCAAACAAGGTAGGGGTTTATTTGTGTATGAATAATTTTTTCATGTTCTTCCCTTGAATTATTTTTCGGGATGGGGAATAAATCATTATGGGAGGTTGTAAAGCTTGACGTTCTTCTTCAAGTTATTGTTGAGCCATATGCTACCACCCTAACGTGGAGGGTACAATCCAAACAAACATGTCCTGACCCCTCTGAAAATATTGGGATTATTTATGTTGTTGAATGTGATGAAGGTGACGGTGCAACGATGCCGCCACGTGGCCACCGCCTCCTCGCGACCTCTGTTCCCTCGCAGAACCCCCATGACCGAGCTACTCCTCATCACCCACGTCCACCATGCCCCACGGTTTCACCACCCATGGCCCCACCGCACCACCCACAGCCACCGTCATCCGGGCCGAGTGTCGTCGTCGTCCACCGAGTTGCCCCGACCGCACCGACCACGACCTTCCAAACCACCCCGGCCGCACCGCCCGCGGCCTCTCTGAGGTGCCTCGTGTTGGGATGAATCGCCCCACACCCTCGCAGCACCCCCATAGCCGAGCCACCATCTGCAGCCGAGCTGACCTATGACCTCTGCCACCCCACAGTAACCGCGGCCCTCGCAGCCTGCTGGACCACTCAGCAGGCCGGGCCACCCTACGGACCGGGCCGTACCACGAGTCGGGATTAACCTAGTGGGTTGGGTTGGGTTGACCTGAACCGGTTCAACTCAGGCCAGTTCAGGTCGGGTCAGTCCAACTGAGTCATACCAGACTCAGACCTGATATGACTCATATACTTTCTTGGGCCATAACTTTAGCACCGGACGTCCGTTTGATGAACCATCAGCGGTGATGGAAATCTTTTAGTGAGAAGGCCCCTTTGAGTATACCCCACTGAAGTTTTTTATTAAGATGGTGAATGGACAGGTTGGATCGAGCACAAATCCAACTAGGCCCCTCGGACTAAAAGGCTAATAACTCACATACCGAGCATTCGATTGACGAACCGTCTGTTGGGTTGGGACCCCTATGACGTGAAAGACCTTTGAGATACTTTCTTGTGGGATTTCATAGAAGTTGGAGTATTGACCAGGCGCTTGTAGAGTGGACCCTCATAGAGACGAGCGAGCATAATTCGGGAACCCAGTAGTTGGCTGAGACTTGAAGACTACTGACCTTTTCGACTCTGAGTGACTTGATAGTCCTAGTGGGGAGTGTCTCTATGTGATGCGGCAGACCCACGGTGGGGAGTGCCTCTGTGTGACATGGCAGACCCATGGTAATTGAAAGGAGGGGTACCTCAGCAGGCCACGGTGGGGAGCGCCTCTGTGACACGCGGTAGACCCACAATACTCGACAGGAGGAGTACCTCAGCAAGTCACGAGGGGGAGAGCCTCTATGTGACGTGACATACCCACAGTGGGGATCACCTATGTGTGATGCGGCAGACCCACATTACTCGACAGGAGAAATACCTCAGCAGTCCAAGATTAGTGGGAAGAGCCTCTGTGTGACGCGGTAGGCCTACTATACTTGATAGAGGAGGGTTTATCTAGAATCTGATGTGTTCGATTATGTGACTAGAGATGTTACTTGTTACTACCCCTAGAATAAATCCTTGTGGGATCTGAGTCAGTATCTCTCTGTTTTCCTCATGTTTCAGATGGATTAATTGATAACTTAGGTATATGTATGTGCATATACCTGAGTAGGGTTATCTGTTGATTTCATACTTTGTGGTTTATCCTTGGTGGTTTTTGTGAGACCTTGAGGGTCTCAGGGTCCCTACTGATTATCTTTATACTCACCCCTGCACGGGCTATGCCCGCACCTTGTTGTGTTGGATGAAGACGACAGACAGTGCTGACGGAGGCTGAAAGTATAAGGACTGGACGATACCCTGGGGTGGACCATACAGCGTGTTGGTACGAAGAGGAGATGGGTGGACGTGGAGTGATTATGAGGAGATTTGTACCTACCCTTTAGGTAGGAACCTCATAGGACTATCTAGTAGCTGTCTTTTCTCTTTCTTCAGTTGTTTTGTATTTCAGTTGTACTTGCACCCTTTCTGTTGGCCTTGTATTCCAGCCCCTTTACTTTCATAACTCCTTTGGTTATATAGTTTTCTTGTGTTTTTATCTTGTTGTGTGCTTGTTTTTGTGAGTTTACAGATTATAAAGGCAATTTATTCCCATTTTTAGGGAAAACGCCTTTCGGTGCTAGTCGCCAGCCCCTGGCCTATGGAAGGCGGGCTTGGGGTAGTCACGGCACGAGCCCTAGGGGACGGGTTGTGAAAAATTGGTATCAGAGGAGTCGGTTATACCGTAGAACATATGACTCTGATCTTTCTCTTAAAAGGCAATAGTGTTAAGTTTAGTGAGTGTGGTTATCAGTTTAGGGAATCGAGTGTTGGTGTGGCGGCTGACGTATCCATACACCAGGACCCTGACTTCTGATTTCCGGATCATTGCACGAAAACACTGATTGCATGTGTGTTTTATAGAGTATTATTTGTGAAATCTTTGAGTCATCTCATCAGGTATAACTTATTGACCATGGAACACCTGTTTCTTTTCAGGATGCCTCCATGCAGACAGCCATTTAGGGTTCTGAGAGTTGTACGCACTGATAACCCACCGAGAGATGAGGCCTTGGTGCAGGGATATCTTCCAGTATATGCACTATAAGAGGAACCAGAGGAACCATTACCTATTGGGACATCAATTCCACTATCCCCAGCAGCAGAGAGTGTACTCCTCTTGAGCTCATTGCATGAGTTCCAGCACTAGAGGCCACCTAGGTTCAGGGGAGATACGGACCCACAGGCGGCTGAGGATTGGCTGGAGGCTATGGTGAGAGTCTTCTGAATCATAGGGACACCATCCAATATCATGGTGATCCTTGCCGAAAACCTTCTATAGGCAGTAGAAGGTATATAGTGGAGCTTGATGCTCCAGGTTCACGACGAGGTGACGCTCCTCTGGGCAGACTTCGAGATCCTGTTTCGGGCAAAGTTTGTTCCAGCGACTCTTCGGACATTGTGCATTCAGGAGTTTCTTCATATGCAGTAGGGAAACATGACAATAGCTTAGTATTCAGCGAGGTTCACATACCTTTCATGTTACTCCACTGATATGGTGAGGGACCCTTTCTTCAAGGCTTGGACCTTTGAGCAGGGGATCAGGCGATAGATCAGGGCTTCGATGATCTCACTCAGTATCCCGACATAGGTATGGGTGTTAGAGAGAGCCCTCTTGGTGGATATTTTCCTTTTCGAGCAATCACCAGTGGCGAAAACCACTACCAGTCGTCATTTAGTGGGTTCTTCTACAGCTAGCAGCAGACAGATGTCGCAAAGGTCTAAGAGGACCAGACCTACAGGTGGATGACCGCATGACTCAGGATCGATTGTGTGGGGCACCCAAGGTGGAACCAGTCATGCAAGGATCATGCAGTGTTACTCATGCAATGGGCAGGGTCACATGGCTTGTGATTATCCAACCCATCATAGGTATGATCAGCAGACGGTCGAAGGACCACCAAGGCAGAGACAGAGGTTCGACCGAGGAGGTCCGCAGGGAGTAGGTGGACATGGAAGAGGAGCTGGTCATGCAGCTGGCGGTGGGCGACAATTTAGGATGTTATCGCCACCACCACCAGGAGGTCTACCCTGACCATAGGGAGTAAGTGGACAGGGGAGAGCTCAGCTCCAGGCATTTGAGGCCTACGATCATGGTGCTCCGGAGATGATACGATGTATGATCTGTGTCTACTCTACCTTAGCTACAGTACTTATATACACGGGTGTTAGTCATTCTTTTATTTCCACTGCCCTCATTCGGAGCTTGGAGATTCCGACGTATTCATTGGCTCTATCCTTATAGCTAGAGACTCTTATGGGAGCGGATTCGACGATTACGTACACGTTCCGGCAGTGTGAGCTTACTCTAGGAGGCGAGAGCTTCGGTTGGAATCTCCTATTAGCATCATCGAGGCCTTACGAAATCATCTTGGTTATGGATTAGTTATCTATAGTCCATGCTCAAATAGACTGTATTAGGTGCAAAGTGCGGTGTGTCTGCACGGATGAGACCAGGTTTACCTTCACCGGTGAGAAGGGAGCCTTTGCAGTGCTGGATAGACTTACCCGGAGGAGAGTGCAGTCGATCACTCATCATTTGGATAGATTTTCCCTCAGAGCTATTGATGTGGAGAGTCTGAGCTATCCTGTAGTGGTGGACCAGTACGTAGATATTTTCCCTGATGATGTTTCGGGTCTACATACTCGCAGAGAGGTGGACTTTTACAATGAATTTTACCCTGGGATGGAACCGATATCTACATCAGCATATCGGATGGCTCCCGCGGAGCTTCATGAGCTGCGGGTACAGCTGGAGGACTTGCAGATGAAGGGATTCATTTGGACGAGTGTATCACCATGGGTAGCCCTGATTTTGTTCACCAAGAAGGCAGATGGGAGCTTGAGACTTTGTGTCGACTATCAGCACCTGAACCATGTGACCGTGAAGAACAAGTACCCACTCTCGAGGATTGACAACCTCTTTGATCATTTGAAGGGATCACAGTGGTTCTCGAAGATATACCTCAGATCAAGCTATCACCATCTCAGAGTGCGAGAGAAGGATGTGTAGAAGATGGCCTTCATATGTTGGTATGGTCATTACGAGTTCTTGGTTATGAAATTCGGCATGACTAACGCTCCAACAGTGTTCATGGGACTCATGAACAGGATATTTCAGTCATACCTTGATCGCTTTGTAGTAGTCTTCATTAAATACATTCTGATCTACTCGACTACTAAGGAGGAGCATGCCTATCATTTTCAGGTAGTACTGGACACACTCCGAGAGCACCAGATTTATGGTAATCTCTCGAAGTTCCAGTTATAGATTTGAGAGGTTCACTTTCTGGGACATATCATATTAGAGGCTGGAGTTGCAGTGGATCCAGTGAATATTGAGGCGGTACTTGCTTGGGAGCCACCCAGGAGTGTTATGGAGGTAAGGAGTTTCCTGGGTTTGGATAGATATTACCGTAGGTTTTTTCCAGACTTCTCCAGAGTTGCAGCACCACTATCAGCATTGAAAAAGAAGAGGAAACCCTTCATTTGGTCGAAGAATTGTCAGCGGAGTTTTCAGGAGCCGAGGCAGAGGCTAACTAGTGCCCCATCTTGAGGATTCCAGAGGAGGGTGTAGGGTACGTAGTTTATTGCGATGCATCAGGGACCAGAATCAGATGTGTCCTGATGCATGAGTGAGCAGTGATCACATATGGTTCTCGACAGCTAAGAAATCATGAGCAGAACTACACTACCCATGACCTAGAGTTAGAAGCAGTGGTCTTCGCCTTGAAGATGTAGCAACACTATTTGATGGGCGAACGCTTTACAGTGTACTCTAATCACAAGAGTCTCAGGTATATCTTCTCTTAGAAGGACCTGAACCTAATACAACGACGTTGGCTTGAGTTCCTCCAGGACTATGACTTTGAGATATTCTATAATCCTAGGAAGGGGAATAATACTGCAAATGCACTCAACAGGATATCTGGTATACAACTTCTAGGAAAGGCGACAGAGCAGCAGGCTACTTTGCATATATCCTTTATGGATAGAGATGGAACAATTTTTCTTCAGTCTCTTACAGTTACTCCCCCACTCCTTCGGTGAGTCAGGGAGGCGTAGCATGGGGATGCTGACTGAGAGACACAACGTGCCCAGATATCCACAGGACATGCACTTGATGGATTTTCTGAAGGTAGGGAGCACGTCATTCTCTTAAGAGGACATACCATGGTACCAGTGTCACTTCAGGAGGAAGTGTTGAGGGATCTCCACACATCCCCTCTATCGATACATCTAGGAGTGGAGAAGATGTACCAAGATCTCTGACGACAACACTAGTGGCCGGGAATGAAGAAAGCAGTAGCAGAGTTTGTTTCATGGTGCCTCACTTTTCAACAAGTGAAGGCGAAGAATTAGGTACTAGCATGCTTGGTTTATCCTTTGGAGGTCCTAGAGTGGAAGTGGGATGGTATATCCATGGACTTTGTGACAGGACTTCCACATACATTCAGGGGTCATGACTCGATTTGGGTGATCATCTACCGACTCACCAAGTCGGCCCACTTCCTACCGATTAGAGAGCGAGGTTCAGTAGAGAGCTTGGGATGCCTCTATATGCAGGATATTGTACAGCTACATGGATTACCCTCGATGATTTTCCCCGATCGTGATGCGTATTTTACTTCCCGGAAATGGAAGGGGTTTCAGGAGGCTTTTGGGACGCAGCTTCGTTTGAGCAATGCCTTCCATCCATAGATGGATGGCCAGACTAAGTGGACCATTCAGACCCTCGGGAACATGTTGTGTGCTTGTGTCCTCGACTTCGTTCATATCTAGGAGGATCACTTGACTTTGGTGTAGTTTTCATACAAAAACAGTTATCACTCCACCATTGGGATGGAACCTTTTGAGGCGTTGTACGGGCGACCATGCATATCACCTTGGTGCTGGACTGACCTAGGGGAGTCAGCACTCATGGGACCAGAGATGGTATAGGCTACCATAGAGAAGGTGCGGATCATCTAGGATCAGATGAAGACTGTACAGAGCAGGCATAATTCATATGCCAGCAGGAGATGGATACCTCTGGAGTTCGAGGATGGCGGCCACATCTCTTTACGGGTCTCACATCGACGAGGTTTGTGGAGATTTGGCCGAGGTGGAAAGTTATCTTTGAGGTTCATCGGACCTTTTCAGGTCCTCGGTAGAGTTGGAGAGGTGGCATACTGCTTAGCTCTTCCACCTCAGTTGCACCAGGTGCATGACGTCTTCCATGTATCCTAGTTGAGGAGATACATGCATGAACCTTCTCACATCATCGACAATGGCGAGCTGTACGTTGACGATGGGGAGACTTTTACGGAGGTTCCAGTAGTGATTGAGGATCGATAGGAGTGGGTCCTTTATGGACGGTCGATACCTATGGTGCGCATTCTCTGGCAGCACATGAACCTCTAGGAGAGCACATGGGAGCGAGAGGCTCAAATGCGTGCTCAGTATCCCCACTTGTTTACCCAATTTGAGTTGTGTCTTATGGGGACGTAAAGCCCTGAGGTGGGGAAAATGTAAAGACCTAGAATTTCTGTGTAATTTTTTTTAATATATGGGAATTTTATGAGTCCATGAAAATTGACGGTGCTTGATTTCGAAGCCCAGACTGGCTAGAATGAATTTCTGAACTTTTTTTGGGTACATTCAGTAAACGTACGAGCGGGTTTTTATAGATTTTGAACCGTTGATCGGAATTGAAATTTGAGGGCACCATTGAACTCGCAGCGCCTATTTTCACTTAAGTAGACTTTTACCTTGACGACAGTTGGTCGAGGGTGAAAGATATTTTTTTGGGTTTTTTCATGGAAATAATAAAATAAAATAAACACAAGTTTTATTTTGTATTGTTGTAACCGTCCACTTGTGGATATTGTGGAGGTGGGGACTATAGGAGTTTTATTCTCCAAATTGAATGCTCGGTGGTGGGGACCACCTGATCTAGTAAAACCCCCAATGAGGGGTTATGGTGGTGGGGACCATCCGAGGCTTTAAACCCTCAAACTTCCTATTAAATATGGGGGAGCCTCTTTAAATCCTTCAACATTTATTATTCCAACTATTCCCCTATAATTAATTAATCCAATTAATTTTATTCCAACTTGAAATGTGCCCTCATAATTTAATTTGACAAACTTAAATTATTAAGTTGGCTATTTTCATTTTGGGGGATTGAGGGAAAGGATTGGAAAAGGGGAGAGCTCTTGGAGAAAAGCTCTCCAACAAAGAATACCAACAAATAACGTCAATGAAGAACGCCGAATTCAACTCCGACTTCTTCCACGAGACGTTCGTTGATGATGAATGTCTTCAACGTCAATGAACTGACAATCGAGGGAAACGCTGACGACACCGACGTCCGTCTTTTCCCAATAATTTGTCTTCTTCTTCGAATTATCTCTTAGTCATCAACAATCAAACAAGGTAGGGGTTTATTTTTTTATTAATACTTTTCTCATGTTCTTCCCTTGAATTATTTTCTGGGATGGGGAATAAATCGTTGTGGGAGGTTGTAAAGATTGACGTTCTTCTTCAAATTCTTGTTGAGCCATATGCTACCACCCTAACGCGGAGGGTACGGGCCAAAAAAACATGGCCCGACCCCTCCGAAAATCTTGTGATGATTTGTGGTGTTGAACTCAAAAAAGGCGATGGCACAACGACGCCACCCCGCGGCCATCGCTGCCTCGCGACATCCGAGCCCTCGCGGAACCGTCACGGCTGAGCCGCTCGGCGGCACCCACGACCACCACACCCCGGGACTCCAACACCCGTGGCCCTGCCATTCCGCCCAAGGTTGCCACCGTCTGGGCCGAGCACCACCACCGTCCTCCGAGTCTCCACCGCCGTCCGCTGATCTTTTGTCGTCCCATTGAGCTGCCGGCCGAGCCGCCCGCGGCCTTCGGATCCACCTCGTCTGAGTCGCTTGCGGCCCTCTGAGTCACCGTGGATGCGCCGCCCGTGGCCTCTCCGAGTCGCCTCGGTCTGGGCCTATATGCCTCACACCCTCCTGGAACCCCCACGGCCGAGCCGCCATCTATGGCCGAGCTGACCTGTGACCTCCACCGCCCCGTGGTACCCATGGCCCTTGCTTCCTGTAGGACCGCTCTACGGGTCGGGCCGCACCACAAGCTGGGCTTGACCCAGCAGGTCGTGTCGGGTCGACCCGAACCAGGTCGACCCAGTTCAGGTCGGGTCGGGTTGGTCTGACTGGGTCGGGCCAGTCTCAGACCTGATAGGACCCATATACTTTCTTGGTCTATAAATTTGGCACCGGACGTCTGTTTGACGAACCGTCAGTGGCATAGAAAATATTGGAGTGAGATGGTCCCTTTGAGTATACCCCACTGGAGTTTTGGATTTAAATGGGGAATGAACGGGTTGGATTGAGCATGAATCCAACCGGGCCCCCGAGACTAAAAGGCTAATAACTCAGAGACCGGACATCCGATTGATGGTTTTTCTATTGCGTAGGGACCCTTATGACGTGGCGGACCTTTAAGATACTTCCTTGTGGGATTTCGTGGTAGTTGGAGTATCGACCAGGAGCTCGTGGAGAAAACCCTCCCGGAGATGAGAGAGCATAGTGCGGGAACCCAATAGCTGGATGAGACTTGACGACTGCTGACCTTTTCGACTCTGAGTGACTTGACAGGCCTAGTGGGGAGCGCCTCTGTGTGACGCGGAAAATCCACGGTGGGGAGCGCCTCTCTGTGATACGGCAGACCCACGGTAATCGATGGGAGGGGTACCTCAGCAGGCTACGGTGGGGATCGCCTCTGTGTGACGCGGCAGACCCACAATACTCGACAAGAGGAGTACCTTAGCAAGTCATGAGGGGGGCACCTCTATGTGACGCGGCAGACCCACGGTGGGGAGCGCCTCTATATGATGCAACAGACTCATGGTACTCGATAGGAGGAGTACCTCAGCAGTCCAAGATTAGTGGGAAGTTCCTTTGTGTGACGCGATAGGCCAACTATACTCAATAGTGGAGGGGTTCACTAGCAGCCGAGGTGTTCGACGATGTGACTGGAGATGTTACTTGTTACTACCCCTAGAATAAATCCTAGTGTGATCTGAGTCTGTATCTCTATGTTTTCTTCATGTTTGAGATGGATTATTTGATAACTTAGGTGTATGTATAGGAATATACCTAAGTTGGGTTATCTATTGATTTTATACTTTGTGTTTTATCCTTGGTGGTTTTGTGAGACCTTGAAGGTCTCGGGGTCCCTACTGAGTATCGTTATACTCACCCCTGCATGGGTTATGCGCGCACCTTGTTGTGTTGGATGCAGATGACGGATAGCGCTGACTGATGCTAAGAGTACCAGGAATGGATGATACCCAGAGGTGGACCATATGGCTTGTT
Organism: Viscum album; assembly: GCA_963277665.1. NCBI lineage: Eukaryota > Viridiplantae > Streptophyta > Magnoliopsida > Santalales > Viscaceae > Viscum > Viscum album. The sequence continues at coordinate 93,542,486 of OY728147.1, forward strand.
AGTACACAGAGGAGATAGGTGGACGTGGAGTGCTGAGAAGGCGATCTGTACCTAACCTTCAGGTAGGAACCTCGAAGGATGATCCAGTAAATGTCTTTTCTCTTTCTTCAGTTGTTTTGTATTTCGGTTGTACTTGCACCCTTTCTGTTGGGATTGTATTCCAGCACCTTTACTTTCACCACTCTTTTGGTTATACAGTTTTCTTGTGTTCGTATCTTTTTGTGTGCTTGGTTTTGTGAGTTTACAGGTTATAAAGGCAATGCCTTCCCAGTTTTAGGGAAAATGCCTTTTAGTGCTTGTTTCTAGCCCCTGGCCTATGGAAGGCGGGCTTGGGGTAGTCACAGCACGGGCCATGGGGGATAGGTCATGAAAACACCTAATTTCTTTCAGAGAAGGTAAGTATAATCCATTCCTTAGGCTTGGTGTTTATATGAATATATGGTTTGGGGAAAGGGTTTCTCTTACCTTATTCATATCTTTCTATAACTCTCTCATTGGGCTCAATAATGTAAAGATATGGTTTGGGGGATGGATTTTCATAATCAAATGCATTCTATACTCTTCTCTTGGGGCCATTGTGGTAGAGATTTGGTCTAGAGTAAGGGGTTCTTGTATATCTTCTTTATTTTAATCAGTATAATTTTCACTTGATCTTGGTGATATGGGCCCTAGTTCAAAGAAATACTATATTACATGTTTTGTATTTAATTTTTATCATCCTAGTATTAGATTAATTTTCCTCTATGTTATGAATTAAATTATTATATATTATGGGTCGTTCATGTGACTTTTTTTATGATGTGGTTGTGGCCTTATGTTCTTACATCCCTAGAATGGATTTCTATTATACTAGTAATATGTGATAAGTATTCAAGCATATTAATAGAGGTGGAACTACACCCATCATGACAGGTTCTTTTTCATGATGCATTTTAAAACCATGTGAGTGATTCATTGTCACCTAAAGCAGAAAATATCTTGGTGTTGTCGATGGGTTTCCTTGATTTTCATTCTTGTGGAGACTCTATTTATGTTGATCAAATTATATTTTTTGGTAGAGTAATGTTATATGGTGTTAATTTAAAACCCTTAAAAGTAATGGAATTTACATGTAGTAAATAGAAATTGAAATGTTAAATCCTTTATATTTTTTATATAAGGGTGTTCCTGGTAAATAAATTTTATTACTAAAATTGTAAAAAACTTTTATAGCTAGATAAGGTGGATTGTACGAACCTCATTTTTTGTGATGCATGTCATATGTTAAATTTGGTTCTATAATTTTGAATTTATGTGTTTTAATATTAAATTGGTAAAGATAATGGTAGAGATATGTAGTTGAATAAAAATAATTTGATGAAGTCATGTAAATTTTCTTTATATGTAAGTTATTATGGAAAGTATGTTAAATATGGAATTTTGGATATTATGCTTGGGAATTTTAAATTTTCTAAAAATTATCAATTGGTTAAACATGAAACATGTTTGAGTTTTAAATTATAGTAGTGGGTGGATAAATTTAGTCTTGTGATATATGATTAATTAAATTGGTTAATTTAAAATACATTTGGTTTGTTTAATTAATAAAAAAAATTAGAAAAATTCATCCTTTTGGTTAGATTTTTTCTTAAGTAAACAATTTTGGTTCTTTCATAAAACTTGATTTTATTTTAAATGTAGTTTTTTTAAAATGTATTGGAAGTGTTTTAATAAATATTATTTTGATAAATTCCTTATTATAAAGAAGGATCAAGGGTTTTCATTTAATTTTTTTTAACCTGATGGATTTTTAAATATAAGAGACTTAGTGAAAGTTTTTATCAACATGCATTTGAATTTAACAAGTTTTGATGCATGTCTAGAAAGTAAGGCCATAATAAATTGTTGCAAGTAGCATATCTAATACTATTAATGAATTATTATACTAGCACATTACATGAGGATAAAGCATGTATAGAATTTTATTTGATATCATACTTATTAGAAATAGTTGAAGTACAAGATATAATAATGTTTCCTCCTAAATAAAGTTATATTACTTTCTGTTTCAATCAATGTGAGGTGATTATTTATAAAGGTGTTTCCTTCTGAAGTTTTGTTTTATTGTAATGTTTGTTTGATTGATATGAATTTCTTGATGGGTTTTTTATGGATGTATGTGTGACCCTTCTTATGATTATGTGTCCTTAATTAGGAACAAGAGTCATGGATATGTGCTCAGTAACAGAGTTTGTTTAAATTCTTGACTTCATTATGATGAATTATCTAATATCATGTTGATATATGAGATTAATTATCCTCCTTGATGCAATTCTTTATTAATTTCCTGGTTTTTATTTGAGTGGTATCTCCTCAGGAGATTGTTTTAAGAGTGTTTTAAAGATGTTTTGATATTAGGAACTTTGTTCCTCTAGTTTATTGGTAGTGTTCAAAATAGAGCAATATCCTTGAGAGGTATTTTGTGGGGTAGTTGATTTATTCCCCATATTTTCCCTCCTCTTTCTGGTTTTGTTTTAATTATAAAGGATGGGAATTGTTTGAGAGGTGTCTAATATAATGGTATAGAATATTCATGAGCCTTATTTTATTATTTTTGGGTGTGTGGTAGTTCGGAAGAGTTTTTCATGTTTTAATAAGTAGTTTTAAAATGGTTTTGAAAATTATGAAAGTAATTTTAAATGTTTTAAAACATTATTGGGAAATTTATTTGGAAATTTTATAGTAAATATAATTTTTTAGAAGTGTTTTTGGGATTTTATAAGTGATAATAAAGACTTATCTTTATTATTTATAAGTTTATGTAAGTGGAATTAAATATTTTAAAAGTTATTATGAACCTTACAAATGGATTTACTACCATGTAAAGGTAACACTTGTTTTTAAAAGAGAGTATAAATTTAAGAGGTATTTATAATACATTTCATAAAGGTAAAGCTAATTTTCATGAATTGAGTAAGGGTAATTCCCCTTTTCTTCTATGTGTGTAAATTTAAACATGAGTCTTTATACGCTATGTAATGGTAGATTTATCTATGTAAGGGTAGTCATAGTTTCTCTATGAGTTTCATAAAGGTATTTCCCATCTCGTATAAAGGTAGTGTGGTTTTTCCTATACCTATATACGGGTAACCTGAGTCCTTAATGAGTAATTTTGAGTATTCCTTTGTTGAATAAGGGTACATGTTTCTCACATAAAGTTGTGTTTAAAATTTTAAGGCCTCATAAGGGTTAAATATATTACCCTTTCATGAACCAAATTTCTACATGGAGGTTATCTTAAACCTGAAGTGCATAAGGGTAAACCAGTTTTCCCTTACGCAGCATGTATCTCCTCCATGTAGGTAGTGTTTTCATTACAAAAATCTCATTTTACTTCTGGTTTCACTCCTACGACTCATTTTCATGATTTTTAAAGGTTTTAAATGATATAAATAAAGTATTTAAATTCCTCTACACCATTTAATGTTTTTAATGTTTTTAATTTTATTGCAATCAAGATTTGAGTTAAGAACTAATCAAATGGGGGAATAAATGGAAAGTCTGATGAGTTTTTTGGAATATTTATAAAACCTATCTATTTCATATAAATATCAAGTAATTCTCTAACAATTTAATTTAATTTCATTTTATCAAGTTTGGGTGATTATAGAGATTTATCTTGGAGTCTTTTGAATCCTTCTATGCTTGTTTGATAATTCTTCTGAAAATTATAGCATGCACACATACCCTTCCTCTCTCCTTTGTTTTGGGTTCCAAGTAGGGGGACTTTTAACCTCTCTTTTATACTATGAAAGTGTGATTTTAACATGATTTAAACTCCTCTATTTATATAGATATGATTAACCATAATCAGATAATAATATGGAAAATAATCATATGAAGAAAGAATTTAAGATAATATAAAATTGTAAAAGAGGGGGTTGAAATCTGTATTATGTGTTAATGTTAATGAAATATTATTATTTCAAGAATTAACATAAAAGATAAACATATGTAGTAGATTATTTATTTTAATAATAAACTAGAAATTACTAGTTATAGGTTGATATTTTTAACAAGATAATTGCATTCTTAATTCTTGGTAATTAATTCATTATAAGAATTAATGAATTGAGATTGAGGAAGATCATCACATTCTAAAAACTATAAACTATTATGTTTCATGTACTGGAAATTATCAGAAGATAGATAATATAGTAACACATGCAAATCTTTTTTATTGACTAACAAACTGAAATTATCATAGAAAAAGAAATAATAATCATATATTGAAATATTGTTTCCATGGATTATAAATTTAAAGGAATGTGTTAATGACTTTTCATAGATAAATATTAATTATCTTTAAGAATCTAGAGTTTCATGTAGTAAAATATGATTAATGTATTTTTATTGTTATTTTGTAAATTAGAATAAAATAATTTACATGAAAGAACTATTGTATGATGTAGAATATTAATAATCTATTATTACTATTTTAAGAAATTAAATAGGAGTTTATTGAATACATATTATGGTTAACATGTGATTTCTATTATTTCTAGAATTGAATTAGAAATAATATTTCATACTATGGATAATTATTATTATCTTATAATCTATAAATCACATGTTGAAATACATATTTAATATTTTTAATAATAATTTTAGTATAGGGATTTAATAATTTATCCCATAAAATAAACATTAGTATTGTTTGATTTAAAAGATTATCATAATAAAATGTAAATAAATAATATCATATTGTAGAATAATTATTATTATTCTATAAATTATCCAAGATATAGAAATATATTATTGTATATTGTTGTGTAATTATTATTTGACAATGTCAAAATGATTTCATTTTACAGTGTTAAACTACTTCAATAATATTGATGATAATTATTCTATAATTTTTTATATTAGATAATTGAAATGGGGATTATCACATGGTAAAGATAATTAATATTTTAATTTGTGAATTAAAGGAATGGTTAGGTTTGTGATTGAATGTGTTTTATGTTTCCTCTTGATATTTACTAGATAATTTTTTATCTACTTGGATATATTTTACTGTTGTTGTTTAACATGGTTGAATACTTGAAATGAATAAAAAACATAAATCTAAATGATATAATTAATTAAATTAAAGAGGAGCGAGTAGAATAAAAACTATTCATCTTGGAATTTTTTAAAAATGGAATTAATTCTTGTAGCATGTTATATTGATTACAGCTATTTATAGCTACTGATATAGGTTTCTTTATTTGGAAAACCTATGTAGAATAAACTGGTTAATTCAAGTGGTAATTAAAGTGCCTATTTGTTAAATATGAATTGATTTAGGTTGAGTAATCTCATTACTGATTGTGAAACACTTTAATTCTTTGATTTTATAGTAATAGTTTCCTTTAAAATTGTGTATAGAAAAATACATTTAATATGTATTTATGATCTATGTATATATATCCTTAATGTCATTGATTGATAACTAACATGGTTAGTGTGATAATAATGGTGGAATAGGGTGATGGTTCTAATGATGATGGTGGCATGGGGTTTTTTATGTGTTTGTATGCATAATGGTATGGGACATCAGGGTGGTCAGGACGAGTTTGGAGTGGGGCTTAGTTGTCGATGCTTACTTCTTTCTTAGTGCTTTCATGATAACCAATGGATGATTTTGATTTATATGACTAGTTTTCCAACTACGATATGCAGTTTGCTGCTATGCACTATGAGTGAATCATAGTTTATTCTATAATTCCAAGATATTTTTAAAATGATAATTGTTTAATTCAAGAATAGGGTTAATTATTGATTCTTACTTATAATGATGACATACTTGAGAACACAAGAAAATAATAAATAGTGTCATCAACACATGGATTAAATTATAAAAATTCTAATCTTGAAAATGGAATAATATTATTTAATTTTTAATGAATTAATTAATATTAACCTTGATGTTTGTGTGAATATTTGATATCTAGACCTTAGCGGTGGCAATCAGGTGTCCTGTGTGAAAATAGTAGTAAATGAGTCTAAAGTTGGGTAGTTTCTCTTAGTGTGGTTGTGATATATATCTATTCTATATGTTTTTTATTTCATTCTCACACTACCCATATTGTGAGGGAAACTGACCACTTGAGGTTTTAAGGGTGTTTTCCCCAATATCCCAGTTAGTGAGGATACAACTGGTTAACCACCCCCTCTCCTCTACACTCTCTTCAGTTGTAGCATTACATGCAGGTATGCACAAGGGTGAATTCCCACACATTTTTATTTTGGGTAATGATGGATTGAGGTTATGATGTATGAATATATTCTAGATATAGTATCTAAAGGAATATTATAGGTGTGTTATGTATGGGTTGTGATGGTTTGAGGTATAATACATAATACACAAGTTGTGGTGGCTTCTAGAAATAAACTTGGTTAATATATAAAGTATGTAGATATGATTATGTGTTTTACGGGGTGCAAGGTATGATATGGATTCCCTAGTAACTTTGGGTAGAATTATTTATGGAATAGATAATGGCTTGATACATGAAATATTGGGGCATAAAAGCGTAAAACCAGTGGGTAAGTAGTTGAAGGGTACCCATTTCTATATATATATGTTCTTAAATTTGTTTTTATACTTATATGAATTATTTTTTGAGCGAGTTGTGGTGATTATGTGGAAAAATAGTCTACTTGTTAAAGTGATGAGCTAGTTTCATATGTTTACTCAATGGGATTTAGTATGCCTCTTTCATGTTTTTCATAAGAGGTTTTAGGGAGGATCCTACTGAGTATATATGTTATGATCTCCAAACGTATATATAATTTTTTTAGGTTATAAATAGCTATTTAGTGATAAAACTAGAAATTAATAGTTTGAGGATTTATTTAGGAGATATTATAGCTTCATGGATGATGCTAAGGATTTTTTTATTTTTTTTATTTTAGTTGTATCCAGTTATGTATGAAATCACTATTAGAGTTGGTATCCTAGAACCAATATTGTGTAATTTGGATTTCATATATATTAAATAAACTAGAATTTATTAAAATATATTATTAAATATCATTTATAGTTATGTGTTCTTTAATGTAATAATGTCTTTAAGTATCTATTGAATTGAATAGGGCATAGTAGTTCCCCGCTACATGAGAACCTTAAAATTTCATGATGACATTCTTAAACCTTGTTCTGTAGTTAGATAAAATTATATGATGGGTTACATAGTATGTTGATCATTAGGTGTGAGTACTCATAAGTATAAGAGACTTTATCTCATGAATTTCTCACTTCATAGTCTCCATGATAGGAGACTATGAGAATAAACCTGCCCATAGGAATTCCATATGTTTATGTGTCATTGGATATTCCTATATTTGATCATATGTAATGGTCCCTAGACATTAATATTATTATTAATTAATGTCATGACCCATACACTTAGATGTATTTCTATAAACCATGATGAAACTAGTTCATGGTAAAGTTGGGTACATTGGGTGCGTCATGGATGACATGTTATTAATTAATAATTTGAGGAAGGATGTGTCCCTTCCATATTTATAGAAGTTGATATCTCAACCCTTTTATTGAAATTGAATCATCGTATTAAAATTACATGATAATGGTGTAATGATGAATTTATTTCAGATATTCAAAGAATGATGTATCAAGCATATAGGTTGATGACATGGGTGTGAAACATCATAAATAATATATCATGATAAAGGGGTTATATTACATAGTGAGATTTCATGTGTGGTTTTCAACATTGATACATTTACTTCTTTCTCTTGGATTCCTTGATCAGTTTCTAGATAGTAATCTTGGTGTTTAGGTAATCCATCTAATGCCAATAATAAATAAGTATATAGGGCCACACACTAAGTGTTTCCATTGATCTCAATTAAATTTTATTTGAATTTAATTATTAGGATAAATATTATTCTCAAGACCACTGAATAATTTTATTTAGGTTTTATTGATCGTATAAATTAAATATATAATTATTTAGGTATTTGATAAATTCTGAGGACTAACGAACCATGGTTGTGTCTGGTAATAAATATTAATTTTCAAGCTAGTAAAATAATATTTATCATTATGACAGTTAGAACACACCATGAGAAAATAATATTATTATTATTTTTATTATTATTATTATTATTATTATTACTACTACTACTACTACTACTATGTGGAATGGGGTATTATAAGGTTTAATATATTATTTAAGGGTCTTTGTATAATTAAATAATATTTTAAACCTAACCCTACCTCTATAAATATATGATTGTGTCTATTATGTAGATTTTGATCAAAATTGAGAATTGTTACGAACAATGATATCTAGAGATCTCTCTCTCTCTCTCTCTCAAGACTACATAATGCTCTAGATATTCTCCTCCTTCAATCATATCAAGAATGATAGTGTAAGGGAGATTCTTTAAGCCTGAAAGAATTGTTTTAGAGATAAATACAGACACTACAAGATGATAAATCTACCATTCTATCACCTAGCAATCCATTAGTATCATTTGAAGATCATAGGAGCACGTGTGGATAACTGCTTGAGGGATTCTACACCTGGATCCAATAATTGTAACAATGGTTGACCAAAAAGGGTTTTGGATAGTCAACATATTCATTCAATAAAGATCTCAAGAATGGGGTTTCCTTTCTTTTAATCTATTTAAATTAATTATAAATTTAATAAGAAAATATCTTCTCTTGGTTGTTGTGACCTAATTTTTCAATATTTTTTGGAAAAATTTCATTGGTCATGACGAGTATGTCTTGTGAAATATATGAATGATCCATTTAATCTAAAATGTGTTGAGTTTTCCATTTCCCCAACAGGTTATTCCTCTATTTTCAGAACCAAAAAATGGTACTAGAGAAGTAATATTAAAATTTATAATTATTTATTTTATTTTTCATCATTATGCTATTAAAAGTTGAATTTCATTTGAAGTTTTTTTTATCTGATCAGTGAGATATCTTCTTCATGCTTTTTGTTTCTCACTTATATAACCAATATTCTTTAATAATTAACAAATATAACATCTGAAGAACCCATCCAGAGGTTTCAATAACTCTTGAAAGATAACATAGTGTTACATGGGGTGTACTCCTTTTTCAAATGTCGTGTATCCTTATTCATTGCACTAGGACACCCACATGGACTCCAGGTCATTGTGTAATGATTACACACTATGTTCATTTAATGTACCATGTTTTCACCAGTCAAGGTGGTACATGGATTATTTGGACTACATTCTATGTAGGTTTCCTAAAAAACATGTAGTATATGTATTTTCATGGAAGAAAACATAGGTTCAATACATGTCACGTAATTAATACACCATGTGTATTTAATACGCGACATGTACAGGATGGAATTTATGTAACTTGAAGTACACCATGTGTATCCTTTCTACATGATATGTTCTTCATAAATGTATGCAATAAGTGAACACCAAGTACCTAGGCGTATACTGTGGATATCTAGAAATGAAAAGTACACACCTTGTGACTAGCTTGTACATGTTGTGTACATTAACTCTTTATGTAAAAATATAAAATTTAATTATTTTCTCTTCTAAAAATTATCAAACCAAGTTCTGTTTGTCATTATTTTGATAGTACACATCATTCATTAGGTTTTTATATTATATTAAATGATCAATTAATTCTATGTAATATTCAAAACTACAAATCTGGTAATGCCTTTGTATAATTATGGCTCAACATATTAAATTATACATGCAATGTAATATTCAAGTGTACACAATATGTCATATAAGTTCATTTTATACAACAAGGACCATACTGAGTAGTTCGGATAGTTACTCACTATGTTGTTTCCAAGTAAAAAGTTGTGTGCTAATTTTATTAAATTTTAAATAAAATAAAATTATTTATTCTATTTAAAATCAGGGTGGATGGTAATCTCCAAGACAATTGGATAGATTAATATAAAATTAATTGATTGATTAATAAGATAACTAATTAGATTAATTCATGAACATTTTGTCTTATCAAATAATGAATTGAAATGAATTATAGTTGGATATTTTAAATGTTTAGTCATTTCATATTTATGACCTGTCATGATATTTGACTAGAACTATGTATGTGTTGGTTTTATTTAATTTAATTATACTGCATGGATTTTTAATTATTTATTATTAAATTAAATATGATGGTCTGAATGTCATTCCTCCCTTATTTGTGGTGTAGGATATGCATTTCCAATGTTTTTTATATAGTTCCCTTTAACCAATACTCTATTTCCCCTCAACTATGTGTGAGTTATATAAAACATATGTAATAAAAGGAGTATTTAAAGGTGTGTGGAGTTAGTTCAAGGTAGAGTCGAGGAAAAGGCGGTTCAAGATGGAACTGAGACAAAACCAACACAAGTGATACGTAGGTGGATAGGTGGAATGTGGAAACTCATTCCATGATTGGCTCAAGGAGTTTTCCCCTATGGTCATAGGTTTATTTATTATCCAATTAATAAATTAACCATTAAATAAGATCATAATCACATTATTTATTTGATTATTTTATTTCTATCATATACATGATTTATTTTATGGATGCAAGACTGTGATCACATAAATAAGTGGACTAATATACAAAGATTAAATTATAATAAATGGGTTATTTTTAAATGTATTATCGAGGCATGGTTAATCCCTAGAGTAAAATTCACTTTATATTAACAAGATATGTAAAGGATAAAACAATAAATCTTTACGCATAATAAACAAAATCTCATAAGTTAATATTAAGACATTAAGATTTTAATCATCTAAATTAAGATAAAATTGTAGTGAAAGTGTCGATTCAGCCTCTGCCAAGGGAATTTTAATTTTCAGGAAGTCATAACTAAGATAGTGGGTTGACTTAACTGAACCTATATTAGGTGTAATGGCCTTCGTCTTTCGAATACAAATTTGGAGCAAAGTGTTGAGGAAATTTGAGTTTGGATTTTTGGATTGGGGAGTCTACTCAATGGTTCAAGGTGCGTCCAGTTTGTAGTTGGAAATACCAACTACCTAAATACTTATAATTTTCATGGCCTTAATCTGGATAATAAGAAGGGAAATATGGATCCTTACCACTATAATTTATATACGATGAACCATTTTGAGTTCAATTTTAAGGGCTATTGAGACTTGATAAAATAGTGGGAGACTTAATAAAATTAAAATTATTATTCCTAACATAATTTGTAATCAATAAAAAAGTACTAATGATCTCATATTTTATTATTATAGAATAATGAAAAGTTAGTCTACCACATTATAACTATGATTAATTATAGATAAAGACTATCTCCTAACTGAAAGTAAATTCTAGAAATGATTTAGACACCTATGGGTAGTATCACACCATGAATGGAAGTCTTATGTGCTAGAATCTTCAATGTTTGATCCTCCTTCAAAGGAGGTGGGTGATGAAGGGTTCTTTGTCTATGATAAACACCTGAGCAATGTGACTAATGTTCAATGTTTAATGATTTCATCCATGTCTAGTGAACCCATAAAGTCACATGAAAAAAATGATGGCTATAGAATACTTCATCATATATATAGTCTTTATTAGGAGAGATAAAGACATGAATGATTTGAGATATCCAAGGTGTTCTTCATGAGAAAACTTGAAGAAGGTCACCAGCTAGGCCTCATGTAAACACACTCATTGGCTACATTGTGTGCGTAGTGGTTCTAAGGTTTAAACTTCCTGAATAACTAAACACTGATCTCAATATTTCATCACTCTCTCAAATATTCTCCATTTTTTTATTTCAATATAAACAGCATAGAGAAGTCACTCTCATATCTTATCACTCTACTTCTACAAGTTGATAAGGATATGAAACATGAAAACCCTTATTTCCTTATGGTGAGTAAATATAAAGGTTGGGTGAAACTCCTAAAGACTAACTCCAAGTCTAATGCTTCTTCATAATGAACTTCTAAGAAGAGAATAATGAAGGAAAAAGCAAGGTAATATGATGTTATTTTTTTACATGTGATAAGAAGGGCCACTTGAAGAAAAAAATGTACTTAGATAAATAAGTAAGGGAAAGATTCTTGTTCATTTTTTATCAAGTGAAATTTATTTATTTATACTAATTGGGTATTAGATAAAACATTTGGTGATCACATGTACATTTAAATATAGGAACTAAGTATATTTTGGAAGATTTCATGTGGTGAGGTCGACCTACGAGAAGACAACAGATCCAGACTTACAGCTATGGCTATTGGGGACTACCACCTCACATTCATGAAAAGAATGATCTTGGTTTTAAAATATTATTATTATGTGTCTTTAGTGACAAAAAACATTATTTGTGTATCCATAATTTATGAAGATGGATTCATTTTCAAATTTGGGATTAAATGTTTCTTATTTTATAAATAAATCATTTGTTTTGGTAAGGAATATTTAAATAATGGACTTTACATGTTGTATTACACAAACCAAGTTCTCACTAACCCCTCCCTCCAAAGACTATTGGGATGGTGATGAATAAATGAAGATAATAAACCCTGATTCCCACCTCTAGTAGACCCTGGGGTGGTGACTAGCACCAAGGGTATACAATCTCACAAAATGGGAGGCATTTCCATTTTTAGGAAAACAAGATCGGGAGATAAGATGGTCCATCCCGAAACAACTCCAAGATATATATATATATATATATATATATATATATATATATATATATATATATATAAGAAAAACCAAAATCCATCCCACATGCATGTTTAAAATAAAACTGTTACAAGTGAAATAAAAACTCTAAGTAAATACCAAAAGTAAAGCTAAGCAGCGACACAACAACTATCATGATACGAGCTAGTAAGGTACAACACAGTACATGAAGTCCTCCAAGAAACCTAAAAGCATTTTTTTATATATAGGGTGAGTATATATATATAATCAGTAGGAAAAGAAAAGTCTCTCATTCACACATGAAAGTTAACATACCAATTACCTTTTGAGAAAACAGTAGAACCTAATAACACCTAACAAGGTATACTAGTAATCAGATCCTCACCAAGGAATGTCCACCAAGTAATGTAAGTCAAGTAAAGTAATATAGTAAGTACATAGATGGTTTGGGTACCACACACTACTCCCCACTAGTTTATCCGCTCTTTCCTAATAGAAAATGTCCTCGTGCTCCCACCTCTTCTGAAAGAACCATGTCACAACCCACCCAAACACACTTAAGCCCCACAACCATGCCTCTTACCATCACTTGGGCCATGAGCCACGTCACATACTACCTGTAGACACCTAGTCTACATACCACATCACATCCCACCCACAGAAATCTAGGCCACATACTACTTGCATCCCACTTACAAACATCTGGGCCACATACCACATCACATCCCACCCACATACACCTGGACCACATACAACATCACATCCCATCCTTAAGAAACCTGGTAAATCAAAAATCATCTCATCCCAAAGAAACTTGGGAAAACAAAACCCATCTCATCTTGAAGACACCTAGGAAAAAACAAACCATCTCATCCCGAAGACACCTGGGAAAGAAAAAATTTCCGAAACACACCTGGGCCTCACAAAATACAACCAAATCGAATAATCTTGGGATATCACCACCTGGAAGAGGGATTAGGGAAGAGTGGGTGGCCAGCCATCCATCTTCCCAACGGGATGTTTGGGAAATATGTCCTCCCCCTTGATGATGGGAGTGTTAGACATGTAGTGATCAACTAGGGTGGGTGAATATAGAAATAAAAAGGGAAAATACAAGTATATACATTTATGATACCAAAAACTCAATCCCAGCCTATGGGTTATCAACAAACAACCAGCCCACAACACTGCCAACTTTGTTGCTACCTCTAAATGCACAACACCACACATCAAGCCACAACCACCTTTCAATTTCCATCTAAATTGATTAACCATTAACATTTTACAACTCATTTATTAATTCTGTCAACCAAACCAACCCAAGCTAGTTCCAAACTTCATTAACCAATTGTTTATTCATTTATTCCACTACTATTCGGGAAACTACCAAGTACAGCACAGAACAAGAAACACAGTAACACATCACCGCACAACCAAATCACAGCCCTACTACACAACACTTCTCATCCATTCCCTAATCAATCAAACTCTCAACCTGAGATTCCATTACATGTTTAGGTTGATGTATCGTCTACAAGTTCATCCACCACACCACCCAAACCAACCCATAGCACACACATGTACTTCAAAAATATACCATAGCACAAACCAGAGTGTATCCACACATCACAACATAGCCACTTCACATTCCATCGGTCCCGCACACACAAACACAGCTATCCCACACAACACACCACCCTACATAACAAAGCATAACACATTTCAAGATTTAACAAGGCATCCCTTATTAAATTTCACTTGTTAATTCGAGGGTTTTCATAGAAACTAGGAAATCTCAGGGCATCTGTTTATTATCCAAGTTTACGTGATTTAAAATTTTCAATATACAAGTGTTGAAAAGTAATCAAACAACATGAAACTTTTTTATTGCGAAACCAAGGACCACCAAAGGCCATGATTTTTAGTGAGGAATTTAGCCCGTATAGTTCACAACATCACAATAACACCAAAGCCATAAAAATATGCACATTAGATCCCTCTGCCCCTTTTAATTCATTTACCTGGTTCTTATCTTTGATTAGTGTGGTAGAAATATGATCTGTAGGAAAGAGAAGTAGATCCCTCCCACATGATGCACAATCAAAGAGAAACGAAGGAATACCCTACCTTGAATAAACTTTTCAACTCATATGTTCACTGTATGGTGAAGAAGAATTCTTGTAAGAGACAACCACATGGCTAGAAATGTGGATCAGTCTATTCTGCACCGGAATATTATCAAAATAATACCAAAACATCCAACTCATGCTAACTTGTACCATGGAATAAAATCATGAGGAATGAACAAGAATAAACATATGAGAAAGAGGTGAAAACTTTCCCCAGATTGATCATGGATCGCCAACGAACAACCACCAGGATTGATAGATCAAGGAGGGAGGAGTTGGGATCGAAGGACTCCTCAGGGAACCTAGGGTTTGTTTGGAACAATAGGAAAATAAAACCATGTCCAAATGAATAATGGTTTGGAATAAAATAATTATTAAAACTGCACATGATCAGGGTATTACATTACGTGTAATACCTTTTCACATCGTTTAACAGTCGGGGTTTGGTTTCCTCCAAAAAACACATCATCTCTCAATTTTATTTTATTTTTCAAACCCCAAAATATTGCATTCTGTGAAAACTCCATGAAAATCCATGACGAAGGGTTTCATATCATGTAATACAATTACACGATGTGAAATCCCCCTTTCTTCGGCCTTTAGCAACTGAACCTCTCCAAACTCATTTCGAGCCTTTTTTGAACACTTCCAACCACCAAAACATGCAAAGTAACGGACAAATAGTACATGAACCATTACATTAGATACCTCTCAAATGATTATTACCCTTGAGAATCCAAAACCAAGCCCAGAAGAAAGAGGATTCAAAACAACCACCCCACGAGATACCTCTCAAGGATCTTACTATGCTTCAAACACCTCTAACAACCAGACACATTAATGATCAATGATAAACCACACTGTTTTGTTTGAAATATGAAGTGGAAAAATTCATATCCAAGAACACCTCCTATGAAATCCACTAATCCAAACAACCACAAGGCACATCACACAAGCACAACATCCACACTATCCTAACATGTGAATCAGGTAATTCCATCCTCTATGTCAAGATACTATCCTCTATGGGTGGCACTGACTCACCTGCATGGGTTTAATAACATCGTAATTAATGTGTCTTGATTAAGAATCATGACCTCCCCTTTTCACACATCAAGACTTTATCATACATTGCACCATACACATCTCAACCCAAGGGAAAACAACTCATTTCATAAAACAAGGTTGAATGTTATATTTCAAAACAAAACAGAACAAACCAAAACTCAAAACAGCTCTAGGTACTGGGCATATATCTATGTTTCCTACTCCCAAGTATTCTCCTCTAGGCCACCATGCCTCCACAACATGTGAACTAATGGAATGGTCTATCCACACATCACCTTCTCTCGACAATCCTGGATCTCTACCGGATGCTCCACGTACATCAAGTCATCCTTGATATCCAACTCTCCATAGTCATGGACATGGGAGTCATCATGAAGATACTGAAGAAGTTGAGAGACATGTAATACATCATAGATCCTCTTTAACTAGGTGGAAATTCGAACTAATATGGCACCTCACCAACTTACCCCAACACCTCAAAGGGTCCAATGAACCTGGGAGAAATTTACTCCCTCTGCTAAACCTCCACTACCCACATTGAGGGGAAACCTTCAAGAACACATGGTCCCCAACCTTGAACTCCAAGGGGCTCCTTATATGATCGGCATACAACTTTTGTCAGTCCTACATTGATTTCATCCTCTCATGAATGAGATGAACCTTCTTTATCATGATATGCACTACCTCAGGACCAATAACAGCTATCTCCCCAACCTCTATCCAACACAAGGGTGAACGACATGGTATTCTGTACAAAGCTTTAAATGGATCCATGAAAATGGAAGAGTGGCAGATGTTATTATAAGAAAACTCTACCAAGGGTAAGTATCACACCCAAGATCCACAAAATTCCAAGATGCATGCTCATATCATATCTTCCAGCATCTAGATATTTTGTTCTATCTTCCCATATGTTTGAGGGTGGAAGGTAGTGGTGAGGTGTAACTAGGTGCCTAAATCATTATACAATCCTCTCTACACTCGCGAGGTCAAATACACATCCTGATCTGAGACAATGGTCCTTATAAATCCATGAAACCAGACCACCTCATCCACATACCTCTTAGCCTAATCATCCACTATGCCTGACTCCTTGATCGCTAAGAAGTGGGAAGATTTCTTCAATCAATTATCTATCACCCAGATAGCATCATAGACTCCCTAATCTCTGGGTAGCCCTGTGAAGAAATCCATTGAGATTTCATCCTACTTCAACTTAGGGAAATCTAAGGGATGAAAAAACACATTGGTAAGACGGTGCTCAACCTTCACTTGTTGGAAAACTAACACTATGGAAAAAACACGCTTTTGAGACGGGTTTTTTGCGACGGGAATTAATCCCGTCGCAAAAGGTCCCCCCCAGAGGTTATTTGCGATGAGCGGTTCACCCCGTCGCAAATAATTTTTTATTTGCGACGGGTTTTGGGATCTCGTCGCAAATAAGAATGCGCGGTTTGGCGCGGGTTGCGCGCCATAGCACGCGAAAGGTTATTTGCGACGAGATTTCGGATCTCGTCGCAAAAAGTATTGCGCGGTAGGTTATTTGCGACGGGGGTACCCCCCGTCGCAAATAGTGTGTAGGTCGAAGGGTATTTGCGATGGGACCCGTCGCAAATACCGGCGATGGTAAATGGGTTATTACGATGGGATGTTGCCCCGTCGCAAAAGGTGTGTCGGCAGATCCCTTTTTTGCGACGGGGCTCGTCGCAAATAACCTTTTAACCACCGACAACAATTAATGCGGGTGAAGGTTTTTGCGACGGGGCCTGTCACAAAAACTACCTTTTGCGACGGGAATACCGACGCAAATAGCCCCGTCGCAACTAATCTAACCTATATATACCCCCCTGTTTTTCATTCTTCTCCTCTCATTTCTCACCTGCTCTCTCTCTCTAAACTATATTTTTAGAATTAAAAGTTTTCTGATTTAGTTTTTTTTGCGGAGACGTTGTGAAGTTGCTTCCATCAATAGAAGATCAAGTTTAAAGGTATTTATATTTTATTTTATTTAATATTTATTTCATTTTTTTATGTTAATTTTAACTATTGATGCTTAGTTGTAATTAAATTAGATTTACATTTTTTTGTTATCTGTATTTAGTTGTAATAATAAATTGAAATTATTAATACTAATTCTTAATAATTAGCAACATTTATGAATAAATAAGAACAATTAATAATAATTAGAAATAAATATGAATAAATAGAAATAAATAGGAAAAATTAGAAATAATTAGGAATAATTAGAAATAATTAGTAATAATTAGGAATAATTAGGAATAATTAGGAATAATTAGTAATAACTAGTAATAATTAGCAATAAATAGGAATAATTAGCAATAAATAGGAATAATTAGGAATAAATAGCAATAAATAGGAATAATTAGCAATAAATAGGAATAATTAGCAATAAATAAGAATAATTAGCAATAAATAGGAATAATTAACAATAAATAGTAATAAATAGCAATAAATAACAATAAATAGCAATAAATATGAATAAATAGCAATAAATAGGAATAAATAACAATAAATAGGAATATTTAGCAATAAATAGCAATAAATAGTAATAAATAAAAATAAATAGCAATAAATAGCAATAAATAAGAATAAATAGTAATAAATAGTAATTATTAGTAATAATTAGGAATAATTAGGAATAATTAGGAATAATTAGTAATAATTAGGAATAATTAGAAATAATTAGGAATAATTAGGAATAATTAGGAATAATTAGAAATAAATAGAAATAATTAGTAATAATTATAAATAAATAGCAATAATTAGTAATAAATAGAAATAAATAGTAATAAATAGTAATAATCAGTAATAAATAGCAATAATTAGTAAAAAATAGGAATAATTAGTAATAAATAGGAATAATTAGTAGTAAATATGTATAATTAGGAATAAATAGTAACAATTAGGAATAAATAGTAATAATTAGGAATAATTAGGAATAATTATGAATAATTATGAATAATTATGAATAATTAGGAATAATTAGGAATAATTAGTAATAATTACTAATAATTAGTAATAATTAGGAATAATTAGGAGTGATTAGGAGTGATTAGGAGTGATTTGGAGTAAATAGATATAGTTAGTAATAATTAGTAATAAATAGGAATAATTAGTAATAATTAGTAATAAATAGGAATAATTAGTAATAATTAGTAATAATTAGTAATAATTAGTAATAATTAGTAATAATTAGTAATAATTAGTAATAATTAGTAATAATTAGTAATAAATAGAAATAATTATAAATAAATAGGAATAATTAGGAACAATTAGTAATAATTAGGAATAATTAATAATAATTAGGAATAAATAGTAATAAATAGGAATAATTAGTAATAAATAGGAATAATTAGTAATAATTAGTAATAAATATTAATAATTAGTAATAATTAGTAATAATTAGTAAAAATTATGAGTAAATAGAAATAATTAGTAATAATTAGTAATAATTAGTAATAAATAGGAATAATTAGTAATAAATAAGAATAATTAGTAATAATTAGTAATAAATAGGAATAATTCGTAATAATTAGTAATAAATAGGAATAAATAGTAATAATTTGGAATAATTTGTAATAAATAGTAATAAATAGGAATAATTAGTAATAAATAGTAATAAATAGTAATAAATAGTAATAAATAGTAATAATTAGTAATAATTAGTAATAATTAGTAATAATTAGTAATAATTAGTAATAATTAGTAGTAATTAGTTATAATTTGTAGTAATTAGTAATAATTAGTAATAATTAAGAATAAATAGGAATAATTAGTAATAATTAAGAATAAATAGGAATAATTAAGCATAAATAGTAATAATTAGTAATAATTAAGAATAAATAAGAATAAATAAGAATAAATAGGAATAATTGAGAATAAATAGTAATTATTAGTAATTATTAAGAATAAATAGTAATAATTAGTAATAAATAGTAATAAATAGTAATAAATAGGAATAATTAGTAATAAATACGAATAATTAGTAATAAATTGGAAAAATTAGTAATAAATAGGAATAATTAGTAATAAATTGGAATAATTAGTAATAAATAGGAATAAATAGTAGTAATTAGTAATAAATAGGAACAATTATGAGGAAAATAAATTATAATAACTTGGAATAATTTCCAGTGGATTGATGACACTCCTTTTGCTCGATGACTCTTCTCCTTTCAACTTTCACTAACTCAAAACATTATGAAAAGTATGCTTTTATGTATGCATATCCAATCTTGTATGAACGAGTTTGAATATGCATTAGTAGGACCACATTTTTTATAATTTGTTCAGGCGGTGACAGTTGCAAGAAGATGATTCATCGATGAAATGGGGGCTCTTTTGTCTGACGGTTCATTTACTTGCATCTTTCTCACCCTGAAATCCCAATGAAGAATCTGCTCGGAGGTATGTTTATTCATACTCATATGCACGAGAATGAATAAGCGTACCGCTGAGCATATTCTTCATTGCGCTTTCAGCATGAGAAAGATGCAAGTAAATGAGCCGTCAGACAAAAGAGTAGTCGTCAATCCACTAGAAATTGTGTCGCCCAAATTTAATGGTAATTATTAAGGAGTTGTAATTATTTATCTTATTTTTTCAGATAGTGTTTTTATAATTTCAAATTATTTAAAAACAATGATGATTTTATATTTTGTAGAAAAATATGGAACAAGGAAATCGACATCAGTTATTATTAGATGATCGTGCTTGGATAAATCAGTGCAGAAATACAAATGGTTTTGGTTTAAATTCTGTATATATTGAGGGTGTTGAAGCTTTCTTATCATTTGCATCATCAAAACCAGAATATGTTTCAGAAGGAACAATAATGTTTCCTTGTAAAAAATGTGATCTGAGAACATTTGACACATTTGACAAGGTTGGGGGATATCTCTTGCAGTTTGGTTTTCCACCAGATTATGTTTTTTGGTATCAACACGGTGAACACGGTTCCAGAGAAGATACTAATAATTTGATTCTGGATCCATCACAGTTTAAAAATTTAGTAAATGATGTTGCAGGTCCATCTGTTCAACAAACTGAAACTCAAGATGATATTGATTTAACTCCTGAGTTGGCACCATCTAAATTTTATGAGTTTTTGAGGTCTGATGAGGATGCATTATATCCTGGTTGCAAGATAAGAAAATTAGAAGCGGTTACAAAATTTATGGCTATTAAATCAGATAATGCAATGACAAACAACTGTTTTGATCAGATATTTTCTTTGGTTAAAACACTGTTGCCTGAAGGAAATGTGTATCCTGCAAATTATTATGAGAGCAAGAGGCTGGTTCCTAATTTGGGCCTTAGTTATCAGAATATTCATGCATGTCCAAATGATTGAATCTTATATTCTGGTGAAAATGAGTCATTGGATAGTTGTCCCACATGTGGACAATTGAGGTATAAAGAAGCTCAATCAGGGAAGTCTCGATCAATTCTAGTAAAATAGTTGAGATATTTCCCCCTTACACCCAGGTTGCAGTGTTTATTTATGTATTAGAAAACAATGTAAATGATGTCATGACACAAAACCAATATTTTGACCGATAAAGCTTGAATCATCCATCTGATGGTGATTCATGGAAACATTTTGACCGTCTGCATCCGTCTTTTTCTTTAGAATCCAGAAACATGTGATTGGGTCTTTCTACTAACGGTTTCTGTCTGTTTGGTTCTTATAGTAGTCAGTATTCATGTTGGCCTATCTTTATAACTCAGTACAATTTACCTCCATGGATGTTGATAAAGGAGACCTATATCTTTTTGACTCTATTAATCCCAGGACATTCAAAAAAGAATATTGATGTTTATTTGAAACCATTTATTGATGAGTTAAATGCATTTTGGAGTGATGGTGTTAGTACATACGATGTTGCTGCGAAATAAAATTTCATATTAAAAGCTATATTGATGTGGACAATTAGTGACTTTCTAGCATATGGCATGTTATCTGGTTGGAGTACACATGATCCGAAATCATGTCCTTGATGTATGAAATACAACAAAGCCTTTATGCTCATCAAAGGAAAAAAACCCTTGCTATTTTGACTATCACCGTAGATTTCTTCCAACCGATCATCCTTTTTGGAGGAAAAAATCTCATTTTAGAAAAGGTACAATTGAAAAGGGATGAACCTCCAAAGATGATCTCAGGTACAGAGTTAAAATCAATTGTATTTTCATTACCTCCCATCACATTTGGGCCAACAGTAAACCAACAGAAAATTCATGGCTTTGGGAAAGAACATAATTGGATAAAATGGAGCATTTTTTGGGATCTTCCGTATTGGTCTGATTTTTTGGTCTTCCACATGTTGGATATTATTCATATTGAGAAGAAATATTTTGATAATTTATTTTATACAATTTTGGATACACCAGGTAAGACCAAAGATATTGTAAAGGCACGATTAGATCTTGCCCAAATTTTCAGGTGACTAGAACTAGAACTATTTGAAAATGTCAGATCACAGAGGTTAATGTAGCCAAAAGTAGTTTAAATACTGTCCAAAGAGATTCACTTATTATTTTGTTAGTGGATTTCAAATTTGAGACTTCCAGATGGCTATGCTTCCAATTTGGGCAGATGTGTTAAGAATGGTTATATTACCAGATTAAAAATTCATGATTGTAATGTTATAATGGAAAGACTTATGCCAATTGGATTCAGAGGATTGATGAATTCTATTATTTGGGATTCGATAACAGGCATATCATATTTTTTTGAGATATTTGTGCAGTGACAACAGACTATGATGCGCAAAGAAATATGGAAGAAGATGTTGCTGTAATTATATGTAAACTGGAAAAAATCTTTCCGCCAGCTTTCTTTGACTCAATGGAACATTTGATATTACATTTTCCACATGAAGCTAAATATTGAGGTCCAGTATAGTTTTTATGGATGTACCCATTAGAGATATGCATGTAGAAATTGAAGAAAAAAGTATGTAACAAAGCATCAGTTGAAGTCTCAATTGTTGTAGCTTATTTTCAAGAGGAAATTTCTTTTTTCTGTTCTCATTATTTTGAATCTCAATATCCCTCAAAACACAATCAGATGGGAAGAAATGAGGGTAATGTTAATGATTAAATGGACAATCAATTATCAATTTTTAATCCGCCAAATCTTGGTCTCGTTGGAGTTTATGAACAATGGATTTCAAATAATGAACATCACAGAGCTCATACATATGTTCTACTCAACTGTGAAGAAATGAAATCATTTGTACTATGAGTTCTTCTATCACTTATTCTATAATTTATGTTATAGTATGTAAATTTATTTTATTTGTAGGTTATATGATAATCATATCAAGAAAAAACTTTCACAAATTATAGGAGTTTCTCTTGAAGAACGCAGAAAAAAAATTCTCAATAGTTTCAAAAACTGGTAACATAAATTATTGATGGTTTAATATCAATTCCATTTATTATTTATTATATTGATAATTGTTTTAAAAAAATTCAGGTGTCTCAATATGCTGATAAAATTGATAAGTGATTGTGTATATTGAGTAACCCACCATCCAAAATTGTAAAATATTATAATGCATATCTGGTGAATGGTTTTTGATTTCATACATGTGCATATGGCGAATAAAAAAAATAATGAACAGTGGAGTTTTCTTGAGAGGATCGCATCATAGAGAAACTGAAGTTGAATTTTATTGCATTCTGGATGAAATTATTGAGTTGTGTTATCTAGGACAGAATTACATAACAATGTTTAAATGTCAGTGGTTGGATACAGATAGAGGCATGCATGTTCATCCGACTCATGGAATCTTCGATATTAAATATAAAAGTCTTCTTGCAGTAAATGAACCATTTTTACTAGCTCAACAGGCACATAAAATTTATTACGCAAAATGATGTGCTACTTCAAGAGACTTGAGCGATTGGTGGAGCATAATAAAAATTAAATCTCGGGAAAATTATTTTACTCAAACTGAATTTGGTTCTGCTGAAGTGGAAGGAATTGAAATTTTTCAAGAGACTGCTCAAAATCCATCTTTTTCACAAAGATACGTGAATATAGATGATGACACTCCACAATTAAGGATCGATGATTACGAAGATGTTAATGATGTTACAAATGAATTTAAAATGACAAGAGATGATGAAATTGGAACTCATATGGATATTGATGATGTTGAGGATAGGATGAATACATTGACATTGACAGTTATGGAGAAGAGGATGAAGATGAACATTGACACAGTTAAATGATGGTTATAATCATAACTAATATATATCTATATATAATAGTTATTTTTAACTATCTGATAACAATAATCATTTTGTGTGTCAGATGGATCCTGATATATTTCGCGAGTTGCAGGAGGTTGATCTACCTTTGGGTGAGGGGGATTTTGGATCATCTGACCCTCAGCCTACTGGCGGTTCAGGGGGTACACGGAGGGGGCGCGGTCTTCCGTGACTGATTATTTCAGACCCTATCCCCAAGTAACGTCCACGTCTTGGCTTTGATCCACGCACACAGAGGTATGGTAACCTGTATATTTTAGTTAGTTTTTATTAATTTATTTATATATATACTAATTGTTTGATTATTTATTCCTTTTTCACAATTTTGCGAATATAGATGTTGGACAGGGGAGTGATATCTTGCGCAATTATTTTTCTCATCCATGGATCACATGGGAACAGATTCCCATTGATGTGTGGCGCGACATGTTCAATTATTGGCTGGTACGTAAATAAATAATATTTATTTTGAAATTTATTTTATTAATAACTTGATATTATAAATTATTTGTAGGGTTTATGGTATCCCATCGATGATATCATGCGTGACGCTATCCACGCGGCATGGCAGGTGTCTATGCATGACAGTTTCTGTCAGTTTTTGCACAATTTGAGAAGAACAACCATTAAGAAAGCTGGAGTGACATAATTTGATGAGTCGTGTAGATCCCACTGACTAGAGTACATTTCATCTCACGTTTGGGATGGATTATGTTTACAATGGTTGGGTGGTGGATTTTAGAGGAGATCTTCAGTGGGACGACAGAACCGGGGGAGACAGGAGATGACACATCGAGCTGGTATCCATACATTTAGTTCTCATAGAGAGCATATATAAAGTATATTTTTTAAATATTTTATATAACTTTAAATATAAACATTTTATTTTATATTTCTTTAGGCAGTCGAGCATCCCGATATTACAGAGTTCGATGTTTATCAGAGGATGTACAGTGATCCATCCACTGGATATATTAGAGGGGATCGCCATCTTCAGATAGTGGTTAGTATTATTTATTCAGTTTGACAATTAACTGCATATAATATTTTCACAATTTTAATTTCAAATTGGAATTGAAGGAGTCATATGAGGCTGCGACCTCTCAGACACAGGCTGAGGGTCAGGACGAGACGACTGAGTAGACTAATGCCCACTATTTCAATTATATGGCTTGGATGCAGGTGACTCAGTATGGCTTTGAGAAGGGCTGAGTAGTTGGTATCGGCTCTCATTTGACTCTTGGTACTTGTTAGGTCCACAAGTCTGAATACCCTGAGAGGGGGGGTGCATCAGGGTATGACTAATTTAAAATTAATTCCCGTTCTGATCTTGTTTCGTTGTTGAGAAAAACTCTCTTCTCTCTTTTTCCCGTTGCACAAAGTAAATAAAAATCGAAGTATGCACAGGACACAGCAATTTTACTTGGTTCACCGCAAAGGGCTACGTCCAAGGAGCATACGCCGACAAGTTTCCGGTCGTACCAAATTCCACTAATCTTCACTAGCTGTGGATTACAAGGTTCGGGCTAGATCACTTCTAAGCCCAGGCTCACTACCTTTACAAGTTTAGGGTCATCTCACTGCTTTCCCAAGGGTTACTCCCTGTTTCTCTCTCTCTCTAGCTCACTGCCGGTGGAGAGGATCGCCTTCTTCCTCTTCCTAAGCTCACTGCTCTTGTAAGGAATCCACTCACAGTTTATAGACCTGTAGGTCTCTTCATTTGCATGAATGAATGCATCTTCCTCTGTGTGTAGATGCTCTGTTGAAGTATAACTTTCACTCGTAGATGAATATCTCTTTGCACCGAAGGTATCGAGCAATGTACCAGCTTCCACGCAGTCCGAGAAGCACCACTGGAACAAAACCTTACTTGGCGCGCAAGTCAACCTCAGCGCGCAAGTATCGGCGCGCAAGTCACAACGGGCGCGCAAGTCCTCCTCAGACACTTGCGCGACTCAAGCTTCCTCAACTCCAAACTTGCGCGACTCTCTTCCTTTTACGCCCAAACCAATATTGGCACGCAACTGCCAACCGGCGCACAACTTCTAACACCGGCGCACAACTTCAACCACTGGCGCGCAACTTCACCTGTGCGACCACACACACCACCTGCGCGACCACCACACCTGCGCGACGGGAGCTCTGATTTCTCAAAGAGTTGAACTCCGGTAAAGAATGAGGAGGGGTGGTCCAGTATTTATAGGTAATCTGACCACCCTGCACGACGGCGCGCAAGTCACCTGCGTGACCCAGTTTCGGCGCGCAAGTCTTCTGTCCTTTTGGACACTTGCGCAACCAACTCCCAAACTTGAGTAAACCTACTTCCTTTGCCATATTTTGATCTTCTGATCTGGAAAAACATATGGCGCGCAAGTTTCCTATTCTCCAAGTCCTCGGCGTGCAAGTCCCTTTGCCAAAAACACTTTTCTTCATTTGCCGATTTTCAGGCCCAAAAATTTGGCAAACACTGGAAAACGGCGCCACCTTATATCTGTTCTTTTGTACCGCCTCCAGATCATCCATTCCTTTTATCGACGTTCTTGAATCAAACATGGATCGTTGAACTCAGCTCTTGAACTCGACATTCCACCATGAAATCCTCTTTGTCAACAAATTTTTATGTCATCGTTTTTCTTTGTCAACAATCACTACTCAGATGTCCATTTTGTCAACAAACACAATCACCTCAAAAATGCTTCAATGATACCTTGAGGGATTTTTGCCCAACAGTACTTATTATGGTACTGTTGCGATGTCGGCGTCCATCTCGAGAGGAGCTCGTGGAGAGGCATCATCTTCTGGCTCATAGTATCAAGAGCAGTTGCGAACTCAGTCTGACCTTATAGAGACTTTACAGAAGTAGCATGAAGAGATGTGTTGATGGAAACAGCAGCAACAACAACATCATGAGGAGGAGATGCGTTGATTGGATCAACAGTGGCAGCAAGAGCATCACAAGCAGATGGAGTACATGCACCGTCTGACTCGTAGTTTAGGGATGAAGTTTCCTCCACCTCCTCCAGAAGACGCCCCCTAGTGATTTTTTTTATGTTAAAAACATTTGAATTCTAGATTTGTAATAATATGAACTATTTACAGTTTTTGTCTTTTATATTAGTGGAAATATTTCATAATTTAATTTTTTTATTTTTAATATTTTATTATTTATTATTAGTATTATATTTTTTAATATTTGTTTATTTTACTAATAATAATAATATTTTATGATTTTTTTATATTTTTTTTAAATATGGAGAATTTTAATAATTTTTTATTATTTTAATAATATTAATATTAATTATTTATTAATCATAATTTTATTAAATATATTTTTTTAGTATTATATTTTTTAATGTTTGTTTATTTTACTAATAATAATATTTTTTATTTTTTATTATTTTAATAATAATAATATAATTTTTTCATAAATCATAATTTTATTAATTTTTTTATTATGTTTACTATTTGTGACGGGGTCTTTTGCGATGGGTTCCTGTCACATATAAGTTAAATATAATTTTTTATGATTATTATTTGCGACGGGACAACAGACCCATCGCAAATGATTATATATATAATGTATATAATTAGATTTTTATCTGCGACGGGGAACTTACCCGTCGCAAATACTAATTGTGACAGGCCTGTCGCAAAAGGTTTATGGATATATAATGTATATAATCGGAAGGTTTTTTGCGACAGGAAACTATCCCGTCACAACAACTATTTTTTGCGACGGGCCCATCACAAAAAATTGTATTTGTGACTCCGTTTTCTGCAACGGGCTATTTGTGACGGGGCCCCGTCGCAAAATATTATTTGTGACGGGATCCCATCGCAAATAGCCCATTGAAAATACCTCTAATTCCAGTAGTGTAAGAACCTTTCCAAAAACTCTGCCACTTCCTGATTCATACCAAGCCACCAAAACTATGTTCTCAAGCCACGATACATCTTAAAAACTCATGGGTATACCACTAAAGGTGATCTATGAAGCTCACGAAGGACCCCATCATGCACCGCTACCAGGACAAAAAAAAATTCATGGAATAACATCTGATTTCAACCATCCTCTAACCATCCCTCTAGAGCATCACCATGGCCAACATAATAGTGCAACACTTCTACCTCCTAGTCTCCCCACTAATACTCCTCCACCAGCTACATTAGAGAAGACTGCACTATCATCTGGAACAAATAGCCTCTACCACTATCCATTCCTATATCTAAGTGTAAGTCTTCCAACTCCTCCATAACTCTCTAAGTGTCTGCAGATTCCCAAACAATATCCTTTTGCGACTTTTTACTCAAATAAAAGGCCAAAACATTCCCCTTTCTTGAGGTGTAAGATATATCAAAATAATAGTCTTGAAGAAACTCCATCCACCTTCACTGTCGAAAGTTCATATCTCGCTAGGAAAAGATATACCTCAATCTCTTGTGAAATGTAAAGACTAAAAATCACACATCGATGGGGTAATTCCTCCACAACTCCAGTAAAAAAACAACTACTACCAACTCTACATCATGGTTGGTATAGTTACATTCATGGGGACATAAATTCCTAGACCCATAAGAGATCACTTCTCGTTACTGCATCAAGATGCATCCCAAGACCAGACAATAAGAGTCACAAAAAACCTCAAACATCACCCCTTCCTCTAGAAATTGGATCACTAGAGTACTAACCAACTTAACATTTAGATAACCAAACGCTTCCTAGAACTTCTCACTCCACACAAAAGCTTGGTATTTCTTACTCGAATATGTCAAAGGGTTTCAACTCAAGAGAAATTGGGCACAAACCTTCGATAATAGACTATGAGGCTAAGAAAACTATAAACCTCTTCCGCATTCTTGAGTGCTTCACAAGAAAAAACTACATTAAATTTTGACAGGTCCACTTCCACACCCTTATGTAAAACCACATGCCCAAGGAAATTCACCTCTCATGTACAAAACTTACACTTGTATAACATTCCATAGATCTAGTGGAATTAAAGAACATATAGGATAGCCTTGAGATTCTTGACATGTTTCTCATATTACTTCAAGTGGATCAAGATTTCATTGATGAACACACACAAAAATTGGTCCAGGAACTCATGGAAAATGGATTTCATAATCCCCATAAACACAGTCGGTGTGCTCATAACACCGAACAGCATGAATAAAAACTTGAAGTACTCATACCTACACCTAAAAGTAGTCTTTGAGATATCACCCTCCTTCACCCTCAACTGGTGGTATTCAGACCATAGATCGATCTTAAAAAACCAACTTTCCCCTCTCAACTGGTCAAAAAGATTGTCTTTCCTTGGAAGAGGGTAATGGTTCTTGACTGTCACTAAATTCAACCTCTAGTAGTCTATACACAACCTCAGACCACCATATACCTTCTTTGAAAACAACATTGGAGCACCCCACAGTGACACATTGGGCCGGATAAATCCCTTTTTCATCAGATCATCTATTTGAATCCTCAACTCCCATAACTCTGAAGGTGTCATCTGATAAGGAGCCATCGAAATCAGAGAAGCACCAAACTATAGGTCTATCCAGAACTCAACATCATGTCGAGGGGGTATCATCCCAACCTCCTTGGGGAAAATATATAAGAACTCCCCAATGAATATGGGAAACTCTACCATTTCAACATCAATTGATTCCACTGAGAGCTCATCCAACAAGAAAAGAATAGGCTCTATATTTCAACTATCCACCTAATAGCTCCAATCACCAATGAAAACCACACACCGAACATCCATATCTGAAAACATTACTCTCCTCCAGAAGCATTCTATAATGTCATTCATGGAATAAAACTAGTTGATTTCAATAATGACATCGTATGGCTACATCTATAGCTATAAAAGATCCCCATGGGACTGATATGGTTCTATCATCAGTCTACATCCCTAGAACATGTCAAACAAGTTTGTCTAACCACCGACTAGTGTACTTAACACCAAGGGAACAAGAATCCTCTCTATGTCTAGCCCCGGATCATGGACTATATTGGGTGAAACAGAGGATTGAAAAGCTCCTGAATCAAACAAACCACAATCAAGGGTACTAAACAAGCTGATAATACCTCCAACTATATCTGGTCCTACTAAAACTACTACCTCTACTGTGTGAAACTGACCACACCCAGCTCCTATACCCCTCTTCTGAATACCGCCTCCACAACCATGACCAGGTTGAGGTCCCTAAGGGACATCCTGAGGTTGGACCCTATATACTCCATCTACCCTCAATGGAGGATGACCCTTCTATCCCTACCACTGAAACAGCCTAACTGGAAACTGCTATTGAGACCGGTGTTAAACCTATCTTCCTCCACCATACTAAGCTCGAATAGCCATTGGACACTAATTCTAAATATGGTCACAGATTCCATAGAAGAAACACCTTGGCCCCAAGCCCAAAAAAATCACAAGGACAAAATGGTCAAAAAGAAATTTTTTGGGGTCAACTACCTATCGGTCGAAACCTTAAATGTCTTGGTTTCTGAGACCTACCACTAGTAACCCTGCCTCTCAAATAAAACTGATGGATCCCCTCTCATGGTAAGCCTCCTCTTGAGTGCATCTTCTCGATCACCTTCTTCTTTTTATGGAACTCTAGAAACAATGGAAACATAAAGGGAGTAATCGCATACTGGATAGAAGGAAAGAGTGCCTCCTCTAGATGTCTCACATGATACTCCTCATCCAGAAAAAGATCTAGGGGAAAATGGAGGAGATCCTTAAACTTGATACTCAGCTCTTGTACTGACATACTCCCCTGCTGGAGGGAGAATAACTCCTGCCTCTTCTCAGCCTTCATGGTTGATGAAAGGAATTCTGCTCGAAAATCCTTCTCAAAATCGACCCACATAATTTCATCCTCCTTACTCTCCCCTAGGTACAACGTCCACCACTAACATGCAGCTCCTCACATCTAACTAACCACTAAATGAATCTAGTACTCTATTGGGGCTTGGATCAAGCTAAAGGTGGTCTCAAGATCCTCAATCCAACTCTCTATCTCTGTGTCTTAAACACTAACATCATACTTTCCCAAAGCCTTCCATTGGAAATCATGTAATGTTATCTTCCACTAGTCGTCCTACTCCATTGGATCAACCCTCCATCGATCAACCAGATCATCCTACCGAGCCTCAACTGCCTAAACCACACACAAATGATTAGTGGGTGCCATAGCTGAAAGGTTAACAAGGAATTACTAACCCCAAATAGTATGCAATTTTATTTAAGATTAATTTTAACTCATTTTAACTCATTTCTTATTATTCATTCGTAATTTCCCAAAACACCCAATTCATACAAGAAAACAAGTCATTATGATTCATGTACCTTACCTAGGGTCTCTACCTTGAAACTGGTGTAGCCTCAATTGGGAATTTAGTAGGCTTAGATTCCTTGCATCGAATCACAGGGGGGCCTAAAATCCCATGTCCTAGCCAGTATTACCTGTCCTATGTCACACACCAAGATTGTCTAACATTGTTTCCCTAAAAACCCATGAAATCCTCACTGTTACTAACTAAAAACTCCATTCTATCTCTCAACCATCACACCTGATACCATTATTTCGTGACCCATTCCCTCCAAAGATACCCATCCTGGGATGGCGATGAATAAAGAGAGATAATGACCCTTGAGTCCCACCTCCAGTAGGCCTTGGGGTTGAAACTAGCACCAAGGGTATACAATCTCACAAAATGGAAGGCGTTTCCATTTTTAGGAAAACAAGATCGGCATATAAGATGGTTTATCCCAAAACAACTTCAAGATATGTGTGTGTGTTTTTGTGTGTCTAAGAAAAACCAAAATCCATCCCATATGCATGTTTAAAATAAAATTGTTACAAGTGTAATAAAAACTCTAATTAAATACCAAAAGTAAAGTTAAGCAGCGGCACAACAACTATCAAGATTTAAGCTAGTAATGTCCATAATGGTCTGTGAAGTCCTCATAGAAACTTGAAAGGAGTTTTACTTATGTAGGGTGAGTATACATGTATACTCACTAGGAAAACCAAATTCTCTCATGCACGTGTGAAAGGGAGCATACCAATTCCCCTATGAGAAAACAGTAGAACCAAACAGCACCTAACAAGGTATACTAGCCATCCCATCCTAACTAAAGAATGCTCACCAAGTAATGAAAGTTAAGTAAAGTAATATAGTAAGAATATCAATGATTTGGGTACCCTTCACCACTTCCCACTAGTTTATCCACTCTTTCCTAACATAAAATGTCCTCGTTATCCCACCTATTCTGAAAGAACCACATCACAACCTACCCGTACACACTTGGGCCCCAAAACCACACCTCATATCATCACCTGGGCTATAAGCCACATCAAATCCCACCTGTAGACACTTGGTCACATACCACATCACATCCCACCTATAGACACCTAGGCCACATACCACATCACATCCCATCCTAAAGACACCTGGTAGAGCACAACTCATCTCATCTCATAGACAACTGGTAAAACACAACCCATCTCATCCCAAAGACAAGTGGGAAAACACAACCCATATCATCCCATTGACAACTAGGAAATCACAACTCACCCACACACACATGGGACTCACAAACCACAACATGCCCAAACAATATTAGGATATCACTACCTAGAAGAGGAAGCAGGGAAGAGCAGGTGGCCAGCCATCCATCCGCCCACCAGGATGTTTGGGAAAGACACCCTCCCCCGTGATGATGGGGGTGTTCAACATGTAGTTATAAACTAGGGTGGGGTGCATATAGAAATAACAAGGGAAAATACACGTATATACATATATGATACTAAACACTCAATCCCAACCTAAGGGTTCTTAACAAACAACCAGCTCACAACACTGCCAACTTTGCTACTACCTTTAAATGAACAATACCACACATCAAGCCACAACCTCCTTTAAATTTCCATAAAACTTGATTAACCATTACAATTTTACAAAACTTTTATTCATTCCATCAACCAAACCAACCCAATCCAGTTAAAAAACTTTTTAAACAATTATTTATTCATTTATTCCACTACTATCTAAGCAACTACCAAGCACAACACACAATAAACAATATAGAAACACATCACCGCACAACCCGATCATAGCCCCATTATGCAACACTTATCATCCATTCCATAATAAAACTCTCAACCTTGGATTCTATTACATGGTCAGGTTGATGTATCATCTACAAGTTCATCCACCACACCTCCCAAACCAACTCATAGCACACACATGTGCTTCACAAACATGCCACATCACAAACTAGAGTGTATCCACACATCACAACATAGACACTTCACATTCCTTCAGTCCCACAAACACAACCACAACTATCCCACAAAACACATCACCCCACATACTAAATTATAACACATTTTTTGATTTAATGAGGCATCCCTTATTTAAATCCACTTGTTAATTCAGGGATTTTTATAGAAACTGGGTAATCCTAAGAATCCATTTATTATCCTTGTGTACGTGATTTACAAATTTACATATATAAGTGTTCAATAGGAATCAACCAGCATGAAAATTATTTAGTGTGAGACCAAGGACCACAATAATACATGATTTTTAGTAGGGAATTTATCCCATATAGTTCACAACATCACAATAACATCAAATTCAAAAAAACATGTGCATTAGATCCCTATACCCCGTTCAATTCATTTACCCAGTTCTTATCTTTGATTAGTGTGCCACAACTATGATCTGAAGGAAAACAAAAGTAGATCCCTCCCACATGATTTATAATCAAATAGAAATGAAGGAAGACCCTACCTTGAAGAAGCTTTTCAACTCATCCATACACCATAGGGAAAAGAAGAATTCTAGCAAGAAACAACCACACCACTAGAAATGTGGATCAACCTATTCTAAACTAGAATATTATCAAAACGATTCCCAAAAATCCAACTCAACCCAAATCATACCAAGATAGTGAATCTCGAGGAAAGAACAAGAGTAAACGAATAAGAAAGAGGAGAAAAAACACCATGGATTGATCACAAATCACCAATGAACAACCACCATGATTGATATATCAAGAAGGGAGGAGTAAGGCTTGAAGGACTCCTCAGGGTGCCTATAGTTCATCTGAAATGAGAGTAAAATAAAACCACAGATGAATGAATAATGGTTTGGATAAAAATAATTATCAAAACTACACATGATCAAGGTATTACACAACATGTAATATACCCTTTCATGTCATGTAATACCCAGGGTTTGGTTTTTACCAAAAAATGTGTCGCCTCTCGATTTTATTTTATTTTTCAAACCCTAAAATATTACATTCCATGAAAACTCCAAAAAAATCCATGAAGTACAGTTTGACATCATGTAATATAGTTACATGGTGTGAAATCCCCCCTTTTCCAGCCTTTAGCAACTGAACCTCTCTAAACTTATTCCAAGCCTCCTCTGAACACTTCCAACCACCAAAAATTGCAATGTAACTAACTGGTAAGACACGTACCATTACACAAGTAAAAGAAATTGATGGAAAAAATAGTTCACTTGATTCATTCTATACCCAACTATGGAATCACTGGCTAGGTCATGTAAAAAAACATTCAAACATATTACACCAAGATAGATATTTAGTTTCTTTTGAACTAAAAACACTTGGTGTAATTCATACATGTTTATAAGAAAAAATGAACAAATCTCTATTTAATTGAAGAGGTGAAAGGGATAGTGAGCATCTTGAGTTATTTTATACTAATGTGTGTGGACCATTTCTAGTTGAATACAAGGGTCGCTACTCATACTTCATAACTTTTACTGATGACTCTAGTATATATGGATATATCTACTTAATGAGGTATAAGTCAGGTTACTTTGACAGATTCAAGGAATATAAGAATGAAGTTGAGAACCATATTGGTAAGAAGATTAAGAAAATCCACTCAGATTGTGGTAGAGAATATCTTAATCAAGACTTCATTGATTATTTATAGGATTTGTGGATTCTATCCCAACTAACTCCTCCTTATACACCACAATGGAATTATGTAAGTTAAGGGAGTAACCACGCCATATTAGACATGTTGAGATCAATGATGAGTTAAACAGGTATTCTATTATCCTTTCTTGGATATGCATTGCAGAAAGTAGCACACATTCTAAATATAGTTCCAACTAAAGTGGAAAAAGGAATTCTATATAAATTATGGTATGGAAATAAACTTGTGTTGTAATATGTACAAGTGTGGAGATGTGAAGAATTTGTTATAGATATTTCTATCAAAAAACTTTCACCACAAGTCACTGAGTATATCTTTATAGGATATCCCAAGGAAATAGTGGGATATTACCTATATGAACCTTCATATAAAAAGGATTTATTTAATATAAATCCCATACTCTTTGAGAGGGATCATAACTCTAAAAGAGATTGTGGGAGTGAGATATAATTTGATGAAGTCCATGCTCAAGATACTCAAGATTTGGCACAGTAATAGATTCTACAAATCCCCATGGAAGAGAATATTTTAGAGACAAAAGTACTACATAGGAGCATAAGAGAGGTTAGAGAAACTAAAAGATATGGTTTTCTAGTCACTTGGGATGGTGACTCATTTTTAGTTGATAATAATGATCTTGTAACCTATAAGGAATCATAAATAGTAACATAATTTTTCAAGTTGAAAGAATCTATGAATTCTGAAATGGATTCCATGTATCAAAACAAATTATGGATTTTGGTGGATCTTTCAGTGGATGTAAAACCCTTGTTATAAATGGTTATTCAAAAAGAAATTGTACATAGATGGACAAGTTAGAAATTATAAGGCATGACTGATTGAAAAGGGGTTTAAACAGAATCAAGGTGTAAACTATGATGAAATTTTTTCACTATTTTCTATGTTAAAACCCATCAAAATTCTACTTGTAATTGCATCTTACCATGACTATGAGATTTGGAAGATGGATTTCAAAACAAACTTCCTTAATGGGAACCTTCATGAAGATGTCTATATGACAAAACCTGGAGGGTTTGTGACTCTAAAGGATGACAAAAAGGTATAAAAGTTATAGAGATCCATTTATTGATTAAAGAAAGCATTTGGGTCACAGAACATTTGGTTTGATGAATCCATAATAGAATTTGGTTTCATAAATAATGAATGTGAGACATGTGTCTATAAATGTTTTAATGGGAGTTTGGTCATTTTCCTAATAGTTTATGTCAATAAAATACTACTTATTGAAAATGAAATACCAATCTTATAGTCTATCAAATTCTGGTTGAACACATGCTTCTTCATAAAGGATTTAGGAAACGCGACATATATTTTTGGGATCAAGATCCATAATGATATATCCAAGATATTTCTCACTTTAAGTAAAATTAAATATATTGAAAATATTAAAAATATTTAGTATGGAAAATCCAAGAGGGTATTGTTTTTAATGTCATGTGAAATTTCCAAGAAAATGTGTTCGTAGACACATGAGGAGAGATAGAGGATGGAAAGGATTCCATAAAAATCATCAATTGGGTCATTCATATATGTTATGATATGTACTAGGCTAGATGTCACCTAATCCATAAGTATGGTTGGAATATATCAATCTAGACTTGGAGACCACCATTGGATGGTATTCGGGACTATCCTTAAGTATCTGAGGTGAACAAAGGAAATTTTTCTGGTTTATGGATGATATGAGGAGCAATTTATTAAAGGATATGAATATTATAGTTTTAAAACAAACAAAGATAATCTGAAATCATAGTTAGGTTAGATCATAACTCTTAATGAAGGGTTTTTAAGATAGAAGATCACAAAGAAATCCATGGTTATAGATTCTATAGAAAATTCTGAGTATATTGTAGCTTCTGAGTTAACTAAAGAAGCATTTTGGATACACAAATTTTTCCAAAATATTGATGTTATTCTTATCATAAAATATCCTATCACACTCTATTGTGATAATACTATATTTTCGGGTCTCACAGAGGATCCAAGATCACATCAGTGGACAAAGCACATACTTCAAAAATATCATCTCTTGAGAGATTTTTCTTAGAGAGGTGAAGTCACAATGAGAAGAGTCTCCACATAATACAGTGTGGTATACCCCATGATTAAATCCTTAACTTAACATAAGCATGATCATCATGTGATATCTATTGAACTAAAATTCATTGATAGTTTTCTCTAGTCTGGGTGGGAGTTTGGTGGAGCTTGTGTCCTAGAACAATCTGCGTGTAATTTTGATTGCTTGTATGTAACAAACCAAATATTCATAAATGAAACTCCCTTTTTTAGTGAATAAATTCCTCATTAAGAAATGTTTTTATAGAAAACAAATTCAATATTTTGGTAATTTTTTACTATTATATCATGTCATCTTTAAAAGATTGTTAAAGGATCATAACTATCTATAGCATAGTCATTGTAGAGTGACCATTAATATTTTTATATTAATGGTCATGATAAAGTCTAATTGACATATATGGAAGAATCAATGGTCTTGGATAGTAGTATTTTACCCTATGAAGCCCACTTATTAGAGCTTCTAAGGGGGATGGCTCATTGGGTTTTTCCCTTGACCAAGCCCAAGTTGAGATTCAAAAACTAAAGCATGAATGAAATCATTTATGGGATAAGTTAAATCTTACCAAGATCATGGCCCAAACTGTAACACCTCAATATTTTATGGTATGTTGTCTTTTTAAGGAAATTTGATAGCTTATGTTGCACGCAATACCGAGTTTGAGTGCACCGTGATCTACCAAACTAGCCGTTTAAAATGTAGTTATGAATAGTATTAACCACATTATGAAATTTATATATTTTATTTTTCAAAATAGATTTCATTTTTTAATTTTTAATATCAAAATTATCTTAGGGTGAATTTTTTTTATTTTTTTGAAAAGTATCGATTTTTATGAATAGTGAAAAATACTGCAATGTTGTTAAAAACCCGAATTTTTTATATAAATAATTATTTTATTTTAAAGTAATAACAGATAAATAATACATATATTAATCCAATTTAGTTCATTGAACTATTTTTTATAATAAAATTAGATATAAAAAATTATTGAACTTTTGAACGTCTCTTTTACCCTCCTTCTCGCCACATTTGCAGGATTAGCATTAAACAAAATTTTACCACTTCTGTGAATTGAAATTTGAAACATGGAAAAACATGGTTATAATAACTAGGAAAATTCTTTTCCAACAGGATCAAAATAATTTTTGGTGAATAGTAACTTTAGTAATTTTATTTACCACGGTTAACGGTAAATAGGGTGATTAAAGATAAAAATAATATTATAATAATATAAAGTTACCCAAAAACTTGTCCTAATTTAATTGGATGAGTATGTTTCAGAAAAAAGTATCCTTGGTTATATTTTGGGACCAATTGGATTCACTTGTATGAATTTAATATATTTATAATATTATATTTAAATAAAATCTAATTTTTATACTTCTCTTTTTAACAAATAAAATATTTTTAATATTATGTTATATAACTGATATGGTTGACTATAAATAGTAATTAGAAAGATAAAATGTTCATCTACTTTATGGGGATATATTTATA
Source organism: Viscum album (assembly GCA_963277665.1). Lineage (NCBI taxonomy): Eukaryota > Viridiplantae > Streptophyta > Magnoliopsida > Santalales > Viscaceae > Viscum > Viscum album. The sequence goes on from OY728147.1 coordinate 93,581,274, forward strand.
ATTTTAGAAAATAAATAATTAAATTAAACGGTGACACAATGATGATGCAGTAATTGATTTATTAAAGGAAGAATCAAATAAACGACATTAATAATATTAAAATAAACATAATATTAAATATTTGATTCCATCCAAAAAAAATTTAGATGACATTGACATGTTATAGATAGTTTAATGTAGTTTTTCCAAAGGAATGAAGTTTTTGTGATTTTATAAAAAGTCAAATAATAAATAGTGTCAGAATTGACATAAATGAGAATTTAAAATAAATAATATTTTATTAAATGATTTAAAAATATATATTTTGGCCAATTAACTAGTATAATGTTAAAGGTATCATAATTATTTATTTTTAATCATCTAATGGACACTTTTCCAGGAAAACTACATAGATATTATTAAAATCAAAGAATGTGATAAAATGCCACACTCCCATTTCTTATAAATACAATAATTTTAATATAGGGATAACCTAGAGATAAATTAAATAATTAATATTATCTAGAAATATAAAATAATTATCAACATATAATTTATTTATTTATTTTTAGAGACTAAATAATTACCATAAATAATGATACAATAGTGAAGAAGTAATTATTTTATTTATAAAAATATAATATAAATGATTTTAAAAATGTCAAAATAAATATAATTTTACATAATTGAGGTGATACATGAATTTTATAGGTTAAAATTACATGTTAAAATTGTAATCAATGGTTTGATTCTAAGTTATCTTTTGGTTTGGATTTTATTTAAAGTCAATGTAATGAATAGTGTCAAAATTGACACTATTGATATTTTTTAAAAATAACAATATATTAAATTATTTTAAAATCATAAAAATCTCTAAAAAATAAAAAGTGATAATTATATGGTCTAAAATTTCATAAAGTATCCATTTATGTATAATTTAAACCATATAAGTAAATATTGATAACCATTTAATATTTAGAATATTATTACCACAACTAAAACTAAATAGATTAATTAAGGATAAATCAAAATGATAAGGTTTTAGAAAAAATCAAAACATGTCTAAATTTAATTTTTTGAGAGGATTTATACTCATCCTCATCTTATATTATAAATAATTTATTTTATATCCATTTATAATTGAAAATTAATTTATATTAATTTAATATTTTAAGAGTTTCCTAAAGTGCCCCTCACCTCTCTTATAAAAGGGAACCTCTCCTTCTCTTTTATTTACACCTCTAAATCCCTTTGTCTCTGCAAAACCCTCCCCATTTTCTCTCCCAACTTCCCTCAACTAATATTATAGTCCATACTTTGGGTAGAAATTCAACCTAAGAGGTCTTTTGTACAAATCAAAAGGAGATACTCGAAGAAGAGGTAATTGTTTTACCATTTCAATTCAATTTATTTTCTTCTTCTACTTAATCTTACTATGTTTTCTTAATAAAAATGTAATAACTTCAGTATCATATATATATTGATATTTTATTATGATCATGGTATAATCATATTCTTCTTTTTATTCATCCTATGAAATGCAATATCACCATGTGTGCGTACATATAGCTTATCGTCTCCACATCGTGATGTAAACTGTTTTTAATATATACTTTATTTATATGGGTATAAAAATGAATTTCAATGGATATAAATAATAAATATGAAATGATATTTATTTTTTATAATTAACATACCATTAATTTCCTTACCCCTTTACCATTAATGAAATGATATTGTCACTCGTGCGTACGTACGGATTACCATCTCCACGATGCGATAAGATTCATCATCCACGTTAATCATTAAAGAATGATTATAAAAATATATTTAATGAATAATTATGAAATATATGACATAATAATTCCCCTAGAATTATAGGTACTCTCACTTTTCAAACATTAATATTACATAGCTTTTGTAGAATACTTAAACAATATACAAACAAACGCTCAAAGACCATAGTTTTTATAGTGCCTTTGGAAACCTGGAAACATAAACACTGGTACATATGTGAGCTACATAATCTCCTACTAGGTTCTTATTGAATAGAATCTTTCTTAGACATATCAAACATATTACATATCATCATAACCTGGGGGAAAGGAAACATAAAAGGGGTGACCTCAAATGCTTAGTACAGGTAAAAAAGGGAGACATGTAAGAATAAGCATGATCACAAGGGTATGAGTATGTGATCATGAAAATAGAAGATCATAACCTACATATCAAAGATCATAACAGATATCATGGAATAAAGATTGGTAGTTCATAAGACATGAATCATAATTAAATAGAGATCATAATCCATGAAATCATAACATAGGAATAAAACATGGAATTGTAGAAAATACATAATCTTATAATATGATTTACATAGTAGCTGAGGAATCACTTCCAAGACCATATTAATGGAAAAATTCCTTTACTAAACCCTTGTTTCAACCTTGTATTACTGAACTAAGTAAAACCTAATTCTAGTCCTGTATTATTGAACTGACTAAACCCTCTTTCCAGTCCTTTATTTCTGAGATGAGTGAACCCTTATTCCATCCTTGTATCATTGAACTAAGTAAACCCTTGTTCCAGCCCTGTATTACTGAACTGAGTAAACCCTTATTCCACCATGTATTACTGAACATATTAAACCCTCATTCCAACTCTGTATTACTAAAATGAGTAAACCCTCATTCCATCCATGTATTACTGAACTGATTAAACCCTAATTCCAACCCTATCTATCTCATGAGATATAAATCTTTACCCAATGCATTGGAGGGAGATATAGGTTCCACCCATCACATAATGAAATCATACATACATGTGCCAAAAGATCATAAATAATCAAACCATAACCCATGACATGAAATGGGAATCATAAAAATGTAAACATATCATAACCTATGGAAAGAGATAGGTTTCATAATCATTTAATCATAACTTGTGAAAAGAAGCATGTTTTAAAAGCATATAACTCATTAAAGAGAAACGGGCTTCATCAACATCATGACATCAAAACATAATCCATTCATTAAAGGAATATAAATGGAAATATTGAATAATTTCCCCATAAAGGCATGATTAACACCAGTGTATATTATCTTATATGGGAAATAATTTTGAAAGATATTTTAAAAACATTTATTGAGGAAAATATCTTTTGTTCTTTGAAAAATGATTTTTATAACATAAAACCTTTTGAAAACCTTTTTCTTTGAAAATATCTTTGAAAACTAATAAAGTAATCTTTGAAAACAATAAAGAATTTTTAAAATCATTTTTCCTTGAAAATTATCTTCAAGGATCTTTTGAAAACATTTTTGAAAACATTTTTTAAAACATGGTTTTTGAATACAATATATTTCTAACCGAAGAACGAGATGGCCATATTTTACATAAAAATATTAACTTAAGTACCAAAAAATGAAAAAATGGTAATAACACATTAGGATATCTTGAATAAATAGATTATAAGTAAACTTATGAATATTATTGAGATATGGATCATAATATTTCATCAAAGGAAGTATAAACATAAACAATCTCAAAAAGGTGATGAGATCGTCTCAATAAACTCTTATAACTTAGTGACTTTGGATCATATTATCCATGTAAGAAAATAAAATTACATGAAGCTTAATATATCATGAAAATAATTATATTCATGATAAAAAATTTAAAATTTATTTATATACACCTTGAAAAAGAGTTTAGGTGCATAACAAAACATGAGTCTCCAAGAAGGCAAATTGAGACAAAACTAGTTTATCGATTTGGTAACTTTTGGAACTTAAACCCCATGAAAGAAGGATAATAAAATGGATATTATAATACCCATAAACTTAATTATAGGATACATATAATATAATCTTCATCATTACATACACCACACAAAAGGAAAGAGTGGCGAACGTAACATGTATCTCACGGAAATTAAAAGTGAGATGAAATCCCCTTACCTCGTGTCTTGACTCTCTCCATACTCGTACAAGCTTCATGTATAATAAATATAGGTTTATTATACATATTTTACAGAATAATATTCTTATACATAATATCATTTTTTTTATTATAACCTTATATTACCCTCTTTTCAACGATCCTATGTTAAGGTTTCACTTTGGGTAATATTCACTTTGTTCTTTGCATGTGTCTTAATTTGTTACATCTTTGGTCCTTATAAATATATCATGATTATAAAATGTAAACCATGATATAAATATCATGTACATTCAGTATGTTTTTATTATAATAATCTATATAATATAGGATTACTAAATGGAATACATCGTTCATAGAGATGGTAAGTCATATGTACGCGTCAACATTGTTTCCGTCTTTATTGTCATATTGAAAGAAAGTATGTAGATGGCATATATATATATGTATGTATTTATGTATGTATGTATAATTATTAAAATATCATTAATATATCATATATATCATATAAGTTCATTGGAATCATCCTTAATACATTCCATGTGGTGCATGAACGAATCAGATCGCTTTGAGGGGTCAGTAGTCCACACTTCCTCAAATGAGATTATCGTATTAACACTAAATGAAAATTAAAGAGATGTGTGTTTTAAAAGGAATAAATAATATTAAATAAATATTAAATATAATATATGACATATATAAATAGATTTTACATCATAATGGCCGCCATGATTGGTGGTAAAGTATAAATGAACAATCATCGTTTTGTGAGTAAGTAGTTCACCGTACACAGAAATAGTATGTTAAACATCCATTATATGGATGTGTGTGTAATTGTAGGTAAAAAACTTTGCATAAAAACATCCTAGTATATGGATGATACTTTTTTGTAACAAAATAAGTGAATAAAGAGAGTGGAGGTGGTGGATAATGAAAATAAATGCAAGGAGCTTAAGAGAAGACATTACCTCTTAATCGGGTAACTCCTTTTGATTTATACCAAAAGGCTTCCTTGAAAAGATTTCTGGACAAAGGGAGGCTTCAAGTTAGAATTGAGGATTATTGGGAGGATACTAGTATAGATATTGGATGAACTTAAAAGGTTTTATATGTGTGAGTAATGGGTAGAGGTGTTTTCCTTTTATAGGGAAGGAAAATGACTAATTTGGAAATTCTAGAAACAAGTTAGGCGTGCACATTCTCTTACCTAAAAAAGTCATAAAAACAAACCAAACTCAACAATAAAAGGTTTATGGACGAAATATGGACAGAAAATGTGTTTTTGACAAGTTTCTATGTCATTTGGGTCCTTAATTATAAGGTTTAGTCCCTAATTAAGATTAATTTGGCCTTAAGTGTTGTGATTAATTTTAATCACTTTTACTAATCATTTTGGTCAAAAATTAACATGGTATTATTAGACACTAAATATTAAACTGAATAAAATGGGTTATGTTTTATTTTTTAAATTTAAATCATATAAGTGTCAAAATTAATATTAGTGCTAATCTCATAGACGGGATGAAATAACGGGGTTTTAAAGTAGGAAAAAGTTCAAAAGTTTGTTAAGAATTTATATTCAGTTTCAAAGTGAAATTGATTATAATGAATTAAATTATATTAATATGTGTAATATTTATCTAATTTTACCTTAAATATATTTATAATATCATTTATTATTAATAACTAATTTGACAAAAAGGCTATTTTTAAATAAAAAACAGTATTTTCACTATTCATCGAAAAATAAAGTTTCTCAGAAAAATCCCAAAAATTCACCCTAGTATAATTTCGACATTCTGAATTAAAAAATGAAGGTTATTTTATCAAATTAAATTTATAAATGTTTCTAAAATTAATTTTATTGTTAAAAATCAGCCCATTCAAGAAAACATTATTTTTAACATAAAAGGACTTTACCAGAAATCTCATCTTTCATTATCAATATGTTTTATTTATATATAAAAATTATAAAAAATATTTGGAAAGTATTTATTACTATTTCTAAAACTATATTTAATTTTTAGGTTATAATTATCTCATTTAATTTATTATTATATATATATATATAAAGATGTTTCATAGAAACTCAGTGTTGCATGCATCATATGCCAAGTCACTGTTGGTTATAGTGCAAGCGAAGTTGGTATTGTGTGTAGTGAAATCCAAGCTATTATTACATGTGAAAGGAATTTTTGAATTAGTTTTTTAATATATATATATATATTTAAATAACTATTTCCAGTGTCATTTGAAATGAAAAAAATATTGAAAAAATAAATTAATTCAAAAAAAATTCACAAAATCTTAAGGTGTTACATTCTACCCCCTTAAAATGAATTTTTCTCTTGAAATTTTTCTGGGGTATCAAAGGTTTAATACTTGAAATATTCATTCCTAGAAACCCACATCATAAAAAAGGATACTAAAACTTCCCTTAAAAAGGGAAATTTGGAACCATAACGGTTACCCAAAGTAACATATAACTAGGTTTTCACTTAGGAGAACATAGGTTGGGAGTAAAGATTAGACATGGAGGAAAAGCATAAATATTTATAGGGAGTGATTGAGGTCATTAATCACAAAAAAATTAAATGGTAAAAGGAATGTTTATGGCCTCAAATTCATAAATCTTTGATGATTTAAAAGGCCATCAACTCGACAAAAATTAAGGTATTAGGGCAACAATTTTTTTATCACTTTCAAAATGTTGAGTAATCGTTCATAAATTTCTATAAAAAAAATTAATTCTTGTGTTGTTATTTGAAAAAATTCTAATACATCCATTACCTCATGGAATGAATGTATAGAAATTAACTTTAATGAATAAGTCACTAAAATATGATTTTAACGGATCTTAAGGCCCGTAAAGAATAAAAAGTATAACTATTTTCTCTTAAAAAACATGAATTAATCTATAAAAATAAAAATTAACACTAATAGTTCATCATAAATATTTATTAATTAAAAATAAATATACATTAATGAGGACATCCCGTAGTCCAGTGGTAGGCGTGAAACTCTTATCGTCCTTCGGTCATAAGTTCAAGACCCATGGCCTTGCCAGACATGATTGGTTGTCACCCAGCATACATGATGTCCTTTTCAAAAAATATAAAATATGGACATCCTTGAAATAAGTTTAATCACTTAATAGCCTTTGAACCCAAGATTTCAAAACAAAATGATTACACAAATACTTCCTCTAAAGTTTAACTTAAACATTTCATGAGCAGTTAACCGTATAACCCTTCTCAAAGATGAAAACCCAAAACTTTATAAAGAGTGTCACGAAATCATCTTAACATTTATTCCCATATATAACAAAAATTATATATTTGTTATTGAATTCCAAACATATGAATACCATCATCATATATTCTCCTAAATTATCATAAATCCTTTGGAAAACATGCATTCTTCCTCATTCCAAAGTATATTAGATTTACTCCTTAAATTCAAAAATGTTGTAAACTTCATTAGTGATAACATAAACCACCTATAAACAAGTCCTTACTTTATTAGAAGGTAATCAATAATATCCAATTTACTTATTCATATCCCATGTATCTTTATCCTTACAACATTATCTTATCATAAAGAGCATATTAATGGTTACCTTCTCTTAGTGAAAATATCATCTTGTCATTAAATAGCTTCACTAGTCCAACATAAACTTGTAAATACTAAGAAAAAAAACATAAGTAGAACAATACTTTTATATTTCATCATTCATAACTTTTTAATCCAAATACATATATACTTCGATTACTTCATATTTAATCCATTAACAATTCTACCTCATCCTATTACATAATACCTTTTTACTTTCACATCTCATCTATAGTCTCATCATCATCAGTAATGTAACCATTACTCACACCACCTTATTGATTCTCTTCAGGAACTTTCCTATTGGGACATTGGGTTACATATTGATGATTTTATCCACACTTAAAACACATAACCTTGGATGAATACTAAGGGAGGAAAAAATTCCCATCCATTTCATTAACTGAACTCTTTATTTTTTCCTTTTAGTCACTTTCTTTGTGTCCTTATTTTCCACAGAAAAAACACCTTCTTGTTCCTCCAAGACATTAACTTAGGTGATTCTTTCCACATTATTGACATAAAGGAAACGAAATATTCTTCGTGGTATCCTTTACCTGAAATCTCAGCAAACTCCTTATTCCTCTTCCTTGGTGAGTTCGATAGTTGGTTAAGGTAAACATTATTAATCAAGTTCCGTGAAAATTTATTAGGCATGATCACGACATCTTTCACTCCATTGATCATCCCACTTGACTTCTCATCAGAAAATCTTTCATCACATTCAACATTAATCTAGTTCCTTCTAATTCCCGAAATTGACTAAAACTATAAGCATAGTGTGAGCATTACTTATTATAGCATAAAACCATATATCCATGAAAATAATTACATATAATATTTCTAAATCATGAAAACTTCCATAATCTATGACACCTTGGGTTTATCCTAGGTTATTCATAGATAACTTGCATCTAAATCCTTCATGATTGTTTATGAAGAGTTTGTGAATTCCCAAAGCTTATACTCTGAGAGTTTCAAACCATGTGTGAAGCAAGGCCCGTTTTTGTGTACTAAATTAACTTGAGTCAAGCCTGGAATATCTTGTCAGAGTTGTTACCCATAGGTAAATCTATGCCAGAGACACATCCACTTGTAGTATCCATACAGGGATGTATTTCTTGGAAACCATCCACTCTATCCTTTACCAAAAATCTAATACATTTTCCTAAATGTTAACTCATCCTTATAATTATCCTTAGAGACATCCCTAGACATATCCATAGAAATATACCTGGGGATCTCACTAAGGTTTTCTCATCCTAGTTTCCAAAGGTTAACTATACCTTTGCTCTGATACCAACTATAGAGACTCTTTCTTTTAAAACATTAACATTACATAAATTTTTTAGAATACTTAAACATTATAAAAATAGATTCCCAAAGACCATAGTTGGTATAGTGCCTTTGGAAACATGGAAACATAAACACTGGTACATATGTGAGAAACATCATCTCCCACTAGGTTCTTCTTTACTAGCACCCATCTTAGACATATCAAACATAGTATATATCATCATAACCTGAAGGAAAGGACACATAAAAGGGGTGGGCTCAAATGCTCAGTAAGGGTAAACAAGGAAGACCTAAAATAATAAGCATGATCACAAGGGTATGAGTATGTGATCATGAAAATAGAAGATCATACTCAGCATATCAAAGATCATAACAGAGATCATGGAATAAATATTAGCAGTTCATAAGACATGAATCGTAATGAAATAAAGAGCATAAACCATGAAATCATAACATAGGAATAAAACATGGAATTGTGGGAAACACATAAGTATAGAATATGATTTCCATAGTATCCAAGGCATCACTTCCAAGAACATCTTAGTGGAAAAATTCCTTTACAAAACTGGGTGAACCTGCATTCCAGCCCTGTATTACTAAACTGAGTAAACCCTCATTCTAGCCTTATATTACTGAACTGAGTAAACCCTCATTCTAGCCCTGTATTACTGAACTGAGTGAACCCGTATTCTAGCCTTATATTATTGAATCGAGTAAACCCTCCTTCCAGCCCTGTATTACTAAACCGAATAAACCCTTGTTCCATCCCTGTGTTACTGAACCGAGTAAACCCTCATTCAAACCTTGTATTACTGAACCAAGTAAACCCTAATTCCATCCATGTCTATCCCATGAGATATAAATATTTACCCAATGCATTAGAGGGATATATAGGTCTCACCCATCATATAATGAAATCGTACATACATGATCCAAAAGATCATAAATAATCATACCATAACCCATGAAATGGAATGGGTATTATAAACATGTAAAAATATCATAACTTATCTAAAGATATAGGTTTCATAATCAGTTCATCATAACCCATTAAAAGAAGTGGGTTTTAAAAGAATATAATATGTGAAAGAGAAATGGGATTCATAAACATCATGTCATCAAAACATAATCCATTCAAAGAAATAATATGAATGAAAACATTGAAAATTTTCCTCATAAATGAATGAGTAATATCAGTGGATGTTATCTTAGATAGGAAATAATTTTTAATGATCTTTTAAAAACATTTATTGAAGAAAATAAACTTTATTCTTGGAAAAATGATTTTATAACATAAAAACTTTTGAAAACATTTTTATTTGAAAATAGATTTGAAAACTTATAAAGGAAGCTTTGAAAATAATAAAACAATTTTAAATTCCTTTTTTCCTTGAAAATTATCTTCAATTATAATTTGAAATCATTTTTGAAAACATTTTTGGAAACATGGTTTTTGAATACAATAGATTTCCGACCGAAGAAAGAGATGATCATATTTTACATAAAAACATTATCTTAAGTATAAAAAGGTGTAAAAATGGGACTAACACATGAGGATATATTTAATAAACAAAAGATAATAAAACTCATGAATATTCTTGAGATATTGATCATAATATTTCATCAAAGTAATCATAAACATAAACAATTTTAAAAAAGCAATGAGATTGTCTCAATAAACTCTTATAACTTGGTGACTTGGGATCATACTCTACATATAATAAAAAATTAAATGAATCTTAATATCTCATGAAAATAATTATATTCATGATAAAAAATGTAAAATGGATGTATATACACCTCAAGAAAGATTTTAGGTGCATAACAAAACAAGAGTCTCAAAGAAGGAAAATTGAGACAAAATTTTTTATCAATTTGGTAACTTTGGGAACTTAAATCCCCTGAATGAAGGATTTTAAAATGGATATATGATTACCCATAAATTTAATTATAGGATAAATATAATACAATATTGGTAATTACATACACAAAACAAAAGGAAATAGTGGCAAACATAACATGTATCTCACAAAAATTAAAAGTGAGATGAAATCCCTTACCTTGTATCTTGACTCTCTCCATACTCATACAAGCTTCCTATATAATAAATATAAGTTTATTATAAATATTTTATAGAAGAATATTCTTATTCATAATACCATATATGGTTTTATTGTAACCTTATATTACCCTCTTGTTAAATATCCTATGTAAAGGTCTCACTTTGGGTAATATTCACTTTATTCTTCACATGTGTCTTAATTTGTTACATCTTTGGTCCTTATACTTGTATCATGATTCCATAATGTAAACCATGATATAAATATTAGGTATATATATATTTTTATTATAATAATCTATAGAATATAGGATTACGAAATGGAATAAACAGTTCATGGAGATGGTAAGTCATACATACGCATGAACGTTGTTTCTGTCTTTATTGTCGTATTGAAAGAAAGTATGTAAATGATATATATATATATATATTTGTGTGTGTGTGTGTAATTATTCTGTTAGAATTAATATATCATATATATCATATAATTTCATTAAAAACAACCTTAATACATTCCATGTGATGTAAGAATGAATCACATCGCTTTGAGGGGGCGGTAGTCCACACTTTTTCAAACGAGATTATCATATTAACACCAAATGGAAATTAAAGAGGTGTGTTATAAAAGGAATACATAAGATTAAACACATATTAAATATAATATATTACATATATAAATATATTTTCTATCATAATTTACACCATGATTGGTGGTAAAGAAGAAATGAAAAATCATCGTTTCGTGAGGCAATGGTTTGCTGTACACAAAAACAATATGTTCAACATCCATTAGATGGAGGTGTGTGTAAGTTTAGGTCAGAAACTTTTCATAAAAACATTATAGTATATGGAGGATAATATTTTTGTAACAAAATAAGGGAATAAATATAGTGGATGGGTGGAGAAGGAAAATAAATGGAAGGAAGTTGGGAGAAGACGTTACCTCTTAATCGGGTAACCCCTTCTGGTTTATGCCAAAAGGATTTTTTGAGAAGTTTTCTTCCCAAAGAGATGATTCAAGGTTGAAGGGAGAATTTTTGGGAGGATACCTGGGAAGATATTGTATAAACTTAAAAGTTTTGATATGTGTAAGGAATGGGTAGAGGTGGTGGCCTTTTATAGGGAAGGAAAAGGACTCATTTGGAATTTCTAGAAACAAGTTAGGTGTGCATATGCTCTTACCTAAAAAAATATATACCAAACCAAAAAAACTCAAGAATAGAAGGTTTATTCCCAAAATATGGATAGACAGTGTGTGTTGAACTATTTTCTAGGTCATTTAGGCCCTTAATTCTAATATTTAGTCCCTAATTAAGCTTAATTTGGCCTTAACAGCTGTGATTAGTTTTAATCACTTTTACTAATCATTTTGGTCAAAAACTAACATGGTCTTATTAGAATCTAAATATTAGACTAAATACAGTGGTTTATTTTGAATTTTTGAAATTCAAATCACAGAAGCGACAAAATTAATATTAGTGCTAATCCCATAGACGGGATGAAATAACGGGGTTTTATAGTAGGAAAAGGTTCAAAAGTTTGTTAAGATTATATATTCAGCTTCAAAGTGAAATTTATTATAATAAATTAAATTGTATTAGTATATGTAATATTTATCTAATGTGACCTTAAAACGTATTTATAATATCATTTATTATTAATAATTAATTAGAAAAAAGGTTGTTTTTAAATAAAAAAGCAGTATTTTTCACTATTTATCAAAAATTGAAGTTTCTCAAAAAAATCCCAAAAATTCACCCTAGGATAATTTCGACATTCTAAATTCAAAAAATGAAGTTCATTTTATATAATTAAATTTCTAAATGTGTATAAAATTAATTTCATTATTAAAAATCGGTCCATTTAAGAAAATGGTATTTTTAACATAAAAGGACTTTACCAAAAATCTCATCTTTCATTGTCAATATGTTTTATTTATATAAAACTATTATAAAAAATATTTGGAAAGTAGTTATTAATATTCCTATAACTATGTTTAATGGTTAGGTTATAATTATCTCATTTAATTAATTGTATATATATAAATATATATAAAAGCTTATTTCATAGAAACTCAATGTTGTGTGCATCGTACGCCAAGTCAGTGTTGCTTATAGTGCAAGCTAAGTTGGTATTGAATGTAGTGCAATCCAAGTTGGTATTTCATGTATATATATATATAAGGAACTATTTCCAGTGTTATATGAAATGAAAAAATATTGAAAAGATAAATTAGTTCAAAAAAAATAATTCTCAAAATCTTGGGGAGTTTCAGGAATAATATATATTTATATATACATACATATATGTCATTTACATGCTACCATTCTAAATGATAAGAAAATGGAAATAGTTTTCATGCATACGTATGGCCTACTATCTCCATGAACGGTGTATTGCATTTCATATATATATCTATTATATATATTTATATTATGAATATATATGAAATATAAATAATGTTTTACATTATGGAAGTAAGTAAATCATGATCTAAGTAATACGATCAAGAATAACAAGTCAAAACACGTAGGATAAACAAAGAAGATATTACTTGAAATGTTGTTTTAACTTAGATTTGTTAATAAATGGGTAATATAAAGTGATAAATGAATCATATATGATTTCATAAATATTATTATGACTCTGGTAGAAGTTAATAATATGTTTAAAGCCATTATACAGGAGTTTTGGACATGTATAGAGTGTATTATACCTAAGGTAAGTTTTAATTTCGCAATATCATTATTATCTAAGATTGTTTATACATAAGTATTTACTTGGACATATTTATCATCCATGTCTGTGTTTCTTAAAAAAGATTCAAACGGATTCTTTTTAAGGTTTTATGTAAGGTAATATTTAACTAAAAAATTGTTTTAAATGTTTTAAATGTATATTATTTTAAATCTTTCTCATTAATGTCCATGTTTAAAAATGGTTAAGTATTTATTTATATGGACATGAATGTTTTAAAATGTTAATTACTTTCAAAAGCTTCAAATTCGTATGGTACACTTTGATTCAAAAATAAATTTTTAATGACTTATTTTATAAGTTTTCAACTTTTTAATAAATGATTTCAAAGAAAAAGGGGTATTTATCTCAATATATTTTTAATGATTTTATTAGATTATTTTCATCTATGTCAATATCCTTTATTGGACTTTATTCTTAATTGAGGTTGATTTATTATGATACAATCTTCCATATTGTATTGAATGGTTTATGATATGTTTGAATGTGGATGTGCTATTTTGATACAATTCATGGTTTGTGATTAAAGTATTAATATTTCGTATTCTAGTGTTTATGTAATGTTTTACCACTTTCATAATATGAATTCATTGGACTTAGTAAGTGATGGATGGGGCCCACTATAGCCCCCTAATGTATCAGTAGGTCTCATGAGACAAACTAGTGTCTTGAAATGAGGCCTTGATGGTATGGTTATGTATGGTCTTGGCATGAGCCCTTGATGGTATGGTTATGTATGGTCTTGGCATGAGGCCTTGACGGTATGATTATGATGTACGACATTATGTATTACCTAATTATGAGATTAGTTATTGATATTACATGTGAATATTCGACTAGTATAATATACATGTGAATGTTTAAATGGAATTATTTGATTTATTATTTCTATATTATGCTGAATATTATGTTTAAAAGGCATGTGTTTCAGTTTTATACTTTACCTTATAAGTGTATGCTTATTTATAAAAGCTTTTGATGTATTGTTTAACCTTACTGAACATATGATATCACCCCTTTCATATGTTTTATTTTACCATGATTCTAAGAAGTATTTTATGATAGATATGTAGGGTTAATCTAGGATAATAATAGCATTCTAAAAGGATTATCTATGTTGTATTTTATGTTTTGTATTGTAATGTACAGTTCATGTATGTAATCAATTTTCCATAACTGATAAATTGATCAGTCCTTTGGGATTTGATTCCTTGTAATCATGTCAATGTATTAAAATAATTTACCAGATCTGGGATTTTGGGGTTGGGGCATTACAATTGGTATCAAAAAAGTTTTACAAAAAACCTTGGAAATTAGATTTTTAAATCAAAGATTATAAAACATAACCCTATGAATGACTTTTAGGATAATTCTAAGTATAGGATATCATATTTAGTTTTGGTAAAGGATAACCTAGGTTAATCCTATAGACAAATGGATTGAGAAGAATATTACACCATTTAGAGATCCTATAAATGGGTTTTCATGAATAAATCACTATGATTAGTGTTTCTCACATTATGCTTTGAGTTTTGGTCAATGGTTAGAATCAGCAAGGTTATACATGCAATGGTTATACTGTTGATAATGAAGAGGCTAAAAAAGAAAAATTATATTAAGAAGTTATTAAGGAATATGATGTTGAAGCACAGTTAATGTTTTAAGAGTGAAGTGGAATAATTCAGGTTATTTTTTATTTAGATTCAAGAATTATTACAACAATGGTTCTATAGTTATAAGATTCATGAAATATATAAGGATTGTACTACAGTATATCTTTATGAAGTATTTGGAAGCATGAATTATTTCATTAAGTTTTTTGAGGTTATAAAGGTATTTATCAATAAGAGATACATTATGTTTTTTAGGGAATCTAAATTTATGATTGATTATGAAAATTTAGAGACCTTTTAAGACTGTTAATTTGGATAGAAGTATTTTGGAAAAGAATTAATGTTGGAATGGAGTAAGCAGAACATTGGATATTATTTTTGGAGGTTAAGGTATGATTTATTGGATACTTTGGGATAACCTTCTTGTTTTAAGTAAACATTTATAGGATTAAGGAAATACTTGTGTGCCTTATGATTTATCAAAAGTGCTTTGGGTGTGAAAAAATCATTTTGAACTTTCATTTGTAGAAGTAAGGGGTGAAGTTAAAATAGATCGAAGCACAACCAAATGATGATATTATGCTTATGACATAAAAATAAATCAATTAAGTGCTTATCTAAATAGTAAAATAATTCTTCAACTCTAGGGAAAGGATCCTGAAACCAAAAATGCTATATTAGTACTTTTCTGATGAATCAAATGGTCCCTTAGATTATCATAGATTTATAGCTTTGTGATTGTTAACTTTCTCCTAATAATATTCTTTATCACTCTCTATTAGAACATGATGGTTTGATTTTTCTTTCATGTCCATATTTTCCTACATGGAACCCTTTTATGTGTTATCTCAAGTAACCTTAGTACTTCCCTTTCTTTATTTTAAATTATAACTTTTATCAACCCTTGTTCCAATTTTGGATTTCAATAATGGAATTTTGAATAGTCGAACCCCAGTTACTGAAACCAAATTCAAAAGTTGTGAGGAACAAATTTATTGAGGTAGGGGAGAATGTAACACCCCAATATTTCATGGTAAATTATCCTATTAAGGAAATTCAATAGCTTATGTTGCACGCAACACTAAGTTCGAGCGCACTATGATCTACCAAACTATCAGTTTAAAAAACGTTATGAATAGTATTAACCACATTATAAAATTTATATATTTTATTTTTCAAAATATATTTCATTTTTGAATTTAGAATATCAAATTTATCTTAGGGTGAATTTTTGGTATTTTTATGAAAACTATCAATTTTTTATTAATAGTGAGAAATAATGCAATGTTGTTAAAAACCGACTTTTTCATTTAAATAATTGTTTTATTATAAATTTATTTCAAATTAAAAATAGATAAATAATACATATATTAATACAATGTAGGTAATTGGAACTATATTTTATAATAAAATTAGATATAAAAATTTATTTAACTTTTGAATGTCTCTTTTACCCATCTTCTAGCCACATTTGTAGGATTAGCATTAAACGCAATTTTACCACTTCTGTGGATTGAATTTTGAAAAAAAAACATAATTGGTTTTAATCAATATGAAAAATGTGGTCCAATATGATCAAAATAATTTTAGGTGAATAGTAACTTTAGTAATTTTATTTACCACAATTAAAGGTAAATAGTGTAATTAAAGATAAAAAATATTATAATAATATAAAGTTACCCTAAAACTTGTCCTAATTTAATTGGATGAGTATATTTTGACTAAAATTATCCTTGGGTAGATTTTGGGACCACTTGGATCCACGTGGATGACTTTAATATATTTATAATATTATATTTAAAGAAAATCCAATTTTGTTATACTTTTGTTTTTAACAAGTAAAATATTTTTAATATGAGGTTATATAAGTGATATGGTCAAATATAAATAGTCATTATAAAGCTAAAAATTTTATATATATTATGTTAATTTATTTATAATTTTAGAAAATATATAATTAAATTAAATGGTGACACAATGATGATGCATTAATTGATTTATTAAAGGAAGAATAAAATAAGTAAAATTAATAATATTAAAATAAATATCATATGAAATTTTTGATGTCATCCATTAAGTTTTGGATGAAATTGGCATGTTATGGATGCGTTAATATAGTTTTTTCTAAGGAATAAATTTGTTATGATTTTATAAAAAAATCAAATAATAAATAGTGTCAAAATTGACATAAATGAGATTTTAAAATAAATAATATTTTATTAAATGATATAAAATTAATAAAAATCTATATTTTGGTCAAATAACTAGGATAATGTTAAATATATCATAATTATCTATTTTAAATCATTTAATGGACACTTGTCCATGAAAATTACATAGATATTACTAAAATCAAAGAATATGACAAAATGTCACTCTCATTTCTTATAAATAAAATTATTTTAATATAGGGATAACATATAGATAAATTAAATAATGAATAGTATAATGAAATATAAAATAATTATAGACATCATAGTAATTTATTTATAATTTTTAGAGACTAAATAATTACGATAAATAATGACACAATAGTGAAGAAGTAATTATTTTATTAATAGATATATTAAATACATGATATTAAAAATGTTAAAATAAATATAATTTGACATAATTGAGGTGATCCGCAAATTTTATAGGTGAATAAAATATGTTATGAGTTTATTAAATGGTTTGGTTCGAAGTTATCTTTCATTTTTTATTTTATTTAAAGTCAAAGTAATGAATAGTTTCAAAATTGACACTATTGATATTTTATAAAAATAATAATTTATTAAATAATTTTAAAATCATAAAAAACTTTAAAAACTACAAATTGATAATTATAAGGTATAAAATATCATAAATTGTACATTTATGTAAAATTTACACCATATAAGTAAATATTTATAACCATTTATTATTTAGAATATTATTACCACAATTAAAACATAATAGATTAATTAAGGATAAATAAAAATGATAAGGTTTAAAATAAAATCAAAACATGTAAAAAAATTATTGGTTGAGAGGATTTAGACACATCCTCATATTATATTTTAAATAATTCACTTTTTATCCATTTTAAATTGAAAATTAATTTATATTAATTTAATATTTTAAGAGTTTCCTAAAGTGCCCCTCACCTCTCTTATAAAAGGGAACCTCTCCTTATCTTTTATTCACACCTCTAAATCCATTCAGATCAGCAAAACCCTACCTATTTCCTATCCCAAATTCTCTAACTTCATATTAGAGGCCATTATTTGGCCAGAAATCCTACCTAAGAAGTCTTTTTGTACAAATTAAAAGGATATACTCGAAGAAGAGGTAATTGTTTTACCATTTCAATTCAATTTATTTTCTTCTTCTACTTCCTATTACTATATTGAATTCATAACAATGTAATAACTTCAGTATAATATATATAATAATATATTATTATGAATATTTGATAACCATATTCTTTTTTTATCCAACCTATGAAAATAAATATCACCATGTGTGGGTACGTACGATTTACTATCTCCACATCATGGTGTAAACTATTTTTCATCTATACTTTATTTAATTGGGTATAAATATGATTAAAATGGATATAAATAATAAATATGAAATGATATTTATTCTTTATAATTAACATACCATAAATTTCCTTACCCCTTTACCATTAATGAAATGATATTGTCGCTCGTGTGTACATACATCTTACCGTCTCCACGACACGATGAGGTTCATCCTCCACATTAACCATTCAAGAATGATTATAAAAATATATATAATGAATAAGTATGAAATATATGATATAATAATTCTACTATAATAATATATATTTATATATATACATATATTTCATTTACATGTTTCCATTCAATACGATAAGAAAACGGAAACAGCGTTCATACATACGTACAGCCTACCGTCTCCGTAAACGGTGTATTACATTTCATATATCTATCTTTTTTATATATTTATATTATGAATATATATGATATATAAATAATTTTTTACATTATTAAATTAATTAAATCATGATCTATGTAATACGATCAAGAATAACAAGTCAAAACATGTACGATAAACAATGCAGTTATTACCCAAAACATTGTTTTAACTTAGAATTGTTAATAAATGGGTAATATAAAGTAATAAATGAATCATATATGATATCATAAATATTATTATGAATTTGGTAGAAGTTAATTATATGTTTAAACCCATTATACAAGATTTTTGGACACGTATGGAGAGTGTTGGACCTAAGGTAAGGGTTAATTTTGCAATCTCATTATTATCCGAGATTGTTATGCATAAGTATTTACTGGGACATATTTATCATCCATGTCCATGTTTATTAAAAAAATAAAAATTATTCTTTTTAAGGTTTTATTTAAGTTAATCTTTAACTAAAACATCATTTTAAATGTTTTAAAGATATATTCTTCTAAATCATTCTCATTAATTTCAATGTTTTCAAAATAGTTTTAAGGAATTATTTATATGGACATGAATGTTTTAAAATGTTAATTACTTTCAAAAGTTTCAAAGAGTTGTGGGACACTTTGATTCAAAAATTAATTTTTAATGTCATCTTTTATAAGTGTGTGGCTTTTGAATAAATTATTTCAAAGAAAAAGGGGTATTTGTCTCAAGATATTTTTAATGATTTTATTAGATTATTTTCATCTATGTTAACATCCTTTATTGGGATTCATGCTTAATTGAGGGTGATTTATTATGATACAATATTACATATTGTATTGAATGGTTTATGATATGTTTGACTATGGATATTCTATTTTGATACCATCATGGTTTATGGTTAAATTATTAACATTTATTATGCTGGTGTTTATGTTATATTTTACCCCTTTCATAAGGGGAATGAATTGGACTTAATAAGTGATGGGTGGGTCCTGCTATAGCTCATCGATATATCAGTAGGTCTCATGAGATAAACTAGTTTCTTTAAATGAGGCCTTTATGGTATGGTTATGTATGGTCTTTTCATGAGTCCTTGACGATATAGTTATGTATGGTCTTGGTATGAGGCCTTGATGGTATGGTTATGATGTCTGGAATTATGCATTCCCACATCATAAGATTAGTTATTGATATTACATGTAAATATTTGACTAGTAGAATATCAATGTGAATGTTTAAATGGAATTATTTGATTTATTCTTTCAATATTATGTTGAATATTATGTTTAAAAGTCTTTTATTTCTATTTTATACTTTTCCTTAAAAGTTTATACTTATTTATGAAAGATTTTGACATATTGTTTAACCTTACTGAGCATCTGAGATCACCCCTTTCATATGTTTTATTTTATCAGGATACCAATAAGTGTTTTATGATATATATTCAGGGTTAATATTATAGAATAATTTAGTTCTAAAAGGATTATCTATTTTGTATTTTATGTTTTGAATTTTAATGTACAGTTCATGTATGTAATCTATTTTCCAATATTGTTAAACTAATCAGTCCTTTAGGACTTGATTCCATGTAATCATGATAATTTATTAAAATAATACACTATCTTTGGGCTTCTAGGTTCAGGGTATTATACAAACCATATTCTCTAAACTACCCCAAGAAATTTTCAACATTGTACACCTTACCCTTAGGGCATACGTTGGTGTAATAAGGGGTTATGTATCTAGACCCTGGCGGTAGGAATTTTTATATTTTCCTTTTTAATAAAATAATGATTATATTTATTCCTTTTCTTTGATACTTTATATATATAATTTTAATGAGATTATGAAAATTATATTTTGATATGAATAAACTAAAATTTTATTTTTTTAGAAAATATATAGCTTTAATTAAAATGTTATTTTTTATAAATTCAATAATTTTGAAATAAATGTTATTTTCATATAATATTCCTATTAAATAATAATTATTTATATAAAAATTATAATATAATTTAATTAATCCCAATGTAATCTTTAAAAGGATCAGAAAACTATTATTATCGTAAAAATTAGCATTTTTCAATAAATGATGATTTTGATTTAAAAGTGTAGATTCTCATATTTATATAATTTTTTACGTAAAATAACTACTATTTTTTAAATAATAATGTTAAAATTATGACATTATAATTGTTCAAAAGTGATGTAATAAATACTATAAAAGGAATCCATGACCAAATAAATAATTCCTATTTTAAATAATGTTTCTTTTAAGTTATTTGATTAATTTTATAAACCCTTAATGAATCCTTCAAAGCCTGTATTATATTTTTAAGGTTTTAAAATAAATTATTTATGAACATGGCTCACTTACACATCACCAAGGTTATTATTTTAATGAGTTTGGTTCTTAGAATTATAATATATGTAAAACCACACCTATTTGTTAGAAACATGGGAGGTTTTTTTATTTTTATTATTTTATTATATAGATCCAAAAACCAAATTTTAGAAATTAGTAAATAATTATACTCTCTTTTGCTATAAATACCCACCCAACCTCCCACTCCTCTTCACTCAAAAACCATTGATAGAAAATTTAATATTCCTCTCTATCTCTAAATTCCTACCAAGGTGTTCCCAATCTCTTAATAATATCCTCCTAAGATTTTATAAGCTCCCTCTCAATGTAAGAGATCATCTCCTCCTCCTCTTTATTCAAGCACTTTGTTTATATTATAACTTTTGATTTCCAATTATTCAAGTTGGAATATGTTTTTAAACATCACTCTTACTATCCTTATTATTTCCAAGTAATTATATACCCCCTTTCACTCTCATTAAACCCTTCCATGAAACTTTATGTACACCTATTATGTTGTCAAAGTTATCCTATGATTTTTCATGACAAACTTTTATATAGTGAATACCCTTACCCATATCCACTCAAAGGTATTCACCTTGATGTATATATCCTTCATCGATTAGGGAATTATATATATGTAACACAAACTTCTTAATTATGGGGTTAAAAGTAAAGAAATATTTTCTTATGTTGTATGATCTATGTGACACACAAATTAATATACATTATATGAATGTGATAGGTGGTTATAGAATTATATAGCTCTATGATTATTTGGGTAATGTTTTTATCTCATGAGATACGATGTATGGTGCATGGTAGGTTATACCAAAAACACTGTGTTATGATGTATTGGTGTTTATCCTTGACTTATATTTAATATTTGATGTTTTATTTCATCATCACATTCCTTATGTTTCCTTGATGTTATTATCTTATATCATTCTTTGATGTTCATGATTATGATTCTCACTTTTATATGTCACCATGTTATACCTCTTGAATCACACGTACAGATTTAACATATTTTATTCTTTGATTATTCCCTTACTGGGCTTTATAGATCACCCCTTTCTTATGTATGTCCCCAGGTTATTTTGTGAAGTTTTAGAAGAGTGATGGAATTTTAAGATCATGTTAAAGAGTTTTAAATAATTTCATTGTATCCTTATTCAAGTTATTATGATGTGTATCTAATTTCCCAAAGAAACTAGGCCTCATGATATTATAGGATTGTATTAATTCTATTTTTATATAATTAATCATGAATTAAATTTTATAAAAGAGATGGGTTATCAAAGTTTGCATCAAAGTAAAGTATAGTTTTTGGGGGGAATTTGGATTAGAAAACCTTAGTTAAAGCCTTGGGGATAAGACTAAGTGTAACAACCTAGGTATTTATAGAATAATAATTTTGATCAATACTTTTGAATAAGATATTAATTTTATGTTAAATGGGATGCTTTTTCCGATATCATACTCAACACGCAACAACAGATTTCTTTGAAATCTTATGTTGCACACAATGTTGAGTTATACCAAAAAATAATATAATATTATTATTATTTTAAATGGTAGTTAATTCCTAGACATTGTATTGGAGAGAATGAATAGAACTAACCAAATTAGGATTAAACATGTTTGTTAAATGTTTTTACATTTATCCAATAAAATTTAGATGCTTAAAATGGGAATGAATCCAATTTTAAGCATAAATACTCTAATATTTTTTAAACGTAATTTTACCACCTTTTGATGGAGAACCCTTTTTAAATCTAGTTTTTATCACTTTTATATGTTCTATTAGACAAAATAAACTTATTCATTAGAATCAGGACATCAAAATTTACTTTGGGTAAATGTTTGGTATTTTTCTAATAAAGTTCATTTTTTAATGAATAGTGAAAAATACTGCATTTTAAGTCAAAACTGTCTTTTTATCTAATTTATTTATATGGTTATATTATCTTTTTAATTGGTTTTAAAGTTTAATTAGATTATGTTCTTACCATTTAAACCAAATTTTTTCATTGTAAGTAATTTCACTTTTTAATTAGGTATAAACACATGTCAATCTTTTGATAGTTATTATTTCTTAAAAACACGCTTTTTGGTTTTGATAACGAGAATTAATTTTAAATTAATTTCTTAAACTTATGTATTTTGAATTTGGAATATAGATTCCATATTTGGATTCAGGAGGTCCAAATTTTGTAGATAGTTAACTTTTATTTTTATACATTATGAATAGTAACTTCAGTAAATATTTTATTTACCATGGTTAAAGGGTGAATCTAGTAAATAAGGGTAAAAAATAATAATATAATACTATTAAATTACCCTAACACATGCCCTAATCCTATTTGATGAGATATTTCTGACTATGGGAATCCTTTGGTGTATTTTAGGACCCCATAGAGCCACTTGTGTGTGAAAATGACATTTAATTACTTTTAATTTAAAGTTAAGAAAAATAGAAAATAAACATATATCTT
Organism: Viscum album; assembly: GCA_963277665.1. NCBI lineage: Eukaryota > Viridiplantae > Streptophyta > Magnoliopsida > Santalales > Viscaceae > Viscum > Viscum album. The sequence continues at coordinate 93,605,295 of OY728147.1, forward strand.
TTACTAAAATGATTTTTATATGGGGCTATATAAGTGATATCCTAGACTATAAATAGTAATTAGAAATATAAAAATATTTACTACATCATGTTATTTTATTTATAAATTTTAGACATCAAATAAATAAATTTATTTATGACAAAATGAGGATGTAGTGATTACCTTATTAATGAATGTTTTAAATAAATGAAATTATAAAAATTAAAATAAATTTATTTTGAAACTTTTTATGTCATAAACAGATTTTATGGATGATTATTAATTTTTATATTTTAATTAATGAAGGTTTTCTGAAAGAAAAAAAAATTATGGATTTTTTAAAAGTCATGATATGAATAGTATATAAATTGACATAAATGAGTTTTTAAAACAATTACTATTTTATTAAATTATATAAGAGTTATAAAAATCTTAGTCTCATAAAAATGAATTAGATAAGTTTTAAAAAGTCATTAATAAACCACATGAGGTTTTATTGGCATTTTATAGTAACAATATTAACCATATAGTATGAATATACAAGAAGACATGGTAAAAGTTAAATTAGTTAACTAAGGGTTAAAGCTAAAATATAAGGTTCATTTTATGACCTAAACTTGTCTAAAACCCATTTTCTAAGATTCTTTATACCCATACTCATCTTATATTATAAATATATCAATTTGGTGTTATTATAATTTGAAAATCAATAAATAAGAAAATAATATTTCAAGACATTCCTAAAGTGCTCCGCCTCTCTCTTATAAAAGGACACCAACTCTAACCCATTACTCACACCTCTCAAACCTATTGGATCATCCAAAATCTAATCAAATAAGATAAAAAAATCCCTTTATTCCTTCTAAAATCCTTAACTTGGGCATAAGGCAATTCAAGAAATCCATTTGGCTCAAATAAAAAGAAATTACCCGATTTGAGGTAACATCTTCTCTCAAGTTCCTTTCTATTATTTTCCTTCTCCAATACCTATGCTATTCTTATTATTTGTTTCCATAAAAACACTAGAATCCTAAATATACTAGGTTTTTTATGATAAGTATTTGAAATACACATACACACACATCTCTCTAATGGATACGAACATACTGTTTCTGTGTAAGGCGAATTGATGCCTCACAAAACGATGATTGTTCAATTTTCTCCCACCACCTCTAATGGTGGCCATTATGATGGAAATAAAATTATATATGATATATATGATATTTATTTTATATCTATTATCCTTTAATTATCATTTATAATATACCTTTATGCTTTTTATGTTGTATAAATATGATAATTTCATTTAAGGAAGTGCAGACTACCGCCCCCTCAAAGTGATATGACTCATTCATGTCGTACATGGAACATATAAATGATGTAATTAATGAAATTATGTAATCTATATAAAATATAATATTATACTATAATTATAATATACCTATCTATCATTTATTTTTCATTCCTTTAAATTTGAAAAGAAATGAAAGTAGTGTTCATGCATACGTACGGATTACCGTCTCCATGAACGGTGCATTTAATTTCTTATATCCAAATGTTATGGACTATTATAAATACATATATACTATATATATGTGATATTTAAATCATGAATACTATTCTGGAGATAATTTACTTTTGACCACGTGGACAATTTGTAATTATAACAAGATCATTTTCGATTCAAGTACCCAATATCGACAAAAATGACCGATATTAACCTAAATAATTATGTAATTTTTATAATATGGTAATAAGTGATAGAAAAGTAATGATAAATTTGAAAAATGTTTTTAATAAATTAGAAATTAACTTATGTTTATTATTCAGGAAACTAAAGAATGAACAAGTCAAGTCAGACACGAGGTAAGGGACTTCGTCTCAATCTCCTTTCATTGAGGCATGTTTTGATAATATAAACCTCCTTTTTTTACACGGTGTATAATAAACCCCTTTTACTTTTAATTTAATTCAATGGGAATATTTTTTCTATAAATCATTTTACTAAATGACAAAAGAAATGTTTTTAACATATGCAGCGATAACGAACTTTTCGTTGCCGTGAGCATTATTTGATATTTGGATTCCTTAACAAGTCGTAATGTTTTTAAAAGGAAAATAAATACCATATACCCTTTTTATGTATTTTGGTATTGAAAATTGTTTTTTAAATGGATTGAATATTTTTATATCTTTAAATGATTCCTTTTGATTTCAAATGGAATTTTATTAGTGAAATTTTGATATTTGAAATATTTTATGTGTTATGATTATATAATGGTACTTGGAAATTTGAAGATTGGTTACGTGATAAAACAATGATGAGTGGTTATGTGATAAATCAAATGATGGGTGGTTCTATGATAAACCAAGGACGGGTGGTTATGTTATAACCTCTAATGCATTGGGTATGGAAGTTGGCCATATGGCTATTCTATTTAGTGATATGTGTAGAAGTTGACCGTATGGTTATTCCATTTCAGTATGTTTATGTTCCAAGTTACCTTTATATGCTATATATTTCTTTATATGGGCTTTGTGGTAATCTTTCGGTTACAAAAAGGGTAATCAATGAGCTTATATTTAGTGAAGTTTTTTTGCTACTTCTTAAAGGTGAAAGGTATTACTTTATGATAAACTATTAATGGTTTACTTGTTATTTTTAAAAACTAATAGTTTTCCTTATTTATGTATCCCTTACTGATCTTTTTATGCTCATCCCAAGTTTTGAAATGTTTTTCATAGGACTTAAAGATGAATAGGGTCAAGGATGGGATCAAGGAAAATTCATGTTATTTAAATCATGGAACTAAACATGTCACTTTTTAAAGAGTTTTTGTTTTATGAAAAAAATGGATAATGAGTAGAAGTGTATACTTGTAATATTCATGTTTTTATGTATAAGTTATGAACTAATTCTCTAAATCACTAAACCTGAAAAGATCCTCAATGTAAATTATTAACTTAATTAAAGATTATGTAATGTTTAAGGTCGGGGTGTTATACTAAGAATAGTAAAAATCCCTAAATTATGGTAAAGTATAGAGTAAGTGGTTCCCAAGAAACAAAATCTATGTTGAGATACTATAAGTGGATGTGACTATATCATAGTTGTACCTAGGGGTAATAACCCCAAAAGGGTGAATTGTGCATTGAATCAATTATCACCTGGTTCAAGATAAAGAGGCCTTGTTGTATACCAGGTTTGAAACTCCCAATTGATATGATTTGGTAAATTCACAATCTCATTATAAACTATTATAAAGGGATAAAAAATTCCCAAAAAGATTTTATTTTAGGAAATATATCATGGATAAATTAGATGAAAACTAAGAAATTAATAAGTTAAGGAATATATGTCATTTATGAGTTAATTCATCAATGTTCATAGTTTCCCTTTTATGTGTTTAATATTTTAAAAATTATCATACTTGGTTTTCCCTTTATTTTAGTCAATGGACAAAAATCAGAGGAACAAAGTCAAAAACCAATGTGAGGGGAAATGTGATGACTATAACATTCCAGGTTTTTGGAGCGGGTCAAATTCCTCACCTGTTCTAAATTTTTGAAGTTTGGTGGGTAGACCAACTATTTTATTGATTGGAGGAACTTAATTCTAATAGTTTTATTAACCTAAGACCTTTTTAGATGATTATTAATGCTCTAAAAGTTTTTTAGGGGTTTTGTTCGGTTTTTGGGTCCATCAGAGACTGAAAACCCGAGTATTCAAAGTGTGCGGACTAGGGTGCATGTTTTGGAAAAACCATGCGGCCTCCCAGGAGAAACCATGTAGCCCTCCAGGTCTACTGTACATGGTTTGGAAAACCATGAAGGAGGGGTAACATGGTCATGTGGCCATGTCTGAAACTTTTTAAAGAGGGATCATGCATGGTTTTCACATGGTTTTGAAAATCGTGCCCACGAATTGTGAGAGCCTGGAGCTTGGATAGTGGGTGTCACACGGTTGGTGCATGGTTTTACTAACTGTGTGAGATAATTGTGCAACCCATTAAAAGTGAAAAATTTCCAAACTAACCTCCTACCATGTTTCTCTTTTTCTCCTCCTTTCTTCTCCTTTGGTCATGAACAGCACAAGGGGGCTCACATTTTTCTTCCTCCCCTAGGTAGAGAGATAACTCCCTCATCCAGAATCCGTTCTTCAAGCCATTAGGTGTGTTCTAACCATGTAAATAAGTCCTCAAGTCCCCTTTCTTCTATTTTACTTTTATCTCGCTTTATAGAGCACTAAATCTGTGCAAACTGATTTACCCTATTTTTAGATAATTCATATAAAATGCTGATTTCTTCTAAATTGTATCGAATTAGAGGCTAAGATTGGATGAGTGGATGTATACCAACAAGATTTTTTTGGTTCTCATCTTTATTTGTGATCTCACAAGTATTTTTTAGGTTTGTCTTTGAGAGTCCCATTGGGTAGTCCGAGTGAGACCCTATAAATTAAATGATTATCTTAAAATAATTAATTGAACCCGTAGGAGATGCTTATAGGAATGCTCCTATAATTCTATAAATGTTTGAGTCTTTTGAGAGGCTTAGAACCATGGAAAGATTATTTCAAGGAGATGTTTTAGTTAAATTTATTTGTTTAATTAATTTATACTAAGTTTATAAGTTCCATGGGAACGTGAAGGGATCAATCCAAGGATTGAGGTGACATTGGCCATCTAGATTTAAGTGATGTAATCATCAGGATTGGATTGGCCCAAGTAATGTTAGGTAATTTTGATCAATGGTTGGGAGACTTGGTCATCATGATGAGGTGATGATATCATCAGGCTATGGGTGAGCCTCGTGTGATATTGGATGGCTTGACCATCATATGAGCAATGTGTTCGTGGTGGTATGATGTGCTAGAATGGTGTATATTAAGGACTTATTTTGTGATTTTTTCTTACCTGTGTTGGCCAATGCACTATTTGGAGTTGTGTGTACACAGTAGGACTCATATGGTGAGGTGGTATTGACCAAATGTGTGGGTAAAGGCCTCCATTAGTTTCATATTAGGGAAATGGTTGGAGGTTCTTACTGTAGAAAGTCATGGGGATGGTGAGGAGTCATCAATCAATAATTTTAAGACTTTCAGTTGGGGGATGAGGCTCATCATACTTGAGCTTAGTGGGTCGTGACTTATTTGGGAGGATGGACATCGTCGTACCTCGGGATGTTGACCGTTGAGTCAGTAGTGTTATTATTGGAGGACAAGTATCATTGTGTCTCAAATGTCATGCTTTGAGATGATGGGTATTCTTATGATCTAAGGTCCTTGTGACTAGGTACTTGATTTGGGTGTGCCTTCAGGATGTCAGATGTGTTTTGGATATGAGGTGTTATTTGGAACAAGGTACCATGTGATTTTATTAGAGGTGGAACCTGAGGTCTCACCTAGACTGATTTATATCAAAGGATGCCTTGGAATTAGGCTAAGGATACTCTATTGGTTAAAGTAGGTGATCACTTCCTTTGTGGTTTCTGGGTGTAAGGGAATCGGGTTATAATTATGCATGTGTGTTGTGCTATTATATTTATTATCTAGACATGCCTACTTAATCATGGATGTAAGATATGAACACGTTGGTGGTGACCTACTGATATTATTTCTCACACCCTATATGGGCCCTTTGGGATGCATATAGAAATTATGGATTTTCATTTAGGTAAGGTTTTAGGATTAGGAGTTAGATCTTAGTACTTGAGTTGTAATGGAATGGAAGGAAAGGGATCGTGGGTTCTTGCCTTAGCTAGTGCTTCATTTTATTTTCTTTCTATATCAGTATGTTATTATATGTACATAATGAGGTTGGACATTGGCGACCCTTCTTATTATTGTATTGTATAAACTATTATGTATACATGTTCTATTTTAGTATCTAAAAATGGTATGTTATCTTGTTTATTTATCAGGATGTTGTTGTTTCTAATGTTTCTGTTATTGTCTGTTATTGTTTGTGCTTCTTCCATGGGCGGGTTACTAGTCTAGAGTTTTTTAGTCTTTATTTTACACTACTTTATATATATTATACCATTATTATATCATCACCAGACGGTATAGTCTCCCCAATATCTCCCCTTTACACCCTCACTAATAGTCATCATCCTTTAGTGTATAGGGAGGTATTCCTAAGGCCCAGTGGCACTCAACTCTTAGTATTTTTAGGAGGATAAATGGGTCAAGAACTACAATTAATTTCCAAATGAGATACCCAAACCCATGAGAATAGGTGTTGGGAACTTCATGACAATACTATTTGTTAGATACATACTGCACTAAGACTAGAGAGGGGGTAAATTAAATTTTTAGAATGTTATTAACTTAGAAAATCACACTCCCTAAATATATGACTTTTTCTCATATTTTCTTAACAAAACCATGTAGTGGAAATAAAATCACAAATAAAAGAGATTAGACACCATATTTTTAAAGTTGTTTGGGGGAAAATCTTTTAGTCTAATCCACCAATTCTCAACTCTAAGAGCTTAGATATTTTCACTATACCAGTATTTTTACAGAGTTCTACTGGTATTTTTCCTAGGGATTGGATGATTGAGTAAAACCATTCAATACTTGGTAAAATATCAGAAGCTTTTAACCATGATCCAAAAAGGCTTTACAAACACCAACCTTAAAGGTTACTTTTCCATGAACCATCAAAGAAAAATAGAGAATAAATATAGAGTTTACATATGAGGATCATAGTTCTAAGATAAAAATGATAGAAGATAAGAGATCTATAGGAGAGATGATAATAACAAAATTCAACTTGAGAATAGTCTTATAAGACATAGAAAAGATGATAATGATAGCACAGCTATGGATCTTGGATCTTATTATTCGTTTTCATGTAAAATAGAGCATCATGTAGAAAGAAACAAGAGATTTCTAAGATGATAGTTCAAGCACCTATTTTTTTAACACCATATAAAACTTCTCTTTTAATCACAGACCGCTGTATCTATAAAATCCAAGATCAGGGTTAAAATTCCACATATCCTTTTTTCAAAAATACTACTAAAAAGTATTGAACATTAAATTATCCTTGTAATTATTTCTTCTCTCAGTACTTGAAACTTTTTATAATCATTTTTACCATAAATAATAAAAACAATAGTTAATGCATGCACGGAAGCATTAATTTCAACTAAAAGCACACCAATAGTAATAAATAGTAGGTTTCATAACAACATAGCTGATTACAAATCACCACATAGTTGAATTACATAGATTTGAATTCATGTAGATGAATTGATCCATGTAGTCATTTTTTACGTAGTAGATTTATCCACATAGATGAATTATATAGTCATTCTTCATATAGCCTAATTTATTCATGTAGGATTCTTAATCACATAGTAAAATATCTTCATGTATTCCTCTTTATCACCTAGATAAATTTAATGTAGCTTAAAGAATTACATATCCATTTTGAACCATGTAGTTGATTCCACCATGTATCTAAATCACATAGTTGATTACTCCACATAACTTATTCACATAGTCATATGATCTATGTAGTCGATTTCTCATGTAGGCGGTTTATCAAAGTAGTTAATTTCCACATAGACGATTTTGTGATGTATCCATTTCATGTTAGTGCTTCCTTCACATGGCCGATTGACATAGTTGATTGCTTGACATAGTCATTTATCCACATAGTCAAATGCCTCATATAGCTAATTTTCCATACAAAGGTAAATTTACTGCAACTTCTATGAATATTCATATTTCAATATAATGGGCTAAAATAATGATAAAACCTTATGAACACACTTATAAAACAAAAACATTAGTAACATATGAATGGTATTTTATATCATCAAAACCAAAAGTACATGGAATGTATTGGAACAACATTAGTAGTCCAACAAATATTTTCTCAATTAAATCAAGTTTTTAATAGAAACTTGAATTGGGAGGAACACCCACATCCCCATAAGAAATATGAAGTTTAAATTGAGAACTTTATGTGACAATGAACACCAAAATTCAGTGGACCTTATGATCCCTTAATCATGAAACAATGCATCAACTCCATTGAAAAGATTTTATTCATCCTTAAATGCTTTGAAAAATAGAATTTTGTGTTGGATACTTGTTGTATGGAAGTAGAAACTAATAAATGGTGGATGTTGATCAAAAATATGAAGCCTGAGGAGGAGATTAATGTTATGGATTGGAAATAATTCTGAAAAAAATCCAATAAATATTTTCCTCGCACTCTCTAACTTAAAATGGAGAACAATTTTCTTGGAGTCAAGAAAAATGAAGATGAATCCATCAGGGAATATGAGGAAAACTTCACAAGACTTGCACGATACACCTCTATCATTTTCATTGACCCCGAAAATAAATTTTTCTACTTATTTGGTGGGATAAATCTGATTCTATGAAAATCTTTGGTGATTTGAGACTTTTACAGCTATGAAAAGATTTTATTATGTTCCATAAAAGTCAAAATAGAGATCAATTAATATCAATGGTCTAATTGGTCTGAAGATAGAAAGAGGAGAATGAATTTTAATTATTTCATAGCGATGTAGAAATCCCATGGAATTAAGAAATCTCAATATACCAATTATCAAAAGTGTGGGAAGAAGCATCCTGAAAATTTTCTGAAGGGCATAATAAATTGATTTTGATGTGAGGAGGAAGGGAACCTAGCTAACAAATTTTTACGAGAGAAACCCACCAATGTGATCGAATAAAGGAATTCTTCAAATAACCCTCAACCTATTTCCCAATGTTTCAACTATAAATAAAAAGTAAACTATGTGAATCAATGCTCTTATCTAAGGGTTTTCAATGATAATTGAAGGAAAAGAACCTCCAAGTACTAGAGAAAAGGAAAATCTAATGTCATCACAATTTCTTAGGTGGATCTTGATAATGATGTGGTGATAGGTATTATATTTATTCATTCAAGGATAGTGAACATACTACTTTATTATGGTTCTATGCATTTTTTTATCATGAAAGTTTAGTATAAATATTCAAATACAACCTCAAAAAAATAAAGTGGAGCTATTGGTGAAATGGAAAATGAGGCAATTATTTCATCCTAAACATATAACTTATCCTCTATCCATATTTTCAGGTTGAAATTATAATTGAACATTTCAATACTCCATTTATAATAATTTTATGTTATTCTTAGTATAGATTGGTTTTCCTTATATAGAGCCAACAAAAATTTATAAGATAAGGAAATCACCCTCTGTATCATAAATCATCCTCTAATTTTATACAAGTGAAAAGAGGATGATGAGTCTCCTTTGGAATTATTATCTCAATCATGGATATTATTGCCTTATGAGAAAGAATATATATCTCAAATGATTGAGACTGAGGAGAATATCATCCTTGATGACATGTTCATTATGAGGGAATACGGTGTTGTGTTTCCCAAAGAATTTTATAGTCTCCCTCCTATCCAAGAGGTTCAGTTCTCAATAAAACATATACCCAGAGTTTTTTCAATATCCAATATTATATATAGAATTTCCACTATTGAACTTACAGAATTAAAGAAAAAACTATAGTATAATATGTATAAAGGGTTTATACACCCAAGTGCTTCGTTGTGGGGTGCACTGGTCCTTTTTATTAAGAATAAGGATGACTCAGTGTGCCTCTTCATTAATTATCATGAGCTCAATAAGATCATGATAAATAAAAATTATCTTCTTTCATGGATTGATAACTTGTTAAATCAACTACATGGATCCCAATACTTCTCTAAAGTGGATCTTTGGTTAGGATATTATCAAGTAAAGTTAAATAAGGTAGATATCCCCAAGACACCTTTTCATATAGGGTATGAACACTGCGAGTTCATGGTGATGTCATTTGGACTCACTAACGCTCCATCTATCTTAATGAAATTGATGAATAGAGTCTTTAGAGATTACCTTAACAAATTTATGGTAATATTTATAGATGATATTCTTATCTACTCCAAAATAAAGGAGGAACATGAGGGGAATTTTAATTTTGTACTGAAGACCTTGTGAAAGGAAAAGTTATATGTGAAGTATAGTAAATGTGAGTTTTGGATAGAGCATGTAACATTATTAGGGCATGTTATCACCAAAAAAGGGATGTTTATATATCCTTTAAAAACTGATGCAATTTAAGGATGGACCATACCATCATCTATTATGGAAACCTATAGTTCTCTTGGATTATCTAGGTACTATCGTTGATTTTTGAGAAACTTATCATGATTTTCAAGTCCACTAACCAATCTAACTCAAAAGGGATTAAAGTTTGTTTGGACTGATGAATGTGAGGGGAACTCTAAATATTTAAATAATAGGCTAATCATTGCACATATTATCACATTACCCACCTATGGGGAAGGATTTGTGATATACAGTGATGTGTTGAAAAAGGTATCATATTGTGTACTCATGTAAGATGAAAAAGTGATAGTTTATACCTCACAGCAATTAAATATCTATAAGAAGAACTACCTAACACCTGATCTAGAATTGACTGCAATGATCTTTTCATTGAATATTTAGAGACATTATCTTTACGGGGGGAAGTGTGACATATATACATATCATAAAAGGGTAAATTATATATTCACTCAAAAGGAGATTAATATGAACCAATAGAGGTGGTTAGATATTATCAAGGATTATGATTTTTAAATCCATTATGATAACAAAGTGGCAGATACTCTAAGTAGAAAGGATCCAACAACCCTATCCATGATGAGGATTTAAAGGGATCTAATCTTGTTGGACATGAAGAAGATGGACATGGGAATAATAAAAGGATATACATCCTATATTTCCTAAATAAATCCTTAGAAATATATTCTTGAGAGGATCCTGGAGTCCCAAAAAATTATGAGCTAAAAAATTTAGTGAATATTACAGAGTTTAAATTTACTAAAGATAGGGTTATAATAATTGGAACCCAGATATGTGTCTCCTTAAAACTAGAGCTAAATTGGAAACTTTTGGATGATGTGCATAGATAATTTATCTCTATTCATCTAGGAAGCATTAAGATGTATATATATTTAATGAAAACTTCTGGTGGGATAACATGAAGGGAGAGATTTTAAATTTTCATCCAAATGCTCGTTATGTCAACAATTCAAGGCTAAACAATGGAATTATAAGTATATAATGAAACCATTACTCATATTAGCATTAAAATGGGAAAACATAACCATGGATTTTATCATAGGACTCCCCAGGACATCTATAGAAAATAACACCATCTGGGTGGTAGTAGATCACTTTACAAAGTCAACGCATTTCATTGATGTCAATGAATATTTCTCTTTAGACCAACTTTCCAAGATATACATAAAGGAAGTCATAAGACTGCATTGAGTTTAATTATATATTATATCTTATTGATATTTTAGGTTTACCTTAAGGTTCTGGAGAAGCCTTCAGCAATCATTGGATACACCGAATGGCCCAAAGGCCTTAATTTTTTATTATTTTTGATAATCCACACTTCAATGGATGAGGTGGAACCCTTACAAGGCCCGAAGGCTCAGAGACAATTACATGACTCGTAGGTCTTAGAGGGAATTACCCAGACAAGACAACTTGAAACTGCTCCTCCCCAGCATATGTCATGATGATCTGCACTCCACCTTCACAGGGCTAGTCGGCTAGTTTTCCTATGAAACGTTGCACAGGCCTAGTACTAATGGCAAATCCATACCCTCTCGTTCTTCCAATTCTGATTAGCTCTACTCTAGTGAGTGTGCCTACCCTGAATCCTCATCTGGAGCCTTGTCCCTTATAGTCTGACTGGTATGTCTATAAAATCATGTTTCCTGAAGACCTTGGGGTGGCCCAAAGGCCTTAAGGTGACCCTAAGGCCTTGAGAGATAACTGGCCCGAAGGCCTTACAGGACCTGAGGCCCAAACCGGTGGCTCGAAGGCCCATATGGATGAATAGTTCCGGCTACTATAGTGTCGAACGGTACCTTCTACAGTACTACTACAGTAACCTGGAAATATGCCTCCACCTGGATTTGATCTCGGGTCTCTTGGATGCACTTTCTGAGTCCTCTCCAACCGGGTTGAGGCTCATGTGCACAATCATTGGATACAGATCTAGGTTTTAGTTTTGTTTATCACCCTCAGATAGATGGTCAGTTTGAGATTACTATTAAAGCTCTAGAGAATATATTGAGATCATGTTTAAAGGATTTTTGAGGATGTTGGTATCAACACCTTTCCTCATTGGAGTTCTCATGTAACAATATTTTCAATTATAGCATTCAAATTCACCTTATGAGGTATGGTATGGGAAGTGGTGTGAGATTCAAATATGTGGGGATAAAATTGGAGAGTGGAAGCTAATGAGACCTAATCTTACCCAAGATATGACAGAGAAGGTTCAAACCATTCAACATTATATGAAATATGTGAAAAGTTGATAGAAAATTTATGCATACAATCATCAACATGACCTAGAGTTTGAGGTTGGAGATACAAAGTTCATTCATATATCATCATGGAAGAAATTTATGAGGTTTGGTAAGAAGGGTAAAGATTATTCCAAGATATATTGGACCCTTTAAGATCCTAAATTGTATCAGAGTTGTAGCCTATCAACTATCAATATCGCCTAACCTATCTCAATTACTTGATGTGTTCCAGGTATCTCTCTTAAGTAAATACATATCAGACTCCTCACATGTACTGAATCCTAAGGTGGTATCTTTGTAGAATGATTTTTCATAGGAGGAGAAGCGGTGAAGATCTTAGATTGTATATACAACATTATATGATACAAGAAAACTCATCTGGTCAATGTGTTGTGATAGAACCAAAATTTGGAGGAGATGACATGTTAACCAAAAGAGATTATGAAACATAATTACCCATATCTATTTTAGTGTATGAAATGAAATTTCAAGGGTGAAATTTTTTAAAGGGGGGAGAAATTAATGACCCAAACATTTATAAATGAAACTCCATTTTTGAATGAATAAATTTATTATTAAGAAATTCCATTATTGAAAACACATGAACTACTTTGGTTATTTTGGACCATTATAGCCTTTTATATTTAAAAGATCATCAAACCATCATAACCATTAATAACATAGTTATTGTATAGTGACCATTAAGGTTGGTATATTAATGGTTATGATAAAGTCCAATTGACACATGTGGAAGAAGCAATGACCTAGACCAGTAGGATCGTACCCTATGGATCCCATTTATGAGAGCTTCCAAGGGATATGGTATCAATGGAAATTTCCCTTGACCAATCCCAATCTGAGATTTAAAAATTGAAGCATAAAAAACAGTTTATGGGAGAAGTTTAAGATTATTGATATCATAGCCCAAAATTTTTTTGTCAAACCATCCCAAGAAAATTTCACACTCATACACCATACCCTTAGAGTGTATGCTGGTGTAATATGGGGTTATGTATCTATACCCTAATAGTATTAATTTTTATATTTTCCTTTTTAACACTGTTTAAAACTTAAATTTTAATCACATAGAATCATATCCATAAAATATAGGCTTGGAATTAAAATTCCACATGATATTTTCTCAAAAATACCTCTATAACAATACTGGACATTAAATTATCCTTATAATTATTTATTATCTTGGTATTTGTGGATTTTTATAATAATTTTTACCATAAATAATCAAACCAATAGTTAATGCATGAACAAAAGCATTAATTTCCATTGAAAGTACACCAATGGTAATAAATAGTAGGTTGCCGAAAAACGTAGCTGATTAAAAATCACCATGTAGCCAAATTCTATATATTTTAATTCACATAGCCAAATTTATCCACATAGTTATTTTTTACATAGAATATTTATCCACATAGCTGAATTACACAGTTGTTCTTCTCATATCCTAATTTATTCATGTATACTTCTTGATCACGTAGTTGAAACTCTTCACATGGGATTATTTCTCACATATCTAAATTTAATGAAATTAAAATAATTACATAACCATTTCAAACCACATAACTTATTTAACCATTTATACAAATAATGTATCTGATTAATCCACATAACTGATTCACGTAGCCATTCGATCTATGTAGTTGATTGCTCACATAGGCAATTTATTGATGTAAGTAATTTCCACATAGCTGGTTTTGTGATGTAACTATTTTATGTAAGATCCTCTTTCATGTAGTTGATTGAAATAGATTATTTATTGATTTAGTTGTTTCTCCACATAGATGAATCCCTCACGTAACTGATTTTCCATGATTAGGTAAATTTTAAGAAACTTTCCTAAACTTTTATATTCTAATAGAATGGGATAAAATAATGATACAACCTAATGTACACAATTAAAAACAAAAATATAAGTAACATATGAATGGTATTTGAGATCAAAAAAACCAAAATTACATGGGATATTTTGAAACAAAATTAGTAGTCTAACAAATAATTTCTCAATTAACTCAAGTTTTAAATGAAAAACATAAATTAGGAGGAACACCTACATCCCCCTAAGAAAGAGAAAGTTTCAATTTATAACATTATGTGAAAAGGGCCTATGACTTTTAATAGATCTTATAATTCCTTAATAATGGAACAATGGATCAAATTCATTGAAAAGATCTTATTTATCCTTAAATTCTATGAAACATAGAAGTTTTTTGGGATGTTTATCATATGGAGGAAAAAAATTATCAATGGTGGAAATTTTACAAAGATATGAAGCCTAAGGATGATATTAAATTGATAAAGTTGAAATAATTCTAGAAAATGTTTTTTGATAAATATTTTCCTTTCACTCTTTAACTTAAAATGGAGAGGTATTTCCTTATCCTCAATAAAAATAAAGTTAAATCCATCAGGGAAAATGGGGGAAACCTCACAAGACTTTCACAATACACCTACATCTTTTTCATTGACCCTGAAATTAAATTTTTCCACTTATTTGATGGAATAAATCTGAGTATGAAAAAATATTTGGTGATTTGAGACTTTGATATCTATGAGGAAATTGTTTGATGTGCCCTCAAATTCAAAATAGAGATCAGTGAATCTCAAGGGTATCATGGGTCTAGAGAAGGAAGTGGAGAATGAAATTTAATTCAATTAGAGCAATGGAGAAATTACATAGGGGTAATAAAGTCCAACATCCCACTTATTAAAAGTGTGGGAAGAAGAATCCTAAAAATTTCCTGAAGGGGACAAGAAAATGTTGTAGGTGTGGGGTGGAAGGGAACCTAGCTAACGAATATTTATGGGAGAAACCCACCAATGTGATGGAATAAATTAATGATCCAGTCAAGCCTCAACCTATTTTATAATGTTTCTACTGCAAAGAACAAGGACACTATATGAATCAATTCACTAATCCAAGGGTTTCCAATGATAATCGAAGGAAACAACCTCCAAGTCCTATAGATAAAGGGATAGATTATTACATCACAAATTATGATGTGGATCTTGAAAATTATGTGGTGATAGATGTGATATTTATTCATTTAATTATAGTGATCATACTACTTGATTATAGTTCTATGCATTCTTTTGTATCATGAAATTTTAGTGGAACTATTCAAATACCACCTCAAAACATGGAAGTGGTGCTATCAGTGAATTGGAAAATGGGAAAATTATTTCATTCCAATAATAGAACTTCTCCCCTATCTATATTTTTTTATTAAAATTCCTATTGAACCTTTTGAAAATCCCTTTAGTGTAATTCGATTATATTATAAGTATAGATTGGATTTCCTTATATATATCCAACATAAATTTATAAGAGAAGGAAATCACCCTATGTATCAAAAATCATCCTCTAATTCTATATAAGTGTAAGGAGAATGAATCTCCTTTGAAATAATCATATCAATAATGGATATTATTTCCCTATGATTAATAATATCTAGCTCAAATTATTAGGACTAATTAAAATATCATCCTTGATGGCATAACCATTATGAGGGAATACACTGATGTGTTTCCTTAATAATTGACTGGTCTTCCTCCTAGCCGAGAAGTTGGGTTCTAAATCAAACTTATACCTAGAGCTTTATTGATATACAAGACTCCATATATAATGGACATTATTGAACATAAATAACTAAAGAAGAAACTACATGAGAATCTGGATAAAGGGTTTATATGCCCAAGTGCTTCACTATGGGGTGCACTGGTCCTTTTCATTAAGAATAAGGATGATTCAATGTGCCTCTTCATTAATTATCATGATCTTAATAATATCATGATAAATAACAAGTTTCTTATTTCATGGATTAATAACTTTTTCAATCAACTACATGGATCCCAATACCTCTCCAAAGTAAATCTTTGTTCAGGATATTATCAAGTAAAGGTAAATAAAGAGGATATCCCCAAGGCTGATTTCTATATAAATTATAAAAACTATGAGTTCCTAGTGATGTCATTTGGACTCACTAATTATCTAGTTATCTTCATGAGCTTTAATAATAGAGTATTTATGGATTACCTCAAAAAATTTATGGTAGTCTTTATAGATGATATTCTTATCTACTCTAAAAGAAAGGAGGAACAAGAGGGGAATTTGAGTGTTGTACTGAATACCTTGTGAAATGAAAATTTATATGTGAAGTATAGTAAATGTGAGTTTTGGGTGGATCATGTGACATTATTTGTGAATTTTATCATTTTCAAAGGTATATCTATGGATCCTTTAAAAACCAAGGCGATTGAAGGATATCCCAGACCAACATCTGTGATAGAAATCCACAGTTTCATTAGATTATCTAAAAACTATAATCAATTTTTGTGAAACTTATAATGATTTTCAAGTCCACTTATTGAGATAAATCATAAGGGATTCAAGTTTTTATGGACTTATGAATGTGAGGGGATCTTTAAAGAGTTAAAGAAGAGGCTAATTGCTACACTTTTTCTCACATTACCCACTAGTGGGGAAGGATTTTTGATATACAATTATGAATCCAAAAAGGTATTGGATTGCATACTCATGTAAGATGAAAAATAAATACTCTATGCCTCCCACCAATTAAAGATCCATAAGCATAAATATCCAACACAAAATCTATAATTGAAAATAGTGATCTTTTCATTGAAGATTTGGAGACATTATATCTATGGGGTGAAGTGTGAAGTATATATGTATCATAAAAGGATCAAGTATATATTCACACAAAAGGATATCAATATGAACCAATGGATGGGGTTAGATTTTATCAAGGATTATGATTTATCAATACATTATGAGAATAAAGCGGCTAATGCTTTGAGAATAAAGGATCCTACAACCCTATCCATGATAAGGATTAAAAGGGATACAATCTTGTTAGACATGAAAAAGATAGAAATGGGAATAATAATAGGATATTTATCCTACCTTTCTCTAATAAATTATCACCCATATATTCTTGATAGTATCCAAGAGACCAAAAAGATGATGATCAATAGAAAAAGGTAGGTAATATTCTGGAGTTTAACTTTTCTAAGGACAGGGTTATAAGGTTTGGAACTTGGGTATGTTTCTCATAAAAACCAGAGCTAAAAAGGTAACTTATGGATTATTCACATATCTCATCCTTCTATATTAATTTTGGAATCACTAAGATGTATATATATTTTAATAAAAACTTTTTGTGGGATAACATGGATATAGATATTGTAAAATTTATATCCAAATGCTCAGTATGTCAAAAATTCAAGGCTAAACAAAAAAATTATAAGGGTATGATGAAACCATTTCTCATAATAGTATATAAATGGGAAAAATCACCATGGGTTTCATCATAGGACTCCCCATGTCACGACCCCCTCCCACCGAAGATGCCCCTCTAGAGATGGCAATGGTGAAAGGTAGATAATGACCCCCGAGTCCCGCCTCCAGTAGGCCCCGGGGTGGCGACTAGCACCAAGGGTATGAGTTTTCACAAATATGGGAGGTATTACCCTTTTATTATTTTAAGATCGGGAAATAGGAAAAGTCAACCACCAAAAAGGAAAAGAACAAGTGTATAGAAATAAACTCAAACCAAGCCCACATGCATGTTTAAACAATTTTATAACAAGGTGCAAGTACAAGAAAGCTCAAAGTACAATACCAAAAGAAAACAAGAGTACAACAAATGCAAAAACTCCAACTGTCTGACTAGTAGGGTCCTGCACGGCCCTGGTAGTCCTCCTGGAAACCTGAAAGTAAACGTAGGGTGAGCATACAAGTATACTCAGTAGGGAAACCTAAAGCTCTCATGCACCAGTGGGGAGACATCCTAATGTCCCGTGAGAACAAAAAAGGAAACCTAGCAGGGAAATCTATCCACCCAACCTCACTAGACACACTCACCAAAAACACAATCACAACAGGTATTAGTAGTATAAGAACAAGAGTATTGGGTACCCTGCACCATTTCCCTTTAGTTAGCTGCTCTTCCTAATGGCGAACGTCCTGACGCTGCCACACTCTCCCCACCCGCACACACCTGGGCCTCACAACCATGCATCCCACTCGCACACACCTGGGCCTCACAACCATGTATCCCGCCTGCACACACCTAGGCCTCACAACCACGTATCCCGCCCGCACACACCTGGGCCTCACAACCACGTATCCCGCCCGGACATACCTGGGCCTCATCCCGAAGATTCTTGGGAAACAGTAAAACCTGCCCGAAGAGTCTTGGGCAAAAACCACCCCAATCGAAACCTACCCAAATAGTCTTAGGTGTAAGGTTGCCTCAAGCCATCACATCCTAGGGGAGAAGAAGCATGAAGGAGCTAGTAACTAAGGGAAAAAACCCCTCTCCCATGAAATGGGAGTGTTCGGCACTAAGTTCTCAACATGGGTGGGGTACGATAAAACACAAAAGATACAGATATATATATGTATACCAAAAACACATCCCAACCTATGGCTTCTAAACAGAGAAATTGAGCACATTCCTTGGCACTGCTACTACGAAGCATGCATACAACAAACAACCCCAACCCCATTTAGGTTTTCACGTTTCAGAAGAATTAGTTTATTAGTTCCTTAACTACTGGGAAACTATCCACAACCAACCACATCGATCGTTCGTGAAACATATCCCTGCCATCCACAAATCAAGTTAGGAAAACACAAGCAACACAAACGATCCCTTCTTATTAACCAACCAACCCCATTGATTATTAAACCCGTTCCATTACCAAGCCCCACCATTCATTAACTCTTCCAAATTTTACTTATTATTCAAAACCCATAGTCCATTCACATTCCAACCCATCCCTACAGCCCCGCTGCCAACTTCCATAACCACAACCTCACCGTACATCATCATCCCTTGATACAACTTATCGCAGCCTCTCTGCTCATCCATTCCACCACAACCCACAAAACAAGATTCGTGCCACATCATCACCCCTTTAACATCATTTACAGCAGCTCTGCTTCCCGTTCTATTCGTAAAAACCCAAAATTCACCCCCCCCCCCTTTCACACACCACGTAACCAAGCCAAAACCCACATGTTCATTATTCCATTTTGTTTAACCGGGGTGATCACCCAAGGGTTCCAGATTTTAATCAGCCAACTTTACGTGAT
The DNA here is from genome assembly GCA_963277665.1 of Viscum album. Taxonomy (NCBI): domain Eukaryota; kingdom Viridiplantae; phylum Streptophyta; class Magnoliopsida; order Santalales; family Viscaceae; genus Viscum; species Viscum album. The sequence continues at coordinate 93,624,834 of OY728147.1, forward strand.
TAACCAGATTCCACATTCCACAAGGTTGCATTCACAAAAACAGTCTAGAAGATAGGGCAACATTTAATTGCGCAAGAAAAGGCCCCCAATGACCGTGATTTTCAGTAAACATAAGCCTATTCAATTCATAACATATCAATAGGATAAACAAAGATAAGCATAACAACTTTCCCATACCCATTCTTTAACCAGTTATTATCTTTATTTAATGGTTCAACTATTTCTCATGAAAACAAGAGGATACCCACCCCGTATGATGCACAATTTAGAGAGACGAAGGTAATATTCCTATCTCAAAAGGTTCTGATCGCAACGCTCCCCCAGATTAACCTTAAAAGACGTCCGTCGGCGTCTGTCACCTCTGTCTAGTCCCGGAAAAATATCATTGGGTGGAAGTTGGAAAGGAAAGGCCAAAGAAAAGACAACGGATCCAAGCTCATAAGTTCTGCCTCATCTTTATGATCCTGTGGCCACTGACAGATCGTAAATCGGAGCTCGGACGAAGAATTTATAGAAGAAAAGGAGCCTTCGAGTCTCTTGGGAGAGCTCTACTCAGATGAATGGGGAGGAGAGGGGTGATTTGAAAAGTAGGGGAACCCTCCTTTTATAGGCGAGAAAATCAAAATTACACGGCGTGTACTTTATGGTACACGGCATGTACTCGGCCATTTCACACGGTCACGACGCGGCTTCCAACACAGCCTTCAACCCGGAACGCGGCCATTGACTGGTCAACCCATGGCTTGAAGGTAATGCATACGCAGGGAGGGATTACACGGCATGTAGTATTGGATACACGGCGTGTACCCATTTATTTCACATGGCAAGGACACGGCTCCAACACGGCACATGGCTGTTGAATGGTCAACACACGGTTACGCGTACGCGGGGAGAGACTACACGACGTATAGTTTGGGGTACACGGCGTGCACCCATTTATTTCACATGGCAAGGACACGGCCTTCAACATGAGGTATACTCGGCAAGGGGGTACACGACGTGTACTCAAACTACACGGCGTGTAGTTTCAAAATTCTGGAAAGTGGGGGAAAAGTCTATTTTACCCTCCAGAACACTTTGTGGACTTCTTTTTGATAAAGGAATGGGCCGGAGAGGTCCGGGCCATTACATCAGATACCTCTTAAAACATTATCATCCCCGAGAATTCAAAAACCAACCCAGAGGAACCCAATAAGATACCTCTTAGGGTTCTCATTATAACAGGAACCCAACCAACAATCCTAATCATAGATGTTAGGAATTCCTTCTCCTATGTCGAGATATTATCCGCTTTAGGCGGTACTGACTCGCCTGCATGGGTTTAATCGCATCCTCATTAATGCATCTCGATTAATAATTGGGTCTTCCCACCATCATACATTAAGATTTTTCAACTTTCATTACCCCCAACACCACACAACCAACACACTGCCCGAACATGTGGTGTGGGGAAATTCCTTCTCATATTTCGAGATATTATCCTCTTTAGGCGGCACTGACTCACCCGCACAGGTTCAATCGCATCCGAATTAATGCGTCTCGATTAAGGATCAGGTTTTTTCCTTTTTCCCACACATCCGAACATGCTACACACTTCCAAAGAACAAGGAAACAAAAGGTCTCACAACCGACAAGCCAAGCATTCCATATATCAAAGGTACAGAGTATAACATCAACACAAAGCTCAGAATAGAAAAAGGAAAAACACAAGTCAAAACAAATCTGGGTACTGAGCATGCATTTGGGTCTCTCGCTCCCAAGTTCTCTCCTCGAGGCCGCCATGCCTCCACAACACACAAACCAAGGCGATGGTTCATCCACGGAGCACCTTCTATTTACGATCCTCGATTCTGACTGGTCGTTCCTCGAAGGTCGCGTCGTCTCCCATATCTAACTCTCCCCAGTCAATAATGTGAGAGTCATCGTGTAAGTATCAACGTATCTGGGAGACGTGGAAGACATCATGAACCTTCTCCAACTGAGGTGGCAGGGCCAGTGGATATGCCACCTCACTGACTCGCCTTAGCACCTCAAAAGGTCCGATGAATGTAGGGTAGAGTTTACTCCCCTTCCCGAACCTCCGCTGCCCCCGTCGAGGGGAAACCTTCAAGAACACATGATCTCCCACCTCGAACTCCAAGGGCCTCCTCCGAAGATCAGCATAAGACTTCTGTCGGTCCTGAACCGCTTTTATCCTCTCACATACAATCTGAACCTTCTATGTGGTGCTCTGTATTACCCCTGGCCCAAGAGCACCTGTCTCACCAACCTCTGCCCAGAAAATGGGTGAACAACATGGTCTTCCATACAAATCCTCAAACAGTGCCATGCCAATAGTAGAGTGGAAGCTATTGTTGTAGGCAAACTCTACTAAATGCAAGTGTCATACCCATGATCCTCCGAAATCCAGAACGCATGATCGCAGCATGTCCTCCAACGTTGGGATAGTCCGCTCTGTCTGCCCGTCGGTCTGGGGGTGGAAAGCAGTGCTAAGGTGTAGCTGGGTGCCAAAAGCATGTTGTAACCCCCTCCAGACTCATGAGGTAAACCGAGTATCCCGATCTGAGATGATAGTCTTTGGGACTCCATGAAACCGCACAACCTCATCTACGTACCTCTGTGCTAAGGTACTCACCGGGCCTGACTCCTTAATTGCTAAGAAGTGAGCTGATTTCATCAGTCGATCCACCACTACCCAGATAGCATCATAACCATCCTTAGCTCTGGGCAGTCCTGTAACGAAGTCCATTGAGATGTCATCCCACTTCCACTCGGGGACATATAAAGGATGCAACAAACCACTAGGAACACGGTGTTCAACTTTCACTTACTGACACACTAGGAATTTAGCCACAAACTCTGCCACTTCCCATTTCACCCCGGGCCACCAAAATTGTTCCCTCAGGCCTCGGTACATTTTTGAAACTCCTGGATGTACCGCCAAGGCTGAGCTATGGAAATCACGGAGAACTCCCTCACACATTGTCTCCGGGACAAACAACCTTCCATGGAAAAGCATCTGATGTCGGCTATCCTCTGACCATCCTTCTGGAGCGTTCCCCTGATCGACACGATCCCGCATCACTTCCTCCTTGGAGTCCCCCCACCGAGACTCTTCCACCTGCTAAAACAAGGAGGACTGCACTAGCATCTGAAACAAATAGCCTCTAACACCTTCTACCCTTACATCCAAGTGCAAGGAAGCCAACTCTCCCATCACCTACCAAGCATCAGCAGATTCCCGAACCACTTCCTTATGTGACTTCCTGCTCAGGGCATCAGCTACAACGTTGCCCTTAACTTCAGTGTAAGAGATATCGAAGTCATAGTCTTGGAGAAACTCGACCCATATCCGCTGCTGTAGGTTCAGGTCATGCTGGGAGAAGATATAACGCAGGCTCTTGTGATCTGAGAAGACCACAAAGCGCTCCCCAAGGAGGTAATGTCGCCAAAACTTCAGTGCGAACACTACTGCTACAAGCTCTAGGTCATGGGTGGCATAGTTATGCTCGTGAGGGCGTAACTTCCTAGACCCATAACAGATCAGTCCCTTATTCTGCATCAACACGCACCCCATACCAAGGACAGAAGCATCACAAAACACCTCATAAAACAACCCTTCCTCTGGAAACATGAGTATGGGAGCACTGACCAACTTCTCCTTCAAGTAGTCGAAAAATTTCTGGCACTACTCGTTCCATAGGAATCTCTGGTTCTTCCTAGTCAAAGCTGTCAATAGAGCAGCAACTCGAGAGAAGTCCGAAACGAACCTCCGATAGTAACCTGCTAACCCCAGCAAACTACGAACTTCTGCCATGCTCTTGGGTGCTGCCCAAGAAACAACTGCCTCCACCTTCGATGGGTTCACTAAAACTCCATGCTGAGACACTACGTGTCCAAGGAAGTGTACTTCTTGTGTCAAGAACTTACACTTTGACAATTTCCCGTAAAGATGGTGGTGTCGAAGGACTTCTAAGACTGCCCTAAGATGATCAATGTGCTCCTCATCTGATCTTGAGTAGATCAGGATGTCATCGACAAACACAAAGACGAACCGGTCCAGAAACTCTCGGAAGAAAAAGTTCATAAGTCCCATGAACACAGCCGGTGCATTTATAACTCCAAACGGCATCACTACAAACTCGAAGTGCCCATACCTGCACCTGAAAGTCGTATTCGAGATGTCACTATCCTTTACCCTCAGCTGATGATATCCAGATCGTAGATCAATCTTAGAAAACCAACATTCTCCCCTCAGTTGGTCGAAGAGATCATATATCCTTGGAAGGGGGTAGCAGTTCTTGACCATTGCCTGGTTCAACCTTCGGTAGTCTATGCATAGCCTGAGACCACCATCTGCCTTCTTCACGAACAAAACTGGAGCACCCCATGGCGATACGTTGGGTCGAACAAAACCCTTCTCCATCAGATCGTCAATCTGAATCCGCAACTCTCGCAACTCCGAAGGTGACATCCGATAAGGGGTCATCGAAATTGGACGGGCACCAGGCTGTAAGTCTATCCCAAACTCGACATCATGTCGGGGGGGTAGAGTCACAACCTCCTCAGGAAAAACATCGAGGAACTCCCCAAAAACCTCCGGGACATCCATCATCTCTGTATCAGCTGGAACCACTGATAACCCGCCTAACAAGGAAAGGAGAGGCTTCACATGCTGGCTTCCTACCTGATAGCTCCTCTCGCCAACAAAAGATACGCGATGCCCATCCACGTCGGAGAACATGAATCTTCTACAGAAGTAGTCGATAATTGAACTAACAGAAAACAACCAGTCGATGCCTAGGATGACATCATATGGTTGTATCTGTAACAGAATAAGGTCCCTACTAGATCTATGTGGTCCCAACATCAACCCACATCCCCGACAAACACAAGATACATTGTTCTGGCCTCCAACTGGTGTACTCATCACCAGTGGTACGGAAAGTCGCTCTATGTATAGTCCCAAAGCATGGGCTAGACCAGGTGCAACAAAGAAGTGTGAAGCTCCCAAATCAAACAAAGCAGAAACAAGATTTCTGAACAAACAAATCGTACCTCGCACCACCTCTGGTCCTGCCGGAGCTTAAAACTCTTCTGCGTGAAACTGTCCATGCCCAGCTCCTCTGCCTCTCTGATGTCGTCCACCTCCCCGACCATGCCCTGGTCGAGATCCCTGAGGATCACCCTCAGGTCGGCCTCCTCCCGCAAAGTCTGCCCTCGGAGGAGCATGGTCATGCTGCTGCTGGAAGGGCCTCGCTGGAAACTAGTGCTACTGAGGTGGGCGCTGAACCTTCCCACCTCCACCGTACTGAGCTCGGGTCGGGAACCGACTCTAAAGGTGCCCAAAACCTCCACAATAAAAACACTTCGGTCCTGGGATCGTGAAAAAGGGATGAGGACCTGAAGATCTGAACAGGAACTGCTGGGGTATGCTCCCCACTGGCCTGAACTTGGAAGGTCCCGTCGCAGGAGACCTGATGCTAACTGTCTTCCCCTTTGACGAGCCTGGTAGGATCCCCTCATGTGGTGCACCTCCCTACGAGTGCATCCTCTCTACAACCTCTACCTTCTTCTGTACTGCCAAGTACGTCGGAAGGGTGAAGGCGGTGACAGCATACTGGAGCAAAGGACGAAGCGCCTCCTCCAAACATCTCGCCCAAGACTCCTCATCTAGAAAGAGATCCGGAGCAAAGCACATGAGATCCTTGAACTTGATCCCCAAATCTCGTACTGACATACTCCCCTGCTGAAGGGAGAGTAACTCCTGCCGCTTCTCCTCCTTGATCATGGAAGAAAGGAATTCCTCTCGGAATTCCTTCTCAAAGTCAACCCAAGGAACCTCTGCTTTTATCCTCTCTCCGAGGTAGAGTGTCCACCACTGTCGTGCCGCACCTCTCAGCTGACTGACTACTAGGGGAACCCAGTACTCCCTCGGAGCATAGATCAAGGTAAAAGCGATCCCTAGCTCCTCAAGCCACCCTTCCGTCTCCGTATCCGAAGTACTACCCTCGTACTTCTTAAGGTTCTGTCGCTGGAAAGAACGGAGAGTCTTCTACCACAGTCTATCTTCCTCTTCTCGGTCAATCCACAACTGATCAACCGCCTGAATCTACTGGGCCTCAGCAATCTGAGCCACCCGGGGACGATGTCCAGGTGCCATATCTGTACGGTAAACAAGGATCTTCTAAGCCCAAGTATTCAAGAAAAACTCGAGGTTTTATTTTTATCATTTTATTCCAATTTCTTTCCCAGAACACCCAAATCAAGTAAAACACAATCATAATGATTCATGTACCTTCCCTAGGGTCTCTACCCTGCAATCAATGTAGTCTCACTTGGTCGTTCGGTAGGCTCAGAGTCCTTGCATCGGATCACGGGGGGCCCTAAAATCCTGTGTCCTAGCCGGTCTTCCCTGGCCTATGTCACGCACCAAGATTAACTAACATTGTTTCCCTACCATCCCATGAAATCCTCATTGTGCCTAACTCCAGAATCCATCCTATCTCCCAACCATCAGCTCTGCTACCATTCTGTCATGACCCCCTCCCACCAAAGATGCCCCTCCTGAGCTGTCAATGGTGAAAGGGAGATAATGACCCCTGAGTCCCGCCTCCAGTAGGCCCCGGGGTGGCGACTAGCACCAAGGGTATGAGTTTTCACAAATATGGGAGGCATTACCCTTTTTATTATTTAAGATCAGGAAATAGGACAAGTCAACCACCAAAAAGGAAAAAGAACAAGTGTATAGAAATAAACCCAAACCAAGCCCACATGCATGTTTAAACAATTTTATAACAAGGTACAAGTACAAGAAAGCCCAAAGTACAATACCAAAAGAAAATAAAGGTACAGAAACAGCAAAAACTCCAACTGTCCGACTAGTAGGGTCCCACACGGCCCTGGTAGTCCTCCTGGAATCCTGAAAGTAAACGTAGGGTGACATACAAGTATACTCAGTAGGGAAACCTAAAGCTCTCATGCACAAGTGGAGAGACATCCTAATGTCCCGTGAGAACAATAGAAGAAACCTAGCAAGGAATTCTATCCACCCAACCTCACCAGCCACACTCACCAAAAACACAAGCACAACAGGTAGTAGTATATAAGAAACAAGAGTATTGGGTACCCCGCACCATTTCCCTTTAGTTAGCTTCTCTTCCTAATGGAAAACGTCCTGACGTGTAAAGACCCGTAAAATTCAAGGGAAATTTTTTCTAAATTTTCTTTGGAATTTTACAAGAACGCGGTTTCTGACGGAACCTGATTCCGAGGCCCGGAGTGCCCGGAATCAATTTCCGAAGTTTGGCTCGGGTATATTCAGTGAACGAACGAGCGGGAATTTCTAACTTTTGAACCGGTGCCCGGAATCAAAATCCGAGGGCACCGTTGAACTCGAAGTGCTGATATTCGCTTAAGGAGAACTTTTTTGAGGTTGCGTTTTATGCGGGACGAAAGTTAGCTTTTGGGAGAAATTATAAGAAGTTAAATAAAAATGTGGAAACACTTTTTATTTTTATTTTGTTGGTTAACTTCTCCCAAAGGGAGTTAAAGTTGGGACCCACATCCACTTAACCTCCCTTAGGAGGATTAAGTGTGGTGGGGCCCACATGAACCCCATCTCCTCATCTTCTCTCAAAACTCCCCTATAACCCCCTTTAATTAATGTTTGACAACTTGATTTAATTAATTAAGGTGGGTTGATTTGAATTTCAAACCTTTGAATTTCAAATGTTTTGGTTGAGTAAATAAAATAATCCCTTAGCTTATTTTATTTGGTTAGAATTCTCTAGCCTCCTTGAGAGTTTTTGAGAGCTCCTCCTTCTTCTTCAAACTTTGACGAAGAATGCTCAAGCTCCGATGAAGAACGCCGCTCCTCTCTTCTTCGTAGCCGGTTTGTTTCCGAAGATCGACGACGCCTTCCGTGTCAACGAAAGGGAACGTCGCTTCCTCCTCGGACTTCCTTCGTCGGCTTACGAAGATTCGCCAACGACGTACCTCTTCGGACGTACCTCTTCATCAATGGAATTGACAAACGATTACCGCGACGCCCGACCTCCGCGACGTTTGTTTTCTGCGGGTCGTTGATGAACATCGTACTTGAAACTGAGGTAGGGGTTTGTTGTTGATTATTTCTTCACTCTCATTCCTGGTTCTAGCATGATAATCTTGTGGATAAATATTTAAGGGTTATCGTCTAACGAGAGGGGGGTCGGACCGCACTAACACGGCCGAATCCCCACTCCTTTGTTCTTGATTATTATTATTTTCTTGTGGATGAACGAGATGGCGTGGTGTCGTCCCACCACGCGGGAATCTTTCGACGATTATTGCACGGCGCCGTCGCGCCACGCCATGGAAAGATTTCATCATGAACGCGACGCCGTCGCGCCGCGTCAAAGGAAACCGAAGGCGCCGTGGCCGGAGCGGGGCCGCGGCGGAAGGGAACGGTGTCGTCGCACCGTGCTGGGACGACGAAGGTCGCGGCCGGTTCCGGGCCGCGGCGGGACGTGATGACCGGCGGCCAGCCGGGCCGCCGGTGCCGCAAAAATGAAGAGGACCGGCCCATGCCGGTCCTGTTGAGAGGAAGTCGGCCGGCCAGGTCGGGCCGGCCGGGACGGTGCAAAACCGGGGGAATTAAATTCCCCCGGGTGGTTATTTTGGCCCCCCATAATGGGGGGGCGGTTTCATAAAGGGGGGCAGGCGGCCCCCCCATTTTTTCACAAAGGCAGGCCCCCACGAGGGGGGCCGGTTTCTCAAAGACGCGGCCTTCAGCCGCGCCGCCAGCAGGGAAGCGGGGGCTTTACCCCCCGCGCGTGGCACCCGTGCGGCGCCAGGCCGCGCTGCCGCCGGCCGGGTCGGGTCGACCCAGTTCGGGACGACCCAGGGGGGTCGGGTCGGGTCGGCCCGGACCTGGACCCCCCGTTTTCGAATCGTTTTCGGTCTTTTTCCCATAACTTGAGCTACGAACCTCCGATTGACGAACCGTCAGCGGCGATGCGATCCTTGGATCGAGACAGTCGATTTGGTATATCGCACTCAAAGTTTCAAAATACTATGAGTTCGGCCGGGTTGGTTCGTACACGAAACCAACCGGGCCCTCGGAGCGGAAACACTCATATCTTGAGCTACGGACGTCCGATTGACGTGCCGTCAGCTTTGTTGTGTTCCTCTTAGTGAGACGGATATTTTGGCATACTCTGCACGAGGTTTGGACGCAGGTGGAGTATGGTCGGGTTGGTTTTTCCTTAAAAACCAACCGGGCCCCTGGGACGAAAAAGCCAATAACTCTCAGACCGGGCGTCTGATCGACGCGCCGTCTGTTGCGTTGAGTCCCTTTTGACGATACGGAACTTTTGGATACATCAACTCTGGACTTTGTGACAGTTGATGTATCAGCCTCTCGGCTCATGGAGCGGACCCTCCCGAACGAGCTTGCTGTGTGCGGGAACCCTAGTGCTGGCTGCGACTGTGATTGCTACTGCTACTGCTACTGCTACTGTGACTGCGACAACGACAGTACAGAGATCCTTGGTGGATTCGACGATGACTACAGCACTCAGCGATCCTACGTGGATCAGTGCTACAGGTCCTGTGTGGGCCCGATCCTGTGTGGGTCTGATCCTGTGTGGGTCCTTGCGCTCAGCGGTCCTGTGTGAACCAGCGCCTACAGGTCCTGTGTGGGCCCGATCCTGTGTGGGTCTTTGCGGGGGTTAGTTACCTATCGATACTTCGTGGGTCCGACGACTTTGATGGATCAGAGATCATCTTTATCGTCTTTCGAAGAAGTATACCTGTGTGAGCTGAATCCTGTTGCTATCCTGTGTGGATTGTGTTGTGCTATCCTGTGTGGATTTCGTTTTGCTTTCCTGTGTGGAATATGTATACTTTCCTGTGTGGACTGAGTTTTACTTGGGCTCGGAGGTTGGAGCGTATTGGAATTGATGACTTAGGTATATGTATGGGAATATACCTAAGCAGTGTCGGTTGTTACTTCGTGTTTGTATCTCACCTTTGTGGTTTATCCTTTGTGGATTTTGGGAGACCTTCAGGGGTCCCGGGGTCCCTACTGAGTAGCTTATACTCACCCTTGCACGGGCTATGCCTGCACTACGTTGTGTTGGTTGCAGACGACGGACAGCGTTGATCTTGGCTGAGGCTTACAGAGTAGGACGGTACCTGGAGGTGGACCACTGGGTGTGATGTGTTCGGAGCGGACGACGGAACCCGAGGAGCAGTGGAGATATCTGTACCCACCCTTCAGGTGGGATCTCCAGTGGACAGCTCGGTGTAGCGGCTTTTACTTTACAGTTGTTGTTTTCCCTTTCGATTTGTACTTTACTTTCAGTTTGGGTTTGTATACTGGCCCATTTACTTTTCCGCACTTTCAGTTGTACTCTGTTTTTACTTAGTGTTTACTATTCCGCTTGCTTACTCTGTGGTGGTTGTATACTTTTCAAAGGCAATGGCTTCCCTTTTTGTTGGGATTTACGCCTTGGTGCTAGTCGTCAGCCCCTGGCCTATGGAAGGTGGGCTTGGGGTAGTCACGGCACAGGTCCCGAGGGCGGGTCGTGACATGACGCTGCCACACTCTCCCCGCCCACACACACCTGGGCCTCACAACCACGTATCCCACCCGCACACACCTGTGCCTCACAACCACGTATCCCACCCGCACACACCTGGGCCTCACAACCACGTATCCCACCCGCACACACCTGGGCCTCATCCCGAAGATTCTTGGGAAAAAGTAGAACTTGCCCGAAGAGTCTTGGGATAAATCCACCCCAATAGAAACCTACCCGAAGAGTATTAGGTGTAAGGTCGCCTCAATCCATCACAGCCTAGGGGAGAAGGAGCAGGAAGGAGATAGTAACTAAGGGAAAAATACCCTCTCCCATGAAATGGGAGTGTTTGGCACTAAGTGATCAACATGGGTGGGGTGCGATAAAACACAAAAGATACAGATATATATATATATACCAACCACACAACCCAACCTATGGATTCTAAATAGAGAAACTGAGCACGTGTCTCGGCACTGCTACTACGAAGAATGCATACAACAAACAACCCCAATCCCATTTAGGTTTTCACGTTTCAGCAGAAGTAGTTTATTTAGTTCCTTAACTATTGGGAAACTATCCACAACCAACCACATAGATCGTTCGTAAAACATATCCCTGCCATCCACAAATCAAGTTAGGAAAAACACAAGCAACACAAACAAGCCCTTATTATCAACCAACCAACCCAATTGATTATTAATTCTGTTTCATTACCACACCCCACCATTCATTAACTCTTCCACTTTTATTTATTATTCACAACCCAAAGTCTGTTCACATTCGACCCATACCTGCAGCCCCACTCCCACTTTCCATAACCACAACCGCACTGAAACCCGTACATCAATATTCCTTTAATACCATTTATCACATCCCCACTGCCCGTCACCAACATAACATTCACACCAACCCACAACCAAGCCAACTGCAGCCCCACTGCTCACCCAAACCACAACAACCCACAAAACACCCCCCATCACATGCCTCGTATCCAAGACAACACCCATATGTTCATTATTCTATCTTTGTTTAACCGGGGTGATCACACAAGGGTTCCAGATTTTAAACATCCAACTTTATGTGATTAACCAAATGTCCACATACCAAAAAAAATTTATCCATTAGAAAATCCAGAAGGAGAGGGAAACATTTAATTGCGTAAGCAAAGTCTCCCAACGACCTTGATTTTCAGTAGGTAAAAGCTCATTCAATTCACAACGTAATATCACAGGATATAAAGTAATAGCAATCACAACTTCCCATCCCCGTTATATAAGCCAGTTATTATCTTTATTTAAAGGTTTAACTGTTTCTCGTGACAACAAGAGGATACCCACCCCGCATGATGCACAAATTGGAGAGACGAAGGTAAGATCCATACCTCGATAGGTTCTGATCACAGCGCTCCCCCAGATCAACTTTAGAAGAAGTCCATCGGCATCCATCACTTCTGTCGGGTCCTGGAAAAACCTCCTCAGGTGGAAGTCGTAAAGGAAAGGCCGACGGAAAGACAACGGATCCAATCTTGGAAGTTCTGCCTCGTCGTTACGATCCTGTGGCCGCTGACGGATTGTAAATTTGAGATTGGACGAAGAAATTATGGAAGAAAGATCCTTCGAGTCTCTTGGGAGAGCTCTGCTCAGAGGGGAGGGGAGGAGAGGGGGTGAGTTGAAAGGAGGAGAGGACCCCTCTTTTTATAGGCGATAAAAAGTAAAAGTACATGGTGTGTACTTTATGGTACATGGTGTGTACTTGGTCATTCGGTAGGCTCAGAGTCCTTGCATCGGATCACGGGGGGGCCCTAAAATCCCATGTCCTAGCCGGTCTTCCCTGGCCTATGTCACGCACCAAGATTAACTAACACTGTTGCCCTACCATCCCATGCAATCCTCACTGTGCCTAACCCTAGACTCCATCCTATATCTCAACCATCACCTCTGATACCATTCTGTCACGACCCCCTCCCACCAAAGATGCCCCTCCAAAGCTGGAAATGGTGAAAGGGAGATAATGACCCCTGAGTCCCGCCTCCAGTAGGCCCTGGGGTGGAGACTAGCACCAAGGGTATGAGTTTTCACAAATATGGGAGGCATTACCCTTTTATTATTTTAATATTGGGAAATAGGACAAGTCAACCACCAAAAAGGAAAATAACAAGTGTACAGAAATAAACCCAAACCAAGACCATATGCATGTTTAAACAATTTTATAACAAGGTGCAAGTACAAGAAAGCTCAAAGTACAATACCAAAAGAAAACAAGAGTACATCAACTGCAAAAACTTCAACTGTCTGGCTAGTAGGGTCCGGTACGGCCCTGGTAGTCCTCCTGGAAACCTAAAAGTAAACGTAGGGTGAGTATACAAGTATACTCAGTAGGGAAACCTAAAGCTCTCGTGCACAAGTGGGGAGACATCCTAATGTCCTGTGAGAACAAAAAAAGAAACCTAGCAGGGAAATCTATCCACCCAACCTCACCATCCACACTCACCAAAAACACAATAACAACAGGTAGTAGTAGTATAAGAACAAGAGTATTGGGTACCCCACACCATTTCCCTTCAGTTGGTTGCTCTTCCTAACGGTGAACGTCCTGACGCTGCCACACTCTCCCCGCCCGCACACACCTGGGCCTCACAACCACGTATCCCACCTGCACACACCTGGTCCTCACAACCACGTATCCCGTCTGCACACACCTGGTCCTCACAACCACGTATCCTGCCCGCACACACCTAGACCTCACAACCACGTATCCCGCCTGCACACACCTGGGCCTCATCCCAAAGATTCTTGGGAAACAGTAGAACCTACCTGAAGAGTCTTGGGCTAAAACCACCCCAATCGAAACCTACCCAAAGAGTCTTAGGTGTAAGGTCGCCTCAAGCCATCACAGCCTAGGGGAGAAGGAGCATGAAGGAGCTAGTAACTAAGGGAAAAACACCCTCTCCCATGAAATGGGAGTGTTTGGCACTAAGTTCTCAACATGGGTGGGGTGCAATAAAACACAAAAGATATAGATATATATATGTATAAAAAACACACCGCCCAACCTATGGCTTCTAAACAGAGAAACTAAGCACGTGCCTCGGCACTGCTACTACGAAGCATGTATACAACAAACAACCCCAACCCCATTTAGGTTTTCACGTTTCATCAGAATTAGTTTATTAGTTCCTTAACTACTGGGAAACTATCCACAACCAACCACATCGATCGTTTGTGAAACATATCCCTACCATCCACAAATCAAGTTAGGAAAACACAAGCAACACAAACAAGTCCCTTCTTATTAACCAACCAACCCCATTGATTATTAAACTCGTTCTGTTACCAAGCCCCACCATTCATTAACTCTTCCACATTTTACTTATTATTCACAACCCATAGTCTGTTCACATTCCAACCCATACCTTCATCCCCGCTTCAAACCTCCATAACCACAACCGCACCGTACATCATCATCCCTTGATACAACTTATCGTAGCCTTGCTGCTCATCTGATCCACCACAACCCACAAAACAAGATTCGTGCCACATCATCTCCCCTTTAACATCATTTACCGCAGCCCTGCTGCCCGTTCTATTCGTAAAAACCCAGGATTCACCCCCCCCCCCCCTTCACACACCATGTAACCAAGACAAAACCCACATGTTCATTATTCCATTTTTTTAACTGGGTGATCACACAAGGGTTCCAGATTTTAATCATCCAACTTTACGTGATTAACCAGATTCCACATTCCACAAGGTTCCATTCACAAAAACAGTCTAGAAGATAGGGCAACATTTAATTGCACTATCAAAGTCCCCCAATGACCATGATTTTCTGTAGGCATAATCCTATTCAATTCATAACATATCAATAGGATAAACAAAGATAAACATAACAACTTTCCCATCCCCATTCTTTAACCAATTATTATCTTTATTTAATGGTTCAACTATTTCTCATGAAAACAAGAGGATACCCACCCCGCATGATGTACAATTTATAGAGATGAAGTTAAGATCCCTATCTCAACAGGTTCTGATCGCAACCCTCCCCCGGATTAACCTTAGAAGACGTTTGTCGGCGTCCGTCACCTCTGTCGAGTCCCGGAAAAACCTCCTCGGGTGGAATTTGGAAAGAAAAGGCCAAAGGAAAGACAAATTATCCAAGATCAGAAGTTCTGACTCATCGTTACGATCCCGTGGCCACTGACGGATCGTAAATTGGAGCTCGGATGAAGAAGTTATGGAAGAAAAGGATCCTTCAAGTCTATTGGGAGAGCTCTGCTCAGAGGAATGGGGAGGAGAGGGGTGAGTTGAAAAGGAGGAGGGGACCCCTCCTTTTATAGGCGAGAAAAGAAAAAGTACACGGCGTGTACTTTATGGTACACGGCGTGTACTCAGATGTTTCACACAGTCACCACGCGACTTCCAACACGGACTTCAACGCGGAATGCAGCCGTTGACTGGTCAACACACGGCTTGAAGGTAACGCATACGCGGGGAGGGGCTACATGGCGTGTAGTATTGGATACATGGTGTGTACCCATTTATTTCACACGGTAAGTACACGGCTCCAACACGGCACACGACCGTTGACTGGTCAACACACGGTTACGCGTACGCAGGGAAAGACTACACGGTGTGTAGTTTGGGGTACACAGCGTGCACCCATTTTTTTCACATGGAAAGGACACGGCCTTCAACACGTCGTATACCTGGCAAGGGGGTACACGGCTTGTAATAAAACTACACGGTGTGTGGTTTCAAAATTATGGAAAGTGGGGGAAAAGTCCATTTTACCCTCCAGAACACTTCGTGGACTTCTTTTTGAAAAAGGAATGGGCTGGAGAGGTCCAGGCCATTACACCCCAAGACATCTAAAGTCAATAAAATCATCTGGGTGGTAGTTGATCACTTTATAAAGTTAGTAAATTTCATTACTATCAAGTAATATTTATCTTTGGACCAAATTTCTAAGATATACATAAGGTAATTCATAAGACTTTATAGAGTGTCACTCTCCATTGTATCTGATTGATATTTGAGGTTTACCTTGAGAATCTGGAGAAGCCTTCAACAATAATTGGATATAGAATTGGGTTTCAGTAAGTTTTATCACCCTCAGATGGATGGTCAATCTGATAGAACTATTAAAACTCTAGAGGATATGTTTATATCATTTTCAATGGATTTATAAGTATGTTGGGGTCAACACCTTCCCTTAGTGGAGTTCTCATGTAACAACAGTTTCTATTCTAGCATTCAAATGGTGACTTATGGGGTTTGGTATGGGAAGTGGTGTCGAACTCCAATATTATGGGATAAAATTAGAGATTGTAATCTGATGGGACCTAATCTTATCCAAAATATAATAGATAAGTTTCAAACCCTTCAACTTTATATGAAGTCCATGAAAATTTTACAGAAAATTTATTCAGACAACTATTAGCATGACCTAGAGTTTGAGGTTGAAGATAAAGTTTTCATTCATATATCATCATGGAAAAAAGTCATGAGGTTTGGGAAGAAGGGGAAATATTAGTCCTAGATACAATGGCCCATTTTATATCCTTGATTTCATCATAGTTGTAGCCTATTAACTAGAAATCTAACCTAACATATCTCATGTACATGATGTGTTCCATGTATCCCTATTGTGGAAGTACATATAGAACTCCTCACATGTGCTAAATACTAATGTGGTACCTTTTGAGAATAATTTTTCATATGAGAAGTATCCAGTGAAGATATTATATTATAGATACAATGTTCTATGAAATAAGAAAACTCATCTGTTCAAAGTGTTGTGGTAGAACCACAAGTTTGAGGAGGCGACATGGGAACCAAAAGTGGTGATGAAGCATAAGTACCCTCATCTATTTTAGTGTATGAAATGAAATTTCAAGGGTGAAATTTTTGAATGTGGGGAGAATGTAATGACCCAAACATTCATAAATAAAACTTCCTTTTTTAATGAATAAATGTCTTATTAGAAAAAAAATTATTGAAAATACATTCACTACTTTGGTTATTTTTTACTATTATAGCATGTCAGATTTAAAATATCATTAAATAATCATAACCATTGATAAAATATTTATTTTATAGTGACCATTAATATTATTATACTAATGTTTACGATAAATTCCAATTTACATAGACATAAGAAGCGATGGCCTCGACTAGTAGGATTATACCCTATGGATCCCATTTATCAGAGCTTACAAGGGAGATGACATCAATAGGATTTTCCCTTAACCAAGACCATGATGAGATTCAAAAACAAAATCATAAAAAAAAAACTATTTATGGGATAACTTAAATATTATTAAGATCATATCCCAAACTATTTTTGTTGAACCACCCCAAGAAAATGTCACCATCACACACCTTACCCTTGGGGTGTACACTGGTGTATAAAGGGGTAATGTATCTAGACCCTAATAGTATGAATTTTTATATTTTTATTTTTAGTAAAATAATTATTATATTAATAACCTTTTATTACTACTTTATAAATGAAATTTTATATTATTTTATGAAAATTATATTTTGATACAAATAAACCAAAATTTTATTTTTTTTTTTGAAAAATATATGGCTTTAATTAAAATTATCTATTTGATGAATTAAATAATTTTGAAATAAATTTTATTTTGATATAATATAACTATTAAATATAATTTATCTATATATAAATAATAATATAATTTAATGAAGTCCAATGTAATATTTCTAAGGATCAAGAAACTATTATTGTAATAAAAACCAATATTTTTCAATAAATGGATATTTTGTTTTAAAAGTGTAAATTATCATATTTACTGAATTATTTTGATAAAATAAATATTATTTTTGAAATAATCATGTTAAAATTATTTAATGATGAATTCTTCATAATTTTCTGAGAGAGTCAAATTTTTTGGTAAAAATTAAATGCAGTATAAATATACTCTATGTATTATGAAAATATAATAGCTCAGAAGTGATGTAATAAATACTATAAAATATATCCAAAACCAAATGAATATTTATCCTTTAAAATAATGGGTCTTTTAAGTTATTTTATTAATTTTATAAACCCTTAATTAATCCTACAAAACCTATATTATATTTTAAGGTTTTAAAATCAATTATTTATAAACATGATCACTTCCACATAACCAAGGGTTTTTTTTAATGATTTTAGTTATTATACTTATAAAATATTGAAAATAGCTCCTATTTGGTAGAAACCATGGTCAAAAATCATGGTAATATTTTTTTTGGATTATTTTATTATATAGAGTCTGAAACCTAATTTTAGAAATTAATAAAGAATTACCCTCTCTATTGCTATAAATACCCACACAACCTCTCACACATCTTCACTAAAAACCCATTAATCATAAAGTTACTCTCCCTGTATAAACACCTTAAAAAAATTTTCAGTCTATTAAGAATCTCCTCTCAGTCTTTTAGAATTTCCATCTCAAGGTAAGAGATTCTATCCTCCTCTTTATTCAAGCACTTTCTTTTTATTATGCCTTTTTATTTCGAATTTTTCATGTTATAATATGTTTTTTACACATCCCTATTACTATCCTTATGATTTATAAGTAATTATAGACCCCATTTAACTCTCATTAAACCCTTCCATGAATCTTTATACACACCTATTATGCTATCAAAATTATCCTACAATTTTTCATTCAAAACTTTTGTATAGTGAATACCCATCCCCATTTCCACTAAAAGGTATTCAACTAGATTTACCAATACTTAATTAATTATTTAATTCCATTTATGTAACCCATTCTCCTTAATTGTGGGGTTAAAAGTGAATAAATATGTTCTTATGTTGTATGATCTATGTGGTATAGAAATGCATGCGCATGATATGATGTGATGGGTAGACCCAGAATTATATAGTCCTCCAATGCATTGGGTAATGTTTTATCTCATGATATATCATGTATGTTTCATATGAGGTTATCTTAAGCACACTATGTTATGATGTCTTAGTGGTTGGCCTTGACTTATGTTTATGATATCATGTTTTATGTTTTTGCCACATTCCTTATATTTTCTTGATGTTATAATCTTATACCATGCTTTGATGTTCATGATTATGATTCTCACCTTTCTATTTCACCATGTTATGTATCTTGACTCACATGTACTTATTTTCCTTATTCTATGATTTGATTATTCTATTACTGGGATCTATATCACATCCCTTTTTTATGTATGTCCTCAAGTTATTCTATGCATTTTTAGAAGATAAATGGAATTTTAATAGCATGTTAAATAGTTTTAAATAATGTTGTTGTATCCTTATTCATGTTATTATTCTATATACATAATTTCCCAAAGAAACTAGGTCTCATGATCTTATGGGATTGTATCAAGTGTGTTTTTATGTAATAAATCATGAATTAAAGTGTATAAAAGACACAGGTTGTCAACATGTATATTCAAAGAAGTGAATATTAATTAAAATATGTTATTAAATATCGTTCAAAGTTTTGTGTGAATTTAATATAATAATGTTGAATTGAAAATGGAATATCAGTTAACTGCTATGATGAGAACCTTAAAATTTCATGATGATATTCTTAAACCATGTTCTATGGTCTGATAACATTCTATGATGGGGGACTTAGTATGTTGAACGTCAGGTGTGAGTAATAATAACCAGATAAGACTTTATCTTAGGAATTTTTCACTTGGCAGCCTCAAAGATGTAAGATTATGATAACAGACCCATCATTAGGAATTCCACATTTTTATGTGTCATTGGACATTCCTGACTATGAGTGTTTGTAATGGTCCTTGGACTTTAAGATTATTATTAATGCATGTCATCACTCATGAACTTATATGTGTTATCATAAACCATAAATAAACTATTTCATATTGAATTTGGGTATGTTGAGTGAGTCACGAATGACCTGTTATTAAAGAATAGGTCAAGGAAATATTTGACCCTTTCATTTTTACAGCAGTTGATATCTTTTCCCTTTGATTAAAATAGAACTACTGTATTAAAATTTCATATTCATGGTGTATTGACAAGTTTATTTTATCTTTTCAAAGAAATATTTATCAAGAATATAGGTTGATGGTATGTGTGTGCAACCTTCTTGATGATATATTGTGAAAAATGGATTATATTACATAGTAAGAATTTGTGTGTGATTGTAAATTTTTCAACATTAACTTATTTCTCTTAGCTATCTTGGTCGTTTGTTAGATAGTAATCATAGACTTTAGGAAATTCATCCTAATATAAATGAGAAATAAGCCTATATGGTCACACACTAAGTATTTATATTAATCTAATTTAAATTCTATTTGAATTTAATTATTGGAATATATATTATTCTCAAGACCGAGGAATAATTTTATTCAGGTTTTATTGATCACATAAATTAAATAAATATTTATTCCCAAAGGTAATTATTGAATTATGTAGATATATAAGATTTATTTATTGAATGAATAAATATTTATTTGTGTATTTGATAAATGTCAAGGAGGACTAGCGGACCAAAGTTGTGTCAACTAATAAATATTTATTTTCAAGCTGGTAAAATAATATTTATCATGGTATTAGTTATCGCACACCATGAGAAAATATTATTATAATTATTATTACATGGAATGGGGTTATATAAGTTTTAATATGTTATTTAAGGTTCATTGTGCAATTAAATAATATTTTAACCCAAACTATGTCTCTATAAAGAGACTATTATGTCTATTATGTAGAGCTTGATCGAAATTGAGAATTGTTCTTCACAAATATATCTTGAACTCTCTCTTAATATTGAATAATGCTCTAGATATTTTCCTTCCTCATTTATCATCTCAAGAATGAGAGTGCAAGGATGATTCTTCAAACCTGATGGAATCGTTTAAGTGATTAAGATAAAAATTGAAAGATGATTGATCTTCCATGATAGCACCCAAAAATCCATCTACATTGTTCAGATACCATAGGATCACGTTTGGATCACCGCTAGATGGATTCTACAGTTGGATCCTATATGATTAATGAATGTTGACCGAAAAGAGTTTTGTAAGATCAACATATTTATCGAAGAAAGATCTCAAGAATGATGTATTCTTTCTTCTGATCGAATTAAATTAATTATAAATTTAATGTGAAAAGATATTATCTTGGTTCTAGTGACTTTATTTTTCAATATTCTTTGGAAAAATTTCATTGGTTATGAAGTTTATATCTTGTAAAATATGGGAATGATACATCAAATCTGACATAAATTGGGTTGTTCATTGACCCAATAGGCACTCCCATTATGCTCAGAACCAACAATCACATCATGTATTGGGATTTATTATTTTTTTATTATGAACAAGAATTTTTTGGTGGTTATTCTAATATTATATATTACTTCTAAAATCTTTATGAGGTTAATTCCTATGTTGACACCCACCAAATGAGCATCAAAAATTTTAGAATTGAAGAAATACCTAAAGCATGGGTATTGTTTTCTCTATAAAAGAAAGAAAGGAGCATCATGTCTATATAAAGATCTAGTGGATAGGTTATGTAGATTATGTGACCCCTAAGAATACACATAATTTCTTTACCCTTGGAACATCATGTGAATGGGTCATATGATTCGCATGATTTATTTATGATCATGCAAATCCCCTCTGAAAATCCCTCAATATTATGCAAAGTCAGTTAAATGAGTTCCTCCAATCATATGACATGTCAACTGATAGACACTTAATAATCACCCAAATCCACTTATGAAATAAAAGTTTAAAAAGGTAGAAGATTCGTATGATGGAAGTTACATTGATTTTCATATGAAGAGATTATAAGGCTCGTGTGATCGGTTCAATGATCATGTGAGATCCTTAGAGGCATGTAATCCATGCCACATGAAATCCTTTGGGTATGTCACCTTCATCATGCGTATTCCCTTATACATGTCCATACGATCATGTGAAACCTCTATGGATTTACAGACAAGCATAAAAATTTTCTATGAAAATGCTCTCATGTCGTCATGAGATCCAAAATTGATCATGTGGAACACCATAAAAAAGTAGAGTGACTATCCATGATAATTTTTTCATGTAATTTTGAGATCCAGTTTTGATTATATGACACCCTGATAGAAAACCAATGGGAAAAAGTCGAAGTCCTTGGAAAATAGTAGATAAAATGCTAGAAAAGGTGGAAGACTCATGCGAAAGGAAGTTATTCTATTTTTCATGTGAATGGTGGATGTGATATACATGATAATTCTATTGATCACACAAAATCCCTATTGACATGTCGGACTCATCGTGTGAAGGTTTTTGGGAATGTCACCTCCATTGTATGAAGGATCTAAGACATGTATGTTTGTCATGTGATGACCTGATAGAAAATCAATGGGTGAATTCTATAGGCATTATAAAATAAAATCTGAAAATTGTGGTACCCATATGAGAAGAATAATTATATTGTTTTTAATGTGAATTCCCTCTGAAGAGCTAGCTTGATCTCAAAAAGGTTCCAGAAAATTATCCCTCAATCATGTGAAAGCCTTTTCTACATGCATCCTGATCTCATGAAGACTCCCTAACATGTTAGCCTAATCTTGTGAAGTCTTTTTAAAATATCTATTTGATTATGTGAAAGACCTTTGAAAAGACATGGGTCCAATAAATATGGCAATGACAGAGTGATCTTGTAGTCTCTGTTTATCATGTGACATAAATATGATGACATGGATGACCCATGGTAGGTTCATACAAAATGTGTGATGATCCATCGACTCAATACCATGTCTATGATATACACTCCATGAAAGATAGCATAAACCCAAGGAATAAAGGCCTATAAATCCCTCAGTATTGATACAAAAAAGACACATGGGAGTGAAGAAGTGAGAACAAAATTCTCATAGTAGAAATCCATGCAATCATAAGGGTCTTCCACCAAGTAAACCAAAAGAATGACTTAAGGGATTATTTGGCGTGTATATATGCTTTGTATGATCACCCTATTGATCACATGAAGGACTTTTGGTGCACCGTCCAAGTCACAGAAATGAGTTTCTGCATGTATACTTGGTCATGTGAGGTCTCAATAGGCCAATTCATGACAAATATTATGGGATTTATATGATAAATATTGAAAAATATGGAATCCTTATGTGAAGAATGATATGATGATTTTCATGTAAAGGCATCATGTGCTTCTCATGAACTTTGCAGATCTTGAAAAAACACCCGGTCATGTCATCTAAGTCATGCGAAGTCCTCAAAACATGTTATCCAAGTCACATCAAGTCTTTCAAACATATCATCCAAGCCACACAAAGTCCTCCAGACATATTATTTAGATCATGAATTAGCCCTCCAACATGTCATCCCTGATCACGCAACACCCTTGGATGTAGAAACATTGATTACATGAAGGTTCCCTAGAAAAGTTATCTGAAACATATGGAATCCCTCTTACATATATGCTTTGATCATTCGAAACACCTTGGACATGTCAGCCTTATCATGTGGTAGCCCCCAAAAAAGTCATCTAGATCATGAAAAAGTTCTAATACATGACCTCAATACAACCCATACATGTCTGGAAGACTCATCATACATGTCTTCCAAAGAATCAGGACATGTTAGTGAGACACCCCCATACATGTCAATAAGGAACCCCTAAACATGTCAGCATTGTCCAGTGAGAGTACTTGGTCATGTTCCCTCAAACCATGTGAACCCCAGACCATGAGTCTTTGGTTAGGCATTCCCCTTTCATATGGGAAGTGTCCATAATGGTTTATGAATGGATTCTCATGAAATCATATGGGTATTATGGGATGCTCATGTCATCCATACATGATCAGATGGACACTTGTGGTTTCTACTCTTTATCTGTCATAGGGTAAGGGTCAAATTTATTCCAAAGGGAATCCACATTGTTCTAAGTCCCTACATATATCATAAAATCTAACCCATGGTACCCAAACACTTCTATGGGTTTGTCATTATTTCTCATTTGTTAGCGGATTGAGAACCTAATTGAACTATAAGGACTTTGATTCCTAGTATAAGAAGGATATGTAGGATGTCTTCCTAAGGTCCGAGATCTATATCAAACACCTCATTAGGGCCGCCCCATAGCATAAATCATGTATCCATATCCAATGAGTCTGACCACTTTCTATCCCTTGTTTCTCACACCGAGCATGAATCATGTGGTCCTAGAGACTAGCAATGATTGTACCAATAGCATGATGAGTATACCCTAGTGTGGGTCCTTTATTGGGGTGTAAACCTGATTACATATCATCTTCATTAAAAAGGTCATATTCCTAATGTGGAAATTTAGGACAGCCTTACATGCATAAGTCCCACTCAAGGCCTCTTTTGTCGTATCTTTTATAAAATAGACACCCGTAACAAAAACTATGTGGACTCTAATACCTATATTAACATGATACATAGGATTCCTCCTCAAGGATCAATCCCTGTATTTAATTCCTTTCCACATGATGATAAATTTCATGGTATTGTCCTGTTATATGACCCTAAAATATGTCACATGAACTATGTGGGTTTTTATTCCTTTTCTCATAGGATATGTAGGATGGATCATAGAGGTTCAATCCCATCTCTAAGACACTAACCACATACCTGTATGGAAATAAACTCCAATGTTACAAAATATGGATATAAAATAAAGCATTATAAATGAAGAAAAGAATAATGGATTATCCAGGACACAAACAGTTGTTCCCATCAACACATGGTTTAGATCAAGTCATTGGAACAAGGGTAAATAGCCTCATATCAGAGCTTGGGAAGGATTTCATGAACATGTATTAAATCTAAAAGAGAGTTTTGAAATAGGAAATAATTCCCCAAAAAAGGACGTAATGAGGCCAACCTCTCATCCTCGTGACCAATGTGAGTTTCTAACCATCATTGGGTTTGAAACCCCAATTAACCACCTACCTTTGGAAACAAGGTGTCTACCATGTCATGGATATGGGAACTATTGGGAGTTTCTATTAAGAAAAAAATGGTAAACCAGACACAAATGATTGTGGAACCACCCTCAATCACCCACAACCAAGGGTCAGGAAAAACCATCCACATTTTTTTGGAAACAAAAATAGTGAACCCAACATGAAATCCTTTAACTATGTCATCTCTTTCATAGGTAAAAAAGGATAGACTTACCAATTCTCATTAGGCCATTTTGTTCCACATTTGTCAGAAAACAAAAATGGTGAATGAGATGTGAAATTATTTAACTGTTTCATCCCTTTCACGGGATAAAAAAGATAGAATTATTAGTTCCCATTGGGTCATTTTGTTCTATATTTTTCTACAAACAAAATGGTAAACCCAACATGAAATATTTTAACTGTACTAAACCTTTTGATAAGAGAATGTACCACCCATTTATTATTTAATTGTGAATTTAATTTATTGATCATGTACTATTATATATAATTTTTCACTTATAAGGTGTATTTTTTCTCTCTTTGAATTCTCAAATTCCTTACAATCAAAATGGAAATGTCGAATGTGCCAACAGATTCCAAGACCGCTGAAAAATCTAGTAATGCCAACAGAACACATCAAGTTGTTGTGCATAACTAGATGACACACTGATCATATGCATCATATGCCTTCAAAGCTTTGGTACTAATGCCCCAATATACACTATCACCAATACAATACCTCCAATTCTAGTTGGTGAATATCATGGTCAAGGAATACCACATCAATGAATCTATCCCAACTTTGGAAGTAGCTCATGAAATCCTCCACGGGATAAATCTGCACTGGTCTTCTATGCCATGATCGGCCATAGGAGAGGAGGTGACCCTCATTGTCACATTCAACCACTTTGGGAGCTTATCACTGGATTGCAGTAACACACACCTTACCTATCAATGGGAGGTGTATGGGGAAATCATTACATCAACTAAACTACTCAGGAGATACCTAGGAGGACTCCTATCCATTCTGGTCATCATCATTGAAACATGAACACAATTACACAAGGATATATATAGGAAGTCTTGAACACCCAACCATCCAAATTGGGGAATCCAATAGGAGATCCCACCTGGGGTATCTAAACAATTCAACTCCAGAGTGAGCTTATATATCTGTTATCAGCAATATGTCTAAGTCTCACTGGTGTATCCTAAAGGTGGCCTAGAATCACCCACATATCATCACTATCCAAGAGCCTATAACTTTATCATAGCTATCCTCGGTGAATGTAGGATCCTAGGGAGAACCCCAGCCTATAGGGTTGGGGGGAATTTTTATTATTTTTAACCTTGGGATCATCTTCAATATAGGCGTCGACCCACCAAATGGTATAATGAAAACTGACCCACTAAATAGTATAATGTGTGTCGACCCACACAATTTTACAACAGGAACCAACCCACCACATGCTAAAATGGGTGTTGAACCACCAAATGGTACATCAGGCACCATCCCATGAAATGGCATATTGGGCATTGACCCATCAAATGAGATACTTCATTGAAGAGGATAACTATCCCACTTATGTCTCTTTAAATAAGATATAAATCAAATCTAAGGACTTCTCATTAGATATAGATGATCAAACTCTTGAATATTATAATCATACCCTTCGTCAGTCATCTAATTCTTAGTAGTTTGACCCACATTCTACCTCTGGTATGGGAAAATAAGTTCTTAGTGATGTATTTCATGAATCTACAAAAGGTATTATCAAATGTGTTGGTGTTTTAGAGTGCAATGTCATTGGATTATATGGCTGGTGGTAATTTCATATTAAGTCTTTGGGGTCAACATTGAGACTCCCATCATCATTCAATCACCCTACCATTGACAGAGGAAAGGGTGTCTTCATGAATTCTGTCAGTCAATCCCTTAAGGATGATAGGGAAATTTATGTAGAAGAACGGATCACCCAACTCCAATGAGAGAATTAGGATCTATGGGAAATAATTGTGGGAATGTTCATTTGAAATCTTCATCATAATAACACAACAACAAATTCCTACAAAGGTTTGCCTTATAGTGAAGTTCCCCAACCCATAGGGCTGGGGGAATTTTTGTATTCTCCATCCCCTCATCGGGTAAAATCCAAACATTGTTTCATCTCACCCCAAACCATAGGGATGGGGGAATTTTCATATTCTCAAGACCCCCAACCCATAATTCTGGGGAAAATTTCATATTTTCCACCCCCTCATCGAGGGTACTCTAGAAACCTTCTAACCTTAGAAATTGCCAAAAAATTCTTTAGGAGAGTCGGGTTCCTTTAATCAATTGGAAATGTTTTCATTATCAAAGGTCCCCAAATACTTTAGAAACTTCCCCATGACCAATAAAGACTGGGTATATTCACCCCAAACTCCAAACTCATCCATGTTCCCACACTAAAAAAGGTATTTGTAGCAAGCGGGAGAAGCAACATGGTCACCCATCTCTTGATAACATACAACGAAGTGTATATTACTTCCAACCAAAACATGTCCCCAGGTACTTTGACTATGCCATGGAGAATAATTTGATAGAACTCCCAATAATGAGGAAGTTGAGTGAGGTGGTGTTTATAGTCTATGAAAATAACTACCCCTACCACCTACGTCTCAGGAAAACAATATAGATTTGATTTAGCTTTAAAGATTGTATATAGAAGTATGTAAATGAAGGTTTGATAGAGTCAGAGGATCCTGAAACTCATGAAATATGTATAATATTTATCCAAGATCCATTATAAAATTTTTCCAACTAACATGTTATGGAATGATACATCCTTGTCACATAATTTTAAACTGCATGATATGTCCTAGTCGCATGATGTTAAAGTCCATGATACGTCTTAGTCACATGATATTAAATTTCACAACAACTTACTAGATGCATGACATTAAACTGTATTTCAATGTCATAGTCTCATGACATTAAACTATATGACAACATCCTAACTGCATGATGTGAAACTGTACGAAACATGTCCTAATCATAGGATGGTAAATTATGAGATATCTCAATCTTTGGGAGATATAATCAGCATCATGTGGAAATTATATTTGTCAAAAATTATCACTGATACAGTACAATCTTGATCCCCACAATATCAAAAAAATCACCAATACCCCTCATTCACCTACTAAGGGTGTTACCTGATAGGTCACCTCCTCGTAAAATCAGATATTGGCATGAAGTACACCTTGTTGAGTGCAGAAAGCTATGGAACAAAGGGAGAAGACTCATATCTCTTCTAGATCAAACAAATTCTACTATCATATTTGGGAAGAAAGAATGGAGCAAGCAAAGATTCACACCTATATGTATAAATCCCATTAGTATATTCTAATGGAATGAGAAGGATATGAGTGGTAATACATCCCAACTTCAATCAAATACATCAACCAGTATATCCTAGAAATTGAGATCATGTAGGAATACATTCTTGTACATACCCTTCTGAAGTTCCAATACCTTTTGAAAGTGATAGAGGATCTCTGCAAGTATATTTTGGTGATGGTATAGGGATAGGTACACATTAATTTCCCAATGTCTAGAGTAGCACACCAACATAGTCAGCATAAACAGGTAGCTACTCTAGAGAAATCAGACATTATTGATCTTGTTCATGAGTATTATCAGCATATTCTGATAATGGATGATGCATAGTACTAGTCTCATAGCCCCATTCCAACTAGGGATCACCAATATAGTTTAGCACATGCCTCGGGATAGGAGTGCATTCCTATCGAAGAAAGCCAGCGGTATACTCTAAAGACATAGGACCAGGGTTATACCCTCACTCTAATAATTGTCCTTCATCATGGTATAGCAATTACCTTAGGGTGGGATCACATCTTTTCTAATAAAGCTACTTGAAATATTCCAACTGTTTATAGGACCAGTCTCACATCCTTTTTACTACCAATGAAATACTACACCAGCATCCTTTGGAGTCTATATAGGAGGAGGCTCATATCCCTTATCCCATTCTAGAGATACATTGGAATATTCTGATGGGGAATGCATATATGAACCTGGATCATACCCCTACTTCATCCAATATTGACTAGAATATTCTGAAAACAACCCACAAGAAGGATCATATTCCTACCGATGACACATAATCTCACCGGAATAATCCAGAATCTTCTCAGTAGTAGGATCATATCCCCACTACACCATAATATTATCAATATATTCTAGAAACTATCATGCAGTAGGCTTATATCCTTGATCAACTCCAAAAGTTAGGCCAACATATTTCGGCCACGACACAGAATGAGGCTCATATTCTTGATCTGCTCAATTAAAGTGTCCTTGAGGTTGTGAAATGCATATCATAAAAACCTCAAGGGTTCATAAAATATTCAACTAAAGGATAAGGTGATCACTATTTCAATAGTCCTCATTGCATTAGTGAAAATATGGATCACTGGCAGTCTAATCCTGACACCCTACATAGTGAACCTCCACATAGTGATATCTCTCTCAAGCATAGAAATATTACCCTTTACCAGACACTATTGTATAGATAGGATCTCTAAGCATAGAGTTTAATCATATTTAGTTCTCCAATAACCATCATCAACTCCTCACCTCAGTCAGAAGGCATCCCATAGAAGAAACCTCTATGGTCTGATCGGGTGGAGACATGTAGTCTTGATGAAGAAGATAATAACATGGATATATAGATGGATTTGGCAAAAAAAACCTCACAAACATGTTCAGGTCCATTACCACATCCAATTATGATATCTTGAATGGGAAAGAATATGATTTCATGCTTTACATTCACCTGAATATGTAGGTGACTTGTCAAATATTAAATGATAGACACCTCCCTTATCAAGGATATGAGGTTCACCTCGATATCACAAATATAATTTGTTTTCAGATAGACATGGATTCATTCTCCATGGATCAAGACCCTATATTGGAATATAATAACAAATTCCCGCATCATTTTTGTCTCTAAATCATGACAACTCTCTATTGACTAATTAGAAAATATCTATCGGATGTTCATATATGAGGATGGGGAAAGTATAGGTCATTTTAATTTAACCTATCCCTAGGGTAGTGAATCTCCCTAGATAAAAAAATCTTGTAATGTCATAATTATAGGAGAAAACATGGGATTGGATTGTGCAAGCCTTTAATAAAAATGTTCACCTCCTCTTATTCCTCCAAGGGGAATTTGTATTAGCTCTCAGAACCCTAATGATACTAGGAAAGAAACCTCCAAAGATGAAATCCAATTAGAAAGGGTCTTACATAATACATAATTTTTATTCAAATGAAGCTTAATCATTGGAAATGATGTATGTATAACTCATTACAAATCACACCAATGAAAATTTTCTCAAGAATTACTTTTTATAGTTATCATAAATCATCTCAAGTCCTAGAAGCAAAACTCTAAACTACACAACATCCAAAGTACTAATATAAAGAAATTAAACTAAATATCATCCCAAACCCTAGAAGTAATACTTTAAAATAAATATCTTCTGAAGTTCTTGCAATAATATTCTAAACTGCACAGCATCCCGGGTCCTGGTACAAGACTTTAAACTGCATAGCATCCCAAGTCCTAACAGCAAGACTTTAAAATACCTAGCATCCCAAGTCCTTATAGTATGACTCTAAACTACACATCATACCAAGTATTAGCATCAAGACTCTAAACTCCACAGCATACTAAGTCCTAGAATTAAGACTCTAAATTGAACAGCACCCCAAGTCTAGGAAGTTAAACTCTAAACTACACAGCATCCCAAGTTCTGGAAGCAAGACTCTAAACTAAAAAAAATCCCAAGTCCTAAAAGTAAGACTTTAAACTACATAACATCTTTCATCCTTACCTCATGACATTAAAATACAAATAATATGTCCTTACCATATGATGTTTAACTAAACAGAATGCATCCTCACTATATGATGTTAAACTACACAGAAGATGTCTTTACCGCATGATGTTAAACCACATGGAAAACATTAATTTATGGATGGTTCAATGTATATAAGCGAGATATGTGTGAAAATGAGATAAATTACTCTCATACCTATGTGTGATTCAGATTTTCATAAATAAGTTTTTTTGTTTAAGAATAATGTGTGGCTTAGTTCCTGCTAACATAGGATATGTAATGACGCCCAGATCTCAAGTCATGGGTCCATCCCTAATATAAATGGAAAAAATCTCCCCTATGCATATGGTTTAGAAATATATGGAGAGTTTCTCATTAAATAACTATGTATGGTTTTATTCATACTATCACATGATATATAGTGATACTCGAATCTCAAATCTTGGGTCCATCTACAATATAAATGGAAAAATTCCCCCCTCTGTATATGGGTTAGACCTGTGTAGAGAATTTTTAGTTCAAGAAATATGTGTGGATTGATTCATATTATCACTAGATATGTAGTTACACCTAGATCCCAAATCCTAGGTCCATCCATAATATAAATGGAAAAATTCCCCCCCTTTGCATATGGGTCAGACCCGCTGATACGTGTATATCATGCATATGCTTTAGGGTGTTTTAATATAGTGATTTAGGTAATTAAATTGATATTCTTATCATTATTTTAACTATTTAACATGTTTTTTGATTTATGGCAGGATGTTGTCAATATTCAAAAAATGAACAAAAAGAGGAGAATGTAGGAGCTAAAAGACACTTTGTTCTACAATGTGAAGCGACACAGCAGAACACTGAAATATTACGATGAAATTAATAGAACCCTTTCACACTATTAAATTTGAATTAATTAATATAGTGAACACAAATCAAAACATGAGTTCGTTAGTAAATATAGATTTTGAGAAATTCACCTCCACTCATTATACATCATGTAACCAATACACGGTGTGAACCTATCAAAAAGTTTATATTTTCATGCACTGGTGTGAGGGTTTTTTGATAGAATACCTACTTATTTATACCTTAATCCATGTAATAAAGGGACTAAATTAGGGGAGACATGAATGAATACCAAATAAAAATGATCCACCTCAGAGCCTTACTACTTCTGTCGCATTTCTCCTCTAGGTATCCATGCTGCTCATTCTCATCATGTTTAGGATGAGTGATTAGTTTTTTCTATTTCAAGTGATGTAATTGTAAGGTAAAGTGATGTTAGGGATTATTTCTCTCTTATATTCATGTTTTGGATTATTTCAACTATATTTATTAATTATAATTCTCTTTCTTTTACAATTACATGACCATTGTAATGTGAATCGAGGAGTATTATTTTATTGCATCAATTAATCACCCTGGGTTGTATATGATCATTATGAAATCTAGGTAGATTACATTTAAATATGGTTTTTGGTTTCCTAGTGTTGTGATTGAACCTAGTATATGGCCATTCCAATGATGTGATTATAGGATTGGTGTAGGGTACCTAGATCAAGGATCCCTAATGACCCAATTCTGACATTAACTCGTGAATGAACACATATTCAATCGAATCCCAAGCACAAAAACCTAAAAATAACTGAACCTAGCATACCTCATCTCTTGATTTCAAACCTTTTCTTTACTACACTCTTTATCTCTCTTCAAAAATTCAAATAATTGTAATTTAAATTACTTTAATTAATTTAGAGAATATGGACCATCCTTGTGGGTTTGACACTTGGGATTACTAATTACTACCTTTTAGTTAGATTGTATGATTTTTTTATATTATTAAATTTCTGTAGACCTATAGGAAATTAGCGATGCCCTAATGGTTGTCACCTGCATGGAGAGTTTTATGTTCAAGAACTATGTGTGGCTTGATTTTCTATTACTATAGGATATGTAGTGAAACCAAGGTGCCCAATCTTGGTTCCATCCACAATATATAGAGTGATAAAAAATGAACCCCTCCCTGTATATGGGATATAACTATATAGAGAACTATCTGAGAACTATGTGTGCCTTTATTCCTGACATCAAAGGATATTTAGTGATGCTTGGATCCTCCATTATAGGCCCAACCATGAGTTATCATTACTCCCAATCATGACCCTCTAGGAGAGTTATATCCGTGTAGAGGATCTAGTCCATAATAAATTGTGAACACCCCCATGTATTCTCCACCACACACTTGCATGCGGCTTAATTTATTTCCCATATATCCCTTGTTTCTCACAAAAAGCATGGATCATGTGAGTTTAGGGAGCCTTAAAAGATGCTCTGACCGACGTGATCGAGACATGTCTTAGATATGGAACCATATCCTAGTTGCATGATGTTAAACTACACAAACACATCCTAGTCACATGATGTTAAAGTACATGACAATGTCCTAGTTTCATGACATTAAACTACACAAAGGGAGGTTTTCATGCCAAATAAATCACCCCCTAATGACTATGTATTCAAGAATTTCATGTTTGATCCCTTCACCTTGAAAATGTGTTCAATACACATAGATTTATACTTTATGGTGCTAAACCCCTTCTTTAATCTTACATAATCTATGAACCAACTTCATATCTTCAATACCTGAGTTGATACCAACCAATTCCTTGAGTTTATATTCTTCTCCTGGAACCCCATGGACCTTGGGATCCCTTATTATTAGTTCTACCCTACAAAAAACTAGTAATAGAAACTGGATAATCCAAAGGGACCCTACTATAATTTTCTAGTGAATGACACAATTCCAAATATATTGTTCCCATAGGATGTTTGGTCCCAAATGAGAGCCCCCCCCCCCCACCCCCTTAAACCTAGGATTTATTTTCCTAACTATGTGGATTATGGTCTTCTTCCATTATCAATGGTAGACCTACACCCACTAGATTCTACATCTAGTTGACTCACATATTCTTGGTTTATTATTTACACTCTCCATGACCCAACTATTCAACTGGATTCAGTTACCCTCTATGTTACTAATCTTTTCATTGTACCCATTGTCAAATAAAGATTATGACATTGAATTATTATAGCCTTTCATTTTTGTGTATGTATCCCCCATGAAGACCTAACTTCATTAAGTTTAGAAATAAATTTGGATGCCCCCTTTTAAAACTTCATTTCCCATATACATATCATCCATTTTTCCCACATCCAATAGGGATCAAGAATGACTCAATTTTTTATGCCTTCATATTCCAAGTTCTAGTGGAAAGACTTTAAACTACATGGAATTTATATCAAAACTATGTGTGTCTTGATTATTGTTACCACAAGATATGTAGTGACACCCAGACCTTGAATCATGGGTCTATCCATGATGAAAATGATAAAATTTCCCCTTCCCTTGTGTATGGTTCAGACCTGCACAATGTATTCTCTAAAATCAGCACTATGTATGGATTTATTCCCACACTATGGGATACATAGTGATACCTAGATCCTCCATTTCAATCCTATCCAAAAAACATCCAAGTTTCATTACATTAAACTACATGATAATTTCCTAGTCACACGATGTTAAACTGCACAACAAGAGGTCTTCATGTTGAACAACATCATCCCCTCTAATGATTTTGTACTCAAGAATCACGTGTTTTCTCCCTTAACCTTGAAATGCATTTAACACGTGATGGTGTAGCCTTTATGGTGCTCGGACCCTTCCTGAATATTATGTTCTCCATGAACTAACTTCATATCTTCAATATCTAAGTTGATACCAATCAATTCCTCGAGTTGATATCCTTCTTTCAGAACCACATGGACCTTGGGCTCCCTTTCTTCTAGTTTTACCCTATAAAAACTGGTAACATGGACTACCTAATCCAAAAGAACCCCACTAGAATTTACTGGATAATTTAAACAATGAAAAATATCTTGTTCTTAGAGGGTGTTTGGTCCCAGAGGAGAATACCCCCTTAAACCTATGATTTATTTTCTTAACTGCGTGAAATATGGTATTCTTCCATTATCAATGGTTTACATGTACCCACTAGTTTTCACCTATAGTTAACTCATATATTCTTATGTTATGATTTACACTTCCCATAACCCAACTATTCATGTGGATTTAAATACTATCTATGTTAAATATTTGTGCATCATAATCATTTTCAAAGTAAGATTATGACATCATATCATTGTACCCTTCAATTTAAAGGTATGAATCATTTGTGAATACCTAATTGCTCTAAGTTAGTTACTCCTCTCAGCGATATGTCCTAGTTTCACGAAATTAAACTTGATGAAAACATCCCGGTCACATAACATTAAATTGCATGATAATGTCCTAGTTTCATGACATTAAATTGCATGACATATGGTCCATCCTGCAAGACCTAAAATTATTTATAACGGGTCATCCTATCCATGAATTTGTGATAGGAATGAATCTTTCACCTCTATACCAGAATGAAATATTGAAATTCCCTATCCCTACATATGACCATTATCTATGTAGAGGAACCCCTGGTTTTTCTTAATGTTGGGACTTTCTAAGGGAAGAAGATAGAATTCCATTTTCCCCTACATATGAGTTAGATCTACTTGGAGGGATCTCATTAAAGGAGCTAAGTATATCATGATTCTTACCTTTACAATATGCATAGGGAAACCTAAGGAATCCCAAACATAGAAATGAATATTCCTCTATTTGAGGAGGTCTAAGTCATATAGAATCACTCTTCTTATGTATGATTCAGATCTACGTATGGATTTCTTGCGCATGAGATAAATCTACAAAAGAAGGGATCTAGCATATGGCTACCCATAAATGATATTTTTCATGGATAAAGGGTGTTACCACACCAAAATTACCTCAACCAGTGTAAAGTGTCCTTAAGTATATCCTTCAAAATTTTACATTAGTTCCTATATCCTAAATTCATGATTTTAAACTGCAAGGAAAACATCCTTATCACATGAAGTTAAACTACCCAAAATATATGTCCCCACTACATAATGTTAAAATGTGCATACCATCACCCATCACTATTCCTTATTGAAGGACCAAAAAGATCCTGGCCCTGGTCAACCAGAGTACAAGGAGTATACATTTTCTTTTAAGAACCTCTATCTATATATCACATGTCATATCTTGATAATCACAGGTTCCCTCCAACCTTTCACGGCCCTTAGAAAGAAAAAAAGATCGCTTTTTTCAACCACGTAAGAGGTGGATCTGCATAATGAACTTAGACCCATCAAAAAAAATAATCATAGCCCTAAATAAAGGTAATTATGATCCTTATGATCCCTAAAAACATTACAGTGGATCTCATCACCATAGAGTGATTCTTGATCATTTTCGGCATGATTCTTTTATACCATTACTCATGACCTCAAAAAAATGATCAATGATTTACAACACTCTCATCTCCTCCTCAAAAGGATGTTAGATTACTCTTGACCTTGAGAATCCAAATTAGTATATTGTGTAAGACTCCCCTAATACCAGGTACACATGTATCATGACCTTAAACTACATGCACTTTGGTCAAAGTTATACAACCTTAAACTTTAGCCTTTGATGGTCCAAATCGTAAGACCCTAAACTACTAGTGAAAGAGATATAAAGCTTGTTAAGAAGAAAACCCACAAAGGTCAATCTGAGAAAAAATCCAAGTCTCCACTCATTAAACTCTTCATCTCTAGAGTTTATGAAAAAGTTAGAATGTAAATAAATAAGGAATAAATATCATCAATCCTACCTTGTATCCCTAGTAAATGTTGATCCATGATCGTTGGACCCCCTGGTCCAAGAAAAGGTTAAAGTAATTATTTTTCACAACTCCTCACCATGATAATGTGTTCACTAGGCAGTGTCACAACTTTTAGGGTGCTTAAAACCTTTTTGAATATTATATTTTCCATAAAACACCTTTATATCTTTAAATTTTGAGCTAACACAACCAATTACTTGAGATGATACCCTTCACCTGGAACCACATAGCCTCGAGTTATTTCCCCTATTTCTCCCATTTAGCAAGTTGGCAATATGGATTGGCTAATCTTAAAGGTGTTGGTATTGGGGTGCACAGTAGAATCCATTGGGCAGGGGATTTAAAAATTTTCCATAATCGGAGCAATGAAACTTCATCATCTCCGGTGATCCAGTCTCGGTATGGTCCATGGATCCCATGTGGTTAAATCAGAGCATAATAAATAAAATAAACGAATACCTCATTATGATTTGATGCACACATATATTTCACAAGTTTCCTTCATCTGTTTCTTGAAGGATACGACATTGAATCCCTCTAGATTTTCCACACATGATTCTCTAATATACACATGTGTTGTTCATTGGATTTTAGGTGCTAGCACAGAGATCCGATGATCACTTTGACGCCGCATCGATCACCATGATCCTCTACCATTGATCCCCGAAGGCAGACTTGAATCACACGCTTAAATTGAGCAATTATGTCTATAGGAATTAGGAGGAGAGAGAAACTCTCAATTCCAACTGAGTAAACAGTGTGTTGTAATGATCCTCTATCCACTTATGTAGTGGATATTCATAATACCCAATTAGGGTTCCCTAGACCCCATGAATTAAATTTCCACTAAATAGGTTATATAAATAATTAATTATTATGGAACAACTACACCATAATATTTTTTATATTTTATCACATACTTGTAATATATATTAAATATATTGCATGATAATCATGAGACATTAACTCAACTCATAACTCCTGATAATATTATACGAATCTAGAATATTAAAATAATATTCATTTGTATAATATTAATCCTTGTATTTACTTAAACACCTGTAAATACATTTAATAAATAAATTCAACTCAATTATTATTTACTTGAATAATAATGAATTTATTTATTTATCAGTGATCGATAAAACTTGGACAACACTCGGACCCTGTAGTGGGGTTCACCATGTCCAATATACTTATTCTAATGAATATGGGAGATTCTTGAATGTGCTATTGTGTGTGACCCTCTAGGACCTTATCTCAATAGCAGTGAATAATATTCACATACCAATAGAGGACTATAGAAACCCATCAAGGACCCTAAAGAGATAAGGAATAGTCATAGCAATGACAACCAACCTACAAGCATGCATAGTATAATAAAATCTCTTTTTCATATGATATCTCATAAAGTAGGATACATAATTATGTCATCATCCTTTCTTTCTTTATTATTTTTTGATATCTCTAAATATATTTACCTTAGACTACCATGGCCATAGATTTTTGAAGGTACTACCATCCTGATCAACTAGGCCAGAGATATCTCTTCCTCAACTCAAAAGAGAAAAATCATATCTTGATCATTAAACCAATGGCATACCACCAATAACATAACCAACACAAACTACCTTTCCATGAATTCATCATTATGGTGTTCTCCTTGCATCAAATTACATGATCAAATGGCACACATTGATAATGATCTCAAGTTAGGAGACCAATAAACATGTCTGTAGATAGGAACAACCAATGATAATCAAAACATGTGGTTTTCATATTGGAGGGTATGTCCTCATGATCTCAACTAATAGAGATCACCAAGTGTGAACTTCATGAGAAGAAGTATCAATTCTTATGAGCCCCCAGCACTTGATAGTCACACATCAATTGTGTCCTTTTAGTATTATGTATCTATGTAATGTCCTAGAATTTCCATATAATTTTTTTTATTATATGGAATTATTTCGAGACCGTGAAATTTGGTGACATGTGATTCCGTGGCTCAGAGTTCCCATAATGATCCATCAAAAAATGTTAAGCTTTAAATAGCGTGCATGAGCAGTTTTCCTGAAAAAGTGTAATAACTCTTAAACGGGTGTCCGGATCATAAATCTGAGGGAACCATTGTGTTCAAGATGGTGGGTTTACCCAAGGCGCAACTTAAGTTTAGTTGGCGCGGGCCTCTAGTGAGAAAACCCAAAAATGGAATTGTTGTAAATAAAATAATTAAATAAAATTATCTTATTTTTTAAATGCTTATAACTCACGAATAGTTACTCAGATTAAAAATCTGAGACCATTGCTGAACTCATGAAGGTATGTTTTCCTTAGGAAGATACTAACATTGGTCTGCATGGGCCAAAAGTGGAAGTTAGTATTTGGCCTTAAATAAAATAATTAAGTAACAATTATTTTATTGTAAAATCCTTATAAATATTAAACGATAACTTGGATTGGAAATATGAGAGTACTGTTGAGCTCGTCAGGGCGTGTTCCCCTTAGGCGAATCTTAAACTCGGCCGGAGTAGGTTAAGGGTGACTGTTAATAATTTTTGAACTTTTTTTAAGCTATGTTTAGTAAACGTGCAAGTGGGAATTTATATATTTTAAACGGGTTCTTGGATTAAAAAACAAAGGGCATCGTTGAATTCGTAGTTCCGATATTAGCTTAGGCAAGGATTAACTTCGACCGACAAGGTTCGGACGAAAAATTTAATTTTTCGAATTTTTGGAAAAATAATAAAATAACTAAATAAGTTATTTTATTCTTTCTGCAATAGTTGAGTGGTGAATGGTGGGACCAAATTGTAACGTCGGGCTTTAAATGAGGGTCTTTTAAATAACTTGAACCTCTCATTGTGTAACTGTAAGGCTTGTGGTTTAATATGTTCATTAATTAGGATTCATTAATGAATCATATTAATCAACCAACATGGGGGTTATCTTTCCTTTTATTTAATCAAATCGTTGGCGTGGGTTTTGGGAACCCATGGGAGGACACTTAACGAAGTGCTGGAAACTTCTTCCTCCAAAAAAGAACGGAGATCCGATGATGCCATTGAGGATTCGATCTAGAGATCGATGTATGTCGACGAACACCTTCAAATGAAGACCCTTTTTCCTCATTTACAGCATCTTCCAACGAGTTCAAGGTATGGGTTTTGTTGTTAAACTAAGAGTTTTTTTATTATTGAATTTTTTTCCCATGTTATAACGCTAATGCGGAGGGCACGGGCCGAACCAAACAAGGTCCGGACCCTCCGCCGATCTCAGTTTGATGTGTTCTTCATGAGAGATCGAGAAATATAGTGGCAAGGTGAAACTAAGGTTTGTGTAGTGTAGGCAGCATCCCAAGAGGCCCATAGGCATAAACGGGAAGAAAATCGAACCACCATAGCTTCACCGGTGGCCGGCGGATGCACCACCATTGCGGCGGCGCCGGTGACCGGTGGTAGCGGCCTGCTCCCACCGGCCGTGAGAGGATGGATGCGCCCAAAGGTGCCATAGAGGACAGAGGTAGCTAGTCTTTGTTGGCCGCGTTGACGGTGGGTGGCGCACTGCAGCAGCGCACCGCAGAGGAGGCACCACAGCTCCGAACTACGAAGGAGGCGCTGCGGCTCCGAGCTGCAGCAGAGAGTGGACCCATGCCCACGGGTCCTACTTGTTGACCAGTCCACATAGACCATTCAGGTGGAGCAGTTCTATCCTGGCACCACTTATTGAGGATCCCAAACGAACTCATCTGTTCGGGGAGGCGGACTGGGCCCAGCTGGCGGGTCGCGCCCAGCCAATGGGTCGGGCTGGTTATGTGGTCCAGCGGGCCGCGCCCAACCGGGTGGGCCTGGCCGGTCCTATGGCCTATCAACCCAGACCGGGCCCAGCTAAACCAGGCCGGGCCCATCCATTTTGGGTCGGACCCAATGGGTCGGGTCAGGATGGGCCGAACCTGAACCCTTTTTAACCCATATTCGCTTAAAGGGTCATATCTTCTAAAAGAAACATTCATTTGATGAACCGTCTACGGCACTAGAATCCTTAGGAAGAGGCGGTCCTTTTGAGATACTCCACTTGGGTTTTGGAGAAAGTTGGAGTATGGCCGGGTTGGATCAAACCCAAATCCAACCGGGCCCTCGGTATTAAAATGCCTATAACTTACAGATCAGGCACTCGATTGACGCGCTGTCTATTGTATTGGAACCCTTATGACATGGCGGTTCTTTGGTTTACTTCTTCATGGGACTTTGGGGTGGTTGAGGTATGACCGATGTATTAAGTAGTGAATCCTCTCGAAATCAAGTGTGCTAAGTGTGGAAATCCAGTGGTTGGTTGTGATGTGATGAAGCACCTAGCGATCCTCTATGGGTCAGTGATTAGCGATCCTATGTCGGTCGTCACTTAGCGATCTTCTATGGTTCAACATCTAGAAACCCTCTATAGGTTAGTACTTAGCAATCCTATGTGGTTCATCACTTAGCGATCCTCTGTGGGTCATCACCTAGCGATCCTCTATGGGTTAGAACCTAGAAATCCTCTGTGGTTCAGCACCTAGCGACCTTGTGCGGTCTAGTAGAAAAAGCCTCTTGACAGAATAATATGATCTATCTTTATGACTAATCATCTTTATTCATGTTCTTTGAGTTGTATACCTTATGTGAGTTGTGTCCTTTACTTTGTGCTATGTGGTTGAGGTATTGCTTGGTGGTTTTACCTCTAAGATATTTTTCTATGTGGTGTTTTCATTCACGGATTACTGAGAGACCTTCGGGGGTCTCGGGGTCCCTACTGAGTATTTTTATACTCACCCCTGCACAGGCTTCGCCCGCACATGTTGTTTCTGGTGTAGATGTTCGATGTTTTGATAGAGGTGCTCAGGGGGATGGGACAGACGAATGCTACTACGATGGACTTAGTGGCCTAGGACCAAGTGGGTCCTAGTAGGACCGGGAGATTATGATATACTACTTCATCTTCTAGTAGTTTCACTACTCTCACAATCAGGTGGGGTTTTCTGTGGATGGCCATCAGAGTTTCATTTTGTTCATTACAATTTCCAGTTCCTTGTTGGGTTTGTATTCTAGCCCACTTACTTTCACTTGTACTTTCACTCAAACTTGTTTCAGTGGTATACTTGTTTTCCCATTTTAGTGTGTTGGGATGTGGTTGGACATGTGTGTGTATAGGTTTAAAGGCAATGTCATCCCATTTTTTGGTTTCTCTTTTCCAATGAGAGTCACCAGCCTCTGGCCTATGGAAGGTGGGCTTGGGGTAGTCACGACATGGCCCCTGGGGATGGGTCGTGACAATCTTGAAAATAGGACATTACTTAAATATTACTATCAAATTATCTCTAGGTTATCAATATAGCTTGGGATCTGGTATAACCCTTTGATATGACACATAATCTAAATACATTATCATAAATATAGTGGACATATAAGTATTGACACTATTATAGTAAGATAAACATACACAAATATATATATATATATATATATATATATTAAACTATATACATGAAGTGGTAATCAAAGTACATCACAAGTTGGGTCTAGGGAACCCACTTTCAACACTCCCACTTTCACTAGAGCCAACTACTAACAAGTCTCAATCCTCTAGCTCTCACATGAGAATTATGCTTCTATTGAGATATAGATTTTGTCAGGGGGTATTCCATGTTGTCCTCTATGGATACTCTACTAACTTCAACTTCACCTCTCTGAGTAAAATCCCTCAAGTGATAAAACTTCATAAGTATATGCTTTGTCCTTTGGTGTAACCTAGACTCCTTCTTAGTCACCACTACAATAGTATTATCATAATAAACTAGAACAAGGTATACACTACTAGGCACAACACCAATGTCTAAGACAAATATGTGTATTCATACTACCTCTTTAGCTGCATCGAAAGCATATATATACTTGGATTCTGTTGTAGAATCAGCGACCACAGTTTTCTTCAAGCTTCTCCAGTTCACTACACCACCATTTGGGTGAAATATGTAACATGGATACAATTTCAGATCATCATGATCTATTTGGAAACTAGAATTAGTGTATCCTCTCACTACTAGTTCCTCATCTCCTCCATACTCCAGGAACATATCCTTTGTACACCTTAAGTACTTCAGGATTGTTTTGACAGCATCCCAATGTAGCTCACCTAGATTATCTTGATATCTTCCCACCATTCTTAAAGTAAATGCAATATAACATCTAGTATATAGCATGGAATACATGATAGATATCATAGATGAGGAATAATAAATTATAATCATTCTGTTAATCTCCTCCTATGTTTGTGGACACATTTTCTTGTAGAGATTGATACCATGTGACATGGGAAACAACCCTCTCTTGGATTGTTCTATATCATACCTTTTAAGTAACTTATCAATATATGTACTTTGTATTTTCCCAAAAATCCTCTAAGATCTATCTCAATAGATCTTGATCCCTAGAATGTAGGTTTCTTTACCTAATTCTTTCATGGAGAATCTTTCATTTAACCAGTTCTTAAATAACTATAAGACTTTCACTTCATTTACC
This sequence comes from Viscum album, assembly GCA_963277665.1. Lineage (NCBI taxonomy): Eukaryota > Viridiplantae > Streptophyta > Magnoliopsida > Santalales > Viscaceae > Viscum > Viscum album. The sequence goes on from OY728147.1 coordinate 93,667,609, forward strand.
ATAATTAATATATCATCAACATATAATACTAATAAAAAAATTCATTATCGTTAATATTATTATAGAAACAAGGCTCACTTTCATCTTTTACAAACCAAATTCTATTATGGCCTCATCAAAACAAACATTTCATGATTGTGATGTCTGCTTCAACCCATAAATGGATCTCTACAACTTTCACACCTTATTGGAATTCTTTGACCTAACAAACCCTCTAGGTTGAGTCATATAGACATATTCAACCAACTTACCATTGATAAAAGAAGTTTTGAAATCCATTTTAAAAATATCATAATCCTGTAAGGATTCTATTGCAAGAAATATTCTAATGGATTTAAGCATTTCTAATAGTGATAAGTTTTAATCATAGACAATTCCTTGACATTGTATGAAACCCTTTTCTACCAGAATTTCCCTATAAGTATTGACCTTACCATCCATGTCTAGTTTTTTCTTGAATACCCATCTACACCCAATGGTTTTTACATCAGCTGGAGGATCTATCAAAATCAAAACTTGGTTTTGATACATGGAATCTATCTCAAGATGCCTGGAATCTTTCCATTTAGCATCATCCTTTCCTTCAACTACTTCCTTGTAGGCTTGAGGTTCATCATCCTCAAGGAGTAATTTGTCACCTTAATTGGTGATAATAAAACTATAATGATCTGGTTCTTTAACCTCTCAAGTTGACCTATATAGTACTTGTGTCATGAGAACTTCTTCATCTCCCACTGTCTCTTGTAGAGATTGTTCTCATACCAAATCATGTTCATTTGAAGCATTAACTTCATCAAATTCAATCACTACTACAAAACCAACCTTTAACAATGATAGAAATGGCCTTTATCAGTTCTAGAAAAGTGTTTATAATGTGAGTGATGTTAAAAGGCTAGTACTTTTATCAGCATTAAAAAAGTGCTGATAAAGGGGACATTTATCAGCGCTAACAAAAGTGATAATAAATGGGACCTTTATCAACACTTTTAAAAGTAGTGATAAAGGTCCCATTTATCACTACTTTTAATTATCACCACTAAATGAATTCTTTATTGGTTCTTTTATAAGCACTGATAAAGGACTTTTTATCAGTGTTGTAAAAGCACTGATAAAGTATACCTTTATCATCACTTTTATAAGCACTAATAAATATGTCCTTTATCAGCACTTTTAAATTTTTTGATAAAGGGCCATACTACAGTGTGTTTTTACAGAACACAACAACACCAAAAGAACCAAAAATACACCATAAACCCACCACAAACACACTTGATATCAACAAAAACAAGTACCAATACATAATTTAAATGAAATGAAATTTAAAACACAAATACCAGAAAAAACACTATATTATAAACATTTCAAACATTGTTTTATACAATTAAATAAATAAAAATTATTAGATACATTCAAAAACAATCCTAACTATCAATGTTACCATGATTTACATTGAATTTCTTTGTTGAACTTTCAACACTACATGAGTAGCTTCAAAAAAACCACATCAACTCGGAAAAAAAAGAATCCACCTATATAAGAAAATAATTATTATGGGTAATTATAAAAAGAAATAAATTAAACATAAATATGAAATAATAAATTAATTCTATGGACAATGATTTTACTATATAAATATTAAGATTACCTTTGTAATTGATCAGAGGCAGCGGCGTTTCTCTTCCTGCAAAGGCAATGGAGAGAACTTGAAAGAAAGTAATAAATGCAATATTGTAGGGGTGAAAAGGTTCTAAGGGATAAGAAACATAAAAAGTTGGACAGATCACCCCAACTCAAACAAAATAATCCACCTATATAAGAAAACAATTATTACACGAGTAATACTAAAAAGAAATAAATTAAATGTAAATATGAAACAATACATTAATTCTATGTACAATGATTTTACTATGTTAACATCAAGGTTACCTCTATGATTGAGCAGAGATAGCATCATTGTTCTTCCTTCAAATGCATGATACATGGATATAGATCTTCTAAAATGAATGAACTCTGCAAGGAATAATTAAAATTACATCAATGTTTCATTATATAATTTTTTGGTAAAATAGAGAAAGTATATCATAACATTACCTTTACATATTTACAAAGGTTTTCTTCAGTCCAGATATAAGCTAATAGAAAAACTAAGGAATCTATGTGCACTTCACTACTATTGGTTAACTACCCCTTAGCATAGCATCTGACCCAAACTTCCTACCTCGAATCCCTATAATGCCCTCATCCCACACACGCTCGCCACCATCTTTATCATATCACCATTCAGAATTCACTTTTCCTTCTATTCTTACACCCATTTACTACATGTAAAGATGAATTATTCATGTAGCTTCATGCATATAGTAAATAGGTGCGAGAAGAGAAGGAAAAGTGAATGATGAATGGTGATATGATACAAATGGTGGCGAGCATGTGTGAGATAAGAGCATCATGGGAATACCAGGCAGGAAGTTCAAATTAGATTCTATGCTAAGCAGTAGTTAACAAATAGTAGTGAAGTGCATAGAGAATCCTTAGTTTTGTAATTAAATTGGTGATTGATGCACAGCCAATCCATGTTTTGGATTCATTGATCAATGGAGCCGAATAGACATAAATATTCTTCCAATACACTACATAAGTAGAAATGGTAGTGGAAATGATCAAAATACAATATATAAATGAACCTTCACACAAGGCATAAAGAGAGATTTTCACAAAAATAGACATCTCTAAACAAGCACTATAGAAAGAGGGGAACTAATTCATGAAAGGCTAACCATTTAAAGGTTCACATTGAAAAAAACAAAAACATTTGAACTATTAAAGGATAATTTCATCAGACTTTTATAATGAAATATGAACTTACAATAGCCACAAGAAAAAAATGAGGAGACTCGGAACGTCTTCACCCCAACATGGGAGACAAAAACTAAGCCAATGTGTTTATGCTTCCTTCACAAAAACTCAAACAAAAAATCTTCATCCACCGACTTCTCAAAATGGAGATACGTGAAGAATAGGACTCACTCCTTGATCTCTGGATGAAGACCCCCAATGAAAAATATAATCTTTCAACAGATCCTACGACACCACCTCCAGACAAAAGGAAACCATCTCTTTGAAGTGTTAAATATAAGCCTTCACTATCCACTAACCTTGTTGGACACTCATGAGCTCTTCCCTTTTTTCATCTACACCTCCTCAGGTATGAACCATAGGACAAAGAGGGGCTTAAAATCTTCCCATGTCATCTCAACTTTCATCGTTGGTGGGGAAAACAACTCTCATTATTCCAAAGATAGACCCCCCAAGAAGACCCAGAACAGTACAAACTCTAACAACTTTGGGAGTTCTGAACACTCTAAATACATGCTAAACTTCCTCTATCCAATTCACTACCTCTAATGAACCTCGATTGCCACGGAAGATGAGCAAAAACTGAGGAGAACTATAAATAGGGTGAGACACACTAGAAAATTTTGGGACCTTTCTGGGCAGAAAATTCTGAATAACACAAAAATCATAAAATTAGGTTCAGAATCAATCTAAAATACAATCTAAAGGAACATATTGAGCTAAAACAACTAGTTCACAAGCCAAATTTCATAACAAAACAATAATTATCTCTTCAAAAATCACTATTTCATTTTCAATTTCAAACCACCTTTTTATAGGTCCACTTTTGACAACATAATAACCCACATTTTTAAAGCAAATCCAATTCTAGAAATCATTTTCCCCTTTCCAAAAACCATTTTGGAAAACCAAGCCAAGATGATCCACAAAACAGATCCTGAACATTGGCCACAATGGATGAGGAATGAGTCAAAACCTAAACTAATATAATATTTCTCATGAAATACTTTTCATAGTGGTCATCAATCATCTCTCATCATGCTTCCATGATGTTAAACTGCATAAATTCATCCTAAAAGAAATATGTTAAACTGCATAGTGTCTCTCATCTTGTTTTCATGATGTTAAAATGCACAAATTCATCATGGAATTAAGGTGTTAAACTACACACTATATCTCATTCTGGTTATAGGACATTAACATACACAAATTCATTCTAGAATAAAGATGTTAAACTTTATAGCAACTCTCATCTTGGTAGCATGACATAAAACTGCACAAATTCATCCTGGCAGTAGGAAGTGAAGTTGCATAGCCTCTCTCATCCTGGTTACATGAAGTTAAACTATAGATATTCATCTTTTCAACAAGCCATTAAAATTCATAGAGGATTCACGCTGACAGTATCAAGTAGATGAGATGTAGGGTCCATCAAGGTTAAGAATAGTGAAAAAACACAAAACACGTAACCCAAAAGATCAAACAATGATATAGGAAAAGTAGAAAATAACATACATTGGATTTTATCTTTGATTTTTCTAATGGATAATAGTGGAGTTACACCGGCAGTAGAGGAGTTCCATGAGAGCTTTAGAATTGCGGTGAGTGAGTATCGGTTAGGCTTCTTTTAAATAGATCAGGAACACTTTTAACACTGCTTTCAGAAAAGCACTGATAAAGATCCCTTTTATCAATGTTAAATTGATAAGCACTGATAAAAGGGATATTTATAAGCCCTTAAAAATCACTGATAAAAAATTTATTTAAATAAATTTATCATAATTTTATAATTATTAAATATATATAATTATTTATTTATTATAATTATAAAAATATAAATTTATAAATATATTAAATATCCATTTATAAATATATTTATTTATAAATATTTATTTACAAATATTTTTTTAACATTATTAATGGATATATAAACTTAAATACATGCATTCTAAAAATGAGTGAAATTGAATAATTCAAAATGAGTGCACTTTAAAAATAATGAAAAAATGGATAAGTTTTATTAATTAAATATAAATTATAAAAAAATATGGATATATATATATATATATAAGTAAAGATGAATACACGTTGAAAATACTAAAACATAATAAATATATATATATAAATAAATAATAGAAAATAATTAAATTCAAAAATAAAATAAAATAAAATATTAAAAATGAATGCCCTAATTGTAATAGTATTTAAAATAAATAAATAAAATTGACTGATTAAAAACATAATATATTAAATGTATCATGTTAACAATGAAATTCTAAAATATAAAGAAATTTTAATAAATTAAATAAATATCAGGTGTATGTGTTTCTATATATTGTGTAAATACATTTGTGTGTGCATTTTCATATAAACTACATTAAATACAGATATGTGTGTGTGTGTGTGTGTGTGTATGTGTACATGAAATCAATGTAACACACAACGTTTGATATATATTAAATTGAAAAATCAAATAGTATTAAAAATGAATAAGACATTAATATGTTTTTAATTAAAATTTTATACATTTTATATATATTTATATTTAATATATATTATTTATTACTATTTATAATTAATATATATATATATTATACTTATTCATTTTTATTAATAATTATTTCATTAATAAATTTTTAAATAATTTTGTAATTTATTCATTTTTAAATTTTTTTAATTATATTTTCATTAATATATCTACATTTAATATATACTATTTATGAATATTTATAATCTATATATATATATATATATATATTAAATCTATATATTTTTATCACTATTAATTTAATTAATAGAATGTTTAATATTTTTCTTAATTTACTCATTTTAAATTTTTTATTTGTTTAATTATTCCATTTTATTCATCTTAAATATCTATATATTTAATATATACTATTTAATAATTTTTAAAATTTATATATATGTTTATTAATTTTTAAAAATAATTATTTAATTAATGAAATTATTAAAAAAAATTAACTTTTTTTTTCTAAACCATTATCAGTGCTAATAAAGCACTAATAAAGGTTACCATTTATCATCACTTTATTGTTAGTGCTTATTAAGGGTAACTTTTATCAGTGCTAAAAATAAAGCACTGATAAAGCGTAACCTTTATCAGTGCTAAAATAAAGCACTGATTAAGGTGAAGTTTTATCAGTGCTAAAAAATGCACTGATAAAGGGTACCCTTTATCAACGCTTTTATTTAGTACTGATAAAGGTCCCCCTTCATCAGTGTTTATTTTAGCACTGATAAAGATGGACTTTCTCAGCGCATTTTTCTAGCGTTGATAAATTCTAGTGTAATTAAAGACCAGTTTTGTAGTAGTGAATCTTTCTCCCAATATTTCCATTGGAAATGTGTTCCGTTTCTAGAAATATGGCTTGTCTTTCTACAATCACTTTTCTATATGAAGGTTTATATAGGTAATATCATTTGTTTTCTTTAGGATAACCTATAAATATGCACTTCGTTCTTTTGGATTCTAATTTTTCACTAGGTATAGACTTTCCAAAAGCCTCTCATCCCCATACACTTAAGTGTGATAGATTGAGTTTCTTTCTACACCATAACTCATATAGAATCCCATCTGCAGCTTTAGTTGGTACTTAGTTAAGGATATATTCCACTGTCTGCAAGGCATATCCCTATAAGGATAATAGAAGAGTTTCCTAAATCATCATTGATCTGACCATGTCTAGCAAGGTCTTATTCCTCCATTCACTAACACTATTCCACTATGGTGTATAAGGAGGAGTGAGTTGGGATCTTATCCCACACTCCTTTAAGTGATCAATGAAAGCTTGGTTATGATACTCTCTTCCTTGGTCTTAGTGGAGTGCCTTAATCTTCTTACTAAGCTAGTTTTCTACTTCATGATGATAATCCTTAAACATCTTAAAGGAATCATACTTATACTGCATTAAGTAGATATATTCATACCTACTATAGTCATTGGTAAAGGTAATGAAGTACGAAAACCCACCCCTTTCCTCTACTAGAAATGGACCACATATGTCAGTATGAATTAATTCTAGTAATTCAATAGCTCTTTCTTCCTTCCTAGAGAAGGGTGCTTTGGTCATTTTCCCTTATAAACAAGCATGGCATACATCCAAGGGTTTTAACTAACCTGAATCTAAATACCCTGGTTGATGTAATTTCTGTAAATGTTTTTCATTTACATGACCAATCCTGAAGTCCCATAGGCGAGTGTTATAAGATTCATGTTTTCTAGTTTTGTTATTTATTTTCATTATCAAGTTTTTGAGTTCAAGTATATATAATCCATTGTTAAAATGTGTTATACTATAACATATGTTATCTTTATAAAAGTGACAATATTTATTTCAAAACCTGAAATAAAATCTCATTATGTCCAATCTTGAAACTAAGATTATTTTTCTAGTTATATAAGGTATATAATAACAATTATTTTCTACAAGAACCAAACCACTAGGAAAATTAAGGTGATAATCTCCCACTACCAAGGTTTCTAGACTCACGCCATTTGCATCTCATAGATAAACTTCACCATTTGAAATCTTCTTAAATATACTTGGTTCCTATATATGAATAAATATTTGCGAATCACATATTGTATCCAGTACCCAACTTATAGATAATGAAATATTGAATCCATTGACAATAATACCTAAAATAGAAGTGTTTCCTTTATTCTTCTTCCCAACTCTATAATTTTTCTTCCAATGGCCTTTCTTTCCACATAGAAAGTAAATATCCTCTTGTTCATTTCCTTACCTCTATATCCTTGGATTCTTGGAAGGACGGTGAATAGGTTTCATTGGCCTAGACTTGGCCTTAGACCCGTTATCCTTACCCTTGCTTCTCTTATTCACCATAAGAATTGAAGAATTAGTATTCTTTATATCATTATTATCTTGGATAACTAAATCCAAAAGGTATGGGGGCAAATTTTTCTAGTTATTCATGTTATAATTAACAATAAAAGTTGAGAATCTTGATGATAAAGAGGCATTAATGAGATCATTTTTTAGTTATTTATTCAGTTTAAAACCAAGGGTTTCAAGCTTCTCAATGTATCAGATCATCTTGAGTACATGAGGTCCTGCTTGATTCCCTTCTGCTAGCCTACACCTATATAGGAAATAGGAAATATCATAACTTTGTTGCCTATATCTACCCTAATATAATTATTAGTGATGAGTAAGAAACTTGTAGGAATATTTTTCCTCATGCATTTTATTAAATTGATTAGACATAGATGATAACATGATGCATTGTACATCTACTACATCATCTACATGCTTTTTCCATTTTTATTTATCCTCCTTGATTGCTCCCTAAGGAGTCTCAGTAGGAAGTGAGAACTCCAGCACATAAAGCTTCCTTTCTTGGTGTAGTACTATGTGAAAATTCTTGTACCACTCTTAGAATTTATGGTCAATTAGGATATTTTATTTATCCGAAATAGATCACAGTGATAATGTTCTAGTGGTGTTGGTGATTTCCATTTTTGATCTACAATAAATAACTGTTAGAAATCAGTACTTTGTCTTAATTACCTTTTGGGAATTTTGGTTGATTGGTTAAATCATTTAATGTCACCCATTATTTATTTGAACCTTAATACGCCACACTATTAGATTTTGAATACTATGTCACTTGAGTATTATAGTGGAAATAATCCTTGAAACATCTCCTCATAGTCTATAAGTTTTGGCTACACCTCTAATTGGAGAGTTTCTAAATAGGCTCTAGGTTGGACAACCGCATTAACTCATGGTTTCTTGAACTGTTGAGTAAAGTATTAGCTTATCAGAATCGTAACTCAATTCCCTCAACATCTTGCCTCTAAATTGATAGCAATATATATTTGGATACTTCTTTGATACCACCTTTATTCAAGTCAACCCATTACTCTCATAAGAACTTCTCGGTAGTAGTTGGCACCCTCAACTTTGGTTAAAGATCACCCCGAACACTTGGTTTTGTTCAAATTTGAGCAATGGAAGGATTTATAGCTTGATATATCTTTGAGGGATTTTATTATTTCTTGATGAATGTAATCCATTACTATTAAAAATGTTCAATCTATGTTGTCATGCTCACAATTGGACATGCATTAATAGAAAAAATATATATCACATACTTATGAATTTTATCTTTTTTATTATTTTATGTGATCTCATAGTAAACATGTGCACACACAAAATAAAAAACAATGCATAAAGGAAGTAATTATAACAGACTGGTGTTGAGAATCTAATTGTGATTGATCCATTTTAAAATAATAGATCAATATTTACCTAGGGGGTTTCATACCTGAGTCATGTCCTTACTCTTATTGCATCTCACCCTAGTCTAGTGCATTTTCTTCCCATCTAGAGTACTACTTCGTCTTGGTGGGGTTTGTGTCTAAAAATGTCATTGTCCAAGTACAAATATACTCATGTGTAGGAAAGGGGGTCTAGGGTCGTAATATACAATAAATGCATTGGACGTGTAGGCCCTTATACATATTTTAATGAAATTAAGATGATGTTCAGACCATCATTTAATTGTCTACTTATTACAATCATCACATGCAATAAATAATTAAATAATCCAGACATACACGGGTCAGTCACTAGCTCAAGACTAGTCGGTATAATAAATAAACACGTGATAAAAAATTAAATTGTGATAAATTTAAAATTATGAGGGCATTAAAATAAATTAAATGAATTTAAATAAATTAAAATAATTTATTTATTTGGTCCCAGATTTAATTTAATCTTAGTACCAAAAATTAAATTAACTAATTAATTAATTTAATACTAATATTAGATTAATATTTTAGAATATTAAAATTATTAATTTCAAATAAAAATTAATTCTAATTAATTTAATTTAAGAATAAAATAAAATTAATTAAATTAATTGATTTTGATTAAATTAAATAACTCGAGCCTCGAAAAACTTCGCCTAAGACCTTTGTGAATTGGGTCATACCCACCGCAGGTCTATTTGGACCAAGAAAACCTTGTGCGGGGGTTTCTTGGGCTAGGAAGGACTACCTAGACCCATTCTGAGTTGAGCAGACCTTCCCATATTAGATTTGGGCCAAATAGGATCTAGTTGAACCCAAGGTAGTGGGGGCAGGGGTTACCTCAGGCGAGGTGAGGTAGTCGTAGTGGTTCCAGACAACGGTCGATGACCAGAGGCAGGCGGTGGGTGGTGGATCTCAGAAGGCAAGAGGCAATGCACTTGGGATCACGGTGGTCGAACCTCTACAGGAGGTGGTGGCCAAGGGGGTGTGGGTGGCTAGAGCACGGTCGTGGTCCTGATTTAGCCAACAGAATCCTGATCTGCAGGAGGGTCAGCATCCGATAGTGACACAGATCAGTCTCAGGTTGGCGATGGCTGAAAAGCGGTAGTCACACGGTCTTCTAGGATAGAAGAATAAATGAACAAGACCCATGGGGTCTTCGCGTAATAGGTATTGTTGCCTTTTATTTTTTTATTTTAATTCAAGTTGTTCGAGGAAAACTTTTCACCCTTTTTTTGTATTACACAATGTCTCACGCCCCTTTTAAATTTTCCACAAAATTATATTTTAACTAACCAGTAAATGTAAAACAGATCTTTGACTAGTGGAGCTCTAGTTGTCAGATTCTAACTGGTCCATGGTCAGATTTCGGAATTTTCAAGAACACAAACAATGTGTGTATATATATAATGTGTTCTTCAAAAACAAATTAAAATCTGAAAATCATAAATCTGAAAAATTCAATTTAGATCCATAAAAAAAACTGGATGCCCACAAATTGGTCATCCATGATCAGATAAATGCGCGATCAGATTCATTGGGACTATTTTAATACCTTCTACTTAAAATTTAAAGAAAAATAATTTTTCTTTGACTTAAAAAAACTGCACGGTTGTTATGATACTAATTATTGGTACCAAGGTGCATGGAAGAAGCTGGTGGGATGGGGATTTAAAAATTTCCTATCACCAGAGTGATGAAACTTTTTCATCTCTAGAAATTGAACCCTAATACAGTTCGAGGATCCCACGTGGTTCAATTAAAGAATAATAAATAAAATGAATGAATACCCTGTTCTGATTTGATGTGTGCATATCTGTCACAAGTTTCTAGCATCCATTTCTGAAAGGATCTAGCATTGAATCCCTCTAGATCACCCACACAAACTTTTTGAATTTGTGTGTGTGATGTTCATTGGATTTTGGGTGTAGCGCGAAGCTCCAACAATCACTTTGACGCCACATCAATCACCATGATCCTCTGCCTTCGATCCGTGAAAGAAAACTTGGATCACACACTCAAATTGAGCCATTATCTCTCTATGAATTAGGAGGAGAGAGAAGATCTCAATTCCAACTGATTGAATAATAAATTGGAATGATCCTCTCTCCACTTATATGGTGGATATTCATAATACTCGATTAGGGTTCCCCAACTCCTGTGCATTAAACGTCCACTAAATAATTGATATAAATAATTATTTTTGACAAATTAATTGCACCATAATATTATTTATATTTTATCAAATACCTATAATATATATTAAATATTTTACATGATAAAATCGAGTCATTAACTTGAATCGTAACTCCTAATAATATTAAACAAACATGTAATATTAAAATAATATTTGTTTGTATAATATCAATCCTTGTATTTACTTAAACGCTTATAAATACATTAAATAAATAAATTTAACACAATTATTCATTACTTGAATAATAATGAATTTATTTATTTATCGATGATTGATAAAACTTGGACAACACTCAGACCCTATAGTGGGGCCCACCATTTCCAATATCCTTATTCTCCTGAATATGGTAGATTCTCGAATGTGATATTATGTGTGACCCTCTAGGACCTTATCTCAATAGCATTGAATAATATTAATAGACCAAGATCGGAGTCTAACAATACATCAAGGACCCTAAAGAGATAAGGAATAGTTATATAAATGACAACCAACCTACCAACACGCATAGTGTAATATAATCTCTTTGGCATATGGTATTTCATAAAGTAAGACACACACTTGTGTCAACATCCATTTTATTTTTATTATTTGGTGATCTCTCTAAATAGATTTACCTTTGACTACCATGGTCATAGATTTATGAAGGTACTACCATCTTGATCAACCGGGATAGAGATATCTCTTCCCAAACTCATAAGAAATAAATCCTATATGGATCATACAACCAATGTCATACCACCAATGACACACCCAGTACAAACTACCACACTACGACTTCATTATCATGGTTTTCTCCTTGCATCGAAGTACCTAATAAAATGGCACACATTTATAATGATATCAAGTCAGGAGAACAATGTACATGTCCATATATAGGAACAACCAATGACAACTTAAATATGTGGTGTTCATAGTGGAGGGTCTATCCTCATGATCTCAACTACTAGAGATAACAAAGTGAGAACTTCATGAGAAGAAGTCACAATGCTTATGATACCCCAGCACTTGATAGTTTCACGTAATTTGTGTCTTGTCAGTATGATGTATCTAGACCATAGGACCTTACTTTAATATTATTTTCGTAGTATCTATAGGTTCTCATTGTAGACTAGGATCTGTTATAACCCTTTGATATGATACATAATCAAAGGAAATTACCATAAATACAGTGGATGTAAAATTATTGATGCTATTATGGTAAGTTAAACACACATGCATATATATATATATATATATATATATATATCAAACTGTATGCACGTAGTGGTAATCAAAGTACATCACAATTTGGGTCTAGGGAACCCACTTCCAACAAAATTACCCCGCAAGGATTCATTGGAGAATTGAAATAATTCCAAATATCTTGTTCCTAGAGGATGTTTGTTCTTATAGTATATTCCCCCCTTAAACCCAGGAGTTATTGTTCTAAATGTGTGGAATATGGGATTCTAACATTATTAATGGTTGAACTGTACCCACCGGTTTCCACCTCCAGTTAACTCAAATATTCCTAGTCAATATTTACAATCCCCATAACCAGACTATTCAAGTGGATTCGATATCCTTGACATTGCATCACTGTGTATTATATCCTTTCTCAAAACAAGAATGTGATATTCCATTCCCAAACCTTTTGATGTCACACACCACATGACTCAAAACCACGTGGCGTAGGGTTTGAGATTCCCAACAATAAACTAACCTACCCTAGGGTTACAGAACCCTTCTTGGATATCTCTTTTCTCCATATCCTAGTTCATCGTCCAAGTGCTTGAATCTTCAAAAATCTTTCATGAACCTTGAAAAGAATCAAAGACCCCTCTTATTGACCATGCATGTAATATCTATGGGCTCATGCATAAAGGCCTATAATCCATCAACTAGAAGCATATTATCCTTATAGGAAAGGACCTCCAATCCTGAGGAGCCCCAGTAACACCATAATGGAACTATAAACCTTAGGGTGTTTTTCAGTCATCTATGACATGTATTCCCATTCAATATTCATCAGTTTAAGCTCCTATATGCATGATTTACACAACTCATATTCCAACTATCCAAGTGGACTCATTGTATCTAATATTTCATCATACATCAAACTGAATCTCAGTGAGGATTCAAGGTGTCACAACCCATTTCCACTACAAAAAACTGGGTGTTTAGCAGTAGTTTTTTAGCAGTGGTTTTTTAAACTGTCTCAAAAAAAATTAAAATAATTTCACGGTGGTTTTTTATAAATTATTGCTAAACTGTTAAAAAATTTAATACACGCAAAACTTCCCCCCTCCCTTGACACCCTCAACCCCCCCCCCCCCACTGACTCCCCAAATCCCTAGCCTATCACCGCCCATATTCGACCCTCACTGCACCTCTCCTGGTTGCGCATGCCTCACCTCACTTATATGTCCCTCACTGCACCTTGCCTCACTGCACCTCAGCTCGCCACATCTCTCCACCCCTCACTGCTTATCCTGACCCCCACCTCGCCACCCCTCAAAGGTCAAGTGGTTAGTAAAGGTAACACAAAACAATTTATTTTTGGTTTTTTTAAATTGGATGATATTGATGGTTAAATGGGTGTTACATTATAGTTTTTTTTTCTAGTAGAGTGTTAAGAGTGCTCTATAGACCATATAAGGGGTTTTAGATATGTGTTTATTGCAATAGTAGTACTTGGTGTGTTTTCTATCATTTATGCCTATTTTTTAAAAGTAAATATATAATTATAATTATTTATAGTTAGTTATTAATGTTATGTGATGTGATGAAAATTTTGAGATTTGATATGGACTCAGATGTAGAATGGATAAGATTGGATTCCATGGTGTTTCGAGTGACATGGATTAGGATGGTCCATGGGTAGCAGGACAAGGAATGTGGTGTTGATTCAATTATGTTAGAATGAAAATTGATATCTTATTTAGGATAATACTTTATGATGTAGAATAACTAAGTATATAAGTGTGTGATCTTGTATCAAAGATCATAAACCATGATGGTTCTGAAAGTCCAAATGGATTCCCCAAAGGGTGATGCAAAACTTATTATGATGAGGGGATAGCTCTTGACTTCATAGTTCCCTAGGATCAGTTGGTGAACTATATGATTAATATGGTCCTTGCCTATGATTCATGTTATTGATGTAACCTCACTAAAGTTTGTGGTGATAGGTTAGTGTGCGTGATGTGACCTCCCATAAGTGACATGGGATGTTACATTATTTATAGAACTATGACTATTCCATTTTTCATCAATAAGAGGGTTATATTTTAAGAATGTATGATTATTCCCTATCACATAATGTAGTTGATCGTGTACCTTCCTAAGAGCTAGGTAGTGTGATAAGTTTACCTTTATTTAGTATTATTTAGTTAAGGACCTCTAATGAGAGGGTTGTGCCATGGTACATTATGTGATGAGATTGATGAACCCTACTGTTATAGATAATGTAGTAGGATGGGAATTGATTCCTATATTTAAATAATTAACCACTAGTCACTTTCATAAAATTTCATGATAATCCAATGTCGTTTTCAAGGTTTTGACCACTTGAATCATGTTTTTAGAAACTTATATTTTCAAAAATGAACTTGTGATCTTTTCGATCACACTAAATGTCATATTGATGTACATTATATTATTAGATTTAATAAATATTAAATGATTGTTTCCCTATAATTTCACATCAATTAAGGGTCATTTTATTAGTTTTGACCATTGTAAGCATGTTTTAGAGTTATAAAATAATAATTTTTTCAATTTCATTCATTAAAAGAGAACCAAAACTCATATTGATGTGATTTTTTATTCTTATATTTCAAAAATTATTCACTAGTAATTTTATTAATATTTAAAAATAATCAAAAGTTATTTTCTATAATTTGACCCTTTAAAACATGTTTTTAAAGACTTTTATATCATTAAAAACACATTTTTGGTTATTCTAAATAAACCACACATAGATTGATGTTTCATTCATTTATACATGTTAAAAATTATCCAATAATAATTGTTCAACAATTTCAAATCAATCCATGGTCATTTTCTATGTTTTAAACATTACTTGAATGTTTTAAGAATTTTAAAATAATAAAACAACATTTTTGCTCATTCAGAGAAAAATAACCCTCATATATATGTGGTGTATTTTATTATATGTCACCAATTAATATGTAATCATTGTAATAAGATTTAATGAAAATATTAGGTTCTTTTATTGGTTTTAAACCCTTAAACAATGTCTTTAATGACTTTTTTATCTTTAAAAATATTATTGTGGTCATTCTAAGAACAATGTAAATCAAATTGGTGTTCCGTCTATTATTACATGTAAAAAATTATTCAAATATAATTTTCCTACCATTTAACGAGAATTCATGGTTGTTTTCTAGGTTTTCATGTTAAATACAATGATCTTGTGTGGAATGTTTATTTTATTCCTCATGTATACATGGATATGATAGAATATACTAGGGGAACCTGGTAAGGCCATATGGAGATATATTTCTCACACCATTCATGGGAACCCCTATGTGAATGAATACCTTATATCTAGACTTCATATAAGAAGTGGATAGGTCTTGTAAATCTTGATGCATATTTTTAGATAGGGAATGTTGATGCATGAGGATGGATGTAGTTCTAGATTTTTGGTGTTTTATTTTTTGGTTTATTTTATATTTTTCACCATCCCTTGGGTGATTAGTGTTTGTATGACAAAATGAATTATTCATGGCATTTATTATATAATTTTTTTTATTTTACTATTTACATTGATATGTGGTAGATATCTTGGTTATTTTTCAATTATAGTATACTCTAATTTGATGTATTTTACCACCATATAATATGGATTAGTACCTTGAAACAAGTTTTCAGCCACTTTCATATGTGTTGGAATACTTGAGGTATGTCGAACCTCATATCATATGATGATTCTAGAATGGAGAAGTAAAATGTGACATCATATCATTTAGTTTAGTTTATAAATTGGGTAGATTGTAGAGGGGAATATGAGGACTTTATAGAATCCTATGATAGAGCATATATAGGTGAGTCATGAAAACCTTTTCGGTGGTAATTCCTGGTTACCATGGGTGCGGGATTGTTATTATTTCATTTTTCTACTATGATTGAGTTTTTATGGAATATAATGTTCTTACAGAAGTTGTTATTTTAAATTTTCATCTCCTATATCACTAGAATGAGACCCATGTACATGAACCATATTTGGTATATATTAATTTCATGACATATACATGAATGAATTTAATTGGAATTTTAAAATGGGATTCAGTTGTTTAAAGTGTCAAAAAAACATATATAGAGTTCAAAAGTATTTAACCTCAAGGAATTTATGTTACGTGATTTATCCCTTTATAAATATAATTATTTATAATTTTGGTGATTGAACTTGTGGAGTTATAAAAATTGATTCTTGATCCCTTCTTCTATATTTATATAGGAAAACATTATTTAGCGTATTCATATTTTTTTCAACTAGTATATAAGAATCTATTTTCCTATTTAGTAATAATTATGTGTTTTAAATTTATTTTAATAATGTGTAGGAACATTGTGATATATATGGATAAAACATGGATCACATTACCAAGGAACACACCTCAGTATGCTAAGTGTTTGCCAGATTTTTTAGATTTTTCAATTTCTAATTGATCTGTTGATGGGAGAATAATATTTCCATGTCCTATGTAAATGTAAAAGTTGGTTGAAGAGAGATGAAGTTTATAAACACTTGATATTTATTCAATTCTCTGCTCAATATTTGTGTTGTATTTGGTATGGAGAATCGAATGTTACAGAAAGGTTGAGAACTGATGTCAATCCACATAATGACCTCCCAACTTCATCAAAAATGGAAAATGAAATGTAAAACCTTATAAATGATGCATTTGGCATTTCAAGACACCAACATAAACATCAAAACATATCAGAACAACCAGTTGAAGGTGATACAAATATAAAAGTGAAAAGTGATGTTTTTGAGACTGTAGAACAACAAGATCAAGATTGTAACATATCAGTGGATCCTCCTCTTGATTCTGTAGAGGCTAATGTAAAAGAAAAATTCACTGAGTAGAAAGATGTGTTTCATGGTTTAGTTGATGATGGAAATCAAGAGTTGTATAGTGGATGTTTGAAATATTCAAAACTTTCTTTTCTTATAAAGTTGTACCATATTAATTACCTATATGGGATTACAAATAAGGTGATATCCATGATATTGGAATTGTTGTGTAATGCACTTCCTGAAGCAAAGATCCCTGAGTCTTTTTATGATATGAAAAAAATTATTAACAAGATTGGTCTGAATTATACAAAAAAATCATGTGTGTACTAATGATTGTATGCTTTATTGGGGAGAGGATTCAAGTAGATAGGATTGAAAGAAATGTTATTCCTCTAGATGATAGACCATGGGTGATGTTGGAAGTCTAAATCAACATACTACCATGAAAAAGAAGAAAATGAACACACCTGTAAAGGTTTTGCATTACTTTACTTTAAATCCTTGATTGTAAATATTGTTTATGTCATTGAAAATCGTCGAACACATGAAGTGGAATTCTGTAGATAATAAAAATGATGGGTTAATGCGACATCCAAGAGATTCAAAATCATGGAAGATATTTGATTCATTACATCCATATTTCTCATCTGATCCTAGGAATGTTTGATTGGGATTATTTTTCGATGGATTCAACCCATTTGGGAATTTGAGTACCAGTTATAGCATTTGGATGGTTGTTTTGATCCCTTACAATCTGACTCTGTGGATGTGTATGTAAGAAATGTATTTTATCATTTCGATGATTATTCCTAGAAAAAAACATCTGGAAATGATATTGATGTATACTTGAAGCCTTTAATTGAAGAATTACAGGATTTATAGAGCAATGGTGTTGAGAAATATGATGTATCTTCTAGAATAATGTTCAAAATGCAATATGATCTAATGTGTACCATTAGTGACTTCCTTGGACTTGGGAATTTATCTAGTTGGAACACTTACATAG
Organism: Viscum album; assembly: GCA_963277665.1. Classification (NCBI taxonomy): domain Eukaryota; kingdom Viridiplantae; phylum Streptophyta; class Magnoliopsida; order Santalales; family Viscaceae; genus Viscum; species Viscum album. Next base: position 93,685,997 of record OY728147.1, read on the forward strand.
GTTTGTCTTGTCCTATTTGTAACATCTATTTTGATCCCTAATGGCTACCTCATAGTATAAAATGGTGCTTCTTGTGTCATCGAATATCTCTTGATTCATCTCATAGATTTAGACTGAACAAATCAAAATTCAATGGTTTCATTGATAGTATACCACCTCCAAAGTTGTTAATAGTTTTTGAAATACTGTAACAACTTGTAAATGTTGAAATATAATTAGGGCAGGTGAATCATTTGAATGATAGTGGTAAATGAGTTCAAAGTGCATCATCAAGTGATATCGGAATGCAACAATTGAAGAAACAAAAGTATATTATTCAAACTTTCGTATTGGGAATTTAATTTGTTGAGACATAATCTTGATGTGATGCATATTGAGAAGAATTTTTGTGATAATTTGATCTTCACATTGATTAATGAGAATGTAAAGTAGAAGGATCATCGCAATGCTCGGAAATACTTACAAGAAATGAACATAAATCATGATCTCTGGCCAGATGAGAATGGAAAGTATGCTCTGGAAATTTTTTCAATGAAAAATAGGGATAAAGATACATTCTTTCGAATTTCAAAACATGTGAAGGTATCTTATGGGTATTCAAGTAACATCTCAAGGTGTGTTGAATTAAATAATCATATGTTACATGGATTGAAAAGGCATGATTCATATATTTTGTTACAACAGTTACTTCCATTGGCATTGTGTACATTATTACCTGAAAAGGTTACTAGTTTTGTACTCCAATTCTACACATTTTTTAGAAAAATATGTGAGAAAACTCTATATCCATTTCAACTTGACAATCTTCAGGAGAGATTTGTATTTACACTTTGTGCAATGGAGATGATCTTTCCTCTGTTGTTTTTTTACTGTAATGATGCATTTAACTGTGCATTTGGTTGAGGAAGCTAAATTAAGTGGTCTCGTATAATATCGATGGATGTATCCAATTGATAGGTACTTTATTTATATGTTTTTTGTTTTAGAAAATAATTCCTGGCTCTTCATTAAATACATAATTATTTTTATTTATTTTTTTTCATAGAAATCTTGGGCATTTGAAATCATACGTGAAAAATAAAGTTCAACTTAATGGATCTATTTATGAAGGCTATTTGGAATGGGAGTGTCTTAACTTTTGTTCTAGATACCTAGATGATATTGAGACAAGATTCAATCGAGTTGGATGTGTTGATGACACATTGACTCAATCTGAAATACATGGAAATCAAAAATATTTCATATTATTGGTCGATCAGTTGGGAGGAGCTCAAATGTTACACTAATAGAAATGGAATTATTACAGGCACATAGATATGTGCTGATAAATAGTGAAATCCCATATCCATTTATTGAAGGGTTGAGGATAAAAACAAATAGATGGATGAGAGGATGAATGTGAAATGAGAAAGATATAAAAAAGTTGTTAATAAAGTGCTTGTAGAATGGTTTTCAGGACGTGTAAGTTCATAAATATTGCAATCAATACGGATATTAGGTTTATACATATATTTTTCAAATCTAATAATGTTTGTTAATTTTTTCAGATCATGAATACTGATACTTGAGTATATTTGTCTAAAGATTTGAAGTTTCTTGTTCAAGGTCCTCTAAAACAAGCTATAAAGTTCAACACTTATAATGTGAATGGATTTAGATTTTGTACAGTTGATCGGGAAGAGGGTTTTAAAACATAGAATAGTGTCATATTTACATTTAATGAAGTAGAATACTATGGAAAATTGACTGATATTATCGAATTAAACTACCATGGTCATTTTTTAGTTGTTTTATTCAAATACAATTGGATGGATATTATCAGGGGTGTTAAAAGAGATTCATTACAATTTACTTTTGTAAACCTCTCTCGTTTGATAGATGTTGGTGACCATGAACTGCATAATTTGTATAACTTATCATCACAAGAAAAAATGGTATATTATGTGAAATATGTCGTGGATAAATGGTGGAGTGTAGTTTCTCATGTAAAATAAAGAGACGTGTATGATATGGGTGATGAAGTGGAAGATTTGACCTCTGACATTGAATCCCATCAATAGCAAGAAGCGGAATTATTTTTCCATCATGATATTGAAAATATTAGCCTTTCAAGAGTGGATAAAGTAGATGAAGTAATGATGGAGCAGGAAACTGACATGATTGAAGGAGAAAATGATTGTATGTGTAGTTATCCATTCATTTATCAACCACCTATGTCATTTTTGCAGTCATTCATTATCATTGTTATGTATATTTTGTTTGTTAGTATTGTACATCTATTATCATTTATATTTTTTTATGCATGAATGTTTTGAAATATATGTTCTAAACTTAATTTTATTTGATTAAATGATAGTAATGCCAAATAGGAAGCATTATACTCACACTGTGGGGTCAAATATTTTTTCTAGAAGTCGATAGGCTATGATAATCTTTTCATTAGTTTAAATATTTATTAGAAAATGTTATTTGTTTAATATATTAAATTGTTGATTTATCTTTGTTTAATGAATTCACCTGATTTAGGCCAACAAGCATCCCGAACAGAATTATGGTTGAATGTTCATAAAAAATCTGATGGGAGTTTTATTAATGAGCCTGCTAAAGAAGTTAGGGTTTGAATTCATTTTTCATTATAATAACTTATTATCAGTTTTCATTATGTTAATATATATTTATTCTAATATGACTGATATTTGATTTATAGGTAAAAATTAAAGAACTATGGGATGTCAATCTCACACAGTTCTACCCAATCTCCCAGGATGACCCATTTGGTAAAGTCCTTGGGAAGGAGCATCCTGGTCAAGTGCGTGAATGGGTTTGGGACTATTATCATATGAGGTATTTAGCAGGCAAATGAGGATTGAAATTGATGACTAGTGGTGGGAAGGAAAATCAAAAAACTTCAAAATCATTTAGTTCACAAAATTTTATTATCATGAACCAACCCGGGTCGACCCTGAATCGGTCACCCGAGCCGGTCCGCGACATGTCCTGAAGGGCATTCTCGATCCCCACGGGCTGGAAACTAGTGTCGGACATCAAAATAAACCAGTTTGGAAAGATTTTTCCCATAAAAAAGATAAATAATCATAATCTGAACAAGAAGATAAATAAAGAAAAATAAACCAAACACCTTGGCAGCGAAAAAAAGAATAAATGAAGCCACGTGACATACCTCAGGTTACCCCGTGTGTCACCACGGTACGTAAACTACACTTGCTCCCAAAATTGATCCAATACTAAAGCCTGAAACTAAAAATTAAAGTAGGCATGAGCACCAAGATGCTTAGTAGGAATGCCAAAATATAACCACATTCTATGCCCCTACCTTTAGTAAGAAATCCAATCATGCCAGTTTGAAAATATGATAAAACAAAATAATTTTTTTCCTTATTTTCCAATTCAAGTAATGAGTTTTCATTTTCAAGCAAAGAATTTCACTCCAACTACATTTTCAAAATAGTTTCCAAGCATGCATTTACATTTCAAAATGAAAATAAACCAGTTTGGATTAAAATATGGTTTTCACAAATAAGACATCAAATATGAACACATTGAAATGAAAATTACATCACAAGAAGCGTGTCGCAAATGAGCACCATGGGTAATCCCTATAGGTAACTAGCACAAGTGGCACCCCAGTGACATCGTACCTTAGTGAAACGTGGCTTAGAAACCACGACCCTTAGAAAATGTGGCTTAGAAGACCACGACCCTCAGAAAACGTGGCTTAGAAGACCACGACCCCCAGTAATTCATATGTTTAGTTAGTGTTGTTGTGTCAATACTTCTAGATGAACTAGGACGAACCCCTGCTATGTCATCTAGCGTACTAGTCCTGGTCACCTGCCTAGATACCCAGGTTTCCCATTGTGCTCTATTTCAAGTGGTGGTGAGTTTTCTTTATCAAGAAAACATATTTTCACATAACACTTTCTTTATTCAAAACTCATTCCATCTCTCACCACACTTCTCCCTCCTTAAGCGCATCCCCCCTCTTTTACATCACACAAATCATAAGCCTCAACATTAGGCACATAATTACACATTCAACATATAAATCATTTTCTAAAACCAAGGGGGAATGCCTCAAGAGAGGTTTTTTCTTTTTCATGAACATTCTTAAGGTGAAAAATGGGCTTAATTGCATAAAGGGAACACTTTTTATAACTAACCGTCTGAAAGGAAAAACACTTTTAGAAATACTCATTACCAATTCAAAACCACTTAGGAAATTAGTTTTCAAGAAAAGTCTCTTAAAACCAATGGAATTAGGAATACATTTCAATTTCCAAAACAAAGGAAGAATCATTTCTAGCAACCGTAACCAAATTTCATAGCATGTGTATATAGCATAAATATAAAACATATTTTTAAAACAAGCAAGTAAATATGAAATTCAAATTAAAGGCATAGGCATAGGGGACCTACCTCAAGGTGGAACCAAGCCATCCACTTCGGCTCTTGACGCTTTCTAACTAAAAGTTGTTGTTTCTCCCCCACTAAGCATATGAACTTTCACATACATATAAGGACACTTAGCCCATGTGCACACGTCTTCATGGGCCGGAACATGTGCAAGGAGATCCTTACACATCTGCTTATATGCATATACTAGTCATCACTCACCTACGTATTCATTTTCATATATATACATGGGAACACCTAGCCCCATACATGTATATTCACTACCATGGATGAATATACATGTAACGGGGGAACCCACATATATATATACTTACCTATGCACTCTCAGGTGAGTCACCTTAGACCCGACGACTCCAAACCATGAAGCAGAGTTCAACACACTACGCAAAAAAATTAATAAAGCAATTAAACACTTAAACAAACTATGAAAAGTTTCAAAATAACACATCAAGGATTTGAACCAATGACACGCCAATTACATAACTCATAAAACCCATTGAAAATATTAAAAGAAAAGTATATAATCAATTTATCCATTTCTAAAGGCCATTTCAAATCGTCACATAAACCAGAACCAATTCCAAAACATTACATTGTTTAAACCACTTAAAATTTTATATTTAGAAATACACGACAACTCAAACATGCCAAATTATGCATTTCCCTTTAAAGAAAACTATATCCAGACCCATTTACATACTCAAACCCACCTTTGACGACAAATGCACACCAAAACAATATCCAAACGTGTTTCACACAATTTATAAGATTTAATAAACCACTTAAGAATTTTATAAAACAACTCCAAGCAGTATCACAAGACTTTGAACACAAACGCCCACTCAAAAACATCCTCTATGGGAAACACACACCAATAACATGATAAAATAGAATTATAAGCCCTTACATGACATAACAAACCAACGATGAAGTTTATAAAACACAACAAAAGGCTCAAAACGGGTTTTTACAAAATCAAAACACTCATATCAAATAAACACGCTATTAAACACATCGAAATCATATTAAACTGTAAGTAAAACTATATTTTCACCAAGAAAACTAATCAAATAACACACTAAATTGATCAAACACACAAATTAATTCATCAAATAATAAATATATGTCGTACCACCTACCTCGATAAAGGAAACCTCAAAAATTCGGTGCGAAACTCCTGTCGCGTGATAATTGCACCGCAAGGGGTCTACTGAAAACCCTAAGAACAAAGTATCAAAGAAATTGAATCAAAAAAGAACCAAATTAAACACAAAACTCTAACCCAACAACCTATAAAAAGGAGGAACAAACACCTGAGGTACTTCGCACCTATGGAAAGGGGCCCGAGAGGCTGGTCGGGCGAGATAGAATGTGTCGGAAGATGTTGTGCTGGTTGGAGAGTTGTCGATAAGGGAGAGGCACCGATAGCAGGGGGTGCGTGAGGGTGCATAGCGGGTCTGGTCATCTGGAGAGAAGAGGGTCACGGGTCATTAGTGTTGGCCGGTAGGAGGAGGTGCCGCGAAGTTTTGGAGCTTGCTAGTAGGAGGAGGCGCCGTTGAGGGAGTCGACTGGGTGGGGGGGGGTCGCGCAGGTCATAGGTGCGCATAAGGTAGAAGCTGCATGGAGGAGAGGAAATTGGAGAGGGGAGTCGCGCAGGCCTTAGGTGTGCACAAAAAAATATTAGGGTTCCCCCCCCCCCTTTGTTTTATTTTATTTTTTTCATTTAAACCAAAGAAAAAAAGTTAACATAATATTAATAAAAATAATTTCAACAATGATAATGATAATTAATAACTTTCATAACAATAATAATAATATAAAAAACCCAAACTTTATAATTACCATGATAACAAGAATTTTTAATAATAATAATAACAATAACAATAATATGACAACAATAGCTAAAATCTTAACATTACTTAACGGAATTCATAGAAACCGTAATAATTAAATATATATATATATATATATGATCGGAATAATTATACTATGAATATTATAATTATTAATAGACTTGTCTTAATTTTGTTTCTCATTTTCTTTAATCTATTTTATTTATTTGGATACTGCAACTACACGGCCCACGCACAATTGAAGCGCCTGTTCGTGGATCGTGCGGCAGCTTTTGTCCGATCCAAAAGCAGTTGCACGGGTGCCCGGGATGACCGCATGGTCTCTGAACCATGCATTTCCCATGCATTCAATGTCGCTAAACCCAAAACAATGATTATTAAATAAAAATAAATTCCAAATTGTAAACAAAGACTCCTCCAAAACCCTGACCCTAGCTAGAACCAAGGCTAAAATAAAACCCCGGGTGTGACAATTCTTCCCACCATAAAACCTTTCTACCCCCAGAAAGTCACCCAGCCAAATGAAGAAACAAACTTGAGTTAGAAACTGAACGAGGCCAACAAAATCACAAACATAGTGTGACTTTTCACTCCATGAGTCACACCCAACCAGCCCAATGAAAAACTACAAAGAGATGACCCATCAGGAAATGAGGAGGGTTCTCCCCACCACAAGAACCTGACTAGCACAACCAACAATGAGACTCTCGGCACAGGCTAACTCTAAAACTGCTAACTTGAACAAAATAGGAAACCAATAACAAGGCCAAAACTCCTACACAAACCAACTATAAAAGAAGGTACAATAATATTCATGGTGGGTCTCCCCACCAACACAAATCGACCCACGAACTCTTCACTCTAATGAGGCCCCCACCTCATGGGGTCCCCGAAGAAAGACCTCGAACTGAAAGGCGGACCACACCCCTATTCATTATTTCCCAAGACGTATGTGTTTCCAAAACGAGCACATCCTAAAACAAGAACGGGTCACCAATGGAGTTAGCCACACAAGATAGACAATCATCTTGAGTCTCATAGCCATAAAGAGACAAACTTCAAATCTCATATTTGAGGAGGCACAACTACTGGAATTACAATAAAACATGATCACCGCGCCTTTTTATAACCAAGGTGGTGTATTCAAATAACAAAGACCACAACGAGAAAAATATACTTTTGTGCCTCCCAAAGCAAAACAGAACCTTCAAAGATGAGGAAGCTAGAGAAGAGGGATTAAAACCATCCCTATTTTAGCACTGAAGTCAAAAGTTAAACCAAGGTGACCCACACCCAATGATTCCTGACTGCGTGAAAGGCTTCACTCCGAGACTTTTGGTTGGAGCTCTGATGTCTTGAAGCATCTGATGCCCCACAGTCAAGAGTTGACATCCTTTGGTCGAGACTCCTGACGATGCCACTAGCGGAACATCTCCAAGTGTCCCAAACTGCCACACTAACGGCAAGCCTTCAGAGGATGATGATAAGGTGACTTAAAGTACCCAACCTAGACACACTATAAAAAAACAAGGGGGGTGGACCAATTAATAGAAGATGGAATTGACAAGAATACTTGTCTGAGACAGGTTCATCTGGTTCTCTCTCATCACCGGATGGGGAACCTTCTCGAACACCAAAAAAAATCAGTCCTGGAACCCTGAGCGAAGACCCCATACAAGATAAACTTTAACTGATTTCACGATGTTATCTTTGGAGAAAAAAGAACCAACACCTTGAGATGCCCAACGTAGGCCTTCACTGTTTGTTGGTCTTACTGGACACTCACGAGCTCTGCCACTTTCCTCGCTTTCACCTCCTTAGGTATAAACCATCAGATGAAAGTGGTCTTAAACACCTTCTAATACATCCCATCATTCAACGACGTTGGGATCTTCTCCTCCACCAATTCAAAGTTGAACCTTCAAATGAACCCAAACCAGCACAGACTCTCATTGATTTGGGAGTTTCCAATAACTTTAAAACAACAAAGATTCCACAAATCCAGTCCACTAACTTCAATAGATCATGACCACCACGGAAGACAGACAACAACCAAAAAGAATTCAATTCCACCACTCTGCTAATAGTCTGGGTAGAACCAACAACTAGAAGAGACTCACTAGAACCCTCTGGGACTTTTTTGGGCAGCATACTCAAAAACAAGAGGCACCAAGTCGAATCAAAACTCATCATAAATCAAAATTTCACACTTCAATCACAACTAAAGCTCAAACTCAAATCAATATTCCAACCTCAATTTAGTATGTCAAAACCAAGAACCAAAGAAAATGATACCAAACAAAAGGATACCAAACACGGAAAATAAAGAACACTAAATAATTACTTACCCACCTTTCAAAACATTTAAATTAACTTTTTGAAAACATTTTTTCATCAAGAAAAGAAACTTAAATATCCATAATTGGCATCCCATGAAGTCTCACATATATATATACCCTTGTGCTATCTCATGCACCCATCCACACATACCACTAATTATCCATGTGTCACATGTGTACCTCTATATATGAAATCCCTCATAGGAATACCAAGTGTCAATTCAAAACACATCTCATTTTCAAAATAGATCATTCAACATAAAGTACATATTCTCAACCAATTAGAAAATATCACTTATCAATAAAGCAATACATTTTCAAATTCCAAAACATTTTCCAATTCACATTCCAAAAAGTGTTAATGAGATTCCAAAACAACTTCCAAAACACCTCCCATTTTTTTCCTTTGAAACTGCACATTCCATTAAAAGAAAACAATTTTCATTTCAAAACCATTTTTTCCACTCCAAAACCACATTCCATTTTGAAAACCCCTCTTTCTATGAAACATTTTTTTTTGAAATCCACTAAAGTCGGTCAAAACTAATTCCAAATATAACTCACATCAAAACTTCCAAAAATAAGGGACTAGTGGCTATGCCAACCTGGTAACGTGGCTTAGAATACCATGTTCTGAGCAAGCATCAACCACAGGAAGCATCTTGAACCATGCAATCGGGTTGTACATGGGTCGCTACTCCATGCAAGCCCTCCGCATAACACTAGCTTTCTTCCTTTTTCATCCCTCATCCACACAGACCAATCCAAAGAAGAAAATTCAAATCGTGAACTACTCCTGGAAACTCGAGGCTCATGATGGGGAAGGGTTCATGACATCCTTCCTACACCTACCTTTAGAGTCCCAAAACACCTAATCACCAAGCTACTTGACACCCCAAATAACCAGAACCTCCCTATTATACCATTTTGTCAAGAACCAACACGGGACGACCCTGAACCGGTCACCTGAGCTGGTCCGCGACATGGCCCGAAGGGCATTCCTGATCCCCATGGGCTGGAAACTAGTGCCAGACATCAAAATAAACCAGTTGGGAACGATTTTGACCATAACAAAGATAAATAATCATAATATGAATAAGAATATAAATAAAGAAAAATAAACCAAACAACTTGGTAGCGAAAAAAAAATAAATGAAGCCACGTGACATACCTCAGATGACCTCGTGGGTCACCACGGAACGTAAACAACACTTGCTCCCAAAAGCAATCCAAGACTAAAGCCTGCAACAAAAAATTAAAGTAGGCATGAGCACCGAGATGCTCAGTAGGAATGCCAAAATATAACCACGTCCTATGCCCCTACCTTTAGTAAGAAATCCAATCATGCCAGTTTGAAAATATGATATAATAAAATAATGTTTTTACTTATTTTACAATTCAAGTAACGAGTTTTCATTTTCAAGCAAATCATTTCAATCCAACTACAATTTCAAAATAGGTTCCAAGCATGCATTTACATTTCAAAATTAAAAGAAACCACTTTGGATTAAAATATGGTTTTCACAAATAAGAAATCAAATATGAACACACTGAAATGAAAATTACATCACAAGAAGCATGTCGCAAATGAGCACCATGGGTAATCCTTATAGGTAACTAGCACAAGTGGAACCCTAGTGACGTCGTACCTTAGTGAAACGTGTCTTAGAAACCATGACCCTCAGAAAATGTGTCTTAGAAGACCACGACCCTCAGAAAACATGGATTAGAAGACCACGACCCTCAGTAATTCATATGTTTAGTTAGTGTTGTTCCATCAATCTTTCTAGATGAACCGGGACGAACCCCTACCGTGTCATCTAGCGTACTAGTCCTGGTCACCCACCTAGATACCCAGGTTTCCCATTGTGCTCTATTTCAAGTGGTGGTGAGTTTTCTTTATCAAGAAAACATATTTGCACATAACACTTTATTTATTCAAAACTCATTCCATCTCTCACCACACTTCTCACTCCTTAATCTCATCCCCCCTCTTTCATGTCACACAAATCATAAGCCTCAAAATTAGGCACATAATAACACATTCAACATACAAAGGATTTTATAAAACCAAGGGGGTGTGCCTCAAGAGAGGTTTCTTCTTTTTCATAAACATTCTTAAGGTGCCAAATGGGCTTAATTTCATAAAGGGAACACTTCTTATAACTAACTGGACAAAAGGCAAAACACTTTTAGAAATACTCATTACCAATTCAAAACCACTTAGGAAATTATTTTTCAAGAAAAGTATCTTAAAACCAATGGCGTTAGGAATACATTTCAATTTCCAAAACAAATGAAAAATCATTTCTAGCAACCATAAACAGATTTCATAGCATGTGTATATAGCATAAATATAAAACATATTTTTGAAACAAGAAAGCAAATATGAAATTCAAATTAAAGGCATAGGCATAGGGGACCTACCTCAAGGTGGAACCAAGCCGTCCACTTCGGCTCTTGACGCTTTCTAACTAAAAGTTTTTGTTTCTCCTCCACTAAGAATATCCACTTTCACATACATATAAGGACACTTAGACCATCTTCACACATCCGCATGGCCCGGAACATGTGTAAGGGGATCCTTACACATCTGCTTATATGCATATACTAGTCACCACTCACCTACATATGAATTTTCATATATATACATGGGAACACCTAGCCCCATACATGTATATTCACTACCATGGATGACTATACATGTAATGGGGGAACCCAAAAATATATATACATACCTATGCACACACAGGTGAGTCACCTTGGACCCGACAACTCCAAACCATGAAGCAGAGTTCAACACACTGCGCAAAAAAATTAATAAAGCAATTAAACACTTAAACAAACTATAAAAAGTTTCAAAATAACACATCAAGGATTTGAACCAATGACACGCCACTTACATAACTCATAAAACCCATTGAAAATATTAAAAGAAAAGCACATAATCAATTTAACCATTTCCAAAGGCCATTTCAAATCGTCACATAAACCAGAACCAATTCCAAAACATTCCACTGTTTAAACCATTTAAAAATTTATATTTAGAAATACACGACAACTCAAACATGCCAAATTATGAATTCCCATTTAAAAAAATATATCCAAACCCATTTAAATACTCAAACCCACCTTTGATGAAAAACGCACACCAAAACAATATCCAAATGTGTTTCACACACATTATAAGATTTAATAAACCACTTAAGAATTTTATAAAACAACTCCAAGTAGTATCAAAATACTTTGAACACAAACTCCCACTCAAAAACATCCTCTACGAGAAATACACACCAATAACATGATAAAAAATAATTCTCATCCCTTACACGACATAATAAACCAATGATAACGTTTATAAAACACAACGAAAGGCTCAAAATGGGTTTTCACAAAATCAAAACACTCATATCAAATAAAAACGCTATTAAACACATCAAAATAATATTAAACCTTAAGAAAAACAATATTATCATCAAGAAAAATAATAAAATAACACACTAAATTGATCAAAGACACAAATTAATTCATCAAATAATAAATATACGCGGTACCACATACCTCGATAAAGGAAACCTCAAAAATTCGGTGTGAAACTCTCGCCGCATGACAATCGCACCACAAGGGGTCTACTGCATACCCTAAGAACAAAGTATCAAAGAAATTTCATCAAAAACGAACCAAATTAAACACAAAAATCTAACCTAGCAACCTATCAAAAGGAGGAATAAACATATGAGGTACTCTGCACCTATGGCGAGGGGTCCGAGAGGCTGGTCGGGCGAGGTAGAATGTGCCAGAAGATGTTGCGCCGGCTGGAGAGATGTCAACAAGGGAGAGGCATAGATATAAGGGGGTGTGTGAGGGTGTGTCACGGGTCTGATTGTCTGAAGAGAAGAGGGTTGTGGGTCATCGGTGTTGGCTCGTAGGAGGAGGTGTCGCGAAGTGTCGGAGCTGTCCAGTAGGAGGAGGTGCCACCGAGGGAGTCGACTGGGTGGAGGGGGGGTCGCTTAGGCTGTAGGTGCGCACAAGGTAGAAGCCATGTGGGGGAGAGTAAATTGGAGAGGGTAGTTTCGTAGGCCTTGGGTGTGCACAAAGAAATATTAGGGTTTCCCCCCCTTTGTTTTATTTTATTTTTTTTCATTTAAACCAAAGAAAAAAAAAAGTTAACATAATATTAATAAAAATAATTTCAACAATGATAATAATAATTAATAACTTTCATAACAATAATAATAATATAAAAAAAACCCAAACTTAATATTTACCATGATAATAATAATTTTTAATAATAATAATAACAATAGAAATAATATGACAACAATAGCTAAAATCTTAACATTACTTAATGGAATTCATAGAAACTGTAATAATTAAATATGTGTGTGTGTGTGTGTGTGTTATCAGAATAATTATACTATGAATATTATAATTATTAATATACTTGTCTTAATTTTGTTTCTCATTTTATTTAATCTATTTTATTTATTTGGATACTGCAACCGCGCGGCCCATGCACAACTGAAGCGTCTGTTCGCGGATCGTGTGGTAGCTTCTATCCGATCCAAAAGTAGTCACACAGGGGCCTAGGATGATCACACGGTCTCTGAACTATGCCATGCTCGTGCATTCAGCACCACTAAACCCAAAACATTGATTATTAAATATCAAGAAATTCCAAATTTTAAACAAAGACTCCTCCAAAACCCTGACCTGAGCCAGAACCAAGGCTAAAATAAAACCTAGGGTGTGACATTTATTTATTATAAGTTTAAATATAAATATACAAAATTGTTTAATTTTCAATATAATTTTCTTACAGGTGCCGGTAGCAAGAAGTAGATATGGAGATGGAGAGGGTGACGAGTAGAGTTCATAATTGGGAAATGATTAGTGGGGAGGTTTTGTTCATGTATCAGTATGTCCAATGTGGGGATTTTTTATCTTTTTCTTATATTTTAGATGGAATCCGGACAACGGGTTCCCTGTGTATGTGTCGTATAATCATGTGTCTATATGTTGTGTTTTAACTGGCTATGGAGATTGAAATTTCTATATGATCATATTTGATGTTTAGTTTCCTATCTATCTTTTACATATAGGTTGATCTGATTATTATATTCTACTATATCCTACTTTTTTTCATGGTGTCTTACTAAGTATGTTTATACTCACACTTGTATGGGCTTTGCATGCATTATTTTTTTCTTATACAGAAAACTAGTAGATGGTGTCCTTAGTGGACCTAGTATCTATGGAATGTAGAATAAAGTGGACGCATTGACCATGTTTGGTGGTCAGACTTAGGGATCTTGAGTTGGGAACTCCTCTTCTTTTCACTTGTAGTTGTTTCTAGATTGGGACTTACTTTCCTTCTTCTTGGTTTGGCATGAATTTTACCCTTTTCCTTTCCTAGATATTTATCTATCTCATTCGGATTTATTTCCTAGAGGTTAATACATGAATTTTTTACACCAAGAGGTTTTGTTTTATTATACCTATGTAGTATTTCATGGATTTGAGTGTGTGTGTGTTCATGTAAAATAGGATAAAGCCTCCCACTTTAGTGATATTCTTACACGGTTCTTGTCGCTAGCCCTTTAACTATTGGGGGTGAACATGTGATGTCACTCTTAGCTTACCGGTGTCCCAAGTAGGGTCCCTATAGGTCAAGTCATGACACAAAACCCCATGGCTTTCTCCAAGATTGTAATCTCTATCTAACCCCAGCCATTAAGGAGATTATATACCTTTTTCCAAATCTCAAATCACGTCCCAGTCCTGCTGACCAAGGATTGTTTTATGTTATCTCTCACTAAACTAAGGTCCCATGTCACTTATTCATACAATGATATCTCAAAACTATAACATATAGGATAAACACTATCTATTAGACCCTTTATTCGATTAGTATCCTCTGTTTTTCACCTTCTTGGTTAGAGCTCAATCTTGATGTGTTGGGTGATCTCCCTTTTGGGAAACTTTTGTGCTCCATTTGTGTATAGACCCTGTTTTTTGAGTTCTATCTTGTTGGTCTTGGATAAGCTATCAGGATGTAATTGGGTAACTTGTACTATGTGGATTCTTGTTGGTTTGGGAACATAGAGGCATCTATGTTGTTTTTCATGATCTCATAAAGGGGTGGGGTCGGTGTTGTAAATCCTAGGATATCAAAAAGTATTTAACTGTTGTATAAATCCAAGTCAGTTTTAATCCTCGCTTGTGGAAGTTTAGACCATTTATGGATATTTAGGGTGATTTTTCTTTTGGATAAGCATTGATAATTAGTTTTGAATCATTAATGACCCTTTTGATGAAAATGGTATTCATGATGGATGGTTTCATATTGATAATTATTTCTTTATTATTAAATTAATTTATCTTGTTTGTAATTTTTGTGGATTTAGTTTTAACATGTGAAGCCTCATTTTAATGTAAGTACATTGATTCTTTATATCTAGTTTTAAATGTATTAAATTTGTGTTTTATTTAGAAATGTGTTGTGTAATAGTTTAAAGAATCAATGTAATTTCAATAATAAATGTATTGAGAAATGTATTATTGATTCTTTTAATGTGTTGATTCTTTCCATGTTTTTATGTATTATTGATTCTTTTAATGTGTTTTGTCTTGTTTGATTCTTTCAATGTATTGAGAAATGTATTATTTCTTTAAATGTGTTTCTTTCCTTTGTCAATGTATTGATTCTTTATGTTTTGGTGAGAATCAAAATACGTTGATTCTTTAGTTTTTACATGTGTTGTTTTCCTTTTACATTGATGATATATTTGATGATCTGGTAAAATTTTCATTATCACTGTTGTGTTGTTCTGGCTGCAGGTTTTGGGGTTGTAGAACCTACAACTTGTTTTTTTTAATGCATGAGATAGAATTAGTTTAAAAATATATGATTTTTTTTCGTGGAGGTTTAAACCACCACTATATTATGGTATTTTTTTAAGGAAGTGGTTAAAACTACCACTAAATATGAAAAAAAAACTTACTCAACAGAAGTTTTATCCATATTAGTGGCGGGGGGGTTTTGGTAAAAAGTCCATACTTTAGAGGTGGTTAGAAACCGCTACTAGATCCCAATTATTTTTTAACCAAAATCTCCACTAAAACTAAGAAAACCGCTGTGAAATAGGACTTAAATGAAAATTTCTAGAAAACTCTGCTAAATGGAAGAAATTGCTACATGTTGATTGCTAACACCAATTTTAGTGGCGGTTTTTTTGAAACCGTCGTAGAACCATATAGTGGCGGTTTAAACCACCACTAGATGCTCAATTTTTTGTAGTGTGCGGACATTCATACTTCATGTTTTCTACAATAACATAGGGTGACAGAACCCTTCATGAACATCCATTATTCATAATATCAATTAATAATAAAGGGTATCAAAACCCTTCATAGACATACATTCTTCATAATCCCATCAAGGATGCAGGGTTCTTGAACCCTTCATGAATCCTTCAATACCCACAATAAAAGGTCCAAGATAGAAGACCTTAAACTACATCAATATATGATCTGATCTAGAATACCTTAAACTACAGTAACATATGGTCTAAAGTAGAAAATTGTAAACTACAGTAGTAGATGGTCCAAGATAGAAGACTTTAAACTATAGTAATAAAAGGTATGAGCTAGAATACCTTTAACTAAAGCAGTAGATAGACCAAGTTGGAAGACTCAAAACTACAGTTTAGCAACGGTTTAGTTTTCAAGAACTTAAAATAACCAATTGAAAGAGACACAATGATTGTCGGCTTAAAACCCTAAAAATAAAAACTTTCGAAAAAGTCATGTCCTTGCTCACTGGACAAGAACTTTGTGTGATCTATGAAATATCGAGTATTTATGAAATGTTAAAGGCACAAAACTTTTCAAGATAAAAACCCATAAAGGGAAGCCTAATAAAAATCTAAGTCTACGCCTACTAATATTTCTCCATATAAATATTATGAAAAAGTTAGGGTTGAAACGAAGAGGATATGAATCTTTTAGGGACCATTATCTATCTCTAGAAAAAATCAAGCTACATTCACTAGGTCCGCTAACTTAGGAAAAAATTAGAGTGCATCTGTATTTCTTGAGACCCATATGAGGTCATGTAGTCCCTTTATACTTTAAAACTATAAGAGACTTGATCCATCCTATATGACCTTAAACTACTTATATTGTCCTACTCTATGTGGCTTGAAATGTGGTATGAGAGCCAGATCTGTACAACATCTCCACCAAAACATGGGTCCCTACCAATTATTTTGTCACAAAACAATGAAATTCACCTTTATACGTACAAGAAAGATCTATGTAAGAACATTCATCATGAAGTTATTCATCTGTGAAACTATGTTCCCTATGCATGATCTTGATCTGAATAAGAGTCTTTCATCCTAGGACTATGTATGGATTGATTCTCATTCCTTGGGATACGTAGAAACATCCAAATTCATTATTTTGGATCTAGATGTAAGTTTATTTCCACCCAATATTTTTTCTATATTTTAATTTATACATAATCCAATTTAAGATATTCATGACCCAAGACAAGACCACTCCTTATATTATATTCAACCAAGTACTTGAGGTCAAGATTCTTCTCTTGATAGCACTATAAATCCCTCAATCAACACACTCTTAAAAAATCCTCTAAGAGGGTTCAATATCAAACTCTGTTATATGTTTGAATACATGGAAAAGTTATCTATGTTTACCTTATAGTCAGATCCTTTCATTTAGATCAAATCTAATTCTAAGGGCGGGGGATTTATTGACACCTGCCTAATGAGCATCGATAATTTTAGAATCAAATAAATACCCAAATCATGGGTATTATTTTCTCTGAAAAAGGAAGGGAGGCGAAATATGGATACATGGAGATTAGGTTTCATTGTTGCATAGATCGCATGACCCCCAAGAAGACACATGATTGCATGACCCTATGAATATCATGCTAATGAGTCATGCACTTCACATGATCTGTTCATGATCATATGAAGTCCCTCCAACAATCCCTGATGATCATGAAAAGGCTATTAGATGAGTTCATCTGATCATGAAACATGTCAACTAACATAAAAATCACTCAAATCCCATTATAAAATAAATACTAAAAAATATAGAAGCTTTATGTGATTAAAGTTACATTGATTTTCACATGAAGGGATTATACAGATCAAGTGATTAGTTCAACGATCACGTGATATCCCTAGTGTAATGTCATCCATGCTTCATGAAATCCTTTGGGTATGTCACCTTCATCATGCGAAGGCCCTCGGACATGTATATTTGATCATGCGACACCCCTCTAGATCCAAAGATAATTAGAGAGACTATCTGTGACAATGCTCGCACGCCATCATGAGATCCAGAATTGATCGCATGATACACCACATATAAGCATATTGACCATCCATGACAATGCTTGCACACGGTCACAAGTTCCATCATTGATCATGTGACTCCCTAACGAACAACCAATGGGAAAAAGTCAAAGGTCTTGGAAATAGCAGATAAAAAGTTGGAAAGGGTGGAAGAGTCATGCGAAAGGAATTTACATAGTTTTTCATTTGAAGGGTGGATGTGATCCGTATGATCAGTCCATTGATCATGTGAAAACCCTTCCAACATGTCGGCCTGATCACATAAAGGTCATTGGACATGTCACCTTCATCATATGAAGAATATCATACATATAAATTTGATCATGCAACACCCTGATAGACAATAGATGGGTGATCATCATAGGCCTTATAAAATAAAAGATGAAAAAGGTAGTACCCTTATCCGAAGGAGAGTTACATTGTTTTTC
Source organism: Viscum album (assembly GCA_963277665.1). Lineage (NCBI taxonomy): Eukaryota > Viridiplantae > Streptophyta > Magnoliopsida > Santalales > Viscaceae > Viscum > Viscum album. Next base: position 93,704,443 of record OY728147.1, read on the forward strand.
ATGTGAAGGCCCTCTGATGAGTCAACATGATCTCGCGAAGGGCCCTAAAAAATTATCCCTTAATTATGTGAAATCCTTTTCTTCAGGAATCCTAATCTCGTGAAGACTCCCTGACATGTCATCCTGATCTTGTGAAGGCCCTCCAATGATCCATCTTGATCTTATAAAGGGCCCTAGACAAGTATCCCTCGATCATGCAAAAACCCCTTTGACAGGCATCCTGATCTCGTGAAGACTCCCTGACATGCACTACCACAAATGTGGGAAAGGGAAGTACTCAGGTTTATCGGTGCTAATCAGAAAGTACTAATAAAAGTTTTAAGTAGAAAATATTATTAATTTATATAAAAATATTTTAATTATATTCAAAAATAATTTTTATATGTATACATTAAATAAAAAACGCATGTTTATTATGTTTATTATGTTTATGTTTTATTTATGTTTATTATGTTTATTAGTTTTAGTTATATCTTTATTATATATTTATTATACTATATGTTTATAATATTATATATAAATACTTTTTAATATATATATATATATAAATACTTATTAAATAAATAAATATATATAAATAAATTTATGTTTCCAAGTGAATGTGTCAATTGATGCGTATGCTCATATTCTCATGAATATATTCATTGTTTACCCTAATGTTGGCCATATATACTATAGTATTATACTTGGTGTATTCATTCATTTCCTATCTATATGAATTTTTATCTTGTCATAAATACCTAAAATCACGCGAAATATATTTAAATAAATAATAAATGTATTTATTGTATTTAAAAATATAAATATTTAGTTATATATAATTATATACAATTTAAATATATTATATATAATTATAATTATATATAACTAATTAAATATAAATATGTTTAAATAATTATAAAATTACAAAATATTTTTTTTAAATGATAAATATATATTTATAAATACCTTTTGAATATATTTATTTATAAATATATGTCTTTAATAAATATATACACAGACAAAGACATATATATATATATATATTTAAATAATTATGAAATTAAAACTAAAATTAATATATCAATTTATATTTATATATTTAATTATACTTAATTATAATTTAAATTATAAAATTATATATATATATATATATATATATTTAATTATAATTTAAATTATTAAATTATAATAAATATATTAATTATATATATTTATAAAATTATAAATGTAATAAATATATTGGTTATAATTTTATAATTATGAATAAATGGTATGTTTTATGTCACGACCCCCTCCCACCAAAGATGCCCCTCCTGAGATGGCAATGGTGAAAGGGAGATAATGACCCCCGAGTCCCGCCTCCAGTAGGCCCTGGGGTGGCGACTAGCACCAAGGGTATGAGTTTTCACAAATATGGGAGGCATTACCCTTTTTATTATTTAGGATCGGGAAATAGGACAAGTCAACCACCAAAAAGGAAAAAGAACAAGTGTATAGAAATAAACCCAAACCAAGCCCACATGCATGTTTAAACAATTTTATAATAAGGTACAAGTACAAGAAAGCTCAAAGTATAATACCAAAAGAAAACAAAGGTACAGCAACAGCAACAACTCCAACTGTCCGACTAGTAGGGTCCTGCACGGCCCTGGTAGTCCTCCTGGAAACCTGAAAGTAAATGTAGGGTGAGCATACAAGTATACTCAGTAGGGAAACCTAAAGATCTCATGCACAAGTGGGGAGACATCCTAATGTCCCATGAGAACAAAAAAAGAAACCTAGCAAGGAATTTTATCCACCCAACCTCACCAGCCACACTCACCAAAAACACAAGCACAACAGGTAATAGTATATAAGAAATAAGAGTATTGGGTACCCCGCACCATTTCCCTTTAGTTAGCGGCTCTTCCTAACAGCAAACGTCCTGACGCTGCCACACTCTCCCCGCACACACACACCTGGGCCTCACAACCACGTATCCCGCTCGCACACACCTAGGCCTCACAACCACGTATCCCGCCCGCACACACCTGGGCCTCATCCCGAAGATTCTTGGGAAAAAGTAGAACCTGCCTGAAGAGTCTTGGGCTAAAGCCACCCCAATCGAAACCTACCCGAAGATTCTTAGGTGTAAGGTCGCCTCAAGCCATCACAGCCTAGGGGAGAAGGAGCAGGAAGGATCTAGTAACTAAGGTAAAAACACACTCTCCCATGAAATGAGAGTGTTCAGCACTAAGTGGTCAACATGGGTGGGGTGCGACAAAACACAAAAGATACAGATATATATATATATACCAACCACACAGTCCAACCTATGGCTTCTAAATAGAGAAATTGAGCACGTGCCTCGGAACTTCTACTACGAAGAATGCATACAACAAACAACCCCAACCCCATTTAGGTTTTCACGTTTCAGCAGAAGTAGTTTATTTAGTTCTTTAACTACTGGGAAACTATCCACAACCAAACACATCGATCGTTCATAAAACATATCCCTGCTATCCACAAATCAAGTTAGGAAAAACACAAACAACACAACCAAGCCCTTCTTATCAACCAACCAACCCCATTGATTATTAATTCTGTTTCATTACCACGCCCCACCATTCATTAACTCTTCCACTTTTATTTATTATTCACAACCCAAAGTCCGTTCACATTCGACCCATACCTGAAATCCCACTGCCAACTGCCATAACCACAACCACACCAAAACACGTACATCAATATCCCTTTAATACCATTTATCATAGCCCCGCTGCCCGTCACCAACATAACATTCACACCAACTCACAACCAAGCCAACCGCAGCCCCACTGCTCACCCAAACCACAACAACCCACAAAACACCCCCATCACATGCATCGTATCAAGACAACACCCATATGTTCATTATTCTGTTTTTGTTTAACCTCACACAAGGGTTCCAAATTTTAAATAGCCAACTTTATGTGATTAACCAAATTTCCACATACCACAAAGTTTCCATCCATTAGAAAATCCAGAAGGAGAGGGAAACATTTAATTGCTTAAGAAAAGGCCCCCAACGACCGTGATTTTCAGTAGGTAGAAGCTCATTCAATTCACAACATAATATCATAGGATATAAAGTAACAGAAATCACAACTTCCCATCCCCGTTATATAAGCCAGTTATTATCTTTATTTAAAGGTTTAACTGTTTCCCATGACAACAAGAGGATACCCACCCCACATAATTCCCAAATTAGAGAGACGAAGGTAAGATCCCTACCTCTACAGGTTCTGATCACAGCGCTCCCCCGGATCAACTTTAGAAGAAGTTCGTCGGCGTCTGTCACTTCTGTCGGGTCCCAGAAAAACCTCCTCGGGTGGAAGTCGGAAAGGAAAGGCCGACGGAAAGACAACGGATCCAATCTTGGATGTTCCGCCTCGTCGTTATTATCCCGTGTCCACTGACGGATTGTAAATTGGAGATTGGACGAAGAAGTTATGGAAGAAAGAGCCTTCGAGTCTCTTGGGAGAGCTCTGCTCAGAGGGAAGGGGAGGAGAGGGGGTGAGTTGAAAGGAGGAGAGGACCCCCTCCTTTTATAGGCGATAAAATGAAAAGTACACGGCATGTAATTTATGGTACATGGCGTGTACTCAGTTATTTTACACGGTCTCCACGCGGCTTCCAACACGGCTCTGCGGCCGTTAACTGGTCAACACACGGTTTGAGGGTAACGCATACGTGGGGAAAGACTACACGGCGTGTAGTTTAGAAACACAGCGTGTACTCATTTATTGCACACGGCAAGGACACGGCTCCAACACGGTACATGGACGTTGACTAGTAACGCGTACGCGGGGAAGGACTACACGGCGTGTAGAACTGGACACACGGCGTGCACCCATTATTCCACACAGTAAGGACACGGCCTTCAACAAGGGGTATACCCGGCAAGGTGGTACACGGCGTGTAGTTACACTACACGGCGTGTACTCATTTACTTCACATGGTGAGGATACGGCCTGCGACACGGGGAATACCCGGAAAGGGAGTACATGGCGTGTACTAAAACTACACGGTGTGTAGTTTCAAAATTCTGGAAATTGTGGGAAAAGTCCATCTTACCCTCTAGAAAGATTCCTGGCCTTCTTTTTGACAAAGGAAATGGGCTGGAGAGGTCCGGTCCATTACATCAGATACCTCTTAAAACATTCTCATCCCCGAGAATTCAAAAACCAACCTAGAGGAAACCCAACAAGATACCTCTTAGGGTTCTCGTTATAACAGGAACCCAACCAACAACCCTAATCATATGTGTTAGGAATTCCTTCTCCTATGTCGAGATATTATCCACTTTAGGCGGCACTGACTCGCCTGCACGGGTTTAATCGCATCCTCATTAATGCGTCTCGATTAAGAATTGGGTCTTCCCACTTCCATACATTAGGATTTTCCAACTTACATTGCCCCCAACACCGTACAACCCACACACTGCCCGAACACATGGCTTGGGGAATTCCTTATCCCATGTCGAGATATTATCCGCTTTAGGCAGCACTGACTCTCTTGCACGGGTTTAATTGCATCCACATTAATGTGTCTCGATTAGGGGTTAGGTCTTCCCCTCCCCACATGATAGGGCTCTTCACGTACATTTAAAGAAAAGCGGGGAAACAAAATAGCATTAATAACTCACAAAAACAAGGTCCAATCCCAACGAATGAGAAAAAAGAGTTCCAACAATGGAATGTGATGCTCCCAAACAAAACAGAAAGGAGATCATAAAAGAAAACCCAAACACATCTCTATCGATCCTTGGTCCTTCTAGAGATGCTGCCTCTGATGCATGCAACTATCCGCGCCCAGCTTCTCTGCCTCTCTGTTGACGTCCGCCTCCTCGACCACGTCCCGGTTGGAATCCTTGAGGAACTCCATGTGGCTGGCCACCACCTGCTCCATCTCCCCTCAGAGGGACTAGAGCCTGTTGCTGCTGGAAGGGTCTTGCCGGCGACTGGTGTTGCTGAGGTAGGCATTGAACCTGCCCACCTCCACCGTACTGAGCTTGGGTCGGGCACCGACTCTGAACATGCCCGAAACCACCATAAGAAAAACACCTCGGTCCTGGGCTCATGGAAAAGAAACGAGGACCTGAAGATCTGAACTGGAACTGCGGGGGCCTGCTCCCCACTGGCCTGAAACTGGAAGGTCCCATCACAGGAGACCTGCTGCTGACTGCCTCCCCCTTCGATGAACCCGGCTGGATCCCCTCACGTGGTACACCTCCCAGCGAGTGCATCCTCTCTAAAACCTCTGCCTTATTCTGCACTGCCAAGTACGTCGGAAGGGTGAAGGGGGTGACAGCATACTGGAGCGAAGGAAGAAGCGCCTCCTCCAAACGTCTCGCCCAAGACTCCTCATCTAGAAAGAGATCCGGAGCAAAGCACAGGAGATCCTTGAACTTGATCCCCAACTCTCGTACTGACATACTCCCCTGCTGAATGGAGAGTAACTCCTGCCACTTCTCCGCCTTGATCATGGAAGAAAAGAATTCCTCTCGGAATTCCTTCTCAAAGTCAGCCCAAGGAAACTCTGCTTTTATCCTCTCTCCGAGGTAGAGTGTCCACCACTGTCGTGCCGCACCTCTCAGCTGACTGACTACTAGGGGAACCCAGTACTCCCTCAGAGCATCGATCAAGGTAAAAGCGATCCCTAGCTCCTCAAGCCACCCTTCCGTCTCCGTATCTGAAGTACTACCCTCGTACTTCTTAAGGTTCTGTCGCTGGAAAGAACGGAGAGTCCTCTGCCACAGGATATCTTCCTCTTCTCGGTCAATACACAACTGATCAACCGCCTGAATCTGCTGGGCCTCAGCCATCTGAGCCACCCGGGGACGATGTCCAGGTGCCATATCTGTACGGTAAACAAGGATCTCCTAAGCCCAAGTAGTAAGGAAAAACTCGAGGTTTTATTTTTATCATTTTATTCCAATTTCTTTCCCAGAACACCCAAATCAAGTAAAACACAATCATAATGATTCATGTACCTTCCCTGGGGTCTCTACCCTGCAATCAATGTAGTCTCACTTGGTCGTTCGGTAGGCTCAGATTCCTTGCATCGGATCACGGGGGGCCCTAAAATCCTGTGTCCTAGACGGTCTTCCCTGGCCTATGTCACGCACCAAGATTAACTAACATTGTTGCCCAACCATCCCATGAAATCCTCACTGTGCCTAACTCCATAATCCATCCTATCTCCCAACCATCAGCTCTGATACCATTCTGTCATGACCCCCTCCCACCAAAGATGCCCCTCCTGAGCTGGCAATGGTGAAAGGGAGATAATGACCCCTGAGTCCTGCCTCCAGTAGGCCCCTTGGTGGCGACTAGCACCAAGGGTATGAGTTTTCAAAAATATGGTAGGCATTACCCTTTTTATTATTTAAGATCGGGAAATAGGACAAGTCAACCACCAAAAAGGAAAAAGAACAAGTGCATAGAAATAAACCCAAACCAAGCCCACATGCATGTTTAAACAATTTTATAACAAGGTACAAGTACAAGAAAGCCCAAAGTACAATACCAAAAGAAAATAAAGGTACAGAAACAGCAACAACTCCAACTGTCCGACTAGTAGGGTCCCACACGGCCCTGGTAGTCCTCCTGGAATCCTGAAAGTAAACGTAGGGTGACATACAAGTATACTCAGTAGGGAAACCTAAATCTCTCGTGCACAAGTGGGGAGACATCCTAATGTCCCGTGAGAACAACAAAAGAAACCTAGCAAGGAATTCTATCCACCCAACCTCACCAGCCACACTCACCAAAAACACAAGCACAACAGGTAGTAGTATATAAGAAACAAGAGTATTGGGTACCCCGCACCATTTCCCTTTAGTTAGCTTCTCTTCCTAATGGAAAACGTCCTGACGTGTAAAGACCCGTAAAATTTAAGGGAAATTTTTTCTTAATTTTCTTTGGAATTTTACAAGAACGCGGTTTCCGACGGCACCTGATTCCGAGGCCCGGAGTGCCCGGAATCAATTTCCGAAGTTTGGCTCGGGTACGTTCAGTGAACGAACGAGCGGGAATTTCTAACTTTTGAACCGGTGCCCGGAATCAAAATCTGAGGGCACCGTTGAACTCGCAGTGCCAATATTTTCTTAAGGAGACCTTTTCCGAGGTTGCGTTTTATGCAGGACGAAAGTTAGTTTTAGGGAGAAATTATAAGAAGTTAAATAAAAATGTGGAAACACTTTTTATTTTTATTTTGTTGGTTAACTTCTCCCAAAGGGAGTTAAAGGTGGGACCCACTTCCACTTAACCTCCCTTGGGAGGATTAAGTGTGGTGGGGCCCACACGAACCCCATCTCCTCATCTTCTCTCAAAACTTCCCTATAACCCCCTTTAATTAATGTTTGACAACTTGATTTAATTAATTAAGGTGGGTTGATTTGAATTTCAAACCTTTGAATTTCAAATGGTTTGGTTGAGTAAATAAAATAAGCCCTTAGATTATTTTATTTGGTTAGAATTCTCTAGCATCCTTGAGAGTTTTTGAGAGATCCTCCTTCTTCTTCAAACTTTGACGAAGAACGCTCAAGCTCCGACGAAGAACGCCGCTCCTCTCTTCTTCGTAGCCGGTTTGTTTCAGAAGATCGACGACGCCTTCCGTGTCAACGAAAGGGAATGCCGCTTCCTCCTCGGACTTCCTTCGTCAGCTTACGAAGATTCACCAATGACGTACCTCTTCGGATGTACCTCTTCATCAACGGAATTGACGAACGATTACCGCGACGCCCGACCTCCGCGACGTTTGTTTTCCGCGGGTCGTTGACGAACATCGTACTTGAAACCGAGGTAGGGGTTTGTTGTTGATTATTTCTTCACTCTCGTTCCTGGTTCTAGCATTATAATCTTGTGGATAAATATTTAAGGGTTATCGTCTAACGAGAGGGGGGCCGGACCGCACTAACACGGCCGAATCCCCACTCCTTTGTTCTTGATTATTATTATTTTCTTGTGGATGAACGAGATGGCGTGGTTTCGTCGCACCACGCGGGAATCTTTCGACGATTATTGCGCGGCGCCGTCGCGCCACGCCGTGGAAAGATTTCATCATGAACGCGACGCCGTCGCGCCGCGTCAAAGGAAACCGAAGGCGCCGCGGCCGGAGCGGGGCCGCGGAGGAAGGGAACGGTGTCGTCGCACCGTGCCGAACGACGAAGGCCGCAGCCGGTTTCGGGCCGCGGCGGGACGTGATGATCGGCGGCCAGCTGGGCTGCCGGTTCCGGAAAAAGGAAGAGGACCGGCCCATGCCGGTCCTGTTGAGAGGAAGCCGGCCGGCCAGGTCGGGCCGGCCGGGATGGTGAAAAACCGGTGGAATTAAATTCCCCCGGGCGGTTATTTTGGCCCCCCATAATGGGGGGGGCGGTTTCATAAAGGGGGGCAGGCGCCCCCCCCCCCCCCCTGTTTTTTCACAAAGGCAGGCCCCCACGAGGGGGGCCGGTTTCTCAAAGGCGCGGCCTTCAGCCGCGCCGCCAGCAGGGAAGCGGGGGCTTTGCCCCCCGCGCGTGGCACCCGTGCGGCGCCAGGCCGCGCCGCCGCCGACCGGGCCGCGCCGCCGCGCCGGACCGCGCCGCCGCGCCGGACCCCGCCGCCGGCCGGGCCGGGTCGGCCCGGACCCAGACCCCCCGTTTTCGAATCGTTTTCAGTATTTTGCCCATAACTTGAGCTACAGACCTCCAATTGACGAACCGTCAGCGGCGATGCGATCCTTGGATCGAGACGGTCGATTTGGTATATCGCAATCAAAGTTTCGGAATACTTTGAGTTCGGCCGGGTTGGTTCGTACACGAAACCAATTGGGCCCTCGGAGCGGAAATGCTCATATCTTGAGCTACGGACGTCCGATTGACGTGCCGTCAGCTTTGTTGTGTTCCTCTTAGTGAGACGGATCTTTTGGAATACTCCGCCCGAAGTTTGGACGCAGGTGGAGTACGGTCGGGTTGGTTTTGCCTTAAAAACCAACCGGGCCCCTGGGACGAAAAAGCCAATAACTCTCAGACCGGGCGTCCGATCGACTCGCCGTCTGTTGCGTTGAGTCCCTGTTGACGATACAGAACTTTTGGATACATCAACTCTGGACTTTGTGACAGTTGATGTATCAGCCTCTCGGCTCGTGGAGCGGACCCTCCCGAACGAGCTTGCTGTGTGCGGGAACCCTAGTGCTGGCTGCGACTGTGACTGCTACTGCTACTGTGACTGCGACGACGACAGTACAGAGATCCTTGGTGGATTCGACGACGACTACAGCACTCAGCGATCCTACGTGGATCAGTGCTACAGGTCCTGTGTGGGCCCGATCCTGTGTGGGTCCGATCCTGTGTGGGTCCTTGCGCTCAGCGGTCCTATGTGAACCAGCGCCTACAGGTCCTGTGTGGGCCCGATCCTGTGTGGGTCTTTGCGGGGGTTAGTTACCTATCGATCCTTCGTGGGTCCGATGACTTTTATGGATCAGAGATCATCTTTATCGTCTTTCGAAGAAGTATACCTGTGTGAGCTGAATCCTGTTGCTATCCTGTGTGGATTGTGTTGTGCTATCCTGTGTGGATTTCATTTTGCTTTCCTGTGTGGAATACGTATACTTTTCTGTGTGGACTGAGTTGTACTTGGGCTCGGAGGTTGGAGCGTATTGGAATTGATGACTTAGGTATATGTATGGGCATATACCTAAGTAGTGTCGGTTTTTACTTCGTGTTTGTATCTCACCTTTGTGGTTTATCCTTTGTGGATTTTGGGAGACCTTCAGGGGTCTCGGGGTCCCTATTGAGTAGCTTATACTCACCCCTGCATGGGCTATGCCCGCACTACGTTGTGTTGGTTGCAGACGATGGACAGCGTTGATCTTGGCTGAGGCTTGCAGAGCAGGACGGTACCTGGAGGTGGACCACTGGGCGTGACGTGTTCGGAGCGGACGGCGGAACCCGAGGAGTAGTGGAGCTATCTGTACCCACCCTTCAGGTGGGATCTCCAGTGGACAGCTCGGTGTAGCGGCTTTTACTTTACAGTTTCTGTTTTCCCTTTCGAGTTGTACTTTACTTTCAGTTTGGGTTTGTATACTGGCCCATTTACTTTTCCGCACTTTCAGTTGTACTCTGTTTTTACTTAGTGTTTACTATTCCGCTTGCTTACTCTGTGGTGGTTGTATACTTTTCAAAGGCAATGCCTTCCCTTTTTGTTGGGATTTACGCCTTGGTGCTAGTCGCCAGCCCCTGGCCTATGGAAGGCGGGCTTGGGGTAGTCACGGCACGGGTCCCGAGGGCGGGTCGTGACATGACGCTGCCACACTCTCCCCGCCCACACACACCTGGGCCTCACAACCACGTATCCCACCCACACACACCTCTGCCTCACAACCACGTATCCCACCCGCACACACCTAGGCCTCACAACCACGTATCCCACCCGCACACACCTGGGCCTCATCCCGAAGATTCTTGGGAAAAAGTAGAACTTGCCCGAAGAGTCTTGGGATAAATCCACCCCAATAGAAACCTACCCGAAGAGTATTAGGTGTAAGGTCGCCTCAATCCATCACAGCCTAGGGGAGAAGGACCAGGAAGGAGCTAGTAACTAAGGGAAAAATACCCTCTCCCATGAAATGGGAGTGTTTGGCACCAAGTGATCAACATGGGTGGGGTGCGATAAAACACAAAAGATACAGATATATATATATACCAACCACACAACCCAACCTATGGCTTCTAAATAGAGAAACTGAGCACGTGTCTCGGCACTGCTACTACGAAGAATGCATACAACAAACAACCCCAACCCCATTTAGGTTTTCACATTTCAACCGAAGTAGTTTATTTAGTTCCTTAACTATTGGGAAACTATCCACAACCAACCACATCGATCGTTCGTAAAACATATCCCTGCCATCCACAACTCAAGTTAGGAAAAACACAAGCAACACAAACAAGCCCTTATTATCAACCAACCAACCCAATTGATTATTAATTCTGTTTCATTACCATGCCCCACCATTCATTAACTCTTCCACTTTTATTTATTATCCACAACCCAAAGTCTGTTCACATTCGACCCATACCTGCAACCCCACTCCCACTTGCCATAACCACAACCGCACTGAAACTCGTACATCAATATTCCTTTAATACCATTTATCACAGCCCCGCTGCCCGTCACCAACATAACATTCACACCAACCCACAACCAAGCCAACCACAGCCCCGCTGCTCACCCAAACCACAACAACCCACAAAACACCCCCCATCACATGCCTCGTATCCAAGACAACACCCATATGTTCATTATTCTGTCTTTGTTTAACCGGGGTGATCACACAAGGGTTCCAGATTTTAAACAGCCAACTTTATGTGATTAACCAAATGTCCACATACCAAAAAAAATGTATCCATTAGAAAATCCAAAAGGAGAGGGAAACATTTAATTGCGTAAGCAAAGTCTCCCAACGACCGTGATTTTCAGTAGGTAGAAGCTCATTCAATTCACAACGTAATATCACAGGATATAAAGTAATAGCAATCAAAACTTCCCATCCCCGTTATATAAGCCAGTTATTATCTTTATTTAAAGGTTTAACTGTTTCTCGTGACAACAAGAGGATACCCACCCCGCATGATGCACAAATTGGAGAGACGAAGGTAAGATCCCTACCTCGATAGGTTCTGATCACAGCGCTCCCCCAGATCAACTTTAGAAGAAGTCCATCGGCGTCCATCACTTCTGTCGGGTCCTGGAAAAACCTCCTCAGGTGGAAGTCGGAAAGGAAAGGCCGACGGAAAGACAACGGATCCAATCTTGGAAGTTCTGCCTCGTCATTACGATCCTGTGGCCGCTGACGGATTGTAAATTTGAGATTGGACGAAGAAATTATGGAAGAAAGATCCTTCAAGTCTCTTGGGAGAGCTCTGCTCAGGGGGGAGGGGAGGAGAGGGAGTGAGTTGAAAGGAGGATAGGACCCCTCCTTTTATAGGAGATAAAAAGGAAAAGTACACGGTGTGTACTTTATGGTACACGGTGTGTACTCGGTTATTTTACATGGTCTCCACGCGGCTTCCAACACGGCTCCGCGGCCGTTGACTGGTCAACACACGGTTTGAAGGTAACGCATACGCGGGGAAAGACTACACGGCGTGTATTTTAGACACACGGCGTGTACTCATTTATTGCACACGGCAAGGACACGGCTCCAACATGGTACACGGCCATTGACTGGTAACGCGTACGTGGGGAAGGACTACATGGCGTGTAGAACTGGACACACGGTGTGCACCCATTATTCCACACAGTAAGGACACAGCCTTCAACATGAGGTATAACCGGAAAGGTGGTAAACGGCATGTAGTTACACTACATAGCGTGTACTCATTTACTTCACACGACGAGGATATGGCCTGCGACACGGGGTATACCCGGAAAGGGAGTACACGGCGTGTAGTTTCAAAATTCTGGAAAGTGTAGGAAACGTCCATCTTACCCTCTAGAATGCTTCTTGACCTTATTTTTGACAAAGGAAATGGGCCGGAGAGGTCCGGGCCATTACATTTTATCAGCCTTAATTAAAAATCGCTGACAAAACATACATTTATCAGTGCTTTTTTAGCACTGATAAAGGCATTTTTTATCAGCGCTTTCAATTGTAGGGCTGATAAAACATAATTTTATCATCTCTTTTTATCTAGTTCTGATAAAAGTGTTGCTGGGTTTTATAAATAAACCCTAACTTTCTCCTCCTTCCTTGCACCCCTCAAGCTCTCACAGAAGTCGATCCATGTCGCTATCATCACTGCCTCCTCTCCTCCCTTCTCTCCTGCCTCCTCTCCTACCTCCTCCTCCTCCTCTATCACCAACTCCTTCGCTACCATGAACTAAGATTCACTGAGCGTCTCTCCTCTACCGCTCCTCTCCTTCACTAGTGTCTCTCCTCCGTCACGCCTCTCCTTCGTCGTTGCTCTCCTCCACCATTGCCTCTCCTCCGCCGCACTGCCCCTCCTTTGTGCCTCTCTTACACCATGAACGCACCTCCACCATGTGTTGAACCACAGCTCTGTGGTTAGTTTTCTCCTCTTTCTCATTGGGTTAACTTATTAAAGTTTGATATTTATGGTTATGTTGTGAATTGTACGGGCTAAACACCCCATTGAAAACGGTCGTTGGTGGTCCTTGTTTGCACACTAAATGACAATATGATATATTATATCATTAATTAATTCTAAATTCATGGTATTCTATGTTATATTTCATGACTATTCTCCTTCAAGAGTTTTTATTTATATATTTTATGACCCATAAGGATTTATTTTCAACATCCTTCCAAAAAGTGAGACTTCTCAAATGTGATATTCAATATGGGGAATTAGATTTCTCTTTAATTATAAATACTCTAGAATTATCTTCTCTTATAGTTATATTTAGTAAAATTCAATTTTCCTATACCATATTTTGAATTGGTTGATTTAAAAATCTTCAATGCAGTGTGGGTTTTCATCATGGTTATTTCAAAAAATTCAAAATGTTTTTCCATACATTCAAAAATAAAATATTTATCATCCACTCCTATTTTTTTATTACTCTTATGTAATTTTCATGATTATATTATTAAATATTCATTTGAAAATTAAATTTCTTAAAAAAAATTACACTTCTTTTATAGAAAACATTATGTATTTTTTATGTTTATATTATAAAAATTATTTTTAAAAGTAAAATTATTCAAAGTATTTCAACTTAATTTACTAAAAATGTTATATATTTCTCAAGTTTCCATTATTGATGAATGTTTTTAAATGTAAAATTTATCAATGTATTTTTACTTCATTTATTTAATACATTGTCTTTTTCAAGTTATAATAATTAAGGATTCTATTAAAATTATATATTTTTAAATTATTTTTACTTATAATTTTTAAAACCTTTATGTTTATTTAATAACTTTTTATTAGGAACTATTTATAATAATGTTTTCAATAGTAATCTGTTTCCCTTCAAAAAAAATATAATTTTTACTTCATTGTTTTAAAAAGTTGTTGTGAAATGGTTTGTATTTTCACTTATATTTATCGTCTTAGGATTTTTTTTCCATGTAGTGATATTTTAGTCACAATTTATATGTTATTATGATATGATTTATTTTTTAAAATGATAATTATAATATTCTATGATTTATTAAGTTCATGTTATGTGATTTTTTTTTTTGAATTATTTAAGAAAACAATTATTTTTCTATTTCAAGAATTATTACCACTCTTTATCCTTTATATCCCCAATCCCTATTCTCTTCTCTATTTCCCATAGGTTTCTCCTTCTCCTAGGAACTGAAATTCATTTTTCATGAGGATTTAGGGCTCTAGGATTTTTGAGTGTTTTCCATGGAAGGTGACATGTTGTACATTGGTTACCATTATTTTTAAATTATGTGTTTCTTTTCTCTTACTTTATTTTATAATTCATGGAATGTGTATACTTTATAAATTTATTTTCAATTAAATTATAGTAATTTATGAGTTCTTGGTGAAATTATAAATTTATTTCTTAAAATCTAGGCTTGTCATAAGGGGTTTTTTCATAATAATTTCATGTACTATTTTTAAATTAGATTAATTCTCATGAAAATCATATTTCAAAAGGTTCATAGGGTCATTTAAATGTTTTTATAGTAAATTTAGTTCTTTTACATTTTTTAGTTTTTTAAAGGAATTTTCCATATGCTTGGAGAATGTTTTGGAAAGAAAAGGGGATTTTTTTTAAAGTGCTTCCAAAATCCTTGAAATGATGAGACTTTAAATAAGGGGAGTGAGACTCTACATACTAAGTTGGTTTTCATGTGAAGACCCATTTTTCACTTTAATAATTAAATGTTTTATTTCTCATGTGACCCTCAATGATTTCCCTTATACTTGTTTCATTGGTTATAGGTTATTGATTATTTATATAATGGATGTATGATGTGAAAAGGGTATGTTATATGTGATGGTGTTGGAGGTGTGGTGCGAGACATTTTTTTGGGTAATTATCTTGATTTCTTTCTCACCTCCATGGTTGTTTGTTTATGGTAACTTGGGTATCTAGATGATAGGTCTTGATTCATGCTACCCTAGTTGGTATACGCACTTCTATGGTCCCCCTAGTTGTGTTTAAGACAAGGCTAGTGGGAAGGTTCCATTATGATGAGTTAAGTATGGTTTAATTGGGAGGATCTTGTTATTGTTGGATGAAACATATATCAGATGTTGATCCATGTAGTTATAGTGTCATCTTGGATCATCACACACTAGTACCTAGGGTATATCCCATGACATTTTGTTCCTTGATCGATGGTTCTATATAGAGGATTAAATTATTATATTGATTACATCCCCATTATGCTTGTTTTATTAGTGTAACTATTAATATTGGTTTTGTTTACTATTATATTATTCCTTTATCACATGGTTCCCTTCTTCACTGTGAATTTATTTTCTCCAGTTGATATTGTCTCTTTATGAGATTATGAATTTTTGATTTTCAAGTGAAAAAAAAAATTATATATTATGATACGAGTACTACCTATATTTCCCACCAATGCATTGGGTAAAATATTATATATCATGATATATAAATGTTATGTGAATAGGTTAGTAAGTATATAGGTTCAAAAAGGGTGAGTGTGATTGCGTTAATCCCTACTCATAATAATATATGTGAATAAGTTAGTAAGTTTCTATGTTCACAGGTGAGTGTGATGGAGTTAATCTCTAATCATAAATTTAAATGTGAATATGGTTTTGAGTAGCCAGTGGGGGGTCAGAACATCAGAAAAGGAGTTCACCCACCAGTGATGGGTTGGCCAGTCCATAAGGTTGATGGGAGGAACACTGAAAACTAGTGATCAGATCTAGATAGGGGGTTTCATGATACATATAAGGCATGTGTCCATTAATTATTTGCATTGGCTAGACAGAGGAAGGTGACAATGGCATCTAGTTATTTTTTTAGGGGTTCACTTTTATAATGATTCAAGTGTTTTGAAATGTTTCTTAAAAAATTATATGTGTTCAACATACCCTTTTTTGGTTTTAAATTTATTTAAAATGGTTTAAAAAAATAATTGGTGTTTGGAGAAAGGATGTTTGGAACTAATTGGTTTATTTTAAAAAGGATTTGTTATTTTAAAGAGGAATTTGTGTAAATGGTTGGTTTTTTAATGGGATTTCAACTGTGATTTTATAAATAGTTTTCAAAGGAAATTTAAAGTCTATAAATTTTTTAGCCTTGGTTAATTTTTATATCAATGTTTTGTGTATTTATTTTGTTAAATATTAATATCACTAAATCAAATAGGATGGATATGAACAAATAATGTATGGATGCCAATTGTCTGAAAAAAGAGTATGAAGATGGAGTGAAAGAGTTTATCAAGTTTGAAAAAGATCATTCATATGATCCTTCTAAAATCCTTTTTTCATGTTTACACTATTATTATTCAAGTAAAGTTAGTCTAGAGTAGTTGGAAGAACACTTGATCTGTCATGCAATAGATCGAAGTTATAAATGTTGGAATAAACATATGGAGAATATAGCTAGTGACTGGGATAACACTGCATTTTATGGATCATTTGATATGATTATAAGTGTGGAAAATGAAGAAGACCGTATTGAGGACGTGATTATAGATGTGCATGATGATGAAGATATTATTAAGCAAATGTCAAGGATATTTGAAGATTAATTTTGTGATTTCCCAAAATTGTTTGAGTAGTTGAAGAGTTGTGCAAAGACACCATTGTATGATGGTTTAACTAAATATACATCATTGTCAGTCATTATAAAGCTGTATAATTTGAAAGAAAGAAATGGATGGAGTAACGTTAGTTTTACAGAATTACTTGCTCTCTTGAATAACATGCTCCCAGAATATAATGATCTACCTAGCCAAACATACGATTCTAAATGAATGCTATGCTTGATGGGTATGATCTCTGAAAGAATACACGCCTTCCCAAATGACTGTATACTATTTTTCAAGGACCAAAAATCACATAGAGAATTCCCAAAGTGTGGTGCTTCTCGATACAAGAAAGATGAATCTATTATTACGAAAGTTTCATGGTACTTTCAAATCATTCCAAGGTTTAGGTGCATATATGGAAGTGAGGAGACTATAGGGAAATTGACGTGGCACGCAGACAGAAGAAATAAATATGGAAAACTATATCACTTGGCAGACTCTCCTTAATGGAAGAGAATTGATCATGAGTATCCTGACTTTGGAAATGAGCTAAGAAACCTTCATCTTGCGTTATCTACAGATGGAGTGAATCCTTTTGGTTTTCAAAGTAGCACTCATAGTATATGGCTAGTTATGTTGGTAAATTATAACTTTCCACCATGGTTATGCATGAAACAAAAACACGTCATGTTATATATGATTATATCAGGACCAAAAAAACCAGGTAATGATATTGATGTTTATTTGGCTCCATTGATCGAGGATTTAAAATTATTATGGGATTCAAGTGTTTTGATGTATGATGCTTATAAAAATAAAGATTTTACATTGTGAACCATGTTTTACAGGATGATAAATAACTTTCCTACTTATGGAAATTTTTTAGGATATATCATTAAAGGAACTCTTGGGTGTCCTATCTGGGAATAAGGTACACAATCAATTAGGTTGAAACATTCATCGAAAACTGTGTTTCTAGGACATCACAGATTTCTCCCCCGATGACATAAGTACCGATCTTGGACAATGTCATTCGATGGAAGTTCAGAATAACATATAGCACTATCTCCACTAACAAGTGATCAATTGTTTGAGAAAGTTAAATATGTGGACACTACTTTTGGTAAATCATTTTCAAAAAACCTTACAAAAACCAGTTGGAAAAAGAAATCAATTTTTTTTAATTACCATACTGGAATTATTTGTACGTCAAAAAATTTCTTGATGTTATGCATGTTGAAAAAAATGTATGTGATAGTGTCATTAGCACGTTTCTAAATGAACCCATAAAAACAAAGGATGGAATTAAGGCTAGGATGGTCATGTTTGACATGGGAAAATGAGAAGAGTTGGCACTAATGAAGGGTCAAAATGAACATTTATTCCTCTTACTACTTACACTCTTTCCAGGCAGGAGAGATATTGGTTTTTGAAACTTCTTGAATGATATAAAGGTTCTTGATGGGTATTCATCAAATATCAAGAACATCATGTCAATGCACGATTTAAATTTGAAAGGTCTTAAATCACATGAATTCCATGTTTTGATGAAAGATCTAATTCCTATAGATTTACATTGTATTTTTCCCAAGAATGTATGCCATACATTAAAGAAGATAGGTTTCTTATTCAAAGCTATATGTAGCAAAGTTATAGACCTAGAAAAATTTTTGACTATGGAAAGATAAATTATCGTCATATTTAAGTAAATTGGAAATTTTTTTCCCACCGACATTGTTTGATATGATGGTTCACTTAGTGAGAGATATTCAATTATGTGGTCCTATGCACTATAGATGGTTGTACCCCATTGAATGGTATATGAATATTTTGAAATGGTATGTCAAAAATTGAATTCGGATAGAGGTTTGTATTGCGGAGCGATAGATTGTTGAGGAAGTCGTTGAATTGTGTACCGAATACCTAGCTGGTGTGAAAAGCATTAGTCTAATGAAATCTTGTCACACTGGGCGACTTGTAGGTGAATGAATTTATGTAAACTAGGTTTTCACAATCAATATTAAATATCGGGAGTAGTCCCACCTTTATGTTTTTCAGAATAGTTTGGATAACCCATATGTTGAAACCCACAAAGAAATTCTTAGAAATTAAAATCCATCAAGGGATAAAAAATGGATATCAAATAAACATAATCAATAGTTTATAGGATGGTTTCAGGACCATATTTTTAATAAGTCAGATGAAAATACAGACTCAATTTTAGAATGACTTCGATGGCTAGCTGAAGGACCAAGTGTGTACGTATTATCTTACAATGCTTATTTAATTAATGGTTATATATTATATACTAATGAACATGATGAATAAAGTACCATTCAGAATAGTGGAGTTACACTTTTGATGGAAGCGATGCATTTTTTTGGTTATAAGGATAGAAATCCAATTTATGTGAATATGTCATACTTTAGCATTGTCAAAAAAATATGGAAGTTGGATTATACGACATTATGAGTGCCGATTTTTCAATTCAAGTGGGTTGGTAACATAAGTTTTGTTAAAATAGATGAGTTGGGATTTGTGAAATTTGATTTTAGTAAGGAAGGGTACAAAGATGAACCATTTATAATGGTATCACAGGTAGTACAAGTATTTTATGTTCTATATCCCACAAATTAAGACTGTTCAATTGTTCTGTTATCGACCAAAACCATTGAAGAGTCGGATGAAAATTAAATGAAGGATGACCCTTTCATTGGGATGTCGTAATCATTTCACAGCATTCCCAATGTATATGGTGTTTTATATATCATAGGATACCACAATGAATGGATTTGGATAGTTGATAAAGGGGTCAAATCCATTCAACCTTTATAAAAAAGAGAGTTCAATAATCTAGTTATATTTTTTCTAATATACACCATGTTACTTTATGTTAATATCTGTTCACTAATGATTTTATGTTATCTAAATTAAATGTTAAACCACTTTTGAAAATAATGACTTCTACACGTGATGATGCTCCCAATCCCCAGGCACAACAGGTTTCTCAACCTGATGCTGCTCACAGTGCAGATGAACAATAGGTTTCTCAACCTGTTGCCTTATGTTAATATTTGTTTGCTACTGATTTTATGTTATCTAAATTAAATTTTAAACCAATTTTGCAGATAATGACTTATGCACATGATGATTCTCCCAATCCCCAAGCACAATAGGTTTCTCAACCTATTGTTGCTCGCAGTGTAGATGAACAACCACCATCTGCACATGCCAATGCTATCCCTCCAGATTTGGAGAAACATATTGATGATGGTGGATCCGAGGAAATTAAAGGTGACAAAACATCGGTGATGCATAAAAAATAGGAGCTTCGTAGTTTTACATTATTAGCAAAAATCATTAAGGCTAAATATAAAGGTATAAAATATGATATTGGATGGATAAGAGGAGACAACATGTTAACCCCAACAAGGTCATGTTCAGTATTTACATTGGAATCGTTACTCGGAAACGTGTGACGATTGATGTAACTTCATGTCACCATATTGTGGCTGAGATTAAGATACTGATGTGGGGAGATACTACGATAACATTATGATATCATTTTTTTTAATTTACTAAAAGTTAAATAATTAAACATTGACTTAAACTTCATCATCTCTTATAGAGTGTATTTACAGTACATGAATCGCACAAAGACTATGTCTTAAGGGTTAATGGAAGGATTAATAGGGTTTTTCGCACACTTTTAGCAAAATATCATCTTGAAGATGTTGAAGGGAAAATAAAACTGCACCCACCTCTTATTTATGCACACTTGATAACCCAAGAATCATGGGATCCGTTTACTATTCATCGTGCAAAGCAGTGTTTTCAGGTACATTGTGTTTGGTAATACATTTTTTGATGTTATTTGTATTCATCACTTTGATTGATAGTGTTTTATTTATGAAAAAACAACTGAGTTCTGAAAATAAACAACAGGCATCAATACCAGTGTGCCCCTACCATAAAGTAAGGATGGGGTATGCATCACTTGAAAAAAAATTGGTACGTATTTTAAATCTACTATAATAATTTTATGTGACATAAAACAATACAATAATTGTGTTCTTTTATTTATATGTATCTTGAAGAGTCCAAATCCAAATCCACTTCCATCCAACATCATGTTCCATGGAAGGAGGAGCATGTAACTAAATATGGGGAACTAATATGCAAAAATACACAAAAAGTGTGGGAAACATGTGTAAGTATGACATAATAAAAATTTGTTTTGATTTAAATCACTATTATATAACAATGATTACTTATTTTTCTATATTTTCTATCTGACATAGTAAAAATAATCAACAACACCCACACCAGATGCAGACATACTTTTAGTGGCCTTGAAGTAGCCAGAAAAGTATGGTCACGTTAGAGGTGCGTGTTTTGGGGTGACACCCCGAACATATTTTCAGAAAAAAAACAAATGGAGGATCAAACTAAGGAAGTAAAAAATATGAGAGAAAGATTAACTATGTTTGAAGAAAAATTACAATACCAGAGAGAGCTAATAGAAAGTTTGATGGGGGGAGGGAAAGATAAGAAACAACTCAAGAACAACCTGTGCATAAAGATCCCACCCCACCCCCCACCAGTTTTGAGGTGAGTCATTCCCCTTAAAACTATTCTTAACTGAGGTAGTCAATTTTCTAATAATTGTTTCTATGAAATGTGAATTAGATAGACGGTAGACACTGATACATTTCCTATATTGATATTCTATAGGGTGAAAATTACTGTGATTTATATCTATCAACACTCACCCATCGCCTTGTAGTGAGGGATACACTGTTCAATATCTAGAATGACATTCTACTCAACAGAACACTTCTGACAGGTCATGTTAGAGTATCAATTACTGTAGCCCTAGAGATGAGCACCTAGCTACCTATTCCAATTGATGATTTAGATATTCATATGTTCGAACAAGCACTTGGAACATTCATCACATGACTATCACATCTTGAAAAAAATCATGTCGACAATGAGGTATTCATTTCCAATTTAATTTTCAAGCTAAACCTTAAACATTTAATGAAAAAAGGTTGGAACAAATGCATGTTATTAAATAAAAATAAAGGGAAAGGGGTGAAATGAAAGATCAGTTCAAATCCATCTCGAGGATCAACCAACCAATAAAAATGATCTACCAGAAGCACCTTAACCACCCCCCCCCCCCCCCCCGTTCTATATCCACATTTATTATCATTGATGGATCATGTGGACACGAAGTTAAAATATGGTGGTACTCACATAATTTATTTTGAAGAAAATATGTATGGAGGGGAGGATCCAGACTTCATTAGTGTTGAGAGTGAAATTGAAATCCTCGACTATGAATGGTTAGGCGGCTCAGTTGTAAATTTATACATGAGGTATGTTTTCATGATTTTATTTTCAAAAAAACTGATATATTTTGTTAATTATGACTAAATACATTTCATATTTTTTGTAAGAGTATATATGAAAAACAATTGAAGGGATTTCCCCATGAATATAAATTTTCACTCATTAGTCCTCACAAAACAAGAAGACATGACTTCCAAGAAAGAGGGTGAAATAGTGGCAGGACTGCTCAAATTATTTAACAGAAAAATTATGAATGATAGACTCTTCTTAATACCAATGATGCAGGGTTAAAACTCTAAAATTTAATCATATAAAATATATTTAAATTTCTTTCATTACTTATTCTTATTTTTGTTCTAAGGTAGCATTGGATGCTCATTGGGATCAATTTGGATACTCCAAATATTTATTTTCTAGATTTAATGCATGGATATCCAACAAACTTACCACACATGGTGGAGTTTTTCAATTTGTAATACACTACATCCAATATTTTAGAACTAAACATACAGTTATATAATTTATATTATCTTTTAATGAGGATTCTATTATGATAGGTCGGTGAATGAATATTGTCTACATCATGGAATGAGGCCATGGGAAAAGGACAAGAAACCTAACAAGTACTATGACTGGATAAGTATCAGGGTATATATAAAAATATTTCACTATCCAAACACATAAAAAATTACTTGTTTTTAGCAATGTTTTTGCAGTTCCCGAAACAAACAAACGATAAAGACTATGGTTATTATGTTTGTAAACTTATGAAATAGATCATATTCCATGAACAAACCAGCATCCCTGAAGATATATTTTCAAAGATAATTGATATTTCATTTAAAATACTTATTAATACTTTGTGTATTTATATTTTTTTAGTACTACCATGACTGCCGAAAATATTCATATTCACAAGACGATATAAATATGCTTAGAAACGAATGAGAAGTATAACCAATGGAAGAATGTACAAATATAGAATGAAGATGGTAAACTTCTTAAATAATTTCAACTTTAATAATCATGTCTACCTTATCTTTCTCATTTTTTGATGGTAATGTTGTGATTTATATGGGCTAAATGACCTGCTGAAAATCATGGTCATCGGTGGTACATGTTTGTGCACTAAATGAATTGCATGATGATTGGGTTTTTAAAAGAAATCAGTGGTCTTCATTTACAAGGTATGTGTGTTGTTGATAAACCACAAAAGATAACGAGTATCCAGAAGAGGTTTTCCATCCCTTGAGTTTTTTGTGATGTCTTGAGACATAATGGGTATAGGATCTTACTCCACTCTTCTTGTTTTCAACAATGAGAAGGTTTTTTCTCCAAAAAATATCGATTCAATCAGAAACATTGGCAGTTTCCCTCTTTAGTCGACCTAGTGAAGAACAAACTATCATATATTCATTTAGAGGTCCTAAATATATGACAATTGGTTCTTCACTGGTTCGACTAAATCTATGTTTTAGAAGGAGTATTTTATTCTGTTTCAACCATACATGGATCAAACTAATGCACGATGCGACCGGTATGACTCAAATTGCATGTTTTTGGTTTGAAATGACATTTTAGTAAAAAAAACACAATTGACATACTTAAAACTAAGTAAATTCATTCCAATTGTTTTGATACTTTATAACAATAGTCTATTAGTCATTTTTCATGTGTAGGAATCAACTTCACCTCAATTTGACGCACGATGTCACTAGTAGGACTCCAAATGTGTCTTGTTATTTAAAATTGACATTAATTCAAGTAAAAAACACAACTGACATACTAAAAACCAAGAAAAAGAATTAGGATCGTTTTGATACTTTAGGAAAATGATTCATGAGTCATTTGTGATGTGTAAGAATCAACCCCACCTCAATCCGACAAACAGTGTGACTGGTATGACTAAAAGTGTCCACTATCAGTTTAAAATTGACATTTTAGCTCAAAACATGTCACTCACTGAAAACCAATAAAATGCACTCTGATTTTCTTAAAAATTAAGTACAGTGCTTCTTTAGTCCTTTGTGATGTGTATGAAGTAGTCTCATGTCAAACCGACACACGATGCGATCAGTATGACTCAAATTGCATGTTTTCAGTTTGAAATGACATTTTAGTACAAAAAAATAACTAACAAACTAAAAAAGGAGTAAATGCATTTTTATTGTTTTTATACTTTAGTAAAATGACCTATCAGTGATTTTTGACATGTAGGAATCAACCTCACCTCAATCCGACGCACGGTGTCACCGGTATGACTCTAAATGTATCTTGTTATTTAAAATTGACATTAATTAAAGTATAAAAACACAACTGACATACTGAAAACTAAGTAAACACATTAGTATTTTTTTGATACTTTAAGACAATGATCCATGAGTAATTTATGATTTTTAGGAATCAACCCCACCTCAATATGATGAATGTTGTAACCGGTATGACTAAAAGTGTTCGCTATCAGTTTAAAATTGACATTTTAGCTCAAAATGTGTCACTCACTGAAACCCAAGAAAACGCACTCCGATTGTCTTAAAAATTAAGTAAAGGCATTCATAAGTCCTTTTTGACATGTATGAAGTAGTCTCCCATCAAACCAACGCACGATGTAACCTGTATGAATTAAATTGTTTGTTTTCAGTTTGAAATGATATTTAGTGAAAAAACACAACTGACATACTGAAAATTGAGAAAATGCATTCGTATTATTTTGATAATTTATGACAATGATATGTTATTAATTTTTGACATTTAGGAATCTAACCCCACCTAAATATGACACATGGTGTGACCGGTATAACTCCAAATGTGTCATTTTTATTAAAAATTGACATTTTTTAATGTATTCTTCATATTAATGTTTAATTTATTTATTTATAGTATTACTAAAGTAATATTTGTTTTCTTATATAGGTGGAACCTTTTTATTGAGTTGGGATGATTTTTTTGGTGACTATTATCATCATAGGACATTTTTTAGAGGGGACCACAGACGTCAAAAGTGAAAACATTAATGTTTTTAACTGTTTGTTGGATAATTGTAAATGTAATTTTATAAAACATTGTTCAAAATTTATATAGAAGTGTTTTTTTGGTATATAACACAAGTGAATATTTTTGTATTCATGTTGTTAATTAAATTTATATATCATTTTTCCAAACCTTTGTGTGAACTGCTTGTTTTTTCATCATTTGCATCGTGTATGTGGTTCTTTTATATATAGTATGGGTGGTTATTTTTTAGCAGGTTTTTGCTAGTTTGTGCATGTTATTTTTACTGGTTTGGTTATTTTGGTCTATTTTTTGGGTGTTGTTTATTTTTTTCATGTTGTCTAGGTGTTTTGTTATATAAAATCACACCCAGGAAGAGAATCCTTTATCGGCACTTCAAATAGTGCTGATAAAGGAACCCTTTATCAGTTCTAATTGAAGTGTTGATAAATGGGAACTTTATTAGTTCTTTGAATATAACTGATAAAGGTAAATATTTATCAGCACTTTTCGGAGTGTAGATAAAGGGGGTCTTTTATCAGTGCTAAAAATAGCACTGATAAAGGGGACCCCCCCCCCCCTTTAATAGTGGTTCTATTATCAGTGCTTTTTAGCACTAATAAAGGCCTTTTTAGCACTGATAAAATCTTGTTTTGTGGTAGTGTATGTCATTCTGATCTTGTGAAGGCTCTTTGACATGTCAATTTGATTATGAAAAATTCCTTTGAAAAGTCATGGGTCCAATAAATATGGTGGTGATGGAGTGATCCTGAGGTCTCTATTTATCATGTGAAAAAAAGATGACACCATGGATGACCCATGGTAGGTTCTTGTGAAATGCATGAGACTCCACCAACTCAAGCTCGTATCATCGATATATTCCCCCTGAAAGGAAGTATATATCTAGGGTGGTGAGACCTATAAATTCCTCCCTCTTGGTACAAAAAAGACACATGGGAGCACATAGGTGAGAGCAGACTTCTCGGAGCATAAATCTAGGTAATCGCCAGGTTCTTTCACTAGGTAAACTCGGGGAACGACTTAAGGGATTACATGACATGTATATATGATTTGTGTGATCTCTCAATTGATCACATGAAGGAATTATGGTTCACCTACCATGTAACGCAAAGGAATTTATGTGTGTTTACTTGGCCATGTGAGGTCTCAACAGGCCAATTCCTGACAAACATTGAGGCATTTATGCTATAAAGGATAAAAAAGATGGAATCCTTATATAAAAATGGATATATTGGTTTTCATGTGAAGGCATAATTCACTTTTCATGACCTATCCATATCATGCAACAGCACTTGGTGTGTAGCGCCGCTACGAAGGGGGTAAAGGGGAAGGGGGTGAGCCGGGTAGCGCTAGGGTTTAGGCTTTTATTTTTTTTTCATTCATTTCATTTTTTTCTTATAATAATATTATTATTACAATAATAATAATAATAAAACCAAAGATAATAATAATAATAATAATAATAATAACACCAAAAATGATAATAATAAAAATAACAATAATAAAAATAATAATAATAATAATTAATAACAATAAAAATAATAACACCTTAGTAATAATATTATTATTAATTAAATAATAAAATTATTATTATTACAACTTAAACATTTAACCCACCTTATTTACATAAAACTTTATTTATTTTAATCTTTATACATTTCCACGGGCACCCGGGCTGACCACGCGGCTACCACCCATTGTGTGATGACCGCACATGGGTTTAAAACCCACTAAAATTATTAAACATCAAAGATTTTTTACACACGACCTTGATGAGGTTAACTGAATCCAGGAAAAAAATAAAATAAAAATAAATTAAAAGTTCAGGTGTGAAAATTATCTCCACCACAGATACTTTCTACCCCCATAAAGTCACCTAAATGAACAATAGAAAAAATAAGAATCAATGCTCGATTGAAACCGAAAGAAACCATAACACAAGATAATAGGAGAACATGAGAGGGTTTTCCCCACCACAAAAACTCAACGAGTGTGGAAATTTAACACTCAAACATATCACCCTGGGAATGGGGGTTTACCGTGGTAACTCCCAACCGATCCAAACTAACTTCTATAGTACGAGCGAACCAAAACCTCAGTTTTAACTTGGAACTCTCAACCCAAACCAAAAAAAACCCAACACTAGAGAAAAAATTCCAAGTATAAATTGACCCAAGCAGTGAACTTGAGAATAACTACAAACATCGATTCTTCCACAGGCACCTACATCTCTAAACGAACACATCCAAACCGATATTAACCCATACAAGGTCCAAACACCTTTTTAAGAAAAATGCATGATTCAGAAAACCATAATCAAACAAATGAAACTGTTTGGATTACAATAGAACAAGTCCATCATAACTTCATGAAAAAACAATGAACTTACAACCACGTCAAAACTTTAACAGCATAAAACAAGAATGAAAAGACTTTAAATATTCTACTTCCAACACGGAACACAAAATCCAGACCAAGACTTCACACCCCCGGAAACTCCTGACGGTGTGCGAGCTTCACCCCAAGACCTGTGGTTGGGGATCTGATGGTTGAAGCATCTCCTTCCTCATAGTCAGGTACCGGAATTCCCTGGTCACAACTTCTTCTTTAGGCGATGCTTCCTACAAAACTTCTTCAAGTGACCCAGACAGCTGCAATGATGACACGTCTTCAGAGGGATGAGACATAACGGCTTTGCGTGCCCAAACCGGCCACACTGGAGGCACACCACTGAACGGTCCGAAGAACTGGATCCAGAACCATTACAGAAGACTCTTTAGACATAGGTCCCTTTGGAACACCCTTCTCCCCAGAT
This sequence comes from Viscum album, assembly GCA_963277665.1. Lineage (NCBI taxonomy): Eukaryota > Viridiplantae > Streptophyta > Magnoliopsida > Santalales > Viscaceae > Viscum > Viscum album. The sequence continues at coordinate 93,732,335 of OY728147.1, forward strand.
GGGGAACCTTCATTAGTAACTAGACACGATAGATTTCCAAGAACCTGCATTTTGGAGACCAATTCAACTATGAACGCCTCATCCAGCAGCTTCTTGAAATGATGGTCCTTATATGGGAGGACTCGATCCTTGATCTCTGGACGAAGACCCCCGATGAAGAGAGAAGTATTCATCAAATCCTGCAATTCTACCATCGTAAAAAAGGACACAAGTTCCTTGAAATGGTCAACATATGCTTTCACTGTCGATTGGCCTTGTTGAATACACATGAGATCTTTCCTTTGCTTCCTATTCACCTATTTAGGTATAAACCATCAGATGAATATGGATTTAAAGACATCCCACTTCATCCCAACTCCCATTTATGGTGGGGTGAACAACTCTCATTCGTCTAGATATGGACCTTTAAATAGACCCAAAACAGTACGCACTCTAACAGTTTTGGGAGTTCCCACTACCCTAAAGACACGCTCGACCTCTTCAAGCCACTCTGCTGCCTCTAATGGACCCCGATCATCATGAAGGACAGGCAACATCCAAGAAGGAAAAAAAATGGGCATGACTTATCAGAATCCTTTGGAACTTTTTGGGTGGCATTTTCTAAACAACATATAAAACACAAATCCAAAACCAGTATCAAGCCGAAGCAACATCAATGAAAGATCCTTCATCCAAAAACAATCAGCTCAAAAAACCAAACAAATATAAACAAAACCCAAAAATTCCTTTTTCAAAATCACCTTTTCATTTTAGATTTCAAAACTGCTTTTTTTCAAATCCACTTTCCAAATACCAAACCCACTTTTGAAACCAAATTCAATTTCCAAAATCATTTACCCTTTTAAAATCACTTTAGAAAAACAAGTTCAAGACTTTAATTCCAAGTACACACCCTAGTAATCCCATGAAATGTTGCACATTTCTTCATCCACTTTCATTCATATGCACCAACATGCACTTCCCATGCATTCCCTCACATGTGCAAACATTCATAAAGAGTACCCGAGGTTGCACCCAAACCATTTCTCTACCAATTCCAAGAAAACACTAGATTTTTAGACTAAGAGCTTTCAATTTTAAAACTCATTTCTCAAATAAAAAACCATTTAAAAGAAATAATTCTCATTTCAAAAACCCTTTTTAATTTTAAAAAGCACACTTACACTAACCAGAACCAAGATGAAACTCAACTTGCATCAAATTAATGGAGTGAGGGACTAGTAGTCATGCTTAACCTGGAATCATGGTAGTGGTCCATTCCCCAAGAAAGTGTCAATAACTAGGAGGAACTTAAACTATGTACTCAAATTCCACATGTGTCACTAATCCATGAAAAATCATGATGTAACATCAGTCTCCCTCCATTGTCATCCCTCAATCTAAAACAAACCAGAATGAGATAAGGGATCAATTCACAGACTACCCCTGGATACTTGAGGTTCGAAACGGGCGAGGGTTCATGATGTCCTTCCCATACCTACCTCTTGAGTCCTTGAAGTCCAAATCTACATCTACCAGACACCCCAAATAACAAGAACCTACCTCTGATACCATTTTCTCATGAACCAACCCGGGTCGACCCTTAACCAGTCACCTGAAGTAGTCTGAGGCATGGCTCAAGGGGCATTCCCAGTCCCCACAGGCTAAAAACTATTGTCGGGCATAAAAATTTAATCACTGGGAATTATTTTTCCCATAAAAGATAAATAAATAGACAAGAATAAACAAAACAATAAAACTGAACTCTATCAGTGGAAAAAGAAATAAACAGAACAACTCAACATACCTCTACGTGACTTTCCAGGTCACCTCTCAACCAAAGGTCAACCTTGCTCCAATAATGAGAAAATCAGCTAAGAAAACATGAGAAAAGAAAACCTACAATTAAAAAGATAAAATAGTTGTGATAATTAAAAATTCTAAGTAGGGTTTCCAAGATAAACCACAGAATCCAACGTCTCCTTTCCCAAAACCATCCACTAACACAACTTTGAAATAAAAATATAAAAGTAGGGTTTAAACATTTTAAAATAAGCAACATGTTTTTCTCATCTAAAAATCCAACACATGAGACATACCATTACCAAAATCATTTGTCTTTTTATAAACTAAACTCAAAAAAAAAATATCAAAGTTGGGATAAAGTAAAATAGGTAAACAATGAAACCTGGAAATAAACTGGTATAATGGAAATTAAGAAAGAAAATAAAATAATCTAGTAACCATGGGTGATCCTAAACATCCCTAGAAGAACCCTAGATGTACTCAATTTTTAACCACCTATTGTCATACGGTGGAGCTCTTAAGTATATAACCAACTGGCCTCCCTTATGGTAATAGAAACCAGCAGAACTCCCCATCCGGCCTCTATACCTACCAGTGGGTACCAACCTGTCTAATCGTGGGTGATAAGAAACCATCACTTGATCAACTAAAAGATTCCCATAAACCCATGGTGTTTATAATAATACTATGTAATTAGGATTCCCTTTCACATGTGACTCATCTCACCATACTTGTCTACCCCAAACATGGACGCTTCCTATGCATTCACCCATAAAGGATTACCCTAGACAGGAGCGCCCCCAAATAAACATTCAATCATTTCACATTAAATAAAGTGTCAATTGGGTTGTCACGTCACATCTATGTCAAAACAATTTTTATAAAAACATTTAAACTCCGACCAGGCACAAAAATTTTCCAAACACAAACCATTCTAAAAGTTAACACAACTTCACTCGTGAGTTGGAAGAGCCAAATGAGCCTTTAATTTTTTCAACCCACACCAAAACATGTTTCAAAACAAATGGATAGACCTTAAAGGATCCATTAAAAACCATGTTTTCCAAAACACTTTATAAAACCTCATTTAAAACCCTCTTTAGAAGCCACACAAAGAACCCAACGTCATTTAGAAAGCAAGAATCATTTTCACAAGATCACTATTACCTTTCAAACCAAACCCAAATGCACACAAAAATATATTCATCACATCTTTCAAAAAATCTAAAGTGATTGAAACTTTATAAAACAAACCAAAAAAATTCTTAGCTATTATATGAATAGGCCAAACAATTTATAAACGATTTTAATAACAAATCAAATATATTATAAAAAAAATTATAAACTAATGAAACAATTTATAAACAATTTAATAAACATATCCAATAATTTTTAAAAAAATTTATAATGAACTCAAAAATTAATTAAAAATATTTATAAACAAATAGAACTATTTATAAACAATCTAATAAACAAACCAAATAATTTTTGAACAATTCATTCAAACTGAAAACACTTTCACAACCTATTGCAGAGTATATCGAAAGTGTGTGTCATGCTTAAAACATTATTAAAACAACATTTGACATCCAACGAACACATTTTTCATAATCACATGTAAACATGACTAGAGAAGGTACTTTAAAACTATTTTTATCAAAACCAACTAATTTGAAAACACTATAGAAAGTTAAGTAAGTGTATTGAAAAGGTGAAAACTCAATCAAGAATTTAATTAAAAACACTCATGTATTAAGTGGAATTAATCAGAAAGGAAAACACAGATTCGCCTACCTAAAACCAATGTAGAACAATCCCTCGTGGACCAACCGTGCATGCTAAACAGTGAGAAAAGCACACGAAACACAATTGTGGTATTAGGATTTATCCAAAACAAATAAAATTCCAAATATGGAATAAAGGAAAAATAAATAAATAAATAAATATACCAGAGAAAAGGTGGTTTGGTGCGCTACTAGCCGGAGAAAAAGGGCGAGCGAGGGCTGGTCGGAGCAAAGGAAAGAAGGGGGTGGTCGGCTGGAACAAAGAGCGGAGAGGGGAGTTCAGTTGGGGGTCAGAGGCACTGCTGGACAAAGTAAGGAGGCCAGAGCATGGGGAAGGAAGGGGCTGGTCGGAGGCGCGCTGAGTAGGGGAGCTCACCGGAGATGGGGTCGGCTACTGAAAGCATGGAAGGAGGGAGAGCGGCTGCTGCCAGAGCAGAGGGCGAGGCCGGATCGCAGAGGGGCCAGAGGTGGGGTTGAGGGCAGTAGTCGGGAGTGGAGAGCGCGAGAGGCAGAGCTGGTTAGAACTGGGGAGGTTTTCTAGTGTGGCGAGCCAGCACAAGGGTGTGGTGAGGCTGCTGAGGACAAGGGAGGAGGGTGAAAGCTAGAAGCCGGAGGGCTAGGGTGCGGCTTGTCCGGTGATGTGGAGGGGCTCGGCTATAGTGGTTAAGGGTGAGCACGAAGGGTAAGGCAAGGGAAGCAAGGGGCAGAGGCGGCCTGGAGCGCCGGGGCAAGAGAGGGTGGACGAGGCTGCGCAGGGATGGGTGGTTGAGGGGCGAGCGCGGAGGGTGGTGGGTCTAGTGCGAGGGTGAGGAGGTGAGGGGCTGGGGTCAGGGTGCAGCGCCACTGTGCAGAGCGTAAAGGGGAAGGGGGTGATCCGGGTAGCGCTATGGTTTGGTCTTTTCTTTTTTTTCATTCATTTCATTTTTTTTTCTTATAATAATAATATTATTACAGTAATGATAATAATAATAATAATAATAAAACCAAATATAATAATAATAATAATAATAACACCAAAAATGATAATAGTAAAAATAACCATAATAAAAATAATAATAATAATAATTAATAACAATAAAAATAATAATAATAACACCTTAGTAATAATAATATTATTAATTTAATAATAACATTATTATTATTACAATTTAAACATTTAACCCACCTTATTTACATAAAACTTTATTTATTTTAATTGTTAGACATTTGCACAGGAACTCGGGCTAACCATGTGGCTACCGCCCACTATGCGATGACCGCACACGGGTCTGAAACCCTCTAGAATTATTAAAGGTCAAAGATTTTTGACCCGTGCTCAACCCACACCTCAACGAGGTTAACTGAAGCAAGGAAAAAAGTAAAATAAAAATAATTAAAAAGTCAGGGTGTGACAATTGTCCCCACCACAGACACTTTCTGCCCCAAGAAAGTCACCCAGCCGAACAATAGACAAAACAAGAATCTATACCCGATTAAAACTAAAAGAAACCATAACACAAGAGAATAGGATAACATGAGAGGGTTCTCCCCACCACAAGAACTCAACAAGTGTGGAAATTTAACACCCAAACATATCACCCCAGGAAGGGGGTCACTGCAGGAACTCCCAACCGATCTAAACTAACTTATATAGTATGAGTGAACCAACACCTCATATGAAACTTGGAACTCTCAACCCAAACCAAAAAAACCCCAACACTAAGGAAAAACTTATGAGTAGAACTTGACCCAAGCAGTGAACCCAATAATAACTAAAAACATTGATTCTTCCACAGGCACCTACATCTCCAAACAAACATAGCCAAACTAAGATTAATCCATACAAGGTCCAAACACCTTTTTAAGAAAAACACATGATTCAAAAAACCATAATCATACAAACAAAACAGTTTGAATTACAATAGAATAAGTCCATCATAAATTTATGAAAAAACAAGGAACTTACAACCACTTAAAAACTTTAACAGCAGAAAACAAGAATGAAAAGACTTTAAATGTTCCACTGCCAATACGAAACACAAAACCTGAATCGAGACATCACACCCCCAGCAACTCCTGACTATTCACGAGCTTCACCCAAAGACCTGTGGCTAGGGATCTGATGGATGAAGCATATCCTACCTGACAGTCAAGCACCGAAATTCCCTGGTCATAGCATCTTCTTCAGGCAATGCTTTTTACAAAACTTCTCCAAGTGACCCAGACAGGCACAATGATGACACGTCATCAGAGGGATACGACATGACAACTTCACGTGCCCAAACCGACCACACTGGTGCCACACCACTAAACGGTCCAACAAACTGGAATCTAGAACCATTATAGAGGACTCTATAGAAATTGGTCCCTCTGTCACACCCTGCTTTCCATATGGGGAACCTTCACAAGTAATTGGATACACTGGATTGTCAATCACCAGCGCTCTGGAGACCAATTCATCTAGGAACGCCTCATCCACCAGCTTCTCAAAACGATGGTCCTTAGAATAGAGGACCCACTCCTTCATATCTGGATGAATACCCTGATGAATAGATAATTATTCATCAACTCTTGCGATTCTACCACCAAAAAAATGTCAAAAGTTCCTTGAAATGGTCAACATATTCTTTCTACGTCTGTTGGCCTTGTTGAATATGCATGAGCCCTTCCCTTTTCTTCGTCTTCACCTCTTTAGGTATAAACCATCGAATGAAGATGGATTTAAAGACATACCACATCATCCCAATTCACATTGATGGTGGGGAAAACAACTCTCATTCGTCCATAGTTGGGCCTTCAAGAAGACCCAAAACAGCACACACTCTGATAGCTTCAGGAGTTCCAAATACCCTGAAGACATGATCGACCTCTTCAAGCCACTTTGCTGCCTCTAACAGACCCTGATCACCATGAAGGACAGGAAACGTCCGAGAAGGAAAAAAAACTGGGAATGACTTATCAGAAACCTTGGGGACCTTTCTGGGCGGCATTTTCTGAACAACATATAAAACAAAAATCCAAAACTAATATCAAGATGAAGCAACATCAATGAAAGCACCTTCATCCAAAAACAATAAGCTCAAAAAAACAAATACAAACACAACCCAAAAATTCATTCTTCAAAATCCCCTTTTAATTTTAGATTTAAAAACCACCTTCTTTCAAAGCCACTTTCCAAATACCAAACCCACTTTTCAAACCAAATTCAATTTCCAAAATCATTTCCCCTTTTAAAATCACTTTATAAAAACAAAGTCGAGCCTTTAATTCCAAGTAAACACCCCAGTAATCCCATGAACTGTTGCACATGTCTTCATCCTCTTTCATTCATATACACCAACATGCACTTTCCATTCATTCCCTCACATGTGAAAATGTTCATAAAGAGTACCCAAGGTTATACCCAAACCATTTCTCTATCAATTCCAAGAAAACACCAGATTTTTAGACCAAGAGTTTTCAATTTTAAAACTCATTTCATGAATTTAAATCCATTTAAAAGAAATCATTCTCATTTCAAAAACCCTTTTTCATTTTAAAAAGTGCACTTACACCAACCAAAACCAAGACGACACTCAACTTGCATCAAATTACTAGAGTGAGGGACTAGTAGTCATGCTTAACCTGGCGACATGGTAGTGGTCCATTCCCCAAGAAAGAATCAAAAACTAGGAAGAACTTAAACTATGTACTCATATTCCACATGGGTCATTACTCTATGAAAAATCACAACATAACATTAGTTTGCCTCCATTGTCATCCCTCAATCTAAAACAAACCAAAATGAGACAAGGGCTCAATTCCAAGACTACCCCTGGAGACTCAAGGTTCGGAACAGGTGAGGGTTCATTATGACCTTCCTGTACCTACCTCTTGAATCTCAATAGTCCTAATCTCCATATACTAGACACCCCAAATAACAAGAACCCCCCTCTAATACCATTTTGTCATGAACCAACCCGGGTCGACCCTAAACCGGTCACCCAAACCGGCTTGTGGCATGACCCGAGGGGTGCTCCTGATCCCCACAGACTGGAAACTAGTTTCGGGCATCAAAAGTTAATCACTAAGAATGATTTGGCCCATAAAAGATAAATAAATAAACAAGAATAAACAAAACAATAAAACTGAACTCTAGTAGTGAAAAAAAACAAATAAACAAAACAACTCAACATACCTCCACGTGACCTTCCAGGTCACCTCCCAACCAAAGGCCGACCTTGCTCCAATAATGATCAACTCATCCAAGAAAACCTGAGCAAAGGAAACCTATAACTGAAAAGATAAAATAGTTATGAGCATTAAAAATACTCAGTATGGTTTCCAAGATAAACCACAGAATCCAAAATATCCTTTCCTGAAACCATCCACTAACACAAGTTTGAAATAAAAATATAAAAATAGGGTTTTCAAATTTTAAAATAAGCAACATGTTTTTCTCATTTAAAAATCCAACACATGCGACATACCATTACCAAAATCATTTGTCTTTTTATAAACTAAACTCAAAATAAAATATATCAAAGCTGGGCTAAAGTAGAACAAGTAAACAATTCAAGCTAGAAATAAACTAGTATAACAGAAAGTAAGAAAGAAAAGAAAATAATCCAGTAATCATGGGTGATACTAAACATCCCTAGAAGTCCCCTGGATGTACTCGGTTCGGAACCACCTGATGGCGTATGGTGAAGCTCCTAAGTCTATAACCAATTGGTCGCCCTCGTGGCAACAGAAACTAGCGGCACTCCCCATCTAAAATCTATACCAACCAGTGGGTACCAACCCATCTAATAGAGGCTAATAAGAAACCATCACTCGATCAACTAAAAGACGCCCAGGAACCCATGGTGTTTATAATAATATTGTGTAAGTAGGATCCCCTCACACGCATGACTCATCTCACCGCACTTGCCTACCCAAACATGGATGCTTCCTATGCATTCACCCATAAAGGGTTTCCCTAGATAGGATCACCCCCAAATAAAAATTAAATCATTTCACATTAAACAAAGTGACAATAGGGCCTCCACGTCACATCCACGTCGAACCCATTTTTATAAAAACATTTAAACTTCGTCCAGGCACACACAATTTCCAAACACAAACCATTCTAAAAGTTAACACAACTTCACCCATGAGTTGGAAGAGCCAAATGGGACTTTAATCTTTTTCAAACCACACCAAAATGTGTTTCAAACCAAATTTCTAGATCTTAAAGGGCCCATTAAAAACCATGTTTTCCAAAACACTTGAATCAACACTTTATAAAACATCAATTAAAACCCTCTTTAGAAACCACACAAAGAACCCAACATCATTTAGAAAGAAAGAATCATTTTCAAAATATCACTATTACCATTCAAACCAAACCCAAACGCACACCAAAATATATTCATCACATCTTTCAAAAACTCTAAAGTGATGGAAACTTTATAAAACGAACCAAACAATTTCTTAGCTATTATACGAACAGGCCAAAAAATTTATAAACGATTTTAAGAACAAGTCAAACAGATTATAAAAAAATTATAAACAGATGAAAAAATTTATAAAAAATTTAATAAACATACCCAATAATTTTTAAAAAAAATTATAATGAACCCAAAAATTAATTAAAAATATTTATAAATAGACAGAACAATTTATAAATAATTTAATAAACAGACCGAATAATTTTTGAACAATTCACTCATACCAGAAACACTTTCACAACCTATTGTAGAGTATATAAAAAGTGAGTTTCATGCTTAAAACATTATCAAAACAACATTTTACATCCAAAAAACAAATTTTTCATAATCACACGTAAACATAACTAGAGAAGGTACTTCAAAAATTTTTTTATCAAAACCAACTAATTTGAAAACACTATAGAAATTTAACTAAGTGTATTGAGAAGGTGATAATTAAGTCAAAAATTTAATTAAAAACACTCATGTATTAAGTAGACTTAATCATAAAGGAAAATGTAGATTTTCCTACCTCAAACCAAGAGTGGAAGTGACGAAACCCTCGATGGAAGGTAGAACAGTCCCTCATGGACCAACCGTGCACGCTAAATAGTGAGAAAAGCACACAAAACACAATTTTGGTATTAAGATTTATCCAAAACAAATAAAACACCAATGATGGAATGAAGGAAAAATAAATAAATAAATAAATATACCAGAGAAAAGGGGGTTCGGAGCGCTGCTAGATAGAGCAAAAGGGCGAGTGAGGGCTGGTCAGAGCAAAGGAAAGAAGGGGGGTGGTCAGTTGGAACAAAGAGCGGCGAGGGGAGTTTGGATGGGGGTCGGAGGTGCCACTGGCTAAAGTAAGGAGGCCGGAGCACGGGGAAGGAAGGGGCTGGTCAGAGGCACGCTGAGTAGGGGAGCTCTCCAGAGATGGGGTCAGCTGCCAGAAACATGGAAGGAGGGCGAGCGGTTGCTGTTGGAGTGGAGGGAGAGGCCGGATCACGGAGGTACCGGAGGCAGGGTCGAGGGAAGGAGTTGGGAGTGGCGAGGATGAGAGGCAGAGATGGTTAGAACTGGGGAGGTCTGCTAGTGCGGCGAGACGGAACAAGGTGTGGCGAGGCTGCTAGGGGAAGCGGGAGGAGGGTAAAGGCTAGAATCCAGAGGGCTAGGGCGTGGCCTGGACAGTGATGCGGAGGGGCTCAGTTGTAGGGGTGAAGTTTGAGTGTGAGGGGTAAGGCAAAGAAGCAAGGGGTGGAGGCGGATTAGAGTGTCGGGGCGGGAGAGGGGGGACAGGGCTGCGTAGGGATGGCTGGCAAAGGGAAGAGCACGGAGGGCGGTAGGGCTAGTGTGAGGGCGAGGAAGCGAGGGGCTGGGGTCAGGGTGTAGCACCATTGTGTAGGGGGTAAAGGGGAAGGGGTGATCTAGGTAGCGCTAGGGTTTGGGTTTTTCTTTTTTTTTTATTCATTTCATTTTTTTCTTATAATAATAATAATAATATAATAATAATAATAATAATAATAATAAAAACAAATATAATAATAATAATAATAACAGCAAAAATTATAATAATAAAAATAACCATAAAAAAATAAAAAAAATTAATAACAATAAAAATAATAAAAATAATAACACCTTAGTAATAATAATATTATTAATTAAATAATAACATTATTATTATTATTACAATTTAAACATTTAACCTACCTTATTTACATAAAATTTATTTATTTTAATCATTAGACATTTATGCAGGCACCTGGGCTGACCACGTGGCTACCGCCTACTATGCGATGGCCACACACGGGTTTGAAACCCACTAGAATTATTAAACGTCAATGGTTTTTGACCCGGCTCAACCCTCACCTCAACGAGGTTAACCAAAGCTAGGAAACAAATAAAATAAAAAAAAATTAAAAGTTTGAGGTGTGACATGTGCCCTCAAACCATGTGAACCCCAAACCAACTATACAGCCACCCCCAATCACCCACAACCTAGCATTGGTGAAAACCATCTACGTTATTCGGGAAAAATCCACCCATGTGTGTGATTATATACCATCGGCGTTAGTCATCAGTCTATAGTTTATTGAATGCAAACTTATGTTTCCATTATCTCTCTTTCTCTATTATTGATCCAGGAGGTGTACCTTTGGAATGAGGGGGTCATGACAAGAAGGAATTCCTGAATTTTTATGGAAGGATAATTTATCAATGTAGTCCAATGAAGAAAAACGAAGTCTAAATGAGGGTATATAAGAGAAGAAAGAGGTTTTCATGATAAATCATGGGATGATGATGAAGTTTTTCATGGATGATTACACTACCCATTTGTGAAGGAGTGGAAAGATAATATCAAAAGCACCAACCTACATTTGGTGCATCAATATCAATAGTGAGGTTGTTGTGAAATTGGAGAGTGATAGAAAAGTTGCATCATATCCAAAGTAGTGATCAAAGGGAGAGGTGTGAAGGGAGTGACTCTTTTGTGGCAGTGAGCATCAAGGGAAAAAGAAGTTTCTAAGAAATAGTTCATATTGAGAAGAAAGTATCATACCCTAATTCACTCCCCCCCCCTCCTTAGGGTATATCCCACCTAAATCCCTTGTGGGGACTAACATAGACAATAAATTCTAAAACTTTACTGTATTAAATTCTTTTTAAAAAACAAAATTGATCTTAGTTGTCTTTTATTTTTGAAGTTTCACAATATTCATCACTATAAATGAATTTTATTTTTCATTTTCCATTATTATTTAATAATGATACATTTCTCATTTTATAATTAGTCAAGATACTATAGAAAACATAAGTGGAAAAGAATCCACATCTTAATATTAACTTTCAAAACCTTTTCATCAAATTCTTAAAAAAAATTATATGACTTTTTTACCATCATGGAGTGTAACGTCCCAACCCGGCTAACCCCTTAATCGATGGCTGGACCGGTCACCACATGACCTCAAGCGCATCTCCCTGCACACAAGAGGCTACCGACTAGCAGCGATGGTCTAAGGATAGTTAGTGGGGAGACTATAACCTCTTATCAGAGTTTCACAGCGATATATCAGAGTAAAAAAACAATCAATAATGGAAGCAGTAATACATAATTGAAAAAACAGCAGAAGGAAAATAGTACTCATTTTATAAAAGTGGCCAATGGAAATTATACAGTAGATGCATGCATGACATGCTAATGTTAGAAAAATGGAAAACAGTGAATAAAACAGAATGCTTTACATTCCAATACAGAAATAAATAAACAATGACTCAAAGCCCCGAGGGTAGTCTCTTCAGGCATCCCGAGCTTCTGCTCGGTCCTCTGCTCCTATCTCCCAAGTAAATTCAAACAGCACAATCCTACAACCAAATGGAATCTACTTGGGTACCTCAGTGCAATAACGGATCGACTAGGGTGTGAGATATAAATATCAGTAGGCCGGGACCACCGGTGTCTACCCCAAATCTATACATTTAATAATTAATTTAAACCGTGTGAAAGCATGCATAAATAAAGCAGTACAATGTAACTATATACCCAAGTACCTGCTTCAGCCCTCAACTAGTGTCTGAACCTGCATTATACATTTATCATGCATACTCAACAATCATTACACAATCATTTTCTTTTATCAATTATTTTAACCTCATTAAATTATGAAAGTCTCAAGATTCGCCCTCAGCCTGACATCCCCCATATAAGTAACTCACCACAGATGTCTCTAAAGACCATCTAAGTAATCAAAGTAAATATCAAATCCAAGCTTGTGCTTTGGCTTGGATAACACATCATAATATATTCAATTTAATATTTCATATACTATGTCTGATCCTATCCACTAAAAATAGTGTTTCGCTCTTGGGTATATCCACTAATAGTGATTCACCCAATTCATTAATAAGTATGAACCCCTTCTAATATTCAATTCACAAGTCATTATGTCACAACGGTTTTCATTAACCAATTAATTCATTTTATGTAAAACCAATTCAACCCATAGTCCAATGTCAATTAATGGGTGTAGAACATCATGTCTAGCATCCTCGTGAGTACTTGGAGCATCAGTCCTTGTCTCACAACCCATGGGTATTTGGAGCATCAATCCTTGTCCCATAAAAGAACATTTTCGTGCAAGTTGGGTGTAGAATGCCATGTCTAGAACCCCGTGAGTATTTGGAGCATCAATCCATATCTGATGACCCATTTATCAACCATACATATATATTTATCATTGGTGTATAATTCCATGTATAACACCCCAAAACTATCAATTAATTAATTCATAAATTAATTAATCTGATTCGTTAATTAATTCAACAACTAATTAACAACATAAATCACCCATCAAATAAGTCAACAATTAATTAACCATTCAACATATAAATAGTTAATAATTAATAAACAATTAATTATTATTATAAATCCAACTAAATAATTAACTCAACATTTAATTATCTCAATTCTTTAACAAGTCTAAACCCGTACACTCAAACAGTGATTCGTCCAAGACTTTAACAATTTAAATGCACGTCATAAACATCTCAAGTAAAACATGCTGAACAAGGCCCAGATATTTAGCAACCATCTCACACAGCATATCGTATTTTTAAACAACTCCATCCAAAACAACTTAAGGCATGGAAAGCAAACACGCATCAAAAGGTACCCTTGGCCAACAGTTGTAACAAACAATCAATTCACAATCTTAAATTAATTCATGTAAATTAATTAATTAAAAAAATAATTAATTAAATCATATCTCTTTAACCAATTTATAAATTAATTATCCATTTACCATTTATCATGTAATAATTGATCCATCCATTAATTATTACCAGTTTCTAATTTATATTCTGAACATGTCAAAATATTCAATATTCTCAATATTCAGAAAATGCCACAATTATTTCAACATGTGACTTGATAATTAATTCCTCAATTAATTACCCTATTACCCATCTCGCCCCATTCAAATCATTTAACTATTTAATCATTAACTTTAACCAAATTAGCAATACATGCTTAAAACCAACACACGATCAAGTCCTCATTTATCTCACATGGGCGGCATAATTTAATAACATCAAAAGTGTTATGCATCGACATATCATATATTAGCACCAGTAAGAAGACATATGAAAATCTAAACCACAACAAGCATGATATGACATTACCACTAACCAGCAGTTTATCCTTAATCAGCATTTCAAGAAAACTTAGTAGTTACATAATCAAAGAAACTCACATTATCAATTTATTTAAAGAAGTTATAATTATTAAATAAAGTGATATAGATTTGGGACCCTACCTCAGTATGGAACCATATTAACATTCAGAACTTTGACATACAATAGCAACTAATGAAACTGGTCCGCAGTTGCACATACACACCATTATATATATATCTACACATATATCTATGTATGTATGTTAACCCTAAAAAATTGATTAAGAAAACACCAAATTAATAAAAGGAGACCAAAAACCATAGAAGGAAGGTCTACACACCTACACATCAATACCAGGGACTAAGATAAATTATCATACCCTTGATTGAATGATGCGAAACAAAACCACGGGTATATAACCTTACACGAAACATTGGTGGTACAAAGAAAAGTTTCCATCCAACTATCCCTTTGTGGAGGATGCTGAAACAAGGACCAAAGGGTCCCGATACACCACCCACATACCCTATTGAATGAATAACACAATAAACCAGTATTATCCCAAAACCCAAAGATCGTCCAAAACAAAACCGGGTGCTGATTGAGCATCAAATCGCAAAAGAGATCAAAAATAACAGTAAATAAGATCCTACCTTAAAGAATTGGAATAAAACCATGGAGAAAACAAGAGGAAAATCATTGTGGATAGAGAACCCTAAAGAGGGGGTCGTCGTGCACTACAACAGTTTTGTTCGGGGTTGAAGCGCAGTGCTACAGGGGGTCATCCAGGGGGTCATGTGCTACTATGAACTGTAGCTAGGAGGAGGAAACACCATGGGAAGAGCTCTAACCATGGAGAAGAGTCATGCACCAAGGGTTTTGGTGTGCCAGCTGGTGTGTCGCTCTATAAGAGGGAGGTCTGGCTAACAGAAGTCTCACCTGCCGCAAGTAGGAGGTCTGGAGGAGGGAGTCGTGCCATGGAGGAGAAGGGAAGAGAGTTCACGTGGAGTAGAAGGCTTGGTTCACTGCTGATGTGTCACACCTAGGAAGAAGAAATTATGAGGTGGGTTTGCACCTCCCTTGTACAGTGCCTCCCACTTTTAAAAAAAATCTAAATACTAATAAAAAAATAACAATTCACATAATAATAATATTAATGATAATAGTCATAATATTATTATTTTTCTTTTCCATTTATATCATTAAAACAAAAACATAACATTTAATAAAAACAATACTTTGATAAACCCCATAATTAAATTTTACTATAAAACACTCCTTTTCATTAAGTCCAGCCTCCCCATTTAAAACCACATTAAATATTCTTTAAATAAAAATTTGTCAACTAATTCTGAAACTCCCCAATTAATCCTACTTAAAAGAAAACGTTTCATTGAAAAGCACAAAAGCCACATTAAATTATTTTAACATTTATTTAATTAAATAAACACAATAATAATAATAATAACATCATAATTATTATTATTACAACTTTGATTTATTTTAAACTAAAACCCCCAATTTAATTGTAATATTATCAATATGATATTAATGATAAAAACTCCAACCAATAACATCCATTTAATAATAAATTGTCCTTTCTTAATTCTAAAACCCTTTGTTTAATTAAAAAGGTTCTTTGATAAACCCAAAATCCACATTAATTTCTTCAACCGTCATTTAATTAAATCTTTAACATTCATTTAATTAAACAACCACAATAATAATAATAATAACTTCATTATTATTATTATTAAAAACTTTCTTTTAATTAATCAAAATCTCCCACATAATTAAAATAAATAATTTATTAAACAGGGTAAACTGCACGGGTTGGTCTGCAACCATGTGTTGCCTGTTCAGATCCATTAAAGTGGACTTTTCCAGATCTGGTGCTCCCGAGACTCATCGGAATGCCTGCTAAAAATATCGGGTAATTATGAAAATCCAAAAATTAAACCTTTAGGTGTTCCAACACTCAGAATAAAATTTCGGAGCTCGGTTTAAAAACCAACCCTTCGATAAACTGAAAAAAAAATAAAAAACCCTCGTATTTTAACCTGGTTCAAAAACAGAGGACTTTACAATATACCCACCATAAAAACTTCTCATACCCAAAAATCCATTAGGAACCACTACTAAAACAACTGACCTACCAAGGTCATTTAATCTCGTTATAACTAACGTGTTGAGTTCCCAATGCCAAACGCACCTTTAAACCTTCACAAGCCTAATGGTTAAGCCTTTAAAACTAGATCTGAAGCTCACTTTATAGCTTAAACATCAAAACAAAGCTTATATCTGAGGCCATTACAGGGACCTCGTCAATGAAAACGGTTGAATCTCAATCAACCAACAAAACAGGTTTCCCATGCTTCCCTCAAAAGATGTCACAGACCCAAAACCCACATTCTCCCTTCATCTAATGACGTTCCTTTAAAACTATCCAAAACCATATTCATGTATAACGAAGTCCTTACCCGACCTCTAGTGAAATTTCCAAGTCAATCCATCGCAAGGATACTTTAAAACAAACAATTGTTCCCTAACATGAATAAAGGAGTAGCCCAAAGAAACCACACATCTTGCATACTACTGAGATAACAACCACTCATCAAGCCCCAAAACATTTAAAATGTAGCACGTTGTAAGACTAACGCTATCCTAGTGTCTCCATGACGAGGTCAAGATAGGGGACATTCTCATCTTATTCAGAAGAGCACACTAAGAGAAAACCAAGGTCAGTAATAAGATCAGCCGAACTATTACCAGAAAACTCTGTTCTAAAATCTCAGCATCTCCAACCAACACGTTTACCGAGAATGATGTGACACTACTCACCTTAGGATTGTCCATGACGTAGAAATAAAATATCATCCACTCACCGGCGCGCTATTTCAGAACACATTAACGCATACATGTGACGTTCCTTGAACCAAGATCACTATGTCAAATATTGATCATAAAAGCTGTAACATAAACCTATTAGCGTGTCATAACACCCGAGTACCAAGAAGTCCTCCTAAGCAGTGGGATGAAATTACTTAAATATCCTAGAACATTCTAATGGTACTACCTACCATGGGTTAGCCCCTTACGAAACATAAACATCGACCCTATTTCTTGGTCATGAAAAACCAAAATCATGAGGTTCAAAAGCCCCCATTTTA
Source organism: Viscum album (assembly GCA_963277665.1). Taxonomy (NCBI): domain Eukaryota; kingdom Viridiplantae; phylum Streptophyta; class Magnoliopsida; order Santalales; family Viscaceae; genus Viscum; species Viscum album. The sequence continues at coordinate 93,749,672 of OY728147.1, forward strand.
GACATTTTAATTAATTCATTTCAACCTTTTAACATTTGAATAAATTTCAACAAAAACACAAGTGATTTTCACAACAAGGCACTTGGTTTTCAATCAATGTCCCACAGGAAAACAGACATTCTATAACAAACATCCTCATTAAAAATTTCACATATGGTGTTATCCAAATATAAATAGGCAATTCATAAACTAAATTCCTTTCACCAAAAATTCAACCTCTGAGGGTCCCATTTATTCAATCTGGGTTCTTCAAAAAGCAACCCAACAATAGTTCATTTCAATCAAAACTCAGAAGTTTTATATTTATAACCATTTTCAAACATACTATGGTTATATAAGGTTTAAACACATGGGTTTCCATCTACCAATTGATAAGGTTCCCATACACCTTACCGCTGGAATTTGGCTCTCATTTATCACAATAAACATTCATTTAACATTTTAACTTTAGAATCCCTTTCAAACAGCAAAACATATCAAGCATGTTATCATAAGTAGTAACACAACAACATTCTATAACACTGAAACATGAAAAAATAACAAAACATGCTAATAATAAAGGCATCATAGAATATAAACACCCAAGCATGTTAAATCTATCCCTAAAATATGCTATCTAAGGAGGCATGCTAAAGCATATCAAAATATTACATTCCACCCAAGGCACACAATCAAAATTAGTAGGAATCCTACTAATGCAACTACATGGAATGTTATATGCATGGCATGTGAATCTATACGTTCCTAAGATGATGCATGTATGTAACTTTCTTGCCTTATCAGACCAAGATTTTTTTTTCAAAACTCTCAAAATCAATAAGCAGCAAAAAATACACCAGTCACTCAAGGTTAAATCATATCAATTGTAACCTCAAATAGTATAAAAATAAATTCCAATCCTTAGACACTTGGTCATTTCCCGTACATGGGATGATCAGCCCCAAGAACGACTATTAACCAAACACTGACATTTTCCTAGTCTCCTGTCTACCAACCCAAAACAGAAAGACAAAGGAAAAATAAAGAACAACCTCCCTTTGATACCACTTTGAAACGTCCCGACCCGGATCACCCCTGAACTAGTAGTCGAACTAGTCACCACATAACCTCAAGCACACCTCCCCATATGCCAGAGCCTGCTGACTAGAAGCGAGGGTCTAAGGATAGTTAGTGGAGAGACTATACCCTCTTATTAGAGTTACACAGTGGTATATCAAAATAAAAAAACAATCAATAGCAGAAGAAGTAATACATAATTTACAAAATAGTGAAATATAAATAATACTCATTTTATAAAAGTGGTCAACACCAATTATATATCAGATGCATGCATGATATGCTAATGTTACAAAAATGGAAAATAGTAAACAAAATTTCATGCTTTACATTCCAATATACAAATAAATAAACAATGAATCAAATCCCTGAGGGCGGTCTCCTCGACCATCTTGAGCTTTCGCTCAGTCCTCTATTCTTATCTCCCAAGTAAATGCAAACAGCACAATCTTGCAACCAAATAGAATCTAATCGGGTACCCTAGTGCAATGGCGTCCCGGGTAGGGTGTGAGATATAAATCTCAGTAGGTCAGGACCACCGTTGTCTACCCCAAATCCATACATTTAATAATTAATTTAAACCATGTGAAATCATGAATAAATACCCAAGTATTTGCTTCAGCCCTCAACTAGTGTCAGAACTTGCATTATACATTTTTCATGCATACTCAACAATCATTAAACAATCATTTTCATTTATAAATTATTTTAACCTCATTAAATTATGAAAGTCTCAAGATTCTTCCTTAGACCGACATCCCCTGTATAAGTCACTCACCACATATATCTCTAAATACCATCTAAGTAATCAAAGTAAAGACCGAATCCAAGCTTGTGCTTTGGCTTGGATAACACTTCATAAGATATTCAATTTAATATTTTATATACTATGTCTGAGCCCATCATCTAAAAATAGTGTTTCTCTCCTAGGTTCGTCCACTAATAGTGATTCACCCAATTCATTAATAAGTCTAAAACCCTTCTCATATTCAATTCACAAGTCATTAGGTCACAACAGTTTCCATTAACCAATTAATTCATTTCATGTACAACCAATTGGACCCATAGTCCAATGTCAATTAATGGGTGTAGAACATCATGTCTAGCATCCTCGTGAGTATTTGGAGTGTCAGTCCTTGTCTCACAACCCATGGGTATTTGGAGCATCAGTCCATGTCCCATAAAAGAACATTTTCCTGCAAGCTGGGTGTAGAACGCCGTGTCTAGCACCCCATGAGTATTTGGAGCATCAGTCCCTGTCTCATAACCCATTTATCAATCATACATATATATTAATCATTGGTGTATAATTCCATGTCTAACACACCAAAACCATCCATTAATTAATTCATAAATTAATTAATCCAATCTGTTAATTAATTCAATAACTAATTAAAAACATAAATCACCCGTCAAATAAGTCAACAATTAATTAATCATTCAACATCTCAATAGTTAATAATTAATTAAAAATTAATTATTCTTATCAATACAACTAAATAATTAACTCAAAATTTAATTATCTCAATTATTTAACAAGTCTGAACTCGTCCACTCAAATAGTGATTCATCTAGAACTTTAACAATTTACATGCACGTCATAAACATCTCAAGTCAAACATGCTGAACAAGGACCAAATATTTAGAAACCATCTCACACAACATATCATATTTTTAAACAAATCCATCCAAAATAACTTAAGGCATGAAAAGAAAACACGCATCAAAAGGTACCCTTGGCCAACAGTCGTAACAAACAATCAATTCACAATCTTAAATTAATGTATGTAAATTAATTGATTCAACAAATAATTAATTAAATAATATCTCCTTAACCAGTTCATCAATTAACTATCCATTTACCATTTAGCATTTAATAATTAATCCATACATTAATTATTACCAGTTTCTAATTTATATTCTAAATGTGTCAAAATATTCAATATTCTCAATATTCAGAAAATGCCACAATTCTTTCAACATGTGACTTGATAATTAATTCCTAAATTAATTACCCTATTACCCATCATGCCCCATTCAAATCATTTAACTATTTAATCATATCACTTTAACCAAATTAGCAATACGTGCTTAAAACTAACGCACGATCAAGTCCTCATTTATCTCACATGGGCAGCATCATTTAATAACATCAAAACTGTCATGCATCAACATATCATATATCAGAACCAGCAAGAAGACATATTAAAAGCCAAACCACAGCAAGAATGATATGACATTACCACTAACCAGTAGTTTATCATTAATCAGCATTTCAAGAAAACTTAGCAGTTCCATAATCAAAGAAACTCGCATTCTCAATTTATTTAAAGAAGATATAATTATTAAATAAAGTGATAGATATTTGAGACCCTACCTCGGTATGGAACTATATTAACATTCACCACTTTCACATACAACAGCAACCGATGCAACTGGTTCATAGTTTCACATACACACCATTATATATGTGTGTGTGTGTGTGTGTGTGTGTGTGTGTGTGTGTGTGTGTGTGTGTGTGTGTGTGTGTATGCACACCCTACAACATTGATTAACAAAACACCAAATTAATAACAAGAGACTAAAAACCAGATAAGCAAGGTCTAAGCACCTATACATCAATACCAGGGACTAAGATAAATTATCAGACCCTTGATTGAATGATGAAAAACAAAACCACAGGTATATAACCTTACCTAAAACATTGGTGGTACAACAAAAAGTGTCCATCCACCTCACCCTTGGAGGAGGATGCTGAAACAAGGACCAAAGGGTCCCGATACACTACCCACATACCCTATTGAGTGAATAACACAATAAAATGGTATTATCCCAATACCCAAAGATCGGTCAAAACCAAATCAGGTGTCGATTGAGAATAAAATCATAAAATCAATCAAGGATTACAATAAATAAGATCCTAAATTTAAGAATTGTACTAAACCCTTGGAGAAAACAAGAGGAAAATCCTTGCAGATGGAGAACTCGGAAGAGGGGGTCGTCGTGCGCTACAATGGTTCTGCCCGGGGTCGAAGTGTGTTGTTGCAGGGGGGGGTCATTCGGGGGGTCATGCGTTGCTGTGAACCACATCTAGGAGGAGGACACACCATGGGAAGAGCTTCATCCATGGATAAGATCCATGCACCTAGGGTTTTGGTGCACTGACTGGTGTGTCGCGCTGCAAGAGGGAGGTCTGGCCAAGGGAAGTCTCACACACCGCAAGTAGGTGGTCCGGAGGAGGGAACCACACCATGGAGGAGAAGGGAAGAGAGGTCACGTGGAGGAGTGGGCTTGGTGCACTGCTGGTGCATCACACATGGGAGGAAGAAAGCGGGAGGGGGTCGCTCTTCCCTTGTACAGTGCCTCCCACTTTTAAAAAAATCAAAATACTAATAAAAAAATAACAATTCACATAATAATAATATTAATGATAATAGTCGTAATATTATTATTTGTCTTTTCCATTTATATCATTAAAACAAAAACACCCCATTTAATAAAAACAATACTTTGATAAACCCCAAAATTAAATTGTACTATAAAACACTCCTTTTCATTAAGTCCAACCTCCCCATTTAAAACCACATTAAATATTCTTTAAATAAAAAAATTTCAAATAATTCTGAAACTCCCCAATTAATCCTACATAAAAGAAGATGTTTCATTAAAAAGATAAAAGGCCACATTAAATTCTTTTAACATTTATTTAATTAAATAAACACAATAATAATAATAATATCATCATTATTATTATTCCAACTTTCATTTATTTTAAACCAAAACCCCCAATTTAATTGTAATATCATTAATATGATATTAATGATAAAAACTCCAACATGTAACCTCCATTTAATAATAAATGGTCCTTTATTAATTCTGAAACTCTTCATTTAATTAAAATAGTTCTTTGATAAACCCAAAAGCCACATTAATTTCTTCAACCGTCATTTAATTAAATCTGTAACATTCACTTAATTAAACAACCACAATAATAATAATAATAATAATAATAACTTAATTATTATTATTATTAAAAACTTTATTTTAATTAATCACAATCTCTCATATAATTAAAATAAATAATTTATTAAACAGGGCAAACTACACTGGTTGGTCTACAACCATGTGTTACCCATGCGGAACCATTAAAGTGGACTTTTCCGGATCTGGTGCTCCTGAGACTCATCAGAATGCCCACTAAAAATATCAGGTAATTACACAAGTCCAAAAATGACACCTTTAGGTGTTCCAGCACTCAGAATAAAATTCTAGAGCTCGGTTTAAAAACTAACCCATCGATAAACTGAAAAAATATTGAAAACCCTTGTATTTTAACACGGTTCAAAAACATGGGACTTTACATGGAGTCTTGAAGTGAATATCTTAATCCTATAATCCAACTAACAATTTTATCCACTCTTGGAAATAAATATTCAATAGTTTAATCATCCATATTTCACACATCTTCAAACTTTGACTGTCAAGATTGAAGTTTAACTTTTTTCACCTTCTTGTCATGTTCATATATATTTTTCAACTTGATCCAATCTCCTTGGAAGAATTAAATATCATTTCCTTCATGAATTACTCAACTAAAATTGAATCTAATATTGTATTCCTAACCCACACATAACTTTATATATTTATTTTTATTATGGAGCATACCCATTTTCCATGAAATCTCAAGTATGTATAGAGAAAATATGGAAAATTTATTCTTTACACGCAGAGAATTTTTTCCCATAAAAAATAAATTATAATTTTTTTATTAATTGAGTTGATGTGATCCATAATAAGTAAATCTATTATATATACTAAAGTTTGTTCCCCCTTCTTCCACATGTCATTACCACATTGATTTCCATTACATGCTCTCCATACTGTGGTCTCTGCTTTTGCCTCCTCATAATTTCTATTCCTCTACCAAATATGTCTCCATCCACATCCTCTGCCTTTATCTCCTCCACCTTTGTCTCCTCCTCCACCAAATTCTCTACCTATGTCTTCTCCTCCACCTCTATCTTTGACTCCACCTCCACCTCTACCTCAGTATCCACCTCTGACTTCACATCCACCTATGACTTCGCCTCCATATCCTCCACCTTCTCCTCCTCCTCCACCTTTGTATCCACCTCTTCCTCCTCCTCTGACATAGTATGATTCATCCCACTCCTTCACACATTTTCCTCTAACTCTTACCATTCATCTTGGACTCTTCCTCCACCTCCCATATTTGTCTTGGCCTCCCATATTAATTGTAAGACCTAATTAATTTTCCTCTCATGTTGAGCAACATTTTTGTTTCTTCATGAATCCTATTCACCTATAATCATTCCTATGGTTATATCAATGAAGCATTCTAACCATATTTAATATTTTATATCTATTTTTTCTAAATATTCACACTAAAACCCTTGGAGTTTCACCGTTTCCATTTGATTCTATCCATTTCACAGTTTTTCATAGTCTAAGCCATCTGTTTGTTACTACTATCTGGAAATTTTTCACCCAATTATTGTAGTTTTCTTTTGATGTTTCATATTCCATTTGTTTAATATGAATTTGATTTAACTTAATATTTTCTTAAAATATCATACACCTCTCTCCTTCCTAGGCATGGATTGGGAGGATCTCAAATTAGAGCTCATGTATTAGGTAATCATTGTGTCAATGTTTTGGATACTAATTTTGTTTCATTTTCAAACATGCCTTATCCATTAACCATTGATGGTGGGTTGGATATACTAATTTGGCATCACATATAGATCTTAATGCATTTAATGTTTCTAGGTTATCTTATTAGGATGCATAACTTTTGGGGGGTTTAGCATTATTTATTTACTGGGGTTTCGGTTTTTATATTTTATGGTTATTTTATTGTAAATCATGTCTTGTGTCAAGTTGAAATTCACAATGGGGTTAATTTTAATTTGAGATTATTAGTTTTCTTTTTTAAACATAAATTTATTTAATTATTAGTCTTCCTTCATGTTTTGATACTTCTTTATTCTCATGTTTCCTATATGATTAATTGCATGCTTAAAAGTGTTGATTTGAAATATCCATTGTTCTAAGAGACCATAAAAAACATAAATGGGTTTGCACTACCAATAATCAACTAGCATAAAAGTATTTTTCAAAGGGTCTTTGAGTTGGTGGAAGGATAAGGTACCTATCTTCGTACATTGTGTCAAACTATAGTAAAACATTTTAATTTCATAAAAAAATAAACTTTAATTTTATATGCTTAATTTTCAAATACTTAATTATTTATCTAAAATTTTTTCTATGAAATTATTTCTTAAATTTATATTTCATTCAAATTATTTGATTTATTCATTTATTGAATATTTAAATCTGACAATTTTTTTGTATGTATCTTACTTTTAATGTTTTTTTATAAATGATGAATGGATTTCATGATTTAGCCTACTTCTCACATTTAGGGGATACTGGTTTTACTTATATTGTATATATAATCAACATGTACTTTTCTTTTTTCCTTTACTATGTTTTTATTCTCTTAAAAAATAAATTATACCGGTTTTCACTTTATCCCACATATATATCCATCCTTTGCATGACGTTGCTATGGAAGTCTCTTGTGGATGTTGATGAAATTTTTAGCCATGTTGTGATTGGAATGGATTCATGGTCTGATCTTTATGATCTTCAGCAATCTAAATCTAAGAATCATGAATCTTATTCCCAACCATAGTTAGCTATTTGGACATCGAACAAGGCCACTCAATCCCATCTATGTACCGCATCTCTCTCGCATGGTCTCATAGATTTTGTTTACCCATTATTTTAGTTTTTTTATAATTTCCAATATATTCAATGATTAACGCATTCCTGTCTTTTTTTGTGATGGTGTTTGTTTCCAAAACCATAATGGATAATATATTATGGAATATAAAAATGCTATAATTTCCTTTTGAGGTTAGTTTTTCTATTCCTTCCCATGTTATATTAGAGGATTTGAATTTTATAAATAAAGAAGATATATATGTTCTATTTACACACACACACACAGATAGAACATAAACAAAATATATATATGTTTTGTATATAAACATAACATATTATATATATATATATATTTGTGTGTGTTCTAAATATACATGTGTTTATGTTCTATATGTTCCATACATACACACATACATAAACACATACATATATAATGATTATATATATGTATATGTTCTGTATATCAACATGAAATATATAAATTTATATATTCTATACATAAACATAACATGTATGTACTAAATTCATACAATATTTCATTTTTACAGATTCATTTTTACAATTTATTTAGTAATTCAATAATGTGTTTGTGAATTTCATAGTTTCATTTTTAAAGTTTCTTAACTCAAATTTTATGGATATCATTCCTATAAACATCAATGATAACCTATTCAACAGTCTCCCCATCTCTAGGTTAAGCCTTCTAATTCTCACAAATACCATGTGTGTACTCTCAAATACCCATACTCTTCTTAACCTACAGTCTATTCCACACAATTCAAAGACCTCTAGTAATCTTTCACCTTCTCATTTTAGTTTCTTTGTGATCTTGAAACTTCTATTTATTTTCTATGCAATTGATTTAACTTCTTTTTTTCCATAAAATTTCATATGTGTATATCCTTACTAAACATCAATCCAGCTCGGTTCCCTCATTGATCTATCTTGGTTATCTCTATCTTGACTCCTAATGAAACTTCATATCTAGACATATTTCAGTTACATACTCATTCAATCAAACCTAATTGATCAACTAGACTATTTACTTTCACCATACCCTTGCAATTTATTATTTCATCAATTTCACTCTTATAATTGTCCAAAAAAAATTCTTCAACTATGGATTCCCTTAGAATACTAGAAATTTCTTTAAATAGTTAGCAGTGAAAATTGAGTTTATGGGTATAAATATTGAAATCTTTTATTTTTTTTGAAATTCTAATTTTGTTTACCATTTTTTTCTTTTAAAAAAACCAAATGATGTGTTTTATTTTATATTATCCTAAAATTATTTTATCTAAATATGTTTTCATTTATGTGAAAATGTATCACTTTGTTATCACCACTCTACTGATCAGGGTATATTACATTTCAAGGTTCTTCTGGATTAGTGCATTTGTGTTTACCCTACTTGAATCACAGTGTTTGATGTTTTTATCCATTTTTAAAATTTTAATATCTACAAGATATGATTTTTACAGTTATGTAGAGATGTATGAGGCTAATATCAAATTTTTATATTGCATTTTCAATTCATTTTTTGTGATGTTGATGGTGATGAAATTTTGGTGCTGATGGGGAAGATATAAGATTAGAATCAGATAAAGATGATGAGAAGAATGATTAGGTAGAGAGTTCCATGGATAGAGGAATACAACTTTTATTCTTACTATATCATATTTTAGTTTATATACGGTGGTTTCTCTGATAAGTATATTTCCTCTTCATGCATTCATTTTCCTTTGTTGGATTTTGAATATGCAAACCAAGTAATTACTTTATTTCAATTCAAAATTCTAACTTATATTTAAGCATATTCATATGTATTATTCTTTTTTTCTAGAATTAAATATTTTTATGAGTTTCTTTCCCAAAAATTGTTGTTTTCTCTACATGATAAGTATATCCTACTCAATTCTATATAATTTCATCGATCAAATTGGTGTAGAATGAAAGGTATTAAGGTAGGGTTTTTATTTTCCATCTTTATGGATAGATTAATTCCATTCATCTAATTGGTGTGGATTTCAACACATTTTTTATATTTTTGGTTTGAATGTATATTCAATGTATCCATTTTTTAAAATTGATAATTATATGTTTTAGATTATGTATTGACTCTTTATATATTAGTTATATGTAATTTCTCATACTGAAAGGTTCATTATATGTTATAATAACCGCTCTATAAATTTTTCATTTTATATTTTTTTTACATATTTACAATTTATTTGTTCAATGAATGTATTATTTTCATACATTTTTTCAATATCAAAATCACTAATAGTTAATTTTAAAAAAAACAAACTACCTTCTATAATTTAAAATATAATATTTCATTCTATATTTTTTATTTAATCTTTCTAGTAGCTTTGTTCAGATTAAAATTCAATATGCATCATTTACATAGATAAATTCAGCAATACAATATTCAAATATATTTATCTTCCTCAATTATTCTTTTTAGGTAATCAACTCATGGGTATCCTTACCATTTGTGTAAAATTTCTTTTTAATAATGAAGTTTTCATTTTAAAATATTAATACTTCTTATGTTTATTGATACATTACATGCGAATCAACCTTCATGAGGGAATCACTTTCACACGTACGTGATGCATCCTATCTTTGTTTCCCTTATATGTGGGTGGCATGTCCTACTTCAAGAGGAAATGAAAACAACCTCCTTTAGTAGTGAAACCTTATTCATGAAATATTAGTGACATCGACTCTCCAATAGGCAACCCATCAGTGACAATTCCTTCATATAGAAGTGATGAAATCACCTCATTCAACCATATCCAGTGAGAACATCACTTCCTTCAAGCAGCAGCCCATCGAGCTCACCTTGATGGCATCTTCACTCATTCAAGTTTGTATAGTCAATAATGGTTATTAATAAAGAATAATAAAAAGTTTATACCAATCTAAAATAAAAATTCATCATGTGTTTTTAATGATATATGTTTTTGAATGATTAGTTCAATACATCTTTAAATAAATCACCGATGTTACATAATATTTTTTCTATTTTATTGATTTTTATCTCTTGAATAATTTGTTTATACAGGACTTCCAAAAGATGAGATCAAGTCTTATAACACCCTGTTACTTGTTTTTATGTGTTTTGACCCATTGAGTTGAGATCATAATGTTTGAATCTCTTTGTGGGTTGTTTTCGGTATTTTACCAAAGCCTTTTTGATGGTTTCTAGGCCTTTTCATGGTTTGTGAATGGTTTGTGCATGGTTTAAAAAAAATTGTGCAACTTGGTTCATGGTTTGAGTATGGTCTATGCATGGTTTAAACAAAGTGTGTGACCTTATTCATGGTTTGTGCATGGTTAGTACTAACCATGAAACTTAACCCAAGAAATCGTGCACGTGGAAATTAAACATCCAAAAAAATTAATTAATAATCAACACCCCCCCCCCCTAAATAACCCTAAACTTCTCCCATTCAAACAAAAATCAATTATTTGGATCTTGGGAGCCCTCTAGATCCATTTTGTCTCCCCAAACCTCGTCTCTTGGTGGATTGAAGCACCAATCGAAGCAGAGATCTTGTCTTTCGGTGAGTTCTTCACTTCTTTTCATGGATCTCCATTCTCTTCTTTATTTATTCTTCCTAAAGGTTTTGAAAGCCTTGATTTTGGTTGTATATTTATTGATTGATGTGTAATTTTATATCTATGATCTGATCTCTCTTGTTTCATGATCTAACATCTTAGATCTGTTGATCTCCATCGAAGGCAACACATCTCGAATTGTTGTGGTTGGAATCTGTAATTTCCAAGTATGTGTTTCTATGATTTTACTTCATTTTTTGATTCATTGTTTCTAGATAATTAATATATACTTGTTTTATAATTTTCTAAAACATATTCTATGATTTTTTTCCATTTAATGCCTCATAAAATCTTATTTGGAAAATTTCCCTTATAAATGAATATGGAATGAATTAAATGTATTTGACTTTGATTTATCTCACCTTTTTTGAATTGATAAATGTCATGATTGTTCAGATTTATTTTTAAAGAGATTTTAAAGGATTATTTGGTGAAATTGAGGGATTTTTTTGGGTTTTGATTTATTAAATGTGCATTGGCCCGAGTTTTGATTTATTAAATGAACTTCCATTATTTGAATTAAAATAATTGAACTATTTAAGGTTTTAAAATTTTTTTAACTGAATGGATTTATTAAATGACCAAGAACCCCATTGAATGATTTTTACTTTGTTCTGAAATGGGTTTTCTTGGGTTTTTTGAAATAAATGATTTATCTTTATGGAAATGGGGTGTAAAACCATGTTTTGAAATTTATTCAGTCCTTTTTAAATTATAATACTTCCTTTAAATGTGCTAGGGATGATTTAAAATTGATGATTGTTTTAAAGTACCATTTGGAATTTTAATGATGATTTGTGAAAGGAAGTGGGTATTATTACCCTTTTAAATATTGAATTGTTTAAAAGGATTTGGAATGAATTGTTAATTGTTTTAAAGGCCCATTTGGAATTTTAATGATGATTTTTCAAAGGAAGTAGGTATTATTACCCTTTTAAATATTGAATTCTTTAAAAGGATTTGGAATTAATTGATAATTATTTTAAAGGCCCATTTGGAATTTTAAAGATGATTTTTCAAAGGAAGTGGGTATTATTACCCTTTTAAATATTGACTTTTTTAAAAGGATTTGGAATGAATTGATAATTTTTTTAAAGTACTATTTGGAATTTTAACGATGATTTATCAAATAAAGCGAGTATTATTAGCCTTTTAAATATTTAATTGTTTAAAAGGACTTGTAATGAATTGATGATTGTTTTAATGGATCGTTTGGAATTTTAACAATGAATTGTAAAAGGAAGTGGGTATGGTTACCCTTTTTGAATGTTGAAATTGTATAAAAGGTTTTGAAAAACCCAAATTTCCTTGAATTTGGTATTTTTTATAAAAATGGTGGAATTTTTTTGGAGATTAAATTGTTGGATTTAATTGTGAAATGTATTTGATGGAAAATGTGAAAAAATTCAATTCCAATGAATTGGGGGTTTGTGATAAAATTGATGGAATTGCATGAAAATTAAATTTTTGAATTTAATTGTGAAATGGAATGGTGAATTGATTTCAAATCCTTATTTTGTAAAAAATGGATTAATATGGTTTTGATGGAAACCCAGTGGTTTTATTGTGAAAAGGCATGTTTTTTATTAAAAATCCATTATGGGTTTTAAAGAGAAAATTGGTATATTGAAATGAAGTATGGGATCTTATTGTATTTTAAGTAGTCTTAAAATAAATTTCTCGTCATTTTTTTGTAATAAAGCACATGCAAGCCTCAGGTAGTTAATTAGTTATTTTGGGAAACACTTTATGATTCTACAACATTCTAAAACATCATATCAGGACTCACCATCCCTTAGGCAATGATGATGAATTCTCTTGGCCTTGGTTCAAGGGGCATATGTATACACTTTTCCATATTCATAGTTTTGGGTCCCTATATCCTAGAACTATCATACCTACTTGGAACATGAGCATATTGCTCGCTTTTTTGTATTTGGAATGTATATATATGCCACTATTGTAAACTGTTTTACATGCCTGGTGAATTTATATAAAATGTTTTATATAAAATGTTTTATTAAGCCATTTTTTTAGAAATATTCCATCATTTTAAATGTAAGCATGATTTGTTTAAATATGATTTTTAAATGCAACCTATTTATTTAAAATGGAAATCCACTTACTTGGTTGTTAAACCATCTGGAATCAGAGTTTCCTTGTTTGCTTCATTTATTATTATTATGCACCTTGACTCTATTATATTGATTCTTGTTCATATTTACAAATCAGGTGCATATAACCATATTTACTTGATTACTTGACATAAGCTTGTGAAATGGTTTTCAAAGATTTTTAAGAAAATGTCTTTTTTTTAAATGGTGAAATGTCATGTTTTATAGTTTTAGTTTAATAAGTGATTTTTAATGTTTGAAACTCTATTTTTAAACTAATCCTTATACTCTCCCAATTGTACTCATCTTTTAGCATATTTTAATTTCCTTATGAAGTAATTGCATAGAATATTTGGTGGAATCCTACTGGTCTTTTTATCTCACACCCTAATTGTAAATTATGGTGTTTTCAACCCTTTATTATCTTATAGTAGGTGTTCATGCTCTCTCCTTACTTTGTGGGTTTGTGCTTGGTGACCAAGGGTGGCTGACTTGGGACATGGTGGGTGGTTGTGGACCACCAGGAGATGGGTTTTAGTGGTTATGTTCCACTTCCAATTTTCTTAGTGTCTCCTTGCACTTGATATGTATGTATTGATTGATATATATAATGATTTTTCAACATTTTACTCTATTGTTTTTGTATTTTTTTGGTTAAAATAACTCCCAGTGGTTATTTTTTAATGCCTAGGTGCTTTTTGTTGACCCATGGAGATCAGGAACGCTCTTCGGTTTAGTGGCGAATCGGATCGGGTATCGGTTTAGATGGTATCTCGGGTTGGTTTGTTACAAATGGTATTAGAGGAGGTATTTCCTTGAGGGGAAATACTTTCCTTTTAAATAATTATTTTATTTGGGGTGAGTCATGGTAGAAAGTAGATTAATAATGTGTCAGGACTCAAGAGGTAGTTCGTGAGTGGGTGCTTGATCACCACCCCTTCATGGTGATACTTGAGTTACCAGGGATGTTGGGACTTGAGTCTTTCTTTTGAGTTACTAGTTTCCTTGTGATAAATTATATTTAGTTTCCCAATGAGTCTATCATTTATTTGGGGAATCTATAAGGAGTTTTTGAACCAGAATGGAAGGATGGCCATAGTGGTACCATGTTTTCACAGTTTGGTAAACTATGAGGAATCGGTGTGGCTAATTTATAAATCCAACCATGAACAGTTGTGAGGTTAGTGTGTGGTTTACCAGCCCATACGACCGAGCCTTTTTTAGTTCTAAATTGGTTCTAATATTGAAACCATATCCATATTCTTACAAGTGGATTCACTTATGTGAGGTTGGTTATGTGGGTTATGGATGTAGGTTGTTTCATGATTTTGTTTAGTTATTTCAAATTTAATCCCTTTTTAATAATTTTAAATCCTTTTTGAAAAATAAAGTGTTTCTTAAAACATGTTTTGTTAAGTTCTTTGAGAAATGTTTTCAATGACCAAAAAAAGTGAGTTTTATAAAAAGTTTGGTTTGAAAAACTAATTATCAAATACTCTTATGTGATGTGATAAAACAATGTTTTAAGAAGAGATTTTGGGTTTTAATATATTTAAATGGAAGTGATCTTGTTAATTGGAAAAAGGGGGTTAATGATTTTGAAACCATGGAATAATTTAAAACTACTGGTAAATGGTTTTTGAAACTATGATTGATTTATAATAAGATTTATCACTTTTGAAGGAAAGAGTAATGTTTTATAAATGGTAAAATCTTGTGCATTTTGAAATCAATAAAGTTTTGTTTAAAATGGGTTGTGACTTTGTTTAAAAACTTATGTGATCTTTTTGAGTGTTATTTGATGCCTGATTTGGTATACTTGTGCTTTGTGATGCTCAGAAATGTCTCCTAGAAAGTCCTTCAAGAAAGATAGAATGTTGGCCCTAGGGTCCATTCCTTTGGGTAGTTCTTTACGTTTTCTAGAAGTTGAATTCATTTTCAATGACTCTACCTAGACTCCATATCGAGTGGTGGATCTAGATACTTTCCAAAATTTGAACCCCACTATTGAATTCTTGGATTGTCGTCCACCTTCTCATAAAAAACTCTGAGAGTTAAAAATCAGTGTGTCCATTCGGGTCACCTTAACAGATCCTGTAAGTTGTTAGGCCAAAAAATGATGTTTTGGTCAGGGATTTTAGCTCCTTGCTATGGGGTAGTAGATGCTTCATGATAATAGGGCTCCATCCATAGCTCTCAGAGTGAATCTTTTCACACAGTGGAGGAGCTTCCAATTTTCAGCTGTTAGTTTCCAAATGTGGTTAATGTTGATTCATCATTTTGACTATGATGTGGAAATCGGAACTGTTTGAGTTTATCCTTATTATGTATTGTTTATTTTTGGAAACCTTTTGTTTAAGGATCTTCATGGATGGTATATTTTGGACCTTGGTTGGGTCATTTGTGGATTGGTGATGTAATAATGGTTTCCTTATCATGACACCTTGTTTGTTGTTCCTTGGTGTTATGCTTGTTTTGAATTTATGGGTAGAGCCTTTTTTAATGTAATGGATGATCTCCCCATGAGAGTATAGTGCCCTATCGTGCACTGGACTTAATGTTTAATATCTTTCCATTTGGACTTGGATAGACCTTGGGAAGGTACTTGGGTAAATAGGACGATGTGGATTTTTAATAGACCAGTCACATGGTGGTTCTGGAATTTGTTTTAATGAGCTCATTAAGGTATGAGGCTTGGTTTGAAAAATCCTAGGTTACCATTGAGTATTTACCCATGGTATAAATCCTTGTTAGTTCTTCACCTTGCTTGTGAATGTTTGATCTTTGATGTTTCTCCTTAGTGAGTGGTTGAAGTCCCTTCTTTAGGTTTAAGGGACGTGCTTTTCTTATGTTATACCTTTTTGGTGAATCTTTAAATAGTGGGGATACCTATGCTAGGTCTCCAGTATTTCTCTTGTTTGGAGACGTGTGATGATATTGGTGTTTTGATCTAGGAGTTGTGTTTGTTGTTAACCTTTGGGTGAGTCTCACTTCTGGACTGCAGACCATTCACCTCACAAGATAAATGAGGAAGTTCTTATTGTGTCATCATGTTCTATCTTTCGGACTGGATGATTTCTAGGGATATAAATTCCTATGGTGGGAAGGTTGTAACATCTCATTACTTTTTTTTATGTGTTTTGACCCATTGAGTTGAGATCCTAATGTTTGGATCTCTTTTTGGGTTGTTTTTGTTATTTTAGTGAAGAATTTTTGAAGGTTTATAGGCCTTTGTATGGTTTTTGATGGTTTGTGTATGGTTTAAACAAAGTGTGTGACCTACTGCATGGTTTGCGCATGGTTGGTACTAACCATGTGACTTAACCCAGGAAACCATACACACGGTAATTAAACTTCCAAAAAATTTAATTAATGATCTGAAACCCCCCTAAATAACCCTAAACTTCTCCCAATCAAATAAAAATTGATTCTTTGGATCTTAGGAGCCCTCTAGAGCCATTTTCGCTCCTCAAACCTGATATCTTGGCGGATCGATGTGCCAATTGAAGCAGAGATATTCTCTTTCGGTGATTTATTCTCTTCTTTTCATGAATCTCCATTCTCCTCTTTATTTCTTCTTCCTTAAGGTTTTGAAATCCTTGAGTTTTGTTGGATCTTGATTGATTGATGTGGAATTGTAAATCTATGATCTCCTCTCCCTTCTTTCATGATATACCATCTTAGATCCGGTGATCTCCATCAAAGGCGACACGTCACAAATTGTTGTGGTTGGATTCCTTAATTTCTAAGTAGGTGTTTCTATGTTTCGTCCTTCGTTTTATGATTCGTTTTTGATAGATAATTCATAGATACACGTTTCCTAATTTTATAACACATGTTCTATGATTTTTGTCCATTTAATTCCTCATAACTTTGACCAATTTCCCTTGGAATTGAATGTGGCATAAATTAAATGTCTTCAACTTTGATTTCTCTCACCTTTTTTTGAATTGATAAATTCCATGATTGTTTAGATTTATTTTTAAAGAGCTTTTAAAAGATTTTTTTGGTGAAATTGAGGGCTTTGGTCAGGTTTTGATTTATTAAATGGGCTTTAGCCCAAGTTTTGATTTTTTTTAAATGAACTTCCATGATTTGAATTAAAAGAATTGAACTATTTGATGTTTTCAAAATAGTTTTAAATAAATGAATTTATTAAATGACCAAGAACCCACTTTGAATGATTTTGACTTTGTTTTGAAATGGGTGTTCTTGGGTTATTTGAAATAAATGATTTATCTTCATGGAAATGGGGTGTAAACCCATGATTTTAAATTTATTCAATCCTTTTTAAATTATAATACTTCCTTTAAATGAGTTTGGGATGATTTAAAATTGATGATTGTTTTAAAGGATCATTTGGAATTTTAATGATGATTTGTGAAAGGAAGTGGGTATTGTTTCCCTTTTAAATATTGAATTGTTTAAAAGGATTTGGAATGAATTGATAATTGTTTTAAAGACCCATTGGGAATTTTAACAATGATTTGTCAAAGGAAGCGGGTATTATTACCCTTTTAAATATTTAATTGTTTAAAAAGATTTGGAATGAAATGATAATTATTTTAAAGGCCCGTTTGGCATTTTAATGATGATTTTTCAAAGGAAGTGGGTATTTTACCCTTTGAAATATTGAACTATTTAAAAGGAGTTGGAATGAATTGATAATTTTTTTAAAGGATTGTTTGGCATTTTAATGATGATTTTTCAAAGGAAGTGAGTATTATTACCCTTTTAAATATTGAATTGTTTAAAAGGACTTGGAATGAATTTATGATTTTTTTAATGGCTTGTTTGGCATTTTAACAATGAATTGTGAAAGGAAGCGGGGTATGGTTACCCTTTTTGAATGTTGAAATTGTATAAAAGGTTTTGAAAAACCCCCCAATTCCATTGAATTGGGTGTTTGTTATAAAAATGATGGAATTTGTTTGGAAATTAAATTGTTGAATTTAATTGTGAAATGTATTTGATGGAAAAATGTGAAAAACCTCAATTCCAGTGAATTGGGGGTTTGTGATAAAATTGATGGAATTGCATGAAAATTAAATTGTTGAATTTACTTGTGAAATGGAATGGTGAATTGATTTCAAATCCTTATTTTGTGAAAAAATGGCTTAAATGGTTTTGATGGAAACCGAGTGGTTTCGTTGTGAAAAGGCATGTTTTTTATTAAAAACTTGTTATGGTTTTTAAAGAGAAAATTGGCATATTGAAATGGAGTACGGGATCTTATTGTATTTTAAGCAGTGTTAAAATAAATTGGTCATCGTTGTTTTGTAATAGAGAACATGCAAGATTAGGTAGTTAGTCAGTTATTTTGGGCGACACTATACGATTCTACAACATTCTAAAGCATCATATTAGCACTCACTATCCCTTAGGCGATGGTGATGAATTCTCTTGGCCTTGGTTCAAGGGGCGTATGTACATACTTTGTCGTATTCACAGTGTTGGGTCCCTATATCCTGGAACTATCGTACCTACTTGGCACATGACTATGTTGTTCGCTTGTTTTTATTTGGAATGTATATATATGCCACAATTGTAAATTGTTTTACATGCTTGGTGAATTTATATAAACCGTTTTATATAAAATGTTTTATTAATCCATTTGTTTAGAAATATTCCAACATTTGAAATGTAAAGCATGATTTTTTTAAATATGCTTTTGAAATGAAAATCCTATTTATTTAAAATGGAAAGCTCTTTACTTGGTTATTAAACCATCCAGCATCAGAGTTTTCTTGCTTGCTTCATTTATTGTTATTATGCACCTTGACTCTATTGTATTAATTCATGTTCGTCTTTACAAATCAAGTGCATATTCCCATATTTTCTTGATTACCTGACCTAAGCTTGTGAAATGGTTTTCAAAGCTTTTCAAGAAAATGTTTTGTTTTTAAATAGTGAAATGGCATGTTTTACAGGTTTAGTTTAATGAATGATTTTTAAATGTTTAAAACGCTATTTTTAAACTAATCCTAATACTCTCCCAATTGTAATCCTCTTTTAGTATATTTGAATTACCTTATGAAGTAGTTGCATAGAATCTTTTGTGGAATCCTACTGGGCTCTTTAGCTTACACCCTGCTTGTACCTTTTGGTGTTTGTTTGTGGGTTTGTGCTTGGTGACCAAGGGTGGGTGACTTGGGACATGGTGGGTGGTCGTGGACCACCAGGAGACGAGTTTTAGTGGTTATGTTCTTCTTCCAGTTTTCTTAGTGTCTCCTTATACTTGATATGTATGTATTGATTGATATATATATATATATATAATGATGTTTCCGCATTGTACTTCGTTGTTGTATTTTGTAGGCGAAATCGTTAACGGTTATTTGTTAATGCCTAGGTGCTTATCGTCGACCCGTAGAGATCGGGAACGCTATTCAGGTTAGTGGTGAATCAGAACGGGTATCGATTTAGATGGTATCCCAGGTTGGTTTGTTACAAGCCCTACTTCTGAAATACTAGATTCTTGATCTCAATGGATTGGTTAGTGTATTTACTCATAGTAATGGAGTTGGAAGGCAGTATATGTCAGGTATAGCGATCCTTGTAAACTGTCAAGATTGTGAGCACTTTCATCACTCAGACTGCATAAAGCAATGACTTTCATAGGAAAATATCTACCCCTTTTTCAAGTCTGAAGTGGCAACAAAGAATCTCAAGAGCAGTGTTCAAAGGTTTTGTATTTTTCTCTTCCATTTTTCTCCTCTGTAATACATGTTCTTTCTGTTGTACATCGATCTAGATCATGTTTCTTAACAATCTCCATTACTATTGAGTTTAGTCAATGCATTTCTTTATATATTGTAGTATAAGTCTCTAAATTGCAAACTAACATGTTGAAAATGTTGGATTCATTGAAAAAACTATTTTAAAAATTAGTTATTTCCATTTTTATGAATTTTTTAATTATGAAATCCCGACATTTGAAAATTTTTTGCATGATTGGTGTGTGTGTTGTTATTGTAATAGTGACATAGTTTTGTTTAATTGAAACCTCAACATTCCATGTTTCCAAAATTGAAAGTCCATGGAATGTCATAATTCTCTCTCTTTTGTTTTGTTTGAATTTTTTGTTATCCATTTCCCATATCATGTGCAAGAATTCAATAGTATATGGTATGATGCATGTGGCGGCCCCATGTATATCAGTGTTTCATTTAGAAGTTTCGGATGATTATATTTTTTTTATCATTTCCATTCACGTTGTTTATGAATTATCATTTCCATTCACACTGTTTATGAATTGATTGCTGATTTTGGGGAGGTTTGGTTACCTTGAACCTGAACCAATTTAAGTAGGTTTTCACATGGAAGGGTATTAAAACTTTGTCTACATAAAATCAAATATTAAGTTCTTTAAATCAGAGCTGAGTTAATTGCGAGTTATTACACTGGTCAATAATAGTATGTGGTGAGATTATGCTGATTTGATCTACATCTTTTTGTCTCTCTCTTTGCTTTCATAGATGTAGTTCACTCCATCCTTTTCAAACCTTATTTTATTTCCATTGTTTCCACCTCAATGTTATGTTGCATTCAACTCATATTACTTTGTATTTTTTTTCTATGGATTTTCTTTTTTCCTCTATCTTTGGGTTCTTATCATGTTTTTAATTGAAATATATAACCTTATTCTTTTCTTATATTATTTCTAATTGAAATATATAACCTTATGCTTTTCTCACTTGCAGGAAATCCATTATCTATACTATAGATTGTGCCTTCAAAGACACGTGTCTCCTCATATATTTGTCACCTACGTGTCTGATTCCCAGCAAGTATCAATTATTATTTACTCTAGCATTTCTTTCCCTTTCTATGTTGCATTTGTTTAAAGTTTTTAGTAACTCCAAATTATGAGCATGTGTATGTGAATTTGTGATTAAAATGATTATGCCGTACAAATGCACGGGTTGGATACTAATTCAGGTTTTATATGAAAATAAAATTTGATTTCACTGAATAACTGTAGGTTTGATGTTCAATGTGGGCCACTACATCCACAGTATGAGACTAGAATCACCTCAGTCATGCACTTCACAATATTTCATAGAAGTGGATACAATGTCGAGCATAGATTATTCATGAAAACACAAGTCTATGCCCCCAAAGGTGGTAATGAATAAAAAACACGTAATATTTGAAATGTGGACTTTTGGAATTAGAGACAACACATTAATATTATGGTAAAACTATTTTATTCCAACGTAAAACTCTCAAACAATAGAAGCCATGATAATCGCAAAAAAAAAAAAAAAAACGCCTGCCAACATATAATTTGCAGCTTTGCATATTAATACCAAAATTCATGAAGGAATGCAAAGAGAACTCAATGCCCCAGCTACCGGCCTTCACAACCCACCTCCGCACAGCACACTGGGCATACCTATAACAACACACAACCAATGAAAACTTTTAAGTCAAAAATATAAGGGCGTGTTTGTTTCATTCAATAAACATTAACAAAACATTGAATAAAAACCCCAAAAATGCACAATCAAACCTTATTTATTTGCAACCAACTGTGTAGACAAGCAGCATGGAATGAATGTTTGCAGGAGAGCGCAGTCAAGGAATCTCCATCCTCATACTCCACTTGACAAATGACGCACCTAAAATACAATCCTCACCCATAAGCTCATCTTCCAAAAATTGTTCAAACAAAAACATGCTCAGGTGCTTACAATTCATTGCCTCCTTGGCTGCAAGACATCTGGTAGTTTACACAGGGCAGGGAGGTGATCTTGTCCGCAGACAGCCCTCGGCTCTCTGTTCCAATTGTTTCGCCCAACGCAAGCATTTCCTCATATGAGAGCTCGTCGGGATCAATCCCCTGAAAATGATTTTCGAAAATTCAAGGACCTTAGTGAACATTGAAAGTAACTGCAACAAGATCAAAGTGAAAATAATTGCAGCATTAATTTGACTACCTGACTACTGCTGGCATAATACCCTGGATGTTCATCTTCCCCACCTGCAACGCAAGATAGTTGGTTAATCGATGCATGTAATGATTTTAAAATCACAATCCAAATGATAAACAGGAACTGACGATCATGTATCCCAGCTAAAGCCAACAGCCTAGTAATCATTTCTTGTCGTTCAGCATCTTGCAGGGCTCTTGCATAAGCCTCGTCGCTTGAAAATGCGGACCGATCTTGCTCAAAAGATGAATTATTATCAGCTTCACATTCCATGTTTGCATATACATCAAACGCATCGCCATCACCATCATCTTCAAGAGTGCCGTCATACTCCTCGCCAAAACCACCCACATCATAGGGAACATCATTGTCATGCGAATAACTTCCACTTTCCCAGCTAACATGATGATCACTTCCATGGCCATTCATCCCAAGCATCATAAACACCCTTTCCTGCACACTAAGTCAGGCTCAACTGATGGCGCAAAGCAAGAATTCTAACACATAAGCAACTGATTACATAAAGCCTCAAGGGAGGATAACTCAAAATAACTGCTTTCAATAGTTTGGACCTATTATCAAATAGTTCAAATACAAAGCTTTTTGCATCAACGAGTCTGAAAAACAAAACAGAACTCTGCCTCACAAATTTAAAAGACACTACAATAACAAAATTACCCTTTCATAAAAGAACTTGGTAAGAATCCTGTTGAGGGTTTCACGACTCAAGCACTCAGCATGGATCTTACTAATTTTCTAAGCTACCCTATTTATTTTACTTTGTTTAACAACATGGTAAGAATCTTGCAGATGCAATCTTTTCATGCATCAGTTTTCATCTGTTTTCTTTATTTAACTTCATGTGAAATTTTCTTGAATTGTTGTATACTTTAACGCTCGCTTTTTGTTTGGAGAAAACTATTTCGCATGTCATGCAAGCTTTTTGCATCTCATATCTATACAATGGCATGTCATGCCAAAATCCTACATGGTCACGCATATGTATGTTAATTAGATGCAGATTAGTCTGATAAAGGGCTTTTGGACGCTTTTTTAGGGTTTTTTCTG
This sequence comes from Viscum album, assembly GCA_963277665.1. NCBI lineage: Eukaryota > Viridiplantae > Streptophyta > Magnoliopsida > Santalales > Viscaceae > Viscum > Viscum album. Next base: position 93,773,223 of record OY728147.1, read on the forward strand.
CCTGTAATCAAGGGAGAATGGGAGGAGAAGCTGACATATTCAGGAAAGAATTTCAAATTCTCCACAGAGGGGGAAGCCATCTCAAGCCATAGGTTGAAACTTTCTTCTTTTACAAGTTAGGCTCTCCCCCATGGTGTGCGGCTGATTTCTCTTTTGTGTTGAGGCTGTGAACACCATTCAGGTGTAATGTGACAGAATTACTTCTCTGTTTAATTTATCTTTTATTTATGGAATTCATTGTTTTATGTGGTGGCTAGTAATGCGGTCAAACAACCAAAACCTGGCGTAATTATAACTGATTATTTTGTGAATGTTGAGTTGTTAACTATCTACAATTTAGGTTTTCAGTAATCGATATTAATTAAACAGAGTATCAGGGATAAGGTTAACAAGGGTTTGATGTCCAAGGGTTACAATTCATTGTTGATACCTAAATCATTTATTCAATGGATATTATAAATTTGAATAGACTAAAATCTAACTACATTGACTTGATATTGAGTTTGGCATTCCGGCGCATATTCTCATATTTGTTAAAACCCTGCTTCATTTTAGCTTTCCTTGGTTACAATTTTTTTTACTAAGATCGCTATGATTTCATCTCTTCAATAATTGGCTAAAGCTATAAGCCTGGCATCAATCTTAATTTTTTGTAGGGTCGACTTCTACTGGTCTACAACATGGGGTTGGGGGTATTTTTTAATTTCCCCCGATCAGTTGTTCTGTCATGACACCCAACTTGAAAGAAATCCAAATTCTCTTACATGATTTTTGGCCATTCCCCCATCTTTTCTTTTTCTACACCACTGTTCCTTCATACCAAGCTTAGCCTAAGGAACCTTGTAACTTTCAAGGGGGCTGCACAAGCAATGACAAAACGTATTTTCTAATTTTCTCAATCAAAGGCTGAAGTTTTGAAACATTTAACAAACAACAATAAAAAAACTAAAACCCGAAAGTGCCAATGCGGTTGAGAAACGGGTTTGGTGATAGAATTGAATTCTGCCCAGGGATACTTTCAAAAGGATCCAACAGGCAAGTGCGTGTTCCACAGTTCGCCTAAATTAATCGACATGAATAATTACGTGTCGAAAACTAAAAACCACGAAATTATCCAGCTGCAATAACCCGGACGATCAAACCAAAAATTCCACTCCGGAATGAAAAACCGTGTAGAAGCAATAAGTGTCACAAAACACTCGAAGATGATAATCAACGGCCCAAACAATTGCTTTAGGAGGAACATAGAAAATTTTAGATAGTCGGCACGTAAAACCAAAACAATTAAAAAACTGGTGAACAGAAAAATAGAGACAGGGAAACCTGTTCCTGGAGGGTACGGGCGAGAGCGAGGTCGGCGTCGACCAGGCTTAGGCTAGTGAGTGGAGTTCGGGTGGACTGGAGAGAAGTAACCGGGACGGATCCGGAATGTATTTTTCCCTGATAAGCCTCTTCGCAATCGCAGGATTCAGAAGTTCCTCCCTCCACGGCGACGGAGGCGGAAGCTGAAGCCGAGGCAGTTTGATCATTGGAATCGCCAGCAGCAATCGCTGGCCACATTGTTCCCGGATTCAAAGGGGTTTCGTCTGCGGGTATCAAAGAACACGGCGATCGGATGAAAACACCAACCGAGTCGAACGGAATCGGAGAATCGGGTCGGAGAGGGGACGGAGGTATGGAAAAGATTTATAGGAAGAAGGAAGTTGTTCCAGGAATTCAAATTCCGAGAAGTTCGTTAAATACCTAAATCTCCTATAAATACAGCACGTGAGTTGTCAGAGATTTGGGGGTAATATTTTTTATTATAAGATCTACGGATGGATCCGGTATTCCCAAAAATCATCACTCGCTTATTTTTATAAAATCTATAACTCCTAACCGGTTTATTTTTTAAATTCACTACTATAATTGTACATTATTATAATTTTAAAATTAAAACTTGACCATCGATGGTTAATTGATTATAAAATTTAGTATTTAAACTGACGTGTAAATAGAAATGTGAAAAACAAATTTTATTTATATAATTAATAATATTTTTAAAAACATGACTAATAAAATTTAAATATAATATACAAGTATTTATTTTTTATTTACAATACTAATGATATTATATACATTTGTATAATTGGTAATTATTAATATTTATTTAACAGTGTTAATTAAGATATGAATTTTTATACATTAGTAATTAATTTTAGTTTATTTATATAGAATTTACAATAAAATTAATATTATATGCATTACATATGGATATACACACCTACGTGTTGAGTTCATACATCACGCAGTGTGCGCAAACACACAAATTTATATGCGAATAAAGATAACAATTTTAGCGTTGATAAAAGTTAACATCTTAACACTAATAATAGCGAGCGTGTGCGCACACACACATAAATATACGTACGTATAATCACATAATATACACACATAATCACACACGAGTCCGAATAATAATATATATGTATACAATATATATATATACAGTTTGAATACATATAATTATATACTGAGGAGCAGGCGGCTCGCCCGTTTGGGCGGCGGCGATGGCCGCCACACCCGCCCTTCTCTGGCAACGCCAGTTGGCTACGACATCCTTCTCGTCGTTCTCTGATCCATCTCTCCTACCCGACTTCCCCCGGATTCAACTTTGCCCTAAAGTCTCAGCCCTTCACCGAGGGGCTCCTTCGCTTCCACTCTCCCTATAGGAGTTCTCTGAGGAATCTAATCTCCATGGGCTATCTCTAATAGCTCGTTTCGGCCGACGGCGCCCATCCTTGGACAGTTTCGCCCGTTTCGCCAATGAATCTTTCCCCCTACAAGAACGTGTCGTCGTCGAGCTCCTGAATCCTCATCACTTCACTTTGCGGTTCTCCAATAATGACGATTTTGCCGCATTTTGGTCCAAAGGTCTTCGTTCCTGTGGAGGGCACCGTTTCTTTCTTCTTCGCTGGAGCTACGATTTCCATTGGAAGAGGGATTCCCCCTCTGCGGCGATCTGGGTGAGCTTTCCGGGTCTCCCCCTTCCCTTCCAAAATCCCGCTATTCTACAATTGTTAGGCAATATGGTTGGAAGGTTTTTGGCTTTTGATGAGAGGTCGAGGACTTTGTGCCATCCTATAGCACCCTGAATCTGCGTGGAAGTCGGCGTCTCCAAACCCCCTGTTGAAGAAGTATGGATCGAGGTTGAAAATGAGCTTCGATGCCAACAACCGGTGGCTTTTGAGAACTGGTATGATTTATGCGCTTCGTGTTGTCGATTGGGTCATCTTCAACGGGACTGTCGTCCACTGTTTCATAAATCTTCAAATTTGGTTGATAGCGGAATTGTTCCCCCTGAGAAACAATCGGTGGGTCGATCCCAATGGTACTCGTGTCTCTTTACAGAAGGATGATGCGGCCGTGTCCCCTGTTGACAGTGGTATGAGCCTGATTGCTGAAGATATGGCTCCTCCTACGAAGCAGGATGTTTCAATGCCTAATCGGATCACCCAAAATGAAGAGTCTTTGAAGTCAGTACCTCTATTTCCTGAGCCCAAGGTCATGGATGTTTTCAACAGGTTGATCGGAGATCTTAATGGTATGAAACACCAAATGGCAGTGAATTCTCAGTGCAATGCAACGGGTGTTTGCATTGATTCTGGTTTAAATGGTACTCATTCTGAAATGGAAAGGGTTATTGATGAAAATCATGAGGGAGTTCCCATGACTCCTGGTGTTGGTTCTTATGCGGAGGCAGTCCGGTCACCTATTGGAGGACAGGTTGCGGTCACTAAGAGTCCAACCAGATCGGGTACTAGAAAGGAAGTGGAGGATATTGAGCTCGACAATCGTTTTGATGATCTGAATAACGAAGATCCGGTGCAGGAGGTTGAAACCGATCAGAGCAGATACACTATGGATGAGCAGCAAGCCCAGGGGAGCGTGACTAGTGATGGGGACATGAAGGGCATCCGTAAAGAGCGCAAAGATTACTCATATTTTCCACCTCCCATGGAGACACGTTCGGCGAAAAAATTAAACGCCAAGCAGATGGACGATGATGCTCTCGATCACCCATTAGATTTACTAATGAGTTCGGATGAAGAAATGGTTGAACAAGTTTTGTTTCTTAACGCTACTGAAGAAGAAGCTGCTAGAGCGGCGAGAAGGTCTTTGAGGATGAATCTTAATGAGGAACAGTATAACTGGATCGACAGACATGACTTGATTTTAGTTGGGGGTTTCAACAATGGGAAGATCAGCCTTGAGGAGTACGTTCAAACTTGGGATAAATTGACATTAAGACTTGAAGATCTCTTAACGGATGAACCGAAAACTCAGGTACGCAAAATCTCATGGAAACTATTTAGGGAGCCAATTTATGGTAGTCTTAAATTGTCTTTTAATGGTTCAGTTATGTCCTTTTGTGTCTGAACCATGGTTTCTCACTTTTTCCCAAAAAGTGTTTGGAAATAAAAAAATTAATTTTCAGCAATTTTATAGAAAATTTTCACATTTAAATATAATAATAATAATTACATATATGTTATTATTCATAATATCAATAATTAATTTTATTCAAATGTCATTGATGAAATTTCATATAAAAGTATATACTTATATATATGCATTTTAATAATAAATACATGTGTCCATATGTAATTTATATTTTTTAAACTATAATTTAAATATATAAAACAATGAATGGAATTTTTTAAATAGAAATGATAAAAAATTAATATTTATTTAAATTAGTAAATTGTTTTGAAAATCATTTGTATTTAAATACAATACAGTTATAATATTTATAAATATAACTATACGTTATTTAGTATAAAATATTTATTCCTTTATATAATCAATGATATTTTTAAAAACATTACTAATGTTGCTTAAATAGAATTAATAACTGTTAATATTTCTTATGTATATTTTTACTAATATTATATACATTTTATATAATTAGTAATTATTAATATTTATATAACATTATTAATTAATATCATGCATGAGTTCAAAAAAAAATGTACGTGTATAGTATATACGTACATACATACATAGACACAGTCACATATATATTTACAATCCGTGTGTGCATGTGTAATGTCTCAACATTACAAAAAAAACATTGGTTAGTGGTGGTTTATTAGCGGCGGTTCTATTAACCATCGCAGAATAAATTCGGTTTAAAAAAATAACAACATAGTGACGGTTTCATCAAACCGCCGCTATATATTTTTTATTTTAATAATTAGTGGCGTTTTCCATTAAACTGCCGTGAAATGTTTTTAAAAAACTCTATTTCCCCGCCTCCCCCACTCCCTCTAGACGACCCGACCCCGATTCCTATCCTCCCCGATGCCTATGCGACCCGAACCCCCCCCCCCCCCTGACCTCTCTCACCCGACCTCGGTGGCGACCCCGATCCTCGCGACCCCCCCCCTCCGACCTCCCTCTCCCCAGCGGTTCCCCTCCCCGATGGCGATGTTGTAATGGCTCGGACCTCTTCAGTCCATTCCTTTGTAAAAATCTGGTGTTTGAGGTGTTCTGGGAGGTCAACGTGGCTTATTTCTAACACTTTGCAAAATTTTCAGTTCTATGAATAATGTTTTTAGAACGGTGAGACATCCAACGGTAAGTGTACAATGTTTCCAGAACAGTGAGACATCCAATGGTAGGTGTGTGGTGTTTCCAGAATGGTGAGACATCCAACGATAGGTGAACAATGTTTACAACTTCCTACAGTTTCGCCCCTTTGATGTTATCTTCGACGTAAAACACATTCAAAGCTTTGTTTTAAGGGATTTAAGTTTGATTCAAAGCTCATTACTCCTATATAAATTTTCCTAAGGGTCTGGGTGCCTTTACTCTGTCAAAACACGTAATCTTGATCAGATCTGCCTTTAATGGAAAATCTAAACCATTGCTCAGTTTAGATTTTCAAAAGGTCGAGATACCTTCTCTCTTGTTCTTCCTTCTTGTTTTTCCTTGGTACGGGACGCCCAGAGTCCTTCCTCCCATAGGAGTCCTGCGATCGAACTATAATCCTTGGATCGTTTCCCCTTGGAGTTTTTCTTACTGCATGCGTACCCCCTGTTTTGGTGCAACAAGGAAGTGTCGATCCGTCTTCGATATAAGGTATGTTCTACCTCTATTCTTCTGGGTTCCTCGGTCTATTTCCTCCCGTTTCTCCTTGCCATGTAATGGCATGTGATCTCCATGTTTCTAATGGAGCTTTTTTGGGTGTTGGTTGATGCGGTTGTGTCACAACGTCCTCGAGTGGATGCAGTCATTGTGGAAGAGGTGATCGTGATCCAATGTGTTGGCCTATTCTCATGCAAAGAACATCAGAAACCTTTTTGTGAAATGTTTTAAATTTTTATATGTCATAGCGGCTCAGTTGGAACCTTCGATGATATGATGTGAATACGTGTATTGCTAACTCACTCTATGAACAGTAACCAAACCGATTCTCCACATGACCCCGGACGCACCCCCCGAACGCCAGAGGTTTCCGACTACACTACTATAGATATGTCCGTTAAGAGCGTGCAAAAAGGATTTTAACTGCGCTAAAAAGTGTTGTTATCCTTAGTACTGTTAAAGGGGGGTCCCCTTTATCAACGCTAAATAAACGCTGATAAAGGGTCCTTTATCAGCGCTATTTCTAACGCTGATAAAGGACCAAACTACTGCAATATGTTGTTTGTATAACAACACACCACAACACATACTTGTAACCTTTATGAAAAATATATAATTTAATTGAAATAAATTTTACATCACGGATACAAAAAAACACTATTATATACATTTTAAACAACGTTTTGTATTATTATATAATCAATGATATTTTTAAAAACATTACTAATGTTATTTAAATAGAATTAATAATTGTTAATATTTATTATGTATATTTCTACTAATGTCATATACATTTTATATAATTAGTAATTATTAATATTTATATAACATTATTAATTAATATCATGCATGAGTTCCAAAAAAATGTATGTGTATAGTACATACATACATACATACATAGACACAATCACATATACATTTACAATGCGTGTGTGCGTGTGTAACATCCCAACACTTCAAAAAAAGCACCGATTAGCTGCAGTTCTATTAACCACCACGAAATAAATTCATTTTTTTTAAAAAAAATATAGTGATGGTTTCATCAAACCGCCACTATATATTTTTTATTTTAATAATTAGCAATGGTTTCCATTAAACCATTGTGAAATGTTTTTAAAAAACCCTATTTCCCCCTCCCCCGCTCCCTCTAGACGACCCAACCCTGACCCCTATCCTCCCCTGATCCCTGTGCAACACTGACCCTGCAACCCCCCCTCACTCTGACCTCCCTCTCCTTGGCAGTGATGCGACCCCACTCCGACCTCTCTCCTCCATCCTCGGTGGCGACCTCGATCCCCATGACTCCCCCTTCAAGCTTCCTCTTCCCAGTGGCGATGCAGAAGCCCCCCTCCGACCCCCCCCAGCGGTTCCCTTCCCTGACAGTGACACTGTAATGGCCCGAACCTCTCCGCTCCATTCCTTTATAAAAATCTGGTGTTTGAGGTGTTCTGGGAGGTCAATGTGACTTATTTCTAACACTTTGCAAAATTTTCAGTTTTGTGAACAGTGTTTCCAGAACGGTGAGACATCCAACGGTAGGTGTATAGTGGTTCCAGAATGGTGAGACATCCAACGTTAGGTGTACAGTGTTTCCAGAACAGTGAGACATCCAACAGTAGGTGTGCAGAGTTTCCAGAACGGTGAGACATCCAACGGTAGGTGAATAGTGTTTACAACTTCCTACAGTTTCACCCCTTTGACGTTATCTTTGATGTAAAATGCATTCAAAGCCTTATTTTAAGGGATTTAAGGCCGATTCAAAGCCCATAACTCCTATCTAAATTTTCCTAAGGGTCCGAGTGCCTTTACTCGGTCAAAACACATAATCTTGATGAGATCTGCCTTTAATGGCAAATCTAAACCGTATCTAAACCGTTGTTCCGTTTAAATTTTTAAAAGGTCGAGATACCTTCCACCCTTGTTCTTCCTTCTTGTTTTTCCTTGGTACAAGACGCCCATATTTCTTCCTCCCATAGGAGTCATGTGATCGAACTGAAATCCTTGGATTGTTTCCCCTTAGAGTTTTTCCTACTGCATGTGCACCCCCTATTTTGGTGCAACCAGGAAGTGTCGATCCGTCTTTGATATAAGGTATGTTCTACCTTTGTTCTTATGGTTTTCTTGATCTATTTACTCCCATTTCTCCTTTCCATGTGATGGCATGCGATCTCCATGTTTCCAATGGAGCTTTCTTGGGTGCTGGTTGATGCGATTATGTCGCAACGTCCTCAGGTGGATGCGGTCATTGTGGAAGAGGTGATCGTGATCCGTTGTGTTGACCCACTCTCGTGCAAAGAACATCGAAAAACTTTTAAGGTATGGGATTTTGGATTCCCTATTTTATTTACGTGTAGTCGTAGAGTTAACATGATTTATCCACTGGATCACAATGAAATTGACATAATAAATATTCGAACCAGATTAAATAATTTGTATCAATTTCTTAGCAATTTTATTGCATCTTGATTTGCTAGATGGTGTGAGATCTATTACTTTCTTGTTCACCATGTTGTTATTGATGGAAATTGGTAAAGAATGTAAAGTCGTGATTAGTTGTAAATTGATTGGCTAAAGGATTAAAGATGCATGTTAATGAATCAAGTTATTATTGTTGTGATTTAATGATAATCAAATGGATGCAGTTATGCATGTTTAATTGAATCGGTTAATTCAAGATGGAATAAAGAACCTATTTTGTGTTAAAATATAATTCCTTTTAGGGTTCTGAGTTACCCGCTTGCTTGTAAAGGCCAAGTTCCTTATGCTTTGGAGCTGTGAGTGATCCTTGTGTGTGAAGGCTGGATGTCTTGTTTAGGGCCAAGAGCCCAGTTACTATGTTCTTTGTTTCCTGTTGCTTGTGTTATGGTGTGAGCTTGGGATGACTGAGTCTAGAGGGATGTTGTGGTATGTGGGGGTAGGGAGGCCCAGTGGCTGTGGCATTATTTGATGTCTAGAGTGGTGAGATGCATCGGTTTGTGCATGTGAGTATCAGGGAGGACACTAGAGATGATGGAACAAGTTGAAGCTAGGCTTACCCATTGATATGAAAGTTGGATGCTTGTTGAATATGTTTTTTGTTTATCCATTTTACTCTCCCCACTACTTGAAGCAGATGATCTTGATTACCCTCCTTCCAAAATAGGTGAAGATGCGCAGGGTATACCACATGCTTTCCCTGTTTAACTTCTTGAGGATGGATGGGTCTAAGCTCCTACTATAAGCGCCAAAGACTCAACGGGTAGTTCATCTACTTACCATGTTGATCCCCTTGTGTTTGGTAGCTTAGGATGTTTTCTAGAATACCTGGAAATATGGGAATATGGAAGTGGTAATGTTGTTAATAAATGAATAAATTTTTAACCCATGGGGTTGAAGTTTGCTGGGATGCAATGCTGAGGTTGTGACTTTGAGAAGCCATGGACTCGGTTTGGTTATGCCTAGAGGGCATGGATCTTGGTTGGAATGATAATTAAATGTAATGTGGAATTGATAATAGTTAATTAATGTTTAAAGAATTAATTAATGTAAAGTGAAACTGATAAAAATGGATAAAGTAACTTAATATATCTCTTTAAATGGTTATATACTTATAGGTTATCTAGTCTTAGCAGTGGCAGCCGGGAGTCTGAGATATGTTAACTACAGTTGATTCTAAGACTAGGTTTTTCCCATAGTGTGGTTGTGAGCTATATTATATCATGAACTTTTGTGTTTCTATGCGATACTCCACCTTGTCAGTTAGGATGACTCACACCTTGGGGATTCTGAGCCCTAGGGGGTATTTTTCCCAACATTCTGGTGGCAGGATGTATGACTGACTACCCCCTTTGGCCATGCTCTCTTCTCTTGGTAGTTACTAGTTCTAGTATGCACAAGGGTCAATTTTACCCATATATGTGTGTAGAGGGTTGTGATGGGTTGTGGTTATTTCACACACATATATTCTGGATATAGTTTCCTATGGACTACTATAGGTGTAATGTGTATAGGCTGTGATGGCTTGAGGATCCTTACTCAGTGTATGGGATGTAATGGCTTAAGGTATAATACCCGATGTATGATACACACTATGCAATCTTTGGTCGATCCCATAAACTACCTAGTTACTTTTGGTTATGTGGTTATGGTGGCGAGTTGCATGAGGTGCATGTTGTGGTGCTACGCCCAGGTGTCTTTAGGCTAGCCTTTTTGAAGAGAGATGCTCAGGATGTGCGATGTTGGGGCAAAGTGACAAACCAGTGGGGAAGTTGTAGCAGGGTACCCTTTACATTCTTTATTATATCATATACCCTTGTATGTGATACTTGGTGAGAGCATCCATGGTGAGGCTGAGAACTTAGTATACCTGTTTAGGTGACGAGTTGGTTTCACTTGTTGTTCACTTTGCTTTAGCATGCTTTCTTTACTTTTTCATGAGAGGATTTGGGGAGGATCCTACTGAGTATACTGTTATACTCACCCTATTTTATATAAACTATTTTCAAGTCACTTGAAGCAGGTTGAAGATCAAGATGGTTACTACTAGCTTGGGGGTTTTGCAGGAGCTGTTTAGGCTTCGTGGTCACTGTCGTTTTACTTTCTTTTGGTACTTGAAGTTTTCCTCTTTTAGTTGTAGTAGTTTTTCATGACATTATATATGTCTACTTTGGATTTTTTTTATATTATTGTCTAAGTAGGAGTTGGTTGGTTTCTGTCTTATCTCTCTCTTCCGCGTGTTTTCTCTTAGAGGGTAATGTATCCCATCTATGTGTTTGCTATACCCTCGGTGCTATTCACCAACCCAAGTCCTACTGGAGGTAGGAATCGAGGTTCATTATCCATCTTCTCACATTTTCGGCCTCGGAGGGGTACACATTGTGGGGAGGGGGTCATGACAGAGTGGTATCAAAGGTCTGGTTGAGGGATAAGATGAAGTTTGCAGTTAGGAACAGGTTAGGTTGAATGGGTTGGTAGGGAAATGGTGTCAAATACGTTTATCAAGTGTCACGGGAGACCGGATGAGTCACAGGTATTTAGGGCCCCCTGTGATCTGATTCACAGATCATTAAGCTTACAGTGGATACTAAATGAGGTGATACTGGTTGGAGGGTAGAAACCTAGGAAAGGATCATGCATCATTCTTCTTTGCGCCAATGTTTTAATGGGTATACCTTGGGATATGTTAACCTAAAATGAATAAAAGAAAACAATTAATTAATGTTAAGTCTTATATATTCTAGGTTTAGGAGATCTAATTGTTTTCCTTTTGCAGGTATGGATCGTGGTCGACGTCCTCATCAGGTTAGCACGAAAGATGTTCAGCAGGTTATGCCAGCAGATTGTTGCTGAGTAGAGATTGATGAAGACAACACTTAGAGGAGGACACTATGAGAATTTTAGTGCCAGAGTCTATAGAAGTACGTGGGATCTATTTCAGATGTAGTCATAGAAGACTGATTGGAGGAGGTTGAGATAGGTTTCAGTTCGATCTGTGCTCAGAAGGAGCACTGGGTATCATTGGTTGTGACGATGTTGCGTGGGGCAGTGAGGTAGTGGTGGTTCTTATTTATCAAGGATCGTGAGGAGTTGACAGTCTCTTGGGAGGAGTTCTGAGACTAGTTCAGAGACAAGTTTCTTTTTTTTGACTGTGAAGGCATCCAATTTCTAGGAACTGCTTACCCTTCAGTAGGGGAGCTCCATCGTGCGAGAGTTCGGGATCCATTTCACGAACCTTCTGTGATATTCTTCGGACCTGTTTCCATATGAGGAGGCCATGATGAGGCATTTTAAGGAGGCTTTGCATCCATAGATCCTATACCAGGTCACTTATTTTATTCTGAAGACGTATCTCGATGTGCTGGTGAGGGAAGAGTTCATCAAGAGGACGTTAGTCAGAACCAGATCTTCATGAGAGGGGAGTCATCAGGATTCCTCATCAAGAAGAGCTATGGTCCGGGGTTCCCAGTTTTCAGGGTAGAAGAGTTTCTATTAGATGGGGTTAGGTCCCAACCCTCAATGAATTGTTTCTCCAAGGGAATTGGCTCTCAGGCCTATGCTAAGGGACCATGAGCTTGTTTTTGTTGTGGAGGTTGAGGTTATCATCAGTGAGAGTGCCTGGCTTTTCTGAGAAATTAGCATGCATCAGGTGTTCCACTTCAAGTTCCTCCATTGAGGAAGTTCCATCCGAGGAAATAGTAGCAGGTTACTCTATTTTGGGATTAGTATAGAGCATATGGGGTAGGCAGAGGACAACACTAGGATGATCTCCATCCTCGGAGAGTAGAGCACGACCGTGGAGGTGGTCATCAGCGGGGTCAGAGAGGCCATAGAGATGGTCGTGGTTAGCTTCATGCATTAGCATTGCCAACACCATGTGATCCAGACGTCATTCGAGGTACCATATTCTTGTTTTATATGTGGGTTCATACCTTGTTTGATTTAGGAGAGAACCACTCCTTCATATCACCTACCCTTGTCTATGCCTTGGGACTTGAGGTAGAGAGGCTTCTAGTGCCCTTAACATTGAGTACGCCAGTTGGAGGCCGAGATGACTTGTTTGAAGTATTTAGAGACTATGAGATAGTGCCGCGGAAACACTTCTCTTGGGGAGATTTCCTATGTTTATATATACAACCATAAGATGTCATCCTTAACATAGATTGGTTGTATTCAGTGTAATATATTTTGAATTACTTCATGAGGCAGGTTGTGTTATTTGATACTGATGGAGAGTCAGTAGTGTTTTTTAGCAAGCGAGACCCTCAGATGGGTCAGAGGCATGTTCCATCCTTATCATCCTTGATGGTTGAGTTTATGATGAGTTTTTTAGAGTTTCAATAGTTGGAATTTCCTAGGGTCGTAGAAGAGTACCCTGAAGTCTTTACAGAATAGGTTGTAGCATTACCCCCATGATGAGAGATCGAGTTCAGGATCAAACTACAACCAAGTGTGTCTCCTATCTCTATTTATCCATACAGGATGGAACCTTATGAGTTTCGAGAGCTATGTATACAGATTTATGGTCTGTTGTAGTGTGGTTTCGTTCAGCCAAGCGTGTCACTGTGGGGTGCACCGGTTTTGTTCATGAAGAAGGATAATGGAAGTTTGTGGTTGTGTGTCGATTATCGTCACTTGAACCAAGTGATAGTGAAGAACCACTATCCTCTTCCATGGATTGATTATTTATTCAATCAACTAAAGGGTTAAAGTTAGTTCTTGAAGATCAATTTGCAGTCAGGATTTCATCAGATGCGTGTGAAGGATGAGGATATCCCAAAGATTGCTTTCCCTTGTCGTCATGAGCATTACAAGTTTTTTGTGATACCATTTTGTGTGGTTAATGATCCAGTTGTGTTCATGGGTTTAATGAAAATTTTGTTTCTTGAGTTCCTAGATAAGTTCATGGCGGTCTTCATTGACGACATCCTTGTGTACTCTGTGTCTAAGGAGGAGCATGCAGAGCATCTGCATGCCATTTTGGGAGTTCTTAGTTGATAAAAACTATTTGGGAAGTTGTCAAAGTGTGAGTTTTTGGCTCGATAATTCTGTTTATTATGGAATTTTGTGTCCCAGTAGGGAGTATCTATGGATCCGTCAAAGGTATAAGCAGTTGTGTCTTGGATATCCCCCAAGATAGTGGCAGAAGTGTGAAGTTTCCTTGGTCTTGCAGGCTATTAAAGGAGGTTAATAGCTTATTTCTCTAGGGTTGTGACTCCTCTAATAACGTTGACCAGAAAGGATCAAGTATTCATATGGACTGATCAGTGTTAGGCAGCTTTCGAGTATCTGAAGGAGAAGTTAGTCAGTGCTCTGGTTCTTTGTCTACCAACAAAAGGAGTTCCGTTTGAGGTTTTCTGTGATGCTTCACGTCTGGTTTTAGGTTGCATTATGATGCAGTATAGATCAATTGTTTCTTATGGGACTTTACAGTTACATCCCCACAAACATAACTATGCCACCCATGATCTCAAGTTGGTGGTAGTGGTGTTTACCCTGAAGTTATGGAGACATTACCTCATCGGTGAGCATTTTGTGGTCTTCACTGATCATAAGAGCCTAAGGTATGTTTTCTCCTAGTGTTACTTGAACATGAAAAAACTTTAGTGGATGGAGTTTTTACAAGATTATGACTTTTAAATTTCATATACACCTTGAAAGGGGAATGTTGTATCTAATGTGCTGAAGTAGGAAGTCGTGTAGTGATGTAGTGCATGAATCAGGTGATTCCTGGAGAGTTATGGAAGAACTTTCAACATTACATATGGATATGGGAGAAGTTGGGGGAAGAGGCTGTCTTTTTTAGATAACAGTGCAGTCATCTTTGGTGCGGAAGGTAGAAGAGTCCTAGTTAGAGGATCTTGAGGTGGAGGTATGGAGAGACCAAGTTTTTTTGTGGCGAGGCCCTTGATGGTTTGTCTGAGGATGAACAACACCAGGTGTTGTTTCAGGGAAGGATTTTATTTCATTTGGTGATGTGTGAGATGGTTCTCAGAGAGTTCCATAGTTCGACCTTAGCGGTACATCCTGCCAATGAAAAATATTTACCAAGATTTGAGGAGTCAGTTTTGGTGGCTTGAGTTGAAGCATGTAGTTTTAGAGTTTGCGTATTGATGTTTGGTCTGCCAGAAGGTGAAGGCCGAGAACCGTGTTCCCAGTGGTTTTCTCTAGCAATTAGATGTTACTTAGTGTAAGTGGGAGGAAATATAAATAGACTTTTTTACCAGTTTAACTCGAGCTTAGGGATCCCATGACACTATATGGGTGGTAGTGGATCATTTGGAAATATAATCCCACTTCATAGTAATCAAGTATTCAAGCTTTGTGGAGTTTTTTTAGGTAATATCTGGAGGAGGTGGTGAGACTCCATGAAGTCTTGAGGATGATCATTTCCAATCAAGATCCTTATTTTATCTCTAGGGTGCGGAGAGGTCTCTAACATGATTTTTATTATCAGTAATGTCGTAACACTAATTTTCATTAGATGTATGGTCAGGTAGAACATACCATCCAAATTCTTGAAGACATGTTGCGCTCTTGTGTCGTAGATTTTGGAGGTTTGTGGATGAGGCACCTGCCCTTGGTAGAGTTCACTTACAACAATAGTTTCCATTCCACCATCGATATGGCATCGTTTTAAGCCTTGTATAGATGACCTTGATATTCTCTGTTGTGCTGGAATGGGGTCATAGATTCAGTATTTATCAGGTCAGAACTGGTATAGAATACAATGAAGATGGTTGAGGTGATTCATAAGTAGATGCAGGAAACACAAGATTGTTATAAGTCCTATGCTGATCATAGGAGGGGACCTCTAGAGTTTGACATTGGGAATCACGTGTTTCTGAAGGTGACTCCACATCATGGGCAATGAAGGTTTGGTCATGGGAGTAAGATTTCTACCCAGTTTGTTGAGCCTTTCGAGGTGTTGGATCATGCTGGATTCATGGAATATCGGGTAGCACTTCCCCCATAGATTAGCTGGATACACAATGTTTTCCATGTGATGTAGTTCCATCATTATATTCATGATGACTCTCACATCATCAATTGGGGTGATATCGATGTTGATGATGATGCAGCCTTTGAGGATCATCCTATAGAGATCCAAGACTGAAAGGAGAAGGTGTTGTACATGCGTGCTATCTTCTTGGTTTGTGTCTTGTGGTGGCACTATGGTCTGGATGAGAGTACTTAGGAACATGAGTTGTAGATACATGCTTAGTACCCTGAGCTGTTTGATGTTTAACTCTTATCTTGTAACATTGATCGTTTAGTGGTTGTAGAACCTTTATATTTATGAGATACTTTCTCTTTTTTCTTATTATGGCTTGATATCATTTGAAATGTATTTCCCCTAGGAGAGTGGTTAGGATCTGGTTGTAGTTTTTTGCATGGTTTTGCATTGTTCCTTTGAAAAAGTGGCTGATCTTCTTTAGTGGTGAGAGCCTTGAGAGGTATCTCGAAGGGTGGTTGTTCGGACCCCTTTTTATGTTTTCTCTCTGGGTTGGTTTTGGATTCTTGAAGGAGAGAATAGTTTGATATGTATCTAATGTAATTTCCTAGACCTCTCCGGTCCATTCCTTTGTAAAAATCTGGTGTTTGAGATGTTTTGGGAGGTCATGGTGACTTATTTCTAACACTTTGAAAAATTTCCAGTTCTGTGAATAGTGTTTCCAGAATGGTGAGACATCCAAAGGTAGGTGTACAGTGTTTCCAGAATGGCGAGACATCCAACGGTAGGTGTACAGTGTTTCCAGAATGGTAATACATCCAATGGTAGGTGTGCACTGTTTCTAGAATGGTGAGACAGCCAACGATAGGTGTACAGTATTTCCAGAATAGTGAGACATCCAACGATAGGTGTACAATATTTCAATAATGGTGAGACATACAATGGTAGGTGTACAGTGTTTCTAGAATGGTGAGACATCCAATGGTAGGTGTATAGTATTTCCAGCTTCCTACAGTTTCACCCCTTTGATGTTATCTTTGACTTAAAATGCATTCAAATCCTTATTTTAATGTATTTAAGGTTGATTCAAATCCCATAACTCATATTTAAAATTTCCTAAGGGTTCGGGTTCCTTTACTCAGCCAAAACACACAATCTTGACCAGATATGCCTTTAATGGAAAATTTGAACTATATCTAAACCACTTCTCCATTTAGATTTTTAAAAGGTCGAGATACCTTCATCCCTTGTTCTTCCTTCTTTTTTTTCCTTAGTATGAGATGTTGGAGTTCGTTCTCTAGAACCAACTTATTTTGTACTTTATGATAACTTATATTCATGGTTTTGAATATTAATAAATTCCTTATCACATCATAATTGTTCTTCGTAACATTGTATATGATAATTCCCTAAGAATAATTATCCCACTAAAAGGTCATAACAAATCCCTTCTATGATGAGAACCCATAAGTTCTATGACACTATTCTTGAATATATGTTCTATATCTGAATGATATCATTTGAGGGACACAAATGATACAGGCTATCAGGGATGGAGACTCGTAGTACTTTGAGGCACCTTCTCATGGTGTACACCCTTGGTAAAGTCTAGGAGGATATTATGAGAATAAGGCCCGCCGGTAGGAAATCCAAATTTCTATGTGTCATTGGATGTTCCTATCTCCGAGTTCTTCTATTGGTCCTTAGACTTTAAGATTGTTATTAATGAGTAGTATGAATCACACACTTAAATGTATTGATGAAAACTATGACGATAGATGTTTGTGGTGAGGTAGGATATGTTGGGTGTGTCATGAGTAATACTACATTAATAAATAACACAGGAAAGGATTTATCCCTTATTTTATTTAATAGATGATAATATCTCAGGCCCTTTTATGAAAATGATATAGCCTAAACAAATCCATGTCCATAGTGATCAATAGGCAAGTTCTATTTTTGGAAATTCAAAGAAAGAGATATCGAGCATATAGGTTGATGGTACTAGCATGAAACCTGCTCAATTAAGGATATTGTGATAAAGGGATTATATTACACAGTAAATGTTCATATGAGGTGACATGTCATTGCGACATTAAATTCTTTCTCTATGTGTTCCTTGACATATTGCTAGATGCTAACCTTGGACTTTAGATAGGTTTGCCTAATGCCATTGAGAAAGAGGCCTAGAGGGTCACATACTAATTGTATCCAATATCTCAGTTAAATAATTTATTATTTAAAAAGTTGAATAAATATTTTTCCCAGACATGGTTTAATAATTATTCATGTATTTCTGATTTCATTTATTCCGTCACAAGTTATTCGAGAGAATATATTGTGAGTGGAATAATTAATAAATATTGAGGAGGATTGGCAGACCGAGTTTAATGGTCCAGTGAGAAATAATAATATTAAATATTATTTGATTAAATAATATTTAATTATAACTTTCAAGTTAAGCACATTTCAGAAAATAATAATGTTGCTATTATTATTTGACATGGGGGTTTCTCTAGGATTAATAAAATAATTAAGGCACTTGTGCAAATTATTTATTATTACCCTAGTGTATTAAATGCCTGGTTATATTATTATCTTATTATCCAAGTGTTATCCAAGCGATTCCTATGGGGTTATACACAATGAATTGGGGAAAATCTCTCAATCCTAGAGATTTCATACCTCTCCAATAATGCTCTCAAGAATGAGAGAGATCCTCCTCAACTGGATCAAGGAGAATGCTTTAGAAGTGGTTCTTAAAGAGATCAAAGGTGGACATCACAAGTGCAAGGATCTTCCATTCTAGCACTCTAATACTCCTTCGACGATGTCCGAAGATATGTGGAACATGTGTGGATCACTATTAGAGGAGATATCCCCTTGATATTTACAACGCAACGATGACACACATGTAGATCTATGGCCGAACGCATCAACGAAGAAATAATCACCTTGGAGGTAATTCTTATTTAATTAAATTAATTATAAAAAATAATATGTTGATCCTCTCTCTTGGTTTCAGGATTCTATTCCTTTATCCTATTTCTTTGATTTAATTTCGTGGATCATGGCATTCATTGTCTCATAGATCCAAAATTGTTCATTGAATATGGAAAAAATCAAAGTTGGAAACCCACCCTCCTGCGCTTCTGTTGCACCCAGAACCTACAAGTGGTATTAGAGGGGGCATATTATTGTTTATAATTATTTAATAATCGTTGGTGATTTGTGCATTTATAATTTAGTCTTTCAATTCATGTTTATTTTTTCATTTTTAATCTGAATTATGAGATCTGTTTCTTCCTCTATCATTTCTCTAAGATCTAATAGAAATGATTAATTTTATGATTAAAATTATATCGATGATATATTTGGAGGTTCTGAGAATTATATCCAGATAACATAGCAGTACACGCTATGTAATAAAAATTATACACCATGTAGTTGTGTTCAATGCATTAGGATTAATTTGATAATTAATCAACCCATGTGCATTAATGAAACGTGGTGTAGTTAATTCTTACACCACATGTTGACTGGGGTAGACTGGCGCACAATCAGCTAGACTATACACCATGTGACCCACTGGACATGGCATGTAGTCTCTTTTGGGTCTGGGTCAGGCCATGTATTCCATACACGACCTACTCGACCGGTGACTGTGTAACACAGAGTCAACACGGCATGTGGCCCACTGGACACGTCATGTACTCCAAGATTTCTGATGTACGTCTCACACACTGAGTCCCTATTCATGTACTTCAGATACATGGTGAAGAATATACATGCCATATAGATCGGATCTACATGTCGTGTACTTTTACCAGTTATGTAGATTTAAAAATTTATTATATTATGTTACTCTTGAGACATGTACTTTCATGTGGGCATAAAGTTGGGACACACCATTTGATAGGCTTTGATATATATATATATAAATGTTTTATTAATATCTGCATAATATTCAATATCTTCACATCATGTATGAGTTTTATTACAGTTATTATTCTATGTGCATGATATATGTCAAAAAGAATAAAGTGTATACAAGTATAATATATGTTGGGTAGTTTTGGATGGGTATTCATCGGGTTACCTCCAAGGTATAAGTTATGTACATAGTTAATTTTAAATGAATTTATTAATTTGTTTAAAATTATAATGGAATAGAATCTCAAGAAAATTCAGAAAATAGTTTATGATGAAAGGATTGATTAATTAAAGATAATAATTAATCAATTCAAGCATGATTTATCTTAAATAAGAATGATTAAAGAATTGAATGATAGTTTTATTAAATGCGTACTTCGTTGAATGCATGTGGATGATCATGAGCTAGACCCGACCTTTGTATGTGATTGGTTTACTTTCAATTTATTATTAAATTAAATTATTGGCCTGTGTGCCTTATCTCCTCATTAATATGTAGGGATTGTATGCCCATGGTTTCTTTTATGTAAACCCCCTTTTACCCCTCACCTGTGTGTGAGTAAAAAAATATGTATTGGATGGAGCTCCCAAGCTAGTGGAGGCGGTTCAAGTTAGGAGTCGAGGCGAATCCAATCCAAGGAGATACAAAGGTGGATAGGTGGAAACCTGTAAACACGAACCTTAAATGGTTGAAGGTGTTTCTTCCCTAGGTTATTGGTTTATCAATCATTATATAAACTAACCATTAGAACAAGCTCGTGATCATACCCTTTATTTTAATTATGTTAGTTGTGTGGTTATTTCATTATTGATGTTTTTCCGCGATCACATAATTAATGAGTTAACAAGCATGAAAAGATGGAACTAAATTAAATTGACTTATGCATAAATATCATCTTAAGACATGGTTAATCACTTAAGTAATCCCATTTAATATTAAAAATCAAGTTAAAATATAATAATTGGAAATTTATGCATAAAGGATAAAATCCCTCAATAAAATATTAAGTCGGTATAGCCTTCTATTACTTCATTTAGAATCGAACCATAGTTCAAAGTGCTTGACCAACCAAAGTTGGGGTGCTTTCAATTATTGAGGAATTTTAATTTGAGGTTTTGGGTTGAATTAACTTGGTTGACATTAATGGTTGACTGCTAAAGTAGGGCATGGTGTAACTGAGAGACAAAGGTTTAGGAAATCTAAATTAACCATTTCAGGATTGGGGAGTCCACTCAACAGATCAAAGAACTGTGAGTTAATGAAGTTGGTATTTGGAACGCCTACCTAAAACCATTAGAGTTTCTTGACCATCTAAAGTTGGGGTAATGAGAATGGAATATGGATCCTTACCACTAGAATATCCAAGTAACATGATATTTTGAAGCCAATGGTGAGGGTTATTGGGCTTCAATAAAATAGTGGGAGACTAATAAATATAATATTTATTTATTTGTGTAAATTTTATCAGATAAAGTACTAAATATATGTTCATATTATTCATAGAAACAATAATAAAATGACATCAAACATATCTTTGCGATCCATACTTGAGAAAGAAAACCTTCTCACAAACACTAATTTCCAGGAGTGGAAAAGGTGCCTATGGGTCATCCTTCACCATGAAAGGAAACTATATGTACTGGAAGAGAATTTTATAGTTGCGCCTAGAAATGAGGCAAGTGATAAAGATCTCTCTATGTATGAGAAACATCTGAATGATGTTATATATGTTCAGTGCTTCATGCTATCATCCATGTCCAAGGAGCTATTGAAGCAACATGGGGAAATGGATGTTTATAGCATAATTTATCACCTTTGGGATATCTATCAAGATAAGGAGAGAAAAGAGAGGTATGAGATCTCTAATGCTTTGTTCATGACTAATCTTGGAGAGTCTGCGTCATCTGGGCCTCATGTAGTCAAGCTTATCAGCTATATTGAGCATCTGGACATCTTAGGGATTAAATTTCCAAATGATTTTCATACAGATCTCATGATTTCATCAATTCCCAAGACATTATCTAGTTTTATTGTGGATTATAATATGATCAATAATGAGAAGAGTTTGTCAGAGCTTCTGACCTTGATTCACCAGGTGGATATAAACATGGGGCATGACAAACCCATTGTCCTTATGGTGAATAAGAAGAGGACAGACAAGGAAAAGGGGCCTAAGACTTATAAATAGTTTAAATCCCCCAAGCATCGTACGACTAAAAAAAATAAGATCTAAAGGTAGGGAAAGGAAAAGGAGGCAGTATGTTTTGCATGTGGAAAGTCAGGAAAATGGAAGAGAAACTGCACCTAGAGGTAAGGAGAATCCAAACGTTCATTCATTATTGAGTGAAATCTTTCCATTTCTATACATTGGGTATTATATACAGCTTTTGGTGCTCACATTTGTATTAAAATGCAGGAACCAAGTAGATTTTGGAAAATTTCTAGAGGAGAGGTGGATTTACGAGCTGCCAATGGTGCGAGGTTGGCTGCTCTTTCCATTGGTGACTACCAATTTTTGTTGTCAGTGGGAATTATTTTGGTTTTGCATTATTTTTATTATGTACCTAATGTTACCAAAAATATAATTTCTGTATCAAGTTTAGATACAAATGGGTTTATTTTCAAGTTCTAAAATAATTTTTTTTCTTTTATAAGGACAACATATGTTGTGGTATGAAAAATTTAAATAACGGTCTGTATAAATTAAATTATGAAAAAACAAGTGTTGGTAATCAATAATGAATCATGTTCACATGACTCATATAACACCTAGCTGTGGCATCACCATCTTGGTCATGTAAATGAGAAGTCTTTGACAAAGCTCTATCAAGATAGCTATTTAGACTCTTCCGAGCTAAAAAAACTTGATAGATGTCACATTTGTTTACAAGGGAAAATAACCAAACCACCATTTGGTGGACAGGGTGAAAGGGCCATAGAGCTTCTAGTATTGGCACACATTGACGTGTGTGGATCATTTCTAGCAGAGGATAGATGTGGATATTCTTACTTCATAAATTTTACTAATTACTTGAGTATATATGGCTATATTTACTTAATGAGGTATAAGTCCGAGTCCTTTGAGAAATTCAAGGAATTCAAGAATGAATAAGAGAATCAACTTGGTAATAAGATAAAGAATATTCCATCAAATCGAGGTGGAGAATATCTTAACTAAGAATTCATCGACTTTCTATGGGAGTTTGGGATTCTATCTCAACTCACTCCACCTTATACACCATAGTGGAATAGTGTTAGTGAAATGAGGAACCATACCTTGTTGGACATGGTAAGGTCGATGATGATTCATCTAGATCTTTTGTTATGCTTTTGAGGATATGTATTATAAACTATGACATACACATCAAACTGAGTACTAAATAAAGTGGAAAATGGAATTCCCTTCGATCTACGGAGTCAAAAGAAACCATTTTTGTTGCACACATGTGTATGCGGATGCGAGACATTTGTTAAGGCTTTCTCAGGCAAAAAAATAGCACCCTGGGGCATGAAGTGTATCTTTATAAGGTATCCCAAGGAAACAAAGGGATATTAGTTGTACAACCCCTTAGACAAGAAAGTGACTATTTCCAGAAAAGTCGTCTTTCTTGAGAGGGAGTGCATACTCAAAAAGGATAATGGGAGTGTAACGACCCGAACCCAAACAACCACCCAAACAGTGCTAAACGGGTCAGGTGCTACTACCTTAGGTGCACCTCCCCGAATGCCAAAGGCTGCTGACTAGAAGCAAGGGTATTATAGGTATAGTGGGGAGGCTATAACCTCTCAGATGATAATAATAATGGTACTGGTCCAAGTATAACAATACAGATGCAGCGGAATAAATGACTCAGCAGACTCGAACCAGACCCACAAAGCGAAATCACATTCAATATCAACAAACAACGAAAGAAATAAATATAACAACAACAGCAGAAATAAATAAAACAGCATGATGATCACTTGTAACTACTATTGAACAATAAACATGCATCCAAAACAGGTCATACACGTATTTATATATAAAAAGGCGCCCATGGCTAACCAACTGTAGCTACATAAAAAATAAGCATGCTAATACAGGAAAGGAAAAAAAACAAGATAAAATCCAACTAGTAAATACCTCAAGGTCCATACCATCTCCATGCAATAGCTAATGCAGCCCAGCTCCTGAAGCTGGCCTCTTTCCTGCACGTAAATCCATAAAGTCTGCATGTGTCCCGAAGGGCCCGTGTAGGGTGTGAGACTAATCTCAGTAGGATACCAACCAATGGTGCATACCTAATATAAGTGTTTAAATAGGCATGCATTTATAAGGAAAACCGTAAACAGTATGATGCACAAATAAACACAAACTCCACTGGTGCTCAGCAGCCACCATGGAGTGTCACCTGCTTCGGCAAACGTCAGAATCTCTGTCGTGTAACCTGAAACCATGTGCCCCCTGACACCGTGTGTCTCAAGTACCGACGTCCTGAAGGCACGCCCAAGAATAGTAGCCTAACACCTTGTGCCTCCTGACACCTCGTACCTCAAGTACCGACGTCCCAAAGGCATGTCCAAGAAGTAACCCGGAGGAATAGTGATGCCTTTCCTCAAATAAATAACCGGAGGTACAATGATGTCTGCCCTCAAATAAATAGTCGGAGGTACAGCGATACTTGCCTTCAAATCAAGTAACTGGAGGGATGATGATATCCACCCTCAAATAAGTAATCGGAGGGACAACGATACCTGCCCTCAAATCACAGCGAGCCTCATCCCCCAACCCGATAGCCTCAAGATATCCCCTGTAGGCTCCTCACCTCCCACGTGGCTTCCTACGACAAGCACCCCCAAAAAAAGTACCTAAACCGCATATATGGAGGCCTCTACCCACATGAGTGGTCAAAACCACCTCATCACGGAGTATCTCTGTGTGCACACTACTCAAAGTTACAGGTGAGTGGTAATCACCAAAATAGTACCTAAGCCACCACACATCTAACACCTTGTATCCCTATGACCATGCCGCTCAAGTATGATGGTCTCGCCATCCCAGTAACCTGGGCCATGCCCAACCTGACAGTCGTACTACCTCAAGCCGACATCCATGATGCCCAATCTCGTGGTCAAAACCACCCAATGTAACTCGGGCCAAGCCCAACCTGTGATCAGCATCACTCAATAGTACCAAGAACAACCCGATAGTTCTAGTATTTGAAATATTACACATCACATATACAATCAAGGGAAAATACTTAAAACAGGAAAAACAAACTAACCAGTTGAATGCCCTAACCAAAAACAGTACCATACCAACATTTAGGTCTTGGGAACCTCTAACAATTCATATCAAGGTTTAATAAACTAAACTCAATATTTTAAAATAATACAGTTCAATTAAAACCATTTTGGCACCCCAGCCAAAACGCCCCATATGAGCAACATCCTCTCACCTGGACCTGCTCAATCAAAACAGGACAAAGGGCATACCCAAAGGTATCCCATAGGTCTAATAAGCAACTTAATATGTAATAGAAAATAAATTAGGGTCTCTCTCAAAATACCTGAAAATGCGCCATAGGCTGCGCCACCCAAAGGTCTGCAAAAACACAAAAGAAGATATGCACCACCTACCTTGTACTAGTAGGATGTTACTCCTATAATAACAGCCTCCAATTAGGTCTAAAACGCGGTAGATCTACAAAATAATCAAAACTTCTCAAACCCCTATAACTCATTCTAGAACAGAAATCATGAAGAACAGATCAAGAGGAATCAAGGCCTTACCGAGGGGGTTCCAATGGATCAAACGATGTTTGAAACGAAGTTTGGATGAAGATCCGAGAAGGATTTGAAGGTCCGACCAGCTCTCCCCGCGTGAGCCACAAGAGGGATAAAGAAAAGAGAGAAGAATGTGAAATCCCATGTGGCCCGAAACTTAAAAACCCTAACTTTAAGTGGCCACATGGTTACCCCTCACGGTTTGTCAAACCGTGCGCCAACCGTGCGGTTTCCACTGCCTCACCAAGAAACTTCGCATAGCTTGTCCGTACGGTTTGTTCAGACTGTGCGCCAAACGTGCAGTTGCTACTGTCTCACCCAAGGATTTCGCACGGCTTTCCCACACAGTTTGTTCAGACCGTGCGCCAACCATGCGCACCTGCTTGACCTCCCCAATTTTTAAAAGTTTTTCCCCAGAAACAAGTCAAAAATTTCAAATAGGTTCAGGATTTTGACCCGTTCTAAAAACTCGGGTTCTTAAAAAATCCCCACCTTAACATAGCTCATCCCCGAGCTATCAAAAAAAACCCATAGATGGCACCGAACATACCACCCCAATCAGAGTAACCCAGACTTCCCCAGTCTCAAAGGTCCTGGATAAATTCCTTAAGGGAATCCACACCTTAGGAATCACCTAACTCAGTCTCAACCCAACAAAACTCAGAACAAGCAAAGGTTTGCTAACCTGTATCTAGACTCAAGGTCCTCTCATGACGCATCATCACCCCTACGCCTCATTGGCACCCCTGTGTCATTTCTGACACCCAAACGCATCCCGCACTGCATCGGTGTCTTCCTCCACGAGGTCCTGCATCCCATGGGTGCTCAAAACGAACCTGGTGCCTAGCACCTCAAGTAACCTGCATCCTCGATGCCCCGATGCCCATGACACCTCAAGTAAATCGCATCCTCGATGCCCCGATGCCCATGGCACCTCAATTAATCCTCATCCTTGATGCCCTGATGCCCATGGAATCTCAAGTAACTCGCATCCTCGATCCCCCATGCCCATGGAACCTCATACATATATATATTAATATATCACACACCTGAGATGGCGCCAATCCCATTTACCAGCATCTAGTCAGTCCACATAAATATTGTGCACCTCGTGCACTCAAAACGAACATGCCTCTATAGGTCATGCCAAAAGAGAACAAGAGAATCACGACCACACCCATGGTGTACCTCTAACCGTCATTAGATCACCAGCCTGCTCAGCCTCTGGCAGCTCCATGGCATGCACCTGGCCTAATGCACGGCTGCCTGATGCCTGACCTCCCTACGGTGCTGCTCTAGTCATTGGCCACTGACCCCTCAGCTGAATCCCACTATCTCTGTCACGTCCTCCACGTGCAGCTAAACCTCGGATACCCTCTCCTGGTACTGAACCTGAACCAACTCCAGATGCCATCGTCTATCTTGGTCCCTGCCTTTTGGCTGTCTATGAAGGATACCTGCAAAACCTCTCAAGGTTCCTGACCTGTCCACATGCCCGACACTCCTTTGGAGGCCTATCGCACTGATTCCGGACATGCCCTGGCTGTCCACACTGAAAGAAAACCACCAAAGAACTGATACGAGGTGGTCTGGCTGAGTCCTTGGCCTGACTGCCCTGCTAGAACTCATCCCTTCCTTGTTTCCTGTTGTCCGAACCATCACCTGAGGCCGCCCGCCCGACCTGGGGCCTATCCCTATGATTTCCCTCCGCTATGAGTGCCTAATTCACCACCTCTGAGAAAGAACCTAGTTGGAAGATATTTACCTGGATCCGAATGGTGTGTCATAATCCATCCTTGAAGCGTCTCACCCTAGCCACGTCATCGCTTACCATACTGGGTGCAAAGCGAGACAACTCGGTGAAAGTAGATGCATAGTCCATGAAGAACATGCCTCCCTTCTGAAGGCTCAAGAAATCCCGAGCTCTCTCTACCCTCAGTGTATCTGGGTAAAAGTGCTGGAAGAACCTATCATCGAAGTCCTTCCATGTCAATCCCTCATGCATGCGAGCCTAAACCTGCACATATGACCAGTGCTTTGCCGGTCCTCGCAGCATGTATGTTGCCAACTTGACCCTCCTCCCTGGAGGCATCTCGATCTACTCGAAGATCATTTGCATGCTCTCTATTCAGTTATTAGCCGCCTGCGGACCACCCTCACCCTGAAAAAGTGGCGGGTGCTGCGACTGGAACTCTCGCGTCAGATAAGCCATAGATGGATCTGTACCTTGTACACCTCTATCGATCCCCTGCAAGACACGTACCAGGCTAGCTCGGAGCTGCTCGTTGATCCATGGTCTGAACGCTGCCAAACCTGTCTGTTGTCCTACCTGCACTAGTTCTTGAACCTGATCATGCACCTGTGGAACTATGTCATCACCCACCTGACGCTTCATCGAGACATCTAAGATAAACCTGCTAAATACCATAAATGGTCACACAACCCACATATATATATATATAACAATATATATTCTATGCATAAAAGGAAGGTAGTAAAAGGTAGTGCATAACTACCACCCTTACTCCCCCTCACCGCAACCCATGCCCACGACATCCCAGTCTCATGGCCTCCTTATCCACCCTTATCAGAGCCAAATATCAAAAGTACCTTGGGCCATGCCCGTCCCGAAAACCAACGTTGCCTCAAACTGACGACCGATTCACCCAATCCTAGTGATAAAAATCACCACAACTGATAGGACTTTCCTACTTGTACCAGATCCAGACCCAAATACCCTATCACATGCAATTCTACAATATATAAATCATGGAATACACATTGCAACAAAAAAGCAATTCTATCAGGAATTTCACCTTTTTACATTTTAAGAATACAAAGCATGATAATTGACATTTTCTTCACATGGTATTATCACATCACAAAGCATACGTGCATTTATGAAATTGAAATATCCTAAAACATGCCTATCAAAAGCCAAGAAAACAAGCCTTGCCATACCGGGCCAAGGTCCAATTCTCCCTTACCGCACCGGGTCGAGGGTTACATATCACAATCCATAACATCACACACCAAGTAAGCCATCGAGGTGGAAATCATATAAACTGTAATCTGAGAAAAAGCAAACAGTAATTCCCACCCATGGAAACTTGGTTCATCCCTCATACATGGGGCTGCAGGCACCCAAGCACAAGCTAGAAACCTAGTTCTAGTTAACAAACTATCTCCAGTCTACCATTTCCAAATAGTAAAACCAGTAGAAATAAAAAGAGAAGTCTCAAACTCATTAGTATCCAGCAAAACACCGCTACTAAATCCATGTCAAGAACTCCTTTGATACCACTTTGTAATGACTTGGACCCGAACAACCACTCGAACAGTGCTAAACAGGTCGGGTGCTACTACCTTAGGTGCACCTCCCTGAATTTCAAAGGCTGCCGACTAGAAGCGAGGGTCTTATAGGTATAGTGGGGAGGCTATACCCTCTCATAGGATAATAATAATGGTACTGGTCCAAGTATAACAATACTGATGTAACAGAATAAATGACTCAGCAGAATCGAACCAGACCCGCAGAGCGGAACCACATTCAATATCAATAAACAGCGGAAGCAATAAATATAACAACAACAGCGGAAATAAACACAACAGCATGATGATCACTTATAACTAATACTAAACAATAAACATGCATCTAAAATAGGTCATACATGTATTTATATATAAAAAGGTTCCAATGGCTAACCAACTGTAGCTACATAAAAAATAAGCATGCTAATACAGGAAAGAAAAAAAAACAAGATAAACTCCTACTAGGCAAGACCTCAAGGTTCATACCATCTCAATGTAACAGCTAATGCATCCCAGCTCCTGAAGATGTCCTCTTTCCTGCATGTAAATCCATAAATTCTACACGTGTCCCGAAGGGCCCGTGCAGGGTGTGAGACGAATCTCGGTAGGATACCACCCAACGGTGTGTACCTAATATAAGTGTTTAAGAAGGCATGCATTTATAAGGAAAGTAGTAAACAGTACGATGCACAAATAAACACAAACTCCACTAGTGCTCAGCAGCCACCATGGAGTGTCACATGCTTCGGCCAACGCCGGAATCTCTATCGTGTAACCCGACACCATGTGCCCCCTGACACCACGTGTCTCAAGTACTGACATCCTGAAGGAACGCCCAAGAATAGTAACCCGACACCTTGTGCCTCCTGACACCTCATGCCTCAAGTACCGACGTCCCGAAGGCACGCCCAAGAAGTAACCCGGAGGAACAAAGATACCTGTCCTCAAATAAATAACTGGAGGGACAATGATGTATGCCCTAAAATAAATAGTCATAGGGACAGAGATACCTGCCCTCAAATCAAGTAACCAGAGGGATGACGATATCCGCCCTTAAATAAGTAACCGGAGGGACAATGATACCTATCCTCAAATCATGGCGAGCCTCAGCCCCCAACCCGATTTCCTCAAGCTATCCCCTGGAGGCTCCTCATCTCCCACGTGGCTTCCTATGACAAGCACCCCCAACCAAAGTACCTAAACCGCATCTACGAGGACCTCTACCCACACGAGTGGTCAAAACCACCTCATCACGGAGTATCTCTGTGTGCACACTACTCAAAGTTCCTGGTGAGCGGTAATCACCAAAATAGTACCTAATCCACCACACATCTGACACCTCGTGTCCCTGCGACCATGCCGCTCAAGTCTGATGGCCTCTCCATCCCAGTAACCCGGTCCATGCCCAACCTGACAATCATACTACCTCAAGATGACGTCCATGATGCCCAATCTCGTGGTCAAAACCACCCAATGTAACCCGGGCCAATCCCAACCTGTGATCAACATCACTCAACATTACCAAGCACAACCTGATAGTTCCAGTATATGCAATATTACACATCACATATACAATCAAGGGAAAATACTTAAAACAGGCAAAACAAACTAACCATTGGAATGCCCTAACCAAAAACAATCTCATACCAGCATTTAGGTCCTGGGAACCTCTAACAATTCATATCAAGGTTTAATCAACTAAACTCAACAGTTTAAAATAAGACGGTTCAATTAAAACCATTTTGGCACCCCAGCCAAAATGCCCCATATGAGCAACAACCTCTCGCCTGGCCCTACTCAATCAAAATAGGACGAAGGGCATACCCAAAGGTATCCCATAGGTATAATAAGAAACTTAATATGAAATAGAAGATAAATTAGGGTCTCTCTCAAAATACATAAAAACGCGCCATTGGCCGCACCACCCAATGGTCTGCAAAAACACAAAAGAATATATGCACCACCTACCTCTTACTAGTACGATGCTACTCCTCTAATAACAGCCTCCAATTAGGTCTAAAAGGTGGTATATCTAAAAAATAATCAAAACTGCTCAAACCCCTATAACTCATTCTAGAGCAGAAATCAAGAAGAACGACTCAAAAAGAATCAAGGCCTTATCTAGGGGGTTCCAATGGATTAAATGACATTTGAAATGGAGTTAGGACAAAGATCTGGGAAGGATTTGAAGGTTTGGCTGGCTCTCCCTGCATGAGCCACAAGAGGGAGGAAGAAAAGAGAGAAGAATGGGAAATATCAAGTGGCCCGAAACTTAAAAACCCTAATTTTAAGTGTACACACGGTTACCCCGCATAGTTTAGAAAACCGCGCGTCAACCGTGCGGTTTCCACTACCTCACCTAGAGACTTCGAACAGCTTGTCCGCACGGTTTGTTCAAACCATGCGCCAATCGTGCGGTTTCTACTGTCTCACCCAATGACTTCGCACAACTTTCCCACATGGTTTTTTCAAACCGTGCGCCAACCATGTGAACCTGCACGACATCCCAAACATTTAAAATTTTTCCCCCAGAAACAAGCCAAAATTTTCAAATAGGTTCTGGATTTTGACCCGTTCTATCAGGTTCTTACAGAGAGAAGGATCAAATTTGATGAAGTTAATGCTCAAGATACACATGATTTGGTACAAGAACAAGTTCCACAGGTCCTTGTGGAAGAAGTAGTTCCTAAAACAAAGGTACTACGTAGGAGCTCAAGAGAGGTAAGGGAACCATAGATATATGTTTTTCTAGTTACCAAGGATGGTGACTCATTATTATTGTACAATGATGAACCTATCTCATACAAGGAGGAAGTAAAGATCTTATAAGTAGTAAGATGGCTTAAAGATGTGAATTATGAGATGGATTCCATATATCATAACCAATTTTGGGTTCTGGTTGATGCATCGGTTGATGTAAATACTATTGGGTTTAAATGGGTATTCAAGAGGAAACCAGACATGGAAGGTAAAGTAAGTACCTATAAAGCAAGGATAGTGTATAAAGGGTTTAAACAACATCAAGTAATTGACTATGATGATTTTTCCCTAATTTCCATTTTTAAATCTATTAGAATCATATTTTCCATAGAATCTTACCATAACTATGAGATTTGGAAGATGGATTTCAAAACTGCGTTCTTAACAGGAACCTTAAGGAATATTTCTATATGGAACAACTAGAAGGGTTTTTGAAACCAGGTGATGCCAAAAGAATTTTAAAGTTGCAGAGATCCATTTATGGATTAAAGCAAGCATCTAGGTCATGGAACATTCGATTTGATGGATCCATAAAATAATTTGGTTTCATTAAAAATAAATGTGAGTCGTGTGTTTATAAAAGGTTTAGTGGGAATGTGGTTGTTATCCTAGTAGTATATGTTGATGACATATTACTTATTAGAAATGATATACTAGTATTAAAATATATTAAGGACTAGTTGAACAAGTGATTCTCTACGAAGGACTTAGGAAAAACAACATACATTCTAGGGATCAAGATCATTTGTAATATATCCAAGAGGCTGCTTGGACTAAGACAAAGTACATATATTGACCAGATACTAAAGAGATTTATTATGAAAAAATACAAGAGGGTATTGGTTCTAGTGTCACATGGTTAACATATTTCTAAAAAAATGTGTCCCCAGACACAACAGGGGAAAGATAGAATGAGTAAGATCTCATATGCTTTGATGATGGGATCAATCATGTATGCCATGTTATGTACTAGAATTGATGTTTCCTATGCATTGATCATGGTAGGAAAATATCAATCAGATATAGAAGAAAAACATTGTACTGCTATTAAGACTATCCTTAAGTATCTGAGAAGAACTAAGGATATGTTCTTTTCATATGGAGGAAATGACGATCTTGTCATTAGAGGTTATGCTAATGATAGTTCTCAAACAAATCATAATGATATGAAGTCGCAATCAGGATATGTTTTCTATCTCAATGTAGGATCCATGAGCTGGAAGAGTTCAAAGAATCCAGTTGTAGCTGATTCTACAGTGGAGTCCAAGTATATAGCGACTTCTGATGCATGCCAAGGAAGCCTTATAGATTCAAAACTTTGTCCATGAGCTTTATGTAGTACCTAGGAATAAAGATCCTATCACATTATATTGTGATAATAATACAGTGGTGGATCTTGTAAAAGAGCCAAGGTTACATCAATGAACAAGACATATACTCTGTAAGTATCACCTATTGAGGGATTTTTATTAAAGGGGTGAATTTGTACTGAGAAGAGTATCCATGGAAGAGAACATGGTGGACCCCTTGACTAAAGGCTTATCTCAACATAAGCATGAGTATCATGTGAGAGCTAACAAGATGAAGGTCATTAGCAGTTGAATCTAGTATAAGTGGGAGTCTATTGGAGTTGGTTCCCTATAACTAACTTCTTTTTTACTTTATGATAACTTATATTTATGGTTTTAAATATTAGTAAATTTATTATCACATCATGATTGTTCTTCTATGTAACATTGTATGTGATAATGTTCTAAGAATAACTGTCGCACTAAAAGGTCATAGCGGATCCCTGCTATGATGATAACCTACAAGTTTTATGACAGTATTCTTGAATATATTTTCTATATCTAGATGATATCATTTGAGGGAAAAAAATGATACAGGCTATCAGGGGTGGAGACTCATAATACTTTGAAGAACCTTCTCATTTTTTATGCCCTTGGTAATGTCCAGGGGGATATTATGAGAACAAGACCCTCCAGTAGGAAGTCCACATTTCTATATGTCATTGGATGTTCCTATCTAAAAACATTTTTATTGGTCCTTAGACTTTAAGATTATTATTAATGAGTATTATGAGTCATGCACTTAGATTTATTGAAGAAAATCATGATGATAGATGTTTGCAGCGATGTAGGATATGTTGGGTGCATCACGAGTAATACTGCATTAATGAATAATGCGAGAAAATATTTACACCTTTTGTTATTTAACATAAGATAATATCCCATGCCCTTTGATAGAAATGATATAGCCTAAATAAATCCATGACCTAGTGATCAATAGGTAATTTCTATTTATAGAAAGTTGAAGAAAGAGATATCGAGCATATAGGTTGATGACACTGACATTAAACCTGCTTGATTAGAGATATTGTGATAGAGGTATTATATTACATGATAAAATTTCATATGAGGTGACATGTCATTGTGACATTAACTTCTTTCTCCATGGGTGCCTTGGTGTGTTGCTAGACACTATCCTTGGACTTTAGGCAGGTTCTCCTAATGCCACTGAGAAAGATTCCTATAGGGTCACACACTATGTGTATCTAGTATATTAGTTAAATTATTTATTATTTAACAAGTTGAATAAATATTATTCACAGTTGTGGTTTAATAATTATTCATGTATGTCTGATCGCATTTATTCCATCACTAGTAATTAGAGAGAATATATTGAGAGCAGAATAATTAATAAATATTGAGGAGGATTGGCAGACCGAGTTTGAAGGTCTAGTGAGAAATACTAATTTTTAATATTATTTGATTAAATAATATTTAATTATAACTTGTAAGTTAAGTGCATGTCAGGAAATAATAATGTTGTTGTTATTATTTGAAATGAGGGTCTCGCTAGGATTAATAAAATAATTAAGGAACTTGTGAAAATTATTTATTATTACCCTAGTGAATTAAATGTCTGATTATATTATTCTCTTATTAGAAAAGTGCTAGACAAGAGATGCCTATGGGGTTGTGCACAATGAATTAGATAAAATCTCTCAAGCCTAGAAATTCCATCTGTCTCTAAGAACACTCTCAATAATGAGAGAGATCCTCCTACACTGGATCAAGGAGAACACATTGGAAGTGGTACTCAAGGCAATCAAAGGTGGACATCGCAAGAACAAGGATCTTCCATGATAACACCTGAAGACTCCTTCAATGATGTTCGGAGATACGTGGAATAGGTGTGGGTCACCGCTAGAGGATATCTACCCATGATCTCTACAACACAATGATATTACACCTGCAGATATGTGGTCGAATGTATCAATGAAGAAAGAATCACATTAAAGATAAATCTTATTAAATTAAATTAATTATAAACAAAATATGTTGATCCTCTCTCTTGGTTCCTGGTTTCTATTCCTTTATTATATTTCTTTGATTCAATTCTGTGGATCGTGGCGTTCATCATCGCATAGATCCCATATTATTCATTGAATATGGAAAAAATCAAATTTGGGCACCCACCCTCCCATGCTTCCACTACACTTGGAACCTACATGACACACCCATAGTTCTTCCTACCATAGGATTCATGTGATCGAACTACAATCCTTGGATCGTTTCCCCTTGGATTTTTTTCTATTGCATGTGCACCCCCTATTTTGGTGCAACCAGGAAGTGTTAATTCATCTTTGATATAAGGTATGTTCTACCTCCATTCTTTTGGGTTCCTCAATCTGTTTCTTACCATTTCTCATTGACATGCGATGAAATGTGATCTCAATGTTTCTAATGTAGCTTTATTGGGTGTTGGTTTATGCGGTTGTGACACGATATCCTTGGGTGGATGCAGTCGTTGTGGGAGAGATGATTGTGATCCATTGTGTTGGCTCGTTCTCATGCAAAGAACATCAGAAACCTTTTGAGGTAGGGGATTCATGGATTCTCTATTTTATTTACCTGTAGTCATAGAGTTAGCATGATTTATCCACTGGATCATAATTAAATTGACATAATAAATATTTTAATCAGATTAAATAATTTGTATCAATTTCTTAGAGATGTTATTACCTATTGATTTTCTATATGGTGTGAGATCTATGCCTTTCTTGTTTAGCATGTCGTTCTTGATGGAAATTTGTAAAGAATGTAAATCCTAGATTAGTTGTAAATTTATTATCTAAAGGATTAAAGAGGCATGTTAATGAATCCAGTTGTTGTTTTTGTGATTTTATGATAATCAAATGGATGCAGTTATGCATGTTTAATTGAATCGGTTAATTCAAGATAGAATAAAGAACCTATTCTGTGTTAAAAGATAATTCCTTTTAGGGTTCTAAGTTACCCACCTTCTTTTAAAGGCCAAGAGCTTTATGCTTTGGACCTGTGAGTGATCCTTGTGTGTGAAGGTTGTATGTCTTGTTTAGGGCTAAGATCCCAGTTATTATGTTCTTTGTTTCTTACTTCTTGTGTTGTAGTGTGATCTTGGGATGAATGATCCTGGAGGGATGTTGTGGTATGTGGGGGAAGGTAGGTCTAGTGGTTGTGGTATTAGTTTATTCCTATAGTGGTGAGATGCATCGGTTTGTGTATATGGGTATCAAGGAGGAAACTGGAGATGATGCAATGGGTTGAAGATGGGCTT
Source organism: Viscum album (assembly GCA_963277665.1). Classification (NCBI taxonomy): domain Eukaryota; kingdom Viridiplantae; phylum Streptophyta; class Magnoliopsida; order Santalales; family Viscaceae; genus Viscum; species Viscum album. The sequence goes on from OY728147.1 coordinate 93,809,156, forward strand.
ACCCGTTGATATGAATGTTGGATGCTTGTTGAACCTATTGTTTGTTTATCTATTTTACTCTCCCCAAGTGTCTTCAGGCTAACCTTTTTGGAGAGAGATGCTCTGGATGTGTGGCGTTGGGGAAAAGTGGAAAACCAATGGGGAAGTGGTAGCATAGTACCCTTTACATTATTTATTGTATTATATACTCTTGTATTCCATACTTTGTGAGAGTATCCTTGGTGAGGCTATGAACTTAGTATACCTATTTAGGTGATGAGTTGGTTTCACTTGTCATTCAATGTGCTTTAGCATGATTTCTTTACTTTCTCAGGAGAGGATCCAGGGAGGATCCTACTGAGTATATTGTTATACTCACCCTATGTTATATAAACTATTTTTCAGGTCACTTGGAGAAGGTTGGAGAATAGGTTGGTTACTGCTTGCTTGGGGGTTTTTCAGGAGTTGTTTGGGCTTTGTGGTCACTACTGTTTTACTTTCTTTTGATACTTTCAGTTTTCCCCTTTTAGTTTTAGTAGTTTTTCCTAACATTTCATATGTGCACTTGAGATTTATTATATATTACAGTCTGATTAGGAGTTGTTTGGTTTCTGTCTTATCTCTCTCTTCTGCATCTTTTCTCTTAGAGGGTAATGCCTTTCATCTGTGTGTTTTATATACCCTCGTTGCTAGTCACCAACCCAGGGCCTACTGGAGGTGGGACTCAGGGGTCATTATTACTCTTCTCACATTGCCTGCCTAGGAGGGGTACACTTTGTGGGGAGGGGGTCGTGACAGTGGTATTAAAGGTCTGGTTGAGGGATAGGATGAAGTTTCGAGTTAGTCATAGGTGAGGTTGCATGAGTTAGTAGGGAATAAATATTGCCTAAGTTTATCAAGTGATATAAACATGGGAGACCACCTAGGACATGAGTATTTTGGGCCCCCTGTGATATGATGCATGGACCTTTAAGCTTATAGTGACTACTGAATGAGGTGATACTAGTTTTAGGGTAGAGACCTAGGAAAGGATCATACATCATTCTTATTTTCATCTGTGTTTGAATGGGTAGAACTTGGGATAGGTTATCCTAAAATGAATAAAAGAAAACAATTAATTAATTTCAAGTCTTCCATATTCCAGTTTTAAGAGCTCTAACTATTTTCCCTTTTGTAGGTATGGATCTAGGTCAACATCCTTGTTAGGTTCGCGTGGAAGATGTTCTGTAGGCTATGACAGTAGATTGCTGCCGAGTAGAGTTTAAAGACGATGACACTTGGAGGAGGACACTCCAAGAATCTAAATACCAGAGTCTGCAAAACTATGTGAGATACATTTCAGATGCAATCACATAAGACTAGTTGGTGGAGGTTGAGATATCTTTTAGTTTGATATGTGCTCAGAAGGAGTATTGGGTATCATTGGTTGTGACGATGCTGTGTGGGGCAGTGATGTAGTGGTGGTTCTTGTTCCTTAAGGATCACAAGGAGTTGATAGTCTCTTGGGAGGAGTTCTGAGACTTGTTCAGATCTGAGTTTATTTTTTCAACCATGAAGGCATCTAGTCACTATGAACTACTTACCCTTCGGTAGAGGACCTCTAGTGTGTGAGAGTTTATGATCTGTTTTAAGAACCTTTTGCGATATACTTCAGACCTATTGTTAGATGAGGAGGCCAATAAAAGGTATTTAGAGGAGGCTTTGCATCCATAGATCCAGTTCCGGGTCACTCTATTTATGCTGAAGATGTATCTCAGGGTGCAGGTGAGTGCATAGGCCATCGATAGGATGTTATCCAGAATCAGATTGTCAAGAGGGGGGATTCTTCAGGATTCCTCATGAAGAAGAGATATGGTTCGAGGTTCCTGATTTTCTGGGTAGAAGATTTTATGTTCAGATGAGGGTAGGTCCCAACCCTAATGTCTCATTTCTCCAAGGGTGTGGGCTCTCAAGAATATGATAAGAGACCAAGGTCTTGTTTTCCTTAAGGAGGATAAGGTCATCAGCAATGAGAGTGCCTGAATTTTATAAGTAATTAGCGTGTGTCAGATGTTCCACTTTAGGTTCCTCAATTGAGGTAGTTCCATCTAAGGAAATAGCAGCAGGTTGCTCCAGTTTGGGATCTGCATAAAGTAGATAGGGTAGGTATACGACAACCCTAAGATTCTCCCCATCCTAGAAGAGTAAATCACGACTATGGAGGTGGTCTTCAGTAGGGTCAGAGAGGTTGTGGAGTAGGTCGTGGTTAGCTTCATGTGCTATCATTTCCACTGATAGGTGAACTAGACATCATTCGAGGTACCCTTTGATTTTTTTCTACTTGGATGCATGCCATGTTTGATTCAGAAGCAACACACTCCTTCATATCACCTACCCTTTTCTATGCCTTGAGACTTGAGGTTTATAGGCTTCTAGTGCCCTTGGCGCTGACTACACCAGTTGTAGGTTGAGCTGACCTATTTGAAGTATCTGTAGATTGTGATATTATGTTGGGGAAATAACACTCATGGGGAGATTTACTATGTTTATGGACACAACCATACGATGTCATACTTGGCATGGATTTTTTGTATTCAGTTTAGGCTATCGTGAATTGATTTAGGAGGAAGGTCGTTTTCTTCAATGCTAATGGAGTGCCAGTAGTGTCTTTTGGCGAGCGAGTCCCTCTGATGGGTTATAAGAATGTTTCGTCCTTATCATCATAGATAGATGAGTTGATGCTGAGTTCATCGAAGGTTCATTAGTTGGCATTTCCCAGGGTTGTAGAATAATACCCTAAAGTCTTTACAGAAGAGGTTGTAGCATTACCCTCTCAGTGAGAGATCAAGTTCGGGATCAAACTACAACTAAGAGTGTCTCCTATCTCAATGTATCCATATAGGATGGAACCTTCTGAGTTGTGAGAGCTATGTATATAGCTCTATTGTCTGTTGTAGTGTGGTTTCATTCAGCCAAGTGTGTCACCATGGGGTGCACCAGTTTTGTTTATGAAGAAGGCTAACAATAGTTTGCAGTTGTGTGTTGATTATCATCGCTTGAACCGAGTGACAGTGAAGAACCACCATCCTCTTCCAAAAATTTATGATTTATTCGATCAAATAAAGGGTTCAAGTTGGTTCTTGAATATTTATTTGAAGTCAGGATATCATCAGATGCGTGTGAAGGATGAGGATATCCCAAAGAAGGATTTCTGTTTTCATCATGGGCATTACGAGTTTGTTGCGATTTCATTCAGTGTGAAGAATAACCCAGTTGTGTTTGCTGTGTTTCGTGAGTTCCTGGATAATTTCATAGTGGTATTCATTGATAACATTCTTATGTACTTCACATCTGAGGAGGAGCGTCTAGAGCATCTGCATTCCATTTTAGGAGTTCTTCATCAACAATAGCTATTTGGGAAGTTGTTTAAATGTGAGTTTTGGGCTCAATAAGTGCGTTTCTTGGGGCATGTTGTGTCCTAGAAGGGATTTTTTGTGGATACATCGAAGATAGAAGTAGTTATGTCTTGGGAATCCCCTAAGATAGTGGCATTAGTGTGAAGTTTCTTTGTTCTTGCAGGCTATTACGGGAGGTTTGTAGATAATTTATCTTGGTTTATGAATCCTCTAATAGCATTGACCCAAAATGATCAAGAATTATTATAGACTGATAAGTGTTAGGCAGCTTTCAAGTATCTGAAGGAGAAGTTGGTCAGTGCTCTGGTTATTTATCTCCCAGCATAAGAAGTTCATTTTGAGGTTTTCTATAATGCTTCATGTATAGGGTTAGGCTGCATTCTAATGTAGTATAGATCGATCGTTTCTTATGGGTCTCGGTAGTTGTGTCCCCATGAACATAACTATGCCACCCATGATCTCTAGTTGGCGACAGTGGTGTTTTCCCTAAATTTTTGGAGACATTACCTCATCGGCAAGAGTTTAGTTGTCTTCACTGATCATAAGAGTCTGAGGTACATTTTCTCCAAGCGTGAATTGAACTTATAATAGTGTAGGTGGATGGAGTTCTTATAGTATTATGACTTTGAAATTTAATATACACCTAAAAAGTGGAATGTTGTAGCTGACACGCTGAGCAGGAAGTCATGTAGTGATGCAGTGCATGAATCAGGTGATTCCTAGAGAATGATGGAATAACTTTCAACATTACATCTGAATATGGGAGAAGTTGGGGGAAAATTTTGTCTTTTTCAGATGATGGTGTAGTCATATTTGGTGTATAAGGTGGAAGAGTCCTAGTTAAGGGATCTTTAGGTGGAGGTTTAGAGAGACTGAGTTGTTTGTGGCGAGGCCCCTGACGGTTGGACTGAGGATGAACAACACTAGGTGCTGTTTTAAGGAAGGATTTTTGTTCCTTTGGCGATGCGAGAGATAGTTCTTAGAGAGTTCCATAGTTCTACCTTAGCAGTACATTCAAGCATGACAAAGATGTACTGAGCTTTGAGGAGTCAGTTTTGGTGGCTTGGGTTGAAATGTACAGTTGTGGAGTTTGTGTCTCGATGTTTGGTCTACCAGAAGGTGAAGACCGAGCACCGTGTTACTGGTGGTTTTCTCCAGCTGTTAGATATTCCTCAGTGGAAGTGGGAGGACATCTTGATAAAACTTTTTATCTATTTACCTCGAGCTCAGGGAGTCCATGATGCTATATGGGTGGTAGTGTATCGTTTGAAGATATCATCCCACTTCATAGTAATAAAGGAGTCAATATTAGTGGAGATTTTGTTGAGGCAATATCCGGAAGAGATGGTGAGACTCCAAGGAGTCCTGAGAACTATCATTTCCGATCGAGATCCTTGTTTTACCTCCAGGGTGTGAAGAGGTATCCAACATGCTTTTGGTTATCAGCTATGCCTTAGTACTATTTTTTATCCACAGAGAGACGATCATAGAACAGACCATCCAAACTCTTGAAGACATGTTGCACTCTTATGTCATCAATTTTGGAGGTTCGTGGATGAGACACCAACCCTTGGTATAGTTCGCTTACAACAATAGTTTCCTCTCCACTATCAGTATGACGTCATTTGAATACTTTTATGAATGACCTTTCCATTCTCCATTATGCTGGACTAGGGTCGAAGAGTCAATAGTTATCAGGATATAATTGGTACAAAATATGACAGAGATGGTTCAAGTGATTTGTGAGCGGATGAAGGTAGCGCAGGATCGTTAGAAGTCCTATACTGATCATAGGAGGAGACCTCTAGAGTTTGACATTGGGGGTCATGTGTTTCTAAATGTGACTCTCCATCATGGGTAGAAAAGGTTTAGTCATGAGAGTAAGATTTATCCCTAGTTTTTTGGGCTATTCAAGGTGTTGACTTGTGTTAGAGTCGTGGCGTATCAGTTATCACTTCCCCCACAGATTATCTAGATACATGATGTTTTCCATGTGTCACAGCTTTGTCGTTATCTTCATGATAACTCTCACATTATCAATTGGGATGAGATTGATGTTGATGATGGTACAACCTTTGAGGAGGGTCCTATAGAGATCCAAGACTACAAGTAGAAGGTATTTTGAACGCGTGTTATCTCCTTAGTTCATGTCTTATTGTGGAACAGTGGCATGGAGGAGAGTACTTAGAAATGTGAGTCACAGATACGTGCTTAGTACCCCGAGCTATTTTATGTTTATATCTTTTCTTATAATGTTGATCTTTTAGTGATTGTATACCATTTCAGTTTATGAGATGGCTTTCTCTTATTTTTTGTTGTGAATTTCACTCTTTTGAGAGGTATCTCCCCCGAGAGAGTGGTTAAGAGTTGTTTTTAGTTTTCTCATGATTTCATGTTGTTACTTTGATGAAGCAGTTGAGCTCCTTTGGTGGCGAGATCCTTGATAGGTATCTTGAAGGGTGGTTTCTTGGACCCCTTTTTCTATTTTCTCTCAGGGTTGGTTTTGGATTATTGAGGGAGAGAATAATTTGATATGTATCTGATGTAATGGATTGGACCTCTCAGGCCCATTCATTTATAAAAAATCTAGTGTTTGAGATGTTTTGGGAGGTCAAGGTGACTTATTTCTAACACTTTGAAAAATTTCTAGTTCTGTGAATAGTGTTTCCAAAATGGAGAGACATCCAATGGTAGGTGTACAATGTTTCATGAATGGAGAGACATCCAAGGTAGGTGTACATTGTTTTCAGAATGGTGAGCCATCCAACAATAGGTGTACAATGTTTCCAGAATGGTGAGACATCCAACAGTAGGTGTATAATGTTTCCATAATGGTGATACATCCAATGGTAGGTGTACAGTGTTTCTAGAATGGCGAGACATCCAATGGTAGGTGTATAATGTTTCCAGAACAGTGATACATCCAACGGTAGGTGTATTGTGTTTCCATATTCCTATAGTTTCACCCCTTTGACATTATCATTGACATAAAACACATTCAAAGCCTCGTTTTAAGGTATTTAAGGCATATTCAAATCCCATAACTCCTATATAATTTTTTGAAGGGTCTGGGTGCCTTTACTCGGTCAAAACACATAATATTGACCAGATCCTCCTTTAATGGAAAATCTAAACCATATCTAAACCGCTACTCTGTTTATATTTTCAAAAGGCTGAGATACCTTCCGCCCTTGTTTTTCCTTCTTGTTTTTCCCTGGTATGGGATGTTGGAGTTGGTTACCTAGAACCAAATTCTTTTATACTTTATGGTAACTTATATTCATGGTTTTGAATATTAATAAATTCCTTATCACATCATGATTGTTCTTCTACGTAAAATTGTGTGTGATAATGTCTTAAGAATAATAGTTGTACTAAAAGGTTATAGTTGATCCCTACTATGATGAGAACCCGAAAGTTCTATGAAACTATTCTAGAATATATGTTCTATAGATTAATGATATCATTTGAGGGACACAAATGATAAAGGCTATCAAGGGTGGAGACTTATATGACTTTGAGGCAGCTTCTCATGGTGTACGTCCTTGGTAATGTCCACGAGGATATTATGAGAACAAGACCCACCAGTAGGAAATACACATTTCTAAGTATCATTGAATGTTCATATCTGTGGATATATGTATTGGTCCTTATACTTTAAGATTATTATTAATGAGTATTATGAGTCACGCTGTAACATCCCGTTACGTTTTCAGGTAATTTTTTATATTTCTAAGTACCCATGTTTTGGATTAAAAACTTGGGTTGTGTTTGGGTGAACTTTTAAAGAAAATCTAGAGGACAATGTGTTGTGCACATTTTGTGCACGGTTTGACAAACCGTGTGACCAAACCGTTCCAACCTTGAAACCTGGACAGAAGCTTCCGCACGGGCGGTGCACGGTTTGTCTAACTATGCGGCCAAGCCGTGCGAGGAGGGTGGCCGAGGCAGTAGCTCACACACGGTTAGCGCACGGTTTGTCAAACCGTGCGGTCAATTAAATGAGATCCTTAAATTGTGGATCTTGTCTGTTTTTCCTCTAAATGCTTCGTTTTTCCTCTTAAGTGGCCCTAACTTGGGATTTGTCTTATCCTGGGGTCAGAGAAGGTTCTCCCTTTGTTCTGGAGGCGATCCAAAGGCTCCTCTTGGTGAATCGAAGTGGGATTCTCAAGGTATGTGATCGTTCTTCTTCTTTCTTGATCGGTTTCTTAGATCTACTTAGATCTACTTCCCCTCTTCCCTTGAGTTCTTATATCTACACCCGTTATGGGTAGATCTAAGTGTGTAAATTCCAAAATGATGAGTTTTGGTCTTGGTCTTGCTAAGGGAAGGGATCTAGGACGAGTTTTTAGAGAATCAACCGAGATTCTTGAGTGTTCTTCAACCGTTGTGGTTTTGGTCAAAACCTTCAAGGTAGGTGGTTCCGTCCTGACTTACCGAATTGATTATCTTCATTGCTTGATTTATTCCACTTGTTGATTTTAATTCAATTCCTTTGAATTGAGATATTTGAATTGGTTTTGGCATGATAATTTGGAAAAACCCCCAATTCCATTGAATTAGGGTGTGTGTGTGTTTATAGAAATTGGATAATTTAAATTGTGGAATTTAAGTTATGTATTTGATGGAAATGTTTTCAATTGAATTGTTGATTTCAATTGTGGAAATAAATTGTGAAGTGATGGAATTGGTTTTGAATGGATTTCAAACTGGTGAAAATGGATTAAAATATTTTGATAGAAACCCATTGGTTTTATCTTGCGAAAAAGGCATGTTTTTGAATAAAACCTGTTGTGGAATGGAATTGGAACTTTGAAATGGAAGAATGGGATTGATCGTATTTTAATAATTCTTAAAATAGTTCGCCCATCATGTAAGAGCGCATGCAAGCCTTAGGTAGTTAGTGAGTTATTTGGATACACTCTACGATACGACAACATTCTAAAACATACTTGTGGTGGGTCACATCCCCGATGGGTTGGTGACAAGTCTCCTTTGGCCAGTGTCATAGGGACATGTGTATACACATTTTGCTGAGTTCACATAGAGAGTGAAGAATCCCATAACTAATTAATACTATCGTACCTTTTGGAAGATGACCATGTTGCTCGCCTAAATATTTATATGTGATGTATAAATGTTTTCCAATGCTTTTGAACTGCTTTACATGCCTGCTGATTTTACATAAACTATTTTATGTAACTGTTTTTATTTAAGACATTGTCTTAAAATTATTTCATCATTGTAAAACCTTGCTTGGTGAACTTTTCTTTACTTGAAAATGTATATCATGATTTGTTAAAAATATGCTTTCCTATTTCCAAACCTGTTTACTTTAAAATTGAAAGTTTTTCTTTGGATAATCTTTATTTGGCATCTATTATGGAATCTCTGGTGGTATCCTACTAGGATTAGGCTCACACCCTACTTTTGATTTAGGGTGTTTGTAGACCTCCTTCTTCCAGGTTCGTGCAAGGGGAAAGGATCACTTAGAGGTGGATCCAGCTGTTGAGTCTTCAACGTGGTGAGTTGTGTCCTTGGGGACTTTGGGGTGGTTTTTCTGTTTTATGTACTTGGGTTGTAGTACTTTGGGCTTTTTGTGCCTCTTTGTTTTCTGGTACATTACTCCCAGTGGAGTTTCTTTTGTTATGCATACTGTTTTGTTTTACTCTTTCTTCTGCATTCTTGTGGAAAAATTGTTCCCACTTGTATGTTGTAAGATGCCAGGTTCTAGTCACCGACCCATGGGGATCGGAAACACCCTTCGGGTTATGTCAGGGCCGGCTCGGTTATCGGGTTACCAGGGTACCCGAGCTAGTTCATGACAAATTGGTATCAAATAGAGGTTTGTTGAACATATTGCCTTGATGACAGTATGCATTTTATTTTTCTTATCAGGACTTAGGAGGTAGTTGTGATTGAGTGTCTGGCCAGCTCTCACCGCAATTAACCTTAAGTCACCAGAGGTAGTTAGGGAAATACGACTTGTGGATTAGTCATAGTATTTTCCTTGTTTTGATTTGGATAGAGTGGAATCAAAATCTTGTTTATTTATTCTTTTAGGAGTATTTTTCCTTGTTACTCGGTTGGTGTCTTAATCTCTGTCTTTTCTGGTGTTGTGTAGCATCATGCCTCCGAAAAGATGTGGGAATTAGATCCAAAAAGAGGCTGCTGCTGAACCTCAGCAAGCGAGACCTATTATGGATCCGAGTCTGGTTGAGGTGATCGTTCGCACTGTCCAAGCTCTAGGACATGCAACACCTCCAGTCCCTATTCAGACTCCAGCTTTAGATCCTCAAAGTGATTTTCTCCAAATTCGTTTTCAAGAGTTCCTATACCAGAAGCCACCAGTTTTCAAAGGCTCCACTGACCCTCAACATGCTGAGGAATGGTTGAGTAAGATTTAATGTCTGTTTGGGTTCTTGGAGACACCTGAAGTGATCAAGGTGAAGTGTTCCACCTTCATACTGGAGGGACCAAGCAGAAGATGGTGGGACACGATGGTGACGGCAGGAAAAAACGAGGGTTTGGATTGGAAAGACTTTAGGGTTCTTTTCACTGATCAGTTATATCCAGAATCAATGGTGTTGGCCAAGGCTGTGGAGTTTTTCAAGCTTGAGCAGGACAACAAAACCGTGACTGAGTACTCAAATCGCTTTGCTGAATTGCTACAGGTTGCTCCTGAAATTGTATCTTATGAGAGGATGAAGGCTCAACGATTTGAGTTGGGGCTTCGATCAGATATTCGTTCTCAAGTTTTCTTATTGAAGTTTCCCACTTATGTCGATGTGTTGGATAGGGTGATGATGGTTGAGATGGACCTGGCAGGAAAGTCAGGGTTGAAGGGAGTTTCTTTTCCTTCTTGTGACAGTGTTGGTCTATTTAAAGAGAAATGGAAGCACGACATCGCATATGGTAGTTCTCGACATCAGAGTCATTCTAGAACTCTGGTAGCACCAGGAGGGGATTCTTTGACTTGCTATTAGTGTGTAAATTCAGGGTATTCTAAGAGGGTTTTCACCGAGGCACCCAAGAACTGTAGCTCCTGTGGATGTTTGGGTCACTTACGGAGATTCTTACATCACTTATCTACTCCACATAGTGGAACAAGATCATCAACACCTCCAGAAACTGTGGGGCAATCAAATTCTTCACATGCTAAAAGGTTCTAGCCACATGCATCAGGAACGAAGCTTCTTCACGCAGTGGAAGAGTCGCCAGAGGTAGCTAAAGCTGGTCCTACGACTGTGAGAGGTACCATCACTATAGATTCATCCTTAGTGACATCACTTTTCGATACTGGTGCATCTCACTCTTTTATTTCAACTCATATTGTTAATATACTTAATCTACCCATGGAACTTTTGTCTTGTGCGATGGATATTACTACACCCCTTGGTGTAATGAGAGAAAAGGGTCTCTGTAGTCCTACTTGTGTCTTCTCTATATCAGATATTGATCATGTTTGGAGTTTCTTGGTTCTCGACATGAAATCTTTTGACGTAATATTTGGGATGGATTGTCTCATTGCTAATAAATCCCGGATCTATTATTATATTCGATGGGTTTACCTTACTACACCCAGTGGTGTGCCTCTTGTTTTTCAAGGAGAATGGGACCCAAGGTCAAGTAGAGCTGGACTCTCTTATCCAGAGTTGGGGAAGGTTATATCAGTGTTTTCCTTTGATCTAGAGAGAGATTCAATGTGTGGTTATCTTCCTCCATTCGTCACTGAGTTTCCCGATGTGTTTCCTTATGACTTCTCTGGTTTGCCACCAGTAAGGGAAGTTGTTTTCTCTATTGACTCAATACCTGGTACTCAACCAGTTTCTATTCCCTCTTACTGAATGGCTCCAGATGAAATAAAGGAACTGAAGTCTTAGTTAGACGATCTTCTTGAGAAAGGTTTTATACGTCCGAGTGTGTCACCTTGGGCAGCACCTATTCTCTTCACCAAGAAGGTTGATGGTTATCTACGCTTATGTGTTGATTATCTAAAGCTCAATCAAGTTATGATAAAGAACAAGTATCCGTTACCATGAATTGATGATCTGTTTGATCAATTGAAAGGGGAAAAGTGGTTTTCAAAAATTGATCTTTGATCTGGTTACCATCAGTTGAGGATAAAGGAATCTGACATTCAGAAAACCGCCTTTCGAAGTAGGTATGGCCATTATGAGTACCTTGTCATGCCCTTCGGCCTAACAAATGATCCTGCAGTTTTCATGGCCTTGATGAATCGAGTTTTCCATGAGTATCTGGATACTTTTGTGGTAGTCTTTCTGGATGAAATCCTTGTATACTCCAAGTCTGAGGAGGATCATGTGCTTCATCTGAGAACAGTTCTGGGTCTTTTAAGAAATCACCGTCTTTATTCCAAGATTTCAAAGTGCGATTTCTAGATCTGGGAATTGAAATTATTGGGACATGTGGTGTCAGAGCAATGAATGTCAGTTGATCCTGAGAAGGTGAAGGCTGTTATGACTTGGGAACAACCACAAAATGTTTTCGAGACTCGAAGATTCTTGGGATTAGCATGATATTATCACCGTTTTATCAAATATTTTTCAAAGTTAGCTTCTCCAATGACTGATCTGACTCGAAAGGGAGTGAAGTTTTCCTGGAATGACAAATGTCAGAGTTATTTTGTTGATCTGAAGTGTCTTTTGACTACTGCGCCTGTGTTAACTCTTTCTGAGGCTGGGGCAGGTTATGTGGTCTTCTATGATGCATCGGGTTCAGGTTTGGGATGTGTCCTTATGCAAGGTAATCATTTTGTTGCTTATGGGTCACGTCAGCTTAAGCCTCATGAGAAGAACTACCCTACCCATGACCTTGAACTTGCAGCTGTAATGTACGCACTCAAGTGTTGACGACATTACCTTTATGGAGAAAGGTTTAATGTGTATTCATACCACAAGAGCTTGATTTATATCTTATCTCAAAAAGATTTGAATCTCCACCAAAGGCATTGGGTGGAGTACCTGCAATCTTTCGACTTTGACATTGCCTACACCCCGGGGAAAGGGAATGTAGTTGTAGATGCGTTAAGAAAGAAACCTTCATCTCAGGCTATAAAAGAATCTTCAGAAGAGTGGAGTTTGATGAATCTTTTTGCTCAGTTGCATATTGGAGTTCAGTGGAAGGGGAATGAAGTTTCTTTAGCCAGTGTTCAGTTGACTTCTGCTCTCCTCGAGTTAATTCTTCTGGAACAACAACTGGATGATAAATTCCATGGCAATAGGGACTCTCTTTATGGTGGGGAGACCAACACCTTGTGGTCATTATCCAAATAGGGTGTTCTGTGTTATCAAAACCGTTATATTGTTCCGTTATTGGCAAGGAAGGATGTGATGAGGGATTTCCATAACTCTCAGTGGGCTATGCACCCGAGGACCACGAAGATGTTCTATGATATACGGTGAAAGTTTTGGTAGCCATGTATGAGACGAGGAATTGCTGAGTTTGTATCTCATTTCTATACATGCCAGCAGGTGAAAGCCGAGCACTAGAAACCTTCAGGTTTGCTTCAAACACTTCTAGTCCCTATATGGAAGTGGGATGAAATCTCAATGGACTTTGTGGTTGGGTTACCTCAAAACCAGAGGAAGAAGAATGCGATATGGGTTGTGATCGACATACTAACCAAGTTGACTCACTTTATACCTATTCGAGATACAACCAAAGTTGAGGAGTTGGGAAATATTTATGTGAAATAAATTATTCGTTTGCACAGAGTTCCATCTGTTATAGTCTCTGATAGGGATCCTCAGTTTACTTCTCGCTTTTGGAGAGTCCTTCAGGAGTCACTAGGATATTAGGTCTATTTGAGCAAGGCCTACCATCCACAGTCAGATGGGAAGACAAAGAGAGCTATTCAGATCCTTGAGGATATGCTTCGTGCATGTATTCTTGACTTTGGTGGGTCTTGGGATGACCATCTGGGACTAGTTGAGTTCTCTTATAACAACATTTATCAATCTGCGACCAAGATGGCTCCTTTTGAGGAATTGTATGGTCGTCCTTGTAAATCTCCTTTATGTTGGTCAGATATTGGTGAAAGTTCCTTGGTAGGACCGAGTTTGGTCCAAGAGACGACAGCTAAGATCCAGTTGATTTGTCAGAGAATGTTGACAGCACAGAGTCAGTACAAGTATTATGCTGATTGTTTCCATAAACCTTTAGTGTTCTTAGTTGGTGACCAGGTTTTCTTGAAAGTTTCACCCTGATTGGGTCATCGACGGCTTGGGAGGCAAGGGAAGCTTGCTCCTCATTTTGTGGGACCTTTTGAGGTTATTGGTCTTGTGGGGAAAGTTGCTTACCGTTTAGCTCTACCACCACAAATGACGTCGATACATAACGTGTTCCATGTATCGTAGCTATGAAAGTATCTCTCTGATTCATCTCATGTTGTGAGGTGGAGGAATCTTGAAATTGAACCAGATTTATCTGTTACTGAACGACCAGTCAGGGTTGTTGATTATGAGACCAAGGTACTTCGTGGGAGAACGATACCTATGGTCCGTGTACTCTGGCAGCATGGTTCTGATTCTCATGAGACGTGGGAAAGGGAGGCACTAATGAGAGATCAGTGGCCTCATCTTTTTGACGTGGAGGTTTCTTCATAAGCTTTTTGGGGGCAGAAAGATCTTATGGTGGGGAGGTTGTAACATCCCGTTACATTTTTAGGTACTTTTTGATGTTTCTAAGTACCCTTGTTTTGGAGTAAAAACTTGGGTTGCGTTTGGGTTAACTTTTAAAGAAAATCTAGAGGACAGTGTGTTGTGCATGGTTTGCGCACGATTTGACAAACTGTGCCAGCCTTGAAACCTGGACAGAAGCTTCCGCACGGGTGGCGCACGGTTTTTCTAACCGTGCGGCCAATCCGTGCGAGGAGGGTGGCTGAGGCAGTAGCTCACGCATGGTTAGTGCACGGTTTGTCAAACCGTGCGGCCAAACCGTGCGGTCACTTAAATGAGATCCTTAAATTGTGGATCTCGGCCATTTTGCCTCTAAATGCTTCTTTTTTCCTCCTAAGTGGACCTAACTCGGGGTTTGTCTTCTCCTGGGGTCAGAGAAGTTTCTCCCTTTGTTCCGGAGGTGATCCAAAGGCTCCTCTTGGTGAATTGAAGCGGGATTCTCAAGGTATGTGATCGTTCTTCTTCTTTCTTGATCGGTTTCTTAGATCTACTTAGATCTACTTCCCCTCTTCCCTTGAGTTCTTATATCTACTCCCGTTATGGGTAGATATAAGTGTGTAAATTCCAAAATGATGAGTTTTGGTCTTGGTCTTGCTAAGGTAAGGGATCTAGGACGTGTTTTTGGAGAATCAACTGGGATTCTTGAGTGTTCTTCAACCGTTGTGGTTTTGGTCAAAACCTTTGAGGTTGGTGGTTCTGTCCCGACTTTCCGAATTGATTATCTTCATTGCTTGATTTATTTCACTTGTTTATTTTAATTCAATTCCTTTGAATTGAGATATTTTAATTGTTTTTGGCATGAGAATTTGGAAAACCCCCAATTCCATTGAATTGGGTTGTGTGTGTTTATAGAAATTGGATAATTTAAATTGTGGAATTTAAGCTATATATTTTATGGAAATTTTTTCAATTGAATTGTTGATTTCAATTATGGTAATAAATTGTGAAATGATGGAATTGGTTTTGAATGTATTTTCAACTGGTGAAAATGGCTTAAAATGTTTTGATAGAAACCCATTGGTTTTATCTTGTGAAAATGGAAAGTTTTTGAATAGAACATGTTGTGGTTTTAAATGGAATGGAATTGGAACTTTGAAATGGAAGAATGGGATTGATCGTATTTTAAGCATTCTTAAAATAGTTCGTCTATCATGTAAGAGCGCATGCAAGCCTCAGGTAGTTAGTGAGTTATTTGGATACACTCTACGATACAACAACGTTCTAAAACATACTTGCGGCGGGTCACATCCCCGATGGGTTGGTGACGAGTCTCCTTTGTCCAGTGTCATAGGGACATGTGTATACACATTTTGCTGAGTTCACATAGAGAGTGCAGAATCCCATAACTGATTAATACTATCGTACCTTTTGGCAGATGACCATGTTGCTCACCTAAATATTTATATGTGATGTATAAATGTTTGCCAATGCTTTTGAACTACTTTACATGCCTACCGATTTTACATAAACTGTTTTATGTAACTGTTTTTATTTAAGACATTGTCTTAAAAGTATTTCATCATTGTAAAACCTTGCTTGGTGAACTTTACTTTACTTGAAAATGTATAGCATGATTTGTTAAAAATATGCTTTCCTATTTCCAAACCTGTTTACTTTAAAATTGAAAGTTTTTCTTTGGATAATCTTTATTTGGAATATGTTATGGAATCTTTGGTGGTATCCTGCTGGGCTTAGTCTCACACCCTACTTTTTCCTTCGGGTGTTTATAGGCCTCCTTCTTCCAGGTTCGTGCAATGGGAAAGGATCACTTGGAGGTGGATCCAGCTGTTGAGTCTTTAACGTGGTGAGTTGTGTCCTTGGGTACTTTGGGGTGGTTTTCTTATTTTATGTACTTGGGTTTTAGTAATTTGGGCTTTCTGTGCCTCTTTGTTTTCTGGTACATTACTCCCAATGGAGTTTCTTTTGTTATGCATACTGTTTTGTTTTACTCCTGCTTCCGCATTCTTGTGGCAAAATCATTCCCACTTGTATGTTGTACGATGCCAGGTGCTAGTCGCTGACCTGTGGGGATCGGGAATGCCCTTCGGGTTATGTCAGGGCCGGATCAGTTATCGGGTTACCAGGGTACCCGGGCTGGTTTATGACACACGCACTTAGATGCATTGATGAAAACCATGACGATAGATGTTCACAGCAAGGTAGGATATGTCAGGTCAGCACCGGGCTGTGTATTCCATACACGACATACCTGACTGGTGACCGTGTAACATAGAGTCAATACGACATGTGGCCCACTGGACACATCGTGTACTCTAAGATTTCTGAAGTATGCCTCACACGCTGAGTCCCTAGTCCTATACTTAGGATACATGGTGAAGAATATACACACCATGGAGATCAGATCTACATGGCGTGTACTTTTACCAATTACGTAGATTTAAAATTTTATTATATTATGTAACCCTTGGGACATGTACTTTCATGTGGGCATAAATATGGGACACGCCATGTGATAGGCTTTGATATATATATATATATATAAATGTTTTATTAACATCTGTGTAATATTCAAGATCCGAACGTCATGTATGAGTTGTATTATAGTTATTATTTTATGTGAATTCTATATGTCACAAAGAATAAAGAGTATACAAGTATAATACATGTTGGGTAGTTTTGGATGGGTATTCACCGAGTTAGATCTAGGTTATAAGTTATGTACATAGTTAATTTTAAATGAATTTATTAATTTGTTTAAAATTATAATGGATAAGAATCTCAAGGAAATTCAGAAAAAGGTTTAAGATAAAAGGATTGATTAATTAAAGATAATAATTAATAAATTTGAGCGCGATTTATCTTAAATAAGAATGATTAAAGAATTTAATGATAGTTTTATTAAATATGTAATTCGTTACATGCATGTGGATGATCATGAGCTAGAACAGACCTTTGTATGTGATTGGTTTCATTTTAATTTATTATTAAATTAAATTATTGGTTTGTGTGCCTTCTCTCCTCATTAATATGTAGGGTCTACGTTCACATGGTTTCTTTTATGTAAACCCCATTTTACCCCTCACCTGCATGTGAGTAAAATCATATTTAATGGATGGAGATCCCAAGCTAGTGGAGTCAGTTCAAGTTAGGAGCCAAGGAGAAACCAATCCAAGGAGATAAAAATGTGGATAGGTGGAAAGCTGTAAAAATGAACCTTAAATGGTTCAAGGTATTTCTCCCCTAGGTTAGTAGTTAGTTTATCAACCGTTAGATAAACTAACCATTAGAACAAGCTCATGATCATACCCTTTATTTTAATTCTTTTAGTTTCATGGTTATTTCATTATGGATGTTTTGTTGTGATCACATAATTAATGAATTAAAAAGTATGAAAATATGGAACCAAAATAAACTGGATTATGTGTAAATATTATCTAAATACATGGTTAATCACTTAAGTAATCCCACTTAATATTAACAATCATGTGAAAAGATAATAATTATAAATTTACGCATAAAGGATAAAATACCTCAATAAAATATTATGTCGGTATAGCCTTCCATTACTTCGGTTAGAATCGAACCATAGTTCAAAGTGATTGACCAGCCAAAGTTGGGGTGCTTTAAATTATTGGAGAATTATAATTTGAGGTTTTGGATTAACCTAACTTGGTTGGAATCAATGATTGAATTCTAAAGAAGGACTTGGTGTAATTGAGATACAAAGGTTTAAGAAATCTAAATTAATGATTTCAGGATTGGGGAGTCCACTAAACAGATCAAGAAAATGCGAGTTAATGCAGTTGGAATTTGGAATGCCTATCTAAAACCATTGGCGTTTCTTGACCAGCCAAAGTTGAGGTAATAAAAATGAAATATGGATCCTTTCCACTAGAATATCCCAGAAACATGATATTTCTAAGCCAATTGTGAGGGATATTGGGTTTTGATAAAATACTGGGAGACTAATAAATATAATATTTATTTATTTGTCTAAATTTTATCAGATAAATTACTAAATCTTTGTTCATCTTATTCATATAAATGACAATAAAATGACACCAAACATATCATTGTGATCCATACAGGAGAAAGAAAACATTCTCAATAACACTAATTGCTAGGAGTGGTAAAGGAACCTATGGGTCATCCTTCACCGTGAAATGAAAATATATGTGCTAGAAGATCCTTTACCAGCTTTGCCTGAAAATGAGGCGAGTGATGAAGAGATCTCTATGTATGAGAAACATCTGAATGATGCTACAAATGTTCAGTAGTTCATGCTATCATCCATGTCCAATGACCTATTGAAGCAACATGAGGAAATGGATGCTTATATCATGATGTCTCAACTTTGAGATCTCTATAAAGAGAAGGTGAGACAAGAGAGGCATGAGATCTCCAATGCTTTGTTCACGACTAAGCTTGGGGAGTCTGATCTAAATGGGCCTCATCTAGTCATGCTTATCAGCTACATTGAGCGTTTGGACATCTTAGAGATTAAATTCTTGGATGAGTTGCATACAGATCTCATACTTTCATCACTATACAAGTTTTATTGTGAATTATAATATGATCAATAATGAGAAGAGTCTTTTGGAAATTCTGGCCTTGATTCACTAGGTGGATAAGGACACGAGGCATGAAAAACCCACAATCCTTTTGGTGAATAGGAATAGGAAGGACAAATAAAAGGGGACTAAGAATTATAAATAGTCTAAAGACCTCAAGCACTGTCCAACCAAGAAGAATAATATCCAAAGGTAGGGAAAGGAAAAGGAGGCAATATGTTTTTCATGTGCAAAGTCAGGCCAGTGGAAGAGGAAATGCACCTAGAGGTAATGGGAAGCCAAAGATGCATTAATTATCAAGTGAAATCTTTCTATTTATACACATTGGTTATTAGATACATCTTTTTGTGATCACATCTGTATTCAAATGTAGGAACCAACTAGATTTAGAAAATTTTCCAGATGATAGGTGGATCTGTGAGCTACCAAAGGTGTGAGGCAAGATGCTATTTCCATTGGTGACTACCACTTTTCATTGATAATGAGAACAATTTTTGTTTTGTATGATTGTTATTATGTACCTAATTTTACCAAAAACATAATTTTTTTATGAAGTTTAGATACATATGGGTTTATTTTTTAGTTCAGAAATAAAATATGTTTCTTTTATAAGAACAACGGATGTTATGGTATGACACATTTAAATAATGGTATGTATGTATTAAATTATAAAAATAAAGTGTTGGAAATTGATAACGAATCATGTTCACATGACTTATATAACACCCATTTGTGGCATCACTATCTTGGTCATGTAAACGAGAAGCATTTGAAAATGCTCTATCAAGATGGATATTTAGACTCTTCTGATATAAAACTACTTGATAGAAGTCACGCTTTTTTATAAGGGAAAATGAGCAAACCACCATTTGATGGACAGAGTTAATAGGCCACAAAGATTCTAAGATGGGTACACACTACTATGTATAGACCATTTCCAGTAGAGTCTAGTGGTGGATATTCTTACTTCATAACTTCTACTGATGACTTGAGTAGATATGGCTATATTTACTTAATGAGGTATAAGTCAGAGTCCTTTAATAAATTAAAGGAATTAAATAATAAAGTATAGAATCAGATTAGTAATAAGATAAAGAATCTTAGATTGGATCAAGGTGAAGAATATCTTAACTAATAATTCATTGACTTTTTACAGGATTTTGGGATTCTATCTCAACTCACTCCACCATATACACCACATTGGAATGGTGTTAGTGAAAGGAGGAATTGTACCTTGTTGGACATGTTAAGGTCAATGATAAGTCATGAAGATCTTCCGTTATCCTTTTAGGTATATGCATTACAAACTGTGACATACAAATTAAATTGATTACCAACTAAAGTGGAAAATAGAATTCCCTTTGAGCTATGGAGTGGAAAGAAACATGTTTTGTTGAACACATGTGTATGGGGAAGCAAGGCATTTATTAAGGCTTTCTCACAAAACAAACTAGAACCCCAGGGCATGAAGTGTATCTTTATAGGTAATCCAAAGTAAACAAAGAGATATTACTTATAAAACCCCTCAGACAAGAAAGTAACTATTTCCAAAAAATCCATATTTCTTGAGAGGGTGCACATATTCAAAAAGGACAGTGGGAGCAATATTGACTTCAATGAAGTTGATGCTCAAGTTGAACATGAGTTGGTAAAAGAACAAGTTCCATAGGTCCTCATGGAAGAAGTAGTTCCTAAAACACAAGTATTGAGTAGGATCTCAAAAGAGGTAAGGGAATCAGAGAGATATGGTTTTCTAGTCACTGAGGACGATGACTCATTATTATTGGACAATGATGAATCTATCTCTTATAAGGAGGTAGTAGAGAGCTTAGAAGCAACAAGATGGCTAGAAGCTATGAATTCTAAGATGGATTTTATGTATCAGAACCAAGTTTGGGTTCTGGTCGATGCACCAGTTGATGTAAAGTATGTTGGGTGTAAATGGGTATTCAAGAGGGAACTGGACATGGAAGGTAAAGTAAGTACCTATAAAGAAAGGCTAGTGGATAAAGAGTTTAAAAAATGTTAAGGAATTGACTATAATGAAACCCTTTCACCAGTTTCCATGTTTAAATCCATCAGAATCATATTTTCCATAAAAACTTACCATGATTATGAGATTTGGAAGATGGATTTCAATACTGAATTCCTTAACAAGAACCTTTAGGAAGATGTCTATATGACACAACTAGAAGGGTTTGTGACAACAGGTGATTCTAAAAGGATTTTCAAGTTATAGATATCCATTTATGGATTGAAGAAAGAATCTAGGTCATGGAACATTTTATTTGATGAATCCATAAAAGAATTTGGATTTATTAAAAATAAATGTGAGCTGTGCGTTTACAAAATATTTAGTGGGAATGCGGTAGTTATCCTAGTAGTATATGTTGATGACATATTACTTATTGGAAATGATATATCAGTTTTACAATATGTTAAGTAATGGTTGAACATGTGATTATATATAAAGGACTTAGGAGAAGAATCCTATATTCTAGGGATCAAGATCATTTGGGGTAGATCTAAGAGGCTGCTTGGACTAAGTCAAAGTACTTATATTGACCTAATACTAAAAAGATTTAGTATGGAACAATCCAAGATGGGATTGGTTCTAGTGTCACATGGTTTACATATTTCTAAGAAAATGTTTCCCTAAACACAATAGGAGAAATATATAATGGGTAAGATCACATACGCTTCAGTGATAGGATCAATCATGTATGTCATATTCTATACTAGACTTGTTGTTGTCTATGCATTGAGAATGGTAGGAAAATATCAAACAGGTCCAGGAGAACAACATTGGACTACTGTTAAGACTATCCTTAAGTATATAATAATAACTAAGTATATGTTCTTGGTGTATAGAGAAGATGCGGAGCTTATCATCATAGGGTATGCTGATTATGGTTTTCAGACAAATCAAAATGATCTAAAGTCACAATCAGGATATGTTTTCTATCGCAACGGAGGATCTGTGAGCTGGAATAGTTCAAAGCATATAGTTTTAGCTGATTCTATAGTGGATTACAAGTACATAAAGGCTTCTGATGTATCTAAGGAAGCCTTATGTATTAGGAAATTTGTACAGGATCTTGATGTGGTACCTAGCAGGAAAAACCCTATAATATTGTATTATGATAGCACTACAACAATGTATCTTCTAAAAGAGATAAGGTAACATCAATTGATAAAGAATATACTCTATAAGTATCACCTCTTTAGGGATTTTTATCAAAGGGGTGAAGTTACAGTGAGAAGAGTATCCATGGAATAGAACATGGTGGAACCCTTGACTAAAGGCCTATCTCAACAAAAGCATGAGTATCATGTGAGAACTAGAGGACTGAAGGTCATTAGTAGTTAGATCTAGTGTAAGTGAGAGTATGTTGGAGTTGTTTCCCTAGAACCAACTTTTTTTTTACTTTATGATAACTTATATTCATGGTTTTGAATATTAATAAATTCCTTATCACATCATGATTTTTCTTCTGCGTAACATTGTATATGATAATATCCTAAGAATAACTGTCGCACTAAAAGGTCATAGTAGATCCCTGCTGTGATGAGAACCCAAAAGTTCTATGAAACTATTATTGAATATATTTTATATATATAGATGATATCATTTGAGGGAAAAAAATTATATAGGATATCAGGGGTGGAGACTCATAGGACTTTGAGGCACCTTCTCATAGTGTACGCTCTTGGTAATGTCCAGGAGGATATTATGAGTACAAGACCCACCAATAGGAAATCCACATTTCTATGTGTTATTGGATATTAATATCTAAAAATGTTCATATTGGTCCTTAGAATTTAATAATATTATTAATGAGTATTATGAGTCACACACTTATATGTGTTGATGAAAACCATGACGATAGATGTTCACAACAAGGTAGGATATGTTGGGTGTGTCACGAGTAATACTGCATTAATGAATAATGTGAGAAAAGATTTATCTATTATGTTATTCAATGAAAGATAATATTTAAGGCCCTTTTATGGAAATGATATATCCTAAATAAATCCATGGTTATGGTGATCAATATGCAATTTCTATTTCTAAAAATTCAAAGAAAGAGATATCAAGCATATAGGTTGTTGGCACTGCCATGAAACCTACTCGATTAGAGATATTGTGATAAAGGGATTATATTACATGGTAAATTTTCTTATGAGGTGACATGTCATTGTGGTATTAATTTCTTTCTCTATGATTTCCTTGATTTTTTGCTAGATGTTAACCTTGGACTTTAGACAGGTTCACCTAATGCCACTAAGAAAGAGGCCTAGAGGGTCACACACTAAGTGTATCCAGTATCTCATTTAAATAATTTATTATTTAAAAAGTTGAATAAATATTATTACTATTCATGGGTTAATAATTATTCATGTATTCCTGATCACATTTATTCCATCACTAGCTATTCGAGATAATATATTGTGAATGGAATAATTCATAAATATTGAGGAGGATTGGTGGACCGAGTTTAATGGTCCAGTGAGAAATAATAATATTGAACATTATTTGATTAAATAATATTTAATTTTAACTTTCAAGTTAAGAACATGTCAGGAAATAATAATTTTTTTGTTGTTATTTGATATGGGGGTTTCACTAGGATTAATAAAATAATTAAGGCACTTGTGAAAATTATTTATTATTACCCTAGTGAATTAAATTCTCGGTTATATTATTCTATTATTAGCTAAGTGCTAGCTAAGTGATTCCTATATGGTTGTGTGCAATGAATTGGAGAAAATATCTCAAGCCAAGAGAGTTCATCCCTCACCAAGAATGCTCTCAAGAACGTGAGAGATCCTCCTCCACCAGATCAAGGAGAACGCTTTGGAAGTGGTTCTCAAGACGATCAAAGGAGGAAATTGCAAGTGCAATGATCTTTTGAGCTAGCACTTAGATACTCCTTCAGTGATGTCCATAGATATGTGGAACACATGTGGATCACCGCTAGAGGATATCTACCCTTGATCTCTACAACGCAGTGATGGCACACCTATAGATCTATGGCTGAATGCATTAATGAATAAATAATCACCCTGAATGTAATTATTATTTAATTAAATTAATTATAAACAAAATATATTTATCCTCTTTCTTGGTTTTCAGTTTCTATTCCTTTATCCTATTTCTTTGATTCAATTCTATGGATCACGGTATTCATCATCGCATAGATCCCAGATTGTTCATTGAATATAGAAAATATAAAAGTTGGGAACCAACCCTCCTGTGCTTCTACTACGCCTGGATCCTACATGGGATGCCCAGAGTTATTCCTCCCATAGGAGTCGTGTGATCAAAAAACAATCCTTGGATAATTTCCCCTTGTAGTTTTCCAACTGCATGCGTACCCCCTATTTTGGTGCAACCAGGAAGTGTCAATCCATCTTTGATATAAGGTATGTTCAACCTCTTTCTTCTGGTTCCTTGATCTGTTTCCTACCGTTTCTCCTTTACATGTGATGGAATGTGATCTCTATGTTTCTAATGGATCTTTATTGGGTGTTGGTTGATGTGGTTGTTCCGCAACGTCCTCGGGTGGATGCAGTCATTGCAGGAGAGGTGATCGTGATCCGTTGTGTTGACCCATTCTCATGTAAAGAACGTCAGAAACCTTTTGAGGTAGGGGATTCATGGCTTATCTATTTTATTTATGTGTATCCATAGAGTTAGCCTGATTTTTCCACTAGATCACAATGAAATTTAAATAATTAATATTTGAACCAGATTAACCAATTGGTATCAATTTCCTAGTGATGTTATTGCCTCTTGATTTTCTTGATAGTGGGATATCTATTCCTTGATTGTTTAGAATTTTGTTCTTGATGGAAATTGGTAAGTAATGTAAATCTGGGATTAGTTATAAATTTATTGGATAAAGGATTAAAAAGGAATGTTAATGAATCTAGTTTTTTTTGTTGTTGTTGTGATTTGATGATAATAAAATGGATGCAGTTATGCATGTTTAATTTAATGGGTTAATTCAATTTGGAATAAATAACCTATTGTGTGTTAAAAGATAATTCCTTATAGGGTTTTGAGTTACCCTCTTTCTTGTAAAGGCCAAGTGTCTTATGATTTGTAGTTGTGAGTGCTCACTGTGTGTGAAGGCAGAATGACTTGTTTAGGGCCCAGAGCCCAGTTGCTATGTTGTTTGTTTCATGATTCTTCTCTTGTGGGTTGATCTTGGGATATATGATCCTAGAGGTCTATTGTGGTATGTGGGGGCAGGAAGGCCCAATGGTTGTGGCATTATTTGATTCCTAGAGTGGCGAGATGCATCAGTTTATGCATGTGGGTGTCGGGGAGGACACTGGAGATTATGGAACGGGTTGATGCTGGACCTACCCGTTGATATGAAAGTTAGAAGCTTGTTGTGTAAAGACCCAGAAATTACATGTAATTTTTTTAAAATTATTTGGGATTATTAAGAGCCTTTGAAAATTGGAAGCACATGATTCTGAGGCTTAGTGTGCCCGAAATGGAATTTTGAACTTTTTTAAGGTACTTTCAGCAAACGTACGAGCGACGTTTTCTAACTTTTGAACTGGTGCTCGAAATTGAAATCTAATAGCACTGTTGAATCCACAGTGCCAGGATTCACTTAAGGGAGGATTCACTTCGACCACAGTAGGTCGGGAGGAAAAGATAAATTTTGGACTTTACAAAATTATAATAAAATAACTTAACAAAGCTATTTTATTTTTTTCTAGCGGTTGAGCGGCGGTGGCAGGGCCGTTGAGTTGTCAAGCCCTTAATGGCTTGACCCTTTGTTTTCATAACCACTCCATTGATAGATGAGAGGTGAATTAATTAACTTATTAATGAACTTCATTAAAGCTTCATTGCATTAAACTCTCACCCTCCGTCTATTTAAGTGAGGCTTGGGTTAGAGTTTTGACACGACTTCATCAAGTGAGGAACCTATGATGAAGTGAAGCGACATCTTCCACCGACGAGGAACAAAAGCTTGGACTTCATTGGAGGGATCAACGACGAACGCTGGCGGCTTCCATAGACAAGGATTCTTCATCCACCACCACGACATCCCCAATGAATCTCGAGGTAGGGGGTTTATTAATTTACGATTATCTTTGATGAATTGAATAATCTTCTACTTGTTATAATGCTAACATGGAGGGTGTGGACCAAACTAACAAGTTCGGACCCTCCGCAGCTTCGTTCATGTTGGGTTCTTCAGAAGAAAAATCCCCAACTCGACGGAAAGTGGAAAACGGGAGGCATGCAACGATGACGACATCCCAGGAGGCCTGTAGGCGCATCCAGAAGGAATAACGGACCATTGGAGCCCACCCGGTGGCCTGCGGAAGTCCCGCAAGTGCGGTACCGATGCGGCGGCGTTGGCGACCAGCACCGAAAGGCAAAGGTGGCGGCTGGCGCTCATCGGCCAGGGAGGGAGGTGGCACCGCTCGGTGCTTCGGTGGACAGATAGGTGGCCGGTGAACCAGACCTAGACCCATTCGGGCCCAGACTCAGACCCAGACCCATTCAGGCCTAGTTTCGCTTAAAGAGCCGCATCTTGCGAACCAGACGTCTATTTGACGAAACTTCTACGAAAATGGGATCCTTGGAGAGAGACGGTCCTTTTGAGATACTTCACGTGAGTTTTGGAGAAAGTTGGGTATGATCGGGTTGGATTGACCCTGAATCCAACCGGGCCCTCGGCACTAAAATGCAAATAACTTATAGACTAGACATCCATTTGACACGCTGTCTATTGCGTTGGAACCCTTATAACGTGACAGATCTTTGGGTTAGTCATGGATTGGGCCCCAGGGGACAGGTCGTGATAAAGCGGTATCAGAGGAGTTGATTATACCAAAGAAATAGGACTCTAATATTTTTTTAATGGAGAAATAGTGTTAAGTGTTTTGAGTGTGGTTTTCAGTTTGGGAAGTCCAGTGTTGGTGCAGCGGCCGACGTATCCATACACCAGGACTCTTAATTCTGATTTACGACTCGGTGCACGAAAACACTGATTGCATGTGTGTTTTTGAAATTTTTTACTTTTGATCTCTTTTGAGTTAGCTCAATGGGTATAACTTATTGATTTTGTTGCACCTATTTCTTTTCAGGATGCCACCGTGTAGACTGCCAGCCAGAATTTTTGAGAGAGTACATGATGATGGCCCACCGAGTGATGAGGCTTCGGTGCAGGCCCTCTTACCATGTTAGCACCTTTAGGTGGTTCACCAACAACACCACTACCTATTGGGTAGCAATTTCCACTATCCCCAATGGCGAATGGTGCACGCTGACTAAGTGTATTGCACGAGTTCCAATAACAGAGGCCTATGAGGTTTCGAGGCGAGACAGATACCCAAGCAGTTGAGGACTGGATGGAGGTCGTGGCATGAGTTTTCCACCTAGTTGGGACACCATCTGAGCAGATAGAGATCCTAGCTGCTAGTATTTTTCTGGGCACGGCAGGAAGATGGTGGATCTTGACGCTCTAGTTACATGACGAGGTGACCCTCACCTAGACGGAATTTGAGAGCCTCTTAAGGGTAGAGTTCATCTCAGCCACACTATGCTCTATGCGTATTCAGGATATACTGCACTTACAGCAGGGTGACTTATCAGTAGCCCAGTACTCAGTGAGATTCACTGACCTCTCGAGTTACTCCACCGACATGGTATGTGACCCATTCTTCAGGCCCTGTACCTTTGATTAGGGTCTCCGACAAGAGATCATATCATCGATTATATCACTTAATATCCCGACGCAGGTTGGAGTGTTCGAGCGAGAATTGTTGGTGGAGAGATTCTTAGCTGAGCAAGCACCGACGGTGAGAGCCACCACCAGTTGAGTCATCTACAGGAGGTAGTAGGCAGATGATGTAGAGG
Source organism: Viscum album (assembly GCA_963277665.1). Classification (NCBI taxonomy): domain Eukaryota; kingdom Viridiplantae; phylum Streptophyta; class Magnoliopsida; order Santalales; family Viscaceae; genus Viscum; species Viscum album. The sequence continues at coordinate 93,836,658 of OY728147.1, forward strand.
TCCAAGCAGGATAGACCCTCCAGTGGAAAACCCTGGGATATAGGGTCAGAGGTGCGTAGCTCACGAGGTAGAGGAGGTCGACTTGGAGGCCGAGTGTGCTTCACGTGCGGCAGGCAGGGCCACATGGCTCACGACTACCCGAACCTCCGTACCAACGATCATCAGATGGTCGAGAGAGATCTAAGTTAGAGGCAGAGATTCAAGAGAGGAGGTCTATAGGGTGGTGGACATGGTAAAGGAGCAGGCCATACAGCAGGCGGTGGGTGGCAATTTGAGGTTCTACCGCCACCACCACCAGGTAGTCCACCTCGACCATATGGAGCAGGAGGACAGGGGCGAGAACAGCTACAGGAAGAAGAGGCCTACGACCACTTCACTCTGGAGATGATTAGAGGTACAATCTGTGTCTATTCCACCCTAGCTGTAGTACTTATAGATACAGGTGTTAGTCACTCTTTCATTTCCACAACACTTGTTCAGAACTCGGAGATTCTGACGGAGTTGTTGGATCGATCCTTGCAATTAGAGACTCCTACAGGAGAATATTCAATGATTTCACACTGGTGGAGGAAGTGTGAGCTCACTCTAGGAGGCGAGAGCTTTGGCTGGGATCTCCTAGTAGCAGCGTTGAGGCCTTACGATGTCATCTTGGGTATGGACTGGATATCCATAGTCCATGCTGAGATCGACTATTTTAGGCGCAAAGTGTAGTGTGTCTATGAGGATGGGATCAGGTTTACCTTCACCGGTGAGGAGGAAACCCTTGCAGCACAGGATGGACTATCTCATAGGAGGTTGTAGCTGATTACTCATCAGTTGGCTAGCCCCACCCTCAGAGTATTTGATGTGAGGAGTTCGAGTTATCCTGTAGTGGTGGACTAGTATACTGATGTCTTCCCTGGTGATGTTCTGGGACTACCTCCTTGCAGAGAGGTAGACTTTCACATTGACCTGTACCCCAGGATGACACTGATATCTACAACAGAATATCGGATGGCTCCCGTGGAGCTTTGTGAGATGAGAGTACAGTAGGAGGACTTGCAGAAAAAGGGGTTCGTAAGGCCCAGTGTTTCTCCATGGGCATCCCTGATCTTGTTTACCAAGAAGGAAGATGGAAGTCTAAGGCTTTGTGTGGACTATCGGTGCCTGAAATAGGTGACCGTGAAGAAAAAGTATCATCTTCCAAGGATCGATGATCTCTTCGACCAGCTGAAAGGAGCTCGTTGGTTTTTAAAGATAGACCTCAGATCAGGATATCACCAGCTCAGATTACAGGATGAGGACGTACCAAATACAACATTCAGATGTCGATATGACCATTAAGAGTTCTTGGTGATGCCTTCATGTGTGACCAAAACTCCAACAGTGTTCACAGGGCTCATGAACAGGATCTTCCATCCATACCTCGATTGCTTCATGGTTGTCTTCATTGAAGACATCTTGATATACTCAGCGTCGGAGGAGGAGCGCACCACACACCTGAAGATAGTTTTGGATACACTCTGAGAGCACCAGATTTATGGAAATATCTTAAAGTTCCAGTTCTGGATATAGGAAGTCCACTTCCTAGGGTACATTATCTCAGAGGTTGGATTCGTAGTGTGTCCGACAAAGATAGAGGCAATGCTTGCTTGGGAACCACCCAGGAGTGTGATCGAGGTGTGGAGTTTCCTGGGATTAGTTGGGTACTACCAGATATTTGTACTTAACTTCTCCAGGGTAGAGGCACCCTTTACAGCCTTGAAGAAGAAGGGGGAGCCTTTCTTGTTTATGGAGGAGTGCCAGTAGAGTTTTCAGGAGCTGAGGTAGAGGCTGACGAGTGCCCCCATCTTGAGTCTACTAGAAGAGATCGTTGGGTATATAGTCTACTATGACACATCAGAGACTAGAATAGGTTGTGTCCTGATGCAGGAGTGAGTGGTTATTTCCTAAGTCTCATGGAAATTAAGATAGCACAAGAAAAACTATGCTATTCATGACCTGAAGTTAGTAGTAGTGGTCTTTGCACTGAAGATGTGGCGACACTACTTGATGGGTGAACTGTTTACTATTTACTCTGATCACAAGAGTCTCATATATATCTTCTCATAGAAGAAATTGAACCTGAGATAGTGATGATGACTAGAGTTCCTCAAGGTCTATGACTTTTAGATAGTCTATACTTCTGGGAAGGCGAACATAGTAGCAGACACACTCAACAGGAGGTATGGTCTACAACTGCTGAGTGAGGTGACAGAGCATCTATCCACGTTGAATACATCCTTCATGGATAGATATGGAGCATCTTATCTCTAGTCTATGACTATCACTCCCCAACTTATACAGTGAGTTTGGGAGGCACAGCTTGGGGACATTGACTGTGAGGCCCGACGTGCTCAGATATCCTCAGGACAGGCCCCTGAATGATTTTCTGAAGGTGGGGAGCATGTCGTCCTCTTCAGAGGACGTACCATGGTACCATTGATGCTACGAGAGTAGGTTTTGAGGGAGTTACATACATCCCCTTTAGAGGTATATCCTGGAGTGGAGAAGATGTACCAGGACCTTCAGCGTCAGTACTGGTGGCTAGGGATGAAGAAAGCAGTGGAAGAGTTTGTATCCCAATGCCTCACTTGTCAGCAAGTAAAGGTCAAGCATCAGGTACCAACGGGCTTAACTCATCCACTTGAGGTACATGAGTGGAAGTGGGATGGTATATCCATGGAATTCATGATGGGGATACCACATACATCCAGGGGCCACGATTCCATCTGGGTGATTGTTGAACGACTCACCAAGTTGGCCCACTTTCTACCCATCCGAGAGCAGGGATCAGTAGAGGGAATATGACACCTCTACGTACAAGAGATTATACAACTTCACAGGGTTCCAGTGACGATCATCTCAGATTGAGATGCACATTTTACATCCCACTTGTGTAAGGGATTACAGGAGGCATTTGGGACTCAGCTACGCTTGAGCACCGCCTTCCATCCTCAGACAGATGGTCTAATAGAGTGGACCATACAAACAATTGAAAACATGCTTTGTATTTGTGTCCTTGATTTTGGCTGCAGTTGGGAGGACCACCTACCCCTGGTGGAGTTCGCATACAACAACAGTTATCACTCCACTATCGGCATGGATCCATTTGAGGCCTTGTACGAACGAACTTACAAGTCACCATTATGCTAGACAGACCTAGGTGAGTCAGCACTTATGGGTCCAAAGTTTGTGCAAGCTACCATGGAGAAGGTTCAGATCATCCAGGAGTGGATGAAGACTGCACAGAGTTGGAAGATGTCTTATGCCGACAGGAGACGGAGACCCTTGGAGTTTAAGGAGGGAGACCATGTCTTTATACGGGTCTCACCTTGACAAGGATTACAGAGGTTTGGCCGGGGCGACAAGCTATCTCTGAGGTTCATTAGACCATTCTAGATCCTCAGTAGAGTAGGCGAGGTGGCCTACCATCTATCTCTTCCCCCACAGATGCACTGAGTGCATAATGTTTTCCATGTTTCGTAGTAGAGGAGGTACGTGCATGATCCATCACTCGTTATCGACTGGGGCAAGCTAGACATCAATGGTGGCGTGAAATTTTTGGAGTTCCCAATGGAGATAGAGGATCGAAAGAAGTGGGTCCTTTATGGGTGGTCAATTCCTCTGCTGTGAGTTCATTGAAAGCATGAGAATCTCCAGAAGAGAACATGGGAGCAGGAGGCTCAAATACGTGCTCAGTACCCCCATTTTTTTCCCTAGTTTTTTTGTAGCTTTCGGGAACAAAAATCCCTAATATGGGGAGAATGTAAAGACCCAAAAATTCCATTTTTTTTAATTATTTGGGATTATTAAGAGTCTAAAAAAATTGACGGTGCATGATTTCGAGGCTCAGTGTGCTCAAAATGTAATTTTGAACTTTTTTTTAAGGTACGTTCAGTAAATGTATGGGCGACATTTTCTAACTTTTGAACCGATGCTCGGAATCAAAATTTGAGAGTATTGTTGAATCCACAACACGAAGATTCGCTTAAGGGAGGCTTCACTTCGACCGTAGTAGGTTGGGAGGAAAATATAAATTTTGGACTTTACAAAATTATAATAAAATAACTTAACAAAGTGATTTTATTTTTCTCTAACGGTTGAGTGGTGAGGGTGGGGCTGCTGAGTTGTCAATCCATTAATGGCTTGAACCTTTGTTTTCATAAATACTCCATTGAGAGATGATAGGTGAATTAATTAACTTATTAATGAACCTCATTAAAGCTTCGTTGTGTTAAACTCTTATCCTCTGTCTATTTAAGTGAGGCTCAGGTTGGAGTTTTGACATAGCTTCATCAAGCGAGGAACCTCTGACGAAGTGTCGCAACGTCTTCCATCGACGAGGAACAGAATCTTAGACATCATTAGAGGGATCGATGATGAATTTCGGTGGCTTCCATGGACAAGGATTCTTCATCCACCACCACGACGTCCCCAGCAAATCTAGAGGTTGGGGGTTTATTTATTTAAGATTATCTTTGATGAATTGAATAATATCCTTCTTATTATAATGCTAACGTGGAGGGTGCGGGCCAAATGAATAAGGTCGGACCCTTAGCCACTTCATTCATGTTGTGTTCTTTGGGGACAAATTCCCAACTCGACGGAAAGCGGAAACTAGGAGGCACGCAACGACGACGACATCCTGGGAGGCCCATAGGCGCGTCTGGAAGGAAGAACGAACCACCGGAGCCCACCTGGTGGCCCATGGAAGTCTCATCGGCATGACACCGACGTGGCGGCGCCGGTGACCGGCGCCAACAGGTGAAGGAAATGACCAGTGCTCGCTGGCTGCAGAGGGAGGCAGCGCCGCTCGGTGTCGGGGCGAACAGACAAGCGGCCTGCTCTCGGCCGGCCGCGGAGCCGGGAGGCGGCGCGCCATCATGCTCCATGGTGGTGTAGGCTGCAAATTCGAATCCATGACCAAGGGAGTGGACCCGCTCTCTGTGGGTCTCGCGGACAACCAGGCGGCGCCACCTGGCGCCGCCAATCAAAGACCCGAATGACTCCTTGAGCCGTTCAGGAGGCAAACCGCGTGATCCCCACGTGGGTCGCGCCAGCCAGTGGTCCTAGCTACCGCAGCCCAGCCCATCCGGGACGGGCTGGGCTGGTCCACCACCCAACGGGCCAAGCCCACCACGATTTAAGCCCATCTAGGGTAGGTCGGGCCAGTCCACGGCCCAGCAGGCCGAGCTTGCCGTGACCCAGCCCAACCGGGCCGACCCAAGACAAATCGGGTCGGGCCGGGTCTAACCCGGACCTAGTCGGGTTAACTCAAACCGGGTTGGGTCGGACCGGGCTGGTTCGGGCGGGGTCGTTCCAACCGGGTCGGACCGGACCCGAACCCATTTAGGCCCAGTTTCTCTTAAATATCCATATCTTGCGAACCAGAAATCCATTTGATGAACCATCTATGGAGCTAAGATCCTTAGATAAAGACAATCCTTTTGAGATACTTCACCTGAGTTTTGGAGAAAGTTGGGTATGACTAGCTTGGATCGACCCTGAATCCAACCGGGCCCTCAGCACTAAAACACCAATAACTTACAGACTGAGAGTCTGTTAATGCACCATCTGTTGCGTTGGAACCCTTATAATGTGACGAACCATTGGGGTAGTAACAGATCAGGCCTCGGGAGATGGGTCATGACATGTTTAACCCGTTGTTTGTTTTTCTGTTTTACTCTCCCCACTACTTGAGGTAGATGGTCTTTCTTACCCTCCTTCCAAAAGAGGAAAATACACACATGGTATTCCACGTGCTTTCCATTTTTAGATTCTCAAGGATGGATGGGTATACACTCCTGATATAGGTGGAAAAGACTCTATGGGTAGTTCATCTACTCACCGTTTTAATCCCCTTATGTTTGGTAGATTAGGATGTTTTCCTAGAATACTTGGAAATATGGAAATATGGAAGTGGTAATGTTGTTAATGAATGAATAAATGTTTAAACTATGGGGTTAGAGCTTGCTGGGATGTAATACTGAGGTTGTAAATTTGAGAATTCATGGATTCGATTTGATTATGCCTAGAGGGAATGGATCTTGGTTGGAATGATAATTAAATGTAACATGGAATTGATAACGATTAATTAATGTTTAAATAATTAATTAATCTAAAGTGAAACTAATAAAAAGGGATAAATTAAATTAATATATCTCTTTAAATGGTTGTGTTCTTATAGGATATCTAGTCTTAGTAGTGGTAATTGGGATTTCAAGAGATGTTAACTACAGTTGAGTCTAAGACTAGGTTTTTCCCATAGCATAGTTGTGATCTATCTTATATCATGTACTTTTGTTTTTATATATGCTACTTCACCCTATCGGTAAGGGAGAATAAAACCCTAGAGATTTTGAGATCTGGGGGGTGTTTTCCTCAACACCCTGGTGGGAGGATGGATGGATGACTACCCCCTTTGGCCCCATCTCTTCTCTTGGTAGTTACTAGTGCTGGTATAAACGATGATTAGTTTTCTCTATATATATGTGTAGAGGGATACAATGACTTGTGGTTATTTCACACACTTATATTTTGGATATAGTTTCCTATGGACTACTATAGGTGTAATGTGTATAGGTTGGGATGGCTTGAGGAACCTTACTCAGTTTATGGGTTGTAATGGATTGAGGTATAATACCCAATGTATGATACACTCTATGCGAGATGTGGTGGGTCCCAGAAACTACTTGGTTACTTTTGGTTGTGTGGTTGTGGTGGTGAGTTTCACGAGGTGTATGTTGTGGTGCTACGCCCAGGTGTCTTATGACTAGGCTTTTTGGAGAGAGATGCTCAAGACGTGTGGCGTTGGGGCAAAGAGGAAAACCAATGGGAAAGTGGTAGTAGGGTACCCTTGAAATTATTTATTATATTATATACTCTTATATGCGATACTTGGTTAGAGTAGCCATGGTGAGGTTGAGAACTTAGTATACCTGTTCAGGTGATGAGTTGGTTTCACTTGTCGTTCACTATGCTTTAGCATGCTTTATTTACTTTTTCATGAGAATCTTCAGGGAGGATCCTACTGAGTATACTTTTATACCCACCCTATGTTATATAAATAGTTTTTCTGGTCACTTGGATCAGGTTGGAGATCAATCTGGTTACTACTATCTTGGGGGTTTTGTAGGAGCTGTTTGGGCTTCTTCATCACTGTCATTTTACTTTATTTTGGTACTTGTAGTTTTCCCCTTTCAGTTATAGTAGTTTTTCATGACATTACATATGTGAACTTGGGATTTCTTTTATATTGTAGTCTGAGAAAGAGTTGGTTGGTTTCTATCTTATCTCTCTCTTCTGCATGTTTTCTCTTAGAGGGTAATGCCTCTCATATGTATGTTTTTTATACACTTGGTGCTAGTCGCCAACCTGAGGCCTACTGGAGGCGAGACTCTGAGGTCATTATCTCTCTTCTCACATTGTCAGCCAAGGAGGTGTACACTTTTTGGGGAGGAGGTCATGATAGACATAGACCCCCCTTCTCCAACCTCCCTCTCCCAGGTTCGGTTCCACTCCTCCTAGCCTCTTAAGTCTTTTTTGGCCTTGTTGTGGTGATTTAGTGTTTCACATTGTTGAAGTGGTAGATCAGAGGTTGGTTTTCTCTATTACATAGTTCATTAAATTAATAAAAATTGATCTCTTGCCTCTTTAATATAGGTTTTAGATTCTTAATGAAATTATTATATGTTTATATAAATCTATTTTAAAAGGAAACCATGTTTCTCTTGTTTTCCATTTAATGAAAAGGTTTTTTATATGAAAATATGTATTTTAAATTTATTTTTCAACTACCATGCACACCTGACATTTGATAAAATAGTAGAATGTATTTTATTACACGATTTCATGACTTTCAAAGTTGTTTTGTTTCTTAAAATAACTTTTAATGGAAAATCATGACTTCCAAGGGTGTGCATGGATTTTTAAGAACCAATGTTGGTTTACCTTAAATATAGTGACTTTATGATGATTGAGTATTTGAGATTTCAAAGGAAATTTTATAAAGAGGTTTCTCAAAATGTATTCTAATTTATGGTTGGAACATTTCCTAAGTAGTCTTAAAATTTAACCATAGACCATTCCCCTTGATATATTTTGGAAATTGAAATGATATGGCATGGTGATTGCCCATAAAGGGTTTTCATATTGATTATTGTTCATAATCAAAGAGAAGGGGATGTTTTTTAAAGTGTTTATAGAGGTGGGGTGAGATTATATGTTGAATGGTTAACTATGTTATTATGTTACAATTGATGTGTGTACTCTATTTTATAACATGGGAAGCGATGGATATTTTTGTAGGAAATTTAGGTGCACATATAAAATGACCTTAAATGGTAGGATGAAGTATAAGCACATATAACAACCTAAAAATTCTGTTTTTATCAGTTTTAGCTATCTAACTGTGTGTGATATCCAAATAAAGTATAATTTACATTAATATTTTTAAAGGGGTGCTCTTGGTCTTAGTTAGACCATGTGAAATGGTTTGGACACTGATCAATGTAGCTAATTTTTCAATAGAATGAACCTTCCTTAGTTACAATACTAAGGAAAAATACACCATTATCTTTTTCTCTCATAAAAATAACATCATCTACATATAAAATATCATAAATTGATACATATTTATGATATTTAATGTAGAGGTTGTTTTCCACACTTCAATAATTAAATATTAATTATCTCAATCACGTATCTAACTTCAAATACCATGCTCTTGAGTCTTATTCTAACCCATATAGATTCTTATTTAATTTTTATTGTACCTATTTGATTAAACATTTATATCTTTATGTTTGAATGTAAAAGTATAATACAATCCAATATATATGGATAAAAGTTGGATTAATTTGCCTCAAAACACACCTCATTATGCTAAGGGATTGGAATAATTTTTAGATTATACAATTGCAAACTGATCAATAGATGATAGAATAAAATGCCCGTGTCCTGATTGTAAATTCAAGTGATGGTTGAATAGAAATGAAGTATATGAATATTTGATATTGAAATAGTTCCCTTCTTGATATGTTTGTTCGATTTGGCATGGTGAATCAAATGTTATGGGAAGTCAAAAAAATGACAATACTGTCAACGAAATACAAAGTGACCCAACAGAGGAGAATTCAGTTCGAATTTTTTTAAATTAAGTGTTTGGTTTTCTAGAATACAATGTCCAAGATTTTAATAAATCAACAGAACCTTCAGTTGATCCTCGGTAGGTAAATATTTCTTAGAATTTCAGTGACAAAAAAATGATTTTTATGAATTAGTTAAAGACGAACAATAAGAACTACGTGAAGGTTATGCCAAGTATTCAAAGTTGTCTTGTTTACTAAAGTTGTATCATATCAAGTGTCTTTGTGAAATTAATGAAAAAGTAATGTACCTGATTTTAGAGTTGCTTCATGATGAATTTAGTGAAGCTAAGATCTCTACATCATTCTATGAGATTAATAAAGTCATCAACAAACTTGGACTTGATTATACAAAGATACATGCATGCCCTAATGATTGTGTGCTTTACTTGATAGAAGATTCTGATAAAGAGGAATGGACAAGATGTCATACATGTAACGAATCAATGTTTTATCAATGGAATTACCTTATTATAATTATGTCTTATAGTTTAATCACATAATATTGCATATATAACACAATAAAAAACTTTATAAATTAATAATGAGATAAATAAAAGGTATCTCAAGAAGTTAAGGAACATATACCAAAGGAATAGTAACTTGACCTTTGGAAAATTAATGGGACCCCTATAAATAGTAAACTGACCAATTGAATAGTAACCTCACCATTAGTAGCATAAATAAAATTTATCCATATTATAACTGTCAATATTATATAATTATATCAAAGTACAAGTAAATAAATATTTAAAAAATTATTAATTAAGTGTTGGTACTTTTGTAAGTCGTGTATAATTAATTACAATGTTATGATTAATTTAATAAATTAAAAGAAAATTTATTTTCAAAAAATGTATTAATAAAGTAATATTTTTATTTCTTATGATTATAATACAATTTTATGAGCCCATAATTAATTTTTCAAAGTGTTAGAAAAGAAGTTTTAATTTTAAAATTTGTATTTTTCAAGTAAATTATAATTTTAATTAAAAATTAAATTTATCATATTTAGAAAATTATTTTTAAAAAATAGAGTTCATTTTTTAATTCTAAACATTGAAAAATGGTTAGGGTGAACTTTTGGGATCTTTCTAAAATAATTGAATTTTTAGTGAATAGTAAAATATGGTAATTTACGGTAGATATACATTATAAGTTAAATACACTATTAATTGAGTAATATATGATGTAAGCACCATTTTTTCAAACTCACATGATCTAATTACTATTTTTATTCTCAATAATTATCAATATTTATTTCCTTGAGCAAAATAATAAACTAATGAATTAAATATTGAGAAAACACCCCTCTCCTCCACTATAAATAATACCCCTCACCACCTTTTCTCCTCACACCTCTTGAGAATTGTTACTTGTCAAAATTCTACTCAAATATCTTCCAAATCCCCTTACCCATGTTTATGAGCTCTTGGTCTCATCAAAAGGCCAAAACCTCTTCCCTAAGGAGGCTCTCAAGGAAGATACATTCAAGAGGTAAATTCCTCTTTCCGTTTCTTTTATTTTTCTTTCAAGATCTTTCTTTTCTTTTTATCTCCTCACAAAAACTAATACAAATGATATGATAACTCCAGTACCTTACATATAATGTAATTTTGTTGTTCTAATTTAATAATTCTTCATCATCTAACTCCCCCCTCCTTTTATACTAAAAACGAAAACACCATCCGAGATATGTTAATTTATCGCATTCAAGGAGGACGAGTTTTCAATTTCTATGACCATATTAAAGGTTGTACATGAAACCAATTTTATGGTTGGATCAAATAATAATATGTGTATTATATATTATTTAATGTTCTGGAATCATTATACACACATGATGTAAAATAATAAAACAAAACAAGTTCATTGTGAGCGAAACCGCTCAAAATAATCCAAGCATTTATCATTAAAGATTTATCTAATGATTCATTCTCACCCAAAATAACCAAATGACTTATATGATCACTTAAAATTCTGTATGATCATTAATAACTTATAAATTTAATTCTGGACATCAATTTCCATTTTACATGAATTTCCATACTCTTATATAAGCGAGTCGATCATGAAAATTAAGAAAATAAGCACTCACAAACGATAAAATTGAACATTATAACTCATAAAAAGGGAATAAAAGAACTAAATAAAATTATAATAAATCAATTAAATGTATAAAAGTTTCTGGACTTATTTATTAATGTATCTAATTTTATTATTCAGTACATTAAGATCAAATGTGAAACCGTTTCGAAGATAAGGTAAGAGATTCTACCCGAACATCTATTATTCTTTCAGGTTATTATTTATTTTATGATTTACCCAAATGAAATTCTATGTTATTTTTTACGTAAATCTTACAAATGTTGTTTATATGTTCCAAACTCATGTATCATTATCCATTCCTCATTCTTTTTTGGGGATATACATGTTTTTAAAAGGTTCTCTACTCAATTTTTCCCGATAAGAAATCCTAATTTAAAGGAACTTCCTAAATTCTTACCCATTTTAAAATTCACTCTATAGTATATTTTAAGCCACCATATCTGTTATAAAATCACTATTTTTATTATTAAACCCTTCTTGGTTCAATTTTGGTTTTATATAAAATATTATACCATATTCTGTTTTAAAATCTCTTTAATATTTTCCTTAAACCACACTAAAATGTTTTAATTCTAAAGATTCTTAAATACTCATTTTACATGTTATAACTTTATTTCGACATCACTCATAATGATATATGCCTATTTTACCTTATTAATATCCATGTATGTTATAAACCCATTCTTTCATGGACACTTTTATGATATGCCCATTTGTAATTCCTTATGACATGATTATGATACTCATTTCTTTCCATGGGTAACCTTTTTGTTATGTTTGATTACTTATGTATGATTATTCATGTGACAAACATATTCATGAACATTTTATGATGGTTTCACCCATATAACACTCCAATGAATTGGGTAAAGTTTAGTCTCATGAGACATTATGTGAAATAGTCTTGGTGGTTAGCCTTGACTCATGATCCATGTACAATGGTCTTGTTGGTTAACCTTGAATTGTGCTCCTCTATGTGAAAGGTTAGGGTATCTAGAGTTCGTATCAGAGTAATGTCTATTTATTTTTGTAAATTAGGAATATATAACTTTAGTAATAAATTTAGGGATAAGGCTAAGTCTAGAAAACATCCCTAAATTTTGGTGAATATAGAATAAGTGGTTTATCAAGAAAATACATCCCTATCTGGATACTACAAGTGGACATAGTTCTGGAACAGATGTACCGAGAAGTAATAACCCCAACAAGGTGTTCCAGGCTTGACTCGAGGTAATGTAGTACACGACAATAATCCTTACCACACACCTAGTTTGACACTCCCGGGGGATATGATTTGGTGAATTCATAAGATCATTACGAACCATTATTAAGGGAACAAAAAAAATACCATAATAAAATATATGATATGAAACAGATCATGGATAACCAAGATTAAAACCTAGGGAATCACAAGTTAGTATATACTTTTCCTTTAATAGTTTATCGTTTTATGTTTAAAGTTTCATTTTTATGCTTATTAGTTAAGTATTTAAGCCCCCTAATTCTACTTTCTTTTTCTTAGTTAATGGAAGGAAATAGAAGAACACGTTCCAACAATCAATATGATAGGAAATGTGATGACTAACCTAATGAAATTCCAAATATGATGGGAACTAGTGCTCAAAACTTCATGATAGTACTTGATCGACTGGCTCAAGTTATGAATAATAACTTGAATCGTGTGGAACACCCTCCTTATCCAAGGAAAGATCAAGTTGTCATAGAATCCTTCATTCAGAAAAGACCTCCCATGTTTAGTAGATCTTCTGATCCCCTTCTCACAGAATAATGGATTAACTCCATTTAAAAGATATTATCTATCCTCTAGTGCTCAGAAGAAGAGAAATTTGTGCCGGTGGTCTATCATTTTGATGGGAAAGCTGATCAATGGTGGTCACTGATCAAGAACACAAAGTCCAAGGAGAAAATTGATTCCATGGAATGGGATTATTTCAAGAAAATATTTATCAATAAATATTTTCCCTAAACCCTCCATATCAAGATGGAAAGGGAATTCCTTGGACTTAATCACAAAAAAAAAAGATGAGTCTATCAAGTCATATAAAGAAAACTTTAAAAGGATTTCAAGGTATGCCTCTAGCTTTGTCATGAACACCAAAAGCAAGGTGGATCACTTATTTAGCAGACTAAAGATGAGTCTATGAAAAGCGTTGGAGATTTGAGACTTTGACAACTATTATGAGATTGTTCGTTATGACCTTAAAGTTGAAATGGAGATTGGATACTCTTAGTGTTCTCGTGGGACCGATGAAAAAAATAGTAAAATGGAGTATAAAATGGGTGGATCAGAAAAAAAACCCATGATGGAAAGAAGACTGAACATCCCACATGTCAAAATTGTGGGATGAAGTAGTCGAGGAACTATCTAAAGGGAACCAGGAAATGCTTAAAATGTGGAAGAATAGGGAATCTGGATAATAACTGTCAAAAGGATATGAAGAATACCAAAAACGTGTAATAATAAAGAAAGGTTCATATCAATACTCATCTAGTAGTGCAATTTTTCAACTATAAAGAGCATGGTCATTTTGTAAACCGATTCCCTAAGCTCAGGGTTTTCAAAGGCAATCAACAATAACCTCTAAAGAAACAAGTAAGATCTTATGCTACCACTACTAATTATATGGATCTATACAATTATGTGGTGATAGGTATTCTAGTTATTCATTCAATAATAGTGAGCATACTATTTGATTATGGTTCTGCACATTCTTTCATATCTTACAAGTTTAGTAGAATTATTCAACCACCACCTAAAAATTTGGATGTTGATTTATCTGTGAGAACAGAAAATGGGGAAATTATTGTATCCAAAGTATATAACTCCTACCTAGTTAAATTTTGTATATTGAACCTCCCAGTAAATCATTTTATACTCCCTTTGGCAGAGTTTGATGCTATATTGGGCATGGATTAGATGTATCTATACAAATCCAGCATCAACTGTCAGGAAAGGTATATTACTCTTCACATCCTAAAGAATCCTCCAATTATTTACAAGTGTAAGGAGAAAGATGAATCTCCTTCAGAATCATAGTCTCAAGTGTGGATATTTCTGCCTTATGACCAAGCATATCTCACTCAAATGATTGAGACAAAGGAGATGATCCTACTCGAAGATATGACCATCCTAAGGGATTACATTAATGTATTCCCTGAAGATTTTTCTGGTTTTTTTCCTCCCCAAAAGGTTGAGTTCTCAATTGAAATTATTCCTGGATATCTTCCTATATCAAATACACCTTAAATAATGGCCATCGTTGATATGGAAGAACCGAAGAAGCAGTTACAAGAGAATTTGGATAAGGGTTCTATACGCTCAAGTGCTTCACCATGTGGTGCACCAGTCCTCTTAGTTAAGAATAAGGATGGATCAATTCACCTATACATTTATTATATTAATCTCTATAAAATCATGATAAAGAAAAATTATCCCATACCATAGATAGATGACTTGTTCGATCAGCTATGTTGGGCCAATTATGTCTCTAAGGTGGACCTTTAGTCAGGATATCACCAATTAAAGGTGAGGAAGGAAGATATTCCCAAGACTACCTTTAGAAAAAGGAATGGACACTATGAGTTCATAGTGATTCCCATCGGACTCACTAATTCTCCAAAAATTTTCATATATTTAATTAATAGAGTATTTAGAGATTACCTCGACAAATTTGTGGTAGTATTTATCGATGATATTTTGATATACTCCAAGAGAAAGGAAGAACATGAGGAACATTTGAATATTGTGTTGAAGACTTTGAAAATGAAGAAAATTTATGAAAATTACAGTAAATGTGATTTCTATATGGAGGAAGTATCATTCTTGGGGCATCTAATCACCATCATAGGAATATATGTGGACCCTTCCAAAACAAAGGCAATTGAAGAGTGGCCCAGGCCAACATCTGTAATGGAGATCCATAGTTTCTTTGGTCTAGCTGGGTATTACCGACGATTTATGTAGAAATTATCATGATTTTAAAACCTAATAACCAAGCTGACATAGAATGGAGTTAAGTTTTCTGGACTCAATAATGTGAGGAAAGCTTTAAGGATATCAAAAATAGGCTTATCATTGCGCCAGTAATCACACTCCTGATAAGTGTAGAACTCTTTTTGGTATACAACGATGCTTTAAATAAATTATTAGAAAGTGTATTGATGAAAAATGATAAAGTGATAGCCTAAGACTCAATTTATTTGAAAATTCATGACCAAACTATCCCATACATGATCAAGATTTGGCAGTTGTGATCTTTGCATTGAAAATATGGTGGAATTATCTATATGGGGAGAAGTGTGTGATATATATTGATCACAAGAGTATAAAATATATATTCAAATAGAATGATCTTAATATGGGCCAGTGAATATGTTTAGAGCTCATCAAGGATTATGACTTCTCAATACACTACCATCCTGGTAGGGCAAAGAAGGTAGTAGATGCACTAAATAGAAAGGATCCCACGTTTTTATCAAAAATGAGAACAGAGATGGATCCAATATTCTTAGACTTACACAGGATGGATGTCACATACATGACTTATTTTGAAGTTTAATTTCATTTATTTTCCTTTCATTCTTTGTTTTGGATGGTTTCCAAAGGTTTTATGGAGAAATAGATGAGTTTTCATGAATTGGGCCAAACGTGAGCCCAATTCCAGATTTAAAAATAAATTTTGTTTCCTTTATAACTTTTTCATTTTTTAATATTTTTCCTTCATTCCAATTCCTAAATGGTCTCCTATGACCTATTAACACCAAAATATAAATTTGGAGCCTTTATAAATCCATAATCATGGTGGATATGGGTTTTTATTTAAGATATTGGGCCTGCCCGAAGGCCCATTTCCTGCATTAAAAATAAATGTTAAAATTTTTATATCTCATTCCCTATTTGCGTTTTTTCGGTGATTCCACCTCTCACTCGACCCTAAGAAACCCAGGCGCGCTCCCATTGCCTTCCCCCCCTCCTTGGATCTCTTTGAAATCGCGAATTAGGGCTGATCTTCATAGGGTGTCTCAAATCGGCCAGAATTGAAGAGGTAACTTCATCCCTTCTTAACTCTCTCAATTCTTACTCTTTTCCCTCCATTCCAATTCCCAAATTACCTCCTATATCTTATTCGAAGAATACCTGAATTTTGGCTGTTTTCAATTTCAGAAACTATTGTTTTTGGAGTGATTAATTCAGGATACTTCAAGTAGGTGAGTCTATTTCTTTCCTCTTTCAAATTGCTTAGGGTTTCTTCCCTAATTCTTGAATTATAAAAAAATTCCAGAAGTTAGGGTTCGTGAATAGGATCTAAATTACTGTATTTTGGCTGAAATATTGAGGTTTTAGGTTTCTTTTAACTTCCATTAGGTGCGGCGGTCATGCGGTTGATGTTTCGCCCCAATATTTGAGGGTTTCGACACATTCGGTAGGTGATTCCGTGGATAACCATTTAATGATGAGTTATTTTGCTTGATTAAATAATTTTACATGTTCTTTATGTTCTGTGCATTATGAAAAAACCATTTTTGGTATCTATAGTAAAGCATTTGTTTTTAAAGTTACATTTTTGCTTGAAGTGTGTATTTTTCAAATGTATTTCATGTGTTATCTTTTGTGGTAGTTTTGTAAAATGTAGAAGTGGTTTATTAGTTGTTGAAAGGGGCTTCCAATTATGGTTGGGCAATGATATAGTTCCATGTGGGCCTAAAAAGGGGGTGTATTTGAATGGTTTTATTTGTAGAACCTTGTTATACTCCTTGAAAGTGTTTTATGGATTTGTGTGTTCTCATGGGTATCTTTTGTGATATTATTCAAGGTGATTATATAACATTTGAAAGTGGATTATTACATGTTTATTGGGCTTCAAATTCTGTTTTGGTATGGTATTGGTGTGCTTATGGCTTAAAAAGATGTTTTTGAAATGGATTTTATGTGCAAAGTTTGGGTATACTCTTTGTAATTGTTTTATGAAAGTTTTGAATGGTTTATTGGGTTGTGTAATAGGTGAAACTATATCATCAAACTGTTTTGGTAGGAGTATATTTTTAAAAGGTCCATTTCATTTGTGAAAATTTTGTTATGTGATATGTATCATCCTGGAAATATTTTATTAAATTGTTTGAAGGAGATATTGAGGAGTGAAAGTGATGTGAAAGTGATGTGGAGTGTTTTGTGTGAGTGTGATGTGAAAAATTGAATTTTTGATTATGAAAGAAGTGTTATATTCCATGTTTGTGGGATGTTATATGAGTTTAAATATCTTATAATTGTTTTATAAAATTGTTTAATGGTTTTGTGGAAGTGTTGAAGAAATGTGAAACGTGTTGTGGGCTATTTTGGTGTGATTCGGATTTCAAAATCATTTTGAATGAAAAATGGATTTTTGTGACTTGTGTGGTATACATATGGGCTGTTTGGTGAATTTGTGATGTGGAAATGATATTTTCATGTTCAATGTATATTTCTTGACTTGTTGAACTTGTTTGAGCACAAGGGGAAAACCTGGGTATCTAGGTGGGTGGACGTGTACTAGTATGCTAGTGAATCCGTGGGGTTTGGCCTCAGTTTCACTTAGCAAGATTGACGCTTACAACTCTAACTAAACTATGATGATGTTGATTGGGGACCACTAGGTTATGGGTATGTTCCCTACTAGTGGCTCGTGCACAAGAATGGATATTTGTGATGGTTACTCTCACCGAGATACGAGGTACCTGGGACCCACAGCTAGCTAGTGCCTAGGGGTTACTTCCTATTTCTTGTGCTCATTATTTACTTTGTACTTACCGTTGGCATACGGTATAGTTGGCTGGAAAATTCAGTAGTGTTGAAATTATTTTTTAAAAGTGTTTATTCTTAATGATAGCCCACTTGAAAACTGTTTTTATTCAAAGTTGCATCTTTTAGAAATTGTAACTAGCTTTTCATGTTTTTGAAAAATTGCATGCTTTTCGTCTTTAAATGTTTATCACATGGAATCTCTTAGTGGTGGTATCCTACTGGGCATTGGCTCACACCCTACTTACACCCTTGGGTGTAAGTAGACATGGTTATTTTTGTTGTCGCAGGTTGGGTACAGTTTTTTTTGTTCCAGTGGTTCGGGTTCCTAGCAGGTGATTGGTGGTGAAGTCTTGTGGAGGTGGCTTGAGGGCGGTGCCCCTTGCCATGAGGGTT
The DNA here is from genome assembly GCA_963277665.1 of Viscum album. NCBI lineage: Eukaryota > Viridiplantae > Streptophyta > Magnoliopsida > Santalales > Viscaceae > Viscum > Viscum album. Next base: position 93,855,126 of record OY728147.1, read on the forward strand.
ATTGGGCTGTCCTTATTTGGATTTGTACCTTTGGTATTGACCTTTTGAGTTGTTTTAAGCCATGTAATTCAGTTCTGAATTTTTGTAAAATATTGTTTGGTTTGAAAAATCCAGATTTGTTTCATTAGATTCTTTTGTTGTTTTATGTTTATAAACTCGGGTAAATCGTTCCCAATTTTCATTTTATGATACCCGGGCACTTGTGCCAGCCCGTGGGGATCGGGAACGCCCTTCGGTTCTTGCCATGGACCGGGTCGGGTGCCGATTTTAAAGGAAACCAGATTCGGTTCGTGAAAAAATGGTATCAGAGGAGGTTCAGGTTAACTCTTTTGGTCATGTTATTTGGGGAAGAGTCAGGATAGACTAGAGTTAGGATTGATGGGACATGGAATTCTAGTTATGTGTAGTGTTCCTGATCACCACACCTCATAATGGGATTTATGTTTCCAAGATAAGTTGGGATTTATCTAAGTCCTTCGGTTTTCTTGGTTCGATGATGATTAAGGGAAATGAAAAGAGAGTTGGGTTAATGGTCCTGGTGAGCTCGCAAGGCCTGGAAAGCCATGTGGAGCCAAGGATATTCCCTAGAACACTCTCTGTGACAGTGAAGTGACTGGAATATGGCTTCCAACCATATTTCCAAGTCACCCACTGAAACTAGTTTCCTCTTGCACTGTTTTGTGCTTAGGTTTTGAGACCTTAGCACTTTGGTTTTAAGAAGTGTAAAGTTTTTGTGAAATGATTTTCAAATAAAGAGGGAATGGTTTGGTTTATGAAATGGTGGAACTTAATTTTCAGAATTGTTTTGAAATGTAAAATGGTGTGCTTACACCTCTTTGAAAGCAGGAACTATATTGAAGTTGGTTTTGAAAAGTGTTTCCAATAGAGTTTTCTAAACAATAAGAGTGTGTTTTAATGGGATGAGATGTTTTGAAATTGATGTGAATATCTTGAAAGTGAGTTATTTTCTAAATGTTTGTGACTTTCTGAAAATTTTTGTAAGATGTGAGTTGGGATTTTGATCTCATGGTTAGCAGTTATGAGAAAAAAGGATGTGTTGGTTGACCGTTTTGGTTTTGAAAAGTGGAAAGAATTTTTGTTTTGACCTTTAGTATTTCCATTAGCGATCACATGCACGGGGTTATATGGGATGATGGATGGTTTATGGCATGACTAGAGGAGTGCCAGGATTGATATGAGGAGGGTGTCTAGTGTGGCACAAAAACATGCATGTGTGAGGCCCATGGGGTACCATTGCTGGATATGCTTACTGCTAAACTGTTTGTTCTCAAAGAATTACTTTTAAAGAAAAACACTATGTCTTGATGAATATTTTTGTATGGTTTGTGTTATGGGTTTTTGAAAATGTTGATGTTGTGGCATGTTTTGATTCCAAGAACCCCTTCTGTTTGAACTGTGTTTTGGGTTTGTGTTTGGTCGGTAAGCTGTGTTGTAAGGACGGTTAGTGGTCTCTTTTGAAAAATGTTTTGGGATGCCTTTAAGATAGTTCCCTTCATGTGTTTGGAGCTGGTTTATGGCTTGTTTTGAACAATGGACCAGATTGGTTGGGTCCTTGGGTTCACTTATTGGATAAGGTATGACCCCATTAAGGGTTAATGCACAATTGAAATGAAACCCATATTGTTTCACCATTGAAAAAATCCTCCAGTTGATCAATATAAGGAATATTTTATCGATCATTGTTGATTGTTTCTACACCCATTTATTTCATTGATTTGTGGATCTTCTTGTAGTGGTATAGTGCTTGTGGAAGGTTGAAAGAGACCTTAGTTTCTTAAGTTTCCTGATTCATCGATGGTGGAAGTGTTCTTTCGTTGTTAGTGTGGATGATTATTTGGATAGTGTCTAAGAGGAACTCTCGGTCCTTCATATTCTCTTCAAAGAAGGAGTTCATGTTAAACTACTAGTGTGGGAAATCTGGTCATGAGAGGATATTATGGCCACTTTCTAGAATTGTGTGTTGTTTTGGGATGTTGTACAAGTTCCCTCTCTATTCATTGTTTATATCAGTCGCAATGGTCATGTTCGGTGATCCCTCGTGATGTCATGTGCTCGATTTACTGTAAAGGTGAAAGTTGGGAAATCATCTGAGAGTCTCTATTATGTTGGGAGAATGTATCCCTTGAAAAAAAAACATAAAAAAATATTCCATTTTAGAGGAAGGTGAGTATAAGTGTTCTTTACTTCTATTGTTTCTCACCCGAACAAACAAGGTGTGATGTGTGTACATCTTCTAATCCCTTGTTTCAGTAAAATATCGATTTAGGGTAAAGTGAGTTTGGAATGTGTTATGTCTTGGAAAAAAACTTATCGGGGGGATTGTGGTGTAGTTGTTGTTTGCAATGAAAGAAGAATTCTCATTCAGGTGGTTTCCAAAGCCTAACTGCGAGGCCGAAGATGCTTCAATATTTTGAGCTCCAGCCATAGGTCCCGGAGAGAAGCTGGCGCGTAGTCAGGGGAAACCCCAGTGTCATTTAAACCCTTGTGCAAAGTCCTATCCTCAATATGAAAGATAAGAAGAGTTTAAACCTATGGTGTCATCATATTTCTTCTGTTGTTCCCGTTCGGTGGAAATAGGTGGAGGTATTGTACCCATGTCATCGCCCAATGTTATCCCCTCCCACTTTGGTTTCCTTTGATTCTTTAGAGAAAGGTATGATGTTTGGCTAGACAGGATGACCACACGGTTTTCACTTGGTTAGTAGTGACCATGCCCCAAAAAAAACAATGTAGATAGAAGAATATCTACTGTTAGTTCATGGTTTCCCAAACCGTGTAGACTAACCATGTGGTCGTCCCAACACTTTATATTTTGGGGTCTTTCTGTACCAGCCCATGCTGGTCGATTAAGATTGTTGGTTCTTATGGTGGGGAGCCTATTTTTTTCCCCGTACCAATAACTTAGACTTATCCATGGTCAAGGATTGGTGGTAGGTAGTCTCATTCAGATCTATCAAGCTACCCAAATCTTCCTTGGGTAACCATTGAGATTGGAGAGTCCCCAATGGTTTAGTTATATCAAGGTATGTGTAACCTTGTTCGATGTTGTTGTTCGTTTGAGTGAATTGCTTGAGTCTTGTTCGGATAGTGTTTGAGGAGTTTTCCTTTGGGATAAATCCTGAATGTGATTGATTGTTTCAAGAAAGTGGTGTATGATTTTGTTGTGAATTATTCCTTCCTTAATTGATCAATGGAGGTGTTTTGGCCTTTGGGGGCGAAACCTGGAAAGGGAGTACATCTTGGTTTATCAGTTCGGTTTGGCTTTCGTATCTGGCCTTTCTGTAGCTTTCCGGGGACGGAAAGTTTTCATGGTGGGGAGAATTGTCACATACATGACTTATTTTGAAGTTTAATTTCATTTATTTTCCTTTCATTCTTTGTTTTGGATGGTTTCCAAAGGTTTTATGGAGAAATAGATGAGTTTTCATGAATTGGGCCAAACGTGAGCCCAATTCCAGATTTAAAAATAAATTTTGTTTCCTTTATAACTTTTTCATTTTTTAATATTTTTCCTTCATTCCAATTCCTAAATGGTATCCTCTGACCTATTAACACCAAAATATAAATTTGGAGCCTTTATAAATCCATAATCATGGTGGATATGGGTTTTTATTTAAGATATTGGGCCTGCCCGAAGGCCCATTTCCTGCATTAAAAATAAATGTTAAAATTTTTATATCTCATTCCCTATTTGCGTTTTTTCTGTGATTCTACCTCTCACTAGACCCTAAGAAACCCAGGCGCGCTCCCATTGCCTTCCCCCCCTCCTTGGGGCTCTTTGAAATTGCGAATTAGGGCTGATCTTCATAGGGTGTCTCAAATCGGCCAGAATTGAAGAGGTAACTTCATCCCTTATTAACTCTCTCAATTCTTACTCTTTTCCCTCCATTCCAATTCCCAAATTACCTCCTATATCTTATTCTAAGAATACCTGAATTTTGGCTGTTTTCAATTTCAGAAACTATTGTTTTTGGAGTGATTAATTCAGGATACTTCAAGTAGGTGAGTCTATTTCTTTCCTCTTTCAAATTGCTTAGGGTTTCTTCCCTAATTCTTGAATTATAAAAAAATTCCAGAAGTTAGGGTTCGTGCATAGGATCTAAATTACTGTATTTTGGGTGAAATATTGAGGTTTTAGGTTTCTTTTAACTTCCATTAGGTGCGGCGGTCATGCGGTTGATGTTTCGCCCCAATATTTGAGGGTTTCGACACATTCGGTAGGTGATTCCGTGGATAACCATTTAATGATGAGTTAGTTTGCTTGATTAAATAATTTTACATGTTCTTTATGTTCTGTGAATTATGAGAAAACCATTTTTGGTAGCTATAGTAAAGCATTTGTTTTTAAAGTTACATTTTTGCTTGAAGTGTGTATTTTTCAAATGTATTTCATGTGTTATCTTTTGTGGTAGTTTTGTAAAATGTAGAAGTGGTTTATTAGTTGTTGAAAGGGGCTTCCAATTATGGTTGGGCAATGATATAGTTCCATGTGGGCCTAAAAAGGGGGTGTATTTGAATGGTTTTATTTGTACAACCTTGTTATACTCCTTGAAAGTGTTTTATGGATTTGTGTGTTCTCATGGGTATCTTTTGTGATATTATTCAAGGTGATTATATAACATTTGAAAGTGGATTATTACATGTTTATTGGGCTTCAAATTCTGTTTTGGTATGGTCTTGGTGTGCTTATGGCTTAAAAAGAGGTTTTTGAAATGGATTTTATGTGCAAAGTTTGGGTATACTCTTTGTAATTGTTTTATGAAAGTTTTGAATGGTTTATTGGGTTGTGTAATAGGTGAAACTATATCAGCAAACTGTTTTGGTAGGAGTATATTTTTAAAAGGTCCATTTCATTTGTGAAAATGTTGTTATGTGATATGTATCATCCTGGAAATATTTTATTAAATTGTTTGAAGGAGATATTGAGGAGTGAAAGTGATGTGAAAGTGATGTGGAGTGTTTTGTGTGAGTGTGATGTGAAAAATTGAATTTTTGATTATGAAAGAAGTGTTATATTCCATGTTTGTGGGCTGTTATATGAGTTTAAATATCTTATAATTGTTTTATAAAATTGTTTAATGGTTTTGTGGAAGTGTTGAAGAAATGTGAAACGTGTTGTGGGCTATTTTGGTGTGATTCGGATTTCAAAATCATTTTGAATGAAAAATGGATTTTTGTGACTTGTGTGGTATACATATGGGATGTTTGGTGAATTTGTGATGTGGAAATGATATTTTCATGTTCAATGTATATTTCTTGACTTGTTGAACTTGTTTGAGCACAAGTGGAAAACCTGGGTATCTAGGTGGGTGGACGTGTACTAGTATGCTAGTGAATCCGTGGGGTTTGGCCTCAGTTTCACTTAGCAAGATTGACGCTTAAAACTCTAACTAAACTATGATGATGTTGATTGGGGACCACTAGGTTATGGGTATGTTCCTTACTAGTGGCTCGTGCACGAGAATGGATATTTGTGATGGTTACTCTCGCCGAGATACGAGGTACCTGGGACCCACAGCTAGCTAGTGCCTAGGGGTTACTTCCTATTTCTTGTGCTCATTATTTACTTTGTACTTACCGTCGGCATACAGTATAGTTGGCTGGAAAATTCAGTAGTGTTGAAATTATTTTTTAAAAGTGTTGATTCTTAATGATAGCCCACTTGAAAACTGTTTTTATTCAAAGTTGCATCTTTTAGAAATTGTAACTAGCTTTTCATGTTTTTGAAAAATTGCATGCTTTTCGTCTTTAAATGTTTATCACATGGAATCTCTTAGTGGTGGTATCCTACTGGGCATTGGCTCAAACCCTACTTACACCCTTGGGTGTAAGTAGACATGGTTATTTTTGTTGTCGCAGGTTGGGTACAGTTTTTTTTGTTCCAGTGGTTCGGGTTCCTAGCAGGTGATTGGTGGTGAAGTCTTGTGGAGGTGGCTTGAGGGCGGTACCCCTTGCCATGAGGGTTATTGGGCTGTCCTTATTTGGATTTGTACCTTTGGTATTGACCTTTTGAGTTGTTTTAAGCCATGTAATTCAGTTCTGAATTTTTGTAAAATATTGTTTGGTTTGAAAAATCCAGATTTGTTTCATTAGATTCTTTTGTTGTTTTATGTTTATAAACTCGGGTAAATCGTTCCCAATTTTCATTTTATGATACCCGGGCACTTGTGCCAGCCCGTGGGGATTGGGAACGCCCTTCGGGTCTTTCCATGGACCGGGTCGGGTGCCGATTTTAAAGGCAACCAGATTCAGTTCGTGACAATGGAAATGGGAATCATTAAGGGAGGAACATCATCAATCCTTTCTTAAATGATTGTCCATACATACTGTTGGTCGGAGTAGTTCACTCAAGAGGGGAGGGGTGAATTGAGTAACTATAAAAAGTTCTGTTACAAAAATATTATTTTAAAATAAATGGTTTTCCCCAAAAATAGATACAACCCAGTTAATCAAGGTTATACTATTATAAGAGTTTTATTGTTTAAACAACTTCTTAGAAGATTGATTAATTCTCAGTAATCTTAATATGTATTATTAATATTACTTTTGAAGTTATCCTACTAAGACAAATCAGTTATAACTTCTTTACAAGACTAACTATCAAAGTGAAATTAGAGTTTTCTGGATTATGCAATAAAGCAGTAAAACATAGAAGACTAAATTTAAATAGCACAGTGGATATGAAACAAGTGGTTCAGTCTCAAGCCGAGACCTAATCCGCTCCACTTGGTGATCACCTGCCACCAAGTAGTTTATATAAGTAAACTTTTATCCACACCCTGGATCGGGGTTAGTAACAGTACACAAACTGTTCAGGTCACACAGGGACCTCTTCCATAATTTTTGTGGGTAAACAAAAATAATAACCAGGTCACACAGGGACCTCTTCCACATTTTTCATGGGTAAAAAACAGTATAAAAAGTTTGGTGTAAGGATTTAGAAATCCTTCATTTTAGCACAGGAGTCAGTGTGTGTATGGAATATACAGAGTATACACACTACTCAAAAGTAAGTAAAATAATCACTGAGAGAGATTAGATATGAGTTTAGAATGCTCTAGTGATTTTAAGTGCAGCTCTGGACTCCTTTGATTAAACAGAAATGCTTCTGAGTCCTCTGGTTTTTGTCTTGAAAAATAGAGTGTCGTAATCCAGCTTGTGTTCTTTATGAGCTTTGATAATGTAATGGTGCTCTCTTTTTTCCAGTGTACTTTGTATGTTCTTCAGTAGAGTCAGATTGCATGTATGAGACAATGCTTTCTTTGAAAATCTTGCAATGTGTTCTTTGCGGTCGTGCTCATAGGCTTGTTTTTTGTTCAGTATCGCGCTCTATGGTTGTTGGGCACTCTCCACTCTTTATCTTCGAATTCACATGTTTTAGACAACAGGTTCCATGTGTTTCATACCTCGTACCTTGTACTATGTCTACAAAGAAACATTAATTATGTCAGCGCATTAAAGGCATCAAATATGACCATTAAACATTAAATTGAAAGATGAAAAAATAGTTTAAGAAACGGTGTCACAGTATGTTATGAAAACGGTGTCTCCTTCACAGGGTGTCTGAGTGTCACCGTCTGAGTGTCATAGTGTCTTGTTCACGGTGTCTGAGTGTCACGGTGTCTGAGTGTCACGGTGTCTGAGTGTCACGGTGTCTGAGTGTCACGGTGTCTTCTTCACGGTGTCTTGCTAACGGTGTCTGGCTTATGGTGTCTTGCTCACGGTGTCTTGCTCACAGTGTCTTGCTCATGGTGTCTTGCTCATGGTGTATTTTCTTCATGGTGTCTCGCTTTACGGTGTATCACTTACGGTGTCAAGATTCACGATGTCTTGGACTTAGGCAAATAACAGTATTCAGACTTAAACAGTAATATGCATGAAATGGATTGAGCTTAACCATTATAAAGCATGAGTGAACTTGAAACATAAATACACATGATTGGATATAATTTAGGAGTTAACTAGGTTGAATGATATTTGTGATCATTGATGAGATTTTTGATCATTAAACATGATTAATACATGAGGATTCCAACACATACCTCATGGGGAAAATAAAGGATTCTCAAAGAAATGATGTGGAAATTTAGAAAAAGTTGGAAGCTATCAAAAATAGGAAATCCTCTAAGTTCAGGATAATTGAGGAAGGAGTTGTAATATTTGGTCCACGACTATGATTACTATATGATCCAAAGATAAAGAAGGAGCTTATGAATGACACATATAGCTCAACCTTATCTATTCACCTAGGGAGTACAAAGATATATCGAGATCTCTAAGATAACTATTGGTGGGAAAATATGAAGAAGGAGATTTCCAATATACATCAAAGTGCCTAGTATGTCAGCAAGTGAAGGATGAAAGTAATAAGTTTAAAGGGTTGATGAAACCATTACCCATACCATCATGGAAATGGGAAAAATTCACCATGGAATTTGTCACTGGACTTCCAAAGACATCCAGTGGAAACAATGGTATATGGGTTATTATGGATCATCTTATAAAGAAAGCTCACTTTATCGCAATTCGAGAGGACCTCTCTTTGGATAAATTTGAGTGGATATACATCAAAGAAGTGGTAAGGCTGCATGAAGTACCACTATCAATTGTATCTGATCGAGATCCAATATTCACCTTGAAGTTATGGAAAAGTCTCTAACATGCTCTAAGCATTGAGCTGAATTTCAGTACAGCCAATCATCCTCAAACTGATGGGCAATCTGAGTGGCCTATTCAGATACAAGAAGACATGCTGAGAGTGTGTTATATGGACTTTAAAAGAGGATGGGACTAATATCGTCCCCTAGTGGATTTATCTTATAACAAAAGTTTCCTATCAAGCATCTGAATGGATCCATATGAATCCCTTTATGGGAAAAGGTGGAGAACACTAGAATTCTAGGATGAAGTTAGTGAGCGTAAGCTACTAGGACCTGAAATGGTCGAAGAAATGGTTAATAAGGGGAAGACCATTCGGCAGCACATTAAGGCAGCCCAAAGTTGACAGAAGATTTATGCAGACAATCATCGATGGGACCTCAAATTTAAGGTCTGAGACATGGTATTCTTCTGTATATCTCTATGGAAGAAGGTCATGATATTTGGGAAGAAAGGGAAGTTAAGTACCAGGTACATCAGCCCTTTCGAGATCCTTGATCGTGTCGGAGTTGTGACCTATCGACTAGAACTTCCACTAACCATGTCTCAAGCACATGATGTATTCCATGTATCCCTCTTAAGGAAGTACATATTGGGTCCTTCACATGTACTGAATTCAGAGTTGGTATAGTTGGATAATGATCACTCTTACGAGGAGCAGCCAGTGAAGATCTTGGATCGTAGAGATAACGTTCTATGCCACAATACTAATCAACTGGTCAAAGTACTATAGCAAAACCATAAGTACAAAGAGGAAACATGGGAACCATAAGAGGTGATTAAAGAAAAACACCCACACCTATTTTTATCCTAGAATTTAAAACAAAATTTTGAGGGAAAAATTTCATAAGGGGGGAGAATTCAATGACCCAATGTTTTATCCATGGAATTCCCTTCTGATAATTATGTCTTATAATTTAATAACATAAGATTACATATAGAACACAATAAAAACTATATAAATGAATAATGAGAGAAATAAAAGGTATCTCTATAAGTTAAGAAACATATACCAAAGGAATTGTAACTTGACCTTTAGAATAGTAATGTGACCCTTATGAATAGTAAACCGACCAATTGAATAGCAACCTCACTAATGGTAGCATAAATTAAATTTATACATCTTATAAGTGTCAATATGATATAATTATATCATAGTAAAAGTAAATAAATATTTTAAAAAAATTATTAATTAAGTGTTGGTATTTTCGTAAGTCATGTATATTTAATTACAATTTTATAATTAATTTAATAAATTAAAAGAAAATTTATTTTTATAAAATGTATTAATAAAATAATATTTTTATTTCTTATGATTATAATATAATTTTTTGAGACCTTAATTAATTTTTCTAAGTGTTAGAAAATCAGTTTTAATTTTAAAATTTATATTTTTCAATTAAATTATAATTTTAATTAAAAATTAAATTTTTCAAATTTAGAAAGTTATTTTTTAAAAATGGAGTTCATTTTTCAATTCTACACATAAAAAAATGGGTAGGGTGAATTTTTGGGATTTTTTAGAAATATTTGATTTTTTGTGAATAGTAAAATACAACAATTTACAATATATATACATTATAAGTTAAATACACTATTAATCGAGTCATGGGTGATGTAAGAACCATTGGTTCGATCTCACATGATCTAATTACTATTTTTAGCCTCAATAATTAGTGTTATTTCTTGTCTTGAGCAAAATAATAAACTAATGAATTAAATATCGAGAAACTAGCCCTCTACTCCACTATAAATACCACCTCTCACCACCATTTCTCCTCACACCTATAAAACCTTATGTATTATCAAAATTCTGCTCAAATCACTTCCCAAGCCCCTTCCCCATGTAAAAGATCTCTTGGTCTCATCAAAAGACCAAAACCACTTCCCTAAGGAGGCTCTCAAGGAGGATGCATTCAAGAGGTAAATTCCTCTTTCTGTTTCTTTTATTTTCCTTTCAAGATATTTTTTTTATCTCCTAAACTCCCCTAATAAAAATGGTATGATAACTCTATTTACTTAAATATAATTTAATTTTGTTATTATAATGTAATAATTCTTCATCATCTCTCTTTCCCCCTCCTTTTATACTAAAAATGAAAACACTATCTGAGATATGTTAATTTATCGCATTCAAGGATGATGGGTTTTCAATTTCTATTACCATATTAAATCCTGGACATGAAACCCTTTTTATGGATTAAAAAGATCATAATATATGTATTATATCTTATTTAATTTTTTTGAATCATTATATGCACATGATGTAAAGTAATAAAACAAAATAAGTTCGTTGTGAGAAAAACCACTCAAAATAATCCAAGCGTTTGTCATTAAAGATTTATCTAATGATTCATTCTCACCCAAAATAACCAAATGACTTATATGATTAAATAACCTTATGTATTATCATTAATAACTTATAACTTTTGGACTTAAATTTCAATTTTACATGAACTTCCATACTCTTATATAAGCGAGTCGATCATGAAAATTAAGAAAACAAGCTCTCATGAACGATAAAATTGAACATTATAACTCATAAAAAGGGAATAAAATAACTAAATAAAATTATAATAAATAAATTACATGTAGAAAAAGTTTTGTAATTATTTATTAATAAATCTAATTTTATTATTCATAACATTAAGATCAAGTGCGGAACCATTTCGAAGATAAGGTAAGGGGTTCTACCCGAACCTCCATTATTATTTCAGGTTATTTTTTATCTCTATTTACCCAAATGAAATTATCTGTTATTTTTATGTGCATATTCTAAATGTTTTGTATAAGTTCCAAAATCATTTATCAATATCCATTCCTCTTTAATTTTTGGAGATATACATGTTTTTAAAAGATTCCCTACTCAACTTTTCCCGATAATCAAGCCCAGTTTAAGAGAACTTCCCAAATTCTTATCCATTTTAAAGTGCACTATATAATCTATTTTGAGCCACCATATCTTTTATAAAATCACTATTTTTATTATTAAAACCTTCTTAGTTCACTTATGGTTTTATATAAAATATTATTCCATATTCTGTTTTAAAATCTCTTTAATACTTTCCTTAAACCACACTAAAATGTTTTAATTATAAAGATTATTAAATTCTATTTTTTCATGTTTTCACTTCAGTTTGACATCACTTATCATGATATATTCCCATCTTACCTTATTAATGTCCATGTATGTTCTAAATCCATTCTTTCATGGACACTTTTATGATATGCCAATTTTTAATTCCTTATGACATGATTTTGATACCCATTTCTTTCCATGGGAAACCTTTATGTTATGTTTGATTCCTTATGTATGATTCTTCATTTGTCACACATATTCATGAACATTTTATGATGGGTTAACCCAGATAGTTCTCTAATTCATTGGGTAAATTTTAGTCTCACGAGATGTTATGTGCAATGGTCTTGGTGGTAAGCCTTGACTCATGCTCTATGTGCAATGGTCTTGGTGGTTAACTTTGACTCATGCTCCTATTTGTGTAAAAAGACTTGATTCATGATCATTTATGTGTGATGATCCTCAAATCATTATAAATTCATGTTTTATGGTTCTTCCACATTACTATGATTCCATGATTATAAGATCTCATGTTCTATATATTAAGATTCCTTATGTTCCATGCCTTTTTATATCATTATGTTATTCCTTCTAACTAATGTGCTATGATTTATTCTTATTTTTATTCCCTTACTAGGATTTTTAGATCATCCCTTTATTCATGTGATCCCCAGGTTATCCTATGTATTTGTATGAGCATAATGGAAGTTAGGAGCTTATTATGGAGATTAAAGAAAATATGTTTTTATGATGTTTAATTATGTACCTAATCTTCTAAGTCACTAGACTTTATGATCCTAGGCTTCTAATATGTTTTTAAATTATGCCTAAAATTCTGTATTGATGTGTGTAAAAGTTTAGGGTCACTATAGTTTGTATCATACGAGTTTAGTTATTTTTGGAAATTTGGAATAGAGCACTTTAGTAAGAACTTTATGGATAAGACTAAGTCCAAGAAAACATCCCTAAATTTTTGTGAATATATATTAATTGGTTTATCAAGAAAATACATATCTGTCTAGATACTACAAGTGGATGCGGTTCTAGTACAGATGTACCTAGTAGTAACAACTTTGAAAAGGTGTTTTGGGCTTGACTCAGGGTAACCTAGTACATGAAAACAGTCCTTACTACACACCTGGTTTGACACTCCTGGGGGATATGCTTTGGTGAGTTCATAATCTCAATATGAACCATTATTAAGGTAACAAAAAAATTCCCATAAAAAATATGATAGGAATAAGATCATGGATAACCTAGATTGAAACCTAGGGAATCACAAGTTATGATATACTTTTCCTTTAAGAGTTTATCCTTTTATGTTTAAATTTTCCTTTTTATTCTTATTAGTTAAGTATTAAATCCCCCTAATTCCACTTTATTTTTCTTAGTTTATGGAGGTAAATAGAAGAACACATTTCAACAATCAATGTGATAGGGAATGTGATGACTACCCTAATGAAATTCCAAATATGATGGAAACCGGTGATCAAAACTTCATGATAGTACTTGATCAACTAGATCAAGTTATGAATAATAACTTGAATCATTTATAAAGCCCTACTTCGTGAAATAAAGAGCAAGTTTCCATCAAATCCTTCATGTGTAAAAGGACTCCCATGTTTAGTGGATCTTATGATACCCTCCTCACGGAACAATGGATTAACTCCATTGAAAATATATTCTTTATCCTATAGTGCTTAGAATAATAGAAAGTTGTGTTGATGATCTATAATTTTTATGGGGAAGCTGATTAGTGTTGGACACTGATCAAGAACACAAATTCCAAGGAGGAAATTGATTCCATGGAATGAGAATATTTCAAGAAAATATTTTTCAATAAATATTTTCCCTGAATATTCATCTTAATATGGAAATAAAATTCCTCATACTTAAGAAAAAAGAAGATGAGCCTATTAGGGCATATGAATCAAACATTACAAGGCCTGTAAGGTATGCCTTTGGCTTTGTCATAAACACTAAAATTAATGTGGATCGCTTATTTAGAGGACTAAAGTTGAGTTTACAAAAAGCGTTGGTGATTCGAGACTTTGATAGCTAAGAGTATATTGTACATTGTGCCCTTAAGGTTGAAATAGATATCTGATACTCTCAGTGGTATCATGGGCCCAGTGAAAAAAGAGAGGAAAATATAGTCTATCATGGGTGGATCAACAAACAAATCCCATGATAGAAAGAAGACTGAACATCCTACGTGTCAAAATTGTGGGAAGAAGCATCCTGGGAACTGTCTAAAGGGAACCAGGAAATGCTTCAAATGTGAAATAATGGGGCATATGTCTAAGAACTACCGAAGGGATATTAATAATCCCACTAACATGGAATAATAAATGAAGTTTCATATCAATGCTCAGTGATTGGTGCAATGTTTCAACTTCAAAGAGCATGGTCATTTTGCAAATCAATTCTCTAAGCCCAGGGTTTTCAGAGGCAATCAATAACAACCTATAAGAAAAAAAAGGAAGGGTTTATATTACCACTACTACTGATGTGGAGATGGAAAACGATTTGGTGATAGGTACACTGGTTATTCATTCAAGAATAGCAAGCATACTATTTGATTTTGGTTCTATGCACTCTTTCATATCTTGCAAGTTTAGTTGAACTATTCAATCACCACCAAAAAACTTGGATGTAGAGTTATTTTTTAGAATAGAAAATGGGGAAATTATTTCATCCAAAGCATATAACTCCTCCCCGGTTAAAGTTTGTGGACTGAACCTCCCAAAAAATCTTTTCATACTCTCATTGGTGGAGTTTGATGCTATATTAGGCATCAATTAAATATCTATATACAAATCCAACATCAACTGTTGGGAAAGGGATATCACTTCTCACATCCCGAACCATCCTCAAATTATTTACAAGTGTAATGAGGAAGATGAATATAATTTAGAATCATCATATCAAATGTTTATATTACTACCTTATGATCAAGAATATCTCACACAAATGATTGAGACAAAGGAGATGATCCTGCTCGAAGATATGCCCATCGTGAGAGATTACACTAATGTATTAGCTGAAGAGTTTCTTGGTCTTCTGCTTGAATGAGCGGTTGAGTTATCTATTGAACTTATTTTTGGATCTCTTCCTATATAAAATACACCTTATATAATGACCATCATTGATCTAGAAGAACTGAATTAGTAGTTATAGGAGAATCTAGATAAGGGCTTTATATGTCTGAGTGCTTCACCATGGGGTGAACCATTCCTCTCCATTAAGAATAAGGATGGATCAATGAAACTCTCATTGATTATCATGAGCTTAATAAAATCATGATAAAGAACAAGTATCTCATACCATGGATAGATGACTTGTTCAATCAGCTATGTGGTGCCAGTTATTTCTCCAAGGTGGACCTTCGGTTGGGATATCACCAATTAAAGGTGAGGAAAGAAGATATTCCCAAGACTGAATTTCGAATGAGGTAATTTGAGTTCATAGTGATTCCCTTTATACTCACTAATGCTCCAACAATTTTCATGGATTTAATTAATAGAGTCTTTAGATATTACCTTGACAAATTTATGGTAGTCTTTATCGATGATATTTTGATATACTCTATGAGAAAGGAGGGATATGAGGAGCATTTAAATACTATGTTGAAGACTTTGTGAAGGGAGAAACTTTATTCAAAGTACAATAAATATGAGTTCTGGATGTAGGAAGTATCAATATTGGGGAATGTAATCACTAACAAAGGAATATTTGTGAACCCTTCCAAGACAAAGAAAATCAAAGAGTGGTCGAGGACAACATCTATAACAGAGATCCGTAGTTTCCTTGGTCTAGCTGGGTATTACCAATTATTTGTGAAGAAATTATAATTATTTTCAAACCCAATAACCAAGCTAACATATAAGAGAGTGATGTTTTTATAGACTCAAGAATGCGAGGAAATCTTTAAGGAGGTCAAAATAGTCTTATCACTATGCCAGTACTCACGCTCCCGACAAGTGTAGAAATATTTGTGGTATACAACGATGCTTCAAAGAAAGGATTAAGATATGTACTAATGAAAAATGATAAAGTAATATCCTACTTCTCAAGACAGTTGAAAATTCCTGATCAAAACTATCCCACACATGATCTAAAGTCATAAAATTTGATCTTTGCATTGAAAATCCGGCGGCATTATCTCTATGGGGATAAGTGAGAGGTATATATTCACACAGAAGGAGATTAATATGCACCAATGAATATGGTTAGAGATCATCAAGGATTATGACTACTCAATCAACTACAATCCTGGTAGGGAAAATAAGGTAGCATATGCTCTAAGTAGAAAGGATCTTTCATCTTTATCAATAATGAGAATTTAGATGGTTAAAATCTTCTTAAACTTACAGAGGTTGGACATGGGAATCATTAAGGGAGGATCATCATCAATCCTTTATCAAATGATTTTCAACCATCCCTTGTGGATAAAATAAATGATTCTCAAAGAATTGATGTGGAAATTCAGAAAAAAAGGTGGAAGCTATCAAAATGGGAAATCCTCTGAGTTCAAGATGGATGAGGAAGGAGTTGTAATATTTGGGTAAGGACTATGTGTACCATCTGATCCAGAGATAAAGAAGGAGGTTCTGAATGATTCACATAGCTCAACCTTCTATATTCACCAAGGGAGCATAAAGATGTATCGAGATATCTGATAGAACTATCGGTGGGACAATATGAAGAAAGAGATTGACGAATGTACATCAAAGTGCCTGGTATGTTAGAAAGTGAAGGCTGAAAGGAAAACGTCTAAAGGGTTAATGCAACCATTACACATACCATCATGGAAATGGGAAACATCACCATGGAATTTGTCACTATACTTCTAAATACATCTTGATGAAACAATTATATATGGGTTATTGTATATCATCTTACAAAGACAACTCACTTTATCAAAATTAGAGAGTATTTCTCTTTGGATCAACTTTCACGGATATACATTAAAGAATTGGTAAGGCTGTATGAAGTACCAATAAGTCCAGAACATTAAAACATTACTTAATCTTGAGTTAAGTCAATAATTCATATTGAGGATCTTTTCAGGTTTAGAGTTTTAGAGAATTAGGCCATAACTATTACATTACATATCAAATATTACAAAGTAGACACTTATACACTATCCAATTTTTTTCACAAAATGAAACTGTTTAAAATAAAATATGACTTATTTTTCTTGATAAAAATATTCTTGAATTCTTCCTTTCTCTTACCCTTCCTTATACCCTATGAAAAACATTTCAAAAACCTGGGATGAGCATAAAAATATCAGTAAGGGTTATAAAATAATGCAAGAAAACATTAGTCCATGAATACATACAAATCAATGGAATTTCACTTTTCACTCATAAAACATAATCTCTTTAATATACCTTATGAAATCATAAGATTTATGAATAACTCATAGAAGTTATAAATCATAAAGGTAACTTGTCAATAACATATTTACATTGTATCTTTCACAACTACATAGGGATTGACCTTCATGGTTACGTTTGGAATACCCATCACAGTATATTCCCTAAATATATTAGGAGAAACCTTAACATTTACCTCAGTCATGCTACCCAATGCATTCGAGAGCTATCACGGAATCACCTTCCCTAGGTTTATCACAGAACCACCCATATTTAGTTTATCATGTAAACACCCATCAAATTTCCAAGTACCATTACATAATAAAAACACATAAAAGATTTAAATTATCACCATTTCACTTATCAATCACAAAAAATCAATAAAAGATATTGAAATATTCAATACAATTCCAAAACCATTCAAACATTTAAAAATAATATTTTTAATCAAAGTGTCCCATACCACTTTGAAACTTTTGAAAGAAAGTTACACTTTAAAAAACTCATGTCCATATAAATAAATCCTTAAAACAATTTTTAAAACATGGACATTAATGATAAATATTTAGAATAAGAAATCTTGAAAACATTTAAAATGAGGTTTTAGTTAAAGAGTCCCTTATCACTTGAAAAAAATACTTGAATAAAAATAATTAAAGAATAACATTATAAAAAACTTATAATATAATGAGAATAAGTAGATTCATGATATAATATGTTAAAGGGTAGTATATACACCATATAAAAGTGAATTGGTGCATAACAACAAATAAGTCTCAATGGAATGTAAATTGAGACGAAATCCCTTAAAAATATCATATCATTCGATTAAGAATAAATAAATGACATAATTATGTGTGAAAAATATAAATATACCAATATAAGAGTATATTTAGTGTAAAAAAATCATATTTCATTCACACATATTATTGTAAAAACAAAACCAATGACAAGGATATTTAACTCAATGAAATTAGATTGAGTTAAGATTTCCCTTACAAATTTTGTATAAATGACGTAAAATTTATCAATTGAGTGATTACATGTAGAAAAATTATATCCACACAAAGGGAAGTAGAAATTAAAAAATAAATAAATAAATATTGATTCCACACATAATTTTGGCATAATATAATCAACGAAGTATGCGTAAAACCCAATGAGTGGAAATTGAGTTTAGAAATTCCCTTACAAAGATCATTTTGTTAATAAAATAGATCAATTATGTGTATTAACTATAAATAAACATAAATTAAGTATAAATACAATATATTGTATCAAAAATTATTTCTCACATAATCATAGCACGATATAATCAAGAAGTAGAAGATTAATCCAAAGAATGGAAATTGGGTTAAGAAGTTCTCTTACCTTGAGTCCGACTTCTCGTTCATTCTTTAATTTCCTGAATAATAAAATTATATTAATTTATACTTTTTTAAGAAATTTTTTTAAATTTTATTATTTATTTTATCACTTATTATCATTTTAAAATAATAAGTTAATTATTTGAGTACATGTCGGACGTTTCGTTGATATTTGGTACTTGAGTCGAAAATGAACTTGTTTTTGAAGTAAATTGTCAATGTGGTCATAATTATATCATCTCCAAAATGATATTAATGATTTAAAATTCATAAATATATAGTATATATATATTTATAATAGTCCATAACATTTGGATATAATAAATGAAATGCACCATTCATGGAGACAGCAGGTCGTACGTACGCATGAACGCAACTTTCATTTATTTGTCATATTAAAGGAATGGAAAATAAATGATACAAAGATGTATTTTAATTATAGTATAATATATATGTTATATATATTACATAAGTTCATTAATTCCATCCTTTATATGTTCCATGTATGGCATTAATGAATCATATCACTTTGAGGGGGTGATAGTCCGCACTTCCTCAAATGAAATTATCGTATTTACACATTACAGAAAGCATAAAGGTATGTTGTAAATAAAAATTACAGAATAATAGAGAAAATGTAAATATAATTTATATAATATATAAATACAATTACATCATAATGGACACCATGATAGTTGGTAGGAGAAAATTGAACAATCATCGTTTCGTGAGGCAGTAGTTCGCTGTACACAGAAACAGTATGTTCATATCCATTAGATGGAGGTGTGTATAAGTGTAGTTAAAATAATTCTCATGAAAACATAATAATATATTGAGGATAATGGTTTTGTTATGTAATAATATAATAATAATATCATAGGGAGTGGAGAAGGAAAATAAAGGGAATGAACTAGAGAGAAGATGTTACCTCTAAATCAGGTAACTTCTTTTGATTTGAGCCAAAAGGATTTCTTGAATTGACTTCTGCACAAGGTAAGACTTCTATGAGAAAGGAAGGGATTTTTGGAGATTATTTGAGCAGAATTTGTATGATCCATTGTTCTTGAGAGTTGTGAGTAAGTGGTTAGAGGTGGTGGCCTTTTATAAGAGGGAGGAGGGGAACTTTAGGAAAGTCTTAAAATATTAATTTATTATAAATTCAATTTAGATTACAAATGGTCCAAAACACATTTAATTATAAGATAATATGATTTTGGTTTGAATACCCATCATCAAATAATTTTTAGTCAAGTTTTTTATATTTTTTTATCCTTATCTTTTTGGTTTAACCCTTATTTTACCCTTTTTAATCTTATAGTGATATCATGTTATTTACACATTATGGGTTAATGTAATTACCATATCATGTCAAAAGACATAAAAAAGTAATTTATCACATATTTTGAATTATCTTAATCATTTTAAATAATATTATTTTTTTAGGAATTAATATCATTTAATAAACTATTTTATATTTTAAGTTATGAATTATGTCAATTTTGGACACTATTCATACTTGACTTTTTTAAAAATTCATAAAAACTTGATTCCTTTGAAAAAAACATTGAAACAATCCTAACATGTCATAATCACCTAAATAATTCGTGGATGACATTAATTATGTCATATAATATTTATTTTAATATTTATTTTAATATTTATTTTAATATTTATATTATCATTTATTTGAATCCTTTATTAATGCAGCATTCACTGCATCATCATTGTGTCATAATTAAATTTATTTATTCAATGTATAAAAATTATAAATAAAATAATATGATGTAGGAAATAGTTTTATATTTTTAATGACTATTTATAGTTGAAGATATCACTTATATAACCCCATATAATTTTTTTTATTAATAAGATACATGTTTATGTTATATTTCTCTTTACTTTAATTTAATTATTATAAAATGTCATTATCACCCCCAAGTGGATCCATGAGGTCCTAAAATCAGCTCAAGGATGCTCATGGTTGGACATTTTTCATTCAATAGGATTAGTACACTTTTTAGGATACTATTATATTATTAAAATATTATTATTTTATCCTTATTTACCTAATTTACCCTTTAACCATGGTAAATAAAAAAAAATTACTGAAGTTACTATTCATAATGTCCAATAATAAAAGGTACCTATTTAAATAATTTGGACCTTTTGATTCCAAATATGAAATCCATTTTTTTAAATTCAAAAAACAGAAATTGTAGTAATTAATTTAAAATTAATTCTTGTTGTTAAAATGAGAAAGCGTGTTTTTAAGAAGTAAAAACTACCAAAAGATTGACACGTATTTATGTCCATTTTCAATGTAAAATTTCTTCTAATGACCGAAATTGAATTAAATGATAAAAATATATTTCATTTATACTTTAATACCATTAAATAATATGGTTTAACCATATAAATTATCTCAATGGAAAAAGTTGTTTTCAATTATAATTTAACGTATTTTTACTATTCATCAAAACATGATATTTATCAGAAAAATATCAAAAATTCATCCAAAGTAGATTTTGATGTCCCTCTTATAAAGAAGAAGTTTATTTTCTCAAATAAAACATATAAAGGTGTCAAAAACTAAATTTAAAAAGGGTTCGCCATCAAAAGGCGATAAAACCGCATTTTTAGAAAAATACTTCTTTTATCCGAAAAATTGAATTTTTTATTATATCATATCTAAAAAACATATAAGATAAATTTAAAACATTGAATTGAATATATAAGATATATTTTTCATTAAATAAAAATCCATAAAGAGTGATATGATTTTATAAACACAATTATTCTCTTTTTAAATAGGTTTTCATAAAAACGCATCCTTTATATTCGATTGGTTTTTATTTACATTTCTAATAAATTTGGTAACCAATGAATCATTATTTAAACATGTGTAAACCATATTTTCATAATTCAGTTTATACTATTCATTTTCATCATTCCAATGGCTAGGTTATAATGGTAACATATAAATAATAATATTTAGTTGTTCGTTTAAGCTCGATGTAGTGTATCATGTATGCTATTGAATATAATGTTTCTTTCTTAAGACTTAGGATGTTACATAATTCCTCCCTTTCGGAAATTGCATCCTTGCAATTTCAAAATTTGGCTTGGTAACTTCATTAAAAATCCCACATCGGAAAAAGGTTTAATAAAACTACCACTTTAAAAGAAAGAAAGAGAAGTACAAAGGTCACCTGAGATAACACATACTAGGGTTCCATGTAGAAAAACATATATATGGAAGAAAAACTATGTGTTAAGTTCTGATGGAGAGTGATAGAAAACATGATCAGAAGAAATTTAACAACCAGAAATCCATAAACTTGTGATGGGTTAACGGTCTTTGATTTCCCAGTAGGAAAAGTAAACGGAAAACATTTTTATTTTAAGTTCTTTCAATAAATTTGAGGAATTTTATTTATGAGCATGACTAAGAACATAAGGAAACATGCTTACTTGTCAATTATAGTTTCATCCTTTAATAAATATCTACCACAAACTCATATTTTCTCCAAACGATGAGTATTCAAGATGACTTGGTCACACCTGAAGTACTAAAATCAACTTCTAGATAATAACATAATCCAAAAAAGATTAACTATATATTTCCACTATCTTTATAAATTAACCAAAATCAGAATGGTTAGTATAAGATCAGATAATCCCAAAAAATGATAATCCTTTATAAAAAGAAATACTACTCTTAATATCCAAA
Source organism: Viscum album (assembly GCA_963277665.1). NCBI lineage: Eukaryota > Viridiplantae > Streptophyta > Magnoliopsida > Santalales > Viscaceae > Viscum > Viscum album. The sequence goes on from OY728147.1 coordinate 93,877,365, forward strand.
ATTTAATAAACAAAGATCCAAAGTTCAACAAATACCATTCAATAAACAATTTTCCTAAAAATTATTCAAAATAATCCAAACTAAGATTGAAACCCAAAATTCAGAAGGATTTGATCACATAGTCTTCCATGATAAAGCTTAACATTTATCTCCAAATAACATTGAATGCTCTTAAAGTCTCATACTTAAAAGTAATTAACCTAATCACATGTTCTCCATGATAGGTTAATAATTTACATAAATAACCCAAGTATCCATATATACATAATAAAAACATATATTCTTCTAAAATAAAATTCAACCATTACTCCTCAAATGAAATCCCAAAGTATTCTATTTTCCTTAGGCATATATTATTCCTAAAAGAGAAAACGTCTTCCAAAATAACATTTATCACTTAATAACCAAATCATTTTAATATAATGAGGATATCCATTTGATAAAACATAAGTTACCAAAATCAACATATTCTTGATCCATAAAATCATTTAACTAAAAAGAAAAAGTCATACTTCTATTCTCGTGGCCTTTCCAGATGTGATAGGTTGTCACCCATCTTGTGGGTTTTCCCTTTTATAAAACTCAAAAATAACTCTAAAATGTTTTAACCTCAATGGTTGTCTTATAGATCTCATTTTCATCCCAAATCATAATGATATCAATATATTAATTCATGAAGTCTTATATATATTGACAATTTTTTTACCTCCATATGATAAAATAAAACTATTCCCAATAGAAAGAACATCATACCTGGATCATGGTGCCCACTTGGTTTCATCGTCATATTACTCACATAAATAGAAGGTCCATGCATTACAACAATGATTTAGGGATACTTCAAAATCATTTTCTTCCTTTATACAAATACACCTTGTACAACTTGGTTCATATGGGTGTTCATAGAAAAATAGTTTCAGAAAATACTAATGTATGACATATAATTTAAAAACTTCTGATAAAACATGATTTCTATAAAAAGTCAGACCAAGTTTGAGTTGAAACTTTAAATCAATGATCCTTTTAAAATACCATAAGTATGTGCTGAAAGACTTTATTTTAAAAGAAAATATAAATAGCCTGCACAAGGGTCTCTTTCTTCAGCACCTTTTTCAAAATCATAATATGCTTCAAAATATTATGATAATGTAAAATATTTGAAAATGACTTGATAATATTTACCTTTCTTGAAAATATGAGAATATTGAGAAAATAGTATTTTATTAAATTAAACCCATGATCCATGATGTTATTAAGGAATATTGGAGGCGTTTTATATCTCAAACAACTATTTTCAAGCGAGTTGTATGTTAGATAAAGTTTCAAAATCATCCAAACATGACTTTGCAATAATTATTGCAAGCATGTCATTAGGAAGAGATAGGAATGTTGTTTAAGGTCCTACTCCTTCCATTTGTTACCAACTTTTCTTGATCTGAAAAAGTTATAAAATAAGGATTTAACTAAAATAATAGATATAGCGACTTACCATGTGGTTATCCAAAAATCATAATCCCTAAATTTATCTAAACATTTCCTCTGATACCAACTATAAGGCCCTAGCCTTAAAACATTATTTAATCTTGAGTTAAGTCAAGAATTCACCTTGAGGATATTTTTAGGTTTAGAGTTTTAGAAAATTAGGCCATAACTATTACATTACATATCAAATATTAAAAAGTATACACTTCTACTCTATCCAATTATTTTTTTCACAAAATAAAACTGTTTAAAATAAAACATGACTTCTTTTTCCTGATAAAAATATTCTTGAATTCTTCCTTTCTCTTACCCTTCCTTATACCCTATGAAAAAATTTCAAAAACATGGTATGAGCATAAAAATATAAATAAGGGTTATAAAATAAGGAAAGAAAACACTAGTCCATGAATACATACAAATCAACAAAATCATACTTTTCACTCATAAAACATAAGTTATTTAATATAACTCATGAAATCATAATATTTATGAATAACTCATAGAAGTAATAAATCATAAAGGTAACTCATGGCATCCATAACATACTTACATTATAGCTTTCACATATACATAGGGAGTAACCTTCATGGTTACATTTGGAATACCCATCACAATATATTCCCTAAATCTCTTAGGAGAAACCTTAACGTTTACCTCAATCATGTTACCCAATGCATTGGAGAGCTATCACGGGCTCACCCTCCATAGATTTATCATGGAAACACCCATATTTGGTTTATCATGTAACCACCCATCAAATGTCCAAGTACCATTACATAATCATAACACATAAAAGGTTTAAATTGTCAACATTTCACTTATCAATCATAATAAATCAATTCAAGATATTGAAATATTCAATACATTTCCAAAACCATTTAAACATTTAAAAATAATATTTTTTAATCAAAGTGTATCATACTGATTTGAAAATTTTGAAAGGAATTTATGATTTAAACACTCATATCTATATAAATAAATCCTTAAAACTATTTTAAAAACATGGACATCAATGAGAAATATTTAGAAGAAGAAATCCTTAAAATATTTAAAATGATGCTTTAGTTAAAGAGTCCCTTATCACTTGAAAAATTACTTGAATAAAAATAATTAGAGAATAACATTATACAAAACATATAATATCATGAGAATAAGTAGATTCATGATATAATATGTCAAAGGGTAGTATATACATCATATAAAAGTGAATTGGTGCATAACAACCAATAAGTCTCAATGGAATTTAAATTGAGATGAAATTCCTTAAAAAGATCGCATCCTTCGATTAAAGATAAATCAATGACATAATTTTGTGTGAAAAATATAAATACACACAATATAAGAGGATATTAAGTGTAAAACAATCATAGGTAATTCGCATATATTGTTGGAAAAACCAAACCAACGATATGGATATTTAACTCAATGAAATTTGATTGAGTTAAGATTTACCTTACAAAGTTCGTATAAATGGCGTAAGAATTTATCAATGGGGTGATTATGTGTAGAAACAGTATATCCACACAAATTTAAGTGTAAATTACAACATAAATAAATAAACAGTTATTTGACACATAATATTTTCCTAATATAATCAACGAAGTATGCATAAAACTCAATGAGTGGAAATTGAGTTCAGAAATTCAATTGCAAAGATCATTTTGTTAATAAAATAGATCTATTATGTGTATTAACTATAAATAAACATAAATCAGGTATAAATTAAATATATTATATCAAAAATTATTTCTCACATAATTATAGCACGACATAATCAAGAAGTAGAAGATTAACCCAAATAATGGAAATTGGGTTAAGAAGTTCCCTTATCTTGAGTCTGACTTGTCTCGTTCGTTATTTAATTTCCTGAATAATAAAATTAGGTTAATTTATACTTGATTAAGATACTTTTTTAAATTTTATTATTAATTTTATATAACTTATTACCATGTTATAACAATTAGTTAATTATTTGAGTTCATATCAGATGTTTTGTCGATATTCAGTACTTGAGTCGAAAATGAACTTATTTTGATGTAAATTGTCAATGTGGTCATAATTTTATCATCTAAAAAATGATATTAATGATTTAAAATTAATATATATCCATTATATATGTATTTATAATATTCCATAACATTTGGAGATAAGAAATGAAATGCACCGTTCATGGAGACGGTAGGTCGTACGTATGCATGAACGCTACTTTCATTTCTTTTTCATATTAAAGGAATGAAAACTAAATGATACAAAGGTATATTTTAATTATATTATAATATCTATGTTATATATGTTACATAATTTCATTAACACCATCCTTTATACATTCCATCTATGGCATGAACGAGTCATATTACTTTGAGGGGGCGGTAGTCCGCACTTCTTCAAATAAAATTATCGTATTTACACATTATGGAAAGCATAAAGGTATTTTGTAAATAAAAATTAAAGAATCATAGATATAATATAAATATAATTTATATCATATATAAATATATTTACATAATAATGGCCACTGTGAGAGGTGGTAGGAGAAAATTGAACAATCGTCGTTTTGTGAGGCAGTAGTTCGTCGTACACGGAAACAGTATGTTCGTATCCATTAGATGGAGGTGTGTGTAAGTGTAGTTATAATCCTTCTCATAAAAACATACTAGTATATTTAAGATACTGGTTTTTTTATTTAATCATATAATAATAAGATCATAGGTAGTGGAGAAGGAAAATAAAGGGAAGGAACTTGAGAGAAGACGTTACCTCTAAATCGGGTAACTTCTTTTCATTTGAGTCAAAAGGCTTTCTTGAATTTCCTTCTGCCCAAGATAAGGATTCTAGGAGGAAAGGAGGGATGTTAATAGATTATTTGATCATAAGTTGGATGATACATTGGGCTTTAGATTTGTGAGTAAGTGGGTAGAGGTGGTGGTCTTTTATAAGAGGGAGGAGGGGCGCTTTAGAAAAGTCTTGAAATATTAATTTATTATAAATTCAATTTTGATTAAAAATGGTTCAAAACTCATTTAATTATAAGATAAGATAATTTTGGTTTGAATACCCATCATCCAATAATTTTTATACAAGTTTTGAATATTTTTTTATCCTTATCGTTTTTGTTTAACCCTTATTTTACCCTTTTTAATCTTACAGTGATATCATGTTATTTACACATTGTGGGTTAATGTAATTACCATATCATGTCAAACGAACCAAAAAAATCCATTTATGACATATTTTGAATTATCTTAACCATTTTTCTGAATATTATATTTTTTTAGTAATTTTATATCATTTAATAAACTATTGTATATTTTAAGTTATGAATTATGTCAATTTTAAACACTATTCATACTTACTTTTTTACAAATTCATAACAACTTTATTCCTTCTAACAAAAACATTGAATAAATCCTAACATGTCATATTCACCTAAAGAATTTGGGTATGACATTAAGTATCTCAAATAATATTTATTTTAATATTTATAATATCATTTATTTGAATTCTTTATTAATGAATCAATCAATGCATCATCATTATGTCATAATTAAATTTATTTATTTAATATCTAAAAATTATAAATAATATATCATGATGTAGGAAATCGTTTTATCTTTATAATGACTATTTATAGTTGGAGAGATCACTTATATAACCCAATATAAAAATTGTGTTAGTAATAAGATACATGTTTATGTTATATTTCTCTTTACTTTAAATTAATTATTATAACATCTCATTATCACACCCAAGTGAATACACGGGGTCCTAAAATCTACCCAAGGATGCCCATGATCGTAAATTTCTCATCCAATAGTATTATGACATGTTTTGGGGTTGTTTTATATTACTAAAATATTATTTTGTACCCTTATTTACCTAATTTAGCTTTTAACCATGGTAAATAAAAATAATTACTAAAGTTACTATTCATAATGTCCAAAAATAAAAGGTACATATTTACACAATTTGGACCTTATGATTCCAAATATGGAATAAATTTTTACAAATTCAAAACATGGAAATTGTAGTAATTAATTTAAAATTAATTCTCGTTTTCAAAACTAGAAAGTGTGTTTTTAAGAAGTAAAAACTACCAAAAGATTGACACGTTTTTATGTCCAATTTCAATGTGAAATTTCTTATAATGACCAAAATTGGATTAAATTATAAAAATATATTCCATTTATACTTTAAAACCATTAATTAATATTATTTAACCATATAAATTATCTCAATGGAAAAAATTGTTTTCAATTAAAATTTAGCGTATTTTTACTATTCATCAAAACATGACAGTTATCAAAAATATATAAAAAATTCATACAAAGTGAATTTTTATGTCCTGATTCTAAATAAAAATTTTATTTTGTCAAATAGAACATATAAAGGTGTCAAAAACTAAATTTAAAAAGGGTTTTCCATCAAAAGACGATAAAACTGCTTTTTTAGAAAAATACTTCTTTTATCTGAAAAATTGAATTTGTTATTAGATCATATATATAAAACATATGAGATGAATTTAAAACATTAAATTGAATATATAACATATATTTTTTCTTAAATAAAAATCCATAAAGAGTGATATGATTTTATAAATACAATTATTCTCTTTTTAAATAAGTTTTCATAAAAACACATCCTTTATATTCAATTGATTTTTATTTCCATTTATAATAAATTCAGTAACCAATGAATCATTATTTAAACATTTTTAAACAATATTTTCATAATTCAGTTGATACTTTTCATTCTCGTCATTCCAACGGCTAGGTTATAATGGTAATATTTAAATAATAATATTTAGTTGTTAGTTTAAGCTCGATGTAGTGTGTCATGTATGCTATTGAACACAATGTTTCTTTCTCAAAACTCAGGATGTTACATCATTACCCCCTTTTGGAAATTACAACCTCACAATTTTAAAATTTGGCTCGGTAACTTTAATAAAAATCACACATCATAAAAAAGGTTAATAAAACTACCACTTTAAAAGAAAGAAAGAGAAGTACAAAGGTCACCCGAGATAACACATACTAGGGTTCCATATAGAAAAACATGGATATGGAAAAAAAACTAAGTGTCAAGTTCTGATAGAGAGTGATAGAAAACATGATCAGACGAAAGTTAATAACCAAAAAATCATAACTTGTGATGGGTTAAATGGTCTTTGATTGCCCAATAGAAAAAGTAAACAGAAAACATTTTTGTTTTAAGGTTCTTTTCATAAAGTTGAGGAATTTTATTTATGATCTTGACTAAGAACATAAAGAAACATACTTATTTGACAAGTATAGTTTCATCCTTTAATAAATATCTACCACAAACTCATCCTTTTTTCTCCAAACGATGAGTATCCAAGATGACTTAGTCGCACCTGAAGCGCTAGAATCAACCTCTAGATAATCACATAATCCAAAAAAGATGAACAATATATTTCCACTGTCTTTATACATTAACCAAAAACAAAATGGTTAGTAAAAGATCAGATAATCTCCAAAAAGAATAATCCTTTATAAAAACAAATACTACTCTTAATCTCCAAAATTCAATAAACAAATATCCAAAGTTCAACAAATACCATTCAATAAAAAAATTTCCTAAAAATTATTCAAAATAATCCAAACTAAAATTGAAACCCAAAATTCATAAGGATTTGATCACATAGTCTTCTACGATAAATCTTAACATTTATCTTCAAATAACATTAACTACTCTTAAAGTCTCATACTTAAAAGTAATTAACCTAATCACATGTTCTCCATCATAGGTTAATCATTTCCATAAATAACGAAAATATTCATATGTCCGTAATAAAAACATAGATTCTTCCAAAATAAAATTCAACCATTACTCCTCAAATGAAATCTTATAGTATTCTATTTTCCTTAGGCATATATTGTTCCCAAAAGAGCAAACGTCTTCCAAAATAACATTTATCACTTAATCACCAAATCATTTTCCTATGCTAAGGATATTTATTTGTTAAAACATAATTTTCCAAAATCAACTTATTCTTGACACATAAAATCATTTAACTAAAAAGAATAAGTTATACTTTGATTTATGCACACTACCACAAAAATAGTTTTTCGCAGCGCCCCCCTTTATCAGCGCTAACGAAAAAGCCCTGATAAAGGGGGGTCCCTTTATCAGCGCTCAAAAAAGCGCTGATAAAGGGTGCCTTTATCAGCGCTTTTTTTTAGCGCTGATAAAGGGACCCCCCTTTATCAGCGCTTGCTTAGTAGCGCTGATAAAGGGGGGCCTTTATCAGCGCTGATAAAGGGTCGGCTTCAAAAAAAAATTAAAAATATATTAATATATAAATATAGTTATATTGTTATATAAATATAATATATAATTTTTAAATATATTTTAGATAAGTATAAATGTACATTTACACTTATTATACTTAATATTTAGGATATTTAGTGAAAATGACTTCTTAAAAAATTAAAAAAAATATTTTTAATTAATATTTTGATAATCATTATGGAGTAATAGTCATTTAATAACAATTTGAGGACTAAAAAAATTAAAAAAAATTAAAAAAAGATCCAAAATATGTTGAAAACGCAACTCAAACTTCAAACGGTCATAACTTTTGATACGGGTGTCCGTTTGAGCTCCACCACATATCAAATCGAAGCCTGCGACGAGCTCCACGTTGTTGTGACTGGAGAAACGCCAGTCAATTGTTTTTCGAGGCCAAAAGAGGCCCATAAGGCCTCCAAAACTGAGTTTTTAGTCGTGGTACCCCGATTTTTTAACATTTTGTGGATTTTCACCCTCGTTTAAGGGGGTATTATTGGATTTTTTTGGTGGGGTATGAATTTATTCCAAGGTATTACATTCATATTGATATTATGTCTTTGAAATTTCATCCTTTTTTATAATGAACTGCTATTTATAATCAAATATATAACTATATGTACATATTTTTATATATTCACACCTAAAAATTAAAATTTTTAAATAAATAATTAAACATATTTACATATAAAATATATTAGCTTTATCTAAATAATAACTAATATCCATTTTATTTAAAATACCAATATATGAATATTTATATACCTATATATTAATCTAACTATATATATATATTAATCTAACTATATATATATTAATCTAGCTAATAACTATATATATATTAATATAACTACATATATATATATTAGTATTACTATAAATATATATATTAATATCACCATAAATATATATATTAATATCACTATATATATATTAATATAACTATATAAATATATATTAATATAACTATATATATGTTAATATAACTATATATATGTTAATATAACTATATATATGTTAATATAACTATATATATGTTAATATAAATATATATTACTATACGAATAAATATAACTATATATATATATAGATATAGATATATATTAATACCACTATATATATATATTAATATTACTATATATATTTATATATATTAATATTACTATATATATTATAATATAATTATATATATATATTAATATAAATATATATTACTATACGAATAAATATAACTAAATATATAAATATATATATATATAGATATCATGAATTGGAAAGCAAATCAAAATAGAGTAGTGGTAAGGGCTTAGGCGCGCAGGGGGGAGGTCTCGAGTTCAAATCCTGGTGGAGGCAGGGGAGCGCGCGCATGGGGAATATTGGAGCAAGCGCTGTTAAAGGGTGGAGGGGGGTGTGTGGGGTGTTGTATAGGGGCCTAAAAGCGCTGTAAAAGGGGGGGGGGGTTCAAGCGCTATAAAAGCCCCCCCCCCCCCCCGATTGGCAGTATTTTTTAAATTTTTTTCAATTTTTTTTAAAATTTTTAAAATTTTTTAATTTTTTTTAACTTTTATCAGTGCTTTTTTAAAAGCACTGATAAAAGGGTCCTTTATCAGCGCTAAAACGAGAGCACTGATAAATGAAGCGCTGATATAGGACCCCTTTATCAGTGCTAAAAAAAGCGCTGATAAAGGGGTACTTTTATCAGCGCTTTTTTTTAGCGCTGATAAAGGGGTCCTATATCAGCGCTTTTCTAGCGCTGATAAAGGCCATTTTTAGCGCTGATAAAGTCTGTGTTTTTAGTAGTGGCAGCCTTTTCAGATGCGATGAGTTGTCACCCATCTTGCGGGTTGTCCCTTTTATAAAACTCAAAAATAACCCTAACATGTTTTTGCCTCAATGGTTGTATTATAAATCTCATTTTCATCTCAACTCATAATGATCTCAACATCTTAATTCATGAATTATTATATATATTGACATTTTTTCACCTCTATATGATAAAATAAAACTATTCCCAACAGAAAGAACATCATACCTTGATCATGTTGTCAACCTGGTTTCATCATCATCTTGCTCACATAAATGGAAGTTCCATGCATTACAACAATGATTTAGAGATACTTCAAAACAATTTGCTTCCTTTATCCAAATACACCTTGTACAAATTGGGTCATATGGGTGTTCATAGAAAAATAATTTCGAAAAATAATCATGTATCGTATATAATTTAAAAATTTCTGATAAAACTTGATTTTTATAAAATAGTCGAACTGAGTTTGAGTTGAAACTTTCAATCAGTGGTCCTTTTAAAATACCATAAGTATGTGATGAAAGACTATATTTTAAAATCAAATACAAATAGTTTGCACAAGGGTCTCCTTCTTCAGGACCTTTTTCAAAATCATAATATGCTTCAAAATCTTACGATTAGGTAAAATATGTGAAAATGCCTTGATAATATTTACTATTATTGAAAATATGAGAATATTGAGAAAATGGGGTTTGATTAAATACAACCCATGATCCATGATGGTATCAAGGTATATTGGAGGTGTTTGATATCTCAAACAACTATTTGAAAGTGAGTTGTATGCTAAAGAAAGTTTCACAATCATCCAAACATGACTTTTCAATAATTATTTCAAGCATGTCATTGGGAAGAGATATTAATGTTGTTTGAGGTCCTCCTTCCATTTGTAACTGACTTTATTTGATGTGAAAAAGTTATAAAACAAGGATTTAACTGAAATAATATACATAGAGACTTTCCATGTGGTTATCCAAAACTCCTAATCCCTAAAGTTGTCTAAATCTTTCCTCTGATACCAACTATAAGGCCTCAGCCTTAAAACATTACTTAATCTTGAGTTAAGTTAATAATTCACATTGATAATATTTTTAGGTTTAGAGTTTTAGAGATTTTGGACATGACTATTACATTACATATCAAATATTACAAAGTAGACACTTCTTCTCTGTCCATTTTTTTTAACACAATGAAACTATTTAAAATAAAACAAGACTTATTTTTCTTGATAAAAAACTTTTTGAATTCTTCCTTTTTATTACCCTTCCTTTTACCCTGTGAAAAACATTTCAAAAACGTGGGATGATCATAAAAATATCGGTAAGGGTTATAAAATAAGGAAAGAAAACATTAGTCCATGAATACATACAAATCAATGAAATCGTACTTTTCACTCATAAAGCATAAGCCCTTTAATATACCTTATGAAATAATAAGATTTATGAATAACTCCTAGAAGTCATAAATCAAAAAGGTAACATGTTCCATCTATAACATACTTACATTGTAGATTTCACAGTTACATCCTTCATGGTTATGTTTGGAATACTCATCATAGTATATTCCCTAAATCTATTAGGAGAAACCTTAATGTTTACCGTCATCATGTTACTCAATGCATTGGAAAGCTATCATGGAAGAACTCACCCTAGGTTTATCACGGAACCACCTGTATTTGGTTTATCAGGTAACCACCTGTCAAATTTCCAAGTACTATTACATAATCATAACACAAAAAAGATTGAAATTTTCAAAATTTCACTTATAAATCACAAGAAATCAATTTCAGATATTGAAATATTCAATACATTTTCAAAACCATTTAAACATTTGAAAAGAATATTTTTAAATCAAAGTGTCACATACCACTTTGAAACTTTTGAAAGGAATTTACACTTTAAACCACTCACGTCCATATAAATAAATCCTTAAAACCATTTTGAAAACATAGACATTAATGATAAGTATTTAGAAAAAGAAATCTTGAAAACATTTAAAACGATGTTTTAGTTAAAAAGACCCTTATCATTTGAAAAAATACTTGAATAAAAATAATTAAAGAATAAAATTATAAAAAACTTATAATATCATGAGAATAAGGAGATTCATGATATAATATACCAAAGGGAATTATATACACCATATAAAAGTGAATTGGTTCATAACAACAAATAAGTCTCAATGGAATGTAAATTGAGACAAAATCTTTTACAAAGATCGTATCCTTCGATTAAGGATAAATCAATGACATAATTATGTGTGAAAAATATAAATACACCCAATATAAGAGGATATTAAGTGTAAAAAAATCATAGGTCATTCACACATATTCTTGAAAAAACAAAACCAATGACATGGATATTTAACTCCATGAAATGAGATTGAGTTAATATTTCCCTTACAAAGTTCTTATAAATGACATAATAATTTATCAATGGGATGATTATGTGTAGCAAAAGTATATCCACACAAAGGGAAGTGGAAATTAAAACATAAATAAATAAACAGTGATTCCACACATAATCTTGGCATAATATAATCAATGAAGTATGCGTAAAACCCAATGAGTGGAAATTGAGTTTAGAAATTCCCTTAAAAAGATCATTTTGTTAATAAAATAGATCAATTATGTGTATTCACTATAAATACACATAAAGAAAATATAAATACAAGATAGTATATCAAAAATTATTTCTCACATAATCATATCACGACATAATCAATAAGTAGAAGATTAACCCAAAGAATGGAAATTGGGTTAAGAAGTTCTCTTACCTTGAGTCTGACTTGTCTCGTTCATTCTTTAATTTTCTAAATAATAAATTTAGGTCAATTTATACTTGTTTCATAACCTTTTTAAATTTTATTATTCATTTTATATCACTTATTACCATATTATAACAATTAGTTAATTATTTGAGTTCATATCGGACGTTTTGTCGATATTCGATACTTAAACTTGTTTTGATGTAAATTTTCAATGTGGTCATATGTCTATCATCTCCAGAATGATATTCATGATTTAAAATTCATATATATTCAGTATATATATATTTATAATAGTCTATAACATTTGGATATAATAAATGCAATGCACCCTTCATGGAGACGGTAGGTCGTACATACGCATGAACGCTACTTTCATTTCTCTGTCATATTAAAGGAATGAAAAATAAATGATACAAAAGTTATATTTTAATTATATTATAATATCTATGTTATATATGTTACATAAGTTCATTAACATCGTTCTTTATATGTTCCATGTATGGAATTAACGAGCCATATCACTTTGAGGAGGCGGTAGTCCGCACTTCCTCAAATTAAATTATTGTATTTACTCATTATGGAAAGTATAAAGGTATGTTGTAAATAAAAATTACAGAAGCATAGAGATAATATAAATATAATTTATATCATATATAAATACAGTGTCATCATAATGGCCACCATGAGAGGCGGTAGGAGAAAATTGAACAATCATCGTTTCGTGAGGCAGTAGTTCGCCGTACACAGAAATAGTATGTTCACATCTATTAAATGGAGGTGTGTGTAAGTGTAGTTAGAATCCTTCTCATAAAAACATCATAGTATATTGAGGATATTGATTTTGTTATGTAATCATAGAATAAGAAGATCATAGGGAGTGGAGAAGGAAAATAAAGGGAAGGAACTTGAGAGAAGACGTTACCTCTATATCGGGTAAATTCTTTTGATTTGAGCCAAAAGGCTTTCTTGAATTGACTTTTTCTCAAGGTAAGGCTTCTAAGAGGAAGGGAGGGATGTTGGGATCTTATTTGAGCCGAAGTTGGATGAGTCATGGGGCTTGAGAGTTGTAAGTAAGTGGGTATAGTTGGTGACCTTTTATAAGATGGAGGAGGGGCACTTTAGGAAAGTCTTGAAATATTAATTTATTATAAATTCAATTTTGATTACAAATGGTCCAAACTCATTTAATTAAAATATAAAATTATGTTGGTTTGAATACCCATCACCCAATAATTTTTAGACAAGCTTTTGTTATCCTTATCTTTTTTGTTTAAACCTTATTTTATCCTTTTTATTCTTAAAGTGATATCATGTTATTTACACATTGTGGGTTAATGTAATTACCATATCATGTCAAACAACCCACAAAAAAAGTCATTTATGACATATTTGGACTTATCTTAATCATTTGGACAAATATTATATTTTTTAGAAATTTAATATCATTTAATAAACTATTCTATATTTTAAGTTATGAATTATGTTAATTTTGGACACTATTCATACTTGACTTTTTTACAAATTCACAACTTTATTCCTTCGAACAAAAACCTTAAATCAATCCTAACATGTCATATTCACCTAGAGAATTCATGGATGACACTAATTATGTCAAATAACATTTATTTTAATATTTATAATATCATTTATTTGAATCCTTTATTAATGAAGCAATCACTACATCATCATTGTGTCATAATTAAATTTATTTATTTAATGTCTAAAAATTATAAATACAATATCATGATGTAGTAAATCGTTTTATATTTCTAATAACTATTTATAGTCAAATAGATCACTTATATAACCCCATATAACAATTGTTTTAGTAAGAAGATACATATTTATGTTATATTTCTCTTTACTTTAAATTAATTATTATAACATGTCATTATCACACTCAAGTGGATCCATGGGGTCCTAAAATCGACCCAAGGATGCCCATGGTCAGAAATTTCTCATCCAATGGGATTAGGACATGTTTTAGGGTAGTTTTATATTATTAAAATATTATTTTTTACCCTTATTTGTCAAATTTACCCTTTAACCATGGTAAATAAAAATAATTACTGAAGTTACTATTCATAGTATCCAAAAATAAAAGGTATCTATTTACACAATTTGGACTTTCTGATTCCAAATATGGAATCCATTTTTTCAAATTCAAAATGCATAAATTGTAGTAATTAATTTAAAATTAATTCCTGTTGTCAAAACCAGAAAACGTGTTTTTAAGAAGTAAAAACTACCAAAAGATTAACGCGTGTTTATATTCAATTTCAATGTGAAATTTCTTCTAATGACCGACATTGGATTAAATGATAAAAATATATTCCATTTATACTTTAAAACCATTAAATAATATGATTTAACCATATAAATTATCTCGATGGAAAAAGTTGTTTTCAATTAAAATTTAGCATATTTTTACTATTCATCAAAACATGATAGTTATTAGAAAAATATCAAAAATTCATTCAAAGTAAATTTTGATGTCCCAATTCTAAAGAAGAAGTTTATTTTTTTTCAAATAGAACATATAAAGGTGTCAAAAACTAAATTTAAAAAGGGTTCGCCATCAAAAGATGGTAAAACTGCATTTTTAGAAAAATAGTTCTTTTATCCAAAAAATTGAATTTGTTTTTATATCATATTTAGAAAACATATAAGATGAATTTAAAACATTACATTGAATATATAAAATATATTTTTTGTTAAATAAAAATCCATAAAGAGTGATGATTTTATAAACACAATTATTCTCTTTTTAAATATGTTTTCATAAAAAATACATCCTTTATATTCAATTGGTTTTTATTTCCATTTCTAATAAATTTGGTAACCAATGAATCATTATTTAAATATGTGTAAACCATATTTTCATAATTCAATTGATATTATTCATTCTCGTCATTCCAACAATTAGGTTATAATAGTAATATTTAAATAATAATATTTAGTTGTTCGTTTAAGCTCGATGTAATGTATCATGTATGTTATTGAACACAATGTTTCTTTCTTAAAACTCGGGATGTTACAATACCACTATCAATTGTATCTGATTGAGATCTGAGATTCACCTCGAAGTTTTGGAAAAGTCTCTAACATGCTCTAAGCACTGAGCTGAACTTTAGTACGGCTTATCATCCTCAAACCGATGACCAATCTGATTGGATTATTTAGATACTGGAAGACATGTTGAGAGCATGTTTTATGGACTTCAAATGAGGATGAGACCAACATCTGCCTCTAGTGGAATTCTCTTACAACAATAGTGTCAACTTGAGCATCTGAATGACTCCATTTGAAGCCCTTTATGGGAAAAGGTGTAGAACACCGACATGTTAGGATGAAGTCGATGAGCGTAAGCTTCTATGACCTAAAATGGTTGAAGAAATGTTGGAGAAAGTGAAAACCATTCGGTGGTACATTAAAGCAGCCCAAAGTCAACAAAAGAGTCGACAAAAGAGTTATGCAGACAATCATCGACAGGACCATGAGTTCAAGGTCGGAGACATGGTATTCCTCCGCATATCTCTATGGAAGAAGGTCATGAGATTTGGGAAGAAAGAGAAGCTAAGTCTCAGGTACATCGGCCCCTTCGAGATCCTTGATCGTGTCAGAGTCGTGACCTATCGACTAGCACTTCCACTAATCATGTCTTAAGTACGCAATGTATTTCATGTATCCCTCTTAAGGAAGTACATACTGGATCCTTCACATGTACTGAATTCAGATGTGGTAGAGTTAGAGAATGATTACTCTTACGAGGAGCAGTTAGTGAAGATCTTAGAAACCGCCGATAAATATATTAAATAAAATATGTTTAGCGATGGTTAGGATTCACCACCGTTAAAACAAATTGTCGCTGAACATATCAGCGACGATCTTTACATTTTTTAAATATTTCTCTAGGATATTTTTTTTAATAAAAAAACCACCGCTAAATGAAACAAAAACCATCGTTGAATACTCCAAAAACGACACATAGTAAAACCGCCGCTAAATGACTAACAACCGTGCAATACGTGACAATTTTTGAAATTGTCTCGATACTAATAGGCGATGGTTTAAACCACCGCTAGTCCACAAAATAACCGCCACTACTCCTTTTTTTGAAGTGTTGACTCACTCTATGAACAGTAATCGAACCAATTCTCCACATGACCTCAGACGCACCTACCCGAACGTCAGAGGTTACCGATTACACTACCACAAATATGCCCTTTAATAGCGCACAAAAAAGATTTTAACTGTGATAAAAAAAGTGTTGTTATCCTTAGCACTGTTAAATGGAGAGTCCCCTTTATCAACGCTAAAAAAAAGGCTGATAAAGGAAGGTCATTATCAGCACTATTTCTAACGCTGATAAAGATCCAACCTACTGCAATATGTTGTTTATATAACAACACACCGCAACACATTTATGTAACCTGTATCAAAAATTTATAATTTAATTGAAATAAATTTTACATCAAGAATACAAAAAAAAACACTACTATATACATTTTAAACAATGTTTTGTATTATTACATTTACAATTACTATCTACAAACATTTAAAAACATTAATTATTCATCAACTTTGGCACCCGTGATCCTCTCTCAAAAAAATCCTTCCATGATATCAGTTGCCGAACAAATCACCCCAATCCGATCAAAATAATCCACCTGCATAAGAAAACAAATCTTATGTTACTAATACTATAAAGAAATAAATTAAACATTAATATGAAAGAATACATTAATAAAATGTCAATTTTTAATAAAAAGATACACTTTGAGTTATATCGATCACATCGTGCGTTGTATTGAGTTGTGGTTGATTCCTACACGTTACTAAATAATTGTAGGTTTGATGTTCAAACAAAGATTATTCATGAAAACAAGTCTCTCAGCTTCAAATCTCTGCCCACAAAGGTTTTAATGAATAAAAAACAAGTAATATTCTAAATGTGGACTTTTTGAATTAGAGACAACACATTAATATTATGGTAAAACTATTTTATTCCAACGTAAAACTCCAAAACAATAGAAGCCAAAATAATCGCCAAAAAAAAGGTCTGCCAACATATAATTTGTAACTATGCATATTAATACCAAAATTTATGAAGAAATCCAAAGAGCCCAGCTACCGGCCTTCACACCCCACCTCTACACAACACACTGGGCATACCTATAACAACACAACCAATGAAAACTTCAAGTCAAAAATATAAGGGCATGTTTGTTTCATTCAATAAACACCAACAAAACATTGAATAAAAACCCCAAAAATGCACAATCAAACCTTATTTATTTGCAACCAATTGTGTAGACAAGCAGCATGGTATGAATGTTTGCAAGGGAGCGCAGTCAAGGAATCTCCATCCTCATACTCCACTTGACAAATGACGCACCTAAAATACAATTCCCACCCATAAGCTCATCTTCCACAGATTGTTCAAACAAAAACATGCTCAGGTGCTTACAATTCATTGCCTCCTTGGCTGCAAGACATCTGGTAGTTTACACAGGGAAGGGAGGTGATCTTGTCCGCAGACAGCCCTTGGCTCTCTGTTCCAATTGTTTCGCCCAACGCAAGCATTTCCTCATATGAGAGCTCGTTGGGATCAAACCCCTGAAAATGGTTTTAGAAAATTCAAGGACCTTGGTGAACATTGAAAGTAACTGCAATAAGATCAAAGTGAAAATAATTGCAGCATTAATTTGATTACCTGACTACTGCTGGCATAATACCCTTGATGTTCATCTTCCCCACCTGCAACGCAAGATAGTTGGTTACTCGATGTATGCAATGATTTTAAAATCACAATCCAAATGATAAACAGGAACTGACGATCATGTATCCCAGCTAAAGCCAATAGCCTAGTAATCATTTCTTGTCATTCAGCATCTTGCAGGGCTCTTGCATAAGCCTCGTCGCTTGAAAATGTGGACTGATCTTGCTCAATAGATGAACTATTGTCAGCTTCACATTCCATGTTTGCATATACATCAAATGCATCACAATCACCATCATCTTCAAGAGTGCCGTCATACTCCTCGCCATAGCCACCCACACCACCCACATCATAGGGAACATCATTGTCATGCGAATAACTTCCACTTTCCCAGCTAACATGATGATCACTTCCATAGCCATTCATCCTTAGCATCATAAACACCCTTTCCTACACATTAAGTCAGGCTTAACTGATGGTACAAAGCAAGAATTCTAAGACATAAGCAACTGATTACATAAAGCCTCAAGAGAGGATAACTCAAAATAACTGTGTTCATTATGTAAATTATAGGACTAAATAGTTCGGACCTGTTATCAAACAGTTCGAATACAAAGCTTTTTGCATCAACGAGTCTAAAATCAGAACAGAACTTTGCCTCACCAATTTAAGACACTACATTAACAAAATTACCCTTTCATAGGAGAACTTGGTAAGAATCATGTTGAGGGTTTCACAACTCAAGCACTGAACATGGATCTTACTAATTTTCTAAGCTACCCTATTTATTATATTTTATTTTAACAAAATGGTAAGAATCTTGCAGATGCAATCTTTTCATGCATCAGTTTTCATATGTTTTCTTTCTTTAACTTGATGTGAAATTTTCTTGAATTGTTGCATACTTTAACGCTCTCTTTTTGTTCGGAGAAAACTATTCCGCATGTCATGCATGCTATTTGCATCTCGTATCTATGCACCGGCATGTCATGCCAAAATCCTAAATGGTCACACATAGGTATGTTAATTACATACAGATTAGTCTAATAAAGGGTTTTTGGACGCTCTTTTAGGGTTTTTTCTGCCTGTAATTGAGGAAGAATGGGAGGGGATGCTTATGGAGGCAAGAGGACACATTCAGGAAGGAATTTCAAATTCCCCACAGAGGGGAGCCATCCCAAGCCATAGGTTGCAACTTTCTTCTTTTACAAGTTAGGCTCTCCGCCATGGTGTGCGGCTGATTTCTCTTTTGTGTTGAGGCTGTGAACACCATTCAGGTGTAATGGAACTGAATTACTTCTCTGTTTAATTTATCTTTTATTTATGGAATTGATTGTTTTATGTGGTGGCTAGTAATGGGGCCAAACAACCAAAACCTGGCGTAATTATAACTGATTATTTTGTGAATGTTGAGTTGTTAACTGTCTACAATTTAGGTTTTCAGTAATCGATATTAATTAAACAGAGTATCAGGGATAAGGTTAACAAAGGTTTGATGTCCAAGGGTTACAATTCATTGTTGATACCTAAATCATTCATTCAATGGATATTATAAATTTGAATAGACTAAAATTTAACTACATTGAATTGATATTGAGTTTGGCATTCCAACACATATTCTCATATTTGTTAAAACCCTGCTTCTCTTTAGCTTTACTTAGTTACAAATTTTTTGACTAAGATCGCTATGATTTCATCTCTTCAATAATTGGCTAAAGCTATAAGCCTGGCATCAATCTTAACAAACAATAATAAAAAAACTAAAACCCTAATGCGCCAATGCGGTTGAAAAACGGGTTTGGCGATAGAATTGAATTCTGCCCAAGGATACTTTCAAAAGGATCCAACAGGCAAGTGCGTGTTCCACGGTTCGCCTAAATTAATCGACATGAATAATTGCGCGTCGAAAACTAAAAACCACGAAATTATCCAGCTGCAATAACCCAGACGATCAAACCAAAAATTCCACTCCAGAAAAATAGAGACAGGGAAACCTGTTCCTGGAGGGTACGGGCGAGAGCGAGGTCGGCATCGACCTGGCTTGGGCTAGTGAGTGGAGTTCGGGTGGACTGGAGAGAAGTGACCGTGACCGATCCGGGCTGTGTTTTTTCCTGAAAAGCCTCTTCGCAATCACAGGATTCAGAAGTCCCTCCCTCCACGGCGACGGGGGCGGAAGCTGAAGCCGCGGTAGTTTGATCATCGGAATCGCCAACAGCATTCGCTGGCCACAGTGCTCCCGATTGTAGCTTGTTATACCAGGAAAGTCAGTCAGAGGACTCTGACCATTTATTAAATAAAAGAAAAGTGCACAATCAAGTACACCAAAAGAGAGAATAAAAGAGAGAAGCTTCTCCAAAGAGAGAAGCTCCTTAGAAGACTGTGCAGCCCAGCCTTGCCCCCCAACAGAGGACCTGGTAGTCATTGGTTTTGGCAAATAAGAATAATCCCTCCTAACTTCTTCGTGGTGGGGCCGTCATCACTTCCGCATTTCCAGACACCTTATCTTTCGCACCCTGAACAATATCGCTATAGAAAGTCCGAACCATGCCACCTTCATTTTCTTTGTCACTATCGAGACAATCCCCCCATTTTCCAGAAATGTGCACAACACGGTATAGCGTTGTTAATTACCCGATTAAAAATTCAAATATTTAATTTTTATTTATAAATCTTAACTAAACATATCATAAAATTAATTAAATATATTTTGTAATTGTACTTTATTTAATAACATATGTGTGTGTAATTTATAATTTTTTTAAACTTTTTAATTTAAATATAAAAAACATGAATAGATTTTTTTTTTAAATACAATTGATAGGTGGATTTAATATTTATTTTAATTAGAAAAATGCATTGAAAATTTTTTGTATTTAAATATAGTACAGCTGTAATATTTATAAATATTACTAAACCTTTTTATCATGTGTAAAATATTTATTCATTTATATAATTAATAATCTTTTTTAAAATATGACTAATAAAATTTAAATATAATTTATAATTATTAATTATTTATGTATAATACTAATAATATTATATACATTTGTAGAATTAGTAATTATTAATATTTATTTAACAATATTAATTAAGATGGGAATTTTTATATATTAGTAATTAATTTTAGTTTATTTATATTGGGATTAAAATAAAAATAGTATTATATGCATTGTATATACCTACGTGTTGAGTTCAGATATCACACAGGCACATGACTCTTCAATGCACACACACACAAATTTATATGTGAATAAAGATAGTTATTTTAGCATTGATAAAAGGTAAATCTTAGCACTAATAAGAGTGCATGTGTGTGCGCGCACACACATAAATATACATTCGCATAATCACGTAATATACATACACATAATCACACACGAGTATGGCTAAAAATATATATGTATACAATATGTATATATAGTTTGATTGCATATAATTATAAATATGAATTTATTTGCAGTGAATTTAATTAACTTAATTAAATTACTGAACTTCATATTTATAAAAAAATAATTTTATAGAAAAATTTCATATTTAAATATAATAATTATATTATATATGTCATTATTCATAATATCAGTAATTAATTTTATCCAAATGTCATTGATGAAATTTCATATAAAATATATATTTATATATATGCATTTTAATAATAAATATATGTATACATATGTAATTTATATTATTTTAAATTATAATTTAAATATACAAAACAATGAATAGAATTTTTTAAATACAAATGATAAAAAAATCAATATTTATTTAAATTAGTAAATTGTATTGAAAATCCTTTACATTCAAATACAATAGAATTATAATATTTATAAATATAATTATACGTTTTTATTTACCATAAAATATTTATTCCTTTATATTATCAATGATATTTTTAAAAACATTAATAATGTTATTTAAATAGAATTAATAATTGTTAATATTTCTTATGTATATTATTACTAATATTACACACATTTTATATAATTAGTAATTATTAATATTTATATAACATTATTAATTAATATCATGCGTGAGTTCCAAAAAAATGTGCGTGTATAGTATACACACACATACATACATATACAAAATCACATGTACATTTACAATGTGTGTGTGCGTGTGTAATGTTCCGACCTGACTCACTCTATGAACGGTAACCGAACCAGTTTTCCAAGTGACCTCAAACACACCTCTCTGAACGCTAGAGGCTGCCAACTAGCAGTAGCGGTATCATAATTCGTGGGGAGGCTATACCCTCTGTACCAGAGTGCACATTAAAATAATAAATAACTAAATATCATCCATCACAATTATCTGAAAGTAAAAGCAATAAACATAAACATGACTGATAATAATGAAATGCAGTACATGCTGGCATACAAAGCCAATCACCCATTGGGTCGATCACCTACACAAAGACAGAAGCCAAGTAAATAAAAGCATTGAGGCTTCACCGCTGCCCTAAGCCATACCTCATCCCAAGATCCATGTACTCGTCTGAGTTGTCCCACTCGATCAACCCCGGGCCTCAGCCCAACCTATACCTATAACCAATTGAGTGTATGCTCAGGTACCCAAGTGCAGTGGCAACCCGAGCAAAGTGTGAGTACAAAACTCAGTAGGGTATCACCAATGCGGTATCGTAATCAGCATATGTAGTGTACATGTGTGCCAAAGAGCCTGTACCCAAGTAGTAAGAGATCCTTCTTGGCATCCAAGAGACCCAGATTCAAAACCGGGTAGAGGAGAATTTCCGAGCACTATAGCAG
Source organism: Viscum album (assembly GCA_963277665.1). Classification (NCBI taxonomy): domain Eukaryota; kingdom Viridiplantae; phylum Streptophyta; class Magnoliopsida; order Santalales; family Viscaceae; genus Viscum; species Viscum album. Next base: position 93,900,217 of record OY728147.1, read on the forward strand.
TATAGTAGCAGGCATTATAGAAGTACTGTAGCAGTTACTGTCTGATACTGTAGCAGCCGGAACTATTCACCCGATTTGGGCCTTTGGGCCACCGGTTTGGGCCCACAGGTCTCAAGGGCCTTCGGGCCATCAAAGGCTTTCGGGTCACAGTGCCTTCAGGTCATTGCGACCATGGAGTAGTCCAATTCACACAGAGCAGACCCCAGAAGAGGATCATAGCAACAAGAATAGCAATCACCAGAAGCAGAGTTAACCGGATTGGAAGAATGAGAGCGTATGACAACCGCCATCGGGACCAGACACTGTGCAACTACGTACAAGGCAATGCTAGCCGATCAACAATACAAGGTGGGGAGCTAGGCGATCAATGATGCAAAAGCTGGGAAGGGGTAGTTCTAGTGGGTTGGGCCTACGGGTCATGTATTGGACATGGTATGCCTCTGGGCCTTCGGGTCATGTATTGCAAGTCATGTCGGGCCTTGTGCCTTGGGCCTATGGGTCATGTACGTGTTCCCCTTCAACCCTTAAAATGAAGATTATCCATAATAAAATAAAAAGAAGGCCTTCGGGCCATTCAGGTAGTGTACATGTGTGATGCTCAACAAAATAAAAGATAACTGTCACAAATAGATTTATAAAACAATTGTCGATCCTTGGGTTCATGACTCCAATCAAACATACCTACTTCGACCCGTAATGGTGTCTCTGAGTACGTCTTGATGACCATGTCAACCAAGTAACATGCGAGCTCCAAATCCATGACAGCCCCAATCGTATCCTCACAACTTCAGGGACCCATCCCATGACAATCCAAACATCCGAGCTCCAAATCCATGACAACTCAACCATGCGTCCGACTCTAACTCGTGGTAGCCATAACCATATCCCCTCGGCTCCGGGGACCCATCTCGCGACAGTCCATGCATTGACCTCTAAATCATGGCATCTATAACCATATATCCCACGACTTTGGGGACCTATCCTGTGATAGTTCGTGCATCCGATTCCAAATCTATGTCACCCATAACCATAATACCAGGCTCCAAATCCATGACACCTCCAACACCTAGCTCCAACTCCATGATGGCTCCAACCGCATCTGACTCCAAATCATGGTAGTCCAATCATATCACATTTTCCCCATGGGTGCATTCCATAATCTACCATAATAAAAGAAAACACAAGGGCGGGCTAAATGTCCATTCTGATCATCGTCATCTCTGCCCCACTGGGCTTACACATCGGTGCAGGTTTGATGGTGACACCTGCTATCATCTCACATCCCCACTTAGGGTTGGTAAGTCGACGGGGCATCCCCTGTAGTCCCCTCAATCAACACAGGTATAGGCTCACCACTTGGTCCTCGGTCTCAGACAAGCCACACGGGTCAACACTAAATACCCAGAGGATACTAGGTCCCTCAGCATCACCCTCAAGGTAGTGTGGCCTTGCCGACAACGTTGGATGCTACTTGGAAATAGTCAATAGATGACCCAAAACCCATCCTGACACCCCAAGTCTTACTCGGGTGTTCCACTCACCCAACCCGATTTCGATCTGCCTAAGGTTCGTCCACCTAGGCCATGCCACATCAGACGAGAAACACTCACCCTAGGTCGGTATTATGAGCCCAATGACTCTAAGGCATCAACGGAAAAACCCTAAGGCCTATGTGGGATGAGTATAACCAATGTCTCTATACACCTCTACTAGGGGTGTCCAAGGGTCTTAAACAGGGGTCACTCAACCTGGCTCAACTCTGAAGGTTCCGGGCGCAGCGGAAGCGTGGTTGGGACGACGCCCAATTTTAATTTTTACCATGATCAATGATTATTCCGGGATCAATATGACGATGAACGCCAGTCTCCACAGAATATAATCAAATATTTAGATAAATAAAAAAAGAGGCCTGAAACCTTTAGAGAGGATCTTGCACATCATGTTTATAATTAATTTAATTAATTTCATAAAGAAAAATAATACCCGTGTCTTTGGTATTTTTATTTGTTGATGATATTGATCATCCAGATTGACCCTTCCAAATTATCTTGTTGCGGTTGTAAGGATCCAAACTAGAATCCCTCTAGCGGTGATCCACACGTGCTCTAATGGCCTCTGATTGACACCGCTCATTCTTCGGGAGCTAGCGCAGCGAAGTGAGTGTCCTGTGTCGGTCGTTCTTGATCGCTTGTTCTTTGGCCTTGAAGAATGTCTCTCGTTCTTGAGAGGGGAGAGAAGATAATTCGAGAGAGAAATTGTTTGGCTCAACAATTCTCAATTCACTAGGCATGTGGTGTGGTGTATGGAACAATAGGGGTACTTGCCTATTTATATACATGGAATTTCAGTTACAATATTTAATTGCATAGCAACAATTAAATACATTCATGAACTTAGAGAAAACCCATGCATTTAATAATAATACCACGTCATTATTTATAGAGCACCAACTTGCGCAAAACGGAATTATAAATAAAATTCTTCGTCACAAAATAATAGCAGCGTTATTTTAATTTGTTCCAACAAGTTAAATAATTATTTACCGTCTTGCAAATAACTATTTTACTATCGGACCGACCTTGGTCCGCTCGAACTCCACTTCCATTTATTGAACACCCGAATAAATAAATAAATAATTTATTCTCTTAAATAAATATTTTATTTAAAAACTAGTAAATAAATATTTATTAAATGTTCAATAAAATAAGTAGATATATTCGATTTAATTTATGCGATCACCTTAACTTGAATAAAATTATTCCATGATCTTGAGAATAATATTTATTTCATTAATTAAATTCAAATAGAATTTAACTGAGACCACAAAAAACACTTAGTGTGTGACCCTCTAGAATTCTTTCTCGTTGGCATTAGGCGGGTTTACCTAAAGTCCAAGAGTACTGTCTAGCAACGGGTCAAGGCACCCAAGAGAAAGAACGTAAAGTCGCAACAATGATATCCACATACGAACACTCACTCTGTAATATAATCTCTTTGTCACAATATCTCATCAAGCAAGTTTCATGATTGTGTCATCAACTTTTATGCTTGATACGTCGTTCTTTGACTACCTGAAATAAACTCGTCGTTACACCATGGCCATGGAATTTCGCGCGATGGTTCTATTTCAATCAAAGGGTCGAGATATCAACTTCCATAAATGGAAGGGACAAATCCTTCCTCGACTTATCCATTAATGTCATGAACCAACCTGGGTCGACCCTGAACCGGTCACCCGAGCCGGCCCGCGACATGGCCCGAGGGGCGTTCCTGATCCCCATGGGCTGGCAACTAGTGTCGGGCCTCAAAACTAAACAAGATGGAACGATTTGGACCATAAATGAAAGACAAGTAAAGCAGCGGAAAAAAAAGTAGAATAACGCAAGGCAAATAAATGACACGAAAAAGGAAGAACAACCAACAGCAACAAACTAACCTGACCACAACCAAAACTCCTCGCGACTCCGAGAGTCGCTCACCAATCCACAACCAAATCTCGCCCATAGCGAGAGAGCTCAATTCAAACCTGAAACAAAACTAAAAATAGTAAAACACTATAGGCGTGAGTATTAAAACTCAGTAGGCATGCCCAACAAACTATTCCCAATGCACTACCTTTAAACAAAGAAATTTACTAATTCCAGGTTTGAACTAAATTATACAAAATATGGGTTTCCACACACATACACTTTCATTTCTAAGAAAAGTAACAGTCCATTTCCCTTCTTAATTTAAAAACAAGTTTAATGTTTGAAAAAAATAGGTGCATTTAATTTTAAAATATTTTTACGAACAATTTAGAAATTCAAACTTTAGTTGTTGGTCAAATGGAAAACCACACACAACACACAACACACACTAAGGGTAATGGAAAAAGTGGAACACGGGGCTATCAACTGAACTAGACCTCTCAATCATCTTCCACATACAAATAAACACTAAAAGAAAACATGGGTCGAACCTTGGAGCTCGTGAACAATCCAGAACGTACTATACTTGTGACTCGTCCTGAAGGCATGCCTACTCTCGATGACGTCATAATTCCCTAACACCCGATGTTTCCCTACATGGCCTAACCGAGGGGCCCAATCCCCTAGCACAGTGTCATCCGTACTAGGGGCCACTAGCCAGTGCGTAATATAAACTAGTGCAATAATCATTCTCAGAAGATTCACTTACTATGCCCAGTTCTCATGTCAGCACATACAATAAACAGGAAAAGGGGTGAGTCAACAAAGTCAATCAAGCAATACAAACATCACACAAAAATCATGCAGTCAACGTACACCAAATGTCACATCTGAGTCACCCCAAATAGAATTTTCCAAAATAATTTATTTTATTAAAGTTCCAAACGGACCTTCACCAATTTTAAGGAAAATTCTCATTTCTCAAGTGAACCAAAAAACTTGTTCGCGCTTCAAAATAAATCATTTATCAATAAACCAGAACTAAATTTAAAATTCTGTGAATTATGCTTAAAGGCCAAACATGCATTCTTTCACTACTAGGTGTCCACTCGTCAAGAAAATGTTTCAAGTGTCGTGTATAAAATAAATGGCTCTTTTTACACCAAATAACCATTTAAAAATAAATTATCTTATATTATCTACCATTTATTAAAATTAATAAAATATCAAGCAATTAATAAATTATAAATTTAAAGGTGAGTGCAGTGGGGGACCTACCTCAACTTGAAACTCGGTTACGAAGACGTGGCACGTCTCACACTCGTGCCCAAGTACGCACGACCTGCTGACGACCGCAATATCATGGAAAAACCTTGCCAACGCGCTGCAACTGCAAAGGTAACTAAAATACATAAACACCGACTTAAAAAATCCAAACGAACAAACATCACAAAAGAGCCACCTTGAACTACTTTCACAACATAACTCACACCGCGTGTACTATTTAATAAACCACTTTAAAATTTATAAAAATATTTCCAAAGAGTAACTCAATTCACCACTTTAAATCTGAAGCACATTTGCAAGGGACAAAGGGGCATTTCATCAAACGCATAGTAAGCACATTTAATAAACCATCTTCATGCAATTCAAATAGAAATGGTCTTACTTTATTTCACAACAATCAACTATTTTTAAATCCCTAAATTACCAACAAGCATTTAATAAAAGTGCGAAAAACAAGAAATAAATAATTCTTTAATTTTAAGGCTAATGCATAGGGAAAACTACTTAGAATTCATGGCGCAAGGATGACGCACACCCAAAAAACATGCAGCAAAGCTCAACTCACTTGGAACCAAGGCGGAAAGATGATTCCAACCCGAAACTGATGCGAATACTCGTTTGCACCTCAACCGCACCTTTACGGGTCAAGAACAAACTATAATCATGGTAAATCGAATGCAAAGACTCAAAACCAAACTCCAAAATGATGTAATAAGATAACTAAGGGTGCCATGGAGGTGAGAATAATATTTTAGAGTAAAAGAAAGCGTGCAAGTGCCAAGGAATTAATTAGGAGGGGAAAAGTTGGGTTTGCCTACTTCAAACCAAACATAGATGTAGTAACGCTTCAGTGGAAGGAAGGACGACCTCCCGCGCACCAATCGCACACCTAAAACAGTGAGGCAAACGTGCGAATCAACACCCAAGGTGTTGGGACTTGGCCAAAATAAATAAAAACACCAAAAGGTAGAAAATAAAAACACCCAACCACCAAAAGAACACCCAAAACTATTTTAAAAAAACTACCACTTTATTTAAAACCACAACCAACTACTCATATGATTTAAAGAACATAAAACAAGCCATTTGAAACCATATAACCCCTTTCCAAAACATTTTACACATTAAACGAGTCCTAGCATTATTAAACCAAACATGTCGAACCGAGTTCACAAATAGAAAACCGCCATCACACCATAATTGACGCTAAACATTTAATGAACCCCCCCCCCCAAATCCATTTAGTGGAATAGTATAATTTTAACAAAAAAATACCGTAAGTTCTAAGACCCTAGGAATTGCACAGGTAACCTTAAAAATCTAGATTTGACAAACCAAAACAAATTTTAAAAAGCTACAACAAGATCAACAAGGGTATCAAAGAGGTTCCAACTTAAAGAAAAACACCACAAGATGAAAAGAAATATACCGGAGTGGGGAAGGGGTTCGGTCGGCTGAAGGTGCGGAAGAAAGAGGGCAGGCCAGGCGAGAGTGAGTGCGGAGGGTCGGGAGTCGGCTGCTAGTGGCGAGGGTGGCTGGAGATGGCGAGGCAGGGGGTGCGGGGGGGGGGGGGGGGCAGAATGGTGAGGATCTACAGTGGAGGCCAACTGGGCAGATGGAGGCTGGATCGCGGCGGGGTGCGGGGCCTGCTAGAGCCGGTGTAAGGAGGCGGCTCGGGGTGGTGGGTCGCATTGCAGGTCGGGGAGAAGAGGGGGAAAGGTGACTGCAGGAGGGGCAAGGGCCTAGGCGCAAAGCAGGCAGGGGGGGTGCAGCGCTGGACAACGAAGGGGGATGGGAGGCCTGGAGGGCAGATTGTGGACAGGGGTGAAGGGGGGAGCGCGGCGGGGGTCCTGGAGGGAGAGGCGCGGGCCGACGCTGGGTGCTACATAGGGAACCAGAAGAGGGGTGTCACATCATGGGGGGGGGGAGATGAGGCGCCTGGTAGGTGGAGCGTCGAACCAAAGAGACATGGGGGCTGGGGCGGCATTGCGAATGGGGGAAAGGGGGGGGTGCTTCGGGTATCTAGGGTTTTCAATTTTTTTCATTCAATTACATTAATAAAAATAGTATTAGTAATATTAATAATATTAATAATAATAATGATAATAAAACTAGAATGATAATAATAATAATAATAATAAAAATGATAATAATAAAAATATCAATAATAAAGATAATATTAATAAAATTTATTAACAATGATAATAATAATAATAATAATAATGAAAATAATAATCATAATATAAATAATAATAATAATAGTTTAACAACCCTAATAAGAAAATATTTTATTTATTTTAAACATCGCTCAACTGCACGACTCACGTGCCGCCGTGCGCGCGGTTGGGTGAACCGCGCTCGAACCATGCCACCCAGCACTGATCGCATATAGAGTTAAGATGTGTGATTGCCACGCAGTTTTATAACTCGCGCGCAAGTCGTGCATCAGCGAGGTCAGGGTGTGACAATTAATAACATGCCACTCGTGACACACCCAACGTACCCTACTTCCCACCAACTGTCTGTGTGACAGTTTTTGTCAGTAAATCAAAGTGTGTAAGTCGTGACATGTATTAATGATAATATTAAAGTCTAAGGATCATTACACATGCTTGTAGATAGAAATATCTGATGACACCAAAACATGCGGAATTCCTACTAGCAGGTCTGTTCTCATAATCTCCTATCTTGGAGATTACCAAGTGTGAACTTCATGAAAGGAAGTCTTATCTTCTTACAAGTACTCACCCCTGACGTTATGCATGCTATGTGTCCCATCATAGCATGTCATCCAACCGCAGAACTATATTTAAGAATATTGTTATAGCATTTCAAGGTTCTCATCATAGTGGGGAACTTCCATAACCTTATCAATGCAAAAAATACTCTAGGACATTATTACATTATAGTCATGCAGAACAATGAACAATATGTAACAATACATTAAATATCCATGTAATCAATGAAAAACCACTTGGTTCTAGGACACCAACTCTTACAAACTCCCACTTGGACTAGAGCCAATTGCCTATGACTTTCAGTCCGCTAGACCTCACATGATGATCATGTTTCTGCTGATTCAAGGCTTTAGTCAAGGGGTTCGCCATGTTATCTTCTGTGGAAATACTACTCACTGCAACTTCACCTCTTTGAGAAAAATCCCTCAAGAGATTATACTTCCAAAGTATGTGCTTCGTCTTCTGATGTGACCTTGGCTCTTTTGCGAGATCCACTGTTGCAGTATTATCACAGTACATTGTGATGGGATCTTTACTGCTAGGTATCACATCTAGCTCCTGGATGAAGCTTCGCATCCAAACTGCTTCCTTAACTACCTCAGAAGATGCAATATACTCGGACTCTGTTGTAGAATCTACAATCACACTCTACTTTGAGCTATTCCAGCTCACTACACCTCCATTCAAAGTGAAGATGTATCCCGTTTGTGACTTTATGTCATCTTGATCAGTCTAGAAACTAGCATCTGCATATCCTCTAATGACTAGTTCCTCATCTCCTCAATAAACCAGGAACATATCCTTAATACGCCTTAGATACTTTAGGATAGTCTTGACTGCCATCCAATGGCGGTCACCTGGGTCAGCTTGATATCTTCCTACCACACTCAATGCGTAGGCGACATCCAGCCTAGTACATAGCATGGCATACATGACTGAACCAATCGCTAATGCGTATGGAGTCCTTTCCATTATCTTTCTTTCCTCATGTGTCTGAGGACACATTTTCTTGGAAAGATGAATGCCATGTGACGCTGGCAACAATCCCCTCTTGAATTGTTCCATGCTGAATCTCTTCAGTATCTTATCAATGTATGTACTTTGACTTAGACCCAACAATCTCTTGGATCTATCATGATGTATCTTGATCCCAATAATATATGCTGCCTTTCCCAAGTCTTTCATGGAGAAGCATTGATTCAACCATGCCTTAACAGACTGAAAGACTGGTATCTCATTTCCAATGAGTAATATGTCATCAACATATACTATTAGGAAAACGACCACACTCCCACTAAACTGTTTGTAGAAACAAGGATCACATTAATTTTTGATAAAACCAAATTCTTTTATGGATTCATCAAAATAAATGTTCCATGATCTGGATGCTTTCTTTTATCCATAAATGGATTTCTGCAACTTGCATACCTTATTGGCATCCTTTGGAGTCAAAAACCCTTCAGGTTGTGTCATGTAGACATCTTTTTAAAGGTTCCCGTTAAGTAATGATATTTTGACATCCATTTTTCAAATCTCATAGTCATGTTAAGCCGCAATAGAAAGTAGAATTATGATGGATTTCAGCATTGCAACTGGTGAGAAGGTTTCATCGTAGTCAATTCCTTAATGCTATTTAAAACCTTTTGCAACCAGTCATGCCTTATAGGTATTGAATTTTCCTTCCATGTCCAGTTTCTTCTTGAATACCCATTTTCAACCAAAAATCTTTACATTAACTGGAGGATCTAACAAAATACAGACTTGGTTTTGGTACATGGAATCCATTTCAGAATTCATGGCTTCTTGCCACTTGGAAACGTCTGTGCCACTTACTGCTTCCTTGTAAGTTAGAGGATCATTATTATCAACTAATAAGGAGTTTCCATCCTTGGTAACTAGAAAACCGTACTGTTCTAATTCTCTAACCTCTCTTGTACTTCTATGCAGTACTTGTGTATCTGGAACAAATTCTTCTTCCATGGGGCTTTGTAGAATCTATTCATATACCAACTCCTGTGTACCTTGAGCCTCAACTTCATCGAAGTCTATCTCACTCCCACTATCTCTTTGGGAGATGTGCTCCCTCTCAAGGAATATGGTATGTTTGGCCACTATAACCTTTTTTTCTAAGGGGTTGTATAGGTAATATCCCCTTGTTTCCTTGGGGTATCCTATAAAGGCACACTTTGTGACTCGGGGTCTGAGTTTGTTACCTGAAGAGGCCTTAATAAACGCTTTGCTACCCCAGACATGTAAATTCAATAACATGTCTTTTCTTCCACTCCAGAACTCGTATGGAATACCATTTATCGATTTAGTTGGTACTTGGTTTAGTATGTGTGTCGTTGTTTGTAACGCATATCCCCAAAAGGATAATGGAAGATTCGCATGAATCATCATTGATCTCACTATGTCCAACAGGGTGTGGTTTCTCCTTTCATTCACACCATTCCACTGGGGCGTGTTTGGAGGAGTGAGTTGGGATAGGATCCCAAACTCCTGTAAGTAATCAATGAAGTCTTGATTAAGATATTCTCCACCTCGGTCTGAGTGGAGTTTCTTAATCTTCTTACCAATCTAGTTCTCAACTTCATTATTGTATTCTTTGAACTTATCAAAAGAATTCGACTTATACCTTATTAAGTAGATATATTCATATCTACTAAAATCATCAATAAAAGTTATGAATTATGAGTACCCTCTCCTTTCTTCAACTAGAAATGGTCCACACACATCGGTATGAACCAATTCAAGAAGTTCTTTAGCCCTTTCACCTTTCCCACTAAATGGGGATTTGGTCATTTTTCCTTGTAAACATGCATAACATACGCCAAGTGGTTTTAGTTTGAAAGAATCTAAATATCCCTCTTGATGTAACTTTGTCAAGCATTTCTCGTTTACATGGCCTAGCTGGTGATGCCAAAGTTGGGTTTGGTATTAGTCATGTGATGTATCTTTGTTATCGATTTCCATTACTTGGTTTGTGTAATCCAACATGTAAAGTCCATTGTATAAATGTGCCCTACCATAACAAATGTTATCTTTGTAAAAGAAGAAACATTCATTTCCAAACTTGAAAACAAATCCATCTGTATCCAATATGGATACAGAAATAATTTTTCTAGTAACAGAAGGCACATAATAACAACCCTTTAACACCAAGATCATCCCAGTTGGCAACATGAGGTGGTAGTCCCTGATAGCTAAAATATCAAGTCTGGATCCGTTGGCTGCTCATAGATCTACCTTCCCTCAATCAATCTTCCTAAATCTACTTAGTTCTTATATTTGGATACATATGTGAGCACCACAAGCTGTATCTAATACCCAATTTGTAGAAACAAATAGATTTCATTTGATAACAAACACACCTGAAGCTTCCCCTTGCTTCTTAGGCTGGGTGCAGTTCTTATTCCAGTGGCCCTTCTAACCACATGCGAAACAAACGACCTCCTATTCCCTTGCCTCCCCTTTGATCTTCCTTTTCTTAGAAGTCCGTGAAGAAGCTTTGGGCTTAAAGCTCTTCGCCTTCCCTTTCCTCTTATTCCCCATAAGGACAGAAGGCTTTTCTCACTTCATATCTTTGTCCACTTGGAAGATGAGGATAAGAAGATCAGATAGAGACTTCTCAATGTTGTTCATATTGAAATTGACAACAAAGTTAGAGAATCTCTGAGGGAGTGATGCGAGAATGAGATCAATGCCTAGTTCTTTGGGGATTTTAAACCCTAGAACCTCCAGACACTCAATGTAGCCAATGAGCTTGACTACATGAGGCCTAACTGGGGAAACTTCTCCAATCTTACTCTGAAAGAGTGCCTTAGAGATCTCAAACCTTTCTTGTCTTTCTCTCTCCTGGTAAAGACCATGGAGGTGATCAAGCATGATATAAGCATCCATTTTTTCATGAGACTTTATGAGCTCACTAGACATTTATGATAACATCAAACATTGAACGTAGACTGCGTCGTTCATATGTTTCTCATAGACCAGGAAATCCTCATCACTCGCCTCCTTGGTAGGCAGATCAGGTAATGCTGACTCTAGTACATAAGACTTCCATTCATGGAGTTGGATAACCCGAAGGCATCTAAACCATTCTTGGAAGTTACTGTCAGTGAGGATGTTGTCTTTATCCAAAATTGATCATAGGGATAGTGTGGTTGATGAACTTTTCATTTTTATTCTACAATTAAAAGAGAAGATCATTAGTACTTTCTTGATTACATTTTATGAGAAATAATAAATTTTATAAGTCTCCCAATATTTTATCAAGTCCCAATGGACCTCACCATTGAACTCAGAATGTCCAGTTGCCATGACATTCTAGTGGCAAGGATCTATATTCCCCTTCACATAACCCCCAAAAAGGTTGGTCATGCTATTAGAAGGTATTTAGTTAGGCTGGTCTTTGCTAACTGCAGGCTTGCAGCTCCTTGATATGTTGAGTGGACTCCCAAATCCTGAAATCATGAATTTGGATTTCCTCAACTCTTGCCTCCAATATTACACCAAGTCTAGCAAGGGCTACTCCTCTTGATGTAATATGGTTAAGTCAACCCTAAACCTTTCATAAGGGCTTCCTGTATAAAAGTAAGTGTCCCAACAAGGGTTGGTCAAACACATATTTTTATTGAGTTTTTCTCTTTAATCAAGTAACAGAAGGCTTGTTCTGACTTAATATTTTATTTTAGGGATTTTTATCTCTTATTCTTGAATTTATTATTATCATTATCACATGATTGTTAATATTAAGTGGAACTTACTTAAGTGATTAACCATGTCTTTATAATATTTACACATAAGTATGGTTTATTTTAGTTCCATATTACATGATTGTTTAATTCATTAATTATGTGATCATGACAACACATCCATAATGATAAACCATGAAACTAACAGAAATAAAATAAAGTAAATGGAATGATCAAGAGCTTTTCTAATGTTTATTTTATCCAGTGGTTGATAAACTAACCCTAACCTAGGGGAGAAACAACTTGAACCTTTTGGGTTCGTGTTTACAGCTTCCACCTATCCACCTCTGTATCTCCTGGGATTGGTTTCATCTCAAATCCATCTTGAACCGCCTCCACTAGCTTGGGAGTTCTATCCATTACATATGTATTTTTTTAACTCACGTGTAGGTGAGGGGTAAAAAGGGGTTTTATATAAAAGAAACCTTGGGCACACAGGCCCTATATATTAATGAGGAGAAGGCTCGCAAGCCAAAAAATTTAATTTAAATAAATTAATTAAAAGAAACCATCCACATACAAAGGTCTTGGTCTAGATCATGATCATCCATACATGCAACAATGTTTATGCATAAATAAAACTATCATTCAATTCTTTAATTGTTCTCATTTAAGATAAATCACGCTCGAATCAATTAATTATCATCATTAATTAATCAATCCTTTTATCTTAAATCCTTTTCTGGATTTCCTTGATATTCTCATCCATAATAATTTTAAACAAATAAATTAATTTAAAATTATATTTGTACGTAACTTGTACCTTGGAGGCAACCCGGTGAATTCCTATTCATCACTACCCAATGAGTAGAAATGAACATTACGCAAATGTTAAATTAAACACATATATATAAAACACCTATCACGTGTTGTGCCTCAACTTTACACATGCACGATGGTACATGTCTCAAGGGTTTGTATAATATAATAATAAATTTTAATAAATCTGCGTAATTTGGATGAGTACATGACGTGTAGTTCTAACTACACGGTGTGTACTATTTCTCACCGTCTATCCGAAGTACACGCCTGGGGAAACGACATGTGAGTGTACTTCAGAAATCTTCGGAGTACATGGCGTGTCCAATGGGCCACATGCCGTATAGTTCCTCATTACATGGTCTCCATCCGGGAAAGCCGTGTACGGGGTACACGGTCCAACCCTAACCCGAAGGGACTACATGCCATGTCCATTGGCCCACACAACGTGTAATCCAAAAACTTCATGCCACCTGTTCCTGATCAACATATGAATTCATTTAAGACTTATAAATACTCCAAAACACGGCTTGGTTTGGTGGACCGGTCTGATGCATTGAATCTTGACTGCACGACATGTATTGACGAATACACATCATGTGTTCTAGTGTTGTATGGCCAGGAAGCTTTGGAACCTCCGGATGAGATCCTCTATTTTATTTTAATCAAAATTAAAATAAAATAACGTTTCTGTAAGGTGAATGAGAAACAAAAGAGGAGGAATAGATCTAGAGATTAAAATTTACAGAACGATTAACTTGAATTGAAACAACTAAATTATTAAATGCATAATTCATCAATGAAATATTTAAATAACTATAAACTATGATGTAACTGCTCTGATACCACTTGAAGGTTCCGAGCGCAGCGGAAGCGTGGTTGGGATGACACCCAATTTTGATTTTTACCATGATCAATGATTATTTTGGGATCAATACGACGATGAAATCTAGTCTCCACAAAATATAATCAAAGATTTATATAAAGAAAAAAATAGGCACAAAACCTTTAGAGAGGATCTTGAACATCATGTTTATAATTAATTTAATTAATTTCATAAAGAAAAATAATACCTGTGTCTTTGGTATTTATCTTCGTTGATGATGTTGATCATCCAGATTGAACCTTTCGGATTATCTCGTTGCGGTTGGAAGGACCCAAACTAGAATCCCTCTAGCGGTGATCCACACGTGCTCCAATGGCCTCCGATCGACACCGCTCATTCTCCAGGTGCTAGCACGGTGAAGCGAGTGTCTTGTGTCGGTCATTCTTGATCGCTTGTTATTCATCCTTGAAGAACGTCTCTCATTCTTGATAGGGGATAGAATAGGATTCGAGATAAAAATTGTTTGGCTCAACAATTCTCAATTCACCAGGCATGTGATGTGGTGTATGGCACAATATGGGTACTTGCCTATTTATATACATGGGATTTCAGTTGAAATATTTAATTTCATAACAACAATTAAATACATTCATAAACTTAGATAAAACCCATGCATTTAATAATAATATCGTGTCATTATTTATAGTGCGCCAACTTGCACAAAACATAATTATAAATAAAATTCCGCATCACAAAATAATATCAGCGTTATTTTAATTTATGTCAACTAGTTAAATAATTATTTACCATTTTGAAAATAACTATTTTACTACCAGACCGACCTTGGTCCTCTCAAACTTCACTTCCATTTATTAAACACCCGAATAAATAAATAAATAATTTATTCTCTTCAATAAATATTTTATTTACAAACTAGTAAATAAATATTTATTAAATGTTGAATAAAATAAGTAAATATATTTTATTTAATTTATGAGATCATCTTAAATTGAATAAAATTATTCCACGGTCTTGAGAATAATATTTATTTCATTAATTAAATTAAAATAGAAATTAACCGAGACCAAGAAAAACACTTAGTGTGCGACCCTCTAGGATTCTTTCTCGTTGGCATTATGTGGGCTTACCTAAAGACCAAGAGTACTATCTAGCAACGAGTCAAGGCACCCAAGATAAAGAACGTAAAGTCGTAACAACGACATCCACATATGAACGCTCACTGTGTAATATAATCTCTTTGTCGCAATATCTCATCAAGTAGGTTTCATGATTGTGTCATCAATTTTTATGCTTGATACGTCGTTCTTTGACTACCTGAAATAAACTCGTCGTTACACCATGGCCATGGAATTTCACGCGATGGTTCTATTTTAATAAAATGTCCGAGATATCAACTTCCATAAATGGATGGGACAAATCCTTCCTCGACTTATCCATTAATAACATGCCACTCGTGGTGCACCCAACGTACCTTAATTCTCCCCAACTGTCTGCGTGATAGTTTTCATCAGTAAATAAAAGTGTGTAAGTCGTGACACATATTAATGATAATATTAAAGTCTAATGATCATTACACACGCTCACAGATAGAAATATCCAATGACACCAAAACATGTGGAATTCCTACTAGTAGGTCTATTCTCATAATCTCTTATCTTGGAGATTACCAAGTGAGAACTTCATAAGAGGAAGTCTCATCTGCTTATGAGTACTCTCCCCTGACGGCCTGCATGATATGTGTCCCATCATAGCATGTCATCCAACCGCATAACTATATTTAAGAATATTATTATAGCATTTCAAGGTTCTCATCATAGCGGGGAACTTCCATGACCTTATCAATGCAACAAATACTCTAAGACATTATTACATTATAGTCATGAAGAATAATGAAAAATATGTAACAATTCATTAAATATCCATGTAATCAAAGAAAACCCACTTGGTTATAGGACACCAACTCATACAAACTCATCTTGCTCATGCTGGTCACACCTCTTGGGATGGGTTCACCCATCTGGGGGAAAATTTCAAGTCAAAGCCTCAACCATCGATGACTGAGGCAAACCAACCAATACCAAGGTACATCGGGACCTTGGAACCTTGTGCATCCTACCAAGGTATCACATTTTAAATTAAACAATTAAATTAAACAATTCAATACCCTAAGTGGCATGGAAACACACCCCCATGCATCATAAATAAAGAATAAGTTCCAAAGGGAAAGTACACAAACCACCTACCTTTTTAGAAGCCCTTTCCATTTAAATTTCCTTCCCAACAACTCTCGTTTAGGATTGCCTAAGCTTGTATCGACTCAACTGGTCACTAGATATGAATTCAACACCTACATTACACCAAGGCACCAAACATAATTAATTATAACCATTTATAATTAGTTATACCAAATTAACCAAAGGGGCACAACATCCAATTTCTCACTAAATTTCGTTACCATGCCAAAACCACCTCCAACAAAACCCCAAGGGTTCGATCTACACGACATGTACATCCTTCACCATTTATCCAATGAACACACCTAGGGACTCGGCGTGTTAAAAATACCTCAAAAATTTGGAGTACACGGTATGCCCAATGGGCCACACGTCGTGTTGACTTTGTGTTACATGGTCACCAGTCTGGTAGGTCGTATATAAAATACACGGCCCGACCCTAACCTGAAAGGGTACACTCCATGTCCAATGGGCCACATGACATGTAGCCCGGTTTACTGTGCACCATTTAATCCCGATCAACACGTGATGCACTAATGGTGTAATTAATTCCCTAATCAACGCAAAATCTTGAATTGATTTCTGAATCAATCTTGTTGTGTTGAACGTGACTACACAACATGTAACACCGATCACACAATGTGTAGTCTGGTGTTGTTTGACCAGGATCCTTGGCACCTCCATATGAGTTCCTCGATTTTATTTTAATCATAAAATTAATCACTTCTGTTAAATCTGTGAGAAATGATGGAGGAAGTAATAAATATCATAATTTAGGTTAAAAGAATGATTAAACTTGAATTGAAAAACTAAATTATGAATGCTTAAATCACCAACAAATCTAAATAATTATAAATAATTATGTGTCTGCTCTGATACCACTTGTAGGTTCTGGGTGCAGTGAAAGAGCTGGAGGGGCGGTGCCCAACTTTTCTTTTTTCCATAATCAATGATTAATCTTAGATCTATATAATGATGAACATTATGATCCACAGAATCAAATAAAAGAACAAGAAAGGGATAGAAACCTAAAACCAAGAGAGAGGAGATCAACACACGTTGTTTACAATTAATTTAATTAAATAAGAATTACCTCTAAGTTTATTCTTTCTTTATTGATGTGTTCGATGACAGATCTGCAGTGAACCATCATTACGTTGTAGAAACCAAGAATAGATTTCCTCTAGCGGTGATCCAAACAAATTCCATGAATCTCTGGACATCGTCGAAGGAGTCTCTGGGTGTTAGCATGAAAGATCCTTGCGCTTGCATTGTCAACCTTCGATCGCCTTGAGAGCCACTTCCAAAGCGTTCTCCTTGATTTGGCGGAGGAGGATCACTCTCGTTCTTGAGATAATTCTTAGAGAAGGAAGAACTCTCTAGGCTTGAGAGGTTTTTCTACAATCTGTTGTTCACAACAACTTTGGATTGGCTAGGGTTATGAGAAAATACACGTAATTGGGTATTTATATCGCTAGGGTTAAAATAAAATAATTTCACAAGTACCCTTATTTATTTTATTAATCCTAGTGAAACCCCATTTCAAATTATAATAGCATTATTATTATTATTTCTTGACTCGTACTTAACTTGTGAATTATAATTAAATATTATTTAATCAAATGATATTCAATATTATAATTTCTCACTGGACCCTTAAACTCAGTTCTCCAATCCTCCATAATATTTATTCAGCCTTGAATAATGTCTATTTATTTATTTAATAAATGCCACTGAATTATTCGCCAATAAATATATAAATATTATATTCACTAAATAGCAAATAAATATTTATTAAATATATATATTCTTTTGAATAACTAGTGTCAGAATAAATGTGATCAGAAATACATGAATAATTATTAAACCGTGATCAGGAATAATATTTATTAAAATTATTAAATAATAAATAATATATTATTTAACTGAGATACTGGATACACTTAGTGTGTGACCATCTAGGTCTCTTTCTCTGTGTCATTAGGCGGAACAGCCTAAAGTCTAAGGTTAGCATCCAACAACATGACAAGACACCCATAAAGAAAGAAGTTAATACTGCAATGACATGTCACCACATACGAACGTTTACCATATAATACAATCCTTTTATCATGATATCTTTAATCAAGTACGTTGCATGCTAGTGCCATCAACCGATGTGCTCGATTTATCTTTCTTTGACTTTCCAAAAATTGAAATTGCCTATAGAACACCATGAACATGGATTTATTTAGGTTATATAATTTCCATCAAAGGGGATGAGACATTTACTTCTGTTAAAGAAAATAAGGGACAAATCCTTTCTCACATTATTCATTAATGCAATATTACTTTTGACATACCCAACATATCCTACCTTGCTGCAAACATATGTCATCACGGTTTTCATAAATACATCTAAGTGTGCAAGTCATAATACTTGTTAGGTCCAGTAGGCTAGATACCCTAAGAGGGGGGGGGTGAATCAGGGCATGAAAAATTAAAACAACTACCCCTTTTGATCTTGTTTTTTTGTTAGAAAAAACTCTCTTCTCTCTCTCATTCCCGTTGCAGAGTATGAATGAATCTTAAAGCATGCACAGAACACAACAATTTTACTTGGTTCACCCGAAATGGGCTACTTCCAAGGAGCATACACCAGTAATGTGTCGATGTACCAAATCCACTATAAGCGCACTGCTGTTTACAAGTTCAAAGTGGACTCACTGTACCTCCTGGTTTACAACCAATCACAATTTGAGAACTCACTACTCTCTCAACTGAAGTGATATCATTACTTATTCAAAAGATCCAATCACAGTTTAAAGACTTATAGATCCTTTAATTATCTCTAATGAGCACATCCTTCACTGTATGTAGATACTCCATTGAATTCCTAATTTCATCCACTGATGAATACCCCTTTTCCACTATTCACTGGGGAACAACCTTTGGAAATACTTTCACGAAGCTCCCTACTTCACGAAGATCCTAATTTTGTAAACTCCAACAAGCATTTATGAAGTCCTTGCCTCTTCGCAAAGCACACACCTTCACAGAGTTCACTGCTTCGTAGAGATTACTTCTTTTCAGAGCGCAAGTATTCGCAAAGCTCACTCCTTCGTAGAGCTTAGGCTACCGTAGAGCTCAATCCGTTGCAAAGTGACTTCCTTCGCGAAGCTCACTAAGACAACACAGGACACACCTCTTTCACGGAGCTATATTGGCTGCCACGAAGCTTCTATATTTTGTAAATTCCACTGCCTCTACAAACCACCTTTTTGATTTGAGAGTTATAAATTTTTCTTTGGAAAACTCTCTACTTCTCTCGAGGGGGTCAAGACCTATTTATAGGTGATTCCACTGACTCAAGAACCTTCCGCATGAAGTTAACACCACATCAGCTCAAATCGTAATGCTCCAAAATTTTTGCCGGAATTCACTCTGTTTCGCGAAGCACCATGGCCATTTTTTGAATTCACAAATCTTGTTGTAATCACGAAGTATTCCATCAAATCCTTTGTGCCTTCGCGATGCTCCACTCACAATGCTCTTCTCCGCCACATTGCTCTTCTCCTATACCATTCACGAAGCTTGTCATAAGCACGAAGAACACCATCAACATTCTTCATGTCTTCGCAAAATACAATTCATGAAGCCCATATTCACGAAACTCATGCCTTTTCCATATTTTGATGAGAAATTCAAGGAAATCCACTTTTCGCGATGCTCACCAAATCCCAAATTTTAGACCCCAAAAATTTGGAAAGCACTAGAAAACGCCACTACCTTATATATGTTCTTTTGTACCGCCTCCAGATCTTCTATTCCTTTTTCATGATTCTTTTTCAACATGGATTGTCAACAACATCTCTAGAACTGGAAAATTCACCATGAAAACCTACGTTGTCAACAAACACAACCAACCCAAAAGTGCTGTAATGTTAACTTGAGGGATTTTTGCCCAAAAATACTCATTAATAATAATATTAAAGTCTAAGGACGAATACACACATCTGAAGATAGGAACATCCATTGACACTTATAAATATGTATTTCCTACTGGTGGGTTTTGTTCTCATAATATCCTCCTAGACATTACCAAGGGTGTACACCATGATAAGGTTCCTCAAAGTCCTATGAGTCTCCACCCTTGATAGCCTGTATTATTTGTGTCCCTAAAATGATATCATATGGATATAGAAAAAATATTCAAGAATAGTTTCATAGCATTTTTGGGTTCTCATCATAACAAGGATTCACTATGAACTTTTAGTGAAACAATTACTCTTAAGATATTATCACATACAATGTCACACAGAAGAAAAATCATTATGTGATAAGGAATTTATTAATATTCAAAACCATGAATATAAGTTATCATAAAATACAAAAGAATTTGGTTCTAGGGAACCAACTCCATTAGTATCTAACTTCAAATACCATGCTCTTGAGTCTTATTCTAACCCATATAGATTCTTCTTTAATTTTGATTATACCTGTTTGATTAAACATTTATATCTTTATATTTGAATGTACAGGTAGAATAAAATCCAATACCTATGGATAAAATTTGGATTAATTTACCTCAAAATGAACCTTAGTATGTCAAGGGATTGAAAGAATTTTTAGATTATGAAATTGAAAACTGATCAGTGGATGGTAGAATAAAATGTTCATGTCCTAATTGTAAATTCAAGTGATGGTTTAATAGAAACAAAGTATATGAAAATTTTATATTGAAATAGTTTACTACTCGATATGTATGTTGGATTTGGCATGGTGAATCGAATTTTATGGAAATTCAAAATAATGACAATACCATCAATGAAATACAAAGTGATCCGGAAGAGAAGAATTCAGTTCAAAATTTGTTAAATGAAGCGTTTGGTTTTCCAGAATATAATGACCAAGATTTTAATAGATAAATATAACCTTTAGTTGATCTTAAGCTGGTAAATATTGCTTATAATTTCAGTGACAAAACAAAATTTTTTATGAATTAGTTAAAGACGAACAATAGGAATTGTATGAAGGGCATGCCAAGTATTCAAAGTTGTCATATTTACTAAAGTTGTATCATATCAAGTGTCTTTGTGGAATTACTGAAAAAGCAATGTACATGATTTTAGAGTTTCTTAATGATGCATCTAGTGAAACTAAGATCCCTACATCAATCTATGAAATGAAGGAAGTCATCAATAAACTTGGACTTGATTATAAAAAGATACATGCATTCCCTAATGATTGCATGCTTTACTATGGAGAAGAGTTTGATAAAGAAGAATGCACAAGATGTCATACAAGTAGATGAAATTCAGTGAACAAAAATGAGAGTATAAATCAATGAAACCCCAAGAATAAACTGAAGGAGAAAACTCCTGCAATGGTATTACATTATTTTCCTCTGAAACCATGCTGGAAAAGATTATTCATGTTGTCTAAAACTGCATACTATATGAAGTGGCATGCCCAGGATAGTAATGCTGGCTTGATGATACATCCAAAATATTCAATATCATGGAACATGTTTGATTCTCTATATCCATATTTTTCTTTGAATCCAAGGAATATACGTTTGGAATTGACTTCTAATGGTTTTAACCCTTTTGGTACTTTAAGTACTAATTATAGCATGTGACCACTTGTTTTGATCCCCTATAATTTACCTACATGGATGTGTATAAAGAAGTCTTCTTTCATTATTTTGATGATTATTACTAGAAATTAAATGTCTAGAAATAAAATTGATGTATACCTTCAACCTCTAATCAAAGAATTGAAAGAATTATGGGATGATGCCGTGGAAACATATGATGCTTCAACGAGACAACTATTCAAAATGCATGTTGCATTAATGTGGACAATTATTGACTCTATTGGACTAGGAAATCTATCTAGTTGGAACACTCATACTGGTTTGGCTTTTCCATTTTGTAATTTTGATTTTGAACCTCAAAGATTACCTCATAGAAAAAAATGGTGTTTTATGTGTCATTGTCAATTTATTGATGCTTCTCATAAATTTAAGTTTAGCAAGACACGATTAAATGGAGATATTGAAATGAGAAATTCACTAAAGGTGTTATCTAGTTCAGAAATCTTGGGACAATTAATGAATATCACTGAAGAATTTTGAAAATGCCATCAATTTAAAGAAGGGGTAAAAGGGTACGAGGTACAATATTCAAAGAAGCTGGGGCACAACAATAGAGGAAAAAGAGTATATTTTCAAAATTCCTTATTGGAAGTTTAATTTGATACGTCATAATCTTGACGTAATGCATATTGAGATGAGCGTCTGTGACAATGTAACTTTTATAGTTCTTAATGAGTTGGGTAAATCAAAGTATCACCTTAATGCTCGTAAGGATTTGGAGTCAATAAATATAAAGCATAGTTTGTGGGAAAAGGAGAATGACAAGTATCCTTCAACTATTTCTACAATGAAAAATCCTAAGAAAGACATATTTCTTCTAACTTTAAATAATATAAAAGTGATGGATGGATATTCAAGTAACATATAAAGGTGTGTTGACTTAAAACATCGAAAGTTACATGGATTGAAAAGTCATGAATCACATATTTTGATAGATCAGTTTTTTCCGTTAGCTTTGCGCAATACTTTACCTGAAAAAGTAACTGCATTTCTAGTTGAGTTTTGTACCTTTTTCAGAGAGCTTTTGGAAAAAACTTAAAATCCAGCCGTGCTTGATAAACTTCAAGAAATAATTTTTTTGACACTATGTCATTTGGAGATGTTATTTATCTCTTCATTCTTCACAGTCATGATTTATTTGACTGTTTATTTGGTTAAAGAAGCTAAACTTGTTGAACCGGTACACTATCGAAGGATGTATCCAATAGAGAGGTACATTGATATATTTTTTTTATTTTCATCGATGAATTTGATTTCATCAAATCATTGCATAATTTTTTTAATATGTTTCTTATTTTTTTCTATTAGGTACTTAGGTGTCACACCCCAACCTCAGATACTCTTTTATTTTATTCTTTTCTCGATCTCGTATCTTTTGGTCGAAGTTTGGATTTGGATCCTGGTTTGAAATTTTTGAATTTTGGTGGGTTTCAGGCTGGTGCACAGGCACCGCACGGTTAGCAGTAACCACGCAGTCGGCCCAATTGACTGTGTGGTTTCCCTATATTCAAAATAAATAAAATTAAATGAAATATAATTTTTTTAATAATAATAATGATAATAATAATAATAATATTATTATTATTATTAAGAATATTAATAATAATATTATTATTATTAAGTTTATTATTATAATTATATTTATTTTCTCTTTTTTGGGGGGAAACCCTAGAGGGGTATCACTCTCCCCCTTCCCTCTCCCTCGTGCACCATGCCCCCCTTACCTCTTCTATGCGACTCCCCCTTTCCCCCTTCCCTTCTTGTGCAACCTCCATCGGTGCTCCCTCCCTCCGGTGGTCACCCCTCCCTCCGGCGGTCGCCCCTCCTCCGGCGGTGACTCCCCATCCTCCCTTATATAGCTGGCCTCCCCATCTCCTTCCTGCTCACACATGAACCACCTCGACCAAGGCCTTCTAGCATGACACCTCCCTCCCTCCGACAACCATAATCTGCCAGTTTGGTGTACGGTTCCCTCTGGTGAATATTCTCTTCCCCTATTTTGCAGTTTTCTTTGATTTTACGGGGTTTGTAGGGTTTTTCCAAACCCTAATGGCTAGGTTTGATTTTTGGATTGATTTTTATTGATGTATAGGGTGTGAGGATTGGTCTTCAAGGTGTTCTTTTCATCCTCTAAGGGTTTCGTCACGTTCACACGCCGTTGAGGTAGGTGAATTTATGTTTTTCCTTTCTGATGCATTCTGTTGATACTTGTGTCCTTTCAATTAATTTTTAAACTTTATTCATATGATTATGGTTTATTTGGTTATCTTATTTTAGTGTTTTTATGGTGGTAGAATTTATTAAAAATATTTTTTGATGTGATTCTACAATTTTTCCTAAGCCTTGTGCACCAGGTGTGTTTGATAAAATGGTAAAAGTGTGGTTGGGTTGTAACAACTAGGTCCCTGTGACAGCACAGACACCCCGCCTTAACATGGTTGTTGGGTCCTATCCCACCAAGTACCACTAGTTTTCCCACATACACGTGTTCCCCACCTTAGGGCCCACCCACTTGCCTGAACGAGTCATCTAACTAATGACAGTCCTCACAGGTCAACACATGTCCTTTCCAGTGTGCTTTGCCCTCACAGGTCATCAGACTAACGACAGTCCCCACATGCCAATACATGTCCTTTCCAGTGTGCTTTGTCCTCACTCACACACACCATGGGAAACTTCTCAAAATGTCACCCATCCTGATCACTACTCGAAGACAAGCATGCTTAACTGTGGAGTTTTAATCAGGTAGGCTTTTGGAAAAGAAGGTTCACCTTGTTTACATGAGTCATATCATTTAGTTATTTAACCCTTTATCATTTAGGGGTGTTACAATCACCCCCTAGAGCACAATGTCCTCGTTGTGGGCCATACATCTCAACCCAGGCAGTGCACTACACTTAAGGCTGGGTACCAACTCTGATACCAAATGTAACAACTGGGTCCTGGTGACAGCATAGACACCCTGCCTTAACATGGCCATCGGGTCCTGGTGAATATTCCCTCCCCCTATTTTGCAATTTTCTTTGATTTTATGGGGTGTGTAGGGTTTGGATGAATCCTAATGGCTAGGGTTGATTTTTGGATTGATTTTTCTTGATTTCTAGGGTGTGAGGATTGGTCTTTGAGGTGTTCTCTTCATCCTTTAAGGGTTTTGTCACGTTCACACACTGTTGAGGTAGGTAAATTCATGTTTTTCCTTTCTAATGCATTCTGTTGATACTTGTTTCCTTTCAATTAATTTTTAAACTTGATTCATATGATTATGGTTTATTTGATTAGCTTATTATAGTGTTTTTATGGTGGTAGAATTTATTAAAAATATCTTTTGATGTGATTCTACAATTTTGCCTAAGCCTTGTGCACCAGGTGTGTTTGGTAAAATGGTAAAAGTGTGGATTTTAAATTGGTTGGGTTGTAAAAACTAGGTCCTGGTGATAGCACAGACACCCCGCCTTAACATGGTTGTCGGGTCCTGGCCCGCCAAGTACCACCAGTTTCCCCGCAGACACGTGGTCCCCACCTTGGGGCCCACCCACATGCCTGAATGGGTCATCTGACTAATGACAGTCCCCACAGGCCAACACATGTCCTTTCTAGTGTACTTTGTCCTCACGGGTCATCAGACTAATGACAGTCCCCACAAGCCAACACATGTTCTTTCCAATGTGCTTTGTCCTCACTCACACACACCATAGGAAACTTCCCAGAAGGTCACCCATCATGATTCTACAATTTTGCCTAAGCCTTGTGCACCAGGTGTGTTTGATAAAATGGTAAAAGTGTGGATTTGACATTGTTTGGGTTGTAACAACTCGGTCCCAATGACAGCATAGACACCCCGCCTTAACATGGTCGTTAGGTCCTGGCTAGCCAGGTACCACCAATTGCCCTGCAGACACGTGGTCCCCACCTTGGGACCCACCCACGTGTTTGAATGGGTCATCTGACTAATGAAAGTCCCCACAGGCCAACACATGTCCTTTCCAGTGTGATTTGTCTTCACGGGTCATCAGACTAATGACAGTCCCCACAGGACAATACATGTTCTTTCCAATGTGCTTTTTCCTCACTCACACACACCATAGGAAACTTCCCAGAAGGTCACCCATCCTAATCACTACTCCAAGCCAAGCACACTGAACTGTGGAGTTCTAATCAGGTATGCCCTTGAAAAGGAAGGTTCACCTTGTTGACATGATTCATATCATTTAGTCATTTAACCCTTTATCATTCGGGGGTGTTACAATCACCCCCCCAGAGCACAACATCCTCATTGTGGGCCCTACATCTCAACCCAGGCAGTGCATTGAACTTAAGGCTGGGTACCATCTCTGATACTAAATGTAACAACTGGGGCCCGATGACAGCACAGACACCCCACCTTAACATGGTTGTCAGGTCCTGGCCCGCCAGGTACCACCAGTTGGCTCGCAGACACGTGGTACCCACCTTAGGGCCCACCCATGTGCCTGAACGGGTCATCTGACTAATGAAAGTCCCCACAAGCCAACACATGTCCTTTCTAGCGTTCTTTTTCCTCATGAGTCATCAGACTAATGACAGTATCCACAGGCCAAAACATGTTCTTTCCAATGTGCTTTGTCCTCACTCACACACGCCATAGGAAACTTCCCATAAGGTCACCCATCCTGATCACTACTCCAAGCCAAGCACACTGAACTGTGGAGGTCTAATCAGGTAGGCTCCCGAAAAGGAAG
The DNA here is from genome assembly GCA_963277665.1 of Viscum album. Classification (NCBI taxonomy): domain Eukaryota; kingdom Viridiplantae; phylum Streptophyta; class Magnoliopsida; order Santalales; family Viscaceae; genus Viscum; species Viscum album. The sequence continues at coordinate 93,926,602 of OY728147.1, forward strand.
GTGCACCTTGTTGACATGAGTCATATCATTTAGTCATTTAACCCTTTATCATTCGGGGGTGTTACAATCACCCCCCAGAGCACAAAATCCTCATTGTGAGCCCTACATCTCAACCCAGGAAGTGCATTGAACTTAACACTGGGTACCATCTCTAATACCAAATGTAACAAATGGGTCCTAGAGATAGCACATACACCCCGTCTTACCCGCCAGGTACCACCAGTTGCTTCGCAGACACGTGGTCCCCACCTTGGGGTCCACCCCAATGCCTGAATGGGTCATCTGACTAATGACAGTCCCCAAAGGCCAACACATGTCCTTTCCAGTGTGCTTTGTCCTCACGGGTCATCAGACTAATGAAAGTCCCCACAGGCCAACACATGTTCTTTCCAATGTGCTTTGTCCTCACTCACACACACCATAGGAAACTTTCCAAAAGGTCACCCATCCTGATTCTACAATTTTGCCTAAGCCTTGTGCACCAGGTGTTTTTGATAAAATGGTAAATGTGTGGATTTTACATTGGTTGGGTTGTAACAACTGGGTCCCAGTGACAGCACAGACACCCCGCCTTAACATGGCTGTCAGTTCCTAGCCCGCCAGGTACCACTAGTTGTCCCGCAGACACGTGGTCCCCACCTTGGGGCCCACCCACATGCTTGAACGAGTGATCTGACAAATTAAAGCCCCCACAGGCCAACACATGTCCTTTCCAGTGTGCTTTTTCCTCACAGGTCATCAGACTAATGACAGTCCCCATAGGTCAACACATGTTCTTTCCAATGTGCTTTGTCCTTACTCACACACACCATAGGAAACTTCCCAGAAGGTCACCCATCCTGATCAATACTCCAAGCCAAGCACAATGAATTGTGGATTTCTAATCAGGTAGGCTCCTGAAAAGGAAGGCGAACCTTGTTGACACAAGTCATATCATTTAGTAATTTAACCCTTTATCATTCGGGGGTGTTACAATCACCCCCCCCCAGAGCACAACGTCCTCATTGTGGGCCCTACATCTCAACCGAGGAAGTGCATTGCACTTAAGGCTGGGTACCAGCTCTGATACCAAATGTAACAACTGGGTTCTAGAGATAGCACAAACACCCCGTCTTACCCACCAGGTACCACCAGTTGCCCCGTAGACACGTTTCCTTTCCAGTGTGCTTTGACATGAGTCACGGGTCATCAGACTAATGACAGTCCCCACTGGTCAACACATGTTCTTTCCAATGTGCTTTGTCCTCACTCACTCACACCATAGGAAAATTCCTAGAAGGTCACCCATCCTGATCAATACTCCAAGATAATCACACTGAACTATGGATTTCTAATCAGGTAGGATCCTGAAAAAGAAGGTGCACCTTGTTGACATGTGTCATATCATTTAGTCATTTAAACCTTTATCATTCGGGGGTGTAACAATCACCCCACCCCCCTCAGAGCACAACGTCCTCATTATGAGCCCTACATCTCAACCCAGGCAGTGTATTGCACTTAAGAGGCTGTGTACCAGCTCTGATACCAAATGTAACAACTGGGTCCCAGAGATAGCACATACACCCCGTCTTACCCACCAGGTACCACCAGTTGCCCCGTAGACACGTGGTCCCCACCTTGGGGTCTACCCATATGCCTGAACGGGTCATATGACTAATGACAGTCCCCACAGGCCAACACATGTCCTTTCCAGTGTGATTTGTCCTCACGGGTCATCAGACTAATGACAGTCCCCACAGGCCAACACATGTTCTTTCCAATGTGCTTTGTCCTCACTCACTCACACCATAGGAAACTTCCCAAAAGGTCACCCATCCTGATTCTACAATTTTTCTTAAGCCTTGTGCACTAGGTGTGTTTGATAAAATGGTAAAAGTGTGGATTTGACATTGGTTGGGTTGTAACAATTGGGTCCCGGTGACAGTACAGACACCCAGCCTTAACATGGTCGTCGGGTCCTAGCCCTCCAGGTACCACTAGTTGCCCCGCAGACATGTGGTCCCCACATTGGGGCCCACCCACGTGGTCCCCACCTTGGGGCCCACCCACGTGGTTGAACGGGTCATCTGACTAATGAAAGGCCCCAGAGGCCAACACATGTCCTTTCCAGTGTGCTTTGTCCTCACGGGTCATCAGACTAATGATAGTCCCCACAGATCAACACATGTTCTTTCCAATGTGCTTTGTCCTCACTCACACACACCATAGGAAACATCCTAGAAGGTCATCCATCCTGATCAATACTCCAAGACAAGAACACTGAACTGTGGATTTCTAATCAGGTAGCCTCATAAAAAGGAAGGTGCACCTTGTTGACATGAGTCATATCGTTTATTCATTTAACCCTTTATCATTTGGGGGTGTTACAATCACCCCACTAGAGCACAACATCCTCATTGTGGGCCCTACATATCAACCGAGCCAGTGCATTTCACTTAAGGCTGGGTACCAACTCTGATACCAAATGTAACAACTAGGTCCCAGAGATAGCACAGACACCCCGTCTTACCCGCCAGGTACCACCAGTTGCCCTGCAGACACGTGTCCTTTCCAGTGTGCTTTGACATGAGTCACAGGTCATCAGACTAATGACAGTCCCCACAGTTCAACACATGTTCTTTCCAATGTGCTTTATCCTCACTCACACACACCATAGGAAACTTCCTAGAAAGTCACCCATCCTGATCAATACTCCAAGCCAAGCACACTGAACTGTGGATTTCTAATTTGGTAGGCTCCTGAAAATGAAGGTGCACCTTGTTGACATGAGTCATATCATTTAGTCATTTAACCCTTTATCATTCGGGGGTGTTACAATCACCCCCCCCAGAGAACAATGTCCTCATTGTGGGCCCTACATCTCAACCCAGGTAGTGCATTACACTTAAGGCTGGGTACCAGATCTGATACCAAATGTAACAACTGGGCCCCAGAGATAGCACAAACACCCCGTCTTACCCGCCAGGTACCACCAGTTTCCCCACAGACACGTGTTCTTTCCAGTGTGCTTTGACATGAGTCATGGGTCATCAGACTAATGACAGTCCCCACAGGTCAACACATGTTCTTTCCAATGTGCTTTTTCTTCACTCACACACACCATAGGAAACTTCCTAGAAGTTCACCCATCCTGATCACTACTCCAAGCCAAGCACACTGAACTGTGGAGTTCTAATCAGGTAGGCTCCTGAATATGAAGGTGCACATTGTTGACATGAGTCATATCATTTAGTCATTTGAACCTTTATCATTCAGGGGTGTTACAATCACCCCCCCTCAGATCACAACGTCCTCATTGTGATCCCTACATCTCAACCTAGGTAGTGCATTGCACTTAAGGTTGGGTACCGGCTTTGATACCAAATATAACAACTAGGTCCCAGATATAGAACATACACCCCATCTTACAATCATCCCCCAGAGCACAACGTCCTCATTGTGGGCCCTACATCTCAACCCAGGCAGTGCATTGCACTTAAGGATGGGTACCAGATCTGATACCAAATGTAAAAACTGGGTCCCAGAGATAGCACAGACACCCCGTCTTACCCGCCAGGTACCACCAATTTCCCCGCAGACACGTGTCCTTTCCAGTGTGCTTTGACATGAGTCACGGGTCATCAAACTAATGACAGTCCCCACAGGTCAACACATGTTCTTTACAATGTGCTTTGTCCTCACTCACACACTCCATAGGAAACTTCCTAGAAGGTCACCCATCCTGATCACTACTCCAAGCCAAGCACACTGAACTGTGGGGTTCTAATCAGGTAGGATCCTGGATAGGAAGGTGCACCTTGTTGACATTAGTCATATAATTTGGTCATTTAACCCTTTATCATTTGAGGGTGTTACAATCACCCCACCCCCCTCAGAGCACAACGTCCTCATTGTGATCCCTACATCTCAACCCAGGTAGTGCATTGCACTTAAGGCTGGGTACCAGCTCTGATACCATATGTAACAACTAGGTCCCAGAGATAGCACAAACACCCTGTCTTACCCACCAGGCACCACCAGTTTCCCCGCAGACACGTGTCCTTTCTAGTGTGCTTTGACATGATTCATATCATTTAGTCATTTAACTCTTTATCATTCGGGGGTGTTACAATCACCCCCCCCCAGAGCACAACGTCCTCATTGTGGTCCCTATATCTCAACCCAGGCAGTGCATTGTTCTGATACCAAATGTAATAATTGGGTCCTAGATATAGCACAAACACCCCATAGTGCATTGCACTTAAGGTTGGGTACCAACTCTGATACCAAATGTAACAACTAGGTCCCGGAGATAGCACATACACCCCATCTTACAATCACCCACCCCAGAGCACAACGTCCTCATTGTGGGCCCTACATCTCAACCCAGGCAGTGCATTTCACTTAAGGCTGGGTACCAGCTCTGATACCAAATGTAACAACTAGGTCCCAGAGATAGTACAGACACCCCGTCTTACCTGCTAGGTACCACCAGTTGCCCCGCAGACACGTTTCCTTTCCAGTGTGCTTTGATATGAGTCACGGGTCATCAGACTAATGACAGTCCCCACAGGTCAACACATGTTCTTTACAATGTGCTTTGTCCTCAATCACACACTCCATAGGAAACTTCCTAGAAGGTCACCCATCCTGATCACTACTCCAAGCCAAGTACACTGAACTGTAGAGATCTAATCAGGTATGCTCCTGAATAGGAAGGTGCACCTTGTTGACATTAGTCATATCATTTGTTCATTTAACCATTTATCATTCGGGGGTGTTACAATCACCCCCCCCCCCCTCAGAGCACAACGTCCTCATTGTGAGCCCTACATCTCAACCCAGGCTTACCCGCCAGGTACCACCAGTTTCCCCACAGACACGTGTCCTTTCCAGTGTGCTTTGATATGAGTCACGGGTCATCAGACTAATGACAATCCCCACATGTCAACACATGTTCTTTACAATGTGCTTTTTCCTCACTCACACACTCCATAGGAAACTTCCTAGAAGGTCACCCATCCTGATCACTACTCCAAGCCAAGCACACTGAACTGTGGAGTTCTAATCAGGTAGGCTCCTGAATAGGAAGGTGAACCTTATTGACATTAGTCATATCATTTGGTTATTTAACCCTATCATTCGGGGGTGTTACAATCACCCCCCCCCCTCAGAGCACAACATCCTCATTGTGAGCCCTACATCTCAACCCAGGTAGTGCATTGCACTTAAGATTGGGTACCAGCTCTGATACCATATGTAACAACTAGGTCCCAGAGATAGCACAGACACCCTGTCTTACCCACCAGGCACCACCAGTTGCCCCGCAGACACGTGTCCTTTCTAGTGTACTTTGACATGAGTCATATCATTTAGTCATTTAACTCTTTATAATTCAGGGGTGTTACAATCACCCCCCAGAGCACAACGTCCTCATTGTGGGACCTACATCTCAACCCAGGCAGTGCATTGTTTTGATACCAAATGTAATAACTGGGTCCCAGATATAGCACAGACACCCCGTCTTACCCGCCAGGTACCACCAGTTTCCCCATAGACATGTGGTCTTTATTGACATTAGTCATATCATTTGGTCATTTAACCTTTTATAATTCAGGGGTGTTACAATCACCCCCCAGAGCACAACGTCCTCATTGTGGGACCTACATCTCAACCCAGGCAGTGCATTGTTTTGATACCAAATGTAATAACTGGGTCCCAGATATAGCACAGACACCCCGTCTTACCCGCCAGGTACCACCAGTTTCCCCGTAGACATGTGGTCTTTATTGACATTAGTCATATCATTTGGTCATTTAACCCTTTATCATTCGGGGGTTTTACAATCACCCCCCCCCCACTCAGAGCACAACATACTCATTGTGAGCCCTACATCTCAACCCAGGTATTGCATTTCACTTAAGGTTGGGTACCAGCTCTGATACCATATGTAACAACTAGGTCCCAGAGATAACACAGACACCCCGTCTTACCCACTAGGCACCACCAGTTGCCCTGCAAACATGTGTCCTTTCTAGTGTACTTTTACATGAGTCATATCATTTATTCATTTAACTCTTTATCATTCGGGGGTGTTACAATCACCCCCCCAGAGCACAACGTCCTCATTGTGGGCCCTACATCTCAACCCAGGCAGTGCATTGTTATGATACCAAATGTAATAACTGGGTCCCAGATATAGCACAGACACCCCTTCTTACCCGTTAGGTACCGCCAATTGCCCCGTAGAAACGTGGTCCCCACCTTGGGGCCCACCCACATGCCTGAACGGGTCATCTGACTAATGATAGTCCCCACAAGCCAACACATGTCCTTTCTAGTGTGCTTTATCTTCACTCACACACACCCTGGGAAACTTCCCAGAAGGTCACCCATCCTGATCACTACTCCAAGCCAAGCACACTTAACTGTGGAGTTCTAATCAGGTAGGCTCCCAGAAAGGAATGTGCACCTTGTTGACATGAGTCATATCATTTATTCATTTAACCCTTTATCATTCGAGGGTGTTACAATCACCCAACCCTCATTGTTTCTTGACAACTCTTCTCATTACGGTTTCCCATAGAGCTGGTCAGGTGTGAATTTTGGAGTGAAAATTCACACCGAGTTCGTGATTTTGTTGGCCTCGTTTAGTTTCGAACTCAAGTTTGATTCCTCTGTTGGCTGGGTAACTTTTGGGGGGTAGAAAGTTTTTTTGGTGGGGATAATTGTCACACCCCAACCCGGTATCTTACAGCCACCGTTATTTTTTTATTTATATTTGATTCTCTTGGTTTCTTAAAGGTTAAAAAAATTATTAAATTTAAAAAAATGAAATAAAATAAAATAAATGGAAAACAATTTGATAATAACAATATTATTATTATTGTTAATTATAACAATGTTATTAAGTTTATTATTATTATTTATTAAAGTTTTATTTGTTTTTTTATCTTTTATTTTCTATTTCATTTATTTATTATTATTATTTTCTTTTTTTTCTTATTCCCCTCATTTCATCTTTCTCCCCCTTTCACCTTCCTCTTGCGTGACGTTGACCCCCCCTTTCCCCTTCCTCTTGCGTGATGCCGACCCCCCTCTCCTCCCAAACCTTCGGCCTAGCGCCCCTCTCCATGGTGTACCTCCCTCTCCTAGCAGTGCACTACAGCAACCCTGACCCCCTCTCCTGGCTCCCCTTTAAACCTGGACGATGTAACCTCTTTGGTCGAACCCCCTAGATACGTGACCCCCCATAGTGCGCACCCCATCTCCTCCAGATTTCCTCTTCAGTTCGGCAAGTTATGGTCCCTACATCCCTTCTCCTCCCTTAGATAAATTCATCATTTCCCAAAACTCAATTTGAGTCCGGAAAAATCCTATGGTTGGGGTAATTCGATTTTCAATGGTTTCTTCCATTGTTAGGGTATACGGAATACCTCTCAGGTCAACTTCATGCATATTCCAGCATCCACTGCCAAAGGCGAAGCAGATTGTCTCGTCTCGACCTGTCGACGCCACTCAGGGTAAGTGTTTTATTCCACTGTTGTGTTTCACACCTTTTATTTGGGTTCCTTAGGGATTTAGGGTTCCTATAATTGTTGTAGAATGTTGATGGATTCTTGAGGTGTTGAGCTCACATGTATAGGTACATGTGTATATATATATATATTCCCTCCTTTCACATTTTCCCTCATGGTGCGGGAAAAATGTATAATAGATTAAGGGTATATATATATAAATATATAAGAATACATGTGTGCAAAAGTGTGGGGAAGTCTTCGTCAAGGGTTTCAAGTGCCGAAGTGCTCTGGCTAGGTCGTCTCCTCCTTGGGGTAGGTTCCTACACACTTTGTTTCCTATGGAATTTTGTAATGCTTGTGCTTTATTTCCCTTTTGATGCAAGTATAAATGTATTTGTTATCCTTGTATTGATTTGAACCCATTTTAGTATTCCTTGGCTTTGGCATAAATGGTTGGTTTCGTGAGTCCTTGTTTTATTATTTAATTTGGAATATTTAATAGTGTTAGGTTTTCCATGAAATGCATTTGAGTCCTTTTAAGGGTTTTAAAGTGGGGAAATGGGTCTTGGCTGGTTTGGTTTTCATTGGGTGAAAATGAAGTCTTAAAAAAGAAATTTTATTTTAATTTGAGGTGCAACCTCAAATGATTTGAAATGGGGTTTTTACTTTTATTTGAAATGGTGGATTGCTTTGCACAATGGAACTTGGTTTTGAAATGGGGTTTTATCCATTCTTTATGTTTGATAAAAATTCTAATAAATGTTTTCATTTTGAAATGCACTTGATTATTGGACTTAGGCCAAATGGATTTTAGCGTGGGCTATCTTTGTGTTTGATGGGTTTCCATAATTTAAAAAGGGTGTTTGGTTTTATAAAATGGAAATGGAGTTTCCTTGGATTTATGTGGGTACAATTGAATATGCTTATTCCTTCCCTTGAAATTGTGTTTGGAATTTTAGATTTTCTTAGAAATAGATTTTCAAATGTTTACGAAATGAGTGAAGGCCCGGTTGGTACTTGTGATGTGATATTGATTGCCCTTGTTGAACCCTCCTATTGCAGATGAAGATTATGGTTTATGTGATTGACTCTCGTGTTATAATAAATGGGTATGTTATTGGTACAGACCCTTAGTGTGTCATTTTGAAATTTTGTTAGATTGTTTAAGTGTTTAATTGTTTTATTAAATTATTTGTGCAGTGCATTGGATCTCGATACGATGGTTTTGGGTTGCGGGTGTTGAGGTATCCTACATGTACATGCATAAGGTAAGGCATACATATATATATATATATATTCCCACTTTATACATATTCCCTCATGGCGCGGGGAATATGTGCAATGCAACTAGGGGTGTATATATATATGTGTATAAATGCATGTGCGTGTATGTGTCAAATGTCAGTTCGAGTGGTCGCCTAAAAATAGAGACATGTTTGAGGTTGGTCCCCTATGTCTATGCCTTTAATTTTAATTTCATAATTGCTTGCTTTTTTTTAAAAATATGTTTTACATGTATGCTATATACACATGTTATGAAATCTGGTTGTGGTTGCTAGAAATGATTTTGCCTTTGTTTTTGAAATTGAAATGTATTTCTAACTCCATTGGTCTTAGGTGACTTTTCTTGAAAAATTGATTTCCTAAGTGGTTTTTAATAAGTGATGAGTACTTCTAAAGGTGTTTGGAATTTTGGATGATTAGTTATAAAAAGTGTTCCCTTTATGTAATTAATCTTGTTTGGCACCTTAATAATGTTTTATAAAAAAAGGAAAACCTCTCTTGAGGCACACCCCCTTGATTTTAGAAAATTATTTGTATGTTGAATGTGTTGTTATGTTCTTAACGTTGAGTCTTATGCATTGTGTGACGTGAAAGAGGGGGAATGCACTTAAAGAGGGATAACAGTGGTGAGAGGTTGGATGAGTTTTGGATAAATAAAGTGTTATGTACATATATGTTTGCTTGATAAAGAAAACTCACTACCAATTGAAATAGAGAACAATGGGAAACCTAGGTATCTAGGTGGGTGGACCAGGACTAGTATGCTAGATAACACGATAGGGGTTCGTCCCAATTTCTTCTAGCAGGATTGACGCTACAACACTAACTAAACATATGGATGACTGAGGGTCGTGGTTTTTAAGCCACGTTTTCTGAGGGTCGTGGTTTCTAAGCCATATTTCACCGAGGTAAGAGGTCTCTAGGGTCCCACTTGTTCTAGCTACCTATAGGGATTACCCATGGTGCTCGTTTGCGACATGATGCTTGTGATGTAATTTTTTATTTCAGATGTTTCATACTTGATGTCTTATTTGCAAAAACCATATTTTAATCTGAATTGGTTTCCTTTCATTTTGAAATGCTAATGCATGCTTAGAACCTATTTTGAAAATGTAGTGGGAGAGAAATGCTTTACTTTAAAATGAAAACTTGTGACTTGAACTTGAAAAGAAGGAAAAAAATTATTTTATTATATCTTATTTTCAAACTGGCATGATTGGATTTCTTACTAAAGGTAGGGGCATAGGACATGGTTATATTTTGGCATTCCTATTGAGAATCTCGGTGCTCACACCTTCTTTACTTTTCAGTTGCAGGTTTTAGTCTTAGATCACTTTTGGGAGTGAGTGTAGTTTACGTTTCGTGGTGATCCACGGGGTCACCTGAGGTATGTCATGTTGCTTCATTTGTTCCTTTTTCCACTGCCAAGTTGTTCGATTTATTTTCCTTTATTTATTTTTCTGTTCAGTTTATGATTATTTATCTTTTTTATGGTCCAAATCGTTCCCAAATGGTTTATTTTGATGCCCGACACTAGTTACCAGCCCGTGGGGATCGGGGATGCCCTTCAGGCCATGTCGTGGACCGACTCAGGTGACCTATTCAGGGTCAAACCGGGTTGGTTCGTGACAAAATGGTATCAGAGGAGACCCTTGTTATTTGGGGTTTCAGGTAGCTTGGTGATTAGGTGTGTCAGGACTCGAGAGGTAGGTGCAGGAAGGATGTCATGAACCATTTCCCGTCCTGAGACTCGAGTTACTTGGGGTAGTCTGGGATTTGAGTTTTTCTTTTTCTTGGTCTGTGTAGATGAGGGATGACAAAATAAGTGATCTGGTGTTACACAATGAGCTTGCATGGAGTATCGACCCATGTACAACCTGAGTGCACGGTACAAGATACTTCCTGTGGTGGATTCTCGCTTGGAGCATGGTCTGTTAAGCCATGTTACTGGGTTGGCATAGCCACTAGTTTCTTATTTTTGGAAGTTTTGATGTGAGTTATGTTTGTGATTAGTTTTGAATGACTTGAGTGGGTTTCAAAAATGAAAATGGTTCATAGAAAAAGGGGTTTTTAAAAGGGAATGTGGTTTTGGAATGAAAAAGTGGTTTTGAAGTGGAAATTATTTTCTTTTAATGGAATGTGGTTTCAAAGGAAAAAATGGGAGGTGTTTTGGAAGTTGTTTTGGGATCTTGGTAACACTTTTTTGAATGTAAATTGGAAAATGTTTGAGGATTTGGAAATGTATTGCTTTAATAATAAGTGACATTTTCAAATTGGTTGAGAATTTGTGCTTTATGACGAATGATCTGTTTTGGAAATGAGAAGTGTCTTTAATTGACCATTAGTATTCCTATGAGTGATCAAATACATTGAGGTGCACATGTGGAAAGTGGAGAAATTGGTGACATGAGTGGATGGGTGCTTGAGCTGGCACATGGATATGTATGTGTGAGACTTCATGAAATACTAATGGTGGATATTTAAGTTGTTTTTCTACTAAAAAATGGTTTTCAAAAAGGGTAATTCAAATGTTTTGAAAAGGGAGTGAGCAACTGTTTAGTGTTCTCTTTTTGTGTTTGGCATCTTTTTTTGTGGGCTCTTGGCTTTGACATATTGAATTGCGGTCAAAATGGGGGTTTGTGTTTGAGCTTTAGTTTGTGATTGAAGTTTGAAATTTTGACTTATGATGAGTTTTTATTTGGATTCGTGCCTCTTTTTTTTGAGTATGCTGGTCAGAAAAGTCCCAGAGGTTTCTAGTGAGTCCTTTCTAGTTGTTGGTTCTACCCAGACTCTTAGCGGAGTGGTGGAATTGAATTATTTTCAGTTTTTGTCCATCTTCCGTGGTGATCGTGATCTATCGAAGGTAGATGAATAACTTGTTGAAATCGTTGGTGTTTTCAGGTTATTGGAAACTCCCAAATCTATGAGGGTCTGTGATAGTTCAAATTCATTTGAGGGTTCATCTTGGGATTGGTGTAGGAGAAAATCCCAACGTCGTTGCATGATGGGATGTCTTAGAAGGTGTTTAAGACCACTTCCATACGATGGTTTATGACTAAGGAGGTGAAAGAGAGGAAAGTGGCAAAGCTCGTGAGTGTCCAGTAAGGCCAACAGATAGTGAAGGCTTATGTCGGGTATTTCGAGGGGTTGATTCCCTTTTCTCCGAAGGTAGCGTCATGGAATTAGTTAAAGTTTCTATTGTGTGGGGTCTTCGTCCAGGGTTCAAGGACCGATTCTTTTTTGTGTTCGGGAAGGTTCCACATCCGATGAGGAGAGCGAACCAGAGGAACCTATCTCAGAAAAGTCTTCTTATCAATTACATCTTCTATTAGCCGAGCCACTCTCTTGTTTGCTTCTGGTGTGGCCGGTTTGGGTGCTTTAATTCACTTTGTCGTCTTCCTCTGAAGGCTTGCCGTCAGTGTGGCCATTTGGGATACTTGGAGAGGTTCCACTAGCGGCATCATCAGAAGGAGTCCTGACCGGAGGATGTCTACTCCTAATTGCGGGGCAACAGATGCTTCAAGACATCAAATCTCTAGCCACAATTCATAGAGTGAATCCTTTCACCCAGTGAGGAATCGTTGGGTGTGGGGCACTTTATTCTAACTTTTGTCTTCAGTGCTAAAATAGGGACAGTTTTAATTCCTCTGTTGTAGCTTCCTTGTCTTTGAAGGTTATGTTTTACTATAAGAGGCACAGGGGTCTCTTTTTCTCATTGTGGTATTTTTTCTTTGAATACCCCACCTTGGTTGTAAAAAGGTGAGGTGATATCATTTTCTTGTAATTCTAGTAGTTTTGCCTCCTCAAATGTGAGCTTTGAAGGTTGTCTCTTTATGGCTATGAGTCTCAAGATGATTGTCTCTCTTGTGTGGATAGCTACTTTGGTGACCCATTCTTGTTTTAGGATGTGCTCGTTTTGGAGACACATGCATCTTGGGAAATAATGAATAGGGGTTTGATCCACTATTCAGTTTGGGGTCCTTCATCGAGGACCCCATGTGGTGGGGGTTTGGTTTGTGCAAAGAGTTTGTCGGTCAGTTGTGTTGGTCCCATATCAATCAGTGCTAATTGGATTAAACTGGTTAGTTCTTAGATGGTGGGAAGACCCACCATGAATCTTGTTGTGCCTTCTTCAAGTTTTGATCTGTGTGGCAGTTTCCTCTTTGGATCAAGTTAGCAGTTCCAGAGTTAGCCCATGCTGAGAGTCTCAATGTTGGTTATGCTAGTCGGGTTCTTGTGGTGGGGAGAACCCTCCTCGTTTCTTAACGACTCTTATAATTATGGATTCCCATAGAGCTGGTTAGGTGTGACTTGTGGAGTGAAAATTCACACTGAGTTCGTGATTTTTTTGGCCTCGTTTAGTTTCAAACTCGAGCTTGATTCCTCGGTTGGCTGGGTGACTTTCGGGGGGTAGAAAGTTTTTATGGTGGGGAGAATTGTCACACCCTGACCCAATATCTTGCATCCATGATTATTATTTTTATTTATATTTGAGTCTCTTGGTTTCTTAAATGTTAAAAAAAATTATTAAATTAAAATCAAAATGAAATAAAATAAAATAAATGGAAAACAATTTGATAATAATAATATTATTATTATGGTTAATTATAATAATATTATTAAGTTTATTATTTTTATTTATTAAAGTTTTATTTGTTTTTTTTATCTTTTATTTTCTATTTCATTTATTTATTATAATTTTTTATTTTATTTTCTTATTACCCTCTTTTCCTCTTTCTCCCCCTTTCCCCTTCCTCTTGTGTGACGTTGACCCCCCCGCCTTTCCCTTCCTCTTCCACGACACCATCCCCCACTCCTCCCGGACCTCCGGCCGAGTACCCCTCTCCACGGCGCACCTCCCTCTCCCAGCAGCGTGCCACAGCAACCGCGACCCCCTCTCCTGGCTCCCCTTCGAACCTGGACGACGCAACCTCTTTGGCCGAACCCCCTGACCCCCCATAGTGCGCATCCCATCTCCTTCGGATTTCCTCTTCGGTCTGGAAAGTTATGGTCCCTACATAACTTCTACTACCTTTGATAAATTCATCATTTCCCAGCACTCAATTTGAGTCCGGAAAAATCCTAGGGTTGGGGTAATTCGATTTTCGTTGGTTTCTTCCGTCATTAGGGTATGCAGAATGCCTCTCGGGTTGAATTCGTGCATATTCCAGCATACGCCGTCGAACGAGAAGCGGATTTGTCACATAAATAACTTATTTTTAATGTATTTTTAATTTATTTTCCATTCATTCTTTGTTTTGGGGGTTTTCCAAGCTTTTATGGAGGAATGGGTGAGTTTTCATGAATTGGGCCAAACCGTGAGCCCAATTCCAGATTTAAAATAAATTTTGTTTCTTTTATAACTCATTCATTTTTCAACATTTTTCATCCATTAAAATTCCTACTTAACCTCCCCTGACCTATTAACACCAAAATTTAAATTTTGAGCCTTTATAAATCCATAATCATGGAGTATTTGGGTTTTTATTTAAGTAGTTGGGCCACCTCGAAATCCCATTTCTAGTTTTAAAAAAAAAAATTGTTTATTTAATAACTTATTTAATTTTAACTATTTTTCAATTATTCTACCTCTAACCTGAGCCCACTAAACCTAGTCACGCCCCCAATCTCTTATATCTCTATTTGGAGCTCATTTGCTTCCCAGAACAAGTCGAAACTTCTTAGGATTCCTCAATTTGAGCAGATTTGTAAAGGTAATTTGTTTCCTTTATAACTCATTCATTTCTCACTCTTTTTACCCCATTAAAATTCCTACATGGTATTCTTATCCTTTTTCTAACCTCCCTTGAATATTTTTCTGTTTTTAAATTCAGATACTGGTGTATTTGGGGCGATTTATACAAGATCCCTCAAGTAATTTGGTCTTCTTCATTCTTCTTTCAATTTGCTTAGGGTTACATTCAATGTGATTAGGGTTTCATTTTTTATCCTTGAGGTTAATAATGTCCAGAAGTTAGGGTTATAACCTAGGGTTTTATTTCTTGTATTTTGGGTTAAATATTGTGGTTTTAGGTTGGATTTCACTTCCTTGAGGTGCGGTGGTGGTGCGGTTTATGTTTCACACCATGTTTTGAGGGTTTCGACATAAAAGGAAGGTGGTTCCATGTGTACAAAATTATTGATGAGTTAGCTTGATGTATTTACTCATTTTCCATATTACTCATATGTTGGTTGTGGTGTGAAAATTTTTTATGATTGATTTGGTTATGTGTTTTCTTTTATAGTTGAATTTTAACTTGATATTGGGTGTTTTCATGTGTAACTCATGGGGTATTATTTTGGTGTATTTTATAACTTATGAAATTGGATTACTAAATCTTTTTTGGCCTTCCAATTTTGGTTTGGTAATGTATTAGTGTCATGTGGTCCTAAAAATATGGTTTTTGAATAGGTTTGATGTGTAAAACATTGTAAAAATTCTTGAGAGCATTTTATGAAAATGTGTGTGTTCATTTTTATATTTTGGGGTATTATTCAAGGTGATTTTATAACACTTGAAGGATATTTTATAAATTTATCTAGGGATTCCAATTATATTTAGGATAGGAATTGGTATGGTTTTGGTCTTAAATGGTTGTTTTGAAATGGGTTTTGTGTGCAAGACATATTTACACCACTTGGGTTCTTTTTATGAAAAAGTTATAAATGTTTTAGTTGGTTTAACAAAGTGGGAAAAGGGTGAATATGTATTGTTTGGTGTGTTTGTTCACCTATAATGGGGTTTTTAAAGGTTAAGTTATGTTTTAAGTTGTCAAACATTTTTAGAATGTTTTGTAAATTTTTGAAATGTTTTATTAAATTGTGATGTTGGAGCGAAACTTGTTTGTGGGCTGTTTCGTGTAAGTTTGATGATAAAATGATTTTGAAGGTAAAAAGGGTATTATGTGGAATGTGTGTGTGGGATTTTATGTGATGTGTATCACCTTTAAATGTTTTATAAAATTTTGTAAAGGATGTGTTGAAGTGTTGAAGTGATATGAAAAGTGTTGTGGGCTATTTTGGTGTGTGTATGATTTCAAAATGCATTTGAATGAAAAAGTGGATTTTGTGACTTGTGTGATGTAAATATTTTATTTTTGGTGAATATGTGATGTGTAAATGATATTTTCATGTGAAAATTATATTTCTTGACTTGTTGAACTTGTTTGAGCACAAAGGGAAAACCCAGGTATCTAGGTGGGTGGATGTGTACTAGTATGCTAGTGAATCTGTGGGGTTTGACCTCAGTTTCACTTAGCAAGATTGATGCTTAAAACTCTAACTAAACTATGATGATGATGATTGGGGACCAATAGGTTATGGTTATGTTCCCTACTAGTGGTTCATGCACGATAACATATATTTGTGATGGTTACTCTCACATAAATACGAGGTCCCTGGGACCCACAACGAGCTAGTGCCTCGGGGTTATTTTTATATTTCTTGTGCTCATTAAATCCTTTATAATTACCATCGGCATACGGTATATTTGTCTATAAAATTTAGTATCATTGGAATTTATTTTAAAAGTGTTGATTCTTTAAATTATCCCACTTTAAAACTGCTTTTTTTAAGTTGCATCTTTTAGAAATTGTAACAAGAAGTTACATGTTTTTGAAAACATGCATGTTTTTCATCTTTGAATGTTCATCGCATGGAATTTCTTAGTGGTGGTATCCTAATGATCATTGCATCACACCCTACTTACACCCTTGAGTGTAAGTAGACTTGGTTTTTTTTTTGTAGGTTGGTTACAATTTTTAGTTCCAGTGGTTCGGGTTTCTAGCAGGTCCTTGGTGGCGAAGTCTTGTGGAGATGGCTTGAGGGAGGTTCCCCTTGCCATGAGGGTTCTTGGATATCCATTTTTGGTTTTTTATCTTTTTAATTGCCTTTTTTACGTTGTTTCAAATCATGTAATTAAGTTCTTAAATTTTGTAAAATATGGTTTTATTTGAAAAATCCAGATTTGTTTTATTGAGTTCATTTGTTGTTTAGTGTTTATAAAATAGGGTAAATCATTACCAAACTCCATTTTATGATACTTGGGCACTTGTACCAGACCATGGGGATCGGGAACACCCTTTGGTTCTTATCACGAGTTGGGTTTGGTTCCAGGTTTGGTGGCGACCAGATTTGGTTCGTGACAAAATGGTATCAAAGGAGGTTCTGATTAACTCTTTGGGTCATGTTATTTAGGGAATAGTCGGAATAGTCTAGAGTTAGGATTTTTGGGACTTGGTATTTCGGTTATGGGTAGTGTGCCTAATCACCACACTTCATGATGGGATCTGAGTTTCCCGGGGAAGTTATTATTTATATGAGTTCTTTGGATGTCTTGGATTGATGATGATTAGGGGAAATGAAAAGAGAGTTGGGTTAATGGTCTCGGTGATCTCGCAGGGCCTGACAAGACATATGAAGCCAGGGATATTCACTAGAACACTCTCTATGATGGTGAAGTGATTGGAATATGGCCACCAACCATATGTCCAAGTCACCCACTGAAACTAGTTTCCTCTCGCATTGTCTTGTGTTCTTTAGTTTTAAAATCTTGGAACTTTGGTTTAAAAGTGACTTGGTTTTAAGAAGTGTACAGTTTTTGTTAAATTATTATCTAATAAAAGAGGAATGGTTTGATTTTTTAAAATGGAGAACTGAATTTTCAGAATTTTATTGGAATGGAAAATGGTGTATTTGAACCTCTTTTGAAAGCATGAACTATGTCAAGGTTGGTTTTGAAAAAGTGTTTCCAATAGAGTTTTATAAACTATTGAAAGGTGATTTAATGGGATGAGATGTTTTGAAATTGATGTGAATAACTTGAAAGTAAGTTTTCATTAGAATAATTATGCCTTTCTGAAACGTTTTTTTTGCGGTAATTTGGATTCGATTTCGTGGTTAGCAGTCTTGAGAAAAAGGAAGTATTGGTTGATTGTTTTGGTTTTGAAAAGTGGAATGATTTTTTGTATTAACATTTGGTATTTTCTTGAGAGACCACATGCATGGGGTTATATGAGATGATGGATGCTTAATGGAATGACTGGATGAGTGCCGGGATGGATATGAGGAGGGACCCTGGTGTGGCACGGAAACATGCATGTGTGGGGCTCATGAGGTACCATTGGGGGATACGCTAACTGCTGAACCGTTTATTTTCAAAGATATGTTTTTAAAAGGAAAAAATGATGTCTTGATGAGTGTTTTGGGATGGTGCGTATTATGTGTTTTTGGAAATGTTGATGTTATGGAATGTTTTGAGTCCAAGAACCCCTCTTGTTTGAACAGTGTTTTGGTTTTGTGTTTGGTCGGTAAGCTGGGTTGAAGGGCTGATTAGTGGTCTCCTCTGAGAATATTTTGGGAAGACTTTATGATGATTCCCCTCATCTATTTGGATCTATTTGAGGTATGTATTGACCAATGGACCAGGTTGGTTGGGTCCTTAGGTTCTCTCGTTGGATTAGGTATGCCCCATTAAGGGTTAGTGGACAACAGAAGTGAAACCCAGGTTGTTTTTTCATCGGAAGATCCTCTAGTTGATCAATGTAAGTAATCTTTTTCCTGAGCATTTTAGATTTAGTCTACACCCTTTCCTTTCTTGTGTTTTTCTTGTATCCTCTTGTATCAGGAGAGTGATCATGGAAGGTTGAAAGAGACCTTACCTTCTTAAGTTTCCTGATTTGTCGAAGGTGGAAGTGGTCTGGGGTTGTTAGCATGGATGAATATCTAGATCGTGTCTAAGAGGTCCTCCCAGTCCTTCGTAGTCTCTTAGACGAAGGAGTTCATGTTAAACTACCAGTGTGGGAAATATGGTCATGAGAGGATATTGTGGCCACTTTCTAGAATTTCGTGTTGTTTTGAGATGTTGTATAAGGTCCCTCTCCATGAATTGTTTATATCAGTCGCCATGGTCCTGTTCGGTGACGCCTTGTGATGTCATGTGCTCGATTGACCGTAAAGGTGAAAGTCGTGCAATCCTCTGAGAGTCCATGTTATGTTGGGAGAATGTCTCCCTTGGAAAAACTTCAAAATCTTCCATTTTAGAGGAAGGTGAGTGTATGTGTTATTTACTTCTATTGTTTCTCACCCGAAGAAACAAGGTGTGATGTGTGTTCATCTTGTCAGCCCTTGTTTCAATGAAATATCGGGATAGGGTAAAGTGAGTTTGGAATGTGTTATGTCTAGAAAAATTATCTGGGATTGCGCTGTAGTTTTTGGTGGCACCAAAAGAATAATTCTCATTCAGTGGGTTTCCAAAAACTAACTACGAGGCCGAAGATGATTCAATCATTTGAGCTCCATCCATAAGTCTCGGAGAGAAGATGGATCATAGTCAGGAGAAATCCCAGGGTCATTTAAACCCTTGTACAAAGTCCAATCCTAAATATGAAATATAGGAAGAGTTTAAACCTCTAGTATCATCATCTTTCTTCTGTTGTTCACGTTTGGTGGAAATAGGTGGAGGGTCCTGTACCCATGTCATCGCCCAATGTCATTCCCTCCCCCTTTGGTTTCTATTGAGTCTTTGGAAAATGGTTGGAAATTTGGCTAGACAGGCTGAGCACATGATTTGTGAATGATTAAGAGTGACCGTGTACCAGGAATCCATGTGGGAATATTGATCAGCACAGTTAGTTCACAGTTTCACAAACTATGTGGACTAACCATGCAAACTTCCTAAATCTTGAAATTTTTGGGTCTTTCTGTGTCGGCCCATGCTGGTCGATTAAGATGGTTGGTTCTTATGGTGGGGATACCCTCTATGATTTTAATGTATGTTACTTCAGAAATTTTGAATGGAAGTCTACCCTATGTACCAGGGAGTTCATTCAGGCCTCCCCCTATTAGTGTCCTGATTCTGTCTCGAAAAAAAATATTGGTTGTCTCTTATGGTGGGGAGCGTATTTGTGTCCCCCCGTACCAGTTACTTAGAATTATCCATGGCCTTGGATTGGCTTAGATAGTCTTGTTTGGAGCTATCTAGCTACCAATATCTTACTTGAGTAAACGTTGGGATTAGAGAGCGCCCAATGGTTTAGTTGAAGTAAGGTAAGTGTAACCTTGTTCAAAGTTGTTGTTCGTTTGGGTGAATTGCTTGAGTCTTGTTCGGATAGTGTTTGAAAAGTTTTATTTTGGGATAAAATTGGAATGTGATTGATCATTTCAGGAAAGTGGTGTATGTTTTAGTTGTGAGAGTAATCCTTCCTTAATTGATCACTGGAGGTGTTTTGGCCTTTGGGGGCGAAACCTGGTAAGGGGGTACCTATTGGTTTCTCAGTTGGGTTTGGTTGTTGCTTTGACCTTGTTGTGACTTTCCGGGGCAGAAAGTTTTCAAGGTGGGTATAATTGTCACATACATAACTTATTTTAAAGGTATTTTTAATTTATTTTCCATTCATGCTTTGTTTTGGGGGTTTTCTAAGCATTTAGGGAGGAATGGGTGAGTTTTCATGAATTGGGCCAAACCGTGAGCCTAATTCCAGATTTAAAATAAATTTTATTTCTTTTATAAATCATTAATTTTTCAACATTTTTCATCCATTCAAATTCCTAATTAGCCTCCCCTGACCTATTAACACCAAAATTTAAATTTGGAGCCTTTATAAATCCATAATCATGGGGTATTTGGGTTTTTATTTAAGTAGTTGGGCCACCCCGAAAGCCCATTTACAGTTTTAAAAAAACATTTTTTTTATTTTATAACTTATTAAATTTTAACTATTTTTCAGTGATTCTACCTCTAAACCGAGACCACTGAACCTAGGCGCACCTCCAATCTCTTATCTCCCTATTTGGAGCTTGTTTGATTCCCAGAACAAGTCGAAAATTCTTAGGATTCCTTAATTCAATCATATTTGTAAAGGTAATTTGTTTCCTTCATAACTCCTTCATTTCTCACTCTTTTTACCCCATTCAAATTACTACATGGTCTTATTATCCTTTTTCGAACCTCCATTGAATATTTTTCTGTTTTCAAATTCATCTACTGGTGTATTTGGGGAGAATTCTACAAGATCCCTCAAGTAAGTTGGTCTTCTTCATTCTTCTTTCAATTTGTTTAGGGTTACATTCAATGTGATTAGGTTTTCATTCCTTATCCTTGAGGTTACTAATGTCCAGAAGTTAGGGTTATAACCTATGGTTTGATTTCTTGTCTTTTGGGTGAAATCTTGTGGTTTTATGTTGGATTTCACTTCCTTGAGGTGCAGTGGTGGTGCAGTTTATATTTCGCACCACGTTTTGAGGGTTTCAACATAAAATGTAGGTGGTTCCATGTGTAAACAATTACTGATGAGTTAGATTTCTGTATTTATTTATTTTTCATATTCCTCATATGTTGGGTTTGGTTCAAAAACTGTTTATGATTGATTTGGTTATGTGTTTTCTTTTATAGTTGAATTTTAACTTGAAATTGGGTGTTTTCATGTGTAACTCATGGGGTATTATTTTGGTGTATTTTATAACTTATGAAATTAGATTACTAAATATTTTTTAGCCTTAAAATTATGGTTTGGTAATGTATTAGTGTCATGTGGACCTTAAAAGAGGGTTTTTGAATAGGTTTTATGTGTAAAACATTGTTATACTTCTTTAGAGCATTTTATAAAAATGTGTGTTTTCATTTTTATATTTTGGGGTATTATTCAAAGTTATTTTATAACACTTGAAGGTGATTTTATAAATGTATCTAGGGATTCCAATTATATTTTTGATAGTAATTGTTCTGTTTTTGGTTTTAAATGGTTGTTTTGAAATGGGTTTTGTGTGCAATACATATTTACACCACTTGGGTTCTTTTTATGAAAAAATTATAAATGTTTTAGTTGGTTTGAAAAAGTGGGAAAAAAGTGAATATGTATTGTTTGGTGTGTGTTTTCACCTATAATGAGTTTTTTAAAGGTTAAGTGATGTTTTAAGTTGTCAAAAAAATTTAGAATTTTTTTTAAATTTTTGAAATGTTTTATTAAATTGTGATGTTGGAGCGAAACTTGTTTGTGGGCTGTTTCGTGTAAGTTTGATGATAAAATATTTTTGAAAGTAAAAAGGGTATTATGTGGAACGTGTGTGTGGGCTGTTATGTGATGTGTATCACCTTGTAAATGTTTTATAAAAATGTTTAAATGATGTTTTGAAGTGTTGAAGTGATGTGAAAAGTGTTGTGGACTATTTTGGTGTGTGTATGATTTTAAAATGCATTTGAATAAAAAAGTCTATTTTGTGACTTGTGTGATGTAAATATGTTTTTTTGGTGAATATGTGATGTGGAAATGATATTTTCATGTGCAAATTATATTTCTTGACTTGTTGAACTTGTTTGAGCACAAAGGCAAAACCTGGGTATCTAGGTGGGTGGACGTGTACTAGTATGCTAGTGAATCCGTGGGGTTTGGCCTCAGTTTCACTTAGAAAGATTGATGCTTACAAATATAAATAAACTATGATGATGATGATTGGGGAAAACTAGGTTATGGGTATGTTTCCTACTAGTGGCTCGTGCACGAGAATGGATATTTGTGATGGTTACTCTCACCGAGATACGAGGTACCTAGGACCCACAACGAGCTAGTGGCTAGGGGTTATTTTTCTATTACTTGTTCTCATTAAATCCTTTATAATTACCATCAGCATACAATATATTTGTCTAGAAAATTCAGTATCTTTGTAATTTATTTTAAAAGTGTTGATTCTTTAAATTAGCCCACTTGAAAACTACTTTTTTTAAGTTGCATCTTTTAGAAATTGTAACAAGAAATTACATGTTTTTGAAAACATGCATGATTTTCGTCTTTGAATGTTTATCGCATGGAATATCTTAGTGGTGGTGTCCTAATGGTCATTGTATCACACCCTACTTACACCCTTGGGTGTAAGTAGACTTGGTTTTTTTTTGTCGCAGGTTGGGTACAGTTTTTAGTTCCAGTGGTTCGGGTTTCTAGCAGGTCCTTGGTGGTGAAGTCTTGTGGAGATGGCTTGAGGGTGTTGCCCCTTTCCATGAGGGTTCTTGGCTATCCATTTTTGGTTTGTACCTTTTTAATGGAATTTTTTATATTGTTTAAAATCATGTGATTTAGTTCTTAAATTTTTTAAAAAATGGTTTTAGTAGAAAAATCCAGATTTGTTTTATTGAGTTCATTTGTTGTTTAGTGTTTATAAAATCAGGTAAATCATTCCCAAACTTCATTTTATGATACCCGGGAACTTGTGCTAGTCCATGGGTATCGGGAACGCCCTTAATGTCTTGTCATGGGTCGGGTTTGGTACCAGGTTCGGTGGCGACCATATTTGGTTCGTGACAGGATTGGCTCGTCTCGGCTCATCAACGCCGCTCGGGGTAAGTTTTTTATTCCTCTATTGTGTTTTTCACCTTTTATTTGGGTTCCTTATTGATTTAGGGTTCCTAGAATTGTTTTATAATGTTGGTGGCATCTTGAGGTGTTGCTCTCACATGTATAGGTACGTGTGTATATATATATATATGCCCTCCTTACACATTTTCCCTCATGGAGCGGGGAAAATGTATAATGGATTAAGATTATATATATAAATATATAATAATACATGTGTGTGAAAGTGTGGGGCAATATTCATCAAGGGTTTCAAGTGCCAAAGTGCTCTGGATAGGTCTTCTCCTCCTTGGGGTAGGTTCCTATTCACTTTTTCCTATGTAATTCTGAAATGATTGTGCTTTATTTCCCTTTTGATGCAAGTATAAATGTATTTATTATCCTTGTGTTGATTTGAACCCATTTTAGTATTCCTTGGATTTGGCATAAATGGTTGGTTTCGCGAGTCCCCATTTTATGATTTAATTTGGAATATTTAATCGTGTTAGGCTTTCCATGAAATGCATTTGAGTCCTTTTAATGGTTTGAAAGTGGGGCAATGGGTCTGGATGGTTTGGTTTTCATTGGGTGAAGATGAAGTCTTAAAAATAAATTTTGTTTAAATTAAGGTGCGACCTCAAATGATTTGAAATGGGGTTTTCACTTTTATTTGAAATGGTGGATTGCTTTGCACAATGGAATTTGATTTTGAAATGGGGTTTTATCCATTCTTTATGTTTGATAAAAATTCCAATAAATGTTTTCATTGTGAAATGCACTTGATTATTGGAATTTAGGCCAAATGGGTTTTAGCGTGGGTTGTCTTTGTGTTCGATGGGTTTCCTTAATTTAAAAAGGGTGTTTGGTTTTATAAAATGAAAATGGAGTTTCATTGGATTTATGTGGGTACGCTTAAATATGCTTATTTATTCCTTTGGAATTGTGTTTGGAATTTCATATTTTCTTAGAAATGGATTTTCAAATGTTTACAAAATGAGTAAAGGACCGATTGGCACTTGTGATGTGATATTGATTACCCTTGTTGAACCCTCCTGTTGTAGATGAGGATTATGGTTTATGTGATTGAATCTTGTGTTATAATAAATGGGAGTGTTATTGGTGCAGACCCTTGGTGTTTCATTTTGAAAAGTTTTATAGATTGTTTAAGTGTTTAATTGTTTTATTAAATTATTTTTGTGGTGCGTTGGACCTCGATACGATGGTTTTGGGCTGCGGGTGTT
This sequence comes from Viscum album, assembly GCA_963277665.1. Classification (NCBI taxonomy): domain Eukaryota; kingdom Viridiplantae; phylum Streptophyta; class Magnoliopsida; order Santalales; family Viscaceae; genus Viscum; species Viscum album. The sequence continues at coordinate 93,950,947 of OY728147.1, forward strand.
GAGGTATCCTACATGTACATGCATAGGGTAAGGCATATATATATATATATGCCCTCTTTGTACATATTCCCTCATGTCATGGGTAATATGTGAAATGTAGCTAGGGGTATATATATATGTGTGTATAAATGCATGTGCGTGTATGCGTCAAATGTCGGTTCGAGTGGTCATCGAAAAATAGTGACATTTTTGAGGTAGGTCCCCTATTCCTATGACTTTAATTTGAATTTCATAATTTCTTGCTTGTTTTTAAAAATATGTTTTACATTTATTATATATACACATGCTATGAAATCTAGTTTTGGTTGCTAGAAATGATTTTTCCTTTGTTTTGGAAATTGAAATGTATTTCTGACGCCATTCGTCTTAGGTGACTTTTCTTGAAAATTTGATTTCCTAAGTGGTTTTGAATTGGTAATGAGTACTTCCAAAGTTGTTTTCCCTTTTGTTCAGTTAGTTATAAAAAGTGTTCCCTTTATGTAATTAATCTCATTTGGCACCTTAAGAATGTTTTATAAAAAAAATGAAAACCTCTCTTGAGGCACACCCCCTTGGTTTTAGAAATTTATTTATACATTGAATGTGTTATTATGTGCTTAACTTTGAGGCTTATTCATTGTGTGACGTGAAATAGGGGGAATGTACTTAAGGAGTGAAAATGGTGGTGAGATGTTGGATGAGTTTTGGATAAAGAAAGTGTTATGTACATACATGTTTGCTTGATAAAGAAAACTCACCACCACTTGAAATAGAGCACAATGGGAAACTTGGGTATCTAGGTGGGTGGACCAGGACTAGTATGCTAGATGACACAACAGGGGTTCATCCCAATTTCATCTAGGAGGATTGACACTACAACACTAACTAAACATATGGATGACTGAGGGTCATGGTTTCTAAGCCACATTTTGAGGGTCGTGGTTTCTAAACCATGTTTCACCGAGGTACGAGGTATCTAGGGTCCCACTTGTTCTAGCTACCTATAGGGATTACCCATGGTGCTTGTTTGCGACATGATGCTTGTGATGTAATTTTTAATTTCAGTTGTTTCATACTTGATGTCTTATTTGTGAAAACCATATTTTAATCTAATTTGGTTTCCTTTCATTTTGAAACATTAATGCATGATTTGAACCTATTTTGAAAATGTAGAGGGAGAGAAATTATTTACTTGAAAATACAAACTTGCGACTTAAACTTGAAAATAAGGGAAATCCTTATTTTATTATATCTTATTTTTAAACTGGCATGATTGGATTTCTTACTAAAGGCAGGGGAATAGGATGTGGTTATATTTTGGCATTCCTACTGAGCATCTAGGTGCTCACGCCTACTTTACTTTTCAGTTTCAGTTTTGAGTCTTGGATCGATTTTGGGAGTAAGTGTAGTTTACGTTCCGTGGTGACCCACAGGGTCACCTGAGTTATGTCACATTTCTTCATTTATTCCTTTTTCCGCTGCCAAGTTTTTCAATTTATTTTCCTTTATTTATCTGCTAGTTCAGTTTATGATTATTTATCTTTTTTATAGGAAAAATCATTCCCAACTGGTTTATTTTGATGCCCAACACTAGTTGTTAGCCCGTGGGAATCGGGGACGCCCTTCGGGCCATGTCGCGGACCAGCTTGGGTGACTTGTTCAGGGTCTACCCAGGTTGGTTCGTGACATGGGTGAAATGGTAACTTTTTTGGCTTGATGGTTGTGGTAAAATGTTTTAGGAGGAGTCTCATGGTTTTTAAAAGGATTATTTATACTCTTGGTATTATGTGAGATTCTTGGGTTTGTTTTGGAAAGCATGGGGTGAGTCAAGGAAATGGTTTTGGGTGTTTGTGGACTCTTGGGAGGTGTCATTAGATGTGAATTCAAGTGAATATGGCACATTAAAATGATGTTATTCTTTAATATTGGTTTCTTTAATGGTTCATTGATTTTCAAATGGTACATTGGTTTTCAAATGGTATATTGGTTCTTTAAATGGATTTTGGTTTCTAAATGTTGTTGGTTCCATTGAGTGTATTCTAAAAGTGGTTCAAAATGAAATCTTAAAAGGTATGCCTGATTGGCACTTGGATTATGTTTGAGTAAACATTGGGCTTAAGGGACTGTTTGGCACGTTTTGGTAAGATTGTTTATTTTCCCAAAGTTTGGAAAGGGTTTTATGAAAATGTATTGGTTTTGGAACTTAAAGGCCCATTTGGCATTGAAATTATAAAAGTGATGTTTGAGGTTGTTTTGGAAATAGTTTTGGAAATGTTTTTTGTAAATGCATTTGATTAGATAATGTTAAAGGCCCATTTGGAAATTTCCATGTTTTAAATAAAGGGTTGAAATTTTATATGTTGTGACGGCCCGGTTGGCACCTTATATGATGTGATGTATATATGTATATATATAGTGGGAAATTCTATATGAGGTATTTCCCTTTATGGGTTATCATATAGGGTGTCCTTGTTTGGGGTAGGAAAGGATGGCGACAGAAGGTAAGGTGAGTCATGCATGCGAGGGCCTCCTACTTACACAGTTTATGTATATTTACCATAGGTTCCTGGGTGTCTTTTAGAGGATTGAGTAGCGGTTGTTGATCAACCCTGATTATATGGGTTGGTACCCCCTAGATTACAGATAGACCAGGTGGTATGTGCCACTATATTGGCTAGTTGAGGGTGATTAGTTGGTTATAAACTTAGAGGATTCATTATATGCCGATAGGTGGTTACAAACCGAGTACGTCTAGGGGTCTTCTAGGGATGTTTAGAAAAGCCCATGGTTACTTTATATATCTTCTTGTTTGTATATTTCTGAACTTAGTTTTCTGTTTACCCTGCTTATTTGTTTTTATCACAGCTCTAATATAAATTGGTTTGGGTTTTGGTAAAAAATTGGTATTTTTTTTGAAAATGGAACGTGGTGTGTGTTGGTTTTTAAATCATAAAAGGTATTTTTTTAATAAAATGTGAAAAAACTTATTTTTATAAATGTATTTCAAAATAGTGTTAATGGAATGTTTTTTAGAAAGGAAAACAGTTGGATTCTTTGGTGATTTCCTACTGAGTTGTCTAGCTCACACTCTACTTGCACCATTCGATGTTGGTAGAATTGAACTGTTTTATAGGTTCTTCCTCTTATTTAGGCCCTTGGTTCATGTGCTTATTGATGGAGAAGGTTAGTAGAGGATGGTGCTGACCTTGAGGTCACACAAAGATCACGGTAGCATGGTTTTGTTTTTAGTTTTGTAATTAGTTTCCACTTATTCAGTCATATTTTGTATCTAGATCAAATGTTTATTTATTTATGATCAGTTGTTAGCTCTTGTGGCATGTTTGGTTTATTTTATTAGATCATGGTTTCTTAGGCTGAAATCGTTCCCTCTTGTATTGTATTGATTCTTGACACTAGTTGTCAGCCCATGGAAATCGGGAACGCTCTTTAGGCCTTGTCGTGGACTGGGTCGGGTATCGGGTCAGATGACATCCCAACATGGTATGTGAAAAAATGGTATCAGATGTAGATTATTTGTTATTTGGGGTATTTGGTAGTTAGAGATTAGCATTTTGGGGGCTTAGAAGGTAGGTTGTGGATCAGTGCATGATCACCACCACTCATGACAAAACCTCAGTTACGAGGGGTAGTCCAGGAATTGATTCCTTATCATGTTTTGGTTTGTTTTGAGATTGAGGGATGAAAACGGTGGCAAGTCGGTGTTACATCATGATTTCACATAGAGTGGTGACCCATGTGGAGTCTAACACTGGTGGAAATCCCACCTATACCAACACAATATTCCCAACAGTTCAAAAAAACCGTTGGGAAAAGGATACTATACCAATGGTTATGTGAAACCGTTGGTATATTCATATGTTTTTTTTGTTTTCCCAACGGTTTAAGGAAACTGTTGGGTATAGTGTTGATGAAGATGTTTTCCCAATGGTTTATTTAAACCATTGGGTATAGTTTTGAAGATTTTTTTCCCAACAGTTGTAAACTGTTGGGATAACATTACTTTCCCACCAGTTTTTTAAAACCATTGGGAAAGAAAATCCCCAAATATTGACACCTCCAAGGATCTCGAACTCTATAGATCTCAAAAGTTTTCCCCTAAACGATAGATCAACGCACCATCTCAAATATTTTTCCTAAAACCATGACCATATCGAAGATTTGTCCCTAAATCTCGATGCGAACGCTACTTCCCAGCACAACAAGTCTGGTTTCCAATGATTTGTTCTTCTGCTTTGAATCGGTACATGTGAGTTCATTTATTTTAAATTTGGTGGTTCCATTTTGCTACAATGTAGTGTTTATTATGATCCCCTTGTGAACAAAAGGCATATATCATTTTAGTTTTTGGTTCGAACCCTACTTCCCAACCTGCTCTCGAGGGTGCTAACTCTAATTTCCAATTGGGCATCTATCTTTGATTCAAGTAATTTTTGTTCTTCCATTTTAAATCGGTATGTGTGCCTTCATTTATTTTAGATTTTTTCGTTCCATTTCGCTGTAATGTACAATGTATTATGATCCCCTTACGAACACAAGCAATATATCATTTTAGGTTGTGGTTTTGTTGTGATTTATTTGTATAGAATAGTTTTTATTAATATTGAAGAGGTCAATATGATCCTGAGTTATTTTATCCTTGGTTTATTTTAAATTGAAGGTCTATTGACATGATTTTTTTGGTTAGACATAAATACAGTTATAGGATTTTTTATCCTAAGGGGAACGATAAGATACTCATGCATTATAAATGTACCCCTAAATTTTGTCTTTGAAATATCACACTCTAACTTTAAGAAGATGATACCCACACTATAAATCATTCAATGAAGTGGCACTTACACCTGAACAACTAGAGTGGTTTTGGGTTCATTTTCTTTTGTGAATAGTGATAAAAAAATTACTCTATTACATGATCATTTATTCCTACTCCATCAAGTGGTTCGGTCATACACTTGTAATATTTTTTGAAATTCAAAATGAGTGTTAGGAATTCATGTCACAATTTTCTTAGGTAGTTATAAAGAATTATTAAGGTATTTATATCATTTTCTATCCTAGGAAGGCACCCATAATAAAGGATTATAACCATCATAGAACTCACCAATGTTGTTCAGGCCTACACATTATTTACTCTCTAATATATATCTCAGAAAACAAAATAGCATGGTCATGTGCACGTAATTATTCACCGCTAGTTGATAGTATTGAAAGTCTGTGGAGGTGCACCTGAGGTGTTGTTGTGTACTTGCTTGGATTATATTATTATTTAGGGCATTAAGAATCAATATTATAGTGTTCTATTTTTCTTAATATTTGTGGATAATTATATGGTGATAGGTTTGTGTTGGATAGGTGAGTCATGAACCAATCTCCCGTGGAAATCCCCCCCACACCCGCGGAAAGTCCGCTCACCCCCTGGACACCCCCAACCCCCTTGGATAGCCCCGTCACCCCCATGGACAGCCCGCCCACCCCCTAGACACCCTATACCCCCCTGGACATCCCTACAACCCCCGTGGACAGCCCACCCACCCCTATGGACACCCCCAACCCCCCTAGATATCCCCACCACCCCCATGGATAGCCCACCCACCCCCTAGACAACCCCTACCCCCTGGAAAACCTCCCCACCCCTATGGACAGCCCACCCACCCCCCCTAGACACCCTCTACCCCCCTGGACAGCCCCACCACCTCTGTGGATAGCCCGCCCACACCCTAGACACCCCGTACCCCCTGGACATCCCCACCACCCCCATGGACAGCCCGCCCACCCCCTGGACACCCCGTACCCCCTAGACATCCCCACCACCCCTGTGGACAGCCCACCCACCCGCTTGACACCTTGTACCCCACTGAACAGCCCCACCACCCCCGTGGACAGCCCGCCCACCCCCTGGACACCCTGTACCCCATGGACTGCCCCCACCCTCGTGGACAGTCCACTCACCCCATGAACACCCCGTACCACCCTGGACAGCCCCACCACCCCCGTGGATAGCCCTCCTACCCCTGGACACCTCATACCCCCTGGACATCCCACCATCCCTGAAAAGACCCCCCCCCCCCAACCCCCTGGATAGCCCAACCACCCCTGTGGACAGCCTTCCCACCCCCTTGGACACTCCATACCCCCTAGACAGCCCCCACCCCCGTGGAAAGCCCACCCAGCCCCCTGGGACACCCCTTACCCCCCTGGACATCCCCACCACCCCCATGGACAGCCCGCCCACCCCCTGGACACCTCGTACCCCCCTAGACAGCCCCCCTAGAAATCCCCCCTGACCCCCCTGGACAGCCCTGCCACCCCCGTGGACAGCCCGCCCACCCCCCTGGACACCTCATACCCCCTAGACAACCCCCCCCCCATGGATAGTCCGCCCACCCCTTGGACACTCCGTACCCCCCTGGACAGCCCTACCACCCCCCGTGGATAGCCCGCCCACCCCCCCTGGACACCTCATACCCCCTAAACAACCCCCACCCCTAGAAATCCCCCGCCCCCCCTAGATAGCCCTGTCACCCCTGTGGATAGCTCACCCACTCCCTGGACACCCCATACCCCCTGGACATCCCCCCCTCCCACCCCCATGGACAGCCCACCCACCCCTGTGGATAGCCCTCACACCCCCTGGACACCCTGTACACCCCTGGACAGCCCCGCCACCCCTGTGGACAGCCCGCCACCCCCCTGGACAACCCCCAGCCCCTAGAAACCCCCCCGACCCCCGGGACAGCCCCACCACCCCTGTGGACAGCCTGCCCACCCCCTAGACACCTCGTACCCCCCTGGGCAGCCCCTCACCCCCGTGGATAGCCCACCCATCCCCCTGGACACCCCGTACCCCCTTGGATAGCCCCGCCACCCCAGTAGACAACCCTTCCCCCCTAGACACCTCGTACCCCCTGGATAGCCCCCACCCCCTGGAAAGCCCCCTCGACTCCCTGGATAGCCCTTCCACCCCTGTGTACAGCCTTCCCAACCCCCTGGACACCCCATACACCCCTTGATAGATCCCACCCCCGTAGATAGCCCGCCCACCCCCTAGACACCCCGTACCCCCTGGAAAGCCCTGCCACCACTGTGGACAACCCACCCACTCCCTGGACACCTCGTACCCCCGGAACAACCCCCACCACCCTGAAAAGACCTTCGACCCCCTGGAAATCCCCACCACCCCCATGGATATCTCGCCAACCCCCCTGGACACCCCGTACCCCCTGGACAACCCGTACCCCCTGGACAACCCTCACCCCCGTGGACAGCCCGCCGACCCCCTGGACACCTCGTACCCCCTGGACAGCCCCCCTGGAAAGCCCCCTCACCCCCCTAGACACCCCTGCCACCCCCATGGACAGCTCTCCCACCCCTTGAACACCTCATACCCTCGTGGACAGCCCCCCACTCTCGTGGATAGCCCGTCCACCCCCCTGGACAACCCGTACCCCCTTGGACAGCCCCGCCACCCCCGTGGACAGCCCTCCCACCCCCTGGAAACCTCATACCCCCCTAGACAGCCCCCACCCCCTGGAAATCCCCCCTGACCCCCTGGACAGCCCCACCACCCCCGTGGACAACCCCCCCCCCCCCTGGACACCCCATACCCCCTGGACAGCCCCCACCCCCGTGGACAGCCCACCAACCCCCCTGGACACCACATACCCCCCCTGGACAGCCCTTCCACCCTAGTGGACAACCCACCCACCCCCCTGGACACCTCTTACCCCCCTGGATAGCCCCCACCCCTAGAAATCCCCCCGACCCCCCTGGACAGCCCCTTCACCCCCGTGGACAACCCGCCCACCCCCCTGGACACCTCGTACCCCCCTAGACAGCCTCGACACCCCCATGGACAGCCCGACCATCCCCCTGGAAACCCCCTCCCCTCCAACCCCCCTGGACAGCCCTGCCACCCCCGTGGATAGCCCGCCCACCCCCCTAGACACCCCGTACCCCTGTAGACAGCCTCACCACCCCCGTGGACAGCCCGCCCACCCCCCTGGACACCTCGTACCCCCCTGTACAGCCCCCACCCCCTAGAAATCCCCCCGACCCCCCTGGACAGCCCAACCACCCCTGTGAATAGTTATGGTTTCATATAAAAGTGAACAATTCTCGTTTACTTAAATATATTTTTGATGAAACTTCAATCTTATTGAATTGATTTTGACAAAATGACTTATAATATTTTTTTTACGGAATGGATAGAAGTTGGATGTATGAAACCGATTGGATCTCAAGCGATTTTCAAAACAATTTGGAGAGATTTTTAGATTTTTCATTTCATAATGCTTTAGATAGTGGTCACATACATTGTCTCTATTACAATTGTGTTGGAAGACCTTGGTTGAGCCATGAAGAAGTCAGATACCACATAACCAAATATGGTTTTCAAGAAAACAACTCTATGTGGTATCACAATGGGGAGAAAATGAAATCTCAAATTGCTGATGATCCAAATGAGAGGACTGGATTGGAGAATTTGTTATATGATCGGTTTCTATTTATTCTTCATCATGAAAAATAAAGGATTCTGGCCCAATAATATTTCAATATGAGCACACATGATGCGTCTAATGAATATAATGATATTATCAGGGTGAAAAAAATAAATGATGCTTCCATGACTCCAGTATATCGACAATGTAGTAAAATGAAAAAGCTGGAATTTTTAATCCGATCGTTTCATGGGAAAACTATGTATGGGATTTATAATACTACCATCAATTACATTCTTACCTTCTAGAAGGACTTACTTATAGATAATGCAGATATTCCCTCAAACCACTATATTCATGGAAGTTAGTTGAGGAAATTGGATTTTCAAGAAACAAAATTCATGCTTTCCCAAAAGATTGTAGTTTATTCTAGGAGGAAACTTCTAAATGAAATGATTGTATAAAATGTGGCACATCCTTTAGAAAGCTGAAAGCTGATGGAACACCATCTCGTGTTCCACAGAAAGTAATGTGGAACTTTCCATTGATCTCCAGATTCTAGAATCTTTTTATATCTGATGAAATATCAATAAAAATGCGATGGCATGATACCGAGATAAAGAAGACTAATGATGAATTAGTTCACCCTGCAGATAGATTTTCATGGAAGATATTTGATGCTCGATATCCTGATTTTGTAGCTGACATACGTAATGTGAGTTTGGGTCTTTCATGTGATGGTTTTAATCCGTTTGGGCAGATGCTTACATCTCAAAACACATGGTCGGTTTTTATACACATTTATAATCTTCCCCCATGGCTGTGTATGAAAAAACCTTTCACTTTAATGAGTATACTCATATATAGCCCTTCTAATCCTAGAAATGATATAGATGTATACATGAAACCTTTAATAAAATATTTGAAACTTCTTTGGGATGTGGGTGTGCGCACATACGATGCATGTTCGAAAGACATATTTCAGATGTGTGTTGCACTTATGTGGATGATCAATGATTTTCATACTTATGCAATGATGTCTAGATTGAGCACGAAGATAAAACTATCATGTCCTATTTATATGAAGAATACATGATCCAAAAGACTGAAACATCATTGTAGTTTTAGTTTTATAGGACATCGAAGATTATTTCCAATGGACCATCCGTATAAAAATAATCATCGAAGATTTGACAATACCATGGAGACTGATGATCCGCCTCAGTGTATGTCTAGAACTGATGTGCTTAATGAATTGAAAGATTTCAATTTTTCATTCGAGAAGGGTCAAATGAAATCTGGAAATAGAAATAATGTTTCCACTGAAACCTGTTACAATTGGAAGAAGAGAAGTATCTTATTTGATTTGTTTTATTGGTCAACCAATTTGTTACGTCATTGATTAGACGTAATGCAATTTGAAAAAAAAATATGTGAAATGTTGATTTTGATTTTTCTAAATGTTAAGGGAAAGACAAAAGATGATTTACGGTCTCGGCATGACTTGGTGGATTGGGGCATCAGACCAGAACTGCATCCTGTGCGTATCAGTGAAAATAAATGGCAAGTTCCATGTGCTTCTTATGTGATGACAAATACAGGAAAAAAATCAATTTTTTGAAGTAATAGAGACTATTAAAGTTCCTAGTGGATATTCAAGAAACATATCTAAACGGGTCAATAGAAGAGAGTTGAAGCTAAAATCTTTGAAGACTCATGATTATCACATCCTTCTGCATGAGTTGATTCTAATAGAAATTCATTATCTTTTGTCCAATAATGTAAGGGTGGTTGTTATTCGGTTGTGCCATTTGTTTAGAGATATTTGTGTTAAGAAGTTGTCTAAGTCTTTCTTGTAAAAAATTCTGGTAGATACCCCATTAATTTTGTGTGAGTTAGAGAAAATATTTCCTCCATCATTTTTCACATGCATGCTGCATCTGACTGTCCATATTCCAACTGAAATACTTCTCGGAGGACCTATTTCTTTTCATTGGATGTATCCAACTAAAAGATATATGACACATTAAAAGCCTTATGTCCATAATAGGAATCATCCTGGAGGTTCTATCATGAATGGTTACTTGGCTCAAGAATGTATGAATTTCTACTCTATGTATTTGTTTGATCTTACTACAAGAATGAACAAACCAATGAGAAATGAAGAAGAATGGTATGAGAAAATTGAACCCAGTTTTCCATCACTTCCTCAAACAAGAGGAATTCCTAGATCATATACATTGACGACATTAAGCCTTGAAGAGCAGGAGATGGCGCATCACACAGTTTTGTTCAACTATGATTTGTTTGATGACTACATCTTGTAAGTAAATTGAATATGTATATCTTATATATATATATATGTGTGTGTGTTAATCTATTCCTATTTTTATCTACAGGGAACATAAAGTGATGATAAATAGAAAGCATCATTCTTTATCTTTGAGAAGGAGGGAGACTTTGCATAGAAAAGAGTTTTCTGCTTGGTTAAAATTGAAGGTAATAATATTGCTGTTTAAAATAATTAAAAAAATATTTAATTAAGTTTAATATTCATTTATATTTCAGGTATTGAGTTTTCATGTTGACTCTATCTCTAAGGAAATAAGAGCTTTGTATTTTGGTCCTAATACCATGGTTTGTGACTGTAAATCAATTGTTATCAATGGGTACAGATTTATTATCACTGAATGAGAAAAGAATATGAGAACACAACATGACAGTGTTATGGTTACTGCCACAACAAACTGTTATGCTAGTGCATCAGACAGTAGACCACGATTTGAAAATGTAGGTTATTATAGAGTCGTTGAAAAAATAATAATATTGGATTATTATTATCATGGACGAGTCACAATGATGAAATTCCAGTGGTTTGATTCAATGACGATGCAAGGTACATTTATCGATGATTATGGATTTCAAGTAATTGATATGACTTGCGCTCTTGCTACCGATGAACCATATGTATTGGCATCAATGGTGAAACAAGTTTTTTATGTCAAAGACCATCTTAGACCTGAATTTGGTGTCATTATTGAATTAATTCCAAGACATATTTTTGATGATGGTGATGATGTAATTGACACCATACCTACTGCCATTAGAAATGATCCATTTATTACTTTTGATGACTCCAATAGCTCAATTGTCAGAGTTGACTGTGAACCTGAATTTGTGGCGGGAAATATATAAAATCATCTATTCATGTTCTCAATTCTTTTGGTTTATCTCGACTTGGGTTGTTAAGGTTGGTACTATTAAAATTGATTTAATATTGATTACAAATATGTTGTATCTGACTTGACTGTTATGTGAATTTTCAATGTTTATTGGTTGCAATTTTATTTGAATTGCATTTTCTAATTTGGAATTGAAGTGTATTCAAACCTACGAAACCAACATTTCTAACTTGGTGAACATTTCAATGTTTCAACTCTGATTTGTATAAAATTAGTATAACTTTAAGACCTCTCTTTAACATTTTACCAGGTAATGAACATGATGGTTTGTATTCTTCTGCAAAACATGTATATAAACCTGCATCATCTACCTGGGCTAAAGAAATTAAATTTTTCCTTAATTTTGATAACTGTTTTACCCATTATGAATCTGGTAGAATCAATGTTCCATGATTTTAATATATTGATGACACTTAGTAAATAACCATCCTACTAAAAATTAAATTTCTTTATTACATCTTGTACGATTTATTGAATTTGTTATATATCTGTTCAAGCTCATTTATTTTGTTTTTTGGGTTACTCATTAGTTATACTTTTCTAATTACTTCCATATTTGTTTTTAAATGTAGGAAATGCAACCAATTGAAGAGAGGTGACATAAACAGATGATGGAAAAAAATCGTCGCATGATTGAGATGGGAATTCCACCACTAGTGCCTATAGTGAGTATTTTATTTCAAATATATATATTTAAATAATATTTAATGTGATGTGATTAATTTTTTTTCAATATTTTTGCAGGATCCATCTATTAGGTGACAATTATTTGATGAGTAGCCTAGTAGTGGTCCCAGTACTTAGGGTGTTCGTACAGGGGGGGGGGGTACGAGAGATAGGTGATCTGGTCAGCGTACCCGATTATACCCTGCCCCTCCCACTGACATACCATCCATCCCACATTCTGATCCTGGTGTGTAGGTAGGGACACGCGGGATATTTAGGTCTCCCATGTTTCCACCACCCTTTACATATGAGCCTCCTCACCCGTTTGTACCATATCCGATGATTATTCCCACTCCCCATCTAGCATTTGGCCAGCCAGCCCTGTCATCTTCTTTTACTTATACTTCCTTCTCTCCAGAATTTTATATTCCATCTTCTTCAACTCCTGTTTTTCCAGAGTCTGTCCATGCGGAGCATACATTGGGACCCACTACACTTGTACAGGGTGTTCCTTCAATTTATGTGGATTCAGCGATGCCCATTGATCAGACTACCACAGGTATACTTATACAACCCTAAAATTTTTGTACACCATTATTTATTTTCATTATAATATGTATTGATAAAATATTTATTTTTCTTTCACAATAGATACATCTACTGATAAGAGGCGGGGGTGGGGGTGTACACGCATGCGTGTGGTGTGGAACTGCTACACGCATTTGATGGTGAACTACAATGAAGATAGTCAAATGATTGAAAACAGGGCAACAATGTCGGAGTTTTTGGCGACGCTTTCCAAATACTCCGACATCATTCCTGTCAGCCTTCTCTCATAGAGAAATTTTCCAAATTAAGTCAAGGATAAAGCTTGGGTAGAGATATGGGTAAAAAAATATGTTGTATTTAATACAATATATTATTTTTTGTATTTATATGAATTAATATTTTGGCGTTAGCTTCAATTTAATTTCCATGATGGTGAGGGTGCACGACCAGCACATCTAAAGGATTTAGATGAGCTTTGGAGAGCTTATAAGCACGAGTTGTGTATTGGATGGCATGCTAGAGTTGGCACAGAGTTAGAGACGGTCCCTGTCATGGATGATTTTCTATTAGAATAGTATCGACAGGTGATTACTCATTGGGAGACTAGCCAATTTTAAGGTATTAATCACATTAGAGGTATTTAAATAAAAATTTTCATGTTTTTCATTAATACTAATTCTTGAATTTTATTTAGGAATCATTCAAAAGAAATAAAAAAACATTGATGCTAAAAAATACCTCCAAACATTGGGATGTACTATGATGCCAGATCATGAGAGGTAGTAGGTATGATAGTTTATAATTTTTCTTTACAACTTTCACTTTCTATTGCTTCCTCCATAATTTATTTGATTGCTAAAGTTGTTATATAATTTTAATTATGAAATTAATTATTGGTATCCTATTTTTAATTATGGTTTCTTGTATTAAATGTCATTGTATAGGCATAAATTGAATATAGAAGGATGTGTGCCTCGAGTAAAACTGTTTTGCTCGAGTAGAATGGTGAAATATGGACGTGTGGTTAATGAACCGACTCAGCAGCATATTGTAAGTTTTACTTTGTAGATTTAAAATTTTAATCTCTATTTTGTAACTTAATAATCTATTTATATTTGTAACAGGCTGCTTTAGAGGCCCTTGATGCCCAAGAACCTGACAATTTTGGGCCAAACAATCACTTACATCAGGTGTTGGGAGATGAGCACCCTGGTAGAGTACACTGCCGACCTGGGAAGAGTATAGTTTTGACGAGGTATTGGCCCTCCTCAGGTATGAGTTGTAGTGCCAAAAAGTTCTAGAAGGTTAAGGCATAGGTAGAACAGGCTGAAAAAAGGCCCATAGAGATGAAAAAACAGTCTTCTAGGGCAAACACTGCATTTATGGAACTGATGGAAGTTTTACGTCCAACACTTCCACCAGAGGCCAGCACAGCTTGTGATGAATATATGTTGTCGATGAATTCTATATATGGTGCACCAGGTGGTAGTTCTAGTGGTGGTCGAGATGATAGTGAGGAGGAGGCCGAGGCGGAGGAGGAGGAGGGAAAGTAGGAGGCTGAGGCGGAGGAGGAGGGTAAGGAGGAGGCCGAGGCAGAGGAGGAGGGCAATGAGGATGCTGAGGCTGAGTACGAGGGTGAGAAGGAGGGCATTGAGGAGGGTGGGGATGATGATGGGGATGACAATGAGGACGAGGGTGAGACTGATGATGACGGTGATGATAGTGATGGTGATGAGAGACATATTGATATGTTACATTTTTTACTGATATTACTGACCTTTGATGTTTATTGATTTATTGTGCCTGAATATATTTGTGATTAGGTAGGTCAAATTATCTTTATTTTTTTATCTATAAATAATAAAACTTGACTTGATGATTTGTTGTGACTGGTTCACCCCTCCCCTGGACATCCTCCCACCCCCGTGGACAGCCCACCCACCCCCTAGACACCCTGTACCCCCCTAGATAGCCCCTCCACCCCCGTGGACAGCCCATCCACCCCCCTGGATAGCCCCTCCACCCCCGTGTACAGCCCATCCACCCCCCTGGATAGCCCCTCCCCCCATGGAAATCTCCCCCGCCACCCCCGTGGAAAGCTCACCCACCCCCGTGGAAAGCCCGCCCACCCCCCTGGACACCCCCTACCCCCCTCGACAGCCCCACCACCCTCGTGGATAGCCCGCCCACCCCCCTGGACACCCCTCCCCCTATGGAAAACCCCCCACCCACTGTGGACAGCCCCCCACCCCCTGGACACCCCCTACCCCCCTGGACAGCCCCGTCACCCCTGTGGATAGCCCGCCCGCCCCCCTGGACACCCTATACCCCCCTTGACAGCCTCGCCCACCCCCCTGGACACCCCGTACCCCCTAGACAGCCCCCACCCCTGTGGACAGCCCGTTCACCCCCATGGATAGCCCACCCACCCCCTTGGACACCCCGTACCCCCTAGACAGCCCCACCACCCTCGTGGACAGCCCACCCTCCCTCTGGACACCCTTTACCCTTCTAGACAGTCCCCCACCCCCATGGACAGCCCACCCACCCTCGTGGACAGCCCACCCACCCTCCTAGACCCCCTACCCCCCTCAACAGCCCTTCCACCCCCGTGGACAACCCGCCCACCCCCCTGGACACCCCCTCCCCCTATGGACAGCCCCCACCCCCGTGGACAGCCCGCCCACCCCCCTGGACACCCCCCCTGGATAGCCCCGCTACCCCCGTGGACACCTGCCCACCCCCCTGGACACCCCGTACCCCCCTAGACAGCCCCACCCACCCCCCCGGACACCCCGTACCCCCTGGACAGCCCCCCACCCTCGTGGACAGCCCCACCCACCCTCAAGACATCCCTACCCCCCAAGACAACCCTGCCACCCCCGTGGATAGCCCCCCACCCCTGGATATCCCCCCACCCCATGGATTATAGGGTTTTTAACAACTCGAAGATCCCATTAATAATAGCTACCCACTTTGTCACCTCTTGGGATCCTTGATCACCAATAAAAAATAGCGGATGATATTTTAGAAACTCCCATGCATAATAAATGATATGAGAAGAACATGGCTATTCCACTTCCACAAGAGTTTGAGTAGAGACCAAGACTAGGAAGACAATAGCTGGATCACAAGAATGACTAACAGAGATATCCCCTTATTGACTTTTTGATTCATTTATAGTGGTAACATTCTAAAGAATTATCAAAAACAAAACCTTTAGTAAAATAATCTGATGTTATGAAACAAGGGACACAAAATCACAAATCCCATAAATATACATCATAAATAATTCTTCATAAAACCATTTCAAAATCACATAATAGATACTTCTTTCTATTTAAGACTCCCCAATGGTTTATAAAAATCCCTTTTGAGGTTCCATTTAAAAAATCATATAGTATTTTTATCCCACAATAAAAATGTAATCCATTTCCTAATAACCAAATCCCCCTTCCTACCATACCCACCCCCCTGGAGAGCCCCCCAACCCCCTGGACAACCCCCACCCCCCTGAACACCCCTATCCCCTTGGACACCCCCCCAACACCCTGAACGACCCCCACCCCCCTGGACACCACCCCACCACCTGGACACCCCAACCCTATGGACACCGCCACCCCTATAGACACCCCCCCCCCCACCCCACCCCCATGGAAATCCCCCCCACCACCCAGACACCCCTACCCCCCTGGACACCCCCTACCCCCTTGGACAGCCCCCAACCCCCTGGATGACCCCCACCCCCCTGGACACCACCCCACCACCTAGACACCCCCACCCCCATGGACAACCCCCAACCCCTAGACAACCCCTCCAACCCCCTAGATGGCCCCACCCCTCCTAGAAACCACCCCACCACTTGGAAACCCCCCACCCCCTGGACACCCCCACCCCCATGGACAGCCCCCCACCCTTGGACACTCCCACCCCCATGGAAATCCCCCCAACCCCCTAGACGGGCCCCCACCCCTCCTAGACACCACCCCACCACTTGGACACCCCCACCCCCCTAGACACCCCACCCCCTGGACAACCCCCCTGGACAGCCCCCCAACCCCCTGGACCGCCCCACCCCCCCTGAATACCACCACACCCCTGGACACCCCCACCCCCTGAACACCCCCACCCCCCTGGACACCCCACCCCCTGGAAACCCCACCACCCTAGACACCCCCTACCCCCTTGTAAAGCCCCCCCCCCAACCCCCTGGACACCACCCCACCCCCTGGACACCCCCATGGATACCCCCCCCCCCCCCCCCGCCCCCCTAGACACCCCCATCCCCCCGGACACCCCCACCCCCTGGACACCCCCTATCCCCTTGGACAACCACCCCAATCCCCTGAACAGCACCCCAACCCCCTGAATAGCCTCTCGACCCCCTGAATTCTAAATTTAATTCTTTATGTATTTAATTAACTTATGAATTATGTGTTAATGGTGTATGAGTATACTTTTTGTATGTGTATACTTGCTGTAATTACCTTATGAATTATGTGTTAATTCTATATGTGTGTAGAGGGTAATTAAATATAGAATTATAGGTATTCATAATTCTGTATGAATTATGTGTCGTATGAATTCTGTATGTATTCTGCAGGTATTGAGAATTGTGCATGTATTCAGAATTGTGTATGAATTGTGTATGAATTGTGTAGGTATTCTATATGGACCCCCAACCCCCTGTATGTATTCTGTAGGTATTTAGAATTGTGTATGAATCGTGCATGAATTTTGCAATCCTGCTGGTGGAAGCTGGTGGAATTGCTGCAGGTACACATGGGGAGGTCGGCTTGCTACTACATGTAATAAAGGCTATGCCAACAGTTTACAACCATTGGCATATCTGTAAAAACAAAACTTATACCAATGATTTTATGTAAACCATTGGTAAAACTATATACCAATGGTTTACAAACCGTTGGTATAAGTATTTTTACTTGATATTTACCAACGGTTTTTGGGAAACTGTTGGTAAAAGGCTATACCAACGGTTTGTAAACTGTTGGTATAGAGATGATTTTTGATATTACCAACAGTTTTAAACCATTGGTAAACATTTATATCAACGGTTTCAATGAACCGTTGGTATATACTCAATTTTTCAGACATATCCCAATGGTTTTCATAGAACCGTTGGGATATGTCTATCCCCATGGATCAAGACCCAACGGTTTGGACAACCGTTGGTATAGTTTATACCAACGGTTGTCCAGCCTTTAACAATAGTTTTAAACCATCGGTAAAGATGAAATTTCCAGTAGTGTAAGTACACAATTTAATCTCCTCTTAATTGTTGATACTTGCTTAAGGCATGGATCACTACCATGTTGTCGGGTTAATCATAACTACTAGTTCCTCATTCCTACAGTTTGGTGCAAGTTGTTGTTCTCTTTGATTCCAGTTGGTGTAAGTGTGTTTTTGAAAATAAAAAGGGTTTTTGAAATGAAAATGATTTCTTTTAAATGGATTTAAATTGGTAAAATGGGTTTTAAAATTTAAATTGTTTTAGTTTGAGAATTTGGTAAATGTTTGGATTTGCTAAGAAAATGGATTGGGTGAAACCCACGGTACTTCTTATAGACATTTACACATGTGAGGGTATGTGTGTGGAAAGTGCATGTTGGCACATATGGATGGAAACATAGAAACACATGTGTAATGGTTCATGGGATTCCATGGGTGTTTATTTAAAACCAAAGGCTTTTCCTTGTTTTTATAAAGGTGATTTTGAAAGGGGAAATGATTTTTTAAATTAAAATTTGGTTTAAAAAGGGGGTTTTTGAATTTGGAAAAGTGGCCTTGGAAGAAGGTAGTTTTGAAACTTAAATGAAAATGGTGGTTTTTGAAAGGGATGTTTTTTTGCAGTGTTTTTATTTGTTTTGTTTTTGAGCCGATTGATTTTGGCTTGAGGTTCACTTTTTTGTTATGCTTCGACTTGATATCGGTTTTGGTTTTGTGTTTTATGTTATATTCAGAAAATGTCACCCATAAAGGTCTCTAAGGTTTCTAACGAGTCATTCCTAATTTTGATTATTCTTTAATGTTTCATATCTATTGTGGTGATTGAGGTCTTTTAGAGTCAGTGGAGTGTTTTGAAGAGTTAGATCATGTCTTTGGGTTATTGAGAACTCCCAAGGTTTCTAAGGTTGATGCTGTTTTGGGTTTGGTTGAGGGTCCAACCTTGGACCAGTGGAAATTGGTTGTCCCATGGTCATTTCTATTTGGGATGAAGTGTGAAGTTTTTAAGTTTGTCTTCATTCGGTGTTTCATACCCGAGGAGGTTAAGACAAAGAAAAGGGAAGAACTCATGTGTATTCAACAAGGCCAGCAGATGATGAAGACCTATGTTGACCACTTCAATGAGTTGGTTTCCAAAGTGCGGATGGTTGACAATCTGGTGTTTCCTGTTGTTCGTAAAGGTTCCCCATCTGGAGATAAGTACATGTCGGAGGAACCTATCTCTAAGTAATCTCCTTTATTGGTTCTTGCTTCTAGTTCGTCAGACCATTCAGTGGTTTGCCACCAGTGTGGTTGATTCGGGCATTTGAATCCATCTTGTCGCATCCCTCTAAAGAATTGTCATCATTGTTGTTGTTTGGGTTATCTGGAGAAGTTTTGTAGGAAGTGACACCTGAATAAGATGTTGTGATCGGAGGATTATAGTGTCTGAATGTGAGTCAAGATATGCTTAATCCATCAGATCCCGATCCACATGTCTCGAGGTGAATCCCACGCATAGTCATGGGTTGTCGGGGGTGTGAAAATCCTCGGTCTGGGTTTTATGTTCCGTGTTGGGATTGGACCATTTAAAGTCTTATCATTATTGTTTTTCTACTATTAAAGTTTTGTCATCATTGTAATTTCATCGTTTCCTTGGGAGATTATGATGGACATGTTCTATTGTAATCCTATCTTTCATTCTCATTTGAATGTGACCTTTTGAATCGTTCATTTTTCTTTGAGTGCATTTAAACCTTGTGTGGGTTGGTTCAGGTTTTGTCGGTGATCATTTGGGGATGGTTGGGTTTTGTGAGATGTATGGATGGCGTTTTCGGTTTGTTGTTTGGTCTGAATTTTTTTTCATGAATTTACCCTAGTTTTGGGGGTTCGGTAGGTGTGTGAGAAGTTCCTAATCCCTACGGTGTTGTTTTTCACCCTTGTGCGAAGGGTTTTTAGTCCTTATAGGGAGTTTCCCCATCCTAGTATCCCGGTATGTCATGTTGCTTCATAGTAGTTGTTTCTCTTGTGCCAAGGAAGTTGGTTTAGTCCAGGTTGAGAGTTCCACATGTTCCTGGTTGCGATAAATGTGTTGTTTTTAGTTAATTTGGAAATATCAAGTTAGTTCTTAGGTTCCCAGTTTACCGGGTTACCCCGTAGTAGGTTTCCTATTTTAATTTTGGCAGAGTTGTTTGGGTTTTAAAGTTCCCATGTTAGTGGAATCCTTATGGTGGGGAGAACCTCCTTCTTTTCTCCCCTCATTCTTATGTTGTGGTTTCTTTTGGATCGGTCGAGTGTGACTTGTGGAATGAATAGTCACCCCGAGGTTCATTGTTTCTCTCGGTTTTGATTGGGTATGGACTCAAATTTTATTTAACTTTTGGTTTGGTGACTTTCTGGGGGAAGAAAGTGTCTGTGGTGGGGAGAATTATCACACCCCGGCCTCAGACACTCTTTTATTTTATTCTTTTCTTAGTCTTGCATCTTTTGGTAGAAGTTTGGGCTTGGGTCCCGGTTTGAAATTTTTGAATCTTAGAAATTTTGGTGGGTTTCAGGCTGGTGCATGGGCACCACACGGTTAACGATAACCGTGAGGTTTCCCTGTATTCAAAATAAATGAAATTAAATGAAATGTAAAAAAAAAGTTTTAATAATAATAATAATAATAATAATTTATTTATTATTGTTGTTTTTGTTGTTAATAATAATATTATTATTATTATTAAGTTTATTAATATAATTATATTTAGTTTTTTCCCTTTTTGGGGAAATATGATAGGGGTATCACTCTCCCCCTTCCCTCTCCCTCATGTTCCACCCCCCCCCCCTTTCCTCTCTTGCGCAATGCCCCACTCCCCCTTCTCTGCTCGTACGACCCCCACCAGTGCTTCCTCCCTCCGGAGGCTGCCCCTCCTCCAGCGGTGACTCCCCCTCCTCCCTCATGTGGCCAACCTCCCCCTCTCCTCCTTGCGCGTGTGTAACCTGCCTCGTTTGAGGCCTTTCATCATTCCACCTCCCTCCCTCTGGTGACCGTCTTATGTCGGTTCAGTGTGTGGTTCCCTCTGGTGAATATTCTCTTCCCCTATTTGGCTGTTTTCTTTTATTTTATGGGGTGCATAGGGTTTGACCAAACCCTAATGGATAGGGTTTATTTTTGGATCGATTTTTCATGATGTCTAGGGTGTGAAAATTGGTCTTCGGGGTGTTATCTTCCTCCTCTGAGGGTTTTGTCGCATTTGCACTCCATTGAGGTAGGTGAATTCATGTTTTTCCTTTTTGATGCATTCTATTGATACTTGTGTCCTTTCAATTAATTTTTAAACTTGATTTGCATGCTTATGGTTCATTTGGTTAGCTTATTGTAGTGTTTTTATGGTGGTAGAATTTATTAAAAATATTTTTTGTCATGATTCTACATTTTTGCCTAAGCCTTGTGCACTAGGTGTGTTTGATAAAATGGTAAAATTGTAGATTTGGCATTGGTTGGGTGAAATGGTAATTTTTTGTGGCTTGATGGTTGTGGTAAAATGTTTTAGGAGGAGTCTCATGGTTTTTAAAAGGATTATTTATACTCTTGGTATTGTGTGAGATTCTTGGGTTATTTAGGAAAGCATGGGGTGATTCAAAGAAATGGTTTTGGGTGTTTATGGACTCTTGGGAGGTGCCATTGGATGTTGGCACATCCATGGGTGCACGGAGTTCACACATGGATGTACATTCAATTGAAGATGGCACGTTAAAATTATGTTTTTATTTAATATTGGTTTCTTTAATGGTTCATTGGTTTTCAAATAGTACATTGGTTCCTTAAATGGATTTTGGTTTCTAAATTTTGTTGGTTCCCTTGAGTGAATTCTAAAAGTGGTTCAAAATTAAATCTCAAAAGGTATGCCCAGTTAGAACTTGTATTATGTTTGGGTAAACATTGGTCTTAAGGGACCACTTGGCACATTTTGGTAAGATTGTGTATTTTCCCAAAGTTTGGAAAGGGTTTTATGGAAATGTATTGGTTTTGGAACTTAAAGGACCATTTGACATTGCAATTATAAAAGTTATGTTTGAAATTATTTTGGAAATAGTTGTGGAAATGTTTTGGCAAATGCATTTGATTTTGTAAAGCTAAAGACATGTTTGGAAATTTCCATGTTTTAAAGAAAGGGTTGAAAGTTCATATGTTGTGACTAACTAGTTGAAACCTTGTATGATGTGATGTATATGTGTGTGTGTGTGTGTAGTGGGCACCTCTATAGGAGGGATTTTCATTTATGGGTTATCGTATAGGATTTCTGTGTTTGGGGTAGGCAAGTGTGGTGATGGAAGGAAAGGTGAGTCACACATATGAGGGCCTCCTATTTACACAGTTTATGTATATTTACAATGGGTTCCTGAGCATCTTTTAGAGGATCGAATGACGGTTGCTGATCAATCCCGATTAGATGGGCCGATGCCCATATATTGCAGATATACTAGGAGGGATGTGCCGTTGGATTTTCTAGTTGACGATGACCGATTGGTTATAGAATTAGGGGCTTCACCATACGACGACAAGTGATTCTGAACCAAGTACATCCAGGGGTCTTCTAAGGATGTTTAGGAAAGCCCATGATTACTTTCTATATCTACTTGTTTGTATCTTTCTACACTTAGTTTTCTGCTTACCCTGCTTATTTATTTTCAGCACAACCCTAGTATTATTTTGTTTGGGTTGTGGTCATAAATTGGTAATTTGTTTTGAAAATGGAAGGTGGTGTGTGTTGGTTTTTAAATCGTGAAAGCTGTGTTTGTTTAATAAAATGTGAAAAAATTATTTTTATAAATGTATTTCAAACTAGTGTTAATGGAATGTTTTTGGGAAAGGAAAACACATGGATTATTTGGTGAATGCCTACCGAGCTGTCTAGCTCACACCCTACTTGCATCATTCGGTGTCGGTAGACCTAAATTGTTCTCCAGGTTCTTCCTCTTGTTTAAGTCCTTGTTTTGTGTGCTTGTTGATAGAGAATGTTATTAGAGGATTGTGGTGACCTTGAGGTCACACGAAGATCATGGTAGCATGATTTTGTTTTCAGTTTTGTATTTAGTTTTTGGTTGTTCAGATGTATTTTGTATCTGGATCAGCTGTTTATTTATTTATGATCAGTTGTTAGCTCTTGTGGCATGTTTAGTTCATTTTATTAGATCCTGGTTTCTTGGGATGAAATCATTCCCACTTATATTGTCTTGATGTCTGGTACTAGTTGCGAGCCCATGGGGATCGGGAATGCCCTTCGGGCCTTGTCGCGGACCGGGTCAGGTGTTGGGTCGGATGACATCCCAACTTGGTATTTGACATTAGGTCATATGAAATCATATGTGAGGAATAAATCTCAGCTAAAATGGTCTATTACTGAAGGTTACATAGCTGAAGAGTGATTTACCTTCTCTTATGGGTATTTATATGGGATTGAGACTAGATTCAATCATGTTGAACATGCTGATGACATCTACACTAATTCTCGTTCTGAAAATCATTCATCGTTATTTCCAACTATTGGACTACCAATTAGAATGGAGTCAAATTATACATTGACTGAATTAGAGTTTCTACAAGCACATAGACATGTGTTACTCCATAGTGTTATTATAGATCCATTTATTGAAGAATTGAGACTGCAAACAAAGAGGCAACTAAGGGGTCGAGCTCAAAATGAGCTGGAATTAACAAAATCTATTAATAAGGAGCTCGTTGAATGGTCTATCCGTCATGTAAGTATATACTCATATTCATATAATTAACGTGTAGTTATTTTTTCTATGTTAAAATTAACAACTTATATCTTTTTTTCTATATGTTGAATGTTGACAACCGAGCTGAAATATCGAATTATTTGAAGTTTTTGGATTGAGGTCCTCTAAGACAGGCTAAGAGATTCGATGCCTACAATATCCATGGCTTCTGGTTTCATACAATTTATCATGAAGAAGACTTGAGAACTCAGAATAGTGGTGTATTTACATTTGAAGAGGTGAGATACTATGGGAATATGAATGATATAATCTAATTAAACTATCATGGACAATTTTCAGTTGTCTTATTCAAATGAAAGTGAGTCAACATTGATAGGGGTATAATGAAAGATTCATTACATTTTACTTATGTCAACTTATCTCGTTTGATGGATACCGGTGAGCATGTAGAATATGATCCATTTATCATGGCTTCACAAGCGAAGATGGTTTATTATGTTGATGATGAAATACATGAAGGTTGGAGTTTTGTTATACACTTAAAGCAGAGAGACTAATATGATATGGGAGAGGAAGATCAATTGGTGCATTGTGATAGTGATCCTCATCAACCACAAAACATTGAACTATTTTTTCTTCAAAATATAGAAACAATATAACTTGCAAGAGGGGGTGAAAATGAAGGACTCGTCATAATAGAGGTTGATAACAATAAAGATAATGAAGATGAAGATAATTGAATGTATAAATTAGTAATGAAAATTTATTACAATTTCTCATTAATAAGTGTTTCGTACATATATAAATTGTTATCATTTCTCTTTTCTTTTTTTGTAAAAAATTTTTAGTTTTTTATTTTTTATACATGTAATATACCTTAACCATTTGAAATGAAGGAATGTTGAGAACAAAAAAAATGTAGGATCCTAGCTGATCATCATCTCAGAGCACGCCACCACTACTATCATATTCTGTGGATCATAGTCATTTTGTTGTACCCAAGACTGCTAGCGAGACATTGATGTTGTTGTAATCTATGGGCAGATTATTGGGCAGCTTTCTTGTGAGATGATGATCTTTCCCATTAACTCCCCTATGTTATTTTTTGTTAAAAAATTGTCACCAAATGAATAAAATCTCACCACTGAGTACCCAAAAAACTACACATATAAAAACTATCAGTCAACTATAAAAATCACCGCTAAATGAATTTTAACCATGAAAAACACAATGGTTTACTTAACAACCACTAAATAATGTATTGGTAGTTTAAACCACCACCAATAGTAAAAAAACACCGCATAGACCAGATTTGTTTGTAGTGAACCTCTTATAACAACTTCAAGCACCCAGTTCCTTTGAGCAAAGAGCGCAATGCAAGTGCGAGGAAGACCAGGCATGAGGTTTGGTGTGACTGGACATGGCACAATGGGCGGTGTGTCTGGATAGGGTGTGAAACAGTACACCACTGGGCTATGTGTGCTAAATCATTAATTTTATTAATAATATATTAATTATGAAATTATAATTTTTAAAAAATATTTAATGATTACAAAAGTTATCACATGACAACAACCACATATTGATTTGTGAAATATAGAAATCGACGTCATGTCAATCAGAGTTACGGCTTGCCTGTGATGCCTGTAAATACATTTTTAGTGTTTTAAAACACTAAAATACACGTTTAAGGATCAAAACAATAACAAACAATCTCATATTGACGTGAAATCATGGGACAACCACCATTTAATTATTTTTTACATGTAAAAGAAAACAATATGTTTATTCAACATCTCGTGTGCTCAGAATGACTCAATAAGAAATTTTAAAAGATATCAAAGTTTTAAAAACATGCATCGAGGGGTCAAAACTAGGAAAACGATGTCGAATTGCCTTGAAATTAGGGGACAATAACTATATATTTAATTGTGAAATGTAGGAACCGACGACATGTCATTCTGAATGACGGTTTGACCATTATACTCGTAAACACATTTTTAGTGTTTTAAAACACTAAAACGTGCATGGAACGGTCAAAACCATAGAAAACAGCCTCATCTTGATGTGGAATCATTAGAAAACAATCGATGAGTTGTTTTTGACATGTATGCGCATACAAAATGTCAATCCGACGTGCGGTGTGGTCAGAATGACCTAGTAACCACTTTTTAAACATATAAAAACCTTTAGAAACATGCGCCGGAGGTTCAAAACCAGAAAAATGATGCCGAATTTCCCTAAAATAAGAAGACAATGACAGTATATTTAATTGTGAAATGTAGGAACTGACGAAATGTCATTCTGAACAACGGTTTGATTATTATGGTCGTAAACGCATTTTTAGTGTTTTAAAACACTAAAGCATGCGTAGAACTATCAAAACCATAAAAAATGACATCATATTGACATGGAATCATTGGAAAACCACCTCTGAGTTATTTTTTACATGTACGCGTAGACAAAACGTCAATCCGACGTGCGCTGTGGTCGGAATGACTCAGTAACCACTTCTAAAGTTATAAAAAACCTTTAAAAACAAGTGTCGGGGAGTCAAAACCAGGAAAATGACATCGGATTGCCATGAAATAAGGGAAAAATGACCGTATATTTAATTGTGAAATGTAGGAATCGATTTCACATCATTCTGAATGACGATTTGCCCGTTATGACTGTGAACGCATTTTTAGTGTTTTAAAACACTAAAACATGCGTGGAACGGTCAAAACCATAGAAAAAGACCTCATATTGACGTGAAGTCATTGGAAAACCACCGCTAAGTTATTTTAATGTGTACGCATAGACAACACGTCAATCTAACATGCGGTGTGGTCGGAATGACTCAGTAACCACTTCTTAAAGGTATAAAAACATTTAAAAACAAGTGTCGGGAGGTCAAAACTAGGCAAACAACATCAGATTGCCCTAAAATCAGAGAATAACTATCGTATATTTAATTGTGAAATGTAGGAATTGATGACATGTCTTTCTGAATGACGGTTTTCCCGTTGGGGTCATAAATGTATTTTTAGCGTTTTAAAACACTAAAACATGCGCGGAACAGTCAAAACCATAGAAAACGACAAGAGATTGACGTAAAATCATTGGAAAACCACCGCTAAGTTATTTTTGATTTTTACACATAGACAACACGTCAATCTGGTATGCGGTGTGGTCAGAATGACTCAATAACCACTTCTTAAAGGTACAAAAACCATTAAAAACAAGTGTCAGAGGGTCAAAACCAGACAAACGATGTCAGATTGCCCTGAAATCAAGAGACAATTACCATATATTTAATTTTGAAATGTAGGAACTGACGACACGTCATTCCGAATGACGGTTTGCCCGTTATGGCTGTAAATGCATTTTTAGTATTTTAAAACACTAACACGCGTATGGAACGGTCAAAACCATATAAAACGACCACGGATTGACATAAAATCATCAGACAACCACAACTAAGTTATTTTTGAAATATAGGACATGTGGTGATATCAAAGTCTTTAAAATTTGTTTATTAAGTAAATTTCAAGCACAACGTACATTACATTAAAAATAAATTAGAATATTTACTTATCCCTTTTCAGTTTCAAGTGTTGAATCTTATCTTAAATAGGTAAGTATATGTTTAGAAAGTGTTTTACATTATATATTATTTGTTTTATGTTAAAACGTCTTCTATTGATTAACAAAATAACAAATTTTATGTGCAGCATTCTGAATATATTCTCTGTCTTTTCTTTTTTGCGTTTCTTTTCTTAAATATTATGGTTTTCGTTGTCGGTGGCAGATGCCGTCAGCAGGTAAGAAGTTGACCGTTCGGATTCACGACATTCTTCAGAAGGCAGTCACGACGGTTCTTAGTTTCCATGGTATGTTAAAATTTTACCAATTATTCTAATGTAATTATGATTTATTATGTTTAGTTTTAATTTTTGTTTACTTTTTTGTTATAATTGGTGAGATGACGTGATTGGTTTCAATTGATGAGATGCAGTTGAGGCAAACAGATGCAGTGGAGGTTGTGACGTGGATGTATATTGGTCATGACTTGGATGCAGTGGAGGAAGACAGATGTATTGGTTGACAGATGTATGGGTTGACTGAGATTGAGGTTATGATGACTGCGGATATTTGTATATTTGTTATGGTTGTATGATGTATGTGTGATGATTTATCGTATATTCATGTTTTAGTTTACTGCATGTCACTTTTTTTATATTTACATTTTTCTATTAAATATTTTTTTAAAAAAATATTTGATTTAACGAAGGTTTGTAGAAATTGTCACTAAATACATTAAATAAAATATGTTTAGCGGTGGTTAGGATTAACCACCATTAAAACAAATCGTCAATGAACATATCAGTAACAGTTCTTTACATTTTTTAAATATTTCTCTGGGATATTTTTTTAATAAAAAACCACCAGTAAATGAAATAGAAACCGCCGCTGAATACTCAAAAAATGACACATAGTAAAACCGCCGCTAAATAACTAGCGACCGTGCAATACACATCGGTTTTTGAAACCGTCGTGATACTAATAGGCGATGGTTTAAACCACCGCTAGTCCACAAAATAACTATCGCTACTCCCCCTTTTTTTGTAGAACTGACTCACTCTATGAACAGTAACCAAACTAATTCTCCACATGACTACTACAGATATGTCCTTTAATAGCGCACAAAAAGACTTAACTGTGTTAAAAAAATGCTGTTATCTTTAGCACTATTAAAGAGTCCTTTATCATCACTAAAAAAACACTTATAAAGGAGGGACCTTTATCAGCTCTATTTCTAGAGTTGATAAAGGCTCAACCTACTGTAGTGTGATGTTTGTATAACACACTGCAGCACATACCTGTAACCTATATGAAAAATATATAATTTAATTGAAATAAATTTGTCATCACGAATACAAAAAAAAACACTACCGTAAACATTTTAAACAACATTTTGTATTATTACATTTACAATTATTATCCACAAACATTTAAAAACATTAATTTTTCATCGTCTTTGCACCCGTGATCCCCTCTCAAAAAAAGTCCTCCCATGGTATCAGTTGTTGAACAAATCATCTCAACTCGAGCAAAATAATTCACCTATAAAAGAAAAACAAATCTTATGTTAGTAATACTATAAAGAAATAAATTAAACATGAAAGATTGCATTAATAAAATGTCAATTTTTAATAAAAAGACACACATTGAGTTATATCGGTCACACTGTGCGTCGTATTGAAGTGTGGTTGATTCCTACACATCACTAAATAACTGTAGGTTTGATGTTCGAGCATAGATTATTCATGAAAACACAAGTCTCACATCTATGCCCCCAAAGGTTGTAATGAATAAAAAACAAGTAATATTCTAAATGTGGACTTTTTGAATTAGAGACAACACATTAATATTATGGTAAAACTATTTTATTCCAACGTAAAACTCTCAAACAATAGAAGCCAAAATAATCGCCAAAAAAAAGGTCTGCCAACATATAATTTGTAACTATGCATATTAATACCAAAATTCATGAAGAAATCCAAAGAGCCCAGCTACCGGCCTTCACACTCCACCTCTACACAGCACACTGGGCATACCTATAACAACACACAACCAATGAAAACTTTTAAGTCAAAAATCTAAGGGCATGTTTGTTTCATTCAATAAACACCAACAAAACATTGAATAAAAACCCCAAAAATGCACAATCAAACCTTATTTATTTGCAACCAATTGTGTAGACAAGCAGCATGGTATGAATGTTTGCAGGAGAGCGCAGTCAAGGAATCTCCATCCTCATACTCCACTTGACAAATGACGCACCTAAAATACAATTCCCACCATAAGCTCATCTTCCAAAAATTGTTCAAACAAAAACATACTCAGGTGCTTACAATTCATTGCCACCTTGGCTGCAAGACATCTGGTAGTTTACACAGGGCAGGGAGGTGATCTTGTCCGCAGACAGCCCTCGGCTCTCTGTTCCAATTGTTTCGCCCAACGCAAGCATTTCCTCATATGAGAGCTCGTCGGGATCAAACCCCTGAAAATGATTTTCGAAAATTCAAGGACCTTCGTGAACATTGAAAGTAACTGCAATAAGATCAAAGTGAAAATAATTGCATCATTAATTTGACTACCTGACTACTGCTGGCATAATACCCTGGATGTTCATCTTCCCCACCTGCAACCCAAGATAGTTGGTTACTCGATGTATGTAATGATTTTAAAATCACAATCCAAATGATAAACAGGAACTGACGATCATGTATCCCAGCTAGAGCCAATAGCCTAGTAATCATTTCTTGTCGTTCAGCATCTTGCAGGGCTCTTGCATAAGCCTCGTCGCTTGAAAATGTGGACTGATCTTGCTCAATAGATGAACTATTATCAGCTTCACATTCCACATTTGCATATACATCAAATGCATCGCCATCACCATCATCTTCAAGAGTGCCGTCATACTCCTTGCCATAGCCACCCACACCACCCACATCATAGGGAACATCATTGTCATGGGAATAACTTCCACTTTCCCAGCTAACATGATGATCACTTCCATGGCCATTCATCCTTAGCGTCATAAACACCCTTTCCTACACATTAAGTCAGGCTTAACTGATGGTACAAAGCAAGAATTCTAACACATAAGCAACTGATTACATAAAGCCCCAAGAGAGGATAACTCAAAATAACTGTGTTCATTATGTAAATTATAGGACTAAATAGTTCGGACCTATTATCAAACAGTTCAAATACAATGCTTTTTGCATCAACGAGTCTAAAAAACAGAACAGAACTTTGCCTCACCAATTTAAAAGACACTACAGTAACAAAATTACCCTTTCATAGGAGAACTTGGTAAGAATCATGTTGAGGGTTTCAAAACTCAAGCACTGAACATGGATCTTACTAATTTTCTAAGCTACCCTATTTATTTTATTTTATTTTAACAAAATGGTAAGAATCTTGCAGATGCAATCTTTTCATGCATCGGTTTTCATATGTTTTCTTTCTTTAACTTGATGTGAAATTTTCTTGAATTGTTGCATACTTTAACGCTTTCTTTTTGTTCGGAGAAAACTATTCCACATGTCATGCATGCTTTTTGCATCTCGTATCTATACGTGGTCATGTCATGCCAAAATCCTAAATGGTCACACATAGGTATGTTAATTACATACAGATTAGTCTAATAAAGAGCTTTTGGACACACTTTTAGGGTTTTTTCTGCCTGTAATTGAGGGAGAATGGGAGGAGATGCTTATGGAGGCAAGAGGACACATTCAGGAAGGAATTTCAAATTCTCCACAGAGGGGAGCCATCACAAGCCATAGGTTGAAACTTTCTTCTTTTACGAGTTAGGCTCTCCGCCATGGTGTGCGGCTGATTTCTCTTTTGTGTTGAGGCTGTGAACACCATTCAGGTGTAATGTGACAGAATTACTTCTCTGTTTAATTTATCTTTTATTTATGAAATTCATTGTTTTATGTGGTGGCTAGTAATGCGGTCAAACAACCAAAACCTGGCGTAATTATAACTGATTATTTTGTGAATGTTGAGTTGTTAACTATCTACAATTTAGGTTTTCAGTAATCGATATTAATTAAACAGAGTATCAGGGATAAGGTTAACAAGGGTTTGATGTCCAAGGGTTACAATTCATTGTTGATACCTAAATCATTCATTCAATGGATATTATAAATTAGAATAGACTAAAATCTAACTACATTGACTTGATATTGAGTTTGGCATTCCGGCGCATATTCTCATATTTGTTAAAACCCTGCTTCTTTTTAGCTTTCCTTGGTTACAATTTTTTTTACTAAGATCGCTATGATTTCATCTCTTCAATAATTGGCTGAAGCTATAAGCCTGGCATCAATCTTAATTTTTTGTAGGGTCGACTTCTACTGGTCTACAACATGGGGTTGGGGGTATTTTTTAATTTCCCCCGATCAGTTGTTCTGTCATGACACCCAACTTGAAAGAAATCCAAATTCTCTTACATGATTTTTGGCCATTCCCCCATCTTTTCTTTTTCTACACCACTGTTCCTTCATACCAAGCTTAGCCTAAGGAACCTTGTAACTTTCAAGGGGGCTGCACAAGCAATGACAAAACGTATTTTCTAATTTTCTCAATCAAAGGCTGAAGTTTTGAAACATTTAACAAACAACAATAAAAAAACTAAAACCCGAAAGTGCCAATGCGGTTGAGAAACGGGTTTGGTGATAGAATTGAATTCTGCCCAGGGATACTTTCAAAAGGATCCAACAGGCAAGTGCGTGTTCCACAGTTCGCCTAAATTAATCTACATGAATAATTACGTGTCGAAAACTAAAAACCACGAAATTATCCAGCTGCAATAACCCGGACGATCAAACCAAAAATTCCACTCCGGAATGAAAAACCGTGTAGAAGCAATAAGTGTCACAAAACACTCGAAGATGATAATCAACGGCCCAAACAATTGCTTTAGGAGGAACATAGAAAATTTTAGATAGTCGGCACGTAAAACCAAAAAAATTAACAAACTGGTGAACAGAAAAATAGAGACAGGGAAACCTGTTCCTGGAGGGTACGGGCGAGAGCGAGGTCGGCATCGACCTGGCTTAGGCTAGTGAGTGGAGTTCGGGTGGACTGGAGAGAAGTAACCGCGACGGATCCGGAATGTATTTTTCCCTGATAAGCCTCTTCGCAATCGCAGGATTCGGAAGTTCCTCCCTCCACGGCGACGGAGGCGGAAGCTGAAGCCGAGGCAGTTTGATCATTGGAATCGCCAGCAGCATTCGCTGGCCACATTGTTCCCGGATTCAAAGGGGTTTCGTCTGCGGGTATCAAAGAACACGGCGATCGGATGAAATCACCAACCGAGTCGAACGGAATCGGAGAATCGGGTCGGAGAGGGGACGGAGGTATGGAAAAGACTTATAGGAAGAAGGAAGTTGTTCCCGGAATTCAAATTCCAAGAAGTTCGTTAAATACCTAAATCTCCTATAAATACAGCACGTGAGTTGTAGCTTATTATATTTTTTAACTCCTAACGAGTTTATTTTTTAAATTTACTACTATAATTGTAGCTTATTATATTTTTAACTACTCATTTAATTACTCTATAACCATTTTAATTACCCGATTAAAAATTCAATTATTTAATTTTTATTTATAAATCTTAACTAAACATATCAGAAAATTAATGAAATATATTTTGTAATTGTACTTTATTTAATAACATATATTAAACAAATTCGAATTTAAAATTTCCTTATAAATATGGACCAAACTCAAAATAAATAAATATTTTTTATAATTTTTATGTCTTAAAAAATTATTATTGGTTACTTAACAGGGGATATATTAATAATTTATAAAAGTTGCTGACAAATATATATTTGAAAATATATTGCGCATATATTGTAACATAGATGAATTTTTTAAAATTAAAATTTGATCATCATTGGTTAATTGATTATAAATTAAACTGACGTGTAAAAAGGAAAGATAACAAAAAAATTACATAGATACCAGTTTTAAATGCATGATCAATGAAAATAATGTCGGCTTATTTGAGGTTTTCAATATATATGTGTGTGCACGCGCGATTTATAATTTTTTTAAAACTTTTTAATTTAAATGTAAAAAACAATGAATATAATTTGTTTTAAATACAATTGATAGGTGGATTTAATATTTATTTTAATTAGTAAAATGCATTGAAAATCTTTTGTATTTAAATATAGTACAACTGTAATATTTATAAATATTACTATAAGTTTTTATCGGGTGTAAAATATTTATTTATTTATATAATTAATAATATTTTTTAAAATATGACTAATAAAATTTAAATATATTTTATAATTATTATTTTTTTTACACACCTACGTGTTGAGTTCAAATATCACACACACGTGGTTCTTCGGCGCGCGCAAACACACAAAATTTTTTATGTGAATAAAGATAGCGATTTTAACTTTGATAAAAGTTAATATTTTAGCCCTAAAAAGAGGCGCACACACATAAATATGCATACACATAATCACATAATATACATACACATAATCACATAGGAGAATAATATATATGCATATAACACACACACACATATATGGTTTGAATACATATAGTTATAATATGAATTTATTGGTGAAAAAATACCATTAATTTAATTAACTGAATTAAATTATTGAACTTAATATTTATAACAAATTGATTTTATAGAAATTTTTCATATTTAGATATAATAATTATATTATATATATGTCATTATTCACAGTATCAATAATTAATTTTATTCAAATGTCATTGATGAAATTTCATATAAAATATATGTTTATCTATATGCATTTTAATAATAAATATATGTGTACATATGTAATTTATATTTTTTAAAATTATAATTTAAATATACAAAACAATGAATATAATTTTTTAAATACAAATGATAATTTTTTTAATATTTATTTAAATTAGTAAATTGCATTGAAAATCCTTTATATTTAAATACAACACAATTATAACATTTATAAATATAACTATACGTTTTTATTTACCATAAAATATTTATTCCTTTATATGATCAATTATATTTTTAAAAACACTACTAATTCTATTTAAATAGAATTAATAATTGTTAATATTTCTTTTGTATATTATTACTAATATTGCCTACATTTTATATAATTAGTAAGTTTTAATATTTATATAACATTATTAATTAATATCATGCGTGAGTTCCAAAAAAATGTACGTGTATGGTATACACATACATACATACAAAGACAAAGTCACATATACATTTACAACGTGCGTGTGCGTGTGTAACGTCCCGACTTGACTCACTCTACGAACAATAACTGAACTGGTTTTCCGGGTGATCTCAGACACACCTCTCTAAACGCTAGAGGCTACCGACTACCAGTAGAGGTATCGTGGGGAGGTTATACCCTCTGTATCAGAGTGGACATTAAAATAATAAATAACTAAATATCATCCATCACAATTATCTGAAATCAAAAACAATAAACATAAACAAGACTGATAATAATGAAATGGAGTACATGCTGGCATACAAAGCCAATCACCCACCGAGCCGATCACCTACACAAAGACATAAGCTAGATAAATAAAAACATCGAGGCTTCACCGCTGCACTAAGCCATACCTCATCCCAAGATCCATGTACTCGTCTGAGTTGTCCCACTTAATCAACCTCGAGCCCCAACCCAACCTATACCTGTAACCAAGTAGGTGTCTGGTCGGATACTCAAGTGCAGTGGAAGCTCGACCAGAGTAAGAGTACAAAACTCAGTAGGGCATCACCAACACGGTCTCGTACTAATCAACACATGCAATGATACGTACATGTATGATGCTCAATGAAATTAAAGATAATTGCCATAAATAAATACATAAAACAACTGTTGATCCTTAGGTCTGTGACCTCAATCAAACATACTTTCTTTGACCAGTCATGGTGTCTCTGAGTACGTTGTGATGACCGTGCCAACCAAGTAACATGCATACTCCAAATCCATGACAACCTCAACCGTATCCTCACGACCTTGGGGACCCATCCCATGACAATCCAAACATTCAAGCTCCAAATATATGACAACTCAACCGTGCATCTGATTCTAACTCATGCTAGCCATAACCATATCCCCTCGGCTTCAGGGACCCATCCTACGATAGTCCATGCGTCTGCCTCTAAATCATGACAACCATAAGCATATACCCCACGACTTTGGGTACCTATCTCGCGACAGTTCGTGCATTCGACTCCAAATCCATGAAAACCATAACCATAATACTGACTCCAAATCCATCCCACCTTCAACATCGAGCTCCAACTCCATGGTAGTTCCAACCGCATTCAGTTCCAAATCATGGCAGTCCGATCGTATCACATTTTCCCCAAGGGTGCATTCCATAACTTTCCATAATAAAAGAAAACACAAGGGATTACCAAACGCCCATGCCAGTCATCATCGTCTTTGCCCCACAAGGCTTACACATCGGTGCAGGTTCCATGGTGATGTTGGATTGGTGTAGCCCAATCTGTTCTGGATGATGTTTGGGCCGAATGCTTCCAAGCCCATACTGCACACCAGGCTGTAACTCCGCGGGTCGAGCTCTGCGATGAGCTCATTGGGGGTTGCAGGGGGCAACACGCCCCTGACCTAGGGCATTGTAGCAACTCTGAGCGACTGTAGCAGGGATGACCGATGACGTCAATAAGACACTGTAGCAGTGCAGACTTTGGAGGCAATGATACTATAACTTTGCGGACTTCTAGCCACCGACCACTATAGCAGCTTGGACTTGGGTGGTCGCGATAGTGTAGCGATGCAAACTTTCAACCACCTTTTATTGTAGCACAACAAACTTTTCTGTGCGGTTGGTGGAATAAAGTTTCATCTTTTTTTATTAGCCCATTTCAAGTTAGGATTTCTGAGTGCTTGAGAACCCTAAAAATCCTTATAATTTTGTGTTTCTGACTATAATGATATTTCTGCCTCTCTGTGGACGTAGGGATCATTTCCCGAACCACATACATCTTTGTGTCTTGTGTGATTCTTTCTTTTGATTTTTCTTCATCTACAAACCTATTCTGTTGTTGCGACTCCTGACATTTCCGCAATAGGTGACACCTGTTACCATCTCACATCCTCACTCAAGTTTGGTAAGTCGACGGGGCATCCCCTGGCCCCCCTCGGTCAACAGAGGCAGAGGCTCACCACTTAGTCCTTGGTCTCATACATGCCACACAGGTCAACACCCAATGGCTAAAGAATATTAGGTCCCTCAACATCATCCTCAAGGTAGCGTGGCCTTTCCGACTACGCTGGATGCCACTTGGCAACGGTCACGAGATGACCCACGACCCATCTCGATACCCCAAGTCTTACTCGGGTGTTCTCACCTAACTCGATTTGGGTATGCCTAAGGTCCATCCACCTAGGCCATGTCACATCAGATGGGGGGGGGGACACTCGCCCTAGGTTGGTATTATGAGCCCAATGACTCTAAGGCATCAACAAAAAACCCTAAGGCATGCGAGGGCTGAGTATAACCAATATCTCTATACACCTCTACTAGGGGCGTCCAAGGGTCTTAAACAAGGGTCACTCAACCTAGCTCAACTCATCCTGCTCACGCAGGTCACACCTCTTAGGAGGGGTTCACCCATCTAAGGGAAACTCTCAAGTCAAAGCCTCAGGCATCGACGACCGAGGAAAACCAACCAATACCAAGGTCCATCAGGGCCTTGTCACCTTGTGCATCCTATTGAGGCATCACTTTCTAAATTAAACAATTAAATTAAATAAGTCAACACCCTAAGTGGCGTGACATGTAAGATCCCGACCCTGATATAAAGGACGCTCTGGTATAAATTTTTGGTCAAAGGGCCGTTTCAGTGAGTGGGACAGATCTCGGGGGGTACTCTAGGGGTTCGAGGCATGAAAGGAGAAGAAAAGTGGCCAAACAGCGTTCAACGCATGGTTGGCGCATGATTAGTACTAACCGTGCGCTTGACTAGGGGAAAGCATGCAGCCAAGCCTCCTCTCAGGCAGAGGCTAGAGCATTGG
This sequence comes from Viscum album, assembly GCA_963277665.1. Lineage (NCBI taxonomy): Eukaryota > Viridiplantae > Streptophyta > Magnoliopsida > Santalales > Viscaceae > Viscum > Viscum album. Next base: position 93,988,393 of record OY728147.1, read on the forward strand.
CTCCACACGGTTTACCAAACGGTGTGGCCAAACCATGTAGTCCTTAAAAAGTGGTAAATTCCCATTTACGCCTCCCGATCTTATTTCTTTCTCCCTTGAATTTCTCCCCCATTTTCCCCCCTACAACAAGGGTGATGAACCGGGAGCTCCTCCCTCCTTCGTGGGTGATTCTCCTTTGATTCTTAGGTGTTTGGAGTGCCGTTTAGTGCGAATCAAAGCTCTAGGTAAGTATTTAACTCTGCTTCCTTCCCTTTTCTAGAAGAGGCTTAGTGTGTGTTTTACTCCCCTTCCGAATCCCTAAAACCCTCTTTTTCTAACAGATTCTTTGATGGGGATTTTATGGTTCTTTGAGTTCGAATCATGGGATAAGTTTAAGTGAGTGGTTTTCTACGAGCATGAGGTAGGTGACCTTTAATATTTTTCCCATAATCTTGATGTTTTATATGTGTATGTGGTTATTTCATTTTTTTTCCTTACTGTGTTTGGTGTTCTTGAGTAAGGAAAGTGGGATTGGGCCTTAGATTGAGATGAAAAATCTTCTATAGACCCCGTTGGGTCTGTTGGTGTTTGAGACCAGACCTAGGACTACCCTTGGGGTATGCCAAACCCTTAAGGATGGAAAATAATTTGATAAATGTGAAATAGGATAATTGTTAAAGTGAACGGGTTGTGAATTGTAAGTGGGCATGTGGTCAAGATTAATTGAATAATTGAAATGTGCAAATTTTATCTTTTGTGAAATACCTAGAAGGCTTTTGGAATGGTTTAAATGTTGTGTATTGGATTTTAATTTGGTTATGATTTCCAATGGAAGTAAATGATGTTTTGTAAGTGGGTAATGTTTTAAAATGAGGCATTGACCTCAAAGTGTTTTGAAGAAGGGATTTTCTTAATAAATTTCAATGATGATTTAAAATGAGGGCATGATTCCCCTTTCTGAAAATGATTTAAAGGCCCCTTTTGACGTTGTAAATGGAAATGAAGGACTTGGGGCATGTTTGAGTTTTCAAAGAGGAAAACCTGTGTTTTAAAGGGGTGGCTTCAAGATGATTTAAAATGAGTATTTTGAATTGCGTTTTATGCCATGATTTGGTTTTAAGGGTCCATTGTGACCATAGTAATTGAAATGATATACGGGTTAGTGAGAGAGAACCCATGATGATTATGTTGGAATGTTAACATGGTTTATGAAATGAACTAAATGACGAACGTGCTTATTTGATGACATAACATAAGGGGGTGTTTGGCATAATGGTATATGTATTAATGGGGTATTCCTTGTAAGAGGGATATGTATATTGAGTTATGATTTTAAATGGTAAATGTGTTTAATGATTATGGTTTGTGTTTGGTAATTTTTTTTGTGGTTAAAGAAGCATGTGCACATAAATTAGTGGTATGTGGGGGTTTGGCTTGAGGTTCTACACCCACGGGTTGGGTTGGACTGAGGCTCTAAAACCCACCCCTATAATGCATGGGTTAAAGAGTCAGATTGAGGCTCTATGCCCCTAACAGATGCATTTGATGAGATTACCTAAATCGAGGCTTTAAAGTAAGTGTTATGTAATGTATGGTTGGGATGTCAAATTGAGGCTCTATTCTTCCCAATGTATAGACATGGTGTGGTTTGGTATGTCATACTAAGGCTCTATGCTTCCTAAACACATGGACATGGCTTGATTACTAGACTGAGGATTCAGGGTATATTGATAAATATGATTAGTGAATTCCATTGTGATTAAAAGCATGCAGCCCCTTTAGGTTATGGCTAGGACCCTAGTATGACTAGAGTTAGTTTTTGTTGATTGTATGGCGTTATGAAACTTAAAGGATAAAATGGTTATTAACAATTGTTTAAATGTGAAACATATTTCCTTATTGCCTTTATTTATTTCATTTTATTATCTTGAATACACTATTGTATATATTGATTATTGTTTTAGACACTGTTGGTGGCGACCTACTGAGTTGTACTCACACCATGCTTGGGACTCCATGAAACTTGGGTACCCGATCATATACTACTTGTTTCTGGTACAGGTTCAGGACAATGACCTATTGTTTGGTTTGTGCATGGGATGATGGGTTGGAGCATTGGAGGTCAGGACCGGGTTGGGGATCAGTTCCGCATTCAAGATATTTTGGTAGTTTTGGTTTTGGAATTTACTTGTATGACTGTCTAACATGAAGGGTATCCATCAAATTGTTGTAGCATGTACTACTTGTTTATTTAGTTGTCATTTTTCACATTCTATCCATTTATTTGTTCCTGATGGTTATTATATCTATTGATATTATTTATACTATGGAATTAATCTAATAAGCGGGTATGGTCTCCCCAATATTTCTCCATAGACCCATACTACTAGTCGATAGTCTCTGGTGTATGAGGAGACATGCCTGAGGTCATGTGACGACCCAGCTCGGGGCACTAGATATAGTGGACATTGGCCCGGGGACATTACAAAGTGGTATTAGAGCGTGTCTTTTGTCTTACTATTTGGGGAATGGTAGACATAATACTAGGATCTTTTTGGGACTTTTTAACAAGCTTGTGCCTGGGTACCTACAACCCCACGTATGAGGGAAAACCCAAGTTTCCAGGGGTGGGAATTTATGTTTTGTTTTGTGTTTTTATGACTGCTTGATACTTCCACCTTGAGTGGTGCACTTGGATGTGCTGTTATTGATTTATGAGGTTTTATCTCTTGGCCCAATATGGAAAGAGAGGGTGTGTGAGTTCATACATCATTCTAGGCACATATGAGTGACAATTCATCTGTATATTACCTGTGATTGATAGTTCTTTAGGACTCACATTCCAGTATTGTTCTTTCTGTCTATGGTTTAATCTTATTGATCTCTCTTGGAAATGGTTGTTAATGAAAATGTTTTGAAATATGAATTTGAATGAATCTTGGATTTATAAAATTTTGGGTTAATAAAAAGGTTTTTAAAAGTGTAAATGCTTGGGTTTTGAAATTGAATGTTTTGAAATGTGAAACCTTGAGTTTTAGATGGTAAAGTTTAATTAAGAAGGGAAATGAAAAAATTATTGAACTTTTAGGGACACTGATGATGGGTATCCCTTATTCTGGGTTTTTACCCTATGTATGGGTGATTTGGGTAGTAAGAGTTCCTTATTTTTGAGACCATGGGTTACAGGATGTGATACCTTGATGGGTTTAGATGTGACGGTTAATGGAATGTGGATTTTTGTGTCTTTGGTTAGGTTGTGACCTTGAAGTTGTGAAATGACGTCCGTTTATGTGGATGTGGTGACTCTTGTGGGTTGAGACCTTGTGAGTTGTGTTTTGGACCCTAGAGTTGGTGTTTGGATCATTTTTCCAATGTATGTATGTGGGTATCCTTGGTGTGAACCCTAGAGTAAACGATTGCTTGGGTGCGTTATATGCAGTGTGTTTGGAATGGGGGTAGGATTTATACCTGTGAGCAGTGGATTGTTTGAGGTTTGATGTGTATGGATTAGAGGGATATCCAATGGACTTTGTTAGGTGTGATTATAGTTTATGGAGTTGGTTCTATTTGACCTTCAAAGGTGGATCGTGATAGGGGTTGACTGGGTTTGAGTGTCCTTAGGTGCATGGGGCATGGGTGGACATTTTGGGATTTGAAAGCGATGCACATAGAGTGATGTCTAGTGCAGGTTTGGCCTAGAGGTTTAAGTGGAAAATTCAATGGTTATGTATATGTGACTCAAGTTTTAGTTATTATTTTAAAGTCTAGGGAAAATTTAGGGTATCCTCGAGGGAGGTTAGCCCAGTGTTGTAGGTGCCTTGGAATATGAAGCATAGCTGGTTACTTCAAAGGTGGAATCGATGCACAATGAGTGACCTCAAAATTTTGGTAAAAGTACATAGTTATGGCTTGGTCTCACCTCAGGGTAACACTTGAGTGCTTATGTTTGGTTGTAAAGGTGGTTTTTAAGGGAAGATTTATTTAGAGACTTGACCTTATGGTTTTGATGGTGTTTGATGAGAAATCGATGTTGTTTTGGGGAGGACAAGTCAAGGGAGACCAAAGCATGGATAAATGCTTTTGTTATGGCAGTGACACTCAGGGTGAGGGTGGTCACATGGATGGTCTTGGTTATATGAATTATTTAGTTGTTGGGTGAGACGTGAGAAATCCTTGGGTTTGATGATGCTGACAGATTAAGTGGCATGGTCAGTTGTGTGAGAGGGTGTTGGGTCTAGATTTGGTGATGTATTACTCGTGATATATAGAGTTGGGTTTAGTGTGTGGTTGTAGGAAATTGTGATACCTATAGGGATATGAAGAGGTCCCGATGTGGGCATTGCTGGGAAGGCACAATACCATTGGGGATGGGTGAATAGGTGGCTCGTTATAAGCACCTGTCATTTTTCTGTGTGATCACAGTGGGAAATACAGGTTATGCATGAGACAATTGGGTTTTGGATTAGTGTGGTGGTTATTGTGTTATTTATAAATCACTAGGTTCGTGTTGGAATAACTCAAGTGGGGTGATAATAATGGTGCCATAGGGAATGATGGGTCATGGCCCATTTGCAAAGGGTCGTGAGGTGGCACTGAGTTTTGGTTGGAAATTCCATTTGAGTTATGGTGATTTAGTGTTGATGATACATTATCAGGTAGGGAAGTCTGATAATTTTGGAAGGTTAAGGTGTCCCTATGGTGGAATGTGACCGCATTGATGGATAGTTTGCGGCGACTTTCATTAAAGAATTCTTATCATACTTTTAGCTAGTGATGATTAATCCAAATATCTTGACATTTTCCTATGTATGTTGAGAGAACTCTGGCTTTACACTTAGATAAATAAATGTGTTTTGGATGGAAATGGAGTCGCTTGGAGGATACACTCATGGATCAGTATGTGTGTAGGAGACGTGTGGTGGGGAGTACACCATTGACTGGTTATAGGAGAGGTCCTCAGGATGGATCAGATGTTGATGAATGTTATGGGTGTCATTCTTAGAAGCCGGGAATGATTAGTGGGTGATTTTTTTTTCTAGTGGAATTTAGATGACCACATTCAAGTTTTGGGGTTCAACTTGTGATCGAAGCGTGAGTCGCGATGGTCAAAATTTCTTGAGGAAAGTGGTGAAAATGAAACTCCTAAGGTGGGGAGCATTGTGTGAGTCATGGATGTGGGGAGAAAACTATGGAGTGGATTTGGTGGATTCATGGTGCCAAGGAGAAACTTGTGAGGGATATGTTTGGGTTCCTCGGGGAAGGACACGTGGGCATTAGATGTGGTGGTTGATCAAGCCAAGAATTGTCTTTGGGATCAAGGAGGTTCTGATAGAAATATGAGATTCTTGTGTTAGAGACATTTATGGGAAAGATAATTCATGAAAATATTTGATGATAATGGAGTTTGGGTGTTAAAACCTCATCAGAACTCAGACAAGGACCCATATAGGTGTGTTTGTGTGACCTAAGAATGTATTTAAGTGTGAAAACATTTTGGGTCATGTGAAGTAATGATGTTCCAATAGCGAAGTTGAGTGTTTTTTAAGAATGTAAATGGGTTTTGAGGAAGGGAAAAGTTGTCTTTAGTTGATGTATGGGAAAAATAGGTGTTTGGGTTAGGAATATTGATGGGTTCCATGGAACATGATGATGTCTTAGAGAGTAGTGGATACCCTGATGATAAAATTTCATTGGAAATCATGGAATGGATTTGGTAGGTGTGATGGATGATGGTGGTATTACTTAATTGAAAAATCATGGTAAGTATTGGCCACATCCATTTTAATGTTCTAGTGGCGAGTGTGTCTCAGAAATGAAGACGAACTTGAGAGAGGTCAAATTTTTATTAGTTCGCAAAGGGAAAGAGTGTGCATGTCTATTCCAGTCAGTTTCGATGGTAAGGCTGGAAGGCAGTGTTGGGAAGAGTTTCCATGGATGTTTGGGCATAGTGAGTTGGGAAACATGTTGGTTATGTTGTGAAAGTTGAGTTGAGGATTCTGGTAGTCCCTTCATCGATGAAGGTGCCAGCCACCAAAAAATGGTGGTGGTGAACTAAGGCATATGGTGGGAAGCAACACAGTGGGAAATTATCCAGTTAATGATGTGATTAGTGTTTTAAGTTGGATGTAATCATGTAATATACATCTTGGTGTATCAGTTTTGGAGATGGGTGTTAGATCAGGTTTTGACCACTTGAGTACCTTGAGATGAATGTTATTTTTGGGTTGTGTTCCAAAAGTTTGAGTGTGTAACGAGGCTAACTAGACTTGAGTTGTGGACTGACTTAGGTCAGAGGATGTGGTTTGTTGATAGCATGATCCTTTGAGCAATGCCAGGTGTGCTGTTCTATTTTTATAGTTGACATTTGTAATGATGAGATTGATGGATCCTCTGAGGATCATCGGTCTTGTGTTGTGGATCACAGTAGAAAAGTCCATTGGGTGGAGATGTTTTTTGGTTTTAAGTATGGTGATAGAATATCCATGTTTATGGGAAAACTAGGAGGAGGAAGGATAATAAGTGGGATGGGTGGTTCGACCGGTCATCTTAGAGTCTTGGTGATATTGGGTGATGCAGCTTGAGGACAAGCTATTTTAAGGTGGGGAGGTTATAAGATAACGACCATGAGATAAAGGATTCCTTGGTTTAAATTTTTAGTCTAAGGGATGTTTTAGTGAGTGGGACAGGTCTAGAGGGTGTTCCAGGGGTTCGAGGAATGAAAGGAGAAGAAAAGTGTCCAAATAGTGTTCAATTCACGATTGGCTCACATTTAGTACTAACTGTGTGCCTATCCAGGGGAAACCATGTGGCCAAGTCTCCTCTTGAGTTGAGGCTAGCACGCGAGCTCCACACAATTTTCCAAATTGTGTAGTTGCTTCCAGGAGATTGTGCAGCTTGACCCCCTCTTAGATAGAGGGATCTGCATGGTTGATGTATGGTTTGAAAAACCGTGTGGGCAAACCATGCAATCCTTAAAAAGTGGAAAATTCCCATTTCCCCTCCTGATCTTATTTATTTCTCTCTTTAATTTCTCCCCCATTTAACCCCCCTACAACAAGGGTGAAGAACCAGAAGATCCTCCCTCTTCCGTGGGTGATTCTCCTTTGATTCTTGGGAATTTTGAGTTCTGTTTAGTCTGCATCGAAGCTCTAGGAAATTCTTCAACTTTGTTTCTTTCCATTTTCTAGAATAGTATTGGAATGTGGTTTCCTCTCCTTCCAAATCCCCAAAACCCTCTTTTTCCATCATATTCTTGTATGGAGATTTTATGGTTGTTTGAGTTCGAATCAAGGTCCAAGTTTAAGTGAGTGGTTGTCTACGAACATGAGGTAGGTGGTCTTTAAGCTAATTCCCACAGTATTTATAACAACCCTCACTTTTCATACATTAACATTACATAAAATTTGTAGAATACTTAAAACATTATACAAAAAGACGCTGAAATAATGTACTAGTCTAGTGAATTTGGAAACATGGAAACATAAACACTAATACATAAGCAAGCTAAATTATCTCTCACTATTTTCTTCTTGAGTAGCACCATTCTTAGACACATCAAACACAATAAACATCTTCATAACCTGGGGAAGGAAACATTAAAATGGGTGATCTCAAATGCTCTGTAAGGTTTAAAAAGGGAGATATATAAGTATATTATTGATCACAAGGGTATGAGAACATGATCATGATAATAGAAGATCATACCCAACATATCAAAAATCATATACATGAATCATAGAATAAATCTTGGAAGTTCGTAAGACACAAATCATAATAAAATAAAGAACATAATCCATGAAAGCATAACATAGGAATAAAACATGGAATTGTGGAAAACACATAAGTATATATAATATTATTTCCATAGTAGTTAAGACATCATTATCAATACTATATTGGTAGTATAGGTTTACTCCCCATACCATATTGGTAGTCATGGTTCACTACCATGGACATATTAGTAGCATGATTTCACTGCTCATACCATATTGGTAGTCATGGTTCACTCCCATGGACATCTCAGTAGTCAAGGTTTATTCCCAAGACCATATTAATCCATCTCATGAGATATAAATCTTTACCCAATGTATTTGAGGGAGATATAGGTTCCACACATCTCATAATGAAATCATACATACATGTGACACAAGATCATAAATAATCATATAATAACCCATGTAATGAAATGGGTATTATAAACTTGTAATCATATCATAACCTATTAAAAAATACAGGTTTCATAATCATTTCATCATAAACATAACCCGTGAAAAGAAGTGGGTTTTAAAAGCATATAACCTGTGAAAGAGAAACATGTTTCATAAACATCATTCCATAAAAAAATAATCCATTCAGAGAAAAAATATGAATGGAAACATTAAATAATTTCATTATAAATTCATTATTAACACCAAAGGATGTTATCTTAGATGATAAATAATTTTTAAATATCTTTTAAAAACATTTCTTGAAGAAAATATCATTTTTTCATTGAAAACAATTTTTAAAACATAAAACCCTTTTCTTTGAAAATAGATTTGAAAACTTATAAAGGAAGCATTAAAAACCATAAAACTCTTTTAAAATACCCTTTCCTTGAAAATGGTATTTAAATATCTTTTTAAAACATTTTTTAAAACATGGTTTTTGTATATAATATATTTTCAACTGAAGAGAGAGACAATCATATTTTACTTAAAAACATTATATTAAGTACCGAAGAGTGGAAAAATTATACTAATACATTATGATATCTTGAATAACTAGAGGATAAGAAAATTCACGAGTGTTCTTGATATATTTATAATGATATTTCATTAATTTAATCATAATCATAAAGAATCTCTAAAAGTTATGAGATCGTTTCAATAAAATATTACCACTCGGTTACTTGGGATCATACTCTCCATGTAAGAAAAAGAAATTATATAAAGCTTAAAATATCATGAAAAACGTATATTAATTATATAAAATTTAAAATTAAATTATATACACCTTAAAAATAATTTAGGTTCATAACAAATCACGAGTCTCAAAGAAGGAAAATTGAGACAAAACTATTTTATCGATTTGGTAACATTTGAAACTTAAACCCCATGAAAGAAATATAATAAAATGGATATATAAATATCCATAAATTTAATTATAATATAGATATAATACATTCATGGTTAGTACATACACCATAAAAAAGTAATGGTTGGTGAATAAATCATGTATCTCACGAAAATAACAAGTGAGATGAAATCTCATTACCATATGTCTTGACTCTCATCGTACTCATTCATACCACCTGTATAATAAATATAAATTTATTATACATATTTTAAATAACCATATTATTATATCTAATACCATAAATGTATTTATCATGACCTTATATTACTCGCTTTTTAATCATGCTATGTTAAGGTTTCACTTCGGATAATATTCGCTTTCTTCTTCGCATGTGTCTTAATTTGTTATATCGTTGGACCTTATACTTATATCATGATTAAAGAATGTAAAATATGATATAAATATCATTTATATACATTATATATTTATTATAATAATCTGTATAATATATAAGTACAAAATGGAATACACCATTCATGGAGACGGTAAGCCGTACGTACACACGGACACTGTTTCCATTTTTATTATCATATTGAAAGAAAGAAATAAAATTAAATATATGTATATATTTATATAATATAATTAAATTAGAATTATAATATTATATATATCATATTAGTTCACTAAACCCATCTTTAATACATTCCATGTAGTGTGTGAACGAATCACATCGCTTTGAGGGGGTGGTAGTCCACACTTCCTCAAACAAAACTATCATATTTACACCAATGGAAAGTAAAAAGGTATGTGTTATAAAAGGAATAAATAAGATTAAATACATAATAAATATAATATATAAAATATATAAATATATTTTCCATCATAATGTCCACCATGAAAGGTGGTAAAGGAAAAAATGAACAATCATCGTTTAGTGAGGCGGTAGTTCACCGTACACGTAAACAATATGTTCGTTACCCATTAGATAGATATGTGTGTAAGTGTAGGTTGAAAACTTTACATAAAAAAATCCTAGTATATTTATTATACTTTTTTTTCATAAAATAATGTAATAAATATAGTGGATGGGGTGTAGAAGGAAAATAAAAGAAAAGAGTTTGAGAGAAGACGTTACCTCTTAATCAGGTAACTCCTTTTGGTTTGTGCCAAAAAGATTACTTCGAAGAATTTATGCCCAAAGGGAGGATTCAAGGAGGAAGGGAGGTATTTTTGGAAGTTTATTGTGTAGATATTGGATGAAACTAAGTGTTTTGAGAGGTGTGAAGAAGAGGTAGAGGTGGTGGCCTTTTATAGGGAAGGGAAATGAATCACTTGGTATTTTTGAAAACATGTTTGGTGTACCCATGTTTTTACATAAAAAAAGTAATAAAAAACAAAAAAAAAACTCAATAATGTAAGATTAATGGATGAATAATTTCCATAAAATTTGTTTTTTAAAGGTTTCTAAGTCGTTTTGGGTCTTAAATTTAAGATTTGGTCCTTAGTTAAGCTTAATTCTACCTTAATCGATGTAATTAATTTTAATCACTTTCTCTAATATTTTTGGTCAAAAACTAAGTTTACCTTGTTAGATATTATAAATCATGATGATTAAAAATATTAAATCCATTTTTTAAAATTTCAATAATAGAAGTGGTATAAATTAATTTAAAAATAATCCCACTGTCAGGTCGACAATAGGGGTTTTTAAAGTAAAAATGATCAAAATTTTGCTAAGTTTTTATATCTAATTTCAATGTAAAATTGGTTAATATTACCCAAATTGGATCAATTGATAAAAATATAATATAATTAAAATTTTAAAATAAAATAAAATATAATTTAAACTTATAAATAAATTATATTAAAAGCAGTTTTGAATTAAAATCTAGTATTTTTCACTATTCATCCAAAAATGAAGTTTCTCAGAAAAATCACTAAAATTCACCCTAATCTAATTTCAAAATTATAAATTAAAAAATAAAGTTTATTTTATAAAATCAAATTTCTAAATGTTTCTAAAATTAATTTTTATTATATTTCACAGAAGGACATTAAAAGTAGTTCATTCGAGAAAACAATATTTTTAAACATAAAAGGACCTTACCGAAAATCATATATTTCATTATCAATATATTTTATTTATATAAAAAAATTATAAAAAAATATTTGAAAATCATTTATTACTATTCATATTACTAAGTTTAATGTCTAGGTTATAATTATCTCATTTAAATAATTATAATAATAAAATGTTGTTTCGTAGAAACATTGGTGTTGCGTATAACGTATACCAAGTCATTGTTCCGTGTAACACACACCAAGTCAGTGTTCTATGTAACACATGAAAAATACATGCCATGTGAAAGGAATGTTTGACTTACTACATTGTAATAAATAAATGAATATTTAATTTATTTGAAAAAAAGGTCCATAAAAACTCAGGGTGTTACAGTCTTGATGTTTTATAAGTGTACGTGGTTGTTATAATTTACTACCCTGCTATGTTTGGAATTATTGAATAAGGAAAGTGTGATTGGGCATTATATTGAGGTGAAAACCCTATATGAACCCCATTGGGTCTGCTGGTGTTTGAGACTGGACCTAGGGCTACCCTTGGGATTTTCCAAACCCTTAAGGATGGTGAAATAATTTTGTAAATGCGAAATAGGATAATTATTAAAGTGAATGGGTTGTGAATTTTAAGTGGGTATATTGGAAATATTAATGGAATAATTGAAATGTTAAAATGGTATCTTTTGTGAAATGCCTAGAAGGATTTTGAAATGGTTTAAATGTTGTGTTTTGGATTTTGATTCAGTTATGGTTTCCAATGGAGGCAAATGATATTTTATAAGTGGGTAATGTTTTAAAAGGAGGTGTTGACCTTAAATTATTTTGAAAAAGGGATTTTATTAATAGATTTAAATAATTATTTGAAATGAGGTCATTGTCCCCCCTTTTAAAAATGATTTAAAGGCCCTTTTTGTGGTTGTAAACTGAAATGAAGGTCTTGGGGAATGTTTGAGTTTTCAAAGAGGAAGACCCATGTTTTAAAGGAGTGGATTCAAGATGATTTCAAATGAGTATTTTGAATTTTTGTATGACATGATTTTGTTTTAAGGGTCTTTTGGGACCATAGTAATTGAAATGATATACATGTTAGTGAGATAAAACCCATGATGATTATGTTGGCATGTTAACATTGTTTATGAAATGAACTAAATGATGAATGCGCTTAGTTGATGAAATAACATAAGGGGGTGTTTGGCATAATGGTATATGTGTTAATGGGATATGCCTTGTAAGTGAGATGTGTATATTGAGTTATGTTTTTAAATGATAAATGTGTTTAATGGTTATGGTTTGTGTTTGGTAAATGTGATATGGTTAAAGAAACATGTGAACATGGCTTGGTGGTATGTGGGGTATTGACTTGAGGTTCTATGCTCATGGGTCAGGTTTGAATAAGGCTCTAAACCCCACCCCTATAATGCATGGGTTAGGGAGTCAGGCTGAGGCTCTATGCCCATAACAACTACATTTTATGAGACTACCTGGACCGAGGATCCAAGGTAAGTGTTATGTAATGTATGGTTGGAATGTCGAACTGAGGCTCTATGCTTCCCATTTTATAGACATGGTGTGGTTTGGGGTATCGAAATGAGGCCATATGCTTCCCAAACACATGGACATGGATTGATTACTTGACTGAGGCTCCGGGGTATGTCGATAAATTTTGATTAGTGAATTCTATTGTGATTAAAATCATGTGACCCCTGTAGGTTATTGCTCAGGCCCCCGATATGACTAGAGTTAGTTTTTGTTGATTGGATGATGTTATGAAACTTAAAGGATAAAATGGTTAATAATGATTGTTTAAATGTGAAACATATTTCCTTATTTTCTTGTTTATTTACTGAATTTGATTATATTGTATACACTATTGTATAGACTAGTTATTACTTTAGACACCATTGGTGGTGACATACTGAGTTGTACTCACACCCTGCGAGGGCCGCTATGAAACTTGGGTACCCGAGCAGATGCTACTTGTTTATAGAATAGGTTCAGGACATGGACCTGGTGTTTGTTTTTTGAATGGGATGATGGATTGAAGCTTGGGAGGTCAAGACCGGGTTGGGGCTTGGGTCCGCGTTCAGGATCTTTTGTTTTTTTAGTTTTGGACTTTACTTATTGATTGTTTGACATGTAGGGTATCTATCAGATTATTTTATCATGTACTACTTGGTTATTTAGTTAGCATTTGTTGCATGCTTTCCATTTATTTTCTCCTTCCAGTTATTATATATATTGAGATTATTTATGCTATGGAATTACTATGATAAGTGGGTATAGTCTCCCAAACATTTCTCTATAGACCCGTACTGCTAGTCGGTAACCCCTAGCGTACAGGGAGGCGTGCTTGAGGTCACATAATGACTCAGCTCAAGGCACCGGATATAGTGGCCACCTAGACGGGGATGTTACATGAAAACACACCCCCATTCATCATAAATCAATAATAAGTTCCAAATAGAAATTACACAGACCACCTACCTTTTTAGAATCCCTTTCCATTTAAATTTCCATCCCAATGGCTCTCGCTTAGGCTTGAATAAGCTTATCTCAACTCAACTGGTCACCATATATGCATTCTACACCTACATTATAGAAAGGAACCAAACATAATTAATTATAACCATTTATAATTAATTATACCAAATTGACTAAAGGTGAATAACATCCAATTTCTCACTAAACACCATTTTCTATGCCAGAACCACCTCCAACGGCACCCCAAGGGTCTGTTTCACATCCTCGACCCTATACCGAGTGAAATACCCAACAAGAAATGATCAATCAACATGAATTTTAAAAATAATTTTAATTAAAAATCTAAAATAAATTTATGATGTGACATAACTTAGATAAAATGATAAGACATCGCATGTAGATGACATTATAGGTCACCCCATTCCTAGGTAGAGTGAAATATCTGCTATGTTTGGTTGATTCCACCATGTTCTAGTGGAATCAGAACCAAATACCTAACCGAATAAATATCAATAAGAGTGGTAGGGAGGATAAGGTTAATGGGGGTTAACATAGGAGGAAACATACCTCAAAATTCTGAGAAAACATCTTTAATGGGCACCCCAAACCAAGGGACAAAGGTTATAAAATGGGGAGATGCCCCTAGCTGTGTGATCCAGAGAAGGAGGAGAAGAGGGGGTTTCCACCTATTAATTTTGAGAGGGTAGAATCATAATTTTCCCCATTAAAGGCCCACTATTTAGATGATGGCCACTAGAAATAGCTGATACTACTACCAGACACCACCGACGAGCCAGTGGCTCTACTGCAGTATCCAACCAACCTCTCCCAAGGCTCCTCCAAGACCCTGGGATGTATCCTAAGCTTATAAACATATATAAAACACATCCTTGAAGTAATATTAACTCTTGAAACTATATTCATAATCCCAATTCTCAAAATTACGAGGACACTAATTAGAAAAATCAAAATTTCACTGTATTTCACGACCTGTCTATACCCTTAGGCACTACAAACTCATTACCATAACACTTCTTGTAACACCATGATATTTTAAAAGAGAAACATCATATTTGATAGAGTATATGACACGAAACACCAAGATTAGAAGATAATTTAACACAACAAGACTTTATGATATTTTTATTTTTAAATAAATTCAATCTCATTGATAGTTTATGATGTACACAACACCGGGTTTAAATGAAACATGATACTCTATTAAAATATTATTTTTTAAACTTATCATTATAAACCAACATTAAGTTTAAGGGTATGGATAAGACTAAATAAATCATGAAAATTATATGGTTTAAAAATTTATAAAATAAATTAAATGTTTATTTATTGATTATAAGTAAAATAATAATTATTTAAAAGAAAAGGAAATGTTTTCTGAAAAAATTTATTTTTCTAAAAGGCGATTTAGTAGCACTTTGAGCACATAATTTAAAATTAAATTTTAACACCTTTTAGAAAATTTATTTTTTAAAAAAACTTCATTTTTTAAATCTAAATTTAAAAATTATATTTGGGTGAATTTTTTGGTTTTTGCTGAAAAGATTAATTTTTCTTTTTGAATAGTGAAAAATAATGTTTTTTATTGAAAACTGTCATTTCGTTTAAATTATTTACAAAGTTAAATTATATTTTAAATTGGTTTAAAAGTAAAATTTGTTTAATTATATTAAAATTTAACTAATTTAGGTTATTATAATCAATTTCATATTGAATTTTGATATAAAAACTTTTTAAACTTTTGAAAGTTTTTCTTTAAAAAACCATTTTTCAACATGTATATGGGTTTAATTTTAAATTGAATTCTGGAAATTATGTAAAATTAAATTGGAAAAATATATTTAATATTTGTATTCATCATAATTAATATTATATAATAAGTTAAACTTATTTTTTTACCATAATGAATAATAAAAACAGTAAAAATCAATTACCATGGTTAAGATAAAAATGGGTTTACCAAGGGTTAAACTAAGAAGATAAGGGTTAAAAATGAACTGTAAATTATCCAAAACCCATTTTTTGTCAATATTCTGACCTTATAACCTCTAATAGTAAAAACATTCCCCATTTTGAGGCTTTTGGTATGATAAAAATATGGGTATCACTTTATCTTTTTAAAAATTTCACGTGTGTCCTCTCCCCCACTTATAAAAGGCCACCCCACTCCTCCCCTCTTCACACTTCTAAAATCATTAGGTTTGGTAAATAACAACCCAAATAAATTCCTTAATTACCTAACCTAATAATAGATTTATTAATTTTATTAGGAATTACTCTTAATAATACTTTAGATACAAACCTAAATAGGCTCTCTCAAGGAGAGGTAAAATTATTAAACATGCGTATTTGTTTTATTTCTTATTACACCTCCTTAAAATAGTATTAAAATATGGTAATATAATAATAATAATATAAAATATATATTTATATATTATTATGTTAATGGAACAAACTATATCCATCTCCACTTCCATCAAATAGGAAATGAAACCGTCGATCGTGTGTATGGAAAATTACTGCCTCGCGAACCGATGTAATATGTTTTCCATCACCACCTTTCAACGATGAATATAATGATGAATTTAAATTATGTATATGATATTTATTAAATTATTATACTTATTTAATTATGATATCACATATACCTTCTTACTTTCCATTCCACAGGGAATACGATAACATCGCTTGTGTGTATGGCAGAATACCGCCTTGCGAAGTTATGTTATTCATTCTTCACTTACGATTTACATGGAAGGTAGTAAGGTTAAAACTAATAAATATATGTGATATTTATGACCTAAAAATAATTTTTTAAATATAATATCACATATAACTTCTTACCTTTCAATTCATTGGAAAACAACGTTGCTCGTGTGTACGTGTAGACTACCACCTCCACGTAGCGATGTGATTTTTTTTTCATTTTATTTTTACATGGATGGATATAAGGATGTATTTGATTAATATAAATTATATATATGATATAATAATGATTTTGTAAATTTTAATTAATATTTATTTTTATTTTGTTCCATCCATCGAAAAAAATGTAAACAACATTCATGCGTACATAAGACCTACCGTCATCATGAACGATGCGATCCATTTTCTATCTATAACTTTTATAGATTACTATAAATACATATATAATGAATATATATTATATTTATATCATGTTTAAAATTATATATATGATTTAACCATGATAAAATTAAAAGGATCAACATTATCGAACCAAAATATATATGAAAATGAAACAATTATCACCCAAAACAATGATTTTAAGAAAGAATTGTTAATTAATAGGTGATAAACGACTATAATAAAATCACATATGGAATAATATATATTATTATGGTTCTATAATATATTTATAATAAACCTATATTTATTATACATGAATTTTTGACACATACGAATGAAGTCAGACCTAAGGTAAGGGTTTATCGTCTCACTTTTACTTCTGTGGGACATATGTCATATTCACCACTACTTTTTTGTGGTTTATATAATTCCAATTTTTATATTTTATATCATAAATATATTTATATTCATGTAAATTTATGTCTTTCATGGGGATTATGATTCTAACTTTACCAAAATGGTAAGGGTTTATTTCACAATCACATCATTATTCAGCATTGTTTATGTTTAAGTCTCCATTGGGGGAATTATTTGATATTTCTTAAAATAAATATATTTTATTATACTATAGTTATTCATGAAATTTATCAAGTAATATTACCATTTCAACTCTCTTTGGTAATTAATATGATTGAGTAAATGTTTTTAATAAAACCTGACTTTATTTCTCTCTTTGAAAAAAATCTCTTTTCTTCCAAAACCATGTTTTCTATTTTTTTTCAAAATTTATTTTAACATTATCAAAATAATTTATTTAATAAATTTTTATCAATGTTTTAGTATTTACAAAACCTTTTGAAATGAATCTTCTTATCATTTTCCAAATGAACCACTTTTTAACCTTTTTACAATAGTGTGAAAGGAACACTTTTTTTTAACTTATATAGCATGTACGAAATTACCCACCGTCATGACCAATCATTTATTTGAATATTAATTTAGAAGTTAATAGGGATATTTTTTTTAAATAATTTTTTTTATTAATATTATATAATTTTTTTATTTCTAGAATTTATTTTCATAGTAAAAATTATATTTTCCTCAAGAATGTTTTAATGGAATTTTTATGATATTTCTATTAATAAATGAAAAAAACACTTATTTTACTTATGATAAATTGGGAATATTTTTCAATGATACCATAATTATTATTTGTATAGTTGGTTTATGATTAGTTTGATTGGGTATGTACTATTTTGACACCATTCACTATATTACTCTAAATGGTTTACGATTATGGTTATTGATTGGGATAATTATTAACATTTCATATTTTTGTTTTTAAATATAAATGTTTATATTAATTATGTTTCAACACTTTCATATTATGAATTAATTTAACTTATTAACTGATGGGGGGAGGCCCGTTATAACCCCTTGATGCATCAGAAGGTCTCATGAGATAAACTAACTTGGGTTTTTATCTAAGGCCTTACCCCATTTATGAAAGATGTCTTTGTATGAGGCCTTGATGGTATGATTATGATGTCTGTCATTACAAATTACCTCATTATTATATTAGTTATTAATGTTCCATGTGATTATTATATTAGTTAGAATATCCATGGAAAATTTTCAAACTCTTGGGATTACGTATATGAAATTATTTGATAATTATTTATTCCTTCCATATTATTATTAAGTTATTGATTAAATGACATGTGTTTTAGTTATTTACCTTTCCATATTGATCAAGATTTATTTATTCACATATTCCTCTATACTTATACCTTTATTGATCATTTTATCTCACCCATTTCTTATGTTTCTTTCCATAGGATACGACAATGTATGTTATGATTGATATGCAAGGATATTATAAAGGGAATAATGGTATTATCAAAGAAAATACTAGTTCTATTTTATTTTTTCATTTGTAAAATTAAATTCAAGTATGTATCTAGTTTATAAATACAACTAAACTATTCGGTCCTTTGGGACACAATCACTTTCATCTAGTGACAATGTAATAAACTAACCACCCACTCTAGGCTATTGGGGTCAGGATATTTATAGTTGGTATAAGAGAAATTTTATTATAAACTTTGGGAACTAGATTTAGGAAAAAATATATTATATAAAATAACCTTATGATATACATTTAGGATAAGTATATAAGAACATACTAATGTTTTGGTAAGGTTGAGATTATACAGCTTTTCCTATCAATACATTCTTTTCTGGATACTATAAGTGGATGTGGTTTTGACACATATATACCTAGGGGTAATAAATCCAAAGAAGGAGCATTGAGATTGACTCGAGCATTACCCATGAAAATGGGCCTTAATGTGCACCTAGCTTGACACTATAGGGGGATATGATTTGGTTAATTAATATTTTATTTACAAACCATTATAAAGGATTTGGAAATATTTTTATGATTCGAAAAATTTCCCAAAGAAACCATGTTTATGATTATGAGATTATCCATGCATAAAATTTTCAATTTATCTAAAGTGTTTCACTATTTTTGGGATTATACATTATGTTTCATAATGTTATGATTTAACCTAGTGTATACCATTGTTTAGAAATGGTGACTAGTGGAAGGTATGAAAATTGTATCAATTCACATACCCCATATAGAGATTTCACCCTGGGTAAGATAATGAAGTTGGAGCTTGAGATGCAGCTAGAACTGATCAAATTATAAACATATTAGGGAAACTAACTTAGGTTATGATAAATAACCCTTACCATATGGATCATCCTTTTGATCCACCATGCAATGTAACAATGTTAGAACACTTTATACATTAGAAACCTACATCATTTAATGGGACTACAAATCCATTTGTAGTTGTGAAATGGATAAATTCCTTAGATAAGATATTTCTCACTTTGGGAAGCAATGAAAGGGAGAAAGTTTTCATAGTAGTCTATCATATCTTTGGAGATGCCGATCAATAATGGCCATTGATTCAAAACACTAAGGATAAAGAAGAAATACCAAACATGGAATAGAAAGATTTTAATATACTCTTCTTGGAAAAGTATTTTCCTCACGAGAAATGAGTGGATATGGAGAGACAATTCCTAAATATAAGACAAAAGGAAGATAAAAATGTATCTAAGTATGAATCCAACTTTATAAGGTTATCAAGTCATTCTACGGACTATGTATGTAATCCAAAGAGAAACATTGACCATTTATTTGATAGGATTAAGCCAATTTTTCAAAGGGAACTAGTCTCCAAAGATTTCTCATCATACAAGGACATGGTATCATGTGGTATAAATACAAAGAAATAATTCTATAAGTCTTATGGATTAAAAAGGAATAAAGATAATAATAGGATGGTAGAGAAAAGTATGGATAAAGGGAATAAGTTAAAGAAGGATTTACCCCATGTGATAATTGTGTAAAGAAACACTCTAGTACTTGCTTTAAGGGAATGAGAGTTTGCTATAAGTGTGGAGAGAAAGGCCACTATGATCGTGATTTTAAGGGAAAAAAGAATCTTCCAATGTGAAATGCTTTAACTCTAAGGATATGGGGCACTACACAAATGAATTACCCAAGTGTTAAGGTAATATATCTCAAAAGAAGATAAGGAATCAAGGTCAAGCTTATGCTATTACTATAGAAGAAGTGGAATGATTAATATACCTGTGTTTGGATTTAATAATTATATTATAAGAGTATTTTATCAATTATATTCTGGTTATAAGTATTATGAAATTTATAAGGACTGTACTGCAATAATTTTTCTTAAAGGATTTGAGATCATATGTTAAATGGTACCGATGACTAGAAAAAGTGATTCAGTAGAAAGTTTAACTTATTAGAAAACACATGATTGAGGGATGATAAACCTTAATATATTCCCAATGTTGATATAATAATGATAAAATGTTTTTTCTTAAGGTATTGGAAACTTTTAAGGTTTATATTACCTTTTATGTTGAGGTAATTACGGGTTATTACAATTTAGGAACATTATAGGAATTATATTAATAATGTTTTGGAAAAAGGACAACCTGCATTCTGGGTGATAACTCATTACATCTGGCAAGGCCGTGAGGCTTGAACCTACAGCTGAAGGGTGATAAGGGTACTGCGCCTACCATTGACCTATGTGATGTTCTGGTTAATATGTCATTATTTTTACTTAAATGATTTTAAGGATAAATATTAATGCTGATCTAGTGGTGTTACTATTGAGGTTTAGATATCAATGTATTATATTGGATAACTTATACCAACCATATTGGTTTTGGAAAATATTTAAAGATAGGTGGAAAAAATGTTCACTCTTTTATGGATCTTACGATTCGTTAAAAGTTAATTTTAGTGATTTAGGAATAAAAAATTCATTTTTGGATATTCATTTCTTGGAGTAAGAGATGAAGTTGAAATTTATCAAAGCGCAACCAAAGGAAGAAATTGGTATTATGAAATAAAAAGATATCAAGCAAGTATATTTACTTTTATTCTTAGATAGTAAAAGAATTCCTCAACTTTAGAAAAAGGATCTTAAAATAAAAATGTTATCATATTACCTTCATATATGATGAATCAAATGGTATTTTAAATTTATGGTTTTAAGGTTCTTAACTTTACATTGAAAATTCACTTTATTATGTTCAATTATCTTTATAACTCTCTAAAATTATTTATTATTTTCTTCTATGTCCATATCTTCACTTCCCACCAATGTATCCTACTTGGAAACCAAGTTATGTGTTATTTTAGATGAAATTTTCAGTTCCATTTTTCTCTTATCAAGAGGATGGTTTATTAAATATTTTTACTATGTGGGTTTCCAACAAAGGTATTTTCAAATGTCAAACCCTTAATTTCTGAGACCTGTATTAAATTGTGAAGACACAATTTATTTAATGGAGTAAAATGCAACACCCTGATATTTTAAAAGAGGAACATCATCTTTAATAGCGTATATGACACGTAAAACCAATATTATAAAATAATGTAACACATAAATACTTTATGATATATTTATTTTTAAATAAATTCATTCTCTTTGATATCTTATGATGCTCACAATGCTAAGTTTAAATGAAATATGATACTCTATTAAAGTATTATTATTTAAACTTGACCATTATAACCTAGTCGTTAAGTTGGTAGGTATGAATAAGACTAACTAAATTATGAAAATTATATGGTTTACACATGTATAAAATAAATTCAATGGTTATCTATTGATTATAAATAAAATAAGAATCATTTTAAAGAAAAAAATATTTTTTGAAAAACTGTATTTTTATAGAAGGTGGTTTAATCGCGCTTTGGGCACATAATTTAAAATTAATTTTTACCAATTTTAATTTTTTTTGACTGAATAAAATTAATTTGTGAAATTTAAATTTCAAAATTATATTTGGGTTATTTTTTGGGGTTTTTTTGAGAAGATTATTTTTTTTGATGAATAGTGAAAATACTTATTTTTACTGAAAATTATCATTTTACTAAATTATTTACGAAGTTAAATTATATTTTAAATTGGTTTTAAAGTAAAATTAGTTTAATAATATTAAAATTTAACTAATTTATGTCATTTTAATAAATTTCATATTGAATTTTTATATAAAATCCTTTTAAACTTTTGAATATTTTTCTTTGGAAAAAATGTTTTTTCGAAGCGTCTGTGGGTTTAATTTTAAATTGAATTATACCACTTATGTGAAATAAATTTGAAAAAATGGATTCCATATTTTTAATCAGTATAATTAATATTATATTATAAGTTCAACTTAATTTTTTACCATAATTAATAGTAAAAACAGTAAAATTTAATTACAACAGTTAAGGTAAAAATGAGTTTACTAGGGGTTAAACTATGAAGATAAGGGTTAAAAAAACCTAAATATTGTTAAAACACATTTTATGGATATATTTAGACCTTATCACCTATAAGGGTCTATAATTAACCATTTTGAGGATTTTGGCTTGAGAAAAATGTTGGTATCACTTTATCTTATAAAAAATTCCATATGTGTCCTCTCCCCCACGTATAAAAGGTCACCCCATATCCTTCACTATTCAAACTTTAAAAACCATTTTTTTAGAAAATAACTGCCCAAATAAATAAATTAATTCCATACCCACATCCTATAGTCCTTATTTTTATTATGAATCCCTCCTACGAAGGATTTTGGTATAAAACTAAAGTGGCTCTCCGAAGAAGAGGTAAAATTATTAAACATGTGTATTTGTTTTATTTCTTCTTAAAAATCCTTAAAATAATTTTAAAATATTATAAAAAAAAAATAGTATAATATATACAATTATATAATATTTTTTTAATGGAATAACCCTAATCCATCTCTACTTCCATCAAATGGGAAACAAAATAATTGATCATGTGTATGGCGGACTACCGCCTCGTGAACCGATATAATTCATTTTCCACAACCACATTCAAAGGATGAATATAATGATAGATTTAACTAATATATATGATATTTATGAAATTATTATATCACATATAAATTTTTTACTTTCCATTTTTATGGGATACGATAACATCGCTCGTGTGTATGGTGGACTACCACCTCGCGAAGCGATGTGATTCATTTTTCGCTTATACTTTACATGTAAGGTATTAAGGTTAAAATTAATGAATATATGTGATATTTATAAAATAAAAATAATTTTTTAAATATAATATCACATATAACTTATTACCTTCCAATCCATTGGAAAACAATAACGTCGCTCGTGTATATGTGTGGATTATCGCCTCCACATAACGATGCGAAATGTTTTTCATTTTATTTTAATCTAGATAGTTATAAGGATATATTTAATTAAAATAAATGATATATATAAAATAATATTTTTTATATAAAGGTGAATTAATATTTATTTTCCTTTTATTAAATCTTTCAGAAAAAATGGAAACAACATTCATGTGCACGTACGACCTAGCGTCTGTATAAACAATATAATCCATTTTCTATCTATAACTTTTATAGAACACTATAAATACATATATATTGAAAATATATTATATTTATATCATGGTTAATATTCTAGATATGATTTAATCATGATAAAAGTAAAAGGACTGAAATTACTGAACTAAACTATACACGAAAAACGAAGCAATCATCACCTAAAATAGTGATTTTAACAAAGAATTATTAATAAATAAGTAATAAAAGATTATAAGTAAATGATATATGGTATGAGATATATGATTATTATTATTTAATATATTTATAATAAACCTATATTTATTATATAGGATGGTTGAACACATATGAAAGAATTCATACCTAAGGTAAGGGTTTCTCGTCTCACTTTTACTTCCATGAGATATATGTCATATTCACCACTTATTTTTTTAGTGTGGTGTATATAATTTCTATTTTGATATGTTATATCATGAATATATTTCTCTTCATGTTATTTAAAATTTAATTTTAAGTTATTTATTTTACGGGGCTTTTGATTCAAACGTTACCAAAATGGTAAGAGTGTATTTCACAATCTCATCATTATCCAGGATTGTTTATGTTTAAGTCTACCTTAGGAGAATTATTTTATATTTCTTAAAATAAATATATTTTATTATTATATGGTTATTAATATACCTTTTTAAGTAATATTACCATTTTATATCTTTTTTAATTAAAATATATGAGAAAATGTTTTTAAGAAAATACGACTTTATTTCCCTCTTCGGTCGAAAATCCTTTTTTTTCCAAAACCATGTTTTCAAAAAATGTTTTGAAAAATGTTTTTACCATTCCCCAAATGATTTATTAAATAATTTTTTACCCATTTTTGAATTTTTATAAAATGGTTTGAAATTATTCTTCTTGTTATTTTCCGAATGAGGCACTTTTTAACCATTTTACAACAGTGCGAAAGGAATGTTTTTTTAACTTATTTGTAATGTACAAAATTACCCACCATCATGAAAAATAATTTCTTTGAATACTAATTTAAATTTTTAAAAGGATATTTTTTAAAGAATTTTTTTTCTTAATATTCTATAAATTTTTGATATCCGAAAGTGATTTTCAAAGTAAAAAGGATATTTTCCTCAAGAATGTTTTTAATGGAATTTTTATGGTATTTATATTCATAATAAATAAAAACACTTATTTTAATTATTATACACTGCGAGTATTTTGTAATGATATCATCCTTATTATTTCTCTAGATGTTTTATGATCATTTTGACCAGGGATGTACTATTTTGATACCATTCCCCATATTGCTCTAAATGGTTTATGATTATGTTAATTGATTGGGGTAATTATTAAAATTTCATATGTCAGTTTTTTAATATTAATGTTTATATTGATTATGTTTCACCCCTTTAATATGAGTAATTCACTGGACTTAGTAAGAGACGTGTGGGGACCACTATATCCACTTAATGCATAACTAGGTATCATGAGACAAACTATCTTGGGTTTTTGGTTGAGGCCTTACCCATTTGTGAAAGATGTCTTGGAATGAGGCCTTGACGATATGGTTATGATGTCTGATATTATACATTCAATCATTATGATATTATTTATTGATGTTCTATGTGATTATTCGATTAATTAGAATATCCATGGAAAAATTTCAAGCTCATGTGATCATGTATATGGAATTATTTGATCATTATTTATTATTTCCATATTATGATCAATTTATTGATTAAATGAAATGTATTTCATTTATTTAACTTTACATATTAATTATGATTTATTTAATGGTGTACTCAAATAAAATACTATGTTGTATTTTATGTTTTCATTTGTAAAATGAAATTCAAGTATGTATCAAGTTTACCAAGATTACTAAACTATTAGATCCTTTGGGATGTGATCACTTGTATCTAGTGTCAATGTAATAAAGTAACCACTGACTCTGGGCTACTGGGGTCAGGTTCTTTATACTTATTATCCTCAAGGAGTCTTATTGGTCTTAAAAAAACTTACCTACCTCGATCACTAAGTCCTAATTAAATGACTTATTTTAGTCCTTAAACTCCCAATATACTTACACAATGCTACTTTAAAATCCGACATTGAATTCCAAAATTCCCATGCTAATGCTCGCATTCTTCTGGAGAATTAGGATTAAAATCCATGACACTCATCTAACTCGATTCGCTCACGTGTCCTCATCCAAAAGATCACCTAGTTCATGATGCTCCCCACTTTAAAATTTAGCTTATATTGGTCAATTTTGATGCTATGGAATTTCTACCCACTAATTTTACTAACAAACTCTAAACCCACATTACAAAGATGTGTTTCACCCAATGCGGTCCCCATCTTACCATAACCATTCATATACAAGAATACCATTACCAGCTCTTGATTATAAATTAAATCAGTCAAATTCCAATAAACCATTCTCAACCTAGTTAGGCTAGATTTTCCTTTAAAAGAATCATATGATCCTTGACACACCCCATCACATCCTATACAACATGACCAATGTAGTTCCTAACTGAAAAAAATCCAATTACATGAGAGAATTGACCACATGATTTTCATAGACCACATTCAAATAGAACTTATATTTTATGAAAACTTGGAATGCAGCATAGGGCTGACCAAGATCGTTTTTCAAGGAGCACGTGTGGACAAGTTATTCAATATTTTATCCCTTACATATTTTTGTTTTTTTTCTTAATTTTGAAAGCATTAAATCAAGATATGTCATGTTTTATTTTATTTTATGATAAAATGAATTGTAAATAAAATGAAAATAGAATAACATAAAAAATGGATTAGGAATAAATGAAGGGGTTACTATGGTGAATTATAGTGGGTTGGATCATCATTTATAATTATTATAATTTTTTAACTCAATGTAAAAACTAAACATCATTCATACATACAACTTCCACAATTTTCATTTATTATGAAACCACTAATCTTCTTAGGTGATCCACTAAACTGACCATAAATATCATGTGTTCTCCTTGGTGAATGGGAAAATACACTCCTTAATCAAGTGAATGGATTTACTCAATCACCTGACAAAAAACTGCGTACCACTATCCCATTCAAATTACATGAATCCACTTGTTTTAAGTGTGATCTAAATTGAGGGAGACATTGAAAAATAATAAGTAGAAGAGTGCAACCATGTTAATGGAATACAGAGTTATTATCACCTCCTCTATACACCATCTTCACTATCACACTAGAATCAGAGAAAAATATAGTGAGAAATTGAAGCACATAAATTCAAACACACCATTATAATTCCCATAAAACCACCTACAATGGATTAGTTCTCCATGATCATGGAGGTTGATATTGATGGGATTCCATAGGGGTGAGAAAATGTGAAGAAATTTAGGGAGAATATAACGATACAACACAATGAATAGAGAATAGAATTAAATTATAATTAAAATATAGAAATAAATATAGAGAAAACCCAGGATATAATCAAAAGGTACCAAATAATTTCAAAGTATTGGAGAGGGAAAATATTTATAATTGGTATAGAATCTTCTTCATTCCCCTCATATTTAGAAAAGAGCAACGAGTCCTTATTTCCTTAGATGGATTCCAAGTGTTGCACCAGATGGTTAAGATCAATTCAATTGAGATAATATTTCTAGTTTAGAAATTATCCCATGATAGTGCTCCAGTACATCTTTGATAAAATTCCCCCAATGGTATGATGCTTATTTGTGGTGTAATGGAATTTTGGGTGTTTCCCATCATCACGTGATGAATTATGAGTATTTCACATGATAGAGTTAAAATATCATATAGGCTAGTGAACTGGTTTGGACTTATTTTGGGATTCCAATGTTGGGATCAGGGTTTTGAAAATAATGATCTTATCTATCGAGCTCACTTCTTCATACTCATGAAAAGATTGATTGAGTCGCCTTCATTTTCAAATGAATCAATTATTTTATGGAATATCTTCAGCCTTGATCTATGATTCAATATGTAGGTGTGGATAGACTCTAATTCAATATGGTATTTTCAAAATAACCTCATAGACACTCTCCTATGGACTCATAACCACAACCATGGGGAACATTGAGGTTCCTTCTTCGTTGAATACTTTCACAGTGAAAGAACCAAAAAAAATCTAAAGGGTGGTTAGCTTCAGTGAATTATTCATATGAACTCAATATCTCATCAAATTTTTGATTTAGAAATGTAAATATTGGTGTTTTGGATTCCTCATCCATGGATTGGGCTCATATGGGTTTGATTCATCTACTATAGTTAGAATAATCAGGTGTATCTTTGGTGGGGATTCATCACAGGTGCTTCTCTTGGACTTCTTAAAGCTTAGTCCTAGTTTGAATTCAACTAGATTATTGCAAAATTAGGTCTTTATCCCTAATGGTGAGGTCAGTCTCTCGTCCAGTCAAATAGTGCAGTGCAGATTCAATGGGAGGCCAAGATTCAATCTTGGTCCTCATCAACAGGTGATATGAAATCCTTTAATCATGTTCATTCTATGCAGCATCCTTCAATTTATTTGATAGTGGAATGGATCAGATTTTATTCATCACTATTGATATTTAGTTTCATATGGTGAGAGGAATTTTCATGGAATTTTCCATTGACATTGGAAAATTTAACTGGTTGACAATTGCGAAAAGCATCGACCTCTTCAGTTCTTCATTAGCGAGTATTAGATTTACACACAATGATACCGATTTAAACAAGGCTTAGGTTAGACTCTTCCATGAATAAATTATAGATTTAATTTATAGTTGGTAGAAGGAAGTGGAAGTCTTTTGGTTAGTTGAGTTAAGGTAGGTTGTGCTTCCCCTTGCAGTCACTTGTGTGTGTGTGTGTGGGGTGGGGGGGGGGGGCTCAAAGTCACTTAAGTGATCATGAGGTGATATTACAGTTACTTGTGAAGGTGGAATAAGGAACTTACAATTTTCCTAACATTCAATTATTTTTTCAAGGTGTGGTCACTTATGGTCAGTTTTCCACAGTTAGTTAAGTGATTTTGGATATGTAATAGAGTGGTCGCTTCAAAATTTTCAAGCACAACCACTTTGGTTTTTTTACCTCATTTCCAATCTAAATTCCACAAATTCATTTTTAGTGCTGCCATTTTCTTCAATCAATTTCATAAATGATAAAAAAAATTAAAATCATAATTTATCCCTTCCAAAATTAATGTAAAAATTAATTTCAATCTCATTTAAATCAACCAATTTAAATTTAAATTTTGAAAATCACAAAATTTCCCTTAAAAAATCACATTCTAATCCAAATTGAAAATTAAAATCCACAATTCTTTTTAATTTTTTTTTAATTTATGGATTTTCATTAAATTAATTTTTTTTTAAAATAATTGAAATGAAAAATTAATCCATTAAATAATTTAATTCTATATTGAATATCCATAATTTTGAATTCATAGTTTAAAATAAAAAAATCATGGATATAAATTAAATAAAAAATTAATAAATCATTGAAAACAATAATTGATCCATTTATTAATTAAGTCCAAAATTCAAAAAGTCAAAAAAATCAATGATTTTCCAATATTTTATTAAATTAGGGGGGGTCAATTTATATAAAAAATAGATATTTTTTTTTTTGAAATTTTCAGCTCACGTAACTCCCCCACACTTGAAATATTTCACTCATAAAGAGTTTTATCATTTAATTTCATTTATTCAAAAACAAAAACAAAAAGATTTATCCTCACTAGATCTAAATTTATCATCCACAATTGAAATAAAACATAGATTCATCCATTGTGAAAATTATCATGCCTCTTATGTGATTTTAATTCACTCCTCACTTTAATAAAACCAAAGTTCCATGTCTAAGAGTAGATCGAATTATATTTAAGTGGAATCAAAGTTTTAATAAGAAACACTTCCAATTATCTCTATCTTAAAATTTTATTAAACCAAAGTTCAATTTTCCACTTTATTGGGACAAATCAAATGAATTTGTTATAAGTCAATTACTCTGCCTTTATTTGGGTTCAATATTCCCCTCACCTAATTAAATTATTTTTTAAATATTAAGAATTTATTCTTTTTTTTGAATTTTTTCCCATCCATGTTTGTGAAAATAACTATGAAAGTCACTTATTTAATATATATACAAATGGAATTGAATCACAAACCCAGTGCCTAATGTATTATATATTAACCATGGAATCCTAATTTCCCATTTTAATCAAAGTTAAAAAGACTAATATAAATTTATTTTGAGTTGAATATAGTTACCTAGTATTTTAATACATAGATATCACATATTTTTAGATAAATATTAAATAAATTTCATAAACACATGCTTGATGACCCTAATAGTTTAGTTTCTTTAGATAATATAAGAACAATATTTTTATTTCATTGAAGATCTTCAACATCTCCCACAAATATCTTCCCACATAGTACTGCTCTTATGCATACCCTACCTAAACCTTTATTCATAACTTGAGGAAGGAAACATAAGAAAGTGTGATCTTAGATGCCCAGTAAGGGTAAACATAAGAGATATCAATCTATGATCATATGAAGGAATAAGATAAGAATAAGGGTATATGATCATGAACATAAGTTATGAAGTTCATAACCAACATATCATAGATCATAAACATGAGTCATGACATAAATCTTGGATGTTCATAATCCATGAATCATAATTAAATCAAAGAAAATAAACCATTTGAGAATAAAATTGGCATAAGTCATATATTTGTGTCAAAAAAAATAAGCATAGAAAATCATTTCCTTAATAATTCAAGGCTCATTTCCAATACTATCATAGTGTAACGACTTCACTCCCCAAACCATTGTAGTAGTCAAGGTTTACTCCCAAGATTATCATAGTGGATAAAGTCCCTTATTGAACCGAGTTAACTCCATATTCTAGTACTATTTATCTCATGATATATCAATATTTACCCAATGCATTGGAGGGAGATATAGGTCCCACCCATCACATAATGAAAATCATACATACGTGTGCCAAAAGATCATAAAACATTCATCATATTAGAACCCATAAAAAGAAACGGGTTTCATAAACATTTCACTATAGCATAACATGTAGAAAAGAAACAAGTTTCATAATTATTTCATCATTTCATCATAACTCATGGAAAAAGAAGTAGGTTTCATAAGAATTTTATCATGGTATAACTTGTGGGAGAGGATTGAGTTTCATAAACATATTTTCATCATAAACATAAACCATCTAGAGAAATAATAAATATGGTATCTTTGGATCATAACCCTAGTAATTCTTAAGTAACATCAAAGTATGTCATCTTAGATAGAAAATTATTTTGAAAGTAAAATCACATGGAAAATTAATTTATAAAAATAAAATTTCCACTTTAAAAATCACTTTTCAAAAATAAAATTTCATAAAACATTTTCAAAATATTTTTCTTCAAATATAACATTTAAAACTTATAAAGGAAGCTTTAAAGATAATTTAAAACATTTCTTGAGGAAAATATCCTTTCCAATTTCAAAAAAACTTTAAAATATAAAACATTTTCAAAATCCATTTCTTTGAAAATAACATTTGAAACTTAAAAATTAATCTTTAAACATTGAGTGGTAATGATGGTGGGAAATTCTATACGCGTTAAAATAAATATTCCTTTCACATTTTTGGTAAAATCCAAAAAATATTTGTTTTTGAAAACAACATGAAGAATCATTTTAAAATATTTTGTAAAAAAGTAAAACATGAGTAATAATTTATTTAATAAATAATTTTTATAATGTTAAAATATTTTATAAAATATTTTTATAAAACATGGATATGGAATAAAAGGGTTTTTTGACTGAAAAGAGAAATAAAATTAGTTTTCCTTATTCTTTTAGAATATTGAGTATATAAAGAGAGGAAAATGAAGGGAAAATATGTATTCTCAATAAATAACCATAGGATAATAAAATTCATGATGTTATTGAGGAATCGATCATAATATTTCATCATTGAAAATATAATCATAAACACTCCCAATAAACAATGAGATTGTAACATCAAACACTTAACACTTTGGTAACTTTTGAATCGCAAGCCCCATTAAAGAATAACATAAAAATAACTTTTAATATCATGAATATAATTATACTAATTATATAATATGTAAAAGGGGAATTATATACACCACATAAAATAAGAGAGGTGTGTAACACAACAACTTTATCAAAGAAGGAAAATTGAGACAAAACCCCTTACCGCTTTGGTAACTTTTGAACCGTAAACCCCATGAAAGAGTTATTCTAAAATGAATATGTAAATCCACATAATTTTTAGGAGAATAATAATAAAATAAATTCATGGGATTTATATACACCACATAAAATAAATAGGTGGTGAATATGATATGTATCTCATGAAAGTAAAAACTGAGAGGAAAATCCATTACCTGAAGTCTTGACTTATTTCAAAAACATTTGAACCTACTACATAATAAATATAAGTTTATTATAAATATATTTCAGGAAAATAATTATATATAACTTACCATATATTATTTACTTATGATCTTTTATTATCCACTTATTAACAATTCCATGTTAAAATCACCTTTCAGGAAATAATTGTTTTGTTTTTCATGTATGTTTTGATTTGTTGTTTTTCAGTCCTATTAATTTGATCAGTGTTACATAACCTCTATAATGTTAAAAATGATATAAATATCATATGTATTCATTAAATATGTATTTATCATAATCTATAAAATATAGAGATAAAAAATGAAATACATTGTTCATGAAGATTGTCACGAACCAACCCGGGTCGACCCTAAACTGGTCACCCAAGCCGGTCTACGACATAGCCTGAGAGGAATTCCTGATCCTCTTGGGCTGGAGACAAGTGCTAGGGAATCAATAGAGGATAATTGGGAAAAATTTCACCCAGTGAAAATAAATAAAGTAGTGGAAAAATTAGAATAACACAAAGTAAATAAACAACATGAAAAGAAAGAACGATCAACAACAACCAACTAACCTGACCACGACCAAAACTCCTCATGACTCCGAGATTCGATCACCAATCCACAACCAACTCTCACCCACGACGAGCAAGATCAAGTCAAACCTACAACAGAAACTAAAAATAGGAAAATACTATAAGTGTGAGTATTAAAACTCAGTAGGCGTTCCCAACAAACTATCCCTAAAGCACTACCTTTAAATAAAGAATTTACTAATTCTAGGTTTGAACTAAATTATATAAAATATTGGTTTCCACACACACACTTTAATTTCTAAAATAAATAACATTCCATTTACCTTTTTAATTTAAAAACTAGTTTAATGTTTTATAGGAGAAGGTGCATTACATTTTAAAAAATTTTTGCGAACAATTTAGAAATCCAAATTTTATTTGTTAGTCAAAAGAAAAACCACACACAACACACAACACACACTAAGGGAAATGGAAAAAGAAGTGGCACATAGGGGCCAACAACCGAACTAGATCTCTCAATCATTTTCCACATATAAATAAACACTAAAGGAAATATGGGTTGAACCTAGGAGCTCGTGAACAATACAGAATGTACTATACATGTGACTCATCCTGAAGGTATGCCCTACTCAATGACGTCATAATGCCCAAATGCCTAGTGTTTCCCTATATGTCCTAACCGAGGGGCCCAATCCCATAACATTGATAACAGAACACCTCTATGCTATGGGCCACTAGCTAGTGCGTGTTCTAAACTAGTGCAACAATCGTTCTTAGAAGATTCAATTACTATGACAGGTTCCCATGTCAACACACTCAATAAAAAGGGGTGAGTCCACAATGTAAATCAACTAGTCATGATGCACAAACATCACACACAACTCACACAATCAACGTACACAAAAAGATCACCCCTGAGTCACCTCAAAGAAAGTTTTCCAAAATAATTTATTTTATTAAAGTTCCAAACGAGCCTTCACCAATTTTAAAGAAAAACCTTATTTCTCAAGAGAACCAAAACACTTGTTCACAATTTATAATAAATCATTTATCATTAAACCATAACTACACTTGAAATTCCATGAATTATGTTAAAATTAAAAATGAGCATTCTTTCACTATTGTGGTCCATTCATCAAGAAAATATTTCAAGTGTCGTGTATAAAATAAACATCTCCTTTTATATTGAATAATTATTCCAAAATTAATTATCTGATACTATTTATCATTTATTAAAATTATTAAAAATATCAATCAATTAATAAATTCTAAATTTAAAGGTGAGTGCAGTGGGGGACCTTCCTCGAATTGCAGCTCGGTTACGACGACGCGACATATCTCACACTTGCGCACAAGTACACGCAACTTGCTGATGACCACAACATCACAGAAAACCTCTCCAATGTGACGCAACAATGAAAATCATCTAAAAACACATAAATGCTAACTTAAAATAATTCAAACGAATAAACAACGTAAAACCCACCTTGAAACTGGTGAAGGAGAAACAAAATGAACCCCAAATCACTTTCCTTCAGCAGCATGTGTTCTTCGCGTGACCAATTGAGAATAAGGTGCACGGTTGGGCACGCAAACAAATGAGTCAGGGGATGGTGTGGGGACGAACTCATCACACCAGTGATGTGGCTGGCCAGAGCAATAGGAAGTCGCGGCTGGAGGAGGGTTGTGCCAGCGCAGCAATGCGCCAGAGAGGTTGCCTCGGAAATAAGGGGTACTTGCGGGGAGAGTAGCTAGAGGGGAGTTTTCCAGCAAAGGGGACCGTGTAGAAAGGGGGAGGTCGTTTAAAGGGGGTCATCGGCCGAAGCACGCTGAGCAGGAGAGCTCACTGGAGCTGGCTGGCCGGAACCGAGGAGGCTGGATGGGCAAGCCTGCTGGATGAGCACGAGGCTTCTGAGCGAGGTGATGCAGGCACTGGGTACGGGGAGAGTCGAAGCGTGAGTAGGAGGGGTCTCCAAAATAATAATAATTAATACTGTTCCATTGATAAAAATAATAATAACCTTAATTAAAATAATAATATTTAAAATTATTAACCATAACCATTTTAAATAACGCAATAAAATAAAAAATTTATTCATTTTAAATTTTCCAAAGATATTCAGACTGTGCCGTTTCCTTGGCGAAGCCGCACGGGGTCTCCAAAACGTGCTCCACCTGGGTGATCAGTGAATTCAATTCAAAAACATGCGTTTTTTTTTGACAAAACTCAAAAATCTTGTTTGGGATTCAACCTGAACCTTGACATTTTTTTTAAACCCAACGAAAATAATAAGATAAAAAAATATAGGTCAGGGTGTGACAATTCTCCCCACCATAATGCTTCCCATCCCTGTAAAGCCACAACAAGACCTATACCCAAGAAGAAACTCCTTAGGTGTCACTCACCCCCAAAAGTTTAAGTGCCTCTAGTTGATCGATCCAAACGAACACCAAACTCCCATGACATGCAACTTATCCTCAAAACACAAACACTTTAAACACCACCAAAACGAAACTCTGATACTGACATGAAGAGGCCCAAACAGAATCCCCACCATAGGAAACAAGCCAAACTAAATTCAACGAGACTCGCAATGGGTCTCCCCACCATAAGGACTAATGAGATTAACCAAACTTGAAAACTTTCCGCACGGACCAAAAACCCCATCATAGCGGTAGGGGAGTGAAGGGACCAACTGAAAGAGCATCAAAACTATCATCACCAATACCTTAACGACATCACATCCTTAGAAGAACACAAACCATGATACACTAAGGATAGAGATTATTCCAAGGTCTTTTTACACCGCTGGGGTTCTCCTGACTACGTGCCAGCTTCAATCTGGGACCTATGGCTGGAGCACTGATAATTGAAGCATTTACTGCCTCACAGTCAGGCTTCAAAATTTCTCAAACATGACATATGAACCAAGATTTTAACAAACACACTTCCAATAAAAAAAAGTTTCAAAGATGATCAATAATAACCATTCTTACAACTGAAGGAAAGAAAACACTACAAAGAGAAAAACTCCAAAACTGATCCCCAAACATCACCCTACTCTTTCTAACGGGATGAGGTGACCTTTGACAATCCATATTTGGCTTCAACG
Organism: Viscum album; assembly: GCA_963277665.1. Taxonomy (NCBI): domain Eukaryota; kingdom Viridiplantae; phylum Streptophyta; class Magnoliopsida; order Santalales; family Viscaceae; genus Viscum; species Viscum album. The sequence continues at coordinate 94,024,146 of OY728147.1, forward strand.
TGCTTCTTGTAAACACCTCGACAGAATCATTGCACATGACACAGGCGCCCAAAGGTGTGGCAGGGTCTTGGAGCATTCAGGCACATCGACCTCTTGTGCCCCCGCTTACCGCACCAGTGACAGATCAAGGCATTGCACTGGGAGGAAGATGACTGAAGGTATGAAGGACTCTTGATTCCTCTTCCAGTACCACCAATATTAGGCCACTTCCCATTATTCTTATCACTATCTTTAGCACTACTTCCCATGGCTGGAGAAGTATTCTCCACCTCAAGTCCCCCTTCTAAATCAGCTTCGGTGAAGAAATCTTGTATCACCATGTTAGGGAAGGTGATTACGCTGAACTCTCCCACCTTCAACTGCAGCTCCAAACGTAATATGAGCTCAAAATTCTGAGCTTTCACGGGATCATTTCCAAAATACCTTGGTTCATATAGATCCAAGTCCAAGAAACGATGAAATAATTCCAACCCCGATCTAATACCTTGATGAAGACCGCACAACTCCATCCTCTTCCTCACCCTTTTCACCTTAGAGAAATATTGTTGGATGAACGACGACTTCAAGAACTCCCAAGTGAGATATTCTTGAGGCTTGCTTTGAGACATAGACTTACAACACTTCCAGGTTGGACCTTCAAGCATAAAGGTAGCCAACTTCACCTTTAATGAATCAGGTGGCACGAGAGAATAGAAGTCCCTCTCAATCTTCCACAGCTACTTCTCTGCCTCAAGAGGATCTGCTTGCCCATAAAAGAGGGGAGGGTTCATCTTCCAAAACTCAAGGACGTAGTCCTTAGGATGATCAACTGAAGGATTTTCTAAGGATGTACCACCCGAAGTTGCACCTTGGGTATCCATCGAACCTTCGTGGGGGAAAAAACTAAGGAATAAGAAAACAAAAAGATGGGCCAAACATGGTCATTACCATTTTAAACTTAACTTTTCAAAATTTCCAAAACAAAACTTTATAAAACAATTATTTAAAGTAAATAAGACCCAAATAAACCATAAGGAGAAACTAGTGCCGATGGGTGACTCATAAATATGGTTGGTGGCCATACGCCAGTCACACCACCATCACAAGGAGCACTCTAGGGTAATTTCCCCAGCTCCACATGGCTTTCCAGACCATGCGAGCTCACAGAGGTCACTTTCTGAGCTCCCATTTCATTTCCTAATACCAAACAACCATAATAATCAAGGACATCGACAAATCCAAACATCCCATGGTAACCTGAGGTTCAGAACGAGCAAGGGTTCATGAAGTCCTTATCTTCCATACACCATGATTCCAGAAAATTCTACTCCTTATACCATGAAAACCACAAATAACAATGGGCGCTCTGAAAAACAAGGTCCTCTCAAGAGACGACCTACTCTGATACCATTTTTCCACGAACCAACCTGGGTCGACCTTAAACTGGTCACCCGAACTGGTTCGCGACATGGACCAAGAGGCATTCCCGATCCTCCCGAGATGGAAACAAGCACCAAGGCATAAATAGAGGACAATTGGGAATGATTTATCCCAGTGAAAATAAATAAAGTAGCAGAAAAAGTAGAATAACGAAAAGTAAATAAATAACACGAAAAGAAAGAATAATAAAAAAAACCAACTAACCTGACCACGACCAAAACTCCTTGCGACTCCGAGAGTCTCTCACCAATACACAACCAACTCTCACCCATGATGAGAAATCTTGAGTAAAACCTACAACAAAAACTAAAAACAAAAAAACACTATAGGCGTGAGTATTAAAATTCAGCAGGCATTCCCAACAAACTATCCCCAAAGAACTACCTTTAAATAAAGAATTTACTAATTCTAGGTTTGAACTAAATTATATAAAATATTGGTTTCCACACTCACACTTTCATTTCTAAAATAAATAACAACACATTTCCCGTTTTAATTTTAAAACTAGTTTAATGTTTGAATGGAGAAGATGCATTACATTTTAAAACATTTTTGAGAAAAATTTAGAAATCCAAATTTTAGTTGTTAGTCAAAAGGAAAACCACACACAACACACAACACACACTAAGGGAAAAGGAAAAGAAGTGGCACACAGGGGCCAGCAACCGAACTAGACCTCTCAATCATCCACCACGTACAAATAAACACTAAAGGAAATGTGGGTCGAACCTAGGAGCTCATGAACAGTCCAGAACGTACTATACATGTGACTCATCCTGAAGGCATGCCCTACTCAATGACGTCATAACGGCCAAATGCCCGGTGTTTCCCTACATGGCCTAACCGAGGGGACCAATCCCATAGCACTGATAACAGAACACCTCTCTACTATGGGCTACTAGCCAGTGCGTAGTCTAAACTAGTGCAGCAATCATTCTCAGAAGATTCACTTACTATGCCAGGTTCCCATGTCAACAAACACAATCAAAAGGGGTGAGTCCACAATGTAAATCAACCAATAATGATGCAAAAACATCACACACAACTCACACAATCAACGTGTGCAAAAAGATCACCCCTGAGTCACCTCAAAGAAAGTTTTCCAAAATAATTTATTTTATTAAAGTTCCAAATGGGCCTTCACCAACTTTAAATAAAAACCTCATTTCTAAAGAGAACCAAAACACTTGTTCACGCTTCAGAAGAAATAATTTATCATTAAACCAGAACTACACTTGAAATTTCGTGAATTATGTTCAAAGGAAAAATGGGCATTCTTTCACTATTGTGCATCCGTTCATCAAGAAAATATTTCAAGTGTCATGTATAAAATAAACAGCTCTTTTTATATCGAATAATCATTCCAAAATCAATTATCTATTACTATTTATCATTTATTAAAATTAATAAAATATCAAAAAATTAATAAATTCTAAATTTAAAGGAAAATGCAGTGGGTGACCTACCTCGACTTGTAGCTCGGTTATGACGACGCGACATATCTCACACTTGCGCACAAGTACACACAACTTGCTGAAGACCACAACATCACAGAAAACCTCACCAATACGATGCAACAACGCAAAGCATCTAAAAACACAGAAATGCTAACTTAAAATAATCCAAATGAATAAACAGTGTAAAACCCACCTCGAAACCAGTGAAGGTGAAACAAAATGATCCCCAAATCACTTGCCTTCGGCGGTGGGAGTTATTCGTGCGCCTAATTGAGAATAAGGTGTGCAGTTGGGCACACGAACAAATGACGCAGGGGACGGTGCAAGGGATCACTCGTCACACCAGCGATGTGGCTGGCCGGAGCAGTAGGAAGTCACAGCCAGAGGAGGGTCGTTCCAGCGCGGCAGTGCGCTGGAGAGGTCGCCTCAGAAAGAAGGGGAGCTAGCAGGGAGATCAGCCAGAGGGGAGTTCACCAGCGAAGGGGACCGTGCGGGAAGGGGGAGGCCGTTCAAAGGGGGTCACCGGCGGGAGCGCACTGAGCAGGAGAGCTTGCTGGAGCGGGATAATCGGAACTGAGGATGCCGGCTGGGCAAGCCTGATGGATGAGTGTGAGGATGCTGAGCGAGGTGATGTAGGCACTGGGCATGGGGAGAGCTGAAGCGTGATCAGGAGGCCGAAAAAAGAGGGCTTGGGCATGGAAGGTCGGTTCAAAGGGGAAGGCTGTGGGAATGATAGGGCGACGAAAAGCGAGGGTGAGACGATTGCTGCCAGAGCAAAGAGGCAGGGGCTGGGGCCGGAGTGTTGGATGAAGGGGTGAGGGTGGTGCAGCGCTGGTCACTGCAACAGGAGGCGGCTGGGCGTGCATAGAAAGGGGTAATGGTCTAGGTGTGGGTGAGCCAGGGCGCAGGGCAGTGGTAGGTGAGCATCTTGTGCGGCACTGGCTGCAGACGCTGCAACGGGAGGGAGTCGGCTTGTGGGTGTGAGGCCGAACACCGGGAGAGGAGCCAGAGTCCGAGGGCGTAGTGGGATATGTTAGAAGCAGGGGATGCGGGGGGTCGCACTGCAGGAGGAGCTAGACTGGAGGTGGTTTGTGAACGTGGGATGAGCAGGGCAGGAGGCAGAGGGGTCAGAGTGGGGGCGACCTGGCGAGAGTGCATGGGTGCGAGGCTGGGGTGGCTAGGATAGGGCGCTGCAATGAAGGGAGAGAGAGAGAGGCGGTATGCTGGTGCTGCGTGGAAGAAGTAGATGGGGTGGGGGGGGGACATCCACGTGGAACACAAAAAAAAAAAAGAAAATAAAGAAGAAAGAAGAAGAAATAAAAAAATAAAATAAAAATAAAATAAAATAATAATAATAATAATAAAATAATAATAATAATAGTAATAATAATAATAATAATAATATTAATAAAATTAATAATAACCTTAATTATAACAATAATAATAATTAAAATTATTAACCATAACCATTTTAAATAATGTAATAAAATACAAAATTTATTCATTTTAAATTTTCCGAAGACAGTCGGACTGTGCCGTTGCCTGGGCGATGCCGTGCAGGGTCTCCAAAACACGCTTTGCCTGGGCGCTCAGCGATGTCAACTCAAAACGTGCATTTTTTTTTGAAAAAACTCAAAAATATTGTTCGAGATTCAACCTGAACCTTGACAAAAAATTTTAAACCCAAAGAAAATAACAAGATAAAAAAAAGATAGGTCGGGGTGTGATAGAGATGGTAGGTCATACATACATATGAATGTTGTTTCCATTTTATTTATGGAAAGAAAGAAAGAAGGTTAAATAATATATTACCATTATAGAATAATTTTTTATGTCATATATAATAAATATTTTTACTTAAACATATCATTATTACCTTCTATGTAAAGATTATGTGAAAAATGAATCACATCGCTTCGCGAGGCGGTAGTTTTCCGTACACACGATTGACATTATCGTATCCCCCACAGAATAGAAAGTAAAAAGGTATATGTGATAATATATTTCAAGAATAATATTTATATTAAAAATATAATATGTATTCATTTAATATATACTTATAATATCTGAGTAAAACAAAAATGAAAGACACATCACATCGGTTCGTGAGGTGGTAGTCCGCCGTACACACGAGTAACATTATTATTTTTCAATGGGTTGAGAGGAAATAAGGTAGATGTGTTATTATAATTAAATAGGTATAATAATATAATAAATATCATATATAAATATTAAATTCATCATTAAATCCATCTGTGATAGGTGGTGATTGAAAACAAATAACATCGGTTTGCAAGGTGATAGTCTGTCGTACACATGAATGATCGTTTCGTATCCCATTTGATGGAAGTGGATATGGATATAGGTAATTCCATTAAAATAATGACATATAAGTATATAGGATATTATGGTATAATTTTTTATCATATTTCAAAAATATTTTATGGATTTAGAAGAATAAGTAAAATAAAAATTCATAGTTAAAAACTTTACCTCTTCTTCAGACAACCTCTTTAGGTTTAACCTAAAGCCTTCCTAGAATTGGATTAATTATCTCACCAAGGAATATAGGATTTGGGTAGAAAATTAAGGAATATATTTGGGTAGGTATTTTCTAAACCAATTGGGTTTGGAAGTGTGAATAGGAGAGGAGAGTTGGTGACCTTTTATAAGTGAGGTGTGTGGCAGACTTGTAATTTTTGAAAAGAAAAAGGTGTACCCATGTTTTTCACATGATACAAGGATCTAAAATGAGACCACTAGTGGAATTGGGACCTATAAAAACACTTATTTCCCAACGATTTAAAAAACCATTGGGATAAAGACCCTTTACCAATGGTTCTAGTAAACCGTTGGTATAAGGTGTTATATGTTGGGTTTTCCCAACGGTTTTGTTAAACCGTTGGGAAAGAAAAATTTTAAACACAAAATTTAGGGCTCCTCATCCTGGGTGAACCGTCCCCGAACTCCGCCTCCCGACCCCTCCCCCCTCCCCAATCTAGATCTCCTCCCGACCTCCTCCTCCGCCTCCCAGACCCCTCCCTCTCCTCCGATGGCATTCCCCTTCCCCTCTCGGCTCCCTCTCCAACGATGACGTCCCCCTCCCCTCTCGGATCCCGGAGATGTTCCCCCTCCCCTCTCATCTCCCACTCCTGGTGACACCCCCTCCTTTCAATCTCTTCCTCCGACGTCCCACGACCCCCTCTCCAGTCGCATGCGAGACCCCCCATGGTCGAACACCCCGCGGGACGTCCCCCCTCTCGTCTCCCTCTCCTCCCGCCAGGGTTCTTGATCGGTATTTCCTGGTAAAAATTAGTCTTATTTTTTAAAAAATGAGGCAATAAGGAATTCATTGTTAGGTTCATAGTTAGGATAACCATTCATATTAATCGTTCATTTTCTAGAGTTTTGGTTAGTAGTCAACTCATGGTGGGGTGAATTATTGGGTAAATTGTGATTTTTTTCAAAATAGAGTCTTCCAGAAATGTAGGGTTAGATTCACAGGTTGTATTCCATTCATTCGAATAGTGCATTCAATAAAAAGTTCATGATTTTTTTAAAACCTCATATTTTCCTCTATAGACTCCGATTAGACCTTATATTGTGTTGTATTTTTTTTGTTAATCATGATACATATGTTATGAGGTTGTATCGTCATTAAGATGTGCAATGATGTGGGTTAATTGGAGGTGAGTGATGCTATATGAGATTTTATGGGTTATGGTGAGGAGTTTCTTTCCCTTTAATTTATTGGTTCATAAAACATAAGTTGGCGCTGCATATGTTATTTAATTGGAATTGGTAAAGTAAAATGTTGGTCTCAGATTTCTGATTTGGTTATTTGGATGGTATTCTATATCAAAAGTGGGTATATCTCTATTTACTATGGGTGTATTTTCCAATTGACCAATGTATTTATTAAATTGACCATGCAATACACATTTCCCACAATATGGAAGCACCACAAAAATAATAAATAGACACTACACACCACAAGACACCCATGGGAGACTCCCCTTGACATCTACGGATAGTTAAGGGGCCATTAACTTAGGAACTGAAGTCGATTGGCACTCAAGCCTTGAGAAATTCCCATTGCTGGTAGAAAAGATACCAACACCTTTATTCTCAGTATAGTATAATGAAATGGTTTACACCCTCATGACCAAGTAGACCATCTGGTTCATGGACTGGTGACCAACCAGGTTCAAGAGTAGGATCAACTACTAAACATCGATTGTGGTCCCTATGAGGTTCTTTCCATAGTGAAGAGTGTTATGTGCGCAATCTTCAACTCAACTAATGTAGCATAGGTTTATATTAAATGGCTAAGTGTACTAGTATGGTGTTTCCATCAACGTGCTATATAAAAAACATAATGAAAAATGAAGAGATTATTAAATGGAACCGTTTCCCCCTTGCTTGCAGGAACATGATTTGACCCATGGGGTGGTGTGGTTCTTATATATTGGGCAGTGACATGTATAGTCACAGGATACAGGTATGTTTTTGTTTAGTTTTTATTTTATTTTCTTTATCGCATTTTCCACTTAGGTATTTTACTTCTTTCTACGGACGTAGGGTAGTGATGCTATCCTGACTAGTTGACGTAGATCACTTGTATACTGTAATACCATGAGGTGTGAGTGTGAGGAAAAATTTGAAGTTAGAAGAGCCTTGGGGTCTTCCATGAGATGGAATCGTTTTTCTAAAACATTATGTGGGAACATTTCTGGAGTATGTTGTAGTCACGAAATAACCCCAAGTGTCTCCATGAGATAGCATAAATAACCCAAAGTGTCTCCAAGTGCCTCCATACATCGTGTCATCCTCGCATGGGTTGGCCACTCACCCAATCCTATCAAACCTATCCTAGTATATCCTCTCAGTCACATAGTCTAGACTCATCTCTCAAGGATTATCCCATGCCTTGATGAACATCTCATCATCTAACTAGACAAAGAGGATTATTCACCTTATGATTGTCCTAGTCACAAAAGCACACCATGTCGAACCCATCTACATTATATTCTCAATAATCCGGTCAAGAACCTCATCAAAATCATGTATTATAACCCAGCCCCACTAACCAGGTTCCATCCTAAGCTAAATCACACCAAGCCTCTTGGCATTATAATGCCAATCTGTCCGACAATACCCAATAACCACACCAGCATCTCATCCTTCATCTATTTAGTTAAACTCTTGAATCATTAAATGGAGTAAAACCTTTCATAATACATTTTATATACTCAGAGGGACCATCCCACTCTAAGATCCTACCAAGATTCCAATCCATCCTCATAAGTATTTCCTCATCAAACGCTAGATGTACAATTGCCACACCTATCACTACAAGGCCCAATCCTCTTAGGAATATTTTACTTGATCTAAATCCTCATCATTAGTGACATCAATCACATTAAAGCACATAAATTTCCACTGAACCCTACATTCCAAGAATTATTCATGTGGACAGGCACCATGGAAACAGGCTAAGAACTAAAACCATAAATAATAATGCCAAATACATGAATCATTTTTAAATAAATATCTCAAGTGTAAATATAAAAACCAAGAATAATAAGACCTCATCCCTTGTATCGAACAAAACCAAACTAAGTTGAAACTTGGGCCAAATTGATTATATACCATTAATAGGAAGAGTAATTGTTAATTAATTGGAATGTACTATTTGATAGTATCATTTTGAAACATTGATCTATTTCTCCTTTGCATGAAGGAACATGATTTGACCCATGGGGTACTGTGGTACTTATATGTTGGGAAGTGATAGGTATAGTCATAGGAGACATGTATGTTTTAGTTTAGTTTTTATTTTATTTTCTTTATCTCATTGGTCACTTAGATCATTGACTGCTTTCTATGGACATAGGGTAGTTATATTCTGCAAAGGGGTCCATAAGGGGTTCAGATTGATTCATTCCATCGACTTTGATCCGAGGTAAGATTCTATGGTTACTAATTTTCTCTCACCTCATGTATTTTGGGATTTAGTGTTTTTGACTCCATATTATGTTTTTGGTAGGGAGTTGGATCGTTTCATGTTGGTTCGGGTGGATTTGGTTCTCTGTTGCCAATCTAAGTAAGGCTTTAATGCCATTCGTTGATTTTTCACTGGTTATGTATCATTATTCATGTGTTTTAAGGTTCTTAATATCCTTTGTGTAGTGCATTGATCCCTTATCATTGGTTTCGAGTCTCCAAGTCAAGGGGGACTCGTTTGTGTGTGCATAGGTAAGTAAGTATATGTATGTGGGTTCCCCCGTTATGTGTATAGTCACCCATGGCAGTGATTATGCACGTATGGGGCTAGGTGTTCCCATGTATATATATATAAATTCATACGCAGGTGAGTGGAGACTGATATATGCATATAAGCATATGTGCAAGGATCCCCTTGCACATGGTCATGGCCATCCGGGTGTGTGCATAGGGGCTAGGTGTCCTTGCATGTGTGTGAAGGTGCGTATACCCAGTGGAGGAGCAACAACTTTTAGTTAGAAATCTCCAAGATCCAAATTGGACGGCTTGGTCCACCTTGAGGTAGAGTCCCTCTCGTAGCCTCTTTAATTTAAGAATTATTTAAATTGAATTTAGCTTCTTTCTTAATTCTGCTTAATTATATTGAATTTCATATCTTGAATAAGTTTTCTTTAATATAATTGATTCATTTGATAAATAAAGTCATGTTTTTATAATAAAACCCCTCCAATAGAGGTGCACTATCTGTGAAAACTCACAGTGATAGTTTAGGGTGTATGATTCTTTTCCGTTGTTTCATTTCCCTTTAGACGTTGCGTCATTGTGCTGCTCACTACAACCTTTCGAAGATCCATTTTTATAACATATTAAATAGTTGATTTGTTCTATCATGTCCGTTGTGACCTTATCTTATGGAGAAAACCATTTCGTATGTTTTCCTGGTCTCTTGGCCACCCCTTTGGGTGTTTAACCGAGCCTATATATCTAAAAAAACTGATGGTTTCATTGTTTAACACCTATTAGGCTTATGGTGCTGCCCACCATAAGCTTCATCTTAACACTGTTTGGGTGTTTTCCTGGCCTCGATGCACATCTAATTTTTTACATATATGAATTCTACCATAAGATTTGTGTTGCATCCTGAGATGTTAAAACATACTCAAATTATATTGTTCCCAAGGTGAATGAAGTTTTATTATTATAGTTCCAAGAAATGCATATACCATTGATAAGTAATACACCTGCACAATTTGACGCTCAATCAGTAGTTTCAACTACCTAGTACCACTTTTAAAAACAAAAAAAAAATATATCTTTATCATACCACAATTCCAAATCAAGAGTATATTTTTATAACATAAGATCAGTTTTTATAATGTGAAGGACAACTACGTAGGATTTATTTGGAATCCTGTCCGGAAGATGCTGCACTGTGGATGTCGCTCGACCGGGCCAACATGCCGCGGTCACGCCATGGTCACGCCGCAGTCACGCCGCGGTATTGCTGTGATTTGACCCTACTCTAGGATGACACCCCGTGACGGTTCTCAGTCTTGTCGGAATTCGATGTATGATACCTAGATAGAGTTTTAGATACATTACCCACCCATAGTTAATGGGAAGGGAGGCGATAGCCGGAATGTTTCCCTGCTTCCTCCCGCTCCCTTCACTCCTGGACGGAAGATGCTGCCCTGCAGACGTTGCTAGACCGGGCCAGAATGCCGCGGTCATGCCACGTTCACACTGCGGTTATGTTGTGGTCACACCGCGGTCATGCCGCGGTCACGCTATGGTAATGCCGTGATTTGGCCCTGCTCCAGGACGACACCCCGCGGCGGTTCGCAGTCCCGTAGAAATTTGTTGTATGATACCTAGATAGAGTTTTAGATACATTACACACCCATAGTTAATGGGGAGGGAGGCGACGACCGGAATGTTTCCCCGCTTCCTCCCGCTCCCTTCGCTCCTGGCCGGAAGATGATGCCCCGCAGATGTCGCTGGATCGAGCCAACACGCCGCGATCACACTGTGGTCACGCCGCGATCACGTCGTGGTCACACCATGATCACACCTCGGTCATTCTGCGGTCACATCGCGGTCACACCGCCATCACGCCATGGTAATACCGTGATTTGGCCCTGCTCCAGGACGACACCCCGCGGCGGTTCGCAGTCCTGTCTGAATTCGATGTATGATACCTAGATAGAGTTTTAGATACATTACACACCTATAGTTAATGGGGAGGGAGGCGATGTCCGGAATATTGCTCCTCCGCCTCCCGCTCCCTTCACCCCTGGCCGGAAGATGCTGCCCCGCAGATGTCGCTGGACCGGGCCAACACACCGCGGTCACGCCGCGGTAATGCCGCGGTAATGCCGTGATTTGGCCCTGCTCCAAGACGACACCCCGCGATAGTTCGCAGTCCTATCAAAATTCAATGTATGATACCTAGATAGAGTTTTAGATATATTACCCACCCTCCATCCTGGACACTGCCTCAATCCGAGGCATGGTGTGGCCGGTACCACTCAAAGTGTTTCACTTTTATTTGAAATGGACAACATTTTAAGTGAAAACAACAACTGGCATACGGAAAACCAACCAAACGCATCCGGATTGTGTTGATAATTCAACACAAGGATCCATGGGTCATTTATGATGTGTACAAGTCAAAACTGCCTCAATATGAGGTACAGTGTGGCCGGCACCACTCAAAGTGTCTTTTTTTTTTGTTTAAAATGGATACTCTTTTAAGTAAAAACAACTGGCATACGAAAAACTGACCAAACACATTCGGATTGTGTTTATACTTTAGGAAAATAATACATGGGTCATTTTTGATGTGTACAAGTCAACCCCACCTCAATCTGAGGTGCGGTGTGGCCGACACCACTCAAAGTGTCTCTCTTTTGTTTCAAAAGGACATCATTTTAAGTGAATACAACAGCTAACATACGGAAAACCAACCAAAGACATTCGGATTCTGTTGAAACTATAGGAAAATGATACATGGGTCATATATGAAATTTATGAGTCAAAAATGTCACAATCTGAAGGCCGGTGTGGCCGGAACCACTCAAACTATCTCACTTTTATTTGAAATGGACATGATTTTAAGTGAAAACAACAACTGGGATATGGAAAACCGACCAAACACATTCATATTGTGTTGATAATTTAGGAAAATGATATATGGGTCATTTGTGACATGTAAGAGTCAACCAATTTTCAATATGAGGTGCGGTGTAGTTGACACCACTCAAAGTGTCTCTCTTTTGTTTAAAATGGACATCATTTTAAGTGAAAACAACAACTGACATACAGAAAACCGACCAAAAGCATTCGTATTCTATTGAAACTATAGGAAAACGATCCATGGATCATATGTGATGTGTAAGATTCAACCCCACCTCAATCCGAAGGCCGGTGTGTCCGGAACCACTCAAAATCTTTCACTTTTATTTGAAATGGACAGGATTTTAAGTGAAAACAAAAACTAACATACGGAAAACCGATCAAACACATTCAGATTGTGTTGATACTTTAGGAAAATGATACATGGGTCATTTTTGACGTGTAAAAGTCAAACCTTCCTCAATATGAGGTGCGGTGTGGCCGACACCACTCAAAGTGTCTCTCTTTTGTTTCAAAAGGACATCATTTTAAGTGAATACAACAACTGACATAAAGAAAATAGACCAAAGGCATTTGGATTCTGTTGAAACTTTAGGAAAAAGATCCATGGGTCATATGTGATGTGTAAAAGTCAACCCCTCCTTAATAAAAAGGCTAGTGTGGCTGGAACCACTCAAACTGTCTCACTTTTATTTGAAATGGACAGGATTTTAAGTGAAAACAACAACTGGCATACGGAAAACTGACCAAAAGAATTCAGATTGTGTTTATAATTTAATAAAACGATACATGGGTAGTTTTTTATGTGTAAAATTCAACTAAGCTTCAATCCGAGGTGCGGTGTGGCCGACACCACTCAAAGTGTCTCTCTTTTGTTTAAAATGGACATCATTTTAAGTGAAAACAACAACTAACATACAGAAAACTAACCAAACACATTATGATTCTGTTGAAACTTTAGGAAAATGATCCATGGATCATATGTGATGTGTAAGAGTCAACCCTTCCTCAATCAGAAGGCCAATGTGTCCAGAACCACCCAAATTGTCTCACTTTTATTTGAAATGGACAAGATTTTAAGTGAAAACAACAACTGGCATACGGAAAACCGACCAAACGCATTCGGATTGTGTTGATACTTTAGGAAAATTATCCATGGGTCATTTGTGACATGTAAGAGTCAAAACCACCTCAATCCGAGGTGCGGTGTGTCCGACACCACTCAAAGTATCTCTCTTTTGTTTCAAAAGTACATCATTTTAAGTGAATACAACAATTAACATATGGAAAACTGACCAAATGCATTCATATTCTGTTGAAATTTTATGTAAACAATCCATGGGTCATATGTGACATGTATGAGTCAACCTCGCCTCAATCAGAAGGTCGATGTGTCCAGAACCACTCAAACTATCTCACTTTTATTTGAAATGGACATGATTTTAAGTGAAAACAACAACTGGTATACGAAAAACCAGCCAAACGCATTCGGATTGTGTTGATACTTTAGTAAAATGATCCATGGGTCACATGTGACATGTACACATCAACCTTAACTCAATAAGAGTTGTGGTATGTCCTACACCACTCAAAGTGTCTCTTTTTTTATTTAAAATGGACATCATTTTAAGTAAAAACAACAATTGACATACGAAAAACTGACCAAATGCATTCAAATTCTGTTGAAAATTTAGGAAAACGATCCATGGGTCATATTTGACTTGTAAAAGTCAACATCGCCTCAATATGAGGCGCGGTGTGGCCGGCACCACTCAAAGTGTCTCTCTTTTGTTTAAAATGGACATCATTTTAAGTGAAAACAACAACTGACATACGGAAAGCCGACCAAATGAATTCATATTCTGTTTAAAATTTAGGAAAACAATACATGGGTCATATGTGACATTTAAGAGTAAACTCCGACTCAATCAGAGGTGGGGTGTGGCTGGAACCACTCAAAGTGTCTCTTTTTTGTTTAAAATGGACATCATTTTAAGTGAAAAAAACAACTAACATATGGAAAACTGACCAAACACATTAGGATTATATTTAAACTTTCGGAAAATGATCAGTGGGACATATGTGACGTGTAAAAGTCAACCTCACCTCAATCTAAGTACCGGTTTGTCCGGAACCACTCAAACTGTCTCACTTTTATTTGAAATGGACAGGATTTTAAGTGAAAACAACAACTGGCATACGGAAAACTGACCAAATGAATTCGGATTGTGTTGATACTTTAGGAAAACGATCCATGGGTCATTTTTTATGTGTATGAGTCAACCATGCCTCAATCATAGGCGCGGTGTGGCCGATACCACTCAAAGTCTCTCTCTTTTGTTTAAAATGGACATCATTTTAAGTGAAAACCAAAACTGACATACGGAAAACTGACCAAATGCATTTGGATTATGTTGAAACTTTATAAAAACTATCCATGGGTCATATGTGATGTGTATGAGTCAACCCCGTCTCAATCCAAAGCATGGTGTGGCCGGAACCACTCAAAGTGTCTTTTTTTTAAAATGAACACCATTTTAAGTGAAAACAACAATAGACATACAGAAAACCGACCAAATTCATTCATATTATGTTTAAAATTTAGTAAAAAAATCCATGGGTCATATGTGACGTGTAAGAGTCAACCCTTCCTCAATCCGAGGTGTGTTGTGGCCGGAACTACTCAAAGTTTCTCTCCTTTGTTTAAAATGGACATCATTTTAAGTGAAAACAACAACTGACATATGAAAAACTGACCAAATGCATTCGGATTCTATTTAAAATTTTGGAAAATGATACATGGGTCATATGTAACATGTAAGAGTCAACCAAGCCTCAATCCGAGGTGCGGTGTGGCTGGTACCACTCAAAGTGTCTCTCTTTTGTTTAAATGGACATCATTTTAAGTGAAAACAAAAACTGACATACGGAAAACAGACCAAACGCATTCGGATTCTGTTTAAACTTTGGAAAAAAGATCCACGGGTCATATGTGACGTTTAAGAGTGAACCCCTCCTCAATCCTAGGTCCGGTGTGGCCGACACTACTCAAACTATCTCACTTTTATTTGAAATGGACATGATTTTAAGTGAAAACAACAACTGGCATAAGGAAAACTGACCAAACACATTCGGATTGTGTTGATACTCTAGGAAAATGATACATGGGTAATTTGTGACGTTTAAGGGTTAACCCTTCCTCAATATGAGGTGCGGTGTGGCCTACACCACTCAAAGTGTCTCTCTTTTTTTTTAAAATGGACATCATTTTAAGTGAAAACAACAACTGACATACAGAAAACCAACCAAACGCATTCAGATTCTGTTGAAAATTTAGGAAAACTATAAATGGGTCATATGTAACATGTAAGGGTCAACCCCTCCTCAATATTAAGCGCGGTTTGGCCGACACCACTCAAAGTTTCTCTCTTTTGTTTAAAATGAACATCATTTTAAGTGAAAACAAAAATTGACATACGGAAAACTGACCAAATGCATTCAGATTCTGTTGAAAATTTAGAACAAAGATAAATGGGTCATATGTGATGTTTAAGAGTAAACCCCGACTCAATCTGAGGCGTGGTGTGGCCGAAACCACTCAAAGTGTCTCTTTTTTTTAAATCGACATCATTTTAAGTGAAAACAACAACTGACATACGGAAAACCAACCAAACACATTAGGATTCTATTTAAACTTTGGGAGAAAGATCCATGGGTCATATGCTACGTGTAAGAGTCAACCCCTACTCAATCTGAGGGCCAGTGTGGCTGACACTACACAAACTATCTCACTTTTATTTGAAATGGACAAGATTTTAAGTGAAAACAACAATTGGCATACGGAAAACTGACCAAACACATTCGGATTGTGTTGATACTTTAGGAAAATGATACATGGGTAATTTGTAATGTGTAAGAGTCAACCCCACCTCAATAAAAAGCGCGGTGTGGCCGAAACCACTCAAAGTATCTCTCTTTTGTTTAAAATGAACATCATTTTAAGTGAAAACAACAATTGACATAGGAAAACTAACCAAATGCATTCGTATTCTATTGAAAATTTAGGAAAACGATCCATGGGTTATATGTGATGTGTAAAATTAAACCCTGCCTCAATCCGAGGTGCGGTATGTCTGGAACCACTCAAAGTGTCTCTCTTTTGTTTAAAATGGACACCATTTTAGGTGAAAACAACAACTGACATACGAAAAACTGACCAAATGCATTTAGATTCTGTTTAAAATTTAGGACAATGATCCATGGGTCATATGTGAAATGTAAGAGTAAACCATACCTCAATATAAGGCATGGTGTGGCTGGCACCACTCAAAGTGTCTCTCTTTTGTTTAAAATGGGCATCATTTTAAGTGAAAACAAAAGATGACATACAGAAAACTGACCAAATGCATTTGGATTCTATTGAAACTTTAGGAAAACAATCCATGGGTAATATGTGATGTGTACGAGTAAACTCCTCCTTAATTTGAGGTTCGATGTGGATGGTATCACTCTAACTGTATCTCTTTTGTTTAAAATGGACATCATTTTAAGTAAAAACAACTGTCATACGGAAAACAGACCAAACGTATTCGGATTGTGTTGATACTTTAGCACAACAATCCATGGATCATATGTGACATTGTACGAGTCAACCCCACCTCAATCCGAGGTGTGGTGTGGCCAGAACCACTCAAAGTGTCTCACCTTTATTTGAAATGGAAAACATTTTAAGTGAAAACAACAACTGACATACTGAAAACCGACCAAACTCATTCAGATTCTATTGATACTTTATGAAAATGATCCATGAGTCATATGTGACATGTATGAGTCAAAACCACCTCGATACGAGGCACAGTGTGGCTGATATCACTCTAAGTGTATGTCTTTTGTTTAAAATGGACATCATTTTAAGTAAAAACAACTGGTATATAGAAAACCGACCAAACGTATTCAGATTCTATTGATACTTTATTTTGGGGTTATTAGATTCTAATTTCTGAATTCAATCATGTATGTGTTATAGAAAATGTAATTTTGTATGTATTCTTAATTCTGTATAACCCACCCCCTAGACACCCCCACCCCCGTGGACAGCTCCTCAGCCCTGGACACCCCCACCCCCCGAGACACCCCCAACCCATTGTATGTCATATTATATATGTGTTATATATAATTCAGAATTATGTATGCTACATAATTAATTTTGTATGTGTTATTGATTCATAATTCAGAATTCATTACATAATTCATTCTGCATGTATTCAATTGAGAATTCAATTATGAATTCTGTATTGCATAGGGTAATTGGGTTCATATAAATGATTATAATTGTGGTACATTCCATGGTTAAAATAGTATCTTGTTTTTATGTGATTTTGTGTGCTATAACAGGTGTTTTTGTTGGTGTTAAGAGTGTATGAAGATGTTTATTTGAGTGTGCAGTGGAGAATATTTTAGGTGGATGGTCTATCAAATTCTGGTAATACACTATACCAACGGTTTACTAAAACCGTTGGTATAATGTTGTAAATATTTTTACCAACGGTTTTAGTAAACCATTGGTAAAACCTGGAAATAATCTTATATACCAACAGTTATTTAAACCGTTGGGAAACTAGGATTACACTACTAGTATTGCCAACAGTTTGTAAAACCATTGGCAATACTCCGATTACACTGCCTTTCCCAACAGTTATACAAAAACCTTTGGTAATGGGCTACCTCCACGCCTTAATTTCCAACGGTTTTCCAAACCGTTGGTAAAGCCTTAGTTTCTAGTAGTGGACATTATAAAATATTATAGTTCATAAGGTATAAATATTTCAATAAAATATATGTTTTAAAATTTTATAGGTAATTTTACTCCTTATCGTTTTAGTTTAGCCCCTGGTAAACCTATTTTAACCTTAACTGTGATAATTAATTTTTACTGTTTTTACTATTAATTATGTTAAAAAATTAATTTAACCTTATTAGATAATATAAATTATTCTTATTCAAAATTTGGAATTCATTTTTCCCAAATTCCATTCACATAAATGATAAAATTTAATTTAAAATTAATCCTGCAGATGCGGTGAAAAAGTGGGTTTCCAAAGAGAAAAGTTTCAAAAGTTTAAAAAGTTTTTATATAAAAATTAAATATGAAATTTATTCCAAATACCAAAATTGTATTAATTGATAAATATTTGAATAAATTTTACTTTTAAAACCATCTTAAAATAATTTCTAAGTTTTTAAATTCTTTAAAATAAATGATAATTTTTAATAAAAACAAGTATTTTTCACTATTCCTCAAAAAATTTCTATTTTTAGAAAATTATCAAAAATTAAATAGAATATATTTTTGAAATTATTATTTAAAAAATGAATTTATTTTTTCAAATAAATTTTCCAATAGTGTAAATAATTAATTTTAAAATAAGTGCGTAATAAGTGACAAAACTGATTTTTAGAAAAATACAGTTCCTAAGGGTAAAATTGGATTTATTCTTATATCTTATCTAAAAAACATATAAAATTAATTTTAAAAATTTTATTGATTATAAAATTTATAAATTTGATTAAAATCATTCACAAAAAGTGATTTTTTTAATTTATTGAGGTAAACCATGTTTTGTGTGAATAAAAAAATAATTTTTCAAAAAAAGATTTCCTTTATTTTAAAATAGTTTTTATTTTTGTTTATAACTAATTGTTCACCAAATATTTAATTTTATATGCATGTTTAAATCGTATATTTTTATAATTTAGTTAATCATAGTCATACCCTCCATTCTAATGGCTAGATGATTACTATCATATTAAATAATAATATTTTAATAGTATGTCACGTTTTTTTTAAACTCAGTGTTGCATGTAACACAATCTAAACTTAGTGTTGTGTGTAATTAAAGCTAAACTCAGTGTTTCATGCACCACAAGATAAAATCGGTGTTTTGTGTAATGCAAAATATTGAAAAGATTAAATTTATTTGAAAAAAAACATTTCAAAAAATCTTAGGGTGTTACATTCTATCCCCCTTAAAATGAATTTAACCCTCAAAATTCATCACTTAGATACCTATAAATGAGGATAATTTTACTTCATTACATAATCACGTTCCCATGTAACTTCCTCAAGCTAGTGGGTTTTCCACAAAGATAATGACCATGTGAGTGGTCTTGTTTCATATAATTTTCTCTATACAATCTAGAATCTTCCCTAATTTTTCATCATAAGAAATATCGTGATCCAGCAGTATGACCTATGAGTTTAGTATATGTGATTTATTAGGTATATACTTACTTAGGAGAGATACATAGAACACATATTGAACCCAAGAGAGGTTCAGTGGAAGTGCCAAGCAATAAGCTACCATCCCGATATAATCAATAATTTCAAAGGAACCAATATATATTGAGATAAAATTTCCTTTATATCATAAGAAAAATTTCATATTTGGTTGTGCTTTGATAAATTTATACTTTATCTCTTACTCCATGAAATGAAGATGAATTTTTTATTCTTGAAGCACTAACAGATCAGAAGATCCATAATAGAATGATAAGTCATTCTTTCTATCTCTAGTTATCATCATCACAAAATAGTTAGCACAAGTTATTCAATATGCATAAATATTCATACAGTGAATTAATATATTAATCTCTAAAACATCACCCAAAGTTAATCTTAAAACATTCCATAAATGTCTAACCTCATGAAACTTCCAAAAATAAAAATTTATAAAGAAGTTCACTAAAATTCCAAAAATAAACTTAACATTAATACCCCAAATATCATAAAGTAGCTCTTAATTTTCACATACCAAATATGTTAATAACTTGATCATATATTCTCTTAAAACATGTTAATAACCAAAATTACCAAAAAACCTTAACGTAAAGATACATAATTCCTAATTCCTTGAATAAAACCATAGATTATTGAATATATTCCATAAATACAATAATGTCGTAAACTCTATCAATGATAAAATAAACCAATTTCTTCACAAACCATTAATCATTTCCAAGATCATAAATACTATCCAATTTACTTTATTCATATCCATAATCTCTTTATACCAACAAAATTATCTCAACATCAGGAACATATTAAGTTATATCTTCTCTTAATCACATGTTTTTCCGTAAAATATCACCTTGCGGTTAAATCACTTTTTTAGGTCATCAGTACCATTCAACATATTCTTTCAAATCCTTATTGAAAAACTTCTACAGAACAATTATTTATATTTCATGATTTATATAACATAATTCTTGAATTCCCATACACAAACACTTCAACCAGTCCACTTCACTCTCAAACCATTAACTAATATTTTCCATCTTATTCCTAAATACCTATTTCCTACAATTTGAAATATGAATCATGTATTAACATTCATCAACCCCAATTTAATCATGATTCTCATGTTTAACATAAATAATACTATTAGAATAACCCATACCTTTCATATTTCATTTGTGGTCTCTTCATTATGAATAGTATAACCATTACTCATACCACCTTACTAATTATTTTTACGAGCTTTTCCCATAGGACATCAATTTGCCTAATTCCTATACTTTCCACATTTAAAAAATTCATCTATTGATAATAACTTAGGGAGATAAATATTCTCATCCATTTCTTTAACTAAATTTTTTATTTTACCTCTGTAATTTCTTACTCTATACCCTTCTTCTCCACACATAAAACATATTATCATTCCTTTGAGACATTACCTTGAGTGCTTATCCCCACATTATTGACATATAGAAAATTGATTATTCTTTTATGCATGGTCTAAACCACATGAAATCTTAATAAACTCTATCCTTATCTTCTTTGGTGACTCTAAGAGTTGGTTTAGGTTCAAGTTATTAATCATATATCTTGATAACTAATTAGGTATAATCACAATATCCTCTACTCTATTTATCATCCCATTTATTTTCTCATCAATTCATTGTCTATCACATTCAATGTTAACCTAGTTCCTTATGGTTCCCACTATTGACTAAAACCAAAAATCATAGTGTGAGTAACAATAATCATAGTGGGAAGCCACATAATCATGAAGAATCACTTATATGATGGCTAATTCATAACACCATATTTTCAATTTATGACACCTTAGTATTAAACAAGGTAATTCATGATAATTATTAAAATCCTCCTTGATGTTTTATAAAGAGTTTGTGAATTTCCAAAATGTATCCCCTGGGAGTGTCAAACCTGCTATGTAGCAAGGCCCATTTTCATGCACCAGGTGACGATCGAGTCCATATCAATGCACCATTTTCAGAGTTATTAACCCTAGGTACCTATGTATCAGAGCCATATCCATTTTTAGTATCCAAAAGGGATGTAATTTCTTGGAAACTACTCACTATATCCTTTACTAAAATTATATAAAATTTTACTATACTTTGACTTATCCTTAGACTTATCCTTAGTCATATCCCTAGACATATCCTTAAACATATCCTTAGTCATATCCCTAGTAATTTCAATAATGTTTTTTCTAATAATAATATCTAAATATTGACTAAAACATTCCTCTAGTATTAACTATAAAAACCTAGGATTTTCATACATAAATATCACATATTTTTAGATGAATATTCAATACATTTCATAAACATATTCCTAAGGATCATAATAGTTTAGTGTCTTTGGATACTAGAAAAATATATATTATTATTTCATTAAAGATATTAAACATCTCCCATAAAGATCTTCCCACATAGTACTCCTCTTAGGTATAAACTACCTAAAACTTTCTTCATAACCTAAGGAAGGAAATATAAGAAATGTTGATCTCAGATGATCATAATGGGTAAACATAGGAGATATCAATCTATTATCATATGAAAGCATAAGACAAGCATAAGGGTATGTGATCATGAACATAACTTACGAAATTCATTCTCAAACTATCTTAGATCATAAATACGAGTCATGACATAAATCTTGGTAGTTAATAAGACATGAATAATAATATAATCAAATAACACAAACCATTAGAACATAAAATTGATATAATACATAGATTTTTTGAATACATATAAGCATAGAAAATAATTTCCTTAGTAGTTCAAGGTTCATTTACAAGGTTATCATAGTGGAATGAGTTCACTTCCTAAATAATCATAGTAGTTAAGGTTCACTCACAAGACTATCATAGTGGATAGAGTCCCTTAATGAACTGGGTTCACTCCCAATTCTAGTATTTTTTATCCCATGAGATATCAATATTTACCCAATGCATTAGTGTGAGATATTAGTCCCACCTATCACATAATAAAAAACATATATACGTGTTCCACAAGATCATAAAGCATTCATCATATCAGAACCCATGAAAATAAATGGGTTTCATAAACATGACATCATATCATAACTTGTGGAAAATAAAAAAGTTTCATAGTCAATTAATCATTTCATCATAACCCATGAAAAAAGAAGCATATTTCATAATAATTTTATCATGGTATAACCTATGTAAGTGGAACGAGTTTCATAAAAATATTATTATCATAAATATAAACCATATAGAGAAAGAATATATATGGTATCATTGGATCATATCCTTATCGAATCTTAAGTAAAATCAGAGGATGTCATCTTAGATAGAAGTTGATTTTGAAAGTAAAATCACCTGGAACATTTCTTGAGAAAAATAACCTTTCCACTTTAAAAATAATTTTTCAAAACTAAAAATTCATAAAAAATTTCCAAAATCATTTTCTTTGAAAATAACCTTTGAAAATTATAAAGGAATCTTTAAATATCATTTAAAACATTTTTTAAGGAAAATATCCTTTCCACTTTGAAAAAAACTTTAAAACATAAAATATTTTAAAAATAATTTTCTTTGAAAACAAAATTTGAAACTTACAAAAAAAACATTATAACATTGAGTGGTCATGATGACCTGAAATTCCATACACATTAAAACAAATATTCCTTTCATATATTTAGTAAAATCCAAAATGAGATTTGTTTTTGAAAAAAATATGAAGATTAATTTTAAAATTTTTTATAAAAAATTAAAACATGAGTAAGGATGTTTTTATTATATCCTTTGGAAAATTTTAAAACATTTTTTATTTTTTTAGAAAACATGGATATAAAAAATAAAAAGGGGTTTCGACCGAAAAGATAAAATAATTCAGTTTTTATTAAAAACATTATTTTGGAATCTTGAGTGCATAAAGAGAGGAAAATTATGGGAAAACATGTATTCTGTAGAAATAACCAGAGTATAGGAAAATTAATGATGTTATTGAGGAATATATTATAAAATTTCATCATCTAAAATATCATATAAACAATCCTATTAAATAATGAGATTGTAACATCAAACCCTAACCACTTTGGTTACTTTTGAATCATAATACCCATTAAAGAATTACATAAAAAGAAATTTTAATATAATTAATAGAAGTATATTCATGATATAACTTATCAAATGGGTAGTATATACATCTCATAAAAGAATATAGGTGTATAACACAACATTCGTCTCAAATAAGGAAAATTGAGACAAAAAGCCCTTACCGCTTTGATACATTTTTAACCATAAACCCAAAGAAAGAGAGATAATAAAATGGATATGTAAATCCCCATAATATTCAGGTTAATCATCATAAAATAAATTCATAGGCAGTATATACACCATATAAAATAAATAGGTGGTGAATATGGCATGTGTCTCATAAAAGTAAAAAGTGAGAGAGAAACCCCTTACCTTAAGTCTTGACTTCCTTCATACATGTTCAAACCACCTATATATATACATATTATATAACCATACATATATATATATAATATCATATATTATTTACTTATGACCTTTTATTACCTATTTATTAACAAGTCCATGTTAAAACCACCTTTCGAGCAACAACTGCTTTGTTTTTCATATATATTTTTATTTTTTATTTTTAGGTCCTATTAATTTTATCATGGTTACATAATATCAAGAAATTTAACCATTATATTAATATCATATATATTTATTATATATGTATTTAGAGTAATTCATAAATTTTAGAGATATAAAATGAAATACACCATTCTTGGTGATGGTAGGCCGCATATATGCATGAATGCTATTTCTATTTTCTGGAAGGAATGAAAGATAGAAGGGTAAATAATATATTACCATTATAGTATCATTTTTATTTCATATATATCAAATATTATTATTTAAACCTATACTTATTACCTTCCATGT
Source organism: Viscum album (assembly GCA_963277665.1). Taxonomy (NCBI): domain Eukaryota; kingdom Viridiplantae; phylum Streptophyta; class Magnoliopsida; order Santalales; family Viscaceae; genus Viscum; species Viscum album. Next base: position 94,048,396 of record OY728147.1, read on the forward strand.
AAAATGTACATGAAAAACAAATCACATCGCTTCATGATTTGTTAGTCCGTCGTACACATGATCGACATTATTGTATCCCCAAAAGAATAGAAATTAAAAAAGGTATATGTGATAATATATTTATATATTTATATTTATATTAAAAATATCATATTTATTCATTTAATACATCCTTATTACCATCTAGATAAAACAAAAATGAAAAACACATCACATCGATTCATGAGGCGGTAGTTTTCCGTACACACGAGTGACATTATTATTTTCCATCAGGTTGTGAGGTAAGAGGGTATATGTGGTATTATATTTAAATAGGTATAATAATATCATAAATATAATATATAAGCATTAAATCCACAACTATATCAATCTGCGAGAGGTGGTGATGGAAAACGAATAACATTGGTTTGTGAGGTGGTAGTCCGCCATACACATGAATAATGATTTTGTATCCCATTTGATGGAAGAAAGGATGGATATTGATTATTAAATTAAAATAATAACATATAATTATATAATATATACTAATTTTATAATTATATTATTTTTTCAAAATATTTGAAAGATTTATAGGAAGTAAAACAAAAACACATAGTTAAAAACTTTACCTCTTCTTCAGACAACCTCTTTAGGTTTAACCTAAATCCTTACAAGATTAGATTTATAATCTCAAAAAGTCCTAGATTATATGAGGATGGAATTATGTAAGACATTTTATTTATTTATTTTATTAAACAATTGGTTTTGGAAGTGTTAATAGGAGAGGTGATGGGGTGGCCTGTGAGCGACACACTTGTAATTTTTGAAAAGAAAAAGGTATAACCAATTTTTTCAAAGGAAAAAGGATATGAAATGGGAAAATGTTGAACCTTATAAGTTATAAATTCTAAATATTTCCATAAAATGCTATTTTTAAAAGTTTCTAGGTTATTTTACCTCTTATCTTTTTATTTTAACCCCTAGTAAACCCATTTTAACCTTAACCGTGGTAATTAATTTTTACAATTTTTACAACTCATTATGGTAAAAAATTAAGTTAAAATTATTATATAATATAAATTATTATTATTAAAAATATGGAATAAATTTTTAAAAATTCCACTCACATAAATGGAGAGTTTTAATTTAAAATTAATCCTACAGATGTGATGAAAAAGTGATTTTCCATAGAAAAAAGTTTCAAAAGTTTAAAAGTTTTTATATCAAAATTCATTATAAAATTGACCCCAAAGAAATAAATTGGATTAATAGATATATAAATCAACTAATTTTTCTTTTAAAACCATATTAAATTAATTTTTATGTTTCTAAATTCTTTAAAAGAAATGAAAATTCTTAATAAAAACCAGTATTTTTCACCATTCATCGAAAAATTTATCTTTACAATTTTTTTTAAAAAATTTCACTCCAAGATAAATTTGACATTATTATTTCAAGAATGAATTTTATTTTTCAATTAAGTTTTATATAATTTTTTTAAAAAATTAATTTTAAAATAAGTGCGCAAAATCCGACAAAACTGCTTTTTAGAAAAATACAGTTTTAAGCATAAAATTGGATTTATTCTTATATCTTGTCTAGAAAACACATAATATTAATGTTAAATTTTTTATTTAATATATAGTATATTAATTTCATTAAAATAATTCACTAAAATTTATTTTTTAATTCATTGAGGTAAAACATGTTTTGCGTTTATAAAAAAATGTTTTTCAGAAAATATTTCCTTTGTTTTAAAATAGTTTTTATTTTTATTTATAATCTAATGTCAAACAAATAATTAATTTTATATATATGTAAAAACTATATATTATCCTAATTTAATTAATCCTATTCATACCTTCAATTTTAATGGCTAGGTGATAACTATCATATTAAATAATAATATTTTAATAGCATGTCACATTTTATTTAAACAGGTGTTGCGTGTAATGAAAGATAAAATTAGTTTTGTGTGAAACATATGCTGAAATTAGAATTTAATGTAACACAAGATAAAATTGGTGTTATGTGTAACACAAAATATCATAAATATTAAATTTATTTGAAAAAATAAGGGTGTTATATTGGATCCCTAAGGTGTTCATTTTCATAAAGGGCTAGTTATGTTTATTAAGTTCAAAATTATAGTGGCTTAATGTTATAATTAAGATTACATAGAAATATTTTCACTCAGACTACCTTTATTAGATTTAAAATCAAATTTCTATGAAATCAGTGACAAATTTCACTCAAAAATAATTTGAGTCTCACAATTTCAGAACCTGTGAATTCCTCAACTCTAACATGAAATTTAAACTAAGAAGGAAAGTATTTAGCTCAAAGAAAGATTGAAAAATAAAATCATAAACTATAAAAAAGTATATGTTCAATATTTTCAAACAAAACATTTTTTTTATCTTTTTTATATGTGTTTTTGAACATTTTCCTTTTGATATTTTATTTATTTATTTATAGATTTCAAAATAATTCCTTAAAATAATTTAAAAACCTAAAAGGTTTAGTCCCCCCCACACTTATCAATGACACTAACCTTGATGATTTTTAGTATGGAATTTTCTAATTAAATAAAAATTATTAATCAGTAGTGTCAAAAACAAATAATAAGGAAAAAGACAACCTAGTGTTTATTGTTCAGCAGGTTTGAGGTAAACTCTCCATAGGCATGTTGTGTATAGCTTTGAGTTATCCTCTTATGTGTTGTACACTTAGGGAAAAATTATATAGAAAATAAAAAATAATTATTTTTTTTTTATTTTTAAGTAATGGTAAAAAAATGAAAAAGAAAGATAAGGGAATAAAATCTTGGGATATCCCTCCCAAGAGGGTATGTATTTAGACTGTACACTATTAGATAGTCTTGTGGTCATCCCTAATACTCTATAGGATGGGGTTTATTTGGTAAGAACCACCACACCCATTTCCTTTCAAAGATCTTCAGCTTCACTTCTACTTGGAGGTTCCCTTTGATAGGGTACTGCATATCCACCCCCTTAGCATTGTGATATATCTTGTAAAGTGGGGGTGACCGAATAATGTATGGGGTTTCCTTGGTTTCTACCACAACTTTCATGGATTATTATTCATCCAATGAATTCTCCACTAATACTACTTTATAATAAATTAAAGGATATTTAGTAAATAATTCACATTTAATAAAATCGAATCATGTTAATTAAAAGTCCCCCTCATAAATGATAGCTTGAATATCCATTTCCTCATACGATCCCACTGGGATCTCTTATAATTTTCCTCCCTCCAGTTGATGTTCATGAAGATATTGAGGGAGTAATTTCTTCACCATAGGTCTTGGAGTTTCTTTTTCTTCATCAGCCACTTCTTGGGTGTAATCCTCTTTCAACTCCTCTAGGGTATGTAGTAACACGGATAAATCTATAATATTATGAAATAAAATACCATAAGAGAGTTTAACTTGCATAAAATTAAGATAAAAAGAGTTAAAATAAAATTTATGACCCTCTAAATCATACTTTAATGGTACTAAATATATATCATTAAAATAATGTGGGTGAGTTTTCAATTTAATTTGATAATAATTAAATATAAAAGAGTAAAGAGTTTGGGTATCCCCATTATTATTTTTTCCAGTTGGTGTCTCATGTTTCTCCTAGAGTAGATCTAACATAATCTTAGAATTATGTGTAAGAGAGGTATATTTTAGTGATTCTACCTCTAGGATGTCTTAATGTGTTTTAGGTTTGAGTTTTGGTCTATGATATACTATTACTCTCCCTCCATTATTAGATCAATGATAGTCCAATAATATTTTCTCATATATATTCACCACTTCATCAATATTTTCACATGTAACATTACTATTTTTTTGTTTGAGAACAACAAGAAGTCTTTTAACCCTTTTTATAGCAAATGATGATCCATTGTTTATTATTTTTTTTGGTTTTAAATTTTAAAAGTATAAAATTATTTACAAAGTGAAAAAATCAGTGAATAAAATTATTCCCTAAAAATGGTTCTAATTTGATTGTACAATTATCATAGGCTATAGTCAAATAGAATTTTTATTTTATTAAAATCTTGAATAAAAAATATCTGACCAAGGTCATTTCCCAAGGATCATGCATGGGTTAATTCATCACTATTCTAGAACTTATGTATTTTTGTTTTTGTTTTATTAATTTTGAAAACAATAAATTTGGAGATGTGATGTCTGTTTGGTTTTTTGATAATATTAATTTTGAATAAATGAAAAGAAAAAACATGAAAAAGGGGTTGGGAATAAATATAGGAGGTCCTAGGGTGAATCCCAATGGGTTGGACCATCATTTAAAATTGTTCTAAATTTTCAAACTCAATGCATAAACTCAATATGATTCATCGATGCACCCTAATCTATTTTTATTTAGTATAAAACCACTAATATACTTAAGGGATACCCTAAAAAACCCCAAAATCTCATGTGTTCTCCTCAGTTAATGGGCAAGTACAATCCTCAATTGAGTGAATGGACTTACTCACTCACCTGGAAGCAATAACATACCATTCTACAATTCAAATCATATAAATACATTGGTATGAAGTGTGATATGAATGGAGGTAGAAACAAAAACATAAAAAGTATAGGAGTGTATTAGTGTTAGTGGAATACAGAGTGAAGATCACTTCCTCGACACACCATCTTCATAGTTGCACCAGAATCATAGAAAAATAGAGTAATAAATTAAAGAGAATAAATTCAAACACACCACTATGATTTCTATTGGACCACCCACAATGTGTTAGTTCTCCATGATCATAAAGATTAATATCATTGGGAACTCACATGGGTAAGAAAACATGAAGAAATTGAGGGAGAAGGGAATGATGAATCATGATGAATAGAGAACATAATTGAATTATAATTAAAATGTGGAAAGAAATATAGAGAAAACCTAGGATAAAATCGGTAGGTGATGAATAATTTTAAATTGGGGGTGAGGGAAAATATTTATAATCATTATAGAATCTTCTTCATTTTCCTAAACTTTAGTTCAGATTAGTGAGTTCTTCTTTCCTTAGATGGATGCCAAGTGTCACACACAACAATTGAGATCAATTCAGTTGTGAGCATATTTCTAGTTTGGTAATTATTCCATGATAATTATCTAGTATATATTCAAGAAAATTACACAAGTGATATGTCTCTTCTTCACATTCCAATGGAACTTTGGGTATTTTTCAATGTCATATGAGGAATTATGAGCACTGCACATGCTAGAGTTAAAATATCATTTGGGATAGTGAACAGGTTTGGGCCTATTTTGGGATTCCAATGTGAGGCTTGGGATTCTGAAAATAATTATATTATCTATCAATACAACCTTTGAATTTTCATGTAGAGCTTCACTCGAACACCTTCATTTTCAACTGAATTATTTTGTTTGTGGAATATCCTCAGCCTTGTTCCATGCTTCAACATGTAGGTTCATCTTAGCTCGAATTCATTATGGAAGTTTGACAAGCACCTCATGTGCACTCATATTCAAAATCATGGCCAAAACCATAGGGGAAATTGAGTTCCCTAATTCATTAAATATCTTCATAGTAAAAGAACCACACAATAAAAAATCTAAAGGGTGGTTGGATTTAGTGCATTATTCATCCAACCTCAACATATCATTAGATTATTGATTCAGTAATGGTGAGTTAGGTGTCTTGGGTTACTCATACATATATGAGGCTCAGCTGGGTTTGAGTAATATTCTCTAGTTAGAACAACCAAGTGAAACTTTAGTGGGGATTTATTAATGGTGCTTCAGAAAAACTTCTTCAAGCTTGTAGGTGGTTTAGATTGAACCAGACTATTGCAGCATTGGGTATTAATCCATAATGGAAAGATTAGTATCACCTAAAGTCAGGAAATGTGGCATATATTTGGTGGGAGGCTGTGATTCAATCATGGTCATCATCAATAAGAGGCGCGACATCCTTCTGCTGGGTTCATTCAGCACATCACCCTTCAGCGCATTTGATGGAAGAATGGATCATATTCTAGTCATCCCTAATGAGCTTCAGTTTCATATAGAAAGAGGGATATTCATGGCATATATAATCGATAATGGTAGATTAAACTAGAAGATAGGAGTAAAAATCATCGACCGCCTCAATCCTTCATCAGTGAATATCTGATCTACAAACGATGATACTGGTTTCAACTAGGCTTGAGTTCATCTCTTCCATGCATGGATGAAAGATTTAATTTTTAGTAGGTTTAATGTAGTGGAATAATTGTATTTAGTTTGGTTTTGATAGGTTTTTCTTCCCCTTTTAGTCACTTTTAGAGGGGGTGGGGTGGAGGGGGGGTGGGGTGGGGTGGGAGGCTCATAGTCACTTAAGTGACCGTGAGGTGATATTGCGGTCAATTATGAAGGTGGTGAGGGAACATGATTTTTTTTATGATCACATATTTTTTTAGGGTGTGGTCACTTTATAGAACTTGTAGCTAATTTTCTATAGTCAGTTAAGTCACCATGGATATGCAGTGGTGTAGTCACTTCAATTTTTTCAAGCATGGTCACTTTTAGTTTTTACAACATTTCCAATTCGCATTAGAAAAATTCATTTTTAGTGTAGTATTTTTCTCTAATAAATTTAAAAAATGATAAAAATAGTTTAAAATATAATTTTACCCCTTGAACAATTAGGGAATTTTTTTATTTCAGACTAATTTAAATCAAACAATTTAAAATATGATTTTAGAAAACACAAAATTTCAATTAAAAAAACCACCCTCTAATCTAAATTGAAAATTAAAATTTACAATTATTTTTAAAATAATTTTAATTTATGAATTTTCATTAAATTAGAAAATGTTTTAAAAAAATTAAAACTCAAAATTAATCCATTAAATAATTTAATTATATATTTAATATCCATAATTTTGAATTCACAATAAAAAAATTTATGGCTATAAATTAATTCAAAAATGAATAAATCATTTAAAACCAATAATTAAGTTGTTTATAAATTAATTCCATAATTCACAAAGTCAACAAAAATCACTATTTTTATTATTATTTTATTGAATTAGTGTGTTAATTTTTATAAAAAATATATGTTTTTAAATTTTCATCTCACATCAAGAATGCAAGTCAAACAACCTCTGGACGACCTCTCTCAAAAAATGCTCGGCTTTAGCTGACAACACATCACCATCAAACTTGATCCCAATACCTTTAATCCTATAGGAATCCTATGATCCTCTAATTACCCACACCAAATTCTATAACCAATACTTGGTGTGACTTACTTTCTTGGGTTTTCAGTTGAATGAACCCACACTGTGCTTGTTACAAGCACTAATGTATTCTCGATCCAATACCTCTGGTTCATCACACGCCATCCCAAGCCTGACACCCATTGATCAAAATCTAATCGATTCTATATATGAATTTGTATCTAGGATTCACCAAGGGATTTAGTAGTACTTAAGTTTATTTTTTCTTTTGCATCAAAATTCTAAACCAACCATCCAATGACTAGTCTCATACTCCCACAACCCTTATCACACGAGGGTTACACGATTGCGGATAACATAAATCTCCCCATGATAGGATAATTCTTATCATCACACCACAAAAATATGTTATTAATTATCACATCCCACATCCCATCTATCACTAGAATAATGATTGGTGTGTCCAAACCCACTCATTACCTAGTGCCAACTTGCAATACCAACTCATTACCTATTCCTGACCCAGGGGAACATCATTCGAGACACCCACTAAATTTCAATTCAAATGAGGGTCACCACCCTCAAATAACCAATTGTGTACTTTACACAATGTGGATTACCTTATACTACTACTCGATTGCATCCCCATTAGATTTGATCATAAGAAAACACATGTTGCTCCCCCAATCCATGTTCATTTCATCTCAGGAATCACCCACCTTCAACCAAATCCCAGATCGACTGTGTCACCACACTTAATCCATTTAAAAATCCCTCTACACTATGGAGGGACATTTAAAATTCACCCCTCAATCCCCAATTCATCAATACTGTAAGTGTCACATCAAAATTCCTTATTTTTATCTTTTACCTGGTCACTCATTAATTTACAATTTAATGGGTACCATGTGAAAATAGTGTGTACCATTCCCATATCGTCCTATGTAGTAAGTGTATAATACCTAACTACTTGATCCAAATCTTGAATCATACTCCCATGAGTTGTTCTATATCGAAACTAAGACCATATTTCTAAACTATCTGCTGAACTTGCTTCAGGATGTGCCGATCTCATTCACATGCCTGACCACCATTCGATGCCATTCTAGTCATAGTCATCCACCCATGCTCTGACCACACCACTAAAATAACATCCAAAACAAACAATTCCAGACTACACCATACCATTTCACCTTGAAACTAGACTTGATACCAAATCACTCAGTGTACTCATCATTGAAAAACCCCAAGTCATCTCCATGCATGGGTCATATACCTAGTAGAATCTCATGTTCAATGATATCAACACAAGCATACCCCCATTCTCACTACCCCTAGAGGAACCAAAAACCCAAGATAACTAAATCACACCAGTCATTAACTCACTAAGGTCCAATTAAAACTAAGGGTATCTAGATATTTCACCTAGCCTAACTATCTAGGTCTCACATCAAGGTCACTAGGCCTGGCCACCTAGCCCAAGGCCAAAACTCACAAAAGGTCAAAAACCAGGACATCCAACACACCTAAACACCAACTCCAGGGCCTTACATACATCATGAATTACATTCTAAACCATCTACCCACATGAGTATCGATTCTCACTAGCATCCTCACATAGAACTTCCCCTCTAGAATCATAATTCATCTAGGGTCACACACATACAACAAAATTATCCTATATGACCCGTATCAAGGGAAACACAAACACATAGTTTGGTTAAGTATAATTATATTCCAAGATATGTGGGAAAACTATGTATAGGTTTTTACTGGAACTTTAAATAATCAAACCTAAATAAAAATTCCCATGAGGGGTTTCCCACTAAGGTACCATGCAACTTATTGAAATACTAGGTTCACTACTCTACCTCTGAATATGGGTATATACCATCATCATCATTAATGATAATCTCACCATAGATCCACATGACCTACCAATATAATGAAATACATATAGTTTGGTCTAGCTGAGTATAATTCCATCAATTAATTATACGGTAAAATACCGTATGAGGAGTTGTTGACACTTTAAATAGATTAGCCTCATTATCTAGTGAAAATAAGCACACTATCAGGCCTATATCATGTGAATCCTATGTGCCTGATCCTAATACATGAGAAACCTCTTGCCTTTATAGGCTAAGAGTCAAATACATTACTGGAATATTTATAATGGTACAAGATCCAAGAATCTAATAAACCATAAATCATAAATCTCAAACATCATTTGCATCACACTATGTGAAAACCACAAACAACCATAAAAGCTATTGACACCGCTAGATGAACTTTGGTAAAATTGGAGTTGGGAAAATACTAAAAATATAAGTACCATTTTAGTTTAAAAGAAAAGAAGAAATAAATGACCATTATAGGGTCATGTGGTTGGGTTATGTAATCATGTAACCCTTAAAGGGATACATGATCACATAAACCCCACATCGATTCACATGAGGCATTGATGGAAAGAGAATATAATGTCCGTTTTGGGGTTCAAATGCAATCACATGACCTAATCCTACTCATGAGATGTCCCAAAGACACACAATGACCAAAATAAAAAGGAATAAAGAAACCAAATCTATCCATGATGAGGACTTCACACAATCACTATTCTTTACGTGACACCCCCTAGGATCATGTGACCAACTCTAGGTCTAGGATATCCATGATGGACCCTTCTCATGATCAATTTTTATCACATGATTAATTAGGATACCTCACTAATGATGTGTGACTTATTCACAAGAATATCATGAGACACCACTAACTTACCTGAAAAATACCTCAACTTACTTGAGCCCAGTTACATGGCTTGTCTACCACACAAAGTAGCATAAATGTAGGGGGGATGTTTATAACCCCCTAGACATCTTAAAAATAGATGTAGAGAGAAATATGATAGAGGGAGATGAGAAGGGGGCTGATTTTTATGGAGTGTAAGAATCATATGATCTCAAGGTCTTCCATTTAATAAAACTTAGTGAGTACCTTAGTAAAAAATTGAAGAAGAATGAGTGATATTTTCATAAGAGCTGGTCATGTAATAACCCCTGGTCATGAAAATACAAGATAACTTCCTAGTAATGTGATCATGATATGGTCATATGATAATGATATGGCCTCTTGGTTATTTAACCAAGACATTCGATCTTACAACTCCAAATTAGTTACATGATTTACTAGCTTTGATGACATTACACACTCATATAACTTCACACCCTTCACACAAAGCATAAGAGCTAGCCTTCTTCACACAGAGCACATGACCACTTGAAATTAATATGATCTCCTATCCCTTAAGGGTGATAATAAAAATCTACTGATTCCTTATTTATCCATAAGTCTATAACACTTAATATCCTACAACACTCCCTAGAACATGGGGCTATAATACTTATGATTTTAGTCCACCCCTTTGCCCATTAATGGTCAAGGGGACATATGAACTATGGGGAATCTGATTCATGTTACAAATAGGATACGTAGGATGACTTTATAAGGCCCAATCCCCCATATTCAATGGATATTTTCATAACAAGTATTTATATAATGAACATTCCCTATAAATACCAAAATTCCCCATATAGATTCCACATTTACAATATTTCCTATAAAATCTTATGCCTTTCCTCATGGAGCCATATTATCCAGAGCCTATGATCATATTACCTTAGGGAAGACTCAGTGTGTAAGTCTTGAACACAAATTCAATGTGTCCGATCTCCTACCATCTCTTGTTTCTCATACCAAGAATAACACACATGGTATTATTGACTTGAAATGATAGTGCTGTTAGCATAATACAAAATCCCCCATTATGGGAATCCTCCTTAGGTATAAGTCTTGACCATACCTTACTTTCCTTGAAAGGGACATACTCAGGATGAAGTAGTTTAGGGAAACCTTATATGCATAATTCCCACTCAAACATCTATTTTCACACCTTTTATGATACAAATGATCATACAATATGAACTATGAGGACTCTAATTCTTTTTATAGTTAGGATACATATGACATATTTCTAAAGCCTGATATTTATACCATTACACCCCCATATATGTATCCTTTATATTTTAATGTTCTCTATCATGGATCTATATCATCCACAAGACTCATAATCACACTTCTCTTAGGAAAATGTTAGTGTGTAACCATTGTACCAAAACACCCCAAACATGGGCATTCTCCTTAGGTATAAGACCCACACAGATTCAATCAACGATTCTCATGAAACACATCTGATATTTTTCCATCTCTTGTTTCTCACATCAAGAATAAATCACGTGGGCTTAGAGATCTTCAATGATCATGAAATTATCATGATAAAAATACATGTAATATGGGCCTCCTCCTTATTTGTAGTCCCTGAATATATTCTCTTCACTTTAAAAGGGATATATTCCCAATGAAATTTTGAAACCACATGAAATTTGATTCCTACCATCATAGGATATTTATTACACCTCTCTAAATCTAGATCTCAGCATATCTTATATAGAAATTCACCCAAATACATTCTTGTTGCATGATGTTAAACTAAACAATATTGTTTTATCATACGACCTTAAACTACATCACTCAAACTATGTGGGATTTGATTCCTAACTCAAAGTGATACATTAAAAACCTCCCCAAGTTTCAAATATAACATCATTAACCTTTCATTTCCAGTCTCATCAGACCATATCCCTCATGAGATTATTTACATCCTTCCCTCTCTTGGCTATGCTCCTATGAGTATGAATATCTTGTCCACCAGGACATATTCCCAAAAGAATATTTTCTATCAAGGCTATATTCCCAATGTACCATTCTCCATTAGTTCCATATTCTCCATAGAATATATTTTATCAATCCATATTCCCTATAAAATCATACCCCCATTCAGAGGGAAATATTCCTTATGGGTCCCACTATGATATCCTCATTGGGCCATATTCCCAATGTGGATCATCTTTATAAGGACATATTTCTTATGTAATAAATTCATACTCATTATGATATATTCACTTTGAGGAAAACCATAAATGGTTACTCATGTGTAAGTTCCAAAATATCCATTTTTAGGAACCCTTTTCCCTAAACGTTCTTACCACATGATGTTAAACTACATTGATTGTTCATTGACACATGACCTTAAAAGGTAAAATGTGTCCCATTAAGTGGTACCAAAATATGTGGGTTCTAATTCCTTTCACAAGGATGCATAGAAATATCCCTTTATTGTCTTGATCCTAATACCATAATCACCTAATGCCTTCCTAGATGATGATAAACTCTAGAGCAACCAACTTCATGGATTTAAAACATAGCAACCCCTGGACCATCATTGTTAAGTAATAGTGGGTAAAAAGATATAGATACTCTAATATATATAGATGGTTACATTAGTAGGATATCTATGAGAAATATAGACTCTCACATCAGTGGTCAACAGTTGGCTATAAAATGTTAGAGAAACCAATCTTGTATTGGAATTTGGGAAAGATTCATGAACACATATTGAATCTATAAGATAGTCCCAAAGTAGGAAATAATTCCCTCTAATAGGGTGTGATGATCTCGACCTCTCATCCTCCCAAACAATGTGAGTTTCTAAGTTTTATTAGTAAGAAACCCTATTTTTTCCATTGGAAAGAAGACCCGTAACCTGTTATGGATATGGAAGCTGTTGGGTGTTTTCAGTTCCATGAAGAATCCCTATTAGAAACCATATGAAACAAAAATATAGAACCTAATGTGAAATATTTATCAACTAAACTAATCCTCCCACAATAAATATTTAGGCTCAGATAAACCACATTTTAGGTCAAAAAAATAGTGAACCCAAAATGAATATTTCATGAAAAAAATATGGTTCAACCACACATAGGTTCATTTTGTATTTCATATCCTATGAAAAAAATGGTGAAAAAATGTGAATATTTAAACATGTAATCAGGGTTCCCACACATTGTTCTATTTCATTTTACATATCCCACATAAGAAAAATGGTGGAACCGACAACAAGAATAAACAACAGTGTTTACTGTGCATAGATAATTAAGAATGTTCTTACTTGAGATGTTTTACTGATCAGTGTACTTGTTTACTATTGTATTTGTGACCATAGATACAATTATGACAAAGTTCACCTTGAACCAGGGTAATGAAATCATCATGAAAGCATTATGGTACTTCAGCTATAATAACTTATTCCAAGAACTATAGAAAAACGTCACCTACATGACACCTTTAACATTAGGTGGAAAACATGATGGTTATAGAGTACCATCGTCGCTGTATAATATCAAACCTTGAGGATGCATGTCAGTGTCTCTAGATGCTAATTATAGTAGGCCCACCTCATTCATGGAAGGCTGTAATTAAGTTGGGACAACTATTTCCACTGCTAACGGCTTTGGGAGTCTATTTCCAAGGCGCGACAATCAGTACCCTCCTTACCTTAGGAATGTGGAATGAGGATTCAACCATGAATCTATCTCTATTTAGAATTCACCCAAGGGGAACCCTATCAACCTCTGCAAGCATCATGTGATAACTAACCCTCAGTCACCTGACGAGGGTGTTTCCCAGCGGGCCATCTCTCTGGGCACCAAGATTTGGGAACCAAGGAGCTCTTGTCGAGTATAACATATTGCAGGTTATGAGAAATGGGACCATATTCTTGAATATTTAGTGACTCTAAAATTTCTTTTTGAAACTTTTGAATATTTAAAATCATATTTTTAGATTTAAGAACAAATTTAGTGTGGGATTCTAGGGTCAATGGAGCCTCAATGTTGATATATTAAAAATATTAAATTTAATATTCCATGCATGTGTAGTTTTTTTTGAAAATAATGGTTTATCCTCTAAACGGTGTATGATATGAGAAAATTGAGACCACTATTAAATCCTGATAATGAGTTTTACCCTAATCATGACATAAGTTTTGTCGGCATCAGATGTTTGATAGAGTGAAGTTGTGGATGGATTAAATAGATTAAATTAATTTATTAATTTAATGTATATTTAATTGTATAACCCTAAAAAAATCCTCTTTATAAACCCCTATATGGAAAATTCACTAGGTTTAGCCACATAATCCTAGATGATTGAAAGGATGGAAGGATCTATAGTGAAAAGCGCATTGGTGGGTAATCATATGATCATGGATCAATTATCGGAATACCATGGAGCCTGTAGTTATTAATGGAGTTCTTGGATATCTCCAACAAAAATGGTATGGAATAATTCTTCATCAGTGATTGATCTAAACTTGAGATAGGGATTTTTTTATTTCATTATTTCCCCTTTCTTGATTTCTATGATGAACATAAATTAATTCCTTAGAATTTAATTCATGGATCATGATTGTTGAATAATCGTTGATTGTTTCTCTTCTTAGAATTAGGAATTTTAGATTTATTATTTTTATAGATTTGTTGATTTGATTATCCCATATATTCTATATATTCCATCAATGATAGAAAAATAAATACAACCTTTATTGGATGCTCAATTTTGTGTTTTATGAATTTCTTCCTTTGTTTCTTAACACTCATAATCAATATTTTAGTTTTCCAATGATTCAAAAAACTTAGGGAAATGATCATTGTGCAATCATTCTTTGGTGAAACTGATCATGGGTGTGAGTTCAGTTTTTGATTTTGGAGATGCGATGGAGGTGTTTTAAAAATGATGAGAATCTACTGATAGTGCATCCAATGGTGGTTTCATACGACCAATTGAGTAGGTATCTCTGGAGGTGTGACATAAGGAGTTTTTTGAGTAAAGTTTGGCTATAATATGACCACCAGTAATGTTACTAGTTCAGTCAACCTAGATTCCAAATTTTTTGAAGAGATTCCTAGAGGATCTAAAGAAGTGGTGGAATAGTATAACATGCATGAATAGACTGTAATTTATATGAAATTACACTATAAACGGTTTGTAGTTAATAAGAACAAATTCCATGTAGAACCATCTATGTAGTGACTAGGGTTTATCCTATGTGTTAAATATCACACGCTGTGTGGGGGACCCATACGCCATGTGACCTTTATCCAAACATCTTGACATGCACAAGGAGTACATGAATAGGATTCCATGTATCCCCACATGCCATGTGTTTTAGGGAAAACCTTGTGTAATTTATAAAGTGCATGGGCATGGGATGATGACACATGTTGAGTGCCGAATTGACCTCTATATACTGTGTTTCATAACAACATGTCATGTATCTAGGGAGGAACATGCCTCATGAGAAGGTAGGATATAGTCAGTACTAAACCTGGTGATAAACACTGTGTATCCTAGTAGACATGTTGTATACTTCTTATAGGGTATTTTAGATCCCTTATTTTCCTCATATTGGATTTTTTATGAGTTTGGATGAGTTCCCTTGAATCATTTTCAGTGTGGGTGGATTCCCTTGGTCCATCCCTAAGAGGGTACAATCAGGTATCCCATATTAAGCATTGGATGAGTGATACCTTCTATGGGTTAGTTATAAATAGATTTAGGTATCCCTTTTTATGGCCCAAATTTTGATCCTCTATCATTCTTCCCTAGGTTGGGTCAGGTATCCCATTTTTGACCTCTAGGGTGTGCACTTCCCTTCCTTTTGGGTT
The DNA here is from genome assembly GCA_963277665.1 of Viscum album. Taxonomy (NCBI): domain Eukaryota; kingdom Viridiplantae; phylum Streptophyta; class Magnoliopsida; order Santalales; family Viscaceae; genus Viscum; species Viscum album. The sequence continues at coordinate 94,064,215 of OY728147.1, forward strand.
AACCCAGATAAGGTTAGGTATCCCCCATAGGCCCTAGATGAGATCCCCTATATCTATGTTGACAAATATTATGTCCTTATGAGGTGTAATCTAATCAAGATAGTAGATTAGATGAGCCCTCTCAGTTCCTTTTCACTTCATCATAGTAAGACCCGATGAGAATGACCTCTCATATGTGCGCCATCAGCATAGAAAGTCCCAGTGAGTGAGTTCTGTTGGATTAATGTTACATTGGGGACTCGAGTAGAATCCCTAGGATGGTAGTGAGGATAGACCTCACCTTGAGACTTAGAGTCTTCCATCAAGAATATTTGGGTTATCTTGTTTATCCTCTTAGTGTTATGTTTTAGAGATGACTCTATCTTTCTTGATGATTATGTTGGGTGATTTTGGGGTGTCCTACTAGGTATGTTTATACTCACCCCTGTATGGGATTTTCCCACATGTGTCATGTCTTATATAGAAAAAAAGACTTTAAATGGAGTCTTATGTGGACTAAGAGCATATGAAGATTATTTCTATTAGTCGGACCATAGATGGTTCCAAGAGTTTTATCTTGACACCATTCCCCTTTTCCTTAGCTGGTTGGACTCTTTTTAAAGTTATGGTGGGATTATATTTGGCCCTTTAATTTTCCATAATATTTATTGTACCCTGAAGTGAGATTAGTTTTTTTTCATGCATTTTTAGTATGATTTGTTTATATTTTCTACATTATACTAGTGTTTAGAGATGTGTTCATGTGTAAATGTACTTTAGGCTAAGGCCTCCCATGTGTGTGATATGCCCACTTGGTGCTAGTATGCATCCCCTAGGACATTGGAGGTGGGATTATGGTGTCTCACTTAGCTTAATGTTGACTAGGAGGGCCTTAGTGGGTTGGTTCATGATAGAGTGGTATCAAAGCAGATCATCTTCGGACCTGATATTGGATATAGTTTAGCTGTGAGGATTAGTTTGGGAACTATTAAAATAGTGTTATAGTGTGTTAATTTCATCTCTCAGGACAATGTTCCCAATGATAGTGCATAGGATGACATATCCATTCACCAATACTATAATAACCTACTTGTAAAATCAACACATATAAACATTGGTTGCGAGAAAAACACTAGTACATGCATTATATAGGAATGTGCTGTAATTCCAAGTACTTATTGTGTCATCTCCCCATATATGCTCTTTTGATTATGGTGTGTCTTGGATATCGTTTGATGACTCCATGATGATAGATAACTAGGATTCTATAGTAGGATCGCGATTATAATCCACTTAGTGATGAGGCTTCAGTATAGGGACCTGTGATAGAGGTGGTTCCTCTAAGTGGATAGTGAGTGGTGCCTCCACCCATTTAGCTATATGCTATCCGACCACTAATGGTTCATGTGGATTCTACCCATTTGATTGAGAAGAGTTTGGGATCAGTAGTACCGAAAGATGAATCACCTATAATGAAATTGCTTCATAAGTTTTAGAGTTAGAGACCACCTAGGTTTTAGGGTAAACTAGACCCCCAGTTAGTAGAGGACTGGTTGAAGTCTATGGAATGTGTGTTCCACCTCGTTATGACCCTTCCTGATGGTGGTCTTGGTGGTGAACCTTATTATGGGAAATGAAGGGAATTGGTGAATCCCTGTGATGGTGATGTTTGACGCGACTTCAATCTTATGAAGAAGAGGGACACTTCACTCACTAAGACACATTGTATTATGATGAATCTTAAAGTCTTACGGGTGAGTCAGTTCCACTAAAAGAGGATGATATTTAGGTGTTTTGGATGAGTTCCTTGATTTATATGTTTGAGACTATTTTTGGATATTCTAAGGTCTTGTAGTGAAAATTATCTATAGAGAACAAGTGGGAAAGGGAATTGATAACTAAAAGTAGTGGAGGCTTATGATCCAGAGTCTTTGGTTGTGATCCAAGGTATGACATATGTCTTCCTTACTTTAGTTGCAGTTTTGGTAGACATGAGCATGAGCCACTCTTTCCTTATTGCATACCTTGTTCGAGATACAGATTCTTTTGTGGAGCCTTTAGCTCGAACCTTATAATTAGAGACTCCCACTGAATATGTTTCAATGATTTCACTTATCTCCTGGTAGTGACCTAACTCCTAAAGTAGAGAGCTTTTCATGGGATTTCTTCATGGAACTGATGGGGCACTATGATGTTTTTCTTAGTATGAATTGTTTTTTTGTGGTGTATACCCTATTTGACTATAAACAGTGGGAGTTTAAGTGTACCTGATTTAGTAGGATTGAATTTTCCTTCTTGGTGAGAAGGAATCTCAAGAATAGTAGGATGAGATCATACATAGGAGGATACAACCAATTTATCATTAATTTGATAGTATGACCCTTAGAGAGACATATAATATAATATTTTAGTTTCCTATAGTGGTGGTAGAGGAATAGGATGTCTTTCCTGAGGATGTGTTGGGTTTAACTCCCCATTGAGAGATCGTTTCTAGTATATGAATACACATAGGGATGACCTTGATATCTATTCTAGTATATCAGATGGCCTTTTTAGAGTGGTGAGATCTGAAGGTGTAGTTAGAGGATCTGTATAGGAAGGGATTCATTAAATCCACTATGTTCCCCTAGGTATCCCCATTTTTGATCACTAAGGAGGTGGATGATAGATTGAGGTTACGAATGAATTATCATCACTATAACCTAATGACTGAAGGAATATGTATCCAATTCCAAAAATTGATGACCTCTTCGACCAGTGGTCAGGGTAAAAGTGGTTCTTGAAGTTTTACTTTAGGTTGGGTTATCACCAGCTCTAATTTTGATAGGAGGATGTACTAAGTATGGATTTACAGACCTGCTATTGATACTTTTATTTATTGGTGACACCTTTAGATGCGATGAATGATCCAACAATGTTCTTGGGACTGAATAACTAGATATTTAAACCCTTATTATAATAGTTTATGGTAGTTTTCATCAATCACATCCTTGTATACTCAGTGTCAGAGGTGGAGCATGTAAGACATTTGAGGATGGTTAGAGACAAACTTTGAGAGCACCATATTTATGGGAATCTATATAAGCGTAATTTATAGATTCAAGAGGTCCACTTATTGGAAAATGTCATCTTAGAATAGGGTATAGTGGTGGATCCCACTAAAATCTAGGTAGTTTTATCTTGTGATCCACCCAACATCACGTCTGAGGTGCAAAAGTTCCTTGGGTTTTCAAGTTATTATTGTAGATTCATGCTCAATTACTATAGGGGAATTGAATCTCTAACTTCTTTGACCCAAAAGTGGAAACCTTTTTGTGTGAATATAAAAGTATCAACAGGATATCTAGGATTTATAGAAGTGGTGTAAAAATACCTCCATCTCAAGACTACTAGAGGAGGGTTTTTAGTACGTGGTGTTATGTGATGCCTCTAGAGATAGGATTGGATGCATTCTAATGTAGATGAAGGAAATGTATGCTTATGGCTCTCGACCGCTATGACTGTATGAGTAGGAATATAAAACCCATAGTTTAGAGGTAGCAGCAAGACTGTTCATTTGAGAATTTTGGTGAAACTATCTTTTGGGAGAAAAATTCTTTAACACCCTAAGATTTTATTATATATTTCCCTTAAAATAAATTTAATTTCTTTGATAGCTTGAGAAATATTAAATCTTGATTCTAAATAAATAATAATATAGTATACTGTTATAACCTAGCTATTAAATTGATGAAATGAATAAGAATAACCAGATTTAAAAAAAGTATAATTGTTTTATATGAAGATTTTTTTTTGTAAAGTGATTATATGATTTAAAAATACATTTTTTTTAATTTTTTTAGATAACAGCCTGAGGTATAAGTTGGAAGCCAACTCATATACCCCAAAAAATTTATTAATGAAAATAGTTTTACAAGGTAAGTTTGAGGCGAAAAGAGCTTTCCCCAATAATGAAATTAGAGATTAAAAAATAAATCGGAAAAGGAGTACCTCTATAAATTACTTGTATTACATGCCACCATGCTGTTGATCAAAGTTTCTACTTATGACAATAAGCACCTCAAAGTATAAAAGTTCATCAATGTAGTAGATCCTATAACAATAATGATTCTCCATGCACTTAATATTCATTACCAAACTTTTTGATTCTTAATTTAGAGAGAAAACCAACATCATGAGTTATGGAAGCTTTATCTATCACCAAATAGTTTTGATCCATTATTTAAATTCCATGCCTATAGCAAGTTGCTTTTAAAAGCTTGCGTCAAAAATAGTTTTTATTGATTTTTGTGAATAAATAATATAATTAACTTACACCACTTTAAAAAATATATTTGAAAAAATTAACTTCATTTTTAAAATAATCATTTCATAATTATATTATATTGAAATTTTGATAATTTTATGAAAAGATTGTTTTTTCAATGAATAGTGAAAAATACTATTTTTATTGAAAATTTTCTGTTCGTTTAATGAATTATAAAAGTTAAATTTTGTTTTAAATGGGTTTAAAAGTAAAATTAGTTCATTTATATTATGAATAATATATTTAAGGTCATTAGGAGTTAATTTCATGTTGTATTTTGGTATAAAAACTTTTATACTTCAGAAAACATTTTTTTCCAGAAAACTGGTTTTAGTTATGATTTGCGAGTTTAATTTTAAATTAAAATTTACCACTTATGTGAATTAAATATTGAAAAATTTATTCTATATTTATAATTAGGAGAATAAAATTTTGTAAATAGGCCTCTTCTATTTTTGGGTCATTATGAATAATAACCTTGGTAAATATTTGTCACCTAAGTAAGGGTAAGATAGGTAAAATAGGGTTAAATAGTTGGGATAAGGATTTAAAATTTGTTTAAAACATGAGTTTATCCTATTTTATGAGTTTATTTCATAAATATATATCCAATAATCTAATATATGTCCACTTGGTTCCATTTTTCTTGGATTATGACATTTATATTATTTTACAAAAAGAATAAATACAAAATGTCACTCTCTTGACTTTAATATCTCTAAAATTTAACATAAGTATAAAAAGTATATAAGTTTAGTTATAAATGTTTATTTTATATATAAATAATTTTTTTATCATTATTTTTTTAATTTTTAGTAATTTAATAATTACCTTAAATGCTTATGCAATACTGACATAATATTTATTCAATTAATCAAAAAAATAAAATAGATGATTTTAAAAATATTAAAAGTAATAAAATTTGGATGGATTATTTATTTATATGAATTTTTATATATATATAACACATTATGTTTTTTAAGGTTTATATTCAAATTACATAACTATCTTGACGTCTTCAAAGTCAAAGTAAATGAATAGTTTTGAAAATTACATTAATGATATTTTATAATAAAAAATATTTTATTAAATGATTTAAAATTCATAAAAATACTATATTCATCCAAGATAATAGGATATGGTTTAAAATTTTAATCTTGTCCCATTTATGTATTACTTGTTTTTTTATGGTTACATTCTTTACCTTTAAAGGGTAAAAATCTTTAATATTGCAGTAATCATCAAAAGGGTTAACCAGGGTTAAAAATAAGAGATAAGGGTGGAAACATAACAAAATTTTTTCAAAATTTTATTATATGAGAATATTTTGACTCATAACAATATTATTTTATAATTATAAAAATTTTAGAGTCATTTTTCCATGAAAATTAATTTATATTAATTTAATACTTTATGTAATTACAAGAGTGCCCCTCCCCTCACTTATAAAAGGGAACATATTATCCTCTATTCCTCACACATTTTCAACCTTATAGATCAGACAATCCCAATGATAATACCTTAATATATTCCTTAACCACATCCTATATCTTTTGGTATTTCCAAAATATCATCCCTTCATGGCTTAAGGTGTAAGCCAAAAGAGGTTTCTCAACGAAGAGGTATAATTCTTAACCGAGTACTTTTGATTTTATTTATTCTTATACTTACTCTAAATATATTGTACCCATCATAAAATAGTGACTAAAATATCATAAATATACTTATATTTTATTATTATTATAATGTTAAAACCATTTTCCACCTCTATTCCATCCTATGAAAAGCAAAAATATTGCTCATGTGTATGTATGATTTGCCATCTAAAAACGATGGTGTAATTAGTTTTTCATCACCATTTTACTTGGATGGTTATAAATATAGAAATAATTAATATATATGATATTTATGACATAATTATGGTTATATTAATATAATATATCATTTACCTTCTAACTCTTCTACCCATTAAAAAATGATAACGTCGCTCTTGCGTATGTGTGAACCACCAACTCCACAAAGCGGTGTGATTCATTTTTTATATCTTCCATTCAAGGATGAATATAAAATAATGAATTTATATGATATTTTTTATTATTATTAAAATTATGGATATTATTTAACCATGAGAAATATGCAAGGACCAAAACTACCAAACTAAAACTTACATGAAAACGGGACAATTTACACTCGAAAATGATGATTTTAATAAAGAATTATTAATAAATGGGTATTAAAAGGTTATAAGTAGATAATATATGATATTATAATTATATATATGGTTATTTTATATAATTATAATAAATTTAAATTTATTATACAATTTGTTAGATCACTTTCGAAGAAAGTCAAGCTTGTGGTAAGGGTTTATTTTAGAATCTCATCATTATTTGAGATTATTTATGTTTAATTGTCTATTGGGGGAATTATATGATTTTTAAATATTAAACTGAATATATTTTATTATACTCTGGTTATTTCTTTAAATTTCAAGTTTTCCTTTCATTTTCAACTCTTAATTACTCAAGATTCTGAAATAAATTTTTTAAGTAAAATCAACCTTATTTTTCTTTCAGCCAGGAATCATTTTATTATATGTCCATATTTTCTTTAAAATGTTTTCAAGAATGTTTTAATATTATAAAATGATTTATTAAATTAATTTTTACCCATTTTTTACTTTTTATGATTTTTTTAAAAGGAATCTTTTTATCATTTTCCAAAAGAGGCACATTTTACTGAATGTGTGAACAAAATATTTGTTTTAACATACAACACATGAAATAATTTTACCTCCATTATGAATAATATTTTCTTTGAAGATTTATTTAAAAGTTTCCATGATCATTTTCAATGAAAATTTATTCCTTAGTATTTTTTAAAATTTTAAATTCTAAATAAGTGATTTTAAAATGAAAAGGATATTTTCCTTAGGAAATATTACATTGATTTTTTAAAAGTATTTTTATCTATGTCAACATCATTTGATGAATATTATGATTTACCGATGTTATAATATAATAATATCATGAAAAATATTTCTCTGGATGGTTTATGATTATTTTGACAGTTGAAAGTAATGACATTATGTATTTAGTTTTTCCAATACAGACAATTGTTGATTACAGAATATGTTGATTAAGTTGTATTGTTTATTAATATGATGAATGAATTGGACTTTTTAAGTGGAGTTTGGGGATAATAATTACATATCCCCTTGATTCATTGATAGGTTTCATGAGAAAAAACATCTTGGGTATTTTCCTGAGGACTTACCCATTTATGTAAGATATCTTGGCACAAAGCCCTAGTGGTAAGTTTATGATGTCCGACATTATGAATTCAAATATTATAAAATAATTTATTTATTTCCATGTGATTTTTCAAATATTTATGTCATACATAGATAAATTTCAAGCTCATTTGATTATTTATATGGAATTATTTGATCATCATTTATCCCTTCCATATTATTCATTACTTTTTTTTTATTATAGCTTCTAATGCATGCATTCCCTTACTGAGATTATAAGATCATCCCTTTCTTATGTTTTCTTTCTCTAGGATTCTAGGAAGTGTATTATTATTGATATGCAATGATATGATAGAGTGAACAATTGTGTTCTCAAATAAAATACTGTGTTGTATTTTATTTTTTCAAATATAATGTGCTATTCAAGTATGTATCTAGTTTACCAAGAATACTAAAATATTCAGTCCTTTGGGATGTGATTTATTGTATCTGGTACCCATATAATAAATTAACCACCAAATTTAGGATTCTAGGTTTAGGGTATTTATAGTTGATATCAGAGGAATTTTAGTATAAACCTTGGGAACTAGATTTAGTAAAACATGTATTAGAGAACATAACCCTATGATAGACTTTGAAGATATGTCTAATTGTAGGAAAATATCATAAAAGTTTTGTTAAGGTAGACATTATGTGGTATTTCTAGTAATACATCCATGTTTGGTTACTATAAGTGGATGTGGTTTTGGAATAGATGCATATAGGGGTAATAAACCTAAAAGGATTTGGTTGAGTATATCTCAACTATCATTCTGGTGCATGATGAATGAGCTCTTACCACACACCTGGTTTAACCCTCCCATGGGATATTATTTGGTTAATTACATTTTAATTAAAAACCATTATGAAATATTTGAAAATATTTTTATGATTTGAAGATATTACCAAAGATATTATGTTTATGATTCTAAGATCATCTATGCATAAATTTTAATTTATGTTAAGTGTTTCACTAGTTTTATAATTATACATTATGATTCATAATTTTATGATATAATATAGTGTATTAATTTTTTTAGAAGTGGTTCCTAGCAAAATTAATGGAAATTATATCAATTCGTGTAATCGATGTAGGGTTTCCCCTCCTATATAAGATAATAAAGCTGTATTTGGAGCTAGAGATGGAACTAAAAACATTATAACTATATTGGGGTAACTGAATCAGGTTATGACCAACAACCTTGCTCATATAGAGCATCCTGCTGATATGAAATGTAGTGTAAAAATGTTAGACTATTTAATGTGGTAATAAACTTCATCCTTCAATGGAACCAAAATTAATTTGTATATGAGAAATGGATAAATTCATTATAAAATATATTTATCTCTCTGGGAAGTAATTAATGGGATAAGGTTTTTATGGTAGTTTATTATCTCATAGGGGATGCAGATCAATGGTGTTTTTTGATTTAAAAGACCAAGGATGTGGAGGAAATAATGAGCATGGAGTGGAAGGATTTTAAGATATTTTTCTTAGAAAATTATTTTCCTCATGAACAATGAGAAGATATGGAAAGACAATTTCTAGGTCTATGAGAAAAGTAATCTGAAAATTTTACTAAGTATAAAGACATATTTACAAGTTTAGAAAGACATACTATGGATTATGCATGAAATTCAAAGATTAAGACTGATAGTTTCTTTGATGGGATAAATCCAATCCTTAAAAGGTTACTAGTTTCCCAAACATTATCATCTTATAAGGATATATTACCATGTATTATCAATATAGAGAAATAATTCTCCATGTATTATGGATTTGAAGGAAAGAAATATAAGAAGAGGGTCCCTGCGAAAAAAATAGATAAGGGGAAGAAGATAAAGGAGGATTTTTTCCATTATGTGATACCTGTGGAAGGAAACACCATGGTACTTTCTTAATAAGAAAAGGATTTTTCTACAAGTGTGGAGAAAAAGGTCATCATGATCATGAATGAAAGGGTAAGGGAGAAACAATAAAAATATTGTGCTTTAACTATAAGGATATGGGAAAATATGAAAACCAATGTACCAAACATCAAAGGAACTTACCAAAGAATAAGCCAAGGGGAGAATTCCAAGATAATGAAATTATTACAATTAAAGTGGAAGTTCCTAGAGATGTGGTGAAAGGTACACTTATCATCCACTCTAGGATTGAAAATATTTTATTTGATTCATGTTCTAACCACTATTTAATATCTAAAGAATTTTATAAGGGTATCACATCACCAACTAAATGATTATATACTGATTTGGTAATGAAAAATCATAGTGGTGGGATAAACTCATCTCAAGTATATATCTTCTATATAATAGAAGTTTTTGGGAATGTGATTCATACAAATATTTTTATTCTTACTCTAATTGAATTTGATGTAATTTTGGGTATGGATTGGATCTATCTATATAGAGACCATATCAATTTTTGAGGAAGGGAAGTTATATTAGATATTTCAAATCAACCTATAATCATCTATTAGTGTTAAGAGTAACCTGGAAACCCAATAGAAATTAATTCCACCATATGGGTTTTTCTACCAATTCAATTTACGAGGAATATTTATCTCAAATGTTTAGGGAGAAAATAAACATTTAAAATGTGCCTATTTCTTGTTAATATGACAATGTATTTCATAAGGACTTTCTTATTATTACCTTGAATTGTGAAGTTGATTTTTCAATAGAAATCTTACCTGGTACAATGCCTATTTCAAAGAATCCATATAGAATGGCCCTAGTTGAGTTGTAGAAATTGAAGAAGAAACTCAAAGAGAATATAGATAAGGGATTAATTCATCCTAATTCTTCAACATGGGGTGCACCTATTATTATTTTTTTAAAATAAATATGGTTCAATGCATCTTTACATTGATTATCGAGAACTTAATAAGACAACTATTAAGATCAAATATCATCTACCCTATATTGATGATATATTTATTCAATTATGAGGAGATCTATATTTTTTTCAAGATTTATCCTTGATATGAATATCACCATCTAATGATAAATAATAAGAATGTACCCAATAAATCCTTCTATAAGAGGTATGGTTATTATGAATTTATAGTAATTCCATTTATACTTACCAATGATCCTACTATATTAATAGATTCAATGAATATAGTCTTTAAAGATTACCTTGATCATTTTTTGGTAGTTCTTATAGATGATATTATTATATATTCAAATAGTAAGGAAGAACATGAAAAATATTTTATAATTGTGATGAAGACCTCGAAGAAGGAGAAGTTTTATAGTAAATTTACCAAGTGTGAATTTTGGATTCAAAAAGTTTCATTCTTAGGTCATATAATCTCAAGTGAGGGTATATTATAGGATCCTTCAAAGATGGAAGTTATTGAGAAATATCCTAGAACAAAAAAAAAATATCTATAGTTTTCTTGGGTTGGACGGATAATAACAACACTTTGCAAGAGATTTATCATGACTATCTAATACGCTCACCAAGTTGACTCGAAATGGGGTTAAGTTATTTTATACAAATGAATGTGAAGAGGATTTCAAATAAATGAAGAGAAGGTGGTTCAGCATGCCTATGCTTACAATAACCTATATTAGGGAAGGGTTTTTGATCTTTAGTGTCTATTAAAGAATGTAATGGGATGAATCCTCATTTAGAATGACATAGTGATAGGATATTCCTCTCGCTAATTAAAAATTCATGAGAAAAATTACCTAACTCATGATTTGGAGCTAGGAGTAGTAATTTTTTCATTGAATATATGAAGGAATTATATATATGGTGAAAGGTGCGATATATATACTGATCATAAAAGTTTAAAGTTTATATTTACATAGAAAGAGTTGAATATACACCAGAAAAGATGGTTGAAGTTGATCAAATATTAGGAATACTTAATACAGCACCATGGATTTCATCATCAGACTCCCTAAAATGTCTAAAATCTATAATGTTATTTTTTCTGTAGTCGATCTCATTATGAATTCAACACACTTTATTATGATTAGAGAATATTTATCTCCTGAATTTTTTTCCAAAATATACATCATAGAAGTGGTAAGGTTTCATAGAGTACCACATTCTATTCTATATGACCAGGATCTAAGGTTGACCTTGAAGTTTTGGATAAGTCTTTATTAGGATTTTGATACAAAGTTGAGTTTATGCACTTATTATGTTGGGAAAAAGTTCCTCAAGGTAACATTGAAACATTTTTGGTTGTTTTTTTTGTTGAAAATGTGGGTTTTCATGGTGAATTTTTGAGTTACAAAGATATTGTTGACAACCCATATTGACAAAGAACCATGAAAAAAGAATGGAAGATCTGGAGGTGGTACAAAAATAATAGATACAAGGTGGCGCCGTTTTCTGGTGTTTACCAAAATTTTGGGGTCCAAAATTTTGAGTTCGGTGAGCATAACAAAAAGTGAATTTCCTTGAAGATCTCATAAAAATATGGAAAAGGCATGAGTTTCATGAATATGATATTTGTGAGTTGTGTTTCGTGAAGACTCAGAGAATTTTAATGGTGATCTCTACGATTACGACGAGCATCGTGAACATTGAAGGTGAGGAGCATTGCGAGTGTAGCCTCGCGGTAGCGCGGAGGTTTGATGGAAGGCTCTGCGATTACGATGAGCATTGTGAGTGGAGAATTGTAGTGACATAAATAATTTTACATAATGCTCTGTGATTATGACGATTATTGCAAATGAGAAATTTCTATAGAGCTTTGAGAAAAAATGAAGCATCACGGCGAAAAGTGGGAGCTATGAAAAATGGTGCTAACATGGCCAAAAAGGTTTTTGTGTTAGTGGAAATGCCTATAAATAAGACTCTAACCCATTAAGAAGAGGGTGTGAGACTCAATGAGAATTCCATGTCTCCGAGTTCATGAAAGAAGTTTGTGAAGGTGGTTTGTGAAGAAATTTGTGAAGGCTGTATAAGCCAACTGAATCTTCTGAGCTTCAAAAAAGTAAGGTAATTTATAAAGGCTAGTTTGAGATTTGCGAGGTAGGTGTGCTCCACAAAGGCTAATAAATCTTCACAAAAAGGCAGGAGCTTCAAGAAGGTTATTTTTAGCTTCACGAAATAGAGAGATTCATGAAAAGGCAAGTTCTTCACGAAGGCTAGTTTAAGCTTCACTGAATAAGGATCTTAATGAAGGTAGTGATCTTTGAGAAAGTGTTTTAAATGGGATTTCCCAGTGTTCTATGGTAAAATGGTATTCATTGGTGGATAAAAGTGAGACATCAATAGAGTATCTATATATAATGGAGGATGCACTCATTAGTAATAATGAAGAGACCTATAAACTATGAGCGGATCATCTGAAGAAGTAATGAGAACACTTCAGTTGAGAGATTCGTGAGTTTTTAAATTATGATTGGTTGTAAACCAGGAGGGATAGTGAGTCCATTCAGAACTTTTTAAATAGTAGTTCACTTATAGTGAATTTGGTACATCGGTACATTGCCGGTGTATGCTCCTTGGACGTAGCCCAGTCAGGGTGAACCAAGTAAAATTGATGTGTCTCGTACATGTTTTAATTCTTATTCATACTCTTCTTTGGTAAAGAGAGAGAAGAGAGTTTTTTAATAGTAAAACAAAATCAAAAGGGGAAGTTGTTTTAATCTATCATACCCTGATTCACCTCCCCCTCTCAGGGTATTTGACCTAGTGGACCTAACAATTGGTATCAGAGGTAGGTTAATATCTATGTTTCTATCTTAATGGAGGTCATAAATCATAAAGGTATTCCAATATTTTTTGGGAATACTTTTCAATTATTGAAGAATCAGATGCAACACTACTTCTGATCTTTGGGAATGGATGTGTTTATAGTCACGATGCATGATATTTCAACTGATATCAATAGTGGTACTTTATCAAAAGTTGAAAGATGGGAATTGGATGCTGATGCCAAGGGAATAAATACTTTAGGGAGAACCCTATCCAATGAAATCTATACGAAGGTTATGTCATGAAAAACATCACATTCTATATGGGAAAATCTATTGAATATATATGAAGGAGATTGAAAGGTTAGAGAGGCAAAGCTTCAAGTTTTGTAGAACATGTATGAAGATATGAGAATGAACCCGAATGAGTATGTTGATGCATTATTTAACTGGGTAAATGTTGTAGTGGAATACATGAAAGGTATTGGAGAATTCATTGAAGATATAAATATTTTAAAGCATATCTTGACGAAACTTACACCTCGATTCAATTAGAAAGTTTCAGTATTGGAAGACAAAGATCTGAAAGAGTTGAAATTGGATAACTTGCATAGTACCCTTGTAGCATATGAAATGATAAATGATGATAATGATGCTGTGGAAAAGGGGAAATCTAAAGAGGTGGAATTCAAGGTCATGAATAAGCTCACCATTAAAGATTATCAAGAAGAATAAAAGACAAACAAGGTGATGTCATTCCTTTCCTCAAATATTCAAAGAGGAAAAGAGAAGTTAAAAGAGAGACTTCCACTTACCTGATTTAGGTGTGTAAAGGTTGGTCATCTTGCAACAAGATTCCCCAATAAGTTCTAATAAGATTATGAGGATGAAGTTGAACTTCCCATGAAGAAGTATTCATCCTATGTGAAGTGCAATAAACAGTTCAAGAGAAATTTCTTTTTGAAAAATAATCTTTTTTCACTAGAACGTGATAGTTCATATGAATATGAGGTTGAAGAGGTTGAAGAGATAAAGAACTATAAAGATCATAGAGAAAATGATATGGTGTAAGTTTTCAATAGTGGTTAGAAAAAGAAAGAAACTAACATTTATGAGGAATAAATTAAAGGAAGAGTCGATATGGAGGTAGAATTAAAATCATATTTTGAGGTGATAGATGTTTGGAGATCCAAAATAAAGAAATCCAACAAAGTGGTTTGTGATGCCAAACACTATATTCAGTAGTAGAAAGAAGAGAAGTTTGATTTGATAAAATAAATTGAAAAAATTAAGTTGTTAATGCCAGAGATCTCAGAGGAGACTGTTAAGTACAAGATGAAATTCAAGGAACATAAAAGTTAAATCAATAGTTTGACTAAAACCATAAGGGATCAAATAAAATGTATCGAAGAAATTGATGAGGAAGTTTTCAGTCTGTGATGAAAAGTTAAGGATCAAGAAAATCTCTTGACTAGAAATATGAAATCGGTAAATTAAATCACTCATAAGATGGAAAAGTTAGACTTGGAGCATAAAGGTGCCACAAAACTGAAGAAACAGACAAATCTAAATGATAATACTGGTATGGGGATTGATTATAAACAAAAATCATTCATGGTTGAAGTAAAACCACAAGAACCCACTATAAGATTGAAGATTGATTTCAATACGAAGAAGAATCAGAAGATTCAGAGAACCCAAGGGACAACCAGTGATGTTGAAATGACACATAGTAATACACCCTTCATTAGGTGTTATTGACATGGAAATATGGGACACTTAGAAAATTTGTTTTCCATAGCCAAGAGATATCAAAGGGCATAAAAACAGTAGTGATAGCCAAATAGAGCATAATACCCTAGAATATCTTTTGAGGTACATTGTTTTTGGTGTAAAATATTTGGTCACATGGATATATATTTTATGTCAACCATTTAGAGAAATGTGCCAAAGCAGAATCAAAGTAGTCGTAAGTAGCAGATTAGATAATCAACAGGTGAGATGAAAATGAAAAATCGATTTTAAACATTGCAATATGAAGCTGTTCTATCATTCTATGAGGAAGATAAATATTATCAATCTACATTGGGTGTAAGTCAAAGACATGGATCAAAAAGAAAAGAGCTAAGAAGGCAATGGTTGTGGAAATTTTACTTAAATCATCAGACCGTTCTGGTGTATAGATCCTTGACAGCGGTTGCACATCCCACATGATAGGAAATAAGGATCTTGTTACAGACATAAAATATGACAAAGAAGTATTTTTCAATTTTGTAAATGAAGAAGGCCTAAAGATAATTGGCTCGGGAAAGGCCATGTTTGGGGGAAAAGAAATGAGACGTGCTGATGTCTTAGCAGTAGAAGGTATCACTCACAATCTACCTAGTGTCAGTAAACTATGTGACTCCGGGAATTCTATAAGATTTACTAAGAAGTTGTGTATCATCAAAGGAAGATATGATGTAGCTGTTTTATAGGAAAAAATTACAAAGGGAAATCTCTACCTTATAAGTGGATAAGAAGATATGTGATTTTTATCCAGAGAGGAAGAAAACAAGTTGTGGCATAAATAAATTAGTCATCTATGTCAACCATATCTGGAAGATCTAGTAAAATGTTATGTATCTAGAGACCTCCCTAAGCTATCACACGATCATACTCATACATGAAGTGCATGCCAACAAGAAAATATCTTTATAAAGATGTATAAGGAAAAGGAACAGAAGTCAACAAGTGTGATCAAATTAGTGCATGATGATGTACTTAAACATATCTCACCAATATCTATTGATGGTAAGAGATATTATGTTCTATTCATTGATCATTATAGTAGAATGACATGGGTATTTTTCATTTCCCATAAGTCTGATGTGTTTAGTTGCATAAAACAGTATTAGATGGAATCTGAAAGGATGCTTGGGCAGAAAATTCTGAAGTTTCATACTGATAATGGTATGAAATTCACAAATAGTCAAGTGGAAGACTATCTTGAGAAACACAGGATAAGGAATCAAGTTTTTTAGTAAGAAATCCCCAACATAATGGAGTGGTTGAGAGGAGAAATTGTATCATCAAAAACGTGTCCAGAATGATGCTTATTGAAAAAGACCTACCAGAGAAATTTTTGAAGGAAATATTCTTGACATCAATATATATTTCTAATAGGGATCTGCTATGTCTGAAGGAAGGAAAGACTCTATATGAGATGTGGTATGGAAAGAATCCAATATTGAAATAATTTCTAATCTTTGGAATTAAGTGATTTATTATCAAAAATGAAAAACACAGGAAATTTGAGTCATGAGGAGATGAAGGGATATTCCTTGGCTACTCAGGAAAGAGAAAAGCATATAAATGATTTAATAATAGGCTTGGAAAATTAGTTGAGAGCAATGATGTCACTGTAGTGGAAAATGAAGATAATATTCAGCAACACTGTGAACATATTCCTAATGAAAGTGATAAGAAGGCAAGTAACATAGGGAAGAAGAAGTATAATATACTGATTTAGAAGAAGACATTGATGATGAGAAAGAGGAAGTCAAGTCTGTATCTACAAAGAAGAAAAAGAGTTGAGATGAAATTGACAGAAAAAATATAATTAGTGATCATACATCAACCATTCAAACAAGAAGAATGAAGTCATTATAGTAGGCATATTTTTCTGTCCTAGGTAGAGCTTAAATGTTTTGCTGATGCAGCTGGAGATAAAAACTAAGTTCGGGCTATCAATGAAGAGCTGACCAAATTGAGAAGAATCAGATGTGGGAGATTGTTTCAAGACCAATAGATAAGAATTTCATTGGGACTAAATGGGTCTTTCTCAACAAGATGAATGAATATGGCACAATGATTCGTAACAAAGCATGACTAGAGAGAAAAGGTTACTCCCATATAGAGGGAATTGATGTCCATGATACATTTGCACCTATTTCAAGGATGGATACAATTATATTATTTTTGGCCATTATAGTGAAATGGAAGTTCAAGGTTTTCTAGATGGACATCAAGTCAACATTTCTGAATGGGGTTCTGGAAGAGGAAGTTTATATTGAGAAACCAAATATTTTTCTAATTCATAAATATGAGAACAAAGTTTTTTGGCTAAATAAGGTTCTATATGTGTTGAAGCAAGCCCCAAGGACATGGTATTCAAGACTATATTTTTATTTGAAGAATCTTGGATTTTAGTGTGGTGGAGTTGATTACAATATCTATGTCAATAATGACAGTAATCAAAGGATAATGGTGCTGATTTATGTCTATAGAATAATATTTGGTGGATCAGATGAAGCACAATGCAGACAGTTTTTTGAATTCATGAAAATTGAGTTCAAAATATCAATGATTAGTGAGCTGGAATTTTCTTTGGTTTATAAGTGACACAAGAAAGGAATAATACTTTAATTTCTCAATACAAATATTACAAAGAGGTTCTAATGATATTTGAAATGGAAAATTCAAAGGAGATGAAAACTCCATTTTCTACCCAGACAAAACTATCAAAAGTTGATGATGGAAAGGAAGTTAACATCACAAAGTACCGAAAAATTATTAAAAGTTTACTATACCAGACAATAACTAGGCCCGATATTGTTTTTTCCAAATTACAAATAGAAAGATACCAAATAAATCCCAAAGAAAGCCACATGCTTGCAGTAAAAATAATACTTCGGTATATCAAGGGAACTGTGGATTTTGGTTTGATGTATAATGAAAAATCTCAGCCAGAGCTATTGGGATATACATATACAGATTGGGCCGATTTAGTATATGATAGGAAATCAATGTCAGGAGGTGCTTTCTATCTTGTTGGATTGTGTATTTCTTTTATAATTAGTAACAATATTGCATTTTATTGAGCACCATATAAGATGATTATATTACAAATACTCAAGCATGCACAAAATTATTTTGGAGGAAGTAGCTGCTTGATGACATGGGAGTTGATGTAAAGTCTCTGATCAGAATTCACTGTGACAATTCAAGTGCTATCAATCTTAGAAAAATCCATTCCATCACTCAAGGAAATAGAAAATTAAAATAAAATATCATTTTATCAAGGAGAAATTATAGCAAGGTCTTATGAAGTTGGATTATGTGCCTACAAAACTATAGATTGCAGACATTCTGACAAAGGCCTTACCCAAAGAATCTTTTGAGAGGCATCGAGTGGCTCTAGGAGTCCAATCAACTCCCCGCACTTGAAAAGTGTGGCTATGGGACCCGCCACCCCCTCTTTCTAAGGTATGGAGTTTTTTTAACTAATGTACTGATATGTGTTCCTTACTTTGTTGCAGACCACAAAGGAGTGACCTTTGGGTTCATTGAAAAAGGGGGAGAAATTGTGAAAAAGGGAGAAAATGTCTTTTTCAAAGACACAAGGAGAAGCTAACAGGTGGAGCAATGAGATTGGGGGAGCAGTGAAGTAGGGGGAGTAGTAAATCTCATTATTCTTGAAGTTATAGATCAAAGAATATATATCATGATTGCTGGGGTTGGTGATGAAAGTAGTTGTTTGGTTGTTTGGTTTCAAGAATTGTTGTCAGGAATGATGTGATTCATTGATGAACATTTCATTATACTCTTGTTTCTCACACCGAGCATTGCTCATGTGGGTTTAGAGTATGTGTTGATTAAATATATGATTTCTATCTAGATCACAGAATTCGAATGGTGGTAGAGGATGAAAGAATATTTAATGAGGTATCAAATTATGAATGAGTTTTCAACAAACCCAAAGGGGGAGATTGTTGGGAAAAAATCCCTCAAGGTAGCATTAAAGCATTTTTGGTTGGTTGTGTTTGTTGACAAGGTGGGTTTTCATGGTGAATTGTTGAGTTCCATAGATATTGTTGACAACCCATGTTGAAAAAGAACCATGACAAAGGAATGAAAGATCTGGAGGTGGTATAAAGAGAATATATACAAGGTGGCAACATTTTCTTGTGTTTTCCAAATTTTTAGGGTCCAAAATTTGGAGTTTGGTGAGCATCATAAAAAGTGTATTTCCTTGAAGATCTCATCAAATATGAAATAGTAATGAGTTTCATGAAGATGGGATTTTCGAGTTTTTGTTTTGTGAAGACACAAAGAATTGTGATGGTGATCTCTATGACTATGATGAGCATCACGAACAATGAATGTGAGGAGCATTGAGGAAATGAAAAAGTTTTATGGAAGGCTCTATGATTATGATGAGAATTGCGAGTGGAGCATTACAATGACACAAAGTATTTGATGGAATTATCCAAAATTACGATGAGCATTGTGATTTATAAATGTCTGTAGAGCTTCACAAAAAATGGAGAATCATGGAGAAAAAGTGGGAGCTCCACGAAATGGTGCTAACATGGCCTAGAAGGTTCTGGAGTTGGTGAAAATGCTTATAAATAAGCCTCTTACCCATTTATAAGAGGGTGTGAAACTCAACAATAATTCCAAGTCTCCAGGTTCATGAAGGTGGTTCACGAAGGTGGTTTGCGAAGAAATTCATGAAGGCTGTATAAACCAACCGAATGTTCTGAGCTTCGCGAAAGTAAGGGAGTTCACAAAGGCTAGTTTGAGATTTGCGAAAGAGGTGTGATTCATGAAGAATAAGTGAGATTCATAAAATGGAATGAGCTTTGAAAAGGCTAGTTTGAGATTCTTGAAATAGAAAGCTTTGAGAAAAGGCAAGTGCTTCACGAAGGCTAATTTGAGCTCTGTGGAATAAGGAGCTTCATGCAGGCAGTGAGCTTTACAAAAGTGTTTTAAAATGGATTACCTAGAATTATTGGGTAAAGTGGTATTCATTAGTGGATTAAAGTGGTACATCAATAAAGAATCTATATATAGTGGATGATACACTCATTAGTGATAATGAATAGACCTACAGGTCTATAAACTATGAGTGGATCATCTGAAGAAGAATTGATCACACTTCAGTTGAGAGAGTAGTGAGATTTCAAATTGTGATTGGTTGTAAACCATGAGGGACAATGAGTCCATTCAAAATTTTGTAAATAGTAGTGCCCTTATAATGGATTTGGTACATCAGAACATTGACGCTGTATGCTCCTTGGACATAGCCTATTGAGGGTGAACTAAGTAAAATTGATGTGTCTTGTGTATTTTTTAATTTCTATTCATACTATGGTGCGGGAAAGAGATAGAAGAGAGTTTTTTAACAACAAAACAAGATCAAAAGGGGAAGTTGTTTTAATCTATCATAACCTGATTCACCCCCCTCTTAGGGTATTTGACCTAGTGGACCTAACATCTTATCATCCTCAAATATATAGTCATCCTGGAAGAACCATCCAATCTCTACAATACATGTTTAGAGCTTTCTTTATGGATTTCAAATGTGTTTAGGATTAAAATATTCCTCTAATAAAATTTTCTTACAACAAAAGCTTTCAATTGAGAATTCAGATGGCTCCTTATGAATCCCTATATGGAAATAAGTCGAGAACTCCAATGTGATTGAATGAAGTTGGAGAGAGAAATATATCGGGACATGATATATCTAAGGAAATGGCATAGAATTTTAGTGCCATTCAACAACACATAAGGGCAGCTCATAGTTGATAAGAAATTTATACTGAAAAATAATTGGTAAGATCTAGATATAAAAGTTAGTGAAAAGGTATTCTTATGAATATCTCCCTAGACTATGGTTATGATATTTGAAAATATGGTCAAGCTAAGCCCTAGGTATATCAGTCCCTTCAAAATTCTTGATCGCATTGGGATGACATCTTATCAATTGGTGCTTCCACTGAATCTCTCTCAAGTTCACGATGTGTTCCATGTATCTCTCTAGAGGAAGTGCATACCTAATACTTCACATATACTAAACTCATAGGTCATACCAATAGATAGATATTTCTCTTACGAGGAACGATCAATGGAGATTTTGGATTGTAGAGAGAAATTTCTACAAAGCAAGACCACTCACCAGGTCAATCTTTTTTAAAGAAACCATAAATTTGATGAAGATACTTGGGAATCTGAGGATGTGATGAAATATAGATATCCTCATTTTTTTTATCATAGTAATATAATTTGGAGGAAAAGATTTATTTTAGGGGGTGGGTGGGGGTAGAATGAAACACCCTGATATTTTATGATATATTTCTCTTCAAATAAATTTAATTTCTTCGATAGATTACGGTATACACAACCCTGAGTCTAAATGAACTGTAATACAGTATATCATTATAAAAAATCTGTTAAATTGGAAAAAATGTATAGGAATATCCACATTTGTAAAAAATATATAATGGTTTTATATGAAGAAATTATTTTTTTGTAAAGTCATTATATGATTTAAAATAAATTTTCCTCAAAAAATGTTTTTTATTACTTTTTATAAATAAAATAAATAATTAATTACCTCCTAATTTAGAATATTTATTTGAAAAAATGAAATTCATTTTTAAAATAAACATCTAATAATTATCTTAGAGTGTAATTTTGATAATTTTCTGAAAGGATTGATTTTTCGATGAATAGTGAAAATACTGATTGTTATTGAAATATGTCCTTTTATTTAAATCATTTAGAAAGTTACATTTTATTTTAAATGGGTTTAAAAGTAAAATTATTTAATTTTTATTATGAATAATCTAATAAATGTAATTAATAATTAATTTAATATTATAATTTTGTATAAAAAATCTTATACTTTAGAAAACATTTTTTATGGAAAATTGATTTTCGTTACATTTTGTGGGTTTAATTTTAAAATAAATTCTACCAATTTTATGAATTAAATATTCAAAAATAGATTCCATATTTATAATTAGGAGTATAAAATTTTTTAATTAGCCCCCTTTTATTTTTTTCCCATTATGAATAATAATCTTGGTAAATATTTGTCATCTTGGTAAGGGTATTATTGGTAAAATAGGGTCAACACATTGGGATAAGGCTTTAAAATTTCTATAAAACTTGTATTTATCTTATTTTATAATTTTATTTGATATATTTACAACCAATTATCTAATATATGGCCACTTGGTTCAATTTTTCTTTGATTATTCCCTCTACATTATTTTAAGAAAAGAATAAATACAAAATGACACTCTCTTGACTTTAATATCTATAAATTTTTCACATAAGGATAAAAAGATGAAAAGTTCAGTTAAAAATTTTTATTTGATATAATTTTTTTTTATCATGATAATTTATTTTAAATTTTTAGTTATTGAATAATTTCCTTAAATTCTTACGTAATGCCAACACATTATTTATTCAATTAATAAAAAAATAAAATAAATGATTTAAAAAATATTAAATATTAAACAATTTGGATGAATTATCATGTTCCATTAATTCTTTTAGATTGATATAACATATTATGGATTTTTTAGTTGTTTATATTCAAATTCCATAACTATCTTGATGACTTTAAAGTCAAATTAAATGAATAGTTTTAAAAATGACATTAATGGTATTTTTTAATAAAAAATATTTTATTAAATAATTTAAAATTAATAAAAATAATATAATAATTAAGTTTAATTGTATATGGTTTAAAATATCAAGCACAATCCATTTATGGGTAAAATTTTCATTTATGGTAATATTATTGACTCTTAAAGAGTAAAAAACATTAATATTATGGTAATTGTCAAAAGGGATAACAGGGGGTTAGAACGAAGAGATAATGGTGAAAAAATAACCAAAACTTATAAAAATTTTATTGGATGAAAATATTTATACTCATAACCTATTATAATATAATTATATCAATTTGGAGTTATTTTTCCATGAAAATTAATTTATATTAATTTAATACTTTAAGTAAATTCAAGAGTGCCCCCTCACTTATAAAAGGTAACCTCATCTACTATCTTCCTCACACATTTTTAGCCTTTTATTTTTTACAATAACTACCATAATACCTTTCTAGATTCATTCAATACATCCTAGATCTTTTTTTCTTTCCAAAATACCATCGCTTCAAGGCTTAAGGTATAATCCAAAGGAGCTTTCTCAATGAAGAGGTATAACTCTCAACCGAGTACTTTCAAATTAATTTATTATTATATTTATTATAAATCTATTTTAACCATACTAAAACAATGAATCTATTATCATAAATATAATTATATGTTATTATGATTATGGTAAAACCATTTTCCACCTCTATTCCATCCTACAAAAAGCAAAAACATCACCCGTGTGTATGTACGACTTACCGTCTCCACATTACGGTGTAATTATTTTTTCATAACCATTTTACTTGGGTGGTTATAAAGATGTAAATAATGAATATATATGATATTTATGACATAATTATTTTTTTGGGAATATAATATGTCATTTAACATCTAAATCTTCCACCTGTTAAAAAAATGATAACGCCGCTCATGCGTACGTGTGGACTACCACCTCCACAAAGTGATGTGATTCATTTTTCATGTCCTCCTTTAAAGTATTAATATAAATATGTATATAATTTCTTTATTATATTTATATCATTATTAAAATTCTATATATTATGGAACCATGAGCAATATAAAATGACAATAACTATTGAATTGAAACTTATATGAAAAATGAGATAGTTAACACTCAGATAAAATGGTTTTAATAAATAATTATTAATTAAATGGAATATAAAGGTTATAAGTAGATAATATGTGATATTATTAGTATGTATATGGTTTCATTATATAATTATACTAAATTTTAATTTATTATATAGGAGGTTAGATCACTTAAGCAAGTCTTGTTTGTAGTAAGGGTTTATTTCACAATCTCATCATTATTCGGGAATATTTAATTTTAGGTCTCTATTTGGAGAATTATATGATATTTATATCTTAAACAACATATATTTTAATTTACTATTTTTATTTATGTAAATTACAAGTTTTCATTTAACTTTACTCTCTTAATTACTCAAGATATCGAAATAATGTTTTTAAGGAAAATCGAACATGTCATTATTTCAATTGGGAATATTTTTCTTCAATGTCCATATTTACATTGAAACTTTTTCAATATTTTTTTAATATTCTAAAAATATTTTTTAAATTAATTTTTACCATTTTTATAATTTTTATAAAAAGGTTTAAAATGAATCTTCTTATCATTTCCCAAATGAGTCACCTTTTACTGAAGGTGTGAACAAAATATTTGTTTTAACACACACCACATGAAAATATTTTCTTACCATCATGAATAATATTTTATTTGAAGCTTCAATTACAATTTTTCATAATTATTTTCAAATAAAATGTATTCCTTAATATTTCAGTTTTTTTATTCTAAATAAGTGATTTGAAAATGAAAAGGGTATTTTTCTCAAGAAATATTTGAGTAATATTTTAAAAGATTTTTCATCAATGTAAACATCCTTTGATGAATGTTTTTATTTACTGAGGTTTTAATATAATGATACCATCCAAGATATTTATCTAGATGTTTTATGATTAGTTTGACCGAGGAAATTATTGACATTCCATATTTATTTTTTCCAATAAATATAGTTATTGATTATAAGGCATGTTGATTATGTTGTATTGTTTATTCATATGATGAATGCATTGGAATTATTAGGTGATGGATGAAGACCAAAATAAAATATCCCCTTGATTTATTGATAGGTCTCATGAGACAAAACGGGTTGGGTAATTAGATAAGGTCTTACCCATTTATATAAGATGTCTTGGTACAAATCCTTGATGGTAAGTTTTTGATGTCTGAAATTATGTATTACATTATTATGAAATCTGTAATTGATGTCTATGTGATTATTTTAATAGTTATACCATCCATGGATAAGTTTCAAGATCATGTAATTATTTATATGGAATTATTTGATCATTATTTATTTCTTCCATATTATTTATGCCTTATTTATAATATGATATCTTCTTCTATATGAATTCCCTTATCGAGAAAATGATCTCACCCCTTTCTTATGTTTCCTTTAACTAGTATTCTTGAAAGTGTATTATAATTTATATGAAAGGATATGATAGAGGGAGAAATTATGTTCTCATTGAAAATACTATATTGTATTTTTTGTTTTTAAATGGAATGTGAGATTCAAGTATGTATCTAGTTTACCAAGACTACTAAAGTATTCAGAACTTTGGGATGATATATCTTATATCTAGTACCAATATAATAATTTAACCATAAAATATAGGATTATAGGTTAGGGGTCTTTATAGATTCATCATCTATTTTGACCTTAAGATACTCTGGTATATATTTTCACAGAACGATCTTAACTTGAGGTAGAGGCAATGGATGGAGTTCCTGTAGAATCATAAATTTGAGATAGTCTATATTCTTGAGAAGGGGAAATTTGTGGTCGATTGTAACATCCCAACCTAGTTTCCACACACTAGTTCCCCGATCTAGTTCTCTACATGACCTTAGGCATGCCTCCCCATACGCCATAGGCTGCCGACTAGCAGTGAGGGTTAATATCAATCATGGAGAGACTATACCCTCTTTATCAAAGTAGAACAATAGTGTAAATAAATAAGAATAACTAGATCATATAACCAAATAACTAAACAATACTAGTATCACATGATGAAAAAATAGGAATATAATAACCAAACTAATACATTATATATGTCATGCCAAATACATGCCAAGTGTCAAATACAAAACCAAAAGTAAGACACTGAAAACTCCAAGAAGTACCTAACACTAGGTCTGGTTACCTCATCCGTTCTCCATCCCGACTCAGCCATCTAACATATGGATCTTTCCCTTATCATGTCCCGCATTCATGAAATCTATTCAGGTACCAACCAGGCATCCCAAGTAGGGTGTGAGTACAACTCATTAGGCCACTACCAACAATGTCTAAAATAATATCCATTTAGTAACAGTTTATACAATTGTATAAATAATAAATTAAAATTCATAAGTAAAAACGTTATCACATTTGTTATTCTTTAAATTAAACACATAAACCCTCAGGTTTCTAAGGATACCAAAACATCAATACCTGCTTCAACCCATGTCGGAGTATGAACCATATCACATAGTTAAGGTTATAATTTACCATTTTATATCAACTCATGTCACAGATAATTGATACCATATTCCAATTCCAACTCATGGTTGTAGAACATCATGTATAACACCCCATGGGTATTTGGAGCCTCAGTCCCTATCCCACACCTCAATGTCAATCAATTCCTCACTATGGGCTTTTGATGCAACATACCTTGTCCCATACACATTTATCAATCAATTCCTTATTGGATATCAATATTAGATATATTGATATTAGGATACAAATAATATGTTCTTGATGGATCAATTACAAGAGGGGGAGGGGGGTGAATTGTAGTTTTAAAAACTTAGTTTAAAACAATTAAACTAAAACAATTCACCAACAAATTTAAGTAAAATACCAGATTCAGACTTGGACTTCAGTCCGATTACTAAAGTATCATAATTATTATGATTTTGATAATACCAGAGAATAAAAATCATAATTAGAATAGATAAGGTTATATCAAAGTGTCTTAGATTCACAATAGACCTAATTAATAATACAGATTGTGTTTTATCGTATTTAGAATCGTTATAATAAAATTAATATAAACAAGCATAATGGAATATAGAACTTGTAAGAAACAATTAATACAATAGAAAAAATTAAGAATTACTTACAACTATTTAAAATAAATATATCTCTTTTAAACTTAATAGTAAGTTAGCCACAAACCTTGTCTAAATTTATCCATTGTCTTATACTTACAAGAAACTATATCTTTACTTAGCAAGGAAATCCATCGATATGATGATCAGATTTGTTTTATCTGCCTATACTTGGCATCCCTCAATCTGATGGATCGACTCTGTATTTCTATCCCCACAATACCTCGATCAGAAGATCAAATTCTCTATCTTTCTATCCTTGTAAGCCCTTGATTATAATAACATATCGGATACACGATTACAAAGAAATATTTCATAAGGAGACAACCCTGACAAGGTTTCCTTAGAACTAAAAAACTCTAATACAATTACAAATACTAGGAACAAGATGTTAACACTGTGTAATCTCCAGATCTCTCTCATAATGAGAAATTTCAAAATGAAATCAACCAGCACCAAACTCTTTGAATGAACAGGTATTTATAGGTATCCCTCTAACCATTATCTTGATCATCTAACAATAATATTTTCTCTGAGTTTTTCACAACAACTTGGACACCTAGCACTTATAACAGAAAGTTCGACGACGTTTTGTTTTACACCATTACAGTGTAAATTTTTTTCCTTACACTAGAAATAAGTCTTACGTATTCTAATTATAAACTTAAGTTAGTCTGATGGAATTCCTTACTATTATCAATATGATTATCCTAATAAGGGTTAATCTAATTTTATCATTATATATATTTTTCCAATTATAAATAATTTTGTCAGAAAAAAGACAAGATAAAGTATTTCACCTATCTGATAAAATTTGAGTCTGATGGATCAGATCAAAACTCATTACAATTCCTATAATGAAGAAATATAAGTTTATAATATCATACTTTAGGACTTATTCTATGTTTGGTAAAAAGTAATGGTTTCTATAAAAAAAATTTAAAACACTTTGGACATAGAAAGTTAGTAAAGTAAGTATAAAAAAGTGTTTTCAATTTCTGAAACAATAAGGAATAGAAAAGTTAGAAGTAAAACCTATAACTTAATAATATCCCCCTTTTTGGAATTTACAAACCCCAAAAACTTAAATGAAATAAAACTTTAAAAAATTACTGTCCTTGTCTTTTAAAATAAATTCACATTCATAATTTTACTTTTTATCCTTAACCCCCCTTGAGTTTATAAGTATTTTTAATATGATGGAGAAAATGATGAGTATGATAAACTACCCCTTAAAATATCATCTCTCTTTAAGAGTTGGGTTTTCTTCATTTGCATTAAGAAATATCTCCCCTTTCTATAAGAAATCTCCCTTTATAGAAATATCTCCCCATTTTTGATTTACAAAAATAATTAGGGACTCAATATAATATACCTGAAAAGTTAGTGAATAGAAAATTATATGAAACAATATAATGAATTAACTAATCATCCAAGAAATTATGAAAGAAAATTTAACCAATCATATTGGAGAAATATTCAGACAATAGTAATTGGATAGAATATTAATTCATTATTTAAAAAAAATTTCAAATGTTTATCAAAACAAATATTAAAACAAGAGTTCAAAAAGAATTTATCTTTATTTATAAGGGTTGTTACAAATGAATTTATCTTCTTGAATTATTTGTGATCTTTCTTCAGCTTCAATATTTTATCCTTTTGACTCTAATTCTTAGTTTTGAGTTTCTTTACTTCCTCAACATGCTCCTTATTCTAATCTTTAAGAATGATAACACCATCTTCACAAAAACTTACTCTATACATTTCCAAATTTAAGTCTCAGACTTTTATTTTGGGTGTATCTACTTCTTTAGTCCGGTCTTCTGGCTGGTCTTTGAACTCTTCAACAAATTTTACCCTATCATCTGTATCCCTAGATAACTAATTAAAATATTCAGCTGATTCAACAATCAAATTATTTATTTCTTGAATATGATCCTCGTGATACCGAACATCGACATCAACATCATTTGACCATTTCACCATTGAATTATAATACCTTCCATGGGAAATAGAACTTTCTTATAAGGTTTTTAAATCATCCTCAATATGGATTAATGATTATATCAACATTTTAATAGAGTTATATTTTTGGGAAAGTCTATCCTAAAGAAATTGAACTCTTGCTTCCAGTCTCAGGAAGTAATGAATAATTCCTTATAATATTTTTCAATGATTTAATTATGAAATCAGAACCCATATGTGCAATGGTTCTTGTGGATTCTGATAACTCTAGACCGGGATGAGGAATCTTAGTTTTTCTAGTTCCAACAACAACATCATTTCCTTTTTTCTTATATACTTTTAGCACTTCCTTAATAACTTTATCAAATTTTTGAGAAAAGAATTTATCATTAGATATCTCCATAATATCAACATCTTCCATTCCAAGTTTTTTAGAAGTTTTTTTCTTTGAAACTTGATCTTCTGAAATATTCTTAGATAAAGATTATTATTCTTCTTCTTTTGATGAGTATTCTTCTTTTGAACTTTATGATTCTTTATTTTTGTCTTCTTTTGAAGGAAAATCTGATGAGTAAGTTGATGATTAAGATGTATATAAAGATTTTTTGGATTGATATTCTTTCTCATCATCATCTTCTTTCTATTCATGTTCCTTTCCTTCTTCATTGGTATCTTATTTTTATTCCTTTTGTTACTCACTAGCTTCAACTTATTATTCAACATATTCTTAAACGTATTCATATTCTACTCCTTCTTGTTCACTTTATTTTTCTTGTTGTCTTTCTTTATCTTCTTTATCATTACCATATTTTACTTCTAATTGATCGCCATCAACCTTATTAAGAACTTATTTTTGTTTACCTTCAACCAAGTTACTGAATTATTTGTTAAATTCTCCTTTAATTTTTCATTCAGTTATAATTATATATTTTTCTAATGAAACTGGTGACGATACTTTATCTACTAAAGGTTGTGTTGATTGATTTTGTGGTGACACAAATAGAACCGATTCTTTCTCTTTTGAAGGTGGGTTCGATTCTTTTAATTTTTTTTTCTTTTTTCCCATATCTTTAATAGAGAGAAAATTATAAAGAATGTTTTAAAGATATTTTTAAACTCTTGAGGATAAAAAAACATTTATCATATTTGGATTGAATCCGATGTTTTTTTATTTTTTTTAGAATTTATAAAAAATTTAACAGTAATAACAACAACAAGTATGAAAACTATTATAATGGAATAGTGTAAAAATATTTTTTTAGAATAGTACCTTTCAAAGTTAGAAAGATTCATAGATATTGAATAAATTTTTCTTTTTGGTTTCTGAAAACTAACATTTTATGATTGTTTTGTAATATGAAAATTTTTATTGAAGAAAAATAATTAAGATTTTTCTATTATAAATACTTGAGTCTAAAAAGAAAAATTAAAACTTCTTCAGTGTTTAGAATAATTTTTAGGGAATTACGAGTCTGGAACATTTTATAAAAATATTTGAGTTTGGAAAACTCAATACAAATTTTTTTAATAAAACTAAAATTTTATGAAAAAAAATTTCCTTTTTTAAATAACAAACATATGTACTTCCATAATGAAATAGTGTAACTTAATATAAGAATATGGGTAAAAATAAAGTATATATGATTGATTACTTTATGTTGACCATTCCTAGCTTCTGTTTAATGTATTGAAATCTATCATAGGAATGAGGTTTTGTAAAAATATCAGAAAATTGATCTTCTGTTTTGATAAATTGTAAAATAATATCTCCTTTTAGTGTGTGATCTCTTAAGAAATGGTGTATTATGTCTATATGATTATCATGTGAGTGATGTGTTGGGTTTTTACTTAAGGAAAGAATACTAGTATTTTCCCATAGTATTTGAGTTTTTTTAAAATTCAATCCATAGTCAGTGAGTTTTGTATTAGATCCATAACACTTGAGCACAATAATTTCCCACTTCCACATATTCAGATTCAATAGTGGAAAGTTCCACTGAGTGTTTTTTCTTATATGACAAAGAAACTAAGGAATATCCTAAGAAATGACATGTTCCTAAGGTACTTTTTCTATCAATTATACAACCACCTAATTTAGCATCCAAAGAAATTTTTAGTTTAAAATCATTTTCTAAAGAATAGAAAAGTCCTAAATCCATAGTTCCCTTAAGATAACCAAAAAATTAGTTTTATAACTTTAAGGAGAGACTCTTGAATTTTCTTGATATCTTGCACGTAATAATACTAAAAATATTAAATCTAGATGACTTTCTTTCAAGTATAATAAAATTCCTATCATACCTCTAAAAATATTTTGATCAATTGGTAGCCCATCCTCATTAAGATCCAAAGTATTGTAGATACCAATAGGAGTAATAATAATTTTAGTGTTATCATATCCAAACTTTTTAAGAAAATATTTTATATACTTATTTCGAGATATAAAAGTTCCTTTTGGTTTTTGAGAAATTTGAAAACCTAAAAAGTATGATAACTCACCCATCACACTCATTTCAAACTTAGACTTCATTAGATTTTCAAAGTAATATATTAAAGTTTTCTGAGTTAATATTAATATGATGCCATAAATATGAATTTTTACAATCATAATGTTTTTATTAACTTTATTTATAAAAAGAGTGGTATCAATAGTTCCCTTAACATAATTGTTTTGTAACCAAAATCCTATTAATCCATCATACCAAGCTCTAGGGGATTTTTTAAGTCCATATAGAGATTTGGTGATTTTATAAATGTATTCAGGATGTTTTTTATCTTCAAATCCAGGAGGTTATTCAAAAAAACTTCCTCTTGAATATAATCATTAAGAAAATCACACTTTACATGAATTTGAAAAAGTTTTTAATTAAAGAATTCTTCAAAGGCTAGTAGAATACAAATAGATTCAAGTCTAGATACTAGTGAATAAGTTTCATCATACTGTATGTCTTCTTATTGGGTATAACCTTTAATAACAAGTATTGATTTATTTATAACTATTGTTCCATTTTCATCACATATATTTTGAAAAACCTATTTTAATCCAATTAAGGAAGGTTCTCTAGGTTATTCAACCAAGGTCCAGACTTTTTTTCTCTCAAATTTGTTAATTTCATCTTTCATTGACTTAATACAATCCTCACCACCTAAAGACTCATTAGTATTTTTAGGTTCAAATTGTGAAAGGAAAACTAGATGCTCAATTTCATTTCTTAAAAAACTTATAGTATTAATAGGTTGATCAATGTCTCTAATGATATTATCAATAGGATTATTCTTAAGAAAAAACTAATTTCTTGGGTTTTCAGAAGTCCGTTCTTCAAAATAAAATGAAAAATACTCCAGAGGAATAACATGGGAAACTAAATATAGAGTTACTTACTTATAAGAATAAATTTCTAACATAGGTTGAAAATCATTTTTAGAAATAACATCTAAGGATGTTTTTTGGTGATGTTTTAAAACAAATGATCTATTTTATCAAAATTAACATGCACTGTTTCCTCAATAGTACAATACTTTTTATTAAAAAATATATATGACTTAGAAGTAGTGAAATTACCTAAAATAATCCTTCATCATATTTGGGTGAAAATCTGTGTAAGTTATATTTTGTATTCAAGATGAATACTTTGTATCCAATAACTATGAAGTAAGAAACTTTTGGTTTTCTACTAGTCCACAACTCATAAAGAGTTTTTTTAAGGAAATGTATTACCAAAACTCGATTTATAGTATAACAAGCAGTACTAACCACTTTAACCCAAAAATGTTTAGAAATTGAGTGTTAAATCAACATGGTTTAAGTTATTTCTTGAAGAATACAATTTGTTCTTTTAACAACACCATTTTGTTAGGGAGTTATAGGAGCTGAAAATTTATGTGCAATACCTTTCTTACTACAAAAAGTTTCAAAATTAGAATTTACAAATTCTCTTCCATGATCACTACGAATAGTTATAAAGGGAAGGTTTTTCTCATTTTTAAATTTGGCTACAAAAGTTTTAAAATAAAAAAAGGATTTGGATTTATTTTATAGAAAATAGACCCATGTGTATCTAGTGTAAACATCAACTAAAAAAAATACACAATACTTTCCACCAATACTCCCATTTTTGCAGGAATTAATCAATCCACCTGCAATAACTATAAAGCATCATAAGTTGATATTTCACTAATAGATTTAAAACTAGACCTATGTTTCTTACCATACTGACAAGGGTCACAAAATTTTGAATAATCAAACCTAAGATATGGTAGATCATTAACAAGTATTTTATTAATCAATTTACATAATTTTCTAAGGTTATAGTGTCCTAACCTTCTATTACATAACCAATATTGATCTTCCATTGCACTAAGGAAAGGTAATTTTTGTATGCTAATGTATTCTAAGTTAAGTGTATATACATTCTCATGTCAATTGGAAGAAAGAATATATTTATACTTAGAATTGTGTACAACAAATTTATCATATCTAAAATTAAAAAGGTAACCTTAATCAAATAGTTGACTAATTATTATAAGGTTGTACTTACGAACTTTAACAAACAAAAAAAATATAAATTAAATCTTTACCAAGAAGAACGATATTACCTATACCAATAATCTCTCCTTGAGCATTATCTCTGAAGGTAACTTTTCTACCTTTCATCTTGAAAATACTTTCAAAGAATTATTTGTGTCTAGTTATATATCTATAACACCCACTATCCATGTACCAAATATTTTTTTATTGGTACTACATTTGTTTTCCTAAAAATAAAACAATTAGGCTTTTTGGAACAAAAACCTTCTTAGGGTCCAGAAATGTTATAAAATAAAACTTTTGGAATCTACATTTGTTTTGAAAAATAATATTTATAGAAACCTAAGGATTTAACTTTATTAAGTGAACAATTTTTCTTCCAATGTCCCACAATTTGACATTTAGTACAAAAGGGAGAACTTTTAAAAATAAATTAATTGTTACTAAAAGTTGGTTTATTATGAGAAATCCCTATTCTGGAGCTATTACCATGAGGATAAATTTGTTTTTACATTTTATCAAAATTTTATTTACCAGTAGTAAATTTTGACAAAAGTTTCTTTCAATAATAAGTTTCAGATTTTAGTTTTAAAATTAAATTCTTATCCTCACAAGTATTAGTTTTAGAAGTAATTTTAGTTTCTAAAACATTTTTATCAGAAATAAAATTTTCAAAATATTTGGAAATATTATATTTCTTAGAAATAAATTTTTATAAATATTTATAAATACTTTACTTTTAATTTTTTTAATATTAATATATTTATATAGATATGATATTTCATTTGTTAAAATACTTATCCTTGAATTTTACTTTTCATGTTTTTAACAAACTTTGCAATTCTCATTTTCTAATAACTTTGAAAAATGAAAGATATTATCATATGAAGGAAAAGTATTATCTTCACTATTTGATGAAGATTCATTATTTAAAGATTTATAATTTTTATCATTATCATATTTGGGATAATTCCAACTTAATGATAAGTTTGTAAGGTTCTCAGTAGTGCATACCCTATCCATTAAACAAATATTTTCTTTAGGTACCCTAAAAAATAGACCAATATTCCTTTTTCCAAAACTATTATTATAAAAATAGTAATATGAAGAATCTACTCCACTTTAACTCTAAGAATAATTATCTTTAATCACTCTCTTTTCTTTTTTAGTTATAATAATTTTTATGACTCCAATCTGAATTTTTTTCTTTTCTATCTTACATTTTTATCTTTGGAAAATCTGGTCTGATGTGTACAACTTTCTTACACTAAAAACAAGTTACTTTAGAATCTTTCTTATCATTCCTACTCTTGTTACTTTTCTTATACTGATACTGAAAATATTTCTTACCGACTATCTTGTTCATCCTCTGATAAAAATTAGCCAGTTCATTTTTGGATTGTTCAGCAGTGCTAAAATCAGATTGAACAACAACTTTATTTTTTATAAAAGGATTAAATAAATTTTCAATGTCTATACTTTAGTAAGATTTATAGTAGTATTGAAAGTAACAACTCCATTATTTTTCTTTTCTTTCTCAACATCTATTTTTAATCTACCCTCATACTACATAAGAGTATCGATCAAATTGTATCGAGTGAGATTTGTTAATTTCCCTGTATCATCAACAAATTTTTTTTTGGATTCCCATTCATTGGGCATAATGTCAATAATATTCTCCATAAGGATTTTATCATATAAACCTTTCATTACAATATTTTATAGACTATTAATAATTTTCATGAATCTTTGATGCATCTTGGACACTGATTTTCAAGGTAAAAATTCAAAGTCTTGATAATTATATCTCAACATATCTCTCTCATGGTTTCAACAACCTTAGAAGTACCAAAATATGTAACTTATTACTTTTTCCAAATACTATTTGTTACTTCACAGGAATAAATCTAACTATAGACACTTCTAGTCATTGAGAATATCCTAGTGTTTCTAAATCTGTAGTTGAGATTATATTCTTGATTTGTAAAATCTATAAATTACATATCAAAAATCTTATAATTTCTAGTAAGCATGAAAGCATTTTTAACCCCAGTTTTGATAATAAATGTCTTCATTATATTTCCCCAATATTCATAATCAACATCATTAAAATTTGGTGGTCTATTAGGATTAATATTATCAACGGATTCAACATTAAGTCCTTCCATCTTAAAAAAAACAAATATGAAAATTCTTTTCCAGAAAACATATTAGTGTAATAAATTCTTATAATAAAAAATATTATAATAAAATTAAGAAAACATGCAATAATAAAAAACACAAAAAGCTCAGTAATTATTTGAGTAGTGAAATCCTTCTATGATACCAATTGTTGGATATCAATATTAGATATATTTATATTATTATCTAATGAATATGTTCTTGATGGCTCAATTAAAGGGGGGGGGGTGGATTTTAGTTTTAAAAACTTAGTTTAAAACAATTAAACTAAACCAATTCAAAAAACTATTTAAGTAAAATATCAGATTTGGACTTGGCCCTCAGTCTGATTACTAAAGTATCATAATCAAGATGATTGTGATAATATCAGAGTATAAAGATCGTAATCCGAATAGATACGATTATATCAAAGTGTCTCAGATTCACAGTATATATGATTAATAGTTAAGATTGTGTTTTATCATAATTAGAATCATTATTATAAAACTAATACAAACAAGAACAGTGGAATATAGAACTCATAAGAAACAAGTAATAAAATATCAAAAAATGTAAGAATGACTTATAACTATTTAAAATGAATAGATCTCTTTTAAACTTAATATTAAGGTAGACACAAACCTTGGATAAAGGTATCCCTTGTTTTATACTTACAATAAAGTTTGTATTTCCTCAGAAAAGAAATCCCTTGATATGATGATTGGCTTTGTTCTATCTACCTATCCCTAACAGCCCATGATATGATGGATTGACTCTATATTACTATCCCTGCAAACCCTTGATCAAAATATAGGATTCTTATTCTTTATATCCCTTCAAGCCATCGATCATAATCATAGATAGGATGAATGATTACAAAGAGAAATTTCATAAGTAGACATCCTTGAAAAAGTTTTCTTGGAAATACAAAACTCTAATACAATTATAAAGATTAAGAACAAGAAGTTCACACTGTGTAATCTTCAGATCTCTCACACAATGAGAAATTGAAAAATGAAATTGATCAACACCAAACTCTTTGAACGACTAGGTATTTATAGGTATCACTCAAATGGTAATCTTGACTATCTAAAAGTCATATTTTCTCTAAGTTTTTCACAAAAACTTGGACACATGTAACTTATAACAGAAATTACGACATTGTATTGTTTTACACCATTATAGTGTAAATTTTTTCATATATTAGAAATAAGTCTTACATATTCTAATTATAAACTTAATTCAGTATATTGGACTTCCTTACAATTTTCAATATGATTATCTTAATCAAGGTTAATCCAATTTTATTTGTATTGATATTAGTTTGATTATAAATACTTTTGTTAGTATAAAGACAAGACAAAGTCTTTGATCTATTTGATAAAAGAAGAGTCCAATAGATTAGATACAAACTCATTATGATTCCAATAATGAAAAAATATAAGTTTATAAATATGATAATTTAGGACTTATTCTATGTATGGTAAAAATTAATGTTTTATATAATTTTTTTTAAAACATTTTGGATATAGAAAGTTAGTAAAGTAAGTATAAAGAAAGTTTTTGTATTTTCAGAAACAAAAATTAATAGAAGGTGAGAAGTAAAACTTATAACTTAACAATCTCCCCCTTTTTGGAAAGCACAAACCACAAAGCTTAAATGGAGTAAATCTTTAAAAACCTACAGTCCTTGTATTTTAAAATAACTTCGTATTAATAATTGTACTTTTATCCATAAATCCCCTTGAGTTTATAAGTATTCTATCTCATTATCTTTAGATAGAAGTTATCTAGGAACTTCTCCAAAAGGTCCTTACAAGACATTTCATCCACCTTCTTTGTCTGGGCCTGAACATCCAACCAGCGCTTCGCTGATCCTCATAACATGTAAGTATCCAACTTGACCTTCTTCTCAATAGGTGTCTCTAAATGGTCTAGTATAGTCTAGATAGACTCAATACAGAACTCTTCTGCCTTAGGTCCACCATCTCTAGTGAAATTTGGAGGGTTATTTAACTGAAAATCTCATGTCAAGTCAGATATACTCTTCACAACCCGATCCAGGTCTCTCTCCATAAACTGCATGAAGCAAGAAAAGTTCACCCCAAAATTCACTTCTGCTTCTTCACCCAGCACTATCGGTGCCTCATGTTCCACTACTAGAGGATCATCTCCATCCATGTCCTCCTATCATCCTCTCAAAAATCTTATTCATGGAGGTATATATCTAAAATTTCAAACATGCATCTTAGGACATATAATATAACATTAACACAAGTAACAAGATGGTTTCACGAAGGTCACACCAAGTCATTCCCCCAAACCCTTCTAGACGATTAGAACCAAGGTGCTATCACTACCTTTAACCACCCTACATATAGGTAATGGTAAATAAGGGTAAAATCATTATCAATTTAATTTTCTCACTATAAACCAATTTATTCACATTCTACATCATTTTAACATTCTCAATTTCATATTAGGCATCATTTTTAGTTTAATTTTAACAACTTACCCAAAACACATTTTCCCGTGCGTGCCTAAATTGATGCATGTCACAAAATAATTCAAAGTAACTAGAATTATGCATGTAGATACTACTCTTGTTCCATTCTAGTCCATAAGTCAAATATCATAAATCTTAAAAATAGTAGTCACATCACACAATAAGTGCATCACTCAAGGTGAAATAACATCAACTTAACAACACACATCAATAAAAACAATCCTACCCTAGGTACTTGTCTTTTACCCTCATACATGGGTTAACTACTCACATGCACGATCTTTTAACCAAGGATCAACTCATCCTATTATCTTATCTACCTTTCCCAAATAGTAATTCAAAAGAAATAAAATAAACCAACTTTGATAACACTTTGTAACGTTCCGACCCAAGTTCCGAAAAATGGTGCCTTGATCTGGTTCTCTATGTGACCTCAGGTGCACCTCCATGTATTCTAGAGGCTTCTGATTAGCATCGAGGGACAATGTTGATCATGGGGAGACTATACCCTCTTTATAAAAGTATCACAACCGTGAAAATAAATAAGAATAACTAGATGATATAACCAAATAACCAGACAATACCAGTATCACATGATGACTAAAACAAGAATAAAATAATAAAACTAAGATAGTAGATATGTCATTCCAAGTACGCACCAAGTGTCAAATGAAAAACCCAAACGTAAGACACTGACATCTCTAAGCAGGTCCCAACACCAGGCCTAAATACCTCATCCATGCTCTATCCCAACTCAGCCATCTAACATATGTCTCTTTCCCTTATCCTCACATGAAATATATTTGGGTACTGATTAGGAATCCCAAGTAGGGTGTGAGTACAACTCAGTAGGACACCACCAATGACGTCTAAAAAAATATCTAGTCAATAACAATGTATGTAATTGTATAAAGAATAAATTACAATGAATAAGTGTAAATACCTGACCCCACCACTCTAATATTAGCATATAAACAAGGAATATCCATCCCAAAGGACCAAGTAGTTTAGTATATTTGGAAACAAGATACATACATAAGTTCAACATTACAAATTGAAATGAAAAACAAAAAATAAGTTCCATTGGGAACATCCACCACTCTACGATTATCCCTGTAAGTCAATCATAATATACCTCTTAATGTACTGGGAAAATGAGACATAAGAAAGGGTTGATCTCAAATGCTCAGTAAGGGTAGATAATATAATAGAAGATATCATAAATATAAACACTGGGCATGGTGAATAATTGAAAACATATGACTTTAAAAATAATAAACTTGAACACATTATGGTAGGAATATGAGATGAGTAAATATGTGCACAATAAAACAAAATAATGAGTATTCTACTAGTAGAATAACCACATGAACTATAAATTTATAGATTTATAATGAGTTAAATTAATATGATATACATTCTAAAACAAACCATCAAGGCCTCAATGAAGGCATCAAAAAATGATTAAGGCCTTGTCCAAATCCATATCTAAAAATGGGAAAATCCTTAACCAAGTCCATATATATTTGTCTCATGAGACCTCTCGATGCATAGAGGGGCTATGTTAGGCCCCACACATCACATAATAATTCCAATACATTCCTCATATGAATGGGGATAAGAATAAACAACATATTCATTCATATTAAAACTAACATATGAAACGTAAATAACTTTTCACAAACATTAAGCATAAACAATAACCATTCAGAGTAAATTGGTGAATGGTTTTAAGATAGAGCATCCATAGTAAAAATAATAATAAACCATTAAATATGGTAGATTATATAACAAATATTAATCCCAATAATATATAATAATCAATATGAGTACTGAAATAGATGAATATACTCTTATAAAATCATCAAGTAATTCTTGAGATAAATACTCTTTTACTTGAAAAGAACAGTTATTTTGGAAAAGTGTTTGTATAAAACCCGAAATTAAGTAAGAGATTATTTTTTACAATAAAATTAGTGATTTTAGAAATATAATGGTCTCTAAAAACAGATCATAAGGTGACCTTTAAAATAGGTAAGAATTTGAGAAATTCCCTTGAGCTGGGCTTGTATTTCGGGAAGAATTTTTGAAAGATCCTTTAAAAAAAATAGAATTAACCATAAATGAAGGTAGGATTATGGTTGGTAAAAATATATAGAAAATTCACATAGAATTTATGAGGATTAAATATTAATGAATAATAATTTAATTAAATTAAGTAGATAATAAAAGTAACCCAAATGAAAATGGAGGTTCGGGTGAAAAACCCTTACCTTAAGTCCGAAGGTGTTCCTCACTTGATCTTAATGAACTGAATAATAAAATTTAGGTTCATAAATTAATGATTCCAGAACCTTAATTACATTTAATTGGTTTAGTATAACCTTATTAGGCTCATTCATGGTCTTTTGACGGGTTAAGAGATTCAATTTCATTTTTTGGGAGCATTTTCTTCCTTGGTTTTCATGATCAGTTTACTTATATTCATGTATGGATAAACATGTATAATGAGAATGGTTTTTCAGAATATAAGTTTTATTTAATTATGGAAAAACCATAATATTACTTGGTTGTAAAATTAATTTGGTTATTGGGAGTGAATATGAATCATTATATAAAACCTCAATGACAATTGTTTGGGTTAATTGGCAGTTTTTGATCACAACAAACTCATTTTTATTTATAAATTAATATCATGTGTTCAAAAAGATTCCAGAACCTTAAATATGTTATAATACACATATTATAGTTTTTTTCAACCATAAAAATGGTTTCATAACCATAATTGAAAACAAAAATAAAAATTGAAATCCCGTCATCCTTGAGTGTGATAAATTAACACATCTCGGATGGTGTTTTCGTTTCTAGTATAAAAGAAGGGGAAATGAGAGATGATGAATAATTATTACTTAATCATAAAATAATTCTAGTACATGTAAGTCAATATATTCATCACAAAATTTGGATGAAAGGAGGTGACGAAAGAAAAATAAAAGAAAGGAACTTAAAATAAAAGAAACGAAAAGAGGAATTTACCTCTTGAAGTAATCTTACTTGAGAGCCTCTTTAGGGGAGATGTTTTGGCCTTTTTATGAGACCAAGGGATGATAAACGTGGGGGAGGATCTTATGAGAATATCTGAGAAGAATTTATACAAGGAACAAGGCTTAAGAGAAGTGAATAGAAGATGGAGTGAGGGGGTTTTTTTTAGTCAAAGAGAAGAGTGATTTGTGAATATTTTATTCCTTATTTTATTATTTCCCTCAAGACAAACAATAATGTTTATTCATGTGACCCATAATAGTAATAAGTGAATGTGAGTCCAAACCTAGTGGTATTACATCATCCTTACATCACTTATGACACAATAAATCACGTATTTAGCATTTATCGTAAATTATAGTATTTTACTATTCACCCAAAATTCAAGTATTTTAGAAAAATACCAAAAATTCACCCCAAACATTTTTTATTTTTATAATTAAAAAATGAAATCC
Source organism: Viscum album (assembly GCA_963277665.1). Classification (NCBI taxonomy): domain Eukaryota; kingdom Viridiplantae; phylum Streptophyta; class Magnoliopsida; order Santalales; family Viscaceae; genus Viscum; species Viscum album. Next base: position 94,105,753 of record OY728147.1, read on the forward strand.
ATTTTTTGAAAATAATTTTCTAAATATATTTAATTTATATTTTAAATAAAATCATAATTTATTCGAAAGAACATCATTAAAACTATAACTCATTTTATAACACCTTGAAAAATTAATCAAGGTCCCATAAAATTATCTTGTAACCATAATATAATAAAATAAAAATTTATGATTACATGTTATGAAAATAAATTTCCATTTTAAATTATTAAATTAATCATAAAATTGTAATTAAAATATTCATGACATTCAAAAATACCAATACTTATACTATGATCATTTTATCACTTATAAGATGTCTAAATTGTATTTATACATTCATGGGTGAAGGTTCTATTTTTTTGGCCATTTTACTATTCATTAATATTCATAAAGTTATGTTACTATTCATAAAAAAACTATGTTGATTCTATGAGACTCTAAATATCACCCCGAATGCAACTGTGTATGTCAGTTTTTTGAAATTCAAATCACAGAGGTGGAAAAATTATGTTTATTGGTTAGGTTATAACAAGGTGGTATTTTGTAAAGACTCGGTTTTTCATGCATTAAATATTTAATTTATGTGTAGAAACTTGGGGTGTTACATTATCCCCTCCTTACAAAAATTTCATCCTCGAAATTACCAGAATGTTACCTCACAAAAAGATTTGGGTAGTTCTTCATCATAAGCTTCTCAGGCTCCCATGTTGTCTCTTTGATTTTAAGATTTTTTCAAAGTATATTTTCCAATTGAGTCATCTAATTCCTCAACACTTTTTCTTTAATGTCTATAATCTGGATCGACTCTTCATAGTAAGATATGTCAGATCCCAATTCTAGACCTTTAGAAGCGAGGACATGCGTTGGGTCTGGCATGTACTTTCTCAGCAATGAGACATGGAACACATTTTGTACTCTATATAGGCTAAGTGACATAGCTAAATGATATGAAATAGATCCAATCATCTCAAGAATTTCAATAGGGCCTATGTACCCAGGGCTCAGTTTCCCTTTCCTCCCAAATCTTATAACACCCTTCCATGGAGATAATTTCAAGAAAACATGATCTCCCACTTCAAATTCAAAATCCTTCCTTTTATTATCATCATATATTTTTTCCTGATTTTAGCTTCTTTGATATGGTCTTGAATAGTCTTTACCTTCACTGTTGTTTCCTCCACAAGCTCTAGGCCCACAAGATTCTTTTCTCTAACTTCATCCCAATAAGTTGGTGTATGACATCTTTTTCTGTATAATACTTAATATGGTTCCATTTGAATACTTGAATGGAAAATATTATTATAGGAAAACTCAACTAAAGGTAAATATTGATCCCATATACCTTGTAAGTGAAGTGAACATGATCTCAACATGTCCTCTAAGGTTTGGATCATCCTTTCTGATTTCCCGTCAGTTTGTGGGTGGTAAGTAGTACTCAATCAAAGCTTAGTATCCAAATATTTCTGAATACTTTTCCAGAATTTCAATGTAAATCATGGATCACGATCAGAAACAATTAAGATAGGTGCTCCATGAAGTCTCACAACTTTATTAATATAGATTCGTGTTAGGCACTCTAGTGGAAAATCCTCCCTTATAGAGAGTATATGTGCAGATTTTTATTAGTTAATCCACAATTACCCACATTTCATCATTATTTCTTGAAGTTTTGGGTAATCCAAGGATAAAATCCATTGTGATTTCATCCCATTTCCATGTAAAAATAGTTATAGGTTACATGACTCCTTGAGGATATTGTCTTTCGGCCATTACTTGTTGAAAGACTAGACATCTTGATACATAACCATCCATTTCCCACTTCATGTTGTCCCACCAGAAATGTTCCTTCAAATATATATACATTTTAGTGATACTAGCACTACAACAAAAACCGGGTTTAGCGGCGGTTTTGTGGCGGCGGTTCACAAAACCGCCGCTAAACGTTTTCGCTGAAAGGTTTCGCGGCGGTTTTTAATAAACCGCCGCAAAACCCGAAATTTTTTAAAACAGTCGCGACCCTTCCCTACCCCCACCCCGATCTTTCCCCCAAACCCTACACCCTCCCTTCTTCCCCTAACCCACCGGCGACTCACGACCTCTGGATCTTTCCCCAAACCCCCGCGCCCTCCCGATATTTCCCCTAACCCCCGTCCGGCGACCCGCGACCTCCGGAAACCTCGCGACATCCGGCGACTCCGCGACCTCTGTCTCCGGCGACCCCGCGACCTCCATCTCCGGCGACCCATCTTTTCCAAGTATGTATCCATTTAACTAGGTTTGAAATATAGAAAATTTTGATAGAGATTATGGTTATGGTAGGTCTTGTGTTATATTTGAATATTTTGATTAATTTTTAGTATTATTTTGTTTCTTTGATATTCAGTTTGTGGATGTGCTGTGAAAATCATTTTATGTTCATCAAAAAATAGATTTCCCTAGAAAACATTCCTTTGGTTATAAATCAATGCCATATAAATTGTTTGTAAAATGTGCTTGGTTTGATGAAATATTTTGAAACCATTGATTTTATTAGGAATTTAGAAAATAATTGATGTGATTGTTGTGTGAAATGTGTGTTTTTTAAATGAGTGTTTTATGGAAAATCATTCTAATTTGATAGGAGTCCTTTGGGATTTGTTTGCTAATTTTCTGTTTTTTGGAAAATTATTGGGATTTTTTTCTTATTTTAAATCATTTGAATTGGTTTTCTGTAATAATTTTTTCTTTTAAAAACCAATTCAGTTTTAAAGGAATTTGGAACCCCATGGGGGGTTTGAAAAACATACTATTTTCATTTAATGAAATTGATATAGTAAATGTTTTTTACATTAATTAAATATTGAGATTTGAGAATCTTAGGTGGTATTAAGAAATGGTTGATAATGTTTTAGGATTTACGTATGCAATTTAGTTCTTTTACAAGAACATGTGTTATTTGAAAAATTTATTTTTGGAAAATGCATTTTTTGAGAATGGTTTTTTTATTCTATTGTGAATTTTATTGTTTTAAAAGAATTTATAGGAGAATGTGATGTTCCATTTAGGATGTTTTGGGATATCTTGGTGTGATTTTGGGGAAACAAATACTTAAGGGTCTATGCTTTAGTTTATTTGATGTGATCGCCCCCTCTAAAAAAGATCTATTATGAAATTAGAGTGTTCATATTATGGGTTCTTACAACTTTTTTTGACCCTGACTATGATCCAATTGGAGTGGTTGGTGTGGTTTCATTTTTGGGGTGATGTGATTTAGTTTACTTAAGGAATCACATCATTAGTGGCTCTATTAGGGATTTTCTAGTCTAGTAGTTTAGAAACTTGAACCTTGGAATAACTGTTAGATCGATGAGGATATGTTTTTCTTGGAGTCTGCTGGGTGATAACATGGAATGATAAGCAGTAATGAAATTTTATAGAAAACATGGGTAAACATTTCCCTTTTTCCTAGTTCTAAACAAAAGTAGGTACATAATGTATATCAATTATAACTCAGAAATCCAATAAGTACAAAATAAAATAAGTAGTAGAGGCATAAGTACCAAGGAACACTATAGTTTAGACTAAAAGAATACTTATAACATAATAAATCATGTGCACAATCCAATTCCTATAACACATGCCTAGGAAGAAGAGGAATACCCCATGAGTAAACCCCCCCCCCCGAAAATGCTAAGTTGTCCCCTAGAACAATGGGACTAGGAAACCAAGGAAATACCCATGAGAAAACCTCCTAATAATTACAAAACATGGACGATGGACTCAAGATAAACCTTCCACATAAGTACCCAAGGTAACCAAAGTGCTCATTTTCACAAATCAATTTCAATATTTTAAAAGTACCCATTTCATTTTCATTTATCAAAAATCATGGAAAAACATTTCTCTCAAAAACCCCTTCTTAAACAAATGAAAATAGTCATTCCAATTTGATAAATCAACTTATAAATTAAGAGAAATTAGGCTAATTATCATAGGCTAGAGATGGAACCACCTACCTCAAATCTCAAGTCACACATTCCCGTAATGGGATCCACCAACAATGAAAACCCAATGATGAAAACAAAGGCCGTAGAATATAATAAAAACATTAATATTGATATAAATTAGAAAAGAAGGTGTAACACCCCAGGTAAATAAAGAATATGACATCTTTATATTTATCCATAATTGTGAATCAAATATTAATATTACTTTAAAGGGGATGCAATGCTCGATGGCGTACCCAATACGCAACAGCGAGTTTCATGGGAATCTTACGTTGCACTCTAATAATAAAATAATATTATTTTAAATGGAAGTTAACATGCAGCCGTTGTATTGGAGGGAATAGATAGAAATAACTAAAATATGATTATATATGTTTTTTAAATGTTTTTACATTTATCCAAAGGCTTAAAATACGGAAAGAATTCAATTTTAGGCTTTTATACCCTAATTTTCACTAAAGGTTCACTTATCGCCTTCTAATGGAGAACTGTCATTAAATATAGTTTTGATCACTCTTATACATTCTTTTGGGCCAAATAAAACTCTTCTTTAGAATCAGGACATCAAATTTTACTTTGTGTAAATTTTTGGTATTTTTCTGATAAAGTTAATTTTTTTAATGAATAGTGTAAAATGTTGTATTTTAATTCAAAACCTCTTTTTAATCTAATTTATTTATATGATTAGATTATCATTTGAATTGTTTTTAAAGTGAAATTAGAAAATATTTTTACCATTAAATCCAATAGTGGTCATTGGAATTAATTTCACTTTGAAATCGGACTTAAACTAGTGTCAATCTTTTGATACTTATTGTTTCATAAAAACACGCTATTTGCTCTGACAACGGGAATTAATTATTAAATTAATTAATGTGACTTATATGTTTTGAATTTTGTAAAATAGACTTCATTTTTTAATTCGTAATATCAAATATATCTTAGGATGAATTTTTGGTAATTTTCTGAAAAACTTCAATTTTTGATGAATAATGAAACCACTAAGTGGTACTTATAAAAACTGATTTTCCATTTAAATGAAATTTTGCCATCATTGTGTTTTGATTTTCAAAAATCCGAAATACATGGTTTTCATTAAGAAGTAAAATGTGGTTCAATGGGATAAAAATAATTTTTTAGTGAATAGTAACTTATTAAGTTTTTAATCGCGATTAGTGGTAATTAGTGTAGTTTAAGGTAAAAATAATGCTTTAATAAAACGAGATGAGCTTGAAACATGTCATAACCCTATTGGTTGTGTCATGGCCGACCAATAGAACCCATGGGTAGATTTAGGGGACCCCATCGAGCCACTTGGGTGAGATAATGACTTTAATGCCTTTTTTTAAATAAAGGTGAAAATGAAACTAACATAAATTGTTTTACTAAAACAATTTTTAGAAGGGGTTATACTAATCATATTTTTGATTATAAATATTAATTAGAAATCTAAAAAGATTTTCTACATCATAGTATTTTTTTATAATTTTTAGACTTTAAATAAATTAAATTATTTATGACATCATGATGATGCAGCGATGACTTCATTATTTAACGATTTAAATAAAATGGAAAGATAATGTAATATCTAAAACCTACACATGTCCAAAACCTATTGTATGGGAATATTTAGAATCCTTATCATATTATCTTCGAAATATATCAATGTGGGACCTTATAAATTCGAGACACTTTTGAAAATAAAATAATAGTTTCATGATTTCCAAAAGTGCCCCTCCTCTCCTCTTATAAAAGGCCCCCACCTCTACCTCATTTCACACACTACTCAAGCCTTTGGCTCGGCCATCCCCTGCCCATTTACTCTCTCCACATCCCTCTACTCATTCTATAGGATTACCTTTGGGCAGAATCCTTTCAAAGGAATCCTTTAGGCTCAAATCAAAGGGAGTTACACTTTTAAAGGTAATTCATTCTCTCTTGTTCATTTGTTTTATTTTGCTTCTCCAACCCCCTAAACTCTTTTTATTAATTTTTTTTTGTAACAAATTCAGTATATTAAATATACTAGGATGTTTTTATAAGAAGGATTCAAGCTACACTTAAACACACCTACATCTAATGGTTAAAGAACATACGGTTTCCGTGGATGACGAATTTCTGCCTCACGAAACGATGATTGTTCAACACTCATATAACACCTTCAAAGGTGGCCATTAATATGTCACTATATTTATATATGATATATAATATGTTTATTTTTTACTTAATCTTATGTATTTTTCATTTGTGGCTTACCTTTATGGCTTCCATTATGGGTATACGCGATATCTTCATTTAAGGAAGTGCGGACTACCGCCCCCTCAAAGTGATGTGATTCGTTAATGCCGTATGTGGGATGTATAAAGGATGGATTTAAAGTTATTATATATGATGTTATACTGGAATTATAATATACCTCTATATCATTATTATTTATTTCCATTAAAGTATGCGATAGAAATGAAAGTAGCATTCATGCATACGTACGGCTTACCGTCTCCATGAACAGTGCATTTCATTTCTTACCTCTAAATGATTATGTAATATTATAAATACATGTATATGCTGGATATATATGATATATATGACATACAAATCAGGAATTTCATTCTGGATATAAAGAACCTTTGACCACACGAACAACATGTAATTGTAAGAAGTCCATTTTCGACTTAAGAACCAAATATCGACAAAACAAACATTATTAACTTAAATGGTTACATAATGTTTATAACATGACAATAATTGATATAGAAGGAATAATTAACTTTAAAAATGTTCTTAATCAAGTAGAAATTAACTCACGTTTATTATTCAGGACGTTAAAGAACGATCGAGTCAAGTCGGACCCGAGGTAAGGGATCTTACTCCCCTTTTTTTTAAGTAAACTCTTTTATGTCATTCCTTCTAAAGCTCATATTTCTTGTTATTGGGATGTTATTTTATATTCCTCTTTCTGTAAACTTTATGTTTATGTGATTAGAGACCCTATTTCCTCTCATCAATCCATTTTTGGAAGTTTTAAGTGGCGCCGTTAGGCTGCCGAGTTTTCGTAAGAGATTTTTCATCCCACTTTTATTCCCGTGAGATTTATGCTACATTTGCCACAATTTCCTTTGATTGGTTTATGTACTACCAACTATTACACTCCTTTTGTAATATAATTCCATTTATGGGTATTTACATATTCATTTTATGACACTTCTTCAATGGGGTGTACTTTTCGAAAGTTACCCAAGTCGGTAAGGGAACCTTTCACCCTCCTCTTTTTAAAAGACTTCGTTTGTTATGTCTTTTGATTCACATACTATTATGTTGGGATATGTTCTTCTATATCCTGATTAATGTAAATTTTATGTCCAAGTTATGAGATCCCCTTTTTATCTCTCATCAACTCATTTTCTGAATTTTTGAAGTGACGACGTTAGGCTGTCAAATTTTTGCAAGGGAACTTCTTAGCCCAAATTTGATTCTTTGGGATAAATTTATACTCCTTGAATATGTTGTTATATGAATATGTGTGAATAACCTCTGATTGTTTTGAACTTAATATCCACTTATATTTGGTGTATTTGTTTGTCACACATAATTATGTAATTGATTTATCCTTAACCAAGGATACCGTCTTTGTAAGGGACTTCATCTCAATCTCCTTTGATTGATGCATATTTCGTTTTATGCACAACTTTCTTTTATACGGTGTATAAACCCCTTTGAATTTTACTTTTATACAAAAGGAATATTTTTCTACGAAGCGTTTTACAAAACGACAAAAAGGAATGTTTCTTTTAACGTACGCGGTGACAACAACCTTTTCCGCCGCCGCGATTATTATTTGACTTTGGCTTCCTCAACAAGCCATAATGTTTTTAAAATAAAATAAATACCATATTTTTTTTTTGTATTTCGGTATTGAAAATGTTTTTGATAAAGGATTATATTATGTCAATATATTTAAATGATATATTGTGATTGAAATGTGGAAATGTTATCATTCCTTTATGTTGGTTTTATGTGTTATGATTTTATAATGGTACTTGGACATTATGACGGGTGGTGCCGTGAATACCAGGATGGGTGGTTACATTATAACCTCCAATGCATTGGGTATGGAAGTCGGCCATATGGATATTCCATTAAGTATGTATGGAAATTGGCTGTATGGCTATTCCATTAAGTGATAGGTGTGGGAGTCGACCGTATGGTTATTCCACTTAAGTATGTTTATGTCCCAAGTTACCTTTATATATGTTATGTGCTCTTTATATGGGTTTTATGGTAATCCTTTGGTTACAAAAAGGTAAGTAATGATATTTTATTCAATGAAAAGTTTTTACTACTTCATAAAGGTGAAAAGTATTACTTTGATAAAGCATACATGCTTTACTTTTTGTTTTGATAAACTAACTGTTTTTATTCTTTGTGTATCCCTTACTGAGTTTTTATGCTCATCCCAAGTTTTTGAAATGTTTTTCACAGGACTTAGCATGGAATAGGGTCAAGGATGGGATCAAGGGAAAGTCATGCTACCTAAAACATGAAACTAGACATGTTTCTTTTTAAGAGTTTTTATTTTATGGAAATTTAGTAGAAGAGACTACTTTGTAATCTTTTGAGATGTAATAGTTATGTACTAATTCTCTAAAACTCTAAACCTGAAAAGATCCTCAATGTGAATTATTAATTTAATTCAATTTTAAGTAAGGTTTAAGGCTAGGGCCTTATAGTTGGTATCAAAGGTCGGTTTAGATAACTTTAGAGGTTAGGGTATTCTTTAAGCATAAGTGACATTACCATAATGGTTAGGATTTCAGACAGAGTCCTAGTTTTAGATAAAGTGAATGAGTAATAATATCTTAGTTTTTATCTTCCTCATTAATACATGATGGTTTTGTTGTTATACTCACACTAACCCTTTTTTGGTTTTAGTAAATGGCTGGATCTAGCAGGCACCAAGGTAACGGTGTATGTGAAGGAAACTGTGACAGTTTTCTGAGAGAGCAACTGAATGATATGGGAGCTGTAATGAGAACTCTTGTGTTTATCCTCAACCAACTATCTGGAGTTATGAATGACCACCTAAACCTTGGTGATTTCTATAAGGAATCATATATGCGAGAAACAAATCCCTATGGAACTACATGTAATATTCATAAAGGTAAGTGTGTTCAAAAACCCATGTGTCAAAGATGTGGAAAGAAACACCTAGGAAAATGTTTCAAAGGGACATAAATATGCTATAGATGTGGAAATGAAGGTCATAAAGAAAGAACCTTCCGTGGAAAAAGGAAGCATCCAGTTGACTCGAGGAAAGGGAAAGAAGTTCTTTCTGAGGGATCAATTGAATGTTTTAAATGTGGTGTGCATGGTCATTATGAAAACACATGTCCCATGAAGAAGTTTTGTGAATGGGATAACCAAAATCATACAAATACTCGTTTACCAATACCTAATGCCATTCCGATTGAGGATGAAGAAACCGACAATGACCAATCAAAGGTATGGATTATTTCTTAACTTTTGTTTTCTATTTTGGGATCTTAGGATATGATTCATGATTTTGTTTGTAGGAAATAGGTATTTCGGAATAAGTTGGAAAGGAATGGTTAATGGATCATGAAGAATGTTGAATGAGTAAGATGTCAACATATAAGGGCTTCAAGAGTTATGGTGAAATTCATAAGAGTATTAAGTGTTTTTTGATGATGGGGTACATTAGAAAACTTTTTATAGTATGTGTAACACTGATGTTTAATATATGAAAATTTTATTCAAGGAATATTTATCTTTTCTTTTGTGGACATAGTTATAAAGAACCATTTGGGTTTATATGATCCTTACTTTTGAGGTAATTATGGGTTACTATATGTTATGATTGAAGTGAAAGGCATGAGATAAAATTGAGGTTAAATTATGTTATGGTTATTTTTGATGAATTTATCCCTTTTTGGGGAATGATTTAAGAATTATATAGTTTTGGAAAAAGGACAACACGCAGACCGTGTGACAACCCGTCGCGTCGGACAAAGCCGCGGGAATCGAACCCACAACCAAAGTGCGATTGGTATTTATCGCCTACCACTGGACTACGTGAAGTCCCTGGTTAGTTTGACTGATTCTTTTTAGTTATATGATTTTATGAATTAAGAGTCAGTTGATTTTGGTTATTTATGAAAATGATTGACCTATCATGGAGGATATGTGATTAGGTTAATTACTTTTCAATACGAGACTTTAGGAGAAACTGATGTTGTTTGGAGATAAATATTACGATTTAACTTAGAAGACTATGTGACTAAATCCTTCAAATGTTTGGGTTTCAATCTTAGATTGGTTTACTTTGAGGAATTTTATGGACAAATTGTTTATCGGATGGTCCTCGTTGAACTTTGGGTTTTGTTGGACAAATTTTGGAGATTAAGAATAGATTTTCTTTCTAATGGGTTATCCTTTTCTGGGTTATCTGATCTTGTACTAATCTTTTGGGTTTTGGTTTTGGTTAAAGTCTAAAGACATGGGAAGTATATAGTTCTCTTTTTTGGGTTAGGTAATTCTCTAGAAGTTGATTATAGTACTCTTAATGTGAACAAGTCTCCCTAAATACTCGTCTTTTGAAAAAAATATGAGTTTGTGTAAGGAATCTAATAAAAGTTGAAAGTCAACATGATAAGTGATTATGTTTCCTTATGAATAAATTCCTCAATAAAAAGTAACTTAAAAAAAATGTTGTCTATTAACTTTTCCTACTGGGGAATCGAATACCGTTTAACCCATCACAAGTTTGTGATTTTATCATGGTTAACTTTCTCCTAAACATGTTTTCTATCACTCTCCATCAGAACATGACCCTATGTTTTCTCCTCCATGTCCATGTTTTCATACTTGGAATCCTAGTATGGGTTAACTCGGGTGACCTTTGTACTTATCTTTCTTTATTTTAAAGTGATTGTTTTACCGACTCTTCTTCCGATGTGGGACTTTCAAGGATGTTTCCAAGCCCAATTTTAAAATTGCGAGGACGCAATTCCCAAAAGGGGGGAAGGATGTAACACCCTAGGTAAATAAAGAATATGACATCTTTATATTTATCCATACTTGTGAATCAAATATTAATATTACTTTAAAGGGGATGCAATGCTCGATGGCGTACCCAATACGCAACAACGAGTTTCTTGGGAATCTTACGTTGCACTCTAATAATAAAATAATATTATTTTAAATGGCAGTTAACATATAGCCATTGTATTGGCGGGAATGGATAGAAATAACTAAAATATGATTATATATGTTTTTTAAATGTTTTTACATTTATCCAAAGGCTTAAAATACGGAAAGAATTCAATTTTAGGCTTTTATACCCTAATTTTCACTAAAGGTTCACTTATCGCCTTCTGATGGCGAACTGTCATTAAATATAGTTTCGATCACTCTTATACATTATTTTGGACCAAATAAAACTCTTATTTAGAATCGGGACATCAAATTTTACTTTGTGTAAATTTTTGGTATTTTTCCGATAAAGTTCATTTTTTTAATGAATAGTGTAAAATGTTGTATTTTAATTCAAAACCTCTTTTTAATCTAATTTATTTATATGATTAGATTATCATTTGAATTGTTTTTAAAGTGAAATTAGAAAATATTTTTACCATTAAATCCAATAGTGGTCGTTGGAATTAATTTCACTTTGAAATCGGACTTAAACTAGTGTCAATCTTTTGATACTTATTGTTTCATAAAAACACGCTATTTGCTCTGACAACGGGAATTAATTATTAAATTAATTAATGTGACTTATATGTTTTGAATTTTGTAAAATAGACTTCATTTTTGAATTCGTAATATCAAATATAGCTTAGGGTGAATTTTTGGTAATTTTCTGAAAAACTTCAATTTTTGATGAATAGTGAAACCACTAAGTGGTACTTATAAAAACTGATTTTCCGTTTAAATGAAATTTTTCCATCATTGTGTTTTGATTTTCAAAAATCCGACATACATGGTTGTCATTAAGAAGTAAAATGTGGTTCAATGGGATAAAAATAATGTTTTGGTGAATAGTAACTTATTAAGTTTTTAATCGCGATTAGTGGTAATTAGTGTAGTTTAAGGTAAAAATAATGCTTTAATAAAATGAGATGAGCTTGACACATGTTCTAACCCTATTTTTTGTGTCATGGCCGACCAAGACAACCCATGGGTCGATTTAGGGGACCCCATGGAGCCACTTGGGTGAGATAATGACTTTAATGCCTTTTTTTAAATAAAGGTGAAAATGAAACTAACATAAATTGTTTTACTAAAACAATTTTTAGAAGGCGTTATAATAATCATATTTTTTATTATAAATATTAATTATAAATCTAAAAAGATTTTCTATATCAGAGTATTTTTTTTATAATTTTTAGACTTTAAATAAATTAAATTATTTATGACATCATGATGATGCAGCGATGACTTCATTATTTAACGATTTAAATAAAATGGAAAGATAATCTAATATCTAAAACCTACACATGTACAAAACCTATTGGATGGGAATATTTCGAATCCTTATCATCTTATCTTCGAAATATATCAATGTGGGACCTTATAAATTCGAAACACTTTTGAAAATAAAATAATAGTTTCATGATTTCCAAAAGTGCCCCTCCTCTCCTCTTATAAAAGGCCCCCACCTCTACCTCATTTCACACACTACTCAAGCCTTTGGATCGGCCATCCCCTGACCATTTAATCTCTCCACATCCCTCTCCTCATCCTAGAGGATTCCCTTTGGGCAGAATCCTTTCAAAGGAATCCTTTAGGCTCAAATCAAAAGGAGTTACACTTTTAAAGGTAATTCATTCTCTCTTGTTCATTTGTTTTATTTTGCTTCTCCAACCCCCTAAACTCTTTTTATTCATTTTTTTGTAACAACTCCAGTATCTTCAATATACTAGGATGTTGTTATAATAAGGATTCGAGCTACACTTACACACACCTACATCTAATGGTTAAAGAACATACGGTTTCCGTGGATGGCGAATTTCTGCCTCACGAAACGATGATTGTTCAACACTCATATAAAACCTTCAAAGGTGGCCATTAAGATGTAACTATATTTATATATGATATATAATATGTTTATTTTTTACTTAAGCTTCTGTATTTTTCATTTGTGGCTTACCTTTATGGCTTCCATTATGGGTATACACGATATCTTCATTTAAGGAAGTGCGGACTACCGCCCCCTCAAAGTGATGTGATTCGTTAATGCCATATGTGGGACGTATAAAGGATGGATTTAAAGTTATTATATATGATGTTATACTGGAATTATAATATACCTATATATCATTATTATTTGTTTCCATTAAAGTATGAGATAGAAATGAAAGTAGCATTCATGCGTACGTACGGCTTACCGTCTCCATGAACGGTGCATTTCATTTCTTACCTCTAAATGATTATGTAATATTATAAATACATGTATATGCTAGATATATATGATATATATTCCATCAAAATCAGGAATGTCATTCTGGATATAAATAACCTTTGACCACACGAACAACATGTAATTGTAAGAAGTCCATTTTTGACTTAAGAACCAAATATCGACAAAACAAATATTATTAACTTAAATGGTTACATAATGTTTATAACATGACAATAAGTGATATAGAAGGAATAATGAACTTTAAAAAGGTTCTTAATCAAGTAGAAATTAACTCACGTTTATTATTCAGGACGTTAAAGAACGATCGAGTCAAGTCGGACCCGAGGTAAGGGATCTTACTCCCCCTTTTTTTTAAGTACACTCTTTTATGTCATTCCTTCTAAACTCATATTTCTTGTTATTGGGATGTTATTTTATATTAATATTTCTGTAAAATTTATGTTTATGTGATGAGATACCCTATTTACTCTCATCAATCCATTTTGGAAGTTTTAAGTGGCGCCGTTAGGCTGCCGAGTTTTCGTAAGAGATTTTTCATCCCACTTTTATTCCCGTGATATTTATGCTACATTTGACACAATTTCCTTTGAGTGGTTTATGTACTGCCCACTATTACACTCCTTTTGTAATATAATTCCATTTATGGGTATTTACATATTCATTGTATGACACTTCTTCAATGGGGTGTACTTTTCGAAAGTTACCCAAGTCGGTAAGGGAACCTTTCACCCTCCTCTTTTTAAAAGACTTCGTTTGTTATGTATTTTGATTCACATACTATTATGTTGGGATATGTTCTTCTATATCCTGATTAATGTAAATTTTATTTCCAAGTGATGAGATCCCCTTTTTATCTCTCATCAACTCATTTTCTTAATTTTTGAAGTGATGCCGTTAGGCTGTCAAATTTTTGCAAGGGAACTTCTTAGAGCAAATTTGATTCTTTGGGATAAACTTGTACTCCTTGAATATGTTGTTCTATGAATATGTGTGAATAACCTCTGATTGTTTTATACTTAATATCCACTTATATTTGGTGTATTTGTTTGTCACACATAATTATATAATTGATTTATCCTTAAACCAAGGATACCGTCTTTGTAAGGGACTTCGTCTCAATCTCCTTTCATTGAGGCATATTTCATTTTATGCACAACTTTCTTTTATACGGTGTATAAACCCCTTTGACTTTTACTTTTATACAAAAGGAATCTTTTTCTACGAAGCGTTTTACAAAACGACAAAAAGGAATGTTTCTTTTAACGTACGCGGCGACAACGACCTTTTCCGCCGCCGAGAGTATTATTTGACTTTGGCTTCCTCAACAATCCATAATGTTTTTAAAATAAAATAAATACCATATACTTTTTTTTGTATTTCGGTATTGAAAATGTTTTTGATAAAGGATTATATTATGTCAATATATTTAAATGATATATTGTGATTGAATTGTGGAAATGTTATCATTCCTTTATGTTGGTTTTATGTGTTATGATTTTATAATGGTACTTGGACATTATGACGGGTGGTTCCGTGAATACCAGGATGGGTGGTTACGTTATAACCTCCAATGCATTGGGTATGGAAGTCGGTCGTATGGCTATTCCATTAAGTATGTATGGAAATTGGCCGTATGGCTATTCCATTAAGTGATAGGTGTGGGAGTCGACCGTATGGTTATTCCACTTAAGTATGTTTATGTCCCAAGTTACCTTTATATATGTTATGTGTTCTTTATATGGGTTTTATGGTAATCCTTTGGTTACAAAAAGGTAAGTAATGATATTTTATTCAGTGAAGAGTTTTTACTACTTCAGGTGAAAAGTATTAGTTTGATAAAGCATACATGGTTTACTTTTTGTTTTGATAAAATAACTGTTTTTATTCTTTGTGTATCCCTTACTGATTTTTTATGCTCATCCCATGTTTTTGAAATGTTTTTCACAGGACTTAGCATGGAATAGGGCCAAGGATGGGATCAAGGGAAAGTCATGCTACCTAAAACATGAAACTAGACATGTTTCTTTTTAAGAGTTTTTATTTTATGGAAATTTAGTAGAAGAGACTACTTTGTAATCTTTTGAGATGTAATAGTTATGTCCTAATTCTCTAAAAATCTAAACCTGAAAAGATCCTCAATGTGAATTATTCATTTAATTCAATTTTAAGTAAGGTTTAAGGCTGGGGCCTTATAGAAGGGGTTAGTGGAAAAGGAAAAAACCAAATACCTCAAGAACAGACATCCGGCGCACCACAAATAACCAAGGAATGGCCTCCATAATGAGATCTCCCAAAGGATCTAGAAGAATACACAAATATTAAAAAACTTAGGCCACCAGATCTGATAATGTTACCCTAGGGTGCCACCATTATCAAGAGAAACGAAGAATCAGAAATATTTCTTACCCAGAGAGATGCACCACGACTATAATAAAAGATCCAATGTTGAATGGATCAATCTAGATAGAACATTGTCTCCCAAAATAACCCGAGAAGATCTCTAGGTAGGGATCCAAGGGCCTGGAGAAAAGAACTGAAACCAAGCCACTCGCCTATTTTAAAAACTATACAAGGGACATTTGATGATGTGTAATACTATTACCTGCTGTGAAATCCATGGTGTTCTAGTATGTTGAAAAATCCTTCACCTCGGATTAAAAATCCATTATTTTAAAATTTACGATGTGAAACCACTCTTCCTGAGGTGTAAACTTTCACAGCATGAATACCCTTTCATGAATTGTATCTAGTAATAGTTACACGGTGTGTAACCTAGTTATAGAGTGTGAAAGACTTTTGAATCATGTAGAAAAAGCTGGTTAAAGATGAAATTACAACAAATATCTGACTTCACCATTTTAGGTATCTTACAAATTCCTTCCTAGTCCTTTACAGACAATGGAAAAAAGGAAAACCATGAAGAGGATAAAAAAATACCTGATAGATCAGTAATAGGATCTTACAAACTACCCACTATAAATAATTTTTGTCCTCAATAAGTCATGTAAAAGATGTAATCCATGGAAAGATATGAGTTCACTGCTCCTTCATCAACGACTCGTGTTCTCTGTCTCCAAATCAAAGACACCCTCATGAGAAACTCATGGAAGGTAAAACCATGTAATATATATGGATAATAGATATATGAATATTTTTCTTTGGTTTATAAGGATAAATGGGACAAAAACATTTAATTATTTTAAAAAAAGTATCATCACTCAAAATAAAAGATCACTTGAACCATATGCTTATTATATAAATAAAATTTACTTGATTATATGTAATGAAAAGATAATAATTTATAGTAATGTTGATAAATACCAAAAAAATAAAACTCATATTTTTATTGAATTAAATAATCCTTGTCCATCTTTGAAGAATAGGTAATCACGACTAAATAAATGGTTAATAGATGAAAAAACATTGAAATTAAGTGGGGGAATTATAATAATGTGTTATCACTATGTTGGATCTAGTGAGAAGAATATTCATTGGCTTATAAACAAGTATCAACAACATTGTTCAAATTATGAAACTAAATATGGTAAAAAAATATTCCATATTATTTTTTTTGATCTATAATATTGATAAGTGAAGGTAATGATTATTAAACATAATCCAATGAGGGGAAACTCTAGAAATGAGAACCCATGCATTGGTATTCTATATTAGTGATTTTGGATGGATGTTATAAATACCGACTGGTATCCCATTTCTAGATATGGAAAATAAAATAAAACATCTAATTGAGATGACCAAGCACGTGAGTATATGAGATGTTCAGGAAAGTTGTAGTATTTTTTGTGAGGGTGTGGAAGTAATCTGAGTGGACCAATGTATCTCATTAATTTAGTGGGGATAGAAATTGTTTGAGGAAACATAAATGTGTGATTGACAGTGTTATGATAATTGTGTAACCCGATATTCTTACTGCTCCTCAATGAGATGTTCATGCTCTCTCCTAGGGACCAGACTTGTTTGGTTTTTCTGGGCATGCTAAGTAAGTGGTAAATGTGATCAATGAATCATCTTTATTATATTATGCATACTTTATGATCAATGGGCCATCTTTATTATATTATGATTCTGCAATCTTACACTATCGTATATTTTGTGTAGGCACATTGTGATATACATGGATAAAAGTTGGATCACATTACCGAGGAACACACCTCAGTATGTTAAGGGTTTGAATGAGTTTTTAGATTTTGCGATTTCTAATCGATCCATTGAAGGGAGAATAAAATTTCCATGTCCTAAATGTAAATTTAGAACATGGTTGAAGAGAGATGAGGTTTATGAACATTTAATACTGAAGCAATTCCCTGATCAATATTTGTGTTGGATTTGGCATGGAGAATCGAAAGTTACAGAAAGATTGATCACTGATGTTAATTCGTAGAATGAGGTCCCAAGTTCATAGACAATGGAAAATGAAATGAAAAACCTAATAAATGATGCATTCAGCACTGCAAGGCACCACTATCAGCATCAAAACATATCAGAACAACTAGAAGAGGGTGATACAAATTGCAACGTGACAAGTGATGTTATTGAGACTGTAACCCAGGAAGATCAATATTGTCACATATCATTGGATCCTCCTCTTGATTCTGTGGAGCCAAATGTAAGAGAAAACTTCACTGAGGAAAATGCGTTTCATGATTTAGTTGACGATGGAAATCAAGAGTTGTATTGTGGGTGTTTTAAGTATTCAAAACTTTCATTTCTACTGAAGTTGTATCACATCAAATGTCTATGTGGAATTACAAATAAGGAAATTTCCATGATATTGGAATTGATACGTGATGCATTTCCTGAAGCAAAAATCCCAGAATATTTTTATGATATGAAAAAAGTTGTTAACAAGCTTGGTCTGAATTATACAAAAATACATGCGTGTCCCAATGATTGTATGCTTTATTGGGGAGAGGATTCAAGTAGACAGAATTGCAAGAAATATTCTTCTTCTAGATGTAAGGCAAATGGTGATGTTGGAAGTCTGAATGAATATAATTTCATGGAGAAGAAGAAGAAAAGGAGCACACCTGCAAAGGTTTTGCGTTACTTTCCTTTGAAGCCTCGATTGCAAAGATTATTCATGTCATCGAAAACTGCTGAACACATGAAGTGGCATTCTGTAGATAATAACAATGATGGGTTAATGAGACATCCATGAGATTCCCAATCATGGAAGACATTTTATTCATTACATCTAGATTTCTCAGATAATCCTAGGAATGTTCGATTGGGATTGGCTGCCGATGGATTCAACCCATTTGGGACTTTGAGTACAAGTTATAACATTTGGCCAGTTGTTTTGATCCCTTATAATCTGCCTCCGTGGATGTGTATGCAACAATCATATTTTATAATTTCAATGATTATTCCTGGAAAACAAATGCCTGGAAATGATATTGATGTATACTTGCAGCCTTTGATTGAAGAATTGTAGGAGTTATGGAGTAACGGTGTTGAGACATTTGATGTTTCTTCTAAAACAATGTTCAAAATGCATGCTGCTTTACTGTGGACCATTAGTGACTTTACTGGGCTTGGGAATTTATCTGGTTGGAACACTTATATAGGTTTGGCTTGTCCCGTTTGTAACTTTGATTTTGAGCCCAAACGGCTACCTCACAGTAGAAAATGGTGCTTCTTATGCCATCAAATATTTCTCGATGCATCTCATAGATTTTGGCTGAAAAAATCAAAATTTAATGGTTTCATTGATCGTAGACAACCTCCAAAGTTGTTAACCGGTTCTGAAATATTAACACAGCTTGAAAATTTTGAAACATAATTTGGGAAGGTTCATCATTTGAATGATAGCGGAAAACGGGTCCGAAGTGTATCGTCAAGTGAAATCAGAACACAACAATGGAAGAAAAAAAGTATATTCTTCAAACTTTCGTATTGGGAATTTAATTTGTTGCGCCACAATCTTGATGTGATGCATATTGAGAAGAATGTCTGTGATAATTTGATTTTCACATTACTTAATGAGCATGGAAAGTCGAAAGATCATCTTAATGCTTTCAAAGACTTACAAGTAGTGAACATAAAACACGATCTCTGGCCAGATGAGAATGAAAAGTATGCTCCAGCCATTTTCACAATGAAAAATAGGGATAAAGATACATTCCTTCGAATTTTAAAGAATGTGAAGGTATCTGATGGGTATTCGAGTAACATCTCGAGGTGTGTTGACTTGAAGAATCGTAAGTTACATGGATTGAAAAGTTACGATCCACATATTTTGTTACAGCAGTTTCTACCATTGGCATTGCGTACATTATTACCTGAAAATGTTACTACTGTTGTACTCCAATTCTGCACATTTTTCAGGCAATTATGTGAGAAGGTTGTACATCCATTTCAGCTTGACAACCTCCAGGAGAGGTTTGTATTGACTCTTTGTGCAATGGAGATGATCTTTCCTCCATCGTTTTTTACTATCATGATGCATTTAACTGTGCATTTGGTTGAAGAAGCTAAATTAGGAGGCCCCGTTCATTATCGATGGATGTATCCAATTGAGAGGTATTTTATTTATATGTTTTCCAGTTAAGTAATTTTTTTTTTACATTTACATAAATGAATAATATTATTATTTTATTTCACAGATATCTTGGGCATTTGAAATCATACGTGAGAAATAAAGCTCAACCAGAAGGCTCTATTGCTGAAGGCTATTTGGCTGAGGAATGTATTAACTTTTGTTCCAGGTATTTAGATGATATTGAGACAAGATTTAATCGAGTTGGACGTGTTGATGACACATCAACTCAATCTCAAATGCATCAGAAATCAAAAATATTTCCTGCTATTGGTCGATCAGTTGGGAGGACCTCAAATGTGACACTGACAGAATTGGAATTATTACAGGCACATAGATATATACTGCTGAATAGTGAAATTGCAGATCCATTTATTGAAGAGTTGAGGATACAAACAAAGAGACGAATGAGAGGCCGAACACGAAATGAGAAAGATATAACAAAAGCTGTGAATAAAGATCTTGTAGAATGGTTTGCACGACGTGTAAGTTCATAAATATTGCAATAAATATGAATATTAGTTTGACACATACAATTTGTAAATCTATTAAATTATATTTCTTTTTTCAGATCATGAATATTGATACTCGGGCAGACTTGTCAGAATATTTGAAGTTTCTTGCTAGAGGTCCTATAAAGAAAGTTAGAAAGTTCGACGCTTATAATGTGAATGGCTTTAGATTTCGTACAGTCGATCAAGAAGTGGGTTTGAAAACACAGAATAGTGGTATATTTACATTTTATGAAGTGGGATACTATGGAAAGCTGCATGATATTATTGAATTAAACTACCATGGACATTTTTCTGTTGTTTTATTCAAATGAAAATGGGTCGATATTATCAGAGGTGTTAAAAGAGATTCATTGCAATTTACTTCTGTGAACTTCTCTCGCTTGATGGATGTTGGTGATCGTGAAATGCATGATCCATATATCTTTGCATCTCAATAAAAAATGGTATATTATGTGAATGATGTTGTGGATGAAGGTTGGAGTGTAGTTACTCATGTAATACAAAGATATTTGTATGATATGGGTGATGAAGTGGAAGATTTGACCTTTGAAATTGAATGTCATCAACAACAGGAAGCAGAATTATTTGTCCATCTTGAAATTGAAAATATTTGTCTTGCAAGGATGAATGAAGTGGATGAAGAAATGGAGTAGGAAACCGACATGATTTAAGGGGAAAATGATTGTATGTATAATTATTCATTCATGCAGCAACCACTTCTTTCATTTCTGCAGTCATTCATTATCATTGTTATATATATTTTGTTTGTTAGTACTGGGCATCTATTATCATTTTTAATTTTTTTTTTCTGCATAATTTTTTTGAAATATATATTCTGAACTTAATTTTATTTGATTAAATGGAAGGAATGCCAAGGAGGAAGCGGTATACCATTTCTTCTAGTTCTGCGACGGACGCCGATCTATCTGGGTCACTCCCCACGACATCTGAGGCACCAGCTGCCTACACCCCTGCACTATCTCCCCCTGCACCATCTCTCACACCATCAGAGGGCCTCCCATTAGAGGATGAGTCGTCGACTCCCCCTACAGGTGCCTCATCAGTTGGGAGGCAACAGACCCCTTCCAGTTCATCCCGGACATACTGGAGGGTCACAGTCATAGGTATAAATTTTAATTAAATAAATTTATTGCATTTTGTTTATACTAATTGTTTTCTCATTGAAGATGACAAAAATGAAACCGTGGAGAAACACTTAAAAAGATCAGATGTTTGGAACTTGAATAGAGAAAAGATAGTCGTGCCATTTGATTCTTATGGAGTCCCTACAGATGATGTCGCGGGGTTACTTGGCCAGATTATAGGTCAGTTGGCAGCGAAGCCCATTTCCCTTCCCATTTCATATGATGATTGGAGACATTTTCCTCCAAACTGGAAAAATGAAGTTTTCTATTCTCAAATAAAGGTAATTTTATTACATTATGGTTTAATTGAATGTCATGTTACTAATATGTTCAAAATGAATTTCTGTATACAGATGTTCTTCCACTTCACAGTTGATGATGTGATAGCACGGAAGTGGACTTTTAAAAATCTTGGTAAAAAATGGAAAGATTTTAAATGGAGATTGTGGTGTGATGTCAACGATACTTCATTGACCTTGGAACAAATGTATGACAAGCTACTCAGTGGGGTACCGAAAGAGCAGTTGAAAGTTTTTTTTGACAGGCATCGTGATGAGAAGCGGATGGTATTGAAATATATATTATTATATTATCCTCATTTTAAATTAATACATGTTTATGAAGAGGAAATGACATTGGATACATTACTGTTAAATTTCATTTTATTTATTTCAGGATCTCTCACGACAGAATGCATCAAACAGGGCGAAGCAAGTCATCCCTCACACGGTGGGCTCAAAAAGCTTTTCTAGAAGCCGAATGTCATTGGTAATATTTTAAATAGTTTAAATATTTATAATACAATATTATCTATTTAATATATTGAATTTTTGATTTATCTTTGCTTAATGAAGTCATAGAGTTTAGGGCACGAAGCCTCCCAGACTGAACTGTGGTTGGATATTCACATAAAATCAGATGGCTCTTTTGTTAGTGAGCCTACCAAAGAAGTTGGGGTATGAAGTCAAATTTTTATTATAATAACTTATTATCAATTTTTACTGTGTTAATATGTATTGATATTTGATTTATAGGTAAAAATTAAAGAACTATGGGATGCCAATCCTGGATAGTCCTACTCAGTCTCCCAGGATGACCCGGTTGCTTAAGTCCTTGGGAAGGAGCATCCTGGTAGAGTGCGCGGGATGAGTTTGGGACCTGTACCATCTGAGGTCTTTAGCAGGCCATCAGGTATTCCAGCTGCATCTACTCCTAGTTATAGTCAGCCCATACCTGAAGATTCTCATAGGGAGATTTCTTCGCTACAATCCACAGTTGAAGACCAAGGGGCTCAGATATCCACTATGCAGAAAGAGTTGACTGATTTATATCAGCAGATGAGCAGATATGCCCCCAGTGGTAGTGCACCGAGTGGTGGTGAGCAGGTAAATCACAAAAAATCAAAATCATTTAGTTTTCAAACTTTTATTGGTTTTAAGTTTAATTATAAATATGAAACAATATTTAATTTTCAGTATAATGTTCTTATAGGTGGCAGCAGGAGATGGAGGTGGAGAGGGTGACGATGCATCATCGTACCATGAGTAGTATTGTTGATGTGTTGAACAAATATGGGAAAGGTTGGTTTGTATATATAACATGTGTGGTGTATGGAACCTTTAAAAAACCATTGGTCTTAGATGAGATTTAGTGTCTAACCTTGAATGATCACAATAACCTCAGGTGGTAAAGAGAATGATGTGTTTGTTTCATTGGTTAGATGATCTATGGTAATAGGCTCTTTGATGTTTCTGTTGTAAATTAAGCATTGGGAATTGGACTCATTAGGGTGTTGCATTTCCAAACAGCCATGCTGAATGGATATCACTAGATCAAGATGGTTTTCTGAGGTGATTTTCATGATCATTAATAGTTTTTATGAGGCAGGTAACCACATCACATGAAAACCAATGCAACTCCCTTCCCATGAAGCTTCCCTCTTTTCTAACTTTTATTTTATGAACATATTGGGAGATTGTTAGATGACATGTCATATGATAAAAAAGAATAATCAGAGGGGTTTTACATGATTAATTGGGCTATTTGATGGGGCTTCACATGATCAGGAACAGATCACATGAATTGCATAACCCCTTTGCATGATGTTCCTAGGGTCATGTGATCATGAGCCTCATTGAAGTTCACATGGTCCTTGTGACCTAGGTGATTAATCTATATGTATACATGCTATAATTTTCTTTCCATTGGGTATATATTAATACCTATGCTTTGGGTATTTCTTTGTTCCTAAAATATACAATGCTCATTTGGCTAGCATCAAAAAATTCCCCCCCCACAAAAGTGATGTTCGAAGGAATAAGGACTCAGTTATGAGGTAGGAAATGACTTCATGAGTCTCTTATGCTTTCTCTGGTTGGAATTCAAAACATCTTTTGGTCTTCTATAAGTCCATTCATATTCCTTGAGGTTCCCTATAAATAGGGGGTGAGAGGCTGGTCAATTGACCGGTGACATGAAGCTCCATAGCTCTCAAAACCTCCTCTCTTGTGCGATTGTTTTGCAAGACAACTTTGCATGACCTCATCACAAGAACCATACAAGAGACCTAATCATGTGATCATGTCACTTGACCTCTTTGTGTGATCACCTTGTCTAAATATCTCACTTAATCAATCCATGAACTAATCAATGGTAATTTATTTGAACTTTGATGCACACCCTTGGCCATTAGTCTATCTTATGTGATTCGGTTGTCTCTTGAGGATTTTTCATGATCTACTAATCTTTATGTGATTCATGTGACCTTTACATGGTAACATGATTATATGTATTAAGAAAAATCATGTGATCAAAATATGTTTTATGGGTTATGTGATTTTTGTGACCTAGAATGGATCATGTGGTCCACGTAATGTTTTCCATGTTATGCACTTATTTTGTTTGATTAGCACAACTGATTCTCTCTTAATGGTTACATATCTTCTAATATATTCTCTATTCTCTTTAAATATGTCCTCTATTTCTCAAATGTCTTCTTATGTGGTAGACTGGAGAGACCTTATTTCCTGGAACCATAATGTCAATCATCGATACAAAGTATTTTATAACAATGATGTTTTAAAGGTTATTATTCTGACTGAACATCAACCCATTTAATCCTCGTTCCTCCTCCTTATAGGACAAATGACTAGTAGTGATCCCTCCCCTCTCTTCTTTGGCACATTTTGATCCATACACTTTAATCCTTTATGGAATCAAATATTTTCAATTTTGATCATCTCTAAACTATAAGTATAAATCCATGTGACCCCCAATCTCTTGTTTCATTTGATGTTATCTTGTGTTTCATTCTAAATCCATAATTTTAGGTATTTTGTATGATTTAGGTATTCTTATTGAATTGGATCAACTTTTTCATCAACATTAAATGAAAGGGTGTTTATGAATATTGCATAGGTGGTGCATAAATTTTCTCCTCATTATATATATGTTGTATGTGTTGTTTGATGCACAAGTGTAGAAGGGAAGGTAACAATGGACCAGGATGGAAAAAAATTAGATTTCCTCATAGATGAGATTCAGGAAAGGTTTGTTAGGGCTGTGTAAGGTCCTCTGTTTTATAATTATTAATCATGTACATCCATGAATTAAATTGAAATTGGTGGTGGAACTTGGAATGGTAACCAAGAGGGGTATGTATTAATGTGAAATGATAATATCTTAAAAGTTATTTAAAGAAATTCCTCAATGATGGTGAATTATATACAACATAATTGATACTGGAGATCTTATCCAAGTAAGAGTGACTTGAGTAAAATGATGTATATTTTTGGTTGGGTGTAATTAAATTCTTGTTATTACTTGGTCCTTTAGTTGGTTTTCATTCCAATGATGTTTCTATATTGTTAATTAGGTTTGGCATAATGCTAACCATTTATTTGGAATGCTATATATGTTGGCTATTTTTTAACCACGTTGAACACTTTATAATAAGTTGTATAATATGACAACTATCATTCTTATTGGTATATGGGTTGGGTGTGATTCCAACCAAATTTTTGTGGTTATGTAGGTTATACATGATTCCGACAATTTATCTTGGTTTTTACATAGATTGGGTATAATTCCAAATATTCATATGACTTCTTATATGGGTTGGGTGTAACTAAAAATAGTGTTCTTGTTAGTTACATGGGTTTAATGTAATTCCAATTATTGTTATTATTTATTATATGGGTTGGGTGTAATGTTAACCATTTTTATCTTCATGTATATATGTTGGGTGTAACACCAAACCTTCTCTTCTTTGATAGTTGTGTTGGGTGTGATTAAAACCATGAATGTTTTTAGTACTTGTGTTGGGTGTGATTAAAACCGTGAATGTTTTATTATTTATAAATGGTTTCTTGTTTGGTTTGTTTTCCAGGGCAGTGGTGCAGTATAAGCAGAAATGCTATTTTTTTTTCGGGTTAGCATTTCACGGCGGTTTTAACCACCGCTAATGTTTTACCACTTATACATTTAGCGGCGGTTTACACCGCCGCTAAATTTATTCGGCAATAAACTTAGTGGCGGTTAAAACCGCCGCGAAATCACTCCAGAATTAGCGGCGGTTTTAACCGCCGCTAAGTAGGCGCATGACACGCCTGAATTTCACGGCGATTATAGCCGCTTCTAATTAAATAGCCCGTAAAACCACCGCTAAATTTACCAAAAACCGCCGCGAAATGAGGTACTACGACACTTTTCTTTGACCGCCGCGAAATGCATAAAACCGCCTCTAATAGATTGCCGATGCCCTGTTTAGCGGCGGTTTCTGTAAACCGCCGCCAAACCATATAGCAGTGGTTTAAACCGCCGCTATATGAAAAAAAAACCGTCGGTAAGAGGCGGTTTTCTTGTAGTGTGGGGTGTATAGAGAAATTTGAGCTATGAGAATCATCCAAGAACTCCCTTTTTAGCTCGGGTAGAGAGGGAACACACAACCTCTTCCCAAATTTTAGAATTCCATTTTCACACATGAAGTCAACCAACTTCCCATCTTTCACAACATTAATTTTCTTTTGAAGATTCTCGTCATCAGACTATAAATATTTAATTACTTCCAATAAATATGGTTGGTTAACCATTTGAAAAAGTAGTGATTCTTCACCTTATTTGATAATTCCCATATCCATCCTCACTAGATCCATGTACAAAGGATCCTTGTCAATCCTCATTTTTTTGATAACTCCACGATCCTTATTACTCAATGCATCATCTACCTTGTTTTCCTTTTCTATGTGGTAGTTTATGGAACAATCATAATCCTTGAGTAGTTCGATCCATCACCTTTTCCTCATGTTGAGTTATTTCTTTGAGAAAATATACTTCAGACTCTTGTGATCCGTATATATATCACATATTTCACCATAGAGATAGTGTCTCCATATCTTCATAGAAAAAATTACCACTATTAACTCAATATCATGAGTAATATAGTATTGTTCATGAATTTTTAACTTCCTTGATGCATTTTAAATAACTCTATCATTCTGCATAAGGACACAACCAAGTCCTTTCTTTGATACATCACTATAGACCACAAACCCATCATTCCTTGATGGTAGAGTTAGGATTGGAGAATTCACTAATATTCTCTTCAATTCCTAAAAACATTCCTCAAATTATTTTGTCCATATGAACCTAACCCCTTTACATGCAATCTTGGTCATTGGGTTGGCTAAACAGGTGAAGTCTTGAACAAAACACCGATAATAACCTGCTAAACCAATAAAACTACGTACCTCAGTTATGTTTGTTGGAGTAGGAAATTATTTCATAGAATTTGTCTTCACAGGATCAATAGATATTCCATCCTTAGAGACAATGTGGAAAAGAAAGAAAACTGATTGAAGCCAAAATTCACACTTGGTAAACTTCTCATATAATTCATTTCTTCTAAGAGTCTTTAGAATAGTGAACAAGTGATATTAATGATCCTCATATATTTTTTAGTATACCAAGATATCATTAATAAATACCACAAAAAGGTCATAAATATATTCCTTTAAAACTCTATTCATTAGATCCATGAAAACAAAGGGTGCATTATTCAGTCCAAAAGGCATTACTATAAACTCGCAATGCCCATACCTAGTTCAAGATGCTGTCTTTGGATTGTCTTCCTTCCTTACTAGCAACTGAAGATATCTAGATCTAAGTTCAATCTTTAAAAAATATTAGGATTCAAAAAGTTTATCAAATAAATCATCAATGCAAGGTAGGGGATACTTGTTCTTTATTTTTATAGCATTGATCTCCTTGTAGTCAATGCACAAACTCATAGATCCATCTTTCTTCTTGACGAAAAGAACTTGGGATCCCCATAGGGAAACACTAGGGAGAATAAATCCTATATCACTCAATTCATCTAGTTATTTCTTTAGTTCTACTAATTCTGAAATGGACATTCTATAAGGAGTCTTCAATATAGGCCTTGAACCAGGAATTAAATCAACAGAGAGCTCAACTTCCCACTCTGAAGGATGTCCAGGTAAATCCTCTAGAAACACATCAACATATTCTTGAACAATAGGTACATACTATATTTGAACATTACTTTCTTCACTCATATATATTACCTTCCCTTCCTCCCCAATAATTGAATTCAGTAGAGCTATTGGGGGTGGATCTAGATGAGAATTAGATGGTGATGTTTCTACCCTAAAGATAAGGGATTCAACATCATCCGCAAAAATTATAACCCATTTCTTCTTGTAATAAATTTTTTCATAATGGTTTGAAATACAATCTATATAGAGGATTATATCAAATTCAATCATGGGTATTATGATAAAATCAATAGATAAAGTACATTTATATGCCATAATGGGGACTTCCTAACACAACTTTGTAGCAATGATACTTCCTTTATAAGTTTTGACTAAAACTCCCTTATTAAATCAAATTATAAATATCTAATTTTGTTGGTAAACTAGAAAAATACGAAAGAATTCGATGATCCATAATCAAACAAATCATTGACTAAGTTTGAGGAAATAATTAAATCACCTACCACCACATCATTAGGAACTTCAATATCAGCAGTTGTGATCTCATAAGATTGTCCCTGATCCCTTGTCCATTTATGAGGAATGATTCCTTGATTATTTAGAAAATCATTAACATAGTGTCCAATCTCCCTACAATTATAGCACTGAACATTAATATCTTATTTCTTCCCCTTTCAAAAACCAGCATTATGGCCTTTCTATACACACTTATAGCACACCCCTTTTCCATTTAAGTAGGAACTAGGGTGTTTCCTTCCACAATTATCATAGGGTGGAAAGTCAAATATTCCCTTATTCCCCCTTTCCTTATTTCCTTTTCCAAAGTTTTCATTAACCCTCTTATTATCTTGTTTTCATTTAAAGTCATAAAACTTAGAAAATTCCTTTTCCATCTTGATATTATTTGAGACTATATCTTCATATGATGAGAAAATTTGGGAGACTAGAGCCCTTTCAAGGAATGGTTTTAAACCATCAAAGAATCAATCAATATTGATCCTTGTATTATGTATATAGTCTGCAAAATGATTTTCTAGACTTGTAAAATTGGATTAATACTTGGAAACATTTTAATCCTCCTTCTACCTCAGATTCAATAATTTCCTTTCTGTATCCACTCGTTGTTCATGGGGAAAATATTTTTCTAGGAAGATTTCCTTAAAATACCTCCATTTTATCTCTTCTATTTCTTCTTCCTACTTTCTGATTTGGATTAAGGACCACCACTAATCCAAATCTCCCGATATATTATAAACTACCATGAAAACCTTCTCTCTTTCATTACATCCCAACATAAAAAATATATTCACTAGGGAACTTATCCAATGGTCAGCTACAAATGGGTTTGTAGTCCCATTGAATGATGGAAGCTGTTGTTACATAAAGCGATCTAACATAGCTTCTACACATTATGGATCAAGATTATCTATACGGGTAAGTTTATTGTTCATAACCTGAGTCACTTGTCCCAGTATAGTTATAAGTTACTCAGCACCGGTTGTAGCTCCTGATCCAGCATCATTATATTGCATTAGAGGAAAATCCCTATATGGGATACGTGCATTCATGAGGTTTCCATTCCTTCCACTAGGATCTTTTTCTAGATAATTTCATACACTAGATTAGGTTATGAATCATAATGTATAATATCAACTTATCAAAATACTTAGCATAAATTGAAATCCTTTTCATGTCTAATCCCATAATCACAAACATGGTTTCTTTGAGTAAAAATTTATATTGAAATACTTTATAATGTCTTGTAAATAAAATTTGAATTATCCTAAGAATATCCCCCTGGAGTGTCAAACCAAATGTGCAGTAAGGCCCGTTGTCATGTACCAGGATATCTTGGGTTAATCCAGAAACTCTTTATTGAAGTTTTCACTCCTAAGTACATATGTTCCAGAACAACATCCACTTGTAGTATTCAGACAGGGATGTATTTGGTAGAAAGATCCACATAATCTATTCCTTACCAAGATTACAAGATGTTATTGTATGTTTATCCTCAAAGACTATCTTAGGGTTTTGTTTCCTAATCTACATTTTCTAAATCTAGTTTCCAAGTTTTATACTAAACTTCCTATGATACCAATTGTAAAGACCCAAACTCAATTGCCCGAAGTCAGTGCCTTATTTTATTACATTGTCATATAAACAAGGAATATTCATACCAAAGCACCAAGTAGTTTAGTAGCTTTGGAAACAAGATACATATATAAGTTTATCATTACAACTTGAAATGAAAAATAAAAAATAAGTTACATTGGGAAGATCCACCACTCTAAGATTATCCCTGCAAGTCAATCATAATATACCTCTTCATGTCTTGGGAAAATTAAACATAAGAAAGGGGTGAACTCAAACACTCAGTAAGGGTAAAAAATACAGTGGAAGATATCATAAACATAAACATTAGGCATGGTGAATAATTGAAAATGTATGCCTTTAAAAATAATAAACTTGAACACATTATGGCAAGAATATGAGTTGAGTAAATATTGCCAAAATAAAACATAATCATGGGTATTATACTAGTATAATAACCACATGAACTATTAATTTATAGCTTCATAATTAGGGAAATGAATATACCAGTCATTATAAAAAATACCGTCAAGTCCTCAGCCAATACATCTAAAAATTATTAAGGCCTCAGCCAAAACCATATCTAAAAATAGGAAAATCCTCATCCAAGTCCCTATCTATTTGTTTTATGAGACCTATAGATGTATCGAAGGGATATAGAGGGCCCCTCCCATCACATAAGAAGTCCAATGCATTTTTAATATGAATGGGGATAAACAAAAACAACATATACATTCATATTGAAACTTACATACGAAACATAAATAACTTTCCCCAAATATTAATCATGAACAATAACCATTCAGAGAAAATTAGTGAATGGTTTTAAGATAGCACATACACAGTAAAACTAAAAATAAACCATCAAATACGGTATATGATATCATAATGATTAATCCCAATAATACATAATAATCAATAGGAGTGTCAAAACAGATAAATATACTCTTATAAAATCATCGAATAATTCTTGAGATAAATACTCTTTTACTTGAAAAGAAGATTTCTTTTGGAAAAGTGTTTGTATAAAACCATAAATGAAGTAAGAGAGTATTTTAATAATAAAATTAATGATTTTATAAATATAATGTTTTCTAAAAACATATTATAGATCACCCTTGAAAATAGGTAAGAATTTAAGAAATTCCCTTGAATCAGGCTTTTATTTCGAGAAGAATTTTTGAAAGATCTTTTTAAAACATATAATTCCCCATAAATTAAGGTAGTATTATTGTTTGTAAACATATACAGTACATTAAAATAGAATTTATTAGGACTAAATATTAATTAATAATAATTTAAATGAGATAAGTAGATAATAAAAGTAACCTGAATGAAAATGCAGGTTTGGGTAAAAAACCTTTAACTTAAGTCTGAAGGTGTTCCTCACTTGATCTTAATGACCTGAATAATAAAATTTAGGTTAATAAATTAATGATTCAAGAACCTACACTACATTTAATTGATTTAGTATAACCTTATAAGTTTCCTTCCTGGCCTTTTGATGGGTTAAGATATTCAATTTCATTGTTTGGGGGCGCTTTATTCCTTGGTTTTCATGATTAGTTTACATATATTCATGTATGGATAAACATGTATAATGAGAATGGTTGTCCAGAATAGAAGTTTTATTTTCTTAGTGAACAACCAGAATATTACATGGTTTAAAAATTCATTTGGTTATTGGGAGTGAAGATAAATCATTATATGAAACTTGAATGACAATTGTTTGGGTTAATTGGCGGTTTTTGATCACAACAAACTCATTTTTATTTATAAATTAATATAATGTGTAAAAAATTATTAGGGAACCTTAAATAAGTTATAATACAAATATTATTGTTTTTTTCAACCATAAAAATGGTTTCATGACCATAATTGAAGACAAAAATAGAAATTGAAAACCCATCGTCCTTGAATGTGATAAATTAACACATCTCAGACGGTGTTTTCATTTCTAGTATAAAATAAGGAGAAATGAGAGATGATGAAGAATTATTACTTTATTATAAAAACATTCCAGTACATGTAAGGTACTAGAGTCATCACAAAATTTGGAATAAAGTAGGTGAGAAAAGAAAAACAAATGAAAGGAACTTGAAATAAAAGAAATGAAAAGAGGAATTTACCTCTTGAAGTAATCTTCCTTTGAGAGCCTCTTTAGGGGAGAGGTTTTGGTCTTTTTATGAGAAAAAGGGATTCCGGAAATGGGGTATGATCTTGAGAGTATAATTGAGCAGAATTTAGACAAGGCTCAAGGCTTGAGAGGAGTAAAGAGAAGAGGGAGTGAGAGGAGGTTTTT
The DNA here is from genome assembly GCA_963277665.1 of Viscum album. Classification (NCBI taxonomy): domain Eukaryota; kingdom Viridiplantae; phylum Streptophyta; class Magnoliopsida; order Santalales; family Viscaceae; genus Viscum; species Viscum album. The sequence continues at coordinate 94,138,290 of OY728147.1, forward strand.
ATATTGGATGAGAGGAGTGATTTGTGAATATTTTATTCATTATTTTATTATTTCCCTCAAGACAACTAATAGTGTTGATTCATGTGACCCATAATAGTAGTAAGTGAATTTTAGTTCGAACCTAGTGGTCTTACATCATCCTTACATCACTTATGACCTAATAAATCTTGTATTTTTCATTTATTGTAAATTATCATATTTTACTATTCACCCACAATTCAAGTATTTTAGAAAAATCCAAAAAATTCACCCCAAATATTTTTTAGTGTAGAATTAAAAAATGAAATAAATTTTTTGAAAATAATTTTCTAAATATTTTTAATTTAATTTTTAAATAAAACGATAATTTTTTCAAAAAAATAACATTAAAACTATAACTTGTTTTATAACACCTTGAAAAATTAATCAAGGTCCCATAAAATTATCTTATAACCATAAGACAATAAAATAAAAATTTATGATTACATTTTATGAAAATAAATTTAAAATTTAAATTATTAAATTAATCATAAAATTTTAATTAAAATATTTATGACATACAAAAATTCCAATACCTATACTATGATTGTTTTATCACTTATAAGATGTATAAATTGTATTTATACATTCATGGGTGAAGTTTATATTTTTCTGACTAATTTACAATTAATTACTATTCATAAGGGTATGTTACTATCCATAAGGGTAAGTTACTATTCATCAAAAACTAATTTGATTATATCAAACTCTAAATATCACCCCGAAAGCAACTGTGTATATCGATTTTTCAAAATATAAATCACATAGGTGGAAAAATCCTGTTTACTGGCTAGGTTATAATAAGGTGGTGTTTTGTAGAGACTCAACATTTCATGAATTCACTATTAAATTTATGTTTAGAAACTTGAGGTGTTATAATAAGTAAACAATTATCACATTTATTAATCTTTAAATTAACAACATAAACCCCCCCGGGTTCTCAAGGACACTAGAACCTCAATACCTACTTCGACCCATGCCAGAGTTTGAATCATATCACATATTCATGGTTATCATTTATCATTTCATATCAACTCATGTCACGACCAATTGGAACCATAGTCCTGACTGCAAAGCATTTTTTTTCATTTCTAAAAAGCCACTTTAAGGAAAGCGGGAAACCATACAATTCAAAAAAAAATGCTCATTCAATTCAAATTACAACTTTTAAAAACCTCATCACCATATTGGTTCCCATGAACCTCGAGTTGAGCGCCTGCCTCGAGTCACGTAGTGCCCGCCTCGAGTCACACGCCCATCACATCGAAAATCCATGCCTATCGCCTCCCCATCATCACCATGCCGGAGAGACCCACTAGAAACCTTATCATCGTCAACGCCATCTTTGCCGTTTTCACCGCCATCATTCACCGCAGATCCATCCAATAACCAGATCAATACCATCTTAAGCTCATCCAAAGGTTAATACCCAGAATCACCCAATACCAATAGAAAAATCAACCAACAGAACACAAACAACATAAAAATGATTCATCAGTTGCCGAAACCTAATCTGGGAGATCCGCAATGAAACCAAAGTAAAGTGGCGAGGAATCAGACACTTAGTAGACTAAGAACCCATCATACATCGCCACCGTAGCTCCAAAACATCATACAGAACATACATCACCTGTTTCATCAAATCACCAACATTTTCACAGAAAGCTAATGCCCAACATCCATCAACCTCAAGACGAACATATTATTAGAGCCGAAGATCCATAAATTCAACACTAGATCATGAAAACATCAAGATGAAACCATCACCATCGCACAAACAGATCAAAACGAACCCGCATATTCCTAGCCAAATACAACTACAAAAAGAGGAAAACAGAAGATATCACCAGACGCCGGAAGAAAGTCTCGCCGCATAGATCCCATCGCTTCCAACTCGTACGCACTCGGAGCCCATGACGAATCACCCACTGTGCACACCGTAGGCAAGGAGGAGCCCCCAGGACGTGAGAACTCGGAACTCAAACCAGAAAATCATCACACCACCATGGGTTCCCTATCCATCTTTGAGGGATTCAGGCAAGAAAAATCTAGCATCAATGCAAAGGCCGAGTCCACGAAGCACCGCCACCACCGAGAAAACACCTTCAGATCTCGACGAGCACAGGGAGGTCACCACATCAACCCGAGGCGAAGAAGGTGGTGGCGAGGGAAGAAAACCTAATGAGATGTACCCCTTACAGGCCCATCTCACTCAAAATCTCTCTGTGGAATTTTCATTGGAACCATAGTCCAATTCCAACTCATGGATATAGAATGTTGTGTCTAACACCCCATAGGTATTTGGAGCCTTAGTCCCTGTCCCACACCTCAATGTCAATCAGTTCCTCACTATGAGATTTTGATACAGTATACCATGTCCTACACATATTTATCAATCAATTCCTCGTTATGGGATTTTGATGCAACATACTATTTCCCACACACTTCTATAAATCAATTCATCATTATGGGATTTTGATGCAGTAGACCATTCCCCACACACGTCTATCAATAAATTCATCACTATGAGATTTTAATGTAGCAGACCATGTCCTACACATGTCTACTAATCAATTCATCACTATGAGATTTTGATGCAGTGGACTATGTCCCACACATGTTTATCACATATATCACAATATCACAATATCACATCAATCTAGGGTAATAAACATTAAACTTATTATCATATTCCACAATCAAAACATCTATAAATTAATTTAATAATTTATTAATCCAATTCAATCAATTTCATAATCATAGAAATTTCTATTAAATAATTTTACAATTAATTAAACCAATACAACAATATCAATATCCCATAATTAATTCAATAATTAATTATTCCAATTGAATCAATTTCATAAACACAATAATTCCCATGAATCAATTCAATAATTAATTAATATAACTCAACAATCTCAATATCCCATAATTAATTCAATAATAAATTATTCTAATTCAATAAATTTCATAATCACAACAATTCCAATTAATTAATTCAACAATTAATTAATATAATTCAACAATCTCAATATCCCATAATTAATTCAACAATTAATTATTCCAATTCACAATCACTTAATTAATTAATTTACTAAATTAATTTATTAAATTTAAGAAATTAAATTGATAATAATCCAATAATAATTCTATAATTAAATACATATAATTGAAATCAAGACTTTGGGATTTGAATAACAGACCACCTACCTCAAGTTTGATAATTAACTCACACCAATAGAAGACCCTAATTTGAAACAGATAGGTCAAACCCATGACAAAGAATGAGATCTTGAATCAAATCCTAGAAACAACATCAAACAATTCATGATCCATAAAAACCAGACCTAGATAAACCTTTCCAACAATGGATAAAACATCCATATTTTATCTAGAAAGAGGAGTGGGAGAGAGAGAGAAAGAGATATAATTAGGTAGAAACCATATACCTAGGGAGGTGAAAATCTTCAATATTCCCTTTGATTCACAAATAATGGAGGTTTGGAGTACTAAGAATTCATCTAAGAGCCTCAAAAAATGATATAACTTGATTATGGTCGAGTTAGTGGGTTTAGGGATATAAGATGGGGGTTTAATAATTTTAAAACCAATTTTTAGGTTAATTAAAACTGTGCACATAGTTTCTTGGGAAGGGGTGCATGATTTTCCAAACCACGCATCTTAACCGTGCACCTCTTATGGGGGGGGGCATGGTTACTCTTAAGAGGGTGCATAGTTTGAAAAAATATGTGCCAACCATGAAAACTCCACTATCTCAATTGTTTACGATTTGCAGGGATGGGGGAATGACAAACCGTCCGCTAACCGTGCATTGCCCTTGTTCCCTCCAAATTCTCCCAATCTTCACCCAAACTCACCCAATATAAAATAAAAAAACTACTCAAACTAAATAAAAAGAGTACCTAAAAATGATCTTGAGAAGTCTTTAGAAAAGATTAGGATCTTACATAGATGCTCTTAAAAAGATATCCTATTTGAAGATGTTGAGTTCGGCATCAGAGTATTTGACCTCATTGTTGTTGTCCCTAGTGGATGGGTATGGTGTAGAATACCTCTAGTCAAGGGTTGTTACTCCTCAACTTATTTAGTGTGTCAATTATATACAAATTAGGAATATCATTTGTGAGATCTTGTGTGACCAGATATCTAATGGAAATGCTCTTGATGGAATTTATGAATGAGGGAACACATTATCCTTTTCCCATGGATGGGAGATGGCATTAGTCATACTGAAGAAGAGTGTTGCTGAGTTTATCGCTTGATGAAACACCCAACTACAGGTGAAGTATGAGGTTCCATAATGGAAGTGTAAGTGGGATGGTGTCTCTATAGTTTTCATGATGGGACTTCTATGATCTTTGAGAGGTCACAACACTATCTGGGTGATCATAGATTGACTCACCATGTAGGACCACTTTCTATCCATCCGAGAGAAGAGTTCAATGGAGATATTGAGATGTCATTTCATATAGGATAAATTCTGGCATCATATAATTTCCTCATTTATCATTTTAGACTACGATTCTCACTTTACATAAAGATTATATAGAGGATTTCACGAGACCTTTAGGACTCAATTTCGATTGATAACAACATTCCAAACCCCTATAATAAAATCATACAGAGACAACCATTCAAGTATGGAGGACATGATTTGGGATTGCATGTTTTTTTTGAACATATATGGGAGGATCATATACCTTTGGTGGAGTTTTCATATTAAAATAGTTAACACCCCATTATCGGCATGACACCATTATAGGCCTTGTATGGGAGACCCTACAGGTCACCACTGTACTGGTCAAAGCCCAGGGAGACATCTCTTAGGGGCTTTGGGTTTGTGTGAGTGATATATGGGAAGGTTCGGGTTATCTAAGAGCATATGAGGACTACTTAGATCCATCAAATGTCTTATGCATAACGACGAAGAAGGCCATTGGAGTAAGACAAGGAAGACAATGTCTTCATAAAGGTATCACCTTGTAGAGACCCGAAGCCTTGACGTACATGGACATTACATTACTTTTGCGGAATACTTAGTACATAACAAAACACACACACACACAAGGATCGTAATAGTTTAGTGTCTTTGGAAACTCGGAACGTAATCTTCTAATCGTGGTGAAAGTTCTTCAATATCTCCTATAAAGGTCATCCCTTTTTTTTACCTAAAACCTTTCTTTATATCCTGGGGAAAAGAAAACATAAAAGGGTGAGCTCAAATGCTCAGTAAGGGTAAACAAAAGAAATATCAATCACATCATATATATAAGAACATAGCTTTTGGAAATCTTAACCTGCAAAAGAGCTCTTAATATCTTAACATGAGATAAATCATAGAAGTGAAATGTAATCCCAATAATCATAACATAAAACATGAAACTTTGTGGCATACACACATAATCATATAGAATCATTTCTTGTTAGTCAAGACTCAATGCCAAGACTATCTTAGTGGACAAAGTCCCTTTCTGAATCGAGTAACCCTCGTTTCAGTCCTGTTTCACTGAACCGGTATAACCAACCATTTCAGCCATGTCTATCTCATGAGATATAAAATCTTTACCCAATGCATTGGAGGGAGATATAGGTCCCACCCATCTCATAATGATACCATTCTTATGTGTGCCACAAAATCATAAATCATACATCATTTCATAACCCATGTAATAAAAATGGGATTCTTAAAACAACATGACATCATAAAACCATTCATATAAGATAAAGGAATTCATAAACATAATTCCATCACAACATAGTCAAATCAATGTAAAAATATGGATATAAACAGAACCCTTTATTATCTTAGATGGAAAATAATTTTGATAAAACACTTGAAATGAATTCTTGAGGAAAATATCCTTTCTTCTTCAAAATCAATTTCTTTTCACAAAACATCATGCAATTTTAAAAGAAAGAGATTTTATTAAAAATAGTCATGAAATATTTTGGAGGAAGCTTCATGAAAATAAGGCATTATAAAACCGTAAAAATCCGTTCATGCCGTTTAAGTTAAAAAAAACATTCTTCGTACTTTTGTCGGAAAAGTCAAAAAGTACCTCGTATGAAAAAGCGACAAAAGATTCCTTTCATATTCTTTACTAAAATCTCACCGAAGAGTAAAATTGGATTTAAACTATTGTAAGTGGATGGAAACAATATTACATATTGAAGGAACATGGATGTGGATGATAAAATACACCCCAGTAAATACTTACGAATAAACAATCTCGGATAAAAATGAGATTGTGATATTTCCCTTACCTTAGGTCCAATTTGCTTCGTATGTGTCCGAAACTCCTGTATAATGATTTAAATAATGTCATTGACTTATTACAGAATCATATTCATTGTTATGATATCATATATGGTTCACTTATGACATTATATTACCCGTTCTTTTGTAAATTCCATGTTAAAGAAGCGTTTTGGGTAAAATCGTTTCATTTATCGTAGGTGTTTTGACTTGTTGTTCTTGACATCATTATTACTTATATCATGATTTACTTACTTCCAAAATATAAAATATGATTTATATATCATATATATTCAGTATATATATATATATATAATAGATAGATAAATAAAATGAAAAACACCGTTCATGGAGACGGTAGTCCGTACGTACGCATGAACGCTGTTTTTCTTTCCTTATTGTCTTGAAATGGAAGTAAGTAGATGAAATACATATGTATATATATACATAAATCCAGTAGCTTTATAATGTCATATATTTCATTATTATTTCTTATATATACATTATAATCATTCTTAAATGGTTAAAATGGAGAATGAATCTCATCGCGTCGTGGAGACGGTAGTCCGTACGTACGCACGAGCGATGATATCATTTCTATAAATATTGAATTGAATTGGAGTGGATTATACAATATATCAGAATCAATATGATGTTGTAATAACTATGTATAGTTATTCTTTACACCATTATACCCATCCATGTAAGGTGGTGGTGGAAAATAGATTACACCACGGCGTGGAGACGGTATTCCGTACGTACACACGCGCGGTGATTTCTTTTTCCGTAGGATGGATAGATGGTGAAATAGGGTTGTTTCATAATTATAATAACATATCAGTATATGAGTGATACTGATGTTATTACTTCATAATGAAACAACCTAAGAAGAAGAAGTGGAAGAAGAAATAAAGATGAAAGAATTGGTAACGGTAATTACCTCTTCTTTGAAGTGCCTCTTTGAGACCTCCTCTTAGGGCACTAAAATTGGTCTTTGAGGAAGACCAGAACCTCTAGGATGTTGCTAGGGAAGTGGAGAAGAGATTTTGGCAGGGTTTGGCCGAGCTTGAATGCTCAAATTGGTGTGAGGAGGAGAGGGAGGAGGTGTCCTTTTATAAGGGAGGAGAGGGGCACCTTAGGAATATCTCAAAATATTATTTTATTTTAAAGTAAAAATCGGTTTATAATGGTTCCAAAGGGTCTTATTTTGAAGATAAAGTGGGGATGAGTCGAAATCCTATCAAACAATAGAATTTAGACAAGTTTAGGATATTATTTTAATCTTATCAATTAGATTTAACTCTAAGATAAATAATTTAACTTTTACCGTGTCTTTTTGTTTTCTTTCACTATATGGTTAATACACTTACTATAACATGCCAAACTAACCCCAAATTGTTTATTATTAATATATATATTCTTATCTAAGTCATTTGGCCGAACCTTAGATTTTTAAGAATAAAATAACAATTAATAATATAATATTTGATTTAAAAACTATTTTGTGTCAATTTTGACACTATTTGATATATGATTTTTGTGAAAGTCATAACAGAATTATATGTTCGAACCAAGTTGATTAAATCAACACTAATATATCATAGGAACCTAGAAAATTAGTGGAATTCATAAAAAATCTCAAATTACATTTATTTTGGTGTTTATAACATCAATTATGTCAATATTTCATTAATAAGATAATTACTGCATCATCGTTGTGTCATAAATAAATTAAATTATTTTATGTCTAAAAATTACAAATAAAATACCATCATGTAGGAAATATTTTTAGATTTCTAATGAATATTTACAATCGAATTTATCTTATGTATAACCCCATATTAAAAATGATTTACTTATTAAACGTTGATTTTAACTATTTTAACCTTTCTTTAAATAAATTAATAATAAATGTCCTAATCTAATCCAAGTGGGCCTAAATGGTCATATTTTATTCCTAAGTTTGTTTTTGGTCGAATTACACTTGTCCAATAGAATTAGGACATGTGTTAGGGTAATAGTAATATCATATTTACCCTTAGTTACCCTATTTACTATTAACCGCGGTAAAAAAAGTAAAAAGTTACTATTCACCAAAAAATTATTTTCATCTCATTAAACCACATTTTAGTCCTTGATATTAACCGTGTCTCTCGGATTTTCGAAATTCCATTCACAGAAGCGGCAAAATTAAGTTTTATGAAAAATTCAGTTTTTTTAACTACCACTTAGTAGTTTCACTATTCATCAAAAATTGATGTTTTTCAGAACAATGCCAAAATTTCATCCTAAGCTATATTTCATATTCCGAATTCAAAAATGAAATCTATTTTACCAAATTCATAACATAGAAGTTGCATTAATTAATTTTATAATTAAATCCCGCTGTTAAAATAAATAGCGTGTTTTTAGGAAACAATATATATCAAAAGATTGACACTTGATTATGTCTGGTTTAAATGTGAAATTACAACCAATGACCAACATTGTATTAAATTGTAAAAATATATTCTAAATATACTTTAAAACCACTCAAATTAATAATTTATCACTATTAATTATTTCGATTAAAAAAGTTGTTTTTAATTATAATTTAGTAATTTTTCACTATTCATCAGAATATGAAAGTTATCCGAAAAGTACCAAAATTTCACCTTAGGCTAAATTCGATACTCCGAATCCAAGAATGAAGTTCATTTTGAAAAATAATATTTATAGAATTTTTAAAAAGTGGTTATTACTATTCATAACGGCTAGTTTTAATAATATTTTAATAGCACATCGTTGTTTAGTGAAACTCGGTATTGCGTATTACACACGCTATCGAGGAAGGTCGCGATTGCGTGTAATGCAAGGCAAGACAAGGATGCGTGTTGTGCAAGCTCCTTTTGGTGTAGCGTACAACACAAGACATTAATAAAATTAAAAAGAATATATTTTTTTATAAAATCTTGGGCTGTTACATTCTACCCCCCTTAAAATGAATTTCGCCCTCGAAATTCTTCGGGGTTATAAATGGTTTACTATTCGAAAGTTTCTTTAATAGAAACCCACATCGTAAAAAGGAATATCAAAACCAATCTTTAAAAACAAAAGTATGAAACGTAACGGTTACCCAAATAAACTAATCATTGGGTTTCCACATAGGTGAAAATATGGATATGGAAGAGAAATCTAACCATCATGTTCTGATGGAGAGTGGTAGAGAACATGGCTATGGAAAAGCCAGTAATCACAAATCCATATATTTGTGATGATATAAGGTACCATCTGATTCATCAGGTATAAGATCACTAGGACAACATTTTTGGTTTTCAAGATCATTTCCCCTAAAGTTGAAAATTTGAATTAGAATAAATACTTACTTTATTTTGGTACAATCTCACTGTTGTTCGTGCCTTGAACAATTTCCACTTCATATCTTAAATAAATGAAGTTGAATTTGTTATTCGTGATGTGTTAGCAGATCATGTAATAGAATGATGGGTCATTCCATCTGTCTCAAACAAAAGGTTTGAAAAGTTATAAGTTCATCTTATGGTTAGATTAATCGTATATGGTTCCAAAAATGAACTTATACTTCATATATCATACCGCTTAATAAAATAAAACTAGTTTCTACTAAACAGGGACTTCCTGTAGGCCAGTGGTAGGCGATAAAGGCCAGTCGCACTTCGGTTGTGGGTTCGATTCCCATAGCCTTGTCCGAAGCGATGGGCTGTCGCCCGTCCTGCAGGTTGTCCTTTTTCCAAAACTATATTACTATAACATCCCATCAATAATATCGAAAAAATTTCTATCCTTAAACAATACTAACTTATGTCCAACATAATCCATTCCAATCTTTAGGCTTATCCATAATACTGCAGTCCACTCTCATAACATAGTGAAAACAATTACCAGAGATTTAATATCATCGTTGATCCCCATATATCATAAGATATGTTTTGTTGGTCACATTCCAAACATTCAAAGTCCTTAATCGTGTATTCTCTTGAATACCTTAGTGAAAACATGAATGCAGTTAAAAGTTAACACTTTCCACATACCAAAATCCTCAAAATTATTTATACTCAAACCATGATATCACTTAGTCCTTATATCAATCATGAGCTCATGAATACAATCAAACATCTCATTATCTTCTTATCCTTTCATTATGCACTTATCATCTACTTTCCAAAATATTTGAATCACTTTTCATAGTTATTGGTACCTTAAAATTATTGAAAACCACAATAGACCAATACTTAAATATTTCAACACAGCATAAAAGTACCTCAAAAACATTATTCTTGAATACCAAAACACTTCAGTCCATCCACATCAATGATTATCCTGGAATAAGTCCTTCCTTGATTTAGAAGTAACTTTTTAGGTCAGGGCATTGAGTTGGGTAATGCTCATGTTCTCCACAAATAAGACATTGAACTCCATAAAAGTCTGTCACTCTATGACCCTTTTCTCCACACAGATAACATCGGTCCCTCCATTTGAGGTATTCCTCAAGGTTCTTCTTCCCTTCTTTAGAAATCTCAATCTTCCTTTCTTTATGCTCCTCAACATGCGAACATGCATAATAGTCTATCTTCCTCTTCTTTGAAGAATTAGACATACCACTAAATTTCACCTTGTTAATCATATATCGCGATGATTGATTCGGCATAATCACAACATCTTTCTCTCTAGGCATTACAAAATTTTGTTGCTCATAGTCACCAATTTGTCCATTGGATTCAATGTTAACTGAATTCCTTTTGGTTCCCTCCATTAACTAAAACACAAAAATAATTTTGTGAGAATCAAAAATCATGCTAGAGAAAACAACATAGTAAAGGGAAAGTATCCTCAATACCTAACTTCTTAGGTTTAATCTAATATCATTACCATAGTTCTAGGAATATATCCTATACGTATACTTATCCTTAGGGACATCCCTAGACATACCTTAGAAATATCTCTAGGGATCTCACTAACGTTTTCGCATCCTAGTTTCCAAAGGTTGACTAAACCTTTCCTCTGATACCAACTGTAGAGACCCGAAGCCTTGACCTACATGGACATTACATTACTTTTGCGGAATACTTAGTACATAACAAAACACACACACACACAAGGATCGTAATAGTTTAGTGTCTTTGGAAACTCGGAACGTAATCTTCTAATCGTGGTGAAAGTTCTTCAATATCTCCCATAAAGGTCATCCCTTTTTTTTACCTAAAACCTTTCTTTATATCCTGGGGAAAAGAAAACATAAAAGGGTGAGCTCAAATGCTCAGTAAGGGTAAACAAAAGAAATATCAATCACATCATATATATAAGAACATAGCTTTTGGAAATCTTAACCTGCAAAAGAGCTCTTAATATCTTAACATGAGATAAATCATAGAAGTGAAATGTAATCCCAATAATCATAACATAAAACATGAAACTTTGTGGCATACACACATAATCATAGAGAATCATTTCTTGTTAGTCAAGACTCAATGCCAAGACTATCTTAGTGGACAAAGTCCCTTTCTGAATCGAGTAACCCTCGTTTCAGTCCTGTTTCACTGAACCGGTATAACCAACCATTTCAGCCATGTCTATCTCATGAGATATAAAATCTTTACCCAATGCATTGGAGGGACATATAGGTCCCACCCATCTCATAATGATACCATTCTTATGTGTGCCACAAAATCATAAATCATACATCATTTCATAACCCATGTAATAAAAATGGGATTCTTAAAACAACATGACATCATAAAACCATTCATATAAGATAAAGGAATTCATAAAAATAATTCCATCACAACATAGTCAAATCAATGTAAAAATATGGATAGAAACAGAACCCTTTATTATCTTAGATGGAAAATAATTTTGATAAAACACTTGAAATGAATTCTTGAGGAAAATATCCTTTCTTCTTCAAAATCAATTTCTTTTCACAAAACATCATGCAATTTTAAAAGAAAGAGATTTTATTAAAAATAGTCATGAAATCTTTTGGAGGAAGCTTCATGAAAATAAGGCTTTATAAAACCGTAAAAATCCGTTCATGCCGTTTAAGTTAAAAAAAACATTCTTCGTACTTTTTTCGGAAAAGTCAAAAAGTACCTCGTATGAAAAAGCGACAAAAGATTCCTTTCATATTCTTTACTAAAAACTCACCGAAGAGTAAAATTGGATTTAAACTATTGTAAGTGGATGGAAACAATATTACATATTGAAGGAACATGGATGTGGATGATAAAATACACCCCAGTAAATACTTACGAATAAACTATCTCGGATAAAAATGAGATTGTGATATTTCCCTTACCTTAGGTCCAATTTGCTTCGTATGTGTCCGAACCTCCTGTATAATGATTTAAATAATGTCATTGACTTATTAAAGAATCATATTCATTGTTATGATATCATATATGGTTCACTTATGACATTATATTACCCGTTCTTTTGTAAATTCCATGTTAAAGAAGCGTTTTGGGTAAAATCGTTTCATTTATCGTAGGTGTTTTGACTTGTTGTTCTTGACATCATTATTACTTATATCATGATTTACTTACTTCCAGAATATAAAATATGATTTATATATCATATATATTCAGTATATATATATATATAATAGATAGATAAATAAAATGAAAAACACCGTTCATGGAGACGGTAGTCCGTACGTACGCATGAACGCTGTTTTTCTTTCCTTATTGTCTTGAAATGGAAGTAAGTAGATGACATACATATGTATATATATACATAAATCCAGTAGCTTTATAATGTCATATATTTCATTATTATTTCTTATATATACATTATAATCATTCTTAAATGGTTAAAATAGAGAATGAATCTCATCGCGTCGTGGAGACGGTAGTCCGTACGTACGCACGAGCGATGATATCATTTCTATAAATATTGAATTGAATTGGAGTGGATTATACAATATATCAGAATCAATATGATGTTGTAATAACTATGTATAGTTATTCTTTACACCATTATACCCATCCATGTAAGGTGGTGGTGAAAAATAGATTACACCACGGCGTGGAGACAGTATTCCGTACGTACGCACGCGCGGTGATTTCTTTTTCCGTAGGATGGATAGATGGTGAAATAGGGTTGTTTCATACTTATAATAACATATAAGTATATGAGTGATACTGATTTTATTACTTCATAATGAAACAACCTAAGAAGAAGAAGTGGAAGAAGAAATAAAGATGAAAGAATTGGTAACGGTAATTACCTCTTCTTTGAAGTGCCTCTTTGAGACCTCCTCTTAGGGCACTAAAATTGGTCTTTGAGGAAGACCAGAACCTCTAGGATGTTGCTAGGGAAGTGGAGAAGAGATTTTGGCAGGGTTTGGCCGAGATTGAATGCTCAAATTGGTCTGAGGAGGAGAGGGAGGAGGTGTCCTTTTGTAAGGGAGGAGAGGGGCACCTTAGGAATATCTCAAAATATTATTTTATTTTAAAGTCAAAATCGGTTTATAATGGTTCCAAAGGGTCTTATTTTGAAGCTAAAGTGGGGATGGGTCGAAATCCTATCAACCAATAGAATTTAGACAAGTTTAGGATATTATTTTAACCTTATCAATTAGATTTAACTCTAAGATAAATAATTTAACTTTTACCGTGTCTTTTTGTTTTCTTTCACTATATGGTTAATACACTTACTATAACATGCCAAACGAACCCCAAATTGTTTATTATTAATATATATATCCTTATCTAAGTAATTTGGCCGAACCTTAGATTTTTAGGAATAAAATAATAATTAATAATATAATATTTGATTTAAAAACTATTTTGTGTCAATTTTGACACTATTTGATATATGATTTTTGTGAAAGTCATAACAGAATTATATGTTCGAACCAAGTTTATTAAATCAACACTAATATATCATAGGAACCTAGAAAATTAGTGGAATTCATAAAAAAGCTCAAATTACATTTATTTTGGTGTTTATAACATCAATTATGTCAATATTTCATTAATAAGATAATTACTGCATCATCGTTGTGTCATAAATAAATTAAATTATTTTATGTCTAAAAATTACAAATAAAATACCATAATGTAGGAAATATTTTTAGCTTTCTAATGAATATTTACAATCGAATTTATCTTATGTATAACCCCATATTAAAAATGATTTACTTATTAAACGTTGATTTTAACTATTTTAACCTTTCTTTAAATAAATTAATAATAAATGTCCTAATCTAATCCAAGTGGGCCTAAATGGTCATATTTTATTCCTAAGTTTGTTTTTGGTCGAATTACACTTGTCCAATAGAATTAGGACATGTGTTAGGGTAATAGTAATATCATATTTACCCTTAGTTACCCTATTTACTATTAACCGCGGTAAAAAAAGTAAAAAGTTACTATTCACCAAAAAATTATTTTCATCTCATTAAACCACATTTTAGTCCTTGATATTAACCGTGTCTCTCGGATTTTCGAAATTTCATTCACAGAAGCGGCAAAATTAAGTTTTATGAAAAATTCAGTTTTTTTAACTACCACTTAGTAGTTTCACTATTCATCAAAAATTGATGTTTTTCAGAACAATGCCAAAATTTCATCCTAAGCTATATTTCATATTCCGAATTCAAAAATGAAATCTATTTTACCAAATTCATAACATAGAAGTTGCATTAATTAATTTTATAATTAAATCCCGCTGTTAAAATAAATAGCGTGTTTTTAGGAAACAATATATATCAAAAGATTGACACTTGATTATGTCTGGTTTAAATGTGAAATTACAACCAATGAACAACATTGTATTAAATTGTAAAAATATATTCTAAATATACTTTAAAACCACTCAAATTAATAATTTATCACTATTAATTATTTCGATTAAAAAAGTTGTTTTTAATTATAATTTAGTAATTTTTCACTATTCATCAGAATATGAAAGTTATCCGAAAAGTACCAAAATTTCAACTTAGGCTAAATTCGATACTCCGAATCCAAGAATGAAGTTCATTTTGAAAAATAAGATTTACAGAATTTTTAAAAAGTGGTTATTACTATTCATAACGGCTAGTTTTAATAATATTTTAATAGCACATCGTTGTTTAGTGAAACTCGGTATTGCGTATTTCACACGCTATCGAGGAAGGTCGCGATTGCGTGTAATGCAAGGCAAGACAAGGATGCGTGTTGTGCAAGCTCCTTTTGGTGTAGCGTACAACACAAGACATTAATAAAATTAAAAAGAATATATTTTTTTATAAAATCTTGGGCTGTTACACACCTTAGTGAGGAATACTGAGATTTCAATGATGAATAAGGATATCTATGAGATTAATTGTCCCATATAGATACTACATAGAGTTTTATAGGTGGTTTAGAACATATATGTACCACCATATTTATATTGGGTGCTTTATGTGTTCCACATGTTACAACTAAGAGGATATGTTCATAAACCACCACACGTTATTGATCGGGACAAGCTATAAATTTAGGATGGAGTTACATTTTCACGGTGAACATAAGTATTCAAGGATTAGTGGGAGTAAAACCTTTATGGATGAGTTCTCCCCTTGGCATGTGTACATAGGAAAAAACACGAAACTCTAGGAGAGCTCATGGTAGTGGAAGAACCAAATGTGAGCTTAGAATCCTCACACGTCTGAGTAGATTCTCACTTTTTGCGATAAAATACTTGAAGGTGGGGAGAATGTATCAACTAAATTTTTTTGACACTTTTTAATATTTTAAATAATATTTTCGGAGTTAGACATGAAGTCAGTGTGGGATTCCGGGGCCAGGGGATCTTGAGTGTTAATACATTTAAAATACTAAATTTAATATATATCATGAGTGTATTTTTTCCAGAAATAATGGTTTATCTCTTGAATGATGTATTAGATGTGGAAACTGAGATTTCCATTAAATTAGGATCATGGGTTTTACCCTATACATGATATAAGTTTTGTCAGTATCAGATGTCCGGTAGAGTGCAGTCGTGGGAGGATTAAATAGATTAAATTAATTTATTAATTTAATGCCTATTTAATTTTCTAGCCCTAAATACTTTTATTTTTAAACCCCTATATGGATAATTACCTAGGGTTATCCACAAAACCCTAGATTACTTAGAGGATGGAGGGAGATCTAGTGACAAGTGCGTTGGTGGGTGATCATGGGATTATGGATCGATGATCAGAAAACTAATTTTTTTTCATAATCAATAGAGTTCTTAGATTTTGCCAATGACAACAACTTAGAATCATTCTTCATCAGATATCAATCTAAACCTGAGGTTGAGAATTTTTTTTGTTGGATTATTTACCCATTATTACTTTCAATAATGAACATGAATTAATTAATTATAATTTAATCCACGAATCATGATTTTTTAATTTCTATTGATTATTTCTCTTCTGAGACTTAAGAATTTGAGATTTATTCTTTTTATGGATTTTTTGATTTTATTATCATCCCAATTAGATGGATTTTTTCAATGATGTAAAAATGAACATGAACTTAATTGGATGATAAATTTTATGTTTAATTACTTTCTTCCTCCATTATTTGATGTTCGTCATCATTATTTCATTTGGATGATGATTCAACAAAACTGGGGAGACAATCGTTGTGAAATACATCTTTGGTGAAATAGATCATTGGTGTATGTTCAATTTTGATTTTGGATACATGAAAGAGGAATGGGAGTGATGAAAAGAATTAAATTATGGAATGGTCTATAACGACCCATACTTTTCATACATAAATATTACATCATTTTTTATGAATATTCAATACATTTCATAATAATACACACATGAGGACTGTAGAGGTTTAGTGTATTTGGAAACATGGATATATAAAAAACTGGTACATAACCAATCTAAATAATTTCCCATTAATTTATTCACAACCAGTACCCTTTTTAGACATAAAATACTTAAAAAATTTCTCCATAACTCGGTGAAGGTAAACATAAGAAAGGGTGAGCTTAGATTCTTAGTAAGGGTAAACATAAGAGATATCAATCAATGGTCATAAGTGATTATAATATAAGCATAAGGGTATGATAACATGAGCATAACAATAGAAAATCATACCCATCAATTGATAGATCATAATCATGAAACATGATATAAAGTTTTATAAATTAAAACACATAATACATAAGAGTGATAAATAATCAATGATCAATCAAGAGCCATGAAAAAACATCATAATCATAATACATAAGTTTTTGGCATGCACATAAGCATTGAAAATAGTTTCCTTATTCAAGGATCACTTCCAAGATTATAATAGTGGATTGGGTCCACTCCCAATCACATCATTTACTTAGTTACAGTTCACTCCCAAGACTATATTATTGAACAAAGTCTCTCATTGAATTGGGTTCACTCTCCATTCCACTCCTTATTATCTCCTAATATATCATTTTTACCCAATGCATTGGAGGGATATAATAGACCCAAATGACCTTGGTTTATAATTTAACCACCCTTAGTTTATAATAGAACCACCTATCACATAACTAATTCCATACATATTTTCTCTATAAGATCATAAACCATTCATTATATCATCATATCATTACTTGTAGAAAGGATGTATATTTTATAAAAATTTCATAATCAAACCATAAACCATCTATAGAAATAATAAATATGGAAAAAATTTATCATATACCCATTAAATCATAATAAATATCAAATTATGTTTTTATAGATGAAAATTCATTTAAAAGACCACTAGAACATGTTTTGAGGAAAATACCCATTTTATTTAAAAAACTTATTTAAAATCTAAAAGTTTCCAAAATATTAAGGAAAAAATTTTATTTGAAAATAAAAAGTAAACTTATAAAGTAAAATTTAAATAAAATAGCAATCATAATGGTAGATAAAGTAGTTCAAGCAGTGTACATTAAAACAAAAATTCCTTTCACATTATCAGTAAAAAGTTAGAAGCACTTTGTTTGGTAAACGACAAGAAGATTACTTTAAAACATTTTTATAAAAATTAAGACATTGGTAAAAATTAATTTAATAAATATTTATATAATATTAAAAATATTCATGAATTTTTTTTAAATAAAATATGGACATGAAATAAAATATTCTCGAATGAAGAGAAAAACATGGTCGGTTTTCCTTAAAAATATTCTTTTAGTCTCTTGAGTACTTAAAGAGAGGAAAATGAAATGAAAAAATTGAATCTATAGAAATAACCATATGAGAAGAAAATAAATGATAATTTTGATATATATATCAAAAAATTTCATCATCATAAAATTTAATCATAATAAATCATGGTAAAAAATGATATTGTAACATAAAGCCCTTAAATCAAGTCTGTCTTTCTTTATAAGCACTCTAAACTCCCATATAATAAATTTAAATTTATTTTAATTATATAAAAGAACCATAATAATACCTATAATACCATAAATGGTTTAATTATAACATATTATCACCCATTCATTAACAATATTTCATCATCATCATCATTTTTGGTGTTAACTGCTTCATTTTTCATGTATGTTTTGATTTGGCGGTTATGGTCCTTTCAATTTTATTGTGGTTCATTCATATCCATAATTTTAATAATTATATATATCATATATATATATATATATATATATATATATTTATAACCATTTATATAAATCTATGATGAAAAATTAATTACTTCACTACGTAGAGACAATAGTTCGTACGTACACATGAGTGACGTTTCCATTTTTCAATGGATGGAAAAAAAGAAAGGTAAATATTAATTAATCATTTATAAATAATTACTATAACATAAATATCATATATAAACATAAAATATATCATAATAACCATACATTAATTATGGTGGTGGAAAATGAGTCGTATTGCTATGTTGAGGCTGTAATCTACACGTATGCACAAGCAATACTTTCATCTCATATTTGATTGATAATAGGTGGAAAATAGGTTTTAAATCATAATAATAAAATATTTATATATTTATTATACTTTATTAATCATTTTTTAATGAATACAACAATTTTAGAGGATGTATACAAAGAAATAAAATTGAAATATCTTGGTTAAGATCTATGAGACCTCATTTTTCTTACTCCTTAATCCATAAAGGATTGGTATTAGGATAATTAAAAAAGATATATAATGAATTTAAGAATTATATAAAGGTTTTGGATTATTTATTTTATAATCTATAAGGATAAAATTGTATGAATAAGGTATGAGAAGAGGTTCCCTTTTATAAGTAAAGGGAGGGATACACATGAGATTTTTTAAAAGATTTCAATTATATATGGTCACTTTCATGGTAAAGTAGCACCAAATGTCCAAGTATTATAAGGTATGATAATATAAGTTTATAATAAATTTTAAAAATGTAATTTTTATAGGTTTGGGTGGAAATTATACCCTTATCTTTTGGTTTATCCCCCTTTTAAACCCGTTTTAACCTTAACCGTGGTAATGAAATTTTACTGTTTTTTTATTCACTATGAAAAAAAGTTAAGTTGAATATATTATATTATATTAATTATTATGATTAAAAACATATTATACATTTTAATATATTCAATTCCTATAATTTTCAGAATTTTATTTTAAATTAGCACACAACATACAATGAAAACCCGTTTTAGAAAAATGAATCATTATGCATAAAACATAATTTACTTACATTAATTTCCATATAAAATCCAAAAAATGAATGTTAAAATATATTATTAAATAAATAATCTATAAATTTAATTAAATTTATTAATATATATATATATATAAATTTAATTTATTAAGATAAAAACAAATTTCCAAATAAAAACAGTTTTTAGAAAAATGTGTTTTAAGCCCAAAAACAAACTTATAATAAAATCAAGTATAATGATGATTCTTAGATAATTAATTAGATTATTTAAAATTAAAGGATTTTTTTTACTTTAATATAAAATTAAAAACATAATTGTACTTTTAATTGAAAATAAATGATAGTTTTTATAAAAATCATTATTTTCACTATTCATTGAAATATAAATCATTTTAGAAAAATCCTAAAAATACCCCCTAAAATAATATTGAAATTATAATTTAAAATTTTATATAAATTTACTCAAATAAAAGTTCTAAATTTTTTAGAAATTAATTATAATTTATTTTCATGTAAAATTCAATAAACACCATTTTTGAAGAAAACACATTTTTGAAGCATAAAATGATTTTATTTAGAATTGAGTAAATATTTATTATAAAGTAATAAATAAATTTTCAATATTTAAAAACTTTACACATATTTTTAACAATGTTTATATTACTATAAATACCTTCTAATTTAATGACTAACTTATAATGGATTACTATATCGTGGTTCTTATAGATTCAAAGTTTCATGTAAACCAAGCTATCTGACACTTACATTTTATTTGAAGAAAAATATATTCTAAAATATCAAGGTGTTACATTCTCCCCCATTAAATAAATCATAACCTCACATATTTTATCTAATTAATAAAAGGTTAAATATTTTAAAGTACCTTTGTTAAAAACCCACATTGTACAACAGGACAATAAAACTTTCTTTGAAAAGAGGACATGAGAAACATAAAGGTTACCTGTAATAATACATAGTCGGGTTCCTAGATAAATAGATAATTAATAGGAAGTGAAAATACAGAAGAGAAAAATAATTTCCAAATAATAATAAAGAGTTTTATAGAACATTTTCATGAGATAGTTAATGACCATAAAACTGTAAATCTGCGAGGAGGCAAAATTACCATCAACTCCTAATTTTTTTTTTAAAAAGGAAAAAAAATTTCATTTCAAAGATAATTTTTCCTAGAGTTGAGGAATTATTTTACCATGTAATATGAGAAAATACACTTAATTTATTTCTTAAAAATCCATAAACATAATTTCAACCTTTCTGTGTGTGTTTTAATTAGCTTATACCTTGTTTTATTCATATTTAAAAAATATTAATTTTTCATGCTCGAGGAAGTAAAATTACTATTTAACAGATTGTAAGATCTATAAAAGAATGAAAATTCGTTCATTTTGTCTCTAAATATTTACAAAAAATAAAATGATTAGTATAAGTTATCCAATATGGATAGATCTTCATATGATGAAATACTATATTAATATCTAAATCCTCAATAATAACACCCAAAGTTCAACTTAAATCATTCTATACAAAGTTAAACTCAAGAATCCTCCAAAATATTCCTACCATATTCAAAACTAAAAAATTTAGAAAATGGTCATAAAAGTTCCAATATCAAGTTAGATTTAATCCAAAAACAATATAAAGTATCTCTTAATGTCACATACCAATCATGTGAATACCTTTATCATATATTCTCCCAAAACATGCTAATAAAAATAATCACTATAAAACCTCAATTAAAACATATATGATTCCAAAAAAAATTTAATCTATCCCGATTCCTCAAATAAAATTACAAAATATCAAATATATTCCATAAATCCAAAAATGACACAAAGTTTAACAAGGATAATATAAATCACTTTTTCCTCAAATCAATAATTAATTTCAAGGTCACCAATACTATTCAATTTACTTTATGAATTTAAATAATTTATTTATTATAACTAAACATTATTATGTCAACCTTAGGCATATATTAAGGGTTATCTACACCTAAATCACGTTTTTTACAAAAAATATCACATTACCACTACAAAACCTATCTAGGAAATCAGTACCATTCAACACATTCATTAAAATTATTAAATCAAAACTACTTTGGAACAATCCTTAGATGTTTCATTATTATTATAATAATAATATCATTGATAAAATAATTCTACAAAATAATTTTTGAATATAAATACATAAAAATATCAATGATTCAACTTCAAGGATTGGCATAGAATATCACCCTTCTTAAAATAGAATTTATCACTTGGATTTGGGAATTGAATGAGATAATTTCCATGTTCCTCACACATAATACATTGAAGTATAAATGATACCTTGAAATGTAATTTATTTCTCTAAATTGAAATCATTATTTTTCCATAGAAATTACTTTCTCTATGTCCTTATTTTCCACACATAAAACATCTTTACATTCCTTTGAGACATTTACCCAGGTGATTCTTTCCACATTCTCGACATGTAGGAAGATGGATATTTTTTCATTCATGATCATCATGAAACTTCAATTTTCTCTTATTTGGTTTATTAAGAAACTCAACCATGTTAAGGTTGATAATAATATAACGAGATAGCTATTTAGGAAAAATCACAATCTTTCTCATTCCATATACCATATCATTTGGTTTCTTGTGAGGATAATCATTACATCTTCCATCACATTCAATATTAAAATAACTCCTCCTAGTTCAAACCATTAACTAAATCCAAAAATCATAGTTTGATAAATAGTAATGAGTAATCATATAATCATTAAAATTCATTCATATTATGTCTAAACCATGACACCATATTTTAAACCTATGGAATATTAAGTCTAACTTAATCCATCCATGGTCACTATCTTTCCAAATCCTTTATAATGGTTCATAAATAAAATGTGATTTAACCTAATAATATCACCTGAGAGTATCTTACTAGGTGGGTAGTAAGGGCCCATTTAACTTACACCATAAATTAGTATGTTATACTATAATTAGGCATATCCTAAGTGTTCACACTAAATTTTTCTCATCACAATTTACAAAGGTAACTAAACTGTACTCTTATACCAACTATAGCAACCCAAACTTTTTATACTAAATTATTACACCATTTTAGATGAATATTTAATACATTTCACAATAATACATTCATGAGGACTATAGAAGATTAGTGTATTTAGAAACATTGATAAATAAAAAATTGGTATATAAATAGTGTATACCATTTCACATTATTTTCTTCACCATAACCTAGGTAAGGGAAATATAAGAAAGGGTGAGCTCAGATGCTCAATAAGGGTAAATATAAGTGATATCAATCAATGATCATAAGTGATAATAAAATAAGAATAAGGGTATGAGAACATGATCTCTAAAATTTAAAATAATACCCATAAAATCATAGATCATAATAATGAAACAAGATATATTTTTTTATCAATAAAAATACATAAGACATAAGAGCGTGGAATCATCAATAATCAATCATGAGACATGAAAACATATCATAAGCATAAGAAATAAATTTTTAGAATGAAAATAATCATATATAATAATTTCCTTAGTCAAGTATTACTTCCAAGACTATAATATTGGATTGATTTCACTCCCTATTCCATCATTTCCTTAGTCAAGGTTCACTCCCAAGACTATCTTATTGGAAATAGTTCCATACGGAACTAAGTTCACTCCCCATTCCAGTCCCTATTATCTCATGAGATATCCATCTTTACCCAATGAATTTGAGGGATATAATGGGGTAACCTGACCTTGGTTTACATCATAACCACCTATTATTTGTTTATAATATAACCAAAATCACATAATAAAAACCATACATATGTGTTCTATAAGATCATAAAACATTAATCATATAATCATATCATCACCCATGAAGAAAATGCGGGTTTCTTAAAAAATTTATAATAAAAACCAAAAAACATATAGAGAAATAACAAAGATGGTAACATTGGATCATATCCCCAGTAAATCATAAGAAATATCAATGTATATTTCCACAGAATAATTTTTTTTAAAAATATCTCTAGAACATTTCTTGAGGAAAATACACTTTAAAAAAAACTTATTTAGAATATAAAATATTAAAAAATATAAAGGAAAACATTTTATTTGAAAATAATAAAGTAAAATTATAAATTAATATTTAATAAAACATTATTCCTGATGTAGGAGAAATTATTTTATGTGGTGTTTGTTAAAACAAAAATTCCTTTCACATTGTCTGTAAAAAGTCAGAATCACATTTTTTAGAAAACAATAAGAAGATTCATTTAATTTTTTTTATATAAAGTAAAAATTGGGTAACAATTAATTTAATAAATAGTTTTATAATATTAAAATCATTATGGAACACATTTTAAAGAAAATATGGTCATGAAAGAAATGATTCCTGACCCAAGAGAAAAACATGGTTGGTTTTCTTTAAAAACATTATTTAAGTATCTTGAGTACTTAATGAGAAGAAAATTAAAGGAAAACCTGAAATATACAGAAATAAATAGAGGATAAGACAAATAAATAATTATTGGGATATATATATCATAAAATTTAATCATAAAAAATTTAAGCATAAACAATCCCAATAAAAATAAGAGCGTAACATAAAACCTTTACCTCAAGTCCATCTTGCTTCATAAGTGCTCTAACTTATTGTATAATAAATTTAAATTTATGATAATTAAATAAAATAAACATAATAATACCTATAATACCATACATGGTTTAATTATAAAATATTTTACCCATTCATCAACAATATTTCATTATCATCATTTTTTCAGTTGTTAACTGCTTTATTTTTCATGTATGTTTTGGTTTGACGATTATAGTCCTTACACATTGATTATGGTTCATTCATCTACAGAATGTTAATAATGATATAAATATCATATATATTCAATATATATATATATATATTTAAAATATTTATAACCATTCATATAAAGTTGTGATGAAAAACTAATTACATCACTACATGGAGATAGTAGTTCGTACGTATGCTTGAGTAATGTTTCTATTTTTTGATGGATGGAACAAAAGAAAGGTAAATATTAATTCATATTTAAAGAATAATTATTATAACATAAATATAATATATAAATATTAAATCAATAATGATAACCAATCATGAATATTGGTGTTGGAAAATGAGTCGTATCGCTACTTGGAGGTGATAGTCCACACGTACGTATGAGTGATACTTTCATCCTCCATTAGATTGAGAAGAGGTGGTAAATGGTTCTAAAATCATCATAATAACATATTATTATACTGATGATACTATATTAATCATGTTTTTATTAATAAAAAGGTTTATAGTAATTTGAAGAAGAAATAAAATTGCAAGAGCTTGGTTAAGATATATACCTCTTCTCTGAGAGACCGCCTTTGGATCACTCTTTAATCCTTGAAGGATTGGTCTTATGATAAGACCAGAAGATCTAGGATTAATTGAAGGATTATAGTATGGTTTTTAATTAGGTAATTTATAATATATAAGGCTCAAATGGTGTGAATAAGATAGGATAAGAGGTTCCATTTTATAAGGGGAGGTACACACATGAAATTTCTTAAAATATCTCAATTATATAAGTGCAATTTCATTGGAATGTGGCTCCAAATGGATATTTATTAAAAGGTATGATAATATAAGGTTTAAATACCTTCAAAAATTTAGAATTTTATAGGTTTATATGGAAATAATACCCTTATATCTTGGTTTAACCTATGTTAAGCCCGTTTTAACCTTAACCATGGTAATAAAATTTTACTATTCACTATGAAAAAATTAAGTTGAAACTATTATATTATATTAATTATTATTATTAAAAACATGAAATATATTTTACTAGATTTAATTTCTATAAGTGTTAGAATTAAATTTTAAATAAGCGTGCAACTCATAATGAAAATCTATTTTAGAAAAATTAATCTTTAAGCATAAAACACAGTTTACATACATTAATTTCTTTGTAAAAACTAAAAAAATAATGTTAAAAAATATGTTTGAATATATAATATATAAATTTCATTAAAAATATTAATAAATAGATATTAATTTAACTTATTATGATAAAAACACATTGTGCACATAAAAACAGTTTTTAGAAAAATGTGTTTTTTATTCAAAAAATAAACTTATACCAAAATCAAGTATAATGATCATTATTATATAACTAATTTTATTATTTATAATTAAATTATTCTTATGTTAATTTAAATAAAAATTAAGAACATAATGACACTTTTACTTGAAAATAAATGATAAATTTTACAAAATTGGTATTTTCACTATTCATTGAAAAATAAATATTTTTTAAAAAATACTAAAAATTAAACCTAAACTAATATTAACATGATAGTTTAAAAAATATATTATTTAAAAAAATGGTATAAATTAACTATAACGTTCATGTGTGTAAAATTAAATAAAATTCATTTTTGAAGAAAACACATTTTTGAAGCATAAAATGATTTGACTGAAAACTAACTACTTATTTATTATAAGTTAATAAATAAATTTTTAATATTTATTTTTTTACATATTTTTTATAATTTGGTTATTAATATTCATACATATCAATTTAACAGCTATCTTAAAATTAATTACTATATCACGGTTCATATAGATTCGAGGTTACATGAAAAGAAAGCTATCAAACACTTTCATTTTATTTAAAGAAAAATATATTCTAAAATATTATGGTACTACATGGGAGATGGTGATTTAACAAGATGGATTGATTATATATATCTAGAGGTGTGACATAGGGCATTTTCCGAGAAAAATGTGGTCGGAATCCAGGCATTAGCAACATTGTGGGTTTAGTTAACCCACATTTGAGCATTTTAGTGAGATTATCAGTGGATCTGAAGGAAGTGGTGGTGTGGGAAAGGATACATGAATAGAAAATAATTTCTATGAAATTTCACTATATATGGCATGTGATTCAAAAGGACACACACCCACCCACACACACACACCGTGTGGACCCCTATGTGCAATAACTAGGGTTTACATGGTGAGCTAAATATCACAGGTCATGAGGGGTACCCACACACCATGTGAACCTTATCGAGGAAATTAAGTAAATACTAGATGACACACCCATGATTTCATGTGACCCCAGACACTTTTTGTGGCATGGTATACCTCATGTACTTCATAAAGTGCATAGTTATGGGAAAACGACACACATCAAGTGCTGGCCTGAACTCTACACATTGTGTGTCATAACAACACATCATATATCTATTTAGGAACATGATGTGTGAGAAGGTAGGAAACAGGGAATCCCAAACATGGTGAGACATGACATGTAACCCACTGGACACACTATGTACTCCTTCTAGGGTGGGTTAGAGACCTTGTTTTTCTCGGACCAACTTCTGTATGAGCTTGGGTGACTTTACTCAAACCATTTTTTTGTGTGGGTACATTCCATTGGTCTATCCCTAAGAGGGTAAAATGAGGTATTCCATCCTAATAATAGTATTCACAATCCCATCTATTGGTTAGTTTTGAATAGAGTCGGATATCCCTTCATGTGGTCTAGGGTGTGATCCTCTATCATTCTTCCTTAGGTTGGGCCAGGTATCCCATTTCCGTCCTCCAAGGAATACAAACCCCTTCCTAGTGGGTTATATTGGATAGGGTTAGGTATCCCCATAGGCCCCGAGTGAGATTTACTATTTGTGTATCAATATCTATTATGTCCCAATGAGGTGTATCCCAACCAATAGATCATATCAGATGATCCCTCTTAGTTCCTTTTACTTCAACATGGAAAGACCTAATGGAAATGGCCTCTTAAATGAGTTCCACCATAATAGCAATACCTAATGATTGAGTACTCTTGGATGAATGTTACCTTGGAGCCTCGAGAAAAAACCATAGGCTATAAGTGAGGACATACCTCACCTCAATATACTTGGAGTCTTCCTTTAATGATATCTAGGTTATGTTGTTTATCCTATTGGAGTTGTTTTTTAGAGATAAAACCCTCTTTATTAATGATTGTATTTGGTGATTTTAGGGTGTCCTATTGGGTATGTTTTTACTCACCCTAACATGAGGTATTCATGTATGTGTCATGTCTTATGTAGATAACAAGCCTTTTCACTTAGTCCTAGATAGACCAGAATCAAGTGGAGCTTAGTTATGCTAGTTGAACCACATATGGTTCTAGGAGTTTCATCTTGGTAGTAATACCATTTTTGATAGGAGATTATAATCCTTTCATAGTTATTATGGGATTGTATTTGACCCCTTTCTTTTCCATACTATTTTTTTCACCTTGATGCAAGATTAGTTATTATGTATACATTTTTAGTATGAGTTTTTGAAATTTTCCATATTATATTGGTGTATAGAGATGTGTGTGTGGGTATAGGTACTTTAGGATAAGGCCTCCAATGTGTTTTATATGCTTACTCTACATTAGTCACTAGCCCTTGGCCTATTGGAGGTGGGATTGAGGCTCAAATTATTTCCAGGCAGGCAGGTCCTAGTGGGTTGGGTCAGGACAGCTTCCATCAATGATTCCCTTCAACATATTATAGAAGCAACCAGGGAGTAGGCTCATATCCCCGATCACCCATATCAAGTCCACTAACACCTTACAATTAAACCCATCAAGTAGGATCATATCCCTACCCATACATACCAAGTTTTCCTGCATATTTTGGCAGTGAATAGGAGGTATACACATATTATTTCTCCCAAAAAATAATCCCACCAACATATTACTATGTAAAATAGAAGATAAGTGTGAGGATATATCCCCAATTCAATCAAAGACATCTGTTGGCATGTCCTAAAAACTAATAATGTGCAGTTTTATATTTCTGCACATACTCTTATGAAGTTCTAATATATTCTAGAGGTGATAGAGGAGCCTTTTGGGCATATTTTTACAATGATACAATGATTGAAACATATTACTATTCTGTCCACAAGAGTAGAATATCGACATATAAAACATGATCATATGGATACTCCCAAGATAACATATAGTCTTGCTCCCATTCGAGAGGATTATTAGCATATTCAGATAAAGGAAGAGGTATATGAACAAGATCATATCCTCATTATGAATGGAGTTTATTAAACAAGTTTGATGTTTACCTCGAGATAGTTGAATATACCCATCAAACAAGACCAATAGAATATTCTAAAGAACTTCCAGGATCGGGCCCATATTCCCTCTCTAAATGAGTTTTGTCATCATATTTCAATAGTTACCTCAGGGCATGACCATATGTCCACCAGAAAAGATACTCGGTATATTCTAACAACATATAGGATCCAGGTTCCTTTTACTACTCCCAATGATGAAAGGCTACACTGGTATCTTTCAAAGGCCATATAGAGTAAGAATCATATTCCATATCTCATTACTAAGGTCCATTGACATATTTCGATGGGGAATGAAAATCTGAATGAGATCATGTTTACACTTCAACTAGGTTTGATTAGAATGTATTGAAAACAAAATAATGAAGATTCATATTTCCATAAAAAAACATAGAATATCAACAATATACTCCACCAGATTCTTGATAGTGGGCCCATATTCCCATTACAGCAGATAGTCATCAGCATATTCCATTGACAACCACAAAGTAGGCTCATATTACAACTTGATCCTCAAAATAATGTCAAAATATTCCAACCATTTCATAAGAGGAGTATCATATTCCTAGACTTATCAATGATATTATCCTTGATGCCATACATTTCAAAGCTGAAGCATATTAAGGATCCTATGACTCTTCATCCAAAGTAGAAGGATATACCTACCAAAAAATTCCTCCTCACGGTAGCTTAAAGACGAATTATAGGGATCCTACCCCTAACACATTCCATGGAAAACCTCCCTGTGATAATATATCACCTAGGTAAGGAGATATTCCCATTTTTAGGGAACTATCATAAATATTGATGCTCAAAACACTGAGTTTAACCATATATAGCGCCCCATCAACTTCCAAAAACACCCCACCTTCATCTACAGACAACCTAGAGCGGTGACCACCATCCTTTCCTTCCATAGGATGTGAGTCATTGTCTATAGAGAAGTGACCTATTTGGTCTAACCAATTATATTAATAAACCTCTGATGGATAATAATATGGAATGGACATATTGAAAGAGTTGTTTGAGAACAACCTCCTGAGTATGTTCTCACCCATCTCCATCTCCAGTTTTGATGCCCCACATGACCTAAATGAGGAATGAATACCTTACTTATGCTAAAAATTATGGGAAACATTTTAATGGATAAAGGATAAAAACATACTTTTTAGGGTTAAAAATATCATATTTAGTCTATAAGTATGTTATGCCGCCAGATAGACCTTTCTTCCTTCTCCAAGGCCCGAGATCTAAGGTCAAAAAAGAACTATAAAAGCCTATGGTATGATTTAATCCACATCCTAGCTACCCTTAAGTAAATAATCACTGAATTCTCATTGTAATTATATATTTGAGGATCAGGTGAGTATGGATAATTTCACTTAATACCATCCCCAAGATAGCATATTCCTCTAGACATGACATGTTGTAATGACATATTTGTAGGAGAGATTACAGTGCAAGACAACATGAAATCCAGTTGGTCAATCCATCCAAATACCACCATTTAAAAAATGAAAAATAAACATGATTAGAGGGATAGGTCCACTGATAATATTTTTAGAAAATCCCATCATTAATACAAGATCACACCTCAGATGATAAATCCAAAATCTCAGGCTACTTGACAACTCCCCATGGAAAGCATCTCCCATCCTGAACAAGTACAACACCTAGCCCATGCATGAGTAAATATTCACCAAATAAATAAATTCATGATGTAAGACTCCATGAAATCCATCAAAGAGAATCCAAAACCATATGTCTAGGGGAATTTTTACCACTATATCCACCCCTAGGGTCTTTAAATCCCAAGTGGGTTCGGAAGTAGTTAACAACAACTCCAAATCAACCCCAACCTGTAGGGATGGGGGAATTTTTATTATTACCACCACTTTGAGAACCATAAAATCCTTGGAAGTTTTGAAAAGTATTGATTATGGTCCTACACTAACCCCCACCATCAGGGATGGTGGAATTATTACCATCACTTCCAAGGAGATTGGTCTTCTCCAAACTGGGCAATGACTACCAATGGCCAACACACCAACCGTTTCTCTCAATACATGACATACTCAGATCTCACTCAAAAATCATGGTTAGAGACACCCTTAAGGTCGCTATTCATATAACAAAAATTGGGGATCATATGATAAATAAAATCAACCCCTATAAGGGTTTCAAGACAAAATGGGCCAATTAGAGGAAGGGTCAGGGGGAAGACCACGATATAAATCTTGAAATTGAAGTGGGAAGTACAAAACTACCCTATTGCTTAGAGAATGATGTGATTAATTCCTAACACATGATATTAATTAGTTAACATCATCACTTTCAATATAGTAAATGATATAGGTTTAGACACAGATTCTATGTATTAAATGTAGAATAATCACCCCAATAAGTGGGTTGCACTAATGTATAAACTAAGGCTTCACACACCCAAAATCAGAGTATAAGATATATATTTGAACCTAAAAATGATTAAATACCACCCACTTGATGATATTATACCAATGATAAAGGTAAATATGTGGATACATCCCACTTTCCATCAATAAAGTATGAAATACCCTTCGTGGAAGAGAGACTAGCATAATACAAGGATGAAATATGTAACCTCAGATGGTTCAATGAAGAATTTATTAGGGGAAATATTACCACTGAGTGTTGACTCATAGATGAAGTTTATTCCTAACCTCCCACACATAAAGAAGAAGTTAACCTACCTACAAAGATGAAATATGAGCGTCAGGCAGGCTCTAGCTCCAAATCCAAACAATTGGTTTATCTAAACACAATAATTGAGGAAGACCAATATTTTCCTATATTATGGAAGAAACCTTACATATATCAGGAAAATAACCTAGTAATAACATATAAAAACAATAAAAAACTGATGAATATAGGGTGACTATATCAAGATTCACCCATTTCCCATGCCCAGGAGGTATTTCAAACAGTGGTACCCCTAGAACTCCTCAACACCATCGAGACTCTTACTTATCGAATGTAAGACATGGAAGGGTGGTTTTCCCCCATTAAACATAAAATGAATCTGTATCTTGAATGGGTATATTCCACTCCACCACCACTTAATTTTGGGAACCCTATTTTCTCGACCTTCAAATACATGAGACATCCAGATAAATACCTATCACACTTTATGTCTCGATGAAGCCACATGATAGGCCCATGAGGCCAACAAGGGGAAGAAAAATTAAGTTATTTTGTGTAGAATCTAGTGGGTAAAAATTTAATTTAGTTTAATAGTATTTAAATAGGGTCCATTATGGTCTTAGAAGACCTTAACTGTCAATTACCCTACCAATTCATCTCTATGATAAGAAAAATGATGATCATCAACTTCAAAAATTGAAAAAAATTGAAATAATGGGGAATAAAATTTATCACGATATGGAATATCTTGATGTATTTTCTAAAAAACACACTCCCATAAGAGAAATTTACAGAGCTATTTGTAAAAAAACTCCATGATGACTCGTAGTCACCACTAATCCCATTGAAATACCATGGTGAGTTTCAAGAGTTTGCAGACATAGTCTAGCATCTAGAATAATCCATTCAGAGAACCAAGTACAAATTTTATCCACACCCATGACATAAGGGAATAGTTTTGGTAAGTTATAAACTTCCATTTTTAGGCTTAAAACAATTTCATTACTATTTGGAGAACCTAGGAAATATTCACCTCACCCGATGCCTCTCGGTGAGTGGAAATAACAACAAAACCATCCCTGATTGGAGGAAAAAAGATCTAAAGGTTTCCCAAATTTTTAGAATGAAAGAAAAAGGTATAATACTTCAAAAATTAATTGGTTCTTGGTTAGTTACTTGAGGTCATAAAAAATAATCTCCTTAAATTTTCTCAGCATAGGAAACCCGATGAGGTTAGCCTTAGTGATCAGCCTGACTATTTCCCTTATAATTAGAGGATAAGACACATCATACAAGATTTTTTTTCAGGGAAATAATCTAGGTAATGGTTGATTATAGATTAGTGATTCTTGGAAAATAACTATCGCAAGTATCCACATGCCCACCACTAAATCAGAAGAAGAAGGCGACTGGAAAGATGTTCTGGCGAATCATGAACAAAATTTCAACAAATGTATTACCTAAAAGACAATTGAATAATCCCATGCCATAATCATAGTAAAAATTCTTCAACCAATTATGGATATATCACCTACCTCATCATCTAAAGGGATGAAATTGAACTCACCCTCCAGAGGCATACATAATCATCAGAAGATGATATGGAGAATCAAGAAGAGTCTCATCCAACTCCCAAAATGGACTTGATTCATGTATATTCCTTAACCTCATAATCTAGATGATGGGTACTGCCTCACCAAATAGAATCCTCATTAGATGAATAAATTCTCTTTAGTTATCTTTAATTTTATTCACTTAGAAAACCACTTATCTGATGATGAATATATGTGTGAACCCGAGTTCCCTATACTTGAATAGGGAGATTGAGGTAAAGGAATCAGAATCTGAGGGAATAGAGGAAGATCTAGCCATGGAAAATCCCCATATCTAGGCCATATCCCCACTAAATCCATATATGTGATTGAAACTTGTGGGAAGGAATGAGTCTAACAGAAACATGGAGACACCCTTGAGTCTTCCAAGTCTAATCATCTTGGATGACCAGTTGGTGGGTGTTTAACTATCAAATAAGCCTAGAAGTGTGGGTAAACTAAATTATCCCACCTCTTAGGTAAAAAATATTCCATATAATTCTACTCATTCACCAAATAAATCTGCCACAAGCATCACAACTCTAAATCCATATTCCAAGGAGAAAACCCACATTGGGAAGTGCAGACATCTAGTGAAGAAGTATGAAGTGTTGATATAAATTGTAGATTTCCTGGACAATTTCTCAATATTGGTCACTCTTCACCTATCAAAAGAGATAAATGATGAAATTTTTTAGGCCCTTTAGAGCCCCCATGAGTTTGAGATAGAATTTTTTGTGGATAAAGTTTATCGAGAAGAAACCACATCAACAGAATTCCATGCCACTATCTCATTAACAAATAAATATTTGGAAAAAGATATTCAAGGACATATCAGACCTATATATGTTTTAGAAAAGATCCAAAATGTCGAAATTTGATTCGATCTAGTGGGAAGTGGCTCCAGTATTAATCTCATCCCAATCAAAACCCTCTGAAATTTGGGATATAGAAATAATGATTTATCTCCAATGAAGTTGACCATTCAAGGACATGATAAGAGTGAGAAAACCCCCCTTTAAAATATAGAGCTCAAATACCAATTTTAGGACCTAATATCTAACACCCAATTCATGGTTATCTAGAAGGACATGAAATAAAATGTCCTACTCAGGATACCTTGGCTTCATAACCATGTGATTATCCTATAAACATTCCATCAATGGAAAAGCTAACATTTTGTGAGGTGATAGTTCCCTATTTTAATGTTGTAAATCCCAATGTGTTGAGGTTGGTTTATATAAGAGGTAAGTAAAGAAATAAATGACAGAGGGTGACATATGGTTTGATTCTCTTAGCAGTTTAGAAACCACTCCTTCAAGCCCCTAGAGTTTGATTAACAATGAGTATGTGTTTCCTATAAACATGATCAAGGTGAAAGATCCATCTCCAATAGGTCACCGCCAACCACAGACCTCATTAGCCTATGCCCATGTGATAATGTTCATCTTGGTTGAAATGGGTCCATAGAAAGATAACCAAACTGATGCTCCATCTGAGTCAGAAAGTTTCCTTATTCTCTCAAAAATATTGAAGACACCCCCAATAAATTTCCTACAACTTAGGATATCCCTACATCTCTATCCCCCAGTGATAGTAAAGATGAAATAAAGCATATCCAAAATTTCCTCATGACATCCTTTGCTGTTTGGGATGTCAATGTTTCTTCTGGTACCCTTTCATCCTTCATAAAAGATAGAGAGTCCCCCATATTTCTACCATGCCTAAGGACTCTTTCATCAAATATAACATTCAAGAGGAAGAGGATAACCTCAGGGACTCTCCTCTAGTATTTGAGGAAGGTATCTTATTGTGGCCTTTTTTTACTCACTTTTCCACATATTTTTTAAGGAATTAATACAGTTTTCAATGTTGAAATTGGGTTTTTAATGGAGATATATTAATTAAGGTTAAAATGATAATGTATTCTATATTCATTTAAAATATTATAAAAATTAATTATTTTGGTGTCTTAATTACTCAAATGGTCTTGATTTACTATTTCTATCATCATGAGAAAATTAGTTTATGAAAACAAATTTAAAATTTTAATTTTAGAGTTTTATCTTTAGAAATAAATTTTGGTTGGTTTTAAGATGTTTTTAATTCTATAAATACTTCATTCAAATATTGAAGGTTTTTATATTTTTTTTTGTGGAATCATGTTTTATATTTATTTTGGAATTAATTTTTAGTGAAGAAATTTTCAAGTGATCCATTTTGTTTAAGAAAATTCATTTAAAATTTTATTTGATTCTTTTTAATTCAATATTGGATTTTGATTATTTTTTGTGTTTTTTAGGAGCCTCAATTTTCAAAGATAGTGCTTCCATCAGAAGTAAAATTATACTTCCAGTGAGTGTTATTGAGACCACCAGCATCTACTGCATTGATCTACTACCACCAACCCTCCTACAATCCCATCTATATTATCTCCACTCTCTTATAATCCCCAACCTACTAGTGCTACCACCATCTACCGTTAATTCTCCTACCACCACTGCTACCACTCAGTAATCCATCTCACATGGCACCATCACCTCATTCCAATTGATCTAAAAATAAAAAAATAGAGGAGAAAATGTTGTACTAAAAATCTCATCCCAATACAGAAAGATGATAATAGGAATATAACACCAAAGTATGAGTTGAAGCTTGAAATCTAATTTGTTATTTTTAAAGATCAACTGAACTAGGAATTCCGTGGAAGAATTCCCACAGATGAACCGAGATCATGCTCACTAAACCATGAATGAATATACAAACTCATTAAAGAATAACCCAATGCAGCCAGGGCTGCTACTAAAATAAAAAAACAGAGCACCCTAAATCCACACCACTTGAAGATCTTTCATGTCCATGTCTGCTCAAATCGAAACCAAATCCGCACAACTACTGAAGTTTCCACGATTAAAGGAGGAAAGTTGTGCTACTACTATAAGTAATCGAAGCAAGGAACAAAGCTATGAGGGAGAAGACCAGATGTTCCAAGGATGATCACCAAAGATTGTGTAAAACCCAATCCCTCAAAAGTGAAGAATATAAAACCCTGCATTAGAGGAGACCACCTGAACTAGTTAATCCGATTACTTTGGATAAAGCTGGTGCCTCCACCGTTGAAGGAGAATCCACTTAAGATTATATAGTTAGAATAATAATAATAATAATGAGTATATGTATAATAAAAATAATATAAGTAAAAATAAAAAAAAATATATGCTATACATCAAATAGTGACATTCAAGCCAAAACATAATGGATTTGGGAACGTGAGTCCAAATCAAAGAAAATTATTTTAGGCTCACCAAAAACCTAAAATTCCAAATGGGATATTAATTTCCAAAAATTAGAAATGTTTTCTTCCTCATTTTTTTCTTTTTTTTCCTTCCCAAATTTGGAAAATACAAAGGTGAAGGAGATCATAGCATACACGATATTCAATTCTAGTGATCACAACCATTGATCCTTCTATGTGGTGAGAATCTAGTATATGGATCATATTCACTGCATGGAATGGAGTTTTGAGGAGTTTTAGATTATATTAGAGGGGTCATGTGCTCTTGTCACCATTTTAGATGATGTATAGTGAAAAAAATGCCACATGGAAGCCATAAAGTTTCTTGTGGAACAATGACTTTGAGATTAAAGTAGGTATTAGAACAAAACTATAATATTAGTGGAATGAGAAGATTATAGAAGGAGAGAGACCTCAAATACACACTTACCAGAGATTGACACACACTGGAGATAACTAGGATGAATTGGAGTAGGATCCATGGGATAAAGAAGACCCATCTCTCTTCCTTTAATTATTTTTTGTTTCTTAATTAATTCTGCTATATTTAAGTCCTTTAATATATTTAATGAAATCATGATATTTAGATAAATATCACTTGGTGGAATAATTTTTGTTTGTTAATCATTTTTTTACTTCAGTCCTACATGGATGTAATTAAATGCTACTCTCAAAGTATTTTTTGACGGATTTTTTTTTTCAAAACATAAAGCATTAGTGAGAACTATTCTTGATCCTACCACTTATCAAACCATTTTACAATTTGAAGGGTTTTACTAAAAAAGTAGATCATGATTGAGAGTGAGTAGCACATTGAGTTCAACTAAAAAAATGAACTTATCGATAAAAGATTTGGCATTTAGTGATCGAGTGACTTATGAAGTTCAAAAGATATTGGAATCATTCATTGATAGGTTGAAATAAAGAAAAAATGGGTTATCCTCTTTTAATAACTTCAAATAAGTTTAAATTCAAATGAATGAATGGAGGAAATCCATATTAAAACCATCTAATCAATTCCCCCTACTTTATAAACTTATTTTCCTTTATAGTTTCTGTTTGCTACAGTTCCTATTGGGTTTCCTAATATCAATACTCACATTGAAAAAAATTCATCACTATCATTACTATTTCATTATCAATCTCAATTTCAAAAATATTTTATTATTTTTCTTTGTTTTGTTTAGTTGTTACATTGTCCACATAAAAACACACATCAATGATTCCTTCCCCATGGATTAGACTCTACTCATCACTAAACAAGTTTTAAGTAGGGTTATAAATAATTAATTTGCATGACTAACAATGATAACTGTGAACAATTTTGGAATCATTTAAAGGAACACATGCGTGAAAAAAATAAAACAAAAAATTTATATTATAAAAAAACATAAAATATAAACAAAAATAAAAAATATAAACATTTTCAAAAAAATCTGTAAGAAAATAAAAAAATTTCAATGACATTTTTTTTGAATGCACACAAAATAATCAATTAATAAAAAAAATATGAGCATAAAAAAAATTTAGAGACACCTTAGGGGTTTGAAAAGAACAAATAGAAAATAAAAATAGAAGATAACAGAGTGTTTGAGAACCAGAATGATCAACCACCTAGAAATTTCAATCCACCCAGAAATGATCCAATAGAGAGGAATAATTTGAGAGAATTATTTTTTTCACATTATCTCTAATATTACATCATGAATTAGGATTTCACCAAGATTTACTTATTATGAAATAAAATAATCCATGTTATCCCAGATACATACCTTCAATGGAATTCCTAATGAACTCTCTTGACTTCATTAGAGCCTTCTACTATAGTGTTCAATATATTCTACTGATAAGACTGAGAGAGGAGGAACTTAAACTGAGATTATTATCTTTTTTCCACAAAAAATTCCAAAACTTGGTTTCAATAGTTGGAAGTATAAATTTTTTACATTTAGGATTTGTTTCCCAATTCTTTAACCACAAAATTTTACCCTAAGATAATGAAATTTGGAATCTGGCATAAAGTAACTGGATTTTTATAAGATGATAGAGAACTATTCCCTGAAGATTGGTACAAATTTAGGAGATTAATTAGAAAATATCTAAACCACCAATTCACTCTGCAATTCCTCATGGAAACTTTGTACAATAGTCTCACCCCATACCACCAAACATTAGTGAACCAATATATTGGTGGGGATTTTAGTGATCAAAATGTGGAAGAGTTGAAACAAAATTTTAACACATTATCACAAAAGTAAAAACACAAATGATCTAGAAGAAGGAACATTTTGAGGAAAGAACCCAATCCTATTCTACAATCTAAATTAAAATATGCTATTAAAAAAATAATAAAAACCCACGTAGGGAGAAATTATACTACCACGACATGTTTGGGAATATAGAATAAAGCTGTCCCAATTTTGATATTCCTTCCCAAGATCTTAAGAATGAAATATTTTTTGGGTATGCTCCTAAGGTGCATCTTAGAGATGACCCATTCTTAAAAACTTATAATCAAGGATACCAAAACCATCCAAATATTTTTTGGAGAGAGTAGGGAGTGCTTAAACCTATTTATCCCCCTGATTTTTCAGAAACAACATAGGCCACAATTCCAACCCCAACCAAAGGCAGGATCCTATAACTCCCAAGAAGAATTAGGGAGTATGTTCCAATAATTTATAGGTAGGTTTGATGAAAAAAATTCTGAAAATTATTTTTGATAAAGTGAAAATGGATTCTAGGATTAAAAATATCGAAATAAAAATGGGGTAGTTAGCTAGATATGTTGGTGGTAGAGACAAAGGTAAGCTTCCAAGAACCACTAAAGTGAAACCTAGAGAAAATTACATGGTATTGAAAACTATAAGTGGTCTCAAAAACCACCAGGAAGCTAGGAAAGTTCCCCAATATTCTCAAAAATAAAAACTAGATGAAATTGGAAATTCAAATTTGGGAAATTTTGAATTTGTAATTCTAGATAACTGCACTAAAAGAACTATGAATCATACTGTTGCAACTAAAAACCAAAAATAAAATGACTTAAAAAAAGTAAATAAAGGGAAGAAAAATATTTATGAGGAAGTTAAAGATATGTACAAAATTGTGGGGAAATTTTCTCTAATTATCCCTTTTCCACAATGGATAAAAAATAAAACTAGGGTTTTAAACTATTTAAATTTCTCAAGGTTGTTAAAAAAATAAAAATAGAAATTCACTTCCTTGAATCCATAATTTAAATCCCATTTTATCAAAATTCAATCATGAAAAAATATTCTGAAAATAAAAACTTGTAATAATTTTCTACTAAGAGTCTCACAGAGGAGTGTATTTATATGTTGTAGTATAGAATACCTCACAAACATCAAAACCCAGAGATATTTTTCATCCCTTTCACCTTTGGAGATAGAGGTGGGTAGTTTAATTGTCTTCATGATCTTAGATAAAGCATCAATATGATTCCATTATCTTTTTAACAACACTTGATATTAGGATTTCCAAAACCCACCATTATTATTCTACAACCTATAGATCTATCCATTACTCATCCAATTAGTAGGGTGGATGACTTGTTAGTGGGAGTATGAAAGATCTTTTTGCCTTCTGATTTTCTGATTTTGGATATGGAATATGACTAGTAGGTACCTATAATTCTTGGTAGGCCCTATCTAGCCAAAGGTGGAGCTATCATTGATGTGTCAAATGGAAAATTAATATATAATTTTGGTGAATATATAGGAATCTAATGTTTTCAAAATAATTAAAGAAACCACCCCATACCAAATCTCTCCTAGATATGGGCTTTTAGGAGTTGAAGAATTTGTGAATGAGAAAGAAGATGATTTTTTGAGAATTCTAGAAAAAATTAATGGTGAACCTAATATACCTACTAAAACCTACATGATAATTAGTTCTAAAAAGGAGAAAGATCCTTTAGATGAGTTTGAGGGGGAATTCCTGGAAGACCTAGATGAGTTTTCCTTAGAACACATTTTGACCCCAATCAAGGAATATGGATAAGAGGAACAATTTTTTGGAAATAATGGTAATGAAGAGAAAGATTTATACACTATATTATTTAAGAGGAAACATGGGGATCTTAGACCACCCATACCCAAGTATATTCCCTTAATCCAAGTTACACCCAATATGAAGCTCAATCCCCTACTATATCATTTGAAATATTCATTTTTAGGAGAATTATCAATTTTAACAGTCATTATCTCATCCAAATTAGAGTACAGTTAAGAGGATAACCTTATGGTTTTCTTAAAGAAGTTAAATTATGTCATTGGAAGGTATATTTATAATATTAAGGTTATAAGTTCATTATAAGGCATGAAAAAAATCCCCATAAATACTAAGTGTAAAATAAGAGTTGAATCCAAGAGAAGGCTTAACCAAAAAATAAAATAAGTGATTTGATATGAATTGATTAGATTTCTTGATGCTAGAATAATATTTCCCATTTAATACAGTTCATGGGTAAGTCTTATTTAGGTAGTTCCTAATAAGTGTGAAGCAATTGTGATAAAAAATGAAAATAATGAGAAAATTTAAAACAGAAATGTGAACAAATGGGGGGTCTGTAGAGGCTATAGGAAAATTAATACTTCCAATAGGAAGGACCATTTACCAATTCCATTTTTGGAAAAAATGATTGGGAGGTTGGTTGGAAATGGGTTTTTCTTCTTTCCGGAGGGATATTTTGGCTAAAACCAGATTTCCATTGCTCCTGAGGATCAGGAGAAGTCCAACTTCAATTTTAAATTTGGTATATTTTCCTATTGGTGAATGCCCTTTGGATTGTGTGGTGATCCGAACACTTTTTATATTGTATGATGGAAATTTTATTAGATATTATTGTAAGAATAATTGAACTTTTCATGGTTGATTTTTCAATTGTTGAAAGTGAATTTGAAAACTTCCTTGAAAATAGTGAAATAGTTTTGGAAATATGCCAACAAATAATTATTTTTTTAAATTGGAAAAAGTGTCAGTTCATTTCTACTGAAGGCATTGTTTTAGATCACAAAGTTTCTAAGAATGGACTAGAAATTTATAATGCTAAAATTTAGGTGATACAAAATCTTCCACCACTTGAAAATGTGAAGGGGATTAAAAATTTCTTGGGACATACCGGTTTTTACTAGAGTCATTAAATATTTTTCAAAAATTACTTCGAAACTATTTTAAATTCTTATTAAGGAGATAGATTTTATGTTTGATGAGACATGTATAGATTCTTTTAGCTTTTTTAAGGATAAATTCACATATTCAAAAGTGATCATTTCCTTGGACTAAAATTTCCATTTTAAAGTGATGTGTGTTGCTAGTGATCTAGCCGTAGGTATTGTCTTGGAGTAGAGAAAGGATAAAAGGATGTATGTCATTTATTATACTAACAAGCTACTAGATGATGCCCAAAATAATTAGTAAAACATTGAAAAGGATTTGTATACGGTTATGTTCTTTCTTAAAAAATTTATACAGTACTTGATAGGGTCTAAGGTTATTATTTTAACTGATCATTCAGCCCTCAAGTACCTAATAGATAAGAAAGACTAAAATCCAATGATCATGAGGTGGGATCCTTAATTTTAGGATTTTGATATGGAAATAAAATATAAAAAGGGGATGAGAACGTGGTTACATACCATTTTTATAGGATTTCTAATGTTCAAATTGAGGAACCAAATAAGATAAACACATCATTCATATATTAAAAACTATTTACTACTTATCTGAAGAAATATTATTGGTTTGTAGATTTTTATAATTTCCTAGATGTAGGTGCTATGAAGAAGGAGCTTTCACAGTACCAAAGGAAGGGGTTTATATATTATTTTAAATACAACTTATGGTATGACCCTATTCTGTTTATAATAAATTTTGATGGAATACTTAAGATGCCTGTTCCTGAGGAGTAAATGTTACCCATCCTTGGGATTTGTCATTTATCACCTTGGGGTGGACACCATGGAGATTAAAGAACTTCCTAGAAATTTTTATAGGCTAGGATTTATGGGCCAACATTGTTCCAGGATTTTATGAGTTTTATGATTGGCTATGACAAGTGTCAAAGGATTGAAAATACAGGTAGAAGGTAAGATCTAACATAAAAATGAATACTAGAGGTAAAATTTTTCAATGTGTGGGTATTGGATTTCATGGTATCTTTCCCATAATCTTATGAGAATTAATATATACTTCTAACTATAGAATATGTGTCCAAATGGGTTGAGAAAGTGGCTCTTCCCAAAAATCTTACTGTTTTGTGGGTAAATTCATCAAAAATTACATCTTTTATAGGTTTGGAGTGCCCAAGGTATTCATTACATACATGAAACTAATTTTAGGAACTATAATTTTAAGGATTTAATGGTTGAGTATAGGTTTTCTCATAGAACTGGTTCAACCTAACACCCATAATCCAGTGGGAAGGCTGGAGTTTCTAACAGATATCTCAAATAGTTTTTGAAAAATACAGTTTCTAGATCAAGAAAGGATTGGTATATGAAGTTGGATAAAGATATATATGCTTAAAAAACTATCTATAAGACCCCGATAGGGATGTATCCTTACAAAATTATGCTTGTAAATACTTTTCATCTGCCTGTGAAACTACATAAAAAGTAATTTTAGGCGATGAATGCCCTGAGATTTGAATTCAA
Source organism: Viscum album (assembly GCA_963277665.1). Lineage (NCBI taxonomy): Eukaryota > Viridiplantae > Streptophyta > Magnoliopsida > Santalales > Viscaceae > Viscum > Viscum album. The sequence continues at coordinate 94,181,636 of OY728147.1, forward strand.
TAATTATAGTGAGAGGATATTACTAGTACTGAGTGAGATAAAGAAAATTAGGAGGGAATCATATGAAAATATTTAAATTTAAAAAGAGGGAACAAAAGCTTTTCATGACTCAATCATTCAGAATAAATATTTCAAGGTTGGTTAAAGGGTGTTGCTATTCAATTCTAGGTTGAAGCATTTCACACAAGTTCATCACTCTCATTACTATTTCACCGTCAAACCCAATTTCATCAAATATTTTATTATTTTTCTTTGTTTTATTTAGTTTTAACCTTGGGTACACACAAACACACATCAATGAGTCCTTCCTCGTAGATCGACCTCTACTCATCACTAAACAATTTTTAAGTAGGGTTACAAATAATTAATTTTCAAGACTAAATATGACCATTGTGCTAAGTTTTAGTATCATTTCAAGGAACAAATGTGTGAAAAAAACAAAACAAAAAATTTGTATCATAAAAAAAACCCAAAATATTAACAAAAAAAATATAAACATTTTTAAAAAAATATGTAATAAAATAAGAAAATTCATTGGCATTTTTTTGAATTCACACCAAATAATTAATTAATAAACCAAATACCAACATACCAGAAATTGAGAGTCACCTTAGGGGTTTGAAAAGAAAAAATAGAAAATAAAAATGGAATATAATAGAGTGGTTGAGAACCAAAATGATCAACCACCCAGAAATGTCAGTCCACCTTCAAATGATCGAATAGAGAGGAATAATTTGAGAGAATTATTTTTTCCCATTGTCTCTAATTTTAAATCATGCATTAGGATTTTACTAAGATCTAATTATTATGAAATAAAATAATACATGCTATTCGATATACCTACCTTCAATGGAATTACTAGTGAATACTCTCTTGACTTTATTTGAGCCTTCTACTATAGTGTTCAACATTTTATACTGATAATACTGAGATAGGAGGAACTTAAAATTAGAGTATCCTATTTTTTCCTCAACAAAATACCCAAAATTTGTTTCAATAGTTTGAAGTATAAATGTTTTACATTTAGGATTAGGTTAACAATTATTTCACCATGAAATTTTAACCTAGTAGAATGACATTTGGAATCAGACATAAAATAAATGGATTTTTACATGATGATCGAGAACTATTCCATAAAGATTGGTAAAAAATTAGGGGATTACTTAGACAATTTCTAAACCACCAATGCACTCCCCAATTCCTCATGGAAACTTTCTACAATTGTAACAACCCTTACTACCAAACATTAGTGAACCAATCTATTGGTAGGGATTTTAGTGATAAAACTATAGAAGAGTTGAAATAATATTTTAACACATTATCACAAAACTCAAAACACAAATGATCCAGAGGAAGGAACATTGTGAATAAATAACCCAATCCTATTCAAAAAGATAAACCAAAATATGCTATATTTTTTAATGAAAACTATCCAAACAAACTTAGGAAGAAATTCCAACTCCATGACATGTTTGGGCATATAGAATATAGTTTTCCCAATTTTGATATTCCTTCCCAAGATCTTGAGAATAAAAACTTTTTTGGGTATGGTTCTAGGGTGCATCTTAGAGATGACCCATTCTTAAACACTTATAATCAAGGATACCAAGATCATAAAATTATTTCTTGTAGAGAGTAGGGAGTTATTAAACCTGCTTCTCCCCCTAATTTTTAGAAATAACCTAGGCCACAATTCCAACCTCTACCAAAGGATGGATCCTATAACTCCCAAGAATAATTAAGGGGTATGTTCCAATAACTGATAGGTAGGTTTGATGAAAAAAATTCAAAAAATGATTTTTATAAAGTAAAAAATGGATTTAGGATGAAAAATATTGAAATACAAATGGGCTAGTTAGCTAGATATGTTGGTGGTTGAGACAGGGGTAAGATTTTAAGAACCATTGAAGTGAACCCTAGTGAAAATTACATGGTACTGAAAATTAAAAGTTATCTAAAAAACTACCAGGAAGCTAGGAAAGTGCCCCAATATTCTAAAAAATAAAAACTAGATGAAATTAGAAATTCAAATTTGGGAAATTTTGAATTTATAATTCTAGATAGCAGCACTAAAAACACTCTGAATCATGATATTCCAACTAAAAACAAAAAATAAAATGACTTAAAAAAATTAAATAAAGTGAATAAAAAGATTTAATAGGAAATTTAGAAGATGACTAAAATTTTGAGGAAATTTTCTCTAATTATCCCTTTTTCATAGTGAATAAATAAAATAAAACTAGGATTTTTCACTATTAAAATTTATCAAGGTTGTTAAAAAACCAAAAATTGATATTTCCTTACTTGAATCCATAATTCAAATCCCATATTATCTAAATTCACTCAAAAAAAAATATATTCAAAAAATAAAAACTTGGAAGAATTTTGTACTTAGAATTTCACAGAGGAGTTTAGTTGTATACTATAGAATATAATACCTCCCAAAAATCAATAGCCAGAGATATTTTTCATCCATTTTACCTTTGGAAATAGTGGTGGGTATTTTAATTATCTTTGTGATATTAGAAAAATCATAATTATGATTCCATTATATTTGTTACAACACTTGATATTATAATTTCCAAAACCCACCACTATTATTTTATAACCTTTAGATATATACATTACTCATCTAGTTGGTAGGGTGGATGAATTGTTAGTGGGAGTATGAAATCTCCTTTTGCCTCTTGATTTTCTGATTTTGGATATGGAATATGACTACGAGGTACCAATAATTCTTGTTAGGCCCTATCTATCCAAAGGTGGAGCTATCATTGATGTGTCAAAGGGATAATTAATTTTTAATTTTATGTGAATAAATAGGAATATAATGATTAAAAAAATTAAAGAGACCACCCAAGATCAAATCTGTCCTAAATATAGGCTTTTAGGAATTGAAGAATTTGTGAATGAGGAGGAAGATGAGTTTTTGAGAATAATCAAATAAATTAATTGTGTACCTAAGATACCTATGAAAACGTACATGATAATTAGTTCTAAAAATGAGAGAGATCCTTTAGATGAGTTTTAAGGGGAATTCCTGGAATATCTAGACAAGTTTTCTTTAGAACACATTTTTGACCCCAATCAAGGAATATGGATAAGAGGAATATTTTTTGGAAACAATGGCAATGAATAGGAATATTTATACACTATATTATTTAAGAGGAAACATGGGGATATTAGACCACCCAAACCCAAGGGTTTTCCCTTAATCCAAGTTCCACCCAATATGAAGCTCAAGCCCCTACTATCTCATTTGAAACATTCATTTTTAGGAGAATTCTCAACTTAAACAGTCATTATCTCATCCAAATTATAGTACAGTCAGGGGATAACCTACTGGTTTTCTTAAGGAAGTTAAAGTATGTCATTTTAAGGTCTATTTCTAATATTAAGGGTATAAGTACATTATAATGCATGCATAAATTTTCCATAAAACCTTAGTGTAAAATAAGAGTGGAGTCCAAGATAAGGATTAACCCAAACATGAAATAAGTGATCTGAGAAGAATTGATTAGATTTTCTGATTATGGAATAATATTTCCCATTTCATAAAATCCATGGGTAAGTCTTATTTAGGTAGTCCCTAAGAAGAGTGAAGTAACTGTGATAAAAAATGAAAATAATAAGGAAATTGAAACTAAAAATGTGAACAAATGGGGGGTTTTCATAGACAATAGGAAACTTAATACTTCCAATAGAAAGAATTATTTCTGAGTTCCATTTTTGGAAAATTTTTTGGGAGGTTGGTTGGAAATTGGGTTTTCTTGTTTACTAAGGGATATTTTGGCTACAACCTGATTTCCATTGCTCCCGAGGATCAGGAGAAGACCAAATTTACGTTTTCAATTTGGGGAATTTTCCAATCGATGAATGCCATTTGGATTGTGTGGTGATCTGAACACTTTTTAGTATGCATGATAGAAATTTTATTTGATATGATTGAAATAATAATTGAAGTTTTCATGGATTATTTTTCAGTTGTTGGAAGTGAATTTGAAAATTGAAAATAGTTTTGGAAATATTCCAACAAATATATCTTTTTTTAAATTGGAAAAAGTATCAGTTAATTTCTATTGAAGGCATTGTTTTGGATCAAAAAGTTTCTAATAATACACTAGAAGTTTACAATACTAAAATTGAGGTGATACAAAAGCTTTCACCACATGAAAATGTGAATGGGATTAAGAGTTTCTTGGTACATACTAGTTTTTACCAGAGTTATTAAATATTTTTCCAAAATAAATTTGACATTGTGTTCACTTCTTTTCGAGGACACTCCTTTTATTTTTGATGAGACATGTATAGAGTATTTTATATTATTTAAGGTGAAATTCACATATTAAAAAGTGATCACTTCCTTGGACTAAAATTTCCATTTTAAGGTGACGTGTGATGCTAATGATCTAGCCATAGGTTTTATTTTGGAGTAGGGGAAGGATAAAAGGATGTATTCCATTTATTATACTAACTGGATACTGAATGATGCCTAGAATAATTATTGAATCATTAAAAAGGAGTTTTATATTGTTATGTTTTATCTTAAAAAATTTCAACAATACTTGATAGGGTCTAAGGTTATTATATTAACTGATCATTCAACCCTCAATTACCTACTAGATAAAAAAGAATCAAATCAAATGATCATGAGCTAAGATATCTAATTGTAGGATTTTGATATGAAAATAAAATATAACAAGGGGATGAGAATTTGGCTACATATCATTTTTATAGGATTCATAACATCCAATTTGAGAAACCAAAGAAGAAAAACACATCATTCAAAAATTAAAAATTGTTTACTACTTTTCTGAAGCAATCTTCTTGGTTTGCAGATTTTTCTAATTTCCTAGCTATAGGTGTTATGTGGAAGGACCTTTCATAGTACCAAAGAAAGGGGTTTATATATAATTTTAAATACTACTTATAGGATGGACCTCTTCTATTTAGAATAAATATTGATGGAATTATTTGGAGGTGTGTTCTTGAGGAGTAAATGTTACCCATTCTTGGGAGTTGTCATTCATCACCTTGGGATGAACACCATGGAGATGAAAGAACTACCCATATATTTTTATAGGATAGTCTAGACTGACCAACATTGTTCAAGGATTTTAGGAGTTTTGTGATTTGCTATAGAAAGTTTCAAAGGATTAAAAATATCATTAGAAGGTAGGATCTACCATAAAAAGGAATAATAGAGGTTAATGTTTTCAATGTGTGGGGATTGGATTTCATGGAATATTTGACATCATCTTATGTGCATGAATATATTATTCTGGATATGGGATATGTGTCCAAATGGGTTGAGGAAGTGGCTCTTCCCAACAATGTTACTCTTTGTGTGGTTAAATTCTTCAAAAATAAAATCTTTTATAGGTTTGGAGTGCCCAAGGTATTCATTACATACATGAAACCCACTTTAGGAACTATAATTTCAATGATTTAATGGTTGATTATGGGTGTTCTCATAGAACTAGTTCAACCTACCACCCACAATCTAGTGGGAAGGCTGGAGTCTCTGATATAGAGATCAATTAGTTTTTAGAAAATACAACTTCTAGATCAAGAAAGGATTGGTCAATGAAGTTGTATGAAGATATATGTTCCTAGAAAAATATTTATAATACCCCCATAGAGATGTATCCTTACAAACTTCTCCTTGGAAATAATTTTCATCTACTTATGAAACTACATAAAAAGCATTTTTAGGCAGTGAATGCCCTGAACTTTGACTTTAATACTTATAGTGAGAGGAGAATGCTGGTACTGAGTGAGATAGAGTAAATTAGGAGGAAATCATATAAAAATATTGAAATTTACAAAGAGGGAACAAAATAATTTCATGACTTAATCGTTCAAAATAAAGATTTCAAGTTTGGTCAAAGGGTGTTGCTATTCAATTATAAGTTGAAGTATTTCCCAGGTAAAATAAAAACCAAGTGGTCAAGACCCTTCACCATTTTGAGAGTACTTATTAATGGTTTTTTGGAAATATTTTTAGAGTAGAATATACCATTTTTGGTCAATGGATAAATAATAAAACAATTATTTTATGGAAAACCAAAGGGATTGGCCACTATCTCCTTACCTGAAAGTTGAATGTGAATCAAGTATAACAAAGGACTATAAATTTAGTGTTTCATGGTAACTAACCCATGGTTATTGTCTATTTTTCTTTTATTTCTCTTTTTTAATAATGATAACATCTACTATTGATTATCCAAAATGTAATCCCTTTAAATATTTCTCCAGGTGATGAATTGTGTACTGTATTGTGGGGAATTTCTCTTGTTTTTTAAGGAAAATCTTCTTGAAATTTAGATATTAGGTTCTTTTGTCCATCTTATTATCCTTATAGGGATTAAAAAAGACCAAACATGGAACTTAACTAATGGATATAAAGGATATTCACTTAAAATAACTTTAATGATAAAATATCTACATTCAAGGAAGTACTATTTTGAATTTTGAAGCTTTTAATTAAGCATTTGTGTTGCATATTGTTGGGAATTAAGTGTAGGGGAATAGAAATTATTATTTTTTTAATTCAAAATTGTTAATATTTTTTCTTAACTAGGTGATTAGATTTCTAATATCTAGAAAGATGAAAATTAAGTTAATCTATATTTCAAAAATTTGGTTTCACCCTTAATATGTCTTATGTAACTGCTGAAAAAATGTTCACCATGCCTCTATTTGAAATGAATAAAAAAATATTTTCCCTATGTATAATAATCAAAAGCCTGAAAAAAATGGTTTCAAAAATATGTTTGGATGTGTGGCTAGATGGTTTTAAACTTTCATGTCACCCCTTAAAAAATATATGAACTATTGAATTGACAATTTATTTTGATTGAAAATTTTCTCCCACCTTAGGGTTAATCATTGGGGATAATGATGAATTTTAAGTATGGGGGAAAGGGAACTTTATCTGTGCCTTAACTGTGCTTAATTTTTTTTCACATCCAGACCCTCTATTTTTTTCAAAATGGCTCCCTTTTTAGGAATTATTTCAAGATGCATGTAAATAAAATATTTTTTTGTGTATAAATAAAAGTTTTCTGCATATCTAGGTTATGAAAATAATAATTCAATGTTGTATTTCCTAGTAGATAATAACATGTTGGGTATTGATGTTTTCATTGATTCTAAAATAATTGGTGGGGTATGATTACTGAGTGATGTTATATACTATTTTTATGGATTGTTTGTTTAGGAACTAATAAAGGTAGCTATATAGGATAAATCTTTATGGAATTATAATTTTAACTTATGGAAAATAGAAATTTGAAATCAAACCTAGGGGAATCAACTTTTTGAAAATTAATCAACTCGGTCAGCCAAATCAAAATGGGTCAATATAATTCCTTTGAATATAGAGTAAATCGGGAAATTGGGATCCCACAGTGAGTCTTTCAGACAAGTTCACTAGGTGTGTTGTTTGGGTAAATTCATTTTAAATATTAATAAGTTATTTTCACAGTGATATACACAAACTAATGGCTATGAAAATTTCAAATGAAGGGCCTTTTCAAAAATAAGTTCATTAAGGTGAGAGGAATTATGATCCCAAATGACAGAGGTGAAAGTTGAATTATAAAAAAATCATTTGAGTTGTATCAATGAAGCGAAATAGTAAATATTTGATTTTTGGAACCTAGTAGAGAGTTATAATTGAAGGTGGCTCTTATTAAGGGTTTATTTCCACATTAAAATAACCTATCATCACTCTTAGAATTGGGACTTGAATTATAATTAAAGTATGGTTGTGAGTGAATTCATTTAAGAGGCATGCGATTTTTAATAGTAAATGAACCTGTGTTACCTTGATTTCTAGTGAGTATTTGAATTTAGGCAAGATAATTTTTTCTTTTATTTTTATTAGTTTTTGTAAATAAATAAAGTACATTTTAATTATCCAGGAGTGTAATTGATTAAGTATGAGGGATTTTGATGTGGCCTTTATTTACACACATTTTCACATATATTTTTAATGAATTAATGTAGTTTTAAATGTTGAAATTTTTTTAATGGATATCTATTAATTGAGGGAAAACCAATATTATATTCTAAATTAATTGAAAATATTATTAAAATTATGTATTTTTGTGTGTTAATTGTTCAAGTGGTCATGAATTAATATTTACAACTCCATGAGAAAATCATTTTATAAAAATAGATTTAAATTTTTATTTCTGGAGGCTTAAATTTATAAATAAATTTTTGATGGTTTTGAGATGTTTATAATGTCATAAATACTTATTTAAAAAATTATAGATTTCTATATTAAATTATTTTTGGTGGAATTGTGTTTTAAATTAATTTTTGAATTAATTTTTTGCGAATAAATTTTAAAATGATCAATTTTGTTTAAGAAAATTCATTTCAAATTTTATTTGATTCATTTTAAGTAAATATTATATTTTGATCATTTTCAATGTTTTGTTTTTTGGAGTTGTAACTGTCAAAGTCAGTGCTGCTATTAGAATGGAAATTAGGCTTCCATTGAGTGTTAATGTGATTGCAAATAGCTATCACCCCAGTCTCCTACCAATAAACCTCCTACCACCACATCTCTGTTACTTCTAATATCTTAACTCCCCCTCCTACTACTGCTACCATCTTCTATCACCAATTATCTTATCACAACTCTCCTAATACTAATACTTTTACTTCTCCCCCACCTTCTACCATTACCATAAGATACAACCAATTCTCTTACTTCTAATTCTCTTACTTCCACTCTCATACCTCTAATACTCCTACTGCTTCAAACTACTACCACTACCATCATCTACTTAAAACCCTCCTATCACTAAAAATATACTTCCACCACCTTCTCTCTATTTTCATTGATATCTCATCAATCTAAAAACAAATAAATCCAAGAAACCACCATAGATGAAGAAGATATGCTGTGCCACCAGAATTGAATAAATATTTCCCACCATCCTCCTATAGCCACTGCTATCTCTCACCCCTCTATATACCACAACACCACCACATATCCCACACTGATCTAAAAGAGAGAGGATAAACCATGGTACTAGAAATAAAATGATAATCCAAAAATATGATAATGAGAACTTAACACTAATGGTTGAGTCGAAGCTTGAAATATATTTTGTTATTTTTGAAGATCGATAAAACTAGGAATGATGTGGACTAATTCCTACATATGACCCAAGCTCATGCACACTAAACCAAAAATGAATATTGAGGATTGTTAAAGAATAAATATATGTGGACGAGGCTATGGATACCACTAACAAACAAAACACTCTAAATTTGTACCACTTGAAGCTCCACTATGGCCGAACCTGCTGAGTTTGAAACCAGATATTAGACATGGTTGAATTTACTGCCATTAAAGGAGGAAATTCATTCCACCACTGAAAGCGAGGACCAAAACTGTGAGGGATAATACTGAATACACAAATAATTACAACTAAATATTATACAAATCACTATCCCTCATGAGTGAAGAAGCCAAACCCCAACACTGGAAGAAACTACCTGAACTAGTTGAGGTGGCCACTATGGATGAAGCTTGAGCCACCACCTTTGAAGGAGAATCCACCCAAGCTTATATATATTAATAATTATAATAATAATTAGGATATATATATTCATAATAATATTATTAATATAAATAAAAAATATATTCTCAATGTCAAATAGTGACATATGAGCCCAAACATAATGGATTTGGGCATGTGGACCCAAATTAATGAAAACTATTCTAGGAATTCACATGACCTAAAATTAAAAAGGGGATGTTAATTTCAAAAACTAAATAATGTTTTGCAGCTTATATTTTTCTTTTTTGTCTACCTGAATCAAGAAAAAAAGGTGAAGGAGATCGTGGCATGAGTGATATTTGATTCTGGAAATAAAAACCATTGATCCTTAAATGTGGAGATAATCCAAGACGTGGATCATTGAAACAGAATGGAATAGAGTTTTGAGGAGTTGTGCATTATTTTAGAGGGGGATTGTTCACTTTTCACCATTGAGGATGAAGTATAGTGAAAAAATGCCATGTGGAAGCTAGAGAGTTTCCAATGGAATAGTGACTGTGATATTAAGGTGGGGATTGGTATGAAACTGGAATATTAATATAAGAAGAAGAGTATAGAAGGTGGGCGACCTAGGATACACACTTACCAAATACTGACACACATTGGAGATTACTGGGATGAATTGGAGCAGGATCCACACAATAGAGAAGACTCATCTCTCTTACTCTATTTATATTTCCATTTATATATGAATTAACTTATATTTAAGTCCTTTAATATGTTTAGTGAAATCATGATCTTCAGTTAAATATCACTTGGGGGAATAGGTTATGCTGGTTAATCATTTTTTTTATTTCAACCGTGCATAGATCTAATTGGTCACTACTCTCAAAGTATTTTTAGACAATATTTTTTTTAAAAAAATTGAGTATCAGTGAAAAATGGTCTTGATCATACCACTTATCAAACTATTTTACAATCTGAAGGATTTTATTGAAAAGTAGATCATGATTTAGAGAGAGTATCACATTGAGTTCCACTGAAATATTAAACTTAGTGATAACTGATTTGTCATTCATTTATCTAGTGACTTATGTAGTTGAAAATCTATAAGAATCATTCATTTATAGGTTGAATTGTTGAAAAATCAAGTTATCCACTTTTAATCAGCACCACAATGTTTAAATTAAAATTCATGAATGAAGGAAAATACTTATTAAAATACGAAAATCAATTACCTATACTTTTTAAATTGATTTTTATTTCTAGTTTCTATTTGTTTCTGATCCTATTGGACTGCCTAATATCAACCCTCACATTTTCAAAAATTCATCACTCTCATTACTATTTAATCACCAAACCCAATTTCATCACCTCTTTTATTATTTTAATTTGTTTTGTTCAATTGTTACCTTGGTCACACAAAAACACACACCAATGAGTGCTTCCCTATGGATCAAACCTTACTCATCACAATACTAGTTTTAAGTAGGATTATAAATAAATAATTTTCATGAGTAATAATGATTATCATGCCTCATCTCTTCCACCATTAATAAACCTAGTTAAGTAAATATGGGAACAAAATTAGACCCATATCCCACACTGATAAGTACTACTATTACCCTAAAAGAGAAAGAAATGTATATCTCATTCTTTAAGCTACACCACTATGTGTTTTCTTGGAATTATATAGATATTATTGGGATGGATCCTGATGTGTCTAATCATCCCCCAAGATTACTAAATGACCATAAAGGTTTTAAGTACGAATCCATGAGAATGCACCCATCTCATTCTACCAAGGTGGAATCCAAATTTGACAAATTTATTAAATACAACTTCATCATAGAGGTACAATACCCAAAATGGATTTTCAATATTTTTAATATCAAGAAAAATAATGTAAAAATCATGTTCGTATCAATTTTAGGAGTTTCATTCAACATTGTCCTGTGGGCTATTTCCCAGTTCTGATCACAAAACCTCTAATTGATGAAACTGTAGGATTCCAAGCCCTTTCCTTTATGTATGGGTATTCATGGTACATCTAGATAAATATGGACCCTAAATATGAGTAATCCACCACCTTAAAAGAACCTCAAAGGATATTCTACTACCAGTTCTCCACCTTTGTCCTGAATAATTTTAGAGATACTTATCATATTTCTATGAATCACATCTTTAAGAACTTATTGGGATGAGTTATAAAATTCTATTTCAATGACCTGGTGGTTAAGTCTCAGAAGTGTTGTAATCACATTGCTAATATTTATACAATACTAATCAAGTTACAACAAAATATTTTTATGATAAATCCTATGAAATGTGTGTTTGGTGTAACATTAGGGAAATTACTTAGCATTGTGGCATGCCACTATGACATTTAGGTTGATCCAGAGAAGACCACTGTTATCCTTGTGATGATGTCTCCTTGAAACATTAAGAAGTTGAGAGGGATTCAGAGAGGCCTCACTTTTATTAGGCATTTCATATAAAATATGGATATAAAATCCCTCCCATTAACCAAGTTAATAAATACGAGGTCACCTATTAATGGGATGAATACCACTAGGAATCCTTTGAGAACTTTGAGCAATATCTACTACATCCATTGGTTATAATTACACAAGTATAAATGAATCAAAACATCATATATATGGCTATAATGGAGTGATCGTTTGGGTCCCATATCATATAAAATAATGATGTAGGAAACAAAAATAGTCACTACTATCTTAGTAAAATGATGCTAGACACCGAGACCTCATATTTTGATATTGAGAAGAACTACCTTACACTCATCTTCACCGTAAAAAAGATAAGGCACTACTTGAATCCCAAATAAGTACACTTGGTCTCTCATATCAAACCAATCAAGTATATTCTTAGCTTCCCTATGATAACCAAGAATTTTTCTTGATGGGCGATTATCCTGCAATAGTAATAAATTTAATTCGTGTCCTTGAAGGAAATCAAGGGAAAGTGCTACCGAATTTCCCTAAAGTACATCCTACCTTGGAAAACATAATAGTAAACATTGATCTCTAAAAATAATAGGTTTTATATACTCATAACACTCCCCAATCATGGGAGATTTATTTTTGTGGGGAATATCAAAGTCCAACTAAGAAGATAATGAAAAGCTCAAATTTTAACCAGGTTGGCCTTAGGATTGTCTTTATTTCCTCAGATAGGTAAATTCTACCATACTCCTTCTCACTATCTAAAGGATGAACCAATAATGAGGTGGGAAACCAAACCTTATTATATTCTTGGAGCTATCCCTATAGCTACAAATAGATTATCGGAATTTAAAAGGCAATTTGGAGTTAGTACTCAAACAGATCAATGGTGAATATATAATCAATAAGAAAAGAATTTTACCCCTTATAGACTATGATATGGGATTGATGGAAGAATTTTCTTTCAAACCAATGTTGCATCATGTTACTTGATCATAGAATTATCATGCTGATAATTCATTTAACGCATCCACAGTCCAAGTTGATCCTAACCAAGATGAGGAAATCTTTGGCATCACATCCCAAAGGATGGTCCCCCAGATCCTCATATTTAAAATGGAGTAAATCAATCAGATCATCATTGACCAGTGACATGATGGGACAATTACTATTTTTGGATGAATGAACCCTATAATGGACTACCTCAACAAATGAGACCCTTCTATCAATCTAACCCAAAAAGGAACATGTCTGATGTTGGACATAAAACTTCACCCTCTGGTATAGGCCAAATGAATATAAATTTATCTATAAATGGGGATTCAATGGAGTCCTCATTAGATTCACCATAGAAGGAGAGACCCTCATTGTAATGAAGAAAGTTCATGCAAGATATTTTGGTGCTCATCAGTCAGGAACCCAAATCTTGCAACAAATTAAGAGTCTTGGTTATTTATGGATGATAATGATTCAAGACTACATGACCAAGAAGTATCATTATTTTCAAATACATGAAAAATTCATCCATTATCCCTCAAAACTATTGCACACTAACAATTATTCATGGAAAATTTCCATATAGGGAATGGATATCTTGGGCCTATATCCCCCAACTAATACCAAGAAATTCAAGCAAATTATTACTTCTATCAACTTCTTCTCCAAATGAGACAAGGCCATACCTCTCAAGGAATTTAAGACTAGAAGCATCATTAACTTCATTAAGTCTAATATCATCACCATATTTGATGCCCCTCATACAATATTAATGGAAAATGAAAACATTTTTTTTCTTATGAGTTAAAGAGGCTATATTAAGAGTGCAACATTGAGTACCACAATTAATCTCACTATCATGTAGTGTAAAATGTATAGATATAGGCTTTTAATAAGACTATATCAAATGTACTCCAGAAAATGGTGGAAAAAATAAGAAATATTGGCTAGATAAACTCCTACATGCCTTATGGGGCTATCACACCACAAACAACACTACCACAAAAGTGACCCCATAATTTGATATCTACATAATGAAGTGGTCTTGGTGCCATCACTCTGGGTCTCTATCTATGGTTAACTCTTAGAAGATGAAAAATCAAAGAAGTGGTTTGATGATTCAGAATGGTTTGATGAAAATAAGTTACATACATTACACAATATATAAGACCGTTAAAAATAGAATTCACATTCCTTTAATAAAAAGGTCCACCGATGCTCATTTTTACTAGGAGTATTGGTGTTGGTTCTTATAACATTGATGATACTAGGAAATAAACCTCCAAATATGCAACCCAAGTGGGAGGGAACTTACTCTATACACAAGGTCTATTCCAATGATTCTTATTTCTTATCCATAATGAATGTGAAACACATAAAAACCCCCACTAATGAAAGTTCTATCAATTTTTTTTTCAAAATTTCTACCATACACCTAATTCCAAGTGATAAGACTTTAAAATGCAAAACATCCAAGGTCCTAGTCACATAACCTTAAACCTCAAGATACCCACATCCTAGTCACATGTTGTTAAAATATACAAAAACTGTCTTGTCACAAGAAGTGAAACTACAAAACATATAGTCCATCTTGTAATGCTATAAAATAATTAGAGAGGGACATATGATTGGATCTATCAGCAACATGGGATCCAAAATCCTTGCAATGGTATGTAGAATATTCCACCTATCAATACAATTTCAATAGGTTTGGATTTTCTATCCCCATACCTGGTTAATATAAGGAAAAAAATCCCCTATGTAAGATCTTAATCTTAATAGGATACCCTTAACTAACTATTAACATTAAGGTTCACTTGAGAAATGACCAAAAAAATACCCCTGTATATGAGCCAGATCTATGCAAGGTATTTATAATATAAGTACATGAAAACTCGATTCCCATGCTCATGGGATATGTAATGACTCCTGGATCCTTATCCCAGGCCCAAATTCACCTTCCATCAATAAATAATTCCCCTATATTTGAGATTGATCAATGTAGGGATGAAAATATTTCGCAAAACTATATGCAATATTGATTACCATCCTCATGAGATACATAGTGATGCATGGATCCTTATCCTCGGACCAACTGAAACTTTTGTAAATAAATAGTACCCCTATATTTGAGCTTGATTAATATAGGGATGAAATTATTTCAAATAACTATGTAAAAATTGATTCTAATTATTCTATAATACATAGTGACACCTAGATCCTTTATTCTAGTCCCAACCATAAATTATGAAAAGCATAAGTTTCCCCCTTTTCACATAAGAATTTTAAAATTCTATCACATTGTCTCAGTGCTTGAACCTTTACTCATTGATATTTGGTATTTTTTTTACCCATCATAGAAACAAAATTCTTAAAATTAGCATGTGGGTAAGACCCATGTAAAAATAATCACATGTCCCTATCGTGTGACATCAAACTATGAGGTGGAAATCTACCCTGCATGACTTTAAACTGCTCAGAGTGGCCCATTCGTCAAGACCTCTTTATTCCCTATACGAAAGCTAGATCCATATAGAAGTATTTGGAATATGTTTGGAATGTTACTTAGAGAATTAATGAACTTATTCCTTAAATATATTATAAATATATGAAATGAATCATCCTTTAAAACAACTAAATGCAGACTTGATTCTCATCATGGGATATGTAGTGACATCCAGGTACCCCATTACGAACCCATCTTCCATTCTTATAATCAGAATGGGAACATGTCCCACTTTTTTATATGAGTTAGATCTATGAAGGAGATTTTGAAGTGGGTTCTATTGAACTAGGACCTATCCCTGTATATGATTCAGATCTATATAAAGAATTCTATTTTTAAGAACTATGCATAGATTGATTCCTGTCCATATAGGATACACAGTGATGCTTGGATCCCACATCCTAGGAATGACTAAAATATTCAAGAAAATGGTTCCACTTCTATATTTTCTTTTCATATGAGCCATATCTATGTTGGGGTCCATTTTTCTTTTGATAACTACTTATGGCTTGATTCTTATCCACACAAGATATATAGTGATGCTGAGACCCCTTGTCTTATGACCAAACGCAATGTCAATAAAAAATATATAATTACCTCCCCTTGCACAAGAGCCTGATCTATGAAAAGAATTTATTATATAATAACTATATATGGATTTATTCTTGACTTATCAAGATACATAGTGATAATTGGGTATAATATAATAGGCCCACCAACAAGTTCATCACTATCAGAGCCTTCCTCGATGCCTAATCTATATCAATATTAGTCACCATTTTTTGACTATAAGATTATAAAGGTTACCCCATAAATTAAATCCTCTCCCAATATTATATCCCTTTGATGTAATTATATAGAAAAAAATTATAGATCACAGACCCAAATGATAGGGGAAAACTTCTCTTTTGGGGAGTAGTACCCACCACATAAGCCAGATATATACAAGGGACCTTTTCCATAAGAACTACATATGGATTGATTCCTAACTTATCAGGTATATAGTGACTCCTAAGTATGATATCCTAGGCCCAAATGTAGGTTCATCACTATTATAGCCTTCCCAAATGCTTGATTTTTATCAAGAGCAATCACCCTAGTTTGGATTCAATATTGTGAAGGTGCCCCCATAAATAGAAGACTCTTCCAATATATGATCCCTTATCCTTCATGATATATTCAACCCTTATAGACCATGCACCCGAATTATAGAAGATAACATATCATTTAGAGAGTAGCATGTCCCCTACACATGAGACAGATCTATACAAGGGACCTTTTCCATAAGAACTATGATTGTATTGATTCCTGTTTGTACATTATACATAATGATTACTAGATTATCCATATTAGGAATAACCATAGTCATCAAAATAATTATACCACCTTTTCTCCATATCATTAAAGTTTGGTTCAATTCTTATAACTATTTTTATCATTTTTGAAAAGAAAATAAATAAATAAAATATGATAATACCCCATCATACCTTAGTTTTTGAAACCTTTACAGTGAAACATCACTTCCCTAATGACTCCGCACTAAGGTAAGAATTGTTTATATTTTCCCTTCATGTGAGATAGATCTATGTGGAGAAATCCTCACCACTATTTTATATGGATTGACAAAAATTCCACCTCCCAATATGAGTTTAACCTATATGGGGAGCCATAAAAGAGCTACGAGTGGGTTGATTCATATCTTGATAGGATACATAGTGAAACCAAGATTCTATATCCTAGGTACAAGAAAAATTTCTAAACAATACCCCCTCTCTATGTAGGATCAATATCTATTCATAGGGGTTTCTTTGAAAATATTCTCTTTATCTTGATTTCTACCCTCATGAGATGCATAGTGAAACCTAGGGGAAGTAAAAATATAGTGATTACATATTCCCTAAACTCATTTGGGTTATCAATCAAGGCACCTATCATTTGCAATGGTATTTTTCCATTCTTAGCACCTAGAAATGTTACTCTCTTAGTCATGAACCCCTATCCAACACAGTATGGGTTATTCTCCACTAATCTAATGTTTCTCACAATGAGAATGACTCATGTGGTCTTAGAGGTTTTTGAACGTTACCCTATGGGGAGTATCATGACTAAATATGGGAGGAGATGACAATTTAACTTTCATGACATGAAACTGCATAAGAATGGTCAAGTCATACAAGCTTACTTTTCTTATGTATGAGATATATCTACATAAGGTTTTTTGTTTATATGAGTAAAATATTTAGAAATTCCCCCAAACATATGGTTATTTACCCAAAAGATTAAGAGATAATGAAAATATATCCAACATTTAAGTTCCCCTGACCAATGCAAGGTAACTATAAAGATACTTTGTATAATTCTCACATCAGTTTACAAAGTCCTGATCACATTAAGTTAAACTGTATGACCTTCATCCTAACTTTATGATGTTAAACCATGAATCTAAACTAGAGAACTTCTTAAGTACTCATCACATGATTTTAAAATTCATAAAAATGATGTCCTTGTTATGTGACATTAAAAACAAAAATCATAATTCATTTTCAATCCTTATCAAAGGACCACAATATCCTAACCATGGTTAACTGAGGTATAGGATACTTCTATCTCCTTTCCTAATCTCGTCAGTAGATAAATCAAACTTTGTGTTTTGAGTGTCTTGGATTTCCAAAAACCTTCCATGGCCCTTGTAAAAGAGTTTACCTAGATTCAAGGACCCCTCTTATTGACTATTCATGAATTGGATCTATATAAGAGCTCTTGAACCATCAACCAAAAGTGTATTTTCCTTGAAAAAGGGACCTCAGATCCTCATGAGCCTTGAAAACATGAAAATGGCATCCACCACCTTAGAGTGATTCATGATCATCCCTCGCATGTTTTCCCCATACTAATACTCATTATTTGAGAACCTTCAACCATGATTTAAAATAATTCATTCCCCACTCAGAAGGTGTTGGAACAATCTTGACTATGGAAATCCTAATTGGGTCATTATGTCACATACCCCTCATAAATGGTCCATGAATCATGACCACAAACTATATGAACCAATTTCAAAGTTGTATGACCTTAAACTCTAGCCCCCATTAGTCCAAATCACATAACCCCAAACATCTAGTAAAAGAGACACAAAACTTATCATAATGAAAACCCGAAAAGGGTAATCTAAAAAAAAGTAGTATTAACTCACTAATATCTTCATCTTTATAGATTGGGTAAAAGTTAGAGCATAAATAAAAAAGATGAAAAACTTGTTGGGTCTATCCTATGACCCTGAAAAAGTTGATCCATGCTCACTGAACCCTTCTAGTCTAGTAAAAAGTTAGTGAAATGATCTACCATATCCCTTTCCTTAAAAATGCATTCAATAAATGACATATTGACCTTTAGGGTGCTTTAACCCGTCTTGAATATTACATTTTCGATAAAAAAACTTCATGTATCCGACATATGAGTTATACTCACCATTTCCTTGAGTCAATACACTTATCTTGGAATCCCATATCCCATTCATATTGGTTCTCCCCTATAGCATATTGGTAATAGGGGATGATAGATATAAAGGATACCCACTAGTATTCATGGGGTAAATAACACAATTCCTTAGTGCATATGACCTTGGGGATATTTTGGTCCTGGAGGAAATGTCCCACTCAAACCCATGAGCTATTTTCCAGACTGTGTGTGACACTAGTTTCTACCATTACTAATGGTCAACCTACTCCCACCAGTCTCCACTTCTCGTTGACTCATATATTCCTATATCATTATTTATAAGTCTCATGATCTAAATATTCAAGTATATTTTACATCCTCGATGTTACATTTCCATGTACCATACCCATTCTAAAACTACGGATATGATACCTCATTCTTGATCCTTTTGGTGGTCTCATTCCATGAATCTAAACTACATGATATTTGGGTATGAAATTAATGACCATAAACCAAATTTTCCCATTCTTAAGGTAGTATATACCAAAAATTGGGCCTTCATTAACATCAAGTTTCACCAGGTCCTTATCGTATGAACTATCTCTTGGTTGTGAGAACCCTCTTTGGATAGATCTTTATCTATATCCTACTTCATTTATTAGATATTTAAACATTTTTAAATCATATAAATCCACTATAAAGGAACATATACCACTTTACTTGATTACACATGAGTTAGATTGGAATAAGGGGCCTTAAACCTTTAACCAAATGCATTTTCCCTAAAAAAGGACCTTTGATCTCTGTGATCCCTAGAACCATCACAATAGAACTCATCACCTTAGTGTTTTTTTTGTGATCATCCCCAACATGATTTTTCCATCTCATTATCCTCAGTTTAATCTCTTTGAGTTGTGATTTACTCAATCCATAATCCAAATATCTAAGTGGATTTTACATCCTCAATGTTATTTCACTATATACCAAAACCATTTTTTAAACAAGGATGAAGGGTTCCAAACCCTTATTGAATACTCATCCTACATGAATTATTAAAGGGTGTGGGGTTCTAGAACCATTCTTGAATACTCATCATTCATGAAATAATATAGGTTACTATAACCCTTCATGATTATTCATATTTAAAGAAAGGATGTATAGTTTTAGAAACCTTCTTAATTATTCATCCTTCAGGAATCGTTTCATGTCTTAAGTGTCTGAATCCCTGAAAAAATATCACATGTACATAGAAAAGGATATTTTCCTACTCCAAGGGACCCATCTTCTTGACCATGCATAATTTATATTTTCATAAGGGCCCTTGAATCGTCAATCATAGGCATATTTTCCTTATAGAAAGGTCCTTAGATCCCCATGAGATTGGATAACATTGAAAATAATCTCATCACCTCATATTGATCTATGATTATCCTTTACATTTCTGCCTCATTTCACCATCCTCAGTTCAATATCTTTGAGAAATGATCCACCTTTTACATGAATCCAAAAATCAAGATGGGGTATTATGTTCTTAGTGGAAGGTATGAGCTATATGACCTTAAACTATAGAAATAGGAGGTCTGAGCTATATAACCTTAAACTATAGTAATAGGATTTCTGGGCTATGTCCTTAAACTAAAACAATAGAAGGTACAAGTTATATAACCATAAAATATAACGAAATATGGTTCAAGATATATAAACTTAAACTTTAATCATTCATAGTTTAAAGTTTTTTAAACTTAAAAATCCATTATATTGGCCTAAATTACATGACCATAAACCACTCTTGGGAATATATACAATACTCTCTAGGAAAAAAACCCACAAAGTGTGGTTTGGGATAAATTTAAGTCTCTTCTCACTATACATGCACTATGTGTGATTAAGAGATATTTAACATTTTAAAAATTGACATAAATATTGTTCGGTTGAAAACCCTCAAATGGAATTCTAATAAAAAGTCAAGTCTTAGACCACCAAGCCTTACTTATAGTAATATTAGTAAAAATAATGTTTAATAAAAGAAAAATACACAAAGATTTAGGTCCTATCATGTGGCCTCAGTAATAGTAAATCAATGCTTGTTAGGCCTCAAGATTAAGAATGATTTAGATAACTCTCTGTCTCTCTATAAAACATTCACCCAAGTCATCACTTTGAACTATAAAATCTTGAAAAGACTAGAACTTGTACATCAAAAATGGTGTTTATAGAGATGTTCATCCATGAACCATTCTTAGGAGGAATATGTTATGACTCAAGCATTTGAGTTCAGATCTGGGTTCATTGAGTGTTATGAAAAATCTTGACATACTTGGAAATCTATATGATACTTAGTCATCAATGTGGAATGCATATGGTGAAAGAAGAATGTGAATACAACATCACATGAAATTTTAATGGTTTGTTTATTGGAAATTTTTAAAAAAGAGGGGAGGAACCTCCACAGTCCGGAGTATCTCCCATTATTTCCCAAAAAAAAAAATTATATATCAAGCTCATAATAAAATTTGATATGCTGAGTTCTTTATATTGTTCAAAGTTCAACAAGTGGCATCGGTTGGATACTGAAGTCTCGCCCACTTTATTTCCTCCGCCATTGTTAGCAGATGAAGAGACTAGATCAAAGAGGATAAGTCATGGCCATATTTTTGAGTAAAATACAATAGAGAAGTTTCATTTAAAAGATAAAAATTTGTGTGTAATGAACCAAAATTTTATAAATTGAATTTACCTTTTGAAAATATAATTGGTCCATATTTAGTAATATTATAGTATATAATGAACATGCACTACATGATAAAACCAATTTTTTTATTATAACTTGAAAAATACATTTATATAATAAGAATGACCATATGAATTGAAATCATTACAATGGGAAAAAAATAGAAAATAAGATAATAATAGGAAAATTTGTATTTTCTCGATCGCCCTAGAATAATCACACTCAAGAACAACACTATAGAAATGAAACAGAATGTTAGTAATACAATATGTTTTTTTTAAAATGAAAATATATATAACCTTGAGAATAAAATATAAATTAAGGAATAATGAATAAAATATGAGGTATTTATAGAAAGTAGGGAACCCATATTATCGTTACAAATTTGACCATTGGAGTTGTAATCTGACCATTGGAATAGTAACCTGACCATTAGAATAGTAATATGACCATTGAGAATAGTAACCTGGCCATTAGAATAGTATCCTCACCTATGTAAGTTTAAAATAATATTTAGGTATCTCATAAAATGAAAATATGATATATTTATATCATGGTATACATATATAAATGTTTAAAAATGATAAATTAAGTGTTTTTTTTGTAAAACATAAATGTCTTAATTGAAATTTTATAATAAATATAATGATTTAAAAGAAAATTTATTTACATAAAATGGATTTTTAAATTACTAGTAATTTTTATAATAATGATAAGATAATTTTATGAGCCCAAATGCAATTTTTTAAAGGGTTAAAAAATTTCTCGTGATGTTAAAATTTGATTTTTTCAATTAAATAAGGATTTTATTTAAAAATTAAATTTCTCATAATTAAATATTTTATTAGAAAATTAATTACATTTTTGGAATCCACACATCAAAAAATAGTTAGGGTTATTTTTTGGTATTTTTCTAAATTATTTTATTTTTTTGTGAATAGTAAAATACGACAATATATGGTAAAACATGTTATAAGCTAAATACATGAATTTTTGAGTCATATATGATGTAACAACCCATTATTTTGTACTAAAATACACCATTTACTATATATAATCACAATAATCAATAATATTGATAGTATTGAGCTAAAATAATAATATAATGACTATAATATTAAAAAACACCCCTCTAATCCGCTTATAAATACCACTCATCACCACCTCTTCTCATAAAAACTTATAATACCTAGAGATTTATAAATATTTGAAAAAATATCTCTTAAAATAATTCCCCAAGTCCCTATAGTCATTTTTCTTATAAAATTTCTAATCTCAAAGCATATTATGAAGTATTTCAAGAGACAACATCCAAGAGGCAACATTCTCAAATTTTCTCTTTTTAATTATTTTCTTCTTCTACCTTAACATTAACTCCCTCATATAACATGACATAATGAATCTAGTATAATAAATATAATATAATGTTATTATTTTTAATGTGATATTCATCTTATACCCACCCTTATTTTATTTCTTAAACGAACGCATTGCTTACAATAAGGTTGGTTCACCGCTTCCATGAACAACACACTTTTTCTTTCTCCACTACCTTCAAGGATGATCATAAAAATATTATTATAGTTAAATATGATTATAATAAGTATATTATGACTTATTTTAAGTTTTTTATCATTTAATTAAATAAAATTAATCTAGTTCATGATGGTCGGTAAAATGACTTAATTAACTAACCACAAAATATCGACCTTTTTACTAAGTGAATTAACCCTATATTAGAACATATATGATAATTTAAGACCATATAAATTTATGTAATAAAATTAATATCATTTTATTTTACTTATGGAGTTTTATTACCATTTTACAAGAACTTATTTAATTATCCACAAGTGATCTGACCTTGGAACCATGAAACAAATGCACTTGGAATAATAAAATCAGTCTTTATATCTAAATGAAATAATTATAAATAAACTTAATAAAATCATAATAAATAAAATATATATGTTAAAATTTCTAAATTAATAAATATATAAATTTAATTTAATTATCCATTATGTAAATTTCAAGTGTAGAACAATTCTGGAACATTTGGTAAGGGATCTCTCAGAATCACCCTTTTTTCCTTTGGATTATGAAATTTCACACTCTAACTCACTTTATCTCACTATTTGATGTTATTAAATGATTATAAATTCAATATATGTGTATATTACATATCTACATAGCTTACTCTACCTTCCTTTGATGGGGTAATACATTCCTTAAGTTTATTTATCAAATGCCTTCTTTAAAATTAAATCCGATTAAGGGGAACATTTCTACCAATTAATCCTTTATTCAACGTTCATTTAAATCCTTTATTACAATTAATGATTTTACTAAATAAAGGAATAAATTTGGCATAACCATTCTATTTTAACTCATTGTTTTATTTTTAATCTTTATGATATCTTCTTTGATTATGATATGAGGCAAGACTATGTAACCCATCTCTTTCCATGGGTAATTCTTATGTTTATGCGTCATGATTTATTTCTTTTTTTTGGTGAAAATAAGCATATATATTATACTGAACCATAATTTATATAAATTTATATTACTTAAAAATTTAATTATATTCAATACAACATATAATAAATCCATGATAGGACCATATAGGTATAGTGTATTTAGAAACTGAAAAACGTAAACAACTAGTTCATAAAACATCTACATTGTATCTCACTTATTTCTTCATAACTAGAATACTTTTTGAAATATCTTACTTAGTACCCTTATTCCTGACCTGGGTAAAGGAAATATATGAAAGGGTGATCTAAAATTCTCAGTAAGGGTAAACAAGGGAAATATTAATCATATCATAATCATAAGACATAAGAACATAACATTTGGAAGTCTTATCCTGCATATAAAAGATCGTGATATCATGTCATGAGATAAAAGTTCATAATAATTAACGAACATAATCCCAACAGTCAAAAAAATAAGTCATGAAGTTTTTTGGCATACACATAAGCATAGAAAATCATTTAATATTAGTCAAGGCTCATTTCCAAGACCATCATAGCGGAAAAAGTCCATTACTAAATTGGGTTTACTTATCATTCCAGCCCTGTATTACTAAACCATATTTAATTTACATTCCATTCATGTATATCTCATGAGATATAAATATTTACCCAATGCATTGGTTGGATATGTAGGTCCCACCCATCTCATAATGAAATCTATCTTACATGTGCCACAAAAACATAAACAATTCATCATAGCATAACCCAAGGAAAAAAATGGGTTTCTTAAACATCATTACATCATAATCCATATAAAATAAATGGATTTCATAAAAATAATTCCCTCATAAAAACAATCAAATCAAAGTAATAAAAGGTATATAAAAATAAACCTATTTCATCTTTTATGGAAAATATTTTTTATAAAATACTTGAAATTAATTCTTGAGGAAAATATCCTTTCTTCTTCAAAAATGTTTTCTTTTCTAAAAATGAAACACAATTTTAAAAGAAAAGAATTTAATTTCAAATACGCTTAAAATATTTTAAATAAAGACTCATGTAAATAAGGAGTTATGAAATCTTAAAAATCCATTCATTCCGTATAAGTTAAAAAAAACATTCTCCTCATACTTTTGCCAGAAAAGTAAAAAAAGTACCTCGTATTGAATAACAAAAATATATTCCTTTCATTCCATTTATTAAAAATTTACTAATTTTTAAAATTGAATTGATTTTTTTTAGAAGAATAGAAATAGTATTAAATATTTAGGTAACATGGATGTATATTTTAAACATACCCCAATAATTAATTACGTATAAACAATCTCAGATAATAATGAGATTGCAAAATTATCCATTACCTTAGGTCTGATATCTTTCGTATGTATCCAAAACTCCTATATAATTATTTAAATAATTTTATTGACTTATTAAATAATTATAATCATATTTATGATATCATATATGATTATATTATAATCCATTTTTCAGTAACATTTTATTATCACTCGTTATTCAAATATTAACTATTTTATGTTCTTATGCAAGTTTTGTCAGATAAGTTCTTGTTACAATTCTTAGGTTATAGTTATATTATTTGAATAATGATATTAGTATAATATATATCATATATATTCATTACATTAATGTTTATAATCATGGTTTAATGAAGATCATGTAGAATGAATCACATCACATCGTGGAGACGGTAGGCCGTACGTAAGCACGAGCGACGAAATCATTCAATTAATGGTTGAATGGTATGAAATTGGATGGTATATTAATTATAAAGAATAATTATCATGTTATATTAATTATTTAAATCCAATATACTCATAATTATACCTATCCAAATAAAGTATTATTGAATAAAAAATTACACCACGACGTGGAGACGGTAAGTCGTACGCACGCACACATAGTTATATTGTTATTCATAGGATGGATAAAAGAAGGTATAAGGTTGTACCATAATTATAATTAAATCTAATCATGTATAATATATTGAATTTTTTAATTTATTATGGAAACCACATAATAAGAGTAAGTAGAAGAATAAAAGAATTTTGAAAGAGGTGATAAAACAATTACTTATTTTTCGAGTATCTTCTTTTGATTTGCACAAAAGGTCTCCTTAGGATGAATTTATGCCCAAAGTGTGGCATCTAGGATGAATTGAGGGAAGTTGGGAGAGGATATGGGTAGGGTTTGGCCGATAAAAAGGGATTTAGAGGTGTGATTAAAAGAGAAGGAGAGGGGAGGGGCACTATTGGAAATACCAAAACTATTAAATTAATATAAATTAATTTTTAAATTAAGATGGCTCCAAAGAATATTATTTTGAAGATAATATTTGTATGGGTAGAAATCATCCCAACCAATAAACTTTATATATGTTTTTATTTTATTTTAAACCTTATAATTTTGATTTGTCCTTATTTAATCTATTTAATTTTAATTGTGGTAATAACATTCTAAATATTTAATGGTTATAAGTATTTAATTATTTGGTGTCAATTGACCATAAATGGATATTTAATGACATTTTAGACCTTATAATTATCACTTTGTAATTTTTAAATATTTTTATTATTTTTAAATAATTTAATAAAATGTTATTTTTATAAAACATCAAAAGTGTCAATTTTTACAATATTCATTTCTTTGATCTTAAATAAAATTTACATAGAAGATAACTTCAAACCGAATAATTTAATATACTCCAAACAAGTCATAATAACCTATAAAATTCATGTAGAACCTTAATTAATTCAAATTATATTTATTTTAATATTTTTAAAATCATTTATTTGATATTTCTATTAATAAAATAATTTTTTGTCACTATTGTGTCATCCTTAATGGTAATTATTTAATTTTTAAAAATTAAAAATAAATTTATACAATTTAAGTAGTTATTTTATATTTTTAGAGACTATCTATAGTTGATGTTATCTTCTTATTATCCCTATATTAGAATTGATATACTTATATAAAAATAGAGTGTGCCATTTTGTCACATTCATTGATTTTAATAATATTAATGTCATATTCATGGGAAAGTGGCCATTAAGTGATTTTATTTTGAACCATAGATAATAAGGTTAGAATTTAATCATCCAGTAGGATTTTTATAGGTGTTAAGGTAATTTTATAATATTATTTTTACCTTTAATTATCCCATTTACCCTTAACTACGGTAATAAAAAAATTACTAAAGTTACTATTCATAATATCAAAAAAGTAAAAGTAACCTATTAACATAATTTGGATCCACTGATTCTAATTATGTAATCCATTTTCAAAATTTTAAACATATAATTTACAATAATTAAATGAAAATTAATCCCGTTGTTGGAAAGAGAGAATGAGTTTTAAAAGCTAAAACATTCCAAAAGATTGAAATGTTTTTACACCTGGAATCAATGTAAAATTAATGTTAATGGCATGAATTATATTTAGTGATAAAAATATATTATATTTATACTTTAAAAACATTCAATATTATAATTTAACCACATAAATTATTTCGATGAAAAAATTTGTTTTCACATAAAATTTAGTGTTTTTTTGCTATTCATCAAAACTTGAAAGTTATCAGAAAAATATCAAAAACTCATCCAAAGTAAATTTTTATATCCTGCTTCAAAATAACATGTTTATTTTGTCATTTAAAAATTATTAATGTGTAAAAATCTTAATTTAAAAGGGGTTCTCCATTCAAAGTTGTAAAATTACTCTTTTAAAAAATATAGGTTTTTATACATGAAATGGCTTTTATTCATACCCTATGACTAAAATATCCATTAGATGAATATCAAAAATATTTTATTAAGTATATAACATATATATATCTCTCATTAATTTCATTACCAATAGTAATTCACTAAAAAATACAAATATCTAATTGATTTGTATTTTTCATAAGTAATTGATAGCCAATGAATTCACAATGTATTTTCATAATTTAGTTATAATTATTCATGATAACCTAACAACTAGGATATAATGGTAATTTTATACTAAGGGAGTCTTTCGGTACTTTTAAACTCACAATTACATGTAATTCAAGCTACTAAAGAATTAAAATTATTTAAAGAAATTATTTCATAAAAATATCCGGGTGTTACATTCTACCCCCCTTAAACTAAATTTCTCCCCCAAAATTCAACACTTGGAAAAAAACAAATGAGGATACCTCTACTTCATCTTCTTCAAATTGGTGGTTCCACCATAAAACTTTAACTAAGCGAGTGGTATTGTTTTGTAGAACGTTTTCTCTACAATCAAGAATCTCTATCGGTTGTTCTTCATAAGAAAGATCATTCTTCAGCAGTACGACTTCTGAGTTTATTACATGTGAAGGATCAAGTATGTAATTTATTAGGAGAGATGCATGGAACACATCATGCACTTAGGATATATTCAGTTGAAGTTACAATCAGTACGCTACCTTCCTAAAATGATCCAAAATTTTGAAAGGGCTAATATACCTAGGGCTCATCTTGCCCTTCTTTCCAAATATCATTACTATCTTCCAAGGAGATAATCATAGAAACACCTTATTACCCACTTCAAACTCTAGGTCTTTTATTCAGTTGTCAGTATAACTTTTTTGTCGACTCTGAGCTGCTCTTATGTGTTGTTTAATAGATTTGAAAATTTTCCCATTTCGTCAACAACATCAGGTCCTAATAGCTTTCTTTCTTGAACTTCATCTCAGCAAGTTGGAGTTCTAAAATTATTTCCATAGAGATCTTAGTAAGGATCCATCTGAATACTATAGTGAAAGCTATTGTTGTAAGAAAATTTCACCAAAGTTAGGTGTTGATCCCAACCACATTTTGAAATCCATATAGAAAGCTCTCAACATGTCTTCCAGAGATTGAATTTTCCCCTTAGACTGACTGTTTATCTGGGGATGATAAGCAATGTTGAAACTTAACTATGTATCCAGATCATGCTGAAGACTTTTCCAGAACATCAAGGTAAACCTCAAATCCAGATCAGATATAATGGAAAGTGTTACTCCATGCAATCTTTCCACTTCCTTTAGATATATCCTGGCAAGATGATCAAGATAGAAATCCTCTCTAATAGAAATGAAGTGTGATGAATTTTTAAGGAGATCAACTATAAACTCAGATAACATTATTGTCTTTGGATGTTTTGGGAAGTATGATGATAAAGTCCATAGTGATGTCTTCCATTTCTATTCTGGTGTGGGTAATGGTTGTAATATATCCTCATACTTCTGTCTCTTAGCCTTAACTTTTTGAAAAACCAAGCATCGAGAGACATATTTGGAAACATATATTTTCATGCCATCCCAATAGAAATACTCTTTCAGGTCCTTATACATATTTTTTACTTTTAGGGTGAATAGAGAATGAAGGACTAAGAGCCTTATCCAATAGCTCCTTCTTTAATTCTGGTATGGGAGGGATGCAAACTTGATTTTTGAACCAAATTATTTCATCATAATCAAGGTTGAATTCAGGAACACTTCTCACCATCTTTTGTAGCTCTACATATTTCTTTTGTGCCTCCTTAATCTTCACTTGTATAGATGGTTGAACATTCATTTGATAAATATAATATTTCTCCATTTCCTTTAAAATTTCAAGATCCATCCTTTGAAAATCCATTAATATTGGATATTTTTGTGATTCTCATCACAGATAGGCTAGCATGGTCTTGTCGACTCCAAGCATATACCGCCTTGTTCTCTTTCCCAGGGTGGTAATGTATTGAGGATTCGTAATATTTAATCAACTACAACCATCTTATTTAGCACATATTCATCTTATTTTGTGTGAAAATATAATTTAAGCTTTTAGGATCAGTATAAATATCACACCTTTCACCATAAAGATAATGCCTCCATATCTTTAATGAAAAGATTACTACAGCTAACTCCAAATCATGAGTTGGGTAATTTTTCTCATGGATTTTCAAATTCCATGAGGAATAAGATATCACCATATCATTTTGCACGACAACACATCCCAAACCCTTCTTTAGGCATCACTATAGATAACAAACCTTTCTCCTCTACAAGGTAGTGTGAGTACAGGTGCACTATCTAACCTTCTTTTTAGACCCTTGAAATTTTATTCACATTCCTCTATCCATACGAACCTAACTCCTTTAAGATTAAACTTGGTGATTGGATTAGATAATCTTGAATAATATTTCACAAAACCTTGATAATACATAGAAAAACCAAGAAAACGTTGGATCTCAGTTACCATTTTTGGTATCGACCAACTTTCAACAACTTCTATTTTTGATGGATCCATAGATATCCCATGTCTTGAGATTATGGGACCCAAAAATGAAACTTTTTGAATCCAAAATTCACACTTGGTAAATTTTGTATAAAGATTATCCTTTCTCAGGGTCTTCAGTAAAATTATGAAGTGATATTCATGTTTTTCCTTGTTCTTTGAATAGAAAATAATATATTCTATAAATACTACCACAAACTGATCAAGATAGTATCTAAAGACTTTATTCATTAGATCTATGAAGATAGAAGGGGCATTAATAAGACCAAAAGGAATCTGTAACGAACCAATGTTTTATAAATGAAAATTCCTCTCTTATAAATATTTCATATAATCACATGAAAGAACAACATAATGAACTACTAAGTTCTATGTGACCTTTAAACATAATTTTTTCACTTCTGTGATTTGAATTTCAAAAATCTAACATACACGGTTTCTATTAGTAAGTTATTTAGAGTTTGATAAGAAAAAATTAATTTTTGGTGAATAGTAACATACCCTTATGAATAGAAACACACCCTCATGAATAGAGATATACCATAATGAATAGTAAACTTACCTATGATAGTATAAAAATAATATTCAAGTAAAAGTATGATGTACCTATATTTTAGAATAAATAAATGAATTTTTTAAAACTGGTATTTTAATAATAAATTATGAGTTTAATTAAATATTAAAATAATCATATTTATAAAATTATTTTTAAAAAATGGATTTCATTTTTGGATTCTACATGTCAAAAAATGGTTACGATGAATTTTTTGGGATTTTTCCAAAATACTTGAATTTTTTTTGTGAATAGTAAAATACATTAATTTCCCATATAAATACATTATAATTCAAATCCACTATTCCTCACATCATAAGTGATGTAAGCACCCAAATATCGAACTCACATGAATTTATTACTATTTTTTGTCATGGAATCATCACTATTTATGGTCTTGAGGAAAATTAATAAACTAATAATTATAAAATTACGAAAACCCCTCTCCCCTCCACTATAAATACCCCCATTCTTACCTCTTCTCTTTACCAATATCAAACCTTTTTCCTTGCCAATATTCTTCCAAAATCTATCCCCAAGATCCTCCCCCACGTCCAAATACCCCTAGTCTCTTTAAAATACCAAAACCTCTCCCCTTAAGAGGTTCTCAAAGGAGGTAGACTCAAGAGGTAAATTCCTCTTTCCAATTCTTTCATTTCTTTTAAGTTCTTTTCTTTTTGTTTCTTTCCTCACATACCTTCAACCAAATGGTATTATAACTCCAGTAACATAAATTTACTATAATTCAATTATTATAATGTCAAAATTCATTATCTTATCTCCTTTACCCATTTTTTATTTTAAAGAAATGAAAGCGTCGTTTGAGATGTGCTAATTTAGCACATTAAAGGACAACGATTTATCAATTTATATTATCATCTTAAATTCTGGTCATGAAACCATTTGTGTTATGATTGAACCATATTATTATATATGTAATATATCCTTTTTATGGTTCTATAATATTTTTGTACTAATGGTTTTATGTTATAAAGAAAAACATGTTCATTGTAATCAAACCCACCGTTTAACAAAAATGGTTGTCACTAAGGTTTTATATAATAATTCGACTTCAATATATGTAACCAAATTAAATTGTAAACCATATAATATTCTTTATGTTCACTAATATCATATAAATTATATTATATACAACCAATTTCATCTTACATGTGTATCCGAACATGAATATAAGTGAACCGGTCATTAAAACCAAGTAAGAAAACAAGCCCGAACAATGAAATTGAACCTTATATCCAATCAAAAAGGTCTTGAATGAACCAAAAGGGGTTATAATAAACCAATTAAATATATAATAGGTTATTTATTTATTAATTAATAAACCTAATTTTTTTATTCAAGTTATTAATAACAAGTGGATAACACCACCAAATTTTAGGTAAAGGATCCTCTTAATTTCACTCTTAATCAAGATTTTCCTCTATGATTTGCCTTTTTATGTGTAATAAAAAATGATGGGGTATGTTTTAACACCTCCCCATACTTACCTCATTATTTATAAACAATGATAAACTCCTTTTATCTCTCATAAATCCCTCTTAGGTACACCTGACACCATGCCAATAAACCGTAATGAATTCTACCCGAACCTTTTTGTTCTTTTGGGTTGCCTTATCTTTATTTATATGAAAATATAGTTATATTATATTTTTATATACATATTATAAATTCTTTTTAGTTTTAAAAAATTCATTTATGAATACTCTTTCATCACTCTCTTTTTGGGATATACATTTTTTAAAAGATTCTCCCCTTAGAACTTTCTGATAAGAAAACCTGTTTTAAAGGAACTTCCCAAATTTCTACCCAATTTCAAGTGAAATCTATCCTATGTTTTAAGAAAAATTTGTCTTTATAAAATAATTCTTTTTATTATGAAAACATTATTGGTTAAATTCTGGTTTTATATAAAAGATTTTCCTCTTTTCTATTTTAAAAGTTCTATAGTATTTTTCTTAAACCGCACAAAAATGTTTTAATGCTAATGTTTCTAAAATACATTTATTATATGTTGTCACTTCTATTTGACACCACTTAACATGTTATATTCCTATTTTACCTTATTAATGTCCATGTACATTCTAATCCCTTATTTCATGGACACTTTCATGATACACCCATTGGTTATGCTTTATGTCGTGATTGTGGTACCCAATTCTTTCCATGGGTACCCTTATGTTTATGTATGGTTGATTATGTATGATTATTTATATAGAAAGAATATTCTTGAAAATGTTGATATGGGTGAACCCAGATATCCCTCCAATGCACTGGGTAAAGTTAAGTCTAATGAGATGCGATGTGAAATGGGATTGGCGGTGAGCCTTGACCCGTACTAAAATTGGAATCGGGATTGGCTGTTTTCCTTGACCCATAATAAAATAGAAAATGGGATTGGAGGTTAGAATTGACCCATAATAAAGACATGTTTTATAATTTTTCCACATTTATATGATTCCATTTTTATATGATCCCATGCTTATATGATATGATTTTATATGTTCCATGCTTTGGATATCATTATGTCATGCATCCCAACTAATGTGATTAAGATGTATCCTTATGTTCATTTCCTTACTAGACTTTTTAGCTCATCATTTTTTTCATGTGTTCTTTAGGGTACCCTATGCAGATGTAAGGGATCAAAGGAAGTTAGTATCTCTTTATAGAGATTAAATAAAGAAGTGTTTTTAGCCCGATGTTTTATGTTCTATGTACCTAGTCTTCCAAGAAACTAGACTTAACGATCCTTGGCTTGTACTATGATATATAATTATGCTTAAAAATGTGTAATGTTATATGAAAAAGGCTAGGGTCTCTACAGTTGGTATCAGTGGATGGTCTAGTTATTTTTGGAGATTATGAATAGAGGACCTTAGTGAGAACCTTAAGGATGATATTAAGTATAATAAAACATTCATAAATTTTGGTGAGTATTGAGTAAGTGGTTTATCAAGAAAACACATACCTGAATGGATATGATCAGGTAGAGGAAGCTCTGATACAGATGTATCTTGGGGTAAAACCCGAAAACACCGCTTTGATCTAGACTCGAACGGTAATTGGTGCACAACAACGGGCCTTACTACACTCTTGGTTACGACACTCCTGAGGGATATGCTTTGGTAGATTCATGAGATTCATACAAACCATTATTAAGGGATAAAAAAAATCCCATAAGAATATAAGTTAAGAAATAAATCGAGGATAACTTAGATTTAAACCTAAGGAGTCACAAGTTAGGATATACTTCTTCTTTATAAGTTTATCCTTTTATGTTCAAAGTTTCATTTTTATGCTCAATAGCTAGTATTCAATCCCTCTAATTATATGTTCTTTTTCTTAGTTAATAGAGGGATATAGAAAAACACATTCCAACAACCAATGTGATAGGAAATGTGAATATTTCCCTAATGATATTCCTGATATGATAGGAGTGGGTGCTCAAAACTTCATGATAGTACTTGCTCAACTGGCTTGAGTTATGAATAATAACTTGAATCATGCAGAAATCCAACCTCCTACAAGTAAAGAGAAAGTTTTCATAGAATCCTTAATGCGGAAAAGACCTCCCATGTTTAGCGGATCTTCTGATACCCTCATCACAGAACAGTGGATTAACTCTATTGAAAATATATTCTCTGTCCTCCAGTGCTCAAAAGAAGAGAAAGTGGTACTAGTGGTCTATCATTTTGATGGGGAAGCTGATCAGTGGTAGAAACTGATCAAGAATACAAACTCCCAAGAGGAAATTGATTCCAGGGATTGGGAGGAATTCAATAGGATGTTTTTTCAATAAATATTTTCCTCAAACCCTACATCTTAATATGGAAAGAGAGATCCTCAAACTCAAGAAGAAGTAAGATGAGTCCATCGGGGCGTATGAAGAAAAATTCAAAAGTCTTGCAAGGTACGACTCTAGATTTGACATGAACACTAAAAGCAAGGTGAATCAATTCTTTAGAGGACTAAAGTTGAGTCTACAAAAAGCGTTGGTGATTCGAGACTTCGACAGTTATGAGGAGATTGTCCATTGTGCCCTCAGGGTTAAAATGGAGAATGGAGACTCTCTGTGGTCTCATGGGTCTAGTGAGAAGAAAAAAAATGGAGAACAACATGGGTGGTTCGACAAAAAAATCCCATGATGGAAAGAAGCCTGACTTTTCCCCTTGTAAAAGTTGTGGGAAAGAGAACCCTGAGAACTGTCTGAAGGGAACCAAGAATTACTTGAAATGTGGAAAGTTTGGTCATCTAGATAAAAACTGCCAATGGGATACAAAGAATCCTACTAATTTGGAAGAATAAAGGAAGGTTAATATCAATACTTATCCTGTAGTGTAGTGTTACAACTGCAAGGAGCATGAGAATTATGCAAGTAATTGACCTAAGCTGAGGGTTTTCAGAGGCAATCAATAACAACCTCCAAGGAAAAAAGGAAGGGATTATGCTATCACTATGAATGAGGTAGAGCCAGACAATAATGTGGTGATAGGTACGCTAGTTATTCATTCAAGAATAGTGAACATACTATTTGATTCTGGTTCTACACATTATTTCATATCTTGAAAGTTTAGTATAACTATTCAAACACCACCTCAAAATTTGGAGGACACGTTATCTGTGAGAACAGTGAATGCGGAAATTATTTCATCCATGGTTTATAACTCCTCCCCGATTAATATTTTTGGATTGAAACTCCCAAAAAATCTTATCATACTTCCTTTAGTGGAGTTTGACACTATCTTGGGCATGGATTGGCTATCTTTATACAAAGCCTACATCAACTATCGAGAAAGGGAGATCACTCGTCACATCCTGAAGCATCCTCATATTCTTTAAAAATGTAAGGAGTAAGATGAATCTCCTTTAGAATCATCATATCAAGTGTGAATATTGATTACTTATGAGCAAGCATATCTAGCTCAAATGATTGAGACAAAATAGAGAATCATTCTTGAAGACATGACCATAGTGAGGGATTACCCTGATGTATTCTACGAAGAGTTTCCAGGTCTTCCTTCTGACTGAGAGGTTGAGTTCTCAATTGAACTTATCCATGGATCTCTACCTATCTCAGAGACACCTTATAGAAATGCCATCATAAATTTGGAATATCTAAAGAAGTAGTTATAGGAGAATATGGATAAGGATTTTATAGCCCCAAGTGCTTCACCGTGATGTACGCCAGTCCTCTTAATCAAGAAAAAGGACAGATCAATGCGCCTCTACATTGATTATCGTGAGCTCAATAAAATCACGATAAAGAACAAGTATCCCCTTCCATGGATAGATGAATTGTTCGATCAACTTCGTGGGGCCAGTTATTTCTCTAAGGTGGAAATTTGGTCTGGATATCACCAATTAAAGGTGAGGAATAAATATATTACCAAGAATACCTTTCGAACGAGTTATGGACACTATGAGTTCATAGTGATTCCCTTGGAACTCACTAATGCTCTAGAGAATTTCATGGATTTAATGAATAGAGTCTTTAGATATTACCTTGACAAATTTGTGGTAGTCTTTATTGATGATATTATGATTTACTCCAAGAACAAGGAGGAACATGAGGATCATATGAATACTGTGTTAAAGACCTTGCAAAGGGAGAAGTTGTATGAAAATTATAGTAAATGTGAGTTCTGGATGGAGGAAGTATCATTATTGGGGAATTTTATCACAATCAAGGGATATCTGTAGACTCTTACAAGACAAAGGCAATTGAAGAGTGGCCCAATACAACTTATGTAACGGAGATCCGCAACTTTTTGGGTCTATCTGGGTATTATCGATGATTTGTGAATAACTTTTCATGATTGTCAAACCGAATTATTAAGTAACATTGAAGGGAGTAAAGTTTTTCTAGACTCAGGAATGTGAAGACTGTTTCATGGAGTTGAAAAGGAGGCTTATCACCACACCGGTACTCACACTCCCAATGAGTGGAGAACTCTTTTTGGTGTACAGTGATGCTTCAAAGAAGGGATTAAGCTGTTTGCTGATTCAAAATGATAAAGTGATAGCTTATGCCTCAAGGTAGCTGAAAATCCACGAGCAAAACTATCCTACGCATGATCTAGAGTTGGAAGCTGTGATCCTTGCATTGAAAATATTGCAGCATTATATCTATGGGGAGAAGTGTGAGATATATACTGACCACAAGAGTCTCAAATATATATTAACATATAAATATCTTAATATGTGCCAACGAATATGGATAGATCTCATCAAGGATTATGACTACTCAATCCACTACCATCCCGGTAAGGAAAATAAGGGGGTAGTTGCTCTATGTAGAAAATATCCCACATCTTTATCAATGATGAGAATTGAAAAGGATCTGATATTATTATATTTTAAAAGGATGTACATGGGAATCAATAAGGGAGGAACATTATCAATCCTTTCTCAAATGATTTCTCAACCACCCCTCTTGGAGAAAATAAAGGATGCTCAAAGAAAGGATGTGGAAATTATGAAAAGGGTGGAAAATGTTAACAATGGGAAATCCTTTGAGTTCTTGATTGATGAGAAATGAGTTGTAATATCTAGGTCACAATTATGTGTAACATCCAATACAAAGATAAATAATGAGCTTTTGAATGATGCACATAGCTTGACCTTCTCTATTCACCTAGGGAGCACAAAGATGTATTGATATCTCTGAGAAAAATTTTGGTGGGACAATATAAAAAGGGAGATTGATGAATATACATCAAAGTGCATAGTATATAAACAAGTGAAGGTCGAGAGGAAAAAGTATAATGGGATGATGCAACCACTACCCATACCAGCATGAAAGTGGGATAACATTTCCATAGACTTTGTCACTAGAATTTCAAGGACATCTAGAGGAAACAATGCTATATGGTTCGTTGTGGATCTTCTTACAAAGGCAACTCACTTTATCACAATTATAGAGGGTTTCTCATTGGATCAACTTTCACATATTTACATAAAAGAAATGGTAAGGCTACATAGAGTACCACTATCTATTGTATCCGGTCGTGATCCTAGATTCACCTCGAAGTTCTAGAAAAGTCTCCATTATACTCTAATCACTAAACCGAACTTCAGTATGGCCTATCATCCTCAAACTGATGGACAATTTGGGTGGACTATTAAAACACTGGAAGAAATGTTGAGAGAATGTTATATGGAATTCAAAGGAGTATGGGACCAACATCTTCCACTTGTTGAATTCTCTTACAACAACAGTTTCCACTCGAGCATCCAAATGACACCATATAAATCCCTTTATGGAAAAAGCTACAGAACTCCGACATGTTGGGATGAATTCGATGAGCGTAAGATGCTAGGACTTGAAATGGTCAAAGAAATGGTGGTGAAGGTGAAAACCATTCAGCAACATATCAAGGTAGCCCAAATTTGACAGAAAAGTTATGCAGACAATCATAGATGAGACCTTGAGTTTATAGTTGGAGACATGGTATTTCTATACATATCTCCATGGAATAAAATCATGAGGTTTGGAAATAAAGGGAAGTTAAGTCCCAGGTACATCAAACCTTTATATATTCTTGACCGTGTAGGGGCTGTGGCCTACCGACTGGCACTTCCACCTACCATGTTGAAAGTACATGATGTCTTTAATGTATCCCTCTTAAGGAAGTACATACCAGACCCTTCACATTTACTCTCTTACGAGGTGGTATAATTGGAGGATAATACTTCCTATGAGGATCAACTAGTGAAGATCTTGGATCGTAGAGACAAATTTCTACTCAACAAGACTACTCATTTGGTCAAAGTACAATGGAAAAACCATAAGTTATAAGTGGAAACATGGGAACTGGAGGAAGCAATGAAGGAAAAGTACCCACACCTGCTTATGGATTAGAATGTAAAATGAAATTTTGAGGGCAAAATTTTATAAGGGGGGAATAATGTAATGACCCAATGTTTTATAAATGGAAATTCCTATCTTATAAATATTTCATATAATCACATTAAAGCACAACATAATGAACTACTAAGTGCTATGTGACCTTTAAACATAAGTTTTTCACTTCTGTGATTTGAATTTTGAAAATCTAACATACACGGTTTCGATCAGAAAGTTTTTTGTAGTCTGATAAGAAAAACTTATTTTTTGGTGAATAGTATCCTACCCTTATGAATAGTAACATACCATTATGAATATTGATATACCCTGATGAATAGTAACCTTACCTATGATAATATAAAAATAATATTCAAGTGAAATTATGATGTACCTATATTTTAAATAAGTATATGAATGTTTTAAAACTAGTTTTTAATAATAAATTATGAGTTTAATTAAATCTTAAAATAAGAATATTTAGATTTTTTTGAAAAATGGATTTCAGTTTTGGATTCTACACGTCGAAAAATCGTTATGGTGAATTTTTGGGATTTTTCTGAAATACTTGAATTTTTTAGTGAATAGTAAAATACGTTAATTTACCATATAAATACATTATAATTCAAATCCACTATTCTTGACATCACAAGTGATGTAAGCACCCAAATATCGAACTCACATTCATTTATTACTGTTTTTGGTCATGAAATCATCACTATTTCTTGTCTTGAGGGAAATTAATAAACTAATAATTATAAAATTATGAAAACCCCTCTCCCCTCCACTATAAATACCACCCATTCTTACCTCTTCTCTTTACCACTCTCAAGCCTTGTTCCTTACCAATATTCTTCCCAAATCTCCCCAATCTCCTCTCCCACCTCCAAAGACCTCTATTCTCTTAAAAATACCAAATACTCTCCCCTTAATAGGTTCTCAATGGAGGTAGACTCAAGAGGTAAATTCCTATTTCCAATTCTTTCATTTCTTTTAAGTTATTTTCTTTTTGTTTCTTTCCTCACATACCTTCACCCAAATGGTATAATAACTCTAGTAACAAACATGTACTGGAATTCTATTATGATAATGGGATACTTAATTATCTTCTCTCCTTTCCCCACCTTTTTTTGAAAGAAATGAAAGTGTTATTTGAGATGTGCTAATTTAGCACATTAAAGGACAACAATTTATCAATTTCTATTACCATCTTTAATTATGGTCATGAAACCATTTGTG
Organism: Viscum album; assembly: GCA_963277665.1. Lineage (NCBI taxonomy): Eukaryota > Viridiplantae > Streptophyta > Magnoliopsida > Santalales > Viscaceae > Viscum > Viscum album. The sequence continues at coordinate 94,221,725 of OY728147.1, forward strand.
TTATGGTTGAACCAGATTATTATATATGTAATATATACTTGTTATGGTTCTGTAATCCTTTTTACTAATGGTATTATGTTATAAAAAAAACATGTTCATTATAATCAAACCCACCGTTTAACAAAAATGGTTGTCACTAAGGTTTTATATAATAATTTGACTTCACTCTAGGTAACCAAATTAAATTTTAAACCATGTAATCTCTTTTATGTTCACTAATATCATATAACTTAAATTATGGACAACCACTTTCATCTTACTTGTGTATCCAAACATGAAAATAAGCAAACCGGTCATTAAAACCAAGTAAGAAAACGAGCCCGAACAATGAAATTGAACCTTATAAAAAATAAAAAAGGTATTGAATGAACCAAAAAGGGTTATAATAAATCAATTAAATATAAAATAGGTTCTTTTTTATTAATTAATAAACCTAATTTGTTTATTCAGGTTATTAATAACAAGTGGAGAACACCACTATATTTGAGGTAAGGGATCCTCTCCATTTCACTCTTAATCAAGATTGTCCTCTATGATATACCTTTTTATATGTAATCCCAAATGATGGGATATGTTTTCACACCTAACCCATACTTCAATAATGATTTATAAGTGATTATAAACCCCTTTTCTCTTTCATCAATCCCTCTTAGGTACACCTGACACCATGCTAATAAACCGTAACGAATTCAACCCAAACCTTTTTGTTCTTTCAGGTTGCCTTATATTTATTTATATCAAAATAGAGTTATCTTATCTATTTATGTACATATTATAAATTATTTATAGTTTTAAAAAATTCATCTATGAATACTCTTTCATCACTATATTTTGGTTATATATATGTTTTAAAAGATTACCTCCTTATAACTTTCCGATAAGAAAACATGTTTTAAGGGAACTTCCAAAACTGCTACCCAATTTCAAGTGAACTATATCATATATTTTAATCCACCTTTGTCTTTATAAAATAAGTATTTTTATTTTTAAAACCTTCTTGGTTCAATTCTGGTTTTATATAAAATATTCTCTTATTTTCTATTTTAAAGTTATATAGTATTTTCCTTAAAACCGCACAAAAATGTTTTAATGCAAAAGTTTATAAAATAAATTTCTTATTTGTTGTCACTTCTATTTGAAACCAATGACCATTTTATATTCCTATTTTACCTTATGAACTCCCATGTACATTCTAATATCTTTCTTTCATGGACACTTTCATGATTCTCCCATTGGTTATGCTTTATGTCATGATTGTGGTACCCAATTCTTTCTGTGGGTACCATTATGTTTATGTACGATTGATTATGTATGATTATTTATGTGGAAATAATATTCATGAAAATGTTGAGATGGGTTCACCCAGATAGTGTTCCAATGCATTGGGTAAAGTTAAGTCTCCTGAGATGCGATGTGTAATGGGATTGGCGGTTAGCCTTGGCCCATACTAAAATGGGAATCGGGATTGGTGGTTAGCCTTGATCCATACTAAAATAGGAATCAGGATTGGAGGTTAGAATTGAACTGTACTAAATACATGTTTTATGATTTTTCCACATTTATATGATTCCATATTTATATTATCCTGTTCTTATATGATATGATTTTATATGTTCCATGCTTTAGATATCATTATGTCATGCATCCTAACTCATGTTCTTAAGATGTATCCTTATGTTCATTCTCTTACTGGTCTTTTTAGCTCATCCCATTGTTCATGTGTTCCCCAGGGTACCCTATGCAGTTTTAAGGGCTTAAAGGAAGTTTGGAAATATTTATAGAGATTAAATAAATAATTGTTTTTTTAGCCCCATGTTTTATGTTCTATGTACCTAGTCTTCCAAGACACTAGACTTAATGATCCTTGTCTTGTACTCTGATGTATAATTATTCTTAAAAACATGTAATGTTATATGAAAGAGGCTAGGGTCTCTGTAGCATCACTATAAATTCATAGTGTTCTTACCTTGTATAGAATTATGTCTTTGGTATATCCTTATTATTGACCCTTAATTGATGATATCCTGAATTAAGATCAATCTTGGAAAAGTATTTATCTCCATGTAGTTAGTCAAATAAGTAATCAATAATGAAGAGGATATTCTTTCTTGATAGTGATCTTGTTAAGTTCATGATAATCAATACAGAGTCACATTGATCCATCTTTCTTCTTAACAAACAAAATAGGTGCTCCCCAAGGTGACACACTAGGGTGTATGAATTCCTTATCAATATTATCTTGTAGTTTCTTCTTAAATTCCTAAAACTCAATTGGGGCCATTCTATATGGTGTCTTTGAAATTGGCATAACACCCAGTATCAGTTCTATTGAAAACTCAACTTTAAGATTTGGTGTAAGACCTAGAAATTCCTCCATAAAAACATTATCAAACTCCCATACAATGGGTATATTATTAATCATGATTTTCTCCCCAACCATTTTAGATAAATAACCTTAATTTATAGGAATCAAGACCCCTAATATGGAAGAAATTTCTATTAGAAGGTTATATTCATCCTTGCATTGATATATGATACTAGATTGATCTATAATATGAAATGTGACTTCCCTTCCTTGGAAAGTGATATGATCTCCATATATATAAATCCACTCCATGCCAATAATCCCATAAAATTATACTATAGTAAATATCACATGATTTATAGGAATAACTTTCCCATAAACTTCAACTAGAGAAAAATTATAAACTTTTGATGCAACCAATGTGCCATTAAGAATTATCATAGATAACTCAACATCTAATTGTTGAGGTAATACGACAATAACCTTATAAAATTCTTCAGAAATAAAATAGTGGGTGGATTTCAAATCAAATAAAACATTTTATACTTTAGAGTGGATGGTAAGTGTACCTTTCACCACTTCATTATCGTACTCTATATCATCGATAATGATTTCATGTGAATTTCCTCTATCTTTGGCCTTAATATTTTTCTAACATCGATCGTCATCAATAACCCTTGGATTAGGAAATTTATTGGAATAATACCCAATTTCCTTGCACTTGTAGCATTGAAGTGTAGGAGGTGAATTCTATGTAGCCTTTTCACTGTTTGCATCATTAGACATATTTTTCCCATCACTTCAGCATTCAACTACCCGATGACCTTATTTTCCACACTTAAAACATTTACTAGTCCCTTTAAGACAATTTCGTCTATGTTTCTTTCCACACTTTAAGCATAAGGGAAAACTCATCTTTTTTTCAATGTGGTCTTTATATTTTCCTTTGAATTCCATTTTCTCTTCTTATCAAATCCATTGTATTGATGGGTCACTCTAATCTCCATATAAACCTTGAGATCACATTGAATTATTTACTCATATCTATTAAAGTATCTTATGGATAATTACCTTTAGAGGCTTGGTTTTATTCCACTAAAGAATCGATCAATTTTACTCTCAGGTTGGATAATAATTCCAGAAGCATACCTTGAAAGTCTTGTAAAATTGGCTTCGTAGGTACCAAAAAATTTATCATCCTTTTTTCTTAAGTTCAAGGAACTATTTCTCTATATTTTTCAAAGAATATGATGAAATTAATTATTGAAAAACAAGTTCTTGAACTCATCCCATTCCATGTACTCAATTTCATCTATTTGCCTCATATTCTTGATAACATTACACCATTGATCAGATTCACTTTCCAAAAAATAGATTGATAAGATGAATTTATCATGTTTATAACATTTTGAGGAAAAAAAATATATTTTTAGTGGTACTGATCAATTGTTCGGCCACTAGTGGATTAGAAGACCCACTGAAAGAAGGTGGACACTGCCTCATGAGGGACTCAATAGAATTTAGCTCACTCTTTTGCCCGTTTGGAAGTCCTACATGATTCATAGTTTGAGAAAGTTGTGTGATCATAGCTAAAATATTTTTCATTCCATCTCCCATAACATTTGGTTGCTCATTAGGACAATCATTGCATTACCTGTCACGTTCAACATTAACGTGGTTCCTTTGGGTTCCAACCATTGACTAAAACCAAGAAGTATAGTGTGAGAAACACTAATCATAATGGGAAAACCAAATAATCAAGAATAAAATTTCAATTTAAGAAACTTTAGGTTTTATAATAGGTTATTCATGGTCATTTATAAAACCCTAAGATTGTAACCTATACTTAGACGTATCCTTAGGGTTCTTACTAAGGGTTTCTCATCCTAGTTTCCAAAGTTTAACTATACCTTTCCTATGATACAAAATATAACACCCAATACTTTACATAAATTGATATTACTTAAAAATTGAAGCATATTCATTAAAAAATATAACAAATCCATGATAGTACTATATAGGTATAGTGTATTTAGAAACTAGGAAACATAAACAATTGGTTCATAAGACATCTACATTGTCTCCTGATTATTTCTTTATAACTTGATCTCTTTTTGAAATATCTTACTTAACAACCTTCTTCATGACCTGGGGAAAAGACACATATGAAAGAGTGAGATCAAATTCTAAGTAAGTGTAAAAAAGGGAAATATCAATCATATCAAAATCATAAGACATAATAACATAACATTTGGAGGTCTTATCTTGCATATGAAATATCGTGATATCATTTAATGGGATAAAAGTTCATTAGAATTAATGGAAATAATCCAAAAAGTTAAAACACAAGTCATGAAGTTTTTTTTTCATATATATAAGCATAGAAAATCATTTCATGTTAGTCAAGGAACATTATCAATACCATCATAGCGGATAAAATCCTTTACTGAATCAGGTTTCTTACCGTTCCAGCCCAGTATTACTGAACCGTATTTACTTTCCATTATATTCATGTCTATATCATGAGATATAAATCTTTAACCAATGAATTGTAGGGAGATATAGGTACCACACATCTCATAATAAAATCATTCTTACATGTTCCACAAAAACATAAACCATTCATCATAGAATAACCCAATAAAAAATTGGGTTTCTTAAACATCATTCCATCATAATCCATATAAAATAAATGGATTTCATAATAATAATTCCATAATAAACACAATAAAATCATAGTAAAAAAATTGATAGAAAAATGACCCGATATCATATTATATATAAAATAATTTCGATAAAATACTTGAAATTAATTCTTGAGAAAAATATCTTTTCTTCTTGAAAAACATTTTATTTTCTCAAAATGAAACACAATTTTAAAAGAAAATAATTTAATTGAAAAAAACTTGAAATATTGTAAAGGAAGATTCATGGAAGTAATTCATTATGAAATTGTAACAATCCATTCATACTGTATAAGTTAAAAAACATTATCCCAGTACTTTTTCTGAAAAATTCAAAAAAGTACCACGTATTGAGTAACGAAATAATTTTCCTTTCATACCATTTATTAAAAATTTAACAGTATGTAAAATTGAATTTAAATTTTTTTATAAGAATATAAATATTATTAAATATTTCAGGAACATGGATGTGGATGATAAATATACCCCGATAAGTAATTATGTATAAACAATCTCGGATAATAATGAGATTGAAAAATTATCCCTTACCTTAGCTCCGATATCCTTCACTTGAATCCGAACATACTTTATAATGATTTAAGTAATGTTATGAACTTATTCCAGAATCATAATCATTTTTATGATATAATATATGATTATATTATCATTTTTTTGTTAGTAACATTTTATTGTCACTTGTTATTAGGATATTAACTGTTTTATGCTCCTATGAAAGTTTTGTCAGATAGGTTCGTGTTCCAATTCTTAGGCTATAGTTATATCATTTATAGAATGATATTAGTATAATATATATATCATATTTATTCATCCCATTCATTTATATAATTTTGGTTTAATGAAGATCATATATAATGAATCACATCACATCACATTGTGGAGACGGTAGGCCTTACGTACGCACAAGCGATGATATCATTCACTTAATGGTTAAATGGTATGGAAATGGATGGTATATTAGTTATAAAGAATAATTATCATGTTATATTCATTATTTATATCCATTATACTCAAAATTATACCCATCCAAATAAATTATTTTTGAATAACAAATTACACTATTGTGTGGAGAAGGTAAGCCGTACGCACGCACGCATGGTGATATTGTTATTTTTAGGATAGATAAAAGGAGGTATAAGGTTGTCCCATAATTATAATAAAATATAATAATTTATAAGATAATATATTTATTAATTTATAATGTAAACAACATACTAAGATGAAGTATAAGAAGAAAAGAATTTTGAAAGAGGTGATAAAACAATTACCTCCTTTCCGAGTATCTCCTTTTGATTTGCACAAAAGGTCTCCTTAGGATGGATTTTTACCCAAAGTGTGGACTATATGATGAATTGAGGGAATTTTGGAGAGGAAATGGATAGGGTTTGGCCAATAAAATGGATTTAGAGGTGAGATTAAAAGATAAGGAGAGGTTCCCTTTTATAAGAGAGGGGAAGAGCACTTTTGGAAATACCAAAAATATTAAATTAATATAAATTAATTTTTAAATTAAGATGGGTATGAAGTGGATTATTTCAAAGATAATATGAGTATGGGTCTAAATAATCTCAAAATATAAACTTTTTACATGTTTTTATTTTATTTTAAACCTTATAATTTTGATTTATCCTTATCTAATCAATTTACTTTTAATTGGGGCAATAAAATTATAAATATTTAATGGTTATAAATATTTAATTATATGGTATAAATTGACCATAAATGGATATTTTATCACATTTTAGAACTTATAATTATCAATTTTTTATTTTTAAATATATCTATTATTTTTAAATAATTTAATAAAATGTTTTTTTTAAAATATCAATTGTGTCAATTTTGAAAATATTCATTTCTTTGATTTTAAATAAAATCCAAAATAAATATAACTTTGAAAAAAATAATTTAATACACTAAAAAAATGTCATAATAACCTATTAAATTCATGTAGAACATTAATTAATTAAAATTATATTTCTTTTAATATTTTTAAAATCATTTATTTGATATTTCTATTAATAAAATATTTTTTGCATCACTATTGTGTCATCCTTATTGATAGTTATTTAATTTATAAAAATTATAAATAAATTTCTATGATGTATTTAGTTATTCTATATTTACATATACTACCTATAGTCAATGTTATCTCCTACTTATCTTTATATTATAATTAATATACGTATATAAAAGATAGTGTGACATTTTGTCACATTCATTGATTTTAATAATATTAATGTCATATTCATGGGAAAGTGGTCATTAAGTGATTAAATTTAGAAAAATAGATAATAAGGGTATAATTTAATCATCCAATTAGATTTTGATAGGTGTTAAGGTAATTTTATAATATTATTTTTACCTTCAATTACCTAATTTACCCTTAACCGCGGTAATAAAAAAATTACTAAAGTTACTATTCATAATGTACAAAAAATAAAAGTAACCCATTAACATAATTTGGACCCATTTATTCCAAATATGAATCCATTTTTTAAAATTTTAAATATAGATGTTTCATTAATCAAATTAAAATCAATCTTGTTGTCGGAAAGAGAGATCATGTTTTAAAAGCTAAAACATTCCAAAAGATTGAAATGTTTTTACAGCTGGAATCAATGTAAAATTAAAGATAATGACATAAATTATATTGAGTGATAAAAATATATTATATTTATACTTTAAAATCATTCAATATTTTAATTTAACCATATAAATTATTTTGATGAAAAAAATTGTTTTCACATAAAATTTAGTGTATTTTTACTATTTATCAAAACATGAAAGTTATCAGAAAATATTAGAAATTCATAAAAATTAAATTGTACATCCCAATTAAAAAGAACATGTTTATGTTGTCGTATAAAAATTGTTAATGTGTCAAAATATTAATTTAAAAAGGGTTCTCCATTCAAAATCATAAAATTACCCTTTTAAAAAATATAGGTTTTTATACATCAAATGGGGTTTATTCATACCCTATGAATAAAATATCCTTTGGATAAATATAAAAAATATTTTATTTAGTATATATCATATATATATATCTCATTAATTTCATTACAAATAGTAATTTACTCAAAAATACTAATATCTAATTGATTTTTATTTTTTATAAATAATTGATAGCCAATGAATTCACAATGAATTTTCATAAGTTAGTTATACTTATTTCTACTAACCTAATGACTAGGCTATAACTATAATTTTATACTAAGGGTTTCTCATGGTTTTTTGACTCACGATTACGTGTAATGAAAGGTACTAAATAATTAAAATTATTTAAAGAAAATATTTCATAAAAACATCCAGGTGTTACATATATGTTATAATGGATTCACCTAGATATCACTCTAATTCATTCTGTAATTTTTTTTTCTGATGAGATGTTATATATGGGATTAGGGATTGAACCCAATCCATGATGGGGCTATTTCCACCATGTGATGTTGTCTTGGTGGTTAACCTTGACTTATGATTATATCATGTTATATATTATTGCCACATTCCTTTGTTTCCATGATATTATTATTACATTTCATTTATGTTATAATCCCATATTATTAACCATGATTCTTGTTTTTTGATATCATTTTATTATTTTGTATTGATATTTTATGCCTCTATATTGTTTTTATTACCTTATTGAGATTTATAGCTCACCCATTTCATTTATGTAGTCCCCTAGGTTATCCTTTGAAGTTTTAAGAGATCAAAGGGATTTAAGATCTCATTATAGAGATTAAAATAAAGAATTTTTATTTTAGTTTCATGTTGTTGTTTTATTTAACTATTATTCCAAATACACTTGGTCTTTCGATCCTTTAGTTATATTTAATGGATATTTATGTTAAAATTCATGTAATAATATATTTAAAATGGTTGGTTCACTATAGTTGGTATCAGAGGATGTTCTAGTTATTTTTGAGGATTTGGACTAGAATAATTTAGTGAGAACCCTAGGGATATTTATAAGTATATGAAAATATCCTTGAATTTTTATGAAGTATAGAGTAAGTGGGTTCCAATAAATTAAATCTCTATTTGTATACTACAAGTGTATGTGGCTCTAACCTAGTTGTACCTAGGGTTAATAACCCCAAAAATATTGTATTGGGAATTGAATCAATTATCAGTTGGTGCATAAAAAAGAGGCTTTTCTGCACACATAATTTTAAACTCCTAGGGGATATTCTTTAGAAAATTTACAAACTATTAATGAAACATTATGATGGACTTGAATATATATTTTTTGGTTATAAAAACAAATAGAAACATTACCATGGAAAAACTAGATTAAAACTTAGAGACTCATAAGTTTGGTTATACTTTTCATTTATAAGTTATTCTTTACAAGATCTTAGTTTTCATTTTTATATGTTTATTAGTTAAAGTATTCTCATACTATTTTTCCATTATTATATTTAACAGTGGGAAATAGAAGGAACCATTACAATATCCAATGTGTTAGGAAATGTGACGATTTTACTTATGATATGCCTAAACTTATGGGAGTGGGATATGAGAACTTCATGTTAGTATTGGACCAACTGACTCATACTATAAATAATAACTTAAATCATGTGAAAATACCTCCTTATAATAATAAATATAGAGCTTAAATAGATTCATTTAGCTTATAGAGGCCTCTTATCTTTAGTGGATTTTTTGATCCCCTCATCATGAAATAATGGATTAACTCCATTGAGGAGATATTCTCTGTCCTCAAATTCTTAGAACAAGAGAAAGTTGTGATATCCATTTTTCACCTATGGGGGAAATTTATTAGTGGGGAAAAATGATCAAGAAAATGAAGTTTTAAGATGAAATTGATTCCATTGAATAGTAAGGATTCAAGAAAATATTTTCCAACAAACATTTTCCCCAAACTCTCTATCTTAAAATGGATTAGGAGTTCCTCAGATTGAAGAAAAAGGAATAGATTGTCTAATGTGCCTACAAGGTTGAGATGGATATTGGTGACTCTAATTGTTATCCCATGATTAGAGATAAAAAGTATAAAATGGAGTTTTATTCAGTATAATCAATGGATAAATCTCATGTTGGAAAGAAAAACCAACATCCCACGTGTCAAAAATGTGGGAAGAATCAACTCAAAAACTGTCTTAAGGTATCCAGGAGATGCTTAAAATTTGGAAAATAGGGGAACCATGATAATCATTGTCAAAGAGATATGTTGAAGATCCATAATAAAATAAAATAAAATAAGGTTCAGATCAATATTCAACATGCGGTATAGTGTTTCAACTACAAGGAATATGGTCATTATAAAATTTAATTCACTAAGATATGGTTAGTCAGTTGTAATCAATGATAACAATATATAAGGCCTAGAGATGAAGGAATGGAATTTTCTATCACTAATTCTAAGGTGGATCCTAACAAGGATGCAGTGATAAGTACCTTGGTTATTCATTCAAGAATAGAAAATATAATTTTTTATTCTAGTTTTATGCTTTCTTTCATATCTTTCAAGTTTAGTAGAACTATTCAACCACCACCACAAAACAAGAGGGTTAAACTATCTATGAGAATAGAAAACATATAAATTATTTTATCCAAAGTATATAACTCCTCCTTAGTCAAATTTTTTGGACTGAATCTACTAGTAAATCTTATTCTCCTTCCTTTAGTAAAGTATGAATCTATATTGGGAATAGATTGAATTTCTGTATATAAATCCAATATCAACTACTGGGAGAGGGAGATCACTCTTCACATCCCAATTCATCCTCTGATTTTTTAAAAGTGTAAGGAGGATGAATATACCTTGGAATATTTCACTCAAGTATGTCTATTATTTCCTTATGATAAATAATATCAAGCTCAAATATTTGAGAATAAAGAGAGAATCACTCTTGAAGATATGCCCATTATGAGGGATTATACTAATGTATTCCCCAAAGAATTTCCCGGTCTTCCTCCCAAATGAGAGGTTGTGTTATCAATTGAAATTATACTTAGATCTCTACTCATATAAAATAATAATTATATAATGGACACCATTGAGTTGGAATAAAAGAAAAATTAGTTACAAGATAATCTAGAAAATGGTTTTATATTCCCGAGTGCTTCATAGTGGGGTGTGCTAGTCCTCTTCATCCAGAAGAAGGATGGGTTAATGTACCTCTACATTGATTATCCCAAGATCAAAAAAATCAAGATAAAGAACAACTATCCCCTACCATAGATAGATAACTTGGTCAATCAACTACACGGTACCTAATAATTCTCTAAGGTGGACCTTCAGTTGAGATATAACCAATTAAATATGTAGAAGGAATATATTCCTAAAACTGCCTTTTGAATGAAGTATAGAAACTTTGAGCTCGTAGTGATTCCCTTTATAATCACTAATGATCCACCAATATTTATGGACTTAATTAATAGAGTCTTTATAGATTACCATGAAATTTTTTTGGTAGTATTTATAGATGATATTTTGATATACTCTAAAAAAAGGAGGATCAAGAGGATTATTTGAATACTATGGTAACGTCTTTGAGAAAGGAGAAACTATATGAAAAGTATAGTAAATGTGTGTTCTTTATGAAGGAAGTATCATTTTTGGGACATTTTATCAATAGAAAATAGATATTTTTGGACCCTTCTAAGAAAAAAGGAAATTAGGGAGTGGACCAAACCAATTTATGTAATAGAGATTCGTAGTTTTCTTGGACTATTTTGGTGTTACCGATGATTTGTGATAAAATTATCACATTTTTCAAACCATATAAACAAGATAAATCGAATGGGAGTAAATTTTTTCTAGACTGATGAATGTGAAGAGAGATTCAAGAAATTCAAAAATAGGCTTATCACTGCACTAGTCCTCACACTACCCATAAATGGGGAACCTTTCATGGTATACAACATTGCTTCCAAGAAAGTCTTGGGTTTTGTACTAATATATAACGATAAAGTGATAGTCTATACTTTAAGGTGATTGAAATTTCATGAGTAAAAATATACAACACATGATTTGGAGTTGTATGTATTGATCTTAGCATTGAAAATCTCAGTATTATCTTGTTGGGAAGAAGTGTAAAATATTTATGGATCATAAGATCCTCAAATATTTATTCACATAGGAGTTTAATATGCACCTGTAAATGTGGTTAGATATGATCAAGGATTATGACTACTAAATATAATACCATCATGGGAAAGAAAATAAAGTAGAATATTCTCTAATTAGAAAGGATATGATAAGATTATCAATGATAGGAATTGAGAAGGATCCAATCTTCTAAGAATTCAAAATGATGAACATGAGAATCATAAAGGAAAAACCATAATCGCACCTTTATCAAATGATTTTCAACCATCACTTTTGGATAATATAAAGGATTAGATGTCATAATAGGCAATGGAAGATGGTCTATGGGGGGGGGGGGTGAATAGAACAAATTAAAGTTTTAAAGAAAAAAAATCATTATCAATGTTAATTATAAGATTTAATTAGAAGTTTAAAAAAAGAGATAACTCAAATATTTTTTATAGTAGTTTGGTCCAAAGTGGACCTGGTCTACTTGTATACCCCTCTACTAGGATATAGATATGTTGTGAACCAAAACTATTTTTTTAAGGGTAATCATAACCCGATTACAAAAATCATTTTCTAAAAAGTGGAGGGATTACCATGACGTCACATTGACTTTGTCATGGGGATCCACAACCCATTACAACACTAAATTTAGACAAAGAGAGTCAAAACCCAAACCACCCTAAATTTAGAATTTGGGATTCATAACCCAATGGTAGAAATAAAAAATTCTTTTAAATGTAAAAGAATAAATAGAAAAGTGAGAGCATGTGTGAGAGGTGGGAAATAGTGTTACTGACTCAAGAAACCAGAATAAAATAGATACAAGAAGAATAAAACACATGTACCAGTTCTCAACTATCTGATCGGATTGATTGTCTCATAAAGGTGGTAGAATAATTTGTAGAAGTTTTTGTTCAGCCCTTGAGAGATCATCCAACAGTAGAAAGAATTGATCGCACATGACTTAGTCTGTACAACACTTTTAATTGCAGTGCAATTATTTGGTTCTCAAAAGGTTTTTGTTCTTGTAACTCATATTTTTTGAATGATTCCTGAAGAATTTAATTATAATATATAAAAAATAAAAAACCAATCTCTAATTGAGTAAATTAATTCAAATTCAAAAAATAATATTATCTAGGAGATAGAAAATTATCATTATAATATAATCATAAAAAAATCATTTGAATTCAAATATAAATACTATTTCAAAATAATTTGAATTTACTATTAAATAATTTATATAGACTCTATAATAATATGTCAAATAAATTCCATGAATATCATAAAATATTTTGACTAAAAAATTTAAATTTCAAAATACTTTCAAATTTTAAGTAGTGCATAATTATTAAAAATTTAATTATACTACATTAAATGATGAAAAACAAGTTTGACTATTTTTTGTGTCACTAAATATTAATTTATAAATTATTAATATAAATAAATCAACTCAAAATATAAAAAATTAATTATTTTAAAGATATACTGTATGTATATGCGTGATTAAAGAATATATCAAAACATATTTTAAAAATGATTAAAATATTATAAAAACACTTCACATGGATTTTATATAATATATATGAATTTTATAAATCAATTAAATACTTAAAATAATTAAAATAATCATGTAGTTAATCAAAGTATAAAAAATAATGAAAAAATTGTGCATTCTCAAAAATTATAGTTTTAAGAAAAAATAAATAAAGTAATGAAATGATAGTGAGTGTCGAGTGGTCTCACGATAGATATAATGACCATGAGAATATTGTATCATGTGACCACTTTACTTATCATGCATTAAAATAATGTGGTAGGTTCATGTAGTCATGCAATAATTATACTTTCTGTGTGAATAAATATATGGTGCAGTCACTATACTGACCATGAATGTATGGTCAGTTGAAATTTTCAATGTGTCACTAGTACAAAAAACATTTTTTACATCATCATTTTTTACGTCGTTTATTTATAACCAACGTGAAAAGCTGTATAATTGATTTATAACGTCAGTTATAATATAACTGACGTTAAAAAATGAATTATGTTAATAACAATTTTTACGTCATCATTTTATTTTAAATTTCATGTCGGTTTTTTATAACCGACATGCATGATAAGTTTTATATCCCACCAATGCGGAATTTCAATTTTTTACAGTGCGAAATCGAATTTTTTTATTGCCGCCTAAAACTTTTAATACCGTGTTTTCTTTTACCATATCATTTATATGTTTTCATTATGAACATATGGTTAACATTTTTTACGATTATTTCTTTCAACCACCACCATCCAACCGAGTCGACTCGTTTGATCTTTAACATGAATCTATTATTTCTTCTTTTTGTGGTCTTATCAAGGTATTTGTAATTATTTTTTCATGATTTATTTTTTTATGATTAGTTTTCTTAATTATTATAACATTTAATGATTATTATATTATTATAATGAATAATAATATTTAGTATCATGGTAAAACTAAAATTCATCCTTCGGATTCAAAAAATTATTTTCAGACGAAGTTCTTCACTCCGCTATCTCATCAAGGCATTCGTTATTATTTTTCCATGATTTATGTTATTTATGATTATTTTTCTTAATTAATATATGATTTAATAATTGTTATTTTATTATAATGAATAATAATGTTTCTTATCAGGTTAAAACTACAAATCCTCCTTCGGATTCAAAAAAATCCTTTTAAGATGAAGCTTTCATTAGCTCATTCTATGTTTTGTCGGAAAAAATATCAATCTTTTGATAGTCATAACTTTTGAACCGTAACTCCGTTTTAACTCTATGACCTATCAAATCAAAGCTCACGAAATTGTCTAAAATATGGTTAAAATTTTTCACATCGATTATTAAATAACCAATGTAAAAAATGCCTTTTAACGATGGTTTTTTAAAAACCGACATGAAAAATAGAGTTTAGTCATCATTTTTTTAAAACGAATGGTCTTTCACATCAGTTATTTAAAAACCGACGTGAAAAATAGAGTTTCAACGTAATTTTTTTTGAAAATGGACGGTATTTCATATCGTTTTTTAAATAACTGACGTGAAAAATCATGAAAAGAATATTTGTAACATCAGTTAATAAATAACCGACATTAAAAAAAATATTTTTAACGTCGCTTGCAAACACGTCGGTTCAAAACCGACTTGAAAAATTAAAAATAACCGATGTAAAAAACTATTTTTGTACTAGTTTTTAGTAGGTATAGTTACCGTGAGAATAAAAATAACGCATGATAACTTGATTTTGCTCACTTTAGTGACCACAATTCTTCATGGTAGCTTCAACCAATGCAAGTGCATTTGGTTTTCGATGAAAATAAATGCAACGTGATGATGGAAAGATGAAACCCACATGAAGTACAACTTTAGGGGACATAAAAGTCAATAAAAAAAATAAGTCATATGATATTTTAGATTTTAAAAAATATTGAGTTCACTACATATCAAAATATGCAAGAGGAAATCATTGTGCGGGTGAGACCTCACTTCCATTGAACTTCTAGAGAACATGATATATTTAAGAAATGAGAAAAATTTCCTATATATCCAACACATGGTAAGCTTTGAACATTTAACACAAAATAGGTGGGATCCAATCTAAAAGAATATGTTTCATGAATATAAATACCATTAAATAGTGTAAATAGATCTTGCATCTTCACTACATGTGATAGGTTACTTAACAATTAAGTCTTTATAGAAGGTTGAGTTTACTTATGTTGTAGCTTCAAAATAATCATGTGGTCACTTGGGTACTACATGAAGTAACTTAAGTTTTCATTAAGTATGTTTAATTTTGGTTCATGGTCACTTTATGTTTATAATGAAGTGAAATAAAATAATAACATGGTAGGTTCAAAAAATTAAGTCATGGAAGGTTTAAATAACAACATGTGGTGACTATTGTAATAAGGCAGTTCATGTAGCAGCTAAATTGTTATGTTATCATAGAATTCAACAATTTTTTGGAGGCACTAACCAGTAGAATTATAATTTCATATATTTTAATTGATTGTAGCTAAATGTATTATATTTCCATCGTATCAAATGGAATTTGATTCTAAAGTATATCTCCAAAGTTATTAATAAAATAAAAAATAAATTATATTCTCGAAATTGTATAACTCCATAACTATAGTAGTGAATTTGGGAATTTTTTATAGCACTGAAACAATGATTTTATAATTAAACTCAGTTTATTGAAAGTTAAATAAATATAATATCTATGCAACAAAACATGTTATGTGAATATCCAAGATATATAACTCAAGTTATAATAGAATAAATTAAACAAATTTTAAATTGAAAATTTTTGAATAAGAAAAATAATGCATCATGTTTGAACCAAAATATAGAAAATCTAGAGACCAATTTAGACCTTTTCATAGTTAAATAAGAAGTTGATAAAATTTTTATCTTTCATATGAAATGTGATTTATTAAATTCCAATCACTATAACTCAAGATATAATTGAAATATAGTGAGATAGTAAAAACAAATTTCCTGAAATTATGAGTAACATAAAATATTGATAGTGATTGTGATATTCAAAAAATAAAATAAAATAAAAAAGAACAAAAAACTACCAAAAAAATCCTCCATTTTTTAAAATTAAAAAATTAAAATAATATTTTAAAAAATTATCCTCATTTTCAAAAACTTTCATAAAGAAAATATCAATAAATATAAAGATAATAAATTTGAAAACATAATTGAAAACATCAGTTTTGAATCAGAAAACCCCCTTAATAAATGCATATTAATAAAAGTTAAGAAAATTAATATAAAATTTTCAAAATAAATTTATAATATACCAAGCTCAAATTAAATTTTATCAAACTTTTCAAAATTCAATGGTTTGGTAAAAATATATGATTGTTAATTTTTAATTAGAATATATTCAAGAATGATATCACATTTTTTAACATAATCTCAAAGAAAATGAAAGAGAATGTCTATAATATTAGTTATAGTATGAAATAAAGGGTTATTTGAAATATAAATAGTAAAATAATTATAATATTAAATAGTAAAATTTTAAAAAGTAAAACCATAGTCATACAATGTTTTTTTAATCCATAATGAGTGATAGAAACAAGACACATCAAAGATATACTCACTTTCTTCTATTGACAAAGTAGTAGGGATTTGTTTTCTTGAACATCAAGAAAGTGAAACATACCTAAGGTGATTTTTCTATCAAGTCACCATCCTCTAAAATTAGTTTCAGAGTAATTATCAAATAATTTTTTTTTCTGGAATAAAATAATCTAAAATTAATAGTTCCTTTCAAATTTATAATAACATGTTTAACAAAATTTAAGTGATATTACTTAGAATTAGTTTGAAATATAGCACATAAATAAACACTAAACATTGTATCAAATCTATAATTAGTTAAATACAATAATCATCCAATCATGCCTCTAAATAATTTAGAATGAATAGATTTTCTAGATATATTAGAACCAAATTTACAACTATCACTCATTTGGATTTTAAATTTTTTACAAGAATCAAGAAAAAAATGATTGAATAAATATTTATTATATTTGTATTGATTCAAAAAATATTCCATACTTTCTTTTAAAAAATTTACGTCTTATAATGAATTTTAATTATCCTATATAACTCATTCCAAACATACTTTCCATCGAATATAAATACCCTTTGCAAAGAAAATCATTTGAATATCAAAAATAAATATCATAAAAATAAATTTGAATAATTAAAATATCATTTTAGATTATTTTGATAAACAATGTAGGATCTTATTTACCTTTTTCAAAATAATCTTTTTATAAAAAAGGAAAGCCTATCATACCAAGATTGGGGTTCTCGCTTAAGATCGTATAAACCTTTTGATAACTTAAAAAATGATTATGAAATTTATCATTTTTAAAACCACGGGGTTGAGAAACATAAACCTCTTCAAAAATAAAACAATTATAAAATGTACTTTTCAAATCCATTTGAAATAACTTAAAACCTTGAAATGTGAAAATATATAAGAAAATTATAATATATTCAATTATTGAAAAATGTGTTAAATATTCATCAAAATAAGTACCTTTTTTCTTAACAATAATATTGAGAAACAAGTCTAGATTTATTCTTAACAACTTTTCTAGATTCATCCATATTATTTTTAAAAATACATTTAATTCCAATAATATATTTATCTAAAGGCAGTTCAACTAAAGACCAAACATTATTTCTAGAAAATTTATTAATCTCATCATGAATAGAAAAAATCCAATTAGAATCATTTAAAGAATCATGAATATTATTAGGAACAAAATAATAAATAAAAGTATAATTGAAAAAAAAAATTAAAAAAAAATTCTAGTATTAATGCCATAATAAATATTACCAATAACATTATCAATGAGATTATCTCTATGAATCTTACATGATCTTGTATTAGGTCAGGAAGGAGTATAATATCTATCAATTGATTCATCCTTATTTTTTTGAAATTTTACTTCCATTATATCATCAAATAATTGAGATATACTGATTACATTATGTTTTAAACCTTAAAAATATAAAATAGTTGAAATAAAGTAAAATTTTAAATACCAACTTTATCAAGACCTTTTAATTTTTGTAATTGTCTCCAAATGTAAAAGTGGCCTCATCACATTTTTTGTAAGTGATAAAATTTGATGGGTATTTGGTCATATGAATAGATCATATACTATCCATATACCACATATTTTTCTTGAGACATCTGAGGCATTTTACCTATAAAAATAAATTATTTGACAATTTTGGTACCCAAGCTACTTCGGAACCAATTTGATTAGTAAAAATTTTAGGTACCCAAACAGAATTTAAACAAGTATTTTTTGGTATTCTAGATAACAAATATTTAGAAATATGAGTTTTTTTAAATCATAAAGTCTTTTTGAATGTATGATAACAATCATTTTCATAGTGAACATTCATGCTACATTAAAAAAGTTTAATAGTTGAAGTACAACCATTTTTTACTTTTTACAAAATGATTTCAATAAATTTAAGGTAATCAATTTTAATAGAAAATATCATATTTATTTTTATTTATTTTATTCAAAGACATCATTTTATGATACTTTTCACGACCTTGAATGAAATAGGACAAACTTTTCTTATGGATTTCAACTTCATTTTTCAATTTTTCATTCAAATCCTAATAATATTTAAAATTATCATAAACATTATAATGAGAATAATATGCAGTATTCCTTAATTTTCTATTCTATTGTAAAAAAAATTATTTTTAAAAACAAGTTTCTCATTATTTTCTTTAAGCATAATATCTAAATTGTAAGCTTTGAAAATATATTTTCTAAAAATTTAAATTTCTTAATTTAACTTAGAAACATTAAGATTTTAAGTATCATATTCAGAATAAAAACGCTAGATAAAAACTAGAATCAATAACCTCATTCAAATAATTTATGAATCATAAGTACGAAGATTCATTCTCATTTACAGATTGTTCAATAGAATCAGATTCTTTAGTACAATTGTAATTAGTTTTTAATGCACTTTGCCCTTATTTTTTTATTAGAATTTATTATTTAGTTTAGGAAAATCATTCTTGATATATAATTTCTTTATACACTTAGAAAAGTAACATCTGAAGTATTATAATTAATACTAATTTTATTATCACACTTGAGTTTTTCCTTTTGAAATTTTCTTCTAAATTAGTTCTTGAATCCATTGTTTTTCATTAATTTATAGAATCCAGTCACAATTTTATCCATATATTTTTTTCACTATCCCATGGTTTAGAATTAGAAGATTCAGTAGAAACAAAATTTTTAGATTTAAAATCTATAATTTTTGTTTTTTTGTGTCGTCTTTAGTGATGTTCTTCAATTCTAGTTCATACTGAAGTAGTGATCCAATCAATTCTTCAAGAGTTCAGTATTTGAAATTATTTCTTTTTTGGATAGTAAACTTCTTTGTGTGTCATGTATTTGGTAGTTCTCATAGGAATCATTCAACAAGTACTATATTTTCTAATATTTCTGTAATGGAATTAATTCCATTCATAATTCTTGTGAATTAGTGGAACATTTGGTTTACAATTTCATATTATCCAAAATTTAAGTTTTGATACTCAGCTCAAAGCATTCCAAGCTCAGTTTGAATAAAATTTTCTCAACCAGGATGAGTAATTTATAGAATATTTCAAATCACCATATCTATGTTACATGTAGAAACATGACACCACACACTTCTGTTAATAGTGAAATATCAAATATTCACAACTTTTAATTTAAAAAATATCTAGGAGCATTATTCCCTATAAGAGTATCTGGTTCAACTTATGGTAGTTTGTATGGTTTTTTCAAGATCGACTAGTGTTCTATTATTAACTTCTTGAGGTACACCTCCATTCTAAATTTATAGTAGCCATAGTCATTGTTATCAAAGTGATGTGGATTCTGAGTAATCTAAGCATCATTCCCATTTATTCCTTCAATCTTAAAGATTTTTCCCTTAGATTATGAGGTCTAGGAATGGGTTTTAAAAATAAAAAATAAAAAAATAAATTTTTAATGGAGACAATTCTCTAATACCAATTGTTGGTATTAGTAAATAAATAATATTGCTAAACTGAATATTCCTAAAAGGGACACATTTTGATACCAACTATCAGTTAAAAAAAGGTAATGGCAGATGGTTTAGAGGGAGGATGAATATACCAAATTAAAATTTTAAAGAAATAAAATTATTAACAAATAAAATTATTATATTTAATTAAAATATTTAATTAGAAGAGGAAATAAAAGAGAGGACACAAGGATTTTCTTTATAATAGCTTTTTCCAAAGTGGGCCTAGGCTAGTCTTATACCTCTATACTTAGAAAGTGATACATTGTGCACTAATATTTATTTTGTAAGGGGGATCATAACTTGTTTAAAAAATCATTTTCTACAAATTAGAGGGATAAACACACTAAAAATGACTTTTATAGGGATAGTAACTACCCAATTACAACACCTACTTTAGACAATTGGATTCATGACCCAAAAAAAGAAAGAAAAAATGATTTTGAATGTAAAATCATAAAAAGAAAAGCGAGATCGTGTTTGAGAGATGCTAAGTAGTGTTATAGACTCAAGAAACCATAAATAAATATATTGAAGAAAAATAAAACATAGGTACTGGTTCTCAAGTGTTGGATCATCTTGGTTGTCTTTTTGAGGTGGTATAAGAAGCAGTATAAGTTTTTATTCATCCCTTGAGAGATCTTCAACCAGTAGAAAGAATTGATCACCCAAGAATTGGTTCGTACAACTCTTCAATGTTTAGTGTAAACCTTTCATTATAAAAAATTTCATTTTCTTGCACCTCATATTTTTTGTATGTGTCCCGAAGTCTTTAAATAAGATATGTAAAACCTAAAAAGACAATCACTAACCAAGTAATGAAATTCAAATTAGAACTTCAAAATTATCTAGGAGAGATAAAATTATCATTACAGAATAATTATGACAACAATCATTTGAATTCAAGTGCAAAGAATAACATAAAATAATTTTATTTACCCATTAAATAATTCAAATTTAATCCATAATAATAGGTCAAATAAATTCTATTAATATCATAAAATTTTTTGACTATTAAATTGAAATTTCAAAATACTTTCAAATTTAAAGCAGCACATAATTATTCAAAATTTTATTATACAACATTAAATGATGAAAAAAATGTTTTAATAATTTTTATGTCCCAAAATATTAATTTATAAATTATTAAAAAAATCTAATCAAAATACAAAAAAATAAATATTCAAAATATTTGTATATGCGTGACTAAAGAATAAATTAAAACTTATTTTAAAACTAATTAAAATATCATAAAAAACTTCATATGGATTTTATATAATATATATGAATTTTATAAATCAATAAAATACTTAAAATAATTTAAATAAGCATGTAGTTAATCAAATTATAAAAAATAATGAAAAATAAATCATTCTAAAAAATTTCAATTTTAAGAAAAAATAAATGATGTAAAGAACTGATCATGAGTGACGAGTGGAATCACGATAAGTATAATGATCACAAGAATATTATAATGTGTTGTCACTTTAATTACCATGCCTTTAGAGCATGAAGTAGTTTTAAGTAGTCATGCGGTCAGTATATTGACCATGTGAATAAATATATGGTGCATTCACTATTCTGACTATGAATTCATGTCTGGTTGAAATGTTCAATTTGAAGTAGGTATATTTACTATGAGAATAAATATAACATATGGTAACTTTATTGAGGTCACTTTAGTGAATGTGATTCTTCATGGTGGCTTCAACCAATGAAATCACATTTAGTTCTTGATGCAAATAAACGCAATGTCATGAAGGCAAGGTGTGACCTTCATGTTTTATGACTTTAGGGGATCTCAAGAGCTGTAAAAATAACAAGCGATCATATGATATTACAAATTTTAGAACATTTAGGTGTGTTTCATTGCATGTCATGATATTCATGAGGAAGTCATTGTGTGGGTGAGGCCTCACTTCCATCGAACTTCCATGGCCCATGATATATTTAAGAAATGAGAAAAAATTTCCAATACATCTATCACTTGGAAAGATTTGAAGATTTAGCACACTAAATTTGTAATCTAATCTAAAAGAATATGTTGTATGAATAGATATTGCATTCAGTACTATAAATAGATCACAAATCTTCACTACATGCGATAGGTAGCTTAACAATTAATGATTTATGAAAGGTTGGGTTTTCTCATGCGGTAGCTTCAAAACAATCATGTGGTCACTTTGATACCACATGCGGTAACATCAGTGTTCATGTAGTAGTTTAAAATGTGGTTCATGGTCACTTCATGTTGCTAGTGTAATGCAAGAAAATACTCATGTGGAAGGTTCAACAAATTATGTCAGGTAGGTTTGAAAAACAACACATAGTGACTACTGCAATAAGCCACTTAATGTACACTACTAAAAATTACCCAATATCAAGTGCTACACTTTATAAATGATAGAAAAAAGCATTGATAAAGGATAATTTTATCTTTTCTAAAAAAATAAATCATAAAAGACCACCTTTATTAGTGCTTTTTTATTACAGATAAAATTACCCATTATCATCACTTTTTCATGGCACTGATAAAGGGTATTTTTATCAGTGCTAGTAAGAAACACTAATAAATGATACCTTTTATAAGAACAAAAAAGAAGAGATAAATCCCACCTTTATTAGCACATTTTTTTAGCGTTGGTAAAATACACTCTTTATAAATATTTATTTACCACTGATAAACGATATATTTCATAAAATAATTATACATCAATAAAAATCATATATTAATATATAAATATATTTATTTGATATAAATATAATATATTTTATTAAATATGATTTATAGAAGACTACATATGCATTTACACTTAATATATATGATATATAGCGAATAATATATTATAAAATAATTAAAAAATAATATTAATTAATAATTTTCTAATTATTGTTGAAAAATAGTAATTTAATAACAATTAGATGACATAAAAATTCAATAAACTAATGAACGGTCTAAAATAAATTGAAAACATAACTTAAACTTCAAATGACCATAACTTTTGATCTGGGTGTCTATTTGGGCTCTACCATATATCAAATTGAATTATGAAAATATATCTATGCCATGTTGACTAGGAAAACCTTGGTTATTGTTTTTCTGTGGTAAAAAAAGGCAAAAAAAAACCTCCAAAACTGAGTTTTTAGTTGGGATAACCTAATTTTTTAATATTTGATGAGATTTCATCTTCATTTAAGAGGTTTTTGTTTCCCTTTTCAATGGATAATTAATTTCTCATTAGTTATTTATTTCATATAGATATTATGGTTTTATAATTTTATCATTTTTCATATTGTAGTTTTATTTATAATTAAATATATGAATATTTTATTATATTTACAAATAATAAATCAATTGAAAAAATAAATATTTAAACACATTTACATAAAAATGTATTTTTGAATGTATAAATCATATGGAAATAAATATTTATTACTCAATTTATTTAAAATAAAAAATTATCCATTTTATTTATATTATAAAAATTATTTAATATATATATACCTATATGAGAAATGTTTATATATAACTATGTGTGTGTTAATAAACAAATTTATATTTATCTGTATATTATAATATATGTAAATAAGTACATATATGTAAATATTTGTTCATGTATTCAGGAAATATAAATATGTATGTGTGTGTGTAAATCTATGGGTATGTGCATCTGTATGAATATTGTGTAATTACATCATATATAATTGTATTTTTTATAGATATATAATTATCATTAAATATAATATATAAATTTATTTGTAGTATATATTTATAAATACATTATAAAAAAATCATATTTAAATATACAATTATATATAAATATGTATAAATATATATGTAAATATATAGAAATATAAATATATATATGTAATGTTTAACATTTATATATAATATAAAATATATAGAAATATTTTAGAAATGTATTTAAAATTAATTATATAAATCCTATGGAATTAATTATTATCCATTTTATTTAAAATAATATCCAACCATTTTTTACATTATAAAAATATATGAATATATATACTTATATAGATTTATATACAATTTTTATATATAAATATGTGTATGTATTAATAAATAAATAAATAAATAAATAAATTTATATTTATATTCTAATATATGTAAATGAATATTAATATATAATATATTTAAATAAATATAATTATATATATCACATGCACAAAAATATATATTCTATAAATGTATTTAAAAATAATTATATAAATATATATAAATAAATATAAATATCAAAAAATATACAATAAACAAGCTTGTGTAAGTGGTAAAGAGGTTTGAATTTCAAAAGGGAGGACATGAGATCAAGTCTAATCATGCGTAGGGGTGAACAAGAAGCTAGGCGAGTGATAAGAAAATAGTTGGTGTGTCTGAGTGTTGCAACACGAGGGTGAATAGGAGTTAGGAAAGTATTGAGAGAAGGGTGGGTTCATGGAAGTGTGGTAGTGTGGGGGAGAGCGGTTCAAAAAAAATCTTCTTCAAATTTGATTAGTGCTAAAAAAAGTGATGATAAAGGCCCCCTTTATCAGCACTAAAACAAAAGCACTGATAAACACATCTTTAATAATGTTTTTTTATTGCTAATAATTGGGGCCTTTATTAGTGTTTTCTAGCATTATAAAGGTGGAATTTATGAATTATTTTTTAGAACTGAAGGCCAAATTTATCATTTTAAAAAAAATAAATGATAAAATCCTTGACTTTTAGCAATGCTTAGATTTTCAGTGCTGATAAAACACATTTCTAGCACTGATAAAGACATATTCTATAGTAAAGGGAGCATCTAAATTCTTATTATATCATAGATTTCAACCATTCTTTGGTGTCACTAAATAGAAAAATTATAATTAGATTATGTTTAATTAAATGTATATAAAATAAATATCATTCCAACAGATCAAACAACACTTCAATCTGACTTATATAGAGACTTAAATGATTGAAAAATAGAAGTAAATATTATCTCAAAGTCATGGAAATAAATAAATAAAAATTTTCAAAACTTAATCCATTTTTAGAGTATCTAAATGTAACTTTCAGATTTTAATTTAGTTTAATTAAATGTAGATATATATATTAAATTTATGTTACAAAAATGGTGTGTGATTTTGAGGTATATCTCCAAATTTATCAATGAAAAACAAAATAAATTGTAATCTAAAAATTGTTGAATTCCAGAACTATAATAGTGAATTTATGAATTTTTTAGAGAAATAAAAAATGATTTGAGACTTCCAATTAGTTTTATTAAATTTAAATAAATATAATATCTATCCAATAAAAACAAGTCACATGAAGATATAAGATAAATAAATCAATTTATAATAGAATAACTAATTAAATATTTAAATTAAAATTAGTTTAATAACAAAAAACATGCAACATGTTCAGTCCAAAAAAGAAAACATTAAGAGACTGATTTAAACCTTTTCATAGTTGATTAAAAATTTGATAAAATTATTATATTTCATATGAAATAAGATTTATGAAATTTGAAGCACCATAACTCAAGATATAATATAAATACATCGATCTATTAAAAATAGATTTCCAAAAATTATCAGTAATATAAAATATTTAGAGGGATTGTAATATTTTAAAAAAATAAATAAATAAAGCGAAACAAAATCCCAAAAAATGATTCTCAAAGATATTATGTGGAAATATATAATAATTTTTAATCTATAAGAAAATTGAAATATTCATAGTCGAAAATTGATGAAGAAGGAGTTGTAAGATTTGGGTTATGACTATGTTTCCATCAAATCCTAAGATAAAGAAGGATCTGTTGAATGAAACACATAACTTAAGCTTCTCCATCCACCCAAGGATAAGGGATATGTATCTATATATCTTAGAGTACTATTATAGGGATAATATGAATAAGGATATCACAAAATATAAATCAAAATGAATGGTATGTTAGTAGGTGAAGGTTGAAAAGAAAAAAAAATCCAATGGGATGATGTAACCATTATCCATACCTAAATAGAAATGGGAAAATGTCACTATTTACATTTTCACTAGCATTCCAAAAATATAAAGAGGAAATAATTCTATATGGGTTTTAGTGGATCATATTACAAAGACTTCTCACTTCATTGCAATTTGAGAGGACTTCTCACTCGATCAACTTGTAGGGATATACCTCAGAGTAGTGGTGATACTATATGGAAAACCACTATCAATTGTATCTGATTAAGATCCAAGATTTACCTCCAAATTTTCAAATATTCTCTAAAATTCTTTAAAAACTGAGTTAAAATTCAGTATAGATATCACCCCCAAACTGCTGGCCAATCTAATCATACTATCCATACACTAGAAGACATGTTGAGATCATGCATGATAGACTTCAAAGAAGAATGAGATCAACATCTTCCTCTAGTAGAGTTCTTTTATAATAATAGTTTCAAATCAAGAATGAAAATGGATCTATATGAATCCCTTTATGGAAAGAGATGTATAACACCTACATACTAGGATGAAGTTGGTAAATTTAAGTTGTTGGGACATGAAATGTTTGAGTAAATGGTAGGAAAGGTCAAGACCATTTAGCAGCACATCATGAAATATTAGATTCAATAGAAGAGCTATAATGACAATCATTGATGAGACTTGGAGTTTTAGGTTGGAGGTGAAGTGTTATATTTCATATCTCCGTGGAAGAGAGTTATTAGATTTTGGAAGAAGGGTAAGTTGAGTCCCAGGCACATCATCCCCTTTGAGATTCTTGATCATATCAGAGTTGTGACTTATAGACTGTCCCTCCCACCAACCATGTATCAAGTACATGAAGGATTTCATGTATTCTTTTTGAAGAAGTACATACCATATCCCTCACATGTACTGAATTCATAGGTGGCATAACTAAAAAATGGTCTCTTTTATAAGGATCCTTTGATGAAGATCGTGGATTGTAGAGATAAAGTTCTAGACAATAATAAAACTCACATAGTAAAAGTACTATTATGAAACCATAAGTATGAGGAGGCGACATGGGAATCAGAGGAATCCATGAAACATAAGTACCCTCACATGTTTTTACCTTAGTATGTAAAATGAAATTTTGAGGGAGAAATTTCTTAACGGTGGATTAATGTAATGAACCAAAATTTTATAAATGTAATTTCCCTTATAAATATATAATTATGTCATATTTAGTAATATAATTTTATATAATGCACACAAACCACATGATAAAACCAAATTTTTATTATTATAACTTAAAGATAACATTTAGAGAATAAAAATGGCCTTAATAATTGAAATACTTATAATAGGGAAAAATTGTAGATAATATAATAATAATAGGAAAATTTGGATCCGCTCAATCCTTCAAAATAATAACACTCATGAACAATACTATATAAATAAAGTAGAATGTTAGTAATCCAATATGTACTTTTAAAATGATTATATATATATATATAACCCTAAGAAGAAAATATAACTTAAGGAATAATTAATTAAATATGAGCTATTTATAGGAATTAGGGAACCCATATAACTATTACAAATCTTACTATTGGAATAGTAATCAGACCATTGGAATAATAACCCAATTATTGGAATAGTAATATAACTATTGGGGATAATAACTTAACCATTAAAATTGTACCCTCACAAATGTAAGTGTAAAATAATATTTAGGAATCTTATAAAATTGAAATAAGCTTTATTTATATCATGATATAGGTAAATACATGTTTTAAAAATGATAAATTAAGTGCTTGTTTTTTTTTGTAAAACATAAATGTTTTAATTAAAATTTTATAATAAATATAATGATTTAAAATCAAATTCGTTTTCATAAAATGAATTTATAAATTAATATTATGTTTTATAATAATGATATGATAATTTTATGATATCGTATGTAATTTTTGGAAGGGTTGTAAAATTTCTCATAATATTAAAATTGGTATTTTAAATTAAATTATGATTTTATTTAAAAATTAAATTTCTCATCAAATTTATTTTCATAAAATAGATTTCATTTTTAGAATATAAAATTTGAAAAAAAAAATTAGGATGAATTTTCGGTATTTTTCTAAAATATTTGAATTTTTGGTGAATGGTAAAATGTGATAATATGTGGTAAATTGAATTATAAGCTAAATACATGAATTGTTGTGTCACAGATGATATAATCATTCAATATTTTTAACTTACATGGACAATTTATTTTATATAGTTACATGAATCAATACTATTGATAGTCTTGAGACAAAATAATAAACTAATGAATTAATATTCAAAAATACCCTTATCATCCCCTTATAAATATCACCCTCACCACTATCATGAATCAAGTCAGGTCGCCAACCAAACTGATGCCCGACCCGGTCTATAGGAAGGCCTAAATGGCATTCTATATAACCACAGGCTGGCATAAGTTCCCAGGTATCATAAACAAAGGATTGGGAATTATTTACCTGATTTTAGAAACATTAAAAAACCCATAATAATAAATAAACTGAATCTGAAAATTCCCAACCAAACAATCCTTAAAAAAATTCAGGATTTAATTACATATTTTTAAACAAAGACTAAGAGGGACACAAATAAAAAAGAGTAGTAAGTCTTGCTAAAAAATCACCACATGACAAGGGGAATTTCCTTCAAGCCATCTCCACAACACCGCACCGAGAAAAAAAAGATAACAACTCGAACCACCATCTCTAAAGACCATTCCCTTACCTGTGTCAAACATTACCAAGTATACTTACATCCAAAGGTGTAAGTAGTGTGTGATCCTAATCCCAATAGGATTCCACCCAATAAAAGACTCCATGCTATAAACATTATAAGGAAAAATATTGCAAGTTTTCATAAACAGAAAATTCAAGTAACAATTTTAAAGGGATAACATTTAAATAAAAATAGTTTTCAAGAGGGAAACTTTAAAGAATGAACAATTTTAATGAAAAAACTCATGCTGTTGAAATTACCAACCAAACACACCGTATGCCAATGGTAAGTACAATATAACCAATGAGCACTAGTCTCAGGAAATACCCCTAGGAATTAGCTAACAATGGTATACTAGGTACATCGTATCTCGGTGAAATGTGGCATAAGAACCACAATGAACTACATTACCATGCACAAGCCACTAGTAGGGAAAACACCCATAACCTAGTGGTATCTAATCAATCATCATTATTTATTTAGTTTTTTCATCATCGATATTGCTAAGTGAAACCAGGACAAGGCCACTTCTGAATCACTAACATACTAGTCCAAGTCCTCCCACCTAGATACTCGGGCTTCCCATTTGTGATCAATCGAGTTACACATGTTATAAAATTCCATTTTCACATAAAAACTCTATTTATAAATCATATACACACAAAAAAGTACCCCAAACATGTTCTTCACCCTCAATGTAGTTCATTAAACCCAACAAATATTTTATAAAATAATTTCAAGAGGTGTTACAAGGCTTTAAACAAAAAATTCATTCGAAAATCCTCTTTTAAGGAAAAAATCCCAACAATACCATACAAAACTAGAATTGGAATCCCTAACACCATTTAATAAATCAATTTCAAGAATCATAAAATAACCCCAAATGATACAACATGGAACACACATGAAAAACACCCAATTCCATGTCAAAATGAAAATTTAAAATTAAAAACTTAATTAATTATACAAAAGGCGGTATTCACACCACAAAAAATAGATGGGAATCATGCTAAATTGGTTAATCAAGAAAGATAAATTCATCAAAGAATGTTTACACATGCAACCACCTACCTTGAATGTCAAACACCCCAAAAATTTGTGTGAAACTTCCCCCGCATTAGAATCAAGTGAAAATGAACCCTAATAAAGAATATTGAAGTAGTAAACTAAATATTAAACCCTAGGGATGAAACCCCAGCTTATGTAAGTTTAGAACTTTAAGAAGGAGGGAAGAAACCCTAGAGAGAAGGAAGAAAACCAAGAAAGACTCACTTACTTGAAGAATATTGAAGTTTACCCTACCAAAAACCCCTTCAAGAATGGTTTCCAAGGAATATTGGAAGCCTTATATGGATGAAATCATCAAATGGGGGAAAAATGGGGCGCATTAGGTTTAATTATGGAAGGGAAAAATGGGAATAACAATTTTTTTTGACCTAGACCTTGTTCATGGTTTAGTAAACTGTGTGGCCTAACCATGTGCCTAGTTCCATCCACCTAAAAATTTACATTTCTCTCCAAAATTCAAGGGGGATCCTAATGGGAAAATATAGTCTAAGAATAGAATAGAAAATACCTGAAAAAGGAAGCAAATGTGATAATTATCCCCACCATGAAAACTTTCCACCCCGGAAATTCAACCTGAAGCTTGATCGGAAAAAAATAATGGGTACTCTTGATCAACCATCGAATTCTGCTCCCAAGTCTCGTGCACATCATTCTAATGCTTCCAAAGGACTCAGAGTATTAGAATATACTTTCCCTAAAGCACCTTATCTTGGGAATCCACTATTCGCACTGACCATTCAAACACTGATAAATAGGGTTCTATTTACAACTTTTTTTAATTCAACATGTAGGATGGGTCCAGGTTGTACTTATTCAATTGGGATACATAGAATAAATCATGAATAGATATCAAATGAGAAGGTAAAGATAACATATATGCCAGCTTGAAAATCTTCTCGGTGATCTCAAAAGGTCTGATATACATGAACATTAGCTTTCCTTTCTTTCCCAAATGACGATAGACCAAACAAGGGTCCACCTTCAAGAATACCCAATCACCAATAGAGAACTCAAGATATTGATGCCTCTAATCAGTATAATATTTTTAGAAAATATGAGATGTCAATAACCACTGTATGATCAACTTGACCTTCTCATATGTATCTTGCACAAGGCTCATCCCCAACAGTGAGGTCTCACCTACCTCACCCCAATACAGGGGGAACCAACAAGGACAACCATAGAGCACATCAAAAGGATCCATTCAAATCGAGGATTGATAACAGTTATTATAAAAAAATAACCAATCCAAAATAGATATCCCAAGATCCTCTAAAATCTAAAAGACATTCACAAAAAATGTCCTCCAGAATCTGATTTTCTCGCTCTGTCTGGCCATCTGTTTGAGGATGGTATACCGTGATCATATTAATCTGTGACTCCAAGGTCTTCCCAAAACCGAGAGGTAAAACAGGGTTCTCTATATGAGATAACTAATAATGAAACACCATGAAGGCTTACCACCTACTGAATATAAAATCGGCACAACTCATCCACTTTATCTGTATCTCTGATCAGAATGAAGTGGTATGATTTGGTCAGATGATCAATCACTACTCAAATATCATTCCTACCCTAAGGTGTATGAGGTAATCCAACAATGAAATCCATGGTGACCTCATCCCACTTCTAGGTAGGAATGGGTAATGGATGAAGCAAACCAAAGGGTCTTTGATGCTCTGCTTTTACTTGTTGACATGTATATCATCTTGACATGAAATCAACTATGTCTCGTCTCATACCTGGCCACAAAAACTACCTATGTACGTCATAATACATTTTAGTAGCTCTAGGATGAATGAACAACTGATATTGGTGGCTATCCTGCATCACCACCTTACTCAAAGATAATAACACCACCGAACGAACCTTGAATCACAAGGTTCCCTCGGGAGATGAAGACCAATCAGAAGATATCTCCCCACCATGATGAAACTGCATAGACTACTGTCATAGATCATAACTAGGTTTCTCCCACTGAATTAACTCAGAATGAGATGGATTCAACTGAATGCTCACCAAGAACGCACCTCCACTATTCTCCTTGGTCTCCACGTGCATCTGAGAAAAGAGACCCATCAGAGTCCCCTCATCACTAAACTTCCTCAAAGACTACACTGGTAATTTTCTTCTCAAGGCATCATCCACAACATTACCCTTGCCTAGGGTATAGACGATATCAAAGTTGGACCCCTACAAATACTTGATCCAATGAGGCTACCTCAGATTAAGATCTTTCAGTGAGAAGATGTAGGCTATTCTATTATGATCAGAGTTGACCAAAAAATTATCCTCAAATAGGTAGTGATGCCAAGTCTTCAAATCATGAATCATCACTGCTAACTCTAAGTCGTGGGTTGGGTAATTATTTTCACGTGTTCAGAGTTGACGAGAGCTATATTCCACCACATGATCACCCTGAATAATTACACACCGAAGAACTATACTTGAAGCATTACAATAAACAACATATCCCTTTCCATATTTCAAAAAGATCAAAATGGGGGTGGTAGTCAACCATCGCTTCAACTCCTTGAAGTATGCCTAACATTTTAGGCCCCATTTAAACATCACCCCTTTCTAGGTGAGCGTGGTCATGGGTGGAGAAAGTTGAGAGAAATCCTGAACAAACCGCTCATAGTAACCTGCAAGGCTTAGGAAAATCCTGATCTTGATTACATTCTTCGTCTGCTCCCATGAAATAACTACATTGATCTCCTCGAGGTCCACCGAAACCCCCCGATCTGAGATGACATGACCTAGAAACTTCACTTCCTTGATCTATAAAGTTCATTTGGACAAATTTTCATAAAGGCGATGATCTCACAGAGTACCCAACCTGATCCACATATGATGATAATGCTCCTCCTTGGATCCTGAGTAAACTAGGATGTCATCCATGCATAACACAACCAAAGAATATATATATTGGTAGAACACCCTATTTATAAATTCCATAAAAACTACAGGAGTGTTGGTCAATTCTAAAGGCATGAATAAATACTCAAAGTGGCCATACCTGCTTTAGAAAGCCATTTTTGGGATATTTTCCTCTCTCACCCTGACTTGGCGGTAACCAGAATGAAAATATATTTTTGAAAAACAATTTAACCCTTTTATATGATCAAACAAGTCATCAATTTAGGGAAAAGGATACTTGTTATTGATGGTTACATTATTCTTCTTCTGATAGTCAATGCACAACCGAAGGGATCCGTCATCCTTCTTTACAAAAAGGATAGAAGTGGACCAAGGAGAGATGCTCAGGTGAATGAATACTTTAGATTCCAAATCATCTAGATGTATCTTTAATTCCCTCAACTCGGTGGGGTCCATATGATATGAGAGAAGAGATATCAGTTGTGTTTCTGATGCAAAATCAATTGATAACTCCATGTCCCACTCCAGGAGAAATCCTAAAAAATCATCTAGAAATACCTTTGGGAACTCATCCAACACATGAGGTGATACACCCTCCGGAGTACTACCATCTTCCCCTAGCATGAATAAAGATAAATAAAGGAAAATATTTCCCAACTTTGGGAGTGGAGGTTCCACACGACCCGATCGAGGATCCGATTCCCCAAGAAAAATCTGAGGACTCCCATCAGGTGCCATGAAATTCACCCACCGCCTATAGAAATTGATATGTTCTTGAAAGCACACTAGCCAATCCATACTAATGATTACATAAAAAAGGTCCATATCCAATACTAGGATATCCCATTCCATATCAAATATTGACATGGAAAGCGCACATGATGGGAACATTAGAGCTTGATCCTTCTTCTTACCCAACAACATCACCAACTCCATCTCAAAAGACAACAACTAGATTGGAAAATTCAGAATATTCAAAATATGGTAAGAGATAAAAGAAAGAAGCACTAGTATCAAAGAGAATAATGCAATAGAAGATTCAATAAAAATGGTACCTCGAACTGTCGAAGGCCCTACATCCAATCCCACTGGTGTCTAGTTCACAACTCGAAGATGACTAGTCTCTTCCTGAGAATGACCGATCGCCTATAGATCTACCTTGAACTAGATCTTCCTAGAAGATGATCTGGCCCTACCTCAGTTTCCACCAAACTGATATCCCATTGTCCTCATCAGATTTGACTGATTTGACACTCCCATGGAAGCCATAGATCCCACCCCACTCTGGTATGGGCACGTCACTCTGAAAAAGCACTACATGTTCTCCATAAATCCACATTGATAACAAGGCCTAAGAGGGGAAGTACATGTAGTCTAGATGTTCCCTAAATTCCTGCACTGATGGTACACCACATACCCTATGTTAGAAGCTACATATGAATACTGCCTAGTAGGATGGCCTAAACTACCACCTCCTTTATTCCCCTACTCACCCCGCTTCCTATTTTTCTCTAAGGATTTGAAACTTCCCACAACAAACACCACTCCAAAAAACCCAGACTTTCCTTTATGATCAATCTCAACCATGAAAGTACGATCTACCACCTCATCATAGGTTCCCATATTGAACAAGAAGACCTAAGAGTAAATTTATTGTCACAGTCCCTTCTCAAAATTTTGAGATTTCATAGATTAATTAGAAATAATATTTGGCACGTACCACACTAGTTCAGCAAAACAGTTAGCATATTCCATCACTGATGGATCTACCTAGGAAATATCCATGAACTCCAAGGATCTGGCATAGGCCATGACCTCAGGGTAATAATTATCATTGAAGATGGTCTTGAAATCCTTCCATCTCATCTTCTCATTATTCCTAGACTGAAGCACTAATTCCCACCACCAGCGACTGGGAACTTCTAGTAGAAACGAGTTTCATTTCACCCTGACCTCCTCAAGTGTATCAAATAATTAGAAAATTCACTCTATCTTTTCAATAAAATCTTCTACTACTTGAGGATCTGTGATAACGCTAAAAGTAAGAGGCTTTTTCTTGAGAAACTTATGGGATTTATCCTTTCTCAGACTAGGTTTATCTTCTCTAACTGGAGTAGAAGTAGGACCGACTCCCTAATGTAAAGCCTAGATAGCTCGGACCACAGCTTCTACCAACCTCTAATCAAGAAGTGAGGGAGAACTCTCTCTGGATTCCTCCTATGGTTTCATGAGAGCTTTTCGGGGTGACATGTTTCTACAAAAAGAAATAGTCATAAGAGAAATAATTAGTAAAATAGTTTTGAAAATTTTCAGCAATAAAATAAAATATAAGTAAATAAAACTCATCACAACAATGAAATAAACAAGTACTTCACCCCCACACAATGTCCACATGTAGTCTGCAGCCCGCACGTCCCACCTGGAAGAGAAGTCAAACAAAAATCCCAATATCCCATGGTGACTCGAGGTATATCACGAGAGGTGTGGTTCATGCACCCTACTCGCATCCAGAACTTCGATCCCCAATAGTCCTAGCTCCTATCTAACTATATTCATCCCAAATAATATAACCCAAAGTTCTTAACCATCCTTTGATACCATTTTTTCACGAACCAAGCCGGGTCTCCAAACAAACTAGAACCCAACCCGGTCCATGGAAAGGCCTGAAGGGCGTTCCCTATCTCCAATTTCTGTCACAAGTTCTCGGGTATCATAAACAAAGGTCTGGGAACAATTTACCTGAGTTTAGAAACAGTAAACAACCTATAATAATAAGTAATTTGAATATGAAAATTCTCAACCAAACAATCCTTAAACAAAATTCAAAATTTAATTACATATTTTTAAGCAAATACCAAGAGGTACAAAAATAAAAATTAGCAGCAAGACCAAATCAAAAATCACCACACAACAAGGGGGCATCACCATCAAGCCATCTCCACAACACTGCATCGAGAAAGGAAGCTAACAACCCGAACCGCCGTCTCCAAGGACCTTTCCCTTACCCATTTCAAACATTAACATGTCTACTTACACCCAAAAGTGTAAGTATGGTGTGAGACCAAGCCCAAAAGGATGCCAACCAAGAAAATATTCCATGCTATAAACATTATAAGACTAAAATCTTACAAGTTTTTATAAATAGTAAATTCTAGTAACAATTTTAAAGGGATGTAACTTTAAATAAAAAAAATTCAAGAGGGAAACTTTAAAGAATGAAAATTTTTAAATAAAACAAACATGCTACTAAAATTACCAACAAAAAACAAAGTATGACTATGATAAGTACAATATAACCAATGAGAAATAGTCACGGTAAATACCCCTAGGAACTAACTAACAATAGGACACTAGGTACATCATATCTCAGTGAAATATGTCATAAGAACCACAAAGAATTACTTTCTCATGCATGAGACACTAGTAGGGAACACACCCATAACCTAGTGATATCCAATCAAAAATCATTATTTAGTTATTGTTGTCATCATTAATATTTATAAGTGAAATTAGGACAATTCCAATTCCAAATCATTAGCATACTAGTCCTAGTCCACCCACCTAGATACCCGAGTTTCCCATTTTTACTCAATCAAGTTCCACATATTATAAAATACAATTTTCACATAAAAAATCCATTTCTAAATCACACACACACAAAATAGTACCCCAAACATGTTCCACACCCTCAATGTAGTTCATTAAACCCAATAAAATTTTTATAAAATAACTTCAAGAGGTGTTACAAGGATTTTCACACAAAATTCAATCAAAAATACTCTTTTAAGGCCAAAATCCCAACAATACCATACCAAAATAGAATTGGAATCCCTAAAACCATTTAATAAATCAATTTCAAGAATCATAAAATAACCCCAAATGATACAACAAAAAATACACATGAAAAACACCCAGTTCCTTGTCAAAATAAAAGATTAAAATTAAACACTTAATCAATGATACAAAAAATGGTTTTTCCACCACACATAATAGATGATAAATATGATAAATAGGTTAATAAAGAAAGATAAATTAATCATAGAATTTTTACACATGGAACCACATACCTTGAATGTAAAAAACCACAAAAATTTGTGTGAAACTTCACCCGCACCACAATCACACCACAAGCAAGTAAAAACGAACCCCAATCAAGAATATTGAACCAAGAAACTCAAAATTAACCCCCAGGGGGAAAACCCCAGCTACTGTAATTTTAGAACTTCAAGAAGTAAGGAAGAAACACTTGAGAGAAGGATGAAAACAACAAAATACTCTCTTACTTGAAGAATATTGAAGTTTGCACCAACAAAACCCCTTCAAGAATGGGTTCCAAGGGAGATTGAGGGAGATTGGAAGCCTTATATGGCTAAAATGGTTGAATTTGGGAATAAAGGGGCACATTAGGTTTAATTCTAAAAGCAATAAATGGGAATAACAATTTTTTTATGATCTGGACACTGTGCATGGTTTATCCGAATGGTTGAGAAAACTGTGCGGCGTAACCGTTCGCCCAGTTCCATTGACCCAAAAATTTCCATTTCTCTCCTAAATTAAAGGGGGATCCTAGGGGTAAAGATAAGATAAGAATAGAAGAGAAAATACCTGAAAATAAGGATAGATATGTGACAACCACTTTTTCTCCTCACAACTTCTAAGCCTAAGAATTTTCTGAATATTGAAACCCACACTTTTCATACTTAAGTATTACATATTAATATATGAATATTGAATACATAACATAATGATCCATTCTAGAACCATTTAGGAAGTGCCTTTGGTAACATGGATTCATAAACAAATGGTTCATAAGTGAACTACATCCTCACCCACTAAGTTCTTTATAAATAACACCCTTATTAGACATATCATACATAATACCTTTATTCATAACCTAGAGAAAAGAAACCTAAAAAAGGAAATATCATATGCTCAGTAAGGGTAAATAGGGGAGATATCAACATAACATAAGTATAAGGGTATGGAAATATGAGAATAATATTCAAAAACCATACATTTCATATCATAGATCATAAACATGAGTCATAGAATAAATATTGGTATTTTATAAGACATAAATCATAATGGAATCAAAGAACATGATCCATGATAGCATAACATTGTCATAAGACATAGATTTGTCACATAAACATAAGCATAGAAAATATTATGTAAATTATATCTACCAAGACATTCATAAAATTTTTGTCTTATGATAACCATTTGTGTACCTACTTTAGACATGGGAAAACCTCTCATGTGCCCTCTTTCAAGCTTGGGATAACCTCCCATGTACCCTCTTTAGGGATTGGGAAAACCTATTATATACCCTATTTCAGGCTTGGGATAACCTCCCATGTACCCATCGAGCTCATAGAGCTTTGATAATTACCAAATACATTGAAGGGAGATATAGGTCCTACCTGTATTTGGTTATAATGTGACCACCGTATTTGGTTATAACATAACCACCATACTTGGTTATAACATAACCACCATCCTTGGTTATAACATAACCACCATCCTTCATTATAATGTAACCACCATCTTTGGTTATAACGTAACTATCATTACATATTAAAAACTATACGTATGTGTGCACAATATCATAAAACATTCATCATATCAGAACCCATAAAAATAAATGGGTTTCATAAAACCTTTCATCATAACATAAACTTGTGGAAAAGAAATGAGTTTCATAAAAATCTTGTCATAATGAACATAAACCATCAATAGAAATAATAAAAATGGTATTTTATCACATTTTTTATCACATCAAATTAGTTGTTTAGTTTTTACTAGATTTTCTCTTGACGGAGCCTTAGGTCATTAATTTAAAAAGAAATTTTTGATTAATAAAAAGGGAATGGGGATTTGGAAAACTTTGGTTTTGGTTATTTAATAATATGAAAGAAAATGAAGAGTAATAAAACAAATCATAAATTAACAGAATTAATTAAGCGTGATCAACCTTGGGAAATATCATGATGATCATCCTTCATTGCTTCAAGAGATAGAGTTATGATATTTTAATCCCCAGTTTTTAACACCTAGAACCAGAATATTACTCATTTTATACTAGTATAACTCTCAGTGTTTAATCGGAAACACACAATGATTCACTGGATACTATCGATGATTGGGTGATTTGTGTTCGACTTCATAGCCAAAACTCACCAAGAAAACACATGAAGAACTCTATGTGTTATCCAGGTTTCTATGTTATTTATTTGTGATACTAAGAAATAAATTTACATGACTTTGACAGTGTTAATGAGAGTTCAATTTAACAATATGAACCACACAAACACCACAATTGAAAGGGGGGAGAAGAAGTGGTGAACAGTGTTGGAAACATCACATGAATAGGAACCCCCAAACAGGATCATATGAGTTGAGAATGACATACTAGTACATAAATCAATAAAATAAGAATATAGGATTTTTAAAAACAACATAACAACCTATAATTAAAAATTTCATTCAAATATTAAAAACATAAATCTTGGGATTTACATCACGCCCCCAGGTGATCACAAGGCATTTAGAAATACATGTGAGGAGAGAAAGAAAATGATGATGAAGTAGAACCACACATGGAATCTAGAACTTATATGATTGAGTAGAAGAATCAGTTGGGACTCCAAAATGGATGCACCATGCCTCTTGGTAGAACTTCCAAATGGGGTGCCCAAGGTTCCAATTTATAGGAAAAGTGGGAGGTGGTTTTGGGCACCCTGATTTCGATAATCCAATTGGTCCATGGTTTTGGGTAGAAATAAAGTCTTAAATAACTTTAGATAAAACTAAAAAGTTTTTTAACAAAAAATTTACTATCTCCATTTCAAATTTTGTGTCCATATAATATATATAATAAGAGATATTTCCAAAATACAGAGGATAACTTTTGACTCCATGCATATTCATTATATTAAATAGATCAGTTATTTTAGACCTTTTAATGGAAAAATTGGCATTAATTTCCTTCATGAAAGTTGTATCCAATGGAGTTATGGATATGATAAAAAAATTAAGCCCATTTTTATTCTTAGAGTGCATAGAACATTCAAAATAGTGGACATGCATTTATGGGCTTCCATGCAGTTTGGCCAATTTTCCTTCTGCATCATCGTGGGCTCTCCGAATCACCTCCACCTTCAATGAAATAAAAAAAAAAAGTGAAGTTTAACTTTCTAATAGTGAAAATAAAAAAATTATTTAATCAATAATAAAGTTAAATTTGTTATTATAATTTTAATTTTCAATACAAAACCAATTTAAAATAGTGGTGTAGGGGTGGAAATAAATTGTGAATCGCGGTGCGATCACACCCCCACACCTACAAATTTGTACTAATGGGAAAAGTAAAATTAAAAAAATGATGCATGTATATATTCCCAACTTCATGAATATTTAACATTAAATTAAAATTTTATTTATTAAAGAAATTTGATCAATGAAAAAATCACATCAAGGAGATATCCTCAATGATCCTCAGAAAAGGTGTCTCATAAATTGTATCAGAATAAAATTAAAAGAGATGGATGATAAAAATATGAAAAAGGAATTAAAAATTCAATCATACCAATAACACTCCATGTGTGCGTGTTTGAAAAAAATTTATGATATTCTTACCATTTTCTATCTAGTAAATATAGGTTATTTTATCATTATTCTGATTATATGATTTTATCCACCAAACTTGTCCTATATCCATTGTAATAAAATTTCAAAACCCAATCACTTAAGCATTCCCAAAATTCAAATATTAATCTCATGACCTAGATATCCCCATATTTTGTAAATTTCATCACTCCCCTCATTTATTACTATTTTTTTAGAAGTTGAACTTGGAACAATTCTCACACTCATCACTCAACCCTGGTTTGATATCCTCATGACACTAATTATAATAGTTATAATAATATCAAAGGCTGAGAAAGATTGGTTTTTGACTTTCCCAAGACACAACATGGATTGTTGTTTTGTTTTTTAAATAATATTTTTTTGTTATAGTTTTTTAAGGGCATACAATAGTTGGATAACAGATACATACAAATAGGTCAATCCGGTATAGTAATGAAACAAATCAAATAAGGAAAGAATGCATGGAAAAATAATTTTAGAAAGCTGATAAATATTAACCTAATTTATATCAACATTTTATTAACTAAGAAATATTCACAATTCATGGTTTTTTTCAAAATATGTGTGGATATATTAATTGGCATAATTTCCCATAAACAACTCACACAAAGGGTACCACTATTCTCAAAGGTTTCAAAGAGATACAACCATTTATATCATCAAAAAACAACCAATTTACTAAAAATATCACCCCAATGTTAAGTTCATTCTAAAGAACAAATTTCACCATTGATTTTTTTTTAATTTTAGAACAACATGAATATGTAAATTACTCATGAATTTTCAATAACTTCTATGATTAAGCGCACATCATTTTCTATGATAAAATGGGAACTAAAATTTAAAATTCTAGAACAAAAATGAGGGGGGGGGGAATAGGGGG
Organism: Viscum album; assembly: GCA_963277665.1. Classification (NCBI taxonomy): domain Eukaryota; kingdom Viridiplantae; phylum Streptophyta; class Magnoliopsida; order Santalales; family Viscaceae; genus Viscum; species Viscum album. The sequence goes on from OY728147.1 coordinate 94,263,632, forward strand.
GAAAGTGAAAATACAATCCAGAAATCCAAAAATAGAAAAAGAAGAATGATGATGAAAATTACTAACTAACCCAAGAATATACCCATCCCCCCAAACCTATAGCATGTAGTTCCCTCACTCTAATAAAAGGGAATCTGGGAAGGATGGGTAAAATATGGTAGGATTTACTTGTATGTTGCCTCTTAAAGGTGGATTTCCTACACTAGATGCTTGAGAAAATATTCATAAAAGTGTGTAAGTCTCTTCCCATTGAAGGTAATACTTCAACCACTCTACTCATGAAAAAACTATATTGCACCAAAAGGGTAAACATTAGTAACAATATAAGTGTTGATCCATTGGGAATGAAGCTTACCTGGGTAAAGATTTAGCGTATAATTTTATATAATAACCTTCTCACCGATATGAAACTTCCATAGATGAATCATACCATCATGGATATCCTTTGTCTTCTCTTTATAGATTCAGGAGTTCTCATATGAATCTCACCGAATTTTTTCCAACTCCTAAATCTGCAACTTCCTATATCTGAGAGATTTATATTACTTTGTTTAATGACCCAATATTCATGGTGATATACCTTTACCAGGAGGTGAAAATACTTTCCAAATACAATCCTATATGGTGACATTATTATTGGGGTTTTAAAATCTATATGGTATTCCTAAAGTGCAACATCCAAGCACAAACTCTAATCTTTCCTATTGGGTTGTACCATTTTTCCCAAGATTTTCCTAGCTTCCTGATTTTAGATTTATTCTTTCTCATTAGTTTTGAGGTGATATTTAGTGGATAATTTATGAAAAACCCCATAATTATGAAGCAAAAATTTTCATGTTACAATTTAAAAAATGTGAACCCTGATCACTAATGAAGAATCTCGAAAAACCAAACCTACTAAAAATGTAGGACCTCACAAAATCTACAATAACTCGAGATTCATCAGTCCTAGTAGCCTTTTCTTCCACACATTTATACATGTAGTAAATATCCAATAAGATATTCACAAATTAAAATGAATTTAGAAAAGGCCCCATGAAGCCAATACCCTATTCATCTAAGATCTCATAAATTACATGGGTTGTTTTGGAATTTCATTCCTCTTTGAGATATTCCCTATGAATTGAAATTGAGTACATGAATTACACAATAAATGGGAATATATATAAATTTTTTTCCAATAAATTCTTGAGTCAAGGACTTTTAGAGCTGTACATTGAGAGCCAAAGTGTCCCCCGCAAGCCAAAGTTCGGAAGAAGGTCAAAACAGAGGTGAACGCATGGTCAGGGACACACCAACAAATAACTTGGTAACTAAGAATTATCCAAAAATATGTGTCATCCCAAATGTACCATTGAGAATAATGATTAAGTTTTGGAATTTTTAAGTGATGAAATCAATGGTTACCCTATACGTTTCTTGAAAATTATCAATGTCTTCATACCAAGGGGTAAGGACAACAACTTCACAAAAGTTCTCATGAGGGAAGAATTCTTCAATGAGGAGGGATGAGTAAGCATGGTGGTATAATGGTGGTGAAATATTACTAATATGGACACCTACCACATTTTACACTCCTCTATTATCTCTAATCTCAAGGTCAAACTCTTGGAGGAGGAGCATACACCGGATGAGGCAGGTCTTAGCTTCAATTTTCTTTTGGAGAAAATGAAGGGCAACATGATCAGAAAAGACAATTGTTTTTGACCCAATAAGATATAAATGGAATTTACAAGGAAAAACCAATATAAATAAGTTATTTTATAGTGGTGGTGTAGTTTTCCTAGGTAGGGTCAATGGTATATGAGGCATACACAATTTCTTAAAGAGACTTATCATCCCTTTTGATAAAAATGCCCCAACTAAAAAGTTAGAAGAACCGCACATAAATTAAAAGGGAAGATCCTACCTTGATGGTTGGATTATGGGAGGTGATGTGAGACTCCTTTTTAGTGAATTGAAATCATCCTTAAAATTTTAATCAAATAAAAATTCTGAATCCTTTTGAAACAATCGAGACAGGGGAAGTGCGGTCTTATTAAAGTCTTTAATGAATCGGCGGTAAAAACCAGGATGAACCAAAAAATATTGCACCACACGGACAAATTTTGGATATGTAAGTGATGAAATTAATTCATTTTTTTTATTTATATACTTGAATTAAATCTTTTTAAATAAAATTCCCAAGACCTATCCCCTACTCAACCATGAAATGAAATCTCTCATAATTTAATATGAGATCTTTTTCAATACACCAGTCGAAGAAAGAACCTAGGTTTTCCAAACAGTCATTAAAGGAAGTGCCATAAAATGTTAAATCATCCATAAAGACTTCCATTAAATTCTATAGGTACTCAGAAAAAATACTCAATATACATCATTGAAAAGTACCAGGAGCATTACATATACAAAAAATAATCCTTCTATATGAAAATGTACCGAATAGACAGGTAAATGTTACATTTTCTTGTTCCTAAGTGGCTATTTAAATTTCAAAATACCCCAAATAGCCATCAAGGAAACGATAATGGGACTTACTAGCCAATATTTCTAACATTTGGTCAATGAAAGGTAGAGGAAAGTAATCCTTTCGTGTGGATTGATTTAGTCGACGATAGTCAATACAGACTCACCAACTATTTTCACACGTGTTGGAACCAATTCATTCCTTTAATTTAACACAACCATTATTCTAGTTTTTTAGGTATAATTTTCCCTAGGCTAACCCATTTACTATCGGATTTAGGATAAATTATCCCAGAAGCAAGTAATTTATTGACCTCCAATTTTACCACTTTAAGGAGAGTGGGATTCAACCGACATTGACCTTTTATTATGGGATTAGACTCATCATCTAAAAGTATTTGGTGCATACAAATAGACGAGCTAATCCTTTGAATATCAGCTAATGTCCATATAATTTCTTTTTTATACTCTCTCAAAAGGTTGAGCAGTTTTGATTCCTACTATAGACAGAGGTTATTGGAAATAATGATGGGAAATTGTTCAATACCATCAACATAAGCATCTTTTAAATTAGATGGAAGTGGTTTTAATTCCAAAACTGGAGGTTTTTGGATTGGGGGAGGGGATTTAGGGTGATTTAGGTCCATGAAATTGTCTATATACTCATGTTTATTCTCTAAGGAAAGATAATCTATGGAAATGAGATTTGTAAAATCATTGAAGGTCATAGGTACCTCGTAATGAACACCCTCATTAATTAAAGAAAAAAATTTAAACATTTCTAAACTCACTCAATACACAAAACATGAATCAAAACTCAAATAATCCAAGGGTTAAGAAGAGGAAAATTAATTAGAGTATGGGTCAAGGAGAGAATTCTGTGTGTGTATCATTTGAGAGAACTTACCTTGAATAGATAAGAAGAGTGAATTTCTCTTCAATGGCGTGTTTCATAGCCTCAAGGATGTTAAAAGTTACCTTTTCTCTACCAAACTATATGAAAAGTGTTCCATTATGAACATCGATGATCATACTTTATATTTTAAGGAATGGCCTCCCAATAATGAGAGAATCATGTCCCTGGGTTTGAGTATCTTCCATCTCAAGAATGTAGAAATCGGCAGGGAAGATGAGATTATTCACTCTTATGAGGAAATCCTTGAACACACTTGATGGGTGTGTTGTGCTCCGGTTAGAAAGTTGAATGATGATGCCCATTGGTTAAATATCTCCAAACTATAGATAAGTATACATAGAGTATGGCATCACATTAATTGAAGCACTGAAATCTAGTATTACATCAGAAAAGAAGGTCTCCCCTATGGTGAAAGGTACCATGAAAGTTCATGGATCCTTTAATTTGGTTGTAATTTATGGTTTTATTATTGTTGATACATTCCTTCCAAGGTTTACTCTCTCACTCCTCTTTAGTTTCCTTCTATTTGTGAAAATGTCTTTAAGAAATTTGGTATAATAAGGAATCTATTTAACTACATACAATAAAGTAATGTTAACTTGAAACTTTTTAAATGTATATACTATTTATTTATCAATCCCATTATCAAAATATTTCTTATATTTAGGGAGTATTTTAGGGAAAGGAGGAGGAATGAATTTTTTATGGAAGTCCTCAATTATAATTTTATTACCCTTTTTTTCTTATTTTCCTTTACTTGAAACATTTGAGGGTTGGGAAAGATAGTTTTCAATAGGGGGAATACCTATTGGTTAGAATAATTGGATGAAGAAACTTCTTTACCACTATTAAGTGTGATTAAAATAAAATTACATTTATCTTTTTGATTAGCAATAGTCTAGGATGTTATCTTTCCATAACCTTACATATTAATCTCGTTGATGGTGTTTTCCAATTATCCCACTTGAGTTTGTAGATTTTGAATGGCCGATTGTGTGTTCTATTAGAACTAGAGGTTCTGGGTTTCCATTTTATTCACTATGTCCTTAAGGATTGTTTTTTCAAATTATGTAGGAGGAGGAGGATTGTTCTGATAAGTTTAGGGATAAGAAGGTTTCATAACTTGGCCTTGTAGATACCAATTATTCTTTGGGTATCTTGGTTTGCCTCCTTATTGGTACTGTGGTTATGATTTCCACCTGAGGTTTGTATTTGGACTAAATGGTTCTTGCTTGAAGGGTAGTGCTTTATAAAAAGGATTCCTAGGGAATACTATTGCAAAAGACTCATATGAATCCTAAAGTTGCAGTTACTTTTCAAAAAAAGGAGTGTTATCAGAACAAATACCACAATGTAATGGAATATAATAAGAGTGTGAGTTACCTTATTCTTGAGATAATTTCCTTATAAGGGTATGCATATCATGAAGTTTATTATTTAAATTTTGTTTTAGGGATGAATGACTTATCTCACGAACTCTTTGGGTTGGTTAAATTGCTTGTGTACCAATTTTTTGTGCATTTTGAGCCATGTTGGCTATTAAGTGTTGAGTGGCAAAAAGAGTTTTATCAACTAGTGCACCACCAGTTATAGCATCTATCATTCCACGATCCATTGGGACAAGTCCCTCATACAAGTGTTGAATTATAAAATTTTAAACAATTTGGTGGTGTGAGAAACTTGTACAAATTATTTGGAATCTCTCCTACTGTACATGAAAGGTCTCTCGTTGTGATTTCATAATTCCACAAGTTTCTTTTCTAATTGATGCAGTTTAGGAGGTAGGGAAAAAAATCTCTAGAAAGAATATTTTAAGGTCATTAAATCCCATAATTGTGGTAGGAAGATAGTATATCTAGTCTTTAGCTACACCATAAAGGGAGAAATAAAAGGCCCTAAACTTTATAAGGTCCTTACACACATTTTGGGGTTTCATGGTGGAGAAAACTATGTGAAACTACTTAAGATGTTTGTGAGGGACCACACTAGGAAGACTATGGAATTTAGGAAGAAGGTGGATGAGGCCTGATGTCATCTCAAAGTTGGATGATTCCTCAAGATACTTTATATACTCAGGTTGGTACTCCACATCCAGGGTTGTTAGTTCTTTTAAAGTCCAATTATTTGCATCCATATTTTCTTAGGTTTGATTTAGTTAAATTTTTTATTTGTTTATGACCACTTGAGGTTCCAAAAAGGGTTCATCAATGTTACTTTAATTTCCTAATCTTGATGAAATAATGTTTTAGTGAAGTGACTTTTCAACTTCAGGGTTAAATTCAAGTAATGTTTCTTTGGAAGAGCTTGTCATGAAACAACGATGTCCAATATATGTTCTTATTTATTTGATTATAATTTTATTTTATTTTATTTTTTATGGAAGATGAATAAAATGAAAAAACTTAATAATAATTAAAGGAGATAAGAAAAGAAAATTTTATACTATAGAATTATATAGAAAGAGATAGAAGAAGAGAGAGAGACATAGAGAGAGAGAAAAAGATGCACACACAAACAAACAAAGAAATGAAAACGAAAACAACCAAAAAGGATAGGGGTATTTAAAGGAGTAATAATTAATAAGTAAAATAAATAAATAAAATGAAATAAATAAAAAATGATCTTCAATCCCCAGAAATGACACCAAAATTTGATCGCATTGTCGAGCCCGTCAAATTAGTTTTTTAGTTTTTAGTATAATTTATACAGTATAGTAGGAACCCTGGGACGTCTCTCAACAAAGACTTAGATCCTTAATTGAAAAATAATGTTTTGGTTTAGAAAAAGGGAATGAGGTTTTGGAAAACTTTGAGTTTTGTGATTTTATAATCCAAAAGAAAATGAAGAGTGATAAAACAAAGCACAAATTAATATAATTAATTAAGCGTGATCAACCTTGGGAAATATCATGATGCTCATCCTACATCACTTAAATATATAGGGTTATGATCTTTTAATACCTGGTTTTTAACAACAAGAACCATAATGTTACTGAGTTTATACTAGGATACCTATAAGGGTTCAGTTAGAAACACACAATGATCCACCAGATACCACTGATGATTGGGTGATTTGTGTTCGACTTCATAACTGAAACTCTACAAAGAAACACACGAAGAACTTGATGTGTTTTCCAGGTTTGTATGTTATTTATTTTTGATACCATGAAATAAATTTAAATTGTCTTGATAGTGTTTATGAGAGATCTATTTACCAATATAAACCACACAAACACTAAAATTAAAAGGGGGAAGAAGAAGTGGTGAACGGTGTGTGAAACCTCACATGAATGGGTACACCCAAACATGATCAAATGAGTTGAGAATGACATAATAGTACATAACTAAATAAAATAAGAATATTAGATGATGAAAAACAGCATAAAATACTATAATTAAAAATATCATTCAAATATTACAAACATGAAGCTTGGGATTTACATCACGTTACCCTCAGAGTGATCACAAGGCGTTTAAAACCCCATGGTAGGAGAGAAATAAAATAATGATGAAGTAGAACCTCCAATGGCCTATATAACTTATAGGATTTTTTAGAATACTCTTTTGGGACTCTAAAATAGCAGAACCTTGCCTCCTAGTCAAACTTCCAAATGGGGTGCCCAAGGTGCCAATTTATAGGCAAAGTGGGAGGTGGTTTTGGTCACCCTGATTTCGAGAATCCACTTGGTACATGGTTTTGGGTGGACATAAATTCTTAAATCACTTTGAAAAAATATAATATTTTGTTGGTAGGAACCTGTTATATTTCTATGTCAAATCTTTCAGCCATATAATGTTAACAATATGATATATTTCCAAAATACAGAGGCAAACTTTTGACTCAATGCAGATTCATTCTATTTGATAGATCAGTTTTTTGGGCCTCTTAATGGACCAATTGGGTTTGGGTTACTTCATGAAAGTTTTATCCGAAGGATATTTTGACCAGATCACAAAATTTTATCCCAGTTAGATGTATAGAGTTCTCAGAACATTAAAAATAGTGTACATGTGTTCATGGGATTCCATGCAGTTTGGACCATTTCCCTTCCATATCATCGTGGGCTCTCCAAATCACCCCCACATTTAATTAATTCCTCAAAACAAGTGAAATTTCCATTTTAACCATAAAAATCACAAAATTATTTAATAAATAATTAAGTTTAATTTTTTTTTATTATTTTAATTTTCAATACAAAGCCACTTTAAAATAGTGGTGTAAGGGTGAAATGAATAGTGAATCACGGTGTGATCAGTATCATTGGATCATATCACCAGTAAAACACAAGTAACATCAAAAGATGAAATATTAGATTTAAAGTTATTTTTAAGTATCACTTGGAACATTTATTGTAGAAAATACCATTTTCACTTGAAATCACCTATTTAAGATCTAAAAATTTCCCAAATATTGAAGAAAACATTTTATTTGAAAATAAAATTGGAAACTTATAAAGTAATATTCAAATCATTGATAATTCATGGTGGAGGGAAATATAATTAATTTCATACACATTAAAACACATATTCCTTTCAAATATTCAGTAAAAAGGAAAAAATTTGACCATTCAGAAAATGATAAGAATATTCATTTCAATCAATTTTTTTAAAAAATTAAAAAGGGTAAAAATCAATTTAAACAATCATATAGGAACATTAAAAACATTCTTGAAAAAAAATTTAAGAAAAAATTTATATGGAAGAAAAAAATAATTTTGATCAAAGAGATAAATAAATTCAATTTTCCTAAACAGTCTTTTGGTCTCTTAAGTATATAAATAGAGGAAAATGAAAGGGAAACATAAATTATAAATAAATAATCATATGAGAAGAAAATTCATGAGTTTATTGGGAGATAGATTATAGGATATAATAACCAGAAACATAATCATAAATAATCATGATAAATGATGAGATTATAACATAAAACCTCTACCACTTTGGTATCTTTTGAATTGTAAGTCCCATGAAAGAAAAAACATTACATGGATATGAAAATCCCCAAAAAATTTATGATAAGTATCGTAAAATACATTCATGAGTATTATATAAAACAAAAAAAATTGTGTATAAGGAATATGTATCCTAAAAATAAAATATAGACTAGAAATCCTTTATGTTAAGTCTCTACATCCTTCATACATGTTCGAACCTCCTCTTCTTCAAATATCCTCTTTAGGTTTATACCTAAAGCCTTCATATGAGGATTTACTAATCAAAATAAGGCCTCTAGGATATGGGTAGGGAAGTAAGAAAGGTATTTGGGTAGGTATTGGCAAAAAAAAGTGTTTTGTAAGTGTGAATATGAGAGGATAGGGATGGTCCTTTTATAAGTGGGGGAGAGGGCACATTTGGAATTTCTGAAAAGAAATAATTATACCCTCATATTTACATGACATAAGGCTCCAAAATGGACCATTATTGAACCATATAATAGATAAGATAAAATATGGCCATAAAATAAGAATTGGAAAAGTTTTTAGGTTATTTTAACCATTATACTTATAGTTTAACATCTGATAAACCCATTTTAACCTTAACCACGATAATTAATTTTTACAATCTTTACTATTCATTATGGTAAAAAATTAAGTTGAACTTTTTAAGTAATATTAATTATTGTGATTCCAAATTTTTAATGCATTTTTCCAAATTCAATTCATATAAGTGGTATAATTTAATTTAAAATTAAACCCACATATGTGATGAAAAAAAAGTTTTGCAAAAAGAAAATTTTCATAAGTATAGAAAGCTTTAATATCAAAAGTTAACATGAATTTGATTCAAATAAAATAAATTATATTAATAAATATATAATTCATTTTTTTAATTTTAAAACCATATTAAAATAAAACAGAGCTTGTAAATTATATAAACAAAAATTATGTCTTTAATAAAAATCAGTAGTTTTTACTATTCATCGAAAAATTAATTCTTACAGAAAATTCTCAAAAATTCACACAAAGATAATTATAAAATGTTGTTCAAAAAATGAATTTTATTTTTCCAAGTAAATTTTATAAAATTTGAAAAAAAATTAATTTTATCATTTATTTATAAAAAGAAATAAAAATTATTTCTTGAGAAAAATGTATTTTCAAATCATTTCAAAGACTTTAATAAAAATTAAGTGTTTATCTATGAATATATTTTCTTTATCTAAAACAATTATAGTTAGTTTTAAAAATGTTTTTATTCTTTTTCATACCACCTTGTTTAAGGGCTGGGTCAAAGTGGTCTTATTTAAATAATAATATAAATAATATATTGTGGTTTGTTAAAACTTGGTGTTGTGTGTATTGCAAGTTATCTAAGAAATTAAATTTATTTGAAAAAATATATTTTCAAAAATATTAGGGTATAATATTATACCACCCTTAAAATTAATTAATCATTAAAAATTCAATCACTTTGGTATAAAAAACTGGGTATTGTTCTGCCTTATTACATCCTCAGGTTCCCACATAGGTTCCTCAAGCTAGTGGTTTCGTCTGAAAATTTTGACTAGGTGAGTGGTCTTGTTTCATAAAACTTTCTCTATATGATATAGAATGTACACCCATTTTTCATCATAATAAATATCATGATCTAGAGGTACTATCTCTGAGTTCAGTACATGTGATTGATCATGTATGTATTTTCTTAGGAGAGATACATTGAACACATTATGGACTTGAGAGAGATTTATTGGAAGTTCCAATTGGTAAGTTACTATCCCAATATGTTCAAGAATTTCAAAGGGGATAATATACATAGGGATCATATTTCATTTCTTCCTAAATCTCATAACCTTATTTTATGGAGAAATTCATATAAATACCTTCTCATTGACTTCAAATTTCAGATCATCTCAACAATCATCTATATAAATTTTATATCACCTTTGTGTTTCCCTTATGTATTGTTTAATTAATATAACATTATCTTCCATTTATTGTGATTAATCAGGTCCCAATATATTTATCTCTCTAAATTCATCCCAAAACATTAGAGTTCTATACTTATTTCCATAGAGGGATTCATAAGCACCAATTTGAATACTCGAGTGAAAGCCATTATTATAAGAAAACTAAACTAAAGGAAGATATTGATCCCAAACACCTTTAAAATACATGTAACAAGATCACATCATATCCTATTGGGTTTGAATTTTCCTTTCATAATGAACATCTATCTGAGGATAATACACAATACTAAAAATTAGCATCATATCCAGGGCCTGCTGAATACTTTACTAGAACTTCAAGGTAAACATTAGATACTCATAAAATACAATAAAATATGGTACTACACAAAACATTAACACTTATTTAATGTATATCCGGTAAATATAATCCAAAGATAAATCATCTCTGATAGAAATGAAGTGTGTTGACTTTGTAAGGATATTTACTATAAACCATATAAAATTTTCCCCTTTAGGCGTTTTGTGGAGTTTGATGAAAGAAATTCATGGTGATGTTTTACCAATTCTAGTCTTTTGTGGGTAATGGTTATAATATTCCCTTATAATTTTATCTATTAGCACTAAATTGCTGACATACCAAGAACTAAGATAAAAACTCTGCGATATCTCTCTTCATGTTATCCCACAAAAAATACTCTTTTAAATCTATATACATATTTATACTTCTAGGATGAATAAAGAATGAAGAACCATAATTTTATTATAAAATATCATTCTTCAAATATAGTATGGAAGGAATACATATACAGTTATTGAATATTATCATTCCATCACAATCAAGGTTTAACTCAGGAACATTTCTCACATCCTTACATAGTTCTAGATCTTCCTTATGTGCATATTTAATATTCACTTGTATATATGGTTGAACACTCATTTGATAAAGATAAGATTTATCCTATTAATTTAGGATTTCTAGATAAATCCTTTGAAAATCTAGAAATTTTGGTTCTTTTGTGATCCTCATCATTTATAAGTTAGCATGATCCATTCAACTCAAATCACTGGCCACCTTATTCACTTTCTCGGGGTAGTATTGTATTAAGTAGTCATAATCATTAATCAACTCTAACAATATTCTGTGGTGTATGTTAAAATCCTTCTATATGAATATATAATTTAAACTTTTGTTATTAGTATATGCATCACACTTTTATATATAAAGATAATGCATTCATATCTTTAATGAAAAATTACCATATCTAACTTCAAATCATGAGTTGGATAATTTTACTCATTAAACTTCAATATTCATGAGGAATAATCTATAACCATGTTATTTTGCATGATAAATCATCCCAATACCTTTATATATGAATTATTATAGATTAAAAACTCTTCTACACTACAACGTAATGTAATCATAGGTTTGTTTACTAATCTTCTCTTCAGTTCCTTGAAATATTCCTTACATCCATCTTTCAAAAGAAACTTAGTTACCTTATGAGTTAACTTTGTGAGTGGATTATACCTGACCCTAATGGCCCGAAGGCCTTCATTTTTTATTGATTTCGATAACCCCCCTTTCAAGGGATGAGGGGGATCCCTTACAAGGCACGTAGGCTCAGAGATTACATGGCCCATAGGCTTAGGAGATTACATGACCCGAAGGCCTTAGGGAATTCAACCAGACTATCTACAAGGAACTGCCCCTCCCCAGCATCTGCATCCTGATAGTAGCTCTCCACCTTTGCATGACTTTCTGGCTAGGCTTCCCGTGCAAGCATAGGCTGGTACCGATGGCATAGTCATACCCTATCATTCTAACAATCCATTTGGCTGTGCTCTGGTGAGTTCACCTGCTCTGAATCCTCTTCTGGGGCTACTCCTTTTTTTTAGTGTGTCTGGGGCCTTGCATTCAAGTGGACCGAAGGCCTTGGGGTGGCCCTAATGCCTTAAGGTGGCCTGAAGGCCTTGAGAATCAACTGGCCCGAAGGCCTTGGGTGGCCCAAAAGCCTTGCAGGACCCGAGGACCAAACCGGTGGCCCGGAGGCCCATATGGATGAATAGTTCCAGTTGCTACAGTACCGAACAGTGCCTGCTACAGTACTGCTACAGTACCAGCAATATGCCTCCACCTGGATTTGATCTCGGGTCTCTTGGATGCACCTAGCGAGTCCTCACCAACTGGGTTGAGGCTCTTGTGCTTGTGAGTGGATTATATATTAATTATAAAGTATTCACAAACCTTTAATAATATATATCCAAACTAAGAAAACTTTAGATCTCAGTAAAATTGGTTAGTCTGGGACAACATTCAATCACTTTTATCTTTGATGGATCCACCAATATACCCTAGTTTGAGATTATATTATAAAAAATAAAACTTTTTGTAGAAAAAATTTACACTTTGTAAAATTTTCATAATATTTATCCTTCCTTAGGGTTTTTAGAACAATACTCAAATGATCTTAATGCACTTACTTTCTATTTTAATAGATAATAAAATAATCTATAAAGTCTACCAAAAAATGATCATGGTAACCTATGAAGAATTTATTCTTTAAATACTTTAATATATAAGGGGAATTAATAAGACCAAAAGGAATAATTATATATTCATAGTGTCCATACCTTTTATATAATGATATCTTGGGTATATCCTCATCAAATTAATTTTCGCTAAAACATGTACAAAACCAAAGGTTTAAATTACCATAAATGACTCCCAAAATGTCTTTAATCATAATAAACACCCATCACATAATACAACAAAAGGAATGTCTAAAACATTAAACTTATGATCAAACTTAAACTCATAAATCCATGTTGGTATCCATAACTCTTATGTTAATACTACATGAAGACATATATTCTTCCAAAATTAACAAAATACTTATATGTTTCATGATTCTTATAACCAAAATACCATTGGTAAAAATACTTCCATAGAATAATTCTTGAATCCCAATACATTAATATTTAAACCCTTTTGCTTTAATTATTTGGTATAACATAGGTAATTCCTTGTTCTAGGGTATAACCCTTAGTTTAGGGCATTTACAGGGATAATTCCAAAGTCCCTCACACATAAGACATCAAATTCCATGACAATTCATTACTCTATGAACTTAATTTTCATATAGAAAACATCTTCCCAACTATTTGAGATATTATTATAGGTTCTTATTCCCACCTTCCTAACATATAGAAATCCAAATATTCTTTCATCTATGTTACATACCACATGAACTTTCATAAAAGTACATATTCCTCTTATTTGACATGTTAAGAATCCCACTAAATTTTACATTGTTAATAATTTATCGTTATAGTTTTTTAGGAATAACCAAAATACATTTATCTATAATCATCATCCAATTTGGTTTCTCATAGTCAATGAATTATCCATCACATTCAGTATTAATATGATTCCTCCTAGTTCCATCCATTAACTAAAACCAATAATCATAGTGTGAGAAACAATAATCATAATGGGGAAACTACCCAATCATGAAAAATCATTTATACGATATATTAAATCATGAAACCTTATTTTCAATCTATGACATCTTTGGTTTAACCTAGGAAATTTATGGTAATTATTCAAATCCTTCATAATGGTTCGTAATGATTTTTTGAATTTCCAAAAACATATCCCCCATGATTGTCTAACTAGGTGTGTAGTAAGGCCTATTGTCATGTACTAGGTGATATTCAAGTTAATCCTAACATCACTTTTTCAATGTTATTACCACTATGTACTTCTATTACAAAACCACATCCATATAAACTATCCAGATAAGGATGTAATTTCTCAGAAACCACTTGCTCCATACTTCACCAATATTACAAGATATTTTTCTACACTTAGTCTTATCCTTAGACTTATACCCGGGGATCTCACTAATGTTTTCTAATTATAATTTCCAATTATTAAATAAATCTTACTCTAATACCAACTATAGAAACCCACACATTTTATACATAGATATTACATCTTAATAGATGAATATTCATTATGTAACATAAGGAACCATGATAAAACCATTTAGTTGTATTGCCTTTGGGAACATGGATACATAAACAACTGGTTCATAATTTAACTACATCATTATCCACTAAGATCATTATAACTAACACTCTTCTTAGATAAATCATACATGAAACCTTTATTCATAACCTGGAGAAAGGAAACATAATAAAGGGTGACCTCAGATTATTAGAAAGGGTAACCATGGGAAATATCAATACAACATGAGATTAAGAGTATGAGAACACGACAATAACATTTTAAAATTATACTCTAAATATCAAAGATCATAAACATGATTCATGGCATAAATCTTGGAAGTTTATAAGACATGAATCATAATGGAATCAAAGAACATGATCTATGAGAGCATAATATTTTCATAATACATAGGTTTATGGAATACCCATAAGCATAGAAAATTTTATGTCAAGGCTATCCACTAGTACATTAATAACATGTTAGGATTAGGCTAACCACCCATGTACCTTATTTGGTCTTAGGATAACCTACCATGTACCCTCTTTTAGGCTTGGGATAACCTCCAGTGTACCCTCTTTCAAGCTTGGGATAACCTCTCATGTACACTATTTCCGGATTGGGATAACTTCATGTGTACCCTTTGATCTAATATAGAATTAATAATTACCCAAATGCATTGGAGGGATATATAGGTCCCAACCTTCCTTGGTTATAACATGACCACTATTTTTGGTTATAACACTATCCTTTGTTATAACGTGACAACCATCCTTGGTTATAATGTAACCAACATCCTTGGTTATAATCTAAATACCATCACATAATTAAAACTATATATATATGTGTTATAAAATATTATAAAACATTCATTATATTATAACCCATGAAAATAAATAGGTTTCATAAAACATTTCATCATAGCCTAACCCATGAAAAAAAAACAGATTTCATAAATATCTTGTCATCATAAACACAAACCATCTAGAGAAAGAATAAATATGGCATCATTGGATCATATTTTTATAAAATAATAAGTAATATAAATGTATATAATCTTATATTAAAAATTAATTTTAAATATAACTTGGATAATTTATTTTGGAAAATAAACTTTTCATTTGAAATCACTTATTTAAAATCTAAAAATTTCCCAAATATTAAAGAAAATTTTTATTTGAGAATATCCTTGGAAAACTATAAAGTAATATTTATATAATTTATCATTAATTGTGGAGGGAAATACCATTCATGCCAAAAACATTAAAATAAATATTTCTTTTACATTTTTGGTAAAAAGGTAAAAGCTGCCTCATTTGGAAAATGAAAATATGATTCCTTTCAAACCATTTTTTAAAAATTCAAAAAATGGTCAAGATGAATTTTAAAAATCATATAGGAAAATTAAAAAAATTATTTAAAACATCTTTAAGAAAACATGGATATGTAAGAAAAATGATTTTTGACTGAAGAGAGAAATAAAGTCAATTTTCCTTAAAAACATTCTTTTTGCCTCTTGACTATATAATGAGAGGTAAATTAAATAAAAACATGTATTATCAAGAAATAAAAAAGGAGAATAAAATCCATGAGTTTATTGTGATATATATCATAATATTTCATCATCATAAATCTAATCATAAATAATCCTAGTAAATAATGATATTTTAATATAAACCTTTTCCACTTTGGTATCTTTTGAATCATAAGCCCCATGAAAGTAAGAATATTAGATAGATATGTAAATCCCCTTAATTTTCATAATATGGATCATAAAATAAATTAATGGTTATTATATACACCACAAAAAAGAAATAATTAGTATATAAGTCACATGTCTTGCAAAAATAAAAGAGAGACTAGAAATCCCTTGCCTTAAGTCTCGACTTCATTCATACATGTTGGAACCTCCTCTTCATAGGAGAACCTCTTTATTTTTATGCCTAAATACTTATTAGGATTCTTTAATAATAAAAATAAGGACACTAGTATATGGGGAGGTATGTAAATAAGGGATTTGGGTAGGGATTTTCTAAACCAAATGGTTTTGTAAGTGTGGATAAGAGAGGAGAGAGGAGGTCCTTTTATAAGTGGGAGATAGGAAACACTTGGAATTTTCAGAATGAAATTATTATACCCACGTTTTTCACATTACACATGGCTCAAAAATGTCCCAATATAGAACTTTAGAAGATATAAGGTCTAAATATGACCATCCAATAGTAATTGGACAATTTTTTAGATCATTTTAACCTTTATAATTTTAGTTTAACCCCTGATAAACCTGTTTTAACCTTAACCATGATAATTCTTTTTTTACTATTCATTATAGTAAAAAATTAAGTTGACCTTATTAGATAATAATAATTATAAATATTCCAAATATATGATCCCTTTTTTCAAATTTAATTCATATAAGTGGTATAATTTAATTTAAAATTAAAGCCACAAATACGATGAAAATGTAGCTTTCTAAAGAGAAAATTTTCAAAGTATAGAAAGTTATAATATCAGAAGTCGTAATTAATTTGATTAAAATAACCTAAATTGGATTAATAAATATATAATGTAACTAATTTTACTTTTAAAACCATATTAAAATAAAATTTATCTTGTAAATTATTTAAACGAAAAGGAATTTTTTTATAAAAATCAGTATTTTTTTATTCATCAAAAAAATAATCTTTGTGGAAAAGTATCAAAAATTAATCCAAAGATAATTTTTAAATTTTGATTCCAATAATGAATTTTATTTTTTAAAATAAATTTTCTAAAATTGTAAAAACTTAATTTTACTATTTTTTTTACAAAAAGCAATAGAAATCGTTTTTTGAGGAAAGTGTCTTTTTGTAACATTTTAAAGACTTTACTAAAAATTAAGTTCTTATATCACAATATATTTTCAATATATAAAACCATTATAGTTAATTTTCAATATTTTTTTATTTATATTAATACTACCAGGTTTAATAGCTAATTCAAAATAGTCATGTTTAAATAATAATATGAATATCATAACGGAGTTTGTTAAAACTTGGTGTTTCATGTATTGCAAGCTATCAAGGAATTTAAATTTATTTGAAAAAAAATATTTCCTAAAATATAATTTTTTTACACCAATTATTTGAAAAAATATCCACTCATGTATCTCCCGACGTCCCTATAGGTCCTTTTATTCTAAACATTCCAATCCCAAATCACCTTAATAAGGATTTCAAGAGACAACATTCAAGAGGTAACATTATAAAATTCTTTCTTTTTAATTATTTTATTCTTCTACCTTTCCCTCATATGC
This sequence comes from Viscum album, assembly GCA_963277665.1. NCBI lineage: Eukaryota > Viridiplantae > Streptophyta > Magnoliopsida > Santalales > Viscaceae > Viscum > Viscum album. The sequence goes on from OY728147.1 coordinate 94,281,227, forward strand.
CTCATACAACATGACATAATGAATATAGTTTCATAAATATAATATTATTTTATTTTATTAATTATATATTAATCTTATATCCTCATTTCTTTTATTTATTAAATGAAAGCTTTGTTTATTAAAAGGTTGGTTCACCACCTCCATGAACAACACACTTTGTTTTTCTCCACCTCTTTCGAGGTTGGTAATAAAAATATAATTATGTTTAAAAAATGATTATAATAAATATATTATGATTTATTTTAAGTTATTTAATGTTTTAATAATAATTTAATTAAATTAAATGAATATATTTTATGACAGTCAAAAAAACAACCTAAATAAACTAACCACAAAATGGTAACATTTAACAAAAGATAATTTCCTGTATGTCATAACACAGATGGGTATTTTTGACCATTTAAATTTTTGGAAGTATATTAATATCATATAATTTAAATTCTTTAATTGTATTACCATTTAAAAAATCATTAATTACCCACAAGTGATCCAACCTTGGAACCATGAAACAAATTCTCTTAGAATAATGAAATTAGTCTTTATATCTCGATGAAATAGTTATAAATGAACATAAAAAATTACAATAAATAAAATATATATTTTTAGGTTCTAAATTATTCAATTTATTAATTTTATTTGATTATCTAGGATGTTAAGTGCAATTTAAGAAAAATTATAGAACATTAGGTAATAGATTTATCTAATTCTCCCTTTTTCTTTAGGTCATGAAATTTCTCTCTCTAAATCACTCTATATCATTATTTGATGTTATTAAATGATTTTAAATTATATATATAAATCTCTTATATATATATAATTAGATTATTTCTTCTTCCTTTGATGGGGTAATGCACTCCTGAAGTTCATTTATCAAATTCCTTCCTTAAAATACATCCTGATTAAGGTTTACCCCTTAATCATTTTATGTAACATTTGTTTAAATACTTTATTAAAATTTTATATTTCATTAAATAATGAAATATTTTAGTTATAACTATTTTGGTTTAATTCCTTCTTATTTTTGTAATCTTTATGAAATCTCCTTTGATTATGATATGAGGCAAGATTATACAACCCATCTCTTTCCATGGGAAATTCTTATGTTTATGCGTGATGATTGATTAACTTTTGTGTAACACATAATCATGTATATGTTATTATGGGTGAACCCAAATAGAACTCTAAATCACTAGGTATTGTTTTTTTCTCATGATACATTATGTATGGGATTAGGGAGTGAACCTAATCCATGATGGTACTCTATCAACCATATGATGTTGTCTTGGCTGTTAACATTGATTATTCTTACATCATGATATATGTTTCTACCACATTCCTATCTTTCCATGATCATATGATTCTATATTAGTTATTTTATTCTCCCATATAACTAACCATGATCCTTGTCTTATGATATCATGTTATTCCTTTATATTGTTAAGTTATGATTCTCCATCTTGTTTATTCCCTTACTGGGCTTTATAGATCATCCATTTCTTTTATTTATTCCCCAGGATATCCTTTGCTGTTTTAATAGCTCAAATAGATTTAGGATATCATTATGGAGATTAATATAAATAAGTTTTATTTTAGTTTAATATTTTTTATTTTTGTTCCTATTCTTTCTAATGCATTAGGACTTTTGATCCTTTGGTTGTTTTAATGGATATTTATGTTAAAAAACTTGTAATAATATGTGTAAAAGGATTGGGGATATGTATCAATAAAGCAATGACCTATTCATATTCTACTATATTTGGAGATATATATCTCATATGATTATGAACCTAGGAGGCTTTACAATGTTTTCACTCCAATCCCTTCGAGACATCCCTCATTGATTATAGTAGAAAACTTATTTCATCAAAGTGGATAAATCTATATCATAACTAGATAGTTGATATCGGGTTAGGATTATCCAAAACATGATTTCATATAATATATCATAATTGATGTTTCCTACCCCTAGGATGTGGAAGATCAAGTAGAGGCATTACCATTGGCTATGAATTTTCTCCAAGGGAGTCTTGATAATTAAAGCAAGAATCTGGTTCTAGGATCATCTTCATGCTACTTTGCTTCCAACACTCATTTCATAGGGAAAGAATACATGAGGAATGATGACCAATATATATTAAAGTATAAATCTCAATGAGGGAAGGTTCGTCTTGGATAATAATAAATAAAAGGAAGTGTCATGGGTTACTCCCCCTCTTCCAGTAATATGATAAGACCCTCCTTTGATCGGTGCATCATCCGCTATCAGTTAGTAGGTGAAAGTTTACTTAAAAAATCCTCATTATCATTATAATAATATTCTTTATGATGAGGGTGATTTATCAGAAGGATTATTTATTCTTGAATTAGTTTCATTATAGCCATGAGTAAGGGGTTTAGAGAGGTAAAGAGTTTTTCTACTCATCGAACTAGTTGGATTAGTATACCAGTTAGGTAGGATTTCACCCAGGCTTGACCATAGTACCAAGATTGATAAATGAAATAATTTGAAGGTGGATTTTTAATATTTTAATTAATTTCCTCACACATAAAACTAAAATAAAATTAATTAAAAAGTAAAAGATTTCATTTACATCATATTCTAGAAAAAGGGAGAGAAGAAACCCTTTGAGTACAGTGAAAATGGTGGAAAAAATTGTAAGAGGCATATGTCTTGTAAATGACTATTTTTTCCAAGTAAACTATAATAAATCCATCCCAAAGTGATATTTTATATGACCAATCATCATGGGAACAAAAAATATTTTCAATAATCATAAAAAAAGGTTCTAGGTAAGAAAATAAATTGAAACTGTGGTGGTTTCTCAACAGATTTGCAACCTCAAAAACATCTATAGGAATTGCCTCAACTTTGGAGACATTCAGTAGCCTAGTGTGAAATAGGGAATGAAGAATATCAATGGATTTTTGATACTTGTAACTCTAGAAGTGTTCTCCTATCCAGATGAATAGAAAATGGAGAGTCCCAATAATCTAGTAAGGTTTATTACCCTATTTAATGTGACCAAGGAGTTAATAGAGATGGGAAAGGGTTGAAATGACCTGGTTGAGAAGTTTCCATTTTTACAATCAAGCTAACATAAATAGTGTGCCGACCTGAACATCCAAAAATGAATCCCCAGTGAGTAAGATCAATCTATTCATAATCATGGAAAAAATACCACCAATTGAAGGCTTGAGGACACACCCAAATTTTCTTTTTATACCCATGAGGTTTACTCCTCGAAATCTAGAATAAACTAATAATATCCCTCACTATCCTAAAACTATTAAGAAGGTTAGTGGTGAGGGAATACCATAGTTTAACAAGCACCACTTTTCCAAAGTAAAATGGTTATCTAGTATTGAGGAGGGAGTTTTTTTTGGGTCATAATAAATGTTCATAGTAGGGAGGAGCTCATCATACCTCTCTCAAGAGAAGGTATTTCCCCAAGAAGGTGGAAGTCCCATAAATTGATACCTACCTTTTCATGGGGAAGGATAAAAGAGTTGGTTCCAAGACACTAGTGAGATTATGAAAATCTAGGCTCATATAGGAGTTATTAAATGCATAAGATAATCCATAAAATGGTTCCAAGACCAGCTGAATATTCTTAGAGATGATCACCTAAATACAGCCATAGGAGGATGGAAACTAGTAAGATGGAAGATTTTGGTTGTGAAAAGGAATGGATATGTCATCTATAAGTCCATATATATATATATAAACTCTATGTTATAGAGGATAATCCTAAATTTCAACAAGAAAAAGAACCTTTAAAATCAATTTATCATACAAAACCTAGTACCATGGATCAATATGGTTGTTCTTATCAATCATAACTCTCTGGCCATCTACATTGGAAGAATCCCACAATCTTAATGCTATCTGGACCAAAGTGTTATAATAAAACAATAGAAAAAATATGAATTTAATGATTCAAAGGATCATCATCCTTAACTTGATTCATTCAATTTTATATATATGGTTGGGTCAAAGTATTATGTGACCATATAAGTTCCATGAGATACTGATCAATGTGTTAATTTCATAAGATATAGAAAATATCCTAAACTCATTTTGAACAAGTGATTCATATGAGTTCTAACCTTTCTGGATTGTGTTATTTTTCTAAGAAATTTGTTCATGTGGCAGGATCATGTGATCTAAACATGAAAAGTAGTCACATGAAGGGATCTTATGAAGTTATTACACAAAAGGAAATTTTTTGAGAACTCTGTAATTTTGAAACATGAGTGAAATTGCATGCCCCTTTCCATCTTATTTATAGGAAATATCACAGAATACCAAGGGTCACTCAAAAGATCAAAATCCAACCATAAAACTAATAGGCGGGATCCCACGGGACATAGATGGGAATTTAATTCCTTACAAATGAGTCCTTCTTCCTTATTTTGATATTCACTTCTAGGGGGGAATTTTTTGATGCAATCCATATAAACATTGGTAAGATTAGAGTTGGGAAAATAACCAAAACACAAGTACCATTTTATTAAAAAGAAAAAGAAGAAATAGAATGACCACTTGAAAGTCATGTAGTTAGGTTGTATGATCATATATCCCTTAAAGGGACACATGGTCACATAATCCACCACTGATTTACATGATGAATCGAGGTTATGAGAAGATGATATCAATGATAGGGTTCACACATAGTTGTGTGACCTAGTATTACTCATGCGATTTACCAAATATACCTAGTGACCAAACAGTGAATTCCTTAGGCAACCAAATCTATGATGGGGCTTTCACATGCTTGTTGTTATTTAAGTTGTGTCATCCTAGGATCATGTGATCGAATAAAGGTTGAGTCTATCCATGATAGTCCCTTCTTGCAATCACAATTTTTCATGTAATGAATTTGGAGATGTTATTGAAGATGTGTGATTTAGTTATGTAAATCTGACAAGACACCACCGATTTATTCGGATATCCCTTCCACCATCTTAAGCCTTGGTATGTGGAATTTATACTATTAGAGGTGGTGTTGATATAGGGGGAATCTATAAACACCTCTAACATTTAAAGAAGACATGTAGAGTGAATGAAGACGGAGGTAGAGGAGAATAATGATGAGTTTTATGAAGAAGAGGAATCACATGATCTCAAGGTATTTTGATTAATAAAAATTAGTGAGTACCTTGGGAAAAAAATTAAAGAAGAATGAGTGATATTAGAAGAAGATATGGTCATGTAATAAACCCCAGTCACATGATCGCATGATGAGTTCTTGGAATTTTTTCATGATATGGTCATAAAATCATGAGATAGCCTCTTGGACATGCGACCAAACCATGCAATCATGAAGCCTCATATTATTTATGTGATTTCATGGCCCTCATTCCCTTGAATGATTGTGTGACTCCATATATTTCATGTGGATCCCATGACCTCACCTTCTTTATGTTGGGAACATGGATTCATGAAATTCATGTAATCACCTATCCCTCAGGGATTCCACTAAAACTCTACTGAGTCCTTCTCCTATAAGGCTATAACCCTTAATATTCCCCAACACTCCCTAGACCATGGGGATATAATCCTTATGAGTTTAGTATAACCCAAATCACCATCAGCGATCAAGGGACCATTAGAACTTTGGGTAATATGATTCTTATAATAAACATAATATATAGGATGCCTTTTTAAGGCATGATCCCCTACATTTAATAGATATTTTCAAAATTTGTCTTTCTATATTCTTTGTAAAGACCATGATTCCCCATATATATTCCACACATTCAATATTTTCTATGAAGTCTTATGCCTTTAATAATGGATCCATATTATTCATAGAGTATATGATCATATTCTCTTAGGGAAGCCTTAGTGTATAAGTCCTACACCCATATGCAATGTGTCTAATCTCCTACTATCTCTTGTTTATTACATTGATCATGACTCATGTGGGATTAGATAATTAAAATGATATTAATATTAACATAATAAAAATCCACTATTATGGGAATCCTCCTTATGTATAAGTCCCAAACATACCTTCCTTTTCTTGAAAGGGACAAACTCCTAATAAAGCAGCTCAAAGCAGCCTTATATGTATTAGTCCTATTCAAACCTCTGTTATCATACATTTTACAACACAAATGACCATACTATATGAACTAAGAGGACTCTGATTCTTGTTATAGACAGGATATGTAGGAATCCTTTTAAAGGCCCAAGATTCATACCATAATACCCCAATATATACAGCCTTAAAATTTTAATGTTCTCTCTCATAAATCCATATCCTCCAAAAGACTCATAATCATACTTATCTTAGGGAATCCTTTGTGTGTATGAATCATATAAAAATACCCCCAACAGGGGAATACTTATTAGGTATAATCCCTGACTATATATCCCTTTCCTTTCAAGGAAAATATTCCTAAATAGGGCATATAAGGGAGACCTTAGTGTATAAGCTCCACACATATTCAATCTGGTGATCTCATGTGACATATCTAATCTTTCTCTGTCTCTTTTTTCACATATTTATCATGAATCATGTTATAATTGATATGTATAATGATCATTCCATTATCATGATGAAAATACCTACCACATGATTCCCATACTTAGGTGTAGGCCCAATATATATTCTCCTCTCTTTCAAAGGGATATATTCTAGATGATATATTAGAACTATGTAAACTCTAATTCCAACCCTCATAGGATACATAGTATTCCTCTATGAGGCTTATAACAACCCAAAATTTTATAAATAAAATTCCCATTGTGGTTCAATTAAATCCCCTATTATAAAACACAAGAACTTATTTGATTTTATTATATACTATCATATTTAATTGACCATTAAGCATCATAACCATTGATAATATAACTGTTTAATAATTATCATATGATTAGTATAAATATTGGGTTTTGATAAATCCAATTGAAACATACAAAGGAAGTGATGGCCTTGACCAGTAAGATCATACACTATAAAGAACATTTATAAGACATTATAAGGGAGATATAATCATGGGATTTTCCCTTAACCAATCATAATATGAGATCCATAAAAAATCAAGAGTGAAACCATTTTTGAGAGAATTTTAAGATCATTGAGATTATGACCCAAACCATGTATATCGAACCACCCCATGAAAGTCTCACCATCGCACACCTTACCCTTATGGTTTTTTCTAGTGTAATAAAGGTATATTCATCAAGACCCTAAGAATATGAATATATATATTTTATTTTGAATAGAATAATAATTATATTTACCCCTTATTGTTGTTACTTTATAAATGATTTTAATTTAGATACGATAATTTTTTTGGGTAATATTCAATTTCAATTAAGACATTTATTTTGATAAATTAATGTATTTTTTAAATAAATAATATTTTAATAAAATATTTGTTATTGAATAATTATTATTAAATATAAATGGTAATATAATTTTTATGACGTCAAATGTAATTATTTAAGTGCTCAAAACTTTTATTGTTAAAAAAACCATAATTTATTAATAATTATAGATTCTATTTTAAAAGTGAAAATAAAAACTTTTATAAAATTATTTTAATAAAATAAATATTATTTTTTGAATTATTACATCTAAATTATCCAATGGTGGTTTTTTCATAATATTCTGAGATAGTCAAATTTTTGGGTAAAAATTAAATACAGTATAAATATACAGTGTGAGTTATGAAATCATAATAGACCAAAAGTGATGTAATAAATTCAATAAATTGTATCCACAACCAAATATATGTTTTACCTTTAAAATAATGTGTTTTTTAGATTATTTGATCAATTTTATAGAGCTTTTATGAATCTTCAAAACCTATATTATATTATAAGATTTAAAATCATTTCATTAAGAACATGACTCACATCCACATCACTAAGGGTAATATTTAATAAGTTTGGCCCTTGGACTTATAAAATAATAAAAATAACTCCTATTTGGTAGAAATTGTAGGCAAAAATCATGGTAATTTTTTTGTTTTGATTACATTATTATATAGAGTCCAAATCCTATGTTTGGGAAATAATAAAGAACTCCCCTCTCTTCTCTTATATAAACCCACCCAAGATCCCCTTACACTTTAGTGAAAAACTTGAAGATTGTCCTTAATATTACCTCCCATATCTATTATCCCCCAAGGTTCCCCCAAACTCTCAAGAAGCCCCTCCCAATCTTTTGAAATTTCCCTCTCAAGGTATGGGATCCTCTCCTTATCCACTTTATTCAAGAATCATCATTATATTATGACTTTTATCTCCAATTAATAATGATGGTATATGTTATTAAATATCCCCATTACTTTTCCTATGATGTATAAATTACGATATAATACTTTCAACCTCATTAATCTCTCCCATGAACATTTATGTGCTCCTATTATGTTGACAAAATTTTCACTGTGATTTTCCATACCAAAAAATTGTGTAACAATACCCATACCCATTTTATATCAAGTGTATTCATATTTATGAACATATACATATTTGATTTTGGAATTTCATTTATTTAATCCCAACTTCATTATATTGGGATTAAACATGGTGAAATATGTTCTTATGTATATTATTTATGTGGAACACACCGCATGTACATTATATGATTATGATGGGCATACCCAGATAGCACTCCAATGCATTGGGTAATGTTTTAGTCTCATGAAATTCCATGTATGATTAATGAGAGGTTATACTAATCACATTATGTTATTATGTATTGGTGTTTAACCTTGATTTATGTTTATAATGTCATATTTAATGTTGTTTCCACATTCGCATGTTGCTTTTATGTTACCATGCTATATCATGCCTCATTGTTCATGTTTATGATTCTCACCCCTTTTATATTCCATTTAAATGACTATTGTATAACATGTAATACTCTATTAATGTTATGGTTTTTTTATTCCCTTACTAGTATTTATATATCACCAATTTATTATGTACATCCCCAGGTTATCCCTTGCAGTTTTAGAGGACTGATGATTTATAGGAGCATGTTAAGGATGTTTTTAATAATGTTGATGTATCCCATGTTCAAGATGTCAGGATATATACCTAATTTCAAAATAAACTAGACTTATCAATCTTATTGGTTGTATTATGTGTATTATTATGTAATAAATCATGAATTAATGTGTAACAAAAATCAGGGTTGTCATAGTTGGTATCAAAGAAAAGTTAGTTATTTTTAGGATTTGGATTAGAAAACATTATAGAAATATTTATAGATAAAAATAAATATAATAATACGTACCCAAATTTTGTTAAAGCATAAAGTAAGTAGTTTCCATAAAAATACATCTCTATATGGATACTATAAGTGGATGTGCTCTGGCACATATGTACCTAGGGGTAAAACCTGGAAATACCACATTGAGATAGACTCAATTGGGAACTGGGGCACAAAAATGAGCCTTATTGTACACCTGCACATGAGCCTCAACCCAGTTGGTGAGGTATCCTTAAGTGAATCCACAAGAACTAGGTTCAAAACCAGGTAGAGGCATATTTTTGGGTACTACAGCAGGTACTGTAGCAGGAATGTACATTGTATGGGTACTATAGCAGAACTGTACACTGTACTGGTACTGTAGCAGAACTGTACACTGTGTAGTACTGTAGTAGGCACTGTAGCAGTTACTATAGTAGGTAATGTTCGTTACTGTAGCAACTAGAACTATTCACCTTGGTCCATTGGTTTGGTATTGGAGTCCTTAAAGCTTTCGGGCCACCTAGGCCTTCAGGTCAGTAGGGCTTTCGGGCCACCTTTAAGGCCTTCGAGCCACCTCAAGGCCTTCGGGCCAAATGCAGTTGCCCCAAACACACTACAAAAAAAAGGATTAGCCCCAGAAGAGGATTCAGAGTGGGTGCACTCACTAGAGAAGAGGCAAATGTATTTTTCAGAATGAGAGGGTATGACTATGCCATCAGGACGAGCCTGTGATTGCAGGGGAAGCCTAGCCAGATAGCCATGTTGATGTGGAGAGCTACTATCATGATGCAGATGCTGGGGAGGGGCAGTTCCTTGTAGATAGTTTGGTTGAATTTTCTAAGACCTTCAGGTCATGTAATCTCCTAAGCCTATGGTCCATGTAGTCTCTGAGCCTACATGCCTTGTAAGGGTTCCCCCTTATCCCTTGAAAGGGGGGGGGGTATCAAAAATCAATAAAAATGAAGGCCTTCGGGCCATTCATGCCTTATTACACACCTGGTTTGACATCCTAGGGTATCTTCTTTGGTAAATTCACAAGATCATTATGAACTATTATTAAGGAAACAAAAATTTCCATAATATTTTATGTTAGGAAATATATCATGGATAAGATAGATTGAATCCTAGAAATTCATAAGTTAAGGAATAAATGTCATTTATAAGTAATCCCTTTAATGTTATTGTATTACCATTTATGTGTTTAATATTTTAAAAATGAGCATCCCTAATTTTACCTTTATTCTATTCAATGGATATAAATAAAAGGAACTGAGTAAAAAACTAGTGTGAAGGGAAATGTGACGAATTCCCAAATGAGATGCCCAACCTGATGTGAGTGAAAATCATAAACTTTTCAATGATACTCGCTTATCTAACTCAGGTTCTAAATAGAAACATAAATCATAAAGAACACCTAAATCCCCATAAAAAATAACAAGCTAAAATTGAGAAATTTATTTGAAAAAGGCCTATAAATTTTAATGGATCATATGACCCCTTAATTAGGGAACAATGGATCAACTCTATTGAGAAGATCTTATCCATCCTTAAAAGTTATGATAAAGTGAATGTTATATTGGTTGTTTATAATATAGAGGGAGAAGTTGATCAGTGGTGGACTTGATCAAGAATACAAAGCCTGAGGAAGGGATTGAAGTGATGGGGTTGAAGGTGTTTTGTAAAATATTTTTTTGACAAATATTTTCCTCACACTCTCTAACTTAAAATGGAAGGGGATTTCATTTCACTCAAGAAAAAAGACGATGAATCCATCAGGGTATACAAGGAAAACTTAAAAAGACTTACATGATAAACCTCCATGTTTTTCATTACCCCCAAATGCAAATTCGACAAATTATTTGGTGGAATAAAATAGAGTCTATGGAAATACTTGGAGATCCAAGACTTTGATAGCTATGTAGAAATTATATGATGCACCCTCAAAGTTGAAATGAAGATCAGAAAATCTCAAGGATTTCATGGGGATAAGAATCAGAAAGTAGAGTATAATTATAATTTTGAGATAGATAAATATAATAGTGGTAATAAATTTCAACATCCCACTTGTCAAAAGTGTGGAAAAAAGCACCCTAGAAGTTGCCTAATGGTGAAAGGGAAATGCTTTAGGTTTATAAAGGAAGGGAACCTAGTTAGCAATTTCTGTTGAGAAAAACCGACCAATGAAATGGAAGAGAGGAATGGTCTAGTCTACCCTCAGCCTATTTTTCAATGTTTCAACTGCAAGGAACAAGGAAACTATGTGAACCACTACCCTAAGACAAGGGTTTTCAGAGATAATCAACACCAACAACCTCCAAGGCACTAAGGGTGAGCTTATGATATCACAATCACTGAGGTGGATCCCAATAATGAAGTGGTGACAAGTATTTTAGTTATTCATTCAATAATAGTAAAAATATTTTTTTATTATATTTCTAAATATTCCTTAATTTCATGAAAGTTTTTTATCACTATTAAAGTACCAACAAAAGGCATGGAAGTGGAGTTGTCGGTGAAAACAAAAAATGGGGAAATTATTGCATCCCAATTATATAATTCCCCCCCTACCCAAATTTTTGGGATAAAATTCCTAGAAAACAATGTGATACTCACTTTAGTGTAATTTTATGAAATTATGGGTATGGATTGACTTTCCTTATATATATCCAACATAAATTTCCATGAGAGGGAAATCACTCTCCTTATCGCAAATCGTCCCCTGATTTTTTAAAAGTGTAAGGATAAGGATGAATAAAATTTAGCACCAACATCTAAATCATGGATGTTTTTCCCTATGATAAAGCGTATCTAGATCAAATGATTGAGTCTAAGGAAAATATAATCCTTTAATACATGCCCATTGTGAGGGAATACACTGATGTGTTTCTTGAATAATTTATTTGTTTTCCTCTAATATGAGAGGTTGAATTTTCAATCAATCTTATACCTTGGGCGTTTCCATTATACAATAATCTATATAGTATGTCTTTTGGGGAACTTGAGGATTTTATGAAACAACTACAAGAGAATCTGGATAAAGGGTTCATATGCTTAAGTGCTTCACCATGGGGTGCACCTGTAGAGACCCATAGCCTGACGTACATGGAAATTACATTACTTTTTCGGAATACTTAATACATAACAAAAACTAACACTCAAGGATTGTAATAGTTTAGTGTCTTTGGAAACTAGGAACATAATCTTCTAATTATGTGAAAGATCTTCAACATCTCCCATAAAGATCTTCCCCTTTTGTTTTCTTACCTAAAAACTTTCTTTAAATCTGGGGGAAAAGAAAACATAAAAAGGGTGAGCTCAAATGCTCAGTAAGGGTAAACATAGAGAACATAAAAAAATCCATAAACATTTGAATGGAAAAACTTGAACATAAAGTCTAAACATCAAAATCTTGAGCAAAGACATAAATCTTGGAAGTACGTAAGGCATATATCACAAAATAACATCAATCATGATAAAATTGCATGAGAATAAAACATGTAATTGTGGAAAACCATTAAGCACATGATATGATTTTCATATTAGCCAAGGCATTGCTTCCAAGACCATCTTAGTGGACAAAGTCCCTTTCTGAATCGAGTTCACTCCTCGTTCCAGTCCTGTAACACTGAACTAGATTAAATTACCATTCCAGCCATGTATATCTCATGAGATATAAATCTTTACCCAATGCATTGGAGGGAGATATAGGTCCCACCCATCTCATAATAAAATCATTCTTACGTGTGCCACAACATAAACATAAATCATTCATCATAACCCAAAGAGTAAAATGGTTTTCATAAACATCATCCCATCATAACAAAATCCATATAAAACAAATGGATATAATTTCATCATAATAAAAGTGAAACCATGTAAATCATAGAGACATTATACTTGAAACATAATCGTACTGAATAATGTCATCTTAGATGGGAAATATTTTTGATAAAACACATGAAATGAATTCTTGAGGAAAATATCCTTTCTTCTTCAAAATCATTTTATTTTCACAAAATGCCATGAAATTTTAAATGGAAAGGATTTTTTTTAAATAATAATGAAATATTTTAGAGTAATATTTTTGAAAATTAGGAGTTATGAATCCGTAAAAAATCTGTTCATTCCATATAAGTTAAAAAAACATTCTTCTCATACTTTTTCCGAAAAAGTCAAAAAGTACATCAAATGGTAATCAAAAGAAAGATTCCTTACATACCATATAGTAAAAGTCAAAAATGGGTAAAAAGGACTTTAAACATACATGAAACCATTTTTAGAAAACAGGGACATGGATGATAAATATAACCCCAGTAAATACTTACGAGTAAATAATCTCGGATAAAAATGAGATTGGAAAAGTTATCCCTTACCTTAGGTCTGATATGCTTCGTACGTATCCGAACCTCCTGTATAATGATTTAAATAATGTCATTGACTTATTAGATAATCATATTCATTGTTACGAAATCATATATGGTTCACTTATGACTTTATATTACCCGTTCTTTTTTAAATTCCATGTTAAAGCAACATTTTGGGTAAAATCGTTTTATTTATCATACGTGTTTGGACTTGTTGTTATTGATATTATTATTACTTATATCATGATTTAATTACTTTCAGAATGTAAATAATGATTTATATATCATATATATTCAGTATATATATATATAATATATATAGATAAATGAAATGAAATACACCGTTCATGGAGACGGTAGGCCGTACGTACGCATGAACGTTGTTTTCCTTTCCTTATTGACTTGAGTGGAAGTAAGTAGATGACATATATATATATACATAAATACCTTATCTTTATCATGTCTTATATTTCATTATTATTCATTATATATATGCTTTATAATAATTCTTGAGTGGTTAACATGGAGAATGAAGCTCATCGCGTCGTGGAGACGGTAATTCGTACGTACGCACGAGCGATGATATCATTCCCATAATTATTGAATTGAATTTGAGTGAATGATATAATATCTCAGAATAATTATGATGTTATAATAACTATATATAGTTATTATTTACACCATTATACCCATCCAAGTAAGGTGGTGGTGGAAAAACAGATTACACCACGGCGTGGAGATGGTATTCCGTACGTACGCACGCGCGATGATTTCGTTTTCTGTAGGATGGATAGAAGGTTAAATAGGGTTGTTTAATATTTATAATAACATATAAGTATATTATTTATACTTATGTTATTACTTTATAATTAAACAACTAAATAATAATAAGTTGAAGAATAAAGAAACTTGAAAGAATCGGTAGAAGAGATTACCTCTTCTTACACGCACCTCTTTTAAGATTCTTCTTAAGCCACTAGAGTTGGACTTTTGAGGAGAACATAACATCTATAATGTTTCTAGGGAAGTTGATAAGGGAGATGGTCAGGGTTTTTTCGAGATTGAAAGCTCAAAATTGTGTAAAGAGAATAGGGAGGAGGTGCCCTTTATAAGGGAGGTGAGGGGTACCTTAGAAAAAACATGAAATATTATTTTATAATAAAGTCATATTAGGTTTATAATAGCTCCAAATTGATTTATTTATAAGATAAAGTGGGGATGGGTCGAAATAATCTCAACCAATAGGTTTTAGACAAGTTTAGGTTCCTATTTTAACCTTATCATTTAGATTTAACTCTACGTTAAATAATTTAACTTTTACCGTGTCTTCTTGTTTCCTTAAACTATATGGTTAATAAACTTACTATAAAAAGAAAAAATAACCCCAAGTGGTTAATTATTAATATATATAACCTTATATAAGTCATTTATCTGAACCTTAGATTTTTAGGAATATAATAACAATTAATAATATAATATTTGTTTTAAAAACTATTTTATGTCAATTTTGACACTATTTGGTAATTGATTTTTGTAAAAATCATAACATCATGATTAGTTAGAAAAAAGTTAATTAAAAAAATAATAACATGTCATATTAACCTATAAAATTAGTGGAATTCATAAAAAGTCTCAAATTAAATTTATTTGGGTATTTATAATATCAATTTTGTTAATATTTCATTAATAAGGAAATTACTGCATCATCATTGTGTCATAAATAAATTAAATTATTTAATGTCTAAAAATTATAAATAAAATACCATTATGGAGGAAATATTTTTATATTTCTAATTAATATTTATAGTCTAATTTATCTTATGTATAACCCTATATTAAAAATGTTGTAGTTATTAAACTTTGATTTTAACTCTTTTAACTCTTCCTTAAATAAAATAATAATAAATGTCCTAATCTAATCCAAGTGGACCTAAATGGTAATATTTTTTTCCTAAGGTTGTTTTTTGTCGAATTACACATATCCAATAGAATTAGGACATGTTTTAGGGTAATAATAATAACATTTTTATCCTTAATTACCCCAGTTACTTCTAACCGTGGTAAATAAAAGTAAAAAGATATTATTCACCAAAAATTATTTTTATCTTATTGAACCACGTTTTACTCCTTCATATTAACCGTGTATCTTGGATTTTCGAAATTCCACTCACAGAAGCAGTAAAATTAAGTTTTATGTAAATTTTCAAATTCTCCTAGGAGGTTGGTAAAAGACGGTGAAAAGTTCAATAAAATTTTTATACATCTAAAATTATTATAAAATGACTCCAATGAATTACATTGAACTTATATAGGTATTATTTATCAATTTTTACCTAAAATAAATTTAAATAAAATAAATAATTATTTAAATAAAAAGTCGGTTTTTAAATAGTAACATAGTGTTTTCACTATTCATCAAAAATTGAAAGTTTTCAGAAAAATACCAAAAATTCGCCCTAGGCTAATTTCGATATTCTGAATCCAAAAATTAATTCCATTTTGAAATATAAAATTTATAAAATTTTAAAAAGTGGGTATTACTATTAATAACGGCTAGTTCATAATAATATTATAATAATATCTCGTTTAGTGAAACTTGGTATTGCGTACTACACATGCTATCGAGGAATGTCTTGATGCGTGTAATGCAAGCCATGTCATGGCTATGTGTAGTGAAATCTCCGTTTGGTGTTGCATATAACATAATCAAAAATTATTTCATTTATACATTAAACAAAATCTATACTTAATGTTGCATAGAATAATTTCCACAAAACGAACTTGAAATTGTGTGTAACACGAGCCAAGAATAGTGTTGTGTATACTTCAAGCTAATACAGTGTTACGTATAGTACAAGCTAATATTGGTGTAGCGTACAACACAAGACATCAAAGAAATAAAAAAAATTCTCATAAAATCTCAGGGTGTCACATTCTACCCCTCTTAAAATGAATTTCGCCCTCAAAATTCTTCGGTGTTATAAATGGTTTACTACATGAAAGTTTCTTTCATAGAAAACCACATCGTAAAAAGGAATACTAAAACTAAATTTTAAAAAGTTGAGTATGAAACATAACGGTTACCCAAATTAACTCATCACTGGGTTTCCACATAGGATAACATAGGTGAAAATATGGATATGGAAGAGAAAGCTATCCATCAAGGTCTGATGGAGAGTGGTAGAGAACATGGCTATGAAAAAGGCAACAATCACAAAGACATAAATTTGTGATGATCTAAGGTACCATATGATTCATCGTATATGAGGACACTAGGACAACATTTTTGGTTTTCAATATCATTTCCCTAATGTTGAAGAATTTGAATTTGAAGAAATACTTACTTTTTCGGTAAAATCTCACCGTTGTTCATGCCTTGAACAATTTCCACTTCATCTCTTAAAGAAATGAAGTTGAATTTTTCATTCATGAAGTGTTAGTAGATCATGTGATACAATGATAGGTCATTCCATCTGTCTCAAACATAGGATTAGCACATAAGTCCATTATATGGTGAGATTAATCGTATATGGTTCAAAAATGGACTTATAATTCATCTACCATACCTCTTAATAAAATAAATCTAGTTTCTACTAACCAGGGACTTTCTCTAGGCCAGTGGTAGGTGATAAAGGCATGTCGTACATTGGTTGTGGGTTCGATTCCCGCAACCTTGTCTGACGCGACGGGTTGTCGCCCATCATACAGGTTGTCCTTTTTATAAAACTATACTATTATAACATAACAAAAAGTTATAGCCTTAAACAATACTATTTGATGTCTAAATTAATCGATTCCAATATTTAGGTTTATCCAAAATACTTTTGTCCAATGTCATAGTATAAATAAAATGATTACTAGAAAGTTCATCTAACAATCATTGAATACAATCATTTATCACCCGTATATCATAAGATATATATATCTTGTTGGTCACATTCGAAAATGTGAATTCCTTAATCATGTATTCTCTTAAAACATAAATTACCATAGAACCTTAGTGAAAACATGAATGCTATCAAAAGTTAACTCTTTCCAAATACCAAAATCCCAAAATTTCTATATACTCAAACCATGATATAACTTTGTCCTTATATCAATCATGAGATCATGAATACTATCATACATATTATTTTCTCCTTATCCCTTCATTATTCGCATATTAGGTGCTTTCTAAAAATATCTGAATAACCTTTCATGGTTACCAGTACCATTCAACATATACTTTCAAAACTCAAGCAAAGGAAACAGTGTAACAATCCTTAGATTTTTCTTTATTCAATAGTACCATACATTATTCTTGATAAACATATAATCATTACACAACCTTCTTAAACCACTGACTGAGCTTCATCATTTCTTTCATATCATATATCATTTTTAGTCTCTTCATCATCATCCACATAAATACTACCCATATGACCATGTTGATTCTCTTTATGAGATTTTCCCTTAGGGAATTGGTTTGCATAATGCCCGTACATTCCACATTTAAAACACTTAGCCATTGTTGATGTCTTAGCAATACCATTATCCTTTTCCATGGTGTTAACTGAACCTTTTCCTTTACAATTACTAGCTTTGTGTCCTTATTTTCCACACCCAAAGCATCTTCCAGTTCATTTGAAACATTCTCCCTGATGCCTCTTCCCACATGATTTACATGAGGAAAATTGAAATTTCTTTCCTCTATGATCATCATGAAACCCCATCTTTCCCTAATTAGCTGAGTCGGTAAACTTACCAAAGTTGAGATTATTGATCATATTATGAGATTAATTATTAGGCATAATAATGATATATGGACTTCTATATCCAATTTCATTTGGTTTCTCATGAAGAATATCATTCCATTGTCCATCATATCCTCTATCGTGAATCTTCCTATTTCCAGCCATTTTCTAAAACCCGAAAAGAATAGTGTGAGAGGAAAAAATAATAATCAAGGGGGAGTACCTTCAATATATAACATCTTAGGTTTAATTCTATGATCGTTACTGTAATCCTAGGACTATAACCTATAGTTATACTTAACCTTAGGGACATCCCCAGACATACCTTAGAAATATCTTTAGGGATCTCACTAAAGTCTTCGCATCGTAGTTTCCATAGGTTGACTAAACCTTTCCTCTGATACCAACTGTAGAGACCCATAGCCTAACATACATGGACATTACATTACTTTTTCAGAATACTTAATACATAACAAAAAACAACACTCAAGGATCGTAATAGTTTAGTGTCTTTGGAAACCAGGAACATAACCTTATAATCATGGTGAAAGATCTTGAACATCTCCCATAAAGATCTTCCCCTTTTGTTTTCTTACCTAAAAACTTTATTTAAATACTAGGGAAAAGAAAACATAAAAAGGGTGAGATAAAATGCTCAGTAAGGGTAAACATAGAGAACATAAAACAATCCATAAACATTTGAATGCAAAAACTTGAACATAAATTCTAAACATCAAAATCTTGAGCAAAGACATAAATCTTGGAAGTACGTAAGGCATATATCACAAAGTAACATCAATCATGATAACATTTCATGAGAATAAAACATGTAATTGTGGAAAACCATTAAGCACATGATATGATTTCCATAGTAGCCAAGACATTGCTGCCAAGACCATCTTAGTGGACAAAGTCCCTTTCTGAATCGAGTTCACTCCTCGTTCTAGTCATGTAACACTGAACCAGATTAACTTACCATTCCCGCCATGTCTATCTCATGAGATATACATCTTTACCCAATGCATTGGAGAGAGATATAGGTCCCACCCATCTCATAATGAAATCATTCTTACGTGTGCCACAACATAAACATAAATCATTCATCATAACCCAAAGAGTAAAATGGGTTTCATAAACATCATCCCATCATAACATAATCCATATAAAACAAATGGATATAATTTCATCATAAGAAAAGTGAAACCATTTAAATAATAGAGACATTATACTTGAAACATAATCATACTGAATAATGTCATCTTAGATAGGAAATAGTTTTGATAAAACACTTGAAATTAATTCTTGAGGAAAATATACTTTCTTCTTCAAAATAATTTTCTTTTCACAAAATGCCATGAAATTTTAAATGGAAAGGATTTTTTTGAAAATAATAATGAAATATGGTAGATGAATATTTATGAAAATTAGGAGTTATGAAACCATAAAAAATATGTCCATGCCGTATAAGTTAAAAAAACATTCTTCTCATACTTTTTTCAAAAAAGTCAAAAAGTACATCGCATGGTAATAAAAAGAACGATTCCTTAAATACCATGTAGTAAAAGTAAAAAATGGGTAAAAAGGAATTTAAACATACATGAAACCATTTTTAGAAAATAGAGACATGGATGATAAATATAACCCCAGTAAATACTTACGAGTAAACAATCTCAGATAAAACTGAGATTCGAAAAGTTATCCCTTACCTTAGGTCCGATATGCTTCGTACGTATCCGAAAATCCTGAATAATGATTTAAATAATGTCATTGACTTATTAAAGAATCATATTCATTGTTATGATATCATATATGGTTCACTTATGACTTTATATTACCCGTTCTTTTGTAAATTCCATGTTAAAGCAGCGTTTTGGGTAAAATAGTTTTATTTATCATACGTGTTTGGACTTGTTGTTCTTGATATTATTATTACTTATATCATGATTTAATTATTTACATAATTTAAATCATGATTTATATATCATATATATTCAGTATATATATATATATAATATAGATAAATGAAATTAAATACACCATTCATGGAGACGGTAGGCCGTACGTACGCATGAACGCTATTTTCCTTTCCTTATTGACTTGAATGGAAGTAAGTAGATGACATATATATATATATACATAAATAAAGTAGCTTTATAATTTCATATATTTCATTATTATTCATTATATATTCTTTATAATCATTCTTGAGTGGTTAACATGGAGAACGAATCTCATCGCGACGTGGAGACGGTAATCCGTACGTACGCACGAGCGATGATATCATTCCCATAATTATTGAATTGAATTGGAGTGGATGATATAATATCTCAGAATCAGTATGATTTTATAATAATTGTATATAGTTATTATTTACACCATTATACCCATCCAAGTAAGGTGGTGGTGGAAAAACAGATTACACCACGACGTGGAGACGGTATTCTGTACGTACGCACGTGCGGTGATTTAGTTTTCCGTAGGATGGATAGAATGTTAAATGGGGTTGTTTCATATTTATAATAACATATCAGTATATTATTGATACTTATGTAATTACTTTATAATGAAACAACTAAATAAGAATAATTTGAATAAGAAAAAAACTTGAAAGAATCGGTAGAAGAGATTACCTCTTCTTCGACACACCTCTTTTAAGATTCCTCTTAAGGAACTAGATTTGGACTTTTGAGGAGAAAAGAACCTCTATAATATTTCTAGGGAAGTTTATAAGGGAAATGGTCAGGGTTTGGACGATATTTAAAGCTCAAAATTGTGTAAAGAGAAGTGGGAGGAGGTGCCCTTTTATAAGGGAGGAGAGATGCACCTTAGGAAAAACTTAAAATATTATTTTATAATAAAGTCATATTCGGTTTATAATAGCTCCAAATTGATTTATTTCGAATATAAAGTGGGTATGGGTCGAAATAATCTCAACCAATAGGTTTTAGACAAGTTTAGGTTACTATTTTAACCTTATCATTTAGATTTAACTCTAAGTTAAATAATTTAACTTTTAATGTGTCTTCTTGTTTCCTTAAACTATATGGTTAATAAACTTACTATAACAAGACAAACGAACTCCAAGTGGTTCATTATTAATATATATAACCTTATATAAGTCATTTTGATGAACCTTTGATTTTTAGGAATAGAATAACAATTAATAATATAATATTTTTTTAAAAAACTATTTTATGCCAATTTTGACACTATTTCGTAATTGATTTTTGTAAAAATTATAACATCATGATTAGTTCGAAAATAGTTAATTAGATAAATAATAACATGTCATATTAACCTATAAAATTATTGTAATTCATAAAAAGTCTCAAATTACATTTATTTGGGTATTTATAATATCAATTTTTTTAATATTTCATTAATAAGGTAATTACTGCATCATCATTGTGTCACAAATAAATTAAATTATTTAATGTCTAAAAATTATAAATAAAATACCATTATGTAGTAAATATTATTATATTTATAATGAATATTTATAGTCGAATTTATCTTATGTAGAACCCTATATTAAAAATGTTTTATTTATTAAACTTTGATTTTAACTCTTTTAACTCTTCTTTAAATAAAATAATAATAAATGTCCTAATATAATCCAAGTGGACCTAAATGGTAATATTTTATTCCTAAGGTTGTTTTTTGTCGAATTACACATATACAATAGAATTGGGACATGTTTTAGGGTAATAATAATAACATTTTTACCCTTAATTACCCTATTTTACTTTTAACCGTGGTAAATAAAAGTAAAAAGTTACTATTCAACAAAAATTATTTTTATCTTATTGAACCACATTTTACTCCTTGATATTAACCGTGTCTCTTGTATTTTCTAAATTCCACTCATAAAAGTGGTAAAATTATGTTTTATGTAAATTTTCAAATTCTCTTAGTAGGTGGGTAAAAGACGGTAAAAAGTTCAATAAAATTTTTATATATCTAAAATTATTATAAAATGAATCCAATTAATTAAATTGAACTTATATAGGTATTATGTATCAATTTTTACCTAAAATAAATTTAAATAAAATAAATAATTATTTAAATAAAGAGTCGGTTTTTAAATAGTAACCCAGTGTTTTCACTATTCATCAAAAATTGAAAGTTTTCAGAAAAATACCAAAAATTTACCCTAGGATAATTTCGATATTCCGAATCCAAAAATGAAGTCCATTTTTAAAGATAAAATTTATAAAATTTCAAAAATTGGGTATTACTATTCATAACGGCTAGTTCATAATAATATTATAATAATATCTCGTTTAGTGAAACTCGGTATTGCGTACTACACACGCTATCGAGGAAGGTCTTGATGTGTGTAATGAAAGCCAAGTCAGGGCTGCATGTAGTGAAATCTCCGTTTGGTGTTGTGTATAACATAATGAAAACTTATTTCATTTATACATTTAAAAAATCTATACTTAATGTTGCGTTGAATAATTTCCACAAAACAAACTTGAAATTGTGTTTAACACGAGCAAAAAATAGTGTTGTGTATACTTCAAGATAATACAGTGTTGCGTATAGTACAATCTAATCTTGGTTTATCATAAAACAAAAGACATCAAAGAAATAAAAAATAATAATAATTTTTCTCATAAAATCTCGGGGTGTCACAACACCTGTCCTCTTCCTCAAGAAAAAGGATGGGCCAATGCACCTTTTCATTGATTATCATGAGCTAAACAAGATCAAGATAAAGAAAAAGTATCCTCTTCCATAGATTTATTACCTTTTAAATCCAATACATGGAGCCCAATACCTTTCCAAAGTGGATATTTGGTTTGGGTATTATCAAGTAAGGGTGAATTAGGATATCCCCAAGATTGCTTTCCATAAAAGGTATGGACACTTTGAGTTCATTAAAATTCCATTGAGACTCACTAATACTTCAAAAATCATCATGGACATGATTAATAGAGTATTTATATATTACCTCAACAAATTTATGGTAGTATTTATAGATTATATTATAATATACTCCAAAATCAATGATGAGCATGAAGAGAATCTAAGAACTATTCCAAAAACCTTACAAAAAGTGAATATTTTTTCAAATTATAGAAAATGTAAGTTTGGGTTGAAGGAAGTCTCATTATTAGGGAATATTGTCACATGAAATGGGATATCTGTGGACCCTTAAAAGTTAAAAGTAATTGAAGGATGTCCAAGAAACCACTATGAAAAAAATACGTAGTTTCATTGGATTAACTGGGCACTATCATCGATTTGTGTGAAATTTATCATGATTTTCAAACCCTCTAACCAAGATAACTCAGAAGGGAGTTGTGTTTTTATGGAATAATGTATGTGAAGAGAGAATTAAGGAGTTAAAAAATTGTCTTATCACTACACCTATACTTATGCTACCCACAAGTGGGGAACTTTTGTTGGTATACAATGATGGTTCAAAGAAGGTATTGGGATGTGTGTTAATGCATAATGACAAATTCATAGCCTATTCCTCAAAGAAATTGAATGTTCATGAATAGAACTTTCTAACACATGATATGAAGTTGGATATAGTGATATCTACATTAAAAATCTATCATCATTATCTATTTGGGGAGAACTGTGAAATATATACAGATCATAAGAGACTCAGGTATATATTCACACATAAAGAGTTGGATATGCACCAATAAAGATAGCTAGAGGAGATTAAGGACTATGACTTCTCAATACACTATTATCTTAGGAATGAAAATAAATTGGAAAAGTCTCTATGTAGAAAGGATCCACCAATTTTATCATTGATGATAATTGAGAAGGATCCGATCATCATAGACATGAAAAGGATGTACATGGGAATAATAAAGAAAAAAATCATCAATACTTTCACAAATTATTTCTAAACCATCCCTTCTAGATAAGATAAAGGATTCTCAAAGAGATGATATGGAATTTTAGAAGAAGGTGGGAGCTAAAGAAAAGATAAATACTCAGAATTCAAAATTAATGAAGACGGAGTTGTAATATTTGGGTCATGACTATGTGTACCATAAAATCCTGAGTTAAAGAAGGGACTATTGGATGATGCACATAAATATACCCTCTCCATCCATCCATGGATTTAAAAGATATATCGAGATCTTTGAGGACACTATTGGTGGGAAAATATGAATAAGGAGATCATAGAATATACATCAAGGTGTATTGTAAAGAAAAAGTTATACAAAATAAGACAATGAACCTAGTCAAAGTGGTATGGAGAAACTGAAATTTTAGAGAAGAGATGTGGGAACTATAGTAGGGGATGAAATAGAATTACCCCCATCTATTTTAATGTTTTAAATCATAATTTTTATGGAGAAATTTTTGATGGGGGGAAGATTTTAATGACCCAAACTTTTATAAATAAAATTACCATTATGGTTGAATTAAATCCCCTATTATGTATTATGGTTATAGAAAAAACATGAAATTATTTCATTTTATTATATAATATCAGATTTAAATGACCTTTAAGAATCATAACTGCTGATAATATATCTGTTGAACTATGATCATATGATTAGTATAAATATATGGTTTTGATAAATTCAACTGACAGAGACAGAGGAAGTGATGGCCTCGACCAGTAGGATCATGCCCTATGAATCCCATTTATCAGAGCTTATAAAGGATATAGAATCACTAGTATTTTACTTTGACCAATCCCATACTAAGATCCATCAACTAAAGTATGAGAGAAATTTTTTATGGGAGAAGTTCAAGTTCATCAAGATCACGACCCAAACTATGTATGCTGAACCACCCTATAAAAGTCTCACCATCACGCACCTTACCCTTAAAGAATTTACTTGTGTAATAAAGGTATATGTATCAAGACCCTAAGAATATGAATATTTATAATTTATTTTCAATAAAATAATGGTTATATTTAATCCTCATTTCTTTTACTTTATAAATGATTTTTATTTTGATATGATAAAACCAAAATTTATTTTTTGGTAATATAAAATTTCAATTAAGCCATTTATTTTGATAAGTTAATGGATTTTTGAAATAAAATATATTTTAATAAATTATTATTATTAAATAATAATTATTAAATATGAATTAAAATATAATTTTTATGATGTCAAATGTAATTTTTGTAAGGGCTCAAAAACTATTATTGTTTAAAACCCCATCATTTCTCAATAAATGTCAATTCTATTTTAAAAGTGAAAATTAAAATATTTAGAAATTCTTTTTGATAAAATAAATTTTATTTTTGTAATCATAACATTGAAATTATCCAATCAATAATTTTTCATAACTTTCTGAGATAGTCAAATTTTCAAGTAAAAATTAAATACGGTATAAATATATGGTGTGTATTATGACATGATAATGACCCAAAAGTGATGTAATAAATTCTATAAAAGGTATACATGACCAAATATATGTTTACCATTTAAAATAATGTTTTATTGAGATTATTTTATTAATTTTATAAAGCCTTATGGAATCCTCCAAAACCTATATTATATTTTAAGGTTTTAAAATAATTTCTTTAAGAACATGACTCACTTATACATCACCAAGGGTAATGTTTTAAAATTTTTGGTCCCTGAACTTATACAATAAAATAAAAACACTTATATTTTGATGAAAACATGAGAAAAAATGATGTAAAGGTTTTTGGTATTGATTACTTTATTGCATAGTGTCCAAAACCTATGTTTGGGAAATAATAATAAACTCCCCTCTTTTTTCCCATATAAGCCCACCCAATATCCCCTTATTATTCACTAAAAAAACTTTTATATTGTCCTTACTCTTCCATAAACTATATATATTATTCCCAATGTTCCCCAAATATCTCAAAAATCACCTCCAAATCATTTGGAATCACCCTCTCAAGGTAAGGGATACTATCCTTCTCCTCTTTATTCAAGAATTTTCATTATATTATGCCTTTTATCTCCAATTCCTAATGTTTGTATATGTTTTTTCATATACCCCCTTTCTTACCTTATTATGTATAAGTTATTATGGACCCATTTTAATCTGATTAATCCCTCCCATGAACATTTATGTTCCCCCGTCATGCAGTCGAAATTTCATTGTGATTTTCCTTGACAAACAATTGTTTAGTGAATACCTGTAACCATTTACTATCAAGGGTGTTAAAATTTATGAACTTATAATTATTTTATTTGGGACTTACATGTATTTAATTTACACTCCATTATCATGAGATTAAATGTGATTAAATATGTTCTTATGTATATGATCTATGTGGCACACTTATGCATGTACATGATATGATTATGATGGGTGAAACCAGATAGCGCACCAATGAATTGGGTAATGTTTTAGTCTCATAAAATTCCATGTATAGTTCATGGTAGATTATTATAATCACATTATGTTATGAATTCATGGTGGTAAATCTTGAATTATCTTTATGATGTCATGTTTAAAGTTTTTTCCACATTCCCATGTTGCCTTTATGTTACAATGCTATATCATGTATCATTGTTAATGTTTATGATTCTCATCCCTTTTATACCCCATTTAAATGACTATTGTCTAACATTTAATAATTTCTTCATGTTATTCTTTTTTACTCCCTTACTGGGATTTTTATCTCACCCCTTTCTTACACACGTCCTTAGGTTTTCCCATGCAGTTTTAAAGGATTGATGATTTCAAGGATCATGTTAAAGAAGTTTTTAATAAAATTATTGTATCCCATGTTTAATATGTTATACTATGTACCTAATTCCCAAATACACTATAATTATTAATCTACCATGTTGTATTATGTGTTTTCTTATGTAATAAATCATGAATTAATGTGTAATAAAATTAGGGGTCGTCATAAAGCTCAAGACACCCATATCTTATATGGAAATTCCCCCACACAAATCCTTGCTTAATGATGTTAAACTGAATGATATGGTATTATTGTGAAACCTTAAACAATGTCACATAAACTCTGTTGGAATTGATTTACAATTTGATGAGATACGTAGGATGCCTCCCTCAGGTTCAAATCCAACAACATTAGCCTTTTATCATCAGTCTCATCAATCCATATCATATGTGAGATTATTTTCATCCTTCCCTCACATGGGAATATTCCCGTGATCTAGAACATCTTTTTCTATTAGGTATATATTCCTTAATGACCATTTTTTATCAAGGAAATATTCCCCATAGACCATGTTCCATTAGGTCAATATTCCCCATGTATTATATTTTATTAGGACAAATTTCAGATAAATTCATACCCCCATATGGAGGACTATATTTCTTTGGGTTCCCACTATGATATCCTCATTGGGATATATTACTAGGGGGATCATATTCAAAATTCTATACTCTTTTTAGTATCAATTTTTCCTCCTTGGGATATATTCACTTGGATGAAAAAAATAAAGGGATTCTTGTGCGTAAGTCCCACACCAACCATTTCTAATAAACCTTTTCCTAGATCTCATTACCACATGATGTTGAACTACATGGATTGGTCCTTTTCACATGAACTTAAAAGGTACAATGTGTCCCATTAAGAAGCAACAAACTATGTGGGTTTTTATTCCTTTCACAAGGATATATAGGAATCCCCATTTATGGGATCAATCCTAATACCATATGCACATGTCACCTTCCTAGACGTTGATAAACTCTTGAGAGCCCAATCGTATGGCTTTAAAACGTAGAACCCCATAAACCATCATCATTAAGTAATTATGGGTAACATGATAGAGAACCTATAATAAATACATATGGTCACATCATAATGATTTCTATGAGTTGTATGGATGCTCACATCAATGGTCAATAACCAGTTCTAAAATGATAGGGTAACCAATACCATATCATGTTTTGAGAATGATTTATTAACATATAATAAATATATAATAGAGTCCCATAGTAGGAAATAATTCTCCCAATAGGTTGTGATGAGCTCAAACTCCCATATTCTTAGCAAATGTGAGTTCCTAAGTGTTATCAACAAAAAATTCAGTGAAAACCCACCTTTGGAAAGTAGGCCATATCTTATAATAGATGTGGAATCCATTGGGTGTTTCCAGTTTCATAAAGAAGCCCCATTGGAAACTATCTAAAAAATGGTTAAAATAGCATAAAATATTTTGAAACTACAATAATCCTACCATAATCAGTCATCGGGCTGAGATAAACTATGTTTTGGGTTGAAACAACAATGTAAACCAAGAACAATAATCTTGTACACAAGGTAACCTAGACTTCCACCAGACAAGGTGTTCACGATGCACCAGTACGGTTTCCATCACAAGACCTATAAAATTCCTATATATCTAATATACAAAATACCTAAACAATAAGAATAAAATAAAACAAGGCTCTGATACCACTTTCTAAGATCCCAATCTGGATCACTCTATGAACAATAACTTGATTGATATACCATGTGACCTTAGGTTCACCTTAAAAAATACTAGAGGCTACCGACTTGCGGTAGGGTTCTAAGAAGGTATCATGGGGTGGTTGTATACCATATATCAAAGTGCACAATATAATAATAAATAACTAAATATCACCCATCATAATGATATGAAAGCATAATCAATAAACATAAACATGGATGATAATAATGAAATGCAGTACATAATTCCATACAAAACTGATCTCCCACTGGTCCAATCAACTATAAAAAGAAAAAATAAAAAAATAAAAACACAGAGGATCCACTACTCCTATGGGATATAACTAATCCCAAGATCTACGTACATATCCAATATTTCTTGCTCAATCAACCCTATCCCTCATCCCAACTTATACTTGCAACCAATCGATTGTTTTATCAGGTAACCAAATTAGTGGTGGCCCAAGCAGGGTATGGGTAAAAAACTTAATAGGGTACCATAAATGTGGTCTTATACTAACCAGAATATGCATTGATATGTGAATGTGATATGGTTATATGAAATAGAAGATAAATACCATAAATAAATAAATAAATAAATAAAACAATCATAGATACTTAGGTCCATGACCATGATTGTCCATTCCAGCTTTGATCAATGCTGGGGTGTCTTTGAGAATGTCATGATAACTATTCCAAACAAGTAACATGTGGGCTCAAAATCCAAGGATTCCCTAACCGTATCCTCAAAAATCTGAGGACCCATCCCACAATAGTCCAAAAATTTGATATCAAAATCCATGGGAGACCAACCGTTCATTCTTATAAAACTCATGGCATCTGTAACTATATCCCCATGGATTTGAGGACCCATATTGAAGTATTCGATGTATCTAGATCCAAATCATGGTATACCTAACCATATATCCCATGTATTTAGGGACCTATCTCATGACAGTCCATGTGTCTAACTCCAAATCCATGGTATCCATATCCATAATACTGATATCCGAATCTATGGTAGCTCCAACATCTATCTATATCTCCATGGTAGTTCCAACCACATCTAGACCCAAATCATGGTATCCAAACCATGTCACATCCTCCCTGAGAGAAAATTACATAACTAGCCACAATAAAATAAAAAACAAGGGTTGGATGAACACCCAAACCTATTATCTTTATCTTTGTCCCATTGGGATCACACATCTATATAGATTCCATGGTGAGACATTTTACCATCTCACATAAAACTTCTTAGGACTGGTCGATCGATGAGGAATTCCCTAGGGTCCCCTTAGTCAACACATTTAGTGGATCAACACCTAGTCCTCAGTATCATAAAATCCATACATGTCAACACCTTATGCCCAGAGGATACTAGGTCCCTCAACATCATTCTCAAGGTAGTGTCACCTTGCCCGCTACTTAGGTACAACACTTATAAACAACCAAGAGATGGACCACGACCGATCTTGATAACCCAAGTCTTGCTGGGTTGGTTAACTCACCCAAACCCATTCCATTCCACCTAAGGTTCATCAACCTAGGGAAGGTCACATTAGATGGGGGAAATACACTGACCCTATCTTGGTATTATTATCCCAATGGATCTAGGGAATGAATGGAAAATCCATAAGTCCCACAAGGGCCGAGTATAATAAATGTCTCTATACACCCCTATTGGGGTCGTCCAAGGATCCCAAATAAGGGTTAATAATCCTGGATCAACTCATTTCACTCATGAAAGTCACACCCCTTGGGAGGGGTTCACGCATCTAAGGGTAACTCTCAAGTCAAGGACTCATCCATTGGTGACTGAGGAAAATCATCTAGTACTAAGGTCCATCGAGGACTTAGAACCTTGTGCAACCTATTGAAGGAACACATTTTAAATTATTAAATTAAATTAAACATGCATGTACCATAAGTGGAATTTCCACACATCCCCATGCATCATAATAAAATAATGAGTTCTAAAGGAAAAGTATACATAACAACTACTATTTTATAAGCCCTTTTAGTTTAAATTTTAAACCTGATGGCTCTTTCCTAGGCACGCCTAATCTGTTTTTAGATTAATTAGTCACCAACCATGATACCAACACCTAAATTACTCCAAGGCAATAAAAATAATTAATTATAACCATCTATAATTAATTATACCAAATTGACCAAAGGTAAATAACATATAATTCTCATCAAACACCATTGTTGGGATATAACCACATCTAATGACACCAAAGGGTTCATCTCACATCCCCAAACCTATATCGAAAAAATACCCTACAAGGAATTACTAATGAACATACATTTAAAATTAATTTGAATAAAAAACCTATGATAAATTGATGGTAAATGTTCCTTTTCCAAAAAAATGATCTTCCATGTGAAAATAGAGTTAGGGTCACCTTCTTCTTAAGAAGAGTAAAAGATCTACCATTTTCAACATATTCCACAATTTCCTAATGTAATAATAACTAAATCCATATCCAAATAACTAAAATTAAAATATGGTGGGAGAATATGGTAAATGGAGGTTAGCAGAGGTGGAAACATACCTCAAAACATCTTTAAGGGGCACCCCAAACCTAGAGGATAAAGGAAGAAAATGAGGAGCTGACCCCAAGTTATGTGATATAGAGAAGGAGGAGAAGTGTGAGTTTCCCCCTATTAATTTTGAGGGGTAAATCATAATTATACTCTATTAAAGGCCCATAATATAGCTGGTTGCTACTAGAAGGAGTTGTTACTTCTTCTAGACACCATCAAGGAGCCGATGAGGCAGACTAGCTAGCTGGTGGCTTGGCTGCAGTAGCCTCCCAACCTTTCCCGACGATCCTTTAATCCCCTAGGTTGCCTCTAGATCCTCTAACCACATCTAAAAACCCTATTTAGAGGCTTAATAACTCTCAGAACTTGATTTTGAATCTCTGTTCTCAAGAAGACCCAACCACTAATTTGAAAATTCAAAATTTCGATGCATTCACGACCTGTTCATACCCCCAAGAACTATAAATTTTGTTTTTGTATAATTAGAATATAATATCAATATGTTATAATATAATAAAATTATAACTTCCCTTAACTTAAATTGAGTTTAACAAATATCTATAGAAATATTCATATTTTATAAACATTATTAATAACATTTTTATATATATGTCATTATTCAATATATTAATAATTAACATAATTTAGATGTAATTAATGACCTTTTTATATAGAAATACACACACATAAAAATATACATATACATATATATATAATCATGAATTTTAATATTCTTAATAATAAAAATCAATTATATAATTTAATTTTTTTATAATTAATGTAATTTAAATATAAAAAATAGTGAATATATTTGTTTTCAAATAAAATTGATAATAAATTTAATATTTATATTTAATGAATAAAATATATTGAATTTATTTTTATTTAAATAAAATACAGTTAATATTTATAAATAAAATTATATATTTTTATTTAGCATAAAATAAGTATTCATTTAAATAATTAAAAATATTTTTTAAAAAATATAACTTATAATTAATAATTAATCATTTATTAATATAATTACTTATGAATATAATTATACATTTTGAAAAATATTTATTCATTTATATAAGTAATTATATTTTTATCTTTATTGGTTCTAACCTCAGCATTGTTAAATCTCTCTATATTAGCACTAAAGTTAGCATTGATATAGGTGGTAAAATTTACGTATCAAGTGAAAAATCTTACATATCAAGTGGTAACCCTTACGTATTAATCTTTTATCAGTGCTAACCTTAGAGAAGAAAAAGATAGTCTTTATCAGCACTGAAAGCAATCATGATAAAATTTTAAATTATTAGCGCTTATAATTTAGCACGGATAAAAGCCTATTTTATTAGCGCATTTTAGTTAGTTCTGATACATCTCTTGAAATATTTATAAAATTACCATAATTGCAGTAATGGCCATAGCTGTCTTTCAAGCTATTGTGAAAGTCACACTCTTCGACACCCCCTCACATCATTTTGTGAATGATTTCACTTTCAGAATCAATGGTATGTGATCTCCTCCTATTGTGATGTGTTTTTTGGTGATTTTTGGACTCTTATTCATTTAAAATTATTTCACACTATTTATCACCCCCTCATGATAATAATTTATACATTTAAATTTTTTGGAATTTTTGTTTCTAGTTTTTTTAAACGAGTCACAAAAGTGTTATAAATATGAATTTAAAATTGAAATTCCCTATTATTTTGTTTTTGGTTAGAGTTTTTTCAATTAAAAATATTTAGAAAGGTTTTGTTAAAAAAATTCATGGATTCTTTGGGATGATTAGAAAATGAAATTTGGTTTTTGAGATTTTTATATGTAAGTATTTTAGAGATGAATTGTTTTCAAATAATAAGTCCAGGTTAGGTTTGGGTGTATTTTGAAAAAGGAATATTTTTTAGAATTAATATATTTACACTAGAATTTTTATTAAATTTTAATTAGTTTTAATGATAAGAAGTGTATTTTGGGTGTTTAAGGATTCATTTGGTTTTCATTTTAATTGGAAAGTTAGTTATTTTCATAGTGAATTTCTTAACTTGTGTAATAATAGATTTGGGATAAATTTTAGTTTGATCTTATTGATTTATAATTCTTGTGGTTATTAAGGATGTGTTTATTTGGTATTTTTTTCATGTAATTGGTTATTTTAAACTAATTTTATAATTTTTTTTGGTAATCTGTTGGTTTGAGTTGCACATAGATTCAAAATTTGTAATTTATGTTTGAATCTTGTGCAATATTCTTAAATAGGCATATTGGGATTTGTTTTGATGATGTTTACATACTAATAGTTAACCAAGTAAGGTATTTAGTATGACATTCATCATAACCAATGCATACTATTAAAAATATAAATAAAGAATAAGATATGAAATAAATTCCATTTATGACATATAATTATAAAAGAAAAATTTATCTATCTAAATATGTTTTCTACATTTGAAACTTAAATTTTAAATGAAAAAATGTTTATTAAATAAAAGTTTCCATATCAAGTTAATACCAACCCATATTACCCATATTTAAAAGAGGAAATTTATAATCTTAATATATTTACTATATAATATTTTGGGGGTGGAAAATGAGTTTTAAATAAAACTTTTTAGAGAAATAAATTACCCAAGGTTATCACTTCATTAAAAACAACAATAAAATTTTAAGTATTTATTTAAAATTGATTTCACAACCTAAGTTTTAAGAAAATAAACACCATTAGTATTTATAAAATTTTAAGTTTAGTTTAGTGAAAAACCCAATTAATCAAAATAATAGCTTTAAGAACCAAATCATTCATTTTCACTTGATCAAACCCAAACACCATCTCATCACTGGCGAAATTTATTAACCAAGGTTAAGTAGTTTTCATTTAATTATAATGCATTTATGGTTTAGTGGAAATAAATGAATTACTTTTTAATGCATAAAAATGTACAAAAATAGACATTTTACTAAGTTATATTCATGTTATTCATGTCATGAACCCTCCACCAGTACCCCACCTAGGCCAAAAAGGAAGTGAAGGAGAAAACCCTTGAAGTCCACCTCCAATAGGCCACAGATTTGGCACTAACACTGAGGGTATATAATAATAAATGGGATTAATTTTACTCTTTATGTAAATTTAAGAAATAAGAGATAATATGATATACCACTAATAAACACCATGCACAAATAAATAATAAATCCCAATACAATAATTTTGTGTCATACGTAACTAAAAACTACTAAAAAGTACCAAAGTAAATTCTAGGCAGTGACAACAGACTCCAGCAACTTCTAAACAAACACTCCGAGTTAGTAATGCCCACCCGATCACCAAAAAAATCTTACAAACATAAAAAAATAGTTTATATATGTGTAGGGTGAGAATACAAGTACAACATGTAAGATACTTTCCAAAAACTATCATAAAATATGTGAAGGAAGCATATTAAAGACCTATGAGTAAGAAATGAGACTAAATAATTACCTAGGTAAAACTATATCCCATCCTAACTATGAATTTCTCACCAAGTAATGTATAAAAGTAAATATATCAATATTAAAAAATATATATATATACATGAAAGGTACTTCACTTTCACTTCCCCACTGGTCTTCCACTCCCATTCCCCAAAAACTGATGTCTTGTACTCAACCCACCCATAAGTCATCCTACCCCAAGATGTGAAATCATATTAGAGATATCCTAATCCTATGAAGCTCATCATAACATAATTTTATCCAAGTATAAGTACAGAATATAGTAAAATCCATGTATCATACATTACACCTCAAGCCACTACAACCCATGGATGTACACCCATGGGAAACCATAGCTACCATGACTGAAAACAAGTATATGCTATAATCTTAATTCATTAAAACCCACACATAAATGTATATTAAAATAAGATCTATCACAACTTGTGTCATTTCATACCCTATACCTTAATCTATTAGATCATCAGTATTTTATCATAATATAATATAGCCAAAGAGAGGGTGGGGAAGAGGGAGAAGTCATCTACCCATTCCCTCACCAACATAGATGTTGGGGAAAACACCTCCCAAATCATATGAGTGTTTTATTCCCTGTGAATCAGGTGGTGAATCATATGAAATAAAAATATATAAATATAGTATCACACACAACCACATTAAGTGAAACTACACAACACTATACTCAAACTATATCTATTATCATACAATACACCAAAATACCATCACTAATGCCTTAGAGAATAGATCTAATACATGCACATAATCCTTAATATTAACATCATTAAGAATTTCCAAATAGTACTTAGAAATTACCATTCAATAATTCAATAATAAAAAAACGTACCCATCTTCCATGACTCCATCATTAAACGTCGTTCAACTATTTCATTTCATTAAACCCCATTAAAATTTCTTATTTAATCAAAAAATTTCATTATAATCCAACATGCTTTCTTAAACCACATTACATTTCTAGATTCCATTACTATGCTCCTAAAGCATTTTTTCTAACCATTATATGTTTCTCGTTCATATATAAATCATTTATCATTTCATCCATCAATAAAACTCAATCCCATGAGTTCTTTTATTAATATATTAATCGTTCCATAATTTTCTTATACTCTAAGACTCATCATATGATACCACATACAAAGAATCTCCTATTATAATAAAATCATATGAAACAAGTAGTTGAGAATAAAAAAACAGTATCCAGTAAC
Organism: Viscum album; assembly: GCA_963277665.1. Lineage (NCBI taxonomy): Eukaryota > Viridiplantae > Streptophyta > Magnoliopsida > Santalales > Viscaceae > Viscum > Viscum album. Next base: position 94,317,170 of record OY728147.1, read on the forward strand.
CCATCAATTTAAAATAAATATCAATCATAAACTTACAAGAAACTTAGTTCTCAACTCATAACAATATTCCCAGTGTCTCCCCAACACCATTTCACACATTACATTCCACCATGCCATCACCAACATCAACCAATACAAGAACCTTGGTAAAAATAACCCATTTCTCATCAAAATTACTAACTATATTTGGTTATCAATAAAAACAAAAAAGTTCTACAATCTTATAGAAAGAATATAAAGCAAAAAAGTATTTTTATCATGATACAGTCACAAGGAAACTAAGGCTATAACACCAAGGTATTCAATAATTTTTTCAAACAAGAATGATATTTCTCAGCCCTAATCAATTATCACCAGTAAACAACCATTTAATCACCATATTGGTTTAATCGTTTCATTATGCATCAGTTCAACAACAATAAGATTAACATCCAAAATCTATCATCAGTTTTAAATCATTAATTAACATGATCCAAGCATCACTTTTTTATTTCATCATATTCAAGGGAGAATACTTATGAATTCACATGACTCTTTTATTAATAAAAAAATAATTCTATATTCATTTTTTAGCTATATTTAAGAATAACAACCATGATAACAACAAAAAAACCACAAAATATCGATAACACACTATCTAGGAAACCAATAGGTGAAATTAACATGAAAAAAATCACATGTGATCATAATAAACCAATTAAAATTCTTTATTTATATGTTTATTATATTTATTAGGTTTATTCAATCATTAACCAAATATCTAAAGCATAATATGTTCACACCAGTAAAAAAATAAAAGGAGAAGTAAGAAATCAACTACCTTGATTAGAAGTTCTACATTCTATAAGAAACAATAGAAAATCAAGGATCAAACATAACTTAAGGAAAATTCATTGAAAACTGACCATAGAAATCCACCATTAGGTCTTTCTCAATTATCACCCTAAAATAGAGGAACTCTCTATAATGAACCTTACAAAAAGGAAGGATCATGGTGAAAGAGGAGAAGTGTGAGTACCTTGATTTTTCAAAAATCAATATGGATGAACCAGATGGTTTGGACTCTCAAGATATCAATTTAATGTGTGGTAATAAGGATAGGGTTATCTTGGCTTCAGAGGAAGAGATTAGAAATTGAACCATGGAATCCTAGACCCTATATTTATAGAGGATGCTTGATTGGACCCTAAACCAAGGTGTAGTGATCTCCCTTTACATCATGGTACCCCTCAGTCAAAGTTATATCATATTATTTTAGAGTTTTAATACCCAAGAATTGTGTTCTTTAAAAATTAGATTAAATTCATTGAACACCACTACACCTTGGACCGAAGTGCGGTGGAATCCCCTTATCAATTTTAATCTTCCATGCCAAATACCATGATGTGGAGACTCTATGTGCACCATTTACTCCCTCAATAAAGTTATAAACCTCACCAAACCCTAATTCACTAACATTATCAATTACCTAATCAATTTCTATAGGGATCATGTCACATACACGACACCTAGAAAAATAGGTGTGGTAGTCTCCCAATTTCTAAAAAAGAGTTCACTGAGTCTCCATGCCCAAAACCATGGGATCCATGGCTATTTTTTCATCCCATTTTACATAATGGGATCCCACTAAGACACCTAGTGATTCCACACCTTTCACTATAGAATGGTGTCCTTCACTATTTACCACAAGGGAAACATCAAAGGAAAAACACCTTCTAAAATGGGTAGTATAGTCGTTTCACCCACCACGGTGTTCTGAGAACCACATAACCAACTCTAGAATGCTTAAGACTTAAAAAAATATAGTTAAAATTGGATTTACCTTAATAAAAGTGACAAAAAAATCACCCTTATGTGAGTTTGGTTAATCTGATTTACCCATACAAAAAAATTATATCACCCTCACACGACTGAACCTAACGTAAAGACCCTCATGTAAATAACCTCATAAAAAGACACTTATGAAAGTCTAGAAATATCTTAAGGGACCTAACATGACTGATGTTATCCCTGATTGAGATATGAGTACCATTAAAAAGTGATAAAATCACCCTTACATGAGGCAGGTTTTACCTTTACAAAATAGATCAAAACTAGTGTTACCATTAAAAAACAAGGCACCACATAAGGATAATCGAGCATACCCATAAACAGGGAGGCAGACCTATTTAAGGGTAATTAAAAATTTAGAAAAATTAAATTTTCAATTATATAAAATCATAAATGATAAATAAGAGGCTTTTAACTCCTTCAAGTCATGGAAAGAAGATAAAAAAAGTGATTAGAAAAGTCTATACCCTTATATCAGATACCCCTCAAGAGATTCTCTTAATTAAGAATAAAAATCAAGCCTGGAAATTAAATACAAAGGGGTCTAAACAACCACCCCATGAATTAACTCTCAAGTAAATCACCACATCATGAACACAACCAACACACCATAGGAATATGAATCATAAAAAAACTCTTGGGGGGAGAAACCACTCAAACAGAAATAAATCCATTCAAAAGCACCACATATTGGAAGAGAAAAAACATAATATATCAACATAATGTCACACAAAGCATCTCGAAAAAATGAATCATAAAAAAAATTAGATATAAAGCATGCATCTATGACTCCCACTCCCAATTACTCTTCTATATGCCATCATGCTACCACATGACATGAACTAAGGGGATAGAACACCCATGAAAGACTTCCCATGATAATCCTAAATCTCAAAAATCCTATCTCAAAGGTCACATCATACTCAACATCCAAATCATCCCAATTATATGATGTGAGAATCATCATGAATATACTGATGAATCTGATACACATTAAAGATTTCATAAATCTGACTCAACTATAGGGGAAGTTCAAAATGATACACCATAACTCCAACTCACACCAACACCTCAAAGAGTTCAAAATATTGGGTATAAAGATTACTCCAATGACTAAACATTAACTACCCATGGTGAAAATATACCTTCAAGAACTCAAGATCTCTAATGATAAACTGCAAAGGCCTCCTCCTATGATCATTATAGGACTTCTAGTGATCCTTTACTACCTTCATTCACTCACAAATCACTTGTACCTTCTCTGTCATGCTCAACACAAATTCAAATCTAAGAATTGCTAACTTTACATATTCAATCCAACATAATGAATATCACCAAGGTCAATGATAAAATGTTTCAAATGGATCTATAATAATAGTGGAGTGACAACTGTTATTGTAAGAAAAATCCACCAAGGGTATGTGCCTCACCCACAAACCTATACTGAGCTTGAATACCTAATATCAAAGAAGTGACTTGACCTTATGAAGTGGTATAAAATCACCTATATAACACCAAATCCTCCCCGAGATAGAGGAAAATCAGTGAAGTATTCCATTGAGATATATTACCACTTCTATTAGGAAACATTTAGAGACTAAAGAAACCCATTGGGAATAATATGCTTAGAATTCACCCTCTCACAAGACAAACATTGAGAGAGAAACTCCATGACAAATGTATTTCTTACAAACAAACAAAAATGACCTCTCCAAACATGATACATCTTTGAAACACTAGTATATACCATAGAATAAACCATATAACTCATTAAGAACCACATAATGAATTTTTGAATAAATAAAGATCCTCCCCTGAATTAGAAATTGATATTGATCATCCTCAGACCACCCCTATGGATCATTGATATAAATGACTAGATCTTTCTAAACCTATCCCTAACAATTCCCAAGTCGGAACTCCTCCACCTACTTCCCCAAGGATGACTACACCTTCATCCAATAAATGAACCCTCCAACATCAACTATTCTCATACTAAGGTTCATCATGGAAAGCTACTTTTTCACCCTTGAAACATCACCAAACTCATGAAAAACATCATTACACAACATCTCGCTCAAATAATCAGCCGCATCATTCCCTTCACATGATGTATAGGAAATAATGAATTCATAATACTGCAATAATCTCATTCAATAACTATATTGAAAATTCAATTCATGTTGGGAAAATTCAAACCTCAGGATCTTGTGATATGTGAAGACCAAAAATAACTCTCTGATGAGGTAATTCCACTACATCTTTAGAGTAAGCACAAATGCAACAAACTCAAGATCCCTGGTAGTATAGTCACATTTATGAGTCCATAAATATTGATACCCATAAGTGATAACCACCCTATGATTCACCATAACACAACCCAAGACATGATGTGAATCATCATTATAAACGTAGAATGCAATTCCCTCCTCTAGAAAATGAAGAATCAGAGCATTGGCAAATTTCTTCTTCAAATACTCAAAAGTATCCTTACACTGTTTAGTTTATATTAAAACCTAATTTTTTCTAGTCAAATATTTTTTAGGAGTCTCAATTGAAGAAAATTCATATATAAACCTCTATTTATAACTATAATGACTGAGTAAACTCTTCACTTCTATAACATTTTTGGGGTTCACCCAAGAAATAACCACATAAATATTCAAGGATCCATGTATACTATAATATGAGACACAAAATTTCCTAACAAATATAACTCATGGGACTATAATTTACACTTTGATAGCTTCTTAAATAGTTACTTATGAAAAATAACTTCTAAAATAGCTTGTAGATACTATGTGTTCTCTACTTTTGAATCAAAGAGCATAGGGATGTTGCCAATAAACACCATCATGAACCGATATAGAAAATCATAGAACATGTTATTCATCAGTCCCTTGAACATGGACATAGAATTTTTCATACCAAACAACATAAAAAATAATACATAATACCCATAAAACATTATAAATAAGACTTCTAGAAATAATCATCCTTCACTAAAATCTGATGATATCATGAATACAAATTGATCTTTGAGAACTAGCTGGACATCTTCAATTGATAAAATAAATCATCAATCCATGGGAGAGGATATTGGTTCTTTACTACCACTTGATTATATTGATGACAATAGATATATAAAAAACAAACTACCATATATCTTTTTTACAAATATAATTGTAGCACCCCAAGGTGACACGCTGATACAAATGAATTCTCTCTGTAGAAGATCATAAACCTGATTTTCAACTCATGTAACTCTTGAGGAGTTATCTTATATATAGAAATCGATATATGAGTAATAATAAAATTAAAATATATCCCAAAATCAATATAATTTTGAGGGGTTAACATCCCAAACTCTTCCAAAAATACATCTGGGAAACTCCTCCACAAGTCAAAGAAATACCAATAGTTGATCCTATACTGATCTCAATATCATACTTTTCATCACAAAAAATAGAGACTCAACACACCTATAATCATTATGAGGTTATTTCTCAATAATAAACATAACTTGTTCTTGATCAACATCATATAATGTGATAAAACTTATAAACAATCTACAATAGCCTTCAAAAAATAAAAACAATCTATGTTGAAGATTATTCCATATGGTTAAACTGAAAAACATAGGAAATCTTAAGAAGAGAAATTCTTCCCTAGAATCAACTCACAATCTCTGCACATATCATAAAATCTGGGATGATCTCTAACTAGTATAGTTAATGCAAAAGGAACTAGAACATCTCCACCTCAAGTCCTAAATCATTGATTAAGGCGGGTGAAACAAAGGAGTGAATGGATTTCGAATAAAATAAGGTATATACCTAAGTAGAAAATAGGTATATAGTACCTGACATGATATTTGGATCACCCAATGATGGAAACTATAAGGTATTCATTTTACCATGACATACTCCATGAACTCGCTAAACCTAATGGAGACCACCTATATGGATGTGATTTTTTTATACCCAAGGTTGAGGATTTCAAGAGGTTTTCCTTTGCACATCTTATCCCCTCTTTACTGGTCAAAAGTTGGAGCACCATGCTACAACTACTTCCTCAAATGATATTGTTGTAATGGTAGAGTTTGAAGAGGGATTCCAACCCTATATGAATTTTTAAGGAATTTCAAACACTCACTTATAATGTACATGACCTTTACATGCATAAAAAAACATGTTTGATATAGCGACAGGGGTCCAAGAACTACCATCTCTAGAAAAATTAGATAGAGAAGGTTGGAATTGAATACTCCCCATATGAAATTTCTTATGAATAATAAAATGAGAACTTATTTCCACAGCTATGCTCCATGGGGAATAATTATGACTCCCCTCTCTAGACGCGTCTTCAACATAAATGGGGTGACTTGAAGCTAGATCTATGGATGCAAAGCCTCCTCAAAATTTCTATCATAATCCTACTAATACAGGAAAAATTATAAAGCATAACATAAGAGGTTATTATATCAGATACCATACTTATGTTTTCTAGAACTCCTCTAATAAAGGGTAAGTTTTTTTGACCAACCACCTTTGTGGTTGAAGAAATAAACACAAAATCAAACTGAACTCATAACTTCACCCATAAAACAGTTGAATCCCCATGATCCTAGTAACATCCTAAGTTTTAGTAAATATAATATTTTCAATTTTAAATTAATGATTTAGAGTTTAATATTAATTAATTTATTTTGTTTAAGGATAAGTATTAGTTTTAATAATAAGATAAATAATTAATATATATATATATATAACTATTCCTTGTAAGATAATATCTTTTTGTGTGTATAAATATAAATAGTATCTTGTATGAAACATCTACTAAATTAAAATACACCATGAATCAATTAGTTAATATACCAGTTTTATGTTTTATTCAGGATTATTAAATAAATATTTATGTATAATGTTTGTATGTGTATTTTGTGAATAATTAACATATATAATAATAATAATAATTTATCTATTAACATGATTTTTAATTTTAATTCAATATCTATTTTTTAATTATAAATTTATTTAATTTCTAAGAGTGATGGAGTTTCTCTTGCATTAAATGTAATTTTAAAAAATATAATAGTCATAAATTTACATTTTCTTTAAGAAAATATTTTTTTAAATACTAAATTTTCCTCTCATGTAATATAAATAATAATAATAATAATAATGTTCATATGAGTTTATGAAAAATATAATTTTATTTTTTAAAAATAATTTTATTTTATAAATTATAATTACCGTTGTTGTAAAAGAAAATACATACCTAAAAATAAGTACATTAAGTAGATTACTTGAAAAGAAGATAATATATGACACACACACACACAGATATATATATATATATATATATATTTGGAAACTAAATAACATGTTACATTATGAATTTTATAAATTTTTGATTATTTATAACTATAAAATATATAAGCTTTTGAATATTATTAGGTTGATAAAAATAATAATTATAATAATAATATGTTTTATTTTAATTTAGAAGTGGACAAATATCGGTTTTAATAATTAACATACCTATATATATATGTGAAGGGTTTATCAACAATAATATATATAAATATATGGATATATGAAATAATAATTAAAATATAAAACAATAATTAATTCATAAAAAGGGGAAAAGGGTTTTTTTGGGATTCTTGTTTTATTCGAATCTGATGATCTCCCCCATCCCCGTCATCATCTTCTTCAGTTGGAGGAGCTTTAACTCTCAATCAAGACTGAAAATATCGAATCTGGTACTCCACTGATGTTCATCGAGGGTCATCTAGCTTGTGAAACATCTCATTTGGGAATCACGACACTCGAAAATGTTTGCGTGCAGATGAAGTCGACTCGCACCCTGTCAGTGATCAGTTGACCTACAAGGGGCGTCGGTGACCCATGATGCCTTCACCATGAAACTGTCATGTTCGTTGTAGAATGAATCTCCTGTGAATCCCTTGATGTGGAGATGAGTCAGATCATGGGGCATGAATGAACCAAACAGGTATGTGAGCGATTATAAAATTTCAATTTCCAGTTTAGGGTTCCCACGTATACCGATTATACTATGTTTAGGGTATTATTTTAAGGGAAAGTAGAGATTCTTGTCGAGTAGGGAATCCCACTATTCATACCGGTTTTTCTTATGCATACCGATGAATTTTAGGGTGTTTGATATCTATATATAAGACCTTACTACTTTGAGAGAGGGATAAAATGGAGGATTCTCTATTGAATCTTTCAGTTTAGCCTTGAAGACCCTCTATCTAATTTTTTTTATAGCCATTGTGAGGGACTAATTTTACCAATATGAAGTCTGTAGGCTTAACATAAATAATAAGGGGAACTATTTATGATTTTAATTCATTTCATGTTTCATAATATGAAGTTAATTTATTTTAATAATATTTTCATGTAAAGAGATTTATTTGTGAAAAAACACTTAAATGGTTCAATGGATTTATGTGTTTTAAATACTATATGTCAATTTTCTTTAATCAATTACCAATATTTATCTCCTGACTATTTAATTTTTTTTTGAATTATGTCTCTATAACAGAAAGGTAAATTCTATTACCACTATGATTAAATGTTTGAATTAATAGTGTTTTTTATGGTAAGAGAACTATTTTCCAAGTAGTTGTTTCATTTCAAACCTCTTACTATCAAGATTTTTTATTTCAGAAATATTTATATATGTAAGGGATTTTATTTTTGTAAAATATATTAAAATGAATCAAATGGTTTCTACAATTCATGCAATACGTGTTAAATTGTTTCCAATCGATTAATAATATTTAAACCTAAAATGATCAAATAATTTTAATGTTGTGTTTTTATAATATTAAGGAAACCATTTTTTCCTCATTCGCTTATTTATTTATGTGTAAGGAAGTTTATTTGTGAAAAAATATGCTTAAAAAATCAAATGGTTTTTTTTGTTTCATATTTTTATATGTTAAATTGTTTTTAAGAGATTAGTAATCTTTATCTCTTGATTATTTAAATAATTTTAAATTATAACTTTATGATATTAATGGAAATTTATTAAAAATATGCTTAAATATTTAATGAGGCTTCTAAAATTTTGATTATATATGTGAAATTGTTTTATTCCATCAACATTTTATTTATAATAGTATTTAGATTATTTTTATAATAACAAGGGGATCATTTTTTTATGTTCTGTCTTGACGATTCATGTTGGTATTATATTGAAAATTTTATACATGAAATTTCTTTGGTCTGTGAGATCTATTTTCTTGAAATAATAATAATTATTATTATGTTTTTTTGAAACTTAATTGGGACCCTAAATATAAATATATGAGATGTTATTTGATTTTAAAAAATTATTTATATAATAATAATGTTGCAAATGTATGTATATATATACATACAGGTCATTGCATATTAAAAAACATGTCATCCCATGGATTTCTCTTTATAAAATTAATTTAAATATTTAAATAATTTTAATTAGGCCTTTTATAATTGCAAGAGGAGTTATCAATTTTTTTTTAAAAAAATAATGTTTTTTTAATACAAATATATGCATACATATATACATAAATTTATTATTTCATATGAAACATTTAAAAAAAAGACATGAATATATATATATATATATATATATATATATATATATATCTGTGTGTGTGTTTGTTGATCCATATACGTATTATTTTAAGTAAAACAGATTTGTAATCTGACTATGGTAGGTACATGTATATAAATGTATATATTTATGTTTCAATTTATGTAAAATTGTTTTATTCTTGATGTTTAAGTTAATTTATGTATATATATATATATCATTAAATATAAAAGTTTATTTATTTATTTTTGATACCTACATGTATGTTTGTGAGTATGAAATAATGTTTCATTCGAATATCAATATTCATGAAAACAAATGTATATATATATATATATAATTATAAAAAAATATTATATATGTATACATGTATATGAACGTATATTTACATATGTATTCTCATATAAAACTACTTTTATCATGACACAAATATAACCAAGTAAATACTTTTACGAAATAGATATCAAGGAACATTTTTTTTAAAATAATCTTCAAGGTACATGTTAAAATGTTTATAATTCCAAAGTACCACACTTTGATATTATGTGAATGAAGGCGGGGGATGGAGAGTGAACCCAAACCCATATGGAACATTAATCCAATCATATGATGGGTGCACCCAGATAGAACTCCAATGCATTGGGTTATGTTTTAATCTCATGATATGTCATGTATGGGGAACGTGAGGTGTATCATAACCACATTATAGGATTATGGAGTGAACCTAATCCATCATGGGACTATGTCCACTATGTATTGGGAGTGAACTGAGAATCCATGTTATAATCCAAGGGGCCTTTGGGAATTAATTATTAAAGCTTATAAGTTTTCAAGTGAATTTGATATAATTTTAATATTGAATGTAGTTTTTTTTACAAATTTCAAATATATATATTTATATCAAAATACTTTTATCCAAAATATTAATTTTGAAAATTACTCTTTATTTATTAATCCTTCATTATCTAACTTCATAACATGTTTCACTTTTTATATTGAAATGAAAAACTCTTTTTGGTTTCCTTATGTTTTGAAAACCCCTTACTGAGCTTTTTATCACTTACCCTATGTTTTCAAAACCTCTTTTCACAGGGCATAAAGACACGTAAAAGTGAGATAGTGGTCGAGGTCCCTTTTAGCTGTTTAACTCTTATAAATAATATGAATATTTTGGATCTTTTCTTCTATAGGTTATGTAATAATAATTTATCTGATGTATCTAGAATCTCTAAAACTCTAAACCTTTGAAAACTCAGGTTGTTAATTAATTAATGAATTATATATATAAGGAATAGGTTTTGGGGTCATCATAGTTGGTATCAGAGATGAGAATTAGAAAACTTTAGAGGTCATGATTTAGAGAAACCCATTGAACCTTTAGAGGCCTTCTATTAATTTTCTTGGATTTTTATTTAAGGGAAGATCTTGCACTTCTAGTTTTCCTAATTATGAATAGTGAAATTCAGAATTTATATAAGTGTGGTGATAAAATTGTGAGGACATAATTCCTTTGAGGGGTAGAATGTAACATCCTGAGGTTTAGTAAATATAATATTTTCACTTTAAAATTAATGTTTTATAGTTTAATATTAATTATTTTTTTTAAGGATATATAATACTTTTAATAATATGAGATATAATTAATTTATATATGTATAACTATGGTGTATAAGATAATATCTTTTTCATGTATAAATATAAATAATATCGTGTAGGAGACACTTACTAAATTAAAATACACCATGAATCAATTATTTAATATATCAGTTTTACATTTTTTTCACTATTATTCAATAAATATATATTTAAAATGTACGTACATGTATTTTGTGACTAGTTAACATAAATAATAATAATAATAATAATAATAATAATAATAATTTATCTATTAATATTATTTCTAATATTAATTAAAGATCTATTTTTTAATTATAAAGTTATATAATTTCTAAGTGTGACAGAGTTTTTCTCGCATTAAATTTAATTTTGAAAAATATATTAGTTTTAAATTTACATTTTTTAATAAAATATTATTTTAAATACTACATTTTCCTATCATGAAATAATAATAATAATAATGCACATATGATTTTATGAAAAACATACTTTTATTTGGTAATAAAAATTTTATTTTATAAATTATAATTACTTTTGTTGCAATAAAAAATACATACTTAAAAATAAGTACATTAAGTAGATTACTTGAAAACAAGATAATATATGACATATATATATATATATATATATATATATATTGTGGCAACTAAATAACATGCTACATTATGAATTTTATAAATTTTTGAATATTTATAATTATAAAATATATAAGTTTTTGAATATTATTATGTTGATAAAAATAAAAATGATAATACTAATATGTTTGCTTTTAATTCATAAGTGGAAAAATATTAGTTTTAATGCATTAACATACCTATATATATATATATATTTGTGTGTATGAGGGTTTATCAACAATAATATATATAAATATATGAATATATGAAATAATAATTAAAATATAAAATAAAAATTAATTTATCAAAAGGGGAAAAGTTTTTCTTTGGTATCCTTGTTTTGATCGAAGTTGACGATCTCCCTCACCCCCGCTATTGCCTTCTTCAGTTGGAGGAGCTATAACTCTCGATCACGGCTGACAATATTGAATTTGGTGCTCCATTAATGTTCATCGAGGGTCATCTAGAATGAGATGTGTCTCGTTTGGGAATCCCATCACCCAGGGATGGCTGGGTGTAGACAAAGCCGAACCACACCCTGCTAGCGGTCGGTCGACCTACAACTGGCATCGGTGACTCGGGATGCCTTTACCCTACATTTCACAGACCAAGTTGGGTTTCCATCCAACCAATGCACAACCCAGTCTGCATAAACTCCCAAGGGGTGTTCCCAATCCCCACAGGCTGACACAAGTGTCCGGGTATAAAAAATAATACGCGGGAATTATTTATCCGAAATAAAAAACACAAAACAACTAACAAGATAAATAAATTAAATCTAAAAACAGGAAACCAAACAGGCCCTTAAACTATGATCAAATTTAAAGTTTACAAGTTGAACCAAAAACTTGGAAGAAACTAAGACAACAGAAAAACAAAAACTCAAACTTAAACCTCCAAGCAAGATGAGGTGAAAAATCCTCAAGCCACATTCATCGAACCAACGCAAGGAGAACACTAACAAACCGAACCACCAACACGATGTACAATGCCTCAACCTGGGATACATAAGAAGAATGTTCTACATAAAACCAAATGTGTATGTAGGGTGTGATCCAAGATCCAAGTAGGATACCACCCAATAAGAAGATTCCATACCACAACATCAAAGAGATAATTTAACATGCATATTCAAATTCATGCTTTTATAATACTTTTAAGTAAAAAAATTACAAGATTAAAGTTAAAAAGGAACAATTGAAGAAAACCCATTTCACAAACACTACTTTAAAGTGAAAGAAAAAATTCATAAAGAACACACACACACTCAAGTGGACCTCCATATGCCGACCGAAGGCCCCACAACATGAATAGTAGAGCACTATGGGTAAATATCCTAAGGTAGCTAGCACCAATGGGACCCTAGAGACATTGTATCTTAGTTTAAATGTGGCATAGGAACCACAATGATCTACTTTATCTTGTATAGGACACTATTAGGGAACAGACCCATAACCTAGTGGTCTCCAATAAACACAAATGTTTAGTTAGGGTTGTATCATCAATCCTGCTAGAGGAAAACAAGATCAACCACTTCTCCTAGTCTACCCACCTAGATATCGGTGTTTCCCTTGTGCTCAATTTAAAGTTCACATGCACACAAACCACACCAATACATTCACACAAAGGCCAAACATTTCAATTAAATCACCCTTCTTTACAAACAAATCACATTCCCTTTTAACAAATCATGAAAAATACCCTTTCAAATAATTTTTCCATCACTTAACAAATACCAAAATTTCCTTTTTATAAGAAAATAAAACAACCCATACAAACCAACCCAAAAAATGGGCCAAGCCCCTTCATGAAACCAATCAAACTTTAAACTATTTTTAAAATAAGTTTTTCACCTTTCAAACATTTCAGAATTTATACACCAGATGCATAAAAAAGATAACATGCTCAAAATGATACATTTTTCCCTTTTAAATCCCCATTTAAACATACATACCTCAAATAACCTTAAAAATATAATTCAAACCCTCCAAACAACCTTTAAAACCCATTTGAGAAAAATTACACCAAAACACACATAAAGACATAGTTGTTTCCTTTGTTAAAAATCCATTTCTAACCTATAAACACATAAATCATTTCAAAAAACTATACTCACCACATGTTTAATACAAAAAACACATTTATAATCTTAAAAAAACACATTAAATTCATCTAAATATGTTAGGGCACAGAACCACCTACCTCACATGAAGAACTTTCTAAAAAAAGGAGAATTCTCATCTTCACCACATCTGTACCATGAGGAGGCAAGAAACAACCCTAATCATCAAATTGGACCCAAGGTTTTAGGGATAAACCTTGAAAAACCCTTACCAAGGAAGAACACCAATGAAAGGGGAGAATGAGGGTACCCAAAGGTTGTGTGCCGGAACAGGAGGCGTCGGTGAGGAGATTCACACACGGAGAGGGCAGCGGTGCAAGGCGAAACCAACGGAAAGGAGGGGCGTGGACGGGTAGGGGGTCGTTGGGGTTGGTGATATCCAGAGGAGTAGGCACTGGCAATAAGGGGTGCATGATTGGGGGTGATGCGGTTCAGCTCATGCCAGCGGATGATAGGAAAACTGGCTGGCTCACCAGAGCTTGTTAGAATGAAGAGAGGAGAATGCGGGCAAGGGAGAGGGTGCGCACCTGGCTGTGCGAGGTAGAAGCTAAAGGAAGGGGGGATGCATGGAACAAGGGAGGAAACCCAAACCAAAAAAAATAAAAAAAGGAAATAAAACTAAAACCAAAACACAAAAATATTAATAATAATAGAGACAATAATAATATGTAATATCCTTTGTAACATGATGTTAAAATTAATAATAAATTTTATTTCCTTTTAAATGATTATAATATTAATAATAATTTTATCAATAATTGTGATATTAATAACTTTAATAATAATGATGATGATAACAAAACAATTTTAATAATAGTGATAATAATAATTTTTTATGTAATACCAAAAACAAGAAAAAGATTAATAAAAATACTATTAGTCACAAAAATAGTGATATTATTATTGTAGTTAAAAAAATTCCTTCATATTATTTTAATGTGCTGGCCACACATCATTTCATTTAATTTATTTTTTTTAAAGAGTTGGGAAACTGCGTGGTTACCCCATGAAGCCCATAAAAATTTTAATATTAAAGATGATAAAAATTATTTCACTCTTAATAATAATAATAATATTATTATTATTATTATTAACATTTTAATAATTATATTAATATTAATGGAACTTTTAATAATAACAATAATATTCATCATTTCATTTTTAATAATAATAATTTTAATAAAAAATTTAATAATATTAATAAAGATTAATAACAAAATGAATTTAATAATAATATTTCTATTATCTGCAACAATATTATTATTATTATTATGCTTAAAAAATAGATTGATTTATTTTATTTTTGCACTCATTTTAACATCATTTCAATATTCTTTTAAAATTTTAATTTATTTTGAAAATCGAGAAGGATGCACGGTCTCCAAACCATGCCCTACCAGTGTTCCTAATGTCACTAAACCCAAAACACATGTTTTTCTCAACAAAACTCAAAAAATTTAAAAACGGGCTCACCCAAATCCCAATCCAAGATTGAACCAAAGAAAAATTAAAACTCAGGTGTGACATGTCTCCCCAAAATAGCACTTTCCACCACCAAAAAGCCACAAGTAAGGCCGAACCCCAAAGCAGAAACTGATACCTCTTGACAGTTCAAAGAGACCTCCAAAAGAACAAAAAAAGAAAAAAACCCTATCAATAAAACATCTGTCACGACCCGTCCTTGGGGCCCGTGCTGTGACTACCCCAAGCCCTCCTTCCATAGGCTAGGGGATGATGACTAGCACCAAGGCATAATTCTCAGTAAAAAGGGAAGGCATTGCCTTTGTAAAGTAAACAAACACCACAGAGCAAGCAAGCAGAAGTAAACACTAAGTAAAAAATGGGTACAAAAGTAAGTGTGGAAAAGTAAGTGGGTCAGTATACAAACCCAAACTGAATGTAAAGTACAACTGGAAAGGGAAAACAACAACTGAAAATAAAGCTGCAGCCTCAAGCCGTCCACTGGAAGTCCCACCTGAAGGGTGGGTACAGATAGCCTCCACAGCTCCTCGGTCCAACCGTCTGCTCCGAGTATGCCCCGCCCAGTGGTCCACCTCCAGGTACCGACCTGCTCCGCTAGCCTCAACCACACGATCAGCATTGTCCGTCATCTGCAACCAACACAACGTAGTGCGGGCATAGCCCGTGCAGGGGTGAGTATAAGCTACTCAATAGGGACCCCGAGAACCCCGAAGGTCTCCCCGAATCCACAAAGGATAATCCAAAATGGAAAGATACAACCATGAAGTAATATCCGACACTACTTAGGTATATGACCATACATATACCTAAGTTATCAATTCCAGTTCTTCTCCAACATCCGAGCCCAAGTTCGATCATGTCCACACAGGATAGCACAACACAATCCACACGGGAAAGCAAGTCAATCATATCGAAGATAAGGATTTAAAGTCAAGATTCAGCTCACACAGGTATACTTCTTCGTAAGACGATATAGATGATCAGATGTAGTCACTGATTCATCTAAGCTATCGGACCCACACATGATCGATAGGTACTAACCCCCACAATGACCCACAAAGGATCGATAGGTAACTAACCCCCGTAATGACCCACACAGGATCGGACCCACAAAGGATCTGTAGGCGCTGGCTCACACAGGACTGCTGATCGCTGACCCACACAGGATCTGACCCACACAGGATCGGTAGCACCAATTCACGCAGGATCACTAAGGGCTGTAGTCGTCGCCGTCGAATCCATGAAGGATTTCTGTACAGTAGTCATCGTCGTCGCAGTCGCAGCCAGCTCTAGGGTTCCACACACAGCAAGCTCGTTCGGGAGGGTCCACTCCATGAGCCGAGGGGCTGATACATCAACTGACACATAGTCCGGAGTTTATGTATCCAAAAGTTTTGTATCGTCAACAGGAACTCAACGTCACAGACGACGCGTCAATCGGACGCCCGGTCTGAGAGTTATTGGATTTTTCGTTCCAGGGGCCCGGTTGGTTTTTAAGTCAAAACCAACCCGACCATACTCCAACTGCGTCCAAACCTCGAGTGGAGTAAGCCAAAAGGTCCATCTCACTATGAGGAATCCAACAAAGTCGACGGAACGTCAATCGGACGTCCGGAGTCCAAGTTATAAGTGTTTCTGCTCCGAGGGACAGGTTGGTTTCGTGTACGAACCAAACCGGACGAACCCAAAGTTCTCTGAAACCTTGAGTATAATATATCGAGACGACCTTCTCGATCCAAGGATCGCTACGCAACTGACGGTACGTCAATCAGAGGTTCGTAGCCCAAGTTATGGGCAACAGACCGAAAAAGTCCGGTAATAGGGGGTTCGGGCCCGGTCCGACCCGACCCGGTACCCCCTGGGTCGGCCCGAATCGGGATGACCCGAACCAGGTCCGGGTCCGGCCCGCTTAGGCGTGGCCCAGCCCGGCGTGCTGGCGCCAGCCAGGTGGCTCGGCCGTTTCGGCCAAGCGGACAGGGGTGCGGGGGGGGGGGGGGGGGGTGCCCCCCCCCCCCCCGTTTGTAATCTGCGGCCCCCATGTGGGGGGCCACTCATGTCCAGCCAGTCGGGGGTTTCGAACCCCCAGCTCTTCCTCTGTCCGGTCGGCCCGCTCCGGTCGGCCGGCTGTTGCACCACAGGACCGGCAAGGGCCGGTCCCCCTGCTCCGACGCCGACGGCCCGGAACCGGCCACCGGTTCCCCTGCTCCGCCGCGACCTAAGTCGCGGCCTTGGACCGTCCGGCGTGGCGCGATGGCGCCGTGCCCCTCCGCCGCGGCCCCGCTCCAGCCGTGGTGTTTTCGGGGTTCTTCGGCGCGGCGCGACGACGCCGCGTTCTTGTTCGATTCAAAGGCACGACGCGACGGCGTCGCGCATACCTTGCTGCATGACCCCGCGTAGTGCGACGACACCACGCCATCCTCGTTCCATTCCACCACAAGGAATACAAGATAAAAGGGGAGGAGGGTCGGCCGTGTTTGTGCGGTTCGGACCCCTCCTGTTAACTGATAACAAGCGGTCCATTTACACAAGGACTGATGACGGAAGAAAATTCACAAATAGAAACCCATAAAACCCCTACCTCGTCGAATTCGATGAGCGAGGGTTCGTCGCGAAAATAACCATCATGGAAGAAGACGTCGCGGAAGGAGAGATTCGCGTTGCGGGGAAATGATTCGTCGGCTTCGCGTCGTCGATCTCCGAGGAATCCGGCGTTCTTCGCGTTCTTCATCGAAGAAGAAGAAGTTCTTCAAGCTCCTCAACTTTATTCCAAATCCTTCCAATGAAACAAGTTCCAACCAAAATAAAATAAGTCCTTTACTTATTTTATTAACATAACTTAAGCATTTGAAATTCAAAAGTTGAATTAATCACTCAATTAATTATCTCAACTTGACTTATTTAATTAAGGGTTATGGAAGGTTAGGGAAGATGAAGGGGTGGGGTTCGTGTAGGCCCCACCACTCTCATAACCTCCCATGGGAAGTTGGGTGGTTACCCTAACTTCCACTCAATGGATAAACCACTTAAAATAAATAAAAATTGTAACTCAATTTTTATTTTAACTTCCAAAATTTTTTAACAACTTCTCTCGTGAAAACGCAACTCCGAAAAAGGTGTTCCTAAGAAATTACCGGCGCTGTGAATCCATCGGTGCCCTCAAAATTCGATTCTGAGTACCGGTTTAAAAGTTAGGAAAACCCACTCGTTCGTTCACTGAACGTACCTGAGCTAAACTTCAGATAGAAATTCCGGGCACACCGGGCCTCAAAATCAAGTGCCGTCAGAAACCGCGTTCTTGTAAAATCCAAAATAAAATTAAGAAAAAATTTCCCTGGAATTTTACGGGTCTTTACATTACTCCCACCTCAGGGATTTACGTCCCCGTAAAGATACATCAAAAACTAGGGGAACAAATGTGGGTACTGCGCACGCATCTGAGCCTCCCGCTCCCAAGTGCTCTCCTGGAGGTTCCCATGCTGCCATCTAATGCGCACTAGAGGAATCGACCATCCACGTAGGACCTGCTCCTGTCGATCCTCGATCTCCACTAGGACCTCTACAAAATTCGCCCCATCATCAATGTACATCTCTCCATGGTCAATGATATGCATTGGGTCGTGCACGTATCTCCTCAGCTGAGATACATGGAAGACGTTGTGCACTCGGTGCAACTGAGGTGGTAGAGGCAGGCGATAAACCACATCGCCAATCCTGCTGAGGACCTGGAATGGTCCGATGAAGCGCGAAGATAACTTGCCGCCTCTGTCAAATCTCTGTAATCCAAGTCGAGGTGAGACCCACAAGAAGATGTGGTCGCCATCCTCGAACTCCAGTGGGCTCCACCTCCTGTCAGCATAAGACTTCTGCCAGCTCTGAGCTGTCCTCATCTGCTCCTAGATGACCTGGACCTTCTCTGTCATGGCCTGGACCATCTCTGGTCCCACAAGTGCTGACTCCCCAAGGTCTGTCCAGCACAGAGGTGATCTGCAAGGTTGGATGTACAACGCCTCGTAAGGTGCCATCCCGATGGTGGAGTGGTAGCTATTGTTGTACGCGAACTCCACCACGGGTAGGTGGTCCTTCCAGCTACGACCAAAGTCGAGGACACATGCGCGGAGCATGTCCTCGAGTGTCTGAATAGTCTTCTCCATCTGACCATCTGTCTGGGGGTGAAAGGCGGTGCTCAGACGTAGCTGCGTCCCGAACACCTCCTGCAACCCTTTCCAAAGCCGGGAAGTAAAGCGAGCATCTCGATCGTAAACGATGGAAAATAGCACACCATGAAGCCATACAATCTCCTAAACATAGAGACGTCCCAAGCTCTCCACTGAGACCTGCTCTCTGATGGGTAAGAAGTGATCCGACTTGGTGAGTCGGTCGATAATCACCCAAACGGAGTCGTGACCTCTGGAAGTGTGTGGAAGTCCAGTCACGAAGTCTATAGATATACCATCCCACTTCCACTCCGGGACCTCCAAGGGTTGTACCA
Organism: Viscum album; assembly: GCA_963277665.1. Classification (NCBI taxonomy): domain Eukaryota; kingdom Viridiplantae; phylum Streptophyta; class Magnoliopsida; order Santalales; family Viscaceae; genus Viscum; species Viscum album. The sequence continues at coordinate 94,336,938 of OY728147.1, forward strand.
AGCCTGCTGGTACCTGGTGCTCTGCCTTCACCTGCTGGTAGGTGAGGCATCGAGAAACGAACTCTGCCACAACCTTCTTCATGCCCGGCCACCAGTGCTGTCATCTGAGATCCTGGTACATCTTCGCCACTCCAGGATGTACCACCAAAGGGGAAGTGTGAAACTCTCTCAGCACCACCTCTCGTAAAGAAACTGGTACCAAGGTACATCCTCTAAAAAGGACATCGTGCTCTCCTCCTAAATAGAAACCATCAGGTGCCTATCTTAAGGATATCTGTTCACGTCGCGTCTCACAGTCGGCGTCCCCACGCTATGCCTCTCTGACCCGCTGCAGTAGTGGAGGAGTGACTGTGAGTGAATGAAGGAAGGCTGCTCCATCTCTATCCACGAAGGATATCTGAAAAGCGGCTAGCTGCTCTGTCGCCTCCCCAAGTAGCTGAATGCCCATCCTCCTGCTGAGAGCATCGGCTACCACGTTCCCTTTTCCAGAAGTATATACTATCTCAAAGTCATAGTCCTTGAGGAACTCGAGCCATCGCCACTGTCTCAGGTTCACATCCTTCTGCAAGAAGATGTACCTGAGACTCTGGTGATCAGAATAGACTGTAAAGTGCTCGCCCATCAGATAGTGTCGCCACATCTTCAGAGCGAAGAACACTGCTGCTAACTCCGGGTCATGGGTAGCGTAGTTCTGCTCATGCTGCCTCAACTAACATGAACCAAAGGCGATTATGGCTCGCCCCTTCATCAAGACACATCTGAGTCCGGTCCCTGATGCATCGCAGTAAACTACGTATCCAACTCCCTCCTCTGGTAGCCTCAAGATAGGTGTGCTGGTCAATCTCTGTCTCAGCTCCTGGAAGCTCTGCTGACATCTGTCTGAACACACAAAGGGTTTCCCCTTCTTCGTAAAGGCTGAGAGTGGTTACACAACTCTAGAGAAGTCTGGAAAAAATCTCTGGTAGTATCAAGCTAGTCCCAGAAAACTCTGCACCTTCGTCACGCTCCTTGGTGGCTCCCAAGCTAGCACTGCCTCGATATTCGTAGGATCCACCGGAACTCCCACCTCAGAGATGACGTGTCCCAAGAAGTGGACCTCACATATCCAGAACTGACACTTCGAGATATTTCTATAAAGCTAGTGCTCTCGGAGTGTGTCCAGTACAACTCGCAAGTGGTAGGTGTGCTCCTCCTCAGTGGTCGAGTATATCAAAATGTCGTCAATGAAGACCACAACAAAGCAATCGAGGTATGGCTGAAAGATCTTGTTCATGAGGGATATGAATACTGCTGGAGCATTGGTTACGCCGAATGGAATAACCAAGAACTCATAGTGGCCATACCGGGACTTGAAGGCCGTCTTCTGCACGTCCTCGTCCCAAACTCTGAGCTGGTGATAGTCTGACCTGAGGTCTATCTTCGAGAACCATCGTGCTCCCTTGATATGATCTAAGAGGTCATCAATCATCGGTAGTGGATAATTGTTCCTCACGGTCACCTGGTTCAGGCGATGATAGTCGACACAAATTCGCAAGCTCTCGTCCGCCTTCTTGGCGAACAGAATCAGGGAAGCCTAGAGTGAAACACTGGGTAAGATGAATCTCTTGCTCTACAAGTCCTCCAACTGTACCCATAGCTCTCGAAGCTCAATGGGGGCCATCCGATATGCTTGAGTGGATATCAGGGCTGTCTCAGGGTATAGATCAATATAAAAGTCTACCTCTCTACGAGGAGGTAGTCCTGGAACGTCGTCGGGGAAAACGTCCGCATACTGATCCACCAATGCAGGAAAACTAGGACTCTGCACGTCAACTGCTCCTAGGATGAGGCTAGCCAACTGATGAGTGACGGGCTGTACCCTCCTCTAAGAGAGTCCATCCTGTGCTGCGAAGGCTCCCTTATCGCCAGTGAAGGTGAACCTGCTCCCGTCGGTGCGTACACACCGCACCTTGCGCCAAATACAGTCAATCTGAGCATGGACTGTAGATAACAAATCCATGCCCAAGATGACGTCGTAAGGCCTCGACGCCGGTACAAGAAGATCCTAGCCGAAACTCCCACCTCCTAGAGTAAGCTCACACTGCCGGAACCTGTGCGTAATCATTGATTCTGCTCCTGTAGGAGTCTCTAGCCGTAAGGATCGAGCCAACGGCTCTGTCGGAATCTCCGAGCTCCGAATAAGGGCAGCGGCTATGAAAGAATGACTCGCTCCTGTGTCTATAAGAACTGCAGAAAGGGTAGAATAGACACAGATAGTACCTCGAATCATCTCGGGCACGCCGTGGTCGTAGGCCTCCACTGCCTGAAGCTGTGCCTGTCTCTACCCTCCAGCTCCCTGTGGTTGGGGTGGACCTCCTGGTGGTGGTGGTGGTATAGCCTCAAAGCGTCGCCCACCACCTGCTGCTCGGCCAACTCCTCTGCCTTGTTCGCCTGCTACTTGCGGACCGCCACAGTCAACCCTATGCCTCTGACTGGGTGGACTCTCAACCGTCTATTGCTCCTCGGTACAGTGGGTCGGGCAGTCATGATCCATGTGGCCCTGCCCGCCGCATGCGTAGCACTGTCTGCCTCTCAAAATACTGGCTCCGCACTGTGTGCCCCGCACTGTTGAGTCAGTGTCCTGAGGTCGTTTGACTGAGGGTCTGGTCTGCCTGGACCTATGAGTCATCAGTCGACTGCCTGCTACAGAAGACTCTACTACGTGCCGCCCTGCGGTAGGTCTCGCCGCTGATGCAGGCTCAGCAAGGAAGCTCTCGATCAGAAGGGCTCGCTCTAGTACCTCTTTCTGTGTCGGGATGCTGAGGGAGATTAGCAATGCCCTGATCTTCTGCCTCAATCCCTGCTCGAAGTTTCGGGCCCGGAAGAATGGGTCACGTACCATGTCTGTCGAGTAGCGCAAGAGATCTGTAAATCTCGCCGAGTACTGGGCGACCGTCAAGCTGCCCTACCGCAGCTGAAGAAGCTCCTAGATGTGCACCGCACAGAGGGTGGCTGGGACAAAATCCGAGCGAAAGAGGCTCTCAAAGTCCGTCCAGAGGAGAGATGCCTCATCATTCACCTAGAGAATCAAGCTCCACCATCTGCCTGCTGCTGCGTGCAGGAGGCTCGCTGCGAGGATCACCATGAGGTCTGATGGTGTCCTCACTAACCTGAAAACCCATACAACTGCCTCCAGCCAATCCTCGTCTGCCTGAGGGTACGTCTCCCCGTGGAACCTGGCCGGTCGCTGACACTGAAACTCGTACAGTGCACTAAAGCGACGTGCATCGTCAGCAGCTGGGGCTGGTAGCATCGGTGGCTCAGCGGGTAGAGGTACCGCCGGTGCCTCTGCTGTCAAAGGGCCCTGTACCGAGGCCTCGTCGCTCGGTGGGCTGTCGTCATGCACAACGCTCGGAACCCTAGCTGGCTACCGTCGTGGGGCCATACTGTAAAGAAACAGGTGCGCCACAGTCAAACAGTATACCTGGTGAGCTGACACAAAGTAATCACAAAGAAAACTTGAATCACACATGCAATCAATGTTTTCGTGCATTAAGTCAGAAATCAGAATTCAGGGTCCTGGTGTATGGATACATCGGCCGCCGCACCAACACTGGACTCCCTGGACTGATAACCACACTCAATACTCTTAACACTATTGCTTCACATAGAAAAAGATCAGAGTCCTGAGTTCTACGGTAGAACCGAACTCCTCTGATACTAATTTGTCACGACCCGTCCTCAGGGCCCGTGCTGTGACTACCCCAAGCCCGCCTTCCATAGGCCAGGGGCTGGAGACTAGCACAAAAGCGTAATTCCCGGTAATAAGGGAAGGCATTGCCTTTGTAAAGTAAACAAACACCACAGAGCAAGCAAGCAGAAGTAAACACTAAGTAAAAACCTGGTACAAAAGTAAGTGCAGAAAAGTAAGTGGGCCAGTTTACAAACCCAAACTAAAAGTAAAGTACAACTGGAAAGGGAAAATAGCAACTAAAAGTAAAGTCGCAGCCTCAAGCCATCCACTGGAATTCCCACCTGAAGGGTGGGTACAGATAACCTCACAGCTCCTCGGTCCAGCCGTCCGCTCCGAGTACGCCCCGCCCAGTGCTCCACCTCCGGGTACCGACCTGCTCCGCCAGCCTCAACCACGATCAGCGTTGCCCATCCTCTACAACCAACGCAACGTAGTGCGGGCATAGCCCATGCAGGGGTGAGTATAAGCTACTCAGTAGGGACCCCGAGACCCCCGAAGGTCTCCTCGAATCCACAAAGGATAATCCACAATGAAAAGATACAATCACTAAGTAACATCTGACACTACTTAGGTATATGCCCATACATATACCTAAGTTATCAATTCCATTTCGGCTCCAACATCCGAGCCCAAGTTCGATCACGTCCACACAGGATAGCACAACACAATCCACACAAGAAAGCACGTCAATCATATCAAAGATAAGGATTGAAAGTCAAGATTTAGCTCACACAGGTAGACTTCTTTGTAAGATGATAGAGATGATTAGATGTAGTCACTGATTCATCTAAACCATCGGACCCACACAGGATCGATAGGTACTAACCCCCGCAATGACCCACAAAGGATCGATAGGTAACTAACCCCCGAAATGACCCACACAGGATCAGACCCACACAGGATCTGTAGGCGCTGGCCCACACAGAACCGCTGAGCGCTGAACCACACATGATCTGACCCACACAAGATCGGTAGCACTGAACCACGTAGGATCGCTGAGTGCTATGGTCGTCGTCGTCGAATCCACGAAGGATTTCTGTACAGTAGTCATTATCGTCGCAGTCGCAGCCAGCTCTAGGGTTCCCACACACAGCAAGCTCGTTCGGGAGGGTCCGCTCCACGAGCCGAGGGGCTGATACATCAACTGACACATAGTCCGGAGTTGATGTATCCAAAAGTTCCATATCGTCAACAGGAACTCAACGTCACAGACGGCGCGTCACTCGGACGCCCGGTCTGAGAGTTGTTGGCTTTTTCGTTCCAGGGGCCCGGTTGGTTTTTAAGTCAAAACTAACCCGAACGTACTCCAACTGCGTCCAAACCTCGAGCGAAGTAAGCCAAAAGGTCTGTCTCACTAAGAGGAATCCAACAAAGTCGACGACACATCAATCGGACGTCCAGAGTCCAAGTTATAAGCGTTTCCGCTCCGAGGGCCCGGTTGGTTTCGTGTACGAACCAACCCGGCCGAACCCAAAGTTCTCTTAAACCTTGAGTATAATATACCGAAACGACCATCTCGATCCAAGGATCTCTACGCAACAGACTATGCGTCGATCGGAGGTCCGTAGCCCAAGTTATGGGCAACAGACCGAAAAAGTCTGGTAATAGGGGGTTCGGGCCCAGTCCGACCCGGCCCAGTACGCACTGGGTCGGCCCGAACCGGGTCGACCCGACCCGGGTCTGGGTCCGGCCCGCTTGGGTGCGGCCCGGCCCGGCTGGCGCGGCGCAGCGCGGCCCGGGCAGCCGGCCCGGCGCGCTGGCGCCAGCCCGGTGGCTCGGCTGTTTTGGCCGAGCAGACAGGGGTGCAGGGGGGGGGGGGTGCTGCCCCCCGCCCGTTTGAAATCTGCGGGCCCCATGTGGGGGGGCCGCTCATGTCCGGCCAGCCGGGGGTTTCGAACCCCCAGCTCTTCCTCTGTCCGGCCGGCCCGCTCCGACCGGCTGGTTGTTGAACCACGGGACTGGAAAGGGCCGGTCCCCCTTCTCCGAATCTGGCGGCCCGGAACTGGCTGCCGGTTCCCCTGCTCCGCCGCAGCCTTGGACCGTCCGGCACGGCGCGACGGCGCCGCGCCCCTCCGCCGCGGCCCCGCTCCGGCCGCGGTGTTTTCGGGGTTCTCCGGCGCGGTGCGATGGTGCAACGCTCTTGTTCGATTCAAAGGCGCGACGCGACGGTGCCGCACATACCTTGCTGCATGACCCCGCGTGGTGCGACGGCACCGCGCCATCCTCGTTCCATTCCACCACAAGGAAGACAAGATAAAAGGGGAGGAGGTCCGGCCGTGTTTGTGCAGTCCGGCCCCATCCCGTTAACTGATAACAAGCGGTCCATTTACACAAGGACTGATGACGGAAAAAAATTCACAAATAGAAATGCATTAAACCCCTACCTCGTCGAATTCGATGAGCGAGGGTTCATCGCGGAAATAACCGTCGCGGAAGAAGACGTCGCGGAAGGAGAGAGTCGTGTCGCGGGGAAATGATTCGTCGGCGTCGCGTCGTCGATCTCTGAGGAATCCGGTGTTCTTCGCATTCTTCGTCAAAGAAGAAGAAGTTCTTCAAGCTCCTCAACCTTTCTCCAAATCCTCCCAATGCAACAAGTTCCAACCAAAATAAAATAAGTCCTTTACTTATTTTATTAACATAACTTAAGCATTTGAAATTCAAAAGTTGAATTAATCACTCAATTAATTAACTCAACTTGACTTATTAAATGAAGGGTTATGGAAGGTTAGGGAAGATGAAGGGGTGGGGTTCATGTGGGCCCCACCACTCTCATAAACTCCCATGGGAAGTTGGGTGGTTACCCCAACTTCCACTCAATGGATAAACCACTTAAAAGAAATAAAAATTGTAACTCATTTTTTATTTTAACTTCCACAAATTTTTAACAACTTTTCTCATGAAAACGCAACTCCGGAAAAGGTGTTCCTAAGAAATTACCGGTGCTGCGAATCCATCGGTGCCCTCAGAATTTGATTCTGAGCACCGATTCAAAAGTTAGGAAAACTCGCTCGTTCATTCACTGAACATACCCGAGCTAAACTTCGGATAGAAATTCCGGGCACACCGTGCCTCGGAATCAAGTGCCGTCAGAAACCGCGTTCTTGTAAAATCCCAAAGAAAATTAATAAAAAATTTCCCTTGAATTTTACGGGTCTTTACAACATCTCCTATTGTTTGATCAAGGAAAGAAGATTTCACATCCACATAATCCAACCGATCACACTAAAAAAACCTCAATAACTATAAAATAACACCACAACACTTATCCAAAATGAACAAGTAAAACCAAACCACAACAAAATAACACTCTCATAACCCACCACCAAGCCATCTCTAGATTTAGATTCAAAAGATCGACATGGGGAGGCCCAAATAGACTCCCCACCATTAGGAACCAACCAACACCTGAGACAAGACTGGAAAACTGATATGGGGAGGCCCGAACAGACTCCACACCATGAAGAACAGTCTAACATCGGTTTATTCTTGGGGAATTTAAGCGAGACCCACCATGGGTCTCACCACCGTTAGAGTCAATAGATACACACAACTCAGAGACTTCCCAACACTGACCAAACACCCCACCACAAGGGGAAGGGTGGGAAGGGACCGACTACTAGGGCTTCAAAACCACAACTGAATAAAAACCAACATCTTCACCTCCATGGATTTTTTCTGATCAAAATTGAGAACGATTTACCCAAACAGACCCCATAAGGACCACTAAAATAGATTACATCTAGTGGGACACAAGCAACAGGACCTTAAGGTAATGAGATGACCTAACCTCCTCATAGCCATGATAAACCTCACACACCCAAATGGGTTATTAAGAATGGAAAAGGTATAGGAAACAATTTAAACTATCTTCGCCTTCAATACCAATAACAGAAATAAGGTCGGGGTCCCATACACTCCCGAGGTTCCTGACCATGCGCCAACTTCACTCCGAGGCCTTTGGCTAGAGCCCTAATGTTTGAAGAATCACCTACCTCACAGTAAGTCATTAAAGACTCGTGAACAATGCTTCTCCTTTTGGTGCCACACATGACCACATCGAAACTGATACAACACCAAAAAACACCACACACCCAAGAATCCAACTACTCATTCATGGAACATATACCAAAATAAGGGTTTAGATGATTCACATGCATCATCTCTTCACCTTCACCAAGAAACTTCATAAGGAAAGATGCAAACAAACACTCCCCTTTGAACAGAAAAATTAGAACTACCCAAGAGGAGGAAACATTCCTGTGAAAACAGGGATTCTTGGAGGATTCTATAAAATCCACCCTTGCACTTCAAAGAGAACACACACTATAATATGTCACCAAAAATGACCCTCGCGGCCGATGAAAGCACTACAAGTCCTTTCAAGACACACTACTAGAAATAAAATATATACCAATGATTTGAAACCGTTGGTATAGGCATAAAAACCATTGGTATATTATATACCAATAGTTTAAAAAACCGTTGGTTAGTAAGCTGTTGAGAAAGGCTTATACCAACGGTTTTTCTCTAACCGTTGGTATATGGCAGTTTAATCTTTTGTATGCTAATGGTTTTCTTGAAACTTCTGGCATATATTTATACCAAAGGTTTATTAACTATTGGGATATATAGTTTATATGCAGTTTACCAATGGTTTAGAAACTGTTGGTATATATTATTACCAACGATTCTTTAAAACTGTTGGTACAAATATTCTGGAAATACAATTACCAACAGTTCAAGACCGTTGGTAAAAATAATTCTCAAAATACACTTTGGAAACGGTTTAAAACTGTTGGTATAGTATATTTCCAGAAATCAGAGCAGCATCCTACACAACAACCACCCATCCTCTCCATTGCATACACATGAAAACACACCTCCAAAAAACACTTATAATAGAACAAAAAACCACCTACAATAGCACATAAAAACACCACACTCTTCCAACCATGACATGTACCATAACATAGTTTTCCCCGTTTCAATATTCACAGCATACACAATTAATAGAATTAACACATTATTCATAATGTAATTACATCAAGTATACACATACAATAAGTATACCCATAAATCAAGTATGCCCATGCAACATTAACACATAATTCATAAGTTAATTAAATACATAAAGAATTCAATTCAGAATTCAGGGGTTGGGGGTTATTTAGGGGTTTGGGGTGGCTGTCCAAGGGGGTAGGGGCTGTTCGGGGGTGAGGGTGTCCCGGGGATGGGGGTGTCCAGGAAGATGGGGGTGTCTAGGGGGGGATATACACAGGGGTGTCCAGGGGGTGGGGTGGTGTCCAGGGGGTGGGGGTGTCCAGGGGTTGGGGGTGTCCAGGGGGTGGGGTGGTGTCTAGGGGGGTTGGGGGGCTGTCCAATGTAGTGGGGTGGTGTCCAGGGGGTTGGGGGGCTATCCAATGGGGTGGGGGTGGATGTCCATGGGGGTGGGGTGTCCAAGGAGGGTGGGGGTGTCCAAGTGGTGGGGTGGTGTCGAGGAGGGGTGGGGGTCGTCCAGGGGGTTGGGGGTGTCTAGGGGGGTGGGGGCTATCCAGGGTGGTGGGGGGTGTCCATGGGAGTTTAGGGGGTGGGGTGGTGTCTAGGGTGTTGGGGGGGGGGGGGGGCTTTCTAGGGGGTGGACTTGTCCAGGGGGTGGGGGTGTCCATGGGTGGGGTGGTGTCTAGGGGGGTGGGGTGGTTCAGGGGGTTGGGGGCTGTCTGAGGGGGTGAGGTGGTGTCCAGGGGGTGGGGGTGGCTGTCCATGGCGGTGGGGGTGTCCAGGTGGTGGGGTGGTGTCTAGGAGGGGTGGGGGCATCCATGGGGTTGGGGACTGTCTAGGGGGTAGGGGGGTTGTCCATGGGGGTGGGGGTGTCCAGGGGGTGGGGGCAGTCCAGGAGGTTGGAGGGGTTGTCCAAGGGGGGTGCGGTGGTGTCCAGGGGGTGGGGGATGTCCATGGGGGTGGGGGTGTCTGGGGGGTGGGGGTGATTTCAGGTGGTGGGGTGGTGTCTAGGAGGGGTGGGGGATATAATGGTTTTAATGGAATGAATTTTATGAATTTTAATATCATTGGTATTTTTAAAATGGTTTTGGAATAGTGTTTATTTCAATAGTATGTGCTTATTTAGGTAGAAATGAATGATTTTGGTGTGTATGGTAGGAAGGGGTATTTGGTTATTAGGAAAAGGATTTAATTTTTATTGTGGAACAAAAATACTATATGATTTTTGAAATGGAACCTTAAAAGGGATTTTATAAACCATTGGGGAGTTTTAAATATAAAGAACTCTCTATTATGTGATTTTGAAATGGTTTTATGAAGAATTATTTATGATGTATCTATATGGGATTTGTGATTTTGTGTCCCTTGTTTTAGAACATCAGATTATTTTACTAAATGTTTTGTTTTTGATAATTCTTTAGAATATTACCACTATAAATGAATCAAAAAGTCTATAAGGGGATATCTCAGGTAGTCATTCTTATCTCTTGGTCTCTACTCAAACTCTTGTGGAAGTGGAATAACCATGTTCTTCTTAGATCATTTATTATGCATGGGAGTTTCTAAAATACCATCCACTATTTTTTATTGGCGATCAAGGATCCTAGGAGGAAACCAAGTGGGTATCTATGATTAATGGGATCTTCGAGTTGTAGAAACCCTATAATCCACGGGGGTGGGGGGCTGTCCAGGGGGTCGGGGGGCTGTCCATGGGGGTGGGGGGTTGTCCACAGGGGTAGGGGGTGTCTAAGGGGATGGACGGTGCTATCCACGTGGGTGGGAGATGTCGAGGGGGGTCGAGGTGTGCAGGGGGGCTGTCCAGGGGGTATGGGGTGTCCAGTCGGGTGGGCGGGCTGTCCACAGGGGTGGCAGGGGTGTCCAAGGGGGTGGGGGGTCTGTCCATGGGGGGGAGGGGGTGTCCAGGGGGTGGGCAGGATGTCCAGGGGGTGGGCGGGATGTCCACGAGGGTGGGGGATCTCCAGGGGTGGGGGCTGTTCAGGGGGGTGGGGGCTGTCCAAGGGGGGTGGGGGCTGTCCACGGGGGGTGGGGGGTTGTCCACAGGGGGTGTCCAGGGGGTGGGCGGGGCTGTCCATGGGTGTGGGGGCTGTCTAGGGGGAGAGGGTGTCCAAGGGTGGGCGAGGCAGTCCAGGGGGTACGGGGTGTCCAGTGGGGTGGGCGGGCTGTCCACGGGGGTCGTAGGGCTGTCCAAGGGGTAGGGGTGGCCAGGGGGGTGGGTAGGTTGTCCATGGGGGTAGGGGTGTCCAGGGGTGTGGGAGGGAAGTCCACAGGGGGAGGGGGTGTCTAGGGGGGGGGAGAGCTTTCCACAGGGGTGGGTGGGTTGTCCATGGGAGGAGGGGGTGTCTAGGGGGGGTGAGCGGGCTGTCCACAGGGGTGGGGGTTGTCCATGGGGTTGGGGGCTGTCCACGGGGGTGGGGGATGTCCATGGGGGAATTGGGTGTCCATGGGTGGGTGGGCGGGGCTATCCAAGGGGGTGGGGGCTATACAGGGGGGTTGGGTGTGTCCAGGGGGTGGGCGGGACTGTCCAGGGGGTATAGGGTGTCCAGTGGGGTGGGCGTGCTGTCCACGGGGGTGGGCGGGCTGTCAACGGGGGTGGTCATGTTGTCCAGGGAATAGGGGGGTGTCCATGGGTTGGGGGAGTCCATGGTGGGTGGGTGCGGTCCATGGGTTGGAGTGTCTGTCTAAGGGGGTGGGGGTATCCAGGGGTGGGGGTTGTCCATGGGGGTGGGGGTGTCCCAGGGGGTGGGGGTGTTCAGGTGGTGGGTGGTGTATAGGAGGGGTGGGGGGGGATTTAATGGTTTTAATGGAATTAATTTCATGGATTTTATGATCAATTGTATTTTTAAAATGGTTTTGGATTTCATTTTTATTTTGGAACAAAAATACTATATGATTTTTGAAACTGTAACGCCCCGACCCCAGCTACCCAGAGTCGGTGCATTACTTACATAACATTGGCATGATCACAAGAAAGATCAAATCTCGAAAGACCGATTGGTTTAGTAGCCTTGGAAACAATAGATATATTCATAAGTTTTACATTACATCATCAAAATAAAAAAGAACTACTACAACAACATATTGTCTCCATAGTCCACACTATTAACCCCTCATAATATCCCTCCAAGTCATTCATAATTTACTTCTTCACATCCTGGGAAAATAAAACATAGAAAAGGGGTGAGCTCAAATGCCCAGTAAGGATAACAATATAGCGGAAACTTTCATAAATAAGAATAAACATTTAAGGCAATGTATAACTAAAACAAAAGCCTTTTAAACTTTAACTTCAACATAGTATGGCATAAATAAAATGAAATAATTCCATTTACTTATTCACATGGATGTTCTACTAATCGAATAATCACATGCAATATCAATAACCACTTTCATAATGATGGAATGCATAATGCCAGACTATCCTAACCACATAGCCAAGGCCTCGTGCCAAGACTACAAATAAGATTTTTCCAAGGACTTGTGCCAAGACACTATTTTGTCTCATGAGACCTACCGATGCATCGAGGAGCTATAGCGGGCTCCACCCGTCACATATTAAGTCCAATTCATTCCCATATGAAAAGTTTTAAACATAACATAAACATTCGTATTAAAACTAGCATACAAAATGTCAATACTTTCACCATAAACCATGAATGGTATATAAAAAAATAGCACATCCACAGTCAAACATATCACAAAACCTTCAATACAATATAAAAGTTTTGTATCATAATATATCATCCTCAAATAAGCGTAAAATCCATTAAAGGATGTTGACATAGATGAAATCAAAACTCTTTTTAAAGAAATATCTCTTTCTATTTTGAAATCATTTAAGAGACATATATTTGTAAAATAAAACATTTTCTTTGAAAATATTCTTATAAGCTTGTAAGGGATGCTTTGACGATTTTATAACGGCGGAAAATAACCGCACCCGCCGTATAAGTTAAAAAAAACATTCTTATCTTAATTCTGTCAAAAAGGTTAAAAAGAACCTTGTTTGGAAAACGACGGAAAGATTCCCTTATAAACCTATTATAAAAAGTCAAACAAGGGTATAAATGACTTTAACCCATATTCTTTTAAATATTAAAAATGTTTTTGAAATACATTTTGATGAAACATGGATGTGGATGATAACGAGATCCCAGTAGATTATTACGTATAAACAACCTCGGATAATGAAGAGATTGTGAAATAACCCTTACCTTGTAATTTTCCTTGGTTGGGGTAGGTTAACCTCCTGTATAATGGTGAAATAATTGTTATTAAATTATAAAAGAATCATATACATTAATATGATATCATATATGATCTTTTAATATTGATTTGATAATAATATCTTAGTATTATCGTTGTTTCGGGTGTTAACTTACTTGTTTTATTTTATATGTTTTGTTACGTAAGACATATTTGTAATGGATAGGTTGTATATTATTTATATCCAGAATGATATCAAGTCCTTAAACATCATTTTTAAATCATCAAATGATAATTATACTTGAATGGATACGATGGAGAATGAATCTCATCGCGTTTGTGGAGACGGTAGTCCGTACGTACGCACGAGCGACAATATCATTCTTTTGATATTAAAATAATATATAAATGGATGTTATATCATATATACAGAATAATTAAAATGTTATATTTATTATTTAAATGAGTTACACATCATTATTATACCCATCCAAATAATATTATATTGAATAACAATTACACCACGACGTGGAGACGGTAAGCCGTACGTACGCACGTATGGTGACATGTTATTCAAAGGGTGGATAGAATACTGAATATGGTTGTACCATATTTATAATAACATCACAGTATATATGAGATACTGGAGTTATTATTTTAGAATGGTAAGAACAAAGAAAGAAGAAGTGGAAGAAGAAAGGAACTTGAAAAGGGGTGGTGAAAACATTACCTCTTCTTCGGGTTCTTCCTTTTGATTTGATCAAAAGGGCTCATTAGGTTGGCTTTATGATCAAACTAAGGCCTCTAGGTTGTAGTGAGGGAATTTGGGAGAGTATTTGGGCAGGGTTTGGATGAGCCAAGTGGCTTGAGAGGTGTGAGGAATGAGTAGAAGTGGTCTCCTTTTATAAGGGAGAGGAGGGGCTCTTTAGGAAAGAGTGAAAGTATTACTTTATAATATAATTATATTCGGTTTATAATGGTCCAAAAATCATTGAGGTCGAATATAAGATGACTAATTTTCTAAATAACATCAACCAATAATAATTGGACAGGTTTTAGATAATATTTTAATCATTATAATCTTATTTATTTAAATGATTTATTAATGAGGTAAACATTGCATCATTATTGTGTCATTAATAATTTAAATTATTTGATGTCTAAAAATTATAAATAAAATATCATTATGTAGGAAATAATTTTAGCTTTCTAATGAATATTTATAATCGAAAATCCAACATGTATAACCCTATGTAAAAATTGTTCTTCTAAAAGATGTAAGCTTATGCCATTTTGATTTTTATTTTAACTTTATTAATATAATGTGTCCCTACCACATACAAGTGGCTCTAAGGGGTCCCCAAATCGACCCAAGGATGCCCATGGTCGGGTATGTGTCCACCAATAAGGTTAGGACACGTTTTAGGGTAATTTTTTATCATTATAATATTATTTTCTTAACCCTTATTTACCGGATTTACCCTTTAACCATGGTAAATAAAATATTTACCGCAGTAATTATTCAAAATGTGTAAAAATAAAAGATACCTATTTACATAATTTGGAAATCCTGATTCCAAATATGTAATCCATTTTTCCAAATTCAAAACACAGAAGTGTCAGAAATTAATTTAAAATTAATTCCCGTTGTTAAAATAAAAAGCGTGTTTTTAAGAGATAATAACTATCAAAAGATTGACACTTGTTTATGTCTGGTTTAATTGTGAAATTATGTCCAATGACAAACATTAAATTAAATGGTAAAAATATATTCTAAATATACTTTAAAACCACTCAAATTCATAATTTATCAATATTAATTATTTTGATTAAAAAAGTTGATTTTAATTAAAATTTAGTAATTTTCACTATTCATCAAAATATAAAAGTTATCCGAAAAGTACCAAAATTTCACCCTAGGATAATTTCAATATTCCGAATCCAAAAATGAAGTCCATTTTGAAATATAAAATATATATGATTTCAAAAAGTAGGTATTACTATTCACAACGGCTAGTTTAATTAGTTGTGGTGTGTGTTAGAACTCGAGGTTGCGTACAACACACGCTATCGCATTATTCGAAGGGAAACGTACCGTGGAAGCTTGGGGTGTTACAGAAATGAAACCTTAAAAGGAATTTTTATAAACCAGGGGGTGGGTGGGGCTGTCCGTGGGTGTAGAGAATGTCCAGGGGGTGGGAGGGGCTATCCAGGGGGTACAAGGTGTACAGGGGGGTGGGTGGGTTGTCCATGGAGGTGGCAGGGCTGCCCAAGGGGGTAGGGGGTGTCCAGAGGGTGGGAGGGATGTCCAAGGGTGGGGGGCTGTCCACATAGGTGGGAGATTTCTACAAGGGTAGGGGGTGGGCAGGGGGTGGGCAGGGCTGTCCAGGGGGATGGGGGGTTGTCCAGGGGGGTCGGGGGTGTCCAGGGGATGGGTGGGGCTATCCAAGGGGGTACGGGGTGTCCAGCGGGGTGGCTAGGCTGTCCATGGGGGTGGGTGGGATGTCCAGGTGGTTAGGGGTTGTCCAAGGGGGTGGGCTATCCACGGGGGTGGGTGGGTTGTCCACGAGGTGGGGGTGGGATATCTACAAGAGTGGGGGGGATGTCCATAGGGGGAGGGGCTGTCCATGGGGTTGGTAGGCTATCCACGAGGGTGGAAGGGCTGTCCAGGGTGGTACGAGGTGTCCAGGGGCTGGGCGGGCTATCGACGGGGTGGGGGAGCTGTCCAGGGAAGGGGTGAATCAATCAAAAAAAATCATTAAGTCAAGTTTTATTATTTATATATATAAAAATAAAGATAATGTGACCTACCTAATCACACATATATTCTAGGACAACAAATCAATAAGCATCTAAGGTCAGTAATATCAGTCAAAAATGTAATGGATCAATCTGTCCCTCATCACCATCAATATCATCACCGTCATCATAAACCTCACCCTCATCCTCATCATCGTTCTGATCATCATCCCCACCCTCCTCAACACCCTCCTCCTCACCCTCGTACTCTGCCTTGGCCTCCTCATCACCCTCCTCCTCCGCCTCGCCCTCCTCCTCACCTTCGTACTCAGCCTCAGCCTCCCCCTAGACCTCCTCCTCTTCTTCCTCGGCATCCTCCTCGCCATCATCTCGACCACCACTAGAATTACCACCTGGTGCACCATATATAGATTGCATCGATGACATATATTTATCACAAGTTGTTTTGGACTCTGGTGGAAGTGTTGGACGTAAAACTTCCATCAGTTTCATAAATGTAGTGTTTGCCCTAACAGACTGTTCTACCATTTCTGTGGCCCTTTTTTCAGCCTGTTTTGTATGTGCCTTAACCTTCTAGAACTCTGTGGAACTACAACTCGTACCTAAGGAGGTCCAATACCTTGTCGGAACTATACTTTTCCCAGGTCGATAGTGTACTCTACCAGGGTGATCATCTCCCAACACCTGATGTAAGTGATCATTTGGCCCAAAATTGTCAGGTTCCTGGGAATCAAGGGCCTCTAAAGCAGCCTATTAAAAATATAAATAGATTATTAAGTTACAAAATAGAGACTAAAATTTTAAATCTACAAATTAATACTTACAATCTACTGCTGAGTCGGTTCATTAACCGCACCTCTATCTTTCTTCCTTCTACTCGAGAAAAATAGTTTTGCTCGAGGCACACATCCTTCCATATTCAATTTATGCCTCTACAATGACATTGAATATAGGAAACCATAATTAAAAATAGGATGAAAATAATTAATTTCATAAATAAAATTATATAACAACTTTAACAATCAAATAAATTATAGAGGTAGAAATAGAATGTGCAATTCGTAAGGAAAAATTATAAACTGTCATACCTGTTTCCTCTCATGATCTAGCATCATAGTACGTCCCAATGTGTGGATGTATTTTTTAGCATCAATATTTTTTTATTTCTTCCAGATGAATCCTAAATAAAATTCAATAATTAGTATTAAAGAAAAACATGAAAATTTTCATTTAAATACCTCTAATGTGATTAATACCTTAAATTGGATAGTTGTCCAATGAGTAATCATCTGTCGATACTTTTCTAATGGATAATCATCCATGACAGACACCACCTCTAACTTTGTTCTCACTCTAGCATTTTATCCAATGTACAATTCATGCTTATGAGCTCTCCAAAGCTCGCCTAAATCCTTTAGACGTGCTGGTCGTGCACCCTCACCATCGGGGAAATTAAACTGCAGCTGACACCAAAATATTAATTCATATAAATAGAAAAAATAATATATTTCATAAAATACAACAGATTCATTTAACCATATCTCTGCCAAAGATTTATACTTGACTTCATTTGGTAGTTGTATCCATGATAGTGGGCTGACAGGAATGATTTCGGAGTATTTGGCAAGTGTCGCCAAAAAACTCCGACATTGCTGCCCTAATTTTTCAATCATTTGACTATTTCTATTGCATTCCACCATCAACTGTGTGCGGCGGTTCCACACCACATGCATGCGTGTACTCCCCCACCCCCACCTCCTATCAGTAGATGTATATGTTATGAAAGAAAAATAAATATTTTATCAAAACATGTTATAATGAAAATAAATAATGGTGTAAAAATTTGTTCAGGTTGTATAAGTATACCTACGGTAGTCTGATCAATGGGTGCCGCTAGATCCGTAGAAACTGAAGGAACACCCTATATAGATGGAGTGGGTCCCAATGTATGCTCTGTAGGGATAGACTCTGGAGGAGTAGGAGTTGAAGAAGATGGAATATAAAAGCCCGGAGAGAAAGAAGCAGAAGTAAAAGAAGATGATAGGGATGGTTGGCCGAACGCTGAATAAGGAGTGGGAATCATCATTGGATATGGTACAGATGGGTAAGGAGGCTCATATGTAAAGGGTGGTGAAAACACGGGAGGCCTAAATATCTCGTGTCCCTAACGAAAAACTGGGATCAGAATGTGGGATAAGTGGTATGTCAGTGGGAGGGGCAGGGTCTAATCAGGTACGCCGACCAGATCGTCAAACTCTCGTACCCCCCCTCGTACGAACACCCTGAGTACTGGGACCACTACTAAGCTACTCATCAAATAATTGTCTCCTAATAGATGGATCCTGAAAAAAGTTCAAAAAAAATTAATCACATGACATTATATATTATTTAAATATATATATTTGAAATAAAAATTTCACTGCAGGCACTAGTGGTGGAATGCCCAGCTCAGTCAGGTGATGATTGTTGTCCATAATCTATTTTTTTTTGCCTCTCTTCAATTGGCCTCATTTCCTACATTTGAAAAAAATAGGTAAGTAAATAGAAAAGGATAACTAATGTGTATCCCAAAAAAACAAAATAAATGAGAGGGAATATGGGGATTCTTGGATAATTTTACTATTCATTGTTTTAAGTGAGCTTGAATAGATATATAATGAAGTTAATAAATCGTACAAGATGTAATAAAGAAATTTAATTTTTAGTAGGATGGTTATTTACTAAGTGTCTTCAGTCTATTAAAATCATGGATCATTTATTCTATCAGATTCATAAGGGGTAAAGCAGTTGTCAAAATTAAGAAAAAATTTAATTTCCTTAGCCCAAGTAGATGATGCAGGTTTCAATACATGTTTTATAGAAGAATACAAACCATCATGTTCATTAACTGGTAAAATGTTAAGAGAGGTATTAGAGTTTTACAAATTTTATACAAATCATAGTTTAAGCATTGAAATGTTCACCAAGTTAAAAATGTTGGTTTCGTAGGATTGAATACAGTTCAATTTCAAATTAGAAAATGCAATTGAAATAAAATTACAACCAATAAACATTGAAAATTCATATAAAGGTCTAGTTAGATACAACATATTTGTAATCAATATTAAATCAATTTGAATAGTACCAACCTTAATATCCCAAGTCGACGTAAACCAAAATAATTGAGAACATGAATGGATGATTTTATATATTTCCCACCACAACTTCAGGTTCACAGTCAACTCTGAAAATTGAGCTATCAGATTCATCAAAAGTAATAAATGGATCGTTTACAATGGAAGTAGGTATGGGTTCAGTTCCATCATCACCATCATCAAAAATATGTCTTGGAATTACTTCAATAATGACACCAAATTCAGGTCGAAGATGGTCTTTGACATAAAAAACTTGTTTCTCCATTGATCCCAATACATATGGTTCATCGGTAGCAAGAGTGCGAGTCATATCAATTACTCAAAATCCACAATCATAAATAAATGTGCATTGCCTCATCCTCGAATCAAACCACTGGCATTTCATCATCGTGACTCGTCCATGATAATAATAATCCAATATTATTATTTTTTCAACGACTCTATAATAACCTACATTTTCAAATCGCGGTCTACTATATGATGCACTAACATAATAGTATATTGTGGAAGTAACCATAACACCATCATGTTGTGTGTTATCATTTTATTTTCTTGTTCAATGATAATAAATTTGTACCCATTGATAACAATTGATTTATAGTCACGAACCACGATATTAGGACCAAAATCCAAAGCTCTTATTTCTTCAAAGATAGAGTTAGCAGGAAAAATAAATACCTGAAATATAAATCAATATTAAACTTAATTAATTATTGTTTTAATTATTTTAAACAGTAATATTATTACCTTCAATTTTAACCTAGCAAAAAACTCTTTGCTATGAAAAGTCTCCCTCCTTCTCAAAGATAAAGAATGATGATTTCTATTTATCATCACTTTATGTTCCCTGTAGATAAAAATAGGAATAGTTTAACACATATATATATATATAGAAGATATACATATTCAATTTACTTACAAGATGTAGTCATCGAACAGTTCGCAGTTGAACAAAACTGCGCGATGTGCCATCTTCCGCTCTTCAAGGCTTAATGTCATCAAAGTATATGATCCAGAAATTCCTCCTGTTTGAGGAAGTTATGGAAAACTAGGTTCAATTTGATCATAATTTTATTCATAATTTCTCATTGATCTATTCATTCTTGTAGTAAGATCAGAAAAATACATAGAGCAGAAATCCATACATTCTTGAGCCAAGTAACCGTTCATGATAGAACCTTCTGGATGATTCCTGTTACGGACATAAGACTTTAATGTGTACATATTTATTTTATTTGGATACATCTAATGAAAATAAATAGGTCTTCCAATAAGTATTTTAGTTGGAATATGGATAGTCAGATGCATCATGCATGTGAAAAATGATGGAGGAAATATTTTCTCTAACCCACACAAAATTAATGGGACATCTGCCAATATTTTTTGCAATAAAGACTTGGACAACTTCTTAGCACAAAGATCTCTAAACAAATGGCAAAACTGAATAAAAACTACCCTTGAATTGTTGGAAAAAAGATGATGAATTGCTATTGGAATCAACTCATGCAGAAGGATGTAATAATCATGAGTCTTCAAACATTTTAGCTTTAACTCTCTTCTGTTGACCCGTTTAGATATGTTGCTTAGATAGACATCAGGAACTTTAATAGTCTCTAGTACTTCTAGAAATTTTTTTATAGGTGTCATCACATAAGAAGAACATGGAACTTTCCATTTATTTTCACTGATACACAGAGGATGCAATTCTGGTCTGATGCCCCAATCCACCAAGTCACGCCAAGACCGTAAATAATCTTTCGTCTTTCCCTTAGCATTTATAAGAATAGAAAGAAAAATTTCACATATATTTTTTTCAATGTGCATTACGTCTAAGCAATGACGTAACAAATTGGTTGACCGATAAGGAAAATCAAAGAAGATACTTCTCTTCTTCCAATTGTAACAGGTTTCAGTGGAAACATTCTTTCTCTTTCCAGATCTCATTTGACCCTTCCTAAATGAAAAACTGAAATATTTTAATTCATTAAGAATATCAGTTCTATAAATAAACTGAGGTGGATCTTCGGTCTCCATGGTATTGTCAAATCTTCGACGATTATTTCTATATGGATGGTCCATTGGCAATAATCGTCGATGTCCCATAAAACTGAAACTACAACGATGTTTTAGTCTTTTGGATCATGTATTCTTCATACAAACATGACATGATAGTTTTCCTTTTGTGCTCCATCCAGACATCATTGCATAAGAATCAAAATCATTGATCATCCACATAAGCTCAGCACGCATCTGAAATATGTATTTCGTACATGCATCGTATGTGTGCACACCCACATCCCAAATAAGTTTCAAATCTTTAATAAAGGTTGCATGTATACATCTATATAATTTCCAAGATCATAAGGGCTAGATATGAGTATACTCATGAAAGGTAAAGGTTTTTTCATATACAACCATGTGGGAAGATTATAAATGTGTATAAAAATCGGCCATGTGTTGTGCGACGTAATCATATGCCCAAATGGATTAAAACTATCACATGAAAGACCCAACCTCACATTATGCACATCGGCTACAAAATCCAGATATCGAGCATCAAATATCTACCATGAAAATCCATCATCAGGGTGAACCAACTCATCATTAGTCATCTTTCTCTCGGTATCATTCCATCACATTTTTATTAATATTTCATCATACATAAAAATATTATGGAGTCTGGGGATCATTGGAAAGTGCCACATAACTTTATGTGGCACATGAGATGGTTTTCCATCAGCTTTTTGCTTCCAGTGGGATGTGCCACATTTTATACAATCATTTCGTTCAGCAGTTTTCTCCCAGAATAAACTGCAATCTTTTGGACAAGCATGGATTTGGTTTCTTGAAAATCCAAGATCCTCAACTAACTTCCATGCAATATAGTAGTTTGAGGGAATATCTACATCATCTGGAAGTAATTCCTTCAAGAAGGTAATAATGTAATCGATGGAAGTATTAGAAATCCCATACATAGTAAGAAACAATCGGATTAAAAATTCCAACTTTTTCATTTTACCGCGTTGTCGATATACTGGAGTCGTGGCAATATCATTCAATTTTTTCACCTTGAAAACATCATCATTTTCATTAGACGCATCATGTTTGCTCATATCAAAATCTTATTAGATCGGAATCCTTTCTTTTTCATGATGACGAATAAATGGAAACTGGTCATATAACAAATTCTCTAATCCAGTCCTCTCATTTGGATCGTCATCAATTTGAGATTTCATTTTCTCCCCATTGTGATACCACACAAAGTAGTTTTCTTGAAATCCACATTTTTTTATGTGGTAGCTGACTTCTTCACAGCTCAACCAAGGTCTTCCAACACAATTATAACAGGGTAAGTGTATGTGAACACTATCCAAAGCATTGTAAAATGAAAAATCTTAAAATCTCTCCAAATTGTTTTGAAAATTGCTTGAGATCCGATCGGTTTCATACATCCAACTTCTATCCATTATGTAAGAAAATTGTTACAAGTAATTTTTTCAAAAGAAATTCAATAATATAGAAGTTTCATCAAAAATATATTTAAGTAAACGATAATTTTTCACTTTATATGAAACCATAACTGAAAAACTACTATATATGATAATTATAATATAAAAAACAAAAAAATACTATATTTATAACAAAATATATTTGAATAACTATACATGAGTGTACAAGATCATGTACACTTGTGGAGGAGAATTATTCAGCAGTTGAGTAAATTTTAGATCAAAAAAATTTAATATCTTAGTATATTATTTGAGTGATCACATACACTACCCAAGGGGGTGGGGGTGTCCAAGGGGGTGGGGGTGTCCAAGGGGTGGGGGCTGTCCCGGGGGGTGGGGGCTGTCCATGGGGGTCAGGGTGTCCAGGGGGGTGGGCGGGCTATCCATGGGGGTGGCGGGGCTGTCCAAAGGGGTGGCGGGGCTGTCTAAGGGGTAGGGGGTGTCTAGGGGGGTGGGAGGGTTGTCCATGGAGGTGGGGGGGGGGGGGGGGGGGCTGTCTAGAGGGGTATGGAGTGTCTAGGGGGTGGAGGTGTTCTAGGGGGATGAGGGTGTCCAGGGGTGGACGGGCTATCCACAGGGTTGGGGGGTTGTCCAGGGGGTAGGGGTGTCTAGGGGGGTGAGCGGGTTGTCCAAAGGGGAGGCGGGGTTTTCCATAGGGTTACAAGGTGTCTAGGGGTGGGGGGGCTATTTACAGGGGTGGTGTGGCTGTCCAGGGGTGTGGGCGGTGTCCAGGGGGGTGGGCGGGCTGTCCAAGGGGGTGGGGGCTGTCCACATGGGTGGAGGGGCTGTTCAGGGGGTAGGGGGTGTCCAGGGGGGGGGGTGGGCAGGCTATCCACGGGGGTGGGGGTTGTACATGGGGGTAGGGTGTCCAAGGGGGGTACGAGGTGTCCGGGGGGATGGGGGTGTACGGGGGTGGGGTTGTCTGGAGGGTGGGGGTGTCCAGGGGGGTGGGCGGGCTGTCCCTGGGGTTGGGGGCTATCCAGGGGGTAGGGGGTCTCTAGGGGGTGGGTGGGATGTCCATAGGGGTGGTAGGGCTGTCCAGGGGGGTACAGGGTGTCTAGGGGGTGGGGGGGCTGCCCACGGGGGTGACGGGGCTATCCAGGGGGTTGGGGTGTCCAGGGGGCGGGTTGTCCACGGGGTTGGGGGCTATCCAGGGGTAGGGGGTTTCTAGGGGGTGGTTGGGCTATCCATGAGGGTGGCGGGGCTGTCCAGGGGGTGCGGCGTGTCCAGGGGGGTGGGTGGGCTGTTACGGGGGTGGCGATGCAGTCTAGGGGGAGGGGGTGTTCAGGGGGTGGTCGGGATTTCCACTGGGGTGTGGGGCTATCCAAGGGGGTGGGAGGGGGGGTCCAGGGGGCGGGGTTGTCCAGGGGGTGGGCGGGTTGTCCATGGGGGTGGGGGTTGTCCAGGGGGTACGAGCTGTCCACAAGGGGTGGGGGTTGTCCAGGGGGTGTGACTGAGAGCTATGAGATTTAATTGGGTTTTCATTCATTTATGAAAAACAAACGATGGGTGTTAAGGATTAGAGTAGTATTGTTTAGTGAAAATCCAATTTGGTAGGATTGGTGACTTGATAACATGATGGTGTCAAGTTTGCAATTGGAAAATGTTGGGGTATTGGATTCTGGTGGAAGGAATATGGGTTTGTGAATATCTATAGGTAGTTATTAGGAATGATATGATGTATGGTAATGAGTTTGGAAGGATTTTAATCATCACGACATGATGATTAATGGTGTTTTCCTATATGAAGTTGTATGGATTCCTCGATATTTTTTCCTTCATAACATGAATTAAATTTAGGATTCCATTAGAAGGGGAAGTCTAGATAGAATCAATATTAATTTAATACATGGAGAGGTAGGCTTATAAATATGGGACGTGCATATGGTAGTTGGTC